>JBBEEQ010000029.1:12962437-15924875 GCA_037950945.1 Hypolimnas misippus
TTTTTTACCTGACTGCACGACGAAAAGGAGGGTAATGTATTTATCAGCCTATGTATGTATGTATGAAGGTTTGTACCCTTGTGGCACTATTTAGACTAAACGTGGAGGGCGATTTTGATAAATGACTCGTCGTTCGATTCGTCATGACGGCGCAAATGTCATAGAGAGCAATTTTTGGAAAAATAAGAATTATCGATTTTTGACGACATAATGTGAAATACAGTTTAATAGGTATTTAAAAATCATTTTTAGGTTCCACATATCATTTTTCAATAAGAATTACCGTTTAGGAACTGTGAGGATTTAAAGTTGCATGGTAAAGATTTTCACTTATAGGCTTTTAAACAGAACTGCTATCTATGCGGTAGTGCTCACTGCAGATCGTCTTATTACGCAGTCAGGTATTTGAACTTTTCAAATTTCTTACTTGAATAATAAGAAACCCATTTAAAATAACATTTTTTTTTGGTTTTAAATTGACTGTCTACATTAAATTCAGATTCAAAATATTCCTTATTTATTTACAATGAGTTTAGTAAGTTCAGTTAAATTTAAAGAATATAATGTGAGCCGAGATGACCTAGTGGTTAGAATACGTGGATCTGAACCAATGATCGCGAGTTCTAACACCGGCTAGCACCGCTGATTTTTCAAGTGCTAAATTTGTGTTTAAATTCATCTCAAGCTCGGCGGTGAAGGAAAACATCGTGAGGAAACCTGCATGTGACGGGAGAAATTCTGACACGTGTATATGGCTTTTCGACAGCAAAGACAAATGTTACTTATCAAAAATACTGAAATCGGTATTGGTGTGCCTATAATATTTGAAGAGTTTCCTCGATTTCTACAGGATTCCATAGTCATCTCCTGACCTGATGACAATGGGACCAAGAAAAATAGATTATAGTCGTGAAGTTTCGTTTAATTTTCAAATAATTTGCACTGTTTTCTTATTTTTTTTTTATCTTAAGAATCTTCTACGAAGTATTAGAAAACTAAAAAAAAAGTTGAATAAAATGGGTAAAGTCGTTCTAAAGTTATAGCGTGACCAAAAGATTAATTTTAATATACATAATAATAATAAGAAGACGACATAAATAACCCAAACTAAACTGCAGGCATGTTTTAAGAAAAAAAAATGCTGAACTTTATATTTTTTATTCGATTTCTCCAATAAGATACACTTTCAAGTCACGAACTCGCTCTATCAAACGGAATATTATACGGGCTGAAAAAGGATTTTTCAATTATTATATTTTGGAACCGAGCCAAGAATATTTGGACCATATCGCTTTACAAGCGCACTATCTTCTACGATTTTAATAACAAAGTGGTTTTAATTAAAACCACGGTCGGGATTCGAATTGGAAGCGGTTATCTGTGATTGTTTTTATATTTTAATAATTTTTTATTTTAACATGTCGAAGTGATGTCCACAACAGAAAGTACAACAACGTTAAAAAAATGACTACTTAAAAATATTGATATTATATATATTCTTTTTATAATTAAGAAAAATTAACGATACCCCAATGAAATAAAAATATGCTCAAAAATATTACAAAACAAACATGATCCTTCTTCTGTCTGGATAGTCAGAAATAAAATACGTTCATTAATTTTTTAAAAAAATATTAACATGACGAGTTGTACCTTCTAATAAACTATTCCGTAGTTGGTTTATTCAATGACATTTATTTAATAAAGAGGCTTTATCCGCTAAAAAGTTGTAACTCCTTAATAGTTTCTGAATTTAGCGTGTTCAAAAAAAATTAGTTTGCTTTACATATTGGTATAGATGATTTATTAGCATTTGCTCGCGGCTTCGAAATAAATTTTACTTATATTCAACTTGACTGTCATATAAAATTTATTTTTCTACCTGGTCGGTACGTCACGCGCGCCACCTACTGCACGTTGATTGCATAAGCCGCATGGAAGCGTATGACATACGAACAAACAAATATAATTTTTTATTTATTATATAACTATAAATAATTGCGTAACACCTACAAGTGTATAATATATGGATGCTGATAAGCAATAATGTGTCAACCGACAAAAACTTAAATTCGGAGATATAATTGTATTTTGATACTGCATCACCTATTTAACGATATTAATAACATTTTCAAGTCACCTAAACTAAATAAGTACAAAAAAAGTTTCCTAATTAAAGTATCGAATTGCAAGTGCGTTCCATATTTTGCAATTTATACAATAATCTCAAATATTTGCAAAACTTATAATTAGATAAAACTTTTTAATATACCAATCTGCTTTTAATTCGTAATACCTATTATAAAAAAATATATGGATATATACTTCTTCAAACGGATTTGTTAAGAATAGATTTGACATTTTTTGTGGCAGCCACACGGACTTCATTTTGAGAAAATGGCGCCACACTATGGCTTGACATAGTATTGCATATCAGCGTCCATATGTGTGTATGGTACGAAAAATATATAAATAATATTTAAACGTATATCGTTTTCCTGTCAAGCATTGTAAAATTTGAATGAACACTCTAAGATAGTTGCTAAATTTTAATTACAAGAAAGCTGAAACGCTATCGATCCGTGTTTGAGATCAAAGTAAAGGCGAGGGGTAACAAAGGTGAAATTGCTTTGGAGTGTCATTGAGTTTAATGAGCGCTGCGGTGCGATTCGACACGATATACAACATGGAAAATTCGCCTATTTTCTAACCCCCAACGTAAAAATAGGTGTAACTGTGTTGTGTAATGTATCTATGATTTTTTTGTGTGTAAGATGATGTAATGTAAGCTAAAAGCTATTATTTATTAGGATCTGTTTAGACGTTTGAAAATTATCAAATGTTTTATGGTCTTTGAAAGGATCTGAGGAACTTTTACTGATGTGATGGAATCAAAATATACTATACTATGACTTAATGATACTAAAATAACTTGAAATAATCTCAAAGAATAGATTGTCAAGTGGTTTTGAAATTTTTTATTTTTGATTATACTAGCTGTGCCCTGCAATTTCATCCGCGTTAATTTACGAAACAATTATATCTTTATAATGTTTACCTTTCCTACTTAAATCGGATGCAGCACCAGAGGATCCAGAAACGCAGGTGGCTTAAAAAGGAATAACGGACGAAGGGAAGGAATCACGGAGGGGGTTAGACTTTCGGCTCTATCACTCACCGTACGAAACGCAGTCATATTACACGCCGATCTATGTTTTAGCCCATATGTCACAGCTGTATTGAGTACAATTTCAAACTTTGACCAATTTGGGAGAAATTAGGATCTTCGTTAAAAGTAAGGATGAAGCTAATAATATTAACGTGTTTTTACTAATTAGTTAAAAAATACTTACTAATGAAATTTACAAACAGAATATTTGTGAACGAATGGTACAATATTACTACTTAACTCACACGACGATATAATTAAAGCCAACGCTACACATTCATCGTATCAAATAAAAAACGGGTAATGTTCAATTGTCCTAATTACGTACAATATTAGGTTTAAATAGAGACAAGGACACAAAGAAAATCACAATCATTCCCGATGTCTTGGAACCGTGACGTGAAATTAATTAATGTGCTGCTCGCTAATGAAGTGCTATTGTTACGTCATTTATCACTAAGCACGTGTTTCCAGTGACGTACGAGCCAGGGATGGACTAAACACTACAGATTAATAATGGATTTTAAAATTGGAACAATTTTTTTTATACCTTCGTATGTTTTCTCGTTTTATGTTAGTTTACACATTTGTTTTTTTTTTTTAATTATTATATTAATTTTATATATTATTTATTATATATTGATATATAGTCGATCTATCAGTCCATGAATATATATATTTTTTTTAACATGTAATCTTCATATTATGTCAAATCACAAGTGATTCTTCTGCTGTCCATTTATGTAATACGATGAAGTGATTTTTCATTTTAAATCGAACAAAAGATGACGACGCCACGGCTCACCGTAAAATTTTACGATTCACGTTGTAGATTTTCACCACTTGACGCCGTAACTTTTCACCTCCTTTCAAGGAACCACGGCGCAACTTCGGAACGTTCGTAACTGGGTTTAATTGTTTATTATTATTCATATTTAATTAACTATGTAACTTACATTTAATTTATTAGAATTAATTAAAAAAAACACGCTTTTATTGTAATGCTGTAAAAAGAAATAAATAAATTTCGATGTAAGTCAAAGTGATCATTTTGTTACATTATACAATTTTATACGACTTAAAAAATTGTCGCGGGTGTTTACTGTATACATATCTTTAATCAAAAGTATACCATTTTCTACTTAGAATATTTGGTGTTAAGATATATTCTCGCACAAGTTAAATACAAGTTTTTAAAAAAATTCGTTAAGAATTTTCACAATGGGGAAGATATTGTGTAAATTAAGAATTACATTTAGATTTTTTACTCACGGTATTACATAACATTTACGTAAATTATTTATAATTGCTTTTACACCTCAATAAAGTTATTGTAAGATCATCTTGACTTCACTTGCTTATTAGTGCTCGCTTTAGACGAGTGTTACACTTATAAGTTTTGCTCACAGACTTTCATAAACATTTACATAGGTAATTGCTCATTACACCTGAAATAATTTACCGTCAATGTCTTATTTAGCTTTCGTAATGACTTACGACTTATCTGTTACTAGGTTACACAGTTCTTTTATATCGTTCTCGACAGTTAAGCATTAATAATGTTATTCTCGCGTTACACGTACAAAAATCTATAACTAAAATGAAAATTATTACTCGAGTTGTTACAATAAAAAATTCTACATGCATTCATTATCATATTAAGGACACACTATAATTCACATTGGTTCTAGAAGTACGCTAAATCTGTAGTCAGAGACATAGGCCTTATTTTTTAACTAATAAGGTTGATTATTGCAATTAACGTCGGGTTGTTATCTCATTAGTCGCTCTTTGGCATTGAAAGCTCGAATAATTGCATCTATATGCTACAATGATCAACTTGATATTAATTAGTGATTCAATTTGGTTCAACATACACACATAT
Source organism: Hypolimnas misippus (assembly GCA_037950945.1). Classification (NCBI taxonomy): domain Eukaryota; kingdom Metazoa; phylum Arthropoda; class Insecta; order Lepidoptera; family Nymphalidae; genus Hypolimnas; species Hypolimnas misippus. Next base: position 12,967,492 of record JBBEEQ010000029.1, read on the forward strand.
ATGATATGTAGGATTCCAATATACAGCAAGCCTCGTTAAGGGTGTCGTCTAAGAGAATTAATTATCGATTGACAGAATTCCCATGCATTTTTGGTATTGTTTTGGTCGAGCGAATTAACCTTGAAATAGCGAACTTTTAGTTAATCAAATCTTTAAAGTCCATTCTTCTCTAAATTTTAATTTATCAGACAAACATGGCGTACTTCTATAGCACATCAGAGTTAAAGATGAGAAATTAACGATCAAATGATTGAACTGAATCATTTTTATAATGAAAAAATTATAATTAAGAATAATAATCGTAAATTCGTGATTTGCGTTCCGGGTATTGTTATCAAATAAGTAAAGAAAATTATACTACCAACAAATTCATCAAGGCAGAGCCTGAACCAATACAGTTTATCAGCTTAAAATGTTGGCAGTAAATGTCTTTTAGGTTGTAAGCATTTACAACGAAAAGGTTTTTGGAAATTTTACCCTAAGGAGATAAAGTAAGTTATGAAGGATTGTATGGAAGTCCGTTATTTTCAAATTAAGAAACAAGCAATATAATAAGGCTACTTGTGCAAATGTACATATGTACATCGTCGGGAATGTAAATCTCTATGTAATCCGAGCGAAACCAGTGCAGGCCTCTATTAGGCCATACTACATTAAGATACAATTTCTCAAAACGTAATACACTTTCAAATTTATATATTTTATTTTTCTAATCACAGATTGACAACCCTTGCCGCCATTTTTATTTTCTGGTGTCGTTTTATTTTTCCCATGTACGAATCAGGCAAAGATCTATGAACATACAGCGTAACCATATTTTTTCTTTATTAATAATTATATTTAATTTTTCGTAATTAATATAAATTAAAAAAAAAGGAATTATAAACCATACTTGAACCTAACAACAACAATAATATTAAGTTTTAAATATAAAGTAGTATTCTACCAATATAAACAATTGCGCGATGTGTGCGGATTATTTGCATAAGTAACAAAATTAGTTAGCTTATAACATTGTTGACTATAAACATATATACTATATATACCTAATTTCATTGACTTTGCATTGCTTTTCCGTAAGTGTGTGGTACTACCCCAGTCGAGTCAGCTTATATACAAGCTGTAGACAATGGATCACAGTAAAAATAGTATAAGGTAATTGGATGCTGATAAGCAATACTGTGTCAACCCTCAAAAAGTCAAATTCTGACATATTGGTCTATTTTGATACTCCATCACTTTTAAATAATGTTAAATAGGTATTTAACATTATTTTAAAAAATTAAAGACATCTAAACTAAATAAGTAATAACGGAAAAAAGTTACTTAATTTAATGTTTTGAATTTCAAGTGCGTTCCGTATTTCGCAATTTATACGATAATATCTCAGATACTTAAAAAACTTATTATAAGATAACACATTAAATATATCAACCTGCTTTTAATTCAGTATACCTTTTATCAAAATAGAAAACAAAATTTGGATATATACGTCTTCAAACAATTTTTTTTTAAAATACTTTCGACATCTTTAGACGTAATTTTCTCAAAATGGTGTTCTTTTGGCTTGACGCAGTATTGCTTATCAGTGTCCAATTTTTCTTCAAAAAACTATCTAAGTATTCGGTATATGCAAAGCCAAGAAGCAATATTTCACGAGCATATTAAATTAATTAAATTAAATCGAATTTGGAAAGCAATCCCTTAGTCCCTTATAAATCATTTGAAAATTTGATAAACTCTTGCCGGATAAATAAGGAATTGATTCATCTAGCGGAACGGGCGATGAAGGGTGAATGACTGTCATGGCAAAATGGATTTAACAGACAATCCATAATTAAAAATATTAAGGATTTTTAATGTCGGGAATTTTGAGACAACTTATCTACGTCCCGTCCGTAGATAATCTTTAATCTTTAATTTACAAAGTTCTTACTATCTATTTAAAGAATTGTAACAAAATTTATTACAAAATTATGCAATAGATATTTTTATTATATAATATCTAACATAAAATCCAATATCTAAATATAAAAATATGAACTTAAAAGTAATTTATAAAACTATGTACATAAAAATCTGTCGATGTCATTGCAGTGAGGCAAAGTGCCCAAAACACTGGCGGCATTTCCTCTTTGAATGGCCAAACTGATATGTTGGCCAAGGTAGGCGCCAGCTCTCCGGTCACTTGTAGACTCGACGAGGCGGGAAGATAATTCTTGGTAGAATCTTTCAAATGGTTTCAACGGCAAAGGGCACAAATATGAAACTCCTTTGAATGTTTTCATATTTGCGCCGTTTGACATTTTCAGCGGTAGAAGCCGCCGCTCCCGCTGTTGCAGAAGTCCCTTGCATATGTGATGCGGCCAATGTGTCAACGCAGGTAGCATCCCATACAAGGGACTTTCCAAACTTCCAAGGAACCAGCGTCATTCCATCCGGTCTCTTGCCATCACTGTGAACTAGACCATTAGGTTCTAGGGCTGATGGAATTTTAGCGGTAACAAGAGACCGATGAATGATACCGTTCAGGGAAGCATGACGGGAGAACCGGCCAGCGCTTTTGGCGCACGATAAGCCATGGTGTCCATATTCGTCCACTGCTTCGCCACAGTGACATCGATGTGGATGATAGATTTTGGCGCCCAATCGAAGACCAACTGAGACAGTTAAGGTTAAAAAGAAGAAGAAGAAAGAAGAAGAATTGTTATATTAGAATCAATTCATTAAATGAGATCATTTCAAGACCACACACGATACTTCTGCTGTAACTTGATGAAGAGTATTATGATTCCAGATGACGTTGCAACATTTTAGTATCATTGAACACAGTTGATTTCGATTGGTTGTCGTCGTCGATAAAAATTGTTCCGTCACTCTATAACACTTTTTTTTGGGCGGGGATTGAAATTAACGATAAACGAGCAGACGATATCTGGTGTTGGGTGATCACCGCCTCCCATAAACACATGTGGGTGCTGCAAGTGCTTATAGGAGGCGGCGGCGACCACATATGCGTTGTCAGCTTAGAAAGAAACGAATAGTTTAGTGGGAGAGAAAGTATGGATGGGATCTGGTTTTTTCACCCGCCGTATTAAACGCGGCTATATTAATTAATTTAGATCGATTTTGTGTGAGAGTGTGGTACTGACTCGATTAAACCTGTATATGAAAAATTAAAATGTTTTAATAAAGTTTTGCTAGTTTAAGTTTATAAACATGTAATATACTTGTCTCGATATTTTTAATACGCAATACTTTTATTTTATTTACAGCCATGTTTCTTTACCTATAAAAATCGAAATTCACTTTTCCCCCCATTAAATGATAATTTCCCAAAAATCATTGCTCAGAGTGTTCTTGCGCTTCATAAGAAATCAAATCATAGACTAGCTGCCTCTTATGGTTTCATTTGGGTTTATTTTAACTGCTTCACTTCTATCAGTTATAACGTGATTTAATATAGCCTATAACCTACTTACTAAACAGGTTATCTAACGCAAAAATAAGTTTTCAAATCGGGTCAATAGTTTTATAGATACTCCCCTATATACATACTTATAAACAAATTTTACCTTTTATAATATTAGTATGGATATGATTTATCTGACCAAATTTCATTATTTAAGCGTAATTAATACTTTTTAACATTAAGTGATTATGCAGTCAGTAAATAATCGTTCACTTAAATGTATGTATAAATAAGTAGATAAAACCAAATAAAAATTTTCGAAAGTAAACCAATGTCTATGATAAATCATTTGAAAATTTAATAGACCCTTGCCGGATAAATAAGGTAATTGATCCGTGTAACGGAACGGTTAACAGTGGTCGACACTGAGCCGGTGGAACGGAACGTGATCGAATGAACACGGATCGATGGTGTTTGTGTAAAATTCACAAGTGTGGGCTTCGGCTTGAATTGTCACGGAAATTAATAATGACGCATTTTTGTAGTACCTAAAATTATTTGGTAGTTTAACTTGTAAACAATTTGAGCTGAATTTGAGTAAAAAAAGTGATAATGGTTTGAAAAGAAAAATCTGATTTTATTTAAATAATAATAAAAACGGTGATACCACGAAAACCATAAGGTTTCGATTTATGGGTTTAATAATTTCTAAATGAACTATTTACCTGAAAACCAGCTGTCAAACAGCCATTTTCCCGAGAATGGTCATTTAAAGCGGCAACACTGTCCATTAAGAAAAACGAAGCGAAAGAGGATGCGCTAAATATTGTCATATAACATTATATGGATTAGCTTATGTAGTTATTAGCTTATGTAGTATGATAGTTTATTCAAATAGGCCTTTACAAGTTCTTTTGAATCGTCAATTTACAAATTTGTGATGTCAGTTCCACGTGAAGCTACCACCGGCTCGGAGTGTAGACTCTACTGAGAAGAGCCGGCGAGAAACTCACTGCCTTACTACAAAAGATTTAAACAGACGTTAAACGCGCGTCTAAGACAGTTTTGAGTTAAACATGCTTTAGACATAGATTAATATACGTTTAAGTGAGTTTAATAGATGTTTAAAACCTATTTTTGCTGTCAAATGTAACGTATAACATTTTATCAATAAGTTTTTTTATGAGTTTTTTCGCTGTTAAGCAATTTAGATAATATTTTAAGCAATGTTTAAATCTTAAACACTGTTTAGCTAGACACGTGTTCAACATGGTTTTAATGCGTCTTTTGTAGTATAACAGTCAGTAGTTACTCTTTTAAAAATATTTTTGTACAATATTGTTTGATACAATTAGCTACAGTTATCCTGCGAGAATGTCCACGCCCTATTATTCCACGCGGTTTTATCATTAATGTAATCATATTAATAGCATAACTCAAATCAAGAAGATTGATATAGCTTAAACGAAAAAATTATAACGATTCATTTATTCATGTACTAAATAAAATACACAGAAAACAATATAACAATAATTTATTCATATGATAACAATCTTTTGCTAATTTGACTCAAGAATTATAAGATTAACTTATCTTTTATGTGCATCTAAATATGATTATTTTTCTAAGGCCAGAAAGTTAATCATATAATCTTTTTTGGAGCAAGTGCACTGGAGTACTTACCAACTACGCACCAGTTAATGACGATAAAAATGATTGATGATTTTATGTGATTTTTTAATTGCAGGCAAACATGCAGGTAGGTCACATAATGTAAAGTGATCCCCATGAACATTTGCAACATCAGAGGTGCTACATAAACGTTACCAGTTTTACAAGAAATGAGGGAGGGAAGTTAAATAGGATGTAACGAAAGGTATGGAGGAGGAATGGGGAGGTTCGGATTCCAGCTCTCTCTTACTGTCTTGTAGCTGTATTAGCCACTTCACGCAGGTTATCTGTGAGAGTGGTACTGCCCCGGTCGAGTCACCCCATATGCGAGTCGTAGTCAGTTGACCACAACTAACATCTACCACAGTAGTATTTTAATATGATCCGGTAGGAAGGACCAACCAAGAGAAAATCATGAAAAATTTATGGTATCATTGCAAAAGGGAAATACTAGATTGTAAATATTATTGCTGTCAACATGACAATTACTTTTGATGTGGCAACATTGTGGCTTTTTACCTTTAAAAAAAATTAAATAAAAATTTACTTCTCCCACGCTACATTGGCGAAATAACATGTGTCAAATTGACACAGCTAAAAGCCACTATTTGATTGCGAATTAAAAAAAGGATAAGAATTAAATTGAAGATTTTACTATAATTTATAATAGAATTTTCTCGTGTCCAGTAAATTGAGGATCTGAAACGCGTAAAGAATTTAATTAAGCGTTAAATTTTAATAAAACGAAGCAAATAATAACACAGTCGGCAGCAGTTGGCTTGCAACAATTTCATAATTAAATTCGCTTCATGCTCACCGGCCTACATTATTGTAGACCTAAGTGTTAATATCTAAAATTATATTGTATCTTTTAATATTAATTGTTTTCACAAAGGTAGAACTCAAAGTTGAATGATTTTGTTTATTTTTTTAAATGTCATTAATTTTAAATAAAACTTCATTTGTATAATATACCAAAGAGACACAAAAAATAACTATTTTACGTATAGTAAACGCAGATGTATATTGAATCAGCGCCATCTCGTGTTTACAAGGTAGTGAGTATATCGAGGGAAATTGATTGGTGGATTAAAACAAAAGCGCACATGATTGGTGGATTCTTATATTTTGTGAGTCCGACCGAAAATTTTGATACGTCGATTGGTTAACGTTAGTAAATTTATTTAATGAAAACTCTATCAAGTATTCATCGAAATAGTAGGCACACAGTAATCTTAAATATCAACCAATTGGGCACGAATATTTAAAAATTTAACGCGTGTAAAACATTGTTTTGTAAAATTGACAAATATAAAAAATCTGTATTAAGATCTAATAATAAAAAAGTAAGTGCTCAACCAGAAAATTGGCTTCAATTTTATAGATACGAATTTCACGATAAAACCGTTAGTCACATTCGCGAACTAATTAACTGATATCGCTCCCACTCATCTAATTTCAGAACTGAGGCCTTTCAAAACTAAAACTTAGCGACTTTATTGGTAACTAATCCTTCAAAAATGAACCCTAAAATCAACTTAATAAGGTACAAAGAAGAAATCTGACATTGACACCATTGACAACCTTATTTATTCCTTACTTTTCAGCAAAATCAACTTTAATATATGAACCATAGCGTCGATTTTTAAAATAAATTGTATATATTTAATATTGTAATCCAGAGAAACTTATTCTTTGTAGGATTCTTGAAGTTTGGAAGAAGCTTAATAGCTAATTAATCTGTCTACATCGTCGCCTGACCAACGGAAGTTCAATTTACATAAAGGATATACTGAGATTGCATTTTCAGTTTTCAAAATTACTTTATTAAAAGTTTTTATTTTACTTAAATTGTATGTATGTAACTATGTTTGTTCGGTAGGAATCTTGCAACTTAATTTTGAAGCAGTCATCTTTACCCGATTGAGCTGAAATTTTGTATACAGGTTTAGGTTATATGACGATGCATGATTAGGTATGTACACGAGACTTATGTAGACTGTTTATATAAATAAATAAGTTACAAACATTGCATACACACACGAAGTAAAGATAAGCTAAGAACTCCTACTTTCAGACTGCGCAAAGTTAATATGTCTTTTATGGGACAAAGTATACGCTTCTATAATAAAATCCCGGAAACAATATTAAATTTGCCACTTCTCAAATTTAAAGTTTACATAAAAAAATCATTAATCGAAAAAGCATACTATTCAGTATATGACTACATTAATGATAAAACCGCGTGGAATAATAGGGCGTTGATATTCTCGCAGGATAACTGTAGCTAATTGTATCAAACAATATTGTACAAAAATATTTTTAAAAGAGTAACTACTGAGTTTCTCGCCGGCTCTTCTCAGTAGAGTCCACACTCCGAGCCGGTGGTAGCTTCACGTAGAACTGACATCACAAATTTGTAAATTGACGATTCGAAAGAGCTTGCAAAGGCCTATTTGAATAAAGTATATTTTGAGTTTGAGTTTGAGTTTGAGTTAAATAACTTTATTTATTTGATTACAATTTATTTAATTTTTAAACAAAGTAAATACGATTACTTAAATATCGCATCTATATTATATCATCTAAATTGTGAAATGACGTTCTAAGTTGATAGTAAAACTTTTAAACGAAAAATTTATTTTAAATTATTGTTAAGCTGTAGAAGTGATATTTGGACGCTGATAAGCATTACTGTGTCAAGCCACACGAACTTCATTTTAAGAAAATGGCGTCTAAAGATATCAAACCTATTCTTAATACATTTGTTTGAAGAAGTATTTATCCATATTTTCTTTTCTTTTTTGATAAAAGGTATAATGTTATAAAAGCAGGTTGATATATTTAATATATTATCTAATAAAAAGTTTTTTAAATATAAGTGATTATTCTATAAAATTACAAAATATGGAACGACCTTGAAATTTGAAATAATGGATTAGGAATTGTTTTTCTGTACTTATTTAGTTTATATGACTTTATTATTTACTGAATAATGTTAAATAGGTGATGCACTATCAAAATACATCAATATCTCCGAATTTAACTTTTGGTGAGTTGACATATTATTGCTTATCAGCATCCGTTTGTGTTTCACACAATTCGGGGTCGTGGCACTAGGGTATAAAACAGCTTTGATATTTGTTAACAATAAAATATATGTTTGTGTTTTTTTTAATGAAAATAACTGGCAGGCGGAATGATGTTAAGTGATCACCGCCGCGCCGTCCCGTTTACGTATAAACAATATACTATGTGGATTGACACCCACAAAAAGTGAAATTCAGAGACATTGGTGTATTCTGAAAATGCATCACCTATTTAACACTATTCAATAAAAAATAAAGTCATATAAACTAAATAAGTACGGAAAAAAGTTTCTTAATTAATTGGTTCGAATTTCCAGGTCGTTCCTTATTTTGTAATTTATACAATAATCTTACATATTTAAAAACTTTTTATTATTATATATATTAAATATATCAACCTGCTTTTAATTCATGATACATTTTATCAAAAAAGAAAAGAAAATATGGATAAATACATATTCAAACAAGTTTATTAAGAATAGTGTTGATATCTTTAGACGCCATTTTCTCAAAATGACGTTCGTGTGGCTTGACACAGTATTGCTTATCAGCGTCCATTTCTCTTTACTTATCTTTAGTTGGTAACAATACCCTGAACGAAAATGACGAATTTTCAAACAATATATTTCATTATAATTTTGCATTAAAAATGACTCATACCAATCTTTCAAATGATAATTTCTTATCTAACTCCTATATGTGGCTAGAAATATATATAATATATATATATAATATAATAGGCATATTTGTCTCCTAAATAAGACACAATTAGCCCTTAGCCTTAATTTCTCAATCGTTACTGTTCTAAGTTATCTTTGTAAAAGACAGGTCAAGCTGACAGGTCACGACAAGACGTAGCTACGTAAGTCATATAATTAATCTCGTTCGTCCACATGTAAGACATACTCGTACCTATATCTCAGCTCAGAATGCCGGAGTGATTTTAATTACAAGGACCTTTTAATGTGCTCGATTATTCTTCGCTTTAGCGAAAACGTATTATTAGCAGTTTTTTTTTTCTATTATTTATCGGAAATATAGTACTTTTAGTGTTACATTATTACATTATTATTATTTTATACCCAAATTATAAAATTTATCGTTAAGTCGATGGAAATTTCTCTATACCTACCTACATATCTACCTGTTTGTCGAGTTTTCGTTCATAGAGAATATTTAACATAGCTATTAACCAAATAATTGACTCTAATTGAATATTTAACATAGTAACAATTCAGTAAAGATATTTATTACTTATTAAATTCAGTAACCCAGTTGAAACCTCAAATTATCATTTTTGTTTTAATTTTTTGGCTTAGTTTTGAAGGATAGTCTGAATTGTTGTTAGGGTTGTCAAACAAAAACCCTCAAAGTTTAAAAATGTATAATGAATGTAATGCGTATGATGTATCATTTAATTTATCTTCATTAAAGAAAAGCAAAAAACTTTCTCCCTTACTACAAAAAAATTTAAACACACGTTAAACGCGTGTCTATAAAATCCTGTACTACAAATCCGCATCTAACTATAGTTTTGAGTTAAACATGGTTTAAACATAGTTTAATTATGTATAAACATACGCTTAGGTATTTTTAATATAAGCTTAAAACCTATTTTGGCTGTCAAATATAACGTGTGACATTTTATTAATAAGTTTCTTTATAATTTTACACGCAGACACGTGTTGAACATGGTTTTATTTCATCTTTTGTAGTAAAGCAGTTTGTTCTTCAATAAAAAAAACTAAAGGACTAATATGAAACTTAAGAAAAAGCAGATAACGGATTATTACTGTTGTATAAAGTATATAAATAAAAGAAAAAGAAAATCTAAGTACTTTTATGTTGTTATTTGTAGAACTAAAAATATAAGAATTAAATTAATTTAAACCTACAGGACTAAATATAGATATGGTCTAACGTTGGTTACTCAATTATACTAGATTACTGTCAGGAAAGAGAATAATTGCTTATGCAGTGCAGCTTGAGATTCAGGAGATAACACACAGACGTTTGTTTACAGTAATGTAATAAATGAACGAACATACTGACGAACATTATAGTGTTTGTAATAGTTGTCCATTTGTAATGTAGAAGTAAATTAAAAAGTGTTAAAGTAACAGCCTATAAATGCTGGGCATAGGCATTCTCTCCTATTATAGAGAAGGTTTAAGCTTAATCCACCACGCTGCTCCACTGCGGGTTAGCGGATATATGTACATGTGTCAGAATTTCTTCCGAGACATGCAGGTTTCCTCATGATGTTTTCCTTAACTGCCGCACTTAAGATGAATTTAAGCAAAAATTTAACACTCAAAAACTCAGCGGTGCTAGCCGGGGTTTTAGCCCGCGATCATCGGTTGAGATCGACGTGTTCTAACTACTAGTCCATCTCGGCCTTAATCTATTAATAGTAGAAATGGTAATTAATTTTGGTCTCCCGTTTTTCACTTTTCTTCGATCTTCAAAAGTTAATGTGCAGGTGTATTAATAAATAGCAATTAAGTGACATGTGTCCAGGGCCGAATTTAGCCACCCTGGGTGAAGAGGGTGGGTATAGTGAAAAGTTTTTTATGTTTAAAAAACTTTTACCTAAATCAGTACCTCTGTAAATGTAGAAAAAGCACTCTTTAAGAATAAAAAAACAGTTAGTAGAGTATAAATTTTTTAATTGTAGATCTTAAAAAAAAATTCTCGCGCCAAATTTTCCCGCCCTGGCCACTGGCCTCTAATAGTAAATCCAACGATGCATGTGTCATCATAATATGATATACAGGCGTGTCTGGTGAATGTCTGTATTCTGTACACCAGTAAGCTTACCACTATCAGTCTTTTTAGGGCAGGCCCTTATCATGAGATTTATGATTGTTCGATAGAGTGAATTATTTATTCTGTAATTTCTATAGCATCGATTGTGTCATGGAAATAAACTGAATCGTATACAAATTCGACAATTATGTAATGTTTTGAAAAGTAATTAATATCGTGTTGGCTTAATTAATGACTTAGTGATTACAAATTATTTGCATATTCAAATTATGATGGCGTTCAAATTGTATATACTTTTGCTGGTGATATTTTAACGTTTAAATGTAAATGTATTATTAAAAGAAACAAAAGTGTTAAATATTTTATTCAAAAATAGAGTAAATTATTAATTATATATTGTATGTGAATTTGTTAGTATATATAAAAATATTAATTGAATTTTATATAATAATATTTAATAAATAATAATTGAAATTCGCAGGGCTATTTTCATTAATAACTTTTCGTTAAGGAATCTTACATTTTTATTTAGTAATAAGCCGTATTCCCAGTGGAATTTCTCACCGGGAGCAACACAAAATTAAATACCAACGTCTACGTTTATAATGACTTAATAACTTCTATAAAAAAGTATTCTTTTGTTTAACAATTTTATAACCTTTTTTTAAACTAGCGAGCAGCAGCGAGATACTTGATGTTAAGTGATATCTACCGGTCATGAATATTTGCAGCACTTGGAACGTAAATGAAGAGAAGTTTAATAACTGGTCAAGTGCGAGTAGGACTCGCGCACCGAGGGTTCCGTACAAACTTATAGAAATCTATATAAGACTAACCCATCTACGCCATTTGTGGTCTTCATCATGAGTTCCAACATAAGTTACTATCAAAAATACCTAAATCGGTATAGGCTTGCCTATAATATTTGAGGAGTTCCCTCAATTTCTCCACGACCCCATCATCTGATCCTGACCTGAAGACAATGGGAATAACTTGGAAGTATACCTTTTCAAACAAAAAAAAATTTTGAAAATCGGTACACAAATGGCGGCGTAATCGGCGAACAAACATAAAAAAAAATTAAATACAAGATCGAATTGAAAACACTCCTTTTTAAAAGTCGCTTAAATATAATCAAATATTATGTAAATATGGATCACGTCCCAAAAACTATTTTTAAACTACTTAGGAGCACTTTAATTTAAAACACAATCATGGATGCAATCCATGGAAACACAAAATTTTATTTTAAATACTAATACACCTTATACTTTCAAAAAAGCAAAGTTATAGCGCGATTCAGGATACACCCAGCGCCATCTCTTGACAATTTCAATGAACTAACTTGTTGACTGTGACATTAGCAATATAATTGTATTATATTTTATTCTCGTTTTATTTTTATTTATATTCTACTACACTCCACTTCCCCAGCACTACGTTCGTAAAATATTTAGATTTACATTATCAATCAAAATATATATTAGTGTTGCCAAGACGAAAATAAGTAGTCCTTAATTCGAATAAAACTAATTGTTTATTTATAAATATACTAATAACCAGAAGACTTACATGTGTAGATAAAGAAGTAAATTAAATAACTCGATCTGTTTGAATTTAATTTTAAAATTTTCGTACTAAGTCAATACGAGTACTTAAATCAAATCGCGTGCTCTTATATTGAATGTTAATTACGTAATGACGTTATAAATCGACGATAAAACTTTTAAATGAAAAGTTTATTTTATTATTTTTAGCGCGTTTAAATAATAATTAAAATAAAAAAAAATATTAATCGAGCAGAATTATATCACAGTTAATGTCATAATGTTGTAATAGATGGCATTAGCTGTACGCTGCATCGCGCTATCATTTTGTTAGCTGCGATATATAGATTGCATTGCGTTGTTTATAAAGGTTTGCTGCTTTTTAATGTTTTCGTATTGATACAAATTTCTTCTCAGTCTTTGTAAAATTGTTTTTTTGACCATGGTCAACTTCTATGTTAATTTGTTACAAGTACATATAATTTTAATTCTAAGATTAATATATTTTCCGCTTGATCAATTTACAACTTGATACATTTACGCGTTCCTGAGAAAAAGGTTGAAAGACAGACGTACAGACTGACAGACACACGAACAGAAATTTACAGTTTTCGGATTTTTTCCTTTATGTATACTAAAGGACCTTGCTCCTGGCCAAATTTCATAATGCTTGGTCAATGGGAAGTACCCTATAGGTTTTGGTTCCCTTGCGAAAACGTTAAAAACGCTATCATACTTAAAATATGTGATATAAATGACCGTATCTTTTGATTGCGTTAACTTAGAAGTTTGATTTTTTCACAGCTCTTAGTAATTACAACTCTGAGTACTTGACGTTGATAAAAATTTGTTACCTTCACGCGTTTCTGAGAAAAAGGTTGAAAGACAAACTTACAAACAGACAAACATACATACAAAAATTTACAGTTTTCAGATTTTTTCCTTTATTTGTACCATAAGATCTTACTTCTTGCCAAATTTCATCGTGCTAGGTCAATGGGAAGTACCCTATAGGTTTTGATTCCCTTGCGAAAACGCTAAAATGGTCAAAATATACGACATATTTTCCATTATCTTTTGATTGCGTTGACTTAGAACTTTAATATTTTCACGGCCGCATCTCATCGTAGATTTTAGTATATGATATTAATTTCAACATGATACGTCTATGCATTTCTGAGAAAAAAGGGTTGACATCCCGACAGACAGACAGACAGACAGACAGACAGACAGACAGACAGACAGACAGACAGACAGACAGACAGACAGACGGACAACAAAGTGATCCTATAAGGGTTCCGTTTTTCCTTTTAAGGTACGGAACCCTAAAAAGCAATTAGGTGAGAAAAGAAATTGAAAGTAAGTCAATGAGGTGGTTAGGTTTGGTTAGAAAAGGAATTGGAAGTAAGGCAAGGAGAGGGTTAGGCTTCTTGGTCTCATGCTCACTAGACGAAAAGCAACTGTATTAGCTATTTCAAGTTGATCTTCTGAGAACGAATTGCTCAGGTCGCGCCAGTCCATATATGAGCTGTAGTCAGTCGACTACAATTACGCTCTACCTTAGTAAAAAGTAAAGAAAAGTAACAGTCTGTAAATGTCCCACTGCTTGGCAAAGGCCTTTTCGATCATGGAAAAGGTTTTGGAGCTTAATCCATGTGTCATTATTATGCGGATATACATGTATCATGTATATCCGCATATTCTCGCGATGTTTTCTTTCAACGCCGAGTACAAGATGAATTTAAACACAAAGGGTTATATGGGTTATCTGGCGCCGCGGCTTTTTCTACTGGTACTTGGGGGCTAAATAAAAATCATTCAATTAAATTGATGACAGACACGTTAAAAACCGCGTTGAAAACGCGATCATCGGTTGAGATCGAAGCGTTGTAGCCACTTGGCCATCACTGCTCTACCTCAGTAAAATATCTCAATATCTATATCTATATCTATACTAATAATAAAATTCTAGAGGGTCGATGTCTGTACATGGAAGATATATGAAAAAAAATCTTACTGGGGGCCTTTACCAACGCAATAGAACCCAAAACAAAGATTTTTAGAATTCTTATCTGTTTGTCTGTTTGTCTGTTTGTCTGTTTGTCTGTTTATCTGTGCGTTTGTGCACGCTAATCTCAGAAACGGCTTATCCGATTTAGATGCGGTTTTCACTAATATATTGTGGTAAGCTTCACTTAACATTTAGGGTTTGTTTCATGTCAATCGGTTCATAAATAAAAAAGTTATGTCAATTTAAGGGTTCACGTCGAACATTATTTTGTACTTTTCACTAAATGCATGAAAGTACATACATATATACAGTACTTATATCAAAAAATACATTTTTAAATTTTTGTCTGTCAGTCTGTCTGCCTATCTGTTTGTTCCGACTAATCTTTAAAACGGCTAAACCAATTTTGATGGTACTTTTACTTGCAGTTAGCAAATGTTATAAGAAGTGACTTAGGCTTACTTCTATTTTAGATATTTTTAATCTATACATATAAAAAAAAATCTAACGGGTCGCTGTCTGTACATAGAAGGTATATATATAAAAAAAAAAAAAACAAATTATTTGGGCCTTTACATACGCAATAGAACCCAAAACAATAATTGTTAGAATTTTTGTCTGTTTGTCTGTTTATCAGTGCGTTTGCGCCCACTAATCTCAGAAACGGCTTATCCGAGTCAGATGTGGTTTTCATGATTATATTGCATTAAGGTTCACTTAACATTTGGTGTTTATTTAATTTCAATCGATTCTTAAAAAAAATGTTATGTCAATTTAAGGGTTCACGTCGAACATTATTTTGTACTTTTCACTAAATGCATGAAAGTACATACATATATACAGTACTTATATCAAAAAATACATTTTTAAATTTTTGTCTGTCAGTCGGTCTGCCTATCTGTTTGTTCCGACTAATCTTTAAAACGGCTGAACCAATTTTGATGGTACTTTTACTTGCAGTTAGCAAATGTTATAAGGAGTGACTTAGGCTTACTTCTATTTTAGATATTTTTAATCTATACATATAAAAAAATTCTAACGGGTCGCTGTGTGTACATAGAAGATATATGAAAAAAACAAATTATTTGGGCCTTTACATACGCAATAGAACCCAAAACAATAATTGTTAGAATTTTTGTCTGTTTGTCTGTTTATCAGTGCGTTTGCGCCCGCTAATCTCAGAAACGGCTTATCCGATTTAGATGTGGTTTTCATGCTTATATTGCAGTAAGATTCACTTAACATTTGGTGTTTATTTAATTTCAATCGATTCATAAAAAAAAGTTATGTCAATTTAAGGGTTCACGTCGAACAGTATTTTATGCTTTACACTAAATGCATAAAAGTATATACATTACTTACATCAAAAAATCAATTTTTTAATTTTTTGTCTGTCAGTCTGTTCGTTACGACTAATCTCTGAAACAGCTGAATCAAATTTGATGGGACTTTCACAAGCAATTAGGGAATGTCCATTAATCACGTGAGGTCCAGAAAGGGAGAGGAGATGGAAGACGAAATTCACGAAATATTACAAAGTCTAAAAAGTTCTTCAAAACATGACGTATTTAATGGCTAATATTATAAGGATTAACTTTAGCTACTTTTTTTAATATGTTTATTTTAATGAATAAGTAAAAAAGAGAATTACGCGATAACAAAATATTGTAGAAACCAATAAAATAGTGAACAATTTCCGATTTAAGAAGGGAAGGTATAAAAATAAATAAAATTGATGTCTGTTTTTAATTTTAAATAAATGCATATTAAAGTATACACGGTACTTACAACAAAATTACCAATCTTAAAATTTTTGTCTGTCTTTCTGTCACTCAATTTTTTTCGGCTAATGTCTGAAACAGCTGGACCGATTTTGACGAAACTTTCACTGCTGAAAGCTAATGTAATAAGGAACAAAATTGAAACCAATGAAAAATTGAACAACATCTAATTCGAATATGGAAGATATATGTATATTATATAAATATAATAATTTGGAAAATAATATATTTCCTGGGTAATTTTTTTACTGGATATGATAGACCAAATCCGAAACTATAAACAATAGCGAAAAATAATTAAAGAAGTAACAGAGCCGATTTTTATAAAAACTAAAACTATTTCATTAGTTTTTTGAAAAATAAATTCTCCTAGCCAGAATTGATTTTGGAAAAAATTAACATTCTGTATGATTGCATCATCTAATACTGTCCCATATTATAAGAATCAACTTCAGAGAGGTATTATTATATAGTTAACTGCAACAAAAAGAAAGGGCAAATTTTTTACAGAATTCTATCAAATTCATACATTAATTAAATCTTTTGTAATTCTTCAAAAAAACGATCATACCTAAAAGTGAAATTTTTAAATTATAACGGGATGTTGTAACACTAATAGCGGGTGAGTACAATAGCCGAGTCCAGTGAAATGTAGATTTTCAATAAATTGATTCATCTTTTTAGGAATTATCTAAACCTACTTAGGTAACGGAGTAGGTGACGGGGACCAAAACAAACGTCACATTGTATCTACTTTGTATAGCTCACATAGAAAAAATAGACAAACATAAAAGAAGTTACTGTGAGTTATTCATTTTATATATTTTTGATATTCTTTACACTCTTTCTTACTTTAGTAGGTGACTAGCATTTTGATGCAAATAAACGAATCGTTCGAAGTTATGCAGACTTTTTTTCTAAACTTACCGGGAGCCGTGATTTAACCCACATATTTGATATGTATATTTAATATATATAGAATCGATTACTTAACTTCTAATTCATGTATAGATTTAATGTTATTTTGTTAAAAAATAAATCTTTTCCTAAAACTTTCCAAAAGTTGATTCTTACAAGTGACACTATTAGGTAGGTGGTGCAATAATACAGAATGTATTTTTTTTAATTAGTGGGTTGAATTCCAGGTCAGGAGAATCATGAAATTAAAAAAACTTATGATGCAGTTTTAGATTTCTTAAAATCGGACACGAGACTCCTTTAAGTATTTTTTGCGATTCCTTAAAGTTCCGGATATGGCCTATCAAGCCCAGTTAAAAAAGTCACCCGATATATAATACAAGGAAAACCTCGGCGAGAATATACTGGTATACAGTCGAAATTTTAAAGACTAGCACAAAACACTTTTCTTCAACATTTATAGTGAAAACCGTGGAGGAATATCTGAATTAGAGTCTGCTTATAAATACAACCAGAAAATTCCCAAAGTAAGAAGCTCCTTTCTTGAGCAGCACCGCAGACTATTATAACCTTGCTTTGCAGGAGACATGCCAAGCATTCTGTAATCCACGCGAACGAAGTCGCGGGCACAGCTAGTCTTCTATATAACCTTACATAATACACACTTATGTTATATAAAAATCTCCCCCACAATTTCGTTTACGTGTAATGCACGTGTTGGGTTTATGCGTAGTCTATCAGTGAGATATAAGAGTTTTATTGAGAAGATATGAAATGATAATAATACGGGGCATGGACGTCATCATCTATATCTATATCTATACTAATAATAAAATTCTAGAGGGTCGATGTCTGTACATGGAAGATA
The DNA here is from genome assembly GCA_037950945.1 of Hypolimnas misippus. Lineage (NCBI taxonomy): Eukaryota > Metazoa > Arthropoda > Insecta > Lepidoptera > Nymphalidae > Hypolimnas > Hypolimnas misippus. The sequence continues at coordinate 12,985,558 of JBBEEQ010000029.1, forward strand.
TATGAAAAAAAATCTTACTGGGGGCCTTTACCAACGCAATAGAACCCAAAACAAAGATTTTTAGAATTCTTATCTGTTTGTCTGTTTGTCTGTTTGTCTGTTTGTCTGTTTGTCTATTTGTCTGTTTATCTGTGCGTTTGTGCACGCTAATCTCAGAAACGGCTTATCCGATTTAGATGCGGTTTTCACTAATATATTGTGGTAAGCTTCACTTAACATTTAGGGTTTGTTTCATGTCAATCGGTTCATAAATAAAAAAGTTATGTCAATTTAAGGGTTCACGTCGAACATTATTTTGTACTTTTCACTAAATGCATGAAAGTACATACATATATACAGTACTTATATCAAAAAATACATTTTTAAATTTTTGTCTGTCAGTCTGTCTGCCTATCTGTTTGTTCCGACTAATCTTTAAAACGGCTAAACCAATTTTGATGGTACTTTTACTTGCAGTTAGCAAATGTTATAAGAAGTGACTTAGGCTTACTTCTATTTTAGATATTTTTAATCTATACATATAAAAAAAAATCTAACGGGTCGCTGTCTGTACATAGAAGGTATATATATAAAAAAAAAAAAAACAAATTATTTGGGCCTTTACATACGCAATAGAACCCAAAACAATAATTGTTAGAATTTTTGTCTGTTTGTCTGTTTATCAGTGCGTTTGCGCCCACTAATCTCAGAAACGGCTTATCCGAGTCAGATGTGGTTTTCATGATTATATTGCATTAAGGTTCACTTAACATTTGGTGTTTATTTAATTTCAATCGATTCTTAAAAAAAATGTTATGTCAATTTAAGGGTTCACGTCGAACATTATTTTGTACTTTTCACTAAATGCATGAAAGTACATACATATATACAGTACTTATATCAAAAAATACATTTTTAAATTTTTGTCTGTCAGTCGGTCTGCCTATCTGTTTGTTCCGACTAATCTTTAAAACGGCTGAACCAATTTTGATGGTACTTTTACTTGCAGTTAGCAAATGTTATAAGGAGTGACTTAGGCTTACTTCTATTTTAGATATTTTTAATCTATACATATAAAAAAATTCTAACGGGTCGCTGTGTGTACATAGAAGATATATGAAAAAAACAAATTATTTGGGCCTTTACATACGCAATAGAACCCAAAACAATAATTGTTAGAATTTTTGTCTGTTTGTCTGTTTATCAGTGCGTTTGCGCCCGCTAATCTCAGAAACGGCTTATCCGATTTAGATGTGGTTTTCATGCTTATATTGCAGTAAGATTCACTTAACATTTGGTGTTTATTTAATTTCAATCGATTCATAAAAAAAAGTTATATCAATTTAAGGGTTCACGTCGAACAGTATTTTATGCTTTACACTAAATGCATAAAAGTATATACATTACTTACATCAAAAAATCAATTTTTTAATTTTTTGTCTGTCAGTCTGTTCGTTACGACTAATCTCTGAAACAGCTGAATCAAATTTGATGGGACTTTCACAAGCAATTAGGGAATGTCCATTAATCACGTGAGGTCCAGAAAGGGAGAGGAGATGGAAGACGAAATTCACGAAATATTACAAAGTCTAAAAAGTTCTTCAAAACATGACGTATTTAATGGCTAATATTATAAGGATTAACTTTAGCTACTTTTTTTAATATGTTTATTTTAATGAATAAGTAAAAAAGAGAATTACGCGATAACAAAATATTGTAGAAACCAATAAAATAGTGAACAATTTCCGATTTAAGAAGGGAAGGTATAAAAATAAATAAAATTGATGTCTGTTTTTAATTTTAAATAAATGCATATTAAAGTATACACGGTACTTACAACAAAATTACCAATCTTAAAATTTTTGTCTGTCTTTCTGTCACTCAATTTTTTTCGGCTAATGTCTGAAACAGCTGGACCGATTTTGACGAAACTTTCACTGCTGAAAGCTAATGTAATAAGGAACAAAATTGAAACCAATGAAAAATTGAACAACATCTAATTCGAATATGGAAGATATATGTATATTATATAAATATAATAATTTGGAAAATAATATATTTCCTGGGTAATTTTTTTACTGGATATGATAGACCAAATCCGAAACTATAAACAATAGCGAAAAATAATTAAAGAAGTAACAGAGCCGATTTTTATAAAAACTAAAACTATTTCATTAGTTTTTTGAAAAATAAATTCTCCTAGCCAGAATTGATTTTGGAAAAAATTAACATTCTGTATGATTGCATCATCTAATACTGTCCCATATTATAAGAATCAACTTCAGAGAGGTATTATTATATAGTTAACTGCAACAAAAAGAAAGGGCAAATTTTTTACAGAATTCTATCAAATTCATACATTAATTAAATCTTTTGTAATTCTTCAAAAAAACGATCATACCTAAAAGTGAAATTTTTAAATTATAACGGGATGTTGTAACACTAATAGCGGGTGAGTACAATAGCCGAGTCCAGTGAAATGTAGATTTTCAATAAATTGATTCATCTTTTTAGGAATTATCTAAACCTACTTAGGTAACGGAGTAGGTGACGGGGACCAAAACAAACGTCACATTGTATCTACTTTGTATAGCTCACATAGAAAAAATAGACAAACATAAAAGAAGTTACTGTGAGTTATTCATTTTATATATTTTTGATATTCTTTACACTCTTTCTTACTTTAGTAGGTGACTAGCATTTTGATGCAAATAAACGAATCGTTCGAAGTTATGCAGACTTTTTTTCTAAACTTACCGGGAGCCGTGATTTAACCCACATATTTGATATGTATATTTAATATATATAGAATCGATTACTTAACTTCTAATTCATGTATAGATTTAATGTTATTTTGTTAAAAAATAAATCTTTTCCTAAAACTTTCCAAAAGTTGATTCTTACAAGTGACACTATTAGGTAGGTGGTGCAATAATACAGAATGTATTTTTTTTAATTAGTGGGTTGAATTCCAGGTCAGGAGAATCATGAAATTAAAAAAACTTATGATGCAGTTTTAGATTTCTTAAAATCGGACACGAGACTCCTTTAAGTATTTTTTGCGATTCCTTAAAGTTCCGGATATGGCCTATCAAGCCCAGTTAAAAAAGTCACCCGATATATAATACAAGGAAAACCTCGGCGAGAATATACTGGTATACAGTCGAAATTTTAAAGACTAGCACAAAACACTTTTCTTCAACATTTATAGTGAAAACCGTGGAGGAATATCTGAATTAGAGTCTGCTTATAAATACAACCAGAAAATTCCCAAAGTAAGAAGCTCCTTTCTTGAGCAGCACCGCAGACTATTATAACCTTGCTTTGCAGGAGACATGCCAAGCATTCTGTAATCCACGCGAACGAAGTCGCGGGCACAGCTAGTCTTCTATATAACCTTACATAATACACACTTATGTTATATAAAAATCTCCCCCACAATTTCGTTTACGTGTAATGCACGTGTTGGGTTTATGCGTAGTCTATCAGTGAGATATAAGAGTTTTATTGAGAAGATATGAAATGATAATAATACGGGGCATGGACGTCATCATCTATACACGTAAATAAAAATGAAGTGTATGTTTGTAATTTTAAATTAACAGTTTATAACTAAATGCTAATGAAAGTATACACATTACATACATCAACACAATTTTTTCAAGTCCGAGTGTGTGTCTGTCTGTTTGTTCCGGCTATTCTCTGGAACGGCTGGAACGATTTTGACGGTACTTTTACTCACATATAGTTAATTTTATAATGTTATATGGCTACTTTTATATAATTTAATTGATAAATAAAAAATAGGGTTACGCGTTAACAAAATTAACACACATTAAATACTAAAGAATATTCGATTCAAATACTTTAGTAAAATATTATATAAATATAATTTTTCTTCAAAGTAACTCCGTTGAAACCGTGGGGCAGAGCGAGTTATGAAATAAACGTGTCCGTTCAAAATTTTACAACGATGATTCACTGATAACATAGAACGAAATTCTAGATTACTATTTTATCCACTAGTAGACTAGTAGGCGTTCGCGTACCTATGATTCAGAATTTTAGAGACGATAATTAGGAAACTGGTAAAATCAGCATCTATTTAGCACTGATGTGAATATCAAGAAACATATTCAATTCACATTAAATTTTTTCAGTCGTTATTCGAATTTAAAAAAATTTGAAAGTTCCCTTCAATGCGTATATTTATTTTACATAAATTTTTCCCAACGAATGACTAAAGCTGGATGTTTTAAGTTTATATTGATTTTGCTAAAGCTAGTTTACTTATTTATTGTTTTATATATGGGCGCTGATAAGCAATACTGTGTCAAGCCACACCGACTTCATTTTCAGAAAATGGCGTCTAAAGATTTCAAGTCTATTGTTAATAAATATGTTTGAAGACGTAGGTATCTACATTTTCTTTTTTATTTTGATAAAAGGTATAACGGATTAAAAGCAGATTAATATATGTAATGTGCTATCTAATAAAAAGTTTTTCAAATATTTCAGATTACTGTATAAATTGCAAAATATGGAACGCACTTGAAATTCGATACATTAAATTAAGAATTTTTTTGTCGTACTTATTTAGTTTAAATGACTTGATTTTAACTTTAATAACATTAAATAGGTGTTGCAAAATCAAAATATATTAATATCTCCGAATCTAACTTTTTGCGGGTTGACACATTATTGCTTATCAGTATTCATATATACTTAGGATTTTCTTTCTTTCAATTTTTAATATCTTCTAGCGCTTAAATAATTTTAAAATTATGTGATACAGGTATTTGCCATATATCATACGGAATATTCATGCTATGTTTAAAGCTAATTGGTTAAAAATACTTCATTCAAACTTCACCACCCCATGCACCATAATAGGGAATGTACGCATTATTTATGAAAATACCAAATTACTGTGGAATCCGTTTAATAAAGATTCGTTAATTTCATATTGAGATCAAAGAAGAGAAAATTTTACTTAACTTTCCTAACCAAAATAATTCATATTATTTTTCAATATATTGACAAAAGAGGTTTTACACTAATTCAAAATACATATAGTTCCATGAAGTAAATCAAACAAACAGGGGATGGTATTGGTAAGTTTTTTTCTATACAATTTGTATGAATGAAATTGTCAGTTCATAAAAAATTTTATTAAAAAAAAATAATAACGTTCATTAAATATTAGTTACAAAAGATAGATACGAACCTATTTATCTTCAAATTTCCATACTTGTATATTGTATATTCAAGGCTACTTTTATCTATACAATACATTATAAAACCATTTTGAACTTTACACTTTTAGAAATACGGATAAATATTAATGAAAAAGTAAACCGACTAAATTCAAATTTCGCTTTGGTGAAATTTTAAATTTGTCAGTTACTTATGCAATGTCACCTAACGAGGTGTCGTCTATAGGAATCATTATAAAGTCCCTAATTACTCAAAGACCGGTATCACAATGAATTCTTTGATGATAAACAACGCGTTCGCCATTTCAAATTGTTTATTTTTTTCGTGTTAATCAATACGCGTGAAAAAAAATTAATATTTTAAAATATTTCATCAAAAATCAGGACACGGAAATCGATCCCGCAGCCTCTTCTTTAAGTGAGCACCTGGCATTGTTAATTAAGATTTTCGGTATGATACAGTAAAATTGAAATATACATAATATTTATCTTTTTTTTAACAATACGAGATAAGATATGTGTTATTGAAAACCGACTGTTTTTTCAACACTATAGCAGTACGGTGTTATATCTCGTCGAAATGGCACCCTGGCTGGAACTGCCCTACGAAATTCGGGACGTGACGCCAGAAGAGGATAAGATCATTAAGAAGTGTCTTATAGGTGCGTTTCCAATGTGCAGTGTTGTGTTTTTGTTTCTAAAATAAGTCTGTTCTTGTTTATGTTTTTGAAGGTAAGTATTTTGGGTTTTCTTTTTGTGGTTATGGGTGTTAGGAGTTCTTGGATTTTTTTATATATTCGTGTGATTTAATCGTGATGAATTCTTGTTTTTGGTGTTAGTTTGCGTACATTGACGAATTTAATGCTAGTTTTACTTAATTACGAGTACTTGTTAAACCGGTGATCATTAGAGTTATATTTAATAAATTACTCAATAATAGGAATTCTTTATAATAAATTGATTTTTATTTTAATAATACATTTTAATAAAACATTTTCTTTACATTGTCAAAACCTTTAACTTTTCAATTTAATTCCGGCTTTTTATAACTTACAGACATAATTGAAAGTGACTGTTTGTTATTTTACCAATAGTTGTTATTATAATTGTATTTTTTTAATTTACTAAGTTTTGTTAAAAGTAATTTTCAGTTCATATGTATTAGTTTTACTCGCGATGTAAAGGGTTTTTGTAGTTACCGCTTTTTGTTGATCCGCTTTCATAGAGGTGATTTTATATAGCCTATATTAATAACATTACCTTCAATAAAAGAAACTTCCAATTTGACTGGTAGAGCCTAAAATTTGCATGTTCGAACTAACATAAGTTTTCGTTTTAATTATTATAAGTATAGATTCGAGATGTTTTCCAGTTTTTTTTTTTTAATTATATCCAGCCTAATATTTTATTGATCTGCCTTACCCTGTTGAAAATATATTAAACTAGCTGCCCCTCCCGAATTCGCACGGATGTACCCATCAATATAGACTTTCTCACTTTTTATATGGAGACTTATTAATTAAATTTTTAAAAAAATTTCGTACGATTTATTAATTTTTTTTTCTAATATAAAACTGTTCTGACGTTACAAACACGATCATAAATTAATTAGGTAAATAGATCCGTTCTAAGGTGATATGCTTACATATATAGACAATTGATTTTTATTATATACATATATGTGGATTTGTATATTGAAAGTAAGGATTATGCTATGTATTGTTAAACTTATTGTATTTTGCACATAATATGTCGTTGCTATCACGTTTAAGAAGTGCAAAATTGATGTTTATTGTAATAAGATTAAAGTTTAATATCCCTTAAAAGCGAATTGAAAATTTACCTTCGCAACTGAATATACTGAAATAGAGCTGGCTATAAAGATATCAAAGATATCGTGATCTCGTTTTATCCTTGAGCCGAATCGATTAGAATTTTAGTTGTAAATGACGTACTTATAGAAAATATATTTATGATTGCATGAAATATTGCTAAGTAAAATCTATACTGATATTATAAAGCCGAAGTTGTTTGTTTGTTTGAACGCGCTAATCTCAGGAACTATTATATATATATTACATATATATGTGTGTTTATTATTTACGCTTTTACGCGTACGTTACAACAAACAATCATAATGAATCTTTACATGTAAAATACAGTCAGTAATGTCAGGGGTACAGAAAAGGATAAAGTGTGTATATACAGAAAAAAAACCAACATATAGAAGGACAGAAAAATACCTTTTGTACTGTTGTCCGGCATAAAAAAACTACATCAACAAGCAGAAGCAAAACTAGCATTGAGCGAACAGATCTAGTCTCAGCTACAGGCGTTACAGCTCCTGTAGTTGAGTAATACTTGTGCTGTAAATTTTACATAAAGTTAATATTATCTTCTTTATCTAAGAACTAGCTTCCACTCGAGGCTTCGTCCGCGTGGAATAGTTACTTTTGGCTAATAATGCATTATTTTAGAACAAATTTGGTTTGCATAAAAAAGGTTACAGTGAGCTAATCTTAAAAGATATACATATGCTGTCGTGGATTTTTTTTTAGAACTTTTAAAGAGGAACAATTCTGTTATACATGATTTTTGCGAAACTTTAACTGTTTACGCAGCGCACGCAACGTCAGCTCTCCCAATAGGAAGATATGCCCCGATTTTGAAATATTTTTCATCGGTGCTCCGCTCCTTTTGGTCTTAGCGTGATAATATATAGCGTATAGCATTCCTCGATAAATGGGCTATCTAACACTGAAAGAATTTTTCAAATCGGACCAGTAGTTCCTGAGATTACCGCGTTCAAGCAAACAATTAAACAAACAAACAAACAGACTCTTCAGCTTTATAATATTAGTATAGATAAAAAATTGACTGCTATAACTAAAAATTAGTACTAACAGCCATTATTTTTGTTTTGTTAAAAAAATAAGCCTACAATTATTTCAATTTTTGGCGAATTAATGGACACCTTAATTAAATTCCATACAGCTTTCAAAAGGCAAAAATTTGAATTTATAAAGAAGAATTAGTAAATAAAAAAGAATAAAAGATCCGCTTGCCTAAAAGTTATTCTATACATTGTCACTATCACAATAATAACAAATTAAATTATGTGAAATAAAAAACCCATTAGCCTATTTAGGCGATGAGTTTCACAAGAATTATAGTCATTATATTAAAAAGTTATAAAAACATTTAAAATCCACTGTCGAAAAATTCTTATAAATATTACAACCTATGTCAACCCGAGGCGTTAACACAAGCAGCATTTATTGTAATAAAGAGGGATCAAAATAACATGTACCATAAAACCTATCAATATTTTTAGGCTGTTATCTAATCTATATATTAATACTAAAAGCCAAAACTTTGTACCACTTTTCATGAAAATTCCGTGGACGGACGAGTACGAAATTCGCACACTCATACTTTATATAGAGGAGAGAGGATTACTAACATTTTTTTTTAAATTATGCATAAATGCATTAAATCAGTAAAAAAACATTACACATACTACCGTATGTATTTAATGGATGTATTTAACAGAACAACTCTTTTGTCTATTGTTAAGTCTGTGGTCAAATTGAGAATAGATTATCTCTGGTTAATCATGGAATCGTTTGAAAATTTAATGAACTACGGTCGAATTCCGATCGTTAGGCGACCTCTAGTTAATATAAATATACACTCGTGCGTACATAATGTGCTAATCTTATTGGACTAAATTGTTATATAATTGATTGTATAATCGCTTTGAATATAATTGTCATATTAATATCAATTAAATATTCAAATCAATTATGTATATTATATTTGTTTAAGAGCCGAGATGGCTTAGTGGTTAGAACACGTCAATCTCAACGATCGCGGTGAGTTTTCAAGTGCTAAATTTGTGTATAAATACATCTCGTACTCGGTCGTGAAGGAAAACATCGTGAGGAAACCTGCATATGCCGGGAGAAATTCTGACTCATGTATATCCGCAAACTCGTGGTTTAAACTCTATAACCTTCTCCTTAATACGAGAGGAGGCTTTTACCCAGCTGTGGGATATTTACAGGCTGTTACATTACTTTTACTTTTAGTTTCAAAGATTACTTTCTACATACAAACTTAAAAAAAAAATTTCACTTCTTTATAATTCTAGTATAATATAGAGATAACTTCTAAACTCCTCGACCAGTTTATATGTGTGTTATATCAATAGTATCACATTTTTTAATAACATTGTAGACAGTAAATTGTTGAGTCATATTTTCTATAAATTTTATCGAATTACATAACGTTTAAGCAAGTATTATCTATACCGTATCAATATCGGTTACAGAACCGCTAAACGCCTGTAAGTGAGAATCGTTACTAGTCAGTCTTATTGACTGAAAATTTTTAATTTTTATTAATTGAAAAACGATATTAGAAATCTAAAAACGTTTTTTAAATACCTATTCATCGATACTCCTCTTGACATAGTTTGTCAATTTTCATTTTTTTCTTTTTTACATTATGGTGTTCAAATCTGGTAATTTTGCTTTGTCCAAATTGTTATGCTGTTACCAACATTCGCGTCGACATCACGAATCAAATGGCGTAACATTTTTCAAAATTGGCGCACGCGTTTAGTCTAAATAGTGCCACGAAGGTACAAATCCAAATACGTACATTCATACGTAAACAGTCTGATGAACATATACGAGTAAGGTAAAAAGTACGCTAAGTCGATTGAAATAATCGCTTGAAAAACCTACGACTGAAAGACGTCTTTTAATAGAATCCCTAATCTTATTCTTAAATATTTATCTGTTAAGATAATAAGCAAATTGAAATATTATCAGATTTACCTAATTGGGTAACATAAGAAATTCTTAGTGCGTTTGCCCTCACAGTGAGTGCAGTGTTACACTAATTACTGCACATATATTCAAGGATTACATTATGAATCAGATAAAAAATAATTAATCAATACATACGTCACTGCAATGCATTTTTTTGATCGAGCGATTAGATCACTTAATGTTAAGTGATCAGTTTCGTCAATAAAATGTTAACTTTAATGAAGCTAAATGTGTTTGTCATAATAAATTTTTATTAAAAATTTAAAAAAAATGTACACCCCAAATTTTAATGCCCTAGAAATTTTACGGACTTAGTCACTGGTCTCTAGGTTTTCTTTAGCAAATCCAGCGTTGGTTATCAGCTTAAAAATAATGACGAATAAATAGAATGTAACGAAAAGAATGGGGTAGAGGTGGTCTTCTTCTCTCATTGACTGTACGAAAGGGTATATTAGCTACTATATACCGAATTTATTTGCACTTGTCAAATGGATAGGTTTGTTTATACCACCTGTAGTCAGTGAGCTCCTCCTTAGCTCCACCGTAGTAAATGTATTTTACAATTACATAAGGACTTTGGTAGTCAACTGGCGACCCAAGAGCTAGCAGCTACCTTGGTCAAAGGATCAGCTTGGCCATTCAACGTGGTAATGCTGCCAGTATTTTGGGAACTTTACCCAAATGGAGTGGCTTAGATGAGGTCTACAATTAAATTACAATTAAAAATTTATTCTTTTTTTTTGTATTAATTTCCATGTAATTTTGTATATTATATTTTCTATATTTGTTATAATTGCTTCATAATCGCTATAAATAATTATAATGTTTTTACATAAATATTTATTTTGATTGAAATCAGTGCGAGTTCTAGAAGTATCCCAGAGGGTCCGACTCTTCTTGAATCAATAGCTGAAAACAAAATGTTACGCTATTACATTACCTTATAATAAAAACTGACTGGCTGACATATTTACTAAATTGATCAACGTCGAGCTGAAACCTCTGAATCTAGAAACATGAAATCTTATACAAACGTTCCTTAAATATTAATAAGTGTTAGTGCACGAAAGGATCCAAATGGAGGAAAATCCGTCTCCTAAGGGGATAAAAAGAGATTAGAAATTTTGTTAGGTAGTAAAGAAATACACGCAGGCGAAGCTGCGGGGAGCTGCTAGTATTTCATATTTTAAATGGTAATTTAAAAAGCAATCATAATGGTGTTTTGTTTTTAGGAAATGGAACATTTTGATAACTTGGAGATCTTATTTTTAGCCGGCGTTTAATATATATTTAAAATTGTGTAATCCATATTATTTATACTTAATTACTTATTAAATGCAAAAGTGATGGCTGTATATTGGTTTGTTACACCCTAAAGCCTTTAATTTTTTATTATTTTAAAAATATTAATAATATTCAAATCCAAATCAAATTCAAAATGTACTGTATTCAAGTAGGCTTTTGAATCGTCAATACAGAAACAAAAAAGAATACAAAAAAATAATTAAAGACTTTACCACCGGTTTGGAATGTATATTCGGGAAATTCGATAGTTACTTTTTTAAAAAGTTTTACAATAGGTACATACATTTATGAGTTACAAATATTTAAAATACCCCGTGTGATACCAGCTTATACTAAATCCAAGCATCTTTATCATCTATATAATCTTGAATGCTTCAGCTATTAAGGCCTTTTTAATATGTACTGTAAATTTATTATTTGTAAACTTTAACACTTTCTGTGGGATTTTATTAGGAAAACGAATTTTAATAATATTTTAAATTTGATATGACGTATGTATTGTTTTATAAAATAATCTGATCAATTATTATAATTATAATCCGTAAATAATTTAAGTACAATACAGATAAAAGTATACCTGTCCTCATCTTGAGGGCAAGTACACTAGAAATTCGTTATTAAATTAATTTAATCAAATAATATTTTTTTTTGCGCATTTTATCTTAAAAGATATGCCGATTAGATCCATTTAATTAATATATTAGATTAATTAAACTGTTTAGATCTCAGATAGACTTTTCCACGTGTTTTGACATTTTTTTAAACAATTTTTTAAGGAAAAATTTGTTGGAAACAATATAACTTCCGTCCGTTGCATTGGCATTATAGGTGTTGCGCTTTTATAGGATAGAGTAATGAAAATATGTACCGAATTACATATAGACCAATCCAAGGGCGGATCCAGCTTCGCCGCCAGGAAGTGCCAGTCTGGCTAAACGTTCTTCAATCATACAAATCAGATTAAATTAATTAAGTATTAAAGGTTACATGAAATCTATATTGGGAAAAAAATATAAAAGTCACGTTAAACATCATGTATAACAATTATAATTAGTGCTCTACCTAGGTCGTGGACCTAGCCCAGGGGGGAGGGTCATGACCCCCATGACCACCCCCCTGGATCCGCCCTTGGACCAATCATAACTAACAATGAAAATTTATTATTAATAGGATGCTGATAAGCAATAATCTGTGAAGTCACAAAAAGTAAAATTTTTAGATATTAATATATTTTAATAATACGTTACATACTTAACATTGGAAACAAAAATTTTATGTCATCTTATTTAAATAAGCAGGGAATTAAGATTTTTTTAAATTAATTCAATGCTTTGAATACTAAAATGCGTTCCATATTTTGCTATATGCAAAAATCGCATATTTTTTAAAATTCTGTCATTAGATAAAGCTATTATGAAATCTATCTGCTTTTAATTCATTTTAACCTTTATCAAAATAGAAAGGAAAAGATGTATATTATACGTCTTCAAAGAAATTTAGTGAGAATACATTTGACATCTTCCGACGCCAATAACTCAAATTGAAGTCCATGTGACTTGACATTGTATTTCCTATCAGCGTCGAATTTTGAATACGATGTGGTGTGATCCGACAAAACTTCCTTCTTCAATTAATCTTTATAAATTATAATATAGATAAATTTACATGAATCAAGATAGCTGTTTAGATAACAATAGATTAAATTAATAACAAATTTTTAGTGCGTTCGCCCTCACAGTGAGGACAGGTAAACTGTTATCATAAGTGTACTTAAATTATTTTCGGATAAATATTAATTGATCAGATTAATTAAAAAAAACAGTAAATATGATGTAATATTAAAATATTTTAAACAATTTTGTCAATTGTCAAATTTTATTAAGAAATACCAACCGTAATTAAAACACGCAGACAGTATAATTGAATTGAATTGACTGTATAATTATAAAATTTAAAAAAAAAAACATTATATGTACTGAATATTCATAATTTATACAATTTGTAACATTTATGTAAATGTGTATTTATTGAAAAACGCGAGTATATGACAGACAGATCTAGAAGCTACATAAGTCTCTCTTTTTAAAACACAATACAATTATGAAAAAGAAAAATTACTTTTTAAATTATCTTTATAAAAAAAAACAGTCATGTAATAACGTAACATTTTCTCATTATTTTTAACGGCCAGCAATTGACTCTAGAAATGAAGCCGGGCCCACTGGGAGACTTCTAGAACTCGCGTTGAATTTAATCAAAACAAAATGAGATATGAAAGATAGGTATTACCGTAATATAATAAAGTTACGAGTTATTTTCCAGTACATGTTCGACTTTAAAATGTAATCTATTCGAATCTAATATATAACAGATAAAAATGAAATTCATTTAGCGATACTGTCGTCTAGCAGAGAGATAAAGTTTTTATAATGTATTTATTTATATATTTCAAAACACACCATCGACTTATCATAATAGCCTATTATATTTTTTTACACATACGCTGATAAGCAATACTGTGTCAAGCCACACGGACTCCATTTTGAGAAAATGGCGACTAAATATAACATACGTATTCTTAATAAATTGGTTTAAAGACATACATATATATTCATTTTCTTAACTTTTTTGATAAAAGGTATAATATATTAATAGCAGATTAGTATAATAAAAAGTTTTATCTTCTAATAAGTATTTCAGATATATGATATTCTTGAATATCTCGGAAAATGTAACACACATCAATAGTCTAATCATCAAATTAAGACACTTTTTTCCGTACTTATTTTTTTTAAGCGACTTGAATTTTTTTTTTTTGAATAATTTTAAACATGTAATGAATTATCAGAATACACGAACATCTCCGAATTTGACATTTTGTGGGTTGACACATTATTGCTTATCAGCACCCATATATAGTTAAATATTTGCCGTTATAGATGTATACAACATTGGTGTACACTTCTTTGTATGCCATTATGACATGTTAAGAGCTGAACTCTTAATTATACATCTACTGCAAAATACTATAATTAAAAATGAGAAATAAAAACGAATACTAAAATTCAACACAAATTTTAATAAGAAATAATAACAATAATGTATCTTCACAGATTACTCGAAAATGGCTGCTCCAATTTGTTTTATTTCTTTTTTTCAAAGGGTATATATACTTCAACAAAGGTCCTATTAAATTTTCATCAAAATCGGTTCATTTAATAACTGAAATCAGCATGTCATTAAAGTAAATTACATTACGTATTTTGTTTTTGAAGTGGGCTATTTTATACGTCTTGTTTGTATTATCGGATTGATAATGTAAAAATAAAGCATCAATCACTAAGCGTTACATTATTTCGTATTACGAACTATGTGACGTGTTTTGTTCAATAGATATATAGTAAAAATAATGTATATATATTGTGGCAACTGATACCTACACCCAACGTGGTGCTTGAAGTACCTATCCAAATCAAATCAAAATATGCTTTATTCAAGTAGGCTTTTACAAGCACTTTTGAATCGTCAATACAAAAACAAAAGAAAACTAAACACTACTTAATTAATTAATTTACCACCGGTTCGGAATGTAGATTCTACCGAGAAGAACCGGCAAGAAACTCGATTGTTACTATTTTTAAAAGTTTTACGATGGGTACATACATTTATGAGTTACAAATTTATTAAATACCCTGTGTGAATCCAGCTTATACTAAATCCAAGCATGTTTATCATCTATATAATCTTGAACAGAATAATATGCTTTAGCTACTAAGGATTTTTTAATATGTACTTTAAATTTCTTTTTTGTAAACTGTAACACTTTCTGTGGAATTTTATTATAAAAACGAATACCTTGCCTCAAGAAGGTAACATTGACTTAGCGGAGTCGAAACTTCGGCGTTATAACGCTGATGCCAACTGTTGCGGGTTCAGCTTGGAGCAGATATCTGTATTTGTAAAATATGGATGATTCCGTGTATCGATCTCAAAGTATCCATCCTAAGTGGGATAAACGGAATCGGGCGTCCGTTATTACATATTTTAAATACTTTATTAGATTTTTTTAAAACATAATAAACCAAATTCTTTAAAAAATCATATTACACAAAATAAATTAAATTAAATTATCGTATTATTGACTATACACAATCAGGCAATAATTTGAAGAATTTTAATAACGCGGTTCCCATTATTCCTCTTAGAGTGAATAAACGAAAACAATCAAAAATATTGAAAAAGCTTGTATTAGATAAGTCTTTATATGATACTTATCTGCTTCTAATTCATTATACTTTTTATCAAAATCGAAAAGAAAATATACATATGTATATACTAAATAAAAAAAGGCCAAGAATAGGTTTGACATCTTTAGACGCCATTTTCTCAAAATGAAGTCCGTGTGGCTTGACACAGTATTGCTTCCACCGTCCAGTTCTGATTGAAAAATAATATAAGAAACCTAATATATTTCTTTTTTTAATTCAGTGAGGTATCCACTTAACACAGTTGATTGGTTTTTAGATTTTTCTTCTTTTATGGCGTTCAAAATCGGCCATTTTGATTTTACTAACAATTACTTATATGAAATTCGTGCCGTTATGATGAATCAAGCGATGTGTCATTTATCAAAATCGGCCCACCCGTTTGGTCTTAATATTTCCACATACATTAAAACCAGATAATTGAAATAAGTATTTCAATCAAGTAAATGAAATTGCTTTTTTTTTATTTCTGAAGTGGGTTTATTTATAGAAAGCCATGTTTGTATTATCGGTTTGATAACGTGAAAACGAATCATCAATCACTAAGCATTACATTATTAGTCATTAAACTATGTGACGTGTTATGATTAATACATACATATTAAATAAAAATAATTTACATATATTTTTCACAAGAAAATCCGAAATCGGCCATTTTGATTTTACCAAATTAATACTTTCTACGACGTTCGCGCCGTTATGACGAATCGAATGACGTATCATTTACCAAAATTAGCCCACCCGTTTGGTCTAAATAGTGCCACATACATACATACATACAATATAATGCATACATAGACTGATAAATACGAATGAGGTAAAGATGAATGATAAATGATGAATAAACACGAGCACTTATTACTTGTAATTTTTCCATGATTATTATCGAATTAAAAAAATGTGCCAACAATTTAATAATTATAATCTCCTGACAAAATGTGTTTAATTTTAATAAAAACTTAGCGTTCACATTCTGTAATCGTTATTACAGCGATGTTACACATAAAATGGCAGTTTAATGATTATAATGATTAAATTTAATTAAAATCGCGCTATTATATTAAAAATAGTGAATATAATTGAAACGTACAAAAATGTAATGTAAATGATAGATATAATTTATATATAGGGAAACGTGCTAGATTGTCTGTGAAGTTCTTATTCTAGTCCTGGTACGATAAGTTACTGATATTGACAAGTAACAACAAAATGAGAGTAAGTTACTAAGTTACAACTATGTGTCATTTTTGGGCGTTAAATAGATTTTATTAATACGCTACGTGCTCCTAATGTTCTAAATCGGGTGTCCAGAAACATACACAACACAAACACAAACACAACCACAACATCTGTATGGTCAATCGAAGCGATCAGTTGCAGTGACCACTGCGCCAACCTACCTGTCAAGTTGTATTTATTGTCTGGGCATTGTATTTATATTTGTATTACGTTTTCCAGGATACACAAAAAAATTCGTAAGATGCGGCAAGAAGGGGTACATCATGACAGGCGCGTTCAGAAAGCACGCGGAAGCAATATACAATCTCCAGGTCCGTCCAGATGACGTCTGGGTGATCACATACCCTAGATCAGGTGAGATTCAAAATCAAAATAAAAATATGCCCTATTCAAGTACGCTTTTGAAAACACTTTTGAATTCTTCTTACAATCTTAGTTTCTCCTTTTTTTTGTCGCTGGGGAATGCTTTTATGCATCTCGTCTGGGGGAGGTCAGGCGGGTATGTGAGACTCCTGGAACCAAATGCACCAGACTACCCACTAAACCCCAGCGTCTTAGTTGGACGTCATGGGAACGTTTACGCATAAACTAGACAGGCCATTTTCGTCTAAAGAGCGCTCACGGGCACCGAGAGTACTATTTCGTCTTGGTGGTGTGTCGAAGAAGCTTAGTATCTCCTTTATGGGGGAGGAAGAAAGTACGCATTACACCGTCGTCTTCTTTCCGGTCGTCGTCTGCTGATCAGGGCAGCGTGAGCGGCCTCTTCGTTCCTTTTCCGTTGCCTTCCTAAGCGACATGACATCCCTCGCTGTCAAGCATGACACGAGTCACGCTCAACAAAGAGAGATCTCCACCTACTATCGCCACCAGGGCTTGGAGCTGGGGTCCCCAGGCGGCACACTCTATCAGGGTGTGACGTGCCGTTTATTGTCTCCTGTAAAATTGGCATTTATATATTTTTAATATTATAGACATATGGATTTATAACAATAATATTGATAACGCAAATATTCGGCGAGACAAAATGGATAGACAGTTCGCTATTGGTGTTTAGTCCACTGATAATATCTGATAATAGTAGATTTTATCGGACGGTTATGTCGGCGCGTATTGATCGTAAAAATTTTATTTGGTTACAGTGACGAATTATGATTTTTTTTTGGGGTAGAAGTTGGGTGGGCTTTGAGCATCCCAGATCCAAGTTTTTAGGTTTGAGAAGTTTTACATAGGATAAGTCTTGGTGGCTTTAAACATTAAAATTTATTTAAAATGTTATTTTGCCAATTTTTCTCAGGTTAGGAACTATGTAGGTTTGGAAAGTACTATAATATATTCTCATAGTAGTTTGAAATTTGATAAAATCATCTCTCTTTAGAGCTGTAGTTATATAACTGTTGAGCTTAAGAGAAATTTTGATAAATAATATTGTGGTGGTATAATTCTGAACCTAGACTGTTTGTAAAGCGACTTCCTCCTCCTTCTTGGTTTAGTTCATATAGTATGACAAAATGTAAATTTTAGATTTTGACAATTTATTATTTATTGAAGGTACAACATGGACACAAGAAATGGTTTGGTTGTTAGAAAATGATTTAGACTTCAAAACAGCTAAAGAAAAGCCACTGCACGAGAGGTTTCCTATGCTAGAGTAAGTAGAAATAGCACATAAACAGAACGATAAAGCAGATTTTTTTAAGCAATTCATGCAATAAAAGTAAATAAAATACTATTTCTAGAAATATTGATAACTCATGAAAAAGCCAATCAGCTTTTGTGAAAAAATAAATTATATACAGAGTAAATATAAATTATAATGTTTTTCTTTTTCTAAATTTCAGATTAACAGCACAGATACCTGAATCAGGGTTTGAGCTGATAAAAAGTAATTTTATGAATTTGGGTAACTTTCAAGGTTTGGGTCTAGCAACTAGAGTTCCGAGTTGGCAAACAATAAGAGACGCACCTTCCCCGCGGTTTATTAAGACTCATTTGCCTCTATCCATGTTACCTCCAAGCTTGTTGAGCACTGCTAAAGTTGTGTACGTTGCTAGAGATCCGAGGGACGTGGCGGTTTCATACTACTATTTACACAAAATGGTTGTTAGTACATTAATGGGGGCAACATTTCGGCATTTCTGGGACGCGTTCAGAAGAGATTTGCGTAAGTCTAAATATATATTACTACCTATATTAAACCTCAGAGAGACTGACTGACTGTCTGACATAGTGATCTATCAACGCACAGCCCAAACCACTGAGATCGGGCTTGATTTTGGCATGCACGTAGATGTTATGACGTGGGCTTCCGCTTGAAAAGGGTTTTGTTTAATTCTACCATCAAGGGGATAAAATAGGGGATGAAGTTTGTATGAAGCTTTGTCAATTTTAAACCGATCGGACTGAGATTTTGTATGCATAAAGCTACTATGACGTAGGCATTCCCTAAGAAAGGATTTTTGTGAATTCCAGTAAATTGTACAAAATATTAAGATAAGTGTGAAATAAGTAGTAAAAAATCATGCCATCTGCAATCTATTCTGGCGTGCGTTGCAAAAATTGTTAGAGTTACACCTATGTAATGTACAATGAAAATGTTTATCTTAAGTACAAAAAGCCGTGAATGATATAGATGTATGCTACATCTATATTTTATGTGGAAGCCTCTATTATCAAAATTAATTCTGCGCAGACGAAGTCTAGCTAGTTTTATAATGTGATTATAAGTAATTGTACAGGGATCTTGAAGCATACCTGGGAAGAATGTCTGTGTAATAGATATAGTATTTTGTTAAGGCCTGGAAAATTTGTAATTCCGAGATTTTTACTTTACGCCTGAAAATTTATTCTTCATCATTTTTCCATACAAGTCTTAATCTGGAGTGCTAAATTCCATTGCACATCATTTTAAAAGATTAATAACAGTAAGGTACTCAAATAATCAAATAAAATAATTTTTAGTTCCCTGGAGCCCAATAATTGAACACGCGAATGAATCATGGGAGCAGCGGCATAATGAGAATCTACATTTTATTTTCTATGAAGATATGATTGAAGTAAGTAGCAGTGGGTGATTAAATGTATCCTACAATATACCAATATGAAACGTTGTGCATTATAAAATAATAATATACTCATTTATTAATGAAACAAAATAATCTATTAATTATTCTACAATATCTTATCTGTTGCGATCTTTTCTTACCATAAAAAGACCATGTTGGTGACAGGACAATTATTCGTTGTAATGGATTCATTGGATCTTTTATGAGTGTTTCTTCAAAAGTTAATCTGTAAGTTTTCTCATTACAAATACCACGAGGTAAAGTAAGAAAAAAGTACAGAAACAAACAGCCTGTAAATGTCCCATTGCTGGGCAAAGGCTTCCTCTCCTATTAAGTGGAATATTTAGAGCTTAATCCAACACGCTATTCAACTTTGGGTTGGCGGATATATATATGTCAATTCTTCTTCGGGCAAATCCAGTTTTCGTTGCGATGTTTACCTTCCCCACCACTACGTATCACGAAATAAGTTATTATGTATAGAGATTATTCTGTTTAAATCCATAGTTATTATCAAGGAGCCTCTTTTAAATAATAAAGTACATTTACGGTAGACTTTCATAAAAATAAAATACACTTTTCTAAAGATTTATTTTTTATTACAGGATTTGCCAAAAGTAATTCGTGGCCTGAGCAATTTCCTAAAGCGAGAATGCACGGACAAACAAGTTGATATGCTAGCCAATCACCTCAGTTTCGACAACTTGCGAAAGAACAAGACAGTTAATAACAACACGAATGAAAACGGAGAAGTTCAGTTCATAAGAAAAGGTAAGGACTATTTTAATGTTTAAAAAAATAATGCTATTTATTATATAACTATAGTTATGTTATAAGCTCTTTGGATTTTGATGCTCAGAGTGTCTGCCACTTTGGACGTCATTGCTTAGCAACCGGCTACATAGTGTATGACAAGCGAGGGTATCTTTGGATCAACAATTCGCGAGCTTGTCAATGTTGGAAATGGGTACAACATTTAAGGGTATATATGTGCACAATTGGCACAACTAATAGCCACAAAACAAAATAAAGAAAGAAAACATATAAGGGTGAATTTCATTGTTAGTCCACAATGAAATTCACACTATTTTAGGGTGTTTAAAATTTTGTTCAGGTTATTTGTGGATTCTTGACCACACCGATCAATCTTCATCGTATTTTTTTTATTCCACGTGACATCGGCGAAATAACCTGTCTAATTGGCACAACTAAAAGCCATTAACCAAAGAATTGAATTGAAGGAGTGCAGTGGATTGCCGGTGAAGCAGAAATATTTTAAGTCAGATTAAACAATTAATTTATTTCTATCTTCGGGTGCAGCGTTTATAGTGCTTGTTATATCATATTTCAAAGAGATTTTGATAGTAGATTACATAGAAAGATTAATTTCCATGTGTCTTTACTTATAAAGATTTCTGTAGTTGGCAAATTTTATAATTCCAGGTAAAGCCGGTGGCTGGAGAGGGCACTTCAATGCTAAAATGGAAGTCCAAGCAGATGAATTTCTGACCTCAAGACTAAAAGGGCTAAGCTTAAAATACCCAAGCTTTAGGCACGAGGAAATTTCATTTTTATAAATGAATTCAATTCCTAGGTTCCATGGAGAATCTTTGGTTTTCATAAAAGAAGAGCTATCATGAGGTATGAAGATTGGATTAAAGAATTTGGTTAAGCATATCTATCATTCTTGAAAACTTATAGATTATAAAGGTTAATGGTATCGTGTTGGACGTTGATTTTTTAAGTGTTGTTTGCTACTTATTGCTAACAGATAGCACGTGTATATGCATTGTAATAGCAAACTAATAAGCTGGTTTTACACTGGACGATCTATCGCGTTCTGATCCTACGCGGTAAAATTGTAATCCAAAGGTGTTGTCAGTGTGGACGAGCCTCATTTTCTTCATTGCTTTAATTTACGAGTTTAATGACGAGCCTCATGGCTTTAATGTATGAGAGAGAATTACGCTCTTCTTAATGCGGTAGATCCCTTCGTCACCGATTGCCATTCTTGTTGCATGGATCGCCCGGTGTGAACGAATATGTTGACTGGCAAAATGAGTCAAAACTACTTTTGACTGCAGGCTTTCGACACTCACTTTTGAGATGATGAGATGAGTTACCGTCAAAAGTAATGTTGCAATAACATTAACATAATTATATATGTTGCTTTTTTCTTGTTCTTTATTTCTAAAAAAATAACATTAACCTTTTTTTTTTGTTTTTGCCTACTCTTGTCCAAAGCCTGTGGTCAAAAATACTTATGATTGACTTTGCCAGTTAAAAGTACATTGACGGTAAAGGATTTTGACTGTGACATATATTTATTAGCTGTAGACTAGTTATGATATAAGCTTCATCCATCAGTATCTACTTTAAAGCTGAAATTATATTTTTCGTTGAAAATAAAATTAATTTCATTATAATTACTGTAGTCACATTCTGCCAACGGGTGATTCTGTGAAATATGGTAGCCATCAGATAAATAAAATTTTAGTTTGTTTCTAAGCAAGAGCGGGTCGCTAGGTTAATATATTTATGGTAGTTTTTATAAAATTTAGTTCCTAGATAGTCTTTAAGTTTCCCTCACTCTATACGTCGTTTATAAATTATTCTAAATAAAATAAATAGCTTTATGTTAAACTTGTAAATAGGTGATAGATAATTTATACTTAAAAAATAACATTATTTAATATTAAAAACGAAATAGTTGATAGCGAAAGTTAATAGCGAAAAGTTATATCACTTTATCACGTCACGTCGTCATCTATTTGACGATTTAAATACATATTTCGATAATTCGTTTTGTAGATCCTAGCTGTAGTCCACTGATACCAGCTCGCATATGGTTTGGCTCGACCGATACTCTCACAGAATATCGGAGTAATGTAGCTAAGGAGCTGTCCATTAATTAATATTTCTAGCAACTTTTTAGACTTCCCCTCCATCTTGGTGATCAGTGTTGAGGTTTTGTACTACCCCTCTTCCTCCACGTAAGATCATGTGTATTTTTTTGGTTTATACTGCCTAATATTCCTAATATTTTAAAAAAAAGCTATTTTCTAAACAGATATAACAGCATTGAGCTCTGACAAATTATGCAACCATAATATATATAGTTATAGCTTACAAAAGTTTCGAAAATAAATACGTGTGATATCTTAAGAACCTCTCCTATCCCCCTTCTCATATTTGGTGATTTTTTTCCCAGTCCCTCCCTCCTTTGGGCTTCACGTGGTGATTAATAGACAGCCTCTAATATAGCTGGGATTAATACCTTCCTTCATATCTTCTCTTACTTTCTACATCCTTCATTCCTTTTAGAGCTGGCGAATTTGTAAATCCTCTGGTGCTGCAAAAGTTCCTGAGTAGCATTGATCACTTAATTTTAGCGTTGCTCCTTTGACCGTTAGTTTCATTAAAAATATAGGGTTCATTTCCTTACAGCATACAACAGTTTATTATGTTATCAAAGACTGAAATAATTAAGACTTGTAAATTTGTCTTAATTGATTGTAAATTATAATTTGTAGTGTCTAACTGTAATTTATTGATTTAAAGTGAATTTTGAACTATTTGTATATCTCGTGTTAATTCACATGTGGAGAAATAATATTAAATTTTAAACATCAAATTGATAATTACGACACAGCAGGAAAGGAATTTACATCTTACTGGGTACCGTATCCTTTCTCCACACGTGGTAACTTTATGAATAAAGTGATTTTATTGTTATATTAAACATTGGGTGGACTTTATTATTTATATAGCTTTATTTAATAGTTTTACTAGTAAACGTACTTTATGTCTTTATATATAAAGGATGTCAATTGGGCATGTGTTGGACCTTTACTAGCGTTACCAGAATTGATATTTAAAAGTAAAAACACCAATTTTTTTTCATAAATGATGTACGAGCCTGCAAGATCTAACGCGTCAATTTAATTTTTTTTTTAATAAAATAAAAATTAATTCAGTTTTTTACTTTTAAACATCGATTCTGCTAACACTAGTAAAACATCCAACACCCGTCCGGAGGTACTTTGACTTCTAATTAAGGTCCTTAAAATGGGGGTTTCTATTAGTCTTACATATCACATTCCGTATAATTTTTTTTTACTTATAAAATAATAATATATTTGAGCACCACTGCTCTCACGCTTCGTACTATCCGTGGCGCGTGACACAAAAGTGAAGTTTAGTCTTACCTCGTAATAAATTAGAGAAAGACATGGACACTATCTAAGAAACACACAAGATTCCACTTGAGCGCGAAAGATAATTTAAAAAATCAGAATTTTTTAAGCGAAATTTATGTATAATACTTATAGAACTCCCCAATTAAATGTAGTTAATTAAAAGTCAAACTCCCTATTTATTATATTATATACAAGGTGTCAACTGGGCACGTGTTGGATCAGCGTTATCAGAAACTGAACTTAATTATTTTTTTAATCTTTTTCGTAAATTATGTCTATACGTATATCTATTTTTTTTTAATTTAAAAAACGTGTAGTTTCTTTTTTTGTTTTGAATATTGATTCTGCTAACGCTGGAAAAATATCGAACACAAGTTGACACTCTAAATTTCTACTGCCGTGTGTATTTCGCTAAACTTCTCCCCTGCGGCTGAACTGATTTTATTGAAACTTTTATATATGTTTGTATAGGTGTTTGTTTAGTTAAACCCTAGATGGTTTAGATTTACAATTGGACTCGTTAAGCTGTTAATCAGGACAACTGGATGCTGATAACCAATAATGTGTCATCCTACAAAAAGTCAAACTCGGAGATATTGATGTATTTTGATAATGCATCAGCTTTTTAACATTATTCGAATTTTTTTTAATTATTCTGAAGTAAATAATTACGGGAATTTTTTTCTTAATTTAATGTTTCGAATTTCAAGTGCTTTCCATATCATGCAATTTATAAAATAATATCATATGTTTGATAAAGTTATTATTAGATAAAACTCTTTATCATACCGATCTGTTTGGAATTCACTTAACTTCTATCAAAATAAAAAAAAAGGTGGATGTATACTTATTCAAACTAATTTATTAAGAAAAGGTTTGATATCTTTAAACGCCATTTTCTCAAAATGAAGTCTCTGTGGGTTGACATAGTATTGCTTATCAGCGTCCAACTATTCTATTAAAATAGAAAGCATTGTTACAAGGAGACGATTGTAAAAAAATCTTTCTACTGTCTATTGTGTTAGACCAAATTGTACAAACATTGTGTTCTTTGTTCCAATAAATCAATTCGTATTTTTCTATGAACACAGGGGTTTTATTTCTACGTACCAATCCAATCATGGGACTGTCCATTAATCACGTGATGTTTTTAGCAACTTTTTGTACCCCTCTCTCCTCTTGTGATACGGGGTAAGCCTTTGTACTACCTGTCTGCCCACCATCTTTGTACCCAACGGCGGATCCAGCTTCGCCGCCAAGGGGGGGGGGGGGGGGGGGATCACCTAGTTGTGGTCAAGTCACAAGAAGTAAAGTATTAAAGGAAGTATTTTAGTTTGATAATAATCGACATAGGTAAAAATTTATCACTTCTTCTACTTCGATGGGTACGTTTTTATGGACATGGAGAAGTGCCAGTCCGGTTTAAAGTTCATCAATCATACAAATTATATTAAATTAATTAAATATTAAAGTTACTTATATAAAATCTATATTGTGACAAAAAATATAAAAATCATGTTAATCATCATTATGTTTAACCATTATAATTAGTGCTTTACTTCACTACGTCTTGGATCCAGCCCAGGGGGTCATGACCTCCATGACCCTCCCCCTGGACCCGCCCTTGTTTGTACCTACATACTAAGTATATAAAATACATATATTTAAAAACACTAAACTATATCTCGTCCCTCATGATGTTTGGTTATTATTTTCCGGACCTCCTCCCCCTCGTACTTAACGTATAGTCAATTCTTAGGGGCAATACATACTAGCGCAGAGTAGAAGCGCATCGAATATAGTTGGTTCAGATCAGTTCTGATTACATTTTCCAAGCAACATGTTCAAGAAGTTAATATACAGTTACAAAAAAGAGCTCAAAAGGGCAAGTGAAAAGTTCTTTTCAAGTTTGTTAACAAAAGATCAATCAATTTGGTATCGTTAAGCTTTTGCTTTTTTCTTCTTAAAGAAGAGTTTGAAACTGATTACGAAAAGTCAGTTTTCTGAATTTGATTCATTTTTATTCTGTTTTATCGATAATATATATTGTTAGCGGTAAAAATTTATCGGTATAGCTCCGATACGTCACGTGTCATATTATCATGACATTATAAAACAGCATCACAAAAGTAGATGGAGCACTTTTGTTCGAGCACTCGGAACTGACGGAATTATTTAATTGTAATCTTTTCTACTTTCCCTTAATATTGATTTTGTTGTTTATAATTTTATTTCTTAGGAATTCCTAAGTTGTTTTATTTTTTAATAAAATACCGCTATTTGCTTACAATATTATATTTTTTTCAAAGACGTTCTTTATCTATATATAGATATAGTTATAAAGTGTCTTTCCTAAGACTAGAATTACATTTATAAGTGCTTTCAGACTTTCATAAGGACAAAGTTGTTTGTCATCTAAAAGAACTTACTGTCAGTGCCTTAATTTTTACACGCACAGCTTTCTACTTACTACTTAATGTTACCAAGTGCTGGAGTTGTCTAAATCAATTACGAGAATAAAATTTACCAATGTAATTATCGCCTAATAAATACTGTAAGAAAAAACGCTGTTTAAAACGCTATTTTAAATTATCGCTTGTCATAAAGTATATCTCTCAAAATATGTCAAAAATATTTATTTTGGTAAAAAAAACATCACTATTTATCTTGCATTTTTAGTCCAATTACTTTTTATGTAGAGCGATTGCTATCTGACCACAGCAACCTCTGAGGGCAGGCAGGTATCCATATAGACTAGAATAATCTCCTTATTAAGAGAAACGATCTTTTTCAGGTGATTGCGATAACAACCGGGACCGACAGCTTTAAGAGAATTAATCACAAAACTACTTTGCTGTAATCCCACATATACACTCACACATGCACATGCATGTGCGAGTGTATATGTGGGAGGGTGGGCGGTGCTTGCCTGCTTGTGCTGCATGTGCGTTTGCATATGTGGGAGGGCGGGTGGTGCTTGTACTGCATATGCGTGTGCGTATGTGGAGGAGCGGGTTGTGCTCATACTGCATGATACCAGACAGCTGTAGATGGCTTCGCGGATTACAGCAAAGTAGTTTTGTGATTAATTATCATGGAATTACGCAAAGTAACGCCTGATTCAATAGAAAGCTTTAAGAGACACGGTAGGATGACCCACAAACACCCAGACGTAAAAATAAGTATTTATACAAGTACATCTGTCCCGAACGGGGAGTTAGAGGTACATTCAGTACCATA
Organism: Hypolimnas misippus; assembly: GCA_037950945.1. Taxonomy (NCBI): domain Eukaryota; kingdom Metazoa; phylum Arthropoda; class Insecta; order Lepidoptera; family Nymphalidae; genus Hypolimnas; species Hypolimnas misippus. The sequence goes on from JBBEEQ010000029.1 coordinate 13,012,901, forward strand.
ACACCAGAGTGATCGTCCATTATTAAAAAAAAATCAATTTAAAATTATTATGTAATAAATAACTAATTATTTGAAATATTCGCACAGGCTACCTAATATCTCTTTAATAGGAGAAGAGGCCTTTCCCCGGCGAGGCTTTTACGGTCAGTACATACATTTCAGTTCGTAGATAACTTTGATATGAACCTAACTCTCATATCGAGTTTCAGTACGAACTTGGGCGATACTTGGCGAAGTTATGATGGTTATGTAGGATCGTTCGATGCAATTTGCAATATAGATTCCTGCGTACCGTTATAATTACATTTCTTATATGTACAGTTTACAAAGATATTTATTTATTTGTTTATAAAAATAGCGGAATAAAAATGGAAAGGCGGGAGATCTGATGTTAAATGATCACGGCCGCCCATGGACATTTTCGCACCAGAGGGGTCAAAATGCGTTATCATAAATTCTCCTGCATGAGGGATAGGAAGCAAGGAAAAGAATGGCGCATTAGCTAGTCTACGCCGATGTTATATAAGAGTGAATTACTTCTCCGGTTATGCCAGCCCGTTAAAGAATTGTAGTCAGTGGTCTGCCGCAGTAATTTTATACGCTCAACTTAAAGCGGTATACTCAGTAAAGCTGGCATGGTTGTGGTATCGTAGTTCGGATGCGATAGTAGTTTAATATAAAATTTAATTTTATATATTTGTTACAGTAAAATTTTTAACCAGTCAAAACTATATTTGACTTGCAAAATCATCCAAAAGTACTATTGCCCAATGAAGCTGGTCCAATGTAGTTTTCATTTCGTATGAGTCAAAACTTTAAAAAATCAAGAAGAAGCCTAAAACTAAAGAAAACTAAAGGAATCATTAACTCATTTGCTGCAGCCTTGGTAGAATGAAATTAACCGATGATTTTGAAGCAAGACTGGTATCGTAACTGATATCGTACCTGGCTAGTCATAACTACATTTGCCTGATTTTCTCAATCAAAGGTAGTTTGGACCAGTTAAGAGTTTTGACTGTGACATATAAATATTATAATTTTGGTACACTTACATTGGTAAAGAAGTTTACCGCATTCGCCATACGTAGGTTTTTATCGCTAAAAAGCGCTTAAAATCTTACAGGTTTCCCAGATTTCAAACTAGATTTTGTTTGAAATCCACGTGTTCTATTCACTGAGCCGTTTCGGTTCTTTTAGGTATTCATTTGATGGCTGATTGGTACCGTGGCCGCTGGAATAGGTTTCTGCGCGAATATTCCTTTATGACGAATATTTTTTATGCAGGGGTACTTTTCGTGATCTAGTTTGTTTTGTATTTTTTCTGGAATGGATATAGATTATGTATGTTAATAGGATTTTTTAAGTGTGAAATTTTTTGTTTATTTATTTTTGATTTAGTCATCATGATTAGGTAGCGTTATAGGATAGAGATCGAAGAATTTCGAACTTAATAAAGTGTTGGTGTGTGTTGAATGCATTATTAAAAAGGCAGACAAGTATATTACACTAAGGGGCAATACTCAACAAAAGAAGAGCGTTGCAGTTTTAGCCGACTTTTGAAAAAGAGGTTTTCAATTCGTTCTCTTTACCTGTGTTTCCTCAGAACTCCGTTATTACGAAACTGGTTTTAAAAATTATTTATGCGAATAAGTGTACTTTCAGATTGGTGCCATAGAATATGAAGTTTTTAAATCAAAATAACTGGAATAAATGTATTATGAAAGGTAACGAAATCATTCGTATTTTGCTTTTGAAGTTAGTTGCTTTATTTAATCTTAATTATCAAGTGATAGGGACTGTCAAATCTTTTATAGCTAATCGCAGCGACATTGGAGTAAATTATTTCAACATTTAACGATCAACAAAATCAAGGATCTTGCTATAGTTAGGTTATAATCTGAATGCATTACCATTCGGTTTATTAAGTTTATTAAGTTTTTGTCTAAGTTAGTAGGTAGGTACAAATTAAACCCCTATAACATGGTTGCCCGGTAGAGATCGCTATTTAGTGATAAGGTCGTCTTTTGTATTCATACGTGTTATTGTTTGTCCTTTGTGTACAATAAAGTATATTTTCTTTCTTTCTTCTAATACCATTGTCACGTGCATAGTCAATATGAGCAACACAATATAGGTGCATTATATGCCACGGGTGACAGAATTTTATCAGACTACTATAATGCGCTCTTAAAATATTGAATAGAAAGAATTTGGTCAATATTCCTAGTATAGTCTACGATAAGGTGAAGTGGTTTGATAGCTTTTACAAGACGAGTGACTGGCATCAACTTTTCAGATAAGGCAAGTAAAAGACCCCAATTCATAAAACTACATAGGAATTCCTTTTTGATCTTTTTCTTTTCACATCGTTTTATACTTTTTAAAATTTTTCCTTCCACTCCAAGAAAAAAACATCATAAATGTTTTAGTATTTGTATGTTTGTATATTTATTTTTGCTTCTATTTTTCTTATCAACAAATAAATATTTCCTAGAAAGGTTTTTTTATTAAAATACTAAAGTAATATCTTAATATTAAGTCATTTGGACAAAAACAAATAGATCTTGTATACTGAAAAAAAAACTATTTTTTGTAATTATGACTAAAGCACATTTTTTATTTAGGCAAATAATTAAAATTGTTTTATTGCTATATTTTTTTACAAGGCGCCCTTTCTATTAAAATTATTTCTCAACGAAAAACTTATAAGAGTGGCCTATAGACAGATAAGTGTAAAGTCAGTACAAATTGACAATGATGTATGATATTAAAGTACGCCTTATTAATTCTTACATGTCGCTACCCTCTGTTCGACTCGTTCCCAAATGCAGTAAATCAAAACGGCCTCGTAATAACCTGGACGATAAATCATGAGCGTTACCATACATTGTATGCTGTAATTTTTGGTTAGTTTTAGTTTGATCTTCATATTGTTTTCTTTACGTACGAATTTTCTTTATATTTAAAAACGATTTTCTTTGGAAGTGAATGTACATATGTGGATATAATTTTTCAGTCTAATAAGCGATTTTAATTCAGATGAAACATTTAAAAAAATGTTTAAATGTTACTATTAATTTAAAGTAAAAAATAATCCCATGTGAGTTAGTGATAAATATTTCTTATTTAATACCTAGCGATACTAAATATTAAGTACTAAATGAAATATGTATATATATATATATATATATATATATATATATATATATATATATATATATATTTCATTTAGTACTTAGTATATATATATATATATATATATATATTCTTCATAAAAAGGTTTAGATATTCATGTAAAGAGTAAATTAAACTCAATGTACATTTAAAGTGGAACCATTTCGCAACATATGTGCTGTGCATATTATTTATAGCGATTGTACACAGCAACATTGTTATTAACATTTTAATATAAAGACATTCAATAAATTGGTATTTTGAAACCTCATTATCATACTCTTTCGACTAAAGCAAATACTAAACAATGGAGGTATTTTGGCAGGCTTTATTATAAATCCACGGACCGTTAATTATTACATTAATCAAGCGATAAACGATGCCTGAACCTAAAACAGGAGTTTCTGCCGCTTGTTTCATGATAAATCGTCCCTAGAAATGAAGTTTTGAAACACTTCATAATGGAACGCTTTGTAGTATTTAGTACTTATATAAGCGATATAATATTATACTTTTGTAATAGTTTAATAAATTGACTCAAAAAAGTGGTGGTCATTTTTGTTTCTTTTAATTGTAATTTTGAAAATCATAGAAAGTGTAAATACACAATAAAAATTTTATTTTTCTTTGGTGACTTTACTAAAGACTAATCGATTCTAAAAATATATAATAAACGGAAAATACTGCTAGTTTTCTTGCCACCATTTCAAGTGAATATGATTTGTATATAAATAATGATTATAATTTTCAAATGTATGTTTCTCTTTTTTGTAAATACTAAAATATATTTAAAGTCAATACATATAATATGAGAAGTACAATTAAAAATACATCTTCAATGATTTCCATAGCTTTAACTTTTAATAAATAGATAAATTATTGTTTTATACTAAAAAAAGTGAGCCTGATTAAATAATATAGCAACAGAGCAATTAGTGTTATTTGCTAAATGTAAAATTAATGTAATATTATATCTGTGCGGAATCTCTTATAATGGCCAGCAGCTTATATGATGCTAAAATTAATACACGGAACACACAATTCCAACAATTTCCCCCATTAGTAAGTTTTAATGAGATTTAGGATATACGTACATTGGTACTGCATATGAAATATTTTGAGATAACATCTCACACATTAGCATGAGTATAATTAATAAAAAGATGTTAAAAAACCGTTTGAAATTTGATTTATCCATATTTTGTATATTTGGAAAAAAATAAAAAAGTAATATTTCTTATTTACTTACTAGAATTACTTTCTTTTCAAATATAGATATTTCTGGCTAGTACGTAAGAGAACAAAGCAAATATCCATAATGGTTTACTAAAACTCACCGCGGTTTATTGTTAAAGACAAAGCGCTGTAAAATAAGATAAAACCAACACAAATGTACTTAATATATTCAAAATCGTTTAATCCCGGGTTAAAACCAAGATATGATGAATAAGATTACAGTTTTGAGTTTCGCAACGCTTCTCTACTGCTTTTGATGAATATACATGGCTCAGAATTAATTCAGTGTAATTACAAACATAAGCCGGTCTAAACTTTCTATCTCAATCCTCTCTGTAGTATTTGGTTAGATGATGAATATTATACAAAGTATCAAAATTAAATAGTTTAAAAATAATTTACGACATAATTTTAAATCGTAAAATCTCTTTATTAACATGTTATTACCAAATTATCTAATATATAATTAATCTATGCGCCGCCATGTTGTTCTAATTGCGATAAAACTTTGTTAATCCAATGTTTACAATTCCAGGAAAGATATAGGCATAGTTCAATTAACTTCTAGTTAAATAAATAAACGGACGGCCCTCTGGCAAAACAAAATTAAAATAACGCGAGCGAACACGCGAACAAAAGCTACTCTATACTATAACATTATAAAGTAAAAGTTGTTTGTAAGTTTATATGTAGTGGATAATCTTTGAAACACCTGATCCGATTTGAAAAATTTCTTTTTGCGTTAAATAGCCCGTATATTGAGGAAGGTATAGGCTATATTAAATCACGCTACGATTCATAGGAGCGAAGCAGTAACCATAAATACGAGTGAAACCTCGAGTTGCAACTAGCATGAAATAAAAAGGTGTCATATTGATCAGAATGCACATAAATATAGATAATAATTACAATTTTTCAGTGTTATTGATCGCTGTATTACTTACTCCATGTCTAAGTATTCATAATCAAAAACTTCGGCGATAAAAGCGGAGGAATGACTACTAATGAGGATAGTTTGGCGCGGATAAACCATTATAAAAGTTCAGTCATATTTTATGCTTTATATTTATTAATTGCGATTCAGAGATGTATATTCTTGTTATATACGGCTTTGTTTCGAAACGCCTGATTTATTACCGAACACTTAAGCTTACGTTTGTAGCTTAATTACTAAAGTGTGACAATTGGACGTCCTCTATCCAGTGATTCTATAAATTTTGGTAGTAATCGGATCCAGACGTTTTTTTACGTTTTGCCAAAAATCTACAAAATTAATACCAAATTATATTTAGCTTCTCTGGTGTTGCAAATGTCCCGCCAGCTCGTTTGCCAGCGATTAAAATAATAATAAATTGAATATGATAAAAAGAAAATAACATAAAAATGCTTTCTTTGAAATGTATGGTAAAAAATTATATCTATAATGTTTCTTATGTGTATACCATAGCCTTACGATTTTTTCTAAATATGTAAGCTTTGCTTGTTCTAGTATTGACATACACCAACCGATAACTCACTAGGCTAATACGCTACTCTGAAGATTACCTAAGACAGGAATTAGTAAGTTTTGCTCTCATAACTACTATAGTTCTGTAACCTGGTAACAGTTACCTAAGTAATCTTGTGTAAGCTGTGAATGTCAATAAATATATCACTGGAGTAAATATTTTTAGGCGTAAAAGGAATGCCAAATAATTTAATATGTAAATATTTTGAAAGTCTGTAAGCAAAATTCTCGCCAAAAAAGAAACATTAAAACCTCTGTTGACGTTTTTAAGTGCGTAGAAAACATTCATATATATGCTACATGGAAATACAATTTATAAATATACAGAAAAATAAACATTCTTTATTAACATAAAAATTAAATATGATTTATGATGAAATTCTTGTCGAACTGATAAAGAGATTCTGACTAGTTGAACGGCGGCTAACCACTAAATGTGGTTTTTAACTCGCCACATTTCATAGGTATAGCCGCTTTAGCGGTTAGTACGGGCGATTTCGATCTATTTACAAAAATCAGCAGCATTTTATAACCTTTGTATGGTTCGCGCCTATTGAGAAATAATAGCTAAATACATTTATGTTTAAATGCTATTTTTTAAGTAATTAAGCTACGTAGTCTATTAATTTATATTTCAGTACATAAAGGATTGATAAATGTAAAAAATCTTTTAGTAATCTTTTATACTGCATTGTTTTTTTAATTAATGGGGCTGTATTATTTAAAGCGCCTTTGCAATGATAAGATAAAAAGTAAGATTAGTAGTAAAATTCACAAAATAAATATGTAATTTGTTTAAATGTTTTCGTGAAAAGCTGAAATTTCAAATCATTATTTAAGATGATAAATACTTTTTTAAACATACAAATACATTGTACTGAAACATATCTATGTACCTACGACATAAGGTGGTCAAATTACTTAACACAAATTATTTATCTGCAATTACCTACGTTAAAAATTCTTTAAAATCGAATTAGAAGTATTTGAATATAATTCGTTTGATGAAGTTTAAAAAAGTTCTTCCGTGTTTTAGATTAAAATAAATGCCACGCCTACATTGACGTCAGTCGGCCTTGAGAGGTCCGACTCTATGAATACACAATTGAGCTGACTACTTTTTAGAGCAAATATTTCGATTAAAGCCGGCCGCATTTTGTACAAAACTTCTGTTGATATGTAAAACGTGTTAACAAATTCTTACGAGGCGAGGGCAGGATGACTAGTAATCGAACTCTTCTACTACTTCGGATGCGAAACAGGATTACTAGACCCACGTCAGAAATTTTTATAAGAATTATATAGCATAGGTACCTCATAAGATTAAAGTTTCGTCGACGGATTGAAGTTTCGCGCGTTTTAATTCGGTTCGGTTCGTGTTACAATTTTTGTAACGGAAATATCTGATAGTGTGCAGCTGACGTATACTTTAATTTTGTACATTATTGGTCTTTATCATTTGAAATAGAGTAGAAACGTTTAGCGCTAGGCTTTGGTTTTTATTATTGATTTTTTATTGAACACAATAGGTTTTGATGGCAGTTTTTAGGCAATACTTCACGTAATTACTGATTAACGCTATCATTATCTATTTAATTTAACAGATAAATTTAGTTGCTAACTGCAATATACATAGTTGAATGGTCAATTAATGATTGCTTATAATAAATGCTTGCATACTTTTTCCCAACGCTGTCTGATGTCACTATCAAAATTTTATTAATTAATCTTTAATAAAATAGTCAAAGATATCTTAATGTGAGTTTCGACTTGTACAAGCTAAATTACGCATCAATTTTATTCATGTCAAACAATTTACGTAACAGAAAACAAATAGGAATTATGAACAAACAAAAATTATAATTCTTATCATATATTAATTTCAAGTAGACAGTGTATCGCGAGCTCCACTAACTTATCTACACCGGTCCAGTCGGGTTGCGCACGCGTCGGCAGCGAACGTGTATTCATAGCATTCAAAATGGCGGCGCGCACGATCAGCCGGTGTTTTATTGTGTCCACGAGGAGTTACAGCTCGAAAGCTGATAAAAATGTCGCATTCCTCGGCCTCGGGAACATGGGAGGATATATGGCGGCGAATCTCGTTAAGAAGGTATTTAGTTCAAATTACATTAAAATGTGATTGTATTCTGTTAAATTAACATATTGTATCGATTATCGTAGACGAACACGCCTCATTTGACTTTTTGACAGGTCTCGTATTATTATTAATAGTGATGTGATATCTGAAATGTGTTAGAACCGATTATGTTTTGCGTGTAAAATTTTATCGATTTAAGGTTAATCTTTTTTACCTAGATAAGATGAGTTGAATATGTAAATTAACCCAAGCTGCTCATAAGTAAATTCTATTAATAGATAATAATTATTATGTAAAAACAAAATAATTTAGAACTAGTCAAACACGTTTAAAGTTCCTAATAATAATATATTTTCGAGTCTCGTAATCGTTACCTATTCGATTTTCTTGCAATATGATATTTATATATATTTATATTATAAAAAGGTAAAATTTTTTGGTGAGTTTTAAGTTTGTATGTTGAGGATAATCTTTGAAACTACTGATCCTATTTGAAAAAATCTTTTCAATTTATTGATGATTAGGCTATATTACATCACGCTACGACTCAAAGTAGCGAATCAGTAACCATAAACGCGTGTGCCATAAATGTTAATAAAAAATTGTTAAATATTGACATACGAATAGTTCACTCAACTGTATTCGAAAATCTATACTTTTTTATCTGTATAACATTATACTTTTTAATCTATATTAATTTTAATCAATTAGAGATATTGATAATGACTTTAACGTCTAAATAATATCACGTTTACATGGTAGAGGAAGTCGATTAAACTGAATATATTTAAATAATTATCTGAAAATATTATATATCGTCGGGTTGTTTTTGTCTTTTTTACGCCTGTATAATTTTGTTAATAATAAAAACCAAAAACCGTACTTTTATATTTTTTTGCTCACTGTTGAGACTAATTATTAATAATTATATGCTTAAATTGCTATTTGATATTGGTGTGGTTGATTGGAATATAATTTTGACAGACACGTTGGCGCAGTGGTGAGTGCAACTGACTCAAGCGCTTTACGGTAGCGGGTTCGATCCTGCTCACGCAAATGTCTGTATTGGCCATACGGATGTTTGTCGTGGTCTGGGTGTTTGTGTTGTGAGTGTTTCCGGACCCCCGACACAAGGTCACACGATCTTAATGGGGGCCGTTGAGTGCGATGCGTTTATTTATTAATTATTAAAAATATATGTATATATCAGTATAATGTACCAAGAGTAAGGTTTAAATACAAAACTATCAACTAAAATTAAAACAAAGATTTAAAAAAATACAGAAACTGACCCAAAAGTATAATACGCAATTTCGTTTATTTATTCTAATTATTTCGATTTAAAAACCAAACTACTAAAGCAATTTTAATAAAAGTTAAATGGGACCAATTTGAATGTATATTTATTCAAATAAAAACACTAGTCTACCAAAATGTAATTAAGTAACTATACGCGTTTTTATTTTTTCGTCGATCTTTACCAATGATCGCTGGTTCAAATCCCGGTTAGCACCGCTGATTTTTCAAGTGCTAAATTTTTGTTTAAATTCATCTCGAGCTCAGCAGTGAAGGAAAACATCATGAGGAAACCTGCATGTGCCGGGAGAAATTCTGACACATGTATATCCACCAACCCGCAGTGGAGCAGCGTGGTGAATTAAGCTCTAAACCTTCTCGTTAATAGAAGAGGAGGCCTTAGCCCAGCAGTGGGACATATACAGGCTGTTACTTTACTTTACGTGTTTTTTTAATATAAGTTAATATAGTATGTTTAGAATATAATCTAAAATTGAACATTTTATAAAACCCAACATGATACTTCTGCCGTAAGTTGTGAATCCTGCTGTTTCTAGAAGATGCTGCAGGATCAGATTTAATTTACGTAACTATGTTATTTTAGTATCATTGTAGTCACAGTATTGTAAATTTCGATTTGATCAGACCAGTAGAAGTTACTCAGATCGTTTCAACAATCATAAAGGAGCTGATAAGCTTCAAACGTTGAAACAGACCTTCATAAATTATAGTTAAGAGCCATCTGGATTACATCAGCTTTTAAATAAAAAAACCGTATCAAAATTGGTCCATTCGTTAGGGTACTACGATGTCATAGTTAGACAGACACGTCAAACTTATAATACCTCTCATGACCGACTTGTAAATAATAACACGAACTTACATTACAATAAAACTCTAAACTGTTCAAAATAACTGTAATTTGGTGATGGCTAATAGATTACGAAAATTCTGAGGTAACATATAAATTGAAAAGTTAATTCAATATGTATAGTTTAACCATTTTCCATTACCCCTTATAGTTTAAGAAATGGGCTTTTCCAAATCATTCACTGATGCAATGGATAGTTTACGTTAAAACATTAGAGTCACCGAAGTAACCAATTTCTCTTATGCCCTTCATTTCACGAATTGATAAGTCGATTATGTGGTGTGACCTTGTATGTTTGGTTACGATCTACGTAAATAATAAATATTTATACATATTAATATATTTGTTATCGTAGAGTTTGAAATGATAAAATAGCAACGTGATAATATACAGTTATTGATTCTGATGAAACGATGTTAATCCTTAACAAGACTTTTTGATAAAGAGAGTACCGACTTCAAAAGCTATATACGTAATTTAGTTTGCTTCGATGACATAATGATGTCTTTTTTTTTATTTTAAAATCAAACTAGTTCGTCGATTTTGATAAATTTTTTATGTGACCTATCAGAAATAATTTTTTAAATCGGAAAAGAAATGACGGAGTTCAGAAGTAAAAGAAAGAAAACATACGCTACGAATTGAGAACCGCCTCCTTTTCTGATGTCGGTTGACTAGCTTGTCAAACATGCTTTGCCAGCTGAACAACTTTTACACTCTATGTTAGTGGTAGATCGAAAATTCGGTCTGGAGGTTATATCAAATTTTTTACTATCACTAGAACCGTACTTTACAATCATATTTACGTTCAAATATGTTAAACAATACTAAATGTAAATATAGAGGCAAGCATTTACCAAATTTTACCTTCAACATAAATAACCTTAATATATGGAATTGAAATTTAAAGTGTCAAGTTCAAGTTTTAAATTTTTTAAATTTTATTTTAATTTCAAGTTCATAAGTTTCTTTAAAGTTATACAGTTCTAGTGAACTCAACTATATGGTCAGGAACTCGCTGATTTGCTGGTTCATGATGGTAACTTATTACTTAAATAATCAAGTAAATAAAGGCTTACAGACATAACCACGATGCGACGTCGCGTCGTGACACGTTACGACGATTTTTTGTTTCAATTTAAATAATTAATCATAATTATAATCGTACAACGACACGATACTGAAAAGTGTCACGTTACGGCAATTTTTTGTTGGATTTTAAACGAAAAATCACAATTATCATCGTACCACGACGTGACACGTTACGACGATTTTTTGTTTTAATTTAAATTAAAAATCATAATTATTATCGTATCACGATGCGACGTCCCGTCGTGATTGATAGATATTTTCTTAATTAAATTAGATTAAATTTTTATTTTAGCAAATAAGTAAGCAAATTAAAAATAAACAGTCATATATATAATCGTGAAAATTGAACAGAGAAATACTCTTAAAAACTATACGCCAGGAACTAATATTAGATCGTTAAAGAGATCCAATTGGAATCCATTTCAAAATAAATTAAAAATTGAAAACGGGTAATGAATCAAACTGTATAATAATGAGGCAATAAGAAATAAAATAATCCGACTATTTGAGACGAGTTGAAATTTCTCGATTCCGTATAATATATAATACTTACAATTTTTCTTTTACCTGCAATGGAATGTAGTCTTAAATGTCTAAGTGTGTGTGTATTGCGTAAATATGTGCGTATAAGTAATTGAATTACAACATATTAAGGTAGCCTTAGACGAGAATTACCCTTATGAGTTTTATTCTCAAATTTTCATAAACATTTACATTAGTTGTTTATCATTGCTTTACACTAAAAAAAATTACTGTCAATGACATATTTTTGAGTCTAAACATCGTATTGTTACCAAGGTAATTGTTGCCAGGTTAAAGAGTTGTTTTATATTAATTACGAGAGTAAAACTTACAACTGTAATTCTCGTCTTACCCTTGCTGAGTTGTAGTAAGCTTAAAAAAAGGTCCCCAGAATAATTAGCCATAATTAGGGGCTACATTCACTTATAGCGCTTAATAGGGACTTCACCCGCTTGCTCTTTTAACGGACCAAATAAGGCCTCGCAATGCAAGACTGCATATGTCGAATAAATTTCAATATAATGTATTTTTTTTTAATCAGCGTTAAGTATTCTGAGATGGTAGTTATTATAATTTTTTTTTGTAATTATGTATGAAAATAATATAACAAGAAGTCTGACAATTAGTCTTAAGCTAATAATGGGATTTGATACTAAGGCGGTTGTTGAATTTCTTACACGGACAATATTCTTGATCAATGATGTATATGCAGTTTAAGCTCACTATGACGTCCTGTTGTGCGCGTATGTGCGTTAATGTTAAAAAGCTGATGTTAGATGTACCACGCTTAAAGGGGCCCATATACAGTACGACTCGTCTGTACGATCGATCTAATGAAAATCGTGACGATTGATCGCATCGCAAATGACGCTCATACACGACACGAGTGGTCGTAATGATCGATCATTTATTTATTTGAAATTGAAGCATAAACACGTTTTCTAATAATTCAATACGTGCCTAATAAAATGAAAAATGAACTTCTTTTTGTTACCTATGTGGCGGTAACTTTGACTCGGCTACAAAAGAAAAAAAGTAAGCCTTGAAAAATGTGGGTTAAGAAATGGCTATTAAAGCGAAACCGGTATTCGCATATAAATATAAAAAAAAATATATACAAAATCGAATCGTTGATCGTAAAGAGCCACACACTGCCGATTCATCGTTACGATATTTATGATTGCATGGGTTTTTGTTGCGATTTCCGATATCGTCTTCGATGAAGTAAATCGTTAACAATTTTGATATAAACACGACAAATCGTAAGGTATATGGGGGCCTTTAGAGTTAAAATTACCATTGCGATTATATGTACCTCTTCCCTTTCATTTAAGCACATATGCATCTGGTAATGTATATATACACAAATATTATAAAGACGAAAGACTCGTATCTTTGTAACGAATTGACTAAATTTTTCCGGAGATGTAGTTTATATTCTTTAAAAGACATCGGTTACTTTTAATCCCAAATAATGCACAGACCCTGTGGGAAAGCGGTTATATGTAAATGGGAGCGCGATATAACCGAATTATACGTGGGCGAAGTCACGAATGTAATGCTGATCATCCTATAAGGTGGGACTTGACAATACCTTACTCATAAGCTTTAAGAGTTGTGTATCCCCAATCTATACTGTTATTATAAAGAGGTGAAATTTGTTTGAAAGTAGTTATCCGATTGGAAAAATTCTTTTTGCGTCGTATAGCCCTTTTATCGAGGGAGATTATAGGCTATATAACATCTCGCTACGACTTATAGGAATGAAGCAGGAACCATGAACGCGAGCGAAGTCGCAAGGGGCAGTTAGTAATTTATATCCCGAAATGGAACCCTGAAAAATTGAAGGAACCATTTAAAGCTGCTTCCATTGCTATTTAAAATTAAAATCGATTCAATTTATGCAAATATTATGTTAAATTATGCAGATGGGCGCTTTTCGCGTAAATGTTTAAGGTCGAATCGTAATGAAAAGTACATTAGCTACGTATTATTGTATCAAAAGTCGATTTCGTATTACGATACCATTAATGGGTGTAATTATTTAACATTACTTCGAGGCTTTACGAATATATCTTTATTTAGTTCTTGTTCAGTAATTCACTCAGTAGTAACTGTGTTATAAATAGACGCTGATAAGCAATACTATGTCAACCCTCACGGATTTCATTATGATGAAATGGCGTCTAAATATGTAAAATTATTCTTAAATTATTTGTTTGTAGAAGTACATATATATATCCATCGTTTATTTTCTATTTTGATATTATATATAATTAATTCGTAGCAAATTGACGAAATAAAAAGTGTTATCTAATAATAAGTTTTTCAAATATTTGTGATTATTGCATATTGCAAAATAGAAATAACATCAATATTGAATACATTAAATTGGGAATATTTTTCCGTACTTATTTAGTTAAGATGACTTGACGTTTTTATTAAATAATGTTAAATACGTTTCGCATTATCAGAATACATCATTATCTATGAAATTGACTTTTAGTGACTTGACATATTATTGCTTATCATCATCAAAATAAATATAAGTTTTCATAATAATTATTGGGTCAATCTGGCTCATTCGTCTTGCGTCTATGGGGGCAATTGACTTATTTTTGTATTTACTTACGTTATATTACCTACTAATAATAATTTTTTCATGTAAATACTAAAGGATGTATTTTTAAATAGAATAGTCAAAGTAGAAAGAAGAGCCGAGATTGCCTACTGGTTAAAACATGTCGATCAACTGATGATCGCTGTTGTAAATCCTGGTTAGCACTGCTAAAATTTTAAGTGCTAAATTTGTGTTTAAATTAGACGAAAGAAATTCAGACATATGTATATAACTATATACGCCAATTCGGAAAATGGTGGATTAAGCTCTTCTTCTTAGGTTAATAGGCCTTTGCCCAGCTATGAAATATTTAAAGGTTGTCAAAATTCAAAAGACAATGTGGTAAACAATCACAAATAAAAATATAACAATTTGAAAATTTAAAAAAAAACCCGAAATATACGTAACGGATCATAAAATAAAATAAATTCAAAATTAGCGAAGATATCGCGATATGTTCTACAAAAAGTATTGAATTAAACAGATATAAACGTGATGAACAGATATTAGGTACACAAGGTAATGAGGACTTAAACGTTACTTAGACGTTTAAATAGCCAGATAGATTCAATCTCAATTTTTTGTGAAGAATGAAGAAAAAAATGAAGCTAAAAGAGATACTATATTAGAGAAAAATGTAAATGGCTGACATTCTTAACTTGAAGATTAACGTTTGTCGTATTGTAAACAACAGTCACACATTTAATATAGAATTAGTTCCAAGGTTATTTCGTAGATAAATTTGTTTTATTTAGTTTTAAAATGTAAGATAAATTTGATACAATTATGTAACAAAGACGAGATTTTTTATACGTGTGTGGTGTCTAATTGTGTACCAAAATTTAATCTACTTAAGTTGTATTAACATCAAATCATATTTTAATATTCTATGTGTACAATGTAGATAGGCTTTTAAAGCACTTTTGAATAAACGTTTTAGTTGATGACGACGACTTTAGTGTGAATTTGCAAACGTCATATACTGTATCGTTTTCGTTATAAGTTTTTCTATGAACAAAACGTAACGCCATCTAGCGGGAAACTAGGGTGCTGTAAAAAACAGTAGTGTACTAAATCTTAAAACGCAAACGGTAGACACAGTTTACAAATACACATATTTTAAAGAAGAAGCAGAAAAAAAATTATTGATTTATTGTTGGCGGTAATGGCATCGGATTTGCGGTTTATTGTAGAGCATACTGGCGACTGAAGGTTATTCACTTAAAATAGAACAAATAGACGCTGATAAGCAATAATGTGTCATCACACAAAAAGTAAATTCGGAGATATTCATGTATTCTAATAATGCATTTTCTATTTACATTATTTAAAAGATTTTAAAGCTATCTAAACTAAATAAGTACGAATAAATGTTCCTTAATTTAATGTTTCGAATATTGAAGAGTGGTCCATATTATGCAATATAAAATTATCTCATGTATTAGAAAAACTTATTATTAGATAAAACTTTTCATTATACTAATATGTATTAATTGATTATACCTTATATTAAACTACCGATAATAGTAAAGATGAGAATAGTAATGAAAGGATGGGTATATACGTCCTAATGGGTTTGAAATCTTAAAACGCCATTTTTTCAAAATGAAGTTTGTGTGGCTTGACACAGTATTGCTTATAAAAGTCCAAATGTAGATAGGTACATAATTAATATATTCATATATTTTAAAGTGAAAATAATGGGCAAACGAGTAGGCGGGACAGTTGATGATAAGTGATCTGATCACCGCTCCTTATGGACATTTGTAGCACTAAAGTAAAAGTCTGTTCATGTCCCACTGCTGGGCAAAGGCCTCCTCTTCTATTAAGGAGAAGGCTTAGAGTTTAATCCACCACGCTGCTCCACTGCGGGTTGGTTATCATGCAATATATATACATGCATAAGAATTTCTCCTGGCACATGCAGGTTTCCTCACGATATTTTCCTCCACCGCCGAGCTCGAGATGAATTTAAACATTAATTTAGCACTTGAAAATTCAGAGGTGCTATCCCGGGTTTGAACCCGCGATCATCGGTTGATATCGACGTGTTCTAACTAGGCCATCTCGGCTCATTACCACTTGTAGCACTAGAAGGGTCAAAAATACGTTACCAGCTTAAATATGAATGTAGGGTGAAAGGGATTAGAAAGTAGTAGCCAATGGGCTACAGCTAAACTCTAACACGGTAAATACGTGCATACGAAGATTATTTATTAAAAATATATAACGTAAAAAATAAAAAGTATTATCATAATTCAACAAAAATTATGGTAAAGTGATCATATTAAATTTTAATTTAGTCTGAAACATCACTATTATCCCATAAAGATAAAAATGTGGACAATATTGCGACTTAAAAATGCGATCATTTATTTTTTCATTCAAAAGAATTACTTATATACTACTAATCAATTAGTTCATCTATATCAAAGTCAACATTATTATATAACTTTTAAACATTTGCATAAATTTTAATCTATACTTATATTAAAAAGGTAATATTTGTTTTATTTATATGTAGGCGGTTCTCTCTGAAACTATTGATCCGATAAAAAAAATGTAACACGTTTATTGAGAAAGGTTATAGGCTATATTACATCACGCTACGGCGCATAGTGAATCCGCGAGGATGAGCTAGCAACATATAAAATTATATTGTACTAGCTATCCCTTGCGACTTTACTCGGGTTTATAGTTACTACTTATCTCCTATGAGTCCTAGCGTGATGTAATATAGCCTATAGCCTGTTTTAATAAAAAAAACTATCTAACACGAAAATAATTTATCAATTTGAACCAGTAGTTCCGTTTAAGCAAACAAACAAATAAATAAACTCTTCTGCTTTATAATATTAGTATAGATTTTAATGTGAAATAATTCTCTTTACAGGGCTTCAACGTCCGCGGTTACGATCCGTCTAAGGACGCTTTATCCGCCGCTGCTAAGGACGGTGTAACTGGTGCTACCTCGATCGCTGCGGCGGTGGACGGCGTTGATGTCGTCGTATCCATTCTGCCGAGCAACAAAGTCGTCTTAGACGCATACCTTGGCAACGATGGAGTTGTTAAACATGTAAGTAAAATAATTACTAGGCGATAATTACATTTGTAAGTTTTACCTTCGTAATTGATATAAAATAAGTATGTAAACTGGTAACAGCTATCTAAGCAGCCTTACGAAAGCCTTGGCTATGAAAATTGAAGGCACTGACGTTTTTTTTCAAGTGTATAGCAATGACAAACAACTTATGTAAATTTTTATGAAAGTCTAAGAGCAAAACTTATAAGAGTAATTCTCGTTTAATATCAAATACTAAGGCGACAATTACATTTCCTAATTTTACCACCGTAATTGATATAAAACATGTCTGTAACTTGGTAGCTAGCTAGGTAGCCTTTCAAAACCTGGAGCTATTAAAAAAAAAGGTACTCCCAAAATTATTTTTAGGCGTAAAGCAATGAAAAACAACGCATCTTCAATCTTATCAATCAATCAATCTTTATGAAAGTCTGAGAGCAAAACTTATACGTGTAATTCACGCCTTAGATTAAAAGTAAGTTTAGTTACTAGCGTTGAGTGATGGTTACCACAACTGTCTTGATTCCTCACAGCTTATATAACATAAGAAATTAATATTCAAGGTAAACATTAAAGCGATATCACACAAATTTAAATCGGTTGAGGCCACAATTGAGGAGTTCTGCTCTTTATTTCGGATGTTCGTCAAATTAGAGTGGACCCTTTAAGGTTTATTGTTCAGTGGAAAAATAGTTATTAAAATTAGTGGTCTAGCTGTCGAAATTCTACTGTAGTTCGTTAAATTTTCGACCGATTTCAAGACTGACCACAGATAATCTATTCTCAGATTGACCTCAGACTAACAATAAACAAATAAAGGAATATATGCGTGTGTTTGTGTCAAATACATGAAACGTTATACACACTACTGTGTTTAATACGTTTTTAAAGTGACTTTTTATTATTTTACAAAAGGGTACCTAACTGCGAAACCAAGAATCTATTACTAAAACGACTTTCTATGAGCAGTTATGATCTAAATTAAAACCCTCTTCAAGTTAATCGTTTACTTTCAGGAAACTATTTACAAAAAAGTAATATTTAGCCGAATTCAGAACCTCCTATATTCTGAACGTCGATAAATCTACACAATTTATTTAACGCCTGCTTTAAAACGAAACCTTTATCACACAATAAAGTATTTTACCGTAGTTAATTATTCATCGAAGAGTTCATTAAGGCTTAGTTACTGCTATCGCATTGCGGGCCGGACGATAAATACTCTGGAAATATTTAGTTATTCTCTTTACTTGACTTTCTTTGCCCGAACGAGTTAAATTAATTCAAGGCTATTTTTTATGACAAAAGTATGATCTGTTGTTGTTGGCATAATAAAGATCCTAATGTATACAAAGTGATCAATTGAAAACGATTTTGATCCCAAATGCCTTTTATATTTTTGGGATGATTCTTCAATTCAATCAATTCAATTCTTAGGTTAATGGGGGATGATTCTTACTGTGACTTATGGTTATAAGTGACGTACTCAAATATATCAGCAAAGTGGGTAGTTTTCTTATAAAAATCGAAGGTTTGAGCTTATTTCTGAAATGCTGACTCAGTTATGTATAAGAAATCTAATATTTAAATAGGGGCAAGGAACAATTTGAAAGTAAAATTGCATTTTAGCTAGTAATTACATCGAATATATAAAGATCAATGTTTTTATGTTTGTTAATATCTTATGCGTTAATGTATTTATCCAATAACGATATAACTTTGTTAACTTATTGTTGGCATGGGCACGAAGATTATAGGCACAGTACCATTAATTTCCAATAAGTGGCGCGCATGTCGTACACAAAACTTATATCAAGGCGAGCAAACGCTATAATATAAACTAGATTATTGGATTTATATTCGTGTCAAAAGACATGATTGGTCCGCAACAATATTGTTGATATTATTGGGCAATAAATATAAATCGGGGATCGGTGATATGACCGATCGTGACATTGTATGATTATTGCTCGTCTCACTTTCTTTGTTACTATGTGTTAAGGCGTAACTATAGGGCAGGGCTGGCAAAAAGCCACGGGCCCCTGACCCAAGAGGGCCCCAGCCTAAAAGAATTTTATTAATAAAAATCTTATTAATAGTAAATTATTATTTCATTATCTATATATAAACCTATGCGCTTGAAAATAAAACTTATCAGATTACTAAAATTCACACTTTATTAATAGTTTTGGGTAACTACTTAAGTGGTTCATTAAAATTAATTTATAACGTGACGATTTTTACTTGGATACATCCAAGGAATTTGCCTCGGGCCTCAGATGGTATAGTAACGCCTCTAAAGGGTTCCTCAGGTTATGAAACATGATATCCAATACGTTACTAATACTGTAGTATAGTATTACTATAATAAGAATGAATAATTATACACTCAGTGGCTATCAAAAATCTGCCCAGTAACTCGAAATGTATTATGTAGAGTGTTTCTTTTAAATTCTTATTTATAGTTTTTTATATTAAACTAGCAATTCAAATAATACATTAGTTATTCACGTCCAAAGTGTTGCAAGGCCGCGTCTGAAGCTAGACTACGTGATGAAATAAAATGAAAAGAAAAATAAAACATTTTTTTTTAAAAAGCTCTATCACGATGTTTTCTTTATACGAATCCACGCTCTTGAAGTAAAACAGAATTTCTATAGGCCTCTGATGAAAGACTTCAAAACAGACTGAGAAGTCAAGTCGGGAGCAATTTTAAAAAGAAATGCGGAATAATTTTTTATGGACGATGACGTTATTTTTTGGGTAATTATTTTTTGTTTGTATTTTTCAGTTTTTTGTATTGCACTCTGAATAGTTTCGTCTTCGTTGATACTAAGATTTTTTTGTTATTTGTTGAACTCATTTACAATTAGGTAATGTTTTTATTTACAAATACAAAAAGTTTTCGGTACCGTGATATATATTTTTTTATTATATATTCATTTGTTAATTGATTTAAACGTGTTTTTTTATACATGACAACATTATATAAACTTCATTCTGACATGACAGACAAGTTGGCGCACTGGTCACTCCAACATGCTAACGGTCGCGGGTTCGATCCCCGCTCTGGCAAAAGGCTGTACTAGTCTTTTGTGATCTGGGCGTTTATGTCTGTGTTGTGTGTTTCTGGAGTCCCGACACAAGATCATGAGATCCTAATCTAGGCGGCTGAGTGCGATGAGTTTTTTATGTATTCTGTTCTTAAGCGTATATTGGAATTATCTCGTATTCTTTTGTATAAAAGTTGAATTCAAATTCATGCTCATATAAATATATGTCTGTCTATATTCAGTAGTATAAATTCTTTTCCCCAGGCACCTAAAGGCGCACTCCTCATCGACTCAAGTACAGTGGACCCGAATGTGCCGAAACAAATATTCCCTGTCGCTACCGAGACTGGTGTCAACTTCATTGATGCCCCTGTTTCTGGAGGTAAATTTTTACTAATGCTCAAGGTTTTATCTTTACAGATATATATATAATAGAATTGTCTGTTTGTAATTTAAAATTAACAGTTTTTAACTAAATGAATATGAAAGGATATGCGTTAGTTACATCAGAAACATATTTTTTTACATTTTTGTCTATCTGTCTGTTCTGTCAATCTCTGAAACGGCTGAACCGATTTTGACGGAACTTTTACCCAAAGATTGCTAATGTTATAAGGAGTAACATAAACTGCTTTTATTTAAAAAATATATATTTATTTTAATTCATAAATAAAAAGAAGGTTACGCGAGTACAACATTAAATAAAATAGTAAACAATATCCGAATATCAAGTAGGGAAGGTAAATATTAAATAAATTAATTTTTTTTTCAAATTAACGCGGGCGAAACCGAGGAGCACAATTCTATAGTCCTAAATATAATATTTAGTTCCTGACTTATATTATAAATGGGAAAGTAACTCTGTTTCTATTACTTAACCACACCTAAAATACTGAACCGATTTAAATGAAACGTGGTACAGAGATAGTCTACAGCTTGGGATAAGACATGGGCTACTTTTTAAAGTGTAAGCGAACAAAAGAGCTGTAGAGGATTGAAAATGGGGTAAAATAATGATAATAAAAGATACAGGTACAAAATCCTACGAACGAACGAAGTTGCGGGTACTTTTTAGTAAATTTTAAGTAAATTTTTTTAACCGCCTTCCAAAAAAGGAGATTCTCAATTCGCTGGGGACTTTTTAATGGATGGTTTGTGGACCGATTTTCAAAAAAAAAAAATTTTTTTTGTTTGAAAGCTTGGTATAGCTTCCAAGGTGGTCCCATCGTCTTTAGGTCAGGATCTGATGATGGGATCCTAGAGAAATCGATGGAACTCCTCTTCAAAATGTTGTAGAAAACATTTATTTTATGCCTTTTAGTTCATTTGTATGTCTTAGTTTCGTTTTTGAAGTCGGTTTAATTAATAATAATAATAATAACAATAATTAGTTATTAATAGTATTGTATATGAAATACTTGCTTATTCATACCATTTTGATGCCGATGTTGAAATGACCCAGCGATAGATCATGTTCATCTAAACCAAAGGTCACGAGCTCAAATCCGGACAGGCACTGAATTTTTCAAGTGCCTATTGTATTTACAATGGCTCTCGAGCTCCGTTAGAAAGTAAAAATAAATCAGGTTGTAAGTTTATAATTTCTGAGTTATTATTCACGAGACGGTCTACGTTACTTCGTCTGCGTAAAAACTCTTTTGGTGGTTAATGGTCTTCATCTTTCATTTTCGCAACTTAAATAGCCTATGTTCTTCACAAAGATCCAATCCATATCTGAGCCAAATTTCATTAAAATTTGTTCAGCGGTTTAGGAGTTAAAATATAAAACAAACACACAGATAGATTGATACGTAGGAAAGTTGCATGGCGGATATGTTGTCCTCAACAGCATTTTCACAAGCAGGTTTCGTTCAGCATTGAAAGAAATACAGGCTTTATATACTGAGTGTACACATTTTTTTTATTAATTTGCATGTAAATTGCAAAGGTTCTAATATTGTCTTATTTACTAGATTGAGAAAATCTGATACAGAATTTCAATACATTTCTAAGTGTGGGACTCCACGTTAGAGGCAAATGAATGAATCATATTGTTTATGCTTTCAGGTGTTATGGGCGCCCAGAACGCAACTCTCGCGTTCATGGTCGGTGGTCGCAAAGAAGATTTCGACAGATCATTGCCAATGCTCCAAGCGATGGGTGCCAAGCATTTCCATTGCGGTGCCAGCGGAGCCGGCCAGGTCGCCAAGTTGGCCAACAACATGCTTATGGGTATCACTGGCATGGCCACCGCTGAGTGTATGAACATGGGTATCAAGTGAGTGTATTTGATATAGTTTTAATTATTATTTTTTAGAATTCCGCGTCTAAAACTCTCTCACATACTGCCAGGGTGGGATAGTTCTCTCGGTGCTCGGAGGCACTCTCTAGGTTAAGAAGGTGTGCATGTCTATTAAGACGATGAGAGACAATTAACTTATTAGCCAAAAATACTCTCGTCGCTTCTAGTTGGTCGAGACTAACTGGTCGCTAGTCACTGACAGTCTCATCCAAGTGGTCTCTATTCTGAATGCCAAAATTCATGATGGTATTATGACTAGATTTTCAGCATTTCGTTGTTTAAATTGCGCATTACAATTCTGAAAATGTTATAGACAAAGTGGTATATTGAGTATTTTTTGTTATAGTTAATTTATTAGTTTTCTATTACGGAAATGGTAAATCAAAACGTTAAGATAAACTGTATAGAGACTGCGTTTTGACATAAATGTTTTTTAAAATTTCATCCATGATACAGTTGAATCAATAAATGAACGAAAACTTCTTTCTTTGCTATCTCGTTCTTTGTACGTTTCGTAGAGAAACAACTAAACAAATAATGTAATTGCAAATAGACTAATGTAATACAGTACTGACCGTACTCATTGATATTATAAATGCAAAGGTAAACTTTGTGTGTCTGTCAGTCTGTACGTTACATTATACGTCAAAAATGCTCCAATTTTGAGAGGTTGAAAATTTTTATGGAAGCGAATTTACG
This sequence comes from Hypolimnas misippus, assembly GCA_037950945.1. Lineage (NCBI taxonomy): Eukaryota > Metazoa > Arthropoda > Insecta > Lepidoptera > Nymphalidae > Hypolimnas > Hypolimnas misippus. Next base: position 13,036,456 of record JBBEEQ010000029.1, read on the forward strand.
AAGACTACTACTTTGTAATTTATATATGGATGCTGTTAAGCAATAATGTGTCAATCCACGAAAAGTCAAATTCGGAGATATTGATGTATTTTGATAGTGGATATCCTTTTTAACATTATTCAATAAAAAACAAAGTCATATAAACCAAATAAGTACGGAAAAAAGGTTCTTAATTAATTGTTTCCAATTTTAAGGTCATTCCATATTTCGTAATTTATACAATAATTTCATATATTTAAAAAACTTTTTATTAGATAATATATTAAATATATCAACCTGCTTTGAATACATTATACCTCTTATAAAAAAATAAAAGAAAAGATGGATATATACTTCTTTAAACATATTTGTTACAAATAGATTTGACATCTCTAGACGCCAGTCCCTGTGGCTTGACACAGTATTGCTTATCAGCGTCCATATAAATAAGTAAGAGAATATATATCTACTAGTTGGTGCCCGCGACTTCACCTGCGCATAGCTTTAAGTAGCTTATTTTTTTTCCAAGGACGTATCTAACTTTATACACAAATTCATTAAAATTGGTTCTGCGGTTTAGTCGTGAACGCGTAACATACAGACAGAGTCGCTTTGAAAGATCCTTGTTTTGATATAAGCATCAATTTGTTACTGCAAACGTGAATTAGAAATAAATTATTAATTTTAATTGTAGTTTTCATTATATATGGTGTCGCTGGATTTTTTGTAGGAACTTAAAATAAACATTTTCATATTATTTCGTATATTAATACGTGTAACTCTAACGGTTTTTGCAGTGCACGCTAGAATAGCTAATGGTAAATTTTTTGCCTACTTATTTAACACTTATCTTTATATTTCGAAAAATACACACAATATTATCGTCTATAAACTATAGCCTATGTGATATTGTAATATCAAGCTATATATAGTTTCATTAAAATCAATTCAGTACTTTACATACATACAAACTTTCACGTTTAAAATATTAGTAAAGATTTTTAGCGTAAAAGCAAACAAAATCTGACGCAAAACACGTACTTAATAAAGTATTAAAACTTGATTTATCTTTAAAATATTCATTTACTAAAGGAAAGTAAAGCATAAATCAAAGGAAATTTACAATTTACAAGCGTCCTAGTTCATAGCTTTTCATTATTGTTAATTTGCCCATCAGTTTCCCATGGAAGCGGGACTAGAGTCACGTAGGGTAATAACAAAAGGATCTTAGCAGGGCTGCCTTAAAATGAGGTCATAATAATAGTAAGGGTACACTTAGCTTATATTGAACTAGGGTTATTTATACTAATATTATTAAAAGATTTTTTTTGTACATTTGTATTACGACTCATAGGAAGCAGTAACCATAAACCCGAATGAAACCGCGAGGAGCAGCTAGTCAAATAAATATTACTAGTTTATGCTCGCGGCTTTGGCTTTAGATTTTGTTAAAGGTATATAATGCCTGTGACCGTCTAGAATGTACCATATGTACTTCTCACATGGCATAATTTTTTAATTAGTTTCAGTGGTTCCGGAGCATATTAAAGGGTTTTTATTGCTGGGTGAATCATAATATATTACTGTTACACTTTGATATTGTACAAATGCTAAAACTGCTGTAACTGTTAGTAGACGGTTTTACCCCACGGACAGAAGTATGATTATATTATAACAAAATCATTCTTCATCCATAGTAATATTATACGGAGGTTAAGTTTGTTTGTAAGTTTGTGTGTGGGGGATAATCTTTAAAACTACTGATTATTTTTTTGTCTTATCTATATTAGGGAATGTTATAGGCTATATTACATTATGCTACGACTCACAGGAGCGAAGTAGTAAATATAAACGCGAGTTAAATCAAGGCTAGCTTAAAATAATTTTAGTTTTTCACCTATCGTTAAAAATTAATTAAAATCTATATGCTTATACTAGCGGCAGCTCCCGGTTTCACTCGCGCTTAACGAAGGACCGTCATACAAACTTCCAACCTCCGTTTTACCCCCTTAGGGATCGAATTTTGCAAAATCCCACCTTAGTGATCCCCTGCGTCCCAAAAAGAACCCTCATGCAAAATTTGAAACATCTGTTACCTGTAGTTTCTGAGATTTCGTAATAAGTGAGTGAGTTTCGAGTTACCTTTCGCTTTTATATATATATAGATTAATAAAAATAAATATTGTATTTACAAAACACGCGCGCCATAACCCTGTTCAAACTATCTTCATCTCAGACGAGCATGCGGTCTAATTTAATTAAGTGAGATAGATGCATGAATGCAATTTACTTGGTTATGTGTCCTTGTTTACTATTTCATCAAAATGTTAATTTAATTGTCTTACTATTTCGTGTCTTGCTTCGTGTGATTTTCTCATATATTCCTAATTGTTACACGATTTTCAACTGCCGAATTTGTGTTTATTGTTAGAACTAAAATGTTACTTACATTCAATTCTTCTTATTAATATTTCTTATTAAAATATAGTCTAGGATGGGGTCTATTTTGGTGGTTAGTTTTTAGATATTCGTATCGAGAGCTTCGTTAAGATTAATAAACGAGAAACATTTAGAAGAAAAATTTATACTTTTTAGACTGAGGTAGAATATAGGTATAAATGCATATGCTCTGTTTCGAACAGAGCTTACTCTTACAGAAGATTGGCGTGAAGTAGTGAATATAGTAATTTAGTTTTCATTCATTTTCAAAGAGAAAGCCGGAAGCCTTAACTCCTTCCCCAATTTCTTGTCTTACTTCCTTTTCATCTCTTATTCCTTTTTAACCTGGTAACGCATTTGTCTGGGTTTCTGGGGCTGAAAATGTCCAATACCAATAATGTAATTGGTTAGGATCATATATGAGCCACTATGCGGTAAAGGGTTAATACCAGGTGTAGGTTCAAAGATAGATCATCATTTAAACGATAAAAAAAATTTTATTTAATTAGAAGTTATGGCAACTTCATTTTGTATAAAATTATTATGTAATGGAATAACAAATGCCCAATTATAACAAGACCCCTAAAATGTATAGTAGAATTCACATCCGAAGGTCTCAACCCTAATTCAGAAGAAAACTGCCGATCCCAGTTATATTACCAGACAGACAAAATGAAACCTTCCAATCATATTTATATGTAAATGAAAGGGTGCAGGGTTTTTTATTAAACGACTCGGAGTAAAGTTCGTCGTCAATTCAGTTGAAGATTTACGACTGGTTATCGCGTCAAAGATAATTTTATTTTAACTAGCGATCTGCTCCGCGTCGCACGTAATTTGAGTGACAAAATTGCTTCTTCTAGATACAAAAAAACTTTATTTAGTTTTATTATATGGATGATGAGTTATACTATGTCAAGCATCACGAACCATATTTTGGCGTCTAAAAATGTCAAACCTATTCTAAATAAATTTATTAGAAGAAGTATATGTATATCCGTCTTTTCTTTTCTATTTTGATTAAAGGTATAATTAATTAAAAACTTTGGTATATTAAAAGAAATATCTAAAAATTAGTTTTTCAAATATAAAGATTATTGAATAAATTTCAAAATATGGAATGCGCTTAAAGTTTGAAACATTATATAAGAAACTTTTTTCTGTACTTATTTATTTTAGATTAATTGATTTTTTTTTGAATAATTATAAATAAGTGACCCATGATCAAATATCTCCGAAGTTGACATTATTGCTTATGAGTTCCATTTATACTAGCTGTACCCGTCATGCATTGTACTGCCGTCTAAAGTATATAGATTTTCTAGGCCTGGAATCCTCGTGGGAGTCTCCAGAACACTCTACCAAAGTTTCATCAATGACACAACTTTATCAAAAACAATCTAATCCATATAATATTTCAGTAAGCATAGAGGAAAAAAACATAAAACTATTGCTTTCTGTTTATATAGAAAAACCTTCGATAAAAATAATTTAAGTAATGATGAAAACCGTATCAAGTCCGTTGCGTAGTTAGAGAAGTTTGCAGTAAACAGTCAGACGCGGAAAGGGACTTTGTTTTATATTATGTAGAGACTCTTTTGCGTGGTGGAATTTTATTTAGAACGGCAGCTTCTCCTTTAAAAGGTCGTGCGAGCACTAAAATATCGCACAAGTGGAATTTTACGACTCACTCTGAAAATACTGTTGAAAAATTTTCGATTGAAAGTGTTCAAGGGTTGAAGTTTCACTTAAAAAACGCTTTTCTAAAATATTTTATAAAGTACGGCTACATTTGCCTACGGTTTGGGTTTTAAAATAAAATAGAGGGAAATTTTGAAAGGGGTGATAAATAAATCGTCGCTCTGTATGTGCTACCGAGAACTAACAATTTTGGTAAAATTGATTTTTTCAAGGAAGACGGTATTCAAATCATTTAGTTTTATAATAATAATATTTCTTACTGTACCTTAAGTCCAAATCATTACACAGATTAAAAGAAGTTTTTTGTCTTTCCTATAAAGTTCGGCAGTTTGCATGTAGAAGCTGTCACATCCAGACCGACGAAATATACATCATTAAATTTATATCAACTGCTAAAGTCGATACAAATTTAAGACTAAATAAATATTTTAATTGAAATAAAACTATTTTAAACGCTTATATTAATTATTTATATTTTTATAAACAACCGTGCAACCGGAACGTAATTCAAGATACTATCTAAAAGACCGTCGGCGATAGTTGTAAATAATATTTTCTAAAATGTCAAATAGACAAATGTCACCTTAATCTACCCGTGACCACGAACGCTGCAAAGTGCTCGAAACGTCGGGATGATAAAAATAATTAATATACGCGATTTAAATCCGTTTAAAATAGTTTTATTTCAATGAATAATAATCGCGAAAATCTAAGACAATTTAGAATTTACAAGATAATTACAGTTGTTTGTTACTATTCTACATAAATAATTATAGTGGTCGGTTACCTGGAATACCAAACCAAACGATTAAGAATTGGTGATGATGAACCGAAACCATTGAAATATCATTTAAGCACAATTTATATTTGACATTGTCGCTATCAAAGGAAACCTTTCTGTATTTTACATGTAATGTTTATTAAACGGTTTTTTTGGTTCTTTAGATGACAAGAATAATAAATAATTTAACGTTCTCCAAGGTATGCTAATTAAATCAGTATTTTATAAATTTAATTGGGTAAAACTGTTGTTGATAATAATTGATTTCTGCAGAGTAATTGTGTTAAGCTATCGCTATTACAAACCATATTCTGACAATCGGTTTATGATTTTATGTGTATTGTTTATTATATTTATTTTAATTAGTCCTCCTTCTTCATCGTGTATTTTCCTTCTCTATACCTATTCTGGCGTATGTGTTATTGTATTTCTTAATTAATTGTGTATAAGTACATATGGATGCTGATAAGCAATAATGTGTCAACCCACAAAAAGTCAAATTCGGAGATATTCATGTATTTTGATACTGCATCAACTATTCAACATTATTTAAAAAAAATCAAGTAACATAAACTAAATAAGTACGGAAAAAAGTGTCTTAATAATTGTTTCGTATTTCAAGTGCGTTCCATATTTTGCAATTTATAGAATAATCTGAAATATTTGAAAAACTTTTTATTAGATAATATATTAAATATATCAATCTACTTTTAATTCATTATACTTAAAAAAAAAGAAAAGCAAAGATGGATATAAACGTCTTTAAACAAAGTAAGTAAGAATAGGTTTGACATCTTTAGACGCCATTTTCTCGAAATGAAGTCCGTGTGGGTTGACGCATTATTGCTTATCAGCGTCCATATATTGTAGAATTGTATATTTATAAAATTATGACAAAAAATTGTAGGCTTTATCCAAGCTTACTGTGTCTAGGTAAAGTTCATTATATAAGAAAGAAAAAAAAAATAATAGAAAGAATACTTTATTGTACACCGAGGATACACACAATAATATAATATTATACAGAATTACATGTATAATTGGCGGCCTTGTCGCTAAGACGCGATCTCTACCAGGCAACCATGTTGCTATAGGAATCATGACCTGTGATTAATGAGCATTGTGTGTACATATTAACAAGGAAAAAAAAAATTAATATACAATACTTGTAATATATATAATATTTATTTTATTTTTTTTTTAATACTATTTTATCTGTTCTATGTTATTTTAATACCATTCTCCATCATAATATAAGTTCACCTTCACCCATAATTTCTTATTTCATAAATTATCCCATCCTAACCCGGTTGCTTAGAAGAGATCGTTGTTTTAGCAATATGGCCGCCGATTTTATACTCTATGTTGTCTCATATTGTTTTTCTGATTTATTTTCGATGTTCGATAAAGTATATTTCATTCATTAATATTTATTTCCCTGATATTGGTACTAAAACTAGTGATTTTAGTTTTTTTAAGTAACACCTTTTCCTCCAGAATGGGTCTTGACCCGAAAGTCCTGCTGGATGTGCTAAACAACTCATCAGCGAGGTCCTGGTCTACTGAAGTGTATTGTCCAGTACCCGGGTTGATCCCCACAGCTCCATCCAGCAAGAACTACGATGGTGGTTTCAAGAACGAACTGATGGTCAAGGTGAGTTTTAATTTAAATTGTTTTGTAATATTCGCCTTATGACCGTCTTGATATGAATGGTCGTTTATACAGTTAACAGACAGTTAACAGACAGTTAACAGACAGTTAACAGACAGTTAACAGAGCATTGTGATGTCAACTAAATGAAAAGAAGACAAGAATTATACTTACAAGTTTTGTTCTTCGACTTTCATTCAATTCAATTCAATTCTTAGTTTAAAGGCTGTTTGTGCTATACATATTATTTCGCCAATACAATTCGTCATTTCTTTACACCTGAAAGAAATTACTGTTAATGCCATTATAACGACAGCCATATATAAGGTTACTTTGGTAACTGTAACTGCTACAGAGAATCATATATAGAGTATTCATATCAATAACTCACAAATGCAATTATCCTCCTTATACAGACAAGCCTTAGTGTAAGGCTAGACTTATACTATCGTTGCACGCCATTTACATACGTCTATTACAGCGCCTCACGACTCACATTATTTCACTTCATATGTCTCTAATCAGGGGGCTAATTATGAGAAACTGTCGTTAATAACATATGCCACATTGTAGCCGCGATAGCTAAGTGGACTGTATAGGGTAAGATGGAGGGCACAGTACCTTGATCAATCCAGCTCTTACTTCTTTATGGGAGCGCTCCCTCGGTCAGCCACCAGTACACGAGTCAGGGGATGGGTGGTAAGGGGATTAGGCGTAGGAACGTACTTTATACGAGCCGATTTTATGACACGGCGGACGCGACACGCACGACGTCGGACATACACGCAAGCACACACGAGAAGGGGGGGCCCATATGTCAAAGTCAATTCATGACGCAAGTACGGCGTTCCGTTACACGTACACATTTTTAATAAAAATACACAATACACATTTTGGACAGTAAAAGAAGGCGTTTTAGTACAAAAATCAGGGATTAACTATTATATAAATAATATAGTTTTGTAATAGTAATATTACTGATCCTGCATATTAAATGTAAGAAATTGACGGTTACCAAAACGGCACGCTAGAGCATAAATTGTAGTAGTGTTTAAAATGAACATCAAAAATAAAAGTTAATTGAATTAAAAGAGTAACTAATACACGTGGATTAATGAGACAATGATAATATAATTCAACTAAAAAATCGACGTATATCATTTGGATGCTGATAAGCAATAATGTGTCAACCCACCAAAATTCAAACTCGGCGATATTGATGTATATGCATCACCCATTTAACATTATTCAATGGAAAATAAAGTCATATAAACTACATAAGTACGGAAAACAGATTCCTTAATCATTGTTTCGGATTTCAAGGTCGTTCCATATTTTGCAACTTATACAATAATCTCATATATTTAAAAAACTTTTATTAGATAATATATTAAATATATCAACCTGCTTTTAATACATTATACCTTTTATCAAAAAAGAAAAGAAAATATTGATAAATACTTATTCAAACAAATGTATAAAAAATCGGTTTGATATCTTTAGACGCCATTTTCTCAAAATAAAGTTCATGTGGCTTGACACAGTATTGCTTATCAGTGTCCATTTTACCTATCATTTAATTTACATGTATTATACATCGTATATTCATATTTCAGGATCTGGAGTTGGCAAGCACCATGGCTCTTGGCATCCGATCCCCTATACCCTTGGGAGCCGTCGCAACCCAACTGTACCGCATCGTCCAATCGCGCGGCTACGGACAGAAGGACTTCTCATTTATTTACCAACTCTTGAAGGAGGAAGCCGATAAGAAGTAGAATAAATTGTAAATAAGTTTCCTTGAGTTTTATTTTTTCTCACGTTTAAAGTTACCCACGTATGGAGCCGAGAGTCCTAAGGGCTTTATAAATTGGGATCCATTGCTGAGATTAAAAAAAAAAAAACAATGGTTGCTTTTTTTCGCCGAAAATTAGGATGATATGAAGTGTGGTAAAATTAATTATATAATGTAACAAGGAACAAAAGAAATACAAAAACAATAAATAACAACCCTTTCTTATTTTAAGCGTTGTAATATTCTTTTTTTTATAAATCGAAATGGATACTAGAAATTGATGAGAAATTTTTAAATTAAGCTTTTTTTTCTTTGAAAAAATTTAGGCAAAGGCACTGGAGCAAAACACCTGAGGTTTTATTACGAGGTTAATTAGTAATTTATTAAGGGATTTTCGAAGAAAGAAAATTTAAACGAAAATATGATTTATGAATATTAATTAAACAGAGCTTAATAAGTATTAAAATCATGTTCGCGACGTTCGGAAAATTTTAATTATTAAAATCTGATTTATTAAATCAAGTAGATTAAGCATTAGGTATTTAACAAATATTTAAATATTAAAATTTTTGTCTAAATCAAATTTTAACTCGTACACTTGGCATTCCTTATACAGCGAATGGCTACACTGAATTTCTGTAGACTGAATTTCTCTTATCTATGGACGTTTTGTAGAAACTCAGGACTTAAAACTAATAAATACTCAATTGCAAGTTATTATTGCACAAATTGTATCGTCTTATTATACTGTACTTATATAGTCAGAATATTTATAGACATATTCAGGTTTCCTCTCGACGTTTTACTTTACCGCTGGGTATGTCAAATTCTTTACAATTTAAGCGAAGTTAAATGAATGCGATCCTTAAATAACTTGTCTATTGATAAAGGCTTATATTATATGTGTCCGCGACTGCGTACGCGTGGAATACAGGATGGGATGTCTCATATAAAGCATTGTTGTACCTACTCTGTGGCGCCTCATAAGTAAGCAGCATTTTACGCGCATTTATTAATAGTATTACTAAATAAATCAGCCAAGTGCGTGTCGGGCCACGCACAATGTAGGGTTCCGTAGTTGTCAGAATTGTCAAGATCGGTCAAGCAATCTTCGAGTACCTATTTTCGTAAAAATGTTTGAATGTGAATTATACTAACGATTTTGAACATTAAATGTTCGTCGATTTTTATTATTCTAACACTTGTAAAATATACTTAGCGCCGATAAATTTCCTTCCTGATTAGCGCCTATGAAATCTATGGAGATTTGGTTGAAAACTTCATAAGCGCGATTCAGAATCACTCGCGACATGTTTTATTAAGACATTGTTTTATACCTTATTTTATATTTTATTTTAATTTAAACTTATTAAATATTTATTTATTTATTCATTTAAATTCATATATTAATTTAAAATTATTAATATTTACATAATGTGATGCTTTAAAAAGTGAAATATTTATTTTTACTTAGATCATCTATAACTCGATAACCATAAAAACCAACATAGCCGTGATAATTTTCCTTTTAAATTCATTATATGTACCGCTATCGTGAATTTTTTCATATTTTTAGACGCAGCAGTTTAGTGGGTAGAGGGGGGGACACTTGACTCTAAGAAAAATTGACACTTCAAAGCTTAATATTTCGGAAACAGTTCGTCGTTCGGAAAAATGGTTTTCCCACACCTATAACATTTTTAAAAGACCTATCTAACGATACCCCACAACATGGGATAAATGAGAAAAAAAATTTTTGGTCTCTCTTAACACATAGGGAAGACACCCTGAAAAAAAAATATTTTTAAGATTTTATTGTACGACTTTCTCGGCGTAATTCATATGTATACTCATACCGAATTACAGCTTTCTGGTATTAAGGGTTTCGGAGCAAAGCCGCGGACAGACAGACAGACAGACAGACGGACAGGCAGACAGACAGACAGACGGACATGGCGAAACTATAAGGGTTCCGTATTTTACTACGGAACCCTAAAAATTGCCTTGTTCTTTAGGTTGCCGTATCCTATACGTGACATTCACCTATTAGGTGGTGCAATAATACAGAAAGTTTTTTTTTCAAAATTATTGGGTTTGATTCTTGAAAAATATTATTTTTTATATAAAATGTAGCCTAAATTACTTCTTATAACATTAGTTATCTGCTAGTGAAAGTTCCGTCAAAATCCGTCCAGCCGTTCTAGAGATTAGCTCTACCAAACAGTCAGACAGATGGACAAAAGTTTTAAAAATTGTGCTTTTGATGAAAGTATCATATATACTTACAAACAGATACTTCAATTTTATTTATCCGTATACATAGATTACACCACGCGACGACATAAAGGAGCGAATGAGTAATTATAAACGCCAGTGAAACCTCGAGGGGCAGTAAGTAAGTTCTATTAAAACTAATTTCTTTTTATATAATAAAATATATGACAGTCATAATAACAAAGGACAACAAACCCACAATGACAGCGGTGAAAAAACAACTTCCGTTGTTAATATTTCATTCTTAATGAATTTAAATTAAATAGTCATAATATTTCTTCCTTTTTCCTCGTGGAATAAATAAAAAGTTCATTCTTGGATACTAAACAAAGAAATATCTCTTTGTTGACATTATATCTAATACTAGCTGGTGCTCGCGACTTCGTCTGCGATGTCTGCTATGTTTACGTCATAGTAGCTTTATGCATACAAAGTCTCAGCCCGATAGGTTTAAAATTGACAAAGTTTCATACAAACTATCATCCCCTATTTTATCTTCTTGGGGGTAGAATTAATCTAAATCCTTTCTTAGCGGATGCCTACGTCATAACATCGACTTGTATGCCAAATTTCAGCCCGATCCGTCCAGTGGTTTGGGCTGTGCGTTGAAAGATCACTATGACAGTCAGTTACCTCTGAATTATATATTTAGGTATAAAAAAGGCGTATTAATTAATATATATTATACCGCTAAATGGATTGTGAGAAAACTTTCTCAACTTATTGTTTGCTTTCACGAGATAGTTATCGGTACATTAGAATAATTTGATACTGATAAACAATAATGTGCTAACCCACAAAAGTCAAATTCTAAGATAACTAAACATATACAACTCAAAGGTGACTGACTGACTGACCGATTGACATAGTGATGTATCAACGAACAGCCAAACCGGTGGACGGATCTGGCTGAAATTTGGTATGCAGGTAAATGTTATGACGTTGACATCCGCTAAGCAAGGATTTTGATTCATTCTACCCCCAAGGAAATAAAATAGGGGATGAAAGTTTGTATGAAACTTTATCAGTTTTAAGCCGATCGGGCTGAGACTTTGCATGCATATAGCTACGATGACGTAGACATCACAGATATCGCAGATGAAGTCGCGAGCACCAGCGAGTTTATTATATAAGTTTGAGACAGTTGTCCGACGTACCAAAATCTACATTACCAAGAGGAACGAGAGCTAATTATTCTATATCTATTATCTATAAAAGTGTACTGGTTTAAATTTGTTGTATTGTTTATATGAATACGTCAAATGCGTGAATTGTCAGTGATTGTAAAAAAATTGTTAGGCGAAAAATTCACTTGGAAGATTTGCTCTCGTAATTGGTACGAAACTACTCTGTAATTTGGTAACAGTTACTTCGGTAATCTAACGAAAGCTGTGAAGAATAAAGATAATGTACTGTTAGTAAATTCTTTTGTTAAAAAAACAATGATAAATACCTTATACTAATTTAAAAGTTTAAGAAAAAAACTTACAAGTGAAATTCTAGCCTTAATAACTCGTTGAGTCTGTATATGAAATCATTTTAATCTACCTACCTAAATATATATCTACTTCGATTATCTTAGAAGATGCAATTTTAACCTAGTCATTTATGGTTATAAAGTAACGTTTAAAAAGGGCATGTACAAATGAACTAACAAAAAATGCATAAAACTGAAGCAAAGTAGCGATAAAAATAAAACAAACATTATCACATAATAACAATTGTCATCGAAATTCCAACAAACCATAAAAATTACGGCGACAACGCCACCATTATTGCTAGCCTTTTTTAATTTCCTGCCTGGGCTTAGGCAGCGAAAATTCCATCCATATTGAGTTTTTTGCGCGCGAAAAAAATCGAATAAAGGACAATGGGAGGGACGTTTTGCGTCATAATCATATTTTTCTCGGCACAAAGGAGTTCTTACGTTAATGTGACTGGATAATAAATGAAAGTCAAAGGCATGTGGAGTTAGGTTAAAAAAAAATGTGCGAGCGTTTAAGTTGCATTCAGGAATTTCAAAAGTCACGCTCCCTCCTTTTAGCCTGTAATTATCGTTTGATATGCACCCTTATGGCAAAGGACGTTATGTCAGGCCTTTTAGTTTAGTGATAAACGATATCCTTAATAAGAGCGTGTAAAAAATCGAGGGAAAAATATGAGCTGACTCATCAGGAATGTTGGATAGCCTTGTGATATTGTTTAGATTAATTATTTTGTACGTTAGATAGAACGAAATAAAATTTCGTATAATCAAGTTGATAAACATAAAATTCTAATATAACAATAGAATTCAGGATATCATTTGCCTTTTCTTCAATTCCCGCCAAGCGTGTTTTTTTATATCTTTAGTCGACGGTGTCACTTTATTGTTCCATTATTTAAAAAATTAAAACATGGTGACAAGTGTAAAGTATGAAAGTTGAAATAGGTTTATGTCAAAGCTACGAAAAATTATAAAATAAACATGGAAGTGATTTGACGTATAGCCGCATATTAGACATTGGCATGACATTCGATTTTTAAATTCAGCATCTGTGATTTAGATATTTTTTATCAAGACGAATATTTTCTCCAGGCATTTTTTCTCCAGAAGTTAAAGTCAATTGTTATAAGTCTTATTTAATACCATTTGATCAACATATTTTTAGTCGGCCTTATAATCTATGGCCAAGCACGGATCATCTTTAGCGCAACTTTCTAGTTATTAGCTAGTAGCCGCCATATAATTAGGGTTCCGTAGTAAAAAACGGAACCCTTATAGTTTCGCCATGTCCGTCTGTCTGTCTGTCTGTCTGTCTGTCTGTCTGTCTGCGGCTTTGCTCCGAAACCCTTAATACCAGAAAGCTGTAATTCGGTATGAGTATACATATGAATTACGCCGAGGAAGTCGTACAATAAAATCTTAAAAATATTTTTTTCAGGGTGTCTTCCCTATGTGTTAAGAGAGACCAAAAATTTTTTTCTCATTTATCCCATGTTGTGGGGTATCGTTAGATAGGTCTTTTAAAAATGTTATAGGTGTGGGAAAACCATTTTTCCGAACGACGAACTGTTTCCGAAATATTAAGCTTTGAAGTATCAATTTTTCTTAGAGTCAAGTGTCCCCCCCTCTACCCACTAAACTGCTGCGTCTAAAAATATGAAAAAATTCACGATAGCGGTACATATAATGAATTTAAAAGGAAAATTATCACGGCTATGTGGGTTCTTATGGTTATCGAGTTATAGATGATCTAAATAAAAATAAATATTTCACTTTTTAAAGCATCACATTATGTAAATATTAATAATTTTAAATTAATTTATGAATTTAAATGAATAAATAAATAAATATTTATTAAGTTTAAATTAAAATAAAATATAAAATAAGGTATAAAACAATGTCTCAATAAAACATGTCGCGAGTGATTCTGAATCGCGCTTATGAAGTTTTCAACTAAATCTCCATAGATTTCATAGGCGCTAATCAGGAAGGAAAATTTTCGGCGCTAAGTATATTTTACAAGTGTTAGAATAATAAATAATCGACGAACATTTAAAGTTCAAAATCGTTAGTATAATTCACATTCAAACATTTTTACGAAAATAGGTACTCGAAGATTGCTTGACCGATCTTGACAATTCTGACAACTACGGAACCCTACATTGTGCGTGGCCCGACACGCACTTGGCTGATTTTATTTTGTTATGTTTTGCTCACGACGCGATGCGTCGACTATGCGGCTAACGTCAAAATTGTTTGACATGTGTACAAAACGCGACTCCCTTTTCACAAGCTTTGTGAGAGGAAGGCCTTACTATCTTATAAGAACGCCTAATTTTTACCCAACTACACGTGTTTCATTTTCACTCTTAGATGATATAGGGTTAATATTAATCACAATAGTGGCACCTTATACATACAAATCAATCAAAAATCATTTTAAAAAGGAATTGCCGGCGGTTAATTACAGAACGACTCATAGATCTATACGTTTCTGTGGTTTGTCACAAAAAAAAACTCAAATAATTGTACAACGTTTTATATTCAAATCGTAACGTAAAATGAGAAAGTAAATCATCAGAGATTTTCCGCTCAAATAAATACGTCTCGGCGATTATTTTTAAATTCAATCTCTATTCAATATTCTGAACGCGTAAGTTATCTCACAAAGGCAAATTAAGGGAGGTTGTGTGAACGTACAACGTAAATTTTGGGACTATTCTTCTAAACTTGAACGAATATAAGCGAAGTTGTTGAGAAATTTGTAAGATTAACCGCTAATTGAAGATTATTCTTCTATTTTTTTTAGTTACATTGCGACGAAAACACAAACACACGTTACGACGTCACGTTTTGGCACGTTTCGAATAGCAATTTTCGATTTGATTTTCACTACGCGACTTCGTTTGTATCTGTCGCCCTGGGGCACAGCGAAAAATGCCGCCTCTTTACCTAAATATGTAAATTTAGAAGTAGTAAAAGCTGTCTTTAAAAATAATTAAATAGTTTAGAAGACAATAATTTTTTTTTATTGTAAATCTTAAAAACTCTCTGACACCCCCCTAGAAATTTTGGCGCTGGCCACTGGCCCTTAGTGTCCCTATAGCAAATCCAGCGCTGTGTATATGTTTTGGCTCTTATGTATCTTTGGCTACAATGTTTTGTGAAGTTACGGTACCTAATTAAGGCGTATTAAATAATATCACAATTATCTAAGCTATTCTGGAAACACAAACATGTTTTCTGTGTGTCCAGGCTAACATATTTTAGTAAAAATAAATAAAAATGGAATGTATTGAAGAATAGTTACTTCTTGCCAAATTTTTATCAATTTTTGAATCATTACATAAATTACAGTAGTATTTTTATAAGTTATTTGTTTTAAATCATGTTATTTATTTTTAAATAAATATCTTCAACAAAATTATTAATTTAATAAAGTCTACAATAAGCGATCAAAGTGAACAAGAACGAATGAATAGAAGCGAATTTTTCGGGAAAACTGTTAAAAGTGATGGCACATTTTGTGCCTTATTAAGGACAGATGTCAATATTAATTTGGCGCGTAAAAGAAAATTCTATCTCTAACGTTGGCGGCTACACGAGACCACGACCTGTGACGGACATTTTAATCGAAAAGGTTTACTTATTTTTCGATTTTCAAATCGAAATTGTTCGTCTTTTAAAATTAGTGACGTTATTTTTTATGTATAAAGTAATCTATTTTTTTAATCTGTCGTAGTTTTTTTTAAAGTATGATTGAAGTTTATTTACTTATTTTGTTTTTGAACTCTTAATTAATGAATTACTTATGTCGGTTCGTTTTTTAGTTTTTAAGTATTTTTTCTTTTTGTTAACGGGATGGAATAAATGTAATGTGTTTTGTAATTATTTTTGCATTTTTAACTCAATTTAATCTAAAACAAATGTAACCTACACGTTAATAAATTCATTATATTATCAATTGTATCAACAACAACGTTTTTATATATTTAATTTAATATAATTTCTTATACAATAAATACATAAGTAGCTAGCGTGGAATATTAAACCATGCTTAATTTTTACACTCCACTTCCACACACTTTCCATAATAAAGTTAGAACTTAATAAAGTTATAAAACCGATGTTACGTAGAATATTGAAATTTTTACACTTTTTAAAACGTTCCATTTTTTAAATTTGTTTTTTTTTTCGCTATCCGCCAGTCTATAAGATAGAGCTTTACACGCTAGGCAAAGTGTATCGACAAAATTCAAATGGCATTCCTCTCACGAACAGCCATTACTCGCTGACAGTGACTTCCAATTCTAACATTTTATGCTAAAAAGAAATATAAATATACAAAAATACATTTAAAATAAACCCTCCGTCCTAGGACATAGAGTTCAATTTGGAAATTCGTTTCTAAATAAATGTGACCTTTTGGAAGCGCGTCGAAAATGCTGTAACGTGAAAATTTAAAATTTCGTGTTTAAGTGAAATTTTATTGGAAATACCTGTTTTTATTGGGCGTCTTCCAAACGGTTACGATCGAATCGTTAAATTATTTACTTTATTATTGGATAATCTGTATGCATTATTTTGAACGGAAATATATTAAGAAAATTAGTTTTTTAGTACAATTTGTGCTAAAAATATAGACGTAATTTTTTTCTGTTCTAACGATCATTCGAACGTTGTATTTTAGTACGTTACATACGTATTTTGAATTTTGATATAAACGTTGTTTATAATATTCAATCAAATATTTATGTTAATTCATAAGAAGGTCACGTCGAAAGCGATAATATTAAATATTATGATTTACAGTACTTCTATTATATTTTTAGTTTAGCTATCACCTATTAAATCAACAAGCCGCGAAACGTTACAACGTCGCATTGTTACATTCAATTTGATTTTAAATCATATCATTGTTTCACGATTCACGACGCTACATTGCATCGCACAATGAACGTCTTAGATTTTTACGATACAATATCACTTCTTTTCACGAAATCGTAATTCTACGATTTGACGTCAGAACCATAAATTAAAAGTTTTTGTTATATCGATTTCAAAGTGCTCGCGAACGCCTATTTAAATAAAGTATAATTCGGTGTTGATTCGTCAAATTATGTAGACATGTGTATGGGTCAACGCGTAAAGATATAAGTGGGAGTGTAAGTCGGATAAGTTTCTGTTTATACGCGTATGCACTCGCGAATAGCATTAAGTATAATAATTGTGAAATTTTATGGGTATGTAAAGATATTTGTTACCTTTTCATGCAAATCCTACTAAATATATATGTTAAAATTTATAAATACATATATCGAGTGAATTGGTTTGTATATAGGATGTAATCATGAAACTACCGATCTGATAAAAAAAAATCTTTTCGCGTTAGATAACCTGTATATTACGGAAGGTTACGGTTAAATTATATTATGCTATGACTAAATGGAGGGAAGCAGTAGTACCATACCATTGAGTACCATAGCAGTACTATAAACGCGAACGAAACCGCGCGGGGCAGTAGTTAATACCCATAGCGACGTCACACTGTTTCCCTTGTAATATTCAGCAACGCGTCCAGTCCACTAATTCGATTTCCAATACTAATACAAGGTTGTCGTGCAAAATTCAGATTAAGTTTTAATAGCTTTTCCTAACTGAGATTCGAACTTCGGGCTATCACGGCGCTGTTGCACACTCGATATGCTTAACGGAATTAGTTTTTGGTTCAGAGTTCTCAACGTCTATGTTTTATTAATTGTATTTGTTCGGTTATCGTTTTTATGAAATGTAAAGAATATTATAATTATAATTTAAGAGTTTTCGCAGTAATTTTGAGATTACTTTTGATTGGTTAGATCATTGTGCATGACAATGACATTACAGTGTATTGACGTTATGCATACGAGGACGCAGCATTTATTTCACTCAAATTATATTTTTCTTATATGTTATACAATTCATTGCGTTGGTGCTCGCAATGGGGTTCTGAGGCGTCCGTTTTCATACGGACAAGAGAATGGAAGCCAAGGATGGTATCACACTGCCGTACCCGCTAGCGAAGAATGCGGAGGGAAAATCTCTTTCCTGTCCTTTTGAGACGAGGTTCACCAGCCACAGCAGGAGAGGCAGCGGATGCACATGATTCATATAATCCAATCCAATAAATGGTATTGTTAATTAAGGCAAGACGTTTAGTTGGTAGAAAACCGTCTTAACCAGATCCTAGAATTGAATGTCTTTTAAGGATGTCTTCATGAAAAAAGTGTTCACAATAATAGTCAATTCTTCTTATATTTATTCTTCTATTATTTTTAAGTGCTTTTTGTAGTATTGTGTTAGAACAAGCTTTTTTTTATCAAGAATAAAAAATATATAAGGCTCTTGTTAGCCTAAATTGTTATTTACTAATTATTTTTTATAATAATTTCACTCTATAGCCAGAAAGTGACCTATATTTTAATTTTAATTTATTAAAAAGCTGGATAAAGTACGTTGGCTTACAATGTACACTTAACAGCCCATAATGTAGCCGGTTCAAAAATGAAAATAAATTAGCATCAAGCCAGTGACAGTAATAACGCGAACGCATTGCAGCATCTGATGACGCAGACCGCGGCAGTATTAAATTAATAGTTTGCGGACGTTTTATAAACTGCCCGGATTAACACTCTCACCGCAACTTAACGTTGATTGGCGCGGACGAGGTATGACAGTGTATTTTACGGAATGCTGATTAATTGCAGTCGAGAATTCGACTCTTGTGGCAATTATTGGTAATAGTGTTCCCTATTCGAAATTTGAACGTAATGGTTTAAACATTTTAACATTTTGAATGTAATGTATATTAAATATGGACGATAAGTAATACTGTGTCAAGCCACACGAGCTTCATTTTGAGAAAATGGTCAAAAATGGTGATAAAAATGTCAAACCCATTCGTATATATATCAATACCTATTTATTAAAGTATAATGAATTAAAAATACCAGTACCAATCTGGTTTTGATCCAGTACAGAATTTTATTTAATAATAAGTTTTTCAAATTTAATAATAAGTTTTTTTTTGTAAACACTAGAAGAAAAAATAAACTTTTCATACCAAACTTTCGTCTTCATAAAGTCAGTTCATCGTTTCTGGGATTTTGTATTCGCATCTATAATAAAATCCCGCAAACAGTTTTACATTTGCCACTTAATAAGTTTAAAGCCTACGTTAAAAAATCTTTAATAAATAAAGCATATTATACCATACAAGAATATTTTGACGACAAAGAGGCGTGGATTTGATAAGCGTTGATTTTCTATCCGGATAACATAATTAAAATGTAATAAAAATACATTATGTATAAATGATTTTAAAAGAGTTACTACCGAGTTTCTTGCCGGTTCTTCTCGGTAGAGAATACATTCCGAACCGGTGGTAGCTTTATAAAAATTAAAAATGAAAATATGACATGTAACTTGACGATTCGAAAGTGCTGTTAAAGCCCATTTGAATAAAGTATATTTTGAGTTTGAGTTTGAGTTTGAGTTCAAATACATGAGATTATTGCATAATCCAAAATATGGAACATATTTCAATATTCTAAACTTGAGATTAAGATTTTATTTTCCGTACTTATTTAGTTCAGATTACTTACACTTAACTTATTATACTTAACGTTAAATATGTGATGAATTATCAGAATACATCAATATCTATAAATTTGATTTTTTTTGGGTTAACACATTATTGCTTATCAGCATCCATATATACATATATATTGCGTAATATCATTGTTAATAACGTTCAATTCTATAAGTAAATTACAATTGTTTGATATTTAATTATCATAGATTTATAGTTAAATTGATATAAAACAATTGAAAATTAGTAATTATTGTACCAAGTACACGAACAATGTGGAATTACCAACATTCTGGCTGGATCACGGTGTAACGAGGTATTGTGAGATTGTTAACCGCTCGCCAACACAATGCTTGTACAATGTGCCAAAATTTCGTTAGAATATTATAACCTCGTTGTGTGACGCTTAACAGATGTTGTCACTTTGGCAGTGGGTTTTTGACAGTTATCGCTATTTAGCAAAATTGCTTCTTATAGCTTTGGGAAATAAGTCAATTCAATTCAATTCTTTGGTTAATGGCTGTGCCAATTAGACAGGGAAATAAGTCAATAATCTCTGTGAATAATTTGATACTTTGTCAATACTTGTCAAGATGTTTTACGTCAGATGGTCACATCACCATCACCGTTGCCGCAAACTGTTACGACACTACGAAGACATGATTAATCATTAAAAATCAAACAATAAAATCATGACGTCACGTCGTGATTTTTTACGATGCACGTCGTAAATTTTTTCGACGCGGTGTTTTAAACGAGTCACGATGCGGGACTTTCTTAAATGTAGCTTGTATAGTTTTTATTATTTTAATGCTAATTTTTTTTTAAGATATTAAATAGTAAATGATTTCTGAATTAGCAAACAGATTTAGAACACAATCGCAGTCGCAGTCAAGTATAAATTTGGTTAATAATTCAGACTATTATAAAAACAAGTCTCAGCATTCCAGATTACAATAACAAATTCAAAACACACCAAAAGCAAGAATATACAACAATAATTTTAATCCAAGATTTCTTCCCTCGAAGCGTTCCCAGGAGGAATTTTGAATTCGAAAGACATAAGGCTCTGATGAGGCAATAAAAACTGTCTCATTGTTACTTGAATCTCAACTTCTTAAGTTTCGAGTCACGCACGATCTTCTGTCTTCCACGGGACGTGTTTTGGATTTTTTTTTCTTCCTCGTGAAAACATTTTTATTTTAAGGCAAACTGTGAGCAAGGTTTTTAATAAGATAGCAACTTGAGATTGAGAAAATAGTAGTGTTTTTTTTTTTTTTGTGAAAACAAAATCGAGTCTGTGATGTTTTTTAATTTTACAGATTAAAAAGCACAATTAAATTAAATGGGTGAGTGCAGTTTGAGATGAGAATGGGTGAGAGTAGTTTTGCACGTAATTGTCAAATAGAGAAATATGAGAGGGTATTTATAAGCTGATTTACTTATGAAAGATGTTTAACAACTCATAGAGTTGTTTGTGGGGTCGACCTGGGACCAAACATAAGCAACCGATCCTGGGTTTTCGATGCGGGCCCAATCCCTGGCTATCTTTGACTATATATAATCTGTATACCAAGTCTTAGTTATAATGCCCAGATATTAACCAAGCTTGAGATCGATATGCGTAGGTTTTGGTCGATGCTGCGCCACAGTCATTGTCTGTATGGGATGACGTTGTATAACGGTACGACGCGACGTCGATCGTGAAAGTCGTGGTATCATCGTATGATGATATGATTTTTCATGTGACGTCGAATCATACTTGAGCGTTTCAGCTCTAACTCTGTACTGTTTCGTGTTTAATTATGAATTAATAACTTAAACTTACAAATAGAAGTCGATTAAAAAATCAAGAAACATTATAAAGTTATACATGTCTAAAATTTTTAAGCAAATATAAACTTTTAGCCGTAAAAACGCGTCCTGTGGTTGAACCGATGAGTTAAAATATTTTTTTTATTTTAGCGGTTACAGCGTTAACATGAAACAAATATACACATTCACTCACAAAGTTTCGCAGTTATAGTATTATTTTTATGTATCTTACCTGATTGACCCAAAAGGAGGATATTGTTTTCTGCGCTTATGTATGTAAGTTCGTTTCTTTATGACCACTTGTAGCCTTCTTCACTAGATCATCATAAGCTATATCGCACGTTTAGTATTAATGTGACCGAATAAAAAAATTAATATCCCACTGCTGAGCAAAGGCCTCCACTCCTATTAAGGAGAAGGTAAGAAGAAAAATCAACATGGCGCACGTAAACTGTCAAAACTGGCTAACCTTTGTGACCTCTTGTATCGTATACATTTTGAGTGATAAAAAGCGAGGTGCCATTATTAGGTACTAGGGTATTTCATTTTTAAATTTAAATCTTATTTATATCTAACTATATAGGTATCGTCCGCGGCTTCGGTCGTATTTGTATAGATTTTGTTATGCGAAATGACCGTCTAAAAATGTTTTTTCTATGCCTCGGAAGGAGCACTTTTTTCGGTATAAAACGTACTTGAACTTTGTTTATATTCGAAGATATTTATCACATCCTAATATATTGCAACTTTCCTTAAAAAATATGTATTTAAATACTTTTGATCAAATCGGAGATAATTTTATTTTGGTTATATTACAACAAAGTTTAAATGAAAAAAAAATTGAGAATAAAATGATACGTGTAGCTAAGAATATTATCGATCAATGCACCTTTCAAACGGAAAAAAGTAAAAAATACATTCGTTTTGAAGCTACGACACTACAGAGAGACCCACAGATGCACATTATAAAACGTATAACACCCATTTTTGCTTCGAGGTTAAAATGATAACATATCGCTACGGAAAATTTTCTTTATAAAATGGCTGTTTAATTCTCTTTCGGTAAAACAATTCTCTCAAGTTCAGAAAAGATTTTACGAACTCTGAGAATTTCATATTCCACTTGACACTTACGTGCATAATTCTTTCTTAAACAAACCAGGCCAATACCCCTACCAATGGTTCTCGATTCGATATTATAGATATTCAATTTTAAATTAGTTATGTATAATTTTGCTCCCCTAAATATATTGTAAGTTGTGATTAGCCTTCTTTTAAATATTTTTTCTTCATTATAATACTTAGCAAAGTAGTTTTTTATGCATATTGTGTTTGCTTTTAAATGATTTTACATACTCTGTGCATGTTTATAACGTTATACGTATTTATGTTATGATCAATCAATTAAAAAATCGCTAGCAAACCTAATAGTTAATAAATAAATATACGGGCTGGAACAATCAGGGTAGTTACACACTCTCGCAGATAATTGGCGTAAAGTAATTGCTAAAGCTGCGTTTGGTACGGTGAGTGACAGAGCTACATCCACCCAATGGCTATCTTTTCCACTTCTTCATCATTTATTCGCTTTAATTCTGGCAAAGGATTTGTAGTTTAGGTTTGACAAGTGTTCATGGACGGCGGTGAGCATTCAAAGTGAGCAATATCAGACCTAGTTGCTTGTTTGTCGGGTAGAAATCAACTCTATAAATAGAACTCCCACGAACTCTATAAATAGATTTTTAGCATATTTTATGAATGAAAAGTTTCTTTTAAGGCGAGAATTACACTTGTAAGTTTTGCTCACAGATTTGTATAAATTGTATATTATTTTTTTTACTAAAAAACCGACTGTCTCAATTATTGTAGATTTAATCTACATTTCAGTCTGATTACTTTATCAACAGTTAAGAGAAACAATTGTGTAGAGTTCTATATCAGCTGGAGTAAAACTTAGAAATATATTTCTATAACAAAGTGCGTCTACGTCTTAAGACGCAATAACTTAGAACTTAAAATGAAACCCATATGAAAATCTACTGTATATAATCTGACTTACATTATTAGGACAATGGTAGCGGTGTTCGCATTATTTCAGTCACGGATTTACAACGCCTCTGAAATAAGACAAACGTTCCGACGCAACTTTGCAAGCAAATTTTGAGGGCAAAAAATACATTTGAAGAATCCTAAGCAATGCTTTCAAAGGCTCACCGAAATTACTGGAGCCACAAAGGCGTTTATTGGCTTCGAAGTTTATTTTTATATTCGTATGTTGAATGTGATGGTTTTTTTTTTCAATAACACAAAGGATTGAGTTAATGCGGTTTCGTATGTAAATCTTTTTAATAAATCTTTTTTGATGTTGCTGACTTATCGGAAGCTGGCTGTGCCCGCGACTTCGAATATGTGCAGTACTAGATGGCTTGTCTCATAGCGAGGCTGTACTCTATAGTGCCTCTCAAGAAAGGAGAATTTTACTGGCATTAATTAATAGCATTTTGTAAAAAAAAATGCTTTTTCGTTTAGTTTCCGTATACTATTACTTCCCAGAATTTAATTCTTATATGTGACACTATTATATAGTGCAATAATACAGAATGTGTTATTTTTTCGAAATTATTGTGTTCGATTCCTGATTACGAAAATAAAATCGCTAAAATAAAAGTAGCCTAAGTTACTCCTTATAACATTAACTATCTGCTAGAGAAAGTCCTGTCATAATCTGTCCAGCCATTCCAGAGATTAGCCAGAATAAACAGAAAATTGTGTTTTATGTAAGTACCGTACATATTTTTATATGCATTTAGTTAAAAGCTGTTAATTTGAAATAACAAATAGACATTTCAATTTTATTTTTCTCTATACATTACTTTATATAAACTGATAGTTTTAGATAGGGAGATACTAAAGTGCCCAGACCAACAAATAGACATTCAAAATATAAAAAAATCTGTCCCGAACTACAATCAAATTCAAATTAATTGTATTTCGAATTTAATGGTACCGTTAGCATTGCATCAGTACTATTGTACTATTGTAGTAATAGAAAATTTCTATTATTCTTCGTCATCCTTATTCTTGTTTCATATTATATACATCTAAGAAAATCTACAATCTACTTGAAACAAAGTCGCTATATCGTGGTGTCTAATATGTAAATCTTTATGAAAGGCTGAGAGCAAAACTTTCAAGCGCAATTCTCGCTTTAGGACTACGAAGCAGACACCCCCAAAAGATGTAATCAATTTAAAAGTAATTGCCGTAATCTAGAGTAATGGAAAATCGATTTATTTAAGCGAGAATTATTCCAATTTTATTGACTCATTTATCAGTAGTTTTATCTTTATATTAACTTCGGACCTAGAATTTTTCTAGACGACTTAATTTTATCGGGTTTTACAGTTGCTGTCTATGACACCGTAAGGATCAAGTATTATATAATTGAAATATATTGATGGATAAATTTAAAAATTAATATAGAAATATGACCAATTTATGTCTAAAAATAATATTAAATAAGCCGTTGGACAAGATACTACTACGTATCGTAGTTTTGGGAAAAATAATTGTATAAAAGAAGTTAGTCTACCTTTGCTTATGTTTATTTAATAAAAAATTGTTGGCAAATGAGGAAGCGGGATATCTGATATTAAGTAATCACCGCCGCCCGTAGCAGCACCAGAAACACAAATGCGTTGCCACCTTAAAAAGCAATAAGAGATGAAAGGGGACAGGAAGTAATGAAAGGAATGGGGGGGAGGTATGTCGTCAGCCAATCGCAGTCCACTGCTAGACATAGGCCTCCCCAAGTTTGCGCCAAACATCCTGATCCTCCGCAACCCTCATCCAGCCCGCTCAACCTTGCGTATGTCGTCAGTCCAGCGGGCCGGAGGGCGTCCTACACTACGTTTGCCAAGACGCGGTCTCCACTCCAGGACTCGTCTGCTCCAACGGCCATCGGTTCTGCGGCAGACGTGGCCGGCCCATTGCCACTTCAGCTTGCTAATTTTGCGAGCTATGTCGGTTACTTTCGTTCTCTCACGGATAACCTCATTCCTAGGGGAGGTATTTAGGCTGTATAATTTATAGGCTATGTATTTTGCATTGTTAACGTCTGTTATGCATTTAGTGAAATTTTAAATATTCTATAATTCATCCGTTTACTATAGGTGTAAAAAGTAACTTCTTAATTTGTTTCTATCTGTCTATCTTTCAGCCTTTCATAGTCTACTGTAGGACATAGTTTCCAATCCTCAGCCTGTCGCATTTAGTCTACCCCTGCTGTTTTTCTTATGTCATTGACCCATCTGGCTTAATTTATTTTCTTAATTTAAAAATGCGTCGGTGTGATAGAAGGTATATTTTACTCGATAAAACTCGTTAGTCATAGCGATGTCGTTTGTTTGAAACGTTCAATTTGCTTCAATTGAATTTATTTTCTTCATTACGTTCCCCAAGAAATCGAGACTTTCGAAGTTACTTTGGCACAGATTATACTTCGTTTTAGGATTTATAGTTGGCTTAAAAATACTTTTGTAAGTTTCTTCTTTTTTTTTATTTTAGGGACTCGTACATAACAGATATTATTAAGCCTCTGCAATTCGTCTGTCTGTCTAAATGGCCTAGTAGAACATGTCGATCTTAACCGATGATCGCGGGTTCAAACCCCGGCCCGTTGAGTTGTCAAAAGCTAAATTTGTATTTAAATTTATCTCGAGCTCGACGGTATAGGAAATCATCGTGAGGAATTCTGACACATGTATATTCATCCCATAGTGAAAAAGCGTGGTGGATTAAGCTCTAAACCTTCTTAATAGGATAGGAAGTCTTTGCCCAGCAGTAGGACATTTATAGGCTGTTATTTTACTTTAATTTACTAGGCTGTATTTCGTACATCGAAACGGGTAGAGAGTTGAATTTTCAGTGTGTATTTTTATTGGCGCTGTAACAAATAATGAAAATCGTTAAAGAGCGTGTCAGACTTTACAAAATTTTACATAATGTTATGTTACCTCTGTTGTTGCTTGTACAAAATAAATGTTATATTATATTGTGCTTAAATGGACACTGTACAGAAACAAAGTATTATATAACTATATAAATTATAAATATATTGCACACAACGGAACTCATAACAATCTTATGATCCTGTAACACGACAAACAAGCGTATGGCCAATCAAGACGTTTGTTATGAGCGGGGAACGAACCCGCGATAGTTAGCCACCACTGCGCCAACCTTAAACATATAACGCATCCAAAAAAACTCCTACATCCTAAATTTTCCTACAAATAAACAAAAAGAAAACAATTCACTACAAAATCATCACAAGAATTAACTTCCCATTACAACATGCCTTATCTTGAAACCGTACGAAATTAAAAGTCGACAATCTCACCCGTGTCATGCGTAAACCTGGGTAGACAACCAATTTGGCATCACATGGGGAAGGAAAAATTGAAAATAGATTGATCTCGTAACTCGAGCGTGTAGCGTGCAATGGCTTAGAAGGAATAGGATTACGCATGCCTTGAACCGAATCTAGCATGGTTTGAGAATAACCGCTTCGCGCGAATTTTTACGACGTGTGAAATGTAAACATTTTGTTCGTAGAAAGTGGGGAATATTTTGAGCCTTTTTTGGTATAACTGTGAATGACCTGTGCTTATGTATTTGATATTTTTTCGGTATACGTCTGTTTTCAACCGACATTAAAAATTGGGAAGGTTCTTAATTTGCAATGTATATGTTGCAGCCAACTAGTTTAATTAGCCGTTCAATTAGTTACAGCCTAGCCTTTTTACGATACGGCGCCGGTTAAATAGCGGCTATGATAATATGCGGCCGTACCATCTATAACGATGTTTAATGAACTGGCTGGTTAATAATTAGGCCATTTATACAATAGAGTGGCTATGTGACGAAAAGAAATGAAATATATTATAAAATAATATTTTTATTTTTGAAAGTTCGGTAATTCGGAGGAGGAGCAGCGTGCTTAAGGAAGTCACGGGCACCAGCTTGTTGGTTATAAATATGAATATGTTTGAGAATTTTTATAAGACATAAAAGGGCACCGAAGCTGCTCCTAAAATCCGTCCTAGGTTCCAACTTACTCAACCTGTCGGTCAATCCGTTACAGTTTATGGACGCTGATATGCAATACTGTGTCCAAGCCACATGAGCTTCATTTTGAGAAAATGGCGTCTAAGATGTCAAACCTATTCTTAACAAATATGTTTGAATAAGTATATGTATATCCACCTTTTCTTTTATTTTTTGATAAAAGGTATAATAAATTAAAAGCAGATAGATTTATTTAATATATTATCTAATAAAAAGTTTTTCAAATAGATAAGATTATTGTAAAAATTGCAAAATATGGAACGCACTTGAAATTCGAAACAATTAATTAGAAAACTTTTTGAGCAATTTTTTAGTTTATATGACCTTACATTTTTTTGAATAATGTTAAATAGGTGATCCAGTAACAAAATACATCAATGTCAGAATTTGACTTTTTGTGGGTTGACACATTATTGCTTATCAGCATCCATATAAAAGTACATCTTATTAAGTAAATATATGTAAATCCATTGATCCTAATACATTCGACTGCAAATGCCTTCCCTATTTCGTTTTCAATTCAGAACGAACTTTATTTAAGAGAAAAGTTTGATGATCAGTTTTTTAAGAAACACGAACAAGTTGAAGAAAATCGGTATTGGGTAAAAGTTATACCCACATCAACGAAAGAAACGGGTGAATGAAAGTAAGCTACATTTAGATTTTTATCTTTATTTCTATACAGGATTCTGAAAACAAAAACAACTCTAATAATAATAAAAAAAAAACTAAATATTAATAATTCAAAAATAGAAATATTTTAAGAAAATCTTGCGGACGCAAGAATATGAAATTTTAAGTTTATATAGAGAAGGAGAGAGAAATGCTAATATTTTTAAAATTATGTACATACATAAAAAACAATAAATCAATAAACAAAACATTAAACAGACTACCATATATTTGATTATTGTTAAAATCTGTGGTCAAATTGAGAATAAATTATCTGTGGTCAACCTTGAGATCTGCTAAAAATTTAATGAACTACGGTCGAATTCCGGCCACTAGGCGACCACTACTTATAATTGGACGTAGTTTAGCAGAAAGGACTCAATCCACACTTTGATCAAAAATGAGTTATATATACCAAAGAGGTCCTAAAGGTTGGTTCTTTCACTCAGCAAAAAATATACGTGATACTACTACCATAAGTATGATTTTTTAATGACGCGAACCAACCCACATAAGGACGGGTATTTTCCTTCAAACCACTAAAACACTAGCAGAAACGGCTCAAACCAACATTTTTCCCAATAACTCGGAAATAATTTGGTCTTTCTTACTGCAACTGTTGTATATTTTGTTATTACGTGATTATAATTCAAAATATTCCAAATTCTAAATCATTGGAGCAATACACACCTAAACTTAAAACCTCAATAACTCAGAAATAAGATATTGTGGGTTGAGTCCTTACTGCTAAACTACGTCCAATTAAGATGTCATTTATATTTTATAACTAGCCGTGCCCGTAATATATATATATATATATATAATGTTGACCTTTCCTTCTTGAATGGGATATACTGTAACCCTATTTTTTATTTATAAATTAAAATAAAAATAGCCTAAGTTCTTCCTTATAACATTATTACCTACCTGTGAGTCAAAGTCACGAAAAAATCGGTCCAGCCGTTTCAGAGATTAGTCGAAACAAACAAACAGACAGAAAAAAATTAAAAAAAAAGTGTTTTTGATGTAAGTACCGTATATAATTCCTTATGTATTTACTTAAATGCTGTAAATTTGAAATTACGAACAGACACTCTAATATTTGTATAGATATTTTATAATCCCTAAAATGATTGTATATAATTTATGTCACGTTGATTACTTCTCTGGCGTTGTATTATTTCATTTGTTTTAACAATACATTATCGACACGTGCCCCTCTGAGCGTCGCCCTTGTAATGTGCAATTAGATTCATATGTCGTTACGCTAATACGATCGGCGGCCATTTTGAAAAAATGTCACGCGCTGATTGGCCAATTTAAACCGCGTCCCCGGAGTTCGCAACGAAATAGCAATTATTTTTATCAGAGAAAAAGTCAAATTGTAATTTCTGGGACAGGTTTTTTTGATGCTCGCCGGGAGATTAAAGGGTTGCGCTCGTTAGTAGTAAATTGGCAGGCATTTAGGTTTTTTTATCCTTTATTTTCACGCGACAGCGAATATTATTTGTCAATTTTATATTTTCATATTTCACAGATAAAATTTTTCTTGTAATTTTTTTTTATAATGTAGTGAATGTGTTTTATTCAAGACCGTTTATATTTTATTATGTTCGTAGAAATCCTTTTTTTTATTATTTTCATAATTATATTAATGGATTGTCTTTTCTAATATCGATCGAATCGATTTAATGATATTTTTTTGTAATTTGCGTAAAGTGTTCTATATTGATTTTTTGAATGAATTATGTAGATAACTAGAAATATCATTTGAGAATAGAACAATTATACTTGTAAGTTTTGCTTACAGATTTTCATAACATATATATATATATATATATATAGTCTATATATATATATAGACTTCGATGTTATAAAAAAAAACTATACGATTTTTGCATTTACTTCTAAAGTGACAACGTTCGAAGTACACTTGCACTTATTAAATTACATACGTGGAAACTGTCGAAAAAAGTGTCCTGTATTGGAAACGTGTTCGTCAAACCGTAGATTGAATTTGTCAGGCATGCTACAACATTGTCAGTTGTTGTGGTGGTTTCGACCAATGAAAATAATCGCCCACTGGTCCTTAAATTTCACTGTTAGTTGCTAGAATTTTTACCAAGTGAATTCTTTTAAAGGAATAATTTTCGGTGTGTTTTTTTTTTGTTTTATTTTTTTTTATGAAGGGAATATTTAATTTCATACAATGACGAGTAAAATATGATTTGTGTGTTTATTTGATTACTGGTATTGTTTTTGTGGTAGAAATTGAAATTTCGATTAAATCCATATTATTTTTTTTTAATATATTGATTATTTTTATAAAACGGTAAAATTAACTATGCCTAGTTTATGTTTTTTTGGTGAAGCCTTGATAATATTTTAATTAAATTCAGTATGTGTTTGAAAGAATATAAAATTTTCACGCTTTTCATAAACAAATTTCTTGAAGGTTATGTACGAAGTGTAAAGACCTCAAAACTGAGAACTGAGAAC
The DNA here is from genome assembly GCA_037950945.1 of Hypolimnas misippus. Lineage (NCBI taxonomy): Eukaryota > Metazoa > Arthropoda > Insecta > Lepidoptera > Nymphalidae > Hypolimnas > Hypolimnas misippus. The sequence continues at coordinate 13,067,307 of JBBEEQ010000029.1, forward strand.
ATTTTTAGGAAGGGACAGTTTCGTTTCAGCTGTTCGGAGCCCATAAGGAACAGACATAGATAATTACGTAACTGTAATATGACCAACACACATATATTTTATTAACATTGTTGAATAATCTCTAAACAGCTATGTCTAACACTACAACTATATCGAAGAGAAGGTAATTTAAATGTTCAATGTTTAGAGTATTTAAAATCTTCCTTCTTGTATAACCTTGAAAAAATCACATAAAGAATAGACATATAAAAGTGCGAAAAATAAAAGTGAGAGATCATTTATTCGTTCACTCAAACTCAAAATATACTTCATTCAAATAGGCAATACAAGCTCTTTCGATTCACTCACGGTATTTAGCAGGTAACCTGGCTGGCATGAGTCGTCAACTATAAACGGATTTTTTAAAATTAACACCCCAAATGAGTGAAACGGGAGACAAAAATTTTTATGAATAAATTTAATTTAGTGCGAGAAAAGCTACAGACAAGCTAGTCGGTTATAATAACAATCATGACTTCAGAGAAAGAAAACTAATTAACAAGACCAAGATATCGCTGAAAAATCTTCTCGTATACATTTAAAACCCTCACAAGGAATAATGTTAAGGTCGTGATGGATGCTGGAACTCATAAAGGCAAAACAAAAAGGGGAGTCTTAAACAAACTAGAGTATTGATCTCTAGCAGACAACCATTTCGTAGAGGAGGTGAGTGTACTATTCGAATGGTCAATATTTAGAGTACCTCGTAAAAAACTTTCTTCGTGTACTGACGGAACACTAAATCTGGAAAACTATTTGATATTTGAAACGGGTAAGTTTATCAGCAGTAGTCGTGAATTAGGAACGGATTTTTGAAAATTAACCCCCTAAAAGAGTGAAACGGAAGTTCCAAATTTGAATGGAGAAATTAAATTTAGTGCGAGCAAAGCCCTGTGGCTTGCTATATATAAGCTATATATAAGCTAGTCGGTTCTAAAAACAATCATGACTTCATAGATAGAAAACTAATTGAAATAAAACTATTTTAAACGGATTTAAATCGCGTATATTAATTATTTTTATCATCTCGACGTTTCGAGCACTTTGCAGCGTTCGTGGTCACGGGTAGACTGCGATATAAATCCGTTTAAAATAGTTTTATTTCAATGAATAATAATCGCGAAAATCTAAGACAACGATAAAGAAAACTAATTAACAAGACCAAGATATCGCTTAAGAATCTTCTCGTAACGTATACATTTAAAACCCTCACGAGGGAACGCGATAATGTTAAGGTCGTGATGGATGCTCGAACTCTTAAAGGCAAAACAAAAAGGGGATTCTTAAACAAACAAGAATATCGGAAGGGAATAATCTATCGGCGCAAGTTTGGTCGTTAACAGTTCGCAACTCAAACAAGGAGTGCACAAACTTGTGTAGTTAAGGGTTTTTTATTGGAGATCTCGATGGCGAAAACGACAATACACGGCACTATCACTTCACTATTATGAAGGTGGAACTTACATTTCTTGTTTAGATATGAATATTGGATCTGTTGCGTTTATTTCTAATTTCTTGAGGTAGCGAAATGGAGTACTATTAAATATATATTATTCAAAGACTGACTGACATAGTGATCGACGCACGGCCCAAACCATTGGAAGGATCGGGCTGAAATTTGGCACGTAGATGTTATGACATAGCCATCCGCTAAGAAAGGATTTTGATTAATTATTATTGCCCCAAGGGGATAATATAGGGGATGAAAGTTTGTATGAAACTTTGTCAATTTTAAACCGATCGGGCTGAAACTGCATGCATAAAGTTACAATGACGTAGGTATCACAAACATTGCAGACGACATCGCGAGCACCAGCTAGTGAAAAATAAAATTGCGGTCAATAATGACCTTATATATACGTAAAAACGACTGGTATCACGTACAGTGATCGTCCCTACTTGACCGCCGCCGTGGTTATTGGTCTCCTCGCGCTGACATCATCGTCATCGCCGATTAGTTGACCAATAGAATGTGTTACTGTTGCGAAAAGCCCAAGTCGTCGATGGATCGACACATTTATTTTATCTGAGCCGAGAAAGCCTAGTGGTTAGAACACGTCGATATCAACCGATGGTCACGGTTTTAAACCTAGGCTGGCACCTCTAAGTTACTACAAGTATATAATGTGTAATGGAAGTATTTATCTTGATCAAGGGACTCTCAAACTAACTCAGTCTGTCTATTACGCCTTCAAGACTAAACCCAAGAATCAATTATGATGATAGTGACAAAGATACTGCGCTGGCGAAGTCGCGGGTAACCGTTAGTTTATCTAAAAAGGTAACTGTACGTGTTATTCAAAATATCAAATAACTCGCATTGAATCAAAATGGAGTATCGAATATTCGAATAGTTCGAAAGCATCAGCACGGCGCAAAGGAATTATAAATTCGATAGTTTAGATTATTTGAAATTCGAATATTCGATTCTCAATTCAAAATTCATTTGAATCGAGTGAGGCATTATTTAATAATAAATGTTCAGAAGATTTTAATAATTTAATATAGTATGTCTGATCGCATAGTTATAAATTTTAAACTTTCGCGATTCATATTTTTGCATCCGTCGTGATCAGCTCGTGACCACGACGGACGCAACTTCGTCAAAACGTCGGGCAATAAAAAAAGGTATTCACCATAAGTTATCGCGATATGACCCGTTGTCGTCAGATATACTACGATTTTGAATTATAGTTTAAACAATTTATTGTAAATTAATCATAATAAATAATACAGATAATGTCAAAGCACCAAAAACGAAGTCTATGGGGAACCATTACACTAACACTAAAATATATTACACTGGCAAACCAAACTACGAACATTAATTTAATAGCTAATGTATCTATTGGGATATTCGCGTTATAGCAATCTCTTGATATTATAAATAATGGTATAAATACTTATTATTTAGATTAAAATAATCTGCACATACAAACATACCTTCTCACACTCACATACATACAAAAGCCTTTATGTATACATCGTTATCGTCTTCGACCATATATTTAAACGAGGAATTCTTAAATATATCCTCCTAAGGCCCAGCTTTTTAAAATTCTTGTACAGCTTGAGACCCGTTGTGCAAATTTTTGCACTTAATAAATATTTGCTGTCAGGCCCAGAGGGATTTTACCTTGTTACTTCAAAATTCGGAAAGTTATATAAGTAATACTATTTTTCCTTGTGTAGACTACACCTAAAGCATATGATGACATAGATTTGTTCGGCCTATCTTGTCCAAAAAATTGCACACATTTTTGCATTGCAAAAATCTCCCGACAAGTCAAAAAGAAATGCGGCAACTTTGAATAATATGTACAAAAAATTGTACCGTGGGCGTTTATTACTATGACCCTTTATTAAACCTGGATCTGACAGCTAAACTTTATTATGTGCAAAATTTTGTACAAGGGGTCTTAGAAGGATATATATATATATATATATATATATATATATATATAATCTGTACCTTGGAAACGGCTCCAACGATTTCTATGAAATTCCGGGGGCGATAAATCGATCTAGCTACGTTTCATATATAGAAAACGTCACTTTATCCGTGTACTCGGGCAATGAAGAGCTGCTAAAGTATCATTAAAATACTATGCCGGCAAAATCGATTCATATTTGATTTGACAGACGCGTTGGCGCAATGGTCACTGCAACTGACTAAAGCGCTAACGGTCGCGGGTTCGATCCCCGCTCACGGCAAACGTGTGTATTGGCCATACGGATGTTTGTCGTGGTCTGGGTGTTTGTGATAGTGTTGTGAGTGTTTCCGGACCCCCGACACAAGGTCATGAGATCTTATTGGGAGCCGTTGAGTGTGATGCGTTATTTCATCAGTACGTAATTCGTATATATATTCGTTAATATAATGACCAAAAAACACGATTCACCAAAAAAAAATTGAGCTTCAAGTAATTATTAACACTATCGCTAAAAATGGGGGTTTAGGGGTTGTATGTTTACCGTTCTCTCACTCACTTGTACTAACTGTTTCGTATGACGCGCTGATCTTCATGAGAGTGTACTACGTCCGTAAACATGTCAGCAGGCTATAGCTACGCTCTGCTTACCGCAATAAAATTTCGTATATGACGTTGTCTTGCTATAAACTTACACATTGAAAGTATATTTGGACGCTGATAAGCAATACTGTGTCAAGCCACACGGACTTCAATTTGAGAAAATGCCGTCTAAAGATGACAAACCTATTCTTAATAAATTAGTTTGAAGAAGTACATTGTTGGTTTCTATTTTTAAAAAAGATAAAGCGAATTAACAACGTATTTATGTAATAAAAAGTTTCATTTCATAATAAGTTTTTCAAATATTTGAGATTATTGTATAATTTGAAGAATATGGAACGTACTTAAAATTCGAAACATTAAATTAAGAAACCTTTTTTCCATACTTATTTAGTTTAAATGAATCGAAATGATTTTAAATAATGTTAAATAAAAACGTTTTATAGAAACATATCAATAATTCAAATTCAAATTCAAAATATACTTTATTCAAATAGGCTATTTACAGCACTTTTTAATCGTCAAGTTACAGGTACATTGGTTATAGATTTTTTTTTAAGCTACCACCGATTCGGAATGTAGTCTCTACCGAGAAGAACAGGCATGAAACTCGATGGGTACTCTTTAAAAAAAAAACATTCATACATTATGGATTTTCATAACATGTTTTTTGAAATCCTGTGAGAACATCAACGCACATTAGATCCACGCCTCTTTGTCGTCAAAATATTCTTGTATGTTATAATACGCTTTATTTATTATTTTTTTTTAATGTAGGCTTTAAACTTATTAATTGGCAAATGTGAAACTGTTTCTAAATTATCTCCGGATTTCTTTTTTGTGGGTTGACGCATTATTGCTTATCAATATTCATTTATACACTGATGCACGCACAGTGCATACAAAGAGAATACACAAAACACATGTAAAACAGAACAAAACTAATTTCATATAATATTATTGTACAAACTCGACCCATTAATTAAACAGTCAAACGTAGGTATACCCGAAATATATAACTAGTTCGAATTAGTGGCGAAACTAAATACGTAAATTAATTTAAGCTCCGTCTAAAACTACCGCGTATCCATTTTGTTGTATAAACATTTGTTTCACTAAATCGTTAAATATTACGTGACATGCGATGTGAATCGTTGATTAATTTGTTTGTTAATTAGTTTTAATTATAGTTATGTTAATGACATATTCAAAACACATGTGCCTATATTTATACTAATCTATAATAATATTATAAAGAGGTAAATTACTTTGTATTATTTATATTGTATGTGGGGGGTAATCTCTGAAACTGGTAATCCGATTTAAAAAGTTCCTTTTGCGTTAGATAACCCGTTTACTGTGGAGGGTTATAGGATATATTAAATCATATTACGACTCACAAGCGCGAAGCATAAACCATAAACGCGAGTGAGACCACGAACGCTAGCTAGTATATTATTATTCATATTTAATATAACGGGTCTTATCGCGATAACTAATGGTAGTAATACCTTTTTATGACTCTCAGTCAGCTCGTGACCACGACGAATGTAACTTCGTCGAAACGTCGGGCAATAAAAAGGTATTACTACCATTAGTTATCGCGATAAGATCCGTTATATTAAATATGAATAGTATACATAAATCGCGAAAGTTTAAAATATATAAGTATATTATTAAGAGGTAAAATTTGTTTGTATGTTGGGGGTAATCTCTGAAACTACAGATCTGATTTCAAAAATTCTTTTTGCGTAGAACAGCCAGTCTATAAAGGAAGGTTATAGGCCATATTACATCATGCTATGACTCATGCTATGGAACGAAGCGGCAGCCATAGCAGAACCACGATGGACAGCACGATAATATATGGAGTCAATTCGTTTGAAAACATTTCTATTATATTCGGGGGCTATTCTAATCTATGTCTGTATTTCTCCCTGTAACATCGTAGCACCTAATAATGGATCAATTACGATGTGTTTTTTTTCGTTTGAAAGTTAATGTAATCAAAATGGTTAGCAATAACTTATGAAGAGTCTATATAATAACTCAGTCAGCTCGTGACCACGGCGAATGTAACTTCGTCGAAACGTCTGGCAATAAAAAGGTATTACTACTATTAGTTATCGCGATAAGACCCGTTATATTAAATATGAATAGTATAAATCGCGAAAGTTTAAAATATATAACTTATGAAGATTTGTTCAGACGTTTGAAAGAATCTGAGCAACTTTTAGTGGCCTTATCGACTCTAAATTTAGTATATTGTGAATCATTATAAAGTTATTTTTATACACCGGAAAGTCAAGATTATGAAACAGTGTCTATATTCAGCAGAATACACAAAGGAACAGTACCATCTAAAATCGCATACACTACACCTCACCAATATACAGCAGAAGTTATGAGTCTCGTTGAAATGTTCTAATCAATAGATTGTTTTTTTTTTTAATTTTCAATTTTATCTTGGTAGAATCTAGGTGAAACCAACTGACTATAGCTCGTACAAGGCTGGCTCGAACGGGCCGGTACCACACTCTTACAACATGTCGGCGTGAAGTAGCTAATAGCCTGCGTTTCCTACAATGATCGAAAAAGGCGGAAGCGTAACACTCTCCCTCATTCCTTATTTATCTATTTAAAGGAGTAACTATATAGTTTCTTGCCGCTTCTTATCGGTGGAATCTACATTCCGAATCGGTGATAAATTCATCATTTTTTTTTTCTGTATTGTCGATTCAAATTTAGGATATTAACCCATTCAGTGCTGCCGTACTCGTTTGAGTACAGTTAGTTTTTATTACCTAGCTTTTTATTGAATTATCCGTACGGACGATTCAATAAGTTGTGGCCGCTGTACTCATGCGAGTACACCCTTCAAAAACTCTCCATAATAGGAAAACATTCCTTTTTCTTTTGTATTTAAATAGTCACCAATAATTTGAAAATAAAGGATTTAGCGCTTAATGGGTTAATGAAAAACCTACTTGAATGAAATATATTTTGATTGAATAATTAATATTTCTTTCGTCCCTTACTCCTTTTCAAGCTGACAATCAAGTTCTTCGTGAGCTGCAAATATTCATGATCTACATCCTCTACAGCTATATGGATGCCGATGAGCAATAATGTGTCAACCCACAAAAAGTCAAATTCGGAGATATTGGTGTATTCTGATAATGTGATATTTAACGTTATTTAAATTTTTTCAAGTGAACTACGTAAGTAAGGAACGTTTTTAAATTTCATGATTCGAATATTGAAGTGAGTTCAATATTTTGTAATATACAATAATCCAATATATTTGAAAAACATTATATCATACCTGGTTTTAATTCATTATAAATAGTATCAAAATAGAGGAGAAAAGATGGATATATATAATTTCGAACTAATTTATTAAGAATACGTTTGCCATTTTAAGATGCAATTTTTTCTTAATGTGTGTCTTGACATAGTATTGCTTATTAGCGTCCATATATCTTGATGTATTGATATGCAACGAAGTCTATAGGAACTGGTTTAATCTTGACTCAATCGAAAGTTTTGGCGCATGAAACAGTTTATCGTGAGTGTCTTCGACGTGCATATAATATCAAACTTCTGGTTATTTTCATATAGGCAGGGGAGCTGATGGGAATATTACAATGAATTCATAATTAACTGCACACACGATTAAGTAGGTATTATGTATTAAAATACGGTTTTATACGTCTTAGGCCGTTTTTAATTTTTAGCATCGTAATTACAAAACGCAAAGATGGTTTAAAATTACCATATTATATTTAATCAGCTAGTGTTTGAATTTAAATAAGTTTTTTGATCGGTTATCAATAAAATAGCTTTAAGAAGGTATCGTTAGTTAAAGAAGTGATGAAATAATTATTTAGTATATAGCAATAAATGAAAGTAAACTGCTTAGTAAGTGGTTGAGTTCATGTACGACAAGAAAATATACTGTACGAATATCTTGCCATTTAATTCTTCGAAAAGGGAAGATAATTTTCTATTGTAAAACTTTTATTGTTATATAGATGAAAACAAAGAAAAATACGAAAGTAATAACCATTTTCTCCGATAATTAACATTAAGCGTTACCATAACAATTAGTGAATTAAAGAACCTTTAATTACAAAACTTCGAGAATAATGTTATTGTTCTATCCTTATTATTAACCCTTTTGTAAGCTGAGCGCAAAGTAAATTTGAATAAAATAAACATTTCATAATAATTTATGGGACATTTAAATTAGGTCATAAAATTTGAGATAAGCTCCTGGTCTATCTGGAAATATGGCTTCCATTTTGGGACGGCTATTCGACTTAGAACATCGGCTGCGTTTCTACAAAGTGTTTTATTATAAATCATATATTTATTTAAGCTGACTAGCGTCACCCACTGGTCGAAAGTAGACATTTAATTTAAATAATAAGTTTGAACACAAACATAACTATATATGGATGCTGATAAGCAATAATGTGTCAACCCACAAAAAGTGAAATTTGGAGATATTGTTTTATTTTGATACTGCATTACCTATTTTACATTATTAAAAAAAGAAACTAAATATACTGAATATGTACGGAAAAAGTTTCTTAATTAATTGTTTTGAATTTCAAGTGCGTCACATATTTTGCAATTTATACAATATTCTCAAACATTTGAAAAACTTTTTAGTAGAAAAAATATTAAATATCTGCTTTTGATTAATTATACCTTTTATATAAAAAAGGAAAATATAAATAAATACTTATTCGAAGAAATGTATTAAGAATAGGTTTGACATCTTTGACGCCATTTTCTCAAAATGAAGTCTGTGTGGCTTGACCCAGTATTGCTTATTAGCGTCCATTTATGCGTGTGTATGCGTGTGTGTGGTAGTGTGTAATGTTTTCTTTATTGATTTAATGTATTTTAGAGAAATATTAGCATTCCTCCTTCCTTCTCTAAATAAATTATAAATGTACGAAATTTCAGACTCCTCCATCTGCTCAATTTTGACAGGCACGTTGGCGCAGTGGTCACTGCAACTGACTGTAGCGGTAACGGTCGCGGGTTCGATCCCCGCTCGCGACAAACGTCTGTATTCGCCATACGGATGTTTGTCGTGGTCTGGGTGTTTGTGTTAGTGTTGTGTATGTTTCCGGACCCCCGACACAAGGTCACAAGATCTTAATGGGGGCCGTTGAGTGTGATGCGTTTAAAAAAAAAATTCGTAAAAAGGGGTACAAAGCTTTTGCTTCACGTATAGATATATAGATTTATAATATATAATTGCTAATAATATTTTTATATTGTCTTTTTAAACTTAAGAAAAGCCTCTCTATTATTTATAATATATATTTAATTATGTAATATATGGATGGTGATAAGCAATAATGTGTCAACCCACAAAAAGTCAAAATTGTAGATATTGATGAATTTTGATACTACGTAACCTATGTATATAACACTATTCAAAAAAAATTCAAGTCATCTAAACTAAATAAGTATGGAAAAAAGTTTCTTAACTCAATGTTTCGAATTTCAGATGCGTTCCATATTTTGCAATTTATAAAATAATATCAAATATTTAAAAACTTATTATTAGATAACATATTAAATAAACCTATCTACTTTTGATTCATTATACAATTTATCAAAATAGAAAAGAAAAAATGAATATATACGACTTTAAACAAATATATTAAGAATAGGTTTGACATCTTTAGACGCCATTTTCTCAAAACGAAGTCCGTGTGGCTTGACACATTATTTCTTGTCAGCATCCATATATCATGACCAAAAGGTGTTTTGTCGATATGAAATATATTCCATTAAAATTTATGTTCAATACGTCATTTTGAGATCAGTTTTCACTCTAGTGACAAAACTTAAGCAGATATTTCAAAATTAATGTATTTTAAATTATCACCACTCAGAGTACATTTTACTAAAATTCATTTTTCTTAATTTAATATATGGTCTACTTAATTAACATTTAGATAAAATAATCAAATTCACGGCGTATTTTGGTAATATGCATCCATTGATAAGTACTTCGACACAGTCAGACTAGATACATTCAAGTTTCGTACAATGCGTCTGTCGTTGTGACTAGACTAGTTTCACTTCATTAGTATACATATAACTGTATTATACTACGGATATTATGAATAATAACTGTTATTGTATATTTCATCACCATCTATTTGTAGTATTGATCATCATCACCTTTCTGATGCGAAAATATACTTGGAAGTAGAATAAGGTTGAGGGATCATCGGCATTGTGTACTTTAAACCATTTATATTCAACCAATGAGGCGCGCCTCGCTTGGGGGCGTTAGTTGATCCTCAGATGGGGGACTCCTTAGGAGACTGTAACGGCTTCGCATGTAAACAAATATTTGTAAATTTTTGCACGTCACTGAATTGGTTATCTATGCGAATAAAAAAAACATGCATTTAACATTAGGTGGACCGCCTGCTCGTGTGCCAGTTCTTAAAAAAAAGTCGAATACAAAACGCTCTTTTTTGTTTTCGTATGTAAATTCAGTACACACCATTTAATTCCAGTAGTTTCAGCTTTCAGCACCTGTACTCAGATTATTTCTTCAATTGGACAATGGAAAGTAATATCACGTTATCACATAGAATAGGTTTCCGTTATATAAAAAAAATCAGGAAACAATATTTAAATTTTACGAATATTATATTTCTCGAATACCTTTATTTATGTGTGTTTTGTTGATATTATGTTACGTGTATGTATGTATGTATGTACATACATATGTTTGGGTGAGGTATAACAATATTTTTATTAGACTCCAATTTTTTTTTATTTGAAAGGACGTGCTTTCAGATAAGTCCCATAGAAATTTCATCAAAATCGATTCAGTAATTTTATTTTAAAATTGAAATAAGAAAATTTCGTATTTTGCTTTTGAAGTCGCCTTTTTAAAAGTCTTAGTAATAGACTTAACTTGACTATCACTGATTTAGTTTTTATTTTAAAGTCAGCATAGTAAAGCTGTGTAAGACTAAGGCTACATAAAGGATATATCTAATAAGGCGTTTTATTGCGGGAAATAAAATGGGATAGGAAATAAACTTCACGCTCATATCCAATATAAAAAGTTGCGAGTTTAGCAGGTTTTCGACATTTAGACAAAATATTTATTCAGTTACAGGCGTTTCATTGACACTGTGGGCTGTATATCTAAAAATCATTGGTTCATCCGGCTCGAAGGACCATTTGTAGGATGTAATAAAACCCATGCTCTGATTCTTAATTTTAATACCAAGGCCATATATAAAGTGTAAAGTATTATACAAGTTATAATAAGTGAAATAAGGAACAGGTCGAGTGACCCCGTCCGTGCTTTTTATACTGTCGAAAAGGACAGGTCCCCCCCTTCCTTTGCTCATAACCAAAGCTCTTATTTTGACCGCCATTATCAATTAACAAGAATTATTTCACTTTTACGAAACGAGTTATACAAAAAAATATATAAGATATTATATATTATTTATTATAATCCATTTTTTTATCAACACCCCGGCGTAGTATCTACTACCCCCCCCCCAACCCCTGAACACATTTGAGTGGTTATTTTTTGTTTGAATGGGTATACTCTCGCATTTGTACATGGTTTTATTAAAGTCGGTTCTGAAGTTAGATTACAAAATTAAATTAACTGAAATAATAATGTCATGCAAGTAAACGAAATATGTATTTTGTTTTTGAAGACGGTTCCTTTAAAAGACTCACGTAAACAATTAATTAATTAAAATAATGTAATATGAATATTGCACGAGTAATATCATAAATGTCGTTCGGTTCTCATTTAGGCGACTAATTATATGAGACAGACCCCATTGCCAAGGGAGTTTCATCTCTTTCACGCTACACACTGCCTTGGAATGATAGTTTATTTATAATATTTTAATGTACGTTTCCCTTAAAAAACAATTTATATGCTGTTCGTTTGTCTCTCTAATACTCGAGAATGACAGACACGGAGCAGTGGTCACTGTAATTGAGTGAATTGAGTGTCTGTATTGGCCATATGGATGTGTTTGTGTTATATGTGTATTTCCGAATCACCGACACAACGTCACGAGATCTTAATGGGAGCCGTTGAGTGATGTGTTTATTGTTATTATAATAGCTGGACCGATTTGACTAATTTTGATCTTGAAATATTAGTGTAATTTCAGGAAAGGTTTACACGGTGAGAAACAAATAATAAGAAGATAAAAATACTAAAAACCATACTATAATTTTTCAATATAAACTGTTTTGTCATTTCGTTGTCAAGTATTTATATGATACGTTCAGAAGTTTATCTGTTTTATAGCTGTAGTGTAAGGTTCGATCTCTTTGGTCAGTTTTGTTGGAATAAAACATTTCTATATCAGAAATAAAAAATGTGCTGCATAATAAATCAATGGAGACAAAAATTTTGTTTTACATACATATTTCAAATTGTGAGGTAGTACGGGGCAGTACCTCAAGCTCGCTGAAGATCGGCTAGAAGTAACTAAATTAGCTGCGTTTGTACGGTGAATGAGCTGGCCGGTTTAACCCCCTCCTCGAGCACATTGTTGATTCGATAATTTCGTTAAATTATTCTGTAGTTTAAGTGCTTTATTATATTAAGAAACAAATACTTTTTTAATTTTTTTATAGGATTTAATTGAAGCAGTTCATAATTTATTAGTTAAATAATAAAATATTACTTACCCTTGTTTTAGTTCATTGGTTTCCCTTAACCTCGAATAATACCAGAAAAACAAAATAAAAAAAAAATCTCAATGTTTTTTCTCAAATTAATCTTTAGGGCCGTATGTGTTCTCTGCAGTTGTCCCGAGTTTCATTCCAAGGGATTCACATTACTCTGAATATTCTCCTGACGTAATGTCTGAAATATAAAAGAGGCATTCTCTTAGAGCCGCTGCAAGCGCAGATGTAGGAAGTCGACTTTACAAATATTTTATTACATTTCATTTTGAAAGAAAGTTAAAAAATGGAATATAATAGATCTACACAATTCAGATTAAGGGTCTGTTTGCTCCACTTTCTGATAAAGTTACTCGACAAGTAACTAGTATCCAACGAATAAGGTGAGTTAACACATATGTTTTCTATTCGTGACTATTTGTTGTTCCGATGAAGTTGTGGTGAACTTTACCAGTAACCAGTGAAACTGGCCCTAAAATTTAGTCTACCTGCGAGTGCGTAAAAGTCTATTTGAATAAAGGATGTTTGAATGGTCCCAAATCGGGTATAAATTTTTTTAATAATTACAAAGTTATACTATTAATATTTTAAATAACGAAGTGGCATCCGTCGTGCAACTTCGTCGAAATCGGGCAATAAAAAGGTATTACTACTATTAGTTATCGCAATAAGACCCGTTATATAAAATATGAATTACAAAGTAGTTTGTCTATACTCGTAATCCGCGAAAATAACGTACATTTGTCCTTACAACAGTCAGTTGCAAAGTTTGACTTTGACTGCTTGCTGGTGCTGCATGTGTCTGTGCATTTGAGATGGGAGGGATGTTGTTTTCGCATGATGATAATGGATTTGCACAAAGTAATGCTCGATTTAAGTAAATATTTTGTGTATCTTTATCTACCTTTATATAAATACCAGCAGTCTTTATTAAACAGGCTATCCAACCAGGCGGGTTATGACAAGGACCTGTCGCCATCACAACATACATTTTGACCGTTAATTTTAAGTAGCACGCTGAATCGTATTTCAAAATTTACACCATATCGCTGCTTTTCAAGCATATCGATGGAACTAAAAATGATGAATTTGAATGGAATGGGGTTTTTAAATTTCTTTATTAATGTGTTGGTACATAGCTGCTAAATTTAAACGAACGTAACTTTATTGATTTAAAGAAAATTTAATCGCAACTTTTTTCATGATAAAACATCAAAGATTTATGGTCTTTTGATTTACGTAGTGCTATTTGTTAAAATTTAATTACTGCGATATTTTTGCAAACCAGCGATATATTATCGTTATGTTTTACACCCAGTTTGAGTTTCAATAAAAGCCAGTGTAAGGTAATTAGTGAACGACTGAAATGAAGATAGGTTTCACAACTTCACACTAAGTACTGTCCAGCGCTAATTGTCTAACTAACGACTTGTGAATTGCTTGGAACAAACTTCACTTGGGTAGATGTTATAATAATAATTATTTTATACTTGTATTATATGCAAGATTTCGATACAATCTTAAATCCGCTACTGGAAATGGACGCTGATAAGCAATATGAGAAAATGGCGTCTAAAGATGTCGAATCTATTTTTAATCAATTACTTTGAAGTAGTATATTTTGATTTTTCTAGATACAAAAAACTTTATTCAGTTTTATTATATGGATGTTGTTAAGTTATACTATGTCAAGCATCACGAACAACATTTTGTGAAAATGGCGACAAGATGTCAAAACCTGTTTTAAGTAAATTTATTTGAAGAAGTATATATCCATCTTTTTTTTTTCTATTTTGGTAAAATATATAATGAATCAAAAGCAGAATGGTATAATAAAAAGTTTTTCTAATAATAAGTTATTCAAATATAATAGATAATTGTAAAATATGGAACGCACTTGAAATTCGAAACATTAAGTTAATCAACTCTTATTATATCGATACCTCCCACGTAAGTTATTGTAAGCCACAAAATTGCCGTTAGCGTTTTTACTGAATACTACGTGAATTTGCATTGCTTAATGCATTCAAAGTGAAAAAATACCAAAAATCTTTTTTTTTCAAGGAAAGATACAACAAAATACGCCTGAAAAAAAGGCGTATTTTGTTGTAACTTTCAAAATGAAACGGATTAAAAGTGCTCTACTGTAAAATTGTAATTTGGGGTTACAACAACTTACGTGGGAGGTATCGATATATTTAGTTCAGATTACTAGAATTTTTTTTAATAATAGTTAATAGGTGATGCATTATCAAATCACACCAATTTCCCCTAATTTGACTTTTTGTGGGTTGTCACATTATTGCTTATCAGCATCCAAATATATGCTGGTATCCGGTGACTTGCATTTTTAACGTAGACGTGTAGATTTGGCGTAGCTACCGTAGCACGACGGCGTAGCGTCTACGTATATCCGCTACGCAGTTATGTCTGTATGATAATATACGTTACATTGTAGTCCTCAAACAATACTCATAATATGAAATATATTATTTTTAACCGACGACTAAAAAGAGGGTTTTATAAGTTTGATTTGTATCTGTGTAAATGTTTGTAGCATAGTAGCTCCCTAATGAGTGGACCAGTTTTGATGAGGTTTTTTTTTTGTTAATAAGCTAATTTAATCAGGATGGATTTTAAGTATAATTTATGAATATCTGTTCAGACATTTTAAATTTATCAGCTCTGTTCCAGTTGTTGGTAGTATCTGAGCATATTCTATTGGTCTTATTGACTCGAAATTTATTGTACTATGAATGATATTTAAATAACATGACATGATGATGCAGATGCAAAATCATCAGTGTACACAACTCCTCACTAACTTACGTAGTATTATATTGCGGCTCGTTAAAAAGGTCTAAATGTATAGATAAAATTTGCCATTTTATATTATATACAACAATAATATTAATAAACCGTTTTTATTTTT
Source organism: Hypolimnas misippus (assembly GCA_037950945.1). Lineage (NCBI taxonomy): Eukaryota > Metazoa > Arthropoda > Insecta > Lepidoptera > Nymphalidae > Hypolimnas > Hypolimnas misippus. Next base: position 13,083,036 of record JBBEEQ010000029.1, read on the forward strand.
TTATTTAGGAATAGTCTATTGATGTTTTGGCAACAAAAGCATCAAATGCTTCATCAAATATGATTTGCAAAGGGTGTTTGATCTGCATCATCAGATAATAATGCTATATTAATGACCGTGTGAAGCCTATATTAATGACCATGAGCAGATATGATGATAGGATGGTATCATTGTAAGTAGATATCGACAACTAAAAGATTGGATCGAAGTCTATTATATAAAATTACAGTGTTGGTGTGCTGGGTGTTCGACCTGGCGACCTGGCGTGTAACAAGAATATTTGAATTCATAAATACCGTCAATCAATCCTAAACGGTATTTCTGACTGAAAAATGTTATGAGAAATCTAAACATGATTTTTAAATATTCAACGATACCCCACTTGACATAGATCCTCGAATATAATTTTTTTCTTTTTCTCCTGGTTTTGAACATTTTGCGTATTCCAAATTTGGTCAAAAATTGTGTATAAAATTATAATAATTACAAAATTATTTTGCTATACTCGTAATCCGCGAAAACAACGTACATTTCTCTCTACAACAGTTAGTTGCAAAGTTTGATATTGACTGTTTGCTGGTTCTGCATGTGTTTGTGGGTGTTATTTTCACATGATATCGGCCATTTTGATTTTTCCATGTTTTTTTGGTTTCTATGACATTCGCACCGTTATGACGAATCAAACGATGACGATTTAATAGTGCCAACAAAATTACGATTCAACATATATAAAACATAGGCCGATAAACACATCCTTTGCGTCACGCAGTCGGTTAAAAAGGTCAGCCTTTACAAACAATATCTACGCTCCAATATTCAAGTCACAAATGTTTTCGAATTTGTTCTTACATAAGATTTCTCGATATCAAAAGTCCGTGAAATTACGAAGATAATAGCGTTCCATGTAAATAAATGCAGCAACTGTTTCAAGCTGGGCCCGGACGTGCCCGTTCAAAAATTTAAATTCGAGTTTCTCCTTATGCGAGTTCGTTTCTGTTATTAAATAAATCTTATATTTTATTTTTAAAATGTCTGTGAGTACTATGTGTTGTGTTTGGTGTATGTTTTAGTTAGTAAAAGGATGTTTAATTAATTTGTAATTCATAAAAATTTTATTGACCTAATTCTTAGATTCTTAAGATTCTTTTGTGTATTGACGATTCAAAAGTGTTTGTTGAATAAAGTTTATTTTTATTTTGATTTTTTCTTTTGTTTATGTATATGTAAGTTAGGTTTAGACCATTCACACTCAGCATCGCCAACACACCATATTCTTCCATTTATAATACATTGACCAACCGAAGATTAGACAATTCTATACGCACGTGAGTGTGTTTACCTTTTTTCTGAGACTGAGTTGGTTTATACTCATATTATCAATTTTAATAGTTCTTACATCAAATGTTAAGAACGTTTTTAAAAAATTGTATTTTATTATATATTGTTAACGACAGACTCTTTTAACGTATTAGCATATATTTATATTAATGGTTTAGTATTTTGTTTTACTTCATTAAGTGTTGTCAAAATATGATTGTCTAGATGTTAACAATTTTTAAAGTCCGTTTATTGCAAGTTGATATAAAATACAATAGTGTACAAGTATGACACAGAACTCAGTAAGTTACGAACAATAAATTAATTATTAAAAATTAATACGTATGTGGTCGAATACATCGGTTTCGAACAAGTAATGAAAACAGGGGGATTGTTACGTCCCACGTGAATATCATATTTAATCAGAACTGCAACGATAAATGATAATTACCTACGATACTGTTCGTTGAATAAAATAAAATTATATTATTATTGCGACATTAATTTGCGAAGGCACTGATGTTTTTACACGGAAACCGATTTTATTACGATATTCTCTGATATTTTAATAATGCATTTAAAAAGGCGTCTGATAACTTATTTATTTAATAATATTATTACTTCGATGCGTACAGCTTTTTGTAAATTAGTAAAGTTTTATTATAATAAAGCTAATCTTTGTTAGCTGTGCTGTTATACAGTTTATCCGATTTCGATAAAACTTTGTTTAAAATATAGGCGTCGTACAATTAACTTCCAGTAGGTGGCGCGTCGTCCCAGTCAAACGGAAAAATAAGTTTTGGACGATGTCAAAATTTAAATTAACGCGAGCGAAATCTCACGCAAAATCTAGATTTGTAATAAAATTTTTAGCTTGTATTTTAAATATTTTCTTTCAATATTTATTATTTTCGAATTAAATATTATATTTAAGTATTTATGATAGTTAACGCGATTAGCGTAAACGTTCATAAATGAGTCGTGAGTCTGAGTCGTCGTTTAGTGTATAGAACAGGTATCTATTCATAGCGGAGCGGCGTAATGGATTAATCTTCTTTTTCTACTTTTTACCAGAAGAGGCTTTTTTAAGGATAGTAATGCAGTGTAAAAACAGATATTATATTTAGTTTGGGACAAAAATCTTGCATACGTAACATAAAATATAATATTCTTTATGTCTGTGATACCGAATACATGTTTAATATAAACATATAAATATACAAAACAGACACGCGAATTGTGGATAAATAATAAGACATTAAAGAAAATATTTAAGTAATTTTGTTTAATTGGATGACACACTTATTCTAGCTATTTCCTTATTAATATCAAACCACTGAACCGATTTTGATAAAAACTCTATGTTTTTAACGGAAGAGTATATATTTATACCCTTGCGAACAAAAAAAGAATTAACCGAATTGGTATAGCCATTTTTGAGTAATCAGCGACTACGTAAAAAAAGTTCTTGGCGAATCGCGAACTTCCTCGGGATGTTGGTTAATAAATAAAATAAAACGTCTGAATTAAGAACATTAATGAAAAACTATTATTCAAACATGTCTATGATTTAGAATAATTAAAACATCGCGGTTTAACTCGAGATTATGGCTACTGCTTCGCTCCTTCGAATCTTATCGTGACGTAATATAGACTATAACCTCCCTCAATACACACTCTATCCAAAATATTTTTTCAAATTAGATCAGTGCTTTCAGAAATTAAAAAACACATAGAAAATTATCAATACATTTAACATTTTTCTAATATTTGTAGGTATAGAAGTATAGGTATGACTTTATAAATAACAAAATGAGTTGTAACGTTAACTGTCGCTATACGCAGTTACGGGAACATGATTCAAAATGTATCTCCCTACTAGTGACGTGCCGGATATTCGTATCCGCGGATATCCGTTACTTTTTGGCGAATTATTTACTTTATTCATTTTCAGTAAATAGATGAAGTTTTATATATACCTATGTGTAGTGTCATACTTAATTAACAACAAAACAAAAGAAAGACCTACGTAATGCAAGTCGTGACATCTCTTGCCTTTCACGTAGTGTCAAGTGGCTTCAACTATCGTTTGAAGTAACAAAGTTGAATTAATAGTAAGTTTTTAAGTAAGCAAGTAAGTCGGATATACATATTTAACGATCCGGCACATCACTACTCCCTACTGACGGCGGGAGTCGAGAAATTATTTCTGTCATTTTCTCTAAAGAGAAATGGGAAAAAGTACGCGTAGTTTTCAAATTTGTGTAAAATTTTGACGCGTGAATATTATTTTTCTAAAGTTTCTAGTTATTTCTTGCATGTGGTTGAGACTTTTGAAATGTATACAATGTTATGATTGAGAATTGATTACATATAACAAACTTTCAATTACCACGGTTTTTAATTCATGTTATTGTGTATAAAGCGTGTTCATGAAAAATAATTTTATATATTTAAACGAGCAATATATATATTATGTGTATATAATAATTTGAATATCGGTAACGGTTATAACCATTTTAGTGAGAATTAGTATGTCGGGGATTTCAGGGGCGATAAATCGATCTAGCTAGGTTTTAATTTTAGAAAACGTCGTGAAAATTTTATTATTAATATTTCATTAGTGTGTGATTCGTACCTAAATATATTTTCCAAAAAAAAAGGATTTTAAAAAGAAAATTCCCATTAAATCTCATCGATCATTCATTTTTTATTACAATAATAATTTGACTATATAAATAAGATTTGTCTGTTGGACATGTTGTTGAGGTCAAGATGGAAGACTTACTTGGCCTCTGGCGGTATATTATTTCAGGAGTGGGATAATAGAGACTTGCACAATGAATCTAATGTATTATTATTATTCACTGCTGGACTTTTTAAAACTATATAATTATTACATAACAGTACTTATTATTGTATCAATTATTTTTATTAATTTAGAATTAAGATTATGATATGAATTTGGCAAGCTAGTCTATACTAATATACGCCGAGGGGCGCCTAGTTACGTAAAACACGTGAGCTAATAATAGCCAATCAAACGTAATCATGGCATTAGCGGAAACCAATCGGAAGATGGTTAGCTATACAGCGAGATATTGACAAGTCGTAAAATATACACAAATACAGTACTGAATTATGTACGAAAATGTTTTCTTTGTTTTTGTCTTCCTGTTCGATCATATAAGATCGCCAACTGATACCATACGGTAATAAAATAAACACTTAGAGTCCTAGACTATTAAAACTTTTATATGGCCTATATAAAAGTTTTAATAGGACTTAGTATACCCCAGTCTACTTTGTGGCCTGTTGTCCTCATTAATAATTTTCGAAAGGCGCCTAAAATTTTATTTAATTTATCCTACAACAAAATACATTTGAAGTTTCTTGTCAATTGTATTTGGACGCTGATAAGCAATATTATGTCAAGCCACACGGGAATAATTTTGAGAAAATGGCATCTAAAGATAAGAAAACTATTCTTAACAAATTTGTTCGAAAACGTATACATCCATATTTTTTAATATTTTGATAAAAGATATAATGAAATAAAGGTAGATTGGTGCAATAAAAAGTTTTATCTAATAATAAGTTTTTCAAATATATTACATTATTGCATATTGCAAAATATTGAGCACACTTCACAATTTTCGAAACGATTCGAAACATTCAACCCAGGAACTTTATTCCGTACTTATTTTGTATAGTTGACTTGAATTTTTTTTGAATAATGTTAAATACATGACTCGTTATAAGGATAGATTAATATCTCTGAATTCGTTGTGGGTTGACACATTATTGCTTATAAGATGCTATTTGTAAACTTCCTTAAGTAACGTTTGTAAACTTTTGGCCTGTTTCGATTGCTGATAAAGTTATCCGACATGCAACGATATACAAAGAATAAGGAGTAATACTTTTTTTTTATTCGAGACCTTTGAAACCCAAAAATCGTAGATTATTAGGCCAGTAAGTTCCGATTAAGCTATCGTGGACTTTATCCGTAACCGGTAAAACAGTCTTTTAAAATAGAAAACTTTGTTTATAAATCAAAGAACTAAATATAATACTGGCAGTCAGTATACAAGTATACTTGAAGTAGAAGCTTCGTTACGAGAGCATGATTCAAAATGGCGCCCCCTCGAGATGTCGCGCCGCGAGAAATTATTTCAGGACGTCTCTTCCTTTATTTCGCTGAAAAATGACGAAGCTGAACAAGGGCACGAAGTTGAAATTTTAAACACGAATGTTCCGTACGACATATTGAATTTCTATTTTTGATTATAATATTGAATGGATATTATTTTTCATTTATGATATTTTGAATATTACTATTATTGTGTTACTGTGAAGTGTTGTATAAAAATTCTGTCGATTTATTTCGCTAGTTTATTTAAGACTTTTTAAATTAAAAAGTTGTCTACAAAGTGATTTGATTTAATCGGTACAAACTTAAAAGTTGTCTAAATTAATATCAGGAAATATTCCAGGATTATTAATAATAGCTATACAAATTTGTATAATGCAAAAGTAACTCTGTGTGTCTGTTTATTTTGTTACATTTTCACGTTTAAACGAAATATTTCTATTACGGAATAAAAGTCTTTACACAGATGAAGACGGGACGACGTTATTTTATATTAGCTGAAACCATATAATACCATTCACAATATATGTATTTGTACCACAAACAATGAAAAATAAATAGACAATACTTTCAATATTATTTTGCGGTTTCCGTATCGAGAATCATATCCATAGATAAAGTCTTGAAAAATATTCCGATTGTAAGTGTTGAAAATATATTCCATCCTGTTAGAACTGAACCTGTTACTATCGACTGAATAAAGGCTAAAAATATAGAATACTATTCTGTAAAATATTGTTTTCTTTTGTACAATATTGCTAAAGCAAGAACATTTTGTGACGGATTGTATGAAAAATACCAGTAATAAAAAAGATAGATGTAAAATTACAAATATCAATTGTTCTATTAATATCTGGACCTGTCCTAAGAATGTGTGTTCTACAGGGTTAAATTCTAGGTCCTTTTCTATTTTTATAGTATATCAATCCGGCCTTCCGTTTTATGTTGAAAGTATTTATGATATTGTATTGTTTGCTGATGATACTTCATTAATTTTTAAAGCTAACAGAAATAAAACTAATAATGAAGATGTAAACAATGCATTATCACTGATACAATATTGGTTTACATCCAATAATTTAGTCTTAAACTAATACTAATAATCTTAATTACATGTTAAAAAGTATCTATTAGCAAAAGCATATTACTCTATACAAGATTTCGATGACGATATACAAGATGTGTAAATTTAGTGTACGTTAAATTTCATACAGAATGTTGAATACATTTGTTATTCATAAAAAAATGTATTGATCTAAATTTAAAAGAGTTTATTTTTAACCATCGAGTTTCTTGCCAGTTTTTCTCGGTAGAATGTACATTCCGAATCGACGGCAGCTTCGTTATTATTGCAATTGTTTTTTATATTGAGTTTGAATAGATATGATTTAAAAAAGAAAGAACTGACTTCAAAAGCAAAATACGTCATTTCGTTTATTAGGATAACATACTTAATAGTTATTTTAATTTAATTGATTCTGATGATAATTCTATGTGTCCAATCGGCAAGTACATCCTTAAAAAATCAAAATCGGTTAGTAAATGACGTAGTTATGAGGTAACAAACTTATTAAAAAAATGCACTACAACAGACTTATAAAAAATACACTACAGAACATCCTGTTTTTTAAGTTAATAAAAAACGATGTTGCTAGCATAAAAAAATATTAATTTAAAGTATGTATAATTTGTACATAATTTAATGGTAACTAACCCAAAATGTTAAAAATGAACCCCATTGAGACGAGACGGCGAATTTCATCACGATAATGATGATAGTATTATTATTTCGAATTTAGAGACGAGTTTTAGATTCTTTTGTTTTTTTTTTAAATCTATATGCTAAATTACCCTGATAAATACAATACAAGCATTTGATTTGCATTTAAGAAAAGAAAGACTAACATGATTTTTATCCTTAAAAAAAAGCTAAGAAAGATGAAATTAGTCATCAAATTCGATGAAAAAGTATTATATATAGTCCATTCACCATCCAATCACAACTGCTCCAAAATCATAATATGATGGAACTAGTCTTGACTACCAAAAAGATGTAAAGTTTAAACCAAAAAGACTTCTTATCGTACACTAAAAAGCAGTAATACATTCTTGCGACAGATGCACAATGGAAAACACAAGTTTCCGTTTACAGTTGTAAGTAAAGCTAGTACATTTTAAAACACCGTCTAGCCTAGATGTAATATTTCTGGTACTGTAAATTAATACTTATTCTCATAGTATTAAAGTCTACTGGTGTTTTTGTATGTGCTAATGGGAAGGAAACGTATAAAAAGTACGCGCAGTGCTGACGGATGGCGACCGCGATCCTTCAGAGCCACAAAGGAACCACGCCATTGTGTTTCGAGTATTACTGCGGGACGTTAGTGCTGTGCAGATCATAAGACGAGGCGGAACTGTTTTTTTTGGTCCTTTGCTATGTCTTAGTTGATTACTTAAATTCCCAGGAGAAATATTGTACCCATCTTATGATCTTCTCAGAAGAATCAATATAAAAGAAATGTAATTTCATCTGATAATGGCATGATATGGGTTTATTTCTATTTATATATCGTCCGCATGGAATACTGAATTCCCAGTAAAATCTTGTTTTTCCATATCGCTTTTAAGCTTCCTAGAAAATGAAGCATATCATAGATATAATAACATTCGAAGAAGACGTATTGAAGGTAAATCTAATTTTTAGTTCAGAATTGTAATATCATCCTTTTGATATTGTAAATGCTCTTCTGCTTCTGCTCTCTGTTATGCAGTCATTTGTATTCACTGCAATGGTCGTCATCAACAAGGGAATGGAGATGCTGCGAGATCGCTTGCAGTTGGAGTCGCTAGTGGCTGGTGGAGCTCATCTCAGGAGGGTAACTATGGTTTTGCCCTCCCCGCCCATCAACGAGTGACGTACGCACTCATGATGCGTACGTCACTCTATGAAGCGTACGGAAGTACGAGGCCATCCTGTCTACCGTCCTCCTCGGGGCCGTATGAAAACCCAAGACTCCCATTTGGTCAGTTTATTAGATTGTATTTTAAAACACACTCATTATTATTTAATTTAAGTGTAAACATTTCAGCTCGGAATGTCTGCAACTAAGAGAAAGCATGGTTGGGTATCGTCATTCTTTTAACTTGGACCAAAATACAAGATGCCGTGGAACTTGCGTCGTCTTTTGAGCTGGTGTACATTGAAGCCAAACCATGCAAATTATGAGGTACACAGAGAGCTTCGCACCCTTACTATTGTTTTAATTTCTGCTCTGTATGTAAGTTTGCAGCTCCAAATATTATGAAAAATTGGACTGTTTTATAGTTGACGGTATAGTAAGATTCATGACTATGCTATCTTTATTAATTCTCGCTGTAGATCATAACCAGCTACAAATTCTGGGAATTGGGTGATTAGTAAAGTGGCTCAAGATAATTGACTTCGTGTTCCTTATAAAATATTGTTCGTAAATTTCTCTGAAATTCCAAAAAAATCAAGAAAATGTGACTAAATTTAACATGATGTACACAGTTAAATGTCGTTATAATGTAACAAAAAAAAAAATTAAAAATATGTATCAATAGTTTAAATTAGTTGATTTAGGCAATATAATTACAGAAGAGACTGAACAAAAACAAAATTGGGATAATAAATCTTTATCTCTTTGGTAATTTTAGTTGTGCCACAAAAAATGAGTAAGGTCGACCATTTATAAGCAAGTTGCCAATTTGCATATTCATAATCCCATAAAAAAATCCACTTTCTAAGGACTCCTCTACTATTAAGAGGGATTTGGAGCTTAATTGTAATTGAAGGCACTGACGGATTAGGCTTTGTGCTGTGAGACTAAAAATACTAAGGACTTTATGTCTTTAGGAGACACTGTATTAATGAAATTGTCTTTTTGAGTTACTTTGTTTTTTACTGTTTAGTTCGCGCGACATCGTCTGCATTTTATTTTAAATAGCCTATTTGCTTAAAAAAATGATAATTTCTCTCTCAGTCATCTATTATTTCATTCCCTTTAAGTTTTATTTTACGCAACCAAAAGGTAATGTCATTCTTCAAGGTGTCATCTATATCTATAACAAATATCATTAAAATTGGTTTAGCGACTTAAACGCGGATTAAAATAAATTTGATAAACAAATAGACAATCAAAACATATACATCAAATTTCATCCAAATTGGCTCACCGGTTTAAGTAACAACGTAACAGACAGACGGACACACAGAATTACTTTAAAACGTTAAACATGTTTTATTTCTAGTTTCTAAGTAAATATACTTTATGATAAACGTCTCTAGAGGATAAATAAAATGTAACTGATATTGCTCCGGACCATTTTTTCTTGGAATTACCTCCGCTAGAAGTTTGCGGTGAATTTCGTCTCAAAGGACCAAAGTTCATTCTTATCGTTTAACTGTTTGGAATAATGCGAATACTTCTTTTATACCTTCCTAATGTTTAGAAAAGTGTAGTGACTTTATAATTATTATCAAGAAAATATTAAAGAGTAAGAAAAATTCTGGTGTAGAATATTTTTACAGCTGCCCCTAGCGATTTCACTCGCGTTTATGATTACTACTTCACTCCCATGAGTCGTAGCGTGATGTAAACTAACACATTACCTTACTTCATAAAAGTGGTATCCGGATCAGTAGTTTCAGAGATTGCCCTACATACAAACTTACACACAAATTGTACTAATGTATTAAATAAGTTAATTGTAATTGTATAAGTATAGACTGGCTTACACATTTTCATTTTTTGGCGCCTTATCTTTCTAACGAGGCAAGAAGTTTTTAAACTTTTTTTTATCAATCTTTTATTGGAGCCATTTTTTATTCGGCATTGTCTATCTTTTCACTTTTTTACATTTTCTTATTTCTAACTTAATCATACACGTTTTGTTTATTTACAATTTTATGTTTACTTATAGATATAATATAATTCTTGCCGACGGCTTAGAGGTTGCTGAGACTGATGCTTATAAGTTAAGTTAATTACTAAAATAAAGTAGAATTAACTTGAGATTAGTTCTTTGAAGCATATTTATTATATTATATATATTTTATACTAAGCAATATTTTTGTTTGTATCCAGTTACTTCCGGTTAGGAATATATCATACAAGTAAATATAGATTTATCTATGGAAAATATCGTTGATTAGTTTAGAACCTTAGAAGAATATCTAAGGTCATTAACCCAAACTTAACACTTGCCAGATAAAATATTGAGTACTAATGTAGACTAAATCGATACCTCCCACGTAAGTTGTTGTAACCCCAAAATTTCAATTTTACAGTAGAGCACTTTTAATCCGTTTTTGTTTGAAAGTTACAACAAAATACGCCTGGAAAAAGGCGTATTTTACTACTATTAGGCGTATTTAACTATCCTTGAAAAAAAAAAAAGATTTTTGGTATTTTTTCACTTTAAATGCATTAAGCAATGCAAATTCGTGTAGTATTCAGTAAAAACGCTAACGGCAATTTTGTGGCTTACAATAACTTACGTGGGAGGTATCGAAATATATATTTATAAATTTATCTCGGGTTATTGGAGCAAAATATCGTGAAGAAACTTGTATCCGTCTAAAGGTGGGACCACATATAGTCGCTAGCTTAACTTGGCGCGCGGCGTCATACCGCAGTATTAAGGTCGTCGCATACTTACACGACTCCGATCCCGCACGGCAAGAGATAAACATTCGAAAACAAGCTTAAAAATCTTACAAGACAATCATCTCAGAAGTCATAACAGAAATTAAATAAATTGTATTAAGTGCCTATATTGAAAACAATGTAATATTACCGTCCGAAAAATGTATTAGTTAGGCGAGATTTGTGGCGCTATCAATTAAGAAAGTGCCTGGGACATAGCCGGCTCAAATAAACAATGAAGATACCGAGCCCCTTCGTTTTATCCTCTAATTGGGAATAAGCAGGCTTGCAACGCATGTAGCGTTTACTTGTTAATTCTTTGACTGACGGTTATATTTTGATTATTTGGCATGTAATTAATTGATACACTGTTCATATTTTTGTAACACGTTTATTCGTTCTTCTTAAACATAAAAACAATGCCCTAAAACAATTAACGTCCCTACTTTCTTTTGTTTTTTTACCCCCCACCATAAACAATCACAGTGCTGCCCTCTGATACACGCTCTTTATTTTAATATATAACAACGACATTATTAATTTTAACATAAAAAGCAACCAAGAAACCCTAACCATGGGCGAGGCCTGATACGGACCTAAGTGGCCGTTTATTGGTTCCATAACATAATAAAGGCGCTATCAATTTATAACTAAGGGAATTTTCAGAACTTATTCGAAAAGATTGTAATTTATTTATATATGATAACAGACAAGTTGGTACAGTGTTCACTCTAACAGACTGAAGCCCTAACGATCGCGTGTGTGATTCCCGCTCATCCCAAACATCTGTAATAATAAGGATGTTTGTCCTGGTGTAAGTTTTTTTGTTGTGTGTCTTTCCAGCCCCCTGACACAGGATTATGAGTACTTAATAGGGGCGTTTATTTGTTTATTTTATTTGATCCTTTAATATAATAAATTCAATATAAAACAATAAAAATATAGGCACATAGCGTATCAAACTGGAGGCACAAATTTCGAATTCGAATGCACTGAGAAACAAGTTCGTTCATACAAAGCAGACCCAGTGGAAGGAATTGAAATATCAGTTTGTATGGAAACTCAACATCCGTAACTGACGAATACCTAATACTATTTGAGTAACGTGAAACGTTACTTCGTCGTGTCGTGAAGAGCGAGATGCGTAGTCGCATCGTGATTACATCTACCATGGGTATCGAAAAAATTGTGACGTTATGGGGCGTCGTGAAAATCTACGACGTGCATCGTAAAAAATCATAATGTAATGTCATATCGTAAAAATGTATCTACCATGTGTGTCGTAAAAATCGCGACGCTCGAGTAGAGACTAGGTGAGTCTACTAGGTGTCGTAAAAAATCACGTCGCGATGTCGCATCGTGAAAATCTACAACGTGTATTGTAAAAAATTACGACGCGATGTCGCGTTGTAAAAATCTACCACGTATAATTTTAAAATAACTTATTTAACGGGGAAAAAAACTCTGTAATTTAGAGAAAGTCGTAAAGAAGATCTAGCACATGATACTATCATCGATAAGAAGAAATACTTTCTTTAACTACGAATTTCTAACTAAATCGTCTTCTTTTAGTGGAAAAGATATTTAGTACACATTTAATTTTCTTTTAGTGGTATTATGCGAGTAATTTAGAAAGAGATTAATTCTTTAAACATAATATGTGACATATAAACTTTTTAAATATGTAAGATATCTTTTGTCAAAGAAATAGGAGTAAGGCGAAGTAACAATGCACTCTGTTGACTTTATACTAGAATCTGTGAGTGCAAAGAAAATTCACATAGCACACTTTAATCTTTTCAGATAGTTGTTGTAGTAGCGCGGTCTTCCAGACTTTATCTATTTCTATCTAGTTTTGTGATAAAGTAGAAAGGAATGAGTTTTTTTTTATTTTCTTTTTATCAAAAATCCATCTGATAAAGAATTTTCTGGTGTATTGTGATAAATAAGGAATGATGAAATGAAACTATTTTAAACGGATTTAAATCGCGTATATTAATTATTTTTATCATCCCGACGTTTCGAGCACTTTGCAGCGTTCGTGGTCACGGGTAGGAGTCTACCCGTTTAAAATAGTTTCATTTCAATGAATAATAATCGCGAAAATCTAAGACAACGATAAGGAATGATGATTTTGATTGTTATTTTGATCGCCATATTTGATTTTTGATGACGTAATATATCTTTAATCTTAACTTATTTTGTAATGATTTTAAAGATAACTGTTAATTTCTTAATGATTTTTTATATACATATTTTGGTAATAATACAGTAGTATTGTTGAATTTGTTTTAACGGACCGTCATTTTTTTATATTCGTTTATTTCATATCATACTGTCTATTTTTTAATAGATCAAATAATTAATACAAATTCCGTTAATCAGGTTCAAGATGTAATAAGTTTAAATAAATTTATAATTTAATTACAGTTATTATTAAATAATAATATTAAATTTACTTGAATATTGATTAAATTTGTATTGTCAAATAAAAGATAAACGCAGCGTTAAAACGCCACACGTAAAAACTGCTGTATAAAATAATATCTTTTTATCGCAATCCTAATACGCACTTAATATAAAAGTTTCCTTTATAGTTTATCCTCAAACTACACTACAAGCAAATATACTACAAACAAATCCAAATAAATAGCTTAAACATAAAATCTAACAAGAATTAATAAAACTTTTTATTAACAAAAAAAAAAAACGCAACATTAAAATGCCTGATATAAAACCGCCATATCTTATACCATCTATTTAAGCGCAATCTTAGGCCGACGCATTCGATAGAACCTGATACAGATAAAAAAGAAAAAAACAAATGAATCTAAAAAACGCAGCGTTAAAACGCCACACGTAAATTCCGCCGCGTCTAATGCCATCTGTTTAAGCGCAATCTTAAGGCCTACGCACTTGATTGAAAAAGTTCCCTTTACATTTTTCCCTCTGTAAGCGGCTTAAGACGGTCTGAAACAATCAATTAGGAAGTTTCATTCCGAATTGTAAATGCGAGGCGAGGGAGGGCGCTCCGTACATTTGCTGAAAAAAAAAAGGAATTTTACAAATACGAGTAAACAAGATTGTGGAATTTGCTGCGTAATCGTGTGTATATTTGGAATATTCTGTTCTATATGTGATATGTGGGTTCTTATTTTCTTAAATATATCTTGATTAATGACATTTATTTTGTCATTCAGGAAATGTCAATAGAATATTTTTCGCGTAACTAAAACACTTTCCTATCGAATTTCTTTTCTATACTAATATTATAAAGCTGAAGAGTTTGTTTGTTTGAATTGAATTCTTTTTTTTATATTTGATAGTTTATTTATTAAGGAACGCTATAGGCTATATTACGTCACGCTACGACTCATAGGAGCAAAGCAATAACCATAAACGCAAGTGAAACCACAAAGGACAGCTAGTCATATGTAAAATTTTAAACTATGTTTATCGTTGGCTGCTATGAGTCATATATTAATTTAATTTTTGAATTCACTAATATTATTTTTAAGATTATACTTGTGGGATATCTATACATCTATCACTTCAAGAGAAGGATTCTTGAAGAGAAAGATCGTTTATTGGATGTTGATAAGCAATAATGTGTCAACCGATAAAAAGTCAAATCCAGAGATATTGATGTATTCTGATAATGCGTCACGTACATATTTAACAACATTAAAAGAATTAAGTCATATAAAGTAAATAAGAACGGGAAAAAGTTCATTAATTTAATGTTTCCAACATTGAAGTGTGTTCCATATTTTGCAATGTAAAATAATCTCACGTATTTGAAAGACTTATTATTAATTAAAACTTCTCATTATACTCGTCTACTTTTAATTAATTATACCTTTTATCAAAATAGAAAAGAATAGATATATACTTCTTCAAACGAATTTATTAAGTTTTGACATCTTTAGACGCTATTTTCTCAAAATGAAGTCCGAGTGTCTTGACACAGTGTTGCTCATCAACGTCCAATTATGATTCGTTAATTGAAGATCAATTTCGGATAGTCGGTTCTATGAATGTCAGATTTTAATGGCACTTGCAACTAAACGATATAACAACGATCAAGACGTAACAATCGATCTAACTGTGAATTTATTGTATACTAGCGCCCCGCCCCGGCTTCGCACGGGTACATACATTCACACACACGAAGGCACACACACACGCACGCACGCACGCACGCACGCACACACACATACATACATCCTTCTTTTTTGCGTCGGGTTTAAAAAAAAAAGTAAAATTATAAAGGAAGTTTGAATATTTTTTAATGAATTTTTTTTCTTCATAGTTTTTATTAATGTACTCGCGTCACTTTATTTTATTACATTACATTGACTCCCCCCGTACCCCAGTGACGATTGGGTTACATTATTAGAGTTTTAGTAAGGATCCCTAATTTTTTAAAAAATATAATATAGCCTATGTTACTCGGGGATAATGTAGCTTTCCAAAGGTGAAAGAATTTTTGAAATCGGTCCAATAGTTTCGGAGCCTATTCATTACAAACAAACAAATCTTTCCTCTTTATAATATTAGTATAGACAAGCAGATATAATATTATAGTATTATTATAGTATTAACATTCAGTAAATGTCGCGTTTGTGGGCAAATGTTTTTCTATTATGGAGATGGGTATGTTATTAAATTCACAACACTGCCCCCGATACATGATAAGGGCTAATTATGCGACGTATTAGTACAAAAATCAGAAATAAACTGTCAGAATGTAGCAACTTTTGATAGCGATAGTTCAACGTAATTACCTGGCAGGCAATTTTACCTACAATGGTTTTCTTTACTGCTAAGCACGAATAAAAAAGGTGAATATAATTTAAGTGTTCCATTGACAGAGCCTCCTTGGCTCAGATCCCAGCATTTGTGGATTCAAGTACTACTTTTAATTATTTATTTTTAAAATAGCTGAGATGGCTGTGTTAAAACTGATTATTGTGGCTTCCAACCCTGGCTAGTACCGCTTAATTTCAAGTGCTAAATTTGTTTTTAAATTCATATTGTACTCGGCGGTGAAGGTAAACATCGTGAGGAAACCTGCATGTGGCGAGAGATATTTTAACACATGTGTATCTGACGACTAGCTGTGGAGCAGCGTGGTGGATTAAGCTCTTTCTCCTTAATAGGAGAGGAAGCCGTTGTCGAGCAATGGGACA
Source organism: Hypolimnas misippus (assembly GCA_037950945.1). Lineage (NCBI taxonomy): Eukaryota > Metazoa > Arthropoda > Insecta > Lepidoptera > Nymphalidae > Hypolimnas > Hypolimnas misippus. The sequence goes on from JBBEEQ010000029.1 coordinate 13,099,367, forward strand.
TTTACAGACTTAAAACGCAATTTACCTTGAAAATATAAGCTAAAAAGATACTAAATTAAAATATACGCTTATTTAATAGTATACAAAATTATATAAGTATTTCAAAGGAATTATTTCAAGTTGTCTTTATCTATATTTTCAAACTACTCCATCGTATCTAAAAGAAGATACAACAAACTTACTCATTACACAAAGACTTTGAGACAAGGGTTTTCTTTACGAATAAAAAATAACGTCGAGTGTACAGGGTGCAGACGAACGGTCTTTTATTTTCGATACGTCTCAAGAAGTCAGATGTTAGCCCCTACCACGAGAAGCTCGTTATATTGAAAAACTTTAATTTAGTTAGTTTATCTATAAATTTTATTGCTTGGGAAGTTTCGATAAATACGCGATAATCGGGGGGAGGTTGGGTTATGTGAGATTTCTACTTACTAAAACTCCTGCTATGGCCGTCATTTAACTAAATTGTTGAGATCGTGGAATAGAATTTTTTCATAAAGTTACTATATTATGAAACATTTTATATGTATTATATAACCATTATTTGTCATCGTGAGCTAAAATTCGATTCGATTTTATAAAAAAAAAATAATTAAATATAATTTTATTTAAAACAATGTGAATTATATTCATATTTCATATTTCAACTAGCTTTTGCCAGCGGCTTCGCGCACACCACGTTGAATTTTGTCCATACTAATATTGAACACAAATTTCACCCCTTTAAGGACAGAATATTTAACTGATGCTTACATATGTCGTAAGTATTGTGTGCCAATTTTCAATATGACTAATAGAATACTTAAATAAGGAATTTTGGTCATTAATACTAATATTATGAATAGAAAAATAACTTAATCTATTTGTCTGTCTGATGTATTCACTGCTGTACTGCTAAATTGATTTTTAATAAAAAGTATGGAGATAACCTGAACATAGGAGAAATATACAGACTGTTAAAAAAATAACCTCTATGAGGACGAAGTAAAAATATTTAATTTTTAGACTCTTTCTACATCTCCGTCATGAAAAATCACATCAAAAACCACACAGAGCAGAGTTGAAAGTGTCAATTAATAAAAATAAATGGATATCATAAATTAAAAGGAAAATATTGAAGTACATAAGTCTTTGTGAAATCGGATCGAATTTGAGCTCTCGAGAACAAATAGTAACAGCTCGGGCATTACGTTTGTTGTAAGTAAAAGAACCCAGATGTTTCCACGTTTTTATGAGAAAATGTATGTACAATACGTCGCGAGTTTCCTACGGACTTTAAATTAAGGTAAGTTGTTTTAGTTTATACGAAATGCTCTTAAAACTTAAGGTTAAAAATTCGAATTGGAAAAAAAAATTGCTTATAATTTTAGTGTTTTTGCATAAAGTAATTTATATTTCTGTTAGGTAACTATTTCATATTGTAGATACAATACATCTTCTTCTGCTAATTACGGTAATGGAATTTCGTTACTGAGCATGAGCAAAGATCAGTTCCATGGGCATTTGACACAAGATTTGCAGACTGACTTTTCCCTGTGGTGCAACCGGTGAAAAAGCAGAGAATTTAGAATAACTCGAAAGAAAACGGAAAATATTTGCTGTAATTTCTCTGACGCCAAAATTAACTAACCTTAAGTTGCAAGTAGATAGTAAACTTCTTAACACAAACTCAAACTTAAAATATACTTTATTCAAATAGGCTTTTATAAGCTCTTTCGAATCGTTAGTTTACAAATATGTCATGTCAGTTCCACGTGAAGTTACCACCGGCTCGAAATGTGGACTCAACTGAGAGGAGCCGGCGTGAAATTCGGTAGTTACTCTTTTAAAAATTGCTTTGTACAATATTGTTTGATACAACTTGCAACAGTTATCCTGCGAGAATGTCAACGCACTATTATTCTTATGTTACTTTATAATTATGTACTTGTGGATGGAGGCGTGAATCTAATGTGCGTTGATTGTCTTACAGGATTAAAAAAAATTGTAATGAAATAAATGATGTATGAATGATTTTTAAAAGAGTACCTATCGAGTTTCTTGCCGGTTTTTCGCGGTAGAGACTACATTCCGAACCGGTGGTAGCTTAAAAAAATCTATAACCAATGGACCTGTAACTTGACGATTCAAAAGTGCTGTAAAAAGCCTATTTGAATAAAGTATATTTTGAATTTGAATTTGAATTTTTAAATAATTTGGACTCGCGATGCGAGTAAGGGATGACTACTATAACTCCTGACTAAAAAAGTGGGTGTTATAAATTTGACGCATGTATCTGAGTAGCTTTGTGCCTGTCTGTGGCATCGTACTTCCTAAACGAATGGACCGATTTTGATGCGATTTTTGTAGACAGAAGACACGAGTAGTATTCCCTTACTCGTTTCACGGATCCGAATTATTTAAATTTATCAAGGGATTTATAATATTATGCAGAGTAGGTTATTTTGGCACAAGTGAAATTGCAGCATATTGTCCATTTTCTTTCGATTCACTTTAAGTCTTCTGCTTTTTCATTATTGCACGAAATGGAAAGGTCAGTCTGCATATCTTCAACAGACACGAATAGTGCATCGTTCGCGTATAGAAGTGTCCACAAAATACAACCGATTTTCATTTCATAAAAGATTAACCGACAAACGTAATTTCTCTAGAGTCTGTATCACTAAACTGTTCGCCATAGTTAGGAGATGTAACACATTATTAAACTATATATATAACTATATAAATTCAGCACCAAAATGCAGTGAATTCTATGTGATAGTTAAAACAATTCTCTTGAGTTTCAATTCCACTTCAAGCAAAGTTTCGCTATTGTAACACGAATGTGAATCAGGAATGGTACAATTGAAAATTCACGTAAGAGAATGAAATATTTACTCAATTTTCGAATTCGCGCTTGAATAGACTCGGACTTGAGTCCAGACAGCCGCAGAACTTGCTAATATATAATTGGCAGACGGGTTGGTGCAGTGGTCACTGCAACTGACTGAAGCGCTAACGGTTGCGCCATCAATCCTCGCTCTCGGCAAATGTCTGTTTAGGCCATATTTACATTGGCTGTTTGAACTGGTCTGGGTATTTGTGTTTGTATTGTGTGCGTTTTCAGACCCTCGACACAGGAATCCCTATAGAGGCCGTTGAGTATGATGCGTTTGTTTTTTATTTGTTATAATTATTACATAACTTTAAATAAATCTATATAGCATTGTGGTAGAATATATCTGTAGCCCATTGACAATAGCTTGTTTACGGGCTAGCTCGATAGGGGCAGTACCACCGAAAATCAGCGTGAAATAGCTAATATAGATACATTTCATATAGTGTGTGAGTCGGAAGTAATGCCCCAGTCCTGTCCTTTTTTTTTCTTCATCTCTCATTTATTTTTAAGCTGGCAACGCATTTGTGGCACCTCTGGTGCTGCAACACTCAACGGCTTCAGTTAGGATTCCACGAACTTGTGTCGGAGGTCTGGAACATACACAATATAAACACAAACACCCAGACCAGATCAAACATCCAATGTAATATATGGCCAATACAGAGGAACATCGAGAGCGATGGTGATCGCTTGATCCGCCACATCAGTTGGTCCGCCTGCTTGTTTGCGTGCTACTTTTGTAAAAAAAATACGCAAAGAGGAAATTTACACACCGTTTTAAAAATAATGCTCGTATATAAAATAAAGAAGAGTGGGATATGGTGTAGTTGAAGAAAAAAAAGTAATTAATTGAAGAAATCAAAAACCCGACAGAGAACAATTGGGAAAAAAAACAATCAACATTTAATAATTGTATAATCTTGATTTGCTTATTTTCTTTTTTTATGTCTATATAAAAATAGCTGGCTCAGTGTTTCTTAGTAAAAGTCCTTCCAATCGGTAATCTATCGTATTTTCTAGAATTGTGTACATTTATGAAGCACAATTAAGGAAACAATAAATAAAACAATTCCGAGAACGATAAAATCACAATGTATAGGTAGGAACAATTTTAAGGTCAGGTCATTGACCTTCATCGATGTTACTAGGTATAGGAAACGCACTATATAAGTTTGTATAGACACCGGATGCATTTTTGATGCTTATGTATGAAAACGAACATGAGACCATATGAAAATGTATACGCGGGAAAAAAGCAGCAGTATATAAATGTCTTTAATGAAAACAACATTTATTATTAAAATCAAAAAGTTTTACTGTCACATAAAAAAGTTTTTTTAATACCTATACTTAGAGATGACCTATTTAATTTTACTAAATAAATAATCTTTATGTTGTTTGGTTCTATTTGCGCATATTAACTTTTCACACTTAACGAGTAACTTACAGCCGAATCCAGTAAAACGTTCTTAAATTGCTGTATCTCTCTTGGCTGTAATTTAAATAAAAAATACAATTCTAGATCAGAAATTGCATCTACTGTATTATGAGAAAAATAATCCTATTGCAGTTCACCTCGGGATTGGGTGAATTCGGTAGCGGCGTACCCGTTATTAAGTGGCATAGATTATTTATAACAGAGCAATAAAAAGATTGAGTCCGTTTATGTCTACCAACGGGTTGTCTCGTCGAGGTTGAAGGGTTGATATAAAAGTGGGAATAGAAAGGTTAATTAGTCGAATTAATTAGTTATGAGTGAATACTGTATTTGTAAGTCAACAATGAACACAAACGATTATAATTATTTTATATAATTTAATTATTATATGTCATTTTTTACTTGTAAGAAAATGGTGTAATACAATTTTTATAGCCAAATCTGTTGTACAATGAAGTTGGTTCATTTTGTAAAATATAAAAAGATAATTAATAAAAATATAACTCTAAAAAATATAATTTTTAATATCAATAAAATGAAAAAAACCTAATTCAGTTTTAATTACTGTAAATTTAAAAACTTAAATACAAAAAAGGAAACTATAATTAAATCGTCTTTAGAATATTAAAATAAACCTAAAATGACTATTAATAATAATTTTTTTTGTTCAAAATACGTCAAAAAATGACAGTGTTTATTAGTGTGTTTACCATTCTATATTACGCTCAACGAACAAATATCCATAAAAAAATGTATACATTTATATTACACACACAAAAAAAAATAATAAATTATAAAGATTAGAGTTTCAAATCCACTTCACTTATATTAAAATAGTTATTCTGTGAGCTGTGAGCTAAAATGTTGTTTTCTGGAAATTAGACGCACCTCCCTCGCCGACGGGCCGCTTATTTACATACAGAGTGGGTACAAACACTTCTCGTTTGATTATTTCTATTATTCTCTCTTCCGCTTGCCTTTTGCCGTATTTGTTCATATCCTAGATTAGTGTGACAATATAAAATATAATTATTTATTAATGCATACTAATAATAAATATTATAAATGCAAATGAACTGCGTTTATAATATTTATATTTTTTTTAGTTTGTTCGTTGTTGATAAATTTGATTATTTTTTAATACGTAATACTTGTATAGGAAAATAATCAAATATATTTTTGGCGTAGCTCTCACTCAAGATTTCTGTATAAAATTTAATTTGAATATAAAAAAATTCGTAATTTTTTATGCACTAAATTTTGCAATAAAAATCTGAATAAAAAAATATATAAAACTATATCATGTCAATGTTTCCTGTAAATTTTATTATCTTTAATAGTTTTGGAGAAAAAAATATAACGTTAGGGGTTGTTATCCCAACATATCCTTGAATATAACGGTTAGAGGGGTTAAATTTTTTGATATTTACAAGAGTAAATATCAAAAAATTTAACCCCTAGTAAGAACTATGACAAATATCTAGAAAAAATATCAGCTCAAAAGAGTCTGGGCCTGATTCCAAATATCTAAGCGGCTCTTTAAAATAGACTTCGAAAAAAAAAAAAATGTTATCGCAGCACGATACTTCTGCTGTAGCGTCAAGTCTTGCGTTACACAACTATGTTATGTTAATATCATTAACAGTATAGTAAATTATCAGTAGAAGTCGCTCAGATTTCAAAAACTAGAAAAAAGCTGAGCAGATCTTAAAAAATATATAATTCAAAACTACTTCGGTTACATCAGCTTTCTAACGAAAAAATCGCATCAAAATTGGTCCATTCGTTAGGCAACAATAGAAACAACATACAGAAACAAACGTTAAACTTATAACACCTGTAATTTTAGGTCAGTGGTTAATATAGGGAGTTGTCGAAATGGCACGTCGCGGTTTTCCATCAAACAGGTCATCCTATCTAAACGCGTCATTAGTTTCACATAAATGTCTATGTTCATTTATCTATTTGACGGACAGCCTATAAAAAGTAAACAACGGTAATAAAAGCTCACGTGAGTAATGGATTAAGCGCTTACCATGTTAAGCGGCTTAATGGCTTTTAAAATGTAGTACGCGCATATTTCACATTTAATAGTAAAAATATAGTGCTAACAGTAAATTTAGCAGGATGTTCCCATTTTGTATTTTTAACGTCTTTCGTTACCGTTTTTTTTTATATTTTCAAATTTGTGTTTAAATTCTTCTCAAGCTCTGCCGAACTGCAGTGGAGCAGCGTGGTGGATTAGGATCTAAAACCCTCCTTAATAAGAAAGGAGATATTTGCCCTAAAGTGGGATATTTTTAGGCTGTTACTTTCTTTTTACTTTTTAATATATTCACAGAAATAAAAAATAATGATAACAATAAGGCCGTCGTGAAACCCTTGAAGAATGTGAAAAACCTCTTATTTATATAATTTGTTTATAGCAGATATAAATATGAAGAAGGTTTCCATAGCATCAGGTCCAGATTACGTAACTACGATACGATAAAAAGCCGATAATTTTCAAACGTCTAAAAGATCTTCACTAATTGTAGCTAAGAATCATTTAATAATCCGTTTTTAAACAAAAAAAAACTATATCAAAATCGGTCAAACAAGTCAATTATAACATCCCAATTTTTGGTCGTGGGCTAAAAAATTTAAGAAAAGAAAAAAAAGTTTACTTTCAAGGGTAATATATAAATGGATGCTGATATGCAATACTGTGTCAAGCCACACAGAATTTATTTTGAGAAAACGGCGTCTAAAGATGTCGAGCCTATTCTTAACACATCTGTTTGAAGATGCATATATCCTTTTTTTCTTTTCAATTTTGATAAAAAGTATAATTAATTAATAGCACATAGGCTAGTAAAGATTTTTATCTAATAATAAGTTTTTCAAATATATGAAATTATTGCATAATTCAAAATATGGAACTCACTTCAATATTCTAAACATTTGTTTAAGAAACTTTTTCCGTACTTATTTAGTTCAAACGACTTGAAATTTTTTTGTATAATGTTAAGTATGAAATGCATTATCAGAATACATCAATATCTGTAAATTTGACTTTTTGTGGGTTGACACATTATTGCTTATCAGCATCCAAATGATAAAAACGAAATAGCTTTTGATTAAAATTATCGGCTTTACTATAATTTTCTTCTTCAATAACTCTGTTTGTATACACCTAGCTACCTCTCACGGTTTCACTCGCATTGATGGTTACTGCTTCGCTCCTATTAATCGTAGCGTGATGTAATATAACCTAGAACCTTCCTCAATAAACAGGCTAAGCAACGCAAAAAGAATTTTTCAAATCGGTCTAGTTGTTTTAGAGCCTATACAATGCAGATAATCAAATCTTTTTTCTTTATAATTAGTGTAGAAAACCACATTGAAATCCGTCGCCTTAAAAGATCTTAGCGTACAGACGGCGAGAAGCGACTTCGTTTTATACTATGTAAAGATTTCGAGACTACATTACACACCTTACATTACACGTGTAGAACTTAGTATGAAATCAGCACGGGTGACTTAACATAAGTTATTATCAAATTGATCAAAGTTATACCCAATGATATTCATTGAGCCGGAATAGAGATTTTGAAATGAACACTGCTTTGCATATTACATTCGCTTCTGTTTGGTTCAGCTTGTGATTGTGTGTGATGAATATTCAGATAATGTGTCTCAATTGTTTTTATTTATATACTTACTATTATAAATTTGTAGGTCTCTTTGCTACATTTTCACGTTTAAGTCGCTGAACAAATTTTAATGAATTTTGGCGTTGATATAAATTGAAGTTTGAAATACGACAGAATACTTTTTATGCCAAACATAAAACCTTGACAAATCTCAAATTATACATAATATTAATTTGTTCTGGTTTAATTCAACCCCCCACCCCCCGCCCTGCGATTCAAAATTCTAGATCCACCCCACAAGATTTCCCTCCCCTCCCAAACGAAATTCTGAATCCGCTAGTATACATTTACATATATTTAGAGACTCCAGACGTAAATAATAATAAAATAGATTCGTAGTTCACATCTTTATTTTCTAATTGTAAAAATGTATCGCCATGTTTTTTCTCTTGACATCAACAAGCCGTTGCTGTGCTTCAAGTCAATCATCTTCATTTATATCTCATAGTCACTGATTGCAATTAGAATGCTCAGCTTCGTAACTCTTGTTGGGTTGCTGAGTCGCAATTCCCTCTATCTGTATCGTTCAAGAAAATATATGAGAATTCTTAGACCTAACTTTTAATTTACATACGTACATAGTTCTGCCCGCTCTAGTGTAGTGGTTTTGAATGTACCTCTATCGCCGTTTGCGGGTTCGATTCTCATTCGGGGCAGATATAATTATTTGTCTCAATATTTGTTCCCAGGAAAGTTTGTCAAAAATAAGGCACTGACGTTAAATTCTTTAAGGTTTAAATCAACGACAAACAATTTAGTTAAATATTCATGAAAGTCTGAGAGCAAAACGTACAAATGTAATACTCGCCTTATATTTAAATATAAAAAAAAAAAACAGTTTTCAAAATTACAAAATAAATAGTCTAACTCAAATAGATTCACAAACTTAAACCAAGGTGTGTTCAGTTTAAACTCTATTTCAAATTAGTCCCAACTTTTATCTCTATTTAACTTCGAAGACCGAAACTCGGGGCGTTTAAAAGTTAACACGTAATTAGGTTAATTAAAAAAGAAGAAATCCCACGTCCACAGCGGATTGGTCGAGTCGAGACTGGCTGAGCGCCAACTGTTCATTATGAGCCATAATTGAATCTTCTCCGAAGACTTTCTTTCACTTATCTTAGGAATTCTTTGATTGACTACGACGTTTTCGATTAGCAATATCAATGTTTTCGTTTATTATTAGTACGTTTATTCGGCGAACCGAAAAGTAGGTTTAGCTAGAAAGATTTTGTAGATTTCGATGTGTTCTTTCTAAATTACATTTTTACTTCTTTCTTTATTCTTGTTCGGTCGCGCCACCACATTGGAAAAATAAAGCATAAAATTAATTTTGGCAATATCAACTTTCATTCTCACTTTACGATGAAAATAGTTATGTAAAAAATAAAGTAAAGAAAATACCCTACAACTTAATAATAAGTAATTTAACTTTATTTAATTTCTATACGCATGCAGATAGCGGCTTCTGACGAGTAACTAATAGGATGTGCGCTACAAAACCCCAGTCGCTTAAGATGCATTTATATTGTATTATACATTTTGTATGATAAAGTCTACATTGATGTGTTGTGATAAATCGTGATGGCGCTTGATGAGTCGCATCAGAACCGATCCCGGTTCGCGTCAGAAGAGCGGATTGTGGGAGTGCTAGCGTATTGATTCAAAATATTGTCTTGATGCGTTAGAACACGACATAATAATATAAACGCTAGCCTTCATGTCATGACACGTGTCGTCACGTCAGTTAAATATAAATCCGACTTTACAGTACACTCGTGGAAGAAATGCCTAACGATGCCATTATGTTAAAATCCATCAAACTCTTAAAAGAGGTTACAACGTGCCAATACAATTTAATAGAAACTTTCCCCTACTTCGGAGATGAGCAAAAAATAAAAACAATTTCGGGTACAAAATTAATCTACATAAGTGAAATCAGTTCATGAATAGCGATTACTATAATCATTAACGCGGATTAAGGATTGATTAATGGGGCAGCCACTGACAGTACTTTCAAATTAGTTACCAAAGTAAAGTAATGAAATGTTGATAAACACTTTATCGGTGTTGACAATATTTCGTGTTTTTATCAATGTTTTCAATGGGACAAACAATTTTAGTGATTGTCACAATATATATATTTTTTTCATTTCATATTTCTAGTATGGTGTAGTATGTTTGATTTATACATCTTGTTTATACAAAAATCTCATGTCATGATGTTTATCGGCGATAAACTCCTAAATTTCATAAGAATCGGTTTATTAAAAGTAATTTAAAAATTACATTTCACAACTAAACTGTAACTGTATCAAGGCTTGAAAAAAATATATATATAGTTCAATGTAACGGTTTAATTATATATTGTATTAGTTACTATCATGAGTTCGTGCATTGCAACTGAACCGATTTCTTTAATAATTATCCTACTTTCATACTTAAAACATATTGGTAAAGCCCATTATTCGAGGATAGTTGTATGCTATATTACATAACGCTACGAGTCAAGAGCGAAGAAAGAACCATAAACGCGAGCGAAGTTAGTCCATATATATAAAAATTAAAACTGACTGACTGACAAATTCACTGACTGGTCGATCAAGATAAGGTTGAAAGTTTGTTAGATATAAAATTAATAAGTATTCGCGGGTGAAGCGGTTGGAAATTGCAAGTACTTTATAAAAATACGAGTACCAATATTGAAATCTGTCAATTGGAAATAGAAGTTAGAAACTATTTGATATCTATTCACGATATATCGAGCTCCAATTTGAGTTTTGCACACAGGTGAAGTTTTAGTGGCGTTTACCAAAGATATTACAGTATTAAACGCATACAGTTTCAAACTAAGTTACGGGAACTGAATGTGTTACTGGAGGTTTCTCGTATTCAGTGAATATACATAGGTGTAGCTCTATTGCTACGGAAAATATACAGGATTGGAAAGTTCTTTACAATGATTTGGGAATTTGTAATTATTTTATTTTTTGGTTAAATATGATTGACTTCTATACAACTTTACTGCGTGTGATAATACCAATTAGGTTCTTATATCTTCTTTTTCTTTATATCTATTTATATCTTCTTAATAAAAATCGTAATATACAAATAGTAGGGATATCGCGTAATATACACACAAAAATTTTAAGTTTGCGAAGATCGAATTCTACGGCGTCACTTCAGCCGTCGGCCAGTAGGCTTGGCTAAGAACGCCTTCATAGCAACACTTATTCTTTGTAAATGGTCTAGCCATTGAAGTCTGTTACTTTTTCGATGATATTGTTGTATTCTTATAATGCGAAACATATTTAACATTCTGTAAAAAGCATTGAGGTAATGTAAACTAAAGAAGTACGAAAAAAAGTTTCTTATTTTAAAGTTTTGAATATTGAAGTGTATTCCATATTTTGCTATATACAATAATCTCATATATTTGAAAAACTAATTATTAGATAAAACGTTTTATTATACAAATCTGATTTTAATATATTATTCATTTAATCAAAATAGAAAAGAAAAGATTGATAAATACGTCTACAAACACATTTATTAATAATAGGTTTAACATCTTTAGGCGCCATTTTCCCAAAATGAAGTCCGTGTGGCTTGACATAGAATTGCTTATCAGCGTCTAAATTTGTTATAAGCTCATGGATTTTGGCCTATTTGCAGATCGTTTTGGACGACGTTACCTAGCAACTAACTACCGACTAATTAAGTGTCACAGGCGAGAGTATCTGTGGGCCAAAAAGACAAATGACCACGTTGTCAAAGTTGATAATGGGTACGGATTTTTAGCGTCAAAAAGTATGAACGTATCTAAATACAATATCATTACTCGTTGTACAATTTTGAATAGCAATATTTTCGATATTTGTAAATCTAAAATGAAATGCTCAACGATTCGTGAATTATAAATGAAACGCAATATCCTGTTAACCGACTTCGTTATTTACGTTGATATTAAACACCGTTCAGTTTTAATTACTAATTGTATTAATAAATAAACTATTTATGATGACATTTATATACATTATAAATTTCCACTGAAATTTTCATATGAATATTTAATTAAAAACGTGTTAGTTTATTTAGTTCGGGTTTGAAATTTTATATTTTAAATTATTTATTTGTTTGATTCTCCAACAATGTGTACATTAAACATAAATAATTTTTCTTAAAATAAAACTTAAAAGTAAGTGACACAATTATTTATAGAAAAACACCGCACTCACAAATTATTTAACAGCACCCTATAATTTAATTTAAATAAAAAAGATATCATTTGTTTTAATAAAATAATTTTATCGATAAAGCATTTAAATAAAAAAATACTATTATGGTATTAAAAAAAATACATCATACATTCTTAAATATTTTCGTGAACGAGATGTTGTGACTTCATCTGCGTAAAAAAATCTCTATTTCGCTCTTTTCATGTTTTATTTTGGCGGCAAAAAGTATACCTTTCGAAGTGCGATCTACATCAAGACTAAAATAAATTTAGTGTTAAATTAATATAATTAATATTATTTAGCTCTTCCTTGCGGTTTCACTCGCGTTTATGGTTACTGCTTCGCTACTATGAGTCTTAGCGTAATGGAATATAGCCTACTCGACGGATTTTAACGAAACTTAGTACAATTATTCTTTATACTCCTGGGCAGGTTATGGTATACTTTTCATCACGTTACAATCAAAAGGAGCAGAGTATTAAAGGGAAATTTTTGGAATACGGAAGACGTTACTCCAATTTTTAAGCTTCCGTCGCTATGCACCCTTAATGGTCAAAGTTATATAGAAATCATGTATGACGGAAATATTCTACACAAAATTTTCTAAAAAATATCCCGCAACAGCATATGTCTATCTTTTATGGTTGACTCACAATAACACGTGTAACTCCTGATAGGTTAGCAGTTCGGAGCATTCTGATTATATTTGTTTACTCTTACGTTTATAACTCTCACTCATCTCTTATTTAAAAAAGTTAACATTATTACCTATTTAATAAAAAAATCATGGAAATCAAGTATTGTGGATTGACATATTATATTTCCCTACTAAAATACGATAGTTAATCTGTCTGTCACATCAAAACCACTGAACCATGAGGAAGGAAATACGCCACTTTTTTTCAAAAAACGACGAAAACGCGGACGAAGTCGCAGGCAAAAGCTAGTCCTTAATAAAGGAGCTAACCGATGCTAAAAGATTTTTGTGGATCAGTTTAGTAGTTTTGGAGCCTATTCAATGTAAACAAACACACATCAAATCTTTCCTTTTTAAAATATTAATAGAGACAAGCTTTATTTTATATTACATAAGGCTATGACTCATAGGAGCGTAGAAGTAATCATAAACGCGAGTGAAATCACGAGGGCCAGTGAAATATGGATGTTGATGAACAATCCTGTGTCAAGCCACACGGACTTCATTTTGAGAAAATGGCGTCTAAAGATGTCAAACCTATTCTTAACAAATATGTTTTAAGAGTTATAGTATAACAATCTTTTCTTTTCTTTTTCGGTAAAAGGTATAAGTAATTAAAAGCAGATTGATATATTTATTATTGCCTAATAAAAAGTTTTTCAAATATAAAATAGATTATTGTATACATATATGACAAAATATGGATCGTACTTTGAAATTGAAACAATTAATTAAGAAACTTTTCCGTATTTATTTAGTTTATATGACTTGAATTTTTTTGAATAATGTTATGTAGGTGATGCAGTATCAAAATACGTCAATATCTCTGAATTTAACTTTTTGTGGGTTGACACATTATTGCTTATATGTCATGGTAGCATGCGTCAGCGATCCCGTGGCGACCAACAAAGACGATGAGGGTACCGCTGGGTTTTAGTGGGTAGTCTGGTGCTCTATGTCACAGCAGGAGTCCCACATACCTCAGCGAAAAAACAAAATATTGCTTATATGCATCCATATATAAATATTATGCGGGTGAAGACGCGGACAAAATATAGTACACAAACACTACAGCCAATATCCATTAACTAATGATTTAACAGTATAAATCAAAATCTAAGAAGAATTCAAACTTCGAAAACAGTTAATGCCTTTTCGAAACTCCTATCCATCTTTCTTTTAATTTGAAATTATTAATTGCCTCAGGGTGAAGTTATATTTTATAAAAAAAAACTTATTTTTATTCAACTTTGATGGTAAATTATTGGTTAAGTTTGGTTCTAGTTTGGACTTCGGTTTCAGTACATTATCGTTGTTAAGCCGAGATGGCGTAGTGGTTAGAACACGTCGATCTCGACCAATGATCGCGGATTCAAACCCCGGCTAGCAGCGTGGAGTTTTCAAATACTACATAAGTTTGTATTTAAATCAATATTGAGCTTTGCGGTGACGGAAAAAATTGTGATGAAACCTGCAACCAACTCGCAGTGGTGCGGATTAAGCAGCGTGGTGGATTAAGCTCTAAACCTTCTCCTTAATAGGAGAGCAGGCCTTTGCTCAGCAGTGGGATTTTTATGGGCTGTTACTTTTTCCAGATGTTATCTTCAACCGACTTGTAAAATTGAGGAGGTTCTCAATTCATTGTGTTTATTTTTTAATGTGTAAATTACCCCAGAAATTCGTCATTTCTTAAACGATGTTGAAAATTCATTTTTTATTTAAAAAATTATACTTTCAGATTGGTTTCATAGAATTTTCATTAAAATCACTTCAGTAGTTTGGTATTTTAATAAAAATAATTAGAATAGTCTTTAAAGTCAGTGCCTTTTTGTTGATAGTTGTAAATAAATAGTCTTTCTTTAATGTGTACTTTAAGAGAAAAACTATTTAGTCTATTTTTAGATAAAGGCTTATAAGGGTTTTTGCGGTTCATTATTAAATAGAAACAGGTCCCTGTAACAAAGGTCTGTCCATCTGTCCTTTGTTCTACATTTAAAGGGCACTATCTTTTGAACCGTTACAGGTACGCGGTGGAAATTTTCTCAGAAAGTGTTGTTATGGTAGATAAACTAAAAGATAATAATGAAATAATACACGATCAAAAAAAGGAGAACCAACATCAAAAGAAAATACGAAATTTAGTTTATTTGGATGACTACTTCCAGTTATTTTAATTTTTAAAACGAAAGTAATAATCTGATTTTGATAAAAATTGTACGGAAATAACAGGAAAGTATAGCCTTTCAAATAAAAAGGTAATCAAATTGCTTGGAGTAATTATAGAACATGCTTAGAAAAGGTATCGATGAATTAAGTTCTCAATCATCCTTTTTGGAAGTCGGTTATTTTTTTTTTGTGTCTACGTAGAAATGGGTTCACCATTTCCTTCTTTTTTATTGTTTACCTGCTTACAATCACAACACAAACAAACACCATTTCTTATCTAACACATAAAATTAAATACCAAATAATTGCACCATAAAAATACGAAACTTATCTTGACCATAAATTTGAATTACCATGAAATAATTACTCTGAAACGAGATCATTGTGTCATATCTAAATTAAATGATCATTACTGCGCATAATTTCGTCTAATGCCCCCATTCACGAGCCGACATCTTGATATGGGTACCATAATTCGCGCCCTTGTCATACATGACATATTTATGGGGGCGGGTAATGTTGTTATGATTTTAAATACCCTTGTTACAATGGGGACGAAAAAATTGACTGTTTAGATGTTTTTTATGATGTTTACTCACTTCCTTGTAAGTAGGGAAGAAGTGAAATTATATTATACAACTAAAAATATGTTATAAGCTTACGGATTTTGGCACCAGGAAGCCGTCCACTTTGGACGACGTTGTCTAGTAACCAGCTAGCGGCTGAGTATGACAGGCGAGAGTATCTTGTTGACCACAAGTCAATTGACAAGCTAGACAAATTTCATTCATTCTTTGTTTTGTGGCTTTAGTTGTGCCAATTGTGCACATATTATTTCGCCAATGTCACGTCGAGGCAGTCAAATTTGAAGATGAGTACAGATTTTTAGCGTCAAATATGACAAAAATAAAAATTATACATGTCAAACGTATAATTCCCATCTTTTTTGGTCGAGTTTTTTTAAAATAAGTCATATAACATGTTCTTTTAATGCGGTATATGTGTTTTATGAAAAATATTATCTTCATTGATTGAAGATATCTGCTTCAAAATTCAGTTCGAATATTCCACCTAAAAGAACATAATTACTTACATACATTTTAAGTTAAATAAAAGATTTACAAAGTAACATTTTTGTTATGTTACAATGTCAAATAAAAATGATAATTTTTATAAAAACATATTACTTAATATAGACGCACCAAAAGATATTTTAATAAATTAAAGATGTTGATTTTAAAGGTAACACGTAAACAGTTATAGCCATCAAAAGTCGTGTTTTTAGATATATTAATTATCGCTAGTAATTAATAAACTCCATAAAAAAATCTTAATAATATTAAAGAATAATGTTAAGTAAAAATCCAATGTCTCTGTTTGTCTTAATTAAAAAAATATAATTAAATTTGTTTAGCAGTTAAGTTAAATTTTAAGAAGCACGTAATTAATACAGTCTTTGAAGTTCATTTTTTAAATTATTTAATTAATACATAAATTTCTACGTCAAGATCACTTTGACTTCAATATTCTATAAAGAATATGAAATTGAGATTTTTCTACATTTAGCTAATATTAATGAACGTTTTACATTTACACAAATTATATATATTTATATAATTATTAACCGACTTCGAAAAAAAGGAGGAGGTTTTTAATTCGTAGGGGAATACCCCGCTGCCGATTATGGAACGTTTTTAAAAAAAATTCTCTTGAAAGATTATAAACCAGTAAATGAAGCGTAAAAGGTTTTACTTGGCGCCGACCATGAATGTTTCACTTGGCACCGAAATCCAAATTTTGTAGAAAATATTTATTTTTTGTCTTTTAGTTAATTTGTATCTTCGTCTATTAAATCAGTTTTTAAGGTCGATTTATTTTTTTGTAATAATTCCTTAGTAAGTTTTAATATATTTTTGGCCAAAGCCAAAATTATTTACGTAAAATTTTACTAATTATGGCGTCAAATTAAATTTGAATTATTTTCTTAGATTTATCGATCATGTGTTTTAAAACTGTTGATATCATATTAAAACAGGTTTGTGTATAAAAATTATATTATACAAACCGGCATTGCTGAACATAATAATAATGCAATTCATCGAAACAAGCCAATTGAGCCCAAACTCGAGGGGTATACTAGAGTTAGTAGAGGGTGATAGCCATAGAATAGTTATTTTATCCACTTCCTGGTTCCATCATTAGATCAGCTCGATGGAAGCAAGTTATTGTATCGTCATCGGTATTACATTGCCCAAGTCTCAAATTGATACGACCAATAAAAATTGCTTGAACTCGACTTTGAAAATGGATACTGATGAGCAATAATGTGTCAACCCACTAAAATAAAAATTTGGAGATATTGATGTATTCTGATTATGAGTCAAACTTTTCAAGTGATATAAACTAAATTAGTATAGAAAAAAGTTTCTTAATCTAATGCTTAGAACGTTGACGTATGTTCCATATTTCGCAATATGCAATAATCTCATATATTTGAAAAACTTATTTTTAAATAAAACTTTTTATTGTGCCAATCTGTTTTTTTAATTTATTATACTTTTTATCACAATAGATAAGAAAAGATGAATGATGATGATGAATATGTTATATATACATCTTTAAACAGATTTATTAAGAATATTATATATAGTATTTATTTATTTATTTGATATACCAACAGCAATTAATAGAAACATACACTTAATATTACAATATTGTCTTATACAGTATTAATTACTATTACAGGTATATACAGCATTACCAAGTGTTATACCTCTAGCTTGCATAAAGGATAATTATAATTAATATTTATTTTTACAAGGTTAACTCATACTAAAATAGTTTAATTCTATATCCCGACAATTTAATATAAGAAATACGAAATAAGAATAATAACAAAATAAATATAATTTTAAGTTAGAACTACATAATAAATTACAATAAATATAGATAGTGTACATTTTAAAAAGTATTATCAGAAATTATATTAACAATAATCAATCAGTTATATATAATTATAAGATCAGTTAATATATGCCTAAGTAATTACGAAATTAAAACCATAGTAGGAATAATGATAGACAATTAAATTAAAACAAAAAAATAAATAAACTAAGCACAAAACAAATTAAAATAATAAGAATAATAAGAAAATAAAATTAAATATCATTTATGTTAAAATTATACAATTCATTATTATTACTAATTACAATTGTTTATTTGAAGCTTATTGATAATTTTATTTCGAAAAATATTTAAGGTATCGTGATAAATGTCAACGTCACAGTTACCTAAGGCGTTGTAGGTGTTCAGTAATCTATTAAGGGGGGAAAATTTGCCTAAATTTGAATTATATAAAAGGTTTTACATCTTTAGACATTTTTTCAAAATGAAGTCGGTGTGGCTTGACAGAGTCGGTATTGCTTATGAGCATCCAAATATGCTTACAAAAATATTTCAAGACATTTAATGCTAATAAAAACGTGAGGTTTATCACCACATATATAAACTAGAAAGCAATTTCAACCAATTCTTAATTAAGTTAAAATCTATATACATAAAGTGTTCGGCTTAAAAGATTAATATTCAACAGTAAACAAACAAAACTGATTATAATACAAGTATAATATTTTGTTAGGATAAATTAAAAGTTTATTTCCTAATATCCTGACAAACATTCCCAGTTTAAAGTATCAAAAACACGTAGCGGGGTATATTTTAGCTAACAAAGATTAACGGAAGTTGAGCGAAAGGCCAATATTATTATAACGTTTTATGTATATATAATATTATACAATGGAATACTCACAAGAAATATTGTGTGGATATTTTTATCTTACAAAAATATTCATTGGTTAGAACTAAGAAGAGAGAAATTTAAGGATATATATGTATATATATGGATGCTGATAAGCAATACTGTGTCAAGCCACTCGGACTCTATTTTGAGAAAATGGCGTCTAAAGATGTCAAACCTATTCTTACTTAATTTGTTTAATGAAGTTTATATCCATCTATTCTTTTCTTTTTTTACGGTATAATGAATTAAAAGTAGATTGATATATTTAATATATTATCTAATAAAAAGTTTTTTAAATATTTCAGATTATTCTATAAATTATATATTTTAAACTTTCGCGATTTATACTATTCATATTAATATAACGGGTCTTATCGCGATAACTAATAGTAGTAATACCTTTTTATTGCCCGACGTTTCGACGAAGTTACATTCGCCGTGGTCACGACTGAGTCAGCTCGTATTAAACATATTTTCATTTTGAGAGTCAATTAAGGAGTTTTAGTAGAAAAAAAGTTATACAAACTGTCAGAACGCCTCTGATGATCTATACTAATATTATAAAGAGTAAATTTGTTTGTAAATTTACATGTATGACAGAGATTCTGAAACAACGATTACGATTTAATCGAATTGAACGATTCTTGCGTTGGAAAGCCTGTTTATTATGGAAGGATATATTACTTGAAAAAGGCTATGTTACTTATGATTGAATTTTTATTTATTATTTTAAGTATATACTAGTTGTGCCTCGCGTTTTCACATTACGGTTAATGCTTCGCTCTTATGAGTTGTAGCGCGAAGTAAAATAGCCTTTAGCCTTCCCCAATAAATAAACTATCTAACACAAGAAGCATTTTTCAGTAATTCTTGAGATTAGCGCACAAATAAATAAACAAACTATATAAATATAAGATTTACACAATTAATCAGATCATAACAGAAAAGTATATATTTGTTTACTTACCCAAAGTTTTGTTTGATATAACTCACCTAGAAAGCATTATAAACTTATAATAAAATCTAATAATAAGTTTTTCAAAGTGTAACTTAAAAACAACACATTCTAAAATAAACAAATAATTATTATATATAAAATAAAAAGAAAGATAAATTAAAAATAACCATATTAAGCCTAAGTAACTATCGATGTCACAGTGAGGCAAGGTCTCCAAAATGATGGCAGCATCACCTCTTTGTATAGCCAGACTATATGCTAGCCGCCAGCTCTTCGGTCACTTATAGTTTCGACGAGGCGGGAAGACAGCTCTTTGAAAAAAAAATAAAATTGAAAATAATAAAATTGTCTCAATTGCGTCATTACGCTGTGCTTCACTCGCCCTGATTAAAAAAAAAACGAACTGTCAATTAATATAAAGTTTCTTCTAACCGAGTAACATTTCCTTAATGCCGTGAAAGCCTTTTCATGTTCAAAAGCAATTTTATTGTTGGTAATTGGAGAAATGTGTGGTTCTTATAGCTGCCAATACTTGCCGTAATAAAATGATATGGGCGTCGAAAGTAACGGCTCTATTTCCATTAGCTAATCAAATATGATATTTTAGGTGTTTTTCTTATATTTGATACTTGGCTCAATACTACTCGCTTTAATTAAGAAATATTTTTAGCCCCGGATTAAAAAAGAGGGGTGTTATATGTTTGATGTGTGCATCTGTGTGTCTGTCTATGGCGTCGTTGTTCTTCAATGAATGGGCCGATTTCGATGCGGTCGTTTTGTTTGAAAGCTGATGTAATCGGGATGGTTATTGACTAAAATTAATGTAGATTTTTTCAGACGTTTGAAGGTTGATCGGCTCTTTTATGATTTTTGAAAGAATCGATGATCGAGATCCATTTTATCATGAACAATATTAAAATAACACATGTAGTTTGACTTAAAACTGCACCATCATCAGAAATCAATCATATATAATTCCACACCAACTTACAACAGGAGTATCGTGTTGAAGCCCATTGAAACGGTCTTAAGTCTCTTAAGGGTTTTTTTTTTTATTTTAAATTTTATTTAATATACTTATAGATTCTTTAAATTCATTTTTATTAGCCAAACACGCTTTGCTGTGGTCCGGTTTTAATGTGTGGAACAACAGCTTTCGATCTTTTCCTATTTCATATTCTTCTTCAGCACTCATTCAGTTTTAATATGGCAACGCATTTCTGGCCGTTCTGGTGCAGAAAATCTTCATGGGCGGTGGTTATCATTTAACATCAGGTGATATTGTTCGTTTGTCAGGAGTTCAAGAGGTTTGTTGTAAATCAAAATATTGGATCAAGTAAACGAAATTCGTATTTAGCTTGAAGTCGGTTCTCCTTTTTAAAAAAAGTCTTGTATTTTCGTAAAGAACTAGTATACGAGTATACCAAAATACATTAACATTATATATTTTAAATTTCGGCATTTATACTATTCATATTTAATATAACGAGTCGTATCGCGATACCTAATGGTAGTAATACCTTTTTTTTTGCCCGACGTTTTGACGAAGTTGCATTCGTCATGGTTACGAGCTGACCCAGACCGTGACCACGACGAATGCAGCGTTTACCATTAGATATCGTGATAAGACCCGTTATACTAAATATGAATATAGTAACATGTTTCGTATTGGATTATAGAGAAGATAATTATAAAGTATCCTTAAAAGGTTATATTGTATCAGCGAATAATTTTATATAGAACGAATATTGGAACAAGTTTCACAAAGCAGGGAAGTTTGTTTTTGAAAAGATTTTTTACTAATTTTTATTTATAACGCTTTATACCTATATAGGTACTAGCTTTTGCTCGCGTCTTCGCTCGCGTTAATATAAATTTTATTTTTAAATATCACGCATTTGTAAATAATTAAATATAGATGATGACCATCTAGAATGCTGTGTGCTGTACGGTGGTGAAGAGTTGCAACTGCTAAATTTCTGTTTTAATTCATCTCGTGCTCAGCGCTGAAAGAAAACATCATGAGAAAATCAGTTCGGAGATATTCTGACACATGTATGTATGTATATCCCCCAACCCGCAGTGGAACAGCGTGGTGGATTAATCTCTAAACCTTATCCTCATTGGGGGAGGAGGCCTTTGCCCAGCAGTGGGATATTTACAGGCTGTTACTTTACTTTACTTTTTTCTTTTATACTGTGTTTTAGTTCCTTTTATATGAAAACTACCGACGTAAATTACTCGCCTATAATTAAGTGGACGGTATGTAGAATATGCGTTGGTTACTCAGAGTTTAATTATCAATGTAAATTGAAGTATAATGAGGTTTAAATTATTTAAGTATTCATTTAAATAAGGCTTTTTGAAGTCTGTATTGTTAAATAATTTAATTTTATAATGAAATTAAAAAAGGGGGATCGTAATACGAAAACAAAAATATTCAATTTTGTATTGGGAACTTTAAAAAAACTCCTAAACCAATTTTGATAAAAATATAATGGGACCAAGAGAAGAGAATGCCCTTTCTAAAAAAAAAAAAGAATTACTTAATTAGGTCTAGCCGATTTTGAGTAATCTGTAAACATACATACATAAAAAATTAAGAAATAGAAATTGGCAGCTTTATAAGAAAATGCCTAAGTAGATTACTTTCAATAGATAATTTTGATGTAAAAATCAAAGTATTGTTCTTTTTTTGGTGCTGCATTTTCCACTTTGATAAACATATTATTGAGTTTTGGAAGCATTAAAAAATACATTACGAATCAGAACCTCATCCTTTTTTGAAGTCGATTGAAAAGTGCAAGTTTTTTTTGTAGAATAAGTGTTCCGTTAAAGCAGAGGAAAACATTTAAGATTACGGTAATTTTTCTTTAATCTATATATTTCATGTCAATGTATCTTTAAATCTTTAGGGTAGGCCTATGTCCAGCACTGGGCTTTCTAAGGCTTAAATGATGAATGATGCTCATGACGATATTTGTGCATTTTTTATATATATTTTATCAAACAATACCTTAAGAATCGAATAAGAAAGCTTTTTAAACGAATAAATTTTTGGTCGTACAAAAACCTGGTAACTGTTCTTAAATAGCTTAAACATTTTAGTTTAAATTACTAACCTACGTATACAAGAAATACGAGATGTAGACGTAGTTCCTTCGAGTACTTTGTCGAATAATATCATTAACAATAAACATGATCAAAATAATTTCTCTAGTTATAACTATTATTGCTATTGTAAAACATTTCAAGTCCTATTAAATTTTGCTTCAATTGTCCTTTTATTATTGGTAATGACATAGAACAGAAATTTACTTATAAGTGGCGTGGATAAGATTTTACTAGATAAATAAAATAAATGAATAACTGAATCTGATATTAACTTTAAAACAAAGATTTTTGTAATCTTTTACTATCTGTTTCATTTCTTGTTAAATTTTGGTAACAGCTGTAAGAAATTGATATGATAAAGATTATGATGTTACACAATGTGATAAACAGTCGTAAATAAATAGAACATATAAGAAAATTTAGTTCAAAAAGAAATGTAAGATTTTTTTTTTATAAAAA
The DNA here is from genome assembly GCA_037950945.1 of Hypolimnas misippus. Lineage (NCBI taxonomy): Eukaryota > Metazoa > Arthropoda > Insecta > Lepidoptera > Nymphalidae > Hypolimnas > Hypolimnas misippus. The sequence goes on from JBBEEQ010000029.1 coordinate 13,122,812, forward strand.
TAGCTTCAAATAATCTCACAGCCGCCTTAAATTTGGTGTTAATTCATTTAAATCAGTGTAATTTGTTCCACTTCCCAAGTACTTCAAGAAAAAAAAATGCCGCGGTATGCTTCAAATTACATATTAAAGAGCATGGTAGTTCTTTGTGAATAAAAACAAAACGGATTTTTGTTATTTTAAAACATTATATGAAGAATTCATAAAAACCTTATAATATTATTATGATTTATGCGCCTTTTAAAGTACTTTATTCTAGGGTAGGTATTAGTCTGTATTTTAACCCGTACGCTATGTAAATTGTACCACCGCATAATTTACACGGGTCTATTTAAGTGGACAGTTCATCCGCAATCCGACCCCGACCGCCATTTTATGTTTTTGCTCTACATTAAAACACGAAGACAACTAGGTTTATACAACTGGATTAGGTCTATTAAGTAGACAATATAAGTATATAAAATAGATAAATATAGTAGATAAAATGATATGAAACACATAGGCAATTTATTTTATTTGTACGTGTGTTCACGTGCGTTTTTACATGTGTGTAGACGTGTCGAATGTACAAATGTTTTCATAATTTTTATATGCTGAGAGTTTAAGGAAATGTTATCACCATCACCATTAATAGGAACTATTTATGGAAATCGTATATTGTTTCCAATATATTGAGTTGATTGGATGAAAATGGATAGTAAAGCATTTTGTACCATACTCTTCGGATTGTAAACAAAAACGTTTGATGTGAACTCGGTAAATATTAGTATTAATTAGTATATTAAAGTTTATATTCTAAGGTCTTTTCGTCTATTCGAAGCATTTCATTCATTATAATAAGACACACATATAATTTTCCTTCCACACTGTACCCAAGTCAGATTTTAATCAAATTGACAGAACGCGTAAAAACAGTGACACTGCTCATCAGAGCTTAGATCCTTATCAACAATTTAATCATCCTTACACATTCCAGTTCAACTTATTTTTATATTCTAAGGTCTTTCCCTCTATCGTAAGGAATACTTTCATTATGATAAGCCACATATACAATTTTTCTCCCATACTGTACCCAAGCTAGATTTTAATCAAAGTGACAAAATGCGCAGAAATAGTGACACTGCTCATTATATCTCAGGGCCTTATGTAAACAATTTAATCATCCTTACACATTCCAATTCCACTAACCTTTCTCTTCTAAGAGCTGTCCGTCTATTCGAAGAAATGCATTCATTATGATAAGCCACATATACAATATTTCTCCCATTCTGTACCCAAGCCAGGTTTTAATCAAAGTGACAAAACGCGTAGAAACAGTGACACTGCTCATCAGAGCTTAGGGCTGTCGCTAATCCTTCCATCCGTCTTGATCGCACGCACGAGCCTGAAAAATTACATAGCTGATGGCGTTTTGTATTTTTTCCATTTACTATACACGATTCCGGCGGCTTATCTTTTAACTTTATTAAAATCGAGCGGCATTTTGTCGTATCTCTTTAAGGTTCCCTATCGTTCTTTGTTTAGAATTTTGTTATATCAATCCGTATCATCAAAATTGCGTATCTTTGTGGATTTCAAAAGTAATAATATTATATATGCATCTTTTTCATATAATGCTAATTTCAAGAATTACTTATATATATATTTTTTTTTAAATATTTTATATAGTATAATTTCTGTTTACCATAGAATCATAATACGAGTATATTGATTACGCAAAGTTAGAAACGGATTACATTATATTTACTTTAGCCATTTTCCTTTTTGATCTTTAATCCTTGTTTTATAAGGTCTATAGTCAATACGACTTCTTATATATATCCATATCAATATTTAAAATCATCTTTCAACCAAAAAAAGACAACATAAAAATCCTGACACACAGTTACACACGTCAAACTTATAACACTCTTCTTTAATTAGGGGATTTTTATAGATAATTGAAATGTTAATCGAGAAAAGTACTATAGAGTGAATCGACACATTATATAATATTGTTTTTATATTTTACTACTGCAGATCTTGTTTTATGATCCATGGACGGTGATCACTTAAGATCAGGTGTCCCGTTTGCTCGTTTGCGATTTAAAGTTAAATTCGTCAAAATTGGTTGCCATCACAACCTAACGAACAAACAAACACACAGACAGAAGCTGTTGCTTTCGCCGTTGTAATATTATTATGAATAGCTTTCTTGGCCATACAGGTGCATTCGTGGCTTTATACTCGCTCGTAACCACCCAAGTTTATCCGCATCTAAATCGTTCCCCACTTTATACACCTAACTAAACACGTATTAAAAATCGTCTGTTTATCATCTTAACTTAGTTCGTATACTTAAATTAAGCAGCAAGATATAATTAAAACGATTTAACGTACAATAACTTTAAGTTACTACAACATCATACAGTTCAAAGCGAACCCGACTCTCATTCGCTCTCCCGACTTTGTAAAATAAACAAGAATTAAAAAGTATATTTTAACAGCGGAGTAATCCAACGTGTGCGTTTATTTTTGCACTACACCAAATGTACGTAACATCAACAGGAAACGTTCGCAAAAACTGGAAACAGCTTGCTCGTACCCGGCAAATACCAGTTTTTACCGGATTAAGCCGGCGCAAGTCGGATATGCAAATAAGTGTATGAGAATTTACAGTTGTTGTATGCAAAGTTGCAGTTTAACTAAACCTTTTTAATACTAAACGAACACTAATCTTTTACTTTTGTAGAGAAAATGCTAGACGTTTTACTTACCGAAACGTTAATGCGTATACAAATTTGAACGTTCGATTTTAAGTCTTAATGACGTGGAGATAAAGTGTATTTCAGCTTAAATGTACGAATAAAATATAGCAACGATCTTGGATAACGAAAGTTATGTGAAAAGGGGAAACATGTCACATTATTCATCGTTTTATAAAGTTGTAGTCAAAACGAGCCTACGAAGTTCAACATTTTTGTACGTTTATACAAAAAATATAACTTTTATTTTCACTAAATATAATTTATTCAACACATAAAATGGTACTCTGGTGACTGGTATAAATTTGTGATGTAAAACGTTTGGACTATATTATTATTTATGAGCAAGTATGTGATAGTTTATATTAAAAGTGTTTGTTTAAAATGTAACAGATTTCATAAATTAAAAGAAATTACATTACAGTAATTGAGCACTCTTTATAGTTGGACGCTGATAAGCAATACTACGTCAAGCCTCGCGGACTTCATTTTAAGAAAATGGCGTCTAAAGATGTCAAACCTATTCTTAATTTCTTTGAAGTAATATACATATATACGTAAGACGTAAATATCCGTCTGTTCTTTTATATTTTAATAAAAGGTATAATGAATTAAAAGCAGACTGGTATAATAAGAAGTTTCATCTAATAAAAAGTTACCATTACTACTATTATTATTACTACTACAACCATCAATAGTTAGTACATTTTTACAATGCATCGTTGCATTGCATTTTAAGGATTAGTTACAATTGTAAAAGATATAGAGTTGAAATTTTCACTATGTATATCCATTGTCCTTATAAGAAAAAATTATAAAAATGGTCAAGTGCGAGTCGAAGATTAGATTTTTTTTATTTGCTGTTATAGCACTTCTATTATTTATATATATTTTTATATATTCTATTACTAGCTGTGCCTTGCGATTTCACTCGGTTATTGCTTCGCTGCTATGAGTCGTAGCGTGATGTAATATAGCCTATAGCCTTCGTCAATTAATATACTATCTAACACAAAAATAATTATTCAATACAAACCTGTTCCTGAGAGTAACGCGTTCAACAAACAAACTCTTCAGCTTTATAATATTAGTATAAAAACAAAAAAAAAACATTTACTTAGTACTTTTCGATAGGCCATATGTATTTCAGTGAAAATTATGAAAAAATATTTTATAAAAGCTGGTACAGTGTAATCTAATTCATGGACATGGCAAGACGCAAAATTCCGGGGCAAACTTAGATTTCCCAGCTATCTGGCAACCGTATATGGGGCTCTTGATCGAGTACTTTTCATGAGAAGATGACGAGTACGGTCAGTTATCTAGATGATGTCACTTAGGAGTAAAATATTTTTTAAAATATCTCTGTAATAAATATATTTTCCAAAGTTCATTAACTATTTAATACCTGACAAAAAACAAACAACATCATTGACCAAAAAGTAAAAATAAATGTTTAAAATGACGCCCTAAGTTAATCTGAGTTGTGGAGTCAAAGAATTGTTTATTAAATGGGAATTTTGCACATTCATTCACATAATATCTGATAACCGGCATTATTTTACCTGCATCTAATCTTCTTTACATAATATAAAACAGTCGCTTACTGCCGTCTGTACGCTTAAATCCTTTAAATTGCGCAACGGATTTTAATGCGGATTTCATCAATAAACCAAGTGATTTAAGAGAAATATATACATATATGTATAGATAGCTGTACACCGCGATTTTACCCGCGTTTATTTGCGGAAATTGGTATTTATCTAATGTTTATCTTCCTTACTTGAATCAGATATTGTTCACTATTTTATTGGTTTTAAACTTATTTTCGTGTATTTTTAGGGTTCCGTACCTTAAAAGGAAAAACGGAACCCTTATAGGATCACTTTGTTGTCCGTCTGTCTGTCTGTCTGTCTGTCTGTCTGTCTGTCTGTCTGTCTGTCTGTCGGGATGTCAACCCTTTTTTCTCAGAAATGCATAGACGTATCATGTTAAAATTAATATCATATACTCAAGTCTACGATGACATGCGGCCGTGAAAATATTAAAGTTCTAAGTCAACGCAATCAAAAGATAATGGAAAATATGTCGTATATTTTGACCATTTTTGCGTTTTTGCAAGGGAATCAAAACCTATAGGGTACTTCCCATTGACCTAGCACGATGAAATTTGGCAAGAAGTAAGATCTTATGGTACAAATAAAGGAAAAAATCTGAAAACTGTAAATTTTTGTATGTATGTTTGTCTGTTTGTCTTTCAACCTTTTTCTCAGAAACGCGTGAAGGTAACAAATTTTTATCAACGTCAAGTACTCAGAGTTGTAATTACTAAGAGCTGTGAAAAAATGAAACTTCTAAGTTAACGCAATCAAAAGATACGGTCATTTATATCACATATTTTGAGTATGATAGCGTTTTTAACGTTTTCGCAAGGGAATCAAAACCTATAGGGTACTTCCCATTGACCAAGCATTATGAAATTTGGTCAGGAGCAAGGTCCTTTAGTATACATAAAGGAAAAAATCCGAAAACTGTAAATTTCAGTTCGTGTGTCTGTCAGTCTGTACGTCTGTCTTTCAACCTTTTTCTCAGGAACGCGTAAATGTATCAAGTTGTAAATTGATCAAGCGGAAAATATATTAATCTTAGAATTAAAATTATATGTACTTGTAACAAATTAACATAGAAGTTGACCATGGTCAAAAAAACAATTTTACAAACACTGCGAAGAAATTTGTATCAATACGAAAACATTAAAAAGCAGCAAACCCTTATAAACAACGCAATGCAATCTATATATCGCAGCTAACAAAATGATAGCGCGATGCAGCGTACAGCTAATGCCATCTATTACAACATTATGACATTAACTGTGATATAATTCTGCTCGATTAATAAAAATTTTTATTTTAATTATTATTTAAACGCGCTAAAAATTATAAAATAAACTTTTCATTTAAAAGTTTTATCGTCGATTCATAACGTTATTACATAATTAACATTCAATATAAGAGCTTCACGCGATTTGATTTAAGTACTCGTATTGACTTAGTACGAAAATTTTAAAATTAAATTCAAACAGATCGAGTTATTTAATTTACTTATTTATCTACACATATAAGTCTTCTGGTTATTAGTAATATAATTAGTTATTTATAAATAAACAATTAGTTTTGTTCGAATTAAGGACTAATTATTTTCGTCTTGGCAACACTAATATATATTTCGATATTTTGATTGATAATGTAAATCTAAATATTTTACGAACGTAGTGCAGGGGTAGTGGAGTGTAGTAGAAAATAAATAAAAATAAAACGAGAATAAAATATAATATAATTATGTTGTTAATGTCAAAGTCAACAAGTTAGTTCATTGAAATTGTCAAGAGATGGCGCTAGATGTATCCTGAATCGCGCTATAACTTTTTTTTTTGAAAGTATAAGGTGTATTAGTACTTAAAATAAAATTTTGTGTTTCCATGGATTGCATCCATGATCGTGTTTTAAATTAAAGTGCTCCTAAGTAGTTTCAAAATAGTTTTTGGGACGTGATCCATATTTACATAATATTTGATTATATTTAAGCGACTTCTAAAAAGGAGTGTTTTCAATTCGACCTTGTATTTAATTTTTTTTTTATGTTTGTTTGCCGATTACGCCGCCATTTGGGTACCGATTTTAATTTTTTTTTTTTTTGTTTGAAAAGGTATACTTCCAAGGTGGTCTCATTGTCTTCAGGTCAGGATCAGATGACGGTTTCCTGGAGAAATTGAGGGAACTCCTCAAATATTATAGGCAAGCGTATACCGATTTTATTTTTAGGTATTTTTGATAGTAACTTATGTTGGAACTGATGATGAAGACCACAAATGGCCTAGATGGGTTAGTCTTATATAGATTTCTATAAGTTTGTACGGAACCCTCGTTGCGCGAGTCCTACTCGCACTTGACCAGTTATTTTTATTTGTCAGTACTCAGAATATTAGCTATAAGTGAAAAAAGGCCCGTCAAAATCTGTCTAGCCTTTTCAGAGATTAGCCGTAACAAACAGACATACTGACAAAAATGTTAAAAATTTTGTTTTTGTTGTAAGTACCGTGTATAATTTTATATACATTTAGTTAAAAGCTGTTAATTTGAAATAACAAACAGATACATCAGTTTTATTTATTTACAGATACATGTACATTATAGTAGAAAAAATCGAGAATTTCAAAGATTCGTATTGTGATGCCCCAATAACTTCATTGCACCCGTGCGAAGCCGGGGTGGATCGCTAGTAGGTATAAAAAAAATCAAGTCAATTAATATAATGGAATCTTTTTGGTACAATTCAATTCAAATTCAATTCTTTGGTTAATGGCTTTTAGTTGTGCCAATTGTATGTTATTTTGCCATCCCACGTGGAATGGAGATAATACGATTGAGATTAGTCGGTGGGGTCGAGAATCCAAAATCTTCTTGGTATTTGAGAAAGTAGGAATGTCGGTATTAAACGTTCTGTCACCGCGATGACAGTACGATTGGTGGGAAAATGAAACAATTTCATTTGATGCGACATTTGAATGATTTGAAAATGATTCGATTGTGCTCATTCGATTTTATTATTTATAATATTTTCTTTTATTTTACTTTATCTGTATATTATTTTGTGAAGCAAAAACTTTGTACCACTAGTTACGAAAATTGCGCGGACTAGGGAATATGAAATTTCGCACTTACAAGTTTATATAGAGGATTGTTCATACTTTTTTTTATTAAGAGTAAAACAAATAAATTAAATCAATAAAAAAACATTACACACACTACCACATATTTGACACACACACGCAGATGTGTATACTCTTTTGCTTATTGTTAGTCTGTGGTCGTATTGAAAATAGATTACCTATGGTCAACCTTGAAATCGGTTGAAAATTTAACGAACTACGTCGGAATTCTGACCACTAGGCGACCACTAGTTGCTAGGCAATTAGCAATACAAAATAAACATTTTTAGGCACTATTGTTTTTCTTATATCTATTTACAAAACTTATAAGATTTCATATTGGTGTAATCACGATTGTGTAAAAAATTACAAATAATATAAATTCGTAAGTAACTTTGTCTATTCTTTATGTTATCACGTCTATACAGCTGACTCATTTTGATGAATTCTTGCATAAAGAGTGATTGGGCTTTGTTTAAGTTTTTTACACGGAAAAAAAACGTGAAATGAAATAAAATAGAAGATGCAGTTTTTTACAGAAAAAGCCGCAGTGCAGTCTGTACTGTGAGATCACTCCCAAAGAAACACCATAATCTACTTATTAAGTTTATTAGACTTTACACTGCACTCATTTACATATACTATTCAATCAAATATCATAGCAGTACTACCATATAAATTATACAATTATAACAATATATCTCGACTAGACTTTCGTCTTTTCAAGTTAGCACCCGCCTGGGGCACACCGCCAACCGCCAAGAAGAATGTCACTTTTTCCCGCCATAAAACTCTGCTCCCGATTGGTTCATGACATCACGTTGTCATCAGCCAATCGTCGAGCAGCCCGCCAAATATTTTTACGTATTAAATGTTGCTATACTAGAAATTAGTTTTTATAAACAAGCTTTTTTTTTTAAATATAAATCAAAAATTACAAGACCTAACAGTACATGGCTTAAAAATTAAGGGGCAGGTCCGCATTTACTGCCCTCTATCGAAGCCACGCATAACATAGCAAGTAATTAATCAAAAAAATCATAAAGATCCATTCTCATATACGTGTCGATGATGAAACGGGTCAACTTTATTCGCACAACTGACCAAACAATGTGATTGTGCCCATCGCAATACATTATCCAAGCCGAAAATGACTGACGATGGCCCAGGTGTCAGGGCGATACAAAGCGAATTGAAAGAGATGGATGGCCGCGGTCGAAAGGACCGTGACAAATTGCCCAAGGTTTTTTTTAGGGTTAAGACTGCGTCATACGTGAATTCAGTGTGATTGGTATAGAATGTTTTGTTTTAATTTTTTTTATATAGGTACAGATGAAATTAGGTTGAGAGCGTTGGTTTTTAAATTCAAAATCGCGGGGCACAACTAGTTTAATATAAAAATCTAAAAACAACGCAGACGAATTCTAAAACGATACATTTGAGACACTTATCTCAAACGTAATATTTTATATTATTTACATAGCAATCCCCAAATTAAAATACCTGTAACCATTAAAACAAGATTTAAGTAATTAAAAAATAAATAAAACATCCGATTGCCTACTAAAAATCAACCATTTTAAACTTTAAGAATTTTATATACTCTGTGCCTTTTGCGCCTTAAAGACAAATCTAATCATGTATCAATTATCAAATTTGATTAAGCTATTGAGAAGATGCAATTGGATATATAAACGGACAAACTTAGTCCTTCTATATTCCTCTATTTAGGCTATGCCGCAAAGAAACCACACTAAAGTACATAAATGGACGCTGATATGCAATACTGTGTCAAGCCACACGGACTTTATTTTGAGAAAATGGCGTCTAAAGATGTCAAACACATTTTTAACAAATTTATTTGAAGAAGTATATATACATCTTTTCTTTTATTTTTGATAAAAGGTATAATAAATTAAATTCAGACTAATATATTTAATATATTATCTAATAAAAAGTTTTTTTATGTATATTTGAGGTTATTGTATAATTTGCAAAATATGGAACGCACTTCAATATTCGAACCAATTAATTAAGAAACTTTTTACCGTACTTATTTAGTTTAAAGGACTTCAATATTTTTTAATAATGTTAAATAGGTGCTGCAGTATCTAATACACCAATATCTCCAAATTCGACTTTTTGTGGGTTATCACATTATTGCTTATCAGCATCCAAAAACTCCACAAACATAGAGCACATGAAGCCAGTCGAACTAAAAAACAAATATACCTCATCAAATACGGTTCCCGCAGTCGAGAAGTTCGAGGAAGTTAAATCCATAAATACTTATCAGCCGCTCAGAAACATGCACTAGCCTAGTTATATTTCTTGGTGAAACTTCACAAATGTCATAACCAGGTCAAAGCGAATTTCAATTAAGGTTTGTTTATGCAATATTTTATTTATTAAAGCGTTAAATATAATGGGCGAGTTTCGAAATGCAATCAAAGTTAATGAAACCTTGTATGTATTGTAGTATTAGCGGTCCGCACCGGCTTTGCCTGTACCGTTTATTTCTTATTTTACTTCCTTAGGGGTGAAATTTCCTAAAATCCTATCTTAGAGGATGCTTACTATATAAAATATAACAAGTGCCAAAATTTCAAGTCAATAGCATCAGCGGTATTATCTCTGTGTTTGATGAAGCAATCAGTCAGTCAGGACAAGTAATTATGTATGTGTAGATATGACGTCTCGTTAAGGTTGCGACTGATCGACTCGTATCAAAGTATGCGGTTTTAAGCGGTTTATTAGGCACCTGAAATATTGCGCCCATAATTTAACAGCCCGCAATCCTAAAAAACTAAAGCTTAACGTAAGCCTTCGTCTTTTGATGTTTGCTACATTTCGTAACGCGCCGCATCGCGTCGCGTTTTTTGGACACGTAGGCCATTTAAATAGGTGTCAAATTTTCGCACCGCACCGCACCGCATCGCGTTCAGTTACGTAGGAAGCTGGGAAACACGTTAAAATAATGATGGGGTAAGGTCAATACGTTGGAGCATTTGCTGACTGAGCGGCTCGGCTTGCTGTACTGATTACACGAATGCTCACATTGTAACGTCAACTGAGTTCAACGAGTTACGTTGAAATGATACGGTTGGTCGCTGGCTTTTGTTGTTCAAAAATGTTAATAAAAGATGTCATATGTTCTAACCAGTGTGCTGGATAGTATTTCGGAAAACATCCAATATTTCTGGTAAATGTGGTTGATTTACTTAGCTTAAACGTATGTATGAACACGGTATGACGTCGCGTCGTGACTGATTATGACATTGTAATGTGTAATAACGCGACGTCATAACCTTGCACGACGTTTCAACGCGCCATGACGTGACGTCGTAATGTATGTAAGTATGTATTTACAAGCAATGTTTTCATTCACGATTATGCAAAAGAAGAAATCTAATCTGCATCTTCCTACACTGGGTCATCTAATATACTGGGTTATATCGTATGAGATATAACATAGAAAACCATTGAAAAGTAAATCGTTTTGACTCTTGTCATCATCAACATTATCAGTCATCTTTTTTTTGAATCATCAATCAATTTCATCTATCTTTTTTTGTAATTAACTTTTATAAACGAACTTGGCATTATACAATTGTGTTATACTTTTTTAGTCAACATTATTTTAATGTTATTCGCTGATACGTAAACTATTATTAAGTAAATTTACTTTTTCAGTAATCAGTATGAAACATGCCTAAATCACGCAGTTTTATACTTCAATAATCAGTTATGGCTTTCTGACGAGGGTATGGCATGCCTCTAATAGCTGTAAACAATGCGCCTTGAAAGTTACACCTTTCCGTTTTGTTGCGAATTAGTTTAGTATATAATGGTTAGATTTCTTGTTAAGTTAGGTTCACTGAACTTTGATTTTTTGTATCAGAAAAGTTACCTTAGTTTAGCGTTATGATTTTGACAGCCTATGAAATATGTATGTATGTATGTACGTATATAATATATATGTGAACGTACTTGTGACGACGGCTTTTCAAACTTGAATACGTATTGAATAACGTTCTATGAGTTTGTATCGATATTCTTGCTTTTTCATTAATTTTGTTTAATTCAGTATTATGATTTCTCATAATTTTTTACAATTTCCTTTCTCATAATTAAGCAATAATCTGTAAATCCACAAAAAGTCAAATTTCGGGATAATTATATATTCTGATAATGCATAAGATTTTTAATATTATTAAAAAAATTTCCTAGTCATCTGAACTAAATAAGTACGGAAAAAAATATTCTTAATCTTATGTTTAGAATATTGAAGTGTTTTCCATATTTTGGTTTATGCAATAATCTACTTCATGAAACAGATTTATTAAGAATAGGTTCGACATTATATATTTTAAACTTTCGCAATTTATACTATTCATATAACGGGTTTAAATATAAAAAAATTAATATGACTGAACTGACTGTCAGCCCGTAACCACGATGAATGCAAGTTCGTCGAAACGTCGGGCAATAAAAAGGTATTACTACCATTAGTTATCGCGTTATATTAAAAAGGTTTGACATATTTAGACGCTACTTCCTCAAAATGAAATCCATGTGGCTTGACACAGTATTGCTTAATAGCATAAAGATAGTAAAAATTTATTATTTTAAATGCCAAATTAATATAGCTAATTGCTCAAATGACTTACCTACCTACGATTAACAAGCATTTCAACACGATACATAACAATTCTGTTTGTATATTTGATGGCAACATTGATCTCGGACGCGATACTTATCAAGCTGGTACGTCCGCAAGGAATTTATGTCTCCTGAGGGAACAGTTACAATGATAAATGTGGTAACAAATTATCCGTTGCCGTGGAACAAGGTGAGGGGAAACACATTAAAGTTTATAAGGAGAAGAAACGGTCATTGGCATTTTATTCATTTTCATATATCTATCAAATTCTTGGTGTTATTCCAATAAATATTGGTGTATCTATAGGTGGTGCAAGTGTGGGAATAATCTTTTTTTCTTTGTCATTTTTTGGGCTTTATTTCATTATGCTTAAGTGCCTTTACAGAAAATGATTGAAATTTTGTTGCTAGGTGAAAGGTTTATCTATACTTCTATATCTATACTAATATTATAAAGAGGAAAGATTTGTTTGTTTGTAATGAATAGGCTCCGAAACTATTGGACCGATTTCAAAAATTCTTTCACATTTAGAAAGCTACATTATCCCCGAGTAACATAGGCTATATTATATTTAAAAAAAAATTAGGGATCCTTACTAAAATTCTAATAATGTAATCCAAGGTGTAAAAAAATTACCTAAAAAAATCCTTACGTCGCGTGCGCTGCAAAAACTATTGATGATAGAACAAAATCATTCACCACGACTTTGCAGAACTCATCATTATCTACAAAAAGTATCGCGACAGCATATGTCTAAATATTATAGTTATGTCACAGTAAGCGGTTTTTTGTTCTAAAAATTTAATTTATATGCCGCCGCTTGAAAAGGCTCTTTATTTGTACCTTGGTATTAATCCTTATCAAAATAAATAAATTACTTTATATTTAGGACGGCTTCAATACCTTTTCATAACTTTTTGAATTATTCATTCGGACATTTCATTCGGAAGATATCACGAGTTTAAAAATGCAAGTGTTAGAAAAAAGTCGCGTGGTTGTCGCTCACCGCGCTCAGCTAGCCAGCATGCGATGTAGGCTCCATGTAAGCGTCACTGGGGTACGGGTACTTTTTTTTTGAAACCCGACGCAAAAAAGAAGGGTGTATGTGTGTGTGTGTGTGTGTGTATGTACCCGTGCGAAGCCGGGGCAGGCCGCTAGTATTTTCATATATCTATCAAATTTTTGGTGTTATTCCAATAAATATTGGTGTATCTATAGGTGGTGCAAATGTTGGAATAATATTTTTTTCGTAGTCATTTTTGGGCTTTATTTCATTACACTTAAGTGCCTTTACAGAAAATGATTGAAATATTGTTGCTAGGTGAAAGGTTTATCATTATAAAAGTTGATCGTGACTCGTTAGGTAACGGAGGAATTTCTTCGCTTGAGTTGAGAATTGATGTAGAATTTAAAAATCTCAAGAAAAAATAATAAAAAATAATTTTATATTTTTATTCAGTTTTTTTTTACTTTTTAAAAGCGTACCATGCAATCAAAATCACACTCAAATTTATGCACTTATTTCAAATATAATTCCTTTGGCTGTAATAATAACTAAGGACGAAAGCAATAAATTTAATTAACTAATTATATTATATGTATAGTTATTATGGAAATAATAATTTGCTTTAATATACAGATGTTTCAATTAAATACTCCATGTACTATTGGATACCGAATTAATTGAATTGAAAACGTTTTCCTTTCAAACAGTTAATGTCAGACAAATATGTTCGTCTGAAATATAACACGAAATGGTGTTTGAGTACATAAGAGACGTTCGGTCGAAGTGATAGCGATTTAGTAATGAAACAATAGATCTAAAATAATGACTGATATGATAGACTTCCTTTTTTACCCGACTGCGCGACGCACAGCGACGGATAGCGTGTTTGGTCGATTTTTGACGCAATAATGTGAAACACAAAAATGAAAATTGACGTACTATTTGGAGTATCGTTGAGGTATTTAAAAATAATTTTTCGGTTTCTTACATCGTTTTTCAATCAGAATTACCGTTAAGAATCTATAACGTCTTAAAGTTGGTTTTTAACGATTCTCACTTATAGAGTGAGTAATTCAGGTAGATCAAGGCAGAACCATTATTCAAAATAATTTCAATAATCGTTAAACTGAACTATAAGGTCAGTACAGTCAGCTCGTGACCATGACGAATGCAACTTCGTCGAAACGTTGGACAATAAAAAGGTATTACTACCATTAGTTATCGCGATAAGACCCGTTATATAAAATATGAATTATAAGGGCCCGCAACGCGTTTTCCATCCCTCTATATTGAAGATGTCCATGGGCGATAGTAACCACTTAAGTTTGAACTGTCTGTTCATTTGCCTTCTTTAAAAAAATAACCATTCAACCAAACCGTCCAACCAAACTTGGACTCTCCACTGTCACTCCAGCCACACCCAACGCTGACTACAAATCTGCGCAGCTCCAATTAGTGGAGCTTAACGTTAATCCGCGTGGAACAAGCCGAAAATAACTACAACACGTGAATAAGCAAACGCTAGGAGATTAGTGCGGGCGTGAATTTGTTTTAATTACGAGATGAATCGCCGCTTGTTTGAGCGACAGAATCTCATGCTTTTAGCGATGGTTGGTGTTTCTCAAAAGTTCTGTTGTTATATGAGATCGTAAGTTGATTAAATTTCTGTAGTCCATTGCGTTTTTATGTGTGTTAATAATATGTATGTGTATTGATGCTGAATCAGAGACAAAAATATACTAATTTCAAATTAAGTGACTTTTGCGTTTTTTTTGGTTCGGAGTATATACTTTATCACACAATATATACTACGAAACTATTAGATCGATTTAAAAATATGTTTTACGAATAATATCTTTGGCTATATTACATCACGCTACACCACACAGGAGCGAAGCGGAAATCATAAACGCGAGAGAAACCGCGAGGGGTAGCTAGTTAGTTCATAATTTGTCTCATTGCAGTTGCCAAATCCTTATTCAAGCCAAATTTTGACGAAAACAATGATTGCAAAATTCAACCAAGATATTAACCATTTTCTTAAATTTTCATGTGCCACAAATGTTTTTAAAATAAGTTAATGTTGTGACACCCGATACAGTGACTTCGACGGATTTCCTTGACAGAGACATGAGGTGGAATGTGGAGGTTAAGATAACGGCGAGGGTGCATTAGTCGATAATGGGAGAGAACATTGGTAATGTTGATGTTCGACAATGAGCTGAAAATTCGAATTTAATGTGTTTGTGACCAGAGGGTGCAACGCGTGGCTTTGGAATGGATTGTCGATGCAAGTATTTTTTTTTAATTTTAATTGGGAATTACTTCATATAGTGATTTTGAAAATAAAATATAGTTTTAAAATGGCTTAAAATATTCAAGTATTTTTATTTTGATGATGTCAATTTACAAATTAAAAAAAAATAAAAATTATATGTGCATTAAAAATATAGTTTGTATTTTTAAATTTACATCTTCTAAATAGCACATAAAACCAACTTCAAAAACAGTATGAAAAAACGAAACACTCCTTCCAACGGTTCCAACAGTATTTTCTTTCAATCTATTTTCGTCTATTCCCTAAGTACGTTAACACGTGGTGCTTTTACCAACATCTGCGTGTTTCGTTACTCCCTCATTAGTTAATGGACCCTCAGAACACCTGATGCCAACTATCGCGTCAGATTATTTATTCATCTTCGAAATAAATTACGTTAGGTCGCTCTCTGTGGATATGCCGTAATGTACCTTTAGTGTTATATGATGTGACGCGAAGAAGGTTCTAGACTTTTTAACCGACTTACGAAAAAGGCGGAGGTTAAATTTGTCGGGGATTTTTTTATGGAGTTTCTACCATTACTTGAAAATGGCTGGACCGATTTGGTTAACTTTTTTTTGTTTGAAAGACTATACTTCTAAAGGTTGGTCTAATTGTTATCAGATCAGAATTTGATGCGAGAATCCAGAAAAATCGAAGGAAATTTTCAAATATCATAAGCACGCAAGACAATAATAACAACTATAAGGCTTTGCTTGGCACCGACTTATATCTCGATATATATATCGGGTATAGCGATATCGGTAGCGATTGGTAGATCAGTTGCTTGCGCTGAAAACGCGAATATATGTACCTACAATAAAATAATTTTCGGAATAAAAAAAAAATTATTTTGTGTTGTGAACTGATTTTAATCATTATTTTCTTATCGAATATAATTGGAAGTCGAATATGTTATTAGGCTCTTTTAAAAAAAAAAAAATGGACATTGGCTTTTATTATTTAGGCATTGAGATGGTATAGTGAATTTATTTTCTTATCGACTCCTTTTTCTTAGTCTTCTTTTGGTCATAGTTAATATAAGAGCTAGAAGCTATCTTTTTTATATTTAAACATTTATAAGTAAATAAAAAACGTATTATTATTCATTAGTGAATTTAAAAATGTATTTATGTATATAGCCTTTAAAATAGAAAAGTATAACAACTGTAGATCAAATGCGCTAATACCTTTAAACGAGCAATTCTTCTATAATCTTGGAAACGGCTCCAAGGATTTCCACGAAATTTGGAGAAATTTTCAGGAAATATAACAATTTTAAAATATTAAATCTAGCTAGACTAGCTAGACAAAAAAAAACAGACCAAAGCGGTCATCCACTATTGCACGAAGGCTTAAAAATGACCAAAATGCAATTCAAAATTTAAACACTTGAACATCGAAATTGATTTGCACGAGAAGTCAAACACTCCTGACTCCGTAGAAGCTATTAAATCGGACGCCAAGCTCTAATAATGTAAAGGCAGCAATAAACGTAGTACATGCCCCATGAATATTTAGACGATGCAAACACCTGAAGGCATTGAAGCAAGTTAAGGCCCCTTTACAGCTGGCGTTTATTTTCACGTTTACGATCCAACGCGGATGTTTAGATTATTTTTTACGAGCGCAAGGAATTATTTTGTGGTGCAAGTGATGAGAGGTTTGTGAGCTAATTTTGAGTTAAAGTTATAAGTTAATAATAAATAATAAATATTTTAATATTTAAAAAATATGTTTACATAAAATTATAAGCTGAAAGATCTTAAAAATGACAAATATACCACTATAAATATAATGAAAAATGCCAGAGGACGATCCGCACAATCAACATCCAAGGTAAATTCGTCTAGCTCCGAAACACAGTCGTCTTTATCAGATGACGACTATCGGACTCCGCTATCATCTACGGAGTCGGAGAAGTACGAGACCGACTCGCCAGCGAAAAGACCTAAACGCCGACGAGCCGTGAACCCACCACAGGATGGCTTGGAGTTACAGGGGCAGCACGCTCCCGCAAGAGCTCCCGCCGCCGGTGGTGCAGTGCGCCGCATGAGATGGTCTCAAAAATTGAATGAAAGTGTCATGCGAGCGTACTACGGGGCAACAGGTGGAGGAATCAATCTTACTGCGTATCGTTCAACGATGTTGTCTATGTTTCAGGCGCTTGAACCAACAGTGACCGTTACCGCCCAACGACTTTCGGACCAGGTACGGACCATCCAACGATGTCACCTACTGGATGAGTCAATACTGGAAAGGCTACGCTCAAACTTACAACAAATTAACATTGCTAGTGGTTCTCATTGTGTTCAACAATCTCAAAAGGACACGTGTGAGATAACGGTTCAGGATTTGATTGTAAAATCTCCTAGCAGTGTTGATGTGACGGTAAGTAACCAGGATAATGAGCATATGAGGAGAGCTCTTGAAGATGCTATTTTGAAATACAAACACGTACCGTTTAACTTAAGACCTCAATTACCACGTTTACCTATGCATAGACGTAATTTGGCGCTAGTAAGTGTTCTGGATAAAATGCTTCAACAATACTTAGATAGAACTTTAGATCTCTACGATACGCATTCGATACTATACTGCGGAGCCGTAGCGGTGTGTAATATAGCTTCAGTTAAATTTCCAAATAGAACCGTTACAACAACTAACACCACGCCGGCTTGGCAGGCTAGGGTCGAAAGGCGTATCTCTTTAACTAGAACACTTATAGGCAAGCTAATCTGTTTCAGAGCGGGCAATAACCGCCCGAGAGTCATGCGATTTGTGCACCAGGCGTTTGCTGGTACAAATATAAAAACCACTGAATATATGTCCTTTGTCACAGATCGCATTGACTTTCTGAAACAGAAAATTTATGCATGGGCAAAACGCATTAAACGGTATAAAAAACGCATAAATCGGTATCGTCAGAATAGCATGTTCCAGAGTGACCAACGGAAAGTGTACAGGAATTGGGAACCACGTGGTGATAGTGTGGCTAATAGCGTGTTACCGACCCCGGGTGTACTAACCAATTTTTGGCGCGATATTTGGTCGACACCCATTGAGCACACTGAGGGTGACTGGATGCGCGTTGTCAGGAGACTTTGTGAATCATTTAAACCAATGGATTCTATCACAATTAATCCGGATGACGTTAGTTCTGCTATCCGTTCGACGTCTAATTGGAAATGTCCTGGCCCGGATAGATTGCAGAATTTTTGGTTGAAATGGTTCCGCAGTTCACACTCTATCCTGGCATCACGGTTCCAAGATGCCCTCATTTCAGGCTCGTTACCCACATTTATGACAACTGGCGTCACAATCCTGATATACAAATCCGGTTGTACCGCAGACCCTAAAAACTACCGCCCGATAACATGCTTACCAACCATCTATAAGCTCCTTACATCGATTCTAGCCTCAAAAATCACCAAACATATTATCAGTAACAATATTTTGGCCCCGGCTCAGAATGGATGTAGGGGTGGAAGTCGCGGTACAAAAGAACTTCTCCTCATAGACATGACCATATGCCGACAGGTACGTCGAAATCGAAAAAACCTTGTAACTGCCTGGATTGACTATAAAAAGGCTTATGATTCAATACCACATACGTGGCTTATAAGGATCATGGAGTTGTATAAAATAGATACAACTCTATGCTCTTTTCTTAGGTCATGTATGGGGCAATGGATTACATTTCTTCGTCATCCAGAGAGTAATGAGACTTTCGGGTCGACCGAGCCGATAAGGATAATGAGGGGTATCTTTCAGGGTGACAGTTTGAGCCCTTTGTGGTTTTGCCTTGCCCTTAACCCTCTTAGCTCTTTACTAGAGGATTCAGGGTTGGGCTATCGCCTTCGTAGAGGGAGCAAAAAAATATCTCATCTTCTTTAAATGGATGATCTTAAGCTGTTTGCATCAAAACAACCAGAACTAGTGGAACTACTGAAGATCACAGAATCTTTTAGTAGTTGCATTGGTATGGAATTTGGTGTGGACAAATGCGCTGTCCTCCATGTAGAAAGAGGTAAAGTTGTTACGTCTACGGATGTACAATTAACAACTACTTTATCCCTTCGATCCCTCAACGAGGGTGAAACCTACAAGTATCTTGGAATGGCGGAGGCATTAGGTACCGACGACGGGTCCATAAAACAACTGGTGAAGGAACGTTTCTTTGGTCGCCTGAAAAAAGTCCTTAATAGCTTTTTATCTGGCGGAAACAAGGTGCGTGCCTTCAACGGTTGGGTTATGCCCTTACTTACCTACACCTTCGGCATTCTGAGATGGACTCAAACTGAACTAGACGACCTGGATCGCCAAGTTCGCAAACTGTTAACAACATACCGAATGCACCATCCTCGTTCATCTGTGATGAGATTATACATTCCACGAAAATGTGGTGGCCGTGGCTTTTTAAATGCTAAGAGTCTCCATAATCGTGAGGTGTATAATCTCAGAGAGTACTTTCTCAGTATTAACGAGGGTATGCACAAGGATGTTGTGGCAATTGACAAGGGTTTTACCCCGTTATCCTTAGGCAAAGAGAACTGGCGTAAACCTGTAGTATTAGACACACTTGATCGCGTGACTGTATGGAAGAGCAAGGAACTACACGGACGATTCTACAGAGCCCTAATGAGTTCAGATGTAGATCTGTCCAGCTCAATATCTTGGCTACAATATGGGGACCTCTTTGGGGAGACTGAAGGTTTTGTCTGTGCAATTATGGACGAAGTTATCAAGACGAATAACTACCGGAAATACATTATGAAAGACGGAACTCCAGATGTGTGCCGTGCATGTCACCGTCCTGGTGAATCGCTTAGGCATATTATTTCCGGTTGTTGTCATCTTGCTAACGGTGAGTATTTGCACAGACATAACCAAGTAGCCAGGATAATTCATCAACAACTTGCTCTTCGATACGGTCTCTTGGATGTCGAGGTGCCTTACTATAGGTATAATCCTACAGCGGTTCTCGAAAATGGTAATGCACTGCTCTACTGGGATCGATCAATTATCACTGACAGGTACATAACAGCCAATAAACCTGATATAGTGATAGTAGACCGGTCAGCGTGCCAAGCAATTATTGTTGATGTCACCATTCCACATGATGATAATCTCGTGAAGGCCGAAAAAGAAAAATTAAGTAAATATTTAGACCTTGCCCACGAGATGACCGCCATGTGGAGTCTGAACTCAACAATAATTGTTCCTGTTGTCGTATCGGTCAATGGCCTCTTAGCGAAGAGTTTCGATCAACACCTTAAGAAACTCTCACTAAGCAGTTGGATCAAGGGTCGGATACAGAAGGCAGTATTGTTGGAAACAGCACGCATCGTGAGGAGGTTTCTCAGCCTGGAGCCCTAGCTGCTGGTGGCCTGGGACTTACTCTGCTGCCAGTGGATTTCTATTTTTTATATTTTTAAATGTTTTTATATTTTATTTGTAAATATATTTAAAAATGTAATTGATAAGGAAAAAAATAAATAAAAGAAATAATAATAATAATAAATAACGCATCACACTCAACGGCCCCCATTAAGATCTCATGACCTTGTGTCGGGGGTCCGGAAACACTCACAACACTACCACAAACACTCAGACCACGACAAACATCTGTATGGCCAATACACACGTTTGCCGTGAGCGGGGATCGAACCCGCGACCGTTAGCACTTTAGTCAGTTGCAGTGACCATTGCGCCAACGCGTTTGTCATAAGTTAATATAACCAACGCGTCAGTTATAAGTTAATATAAGGTTTATAACTTTTATGTTGATAGAAACTAAGTAGATGATTAAATTGACTTGTTTTTATTGTTAATTATTATTTTTAGCCAAATTCTAAGGAGATTTTCTGGATCTTATGTATGTACTTAGAAAGTTTGAGATAATTACTATTTTTCATATCGGTTAAATAACGATTTGACCAGTCAGTATGTTTAATATGTTTTTCAATTAATTTATGCCAAATTATTCTTAAAATTCTGCTGTGTATTCTAAGTATATATTATCACTATAGACTGAATTTAATTTCATACGACATTTTCATGAGTTTAATCGGGACTATATTACATATTATTTCCGGATATTTAAAATCTAAATTTTAAAGATATTTTTAATAAATTTAATAGACAAACGAGAAGGTGGGTCAAATTTTATAAAATAATTATTATTAATTAAATATTGGAATTGGGGAGGGGGTTAGGCTTCCAGCTTATTCGCTAATCATACGAAGCGCAGCTTTATTATTATTTCAACCCAGTCTTCTGTGAGAGTGAGGTACTGCCTTGGTCGAGTCAGCCCGTATGCAGTAATCACCACCACTGATTTTACCAACATCTGCGTGAATATAAATAGGTTCACCAACAATTGTTTACACTAAAACAATGCTAAATAATTTTCTATAATCTATGGTAGTGTAACAACTACTTAGGTAAACTCCGCATGCATGTAAATAACATTAAATCTATACACAGAAATTAATTAGAGCATATTTTTCTGCTACACTCATAAAGCACGTTTACCAATAATCTGATAAACATATCACACTCAATAAGAGCATATAACCCACAGATTACCAGCATAAAAATAATTGATAGAAGAATGGAGATAGTAAGTAAATGAAGCGATAGGAAATGCAAAGTTTCCAGCTCTTACTTAAAGAGCTCAACGCAGATATATAGAATAATATAACATAGGATTAAAGAAAATAATGTCATGAACGCGTTCGCCTTTAAATTGCGACGGATATCGAACGAGTAGAGTCATTATAATAGATCTGAATCGGCGATATTAATTTTTACGGCGACAATAAATTCCAACTGAGTCTGATCACCTTTCTTACCCTGGAATTGAGCAGGCAATAACAGAAGATATATAACCGGATATAAATTGTGATTTTTCCTCTAAAACCGCGTCTGTTGCAATGCATTCGTAATGGGTAAGAACTCTTTTGTTTGGCGTATCATCATTGATTGGAATAAATGTTTACTTAATGGATAAAGTTAATCAAATTATCCTAACTAATATTATAACGCGAACGTTAATCTGTGTATTACGTTATCACGCCTAAACTAATGAAATGATTTAAATTAAATATGGTACAGATATAGTCTAGAGATATAAACTATTTGAAGAGGACTGTAAGTGGTTGAAATCGGAAAATTACGTCATATTTAAACCTCGAAGCTTGAAATCTAGATGGTGATTTGACAGTTTCTTAAATCTTATCTTGAGAGAATGCCGCGAGCACCTAGTAAAAAATCAAGGATCGTTATGGATTCAATTTTCACTTGACGCGAATAATGTATCTACAGATAATAGTTTTGTAAAAATTCTTTTAATTATAAAGAATAAACACCTTTATATTGTGATCTTCTAATTTTGTCACCACCATCTGATACTGATCTTTATCCAAGGATAATAACCTCAGATCTTTGCGTTAAAATCGTAACCTTTTTAATACTTTAATAAAATGAGCAGACTCGAAAAAGAATTAACATTTACTAAAAAAAAGTCTGAGACATAAGGAAGTTATAGAATCTCTTATTAGAATTGAATCTATTTTTTCTAAAAGGTAACAAGTAATTACTAAAGAATAAATTGCTTAGCTATATCGCATTTTATTGTCAGCTTTAATGGCTCTCAGCAGTTCCAAGCATAGGTTATATAACAAGTTCTTTAATTGAAAGTATTGTTTATTAGTCTTTTAACTAAAACATTATTTTAATGTACGCCTATCCAATGATAATATGGATGCTGATAAGCAATAATGTGTCAACCCACAAAAAGTAAAATTTCGAGGTATTGATGTATTTTGATACTACGTCACCTATTTAACATTATTCAAAAAAAAAAAAAATCAAGTCATCTCAACTAAATAAGTATGGAAAAAAGTATCTTAACTCAATGTTTCGAATTTCAGGTGCGTTCCATATTTTGCAATTTATAAAATAATCTCAAATATTTAAAAACTTATTATTAGATAACATATTAAATGAATCTATCTGCTTGTGATTCAATATACATTTTATCAAAATAGAAAAGAAAAGATGAATATATACGTCTTTAAACTAATTTATTAAGAATAGGTTTGACATCTTTAGACGCCATTTTCTCAAAACGAAGTCCGTGTGGCTTGACACAGTATTGCTTATCAGCGTCCAATTATATAACTGTAAATATTTTACGTTCATATTACTTGTCGTTAAAAATCTGTTTCCATTTTCAATTTTGAAAAGTGCGTTAATCGACTCCTTTGGCCCTGAAATACTCTCGCCTGTCATCCTCAGTCACTAGCTGGTTGCTAAGCAACGTCGTCTTAAATGGTCGGAATTCCAGGTCAATAGGTATTATATAACAAATCTATATAATAATATATAACGAATTTTATCATTTTACCATTTAAATTAAATAGATACTTCTTTAGAGACAACATATGTAAATAAAGTTGCTTATTAAATCAAAAATTTGCTTAAAACAAGAATTTATTAATTAAAAATAATCAAAAACCCGATCGCGTAAGAAAATCGTCTGCAGTAAGAAGTACCGTATCAATATCCAGTTCTGTCTATTCAACGATGACCCCACTTAATATAACTCAACGATTTTAATTTTTTTTTTCACATTTTGGCTTACAAAATCAGCTTCTTTTTTCTTTTTTTTTTTTAATTTGTATTCATTTTTGTCATTCACGCCGTCATGACGAATCAAAATACGTCTCATTTATTCAAATCGGTTTACGCGTTTCGTATAAATAGTGCCACAAATATTACACATATTGATAAACACATTACCCACCTTTAAATTTCGCAGTCGGGTAAAAAGTTGAAATCCATTCAAATATACATAATTCTAAACGTAAATTAAGTACTTATAAAAATAAGTAAATTAAAATAGAATTTGATATCAGTTTGATTATATTAACACACCACGTAAATATAAGACGGACAAGAATTCTCACAATTTAATACAAACGAAGACACTGAGACTGTCACCAAAACTTGCAGAGGAAGTTAGATTCATATAAGTCAACTAATGGACGCTTCACTTCGTCCCGACACCTTGAATTTGTCTTAAGATATTCGCTCGCTTTCGCAAAGTGAAAAATATTGAAAAGCATAGCGACGCGCTATGAATCATATCGTTTTAAAATCTCACTTTAAAATTGGATATGAATTTCATTGAATTTACGAGAATTGCTGTTTCGGGATATGGTGTTTTAAATTTATATCTTGTGTAAGGGAAATTATTTGTGATATTAATGTATGTATCTACTAAGTTTTTTTTAGCTCAGCAGGCTTATTATAGAGAGCTATCCTATCGCGATACGTTTTGACGGTTGTATTCAGATTTTTAAACTAAAATGAAACCATAAAAGAACTAAAAATCAACTGTCAAAATGTATTGCGTTGCGATAGTTCCACATAATTACCATTAATAGTACTTATTTAATTTCTTATGGATTCTTTTAAAAACTATCCGTTTTGAAAAAAAAATATTATTACGAATTTTAATTTAATGAATCAAAGGAATATTGTTTTTTATTACAATTTTACGCGTTTCTTTGATATGACATTTTGACATTAAGTGGGCTCGTATAATATTCTAGAGGCAGAGAATGAATACTATTATCTTTCGTTGTCTTAGATTTTCACGATTATTATTTATTGAAATAAAACTGTTTTAAACGGATTTAAATCGCGTATATTAATTATTTTTATCATCCCGACGTTTCGAGCACTTTGCAGCGTTCGTGGTCACGGGTAGACTAAGGTGACATTCGTCTATTTGAGGTTTTAGAAAATATTATTTACAACTACCGCCAACGGTTTCTTAGTTCGTATCTTGAATAACCGTGTAACCGGAAAGTTATTCAAGATACCAACTAAATAATATGAATGATGATAAAAATAGTTAATATACGCGATTAAAATCCGTTTAACATAGTTTTATTTCAACACCATTGTCTATTGATGATCCTGTAAAACTTGGAAATGAGTACACATTTTAAACATCAAATATATGAATGTAATACCACCTTATACCTAAATAAGCCGACATGGCTACAACTAACCACTAGGTTAGAAAAAGTCAACTCAACCGATGATTTCGGGTTCAAACCTCGGCTAGCACCGCTGAGTTTTCAAGTGCTAAATTTGTGTTTATATTCATCGTGCTCGGCGGTGAAGGAAACATCGCGATGAATCCTGCATGTACCGGAAGAAATTCTGACACAGGTATATCCGCCAACCCGGAATGGGGCAGCGAGATGGATTAAGCTTTAAAACCATCTCCTTAGTAGGAGAGGAGGTCTTTGCCCAGCACTGGGACATTTACAGGCTACTATTTTAAATTTTCATGAAAAATAATAAATTGTAAAACATTATTAAAACTTTACGTTTTATAAGTAGAAAAATCCCTAGCTAATCCCTACCGAGGTTCTTTTATGTATTTTTTTAATCATAACTCATTTATATAATCTCAAGTATAAAACATTCAGCCTTGAGACGGAATGACGTACAAAAAAATGTTAGAAAGTTTTTCCACTTCATACCTTTAAGACCGTTCCGAGTTAATTAAGTCAAGGCTCGGAAAAGTGCGATCATTGTTTAACTTTCAAAGTAATAAAAGTGATTATTAAATTAACGATAACTCGGGAATAGGCCGTATTTCATCTTTGAATTTTCTTTTTATTAAATTAAGCAAATACTTAATTATATAAAAAATATGATGAAATGTCACTTCATTTCATCATATTTTTTTTACTTGGCTTGTTTAATGGCAAATCTTAGCTTAAGTTTTATCACCACGTAAGTCAAAATTAACTTTAACTATAAATAATCAGCTTCATAGTTCTTTAACATACTCCTATATTGATGCCGATAATAAATAATGTGTCAAACCACAAAGAGTCGAATTCGGAGATATTGATGTATTTTGATGATGCGTCATGTATTTAACAAAAATCGAAACAATGTTTTGTCATCTAATCTAAATAAGTATGGATTTTTTTCAATTAATGTTTCGAATATTGAAGTGTGCTCAAAATTTTGCAACATGTAGTATAAAACTTTTAATTAATTCATTATGCTTTATATCAAAATAGAAAGAGAAGATATAAGCGTCTTCAAACTAATTTGTTAGGAACAGGTATGACATCATTAGACGCCATTTTCTCCAAAAAAAGTCCGTGTGGCTTGACATGGTATTGCTTATTAGCGTCCATATATGAAAATAATCTTTTCTCTTCTTTACAATAACATTTCTAATATATTTTTTAATTAAATCTGATCTTAAGTTAGTTTTTCTTTTATTTCTTTCTCCAAGTCACATGCACCTTCTCATTAGTGATGGTAGATTACATGCGTTAGCGTTTGTGAACGAAGCTTGAATACTAATTTCTTATATAAAACGTACATATGGACGCTGATATGCAATACTATGTAAAGCCACACGGTCTTCATTTTGAGAAAATGGGGTCTAAAGATGTCAAACACATTTTTAATAAATTTATTTGAAGAAGTATATATGTATGCATCTTTTCTTTTATTTTTTGATAAAAGGTATAATGAATTAAATTCAGACTAATATATTTCATATATTATCTAATAAAAATTTATTTATATTGCAAAGCAATATAAATATAATTTTTATATAGCAATTTATATTGCAAGGTTATTGTATACATTGCAAAATATTGAACGCACTTGAAATTCGAACCAATTAATTAAGAAACTTTTTTCCATACTTATTTAGTTTAAAGGACTTCAATTTTTTTAATAATGTTAAATAGGTGATGCAGTATCAAAATACACCAATATCTCCGAATTCAACTTTTTGTGGGTTAACACATTACTGCTTATCAGCATCCATATGTTCTTCAAAGAGAGAAATGCTGAATTACAATTTGATATAATTATAATTCGCTTAAGGATTTTATAGTGATAAACGTATTTTGTCTTGTATGTGACTTTCCGCAACTTCTAAACCTACATTATACTAATTTCCTGCTACTGCTTAGTTTTTTTGAAATTAATATTAAGTTAGATATTTTAAAATAAATTAAATAAACCACTAAATTGTAATCGGGTTTTTTTATTTAAAATCATAGCTATTTGATGTATATTTTTTCGAAAATTTATTTCCTAAATACAAAACGAATATAGCTTTCAAATATCTTAAAATGTGTGTTTGCAGAACGTCTAGCAGACGTGAAACATCTAAATTAATTTAAAGTTTGTTCGGCAATGAGGTTGGAGGAGGAAGCTTCAAGTTGACACTAACAGATGAGACAGGAATTTGTAATGTCCTTTTATAATATAAAAATGATTATTAAAACGAAAATCCGACATTCTTTCCATTGAGACCATTACAACAAGCCTTCTGTTAAACACGATACTTTTATTGTAAGTTGGTCAGGAGTTAGCATTATTTTGTACTAAAATGACTGAAATAAATAATAATATTATAATTTATAATAATAAATCTATTGTCTGTGGTATTATGTCATTAAATCAAAATCACAATACACTTTATTTAAGTAGGTTCTCGCAAGTACTTTTGAAACGTCAATACAAAAAAATATATAAATTAATAAGGAAGCTACCACTGATTTGGAATAAAGTTATTACCGAGAAGAACCAGCAAAAAACTCGATAGTTACTCTTTTAAAATTAGGCCAATACAATTTTTTATAAATTAAAAGTTTATTAAACATTCTCAATGAAATTCAGCGTATACTAAACCCATGCATCTTTATCGTTAAGTTAATCTTGTATAGAGTGATATGCTTTTTAATTACCTTTTTACATATAATTTAAATCTATTCACTAAACCAAAATTATGTCCGTCCATCTATACTAAAATGGATCAAAATTTCTTCAGGGGTTTAGTCGTGAAAGCATAAATAAAAGAAAGACAGACAGAGCTACTTTCACATGTTCAAAATAAAAAAAAGAACAACAGAACAGATATAAAAAATTAAAAATATAAAACACATGTACATATGTAGTAAAAGTTCTTTGAACACGGAATCCCGAAAAACGAATCTTAATCAACCAGACGGAACTGAAACAAAAATGGCAGTAACATAAGGACAGATGGCTGACAAATTTTGAAGTTCGTTATGCGATGTTATACCGAATTCCGATTTTTCCGAATAAAAGCATAAAATCCAGCCAGCAGGTGCAATATTTACGATCTAGCAATACGTGTGTCGCGTTACGAGTGTGCCAATGAAAAAATGTATGTAGATTTCGTTATGTACGTGAAATTAATCGTGATTGACATATTTACGTATACGGGGGCTAGTTTTCAATTTTTTCAAGGTAGAGACTACATTCCGATCCGGTGGTAGCTTCGTCTACACTGATATTAAGTGGTTAAATTACTTTATTCTCATATTTACAATTAACTTAAAATGAGATTACAAAAAATACAGTATTAACAAATTGTAGTTCTCGTTTCTCGGAAGCACCGCTAGATATAAATAAACAAGAAAAAATTATAGAAGTGTTAAAAAATCAGTATTTAAGTGAACTTAGCATAGGCTTGTTACACTAAGGATTTTTCTTTAATATATAGTTTTAGTTTATTTTTAATTATAAAAAGGAAAGATTGGATTGTTTATTTGTTTGCATTGAAAAAGTCCGAAAGTAGATCTATTTGAAAAATTATTTTTGTATTGGTTAGCTCGTTTATTGAGGAAGGTTATAATCTATATAACATCACGTATAACTCAGAGGAAAGGTGAGGAGCAGCTAGTTTAAATCTACAACCATTGAATTGTAACTTAATGATTCGAAAGTGCTTTAAAAGCCTATTTGAATAAAGATTATTACAACTTTGGGCTTGAGTTAATATCGTCTGCCGGATGTAAACGTCTACTCGCAATTACGAGTGCACCTGTTATAGTTTAGTTACATCTATTTATTTATTCATTATTTATGTACCAAAAGAAAACCATTACATGAAAGAACAACAAAGAAACATGGTAATACAAAGGAAAACTTATCTCTATAAGAGGCTTCTTCCAGATACCCTGGATTATGAGTGACATCGTTGATTTTGGTCAACCTTATATATAATTTTTACACCTTTGATTTTTCGTTTACGTACATAGCTTATTATTGTTAAAGTTGTTATGTAACTTTAGCGTTGTTACGCTAAAATTGGCTACACAAGCTTAGTTAATAAAACTGATCGGACAATGGTGAGTATAACTGATTTCTGTAAGTCAAACCCTATTTGCGACAAAGTATAAAATTAAATAATAACAAAACTATTTTTATATACATAACGCATCACACTCAACGGCCCCCATTAAGATCTCATGACCTTGTGTCGGGGGTCCGGAAACACTCACAACACAAACACAAACACCCAGACCATGACAAACATCTGTATGGCCAATACACACGTTTGCCGTGAGCGGGGATCGAACCCGCGACCGCTACTGCTCTAGTCAGTTGCAGTGACCATTGCGCCAACGCGTCTGTCAAAGAGGAGGACATACATATATCTATAAATATTGTTTCGTTTTTATCATTATTTTTAGTAATAGTTTCGGAAAGTCCACATAAACCAGAACCACATTTTATGAATTTTATCTATTATTACCGCAGTATTGTAAATATATATGATAAGTATCAAATCTATTGTATCTACCTATATTATGCAAAATCGATTATGTTTATATTAATTATGTATATTAAATTAATTACTAACATTTCGAATGTTTCCCATAAGTTTAATAGGTATTCATATTACGAGTACATGAAGGTACTTCTACATATTTTGTATAGACCACTCGTGAATATTCTAATTAATACTATGGAAGTAAATAAAAGACATTTTGTACAAAATATATTTATTTTGTTTAACATTTTCCAATCATGAAAATAATCAACTAACACAATTACATTTTACAAAACACTTTTGCTCCTCTAATGCAATTACTTAAACATATATAATTATAATAATTATTACAGTAAATAAATGTGCGTCATTATCAACTACATTATTAGACAACTTTTAAGACTAATATCAAACACTTTACTTCCATGCGAGTTTAAGGCGAGAACTACACACGTAAGTTTTGTTCACAGACTTTCATAATCTAAATGTATATTCAAAGGTGACTGACTGACTGACTGACATAGTGATCTATCAACGCACAGCCCAATCTACTAGACGGATCGGACTGAAATCTGACATGCAGATAGGTGATATGACGTAGGCATCCGCTAAGAAAGGATTTTGATTAATTATACCCCAAGAGAATAAAATATAATTACAGTTTGTATGAAACTTTGTCAATTTTAAGCCAATCGGGCTGAGAGTTTGTATACATAAAGCTACTATGACGTAGGCATTACAGACATCGCTAACGAAGTCGCGACCGTCAGCTAATATTTACATAATTCAATTCAATTCTTTGGTTAATGGCAGTATTTATACCTAAAATACTTTACTGTTCTTGACATATTTATTGACACACACAGTTCATCATTTCATGGTTATGTTACTAAGTTACGAAGTTGATTTATATCAGTTAGGCGAGAATAACATATATAAGTTCTGCTCTTAGACATTCATAAAGATTTACATAAGTTATTTCTCCTTGGTTAACACCTGAAAGAATCTACTGCCGGTGCCTTATTTTTGACATTCACAGTTTATGACTTTTTTTACAGAGTTGCTTTATCTCGATATCTCGAGAGTAAAACTTACGAATGTAATTGTTGCTTTTTGAGAGTAAAGCTTTAAACTAAGTGAAATCTAGCCTTGTGATTATAATTAACTTGTATTTGTGGTCACGTTGACAGAACAACTTGGACATCAATCGTCGAATAAGTAAATGGTAATTAGAAGGCAAGATTGCTTTTAGTTTGAACAAGATTGGGAAGTCTGTGTTTGACTATTAGCATGCTGGTAATATAGATTTCTATACTAGGCA
Organism: Hypolimnas misippus; assembly: GCA_037950945.1. Lineage (NCBI taxonomy): Eukaryota > Metazoa > Arthropoda > Insecta > Lepidoptera > Nymphalidae > Hypolimnas > Hypolimnas misippus. The sequence goes on from JBBEEQ010000029.1 coordinate 13,154,218, forward strand.
GTTTAAGTTGCGCAGCTATTTTCTTTTACTAGCTACAATCTTTTATTAAATTGATACTTAAGTGCAAGCACCTGTGATGTTTTGTTATTGAAACATTCCATAATTTATTCAACGTAATTCTTTAATTGTGCTCTAAAAACAAAATCATAGTATTTTAGTGTCTTTTATGAATCTTTACCTACTTTTAAAGTAGAACAAAAGAAAAAGATTACTCTAATAAATAGATACAGTCGCGCAACTAACGCCGGGTCCATCATGTTACTTATAATAAATTAAATTCAATTTATGGTTATCAGTTGTCTAATAATATTAGTAGTTGAATTAAAACAATTTATTCAATATAGATTGAGCATACAGACGCGCTGGAAATATTGAAACTTTAATTTACATATAATTGATTATATATAATAATTTTGTAAACATTGGCAGTGTCTATATATTAAATATTAAATGATCATTCTATTATTAATCAAAAGTATGATACGTTTGCTTAGGTAAAATTATTTGCTTAAACTCTGTTAAAAGTAAACTGAGACATTAAACATTACAAACGATTTTTTTTTTAGTTTTTTGGTTAGTGTAATAAGACACTTTTCTAAATACGGCAGTAACGTGCACGACACTATTTTATGAACTCATTTTTTTTTTATCTGTCCATAATCTTTTTTTTTTATAACAAGATGATTCCCAAATGACGGTCGAAAAACTTATTAAGTTTTTCGTGAAAACTGTAAACAATATGAATCGAAATAAAGTTAATTGTATATTTACGTTCTTCAATATTTTTAATAAAATACTAACAAAAAATAAAATTGTAAGGAAATTTAATAACGAATAGTTCGTTCAAGGCCCATCGAGGCCTTATGAAATATTTATTTACGAGAATGATATTGGCATTTTATCAAATAGCAAGGAAAATGAAAGAACAATACTGTGATGTATAACGCAAAAAAATTATATATTGAAACCAGCTAAATTATGTAATTTTACTATATTATCATAACAGAAATATTTTAGCTGCCTAAGGATGTAGTCAAATTTTTGCCGAAAATAGATTTTTGATTTGATTGATGAATAAAATAAAAGTATATAAGTATTTATAGACATTTTTTTTGTTTAGGTAAAGTAAATTTATGTATAAATCGAATATACACAATTACAAATTTCAATAATTCCAGCGCGCATATTTTAAAAGGCAGTGTACATATTATAATCAATGTATAACTAACAGTGCAAAACATTAAAATACTTATATTGACATTAAAACGTATTGCAAGTTTAGTACATAACTAATCTAATCACAAAGCATTTATAATATAAGCAAAATATGCTACTAAAATTAAATTAGATGATTAGTAACAGTAGATGTAACGGCAGTGGATATTGATGAGAATGACAAATTTGATGCTACTTAATTTATTATTTTATCTCTAAAAATATTTACACCGTATCAAACTATGTCATGTCGTCCCATATAGCAACAATTTGATATAGAAAAGAATAAAATATTATCAAGACGAAAGTTTCTTCACTGGTAACTCCAACTTTTACAATTTTAAGTCGGAACGGTTCCACCCGTAACTTTCAGCTTACTTTGAAGTGAACAAGTTCACCTGCTTTTTATTGTGCAACTTTGCGAAACCTCATGACTGCGCCGGTTATTGCATTGAGGTGTCATAAACTTTTTCCTTTTAAAAGTATGTCCCTTTCAAATTAATATTTTTTTTCATTTTGATAACATATCTGCAATGATTCTTACGTTTGGTACTTTTAGAACAATATTTTAGAAATATTTAATTTTAACTCCATTTAAATTATTTACATTATTTTTTATAGTAGGTATTTAAATGTTATTACGATGGAGTCTAGTTTCTTCTTGAATGTTTGAAAGTACTTTTATCGAAAGTAATTTGTCGATTTTCCAAATTTAATATAGAGATCGAAGTCAAGGTATAGAAGTATATAAGATGAAGGACTATGAAAACATTACATCTACCTTCTTAAACCTTTCGATAAATACTTAAAAACTACGACTATTATCACCGTGTACTAACCTATGATCATTCCTTTGAAGCGTTCTTTAAATGTACGGATAACTATATTAAAATATATACACTTATGATATATACAAAGAACAATTCAACATGAGCGCCTTGTGCTGCCACCTTCGCAAATAATAGAAGTAGAAAATCTAACATAGATTATAAATCAGATAGGAGATTTTTCGACTTTGGTTAATTCGTATTAATCTTACAGCAATTTGTTAGTAACATTCGATTTCATTGGGATTTTAGGAAACAAAGAGTTACAAAAACCGCCTTAATAGGAATAGTACTTATCATTAGTAACAAAAAAATAATGAGATAAATAGATTGTTGCGATTATAAAATTACCTTCAAAATCACTAGATCGTTGGGAGTTGCTTCAATATGTCATAGTATTCTGAGATTTTTATAGTATCATCAGTTCTTTAGAAATCAACAAAGGAGGGCTCTGGCGCTCAATAAAGCGTCTGTCAATGTATACTCCAGTCTAAATGTAGATCTCTAGATGAAGACCTTGAATGAAGCGTTGGCGGCGCATGGGGTGCACCGCGTGCCGCGTGTCAGTAATCCAGGGATTCTTCATCTGGAGATCGTTTGCGGCAGCACAAGCGCCATGCAGCTGCTAATGCACACACTCCGATAGCAATGGCCAGCCCAGCCCCTAACGCTGGTGCTAACCAGTCTCCTCCCCCTGCACTTCTTGCTCCTGCACATAATTCAGGTGCTTCGTCGTGAATTTGTCCTAATGGAATTCCACTTATTGCATCTAAATATCCAAGTCTTCTCAAACTGTGCTCTGAATAAGCTTCTCTAGCTCGCTTTTCTTCAGCTGTCCAGAATTTTCTTTCTCCGGAAGTCACATTAGGGCAATTTATGACACCGTTACATATCAGTCTCGCTGGTATGCATAGTGCCTCTTCACCTGGACAAATAAAATCGCAACCATGACCTGAATCGGTAATGGGAGAGCCTCCTTCTGTTAATCGTGATGTCATTAAGGTTCCATCAGAGTTTTTGGGTAAGTGAAATAGCCCAGTCCAAGCGATTTTAAAGGAAGCACGAGCAGGAGACGCACTACCAATGAAAACTATTCTTATCGATCTGGTTTTATCTTTATCCAATACTAATGGGTCGTCTAAAGATTCAAAACCAAGTTCGACTGCTGACAACGGTGGTAGTTCACGAGCAAATGATACATTTTCACCACAAACCGATAGATACGGTTCAATACGCCCAGGTAAATAAATTTGAATATTTCCATCGTCACAATGACGTGATGCAAACTTAATACTATCAAAATGTAGCCAAATGTCTCTTTTTTCTTCTATTTCTAAATCCCAAATACATTGTATCTTTTTCGGAGGTTCCGTATAGCCCAATGCTTCTAAATGTGGATAAACGATTTCACCTTCTAAAGCTGCGGCCAGTACTGGTGGTCCACAGAGAGGCCCATGGACAAACTCGTACCTGGCTTCAAAAAGAGGCGAAGGATTTTTAAAATAAGAAGCAGCAGCGTGTGCGTTATCAACTATGAGTTGTAAATTCAATGTTTCTCCTGATGATACCACTCTATATGGTCGCGCTCGAGAGACAGAATTGGAATGCTTGGCACAGAGACATGATCCAAGGGATCGTTGCACTGCTAGATGTAATGGTAATGGTGTAGTCGTAATACCCATAGATGTGTTCATACTTTTGCCACCGGGAAATGGTTCCCAAATTATCAGTTTATCAGCTCTGTCTTCGTAGCAGTTCTGACAGGAAACGGGTGTGTATGGATGTTCCTGGAAAACAGGTTACGTTTAATATCTTCTATATAAAAAATATATACTTAATACCTTTTAAAAGTTTAAGCAAATTGTATCTAAGTTTAATAAAGGCAATTTAAACTTTCGTATATGTCTTTAGCTGCGTAAATGTAACCATTTATAATGCGTGAAACCCACGAAGTTAAGGCTATAACAGCCTACTATTTTACTGGAGGTAGAGTTTATGGGCAATTTAACGGTACATTGGGTTTCGCATTTAACGTTTAAAGTACGCAGACAAAATGCAGCTATAACTTTTTATTTCGATTTGCATATTAAATAGTTCCCTATGGTATCTTAAAGCGCTCATATTTTCAACAACAACGGAACACTAAATGGAAATTGTTACCTGAGGTATCATATAAAATTACAATCAATATTTATCAATGTATAATAATGAAGTAATTCTTGCGATCGATTTATATTTATTATTATATTATTATTCATCTTGCTATTAAAATCAAATAATAAATTGTTTTTAAAAGCTAATATACTAACACTATTAATAATATGCACTACTAAATATTTACACACAAAATTTTACCTTAAAATTGACGCTTAATATAGTCAATATAACTCTTGCATAAATCCTTTTGTCTGTTACGAATCGGTACAGGCAATGAACATCTTCGCCAGGTGGAGCTTGTTTATAGACCAGGGTGTTTAGTGGGGATCGGAGTCTACCAGCTCTTTGCTTCCATGAGGCGATGACTTCATCACAAGCAGTTCCCGCTACCGGTTCTCCGAACCTCGTGTTGTTGAAAAAGTCGTAATGGGCCCAATAGTAAAGTGATGAACTGAAATTATCACTCAAATTTAAATTTGTGAATTACTTTGCTGTAAGTCTAACACCTCTCTGGTGTAGTGGTACTGAATGTACCTCTAACGCCGACGCGAACGAAAAATTCGTTCCCCGCTCGGGGCAGATATTTGTAATTTTTACTAATTAATATTTGTTTCAAGGTTTGATTTTTTATCCTCAACGTGTCTCAGAGAGCACGTAAAAGGATAAACAACCACTTGTAATAATAATAATTGTCACTCTTAGTAAAGAGGATTGCGGAGGTTATGCCAATCACTTTGTATAAAAATCAGTAACTTGTTAATATTTGGACTAGAATAATAAGCAAACTCCGGTGGAACCAAATAACGCTGACTGTAACTATATGATATTTCTGTACAGTTGACTCTTACATTGAAATGGGCTTAAATAAACAATAAGATCATTCGACCTAATTCAATTTACTGAAAAGATGTTATAAAGTAAATTTACTCGAGTGAAACACAAAATAGAGCATTAAATATTCCATTAGCTAACATACGTATAAAACGTTATTTCTCGATCCAAATGTACCTGACCTAATTCTCTAGTAATACCAGCATTTGCGAATAATATACCTCTATTGATTCGCACCCTTTTCATCCGTTTCCCCAATCAATGTGAAATTCTCCACTAATAATGTTACAACCGTAATAGTGTAATCGAGTTCTATTATTGCAATGGCTTTTGTTACCTTCGTCCCTTCGTGGCTTCAAAGGTTTTTCCTCGTAATATTCCGAATATTATAACTAACACGCAACGCGAAACATGTGAATATGGCAGCTCCTTAATGGAAACTATTAGGGAAGTTACAGTAGATGTTGAATATTGTGACGTCATTACTGTTTGTGATTTACTTTGAATAGCCCTCAGTTTATTTAAATAATCTGTATTTAATTGGTTTGAATCCAATGTGTTTATTTTATTTTTTATTTCGTTTGATTAGAGTACAACTTTATTTACACATGGGAAGACTTTTAGTATTATGGAATGCAATATAAAATATATTTTTTTAACTAACTTTATCTATAGCATTGACTACGTTCTTAATCTTTTAATATTAAAACATTTTCATTCAACGATATTGTTTGAAGAATATATGATAAGATCAAAAGACATCATTCACTCACCCACTGTAGCTGCCAGTTTTACTCTCAAATCTAACAAACATAGCGTTTCCAGTAGACACAAAGTCATGCTTCTCCATTGGTCTGCTGAAGGTGTCACAGAAAGTCTTTATTATCTTCGCGTCATCAGGTCTTGGCGCATCATATAAGGTCAACGACTCCCCGCAGTCACCCGTCCATGGTGATATGGGCGATTCGATTCGGTTGATTCGGAAACTACGAGAAATTAAAAAAAATATATGGTATTAAGAATGTTTTAGTCTGTTGTTTTAATTTTTTTTAATTACAAACAAATTCTTAATTAGTTAACTTATTAAGCACTTAATCTAATACAATTGGTATATCATATAATGTTGATGGAATACTCACCTTGGAAAGTATAACCTCACGACTTGTCCGGGGAAACCTTGCATCAAATAAGTGCACGATGTATGTGGTGGATACCAGTGAGCAACAGAGAGGAATATGCCTTCCGTGTCTCCTGATTTCTTCAGAGACTCCGCTGTTAGAAGCCAGTCGCAGTTACCGATTTTAGAGCCTGGAGCTTCAACATGACCAGGCCAGTTTCCCACGTTGAAGTGAAATCCAGTATTTAATAGTGGACCTGATTGAAAAGTAGAATCTGTAGAGTATGGGAAGGAAAATATCTGCACTACCAAGGGAAGTAGTAACGTTCACGATGTAGAAATATCGGAAAGTTATGCGCCCGACGCGACTTTACCAAGCGAGATAAATAAAGCAAATGCAAAGATTTTTAGATTTAATTCTTTTCAATTTAATTATTTGATTAGGGGATTAAGATTTAAGTTTACAATACAATTTCGGGCCATTGTCACTATGCTTGATGAAAAAAATTGTCACAAATAAAATTTAAGGATAAAATTTTACCTCGATTAATATATTTTTAACCCAAGGGAATAAAATATGGAGTAAATACAAGTGACAACTACAAAATTAATCGCCACCAATCTGTCATAATAGCTAGGGAATTGCTAACTAACTAGTTTCATTTAGTTCATACCCGCAGGTGAGCTGACGAACTCAACAAACAGGTCCTGGGACGTGCCGATAATGGAGTAGGGAAACTTTCCCATGCCGCAGAAAGTTCCGATCACGGATGCTGATTCGTCTTTGCCATCGTATATCCTGATGTAATCGTATGGGCAATTTTCTGAACCTAAAACAAAATTAGCTATAAAGATTTGGACGAAAAATATATAATTTATTGAAGTTAGTATATTTGTGTTTCTAGATTAATTTTCTTCAAGTGCTTCGTTTTTTGAATGCCTAGTTGCTTACTCATTTCTTTAAGCTGATGTAAGAAGTATTGGTTAACTGAATTGAAATCGGTTTCATAAATGTAACTCTGTTCATATCATTTTGTATTTTATTCGTTATATGTAAAGTTGTTACGATATAGATGTTTTATTATATCCGATGATATATTGGACAGTAAGCTGCAGCAATATTCGCAAATAGGTTTCTTAAGTGAAGCCAAGTATCCAATAATTTTTCCATCGTTATTCCAAGTAAGGTGAGCCCGTAATTTATTACGATCATAAATAACGGACATCCAATAATGGACATTAAATCAAGACGGTTTTCCAAAACTTTCTACCAATATTACATTCTTAGCAACTGTCAAAACTTTTGGTACCCTCGTTACATTGTAAAAGGATGCAGGAAAATATACATGGATATACTTCGTTCAAAATGAATTTTAGAATTCTAAATTAAGACTTCCAAAAATGTTTGGTTATTTTTAATTATATTAGTTTCATTTATTTATTTTTGTCGAGACATAATTATACGTACAGAAACTTGTAACCTCTGTTACAAAAAGTTCGTTGACTCTGTTGATAAATATAATATTAGTTCAAGACACGCTATGTTTTCATAATTCATTAATAGAAGATGTTTTAATTTCTACATTGCAACGAACTTTGCTTTAATTTAATGCAAACAAGTTGAAGAGTATGTGTGCGTAAAGCTTTATATTGTTTTGATGTATGTTTGTTTGTGGCTGAAGTTTGCTTTGTGAAAGCGCAACACTTATTTGCTACAATATGTTGACTCTTCTGTATACTGCAAACAATATCCTCGTATTTTTTTATTTATAAGGCCATTGTGGTCAAACTTGATACAAAGTTGGTGATATTTTTATGAAACTTGCAGCGACTTTTGTCCAACTTTTCGTCTCGTGCTAAAGTTTATCTTTCATATTTCTAAAAGGTATTTCTCGGTAACATTTCGAAAACTGCGGTATGATTATTATTACAAAGAGAATTCTAAATTAGTATCTTTTTGTTTGTTTCGGTTACTTTTGAATTCTTCTTTGTCGTTTTTAGTTTGCCTTTTTTTCTATTTCTTTAGTTTTTTGGTACTTTATTTTAAACTTCATTTTCTTTAATATATTTTTTATTGTAAGAAGTTTTTATGAAATTATTTAAGTAAATTGTGCACAGTTCTCCTTTTTAAAATATAAACTAACAAAGTAAAAAGATAATAATAAGATAGAAGAGCTGTACATTGTCATATATTTTGTACAGTTTCTACTTAGTCGTTACATCATTAAGTATCAGACAGTCCATTATTCTGCTGCGGTTTTCGCTATTAAGTACAAACCTATTTTATTCATATAGAACATCTAGTTTTAATACATTTGTTTAATATAGACTGTTATTTAGAATCGATCACTCATTTAAATCGTCACATAATTATCATCATCATCCATTGCGCAATTAATCAATTATTTTACGCTACCACTTAATTTTGTGTCGTCACCACTTAATTCGCGCCTCTTGGTAAATGTAGGACTTATAACAACCAAATTTGATAAATAATTTATGTTCATTGAATTGTTACAAGCGTACTTGATATTGTTACTACAAACCTTATCGGTTCGACGAAAAGCTAGAATTTGTAGTTTTTATCAAGAAACGCAGGCAACAAATTCAGTAGATTAATCATTAAAAGTAATATCAATAAATATTGATTCAGTTTAACACTATAATGTATGTAATCTAGACAATAGGGACTCTATAATGACTTACAAAAATTATAAAAAATGCTACGTAATACAGTACAGTACGTATTCCTGTACAGTTATCATTTGCAAACAGGATAAATATTTTGTAAGAAAATAATATATTATAACTCATATAAAATACATACATTTTATCAAATTTAAACATTTTTTGCTATACGCCACTATGAAATGAAAGCAGTAATTATACTACAAAACAGTTCTCACCTGAAGTGATTGGTCTCATGGGGCACGTCATTATATTCTCACAACGTTGCCCGTCTATGTTGAATTCCTCATTCTCTATGTAAAGCTTTATGTAGGGCAACCGAGTGTTTAAGTGATATCTAGACAGCACAAACATCACATTAGTATACACGAGGAAATTTCATGATATACAGTATGTATTCAAAACTTTGATTCGTTTTCAAACTTCTAATGACAATTTATATTAAAGTCATTGTAGTTATCGTTAATTCTATATTCTAATATCGAGAATTACATTTGTAAGTTTTACTCTCGTAAGCGATATAAAACAACTCTGTAACCTGGCTCAAATAAGGCACTGACTGTAAATTCTTTCAGGTGTAAAGCAATCACTAACAATGTAAATCTTTATGAATGTTTGGGAGCAAAACTTATAAGTGTGTTTCTCGCTTAACGTTATTAATTTGAAATGCTAATTTAGTAGAATTAAGATTAATTGTGTCAATTAATATTAATTTACAAACAATTCTGAGATATATGTTTTGACTTAATACTATACACGTGATAACAATGTATATATGTATTAATTGCGAAAAGGTATCATAAAAGCATGAATGAAGTGAAACGTATTACAATAATTGCCCGATTTATTGGTACAATCGTTATTCATATTTTATGTAACGGGCCTTATCGCGATAACCAATGGTAGTATTACCTTTTTATTGCCCGACGTTTCGACGAAGTTGCATCCGTCGTGGTCACGAGCTGACAGTCATCTCGCGACCACGATGAATGCAACTCCGTGATCCGATAAAATATGAATAATATAAATCGCGAAAGTTTAAAATATATAGGTACAATCTTTAGCAAAAAAAACACACGTTTTTAAGAAACTTTGCAACCGTACCTGCAATGGAGGTTTCTCGGGTACACGCCTGGATAAGCAGCCGACTGTACGTAGCAAGTCTGCAACCTGCAGTCTCGAAAAACTCGCTCGCAATACGACCTATAAAAAGTTATGATGTACAGTTACCTCATAATGAATGAAACTCCGTGGCTCAACTCTCGTAACAACTATATATTGTTAAAATAAATTCTCAAACTCAAACTCAAAATATACTTTATTCAAATAGGCCTTTACAAGCTTTTTCGAATCGTCAATTTACAAACTTTGGTGTCAGTTCTACGTGAAGCTACCATTCTGTTTGACAAATTAATTTTGTATTTTTAATTTGATAATTCAGTTTAAATACTCGTAGTGTGAAATAATGTATAACTTTATTGTTTATTGTTAAATTATATGAGTCTATTCGTTTAATGTTTTCACTAAAAAAGTTTGTAGTTTTTAATATATTAGATAAATAAAGATAAGACGTAAGGCGTCAGAAAAAAAATATAATATAAATTATACTGACATCAGTTTAAAAATGGCTACCCAATAAAATTGAATTGACAGAGTATTGCTTATCTGCGTCCAACTATGCATACGTTACATTCATTATGTTTTACGTTAAATATCGACTATTTGCCTTATCTTCCAAAATTGGTAGACATTTTGGGTTCCAAGATTCTTGCGTTAATAGCATATCGACACTTTTACAATACATATAATTGTTAATGTGAAAAATCAGCTTCATATTCGTTAAAAAAATATTATTATTAATATAAAAACATCATAATCAACTCATATGAAAGCTATCCAAAGAAAAAATTTAAATGACGCCATAAATCAGCGCTTCAATATAATTGGCTCGAATCGGCTTGGGCTGACGTTTTGCGATTTATTTTACCATAACTCTGATACATTCTCGCAATCACACGTCAATAGCAGCCGTCGAGAATAAAATATAGCAGAATAGATGCCATTATAAACAGAAATAAAGCGAAAATAAAATTCAACCGTCTGATGGATCGCTCGAATCTGCATCGATGTTTACTTTTATTATTTAGTTTAAGTGAAAACCGTCTGGCGTTTTGTTGTCTAGACTAAGTCCAGGGGCGTAACTATAGGGAGGCAGGGCTGGCAAAAAGCCACGGGCCCCTGAACCGAAGGGGCCTCGGCTAAAATAATTTTATTAATCAATATTTAATGTTTTTAAATTATAAAATGTATAAACCTATGCTTTTAAAAATAAAACTTATCAGATATTTATCTAAAATGCATACAATATTATTAATAGTCTTGGGCTATTTAAGTGGTAAAATTAAGTTGTAACGTGACGATTTTTACTGGGAGGCCCATCCAAAGAATTTACCATGGGCCTCAGATGGTATAGTTACGCCTCTGACCGGGTCTGTAACTTTATATTGCTTTGTTGATTTGAATTTCCATTATTTGCTCCTTATGAGTAATATTATATTTATGGTCAATTTCGATAACGTCTTTTTCTGTATTGTCAGCGATTTTTTTTATCGCGGCGATAACATTTTTATGTTATTATTTATTTGAATTCTTGTCATTTTATCACCAGCAAATTTACGTGCGATGTATTTGTATATTCATAATGAGTTTAGTTTCGTTTTTAGTATTTATATAGACATAATAACTGATAGGATAATGGTAAGCCAAAATTATCAGCTTTAAAGGGGAGCGAAAACTATGTATAATTTTATACAGTAAATAACTGGTCAAGTGCGAGTAGGACTCGCGCACCGAGGGTTCCGTACAAACTTATAGAAATCTATATAAGACTAACCCATCTACGCCATTTGTGGTCTTCATCATCAGTTCCAACATAAGTTACTATCAAAAATACCTAAATCGGTATACGCTTGCCTATAATATTTGAGGAGTTCCCTCAATTTCTCCAGGATCCCATCATCTGATCCTGACCTGAAGACAATGGGACCACCTTGGAAGTATACCTTTTCAAACAAAAAAAAAATTTGAAAATCGGTACCCAAATGGCGGCGTAATCGGCGAACAAACATAAAAAAAAATTAAATACAAGGTCGAATTGAAAACACTCCTTTTTAGAAGTCGCTTAAATATAATCAAATATTATGTAAATATGGATCACGTCCCAAAAACTATTTTGAAACTACTTAGGAGCACTTTAATTTAAAACACGATCATGGATGCAATCCATGGAACCACAAAACTTTATTTTAAGTACTAATACACCTTATACTTTCAAAAAAAAAGTTATAGCGTGATTCAGGATACACCTAGCGCCATCTCTTGACAATTTCAATGAACTATCTTGTTGACTTTGACAATAACAACATAATTATATTATATTTTATTCTCGTTTTATTTTTATTTATATTCTACTACACTCCACTACCCCTGCACTACGTTCGTAAAATATTTAGATTTACATTATCAATCAAAATATCGAAATATATATTAGTGTTGCCAAGACGAAAATAATTAGTCCTTAATTCGAACAAAACTAATTGTTTATTTATAAATAACTAATTATATTACTAATAACCAGAAGACTTATATGTGTAGATAAATAAGTAAATTAAATAACTCGATTTGTTTGAATTTAATTTTAAAATTTTCGTACTAAGTCAATACGAGTACTTAAATCAAATCGCGTGAAGCTCTTATATTGAATGTTAATTACGTAATGACGTTATAAATCGACGATAAAACTTTTATATGAAAAGTTTATTTTATTATTTTAGCGCGTTTAAATAATAATTAAAATTAAAAAAAAATTATTAATCGAGCAGAATTATATCACAGTTAATGTCATAATGTTGTAATAGATGGCATTAGCTGTACGCTGCATTGCGCTATCATTTTGTTAGCTGCGATATATAGATTGCATTGCGTTGTTTATAAAGGTTTGCTGCTTTTTAATGTTTTCGTATTGATACAAATTTCTTCTCAGTGTTTGTAAAATTGTTTTTTTGACCATGGTCAACTTCTATGTTAATTTGTTACAAGTACATATAATTTTAATTCTAAGATTAATATATTTTCCGCTTGATCAATTTACAACTTGATACATTTACGCGTTCCTGAGAAAAAGGTTGAAAGACAGACGTACAGACTGACAGACACACGAACAGAAATTTACAGTTTTCGGATTTTTTCCTTCATGTATACTAAAGGACCTTGCTCCTGGCCAAATTTCATAATGCTTGGTCAATGGGAAGTACCCTATAGGTTTTGATTCCCTTGCGAAAACGTTAAAAACGCCATCATACTTAAAATATGTGATATAAATGACCGTATCTTTTGATTGCGTTAACTTAGAAGTTTGATTTTTTCACAGCTCTTATTAATTACAACTCTGAGTACTTGATGTTGATAAAAATTTGTTACCTTCACGCGTTTCTGAGAAAAAGGTTGAAAGACAAACTTACAAACAGACAAACATACATACAAAAATTTACAGTTTTCAGATTTTTTCCTATATTTGTACCATAAGATCTTACTTCTTGCCAAATTTCATCGTGCTAGGTCAATGGGAAGTACCCTATAGGTTTTGATTCCCTTGCGAAAACGCTAAAATGGTCAAAATATACGACATATTTTCCATTATCTTTTGATTGCGTTGACTTAGAACTTTAATATTTTCACGGCCGCATGTCATCGTAGACTTGAGTATATGATATTAATTTCAACATGATACGTCTATGCATTTCTGAGAAAAAAGGGTTGACATCCCGACAGACAGACAGACAGACAGACAGACAGACAGACAGACAGACAGACAGACAGACAGACAGACAGACGGACAACAAAGTGATCCTATAAGGGTTCCGTTTTTCCTTTTAAGGTACGGAACCCTAAAAAATGTATGTAAATTAAACTTTACCATATTATTGATTAAAAATAGTGTCTTTGAGAAATTATGTAATATTTTTGTTTTTCTTTAAACAATTTATTTTGACTTAACAAATTTCACTCACGATATCTGTTATTGTTCTTAAGGGTCCACCCAGAGGCACTAACTAGACCCTAAGCTAAGCTAAGCCTCCACTGTTTCTCCGTTTGTCTGTCTGACAATTAAAATCAAAATATACTTTATTCAAGTAGTAATATACTTTCTATTGTCATTATAATAACAAATAATAAAAACCGGTCAGACATGAGTCGGATTTTATTACATATACATAGTTTTATCACTCTTATTGTTTTTTATATTATCCCTAGCTGAGTGCGAGACTTCGTGTGGACTACAGGATGCTAGGCATGTCAAAGCGAAGCTATAGGCTGCGGTGTCTCTGCAGAAAGGAGGAGAAGGAGGCCTTTTTTTGTTATTAATAAAAAGTAAATCCAAAAAATCAGCTTGAGTTATCAGTGATTAAAAATTGGTCCAGACAAAAAAGAAAGATAGACAAAAATTTTAAGTCTGATTTTTCGATGTAAGTACCGTATATACTTTTATATGAATTTAGTAATGAGCTATTTATTACAAACAGACACTTTATTTTTATTATTATATAGATTCTTTTAGGACTTCTTTTGTTTCTTATATTATCATTCTGAAAGCTATGGATGAAATGTTTAAGTAGATTGAAATTTAAATGCAAATTTTTTCTTTCTCAACTAAATATAGCATATTCCAAAATCAGCAAGTCTGAAACGCAAACATTTCACAGCCGAAGAAAAAATCTGTCTGCCAAAGCAAATGTAAATTAAATAACTTTTCCTGACAAACGTCGCCGAGCACACGGATCCCGCATTCAGCAATTGTCCCGCACTCAAACACTTGATTACAAGGCATAAATCAGAGGGTGCAATAATAGGCTGAACTAGCGCAGACCATTCTGCGCGATTTATTCACCATTTCGGTCACGTAGCGACCAAAGAGGTAGCCATTTGGGGACTAGAAAATGATTCTGGCGACGTTTTAGGGCCCACGTAATTGAAGGTTGATTTATAAGATACTGAGTTAGGTGCTTGTCAAAGTTCGTTTTTAGAATACATTATTATTTCATGTATTTATGTTGTAACTAAATAAATAATTTTAATTTCGTTCATGTAACGTATTTACAAGACTTTAAAAAAAGGGGAATTCGTGTTTATTTCACATACGAAATTTCGTTTTTAACACCAAACTACTGAACCGATTTTGATCAAATATTCTGTGTGTGTAAACTTCTATAGGACCAATCTGGAAGTATATATACGTTTAAAAAAAATATTCAAAATGATCCAACCGTTGTCGAGTAATCGGTGAACTTCCATGAAACATCGAAGTCGTTACACAACTAAATTGACTATATTCTAGATTATTTTTAAGTAAAATTGTAAATTAGGAACTTGCGCTAATTTTCTAGATCCAATCAAAAACATAAATTTGAAATGAGTTCAATATTATGATAAATGCCTTGGTCGTTGACTTCAACGACAAATGAAGTGAGATCTAAATGGGTGCCAAGTTCAATGGTCAGTCCTGAAATTTATTTATAAGTAACATGTCATATCTTTTTATAACATAAGATAATGTATTGTAGCCTAAGGTCTGTCTTGGCTAGTTTTTATGTTTTTTTTTTTTATTTTTTTTTTAACGAATTATTATGTTCGATCGCTAGTTTCTACCAACAATCCAAACTTTCGGAATTATAAAATAAGAACCGACAAATCTTGTAGGTTTAGAACTTGCGAAGGCTATAATTCATATATGAAACCTTGACACTACCGCGAATAGAACTTAAAAAAGGAAGCTTATAATTTAATATAGAAATCATAATGCATCTAGTGTACGAAACTGTATATGAATCATTACCCCATTGCTTGCTACTAGACATTGAAATTACCAAATTGCAGAGGATGTTTCAAAGCGTACTCATTGAACATTCTGAAACAAATCGCTTCCATGGGTTAACATTCTGCCTGATATTGAACAAAAGGCAGAAGTGGCATCCATTCGTACAATATTCACTTCATATTTTCACGTTTAACTCAAAATTGAAACATATAAGGCTTCAACGTGGAAAATATGGACGCTGATAAGCAATAATATGTCAAGCCACAGGGGCTTCATTTTGGGAAAATGGCGTTTAAAGATGTCAAACCTATCAATTAGAGAAAACAATAAGGAAATTTAATGGTGTGATGTTAATGGAAGTGATATACACGTTACATGGACGGTTGCATAGCAACGAGTTGTGAATTTCGAGACATAGTTTCATACACGAAATTTTATTTTTATGCCTTTAGGGTTGATTCTATAGTCATCTAATAGTCACATCCTTTCTTAAATATAGCATTGTAAGTTATATCATACGAGCCTAAATAATTTATAATATGGAATTTTTGTAATATATTTTTTATACATATCAATCTCTGCGCTTCAGAACGCAAATCAGAATTTAGCTTTAAGAGCTGCCAAGTTGAATGCAAATTTTGCAGTTTATATCTGCTCGATTTCGGATAACTATTTCGCTAATAATAGTAACTATAAAATGTATTCCTACACCGGCGCGGCCGGCTGATAGCACGCGCAGTGAGCTGGACACTTTTGATGACGACTTGAAAAATTCAGCACAAGACCGTAAAATATGGATACTAAAGCTAATAACTAGACACCAGTCAGGCATCAGTATCATCGAGATTAGTCACAGAATATAGTGACGTAAATATGAACACATAATTTCAATCTTGTTTTATTCACTCCATGCAAAAACGTACCAAATACCGTTATAGAATATCTGGTAAATTTGGTGTTCTGAGGTTCGTTTGAATTGTTTAGCGATAGTGGTATAGAAACACAATCTAAAACTTGAATATTGGAATGTATTTGGATTAGAAGCGATATTATTGGAAAATAATGAATTGAAATTGCGCACTGTGATTATCAGCAGGCCTAGCATTGCGTATAGCTGACAAATGCATTAAACTGTGGTTTAAGTTAATATATAATACGGTTTAGTTCAACACTGACGCCGGATACTACGGAATAATTAGTTTGTTAATTATAGTTCAAAATCGTTTACCCATACCATAGATAAATAGAGAACCCATCGAATACATAAGCTTAACACACACGGAATAGAGTCAAAATTCTAATACCATCCCCTATCCCAACTTCTACTACTATCTACTTCTCACTCCTCTTCACCCTGAATTCCTTTTTCAGCTGGCAACTCAATTTTTATGTTTGGCAAAAATTACTATCATCATCAGAAATGAACTGTATGCTCATTTGTACATTAATATTATTGACTCAATTTTCTCTGCGCTGCGTTGCAGGGAACAGTATCGTCTGCATCTAAGCATCTTAGTCTGATATTTATACGTATATAACGTTTTGTGAGCAGTCCTAGTTGAAATTAGATTTTAAGTATCCAGATAATTGATTATTAGCGTATCTACTAATTAAACATGAGTAGCGTACGCTGCTGTGTAATAAACGTCCAAGAAACATCAACTCGCGTAATCGACGAACAATTATCGGGGTATTTTTTCGTCCGTCAAAATATGTAGAATATACTGAAGAGGGAATAAAAGTATTACATACAAAAGTGTCCCGAATAATTTTGTTTTGTGATAGAAAAGTCCTGCAGAAAACAGACACTGTGCAGGTCATATACCAGTATAAAAACTGTTAAGACGAAAGAAAGTCGTGCAGAAATAATATTACAAGCATCAAACATAAATAATATTCGTTATCGACAACCTTAAGTAATTGATTTTTTTTATAATAACAATACCAAAATATTTTTATGTAACTAAAACCGCCCATTGACACGTACAGCGCAAGATGAGCAAATGCACTGCCAACTCAAAATGTAATAAGGAATTGAAGGAAAGAAAAGCGGAAGGTGTTTAGGCTTCCAACTTTCTTATAACTTTAAGGGTTCTTGTCCAATATTTATATTATATTCTTAATTATTATTTTATCTATATTATAATACTTGTATGTGAAGTAAATCTCTGTACCTCTTTTTACGAAAATAGCGCTTAGTAAATAGTACTTACAGTATATATAAAGAAGGAGAGAGGAATACAAATATTTTTTTAAATATGTAAAAAATTCATAAAATCAATAAAATAACATTACACCCTACCATATATTTGACACACATAGTAACAAACAGAAGATAGTATTATGCGTATTCTATCTTCTGTATGTTGTTAGTCTGTGGTCAAATTGAGAATAGATTATCTGTGGTCAAATTTAAAATCGGTTGAAAATTTTATGAACTACGATCAGATTTTGACTGCTCGGCGACCACTAGCATTATTAATTATATCAACTTACCCCGCGACAACTTCTCCCCGTCTGTTCGGATAAAGTTCGGGATGCTGTCCGTATCGTAGGTACACCTCGAATTGTTGTTCTGCCCTGTGTTAAAAATGTTTAAGTTTATTACCAATTTTAATACTCTTAATATATTAACTTAACGAATAGTATTCGACAGATGTAGTCCTGTCAAGATTGTAAGAAATTTGTTTGTCAGTGTTAATGTATATAGTTTGTAAAACAAATGTCATAGTTTTAAATAGTACTCAAATACATTATGTCACTACTTCCCCGACTTTGATACATATTAATGATATTATCTGATGTTGCAATAATACAAATACGTTTTTTAAATCAACAGCTTCTATCCCTAGATAGGAATATAATTTGTTGGTATAAAAACTAGTTAAGTGCGAGTCGAACCTAAACACGAAGAGTTCCGTACCATGGTACAAGATATAATACTATGTACTTTTTAAATTATTATAAATAAGATAGGCGCTATAACAATGTGCGCTTTAATATATAAACATCCTTCACGTGCAAATCGCACTTGACCAATTTTTATTATTTGTTGTTATAGTGGAAATAGAAAAACATATTCAGTTAAAATTTCAACTACGGTTCGTGAGATACAGACAAGCAAACGGACAGACAGACAGCCCGACAGCGGAGGCTGGGTATTGGTCCCGTTAGCACCATTCGGGTATGAAACCCTAAAATCAGTAGTCCATCAAAATCAGCACGAATACTTGTTTTAGTATTTTTCCCTTCACTTAGATTTAGCTATCCACGCCCACTTAAATATTCACCTGTATCCTCGAGTGTTATTCGTGTGTTACTATGTGTAGTCGTAAAAGTTTATTATAACTTGAAGAGAAGTTATTTCAATATAAACAAAGTTGAATGATTACATTTCCACTCCACGGAGTAGGCAGGCGCACGTGTAATCTTGTTTGCATGTATTTATATCACCTAAGTGCTCCAACAGAAATGAGTAACGTGAGAGCGATAATGAAAATTGTTCGTCAATTTATGTGAAATCTCTAATGTTATAAAAATATAAGAACTGAAACTGTTTTAAAAATTATGGGCTAATTTGAAAGGTTTACGTTTTATATTATGCATAAACGCGTAGGTATTATTTTAAAGTATAATCTACAATAACGCGAGCGAAATCGCGAGAAAATGTAATCTATATTACATTTTTTTTCATTATATACAATAAAGAGGTAAAATTTGTTTCTAAGTTTGTAAAACTGTTTTGACCGTTTATTATGGAAGGTTTTAGATTATATTATATTATGCTAGTCATACAGGCGAAGCAGTGACCGTAATCGTAATGAAACCGCGAGGTTGCTTTTTATATTTCGTCGAAGTTAAAATGAAAGTAATTTAAACTAATTTAAAGGAATTTGAAGAAGATTAAATTATCTTGGATGTTCTGTATACCTTAATCTAGGAAAGTACTAGAAACAATCGACATTAAAAGAGAAATTAGATTCAAGGTACACAAGGCCCTGATAGTTGGACATTCTTTTATCTAAGATTATGCCCAGCAATGGGTGTTCACGATTGGGACGAGGATAAATATATGGATTTAAAACATTTTCATTGTTCCTGACACATATCTTCCATAGTGATTTTAAATATGCGATTTGAATCCTAGTTAAATCCTAGTTTAATTTTATTCTACATCTTAAATTCATGGTGTATCAACCATGAAATGTTTATTTCAATGTCTACAATTTAACTAAATGTCTAATTTGTTTGTAAGTTTATAATTTACTTGATTTGTAATAACGTACCATTTTTTTACCATTTTCCATGAATATATTAGGCTTTTAATAAAAACTTTTTTTTTTATAAAATAAAAAAAAAATCGTGCAATTAAAGGTAAAAGTATTTTAAAAATAACAGTATTACAGACAAAGCTTTATATTCTCTTCAGGGGGATAAATATCACAGTAACTACAACTTAGTGTAAAATGATCTTTAGAAGTAATTATTAGTATCGTAATAGTAATTGATGGAGTAATTTTCTACTTTCCCAAATAGCCAGTACTTACTAGATAAAATGCATTAATTACAAGAGATAATTAAACGAACTACCTCTTAACGATACCACAATAGGCAAATAATTATACTACCACTTTAGGTAAATAATTATGGCTCAGTGCTGGCTTTATTTCAACTTTCAAATTATCTGTTAAACAATAATATTATATGTGCTCGTATATGATTGTTTATTATTTATAATTATAATCTTAATAATATGTTAATTATGATTTTTAAATAATAAGTGTTAAGTAAAATATATTGTTTTCAAATATAAGAGTTGTTATTTTTTGTGAAATGTGAAGCAGATGTTCAACTGTAAAGAACGTTATTTTATAAACAGTTTTCCTAATAACTGCGACACAGTTTAATAACTAATGCAGTTATTATGGTCACATTTGTCCTACTATGTAATTTTTACTTGTTCCTAATAATTTTTTTTTTTTTTTAGTTATTTTCGAGTGATCGAGACGCATTGATAATACGACTTCTGAGACCAAATAAACACTCGAGCGTTTTTGAACAACATTGTTATTAGTATGCAAATTGATATACTGAATCCAATATGTGGAACAGTTTTTGTGTATACTTGTATCTGTATCGACGATTGGCGCAGTGCTCACAGCAAATGATTGAAGCGTTAAAGATCGCTGGTTCGATCCCCATTTATGGCACACGTCTATATAAATCTTACAAATGTTGGTCTGGGTGTTTGTGTTGTGTGTGTTTCCGGTCCCCCAACACATGATTATGAGATTCGAATGGGGCTGTTGAGTGTTATGCGTTTATTATTATTATTTATCTATACTTCTTTTAAAAACTAATTTCCTTAATTTTTTTTTTCTCCATAGAACATAGAATGATTTGCAAACATTTTAGTAGTAGAAAAACGCATACGTTGATGACTGCTTAAGTTAATTCTACAATTATTGGCTGTTGGAATATCATTTCGAATTATATCAGTTTTATTTTAAAATTCAATGGAATGATTCACAAATTTGACCTTATTAAATAAACCTAGTAGCTCACCTTCCGTTTAAAAGTAACAAAATTTAACTTTAATATATATCTTTAGATCTTATCACGGCAAGCACTTACACAAAGTATTTGTATGTGCAGAAAAAAAAAAAACCAAGAAGATAACACGTTCAACTTTTTCTGTGTCATTACTTTTAACAATTATATCATAAAATAATTATTACCTAGAATCGAAGCTGAAGTATGTCTGGTCAGTGAAATTATCAGCGTGGAATACAATCTTCACGAAGTTAGTCTCTGATATGAATGTCTGAGGTTGTTCGATCTCGCCGCAGAACAGACCGGGTTCTTTCCTGTTCGAGACATCGGTCTTTGCATTGCCGTCCACTATCTGCGAATAAAAGGTAACGATTAATACAAGATTATGGAGAGGAAATTAGAAAAATAATATTATGATATAACGATACGTGCTCGTAGTAGAAGGCTTATCTACGATGTGGAATTTAGTTCTTAGATTTTCGAATGTTAAATTTGTTAAGGAATTTTTATCTAGGAGTTAAACACTTAATCGCCGGTAATGTAACAATATAATGTAACATTTTAGGATTCGATTTTGAACATTACGTTACAATACTGCTTTACCCATCGACGAACCTTTAATGTAACTAGTCAAGTTAGATTTTAAACATTCGCCTGCAGTGGAATCAATTGTTTTTACAATGTAAAATGATAGTGTAACTGCTTAGTGTTCCTTGATGTTATCACGGGTACTACTAATTGCATTACAGGATGCTCATTTACGTAATTATCGAACTGTTACGTTACAGGTGATCATTCTCGGTAAGGAAACGTCCTTATAGAAAAATAAAACATAATTATTTATCCAATATTTTTAGTGATATTTCAAAATAGGCACAATATTTTAGAAAAGTTTTAGTTTAGTTCGTCGAACTATCAATTACATTTAGTAAATAAATATTTGCGTTGGCGCTATCGCTGATGTCAAACGATTAAAACAACGCTCATACCGATCTAATACCGTCAATATTTTTATTTTTACTCTTCAAAAATATTTTCGTGTATAATTTTTTGTATCAAAATATTTATGAGGGCTACAAAATTCCAATAAATTCGTGTGAAATAAATTTTATTAAAGACTTTTTGAATATAATTGAGGCACGAAAAAATAATAATGATTCAATAAAATACAAAAAAAAGATTGAATGAATTCCTTATTTTTAATGAAAATATTTTGATTTTAATTTTGCATCGGGGTGTAAAACCTAAAGTAACATATAGTACATGCTAGCGAAAAAGTTTTGACGGCACATTATATACCATTCGGCTAGTCATCATATTAGTCATCTTTCTAATTTCGCCAATATTACTGTTGTAACTATCAATGTATGTCTCACTCCTGGAAAAAACCCAATTCTCTTTCCAGGACAAAGTTAAGAGTCTAATTAACGTAGCGGACGTTGTTCTTATGCGAATTCGCGGATCACAATATCATTTATTATCGTCAAATGAATAAATTAATACGTGAAGAAAAACCTTTGTTTTTTACGAAAATTGCACAGATGAAGCAGTATGAAATTACGCACGCGTATAGTTTATCTTCTTCTTCTATACTTATAATAAATCTGTAGAGAGGTCAATTCCGTACATGAAATATATTTTCAAAATAACTATCAGTGGGTGATAAGTGATCGATACTGATGCCAAAAATGCAATCAGTAAAATTTTTGTCTGTCTGTCTGTCTGTCAGTATGTTCCCTATAGAAACAAAAACTACTCGACGGATTTTAACGAAACTTAGTACAATTATTCTTCATACTCCTGGGCAGGTTATAGTATACTTTTTATCACGTTACAATCAATAGGAGCCGAGTAGTGAAGGGAAACTTTGGGAAAACCGGAGACGTTACTCCAATTTTTAAGCTTCCGTCACGTATGCAGCCTTAATGGTTAAAGTTACACAGAAATCATGTATAACAGAAATATTCTACATAAAATTTTCTAAAAAATAATCCGCAACAGCATATGTCTATTACGGTACTCTTACGTTTATAAGACTCTCACTCATCCCTAATTGAAAAAAGTTACCATTATTACCTATTTTATAAAAAAAATCATAGAAATCAAGTATTGTGGATTGACATATTATATTTCCCTACTAAATTACGAGAGTTACTGTCTGTCACATCAAAACCACTGAACCCTGAGGAAGGAAATACGCTACTTTTTTTCGAAAAACGACGAAAACGCGGACGAAGTCGCAGGCAAAAGCTAGTATAGAGTATTTTGTTTAATTAAGCAAAAAATCTTATATCAATAAAAATAAACATTACACACTCTACCATATATTTGACAAACAGACGCATATAAACTCTTTTTCAATAAAGTCTGTGGTCGTATAGATTATTTGTGTTTAATCTTGAAATCGGTTGATAATTTAATGAACCATCAAACGGTCGAATTCTAGTAAAGTTAAGTTAAAAAGGTACGTAGATAGGATGGTTCAAAACAATATAATCTCTTTCTTAAAAAACTCTAACTGTGATCTTCATTTAAAGCAGCAAACGATGATAACTAAATTCTTAACCCAATTTGAATAAAAGACCTCCATTATATTCTGATACGGCGAAGTTTATTCACTTTCGAATTTCCGAAATCACGACATGATCCAATAATTATCCATCCGTATTGCCGCTGTTCGACTTCAGAGTTCTTTTAGTTCGCAAAGTTCAGAAATTAATTAGTTAGATTGGTAAAGCGCTCACCAACTCAATTACATCTTCTTGCTTGGTGATTTTCAGGTCTTATGGACTTTGGCTTTCTGTTTTAGTTAGCATAATTTCATCCTTGACATGCTTTCTCGCCTCTACCTTCCTATCTCCAATTAAATATTTTTGTTTAAAAATACATTGAAAAATGCATGCAAAAAAAAGTGGATATGTTATTTTTTGTAGATTTTATATTTTCATTAATGTGGCCATAGCCAAGTTAACCAACAACAAATATTCTTTATGGTACACCAATAACAAAAAAATATATAAATAAATAAGTACATGTAAAGTAAGAAGTACAAAGGCAAAGATAGCGATTTCTTCCAGACAACCATTGGACATAGACACAGCGTATTAAAACGGTTTAGAGGTGTCCAAAGCATTAGTTTGTAACATCTTGACTTATAAATATAAGTCGATTTTTATTCTTTAACTCTATTTAGCTCGATTTAAATTATTAAAAAACAGAAATGTTGACAGGCATATGCCTAAATCAATAAGGCTGCAAGTAGATTAATTTTATAGATATTATTATTTTTTTTCTGAAAAATTTATGAACATTTGTAAAATTTTGCGCGATTTTTTTAATAATTATTGCAGTAATCTGTTTGTTAATATATCAATATTTTAGCCTTTTATAAGTGTCTCTAGAAATAATTGTCACTATAAATTATTTTCATAAGAACTTCGAGACATGACTAAGATCATAACAATTTTGTTATTTTTGTATATGTAAAGATTTACCAACAAAGTTTTGTAAAATTTAACATTTCCGTCAAGTCTGTAGTAAGAGCATATACATATATAGAGGGCGTCTTTTGATGTGTGTATTACAAGCGTATAATTCCTATTAAGGTCGACCTATGTCAGATGAGTGAATGCTCATTCTGTCCCCGCTCTATTAAATGCTTTTAGTGTAAACAGCCGCACACTTTGCGTTCACAAAGACTCTATAGAATATAACAAGAATATTCGCTCGCTTGATGTAAACGGCACTAGAGCATTCGAAAAGTTTCTTGCAGCGTTCCTCCGTGTTTAGACGTGCCCGCTTTCCGGAGTGGTCTCTTCAAAGCGTTCTTGTGTAGCAATACATTCAGTTGAGAATTCGGTTGATCTAAATATCTATTGTTCAAGAATTATAGATTGTGAAGAATTTTGCTTGTAAACAAATGCATACGTTGCGTTCACAGAGATTATATGGAATTCCAAGAACGCTCGCTTGATGTAAACGGCACTAGAGGATTCGAAAAGATACTTGCAGCGTTCTCGCGTCTTCGGGCGTGTTCTGTGTCCGGTATGGTCTCTTCAAAGCGGTATTGTATTCTAACAATACATTGGGCTTATAATTGATTTGGTTGATGTAAATAAGTATTCTGCAAGACTTATAGATTATGAAGATTTCTTGCTTGTAAATACTTAAAACCAACTTACGTTTACACTAAAATATCAAGAAGAAATACTCTTGTCCTATTTTTTTTTTTTTGGTTTAATTTACTTGAAGTTAAGTTCAACAGATAGAAACGTAATACGCATTTAAACATACCAAAACGTATGTACATAATAAAATGAGAAAAGCCAGGTGTGTAAACGACCTAAGAGTGTCTCATTAACAAACTGTTGAATGACCCTCAACATCGACGTCTGTTTGAGACATTCACAAAGGAAAATTCTGTTTTTTTTTTTCGCTTAACTGTGTTAACTTCCTCGACCTATTGATTTTGTGCCTAACGACTGATCCGTGAGTTATTTTCCGAGTTTAAAATAGGATGAAATTTTTAACGAGTGCAATTTTTTTTTACTAATATTACAAAAGTAATCGTTGAGATTACGTTTTATGACTAAAATGGTCAACCGATTGTAATAGAATTTAGGATAAAAGAGAGAAGCCTCCTCCCAATCACTTTCATAACTTCTTATCCGTCTTCTCCCTTATCTAATTTAGTATATATATATATATATGTAATGAAAAAAAATCTCGGAAATGACTCCGACGATTTCATGAAATTTAGTTAGCGGGTGGATTCAGGGGCGGTAAATCGATGGAGTTGGGTTTTATTTTTAAACGTCATTTTATCCGGTGTTTTGCAAGCAATGAAAAACTGTTACTATTTTTTATTTGATACTAAATCTAAATATAACATCCAAAAAACACTCCAAAAATACAGCTTATCCACGTACTTCCTTCCAGTTAAGCCAGCAACACATTTATCTATTTAGCGTTGAATTTGCATCATTTTTATGGAGAGCGGCAAGCTGCTCGTTTGACGGTAATTTTCATAAAAAGTTCAATAGTTATAAACACAAAACTTCTCCAAATACCTGCATATATCCTTTGTGACACGTCGTTCCATTGATAAGTGTACCAACTTTGAATTTCTTAAAGCGTATTCTTAGTATCCAGTCTTTTGGCGAACCTCGAAATGCTCTAAACCTGTTAATAAAAGAAAATAATTATTATATGATTTAGTATTCTATATATCTACTACTTCTTATATGTAGGGTGATTTTAAAACTTGCCTACATTGTCTTAGATCTTTGTGTGTAATTTATATCTTTTATAATTGAAATTTTCTTCTTAGTCCTATTAAAACACTTATTTGTATTTTTATATAAATGACAAACAACCAAGAATTTGTTAATTTTTTTTTGTGATTAAAAAATATTGTTAAGAATTTAATAGAATCGATGTTTTATATTGCAAAAGTAATAAAATTGGATAAAGACAATCTATATAACTATCTATGATTCTATATATTGTATTGTTTTTCGAAGTCGTTTTTTATGTCAGAATGAACTACTCTGCTTAAATGCTTTATTAAAGTAATATTAGATACCCTATTTTGTAGATACTTTCTCGGTCTAATCACGAAAATTCAGAGATTATCTTAAATTAATATTTTCATTTAATGAAATACAGTTTTAAAATATGACGTAACTTATAATTAACAGTGCCAAATTTTCTTTTGCAATAATATTTACAATAAATATAAAGTTCATTTTTAAATAAAATAAAGTTTCATTATTGGTAAAAATTGAGCTCGCTAATATATAATATAATATATAGATATTTCGGTGACACTACAAATACAATACAATGCGTAATGGAAAATGCACATAAGGCCTTATTTTTGTCAATAATGTAATTTAATATTCGGTTCAAAATTTGATGTTATAGGAAAAGCTAGATACGCGGTTTTGCAGTATTCCCGATAATATTTAACTCACCTATATGTACAAGTGAGGGGTCGACCGAAGTTTTCAGCTGTCACCGGCGGCGACGACACATCTTCATATATCTCCACGGTTTTGTTGCAGTGATCTCGTTTTGAATCTGTGGCAAAAGTAACAGTAAAATATGTATACAGTTTTTCTTTTTTTTAATGTGGCTTTACAAAAATATTTTTTTTTATTTTTAAGAAAAGGGGCACCGACTTAAAATGAAAAGTACGTAATTTAATTTGCGTGCATGATATACTTATTCTAGGTATTTTGATTTTAAAACCAAAATTGTGAATAGATTTTCATAGAAATTCAATGGGATATATGGGAAAGTAAATCCTTTAAAGAATTTACCAAATCGGTGAAGCTGTTTTCGAGTAATCGGTAAAGATTCATAAAAAGTCCGTGATGAATTGAGAACCTTCTCCTTTTTTAGAAGTCGTGTTATAAGGAGTAACTTAGGCTACTTTTATTTTAGAAATTTGATTATTCTAGCCAGGAATCGAATCCGATGATTTTGTAAAGAACACATTCTGTTTTATTGCACCATCTAGTAAAAAGGTCAATTGGGAAGTAATAGCATACGGCAAATGAAAGGAAAAGGCATTATTTTTACAAATGCTATTAATTAATGCGAGTAAAATGCTCCTTTCGTGACAGAGAGTCCAGTTTTGCTTTGTATGAGAAATGCCAAGTCTACGCGAACGAAGTCGCGGGCTCAGCTAGTTTTTAATAAAAACTTAAATTATATTTTTGAATTTTGTTTAAAATTGGTGAAATTTTTAAACAGTTCAATAAAATAATCTTATATTTTTTTACATAACAAAAGGAACACCTTAGGTATTTCTGTTAGATATTAAAAATAGTAATAATAACTTACAAGCGCGTATCTTTGTTGGCATCGACTTTGAAATAGGAGATAAGGTTTTTAACTATCCCTTGGGAACACTTTATTCCCGGGAAAAGATTGTCTATTACTCAGTGTTCTTATATATGAGATTGTTCTCGTAACCTTTACTACAATAAAACGACTTGCACCAGTTTCATACCATTCTACGAAATCACATTACAAATCATAAAATTATTTTCTCTATTATTATATGCTATAATATGCAATATATGCATACGTTGTTTGCATATATATAAAGCCCCATTTACTATTGCAGATAGAATTTATGGATCTACTTTTTTATAGCAACAGGATTTCAAGGTCTTCATGTTATTATTGGAACAATTTTTTTAACTACATGGTTTATTCGACAATTAAATAACCACTTTCCAAATCACATCATTTTGGGTTTGAAGCAGCAGCGTGTACAGATGATGATGAACGAATAAGAGAGTAAAACGCGCGTATTAGCGCACGGAAATGCTCTCAAACGCCGGGTGTGTAAACATCCTAAAAGCTTTTCTCTTTATAAAATCAGAGTTACTGATATGATCTACATAAAGTATTTATAAACTTCCAACAACTAAAGTCTATGTCAAACAATATTAATTATAATAGAATATGCCCCTCGCTGACTTTATGGCAGTCTGTATAATTAATTTTTCAAACTTGTCGGTATTGTATTGTACCTCCTCCGAACGAGTATGAGCAAGAAACGCGCGTTTTAGCGTACGAAAATGCTCTGAAACGCCGAGTATCTATACATCCTAAAAGAAAGCATTTCTCTTCATAATATCAAAGTTACTGATATGATCTACATAAAGTATTTATAAACAACGCTCTGTTAGATTGAATCTCTTCCAACAACTAAAGTCCATGTCAAACAATATTAATTATAATAGAATATGCCCCTCGCTGACTTTGTGGCAGTCTGTATAATTGCTTTTTCAAACTTGTCGGTTTTGCATTGTTCCTTCTTCCGCTTACAGCCTCTAGTAATGCAGCTGTGGAATTAAATTGATAATGATTGGGATTTTGTACCGAGGCTCTACAACTTTGGCTTTCAAGAACTTTGTTTTTGAATAATAATTACAATATTTTTATCGTACAAATATAATAAACTAGTTACTTTACCCTTGTGGTTTTACAAGAGTTAATGGTAACTTCTTCGCTAGTAGGAGTCATAGTGAGATGTAATATAGCCTTTAATCTTTCTCAATAAGCGGGCTATCCATTGAAAAATATTTTTTCAAAAAAAAATTTACCTGATTTTAATATTATATAAATTATTGCGTCATAAAATGCGTGCATCGCCAATCTACCATTATAGCAAAAGTAATCGAATTTGATTTAGGCGTGACAACGTAACAAGAAGACAGAGTTACTTTCGCATTTATAAATTTTATATAGATTATGGATTCAAATAAATTTATTTTTGAGCAGCAACGTAAAACACACTTTTAATAAAAAATCAACTCTAACATAGTTTTTGTTAAACCTGTAAAGTTAAACTAGTACATGCATAAGCTCATAGTTTCATCATATCAATTTTACGTATAACAAGCTCGGCTTGAAAGTTTGAACGTTGTCAATCCGAGCTTAAAAACTTATATTTTGTATACATAGTGATCGGTGCTGTGATGTAGTTTGAAACTCTAATATATTCATATCAGTGCTGAGTTTTTTAACGGTGACAATTTTATAAATTACTAGCTACCTGTCCAAGTAATACATATAAACAAGACTAAGAAAGTTTCACAACAACAAAAATATACCCGTAAAAAATTCATAAATCTTTATTTCGTACAATGAAGTATGAATACAATTGTTTATATAACACAATACACGACGGCTTTAGAGATATTACCGAAGAAATAAATCAAAAATATTCATATAAAAAAATTAAGTAAATATAAATAGAAAATAACATGATCCGCGGAGCGCGAATCCCTTGACACTCGCTTCAGACCGGAATATTTCTAAAACCTCATAATGGAGAAAAACAGGAAAAAGTTATTCAAGCCTCCGGGGTTAAAGCATACATCAAATATATCTCACATTATGTCTATTAGATTTAGTTGGAAATGTTATAAAACTATGATGGATGGTTTTATTGGTTGCCTGAGTTAAGGTACGTTTAGTAATAGCTTTGTGATGGAGTTTTTTTAACCTCTGACCCAAAAATACTTATAAGTTTGAATTGTGTCTGTCTGTAATAAATAAAATACTTTATTTTCTTTAACAATATTTGGATGTTGATAAGCAATAATGTGTCAACCCACAAAAAGTCAAATTCGGAGATATTGACGTATTTTGATACTGCATCACCTATTTAACATTATTAAAAAAAACTAAGTCATATAAACTGAATAAGTACGGAAAAAAGTTATTCGTTCAAATTTCAAGTGCGTTCCATATTTTGCAATTTATACAATAACCTCAAATATTCGAAAAACTTTTTATTAGATAATATATTAAATATACATATTAGTCTTAATTTAATTCTTTATACCTTTTATCAAAAAATAAAAGGAAAGATGGATATATAATTTTTTAAACAAATTTGTTAAAAAAATGGATTTGACATCTTTAGACCCCATTTTCTCAAAATGAAGTCCGTATGACTTGATACAGTATTGCTTATCAGCGTCCATTTGTACTTAAATATAAAGTGATTGCAGTCTCCTTTTAAGCATATGGAATGCCTGTGCCAGGAAACTCCACTCTTCCATATCATAAGCTAGGTTCTTGTACAAAATATTTAAGATTAAACTATAAAAAGAAAAACATAACAGAATTATCTATATACTAATAATAAAATTCTAGCGGGTCGCTGTCTGTACATGGAAGATATATGAAAAAAAATATTATAGGGGGCCTATACCAACGCAATAGAACCCAAAACAATGATTTTTAGAATTCTTATCTGTTTGTCTGTTTGTCTGTTTGTCTGTTTGTCTGTTTATCTGTGCGTTTGTGCACGCTAATCTCAGAAACGGCTTATCCGATTTAGATGCGGTTTTCAGTAATATACTGTAGTAAGCTCCACTTAACATTTAGGGTTTGTTTCATGTCAATCGGTCCATAAATAAAAAAGTTATGTCAATTTAAGGAATCACGTTTAACATTTTTTTTTTGTGTGTATAACTAAATACATGAAAGTATATACAGTATTTACATAAAAAATACATTTTTAAAAATTTTGCCTGTCAGTCTGTCTGTCTATCTGTTTGTTCCGATTAATCTCTGAAACGACTTAACCGGTTCTGATGGTACTTTTTGCAGTTAGCAAATGTGTTAAGGAGTGACTTGGGGTTACTTCTATTTTAGATATATATGAAAAAAATTCTAACGAGTCGCTGTCTGTACATGTAAGATAGATGAAAAAAAAAATATTGGAGGCCTTTACCTACGCAATAGAACCCAAAACAAAATTTGTTAGAATTTTTGTCTGTTTGTCTGTTTATCTGTGCGTTTGTGCCCGCTAAAAAATATATGTCAACTCATGGGGTCACGTCGAACATTATTTTGTGATTTTCACTAAATGCATGAAAGTACTTACATCAAGTACTGTCAGTCTGTTTCTTACGACTAATCTCTGAAACAGATGAATCAAATTTGATGGGACTTTCACTCGCAGTTAGAGGATGTCCATTAATCATGTGAGGCCCAGAGAAGGGAGTGGGAATGGAAGAAAACAATCACAATATATCACAAAGTCTAAAAAGTTCTTAAAAACATTACAGCAGCCCCTATAGCAAATATTATAAGGATTAAATTAGGCTACTTATATTAAATAATATTTTTTTTTTAAATCAATAAGTAAAAAAGAGAATTACACGATAACAAAATATTGGAGAAACCAATAAAATAGTGAACATTTTCCGATTTAAGAAGGGAAGGAATCACTCACACTCTTCCTATATTCCTATACAAATAAATAAAATTGATATGTCTGTTTGTAATTTTAAATAAATGCATATGAAAGTATACACGGTACTTACAACAAAATTACCAATTTTAACATTTTTGTCTGTCTATCTGTTACTCGGTTTGTTTCGGCTAATATCTGAAACAGCTGGACCGATTTTGATGCAACTTTCACTAGCAGAAAGCCAATTTTATAAGGAACAAAATTGAAACCAATAAAATAGTGAATAATATCTGATTCAAATACGGAAGATATATATTATATTTATATAATCATTTTAAAAAATAATATATGTATATACTGGGTAATTTTTTTACTGGATATGATAGAACAAAACCGAAACTATAAGCAAAAGCGAAAAATAATTTAAGTCACAGAGCCGATTTTGATTAAAACTAAAACTGCATCATTAGTTTTTTGAAAAATAAGTTTTCCTAGCCAGAAACGAACACGTTGATTTTGCAAAAAAAATAACATACTGTATTATTGCACCATCTGATACCTTCACACATTATAAAGATCAACTATAGTGAGGTAATACTATACAGTAAACTGCAACAAAAAGAAAAGGCTATTTTTTTTACAAAATTCTATCAAATTCTTACATTAATTAAATCTTTAGCAACGGGATGTTGTAACGCTAATAGCGGGTGAGTACGTTTGTAGCCGAGTCCAGTGAAATGTAGATTTTCAACAAATTGATTCATCTTTTTAAGAATTATCTAAACCAGTTACCTAGGTAAGGTAACTGAGTAGATGACGGGGACCAAAACAAACGTGACATTCTATCAACTTTGTATAACTCACATAGAAAAAAAAGACAAACATAAAAGAAGTTACTCTGAGTAATTCATTTTTTATATTTTCGATTGTATTGTTCACACTCTTCCTCACTTTAGTAAGTGATTAGCATTTTGATGCAATTTATAAAGAAATCGTTCGAAGTAACGCACATTTTTTTCTAAACTTACCGGAACCCATGATTTAACCCAAATTAATTAATGTATAGATTTAATGTTATTTTGTAAAAAACCTTTTCCTTTAATTTGCCGCTTACTATTACTTTCCAAAAGTTGATCTTTACAAGTGACACTATTAGGTGGTGCAATAATACAGAATGTATTTTTTTTTAATTAGTGGGTTCTATTTCTGGCTAGGAAAATCATGAAATAAAAAAAAATTATGATCCAGTTTTAGATTTTTCAAAATCGGACACGTGACTCCATTAAGTATCTTTCACGATTCCTTATAGTTCCGGATTTGGTCTATTAAGCCCAGTAGAAAAAGTCACCCGATATATAATACAAGGAGAACCTAGGTGCGAACTTAATGTTTTGCAGTCGATATTTTAAAGACTACCACAAAACAACTTTTCTTCAACATTTATAGTAAAAACCGTGGAGGAATACCATATCTGAGTTAGTGTCTGCTTATAAATACAACCAGAAAGTTCCCAGATTCAAAGTAAAAAGCTCCTTTCTTGAGCAGCACTGCAGACTATTATAACCTTGCTTTGCAGGAGACATGCCAAGCATTCTGTAATCCACGCGAACGAAGTCGCGGGCACAGCTAGTCAAACAATAAGAAAACCATATTCCAAAAAATACGTGTAAAAATAAGCAAGTCTAGTAAGTTTTATTTGTCTGTAGTATTGTAGTTCACGAATAGATTTTTTAAAGTTAATGTAATCGAAATGATTATTAGTTATAATTTATGAAAGTCTTTTCAGACGCTTGAAAGTTATTAACTCTTTTCGAATAGTTTTCTTATGTTTATTATAGAATAAACACAAATAAATGGGTATTACAAATTAAAACCGGATTTTAAATAAAGAAGTTTTTAATCCGATAATAATAGAAATATATAAATTTAGATGGATAGAAATTTGAATTGTTAAACATTGAATTTAATTCTCCGCAGGCTTTTAGTTGCTATTACAAAATGTTAATTATTTGTTTATTACTCAAATTCGCTCTCCGAGTGGAATTGACACTGAATAATAAGAATAATTAAAACAATTGCCCATTTTGTGGTGGTAAAGATGAGATATTTTTTAATTTAAATTCATATAAAAATGTTCGCGACGGCCTCGGGGCCCTTATCGGCAAGAGGCCGAAAATAGTTATAGAAAAAAAAATGAAAATGTGTCATGGAGTGAAAATTTATTAAAAACATTGGTATTCTTAATCACAACGTTACGGTAATGTTTTTTAATTATAAAGTCATTATCATATTTCATAATAAACAAGGCATAAAGTTTAAAAAACTATAACTTAATTACGTAAATACATGCCATTGTATAAAATTTATTAAAGCATTCGTATATCCTAGGGCCATTATTACAAATCTATTGATAACTCATTTATTAAAAATTGGTTTATTAGCTTAGGAGCTAAAGTGGAACATACAAACATACGTGCACATTTCTTTCTTCCTTTCTTGGCTTCACCGTAGGAGGGTAAGAAAATGATATTCGATTTTTCACTGCGATATTATACAAAAGGATAAAAGGACCCCGAAAGTTGCATTGCCAAGGGGCCCCAAAATAGGTATTGCGGCCTTGCGTCGCATTACCTATGTTTTACTTGAACGTTAAAGATTTTCACTATACGATAGCGGATGAATTTTAAAGGAAATTCATCAAGATATACGTACGAAGACATCTAAAACTATAACAGATAGAAAAACTTATTGAAATGGATCATCTAACCGATTTTAATGTTAATTAAAAACTTCAATGATCCCATTAAGACTTAAAGTTAAAGCTTAAAGTTAAGCTCAGAAATCGATCATAGTAAAGTAAAGTAACAGCCTGTAAATATCCCACTGCTGGGTAAAGGCCTCCTCTCCTATTAAGGAGAAGGTGTAGAGCTTTATCCACCACGCTGCTCCACTACGGATTGGCGGATATACATGTATCAGAATTTCTCCCGTTACATGCAGGTTTCCTCAAGATGTTTTCCTTCACCGCCGAGCTCGAGATGAATTTAAACACAAATTTAGCACTTGAAAAATCAGCGGTGCTAGACGGGGTTTGAACCCGCGATCATCGGTAAAGATCGACGTGTTCTAACCACTAGACCATCTCGGCTCTTCATTTAGATTAGATTTGATTAACTTTATATTATAGAATTTAATAGTGTTACTTTGACGAATAAGTATTTTAATATAGCATCCTGAGTGTACAATAAATAAATAATACCGTGTAGATCCTAGCTATAGCTCACTAACTAGCTACTAGCTACTAGGCTAGCTCGAAGGGGGCTTTACCATACTATCAATGAAAATTGGCATGACTAATGTACCCGTGTTTCGTTCGATGAGTTTGGTAAGAGTAGGAAGCCTATATATTTCATACTTCCTACATGTTTGTGGGTCCTGTAGTACTAAAAATGTTCATGGGCGGCGTTCCTTTGCTGTTTCAATCGCGTTTATGATTACTGCTTCACTCTTATAAGTTATAGCGGGATGTAATATAGCCTACAGCCTTCCTCAGTAAATAAACTATCTAACACAAAAATAATTTTTCGATTCGAACCAGTAGCTCCTGAGATTAGCGCGTTAAAATAAATAAACTCTTCAGCTTTATAATGTATAGATGAGTGAAAAACTTTTTATAATATTAGAGTACAAGAAAACACAGAACATGTAATATAATTTTACATAAAGTTAATTATTAGTAGTTTACAATAGCGTTATTGAAAACCGAGAACCATTTAACATTGGAGCTGAAAGCGTAGTAAATATTAAACAAACAGTGTATAAATCATTGTGGTTAGTAAATTAAAACACTGTGATGGATAATTCTCGTATAGGCTAACAAAAATGGCGTCATATTTTTGGTTAACTGGTCGATGATATGAATCAGTGTACGTCAAGTGTTGATGAAATAAAAGCTTTGTATTATATATGTATAAATACACCCCATTTTATGCTATTTTATCTATATAGTAATACGTGAAGCATAGAAACTTTTTGAAAAAAACAAACCGACTTCGAAAGGGAAACAAGTATACTGTATTAACGTAACAATAAATATTTTCTACACTTTGAAGTCGGTGCCGAGTTAAATGTTCGAAGTCGGCGCCGAGTATAAAGCTTTTACGCGTTATTTACTGGCCAACGAACATAGAACCTCCTCCTTTTTCGAAGTCGGTTTAAAAACTTTTTTACGAAAATTGCGAGGACGGAGGACTCTGCAATTTCTCACACTCATAATTTATATAGGGAATACATTAAATCAATAAAAAATTACACACACTTCCATGTTTTTGATACACACGAGCATATATACTATTCTGTTTAAAAGTCTGTGTTCAAATTGAGAATAGATTATCTGTGATCATTCTTGAAATCGGTTGAAAATTTAAAAAACTACGGTCGAATTTTGACAGCTAAGTGACCACTAGTAACTATAAATATGTTACGCTTATAATTTTTGAGGTTGAAATTCTTTAGGTACCCATTTCCAACCTGATAAGCTCAGCATTTTAAAATGTCGGCCGAAATATTGTCTTGTCTATCATTCTCAGTCGCTAGCTGGTTGCTCGCCTATGTCTTCCAATATTGTCAGCATTCTAGGTGCCAAAATACAAGTGCTTATAACACATCATTAGTTATATATATTAGTTTTTTACAGAAATGCGTAATAATTATCAGGGAGTTTTACATCAAAATAATTGTAGATATGAATGTATTTTAAAGCGTTTATGTTCGACACAGCAGAGGTAATTGAATAACACACAATTTTGACTTTGCTGGTAAGTATAATATTAGTAACGATTTTGATTGTTGATTTGTTGATATGACTGTTTTAACTTATTGCCTAATACAAAATTCGACTTTTATATCGTGAAAATTTTTCGATACATATAACAGAATTTTTAAATGACCGGTATGATGCACAGAATGGTTTCATTCGTTTGATGGGATTATGGTTCTCAAAGATTTGATAGATTTTCTATTTAGGAGTTTCAAACATTTCAATATAAATTTTACTAAATCCTTGAAACTAATATTATCTATACCAATAAATAGAAAGAGGTTTACGTAAAATAAAAATTAAAACCAATGAAATACTGAACTATTTCAATTCAAGTAGGGCAGGTAAACATTATATTAAATTTTTTTCCTCAAATTAACGCAGTTGAAACAGCACGGCACAGCTAGTCATAAAATAATATTCAAGTAAATATAGGTATTGGATTCAGAGAAAACCAAATTGATTTTCATATCAAAAGTACAGTCATTTGGTAGTTTTACTTTCAAAATTTTCCGGGACTTATGAAAATCAATCTTAAACATTTTGACATGCTCTCAATAGGTTCGTGGATTTTTTATCTACGTTCGTTTTAATAGAAAAAAATTAAAAGATGCTGATACTGATAATTTAAAGGAGGAGATATTGTTAAAACAAAAGAAGGTCGTTTTATGGGTAACCAGTTGATTACTGTGAATTCGTCTGCTTTTAATTTTACGCAGTGTTTGGAGTAGTTTTTTTCTAATTTATAATATTCATCAAAAATATATGGTTTAGACGTGAAAACGTAACAAACTAACAGATAGACTATGAAGAGATTTAACATATATAACAGTAGTGTGGATTGTTAGTATGAATGTTAAAAATATTTTTTTATATAGGTACTTAATTCTCGTTATTAAATCATAATTTAATTTCATAACTTATATCCGTAGTTACAATACAGATTTTACCAAACTTCTACATGACGCAACTGAAAATAAATTCTAACCAGTAAATTTAAAAATATAAACTCACAATCTCTAGTGTATAGAAAAATTTAACAGCAAGCGCTGAAATAATATCGGGTTCAGATGTTTATTTCTTTTACCGTGCAACTTTTTCCCTGGACGCCGCTGAATATATAGAGGAGCTGAGAGTGCCATATTTCCACAAACTTCTTCAATTTGGATGCTATCTGGGGTTTTGGATGTAAACAAAATTTTAGTTTCAATAAGTGAAATATTTACTGAAAAATTTCAGCTACATTTTTATTATTTTAAATATATTTAGGGGATAGGGACACTGGTAAGCAATAATGTGTGGCGTACACGGACATTCATTATAAGAAAATGGCGTCTAAATATGTCAAACCTATTCTCAATAAATTTGTTTGAAGAAGTATATATCCATCTTTTCTTTTGTATTTTTGTATAATGAATTAAAAGCAATTTGCTTTTAATTCATTATACAAAAATATATTTAAATTAACATACATACAAAAATATATTAAAGATATATTTAATGTATTATAGAATAAAAGTTTTTCAAATATTTGACATTATATTATAAATTGCAAAATATGGAACACACATCAAATTCGAAACATTAAATTAAGAACCATCTTTTCATACATATATAATATGTAAAAGCGAAAAGTCACTCACTAACTCATCAAGAAATCTCAGAAACTACAAGTACTAAATTTCAAATTTTGCGTAGGGGTTCTTTTTAGGACATAGGTAAGTGCTCACTGAGGGATTTTACGAAATTCGACCCCTAAAAGCGGAAAACGGGGGTTGAAAGTTTGTATCAAAGTCCTATGTTAAGCGCAAGGGGCCGCTAGAATTATAAAAAAATAGTTTGCCTTAGTTTTACATTTATAAAATTAAACAACGTTTTATTCTTAAGCGACTAGCTTATAGATCTTTACGTATATAACTTATACCACAATTTAGTTATTTGACTTTGTAAATAATTTCATTTGTAGAGAATAAATTGTTGCTGCTTTGTTAAGATTTAAACGACTTATTACATCTTGTTTTATTACTACTATTTGACGCGACTGATTGTTAAGATAATAGTATTCATTGTCTTTTACAAGATATTCTAAGAAGTGTGTTTATAGAGACAATAATAAATACGACTTAAACAAGCTTACAAGTGTATATACACTTACCTACGTACCTACTGTTTTATACACACACTAGCTGCCCGGTACGTGCTTCTCTACGTATAAAGTTAAATAAAAATAAAAAACAAAATGATCCGCTATTGATTGAATTCATTTATTACAAAAATGTGATAAATGAACACTGCTCGACCGATTTTGTACAAATTTCACATACACAATCTAAATAATTAAACTGGTTTGGATAGGTGAGCCAGTTCTTAAGTCATAAAATTATAACGAAAAGTGGCATTGATACTTATATGTAACTCATTATATTCGATTTGCTAAAAAACGATACAAGTATTAAAATTGGATGCTGATAAGCAATAATGTGTTAACCTACAAAAAGTCTTCTCAATCGTGTTTTCTCAACTCCACGCGACATTGGCGAAATAACATGTGCATCATTGGCACAACTAAAAGTCTTTTATCAAAGAATTGAATTGTAAAGTAAAGTAACAGCCTGTATATGTCCCACTGCTGGGCTAAGGCCTCCTCTCCTATTAAGGAGAAGGCTTTAGAGCTTAATCCACCACGCTGCTCCACTGCGGGTTGGCGAATATACATGTCTCAGAATTTGTTTCGACACATGCAGGTTTCCTCACGATGTTTTCCTTCACCGCCGAGCTCGAGATGAATTTAAACATAAATTGAAGAATTGAATTGAATCCAATTGCAGTTCACCAATAAACGTCATTATTAGATGAATCTTTAAGTTTACCATAAGCAGTTAGTTCTGGGTACTTTTGTACATAAAATACAAAACATTCTGTTAGTTATATAGTAATATAAATAAAAGAACGCTAATACGGTTCGCGTCCTGGCGTAGTTGGTGCGAAGAAACTTTTTACACTTCCTCCGAACTCCGAGCAAAAAGATCGTTTCCCTAAGTGTAACTTTTATTTACTGCTTCAGATAAACGGACGTCCTTGACAGTTGTTGCTAATATATAACAATATCGTTAAAAATGGTGCTTTGTTGTCTCGGGAAAGTTTCGTCATTAACGTTAATGGGGATAACCTTTAGTCATTTAACTGTTATATCTATCTATATATATAAAATCACTTGTTCTGACTGATTCATCAACGCAGAGCTTAAACCGCTGGGGCTGCGAATATGAAATTTTGGTAGTAGGTGGCTTTTGGGTTGTAGGCATCCACTAAGAAAGGGTTTTTCGATTATTCACTCCTAAGAGGGTGAAAAGAGGTAAAAACGTTTGTATGCAAAATCTTATTCCATGATCGTATTAATTTGAATCTTAATGCACATACTTCTGGGTGATAGTACTGAAATATAAAATAGAAAACGGGGTACTATTATTCCACACTGGGGTGCAAGGGGGTAGTAAAGTTTGTATGGAAAAAATGTATTTTTTTGACCGATTATCCTTATATTCAGAACAAATATTACTTAGGGAGAATAATTAAATATATTTTTCCCAGAATTTCAACATCATCCTTTAAAGTGATACCAGGGGGTAATAAATCCTGGAACGGTCACAATTTCGCTGGTAGATTTATTTAGGTTCAATTCCAAAATATACGCGGGCGTAGCCGCGAGCAACTGCTAGTATTAAAATAAAGAACGTGTATCAGAGGGCAGTACTGTGATTTTGGTTGAGGGTAAAAAGAAATAAAAGAAAGCAGAGACGTGAATTGTTTGGTATTTTTTTTTAAGTTTAAGAAAGTGAATAAACGTGTTACAAAAATATAAAGAGTGTATTAATAAATTACATCTCAAATAATCAAAATATAACATTAACCGACTTAGCGGTTCTGGGTAAAAATCTCCAAATATCACTTTTGTAAGCTATACCTATATATACGGTTGCATAATTTTTTCAAAATTCAATATGATTGTACCTGTTTTAAAAATAGCTTGTTTTAAAAATATTCTTACTTAGGAAGTATGTACCGAAAAAATACTCGTGATCTTACATGAGGGTGGGGATACTTAAGTCCATAAGCAAAACTTTTTATAAGTTTTTCGCTCAAACTTTTATAAACATTTACACAAGTAGTTTTCCATTTCTTTACACTTTACTGTCAGTCTTATTTATATGCTCTTAGCTTTCGTAAGTTTACCTAGGTAACTGTTACAAGGTTACAGAGTTGTTTTATATCAATTACGAGAATAGAAAATTACAAATGTAATCCTCGCGTTTATAACATAGTACTTTTATAATTATTAGACAACATCGCAACATTCATTACAAAGTGAAGCATTATATTTTGTTTGAATAAACGTCACTTTGTATTAGGTTCCAAAAGCAGGACCAATAAAAACTTTCAAATGAACGTAGAAGTGTACGGTTCTATGAAACTGCTAAGTGTAAATTCTTGTACACTGTGTTGCTCAGGTGGAGAATCGAGTTTCATTGTTGATATATATTTACACTATTATTATTTGGTACTATTTTAGGAGTATAGTCCCATATATATTGATGCGGTATTTCATGTTAAGTCTGTACGAATAATTAAAAATAAATGTCTGTTTGTAATATTAAATTAACAGCTATTAATTAAGTGCATATACAAGTTTCCACGGTACTTGCATCAAAAACACAATTTTTTTGTCTTTTTGACCGTCTGTTTGTTTTGGCTAATATCTAAAAACGACTGGACCGATTTTGACGGGACTTTCACCCAAATATAGATAATATTATAAGGAGTAACTTTGGCTACTTTTATTATATTATTTGGTTACTTTAAAATATATATTGTAATTAACACATAAAAATATGTGAACAAAATTCAATTCAAGTAGGGAATTACTTTGCCTACTTGATTCGAATATTGTTCACTATGTAATTGGTTTCAATTTTGTTTACGCGTAACACTTCTTTGTTTATTAATTTAAAAAAAAATCTAAAAAGTCAGTAAGGCTTACTACTTCTAAGCCTAATTTACTTCTTTACTACGTTATATAAATATAATTTTTACTCAAATTAAAGCAGGTAAAACCGCGGGGCACAGCTAGTAAGAAAAATAAATAAATTTGAAAAAATAAGGATATGAACTGAACGGTAGCAGCCCCGTTCTAATTATATCATTTATAGGATATATGAAAAGTGCTGAGGTTTGCTGAAATTAAAAGTAAAATTCTGTTACATAAGCTCAAGAAAAATTGGCTTCATTTGGAAAACGTTCTGCTTTTTCAGTTAAATTCGAAGATTAAACGTTCTTATGATTCTGCTAAATTTTATTTTATCTACCTTTAATGTTCATTTGCATTTTATTTTATTGGAATACTAGCGACCCGCCTCGGCTTTGAAATTTTTGGATTTTCTCTGCTATAATATGCATTTTTTTGCATATAATATGCAATTTTTGATGAAGTTTTCATCAAAGTCCGATGCATAATAAACCTACCTACCTACCGCAATTTCACGCGAATACAATGTTGTTTTTTACATCAAATTACAAATCTTTAAATACTGGGCTTTGCTAAACACCATTTTCTCAAAAAGTCCGTGTGGCTTGACATAGTATTGCTTTTCAGCGTCCAGATATAACTATTCTAAAGATTTAATGAAAGCTATTCGTTTCTTTAATAACGCTTTAAAACATTTAATTTGACAAAACACAAGAGACAATAAAAACTCGAAAACAATTAAAGAACTTATATGCATTTCCTAGTTCAAATTAGTCCGGAAGAGTCCTAATTTAAACGAAATAACTACCTTTCATCTAATTTTCTTGGCAAGAGTGTTCGAGCTAACACAATCCTAATGCGCGTTATAGTGCACTTTATACTGGAATATCGACCTTACTCTCTTTAAAATAGAGTCGATATTAGATCGATAAAGTTAGTTTAATCAGCTGATTGCGAGCACCAACTTTTATTCCGTTGTAAAGAACACAATTCGTGCAGTTCGATGTATCATGAATGTTATAAGCATTGGAGACGATAATTTTTAATAATCTGTGAAATATTTTTGTGCATTGTTTTTTGTTAATCTGTATTTAAGGGAAGGCTTGTTAGAAATCGTGTGACTTACAATGAATACGAATGTTTACTAAAAAAATACGATGACCTAGATTAAGGCTAACGTGATGTTACTAGGACAGTGTGAGTATTTTAGCGACGCTGCACACATCTATGTCGTTTGAGACACTTGGATGTTATGTTGTCAAAAATAATGTATATATACATATACAGACATGTACATGGACCCTAAAAGTATTACAACAGGAGTGTTATTATCTAATTTGTTTCGTATCAGTACAAACATCAAAAATCAACTATCAAAATCAAAATATATATATATATATATATATATATATATATATTGCGATGCTTAACTGCGATGCTGGTTCTTATTAGATAATGTTATAAATACTGCAAAATAATACTTCAGTAGTACAGTATCATTTGATATTGTATTTCTCGGATTTCTTGCTGAGTCAAGGATAATAATCTAGGGGAATTTAAATTAGCTGGTATAATTTAGATTACAGATTAGTTTACAACGATGATGTAGACCTTTGATTAAAATGATAATTCGAACTTTAAAACTCAACCATTAATTTTTAAAATGTTTAAAATTCGTAACATGTATTTACTGGATACTCTTTTTTTATATTAAACCAAGTTAATACTTACTTTATACTTTACAACATTTTTTAATAAAGATGTTAAATGAACATGACATCTGTTATGTTAATCACCACAGGACCAGAGGGGCTACAAATGCGTTCCCAGTTAAAAAGAATAGGGAATAAAAGGGAGAAAAGGAATTGAAGAGAGTTAGCATCTCACTCACTTCTGTAAGAGTAAGAGTGAACAGTCTGGCACGAACCAGCACGTAAACGATGCAGTTGGGTGCAATAAGGCTTTTTTACCTCATTATAATTCTCAATAATATTACTTTAGCTAATACATTATTCTTTAGATGGAAGAAAGTTAATTTAAAACACCACATCCATTGATTCCTACGTCGATAAGAACTGCTTCACGTCGGTGCTCAGACAGCAAAATTACATTTCAAACAAGTTAGCTTAACTTCACCCACCTATTCCGAACTATTCTTTTAACGGATAGATTCGAATGTCTAGCGGTTAAAACATTATCGTTCCGTGGACTTTTATATGGGATTCGATTGGAGTTTCTCGAATGTTCGAAATTTGTTTTTATTTTTTTTTTTAATTTGAAAGTCAGTTCTGGCTGAGTGAGTTGGATTCGTGCGTCTGCTGGTCTATATTCGTTTCATATGCTATTTATTTTTGTTAATATAATTGGTTTCT
Organism: Hypolimnas misippus; assembly: GCA_037950945.1. Classification (NCBI taxonomy): domain Eukaryota; kingdom Metazoa; phylum Arthropoda; class Insecta; order Lepidoptera; family Nymphalidae; genus Hypolimnas; species Hypolimnas misippus. The sequence goes on from JBBEEQ010000029.1 coordinate 13,198,426, forward strand.
TTAAGAATACATTTTGAGGAATATACATTCGGACGACCGCAAGTATTGGTACTAAATGTACCTCTAATGCTGATGGCTGCAAGTTCAATCTGCTCAGAGCAGATATTTGTATTTGTATAAATATTTGTTGCTAGGTCTGGGTGTCTCCTTACCGTTCCTCGAAAAGCACGTAAAGCTGTCGGTCCCGGTTGTTCCCACAATCATCTGATAATGATCGTTACTCGAAGTAGGGAGATTATTCTTGTCTAAACGTTTACTGGCTTGGTTTCAAGGGTAATATGGCAATCGTTTTGTGTAAAAATCAGCATCTTGGCAATAACTGGATAAGAGTAGTAAGCAGCTTATGGTATAGGCGGGAAAAATGTGAGGTAGGTGATGATACTTTTGTGCAAAGATAGTGAAAATGAACTTGGTTAAGCTTCGTATCTTTTTACTACGAGAAGAGCCATTTTGTAAAGTATATTTAAGATTTTCTATTTACTAAAGGACACCAACATCTATACTAATATTACAAACGCTAATTATGTTTATTTGTTTGTTACATTTTCACTTGTTTCACTATTTTTCGGAAAGTCGGTTAAAATCAGTAGAGATTTGTAGAAAATAGTCTGAGAAGTCTCGTATTGGTAGAATACAATACTTTCCTGATTCCCGTTATTGTTGATTTGAATTCTTAGTCTTTTTTGTGTAGTCTGTGTGTTTGTGAAAAAATGTTTCCTTCGTCGTTCTTTTTTCAAAAGTCGAGAATGCTAAAAGAAAGAATTAAGTCGCAATTAAAATTTCCATGTTAAATATATAATTTTTAATACAGATTATAATATAAAAAGACGCGACAGACTCCATTAAATAAATAACTATGCAAAGGAAATGAAGCGAGCTCTTACATTTTTCATTAGACCGTAATAAAATACCAGACGGTCTTTTGAGGGCATGTCTCGCATAAAATTAATGAGTTTTTAAAAATAAAATATGAAAACAATTACATGGAATTGGCAATGATAGAAAAAGCAATTATTTGCTACTAGAAATATCGAAACAAGCGAATATATTTAATAGTTTATTAAAAATACTAGAATGAAAGTTTAAGTATATTTTGTACCTATCTTTTGAAATAATTTCTTCGAAGCTAACAAGTAATTAATTGAAAAAATCAAAAACCCGACTGCATAACAAGACCATCAGCGAGAATCGTTACTAACCAACTTATCATTATAGATTTTAAACGATAATTCAAATTGAAAATGATATAAGAAACTTGAAAATGATTTTTGAATACCTATTCAACAATAACCCACTTGATATAGTTCGTTGATTTTGAATTTTTTTCGTTTTCAAATTATGGCGTCTAAAATCGACCATGGAGTTCATACGAAAACTAGGTGTTAATATTATGTTTATCACTATTTCTCTAAAAAAAGTGAAGTATTTTTGTGAATATGTGACATGAAATATACAATATGACACGTAACTATTTTCAGTACTTATTTTAAAAAAAAATCAGCTAGAGTAAGGTTACACTTTCGCTGGTAATATCATGACTTGTAAATTTCTTGTAAAGTAATTAGTCATGGGTCCTGTAGTCGAACTAGAAATATTAATTCCAGTAAGCGTTCTCATTGTCAAGTTTATTTACAACAATAGACTTGTTAAAGAAATGAATCGTATTCAGCGGAATCTTTGAAAAGAAAAGCGTTTCGAGATAATTGAAATGGTGCTAAATAGACAGCAAATAGTTGCTTTCATTTTATTTTAACTCTTGTTTAAAATTCAGGCGCCATTCTAAATTTCCTTTTTACGTCTTCTTACTTTTAACGTTAACGTTATAAAACGAATGAGTTTATATATTTAAACATTTATAGGTATATCTATAAATCTCTAAGAAATGTTTTTCTTAATAGGACTGGTTCTATTATAGAATATATTCTTAAAATTAATTAGTTCGTTTATTTAATAGTCTATAAGGAATATAACTATACAAAATGTTTATATTTAAAAAGTACTTTTAATCCGTACGCAGTTAAAGCGAGTCATATATGTACATATGTCGATACTATTTTTTTTTAAATATTTATTAACATTATATTTGTAAGTATCATACTGTATATCCATATCACTTTCAGTACGTATTTTCGCTTGTTACCCACAATTCTTTCTCGTGTATCAGAAGTTACTTTTGAAAATTCTTCGTAAAATTCAATTTTATTTTTCAATGATATAATATTTCAATAAAATGGTAAGCGAACTCATATTTTCATCAAAATTAAATAAAGCGTAAATTAAACGAATATTTGATGAAATTCGAATATTTATTTTGTTTCAGCGAATATAAAATTTTGCTGAATCTTTTCCAAGTTTCACAGTAAGGATAATGAATCATCGCTGCTTATAAAAACGAAATATTCATATAATTCATGATTTCCCGAAATTACTCGAACTTTACATACATACAACCCGAAATACTATCTTTAATATTTTTAATCAATGGAATACGTAAATTACTGACCAAACAAGTATTTATTTACTAAAGTTCGACGCTTGGAGTATTACACGATTGCACATGGACAGACCGAGAGATGAGCGGAGATGGCCTAGTGGATAGTTCACGTCGATCTCAACCGAAGATCACGGGTTCAACCCCCGGCTAGCTCCGCTGAGTTTTCAAGTGCTAAATTTGTGATTAAATTAATCTCGAGCGCGTCGGTGAAATTCTGACTCATGTATATCCACCAAACCGCAGTGGAGCAGCGTGGTGGTAAGCTGTAAACCTTCTCCTTTATAGTAGAGGGGGCCTTTGCCCAGCTGTGAGACATTTACACACTGTTACTTTACTTTTACTTTTATATGGAAAATCTGAGCAAGAAACATCTATTTTAATTGACTTCTAAAATGGAGGAGGTTTTCACTTCGCGAGGTACTTTTCTTATATATGTTCATCGATTGTTTGAAAACAGCTAGACCGATTTAGTTAATTGTATTATTGTTTAAAAGTGTATACTCTCCCATTAGTCCCATATGATTATCATCAAAATCAGTTCAGTAGCATAGTTTTAAAATGAAAATAAATGAAATATGTACATATGTCATCCAAGTACACGATATTACAATTGTCAGTTATCTTTTTTTTTAAAGTCTTGTGTTATGTTAAGTTCAATGAACTTTGATATTTTTTATATTTTTCATTTAAATTGTTTAATTACGTCCATCATAACACGTCCACATAACATAACCTTATCTATGCTAGATGGATATTTTTATATGAAATTGTTATTAATATATAACATTTTCATTAGAAATAGAAGCAAAGCAATCACAAATCGCTACATTGTTTCTGAAATCAATATTATGTGGTAGAACAGTAAATTACCTCTTTCATTGGCAAACTACATCTGAACAGCGGTTACCCGAGGCTATTAATGAATACAATGTATTGGGAAATAATTATGCAGTCTAAAATAGTCTCTAATGCGAATGAATAAGTGGCAATTTAGGGTAAGGTATTTTAAAACGTTCGATACAACGCATTTAGTGTACGCAATTGAATATTTTGGCAAATGTCTCAGAAATAATGTTGCTATTTGAATATGTGAAATTAATACTTGCGAATGAAATAGTTTATCATACTGATATTATGAGAGCCGAGAAAGCCTAGAGGTCGAACACGTCGATCTCAAACGATATCGAGAGTGCAAGTCCCGGCTAGCACCACTGTGTTTTCAAGTACTAAATTAAAATACAGAATTCATCCCGTGCTCGGCGGTGAAGGAAAACATCGTGAGGAAACCTACATGTGTCGGAAGAAATTCTGACATGTATATCCACCAACCCGCAGTGGAGCAGCGTGGTGGATTATACTCTTAACCTTCTCCTTAATAGGGGAGGCCATTGCCCAGCAGTGGGACATTTACAGGCTGTTACTTTACTTTTTTACTTTCAACGATATTATGAGAAGGAAATTTCAAGTTGCATAAAAAAAAAATTGTTATTTGTAAGTAATTTTATACTGTAGCTAAAATAATAATAAATTTGTCTCAACGACTTCCATTAGGATCTCATAACCCTGTGTTGGGGGGTCCAGAATACACAACATAAACGCCAGACCTCGACGAACATCCTCGACGATCATATGGAGAATACAGACGTTTGTGGTGAGCGGGTATTGAACCTGCAATGTTAGGGCTTCAGTCAGCTGCAGTGACCACTGCGCTAACCTGTCGTCAAAAAATTTTAACCCATAACAGAGAATGATCTTAATTAAATTTCATAAGTACTTTACTGTGCATACAAAGTTTTAAAAATTTGTCTGTATATTACAGATTATTATTCTTAGACAAACCAAACTGTCCGAACGAAGCTTTGAATAAGCCAGACATGTTCATACCGACAGCCATTTACGTTTATTGTAACATTAACATGTTACAAATTATTACACAAAGGATTGCCATCTGACCTACACAACCTCTGAGGACAAGGCAGTAACCATTTAGGTTATTATACAATAAATTTCCTATTAAGAATAACGATAATTACCAGGTGACAACCGGGACAACTTTATATGTTCTTTGAGCCACCGTGCACCCACCAGAACAAAAACCTAACAGGAACAAATATTTGAACAATACAAATATCTACCAAGCGGGACTTCAACACTCAAAACCTATGACAATACCATCATGAATTTATAATATCCTCGTAAATTATATGTCAACGTCTACAAGTGACATAAAACGTTACAATGTTGAAAACTCGTTGTCCTTAATAAAACCGTCACGTTTCACTTGACACAACACTCACCCTTAACCGCGCGACCCCGTTCTATTGTTTCACTCTAGTTTCATTTGAAAAATATTTTTCACACTTTTAACTTCCTTAATTTGAACATATAGGACGGAGAAGCGAATATCCACTACTAGCTGTCTCTTGCAGTTTCATTATCGTTTATGGTTACTATTTCGCTCCTATGAGTCGTAGTGAGATGTAATATAGCCTATAGTCTTCCTTAATAAATAAAGTATCTAACACGAAAGGATTTTTTTCAATATAAGCCAGTAGTTCCCAAGATAATCCCAAACAAACAAACAAACAAACAAAAAAGCTTAATAATATTTGTGTAGATGTAAGAATACTCGTAAGTACTGTTTTCGGCGCACTTTCATTTTTAAACAAATATTTCGTAGGACGAGTGAGTGAGCCGGAAGCTTAATCCTTGCCCCTTATATTCATTCATCCTTTATTCAACTCCTTTGGAGCTGCAAAGGTTCATAGCGGCGTTCACTTAACACTAGCTGACCTATCTACTACATATTTCAATGAATATAGATGCTGATAAACAATAATGTGTCAACTCACAAAAAGTTGAAATCGGAGATATTGATGTATTCTGATAGTGCATCATGTATTTTTAATATTATTCAAGAAATTTTCATCTAAACTAAATAAGTACGGAAAAAAGTTTCTTAATCTAATGTCTCGAATATTGAAGTCTGTTCCATATTTTGGATTATGCAATAATCTCATATATTTGAAAAACTTTTTATACAACAATTCTATATTATACCAATCCGCTATTAGTTTATTATACTTGAAATGAAACTATTTTAAACGGATTTAAATCGCGTATATTAATTATTTTTATCATCCCGACGTTTCGAGCACTTTGCAGCGTTCGTGGTCACGGGTAGACTAAGGTGACATTTGTCTATTTGAGATTTTAGAAAATATTATTTACAACTACCGCCAACGGTTTCTTAAATGATTTATTATACTTTTTATCAAAATAGAGAAGAGAAGATGGTTATATATGTGTTTAAACAATTTTTTTATGAATAGGTTTGACGTCTTTTATCATCATCAAAGATGTCATAATGAAGTCCGTGTGGCTTGACATAATATTGCTTATTAACGTCCATATAATGATGAAGGTTTGCAAATGATGTGAAATGATCACCGCCGCAGATAGATATTTATAGCACCAGAAGAGTTATAAATGCGTTGCCATCTTAAAAATAAATGAGTAATGAAATAGGTCATAAGAAAGGAATTCGACTCTCTCACTCACCATGCAAATCATATTTTAGTTACTTCGTGCCAATTTTCTATGACAGTGATGTACTTCCCCGGTGAAGTATATAAGCTGTAGTCAGTAGGCTCTACCTGACTTAAACTTCACTTTGTTTAAGTTAAGTTATCCGCTTGGATTCGAAGAAGTAATATCGTTATTTTATAGTATGTACTTAAAAACAGTGCTTATGAGAATGTTCTCTATACGTTATTATGGAGATAAAGTTTTATGACAGTTCTAGAACTGAAGTTCAAGGAACTAATTTATATCCAGGAATAAAAAGAACCTTATACATATATGTTCTAGTTTTAAGTCTACAATGACATCTGTAAGATTTTCTTTCAGACTTTCATAAGTTGGAGGATTTAGGTGTCAATGGTTTCATTTTTGACAGCCAAAGTATTCGTAAGGATACTTGACCAAACTTTGATAGGGTGTTCAAGAGTTCTTGGTCCAAAATATCTATTTGCTTTGGTGGTATTGTCATGTAGGTATTGATATGTATCCAAGTATAGCTATTTTATATAATATATTCAAATAACTTTTGACCTGTACTTATTTCATTGTGCAACGATTTTCAGATTAAATAGACGCCGAAAAAATTCTCATATGTCACAGTTTTGTTACAAAATTCTAACGTTTTGTTTTGAAAATATAGATTATCTAAAAATTCTTTATTTGTGCATTCGGTAATATTGTAAAATAAAACAATAAGTAATACTAATAATAATATCAGCCTAGGGCCTTAGCTACTGGTGACTTGGGACATATTCTGCGGCTGATAAGAAATAAATAACATAACTTGATTAAATTAAATCCTCATTAGAATATAATATTATCTAATATTCAGGCTTTTAGTTGCTATCGCTGTAATCTTAGCGTATATCGTAGTAGCTACGAGTAATAACAGTAATCGGTGAGAACGGCCCAACTAAAACCGTTAGAGGCGAGACACACCGAGAATAATTGGCACAGAATGAAACTATTGTTCTTTGATAGTATAAGACAGACTTAACCGTTTTAGATAATATTAACAATGATATTTTATCCATGTATATATTAATACCTGAAGCAAAAGCTTTGCACTCCTTTTCATGAAGACGGAGGATTATGAAATGACCCATTCATATAGTTTACTAGCAATTACTCGCGGCTTTACCAGCATATATTTTAGAATGTCATGAAAGCGATTCAGAAAATTCATAAAATAATACTTTTTGTGTTTCATATTTCATTAATATCATCCAGAAATATGTGTAGTAAGTTTTAGTTAATACGACCACGATTATTATAAGATTTTCCAAAAAAAAGTTTTTACCCCTTTTTATGCTCCTAGGGGTGATATATCAAAAAATACTTTCTTAGTGGATGCTCACAGCCTAAAAGGCACCTCACTGTTGAAATTTCAATTTTGGAGCCCCAGCGGTTTAGGCTCTGTGTTGATGAATCAGTCAGTCAGTCAATCAGTCAGGACAAGAGAAGGAAAGCAGAATGCTAATATTTTTTTTATAATTATGCAAACAATAAATTAATAAAAAACCCATTACGCACACTACCATGTATTTGACATACTCTTCTACTCTTTACATACGTATTATTTTTGTGTTAAATATCCCGTTTATTGAGGAAGATTGTAGGTTATATTACATCCGCTACGACTGAAAGGAGCGAAGCAGCAACGAGAGATACCGTTCGGGGCAGCTAGTATAATACAATTGTAGATAACGTCGTATGTTTAAATTAAGCTATCCTACGCATGACAGCGCTAAAGTATGAAACGAAGATACATATCCTTTAATGGCGATCCAATTACGGATTATGGCCAATGTGCTGATACAGCAGATTGATTTCCATTGGACTTCCAGGGTCTCGTTTGTGTCATTATTTTGCGACATTGGTTCGGAGGATATAATACTAATTTAATAGGGTTCCGTAGGGTACCAACGGAATAATCCGTCTGTCTGTGCCTTATGAACTATAAGAGATGGGGAGTTGATATTTTCATATATATATATACGAGTATGTTATTCTGTTACCGCTATATTAATAAATAATAAAAGTTATTGCGAGTTGATTTTGCACACAAGAGTTATAAAATGGATGCTGATAGGCAATAATGTGTCGACCCACAACAGAAATCAAATTCAGAGATTTTGATGTATTCTGATAATACGTTAACTCTTTAAAATAATTAAAAAAATTCAAGTTATCTAAACTTAAGAAGTACGGAAAAAAGTTTTTTAATTTTATTTTTTGAATATTAAAGTGTGTTCCATATTTTGCAATATTCATTATCTTATATATTTGAAAAACTTATTAGTAGATAAAAAAAATATTATTCCAATCTGTTTTTAATTTATTATACTTTTTATAAAAATAAAAAAGAAAAGATGGATATAAATCTTCAAACAAATTTATTAAGAATAGCTTTGACATCTTTAGACGCCATTGTCTCAAAACTAAGTCCGTGTGGCTTCACATAGTATTGCTTATCAGCCTCCAAATGACATCGGTATAGCGTCTCTCTTGTTTCGTTTACAAAATTACATAATGCTATAACTCGATAATAGTACTGAACCATTCGTGTGGCAGTTCGATTCGGTTTTGTTATTAAGTAAAAAAAATACTTCAGTTTGCTGTTCCGCCCGCGCTTCTTTGATATTGTCTTCGAAAAAAGAGAAGAAGTACTTTAAAATTCAATATTGAAACTGAGAAGTTTTGAGTTTTAGGCGAGAATAATACTTACAAGTTTTGCTCTCAGACTTTTCAGGCTTTACATAAGTAGTTTGTCATTGCTTTACATCTCAAAGAATTAACTATGAGTACCTTTATTCTTGACAGTAAGTTTTGTAAGGTTACTTAGATAACTGTCACTAGATTACAGAGCTGTGATTTATTAATTATGAGACTAAAACTTACAGAAAAAGAAAATATTATGGATATAATTACGTTTTATTTAAAACTTAACTGACCTAAACCCCGCGTAGAATAAAAATCCCAATGTTTTATTTATTTTTTGTAGGTGACATGATAAAGAAATCAATTAATTGAAGGAATGACCAATACACAAGAATCCGAATACAAAGATATTAACTTAATAAATTTTCATTCATTTCCGTATATACATACAAACTATAAATAAATAAATAAATAACGCATCACACTCAACGGCCCCCATTAAGATCTCATGACCTTGTGTCGGGGATCTGGAAACAATCACAACACTAACACAAACACCCAGACCACGACAAACATCTGTATGGCCAATACACACGTTTGCCGTGAGCGGGGATCGAACCCGCGACCGTTAGCGCTTTAGTCAGTTGCAGTGACCATTGCGCCAACGCGTCTGTCAAATCATCTACTATGATCATCTAGAATAATATACTTTCTAATGATACCTATAATAAATTTTAAATTAGGTTTAATGATTCTAGAATTCAATAAATATGTTGTCAAATGCAAAACCTTATATCGACAAATGTCTAGAATATTCTTCTTGTAATCTACCATCGGTTCGGGTATTAGATTTCTTATGATATTATACAGCCTTGACACTTCAAACATTTCCATTAATCTAACGGCACATAATTTGTCTAAATCGTTTAAGACATTTAGACCGTAAGCAGTTAATTACGTATGATCCACTTCTTCAGAAATTCTGTGAAATATTAAAACGTTGGAACAACATGTCTGATCAAGACTGAGTCTTAGGTACTGGGAAATAAAGTCGATATTTAATTGAAACATTTCAATTAATAAAACATCAATATTTGAAATAAAAGTAACTTGAGTGTCTGATGCAGTCTATTTAGATGATATTTTTATAGTTTATTTTTTATTTATCTTTAACATGTTATAATAAAATCCTTATAAACGAAACTTTTAGTAGATACTATACAAAAAAATTTAAACTTGACTGCGTGATAAAAATTAATTCTATACTAATATTTGTTTGTTTGAACGCGCTAATATTGGAAACTAATAGATCGAATTGAAATATTCTTTTTCTGTTAGATAGTTTATTTATTGAGGAAGGTTATAGGCTATATTATATCACGCTACGACTAACAGGAGCGTAGCAGTAACCATAAACGGTAAACCGCAAGGGACAGCTAGTGTGTAATATGTGTAATACATATAATATACATATCTAGACACGCGGTAACGTGTCAAGCCAAGTTCAAGAGACAGAACTGGCGAGCCGCACCGTGTGTAATATTACACGAACCATTTGGAGCCACTTTTGACGCCCTCATAAATAAAAAACTATTTCACATAAACGTATCAAATTTGTTAGATTTCATATACAAATTATAACTTACGTTCTAAACCTACAAGTGTCGGTTCTTATTTTATAATTCCGAAAATTTGGATTGTTGGTAGAAACTAGCGATCGAACATAATAATTCAATAGTAGGTTTATAAAAACTAGCAAGACAGATCTTAGGCAAAAATACGTTATCTTATGTTATAAGAAGATATGATATATTATACTGTTACTTATAAAAAAATTCCAAGACTGACCATTGAACTTGGCACCCATTTATATCTCACTTCTTTTGTCGTTCAAGTCAACAACCAAGACGTGTATCATAATATTGAACTTGGCTCTCATTTCACATTTATGTTTTTGATTGGTACAATATACATCTAGAATATAAATAAAATGAATCTATAGAAACCTTGTGTTAAAATCCATCATTCATTCACATTATTTACGTTACAGAGAGTGCTAAAGAGAAAAGGACAGACAATCGAAAGTCGTCCCTTCTTCTGAGGTTGGATAGTGATCCTGTCACTTGAAATATATTGACACGTCATATGTAGAAATCCGTCAAACGATTCGGGGGGTTTATTACTGTGAGCTATTTGATTTATTTCTTATAAAGTTTAGAAATCAATAGTGATAGCGCACGCATATTTGGATGCTCGATGTCGAATTAGGAGATTTTGATGTATTTTGATAATGCATATTTAAAATTAATGCGTATTAAAAATTGCAAGTCATGTAAACTAATTGAGTATGGAAAAATGTCTCTTAATTGAATGTTTCGAATATTGAAGTATGCTCAATATTTTGCAATATGCAATAATTTAATATATTTAAAAACTTATTATTACATTTTTTTGTTATACCAATCTGCTTTTTAATTTATTATACCTTTTATCAAAATAGAAAAGAGAAGACTAATACATTTTTCGACCAAATTTCTTAAGAATAAGATGTTTGACATCTTTAGGTGTCATTTTCTCAAAATTAAGTCATTGTGGGTTAACATAGTATTGCTTATCAGCGTCCATGGCTATGGAATGTGCCAAAGAATTTGAAATACATACAACAATACAACTCACTCGACAAACGGACTTCTCTTCTTCTTCGGGTAATAAATATTCTAAATAAGTCCTTCCGATAGTCTCGAAGTTGAGCACTAAAAAAAATATTCAAAACATCTTAAAAAAACTAAACAGCTATTTTTAATAGTGCATAGATTCTGTTATATCAACGTAGACGTTGATAAAAGAAAATCCCCAAGCTCGTTACCGCGTTCATTACCCACTAAAACCATTTCATATCCGCTGGGAATAACAAATTACTTCCCTAAGTACTGCTTGAATTTAATAAATAAGGTCTGCATTGAATACATTGAGCATGCAAAGTTAGGAGATTTTTTGTAAGCCTCCCGCTGTTGTAGGAGTTTCTGTATGGAAATATAATTTTGCCATCTCCTAAATTAGACTCTTTGTTCAATTTAAATCTTGCTTAATATATTCGTGTGGCATATTTTTATATTTTATAGGCTATTTTATAGTTTTCCGCATTATTTGAAACAAAGTAGCGAAAATGTTATGTTACTTCACAAAATATCATTTTTAATAAGGATTGTAACCTTAAATAAGAGTGGCAAAAACACAAAATTCAATATTTTGGATTTTAGCTACCTTTTCTTTGGCTTCTTGTAGATCTTGACACAAACCTACGATACATCCAAGAAATAATATTGCAAGTTTATGTTTATGCTTCATGATATCAATTGATCAAATCTATAGTTAAATTATAAATGCAAAAGTAACTCGGTTTATGTGTCCATCTATTTATTACGCCTAAACCGTTGAACGAATTTTGTTGAATTTTGGTATACATATAAATTAGGCATTGGAGAAGGATATTAACGTCGTCAAGGATGTAAATTATTATGTAGACGAAGTCGCGGGGATCAGGTAGCTTACCATAAAGGAAGGTTGTAGCTAACATGCCTTTTGAAATCTATATCTACAATCATATATGCTGAATAGTGTGTTTGCTTGAACGCGTTAATCTTAAAATCATCATTAAAAACATACGTTATATAGGCCATAAATCCAGGAATATTATAGGCTATATAACATCACGCGATCTATAGAAGCGAAGAAGTAACCATAAACACCGATGAAACTGTGAGGGACATCTAGTTGATAAAACAACAGTATACGCAAATGTGATAACTCTAGTATTAAAACTCAGGCGAATCCAGAAATTAGTTTTGATACCTGATACTTCTAAATATATATAATACAAAGGTGACTGACTGACTAACTTGACTTGGCATGCAGATAGATGTTATGACATAGGCATCCGCTAAGAAAGGATTTTGTTTTATTTGACCCCCAAGGAAATAAAATAGGGGATGAAAGTTTGTATGAAACTTTGCCAATTTTAAACTGATCGGGCTGAGACTTTGCATGCATAAAGCTATTATGACGTAGACATCACTTACATCACAGACGAAGTCGCGAGCACCAGCTAGTGTTAAATAAATAACAAGTGTACTCAAACAGTTAAATATATATTGTAGAAAATTATTATTGTTGTGGTTTTCTGTTGATATAATTAAACGATTTATTATTTCATTACCTATGATTTATTTCACAGAGTTGCATGTCGTGGTCACGAGCTTACCATCAATGTAATCAAATCATAAATCATCGATATTAATCACCATTATGTATAACACAAGCTCTATATTGCGTTTTCACCCGCGTTTATTTTTATTATTTGGTTTCTTTTTGGACGCTGATATGCAATACTGTGTCAAGCCATTCGGACTTCATTTCTAGAAAATGGCGTCTAAAGACGTCATAGCTTAATCAATTTATTTGAAGAAATATATATCCATCTTTTCTCTTCTATTTCAATAAAAGTTATAATGAATTAAAATTGGTATAATAAAAAATTCGAAAGATTAAATTAAGAATTTTATTTTTCCATACTTTAGTTTAGTTGACTTCATTTTTTTTGCATTTTGTTAAATAGATGACGCATAAACAGAATACATCAATATAACTGAATTTGACTTTTTGTGGGTTGAAACATTATTGCTTATCAGCGTCCATTTGTAGTAGCGTGAGTTTATATAATCTACGAATATAATGCGTTGATGAAAATTTAACGCAACTGGTTTAACGGTGTGGCAGTGAATATTAAATGAACAAACAGACAGGCAAACAGTACTTTTTTATGTATTAGATAAGTTTCTTTAAAAAAAGTCTATTAAAACTAAAAACATTGAAATAAATTAACACTTGCAAGAACTATAGTTTTATACATTACTATAGAAGTCTATAAGATTCATCATTGATCTCTCAATAAAATTTTAATTTACTTTTTTAAATTAATAATAAATATTGTTTATAAAATCTCACAAACGTTGATTAAAATAAATAGAAAATGTATAAAAACAGTCTAATCAGAATCCTTCAAAACCACCGACTCCCATTCCTTACCACTTAATGTCGAGTCAATTTTCTTGAGTGCGTTTCTTGGACGAATAAATATTATTTCTCAACGGTACCCTCATAACGAATCCAGACCACGTATAAATTACGAATACGAGATTCTTTATGATCTTCCATGCGCATATCTGCAATGGAATTGATTTCTTTTCGAAATAGATTACGCTGTGCATTATGAAGTTACATTAAGAAATTGGACTCCTAGAATGTGTTTTCATTTTTTGCGTATACTTAGTTTCTTATGCAGTCTCAGAAGCGTTTTTCGGAATTGGCATATTGTTTGACGTTTAGGATTACTCCACCTTCCACTTTGGAACAGAGCTCTCATTACTGTTGCATATGTATTAAAGCATAAATACTTTTCGCAATAAACAAACTATCCAGTACAAAAATATTTTTTTCGATTTTGACTACTATTTTAGCAGATTAGCGTATTCAAACTTAAAAAATACTTCAATATTTATGATGAAAGAAACCTTACTTGAATCTCGACGATGATTCAATTATGCGATCAAACGGTTTTCACCAACTGTTTCAAATTTAAAATTTCATGGTAGCAATTGATGTTTAATTTCGCGAATCAGTGTTATCGATTTTACTCGCTGCTATAACAACGTCAATATTTCAGATGACAAGATTAATCGAGCGTCTTTTCCAAAAGGCGGATGGATAGAGGGTACTAAAATTAGTCATTTGGGATTATCGATACAGATTGTTATGCTTTTAAAGTCCGTATGTTCTAGAAAATAAGATTCAATATTGTTTGGAGGAGATACCGCAATACGGCGAGCTGGAACTCGATAGGAACGAGTATAGTGTTTACTCGGCTTAATTTATGTGGATAGCATTGCAAGAAATGGTTCTGTCATTGCCAGCGGTTCCTATATTTGATTGTTTCCCGCTTTTTATCGAGTCAGTATTCTTGGTTTCGTTAGAGGATTCTATAAAATTTATTATTCGTATAATATTGGTAATTTTGGTTAACGATTTGGTAAGTAACGCGAGAGATCGGATGAGTTGTCCTATTTACATTTTGATATAAAAATGCTCAAGAAAGTAAAATGCTTGTTATAAAAATGTTAAATTTAAACGCTTAAGATCCATGTCATAATATAATAAAAGATTATTTATTTATTAAAAATTTTACTAATAATTTTCCACAAGAGTTCAGAATCTATGTAGTAGACAGATCTGATTATTTCATTTTATAAAAACAAGTTATTTAAAACTTATGAAATGCTGATTTATAAAATACAGTAAATTCAATATTAAAATTTACTTTACAACATAAAACTACCGTTTTCTAATTAAGAAAAATTCAAAGAGCAAAGAATATGAATGACACTTCTAAGATATTCCGATGAAAGGTGACGTTAATTAACTCGAAGACCGCTTTTAAAAGAAATAATGAATTGGTATAGCAACACTCGTTAGTCCTTAATTAATTAAAACCGGGACTAGTGGATGTCTTTATTAATTTATTTCCTTTTTGTCGTTGTGCCGCCTCTTTCTTTGTTTCATTATCTCTTTGATCACCAAGTGTTGGATGAGTTACGTCGATTGAAACTCTTTTAGATGATTCTATTTTAGAAACTCCTTTATTTGGAATAAGCGTAGCTAATTCCGAATTCCGAATATTGAAAATATAAATAAAAATGAGAATTTATCTTTTCTTTAAATGCCTTGATTGGTTTTCTCTGCAATTATTTACCTTATTATATTATTAGTTATTTCTTCTGTTGCATATTCGTGTACAGATAAGAGATATATTCTGACCAAGATTGTAACGGATTTGATGTCTACAGATATATAAGTTCTGCTGGACGTTTTGTATGTATTGCATATTTAGTCTGTATTACATTACTCATTTCAACTCCTTTAGCAATACACACTTTCTACTTGATTACGTGCAAATATACTTCAAATTCGATTTCAAAATAAAACACAAATATTCCACGCTTAAAATATCTAAAAGTTTCTTTCCCAATTCATCAATTACATCCAGATCTATATTATCTTACACGCTAACACTTATATTATAGGTTCGAAGAGGATATTACATCCCCACGTCAATCAGCCCAAACGCGCTATCAACGATCACATCGCTCTGACGGGCGGATGATCTGATTTCCTCAATCTATTCGCGCTGATTGTTACTACGAATGCTGTTTTATTTCGGATATTACATTTGTTGTGTTTATTTGTCATCGTGATGACGTTTGATTTGATGTATTTATTTAGAGTACTAAAATATACGGCTATGAGAAGATCTAAAAAAAGGACTCCAAAAAAATATAGATTAAATTTTTGGTTTCACAATTTCAGACTTGACTTTAACTTGATCATACAGAACTTATGACGAAGCCGATAAATATGAAAGACAGAATGAAAAGTTTGATTCAGAAACAGTTGTTAATTTAATGAGAGTTATTTGTTACAAAGTATTGATGCTTATCAATTTTTTTCCGTTTATTCATTCCTCATTTTCCATTCCATTACACTATTGTTAGTTAAAAGTAAAATGTTATAATTATGATATATATTATTGTGTATGCAGTGAAGTTTATATTTGTATCAGCAATTAAATGAATATGATAGGCTTAATGCATTATTAATAAAGTATTTAATTATTATTTTTATTTAAATAATATTTTAAAATTTGAATTTAATTTAATGTTGGAAGTCATGGCGAGTTGTTAGTATCGTATAATTTAATTGTATTTCTAGAGCAAATGTTACCAAAGAATTTATCGTATTTCATACAAGCTTCCACCATCGCATCTTTCACGTGGAATTGAATTGAATCCTCTCGGGACAAACTTCACTAGCTCTTGAACCTGATATCTAGATAAAAGGAAGGTAAATAAGATATGTTTAGCTTTATACAATACCGTAATACTGATATATGTCCTTGTTCTTTATCTTGCTTTGTTTTCACTCTATGAAGTGTCGCCATATTCTATTTTACTCTCGCCTATCAGCTGTCATCTCAGCATTAATTCTCTTACTTTATCATCTTGTAGACAATCCATTTATCTCTTATTTGGACTATCCCAACCGACATTACCTTCAACATGCGTATCTAACGCTCCTTTCGTCACAAGGCATTCGTCCTTCCATATAATGTATTATAGTATCTATACTAATATAATAAATTGAGAGCCAATTTTGTATATGCGAAGTCTACTTCGAGTCAACTTGGGAGCCGTTTAACCTATTTTTAAAATTATGATACCATTTAAAAGGCACATTTTTCTAAATGGTAATAGGCTATATATTATGTATATATTAAAACAATTTGTTTAATATAAAGTCGGAGAGTTTGTTTGGAAACTCATAAAATAGTTAGATCAAACGCGTTTATATCAGAATCAGATTTTTTATGAAACGAAACTGTCATGTTGATGCTGATGTTAAGTCATCACCACTGCATATGGACATCTACATCACCCCTTCATTGCCTCTGGTGATCACTGAACATCACGTGACCTACCTCGTTCGCCTGTTTTTTTTAATTGAAATAAAACCTTATAAAACAACACAACACTTCATTTATTAAAACCAGTTTAAGTGTTCCAATTCACAAACAGTATGTCGCTACTCTCTTCAACTTTGCAAAATAAAAAAAAAAATGTAAGGCTTTAGAAACTAAAAATAAAATTCAAACATCAAGATAATGTAATAATGATCCACAGAGCACTACTTTCAGCATGACGCTTATTCATGGATGGTGAATTCAGAAACCAGAATATATGTGTTTGAATTCTATTTATTTTATTTTGGTGTAAGTTATGAGATAAGAGCGGGTTAGAAGAATTTACCATTGGCTTTTGAAATCTTCGGAAAATAAAAATTTACTTATAATTTTTATAATGAGATCTTCATCAGAAGGTGAAATGAGAGTTAAACAAAGGAGAGAGTTATACTATAAACGTAAAATTACAGTATTACCTTACATTTGATTTAAGTGTAGTTGTTACTGTAGTTACTAAAAACGTACCTGTAAAAAACAAAATAAAATCATTAACATTTTATTAACTATAATTTATATCAGTTAAAAAATATAAAAAAAGACAACAAAAAAAAATCGAATCGAAAGTACGTAATATCACTACTTCGATTCTAATATAAATAGTTATTAGAGTAGATCCATGTATATTATCAAAATATTTATTGTAATCGTAAATGATTCGCAATATCCATTAAAGGTTTTGCTGTTTAGCTCGGATATTTTATGTTATTAATGATATGTAAGCACTATAAAATAAACAATAGATGATTATAAAGAAATTGCATCATAAAAATGTAGCGTTAAACAAACTATTCCCCATACAATCTCCATAAGCCTGTCACTTAAACCTCACTCCGGTCGCTGCAATTTTGCGCGAGCGCGCTCTTAAGGACTACGCTTTGTTTGCGACATCACTTTACAGAAGCATAGCATTATGTTCCTTATAGCTTTGACATAAGATGGAAGCTCCCTCGCACGGAGTTTCCTCTTGTTGATGTAATTTGGTATTGGGTGTTCGGGAAATTCATATTGACTGATAAAGCAGAGTTTATTATGCAGCGCTTGTCAGCATAGTGGTGAAACTTGAAACGTTGTTATATTAAGAAATTATACGTGAGATTAACTATGGTTGAGTGACGTGTATATAGGAAATATGGATTTTGATTTTAACGAGACGATAGGATAGAAGTTTTCATATTAAATATTGGCAGTTGTTAGTAACTTTAGTTCTATATAATTAAGTTTTAGTAGTCTAAAATCATTTTCGTATTTTCGCCTTTCTAATCAAATCAGTTTGGGGCACATTAGTTGGATGGTTTCAAAGGCTATAACAGAGATAGGTAAAAAAATATTTGTGTTTTATACATATCTTTAAAATTCATTCTTGAAAATGTAATGTATGTACATAGAAACATTAACACATTTAAAAAAAATTGTGATATCCATCATATCAATACGAGGAACAAGAACAAACTCATTGTACCTGCTACTCGACTACGTCAAGTAAGTAATTCTTTTGTTGGGAGATATATACGATTTTACAACAGGATCCCAGAAAACGTTCAAAATGCTTCTATAGCAAAGTTCAAAAAATTGTAAAGAAACGTTTGTGTGTTAGAGGTTACTATAATATTAAAGATTTCATAGATGATGACACACCTTTGGAGTAATGCGATCGCTTCCAGGCTCTCTCAAAATATTTTACGTATTGTAACCAATCTTGACGTTGTGAAAAATTAACAAAAAAAAAAGTCCCGCTGAGTTTCTTTCGCGGTTTCTTCTCAAGCCTGAGGTTATACTTTTCCGAAACCGTGGTAGATTCATTTTCTTGACGTTCAAAAAGAGAATGTAAATTCCTATTTTGAATAAAAATATTTTGATTTTGATTTTGACTTTGATTCTCGACATTTGCAAGGAGCCGTGTGCCGACGCTATGTACTGAACACATGAAAGCAACTCGTCATGATACACCAAGACATTTTAGAGTTTAATACTTTTTTAAATTAGAGTTTATTCAATTTTATAAATACACTAGCTGTGCCGCGCGGTTTTTGTCGCGTTAGTTTGAGGAATTTATATCATGTTTACCTTTCCTACTTGAATCGGATAGTCACTACTTCATTGGTTTCAATTTTTTTTGCGTAACCATCATGATATTAATTAATTAAAATAATTGATTTTTTTTTAAAGTAGCCTAAGTTACTTCTTTTAACAGTACCTATCTGTAAGTAAAAACCTTTTCAAAAACAAAACAAACAAACAGATAGACACACGGGTAAAATTAAAAAAAAATGTGTTTCTGATGTAAGTACCGTGTATACTTTCATATGCATTTAAATAGAAATTGTTAGTTAGAAATTACAAGCAGACACTTCAATTTTATTAATATGTATAGATAAAAATATAAATAGTAATAAACAATATGAAACATAATTAAAATCGGATTATTGAAGACGTTAAAACTTGGAAATCGTTTCCGTGCAAGTTATTTATTATTAAGGTGTAACTTCGACGAACAAACAGACGTCCTTAATAACAGTTTAATAGCAATAGCGATTTCGCGGAGTTTCTGACCAGTTATAAATTATTCCTCAAAAGTTAGCCAGCAACGTTCCGAACTGCAAACTACATAATTTCAACTTAGTTAAGACGGGACTGCGTTAATTTTAGTAGTTTTTTAATTACACGATATTCGTTTAACATTTTGTTATGTTTCTATTCGAAAATTTTAGTTGATTGAAATCATTTTCGCGTTAAAGAAATATTTATTTTAATAAGTAGCGCGGTGTTGGTAGAAGACAGTGTTATTGCATATGTTCTGGTTCACTTACTTATGAAAGAAATACCCATCCGTTTAGAGCAGCATCTTATGCTCCCCGATGGCATAGGAATGGTAAATGCCAAAATATAATCTACATACCAAACAAATGCTCAACACTCAACGGCCTCCCCATTAGGATCTCAAGACCCTGTGTCGGGGGTCTGGAAACACATACAACAATTTGTGTTGTATGTACAACACACAACTTAATAATAATGTAACGGAGTGATAAAATAAATTGTCATTTCTATTGTCTACTGAAATCATAGTATTATTAACTTTTACTGAACTTTTGTTTTTACTAAATTATATAGTTTTTTATAATTTTTTTTAAGTAAAAATTATTGTTTACTAATTGGTTTTGAAGACAAGTCTGTCTATTCCGGCTAATCTTTAAATGGCTTGACAGAGGGTGGAGTAACAAAGGTTACTTTTATTTTCCAAATTTTATTTATTAATTTTTCGCCACCACATTCGACTTTCGATAACCTTCATCAACCTTAGCATATACAATTAAATTATATTCACACATATAATCAAAGTTATTACTCCTCCAGTATATTTAACAATAAACATCGAGATTTATCGCTGAGATCTTGTAATGTATCGTGTAACATGAAAACCGTCTAGAGGCGTTATTACCGTCATGAACATTTATGCTAAGTGTCAAAGGTAATAGCACCATTAGCGTGTTCACTTCATTTCAACGTTTAAGATCGCACTTCACTCTGCTTTAACATTTAATACGTCAGTCTCCTTATGGTGCACTTTGCTTCAATGTTCAAATACACCAATTGATTCATTTCGATAACGAAAGACTGATGGAATGGAATGGGTGAGACGACATTCGAGATGCAGGTGTTTCGTGGTCTGAATATGTCTGTTGGTTTTATGGTCATGAGCTGAAAATGAAAAGCATTGAGGGTCATTATATAAATCTGTATAAAAGTAGCTGGAGTCGGTAAGTTGGATAGTGGAGACAGCAATTTTGTTGTGTTTTCTATTTTTTCTTGCGTTATATATTTACTTTTGTTACTATTTAATCTTTAGAGCGCGTGACATAACATTCAAAAGTTCACCCAGCAGATCATGTGATGTAAATATTGTTTTAGGGATCAAACACAAAACTGCGACTTCGTAATGCAAAAAACAAAGACACGAATTTCTGCGATACGATTTCATGCGGAAATTCGCAGTGCGGGTGTCCATTCTCTAGGCGGTAGTCAACCGTACCGAACGTAATTTGTACTTGGTAGTGACATGTATCATACAAAGTGCTACACGCTGCTCTTATTAATCAGAAGAAGCTGTCTCAGAGCAGACTATTTCAACAAATGTGACGTAACATCTCATAATTGTACGATGCGAGTCAATTCGCAAGTTCTTGCGATGCGTCGTGTGAGCTCGTATATTTTTGCAATACGACATCGCCTTGCAGTTTCGTTTTTAAGCCCTAACAACTACATAGGTTTATCATTTTTATATTATTTATTCAAATTTGAATTGAATATTCATACTAACGATAGAACAACGTCTGTCAGGTCAACTACACACCTAATTCAGGACTTGACTCGTCTATACCAACAACTTGAATGAACGACGCGGGATCAATCCTCGTTCATTGACAAACAATTGTATTCGGTCATACGGGTGTTTATCGGGGTCCGTGTTTGTTTTGTAAGAGTATCTAGACCTTGGGGTATTCTAGTCTATTGGACATAATAATTCCGAAGCTAGAATACACTTCAGAAGGTCTATCGTGTGTTTGCAATTTGTATACTGTACCATTTGCGTTTCAACGTTTAGTATGAACAAACGGTTAGCACTGTATGTTGCCCCCGTTTTGCGATAGATGGCTCTGTATTTTGTTCATTATAATAATAAATAAACGCATCACACTCACGGCCCCCATTAAGATCTTGTGACCTTGTGTCGGGGTCCGGAAACACTCACAACACTAACACAAACACCCAGACCACGACAAACATACGTATGGCCAATACAGACATTTGTCGTGAGCGGGTATCGAACCCGCGACCATTAGCGCTACAGTCAGTTGCAGTGACCACTGCGCCAACGTGTCTGTCGTATATAACTGTACAGTATATAGTTTGCAAACTCACACTAGACCCCTAAAATGATTTTACTTTTTTAAACGGCTTTAAATGTTCTATTGCTAGGAAAATACCTGTTTAAATTCACAAGAAAGATACAGAGCCAATTTGATACTGCCCCACTGCAGATTAATAAACATATGTTAGGGTCCTTCCCGACGAATAAAAATTACCGCGGGATATTCTTCTTCATTATTAAGCACGAAGTAAGTTACGGCATAAAAAATGTATTACTAGAGAACTTATTTTTAGTAGTCCATAGTTGAACCTGTGATAAATTAAGATCTGATACTTTAATACTATTTGAAAATTGATTGAAATGTATTGGCTAAATGTTTGTCGTGATCTGGGTGTTTGTGTTGTGTGTTTCCAGACCCCAGACAGAGAATTATGAGATCCTGAGAGTAGTGGACTGTAAAGCGATTATTTATTTCTTTTATTAATGTGGCCAATTACATTAATATGAATAACATTTATTTTAAACAGATACTTAATTTTTTTTAAATGATCATCATAAAAACTCTGACTTCACGTGGGCTTACCGTATCAGGGCTAGATTAGTGTACCCAAAATCTTTTCTGAGTTACGTTTTGAAGGTCGAAGGTTCATCAACATATTCACTCGTGAGTAACAGATGCGTGAACTAAGTTCAGAGAATTTATATTCAAACTTCGGAACATTCGAGCAACTTTTTAAATTTTGAGTTTAGTCGCGCGGGTAATTTTAAAGTTTGTAAGTATCTAGAAAGTTAGGTCGAGATAGTAAAAACTAAGTGGACTCGAACTCAGTATTTGCAACATGGGGCCGTGTGAAATAAACCTTAGTTTCATTCAATCTTTCGGAATTTTTATTAATTATTTTTTGTGTTTATTAATATCATTTAACTTGCCTTAAATTTTCACAAAATAAGGTAAGTGCAATATTTAGAAATGTAAGTTTAATAGTGTTTTTTAATACGGAGATTTTGTGGACTAAGTTTTAGAGTTCTAATCGTTCGGAACTTTCGTTAATTTATTGTTTAACCATTTTAATTAATTAATCCTGTATTCAAAATCTTTAGTTTAGAATTATATAGTAAACAAATATATATAGTAAGCATAGTTACTCAACACTTTTTAGCTGTGACTATTAAATAAGGTAATCATTTAACTTTAAACTTACTTTTACACAGATATACTCAATGTTTATAAGAGTTTATATAAAATAAACTTAAGAGTTTTGTATTTTTCGGAAATTCTATCAACCTGTTACAGATTTTGTAACGTGGAATGTGTGCAAAGTTAAGTGTAAATTTTTCTTATATAAAATTAGGAAATCATCGCTCAATTTTAAGTTCCTCATAAATATTAAGTGCCGGAGCGACCGGGCTCCGCTTGTTCTGCAACTTGGCGTTAGATGGTTACATGTTTATTTATGCTCCTCGTAATATATGTATTTATGGATGTTCAAACGAATTCCCGATGGAATCGCCTAACGATATTTGACCTAAATTCCGTAATGAGTAAATATGGAAATTATTGGGAGTCGGTTTCGGAAACTTATTGTCTTTCGATATAAATAACCAGGATACAAGAAATTATTCGAAGTCTTGGCCTTGTTAAATATAAATTAAATTTAATGAAAATAATAATAGTAAAGGCATCACACTATACTGCAAATTAGGATCACATGATCCCGTGTCGGCGGTCTGGAAGTACACATATCGTATTTACAGACGATGACAAACATCCACATGGTCTTTACATACATTTGCTGTAAGCGGGGATCGAACCCGCGACCGTTAGCACTTTAGTTAATTACATTGATCACTGTCCCAATCTGTCAAATAATATAATAATGATAAGCATTGTGTATCAGGCGAGAACTACAGGTATAATTTTTGCTCTTAGATTTTGGTAAGCAATGATGATACATTTATAAGTTTCACTCTTATTAAAAATATTGTCTTGTCTGTTTACTTAAATATATTTGTATCTCCTACTTTTAGTAGCACTATGTTGCAAGCTTATTGATGTTATCACTTACCTCCATAGGTTGGCTGGAAAAGAAATCTTTTAGAGGTAAGTCCACCTTTGCCTATATATTTACATAGTTAATGTATGTTACTAATTTATTTTGCAATAAAGAATATATAAAACAACTCTGAAACCTGGTAACATTTACCTAGACAATCTACAATAATTCTTACAGGTGTAAAAGTACAAACAACTAATATAAATGTTTATGAAAGTCTAAGAGCGAATCTGATACGTTTAATTCTCGCCTCAAACAATAAACGCTATAAAATTAAAACAAATTGTTGCCAACAACAAAAAAATAACAAACGATGTATCGATACCGACTCAACATTAAAGCCACGTCATAATTAACTGTCCGGCTGTTTAATCCGTCACGCGAGTGTTAATAACATTTACCCGACGTTTCGTGTACGGTAATGGATTGACATTTATGTGGAAAGCTTTTAGCTTTTAAACTATTATTGTGTTTTACATTTTATTATTCGAGTGTTTCGCTTTATGGAAATATTAGTTGGTTATTTTTTAATTGACTTCAAAAAAGGTTGTGCTTATTTCGTCGGTGATTTTTATGTACGTTTTCTGATAATTTGAAAACGGCTTGACCGATTTCGCTTTTTTACTAGTGATCCGTTTATGGTTACTGCTTCGCTCCTATGAGTCGTAGCGTAATGTAATATAGCCCATAGCATTCCTCAATAAATAAACTATCTAACATAATTATTTTTTTTAATTCGAACCAGTAGTTTGTGAGATTAGCACGTTCAAACAAATAAACAACCTCTTCAGCTTAATAATATTAGTACACATAGTTTTGAAAGGGTACACTCTGAAATTATTTTTTTATAAATGATACTCATACTGTACGAGCCTACAAGATCCAAAATTACAATTTAATTTTTTTTTTTTAATTAAACAAAAATATTTTTTAGTTTTAAATATCGATTCTGCTAACGCTGGTTAAATATGTAACTCATCCCCAGTTGATACACTGTGTATATTAAGTGCTTTAAGCTTTGTTTACCCGACTGTACCATGCGCGAGACCGGAACCACCTCGTATTCAGACATTCACCAAAAAAATAAAACAAATCTATTCAAGTTTCGAATCGAACACAAAAATATGTCCCGAAGGAGACAACGCATATAATTTCAAATAAAGAATCCGCCAATAAAACCGCAGCCCGACCGATAACAAACAAACAAATCGTTCCGTTCGACTGATTCAAATCAAAACATCAATAAAACATGGCTGCGAATACCAATTCCTTTTTCAAACCCTTCTGAATGATTAACGCGCGGGAATCATTCAACGTCAACGCACATTAACCGTTCGTTTGCGGCCTATTTGTTCATTCGTTCGCTCGTTCGCTCATTTAGTTACGTCATTAGTACAACGCCCGCAAATTTTTGAGAGCGATTTTTTACTAGGCCCAGTTAATTTGTTAAGGACGGCTAAATAAATGTTTGGGATTTGGGAAGATGGTTCTCGCGATGCTGCGAGTTAAATTTTCTGTATTTTTTCCCTTCTTAATCCCTCTAGTGGATTAGTCGTGACTAATCCTATGCTTAAGTAAGTAATTTGTAGATGGTATTAGGTCTAATAGAGTTATTGTTTTTTTTTTTCATTTTCTGTATTGTAGATTGTTTATGGTACTAATTTGCACTGTAATTTATACTTTAATACTAATCTTAAAAATGTTAAGGAAAGTGTCTGTCGCTAATCTTTTCATCTTTAAACCCCAGGAACAATTTTGATGAAGTTTTAACTGACAATATGGATGCTGATAAACAACAATGTGTCAACCCAAAAAAAGTCGAATTCGGAGATGTTGATATATTCTGATAATGCGTTACGTATATAACATTATTTGAACGTTTTTCAAGTCATCTGAACTAAATGAGTACGGAAAAGATTCTTAATCTAATGTTTAGAATATTGAAGCTCGTTCCATATTTTGGATAATGCAATAATCTCATGTATTCGAAAATGTTATTATTAGATAAAACTCGTTCCTATGTCAATTTACTTTTAATTCATTAAAGTTTTTATCAAAATAGATAAGAAAAGATATATACTTCTATTATATTAGAAAAATATATATGTATGAAAAAAAAAACATTAAATAAATAAAATTACTTGACAAAAACACGCATTTCTCTTTTGTTCATTGATAATGTCAAATTGAGAATAGATTATCAGTGGTCAAATTGAGAACAGATTATAGTAAAATTGATTATGGTTGAAATTCCACCACTGGGCAACCACTAATGTATTGTTAGTGGGCCTGATGTACATGCTGCTTCATACCGGGCTGTTGAAGTCAAGAGAGACAACATGGCGCCATATTATTTATTTATGTAACAATTTTTTTTTACAAATAAAAGTATCCATGAAAAAAGTGTACACGGGATAACTTATCGCTTACAAAAGGTCTCTGCTAGTAACCCTAGACGTAATAGAGATTATTTATAAGAGACTTGCTGTCCCTTGCTGTTTCACTCGGGTTTATGGTTACTGCTTTGCTCCTACGAGTCGTAGCGTGATGTAATATAGCCTATAGCCTTCCTCAATAAATAAACTATCTAACACAATAATTTTTCAATTCGAATCTGTACTTCAGGAGATTAGCGCGTTCTAACAAACAAATAAACTCTTCAGCTTTAAAATATTAATCTTGATATGGTATAGGTAAAATATCAATCACAGTAAAGTAATATGTATTAGACTTAAATATATAAAATAAGATATGTACATTAATACAAAAGTTCATACATAAAAAAATATATCTCCATATAATATATACATACATTAATTAAAGTTGGAAAGAAAATGTTGCTTGACTCTGATTTTGAAAGAATTAGTGTTGCAAGAGTTGGGAAATAAATTTGTGTAATATTTTTTAGTAATTGAATTTATTTTTATGTAATATTTTAGAAAAATATATAAATATAAATACAATCATTCTGCACTCTCTACATATATAAACTATAAGTGTTCGAAATTTCATACTACTCTGTCCACGTAATTTTTGTAAAAAGGGTTACAAAGATTTTGTTCCGCGTATTAATAAAAATATGAAATCATACATACATATACCTAAATTTTTAATCCCCCTGGAATGTGTTAAAATAAGAACTTAAATAACCAAATAGATAATTATTATAAAATTTCGAATATCGAAGTAATCCTTAACCGTTATTAACATACATCGAACAGATACACAGATAGCGATATTTTTAACAGCGTTAATTTTTTTATGTATGGAATATTCCATTTTACATGTGCTCGATTAACTGCGACACCAGTGTATGTATACCATTGTTTATTTATATCAACCAACGACGTCACGCTTTATCCAAGTATAACCGCCATTTTACTTTCACTTAGGGTTAATTCTACAAATATATGAGATGTACTGTATATACAAGTGATTAATTGAAAAATCAAAAACCCGACTGTGTAACAAGACCATAGAGAATCGTTACTAACCAACTTTAAACCGTTATATATTCTAAACGGTAATTCTGATTGAAAGATGATAGAATAAACCTAAAAATGATCTATAAATACCTCATCAACGGTGCCCCACTTTACACAGGTCGTCAATTTTCATTTTTTGTCCTTTTTACATTATGGTCTCCAAATTAGACCATTTTTATTTTTTCAAATTATTATACTCTCTATATCATTCGCGCCGTTATGACGAATCAAACGACGTGGTGTGTGAAAATTTATTAGACTTCTTATATCGTTTTTTAATCGGAATTGTCGATTAAGATCTATAACGATTTAAAGTTGTTTAGTAATGATTTCACTCATAAGCTATACGGTACTGATGACTGTGGATGTTACGCAGTCGCGTTTTTGGATATTTTAAATTAAATATACATGCTTAAATAACTTATCATAAAGTTTTAGTTTTCATCAAAATCGGATTTTTATGTTATACTTATACTTTCGTATTTAGCCTACCACGCCCAGTTAAAAAAATCATACTTTATATATGTACACGGTTTTAAGCCAGTTTTATTCTACATGTAGATTATTCGACAGATGGCGCTACGTTATAGACATCGGGTTTCGTTAAAAATTCTCACAATTTATGGTAATCGGTTATTGTTATTTTTATAACAACGGGTATATCGATTCGGTTTTTAGAGTTTGAAATACTGTTACATAGAATGCTGTATATACGAAGTGGCGCAACATTAATGTCATAGTTTAAATTTTGCGCAGTTTTGGTAAATGGCGCCAAACGTCAGTGTCCTTTGACCGTTATGATGTAGATAAATAAATTATCAATAAACCATGGACCTTGCAAGACTTTCTATGACTATGACTAGACTATGTATTGATTCGGGAAGTGGCCATTACAGCGATATAATTTCTTCCAACTAATGTAACTGTTGTAATTGTACTACTAAATAATAGGATATATAGTTTGAACAGTTTATTTAATACGACAGATGGAAAAGGAATGACAATACAATAAATATCAAATATAGAACAACGGTACAAAGGAGGTATGAATACATATAAAAGATAGCTAGTGTCACAAGTGGATCATGTACTAAATAATTATGTTTACTTTGTTTCAACAGTAACCAATAATGCACTTTGAAATATTTTTTTAATGAAAACAGAGCTCTTTTTTATATTTATAAAAAAATACCAGCCAATTCAAACTATGAAACAATTTTGCGCCATCTTGCATAATATAATTCGAAATATGTTTTTAGATTAATAATCTAAAATTAAAAATAAAATAAAGTCGAATAATCTATTCTTTAAGACCATTTCAACGAGCCCCAACAAGATACTTCTGCTGGTAGTTGGTGAGGAGTTGTGTATCCAGCTGATTACAGATGATGCTATAACATCCGGTCAACGTTACGCAAATATATTATTTCGATATCATTAAAGTCAGGGTATAGTAAATTTTGAATAGATTAGACCAGTGGGAGTTGCTCAGATCCTTTCAACAACCATAAAAGAGCTGATAACCTTAAAACGTCTGAATAGGTCTTCATAAATTAAAGCTAAGGATAGTCTCGATAACATTAGCTTTCAAACAAAGAGTAAAGTAACAACCTGTAAATGTCCCAAGGCTGGGCAAAGGCTCTCCTATTATGAAGAAGATTTAGAGTTTATATCACCCCGCTGCTCCACTGCGGGTCGGAGGATATACATGTGTCAGAATTTCTCCCGGCATGTGCTGGTTTCCCAACGATATTTTCCTTCTATGATGTGTTAACCTCTAGGCCATTTTGGGTCTTGAAATACAAAAAGTTTTTCAAACAAAGAATCCAGATCAAAATTGGTCCATCCGTTAGGGAGTCCTCAATTTCGGGATAAAAAATATGTTCAATTGTGAAAACTTTAACATGATTCAAAGGTACAACGGACGGATAGTCAAACAACGTTGATTTACGTAGCATATATATGCAGCTTATGTGATGGATAAAAACGTATACCACCAGTTCGTGTTACAGATTAACAAAATACAACATAGTAAGCATTACAGCCCATGAAACATTTAGCAACGTCCGTTAATTTACGAGAACGTTAAACGTGAAAATAACATCTATAAACATAGCAATAAACGGGGCGATAGAAAAACCCGGACAATATTCGAAGAGCCATAAAAATGTCCGGCTACAATGTTGATGGTTATGACGCAGATGTTATTTGGATGTGGATTCCTATGACTTTTTTTAATAGCCTGCAAATGGTTTTACTGATCACCTTGTATGGTCATTTGCAGCACCAGAGGGATCACAAATGCGTTGCTTTAATCCAATACCAGTTCATCCCGTATTCCTTACGGGATGAACTGGTATTGGAAAGGAAGGATCAGGTCTCGTACGCACTGTAAGTAGCTAATAATAGCTCAATTTCAATCAATTTTCTGTGAGAGTGTGGTACTAACTCAGTCGATCCAGTCCATTTTTTAACAAAAGTAGCTGGCAAACGAATAGACATGACACAGTTGTTAAGTGACCACCACCGCCTATAGACATTTGCAACCCCAGAGGGACCTAAATCAGGGGACTAGTGCGTTCTTAGTTTAAAAAATAATGATTGATGAAGTGGTTTAGGGTGTAAAGAAAAGAATGGGGGAAATGGGAATTGTAGTCAATAGGATAGAGTTTGGGTCTACCACGGTAAGATGGTGCGTTATTTTACAGACGATACGCTGGAAGGGCATGGTGCGTGTGTCTACAGACTATCGCGTACGAAGTCACAAGAGCTTTGCGAAAATAGCACGTTACAATACCATTGTCGCAAAGATGGATTGAAAACGATACTTGTGACATAAACATCGTGAATATAGTCTATTATTCTTTGCTTGTCTAATTTGGTAACAATAACCGAAACGAAAATCTCAACTAGATAATTTTTCATTTCAATAAAATTTTCAGTTCAATCATTCGATCGATAATTTCTCATCCCTTGCTCTTATATGGATGCTGATAAACAATAATGTGTTAACCCACAAATAGTCAAATTTGGAGATATTGATATATTTTGATACTGCATCACCTATTTAACGTTATTAAAAAAATTCAAGTCATATAAACTAAAGAAGTACCGAAAAAAGTTTCTTAATTAAATGTTTCGTTTTCCAAGTGCGTTCCATATTTCGAAATTTATAAAATAATCTTAAATATTTGAAAAACTTTTAATTAGATAATGTATTAAATATCAATCAATCTGCTTTTAATTAATTATACTTTTTATTAAAAAAGAAAAGAAAAGACGGATATACTTCTTCAAACGTATTTGTTAAGAATACGTTTGACGTCTTTAGACGCCATTTTCTCAAATCTTAGTGCGTGTGGCTTGACACAGTATTGCTTATCAGCGTCCATATATAATAATAAATAAATAATAAATAAACGCATCACACTCAATGGCCCCCATTAAGATCTCATGACCTTGTGTCGGGGGTCCGGAAACACACACAACACTAACACAAACACCCAGACCACGACAAACATCTGTATGGCCAATGCACACGCGACCGTTAGCGTTTTACTCAGTTGCAGTGACCATTGCGCCAACGTGTCTATAATAAAAATATATGGTTACTAGTAGTATATTTGTCAGCTAAATAAGACTAGTAACAAAAAATAAGCTATATGTATTGGTGCTATATGTTTTTATATAGTTTGTGCGGGCCGGTTCGAGTTCTGATGTAGTCGAGAACTACCGCTTATTACGACATGCAATATTCTGACAGTCCAAATCGTTATTTTGTCCTAACTCCGCCTTTCACTGTCAGAATGTTCCAAATTTCAATGGTGGTAGTTTTCGACGCTTACGACGATTAGTTGTACAATTTAGGTTTAAAGAACCTTATTCTCAATAAGTCAATAAATACAAAGTCACTTATTTGAGAACATGACTGGAACTTACATGTAATAATTAATATTCGTCGTACCATAATAATAAGTTCACCCACTTCACGCATTAGTTTATAAGATATTGCGCTAGTTGTGTTTTAAATGCGTTAAGTGAATGCACCCTTTTTATATGAGAAGCTTTTTATATAAGGAGATAATAAAATTATTATAAAGCTGTGCTCATTCAAAGGTAATCATTTTTTTGCCATAATTGGTTCGGGTCTTTGGTAAAACCAAAAAGCTAGCTCGACGGTTGCTATGTTTAATGTGTTTAGTGAATGTTATACTAGTATAAACATAACAAACACACACACATACATACGCATACACACACACCCAAATATACACACACATACTGACTTTCGCCCTTATATACGTAGTTAACAAATTTATTATTGTTCTTACTCTGGACTTATTATTTTAAAACATTGTAAATTTCTATTACATTATAAGGAGAACGCCGTCGCCTAGTGTACAGGTTTATTCCTAGTGTAGGGTCAGTCGATTTCACCTACAGTCTCACTTATATCGGCTTATGTATCTCATTCATTCTGTTACTTAAGAACTATAATTGTAATCTATACTAATAATAAAATTCTAGCGGGTCGCTGTCTGTACATGGAAGATATATGAAAAAAAATATTATAGGGGGCCTTTATCAACGCAGTAGAACCCAAAACAATGATTTTTAGAATTCTTATCTGTTTGTCTGTTTGTCTGTTTATCTGTGCGTTTGTGCACGCTAATCTCAGACACGGCTCATCCGATTTAGATGCGGTTTTCACTAATATATTGTAGTAAGCTTCACTTAACATTTAGGCTTTGTTTTATGTCAATCGGTCCATAAATAAAAAAGTTATGTCACTTTAAGGAATCCCGTGGAACATTTTTCAGTGCTTATCACTAAATGCATGAAAGTATATACAGTACTTACATCAAAAAATACATTTTTTAATTTTTTGTCTGTCAGTCTTTCTGTCAATCTGTTATTTCCGACTAATCTCTGAAACGGCTCAGCCGATTTCTATGGTACTTTTACTCGCACTTAGCAAATGTTATAAGGAGTGACTTAGGCTTACTTTTATTTAAGATTATTATTAGTATAGATACTTTTTAATCTATACATATAAAAAAAATTCTAACGGGTCGCTGTCTGTACATGAAAGATATATGAAAAAAATATATATCGGGGGCCTTTTACCTACGCAATAGAACCCAAAACAATAACTGTTAGAATTTTTGTCAGTTTGTTTATCTGTGCGTTATCTCAAAAACGGCTTATCCGATTTAGATGTGTGGTCATTAATATAATGCAGTAAGTTTCACTTAACATTTAGTGTTTGTTTCATTTAAATCGGTTCATAACTAAAAAAGTTGTCGATTTAAGGGTTCACCTCGAACATTATTTTGGACTTTTCACGAAATGCATGAAAGTATATACAGTACTTACATAAAAAATC
Organism: Hypolimnas misippus; assembly: GCA_037950945.1. Taxonomy (NCBI): domain Eukaryota; kingdom Metazoa; phylum Arthropoda; class Insecta; order Lepidoptera; family Nymphalidae; genus Hypolimnas; species Hypolimnas misippus. The sequence goes on from JBBEEQ010000029.1 coordinate 13,231,587, forward strand.
CATTTTTAAAATTTTTGTCTATCAGTCTGTTTCTTACGACTAATCTCTGAAACAGATGAATCAAGTTTGATGGGATTTTCAATCGCAGTTAGGGGATGTCCATTAATCCCATATTAATGAGGCCCAAATGTGGAAGAGGAGATGGAAGAAAAAAATCACGAAATATCACAAAGTCTAAAAGTTCTTTAAAACATTACGTATTTAATGAACAGCTAATATTATAAAGATTAACTTGGGCTACTTTTATTAAAAAATATGTATTTATTTTAATGAATAAGTAAAACAGAGAATTACGCGATAACAAAATATTGTAGAAACCAATAAAATATCGAACAATTTCCGATGCCGAAATTGATATGTCTGTTTGAAATTTTAAATTAATGCATATGAAAGTATACTATACTGAAAGTATACTGACAACAAAATTACCAAATTTTAAAATTTTTGTCTATTTGTCACTCAGTTTGTTTCGGCTAATATCTGAAACAGCTGGACCGATTTTGACGAAACTGACTACTATTCACTAGCAGTAAGCCAATGTAATAAGGAACAAAATTGAAACCAATGAAGTAGTGAACAACATCTAATTCAAATAGGGAAGATATATATTATATAAATATATCTAATAATTTTAAAATATAATATATTTACTGGGTATTTTTTTACTGGATATGATAGACCAAATCCGAAACTATAAGCAATAGCAAAAAATAATAATTAAAGGAGTCACAGCGCCGATTTAGATAAAAACTAAAACTATATCATTAATTTTTCGAAAAATAAGTTTTCCTAGCCAGAAACGAACACCATGATTTTGCAAAAATTAACATTCTGTATTATTGCATCACCTGATACTGTGACAGATTATAAGGATCAACTTTAGTGAGGTAATAGTATACAGTTAAATGCAATAAAAAGAAAAGACTAATTTTTACAAAATTCTATCAAATTCATACATTAATTAAATCTTTAGTATTTCTTCAAAAAAAAAACCATCATACCCAAAAGTTAAATATTAAAATATAACGGGATGTTGTTACGCTAATAGTGGGTGAGTACAATAGCCGAGTGAAGTGAAATGTAGATTTTCAATAAATTGATTAACCTTTTTAAGAATTATCTAAACTTACCTAGGTGACGGGGACCAAAACAAACGTCACATTCTATCATTTGTGTAGCTCACATAGAATAAATAGACAACATAAAAGAAGTTACTGTGAGTTATTCATTTTATATATTTTCGATTGTCACACTCTCCTTCCTTACTTTAGTAGGTGACTAGCATTTTGATGCAACAAATCGTTCGAAGTAATGCTTACTTTTTTTCTAAACTTACCGGGACCCATGACCTCACCCACATATTTGATTATGTCTGTGTAGAATCGATTACTTAACTTCTAATTCATGTATAGATTTAATGTTATTTTGTATAAAAATAAATCTTTTCCTTTTATTTTTCGCTTACTATTTCTTTCCTAAAGTTGATTCTTACAGGTGACACTATTAGGTGGTGCAATAATGTTTTTTTTTTCAAAATTAGTGGGTTCTATTCCTGACCAAGAAAGTCATGAAATCAAAAAAATCTATGATGCAGTTTTAAATTACTCAAAATCGGACACGAGACTCCTTTAAGTATTTTTAGCGATTCCTTATAGTTCCGGATTTGGCCTATCAAGCTCAGTTAAAAAATTCACCCGATATATAATGTAAGGAGAACCTCGGCGGGAACATACTGTTTTACAATCGAAATTTTAAAAAGACTAGCACAAAACACTTTTCTTCAAACCGTGGAGGAATACCGTATCTGAGTTAGTGTCTGCTTATATATACAACCAGAAAGTTTCCAAATCCAAAGTAAAAGGCTCTTTTCTTGACCGCAGGCTATTATAACTTTGCTTTGCAGGAGACATGCCAAGCATTCTGTTATCCACGCGAACGAAGTCGCGGGCACAGCTAGTGTCTCAATAAATCTTTCAATCTTTCAATTTGTGTTAATTAACTGCTTGGTGAATCAAAAATACTTATAAAATACTATTATAAAGAAGACATATTCTATTTTAATTGACTCCATATTTAATTAAGGAATGCCCGTTGCAGAATTGCACATTTTTTTTTGCCACCGACTTCGAAAAAGGCGGAGGTGTTCATTTCGTAACGTATTTTTTTTTAATTTTTGTTACCTTATAACTTCGTCATTTATTAATCGATTTTAATTATTATTATTTTTTTAAATGATATGTTTTTAGATTCGTTCCATAAAAATTCAACGCAACCGTTGATTAATTTAGTTTAAAAATCGAACTAGTTAAATATGTCGTTCAACTACAAAAAATGCGTATTTTCCTTTTAAAGTCCGTTTTTAGGGTTCCGTACCTTAAAAGGAAAAACGGAACCCTTATAGGATCACTTTGTTGTCCGTCTGTCTGTCTGTCTGTCTGTCTGTCTGTCTGTCTGTCTGTCTGTCTGTCTGTCTGTCGGGATGTCAACCCTTTTTTCTCAGAAATGCATAGAGGTATCATGTTGAAATTAATATCATATATTCAAGTCTACGATGACATGCGGCCGTGAAAATATTAAAGTTCTAAGTCAACGCAATCAAAAGATAATGGAAAATATGTCGTATATTTTGACCATTTTAGCGTTTTCGCAAGGGAATCAAAACCTATAGGGTACTTCCCATTGACCTAGCACGATGAAATTTGGCAAGAAGTAAGATCTTATGGTATAAATAAAGGAAAAAATCTGAAAACTGTAAATTTCTGTATGTGTGTTTGTCTGTGTGTAAGTTTGTCTTTCAACCTTTTTCTCAGAAACGCGTGAAGGTAACAAATTTTTATCAACGTCAAGTACTCAGAGTTGTAATTACTAAGAGCTGTGAAAAAATCAAACTTCTAAGTTAACGCAATCAAAAGATACGGTCATTTATATCACATATTTTAAGTATGATAGCGTTTTTAACGTTTTCGCAAGGGAATCAAAACCTATAGGGTACTTCCCATTGACCTAGCATTATGAAATTTGGCCAGGAGCAAGGTCCTTTAGTATACATAAAGGAAAAAATCCGAAAACTGTAAATTTCTGTTCGTGTGTCTGTCAGTCTGTACGTCTGTCTTTTAACTTTTTTCTCAGGAACGCGTAAATGTATCAAGTTGTAAATTGATCAAGCGGAAAATATATTAATCTTAGAATTAAAATTATATGTACTTGTAACAAATTAACATAGAAGTTGACCATGGTCAAAAAAACAATTTTACAAACACTGAGAAGAAATTTGTATCAATACGAAAACATTAAAAAGCAGCAAACCTTTATAAACAACGCAATGCAATCTATATATCGCAGCAAACAAAATGATAGCGCGATGCAGCGTACAGCTAATGCCATCTATTACTACATTATGACATTAACTATGATATAATTCTGCTCGATTAATAAAAAATTTTATTTTAATTATTATTTAAACGCGCTAAAAATTATAAAATAAACTTTTCATTTAAAAGTTTTATCGTCGATTTATAACGTCATTACGTAATTAACATTCAATATAAGAGCTTCACGCGATTTGATTTAAGTACTCGTATTGACTTAGTACGAAAATTTTAAAATTAAAGTCAAACAGATTGAGTTATTTAATTTACTTATTTATCTACACATATAAGTCTTCTGGTTATTAGTAATATAATTAGTTATTTATAAATAAACAATTAGTTTTGTTCGAATTAAGGACTAATTATTTTCGTCTTGGCAACACTAATATATATTTCGATATTTTGATTGATAATGTAAATCTAAATATTTTACGAACGTAGTGCAGGGGTAGTGGAGTGTAGTAGAATATAAATAAAAATAAAACGAGAATAAGTCAACAAGTTAGTTCATTGAAATTGTCAAGAGATGGCGCTAGGTGTATCCTGAATCGCGCTATAACTTTTTTTTTTGAAAGTATAAGGTGTATTAGTACTTAAAATAAAATTTTGTGTTTCCATGGATTGCATCCATGATCGTGTTTTAAATTAAAGTGCTCCTAAGTAGTTTCAAAATAGTTTTTGGGACGTGATCCATATTTACATAATATTTGATTATATTTAAGCGACTTCTAAAAAGGAGTGTTTTCAATTCGACCTTGTATTTATTTATTTTTTTATGTTTGTTCGCCGATTACGCCGCCATTTGGGTACCGATTTTCAAATTTTTTTTTTTTGTTTGAAAAGGTATACTTCCAAGGTGGTCCCATTGTCTTCAGGTCAGGAACAGATGATGGGATCCTGGAGAAATTGAGGGAACTCCTCAAATATTATAGGCAAGCGTATACCGATTTAGGTATTTTTGATAGTAACTTATGTTGGAACTGATGATGAAGACCACAAATGGCGTAGATGGGTTAGTCTTATATAGATTTCTATAAGTTTGTACGGAACCCTCGGTGCGCGAGTCCTACTCGCACTTGACCAGTTATTTAATATTAATTACGTCCAGCATACCCCGTGAATCCAATAATCTTAGTACGTCCTAACGGTAAAGAGGGTCCAGCGAGGGTTGTCCCCCACTGACCGCAGGGGTTGTTATTACGCACTTATTGCAACTGTAATTAATTAAGGACTTGACGCTTTCATCGGTTATATCACCACATTGTTGTTTCTAAAAACGTGAATAGATAACAGTATGTGTTATCATATTTTATCTATATTGGAAAGAGATAGAATTTGTTTGTAAATTAGTATGTAAAGATTACTCCCATCTTTGAAACTACTGATCCAATGTGAAAATTTATTTTTGCGTTATATAGCCCGATTATTGAGGAAGGCTATAGGCTTTATTAAAACACAATATGAGTCATATGAATGAAACAATAACAATAAAGGTGAGTAAAGTCGTGAGGACTAGTAATATTATATGTATAAGATGTAAAGATAAACTGCCTTTGAAGTCACTATTTATTACATTAGCACTGTTTACTTTGATGTTATAATCATCATATTTTGGCTTGTAGTAATCTTATTACGTACTAATCGTATGTCTTAGAGAAAGAGAGAGACAGAGAAAGAGGCAAAGTCTCAGTGATTATTATACAGAATGTATGTATTAACTTATTAAGCTTTTGAACATCTTAAGCTTTCATATAACTGCGCCTCGTAATTTCATTCGCGTTTAACCTTTGTCAATAAACGGGCTATGCAACGCAAAAATATTTTTTTTATCAGATCAGTAGTTTCAGAAATTACCCCCACATACATTATTACAAACAAATTTGACGTATATTAAATTAGTATGGATTTAAATATGCATTATAATTAACTCTTAGTCAAAGAACATATTTTTTTATGCAATTACTAATGTTGTAACTTCTGTTGGTTGTCCCAAAAAATAAATAAATAAATAGATGAATAAATAAATAAATAAATAAATAAGTGATTTTTAGGGTTTCGTACCTTAAAAGGAAAAACGGAACCCTTAAAGGATCACTTTGTTGTCCGTTTGTTTGTCTGTCTGTCTGGCTGTCAAGACTTTTTTTTTGGTTTACGCTGTATTTTTTTGTATATCCAGTAATTAAGGTGCGATATAAACCGCTATTTTTAACAAAAAAAAAAACATTTATTAAATATAAATTGCATCAAAATTAATTTATCCATTTAGAAACTTAGACTAATATGCATTTGAAAGCTAAATTAAGAATTGTTAATACACTTGACAACCATAAAAAGTCTGCAACGTATAGCCTGCCTTTTGAGTTTCCCTTCAAAACTTTACAGCTGTAGCACGAAATAGCTTTCATTTCTACGTATTTGCAAGTTCACTAAATACAACGGAAGTACAGTTCGAGCTTAATCAAGCGATGAAATACGCCGTTGATTTAACATCGTAGCATTTGACCTGAATTTTGAGAACTACGATTAAATTAGAAAGGGAAAAGTGTATATATTTTAGTTCCCAGTGTAGCATAAGTTGATTTAATTATAGAACTGAATCCACTAAGCTGCTCCATTGTGTATTGGCGTATATATACCATATGTTAGAATTTCTTCTGGCAGAGCACGAGATGAATTAAAACATAAATTTAGCATTTAAAAACCCAGCAGTGCTAGCCAAACCACTAAGTCATATCGGCTTACATCTTTTTTTTAGGCAATAGCTGGTAAACGAGCAGGCGGGACGCCTTAAGTTAAGTGATCACCGCCGTCCATGGAAATTTGCAAACCTAGAAGATCCACAGGTTGCCAGCTAACGAACTCTTCTCTCATTCACAACAGATATATTTTTCACGCCCATCTTCTGTGAGAGCGAGTTACTGCCCCAGTCGAGTCAGCAAATACAAGAGCTGTAGACAGTAGGTTGCAACTAAATTCTTACAACCCAAAATATTCACGTATCAGCTGCTCCTAATCAATGTGCCCATAAAACTCTGTTATATAGGTCTATTAAGAAGTCAATACATAAGTAATATACGTATATTTTTATTTACCTCGTATCGTTTGTTTCAACGTTTATGATCGTATTATGTAAAATAAGTACGCAGTTAGCAGTGATAAGATGTTTATGTGTGCAACTCTTTTTTATGTTATCTATTATCGTAAATATTAGTATCAGTTTGTGGTGACTTCTATGTAATATATTCGTATAAAATTTTAGTGCTCCCTGTCTGCTCGATGCCGGGTATTTTTTATAAAAAAATATGAACTGGTCTGTGGGCAGAATATATGTACTGAAACGGACGGTCGCAGGTTCAAACCCGGATTAGGACTATTTTTATTATCTGAGCTAGGGTACCTGTTCGTATTTTCAAACAGATTTGCTTACACTTCTCATTATATATTAATAACAATATTGTATACATGCACAAAAATATTAACAGTATTGAAAAGAATAAATTGTGTATAAACACAAAAACTTTACATGAACTAATAATACCAGCAGGTTAATTACGGTTATCCACCGCTATCGCAACGCGATACATTTTGATAGTCGATTTCTGATTTTCTTAATGAAACAAGTCAACTGATAAAATGTATCGCGATAGCGATTGTTCCGCACAATATAAACTGCGCAAAGTAAATGTGTCTTTTATGGGATAATGTATACATATTCTATAATAAAATCCTTTAAATAATATTACACTGCTGGTGCCCGCGACTTCGTCTGCGCAGGATTAGTATTTGGCGATAATGGCCTATTAAATAAAATATTATTCTTCTCGATAACAGCCACATTCCGAACTGGCAATAGTTTCATATGAAACTTACACTACTTTGTCATTTTAAATACAAAATAAACTCTCTCTGAATCTCTAAGAAACCTGTAACAATGGCGGTAAGCCTTATATTAAAAGTATTGAATTGAATTTTATAATATTACACGTGTATGTCGCATTGCAACAGAGTAGTGGAGTTTCTTCTAAAGAAAAGACAATCTCAGTATGACGCGTAACCCTTTTAGCTCAGTCAAGCTTTTACCTATGATCAATAAAATATTTGTTTGCGACATTAAATTAAGGTTCATAAGAACCGTCTTCGAAATCAAAATACGCGATTTTGGTTTTGATTTTACCGTTTAATAAAAAAAATGTATAAAATCGGTGAAGAAATGACGGAGTTCTGACAAAATATACGCTACGAATTGAGGACCTCCTGGTTTTTTGAAGTCGGTTAAAATGAATAGCTTTCTAAAACATTAAATACATCTAACTAATTCATACTTTACATGCACAGGTATTAACAGAAATTTCATAACATTACAAATTCATTGGTATTTAACAAAATTTTCCATATTTTTCCAAAAATCCTACACTTTACACGCGACCTTTCAATTCGTTTTAATACGTTACTTCGAATAGTCTAAGAGCTCTAGCATCATTTTTAACTATCTTCCATATAAGGAGGTGGTTCTCAATTGTTCGAACTTTTTTTATGTAAATATATTAGAAAAATACATTACTAAGCATATAACAAGAATACATACATATAGGTAATTTCCAAACTCTTTACTGTCCTAGGTCTAATTGACTTTAAAAATTAATTAAATATATAACACAGAAATTAGTTTAATTGCAATTTATATTGCACAATAATAGAAATTGACTATACTTTAAGTATCAAGGATTTTTAACTGACTTCAAAAAAAGGAGTGTTCTTAATAATTACATATATATAATTTATAACACGTGCAAATATTTAAATCATTATTGGTCAAATCCTGACATTTTTCTAATAGAACAAAAACTAAGACATCATCAGACTTTACAAAGTCAAGTCTGGCATATCATTCAAATTATAAAAAAAATTAAATTCGAAATACATTTAATAAAACATTTCTTGTAGAGCTATTTTGATCTTTTATAAATAAATCAATCATTTCAATCTATATGAAGTTATCATTGATTCAAAATCAAGATTTTATCAATAATAGCTGAAAATTCGATAGTACTTATTGGAGGAGTTTAATAAAAGTGTAAATGTCAAAATAAGCGTTGCAAAATGATATGATTTTCCAAAGTTGCTAGCTCTCAGATCAGTAGGTATAATGCGATTATTAATATCAGGCTCAAAGCCGTGCGGGTGTTTGTTAAATATTCATAGCTTAAACACATTATGGCATCCGGATAACGTCGGTAGCTAAGTCATGAGCGTCTATCTTACCCGGACATCTATCAATATATCCGGGGGTAATGCTAATGCATGCTCCATAGTATTACGTGTGGTACAAATGCGAATAATATTATGTGTAATAATTTTATTTTTAAACATATGTACATTCACGGCTTCGTCCGTGTGGTGAAATGGTTAAAAGTTGTTACTCTGATGCGAAATCTATATTATTGTAAAATCTTTATCAAAATTTACCCAGTAGTTTTTGCGTAAACGAGCAACAACCATATCCACTTGCGTTTATGGTTATTGCTATGATTCGAAACTGTAGTTCCTGAGATAAGTGCGTTTAAACAAACAAACTCTTCAGCTTTATAATGTTAGTATATATGTATATTCATATATCGTTTCATCTTCACAAATTGGATTTGTAGTCAGTAGTAGGATGTACCGAAGTTATTATGAACATCAATATTGGTGTTTAGATTTTGTTCGAGTTTCACTGTAAATTTTTTTTATAATTATTTATTCTACTAAGCGTGGAAGGTTTTGTGGAGGTTCACGTCGTATGTGACCCCTGCCTTCAACCCGCGTCTGACATGATGTAATATAACCTAAAACCTTCTTCAATAAACAGGCTACCTTACTCAAAAACAATTTGTATCAGTAGTTTCAGAGATTACCCCCTACATATAAAATTATAAACATGCAAACAAACTTAACTTCTAAATTGTATAGATTAACCATAATACAACCTCGAGGCGAATAACAGCGACCTCTTGTGACTTTGGCCAAAGGTAAAGGTTTAGTCTGTGACCTTGGCCTGATCGCCAAATGTTTACCTGGGTCTGATCCATGTAAATCGTCCCATTGAAGGATCTGACCTTTTGCATTAATATATTATAAACAAGCCTTGATCCTGACGCGGGCATACTATGTGCTCCCTTAATCCCTATTTCAGTTAATGTTGAATATTCACATGGATTATTTATCTATATTTATACAAAGTTGACGAGTTCGTTCGTTTGTTTAAATCGTTAATTTTAAGTTTTGTTTTGAAATAAAAAAAATATCTGGCAAATTAGCTGGCGGGGTACTTGATGTTAAGAGATCACCGCTGCCCATGGATATTTGCAGCACCAGAGGAGCCACAAATACGTTGCTAGGTTAAAAAATAATGAGGAATGAAAGGTTGATTAAAATTGATGGTTAAAGGACATATAATATACTATATATAGTTTTAGCAATAATTTTCATTATTCACCCTCAGTGGCGAGTTTCATTGGTTTAAAACAGTGCCGTATCCCAGAAGTTTTAAATAATTACTTATATTATAAATTCAAACATAACTCTGTCTGTCTGTTACGCAATAACGCCTAAACTACTGAACCGTTTTCAATGAAATTTGGTACTGATATATTATAGACCCTGAAAAGGATATAGGCTACTTAGTAACGCGAAAAAAGGTCTGTAAGTGTTTGAAATAGAGGTAAAATAATAATAATAATAATAAAGGTTTACTCCCTAATCCCGTACAGGTAAAGTTGCGGGTAGCACTTAGCTCATTATATTTTTAGGAGAACTTCATCTTAAAGTAGAAGTTACGTCATCTACTTTATGTACAGGTTAGTAGGTACTCTCAAAAAATTTTGCTCTTGACATGTATAAACGTAGTAAATATAGGTGTTAAAATTAACCTTTTTAGATGATAGCTTATAAACATATACTGCCTTACTACAAAAAATTTAAACACACGTTAAACGCGTGTCTATAAAATCCTGTACCACAAATCCGCAGCTAACGATAGTTTTGAGTTAAACATTGTTTAAACATAGTTTAATTATGTAAAAACATACGCTTAGGTATTTTTAATATATGCTTAAAACTTATTTTAGCTGTCAAATATAACGTGTGACATTTTATAAATAAGTTTCTTTATAATTTGACACGCAGTATAGCAATTTTGATAACATTTTAAACAATGTCTAGTTTTTAAACACAGTTTAGCTACACACGTGTTGAATATGGTTTTATTTCGTCTTTTTTAATAAAGCAGTTAATGTTGTTTTGTAACAATACCCAATTATATAACATTTCAAGACATCCTTACATAAGGTCCTTAAGATACTTCAGTAGTTAAACTAAAGAAAGGACTTTCATATGCTCAATTAAAAGGTACCCACTTAATACCACTTAATCTTTTCATCAGCGGAATACGTCTTAGAATTAATTAACAGAAAATCTCGAAAATCGCGCCGTCAAAACCAGTTCGTAAGTGGAGTCTTTATGCTGAAGGGTCAGGGTCAGGCCCAAATGACCCCTCGGGGCGACCCTTTTTAATGAAAGCATCAAACAACGCTAACGTCAGTCTCGTATTTTTGTTTGAAGAGCTGAAAGCGGAGTGCCTCTCAGTCATCAGCTAGACGGTCTGTTTCGACGTTCGTGACATTTTTTTTTTAAATTTTAAGCGTCGAAAATAATAACGTTATATCGTGTATTTTGTTGATGTTGGAAATTATATTGTAAAAGGATGTCACGATGAGTGAGCCTTAAAGCGAAAACCATGAAAAAATATTTTATTTTTAATTTCGTATATGAATAATTTAGTTTATAAATTTGTGAATCAGGTCAAAACGATATAAAGGTGCTCGAATTAGCTCTTTTAAAACACAGCTTATTATTTTAGATGAAATTATTCTTCCGTTTGTTCGATCTTATGTGGTTTTAATGGGATTTTCAAATTTAATTATTTATTGTACCAACATGTACTAATATAAAATAATATAATATATTGTAATTTTTGGAAAAAGCGAATGAAATGCTTAAACAAAACTGTAAAAGAAATTGCATTGTTATGATTATTCGAAATAAAATTACGACAATATTGGTATGAAAACGTGCAAACATCACGTTTTTTCAAATGCGTGGATTAAATATGAATTTTTAGTAATAACACTGAATTAGCTTTATGTGGTGAGCAATATTTTGTCGAAACTCAACTCACGTCATGAAAGGTAGTTCACCGTAAAATCTGGAACGAAACTGTACCTACATAGAGTCGCTGTTTATATGTATATTAACATTGGTTGTTGGCGTCAAAATGTCAGTGATACTGTTTTGTGATGATGATGATTTATGATTGACTGTCTGGGCCCACTGTTTCACTCGCGATAATTTGAGAAAGAAATATATTTATATAATGTTTACCTCCCCTGCTTGAATTGGATATTACATTGGTTTCAATTTTGTTTTCGCATTTTAAAATTATTTTAATAATATTTATGAATTAAAATAAAAGTTAAGCCTACTTTTTTACTCTGTTTCTTATAAGATTAGCTATCTATTTGTAAAGTCCCGTCAGGATCGGTCCAGCCAGAGATAAGCCGGAACAAACAGACAGGCAGACAAACAAAAAAAATGTTTTTAATTAATTAAAAGCTGATAATTTGTTATCACAAACGGACACTTTAATTTTATTTATTTGTATAGATGAGTACAACATATTATTTAATGAATTAAATTTAGTACCGACGACAATAATTTCGTAATACAAAACAGGTTCTAATGTGCCTGAGGTTTCCTTATTGTGTACATGCATATGCATATAAATGTAATTGTCGTTTTACTTTAATAAGCCAGCTCATAACAATAGTGATACAAAAAACAATCTACCAGCTTAAAAAACAACTGAAGCACGTTAAATAAAAATATATCTTCCTTTGTTATTGGCTGCGATAAATCTCCCAATTCTCGATCAATCTTACCGTTATATGAATAGAGGTTATAATGCAAAAACCGTACGCGAGAATGGGGCATTGTATACAACAAATTGCGTCTTTCCCATTGAACCATAAGCCATTGTATGGGAGTCAGTTAATCAGTTTCCTACATATTGTTATCGGTATTAATATCTGCTAAGATGTTGATATTACTTTCTGTGTTAAATTTTTATTTTCGAACTATTTCATTTTCGTGAAAGTTTTCAGAGTCAACTCATTCATTTATCTTTATTACGTTTGTGATTCAAGAAGAGGTATTGGCTGATTAAATATTTTATTACATCGAAATTTTTTATAAGTTTTTTTAACCTTAATTCTGTTTTTTGTTTTAGGTTAGCGTGATATGAGACTGGCATATCCGTGTAGGACATTAGCCTCTAAATAAAATAAATTAAAAAAAGGATCAATATTTAAAAAAAAATGTTGACAAACCAATATCTGAAGTGCAAAGAAGCACTACTGACTGGTTAGTCGTAATAAGTTAGTATTCTATACGTAAAAACAAGCCTACAACCGAGGTGTCATTCAACGAAATCGGCCCACGCATTTGGTCTAAATAGTGCCACAAAAAAAAAAAAATAAACGCATCGCACTCAACGGCCCCTATTAAGATCTCATAACCTTGTGTCGGGGATCCGGACACAACACTAACACAAACACCCAGACCATGACAAACATCAGTATGGTCAATACACACGTTTGCTGTGAGCGGGGATCGAACCCGCGACCGTTAGCGCTTTAGTCAGTTGCAGTGACCATTGCGCCAACGTGTCTGTAAGGTGCAAACCCCTGTACATATATATACAGCTGATAAACACATTATCCTCCTTTGGGTCGCATACTCGGGTAAAAATAATTACACTACGCAGATGAAGTCGAGTAAACCAATTCATAAAATATAACTTTAAGAATATGAAGGCTTCAAGTTATTATTGTAACTTGACCCCATATAAATCTCACACAGATCGACGTTTTACGTAATAATGGATAATATTAATCTATTTGTCCATAATAGATTTTATCTTCAAGTTTCATGTTACTCGCTTTCCATAATCGTCGGTCAGCTTATGTAAATGTCTTGTATTACAGAAATCATCCCTACTAACATAATAAAAGTGATTTCTGCTGTTGTAAGGGTTACCGAGACCCTAATACTAAGTATATATTTTTAATTTCCCAATGTCTGTCTGCGGGTACAAAAGTATTTAAAAAGTAGACTGAGTTAAGGGGACAATTAAAAATCTTATATATCACTTATGTTTAATTAATACAAGATGTTTATCATATCTATATATTAATATGAAAAGTAAAAACTTTTCTAGAAAATTGCGTGGACGGAGGAATGTTAAATTTCGTACATCTATTGTTCATATAGAGAAAAAGTGCAGACTACTAATATATGCATGAAAAATACATTAAATCAATAAAAAAATATAACACACTAACATGTATTTGACACACACAAGCATATATGGACGCTGATATGCAATACTGTGGCTTGCCAGACGAACTTCATTTTGAGAAAATGGCGTCTAAAGATGTCAAACCTATTCTTAAGAACTTTGTTTGAATAAGTAATTATCTATATTTTCTCGTCTTTTTTGATGAAAGCTGTAATTAATTGTATAAATTACAAAATAAAGAACGACCTGGAATTTCGTAACAATTAATTAAGAAACTTTTTCCGTATCTATTTAGTTTATATGACTTTATTTTTTATTGAATAATGTTAAATAGGCGATGCAGTATCAAAATACACCAATATCTCCGAATTTCACTTTTTGTGGGTTGACACGTTATTGCATATCAGCATACATATATACGTATAGTCTATTTTTCTATACTCGTCCTATTAAGAAAAATATGATGTTTCTTCAAGCCGGTTATAAGAGTTAGAGATAAGAAATTATCTAGCGAAGGATTAAACTGAATCATTTTTTATAATGAAAAATAATATTCGAAAGTTCGTGATTTTTGTTTCGGATAATGTTACCAAATAAGATAAGTAAAGAGAAACAGACTCTTTTATTCATTGTTAAAGTCTGTGGTCAAATTGAGAATAGATTATCTGTGGGTAATATTGAAATCAGTTGAAAATTTAATGAACTACCGTCGAATTCAGAAAAAAGTAAAAAAAGAATATGTAAAGTCGCGTGTACACGCGAGTTTTCTATAAGGATATTTCAAACAGATCATACTACGGAGGTATCGAGTGAAACACTCATAGACCTATTCATTATTCGTTGGTCTGTGTTGGAAGCGCGCCAAACGGCCTAGTTTTTTTTTCTAAACAAGAAAAAGGAACGATATTTGTTCTTTGCGTTAGCAAAAGGTTTTACTTATGTTTAAATGTCCTTTGTTCTACTTAATTATTTATTGTCTTTGTTAATAATTTTGTATATACTCTTACAATATTAAAACTTTATTTTAGTTCGTTATGCGATATAATAAAAATAATGTATAAAAAATATAAATTAAAATAATTAAAAAAACTGGATTGCGATTTGTAAAAATGTTCAAAATTATGTACATACATATATGAGTACGAGTAAATAGATACGAAATTCGATTATTGGTTTGTTGGATATAATAACCAGTTTATTTACGATCTGACTTTTCTTTTATGACTTCTGAGTAAATGCATATATTAAATACATATATCTACGTATACTTTGAGACTTTTAGTAGTAAAGTAAAAGTAAAAGTAACAGCCTGTAAATGTCCCACTGCTGGGCAAATGCTTCCTCTCCTATTAAGGAGAAAGCTTTAGAGCTTACACCACGCTGCTCCACTGCGGGTTGGCGTATATACATGTGTCAGAATTTCTCTCGACACATGCAGGTTTCCTCACGATGTTTTCCTTCACCGCCGAGCTCGAGATGAATTTATACACAAATGTAGCACTTGAAAAACCAGCGGTGCTAGCCGGGATTTGAACCCGCGATCATCAGTTGAGATCGACGTGTTCTAACCACTAGGCCATTTCGGTTCTTTTATTGTTAGTACTAAAATGATATTATGTATTTAAATTACTTTTTTTATTTATATTTTACAATTCAAATCAAAAACTATAGTTTACGGATTTATGTAGCATGTGTTAATTATTTTCAACATGCTGTTTCGAACATTTTAATGATCGTTGTCGCACCGATGGACTGTTTGTGATTCCGGCCTGTGAGATGTGAAAAAAAGATATGGCTGATATTTAAATAGCTACATTTTATTTGACTTCGAAAATCGTGGAAGTTCTATGTTCGTCTGTACCTTTGTATGCCTTTTATAAGTAAATAAACGCATCACACTCTACAGCACCCATTCAGGTCTCATGATCCTGTGTCGGGGGTCAGGAAATGCATAACACAGATACCCAGACCACAACAAACACCCGTACAGGAAATGTAGGATTGCCGTGAGCGGGGATCGAACCCTGCGCCTTCGAATATTTAATTGAATCAGGCGATACTTTGCGGAATTCCATTATAATTAATCATAAAACTCCTTTGCTGTAATCCGCGAAAACATCTACAGCTGTCTGGTATCATGCAGTATGAGCACCACCCGCCCTCCCACATACGCACACGCATATGCAGCACAAGGAAACAAGCATCACCCGCCCTCCCACATATGCAAACGCACATGCAGCACAAGCAGGCAAGCACCGCCCACCCTCCCACATATGCTAAACAATTGCTTGAAAACAAGTGGGAGGGCGGGTGGTGCTCATACTGCATGATACCAGGCAGCTATAGATGTTTTCGCGGATAACAGCAAAGTAGTTTTGTGATTAATTACCAGCGCCTTCGGTCACTTGCACTGATCACTGCGCCAACGTTTTTTTAAACTTACCTTCACTTTGGTTAAAATTGTTAAAAGTCGTATTTTATCAAATTATAACAAACTGAAACAATGGTATTTTGGAAGACATAGGTAAACCGCTTCGAAGTAGAGATATTTAGCGTTTACTTATTGAGCTGCTTAACCATTAGGCGAATCACACTTATAAGTTTTGCTCTCAGACTTTCATAAGGATTTGCATAAGTTATTTCTCATTGATTTACACCTGAAAGGATTTACTGTCAGTGCCTTTTTCAGTCACTGCTTTCGTAACTACTTACGACGTGTCTGTTACTAGGTTATAGACTTGTTTTTTGTTGCTCTTGAAAGTAGTAGAACTTACAACTGGATGGTGATAAGCAATAATGTGTCCGCCCACAAAAAGTCAAATTTGAAGATATTGATGTATTTTGATACTACGTCACCTATTTAACATTATTCAAAAAATTTAAGATCACATGAACTAAAAATGTACGGAAAAAAGTTTCCTAATTAATGGTTTCGAATTTCAAATGCGTTCTATATTTTCCAATTTATACAATAAACTCAAATATTTGAAAAACTTTTTATTAGATAATATATTAAATATATCAATCTGCTTTTAATTCATTATACCTTTTATCAAAAAATAAAAGAGAATGTGGATATATACTTCTTCAAACATATTTGTTAAGAATAGGTTTGACATGTTTAGACGCCATTTTCTCAAAATGAAGTTCGTGTGGCTTGACACAGTATTGCATATCAGCGTCCAACTATAATTCTCCCTTTATATCGCTTTCTAGCATTCTTAATACATTTTATAATTTGTAAAAAAAATTGACGTTGTTGGAAAAAAAAAATCAATAGAGGAAAAAAAGTCCCGCTGAGCTTGGTTGAAACCATGGTAGATACATTTGCTGGACGTTCAAAAAGAGAATGGTAATTCCTAATTCTCAATAAAAATATTTTGGTTTTGATGATATCAATAATCTGATATATGGGATAGACGAAATATCCAACAAATATTTCACTGTATTAGCCGTACAGTTTCTGGATACAATTATACAGTTTAATTCCAATAACAATATGGCCCTAATAACTTTGGTAGTCGCCACACGTAACCACGAAATCACTATTTGATACAAAAACACCAAAATTAAAATACTATAATATATATTTTTTTATTTCCTTTTCATTTAAGTGCGTCGTTGCAAGTTTGGTTCTTTTTAGGTTTGTTAGGGTTGCTTTATTTTTAATCTTGCACCTTACGTAAGCTTAACTTACTGCCACCAAAGTTGTATACGTAAGTAAATTATCCGTTAGTAGCTTACGTAATTAAGTTACCGTTGTAAATCCTTAAACATATTAAACACATTCCTTAATGTATATATTTATTACAAAGACAGAGGTAGCAAGATTTATAATATCAAAATTGATAAGCTAAGCTAAAACATGAAATAGGTCGCTTGGTAATTTCTGCCTAAACTACAGGAAAGTTCTGGCGGTACGCCAAACGTTGCGAATTAGAGACAGCACTTCGTTAGGTAAATTGATAAGGTGAGAGAGAACTTTTCAATTTAGTCGACTATACGGTACCTGACATTGATTTGCGGAATTAAGTAGTATTGAAGCGGCTTACATTTTTCACGACTGTTCTGATGTAGCTCTAACGCCGACGTTTGCGGTTTCAATCACCGCTCGGTACAGAAATTTGTATTTGTTCCTAATAAATATTTGTTCCTAGGTCTCGGTATCTTTGTGAGTCTCCCCGAAGCTGTCGGTCCCGGTTGTTATCACAATCACCTGATAATGATTGTTACTCTTAGTAGGGACATTATTCTAGTCTAAATGGTAACTAGTTTGCTCTCAGGGGTTGCAGAGGTTAGATGACGATCGCTGAAAATATGTATGTATATATATGTATGTGTAAAAATCAGTATCTTGCCAATAACTGGACTAGAGTAATAAAGAGACCACCACCACTCAGCGGTGCTAGCCGGGGTTTGACGCCACGATCATCGGTTGAGATTGACGTGTTCTAACCACTAGATCATCGAGACTCTCTATATTAATAGCTGTCCCTTGCAGTTTTACTCGCGTTTATGGTTACTACTTCGCTCTTATGAGTTTAAGACTCATCGTGATGTAATATAGCCTATAGCCTTCCTCAATAAATAAACTATTTAACACAAAAATATTTTTTCAATTCGAACCAGTACTTCAGGAACTCTCAGGAGATTAGCGCGTTCAAACAAACAAACAAACTCTTCAGCTTAGCAATATTAGTATAGATTATTACTTAAATACTATTCCTTTGTTTAATATAACATGTCTTATGCATATGTATTTCGAAATCAATCCGCAGACCTTCGGGATACGCTAATCCGAATTTCATTTTGAGCTCAACAAACGTACGGCTTGAATTACCGGCATTGTTTACATTATTTCGGTTTTCGGTACAATATGAAATATGTTTTATTATAGAGAGCAGACAAAAGGCTTCTTTGTGTGAACTCTTTAAAAGATTAATCGTTATTTCTGTGTGTATATGTATCTTTTGTACGCCGATTTTATTTGCAAAGGAAAATGTATTACAATTATTGTCTTTAACACAAAGTTACAATATTCCACGAATGTCAGATACCTAAATACATACTGTTAATAGTGCTGATGTACATGTGACTTGGTGAGTTTCCTGGCAACGAGTTGTTTATTTCAAAAGAAAGATTTTGGCGATATTCATATAAATAAATAAATTGACATGTCTAATTGTAATTTAAAATTAACAGCTTTTTACTAAATGCATACGGTACTTACATCAAAAATTTATTTTTTCGTCCTCAGTTTGTTTGTTCCGGTTAATTTCAGAAACGGCTGGACCGATTTTGACGGGAATTTCACTCGCAGTTAGCTAATGTTATAAATAACGTTTATTTTAGGAATAGAAAAGAAAATAAGCTCTTCAAAGTTGTAATCCCGCGCAGACAAAGTCGCGGGCACTAGCTAGTATTATTATAAAAGTTGGAACATAACGGCTTGGAACATGAATCACGTGTGTTATTATTATTCGCTTCTATGACTATTCAAAAATACATAACGTTAAAAACGACAGTTTCGCTAAAAACCGAAAAATTAACACCTCCTATATCGTAACACGAAATAAAAACATAAATTTTTTTTCATTCAAACAAAACACACTCAAACAACGCCAATCTAAATAAAAAGTTGCCGAACGCCCACCAAGATACGGCTGTTTGACATAACCTGACCGGTTTAAATACCCGTATAAAGCCTACACGCTACACATGTTCCGGGTTGTATTTTATGCACCCGGATAACACCCGGAGCGGGTCGGGTTAGAAACATTCAGTGTCAAGATATTGGCGGGTTTCCAAATTAACAAGAAGATTCGTAATAGCAATAATATAAAATACTAGCTGTGCTTGCGGTTCCACTCGCGTTTATGGTTACTGCTTCGCTCCTTTGAGTCGTATCGTGATATAATATAGTCTTCCTCAATAAATAGAATATCTAACACAAAAAGAATTTGTCAATTCGAATCAGTAGTTCCTGAGACAAGCGCGTTCAAACAAACAAACAAACAAACTCTTCAGGTTTATAATATTAGTTTAGATAAACGATTGCAATAAGCGACAACGGTGTTTAGAATATACTACTTTACGCTTTCGACTTCGCTTAATGATCGTTTAAAACTTTTTTATCTGCCTAGCTCGTGCGATACAAGTGACACCTACTGGAATATAATTGTATGAGTATAACCTTCTCGAAAGCGCAAGCAATAGATTGACAAGGTTATATCGCAATCAGTACAGCAGTGCATAAGATACGAACAAGGAAACAAATATTTATTTTTTGTTATGTATATACACTAATATTATAAAAAGGAAAGATTTGATTGTTTGTTTGTTTGAATTTTATAGGCTCCGAAACTCAACCTCTCAAACCGAAACCGACCTCAATGACCATAGGCTAAAGAAATTTATAATTTTTAATATTTTTATTAGATACCTATATCCCCGGGAAGCCAGGGCGGGTCCTTTGTTAGATGGATGCTGATAAGCAATAATATGTCAACCCACAAAAAGTCAAATTTGGAGATATTGATGTATTCTGATACTGTATTACCTATTTTACAATTTTCAAAAAATTTCAAGTCATATAAACTAAATATGTACGGAAAAAAGTTTCTTAATTAATTGTGTTAAAATTTAAGTGCGTTCCATATTTTGCTATTTATACAATAATCTCAAATATTTGAAGAACTTTTTATTAGATAATATATTAAATATATTAATTTGCTTTTAATTCATTATACCTTTTATCAAAAAAGAAAAGTAAAGATGTATATATACTTTTTCAAACATATTTATTAAGAATAGGTTTGACATGTTTAGACGCCATTTTCTCAAAATGAAGTCCACGTGGCTTAACACAGTATTGCTTATCAGCGTCCAGATATAAAAAGGAAATGTTTGTTTGTATGTGTGATTGTCACGTACAAACAAAATAACTAGCAGCGTGATTTGAAACAACCTTTATGTTAAAGAGCCTACTTACTGTGGAAGATTTCAGGCTTCTTAGCATATTACGGCATATACAGGAAAGGATTATTAATAAATAGTAAAAAAAAATTTAAAAAAGTCACGCTGAGTTTCTTTCGCTGTTTCTTCTCAGGCCTGGGGTTATACTTTTCCGAAACTGCGGTAGATTAATTTTCTTGACGTGCAATAAGAGAATGTAAATTCTTATTTTGAATAAAAATATTTCTGTAACTACGTTATAACTGTCATTTTGCTTACATTAATTTCGGTCAATGATATCAAGAATTAATTTTGGTTGGCAAGTTATTTTGCAGGAATTCGTAATACCAGCGGATCTGCTGGGCCACGCGTTGTTGCGGCTTAGTTATAAACGTTGAATTAATATCATTATTTAATCAAAATATTAATTGAGATATTTATCTAAACCCGTAATTAATCAGAGCGAAAAATAACCGAATATAATAGTCATAAGCTGTGTGAAACAAGTTAGCTTAGTAGTTAAAATTTTGTCTTATATAATTCTGTGGTGTGGTGTAATCTATGATTTTGAAAAGAATAAGTAACTATTCTATGTACATTTTGTGACATTACAATCTTAATAAATATTTATTTTACTTTTTACACTCAAACCAGCTGGTGCTCGCGACTTCGTCTGCGATGTCTGTAATTCCTACGTCATAGCTTTATGCATGCATAGTATCAGCTCGATTGGTTTAAAATTGACAAAGTTTCATGCCCTATTTAATCCCCCTGAGGGTAGAAATAATTAAAATCCTTTCTTAGCGGATGCCTACGTCATAACATCTACCTGCACGCCAAATTTCAGCCCGATCCGTGCAGTTGTTTAGGCTGTGTGTTGATAGATCACTATGTCGTCAGTCAGTTGGTCACCTTTGAATTAGAATTATTTTGATATTGGAATTTTTGAATTCGGACACTTTAATATTAAGCGTGCAATATATACATATATTTGCATTATTTTTTGAAATCTTTTGAAATAATAAACGGTAAAATTATAAAAAAGTGAAATCATATTATTTAAAAAATATTACTATCACTATACTAAAGAAGCACATTTGGAGTTTCGTTTAGGTAGAGATGCATCTTTTTATTTATCGCCTATAACTCTTTCATTTCCCAGTTTAAATACTATTTTCTTATAAAATGTTCTGCGCGATGCATACACAAATCAAAAGCATGTATTCGGCCTTTGTATCGACAAAGTATTAAAAATGTTACAAAATTAATTTTCTCAAAAATATTATATTTCTGTTAAAATTTCATTACAATATGATATCGGTAAATAAAAAAATACCTTTGAGCCGTTCGGAGAGTTGGTTCAAAGAGATATTATGACGAAAACAACAGATTTCTACCTTTTTATGCGTCGAAAAAATACGGAAAATATAACAAAATCATCTTACATAAGCAATATTACTATGACAATTTTTTTCACAAAGAGATTCGTTTGTCACGATCGAAAATAAACAAATCTAGGAAAATTTTTATCTGACGCTGTATTTTTCACGCGCCCCTTGCCCTGCGGCATTCGTGACCGGAATCCGTGCAAAGAGTATAAAATACACAGACGCGCTGTTTCCATCTGTTTCTCTTACAATACTGTTAATAAAATTGTACATTTTTATTATTTTGTTGTGTTACAGATGTTGTTGACTTTGATCATGAAAATGCGAAATCTATTATTATGTTGGTTTTAGAAATAAATATATTTAATGATTTTTGATGTTAGTGTAAACAAATAGATATTTATTTAAATAATTTGAGTACATATTAGAAGGTTTTCTAAATTATCTAAGAGGCTTTTTTATTCTGTGTCTAAAATAGCTTATTGCCTTAGGCTTACATATAAGATTGTCTAAGCATTTAATATTTACATTATCCATAGTTTTTCGTAATTAAATACCATGAGCAAAAAAAAACCTTGCCTATTTGTTACGTTTAATGAACTGAACCAAAGTAAATTTTAATTGATGATTTTACAGACTATCTATATTTTGAATACAAGCTTTTAAAAAATTCTTTGTTAGGATTTCGCTCTCTTAGGGTGCTAAAGAGATCCTATCTTTACTAAGCTTCCTGGCAACTGGCGATGAGAATGAAAATTGCTACAGGGAAAAAAAATAAAAACACTATATATTATAAACAATTATATAATACACTTAAAACATAAATAAATATATAATATTACATTACACATTACAAAGTTTACTTTCAAAGTACCATGACAGGATTGGTCCAATACATATAAAATACTAGCTGTGTCTTGCGGTTTCACTCGCGTTTATGGTTATTTCTTCGCTCATATGAGTCGTAGCGTGATGTAATATAGTGGTCAGGCTTCAAATGTTCAATTCAAACCAATAGTTCCTGAGATTAGCGCTAACTAAACAAACAAACTAACCCTTTAGCTTTTTAATATTAATATTGATTTACATAAAATTTATAGTAAGATGTCTAGTTGATTACGATACTACCACATCTGAAAATATTTTATTCTGTGAACATTGCCCTGGTTCATGACGTGTGTTCAGCTCCAACAATTTCTCGCGTATGTACATGATGATACGAGCGTTTGTGAAACGGTACACAACAATTAACCTTTCAAAACGTTTCTTTTCAGAGTTGTAACGTTAAGAAATGTGCATAAAAGATATATTGATTTGTGTACTCGTATTTATGTTGCGTTAGTATACTTAACAATATTCTCTGAGAATTTGTATCTTGGTTTTTTTCCACACCTATACCGCAGAATCAATTTTGATGAATTCTGGTTAATACATATGTAGATTTGACTTTCAAGAAGAACATAGACTACTCTTTGTCACGAAAATAAAATGTGAAGGGGGTGAAATGGGTAATAAAACTTTTACACAAACGAAGGAACCATCTGGTATAACTATACTAATATTATAAGGAGGTAATTTTTTTTTAATTTATATGTAGGAGGTAACCTTTGAAACTACTGATTCGATTTGAAAAATTATTTTTGACTTGGATAGCTTGTTTATTGAGGAAAATTATAGGATATATTACATCACGGTACGACACAAAGGAGTGAAGCAGTAACCATAGACGCGAGTGAAACCGTGACGGGCAGCTAGGCACAAATATATACCTACAACCCTACAAATGTCGGTAGGTAGTAATATGATCGCTGAAAAGCATTACTGTGTCAAGCCACACGGACTTCATTTTGGAAAAGTGGCGCCTAAAGATGTCAAACCTATTCTTAATTAATTGGTTTAACTAAGTTTTTAGCCATTTTTTCTTTTTTTTTTTTGATAAAAGCAGAATGATAAATAAAATATTATCTAATAATTTTTCTTTACATATTTGAGGTTATTGTAGAAATTGCAAAATATGGAACGCACATGAAATTGGAAACAATTAATTATGAAACTTTTTTCCGTACTTATTTAGTTTATATGACTTGATTTTTTTTCTTCTTCTTGAAAATGTCAAACCTATTCTTAATTAATTTGTTTGAAGAAGTATATATCCATCTTTGATTTTGTATGATAATAATAAATCAGCCAAGTGCGTGTCGGGCCACGCACAATGTAGGGTTCCGTAGTTGTCAGAATTGTCAAGATCGGTCAAGAAATCTTCGAGTAGGTACCTATTTTCGTAAAAAAGTTTACGACGAACTGGGAATTTCCTTTTTTAAATCTGTTTATACAATATACGTACTTACAATTTTAAACCTTTTATTATTATAAAATTATTTTTAATTTCTCTTTATATTTCGAGACTAAAATATTTTAAATGTAAAATGAATGTGTGAATGTGAATTATACTAACGATTTTGAACTTTATATGTTCGTCGATTATTTATTATTCTAACACTTGTAAAATATACTTAGCGCCGATAATTTTCCTTCCTGATTAGCGCCTATGAAATCTATGGAGATTTGGTTGAAAACTTCATAAGCGCGATTCAGAATCACTCGCGACATGTTTTATTGAGACATTGTTTTATACCTTATTTTATATTTTATTTTAATTTAAACTTATTAAATATTTATTTATTTATTCATTTAAATTCATATATTAATTTAAAATTATTAATATTTACATAATGTGATGCTTTAAAAAGTGAAATATTTATTTTTACTTAGATCATCTATAACTCGATAACCATAAGAACCCACATAGCCGTGATAATTTTTCTTTTAAATTCATTATATGTACCACTATCGTGAATTTTTTCATATTTTTAGACGCAGCAGTTTAGTGGGTAGAGGGGGGGGGACACTTGACTCTAAGAAAAATTGACACTTCAATGCTTAATATTTCGGAAACAGTTCGTCGTTCGGAAAAATGGTTTTCCCACACCTATAACATTTTTAAAAGACCTATCTAACGATACTCCACAACATGGGATAAATAAGAAAAAAAATTTTTGGTCTCTCTTAACACATAGGGAAGACACCCTGAAAAAAAAATATTTTTAAGATTTTATTGTACGACTTTCTCGGCGTAATTCATATGTATACTCATACCGAATTACAGCTTTCTGGTATTAAGGGTTTCGGAGCAAAGCCGCGGACAGACAGACAGACAGACAGACGGACATGGCGAAACTATAAGGGTTCCGTTTTTTACAACGGAACCCTAAAAATTATAATGAATTGAAAGCAGATTGGTATAATAAAGATTTAATTTAATATTAAGTTTTTCACATATATTAGATTATTGCATATAGTAAAATATGGAATATCCGAAACGTTAAGAAACTTTTTTCCTTACTAATTTAATTGAGATAACTTTAAAAAAATTAAATAATTTAAATACGTTACACTTTATCATTATACATCAATTTCTCCGATTGTCTTTTCGTGATTTGACACATTATTTCTTATTAGCGTCCATATATGAAATATATGTATAAATAAAAAAGTTGATTTGTGTACCTAAACAGTTCTGTGAAAAATATTCCGATAAAATAAAAGTGCTGTTTGTTATTTTGTTTTGCGCAAAATAAATTCAAATATTCCATTCGTTTTTAAGTGTTCGCGGTAAAATAAATATATAAACGCGATAAATCCGTTTTTAAATTTGAAATTCGATAGAAAACACAATCATGTTTTAAAAAATCGTATTAATATCAATTTCCCATTTTTTGCATAAATTAAAAATATGTTTTATATTTAGTTCAGATATTTGATAGTTTAACCTAGAAAGTTTTCTATGATATTATAGAATTTGTGATTTAATATCCTCTTTCCAAATTTCTACTTTGCCACCACGTATCCTATCTGAGCGCGTCGCCATATTAAAAAAATGGCGCCCAAAAACAGTTCTTAGTTTATTTTATTTTAGTTTATTTTATTTTATTGTATTAATAAATAAATACAAAATTGAAACCAATGAAATAGTGAACAATAACCGATTCAAGCAGAGAAGGTAAACATTATATAAATATAATTTTTCTTCAAATTAACGCGAGTGTAACCGCAGGACACAGCTAGTTAATAAAATATAATTGCGTCAAATTTAATTTAACTTAACAATTTCGACTTAATGAAAAGTAAATATATAATATTAATTCCTCATTGGATTTATTTCGTGCGATTAAAATATATTCACTCAATTATATTAGTAGGGAATTAAGCTTTTCAGTTTGTCAGCTAATATTTTTACCGATAGCCATTAAACCGACGGTATTAATTAGCCCGTTAATTATTCTGTAATCAGTGAAAATGTGGCTGTTAATTAAATTCCCTTTTTGATATATTTGTATTTACTTATTGATTATTGAACTTTTACTGAATAAAAATTCAACGAGGGCTTATTATGTTAAAGTCTCTTTATTAATTAATGCAGTTTTATTGGAAATTTTTGGATGAAACGCATCATTTGATTGTTAAAAATTAGAAATCATCTGTCAGTTTGTATGTATCTAATTAAACTACTAATTAAATAAATAATAAATAAACGCGTCACACTTAACGGCCCCCATTAAGACCTCGTGGTCTTGTGTCGGGGGTCCGGAAACACACACACAACACTAACACAACCACCCAGACCACGACAAACATCCGTATGGCCAATACTGACGTTTGCCGTGAGCGGGGATCGAACCCACGACCGTTAGCGCTTCAGTCAGTTGCAGTGACCACTGCGCCAACGTGCCTGTCAAAATTAAATATAATTAAATATTAAAGTTTGTTGTAATTTGTTTGTAGATGTTGAAAGAAAATTGACGGATATTTTTTCTTATTAAAAGTATTACTTAGCATGTTAGAGCAAATAATAACCTTAGAAAGAAATTTAATAATCTGGATGTACACCTACATCATATATAAAAATGTGACATTTTTATATAAAAATAAAATGTAATAAAACGAAGTTACTTTCGTTATAAATTAGTAATTGACAATTTATACTAATATAGTATAATAAATAAATAAACGTTATCCCGATTTCTTTGAAAATTACATTTTAAATATCTAATTTTATTTTTTTTAGGCTCACACACTTTTCTGTTAATTTATTTATTTCGTCTCTGCTTCGTAATACCGCATTATTAAGCTAAAAAAACGGCCAAAATAATGTGCCGATGCGTACAATAAGACGTTAGAATATTAATATTAAAAGTTAAATTCCAAATTCAAATATCAAAAAGCTATCCATACACCAAAACAGAACATTTCGCATCCCACGTTCGTATCACAAAGCGCTAAACGGACGTCAAGTGCGCTCAAATTGTCTCGGGGCACATTTGCAGCGGCATTGTTCTGTGATAAATTGTTTGCGCCATTTGCAACGATACGTGTAGTCGTTGAGCGCGTATTACAACGATACGCGCGATTGATTGATCACGCTGGACTTGTCTGCTGTGTTGTGCTGTGTTGTGTTGTGTTGTGTTGCATTTATTTGTAACACTGGAGCTACTATTAATACGACTGTTATTAACAAAATATATAATGTTTTATTTATTTTTTATTTTGTTCGATAGTTCTGTTGCGTAATGTCGATTGATTGATGCGCTAGTTTATAAAATTAATAATATAATTTCGTATTTCCGCTATGTTTTAATATATACTTATAATCCTATAATTTGTAATGTACATAAATTTGTATACTATTAAATAAGAAACGTCGTTGAGCTTACAAAAATATGCGTGATTAATTAATGAATTTGTAATTTAAATAACAAAAATAATGTTGTCTTAGATTTTCGCGATTATTACTCATTTAAATCGCGTATATTAACTATTTTTATCATCCCGACGTTTCGAGCACTTTACAGCGTTCGTGGTCACGAACGTTTTATTTCAAAAATAATTCTAATTGTCTAACTATTATTACTAGTGGTCGAAATTTGGTCCAAGTCAATTAAATTTTCAAGCGATTATAAGATTGACCACAGATAAAAGAGAATATATGCGTGCAAGTGTCAAATAAATGTTAGTGTGTGTGTTTTTTTTCTTTATTTTATATATTTTTACAGGCTTTTATTTGAATTGCAAAGTTATGAATAATTAAAAAATATATATATTAGCATTTCTCTCGCCTTCTCTATATAAAATATAAGTGTGAAAAATGTCATACGCCTCAGTCCGCAATTTGTGTAAAAACCGGTACAAAGCTTTTATTTCACGTATTAATATAGGTATATACTCGTTGATTAAACTAAGTATTATTAATTCGATTATGTTGTATAATTATTATGTTTAATAAGAATAGTCGTTTAGTTGACTAATTGATTGTGTTGTGTTGTTTTGTTATTTATTTGTAAAACAATTGTAATTAGGAAAATAAATATTATTAAGTTTATAACGGTTATATTTTTTATTATGAGTCTATTGATAATATATTTTCGCGTAAGTTGTAATACGACCTAAGTCACAAGGCTTATAAAAAAGAGCAATCGACTTTAAAGCAAAATACGTAATTTTAATATAATTGAAAAATATATACCTTACTATTACCTATATGATTATGTGTGTTTGTGTATGAATGCGTGAGAGCTTGTGTGCACGCGAGCGTGTGCGTGTTTGTGTGTATGTATTATTTATTAACTATCAGGTGTTTAGTTTTATCATACGTTAACGTCGCACACGCATGAGTGTGTGTGTGTGCTCTCGTGCGAGAGTGCAAGTATGTGTATTTTTATGTGTGTGCATTTGTACGTGAGAGCACAGGGGAGACGCGTGTATCTTTGTGTGTATATTACTTTTTTCGTAACAGAAGGTCTTCAATTTTATCATACGTTAACGTGGCCAGCCATATCTCAAAATGTAACCACCCTCAGCGTGTATGTATTCCTATTTCAAAATATAATTCTAAATTTAAATTTTGTTTTAGTTGTTATTGCAGTGTGCGTTGGATGTGAATGTGATACTGTATTACGTTAAGCGCTGAAATTGTTTTAGAACAGTTTGCAGTGACATTGTTCGTGATCACATTGAGCTGTCTAATTCATGTGTTCCGTATGATATATGTAGTTTCTGTTTAGTTGTATATTATTTTGTTCTTAATTTAAATTTGAATGATATTAAATTTAGCTGGGCATTAATAGGCGAAATTACACTTGTAAGGTTTGCTCAAACTTTCATAGAGGTTTACATAAGTTTTTTGTTATTGCTTTACATCTGAAAGAATTACTGTCAGTACTTATTTTTTTCAACCCACAGCTTTCGTAAGGTTACTTGACTAAGTTATTAGGTTACAAAGTTGTTTTATATCAGTTACGAGAATAACTTACAAGTTTATTTCTAGTAATCGAATAAAAATAACATAATTACGAACCATATAGATACAGAAAATTAGGCACGCTTAAATTATTTTTATTATAATTTAATAAATATCCAACATGGTGGGGTAAAATTTATAGATTTTCCAAAATAAGTTACTACTGTAACGGGTGTGAATTATATGTGATATAACACACACCCGTTACGGTTTACGGTTGCTATTTAAAACTGCTTTTGATAGTAACATCCGCTTTACATTT
The DNA here is from genome assembly GCA_037950945.1 of Hypolimnas misippus. Lineage (NCBI taxonomy): Eukaryota > Metazoa > Arthropoda > Insecta > Lepidoptera > Nymphalidae > Hypolimnas > Hypolimnas misippus. The sequence goes on from JBBEEQ010000029.1 coordinate 13,261,306, forward strand.
GCTAAGTGGGAATACCGACAGTGATAAGCGAACGAAATAAATAAATATCTAAAATAAAATAAAGGTTGTTTTTGTAGACAAATTTAATTTCAATTCAGTGATAGTGATAATTTTGTAGTATCTCTTTTTACCCGACTGGGCGATGCAAGGGAGGGTAATGTCATTAATGTAACCTTTGTGGCACTATTTGGGCCACATGGGCCGATTTTCATAATTAACACGTCGTTTGATTCTTCATAACGGCGCAAATATCATAGAAATAATGACATTTAAAAAAATCAAAATGGCCGATTTTGGACGCCTAAATATATAAAAGAAAAAAAAAACCGACGAACTTTGTTAAGTGTTATATCGTTGAATAGGTATTTAAAAATCATTTTTAGGTTTCTTTTATCATTTTTCAGTCAGAATTACCGTTTAGAATCTATAACGATTTAAAGTTGATTAGGTTGCGCAGTCGGGGTTTTGATTTTTTCACTTACTTATTATATTTATTGATTAACTGTTATGTGAAATATTATTTTAATTTAAATATGGCTTTGTCAATCGACAAATCTTTGATTATGGATGAAACATGTCAAAATTCTTTAGTAGAAATTTTTATGTTGAAATACTAGGAAGGAATCTTAAATAAAAAATTAGCGATCCGTTTCTGTCAAATATATGTATATGTCGATATAAAATTATGCAGTTTCCTCGATCTCTTGTAAAGTCGTTACTTTGACTTATCGTTGTATATCGTTTGAATTTAATAGAATTTTGTAAAGAAAAAGCCTTGCTCTTTAATTTGCTGTATACTTTTACTTCCCGGAAGTTGATTCTTATAAGTAACAGTATCAGGTCGCATAATAATATGAGATGTATTTTTTTTAATCAGCGGGTGGATTCTTGTCTAATATAATTAATTTTTATAAGACTAATGATACAATTTAATTTTCAACAAAATCGGCTCCGAGAGTCCTTTAAGCATTTTCGCTATTCCTTATACTTTCGGGCTTGGCTTACCTCGTCTAGTTACACTCACCTGTATAATATACATAGAGACGTATATAATTTAATATTCATGGGAACACGCTTAATACACTATTTCCAGAAACTTCATACGGTAGAGATCACATTAGCTGGAATCTAATTTGAAGTGTAGGCACTATACGTAAACAATTTCCTGCCTTCACATCCTTAGAACACGTACTGTAATAGACATGGCATGGTTACTGAAATTAACAACTTTACATTATAGAAAAAAAGAGAGACTGAAGCGCTAACGGTCTTGGGTTCGATCCCCGCTCACGGGATGTTAGTCGGGGTCCGGGCGTTTGTGTAGCGTTGTGTGTATGTCCGGACCCCCGACACAGGATTATGAAATCTTATTAGAGGCCATTTAGTCTGGCGCGTTTATTATTGTTTATTTATTGTTAAACACACGCCTATCACACTAGTGCAGACTTAATAAACAAAAACAAAAAAGTATTCAAAAGGACAAACAATTTTAAATTAAATGTTACAAAAAGGAACAAGTACGCATATAAAAAATTAAAGAAAACTAACTTTTTTATTATTATGTTATTATTATAATAACATAAAAATTAAGTAAATATTTAGACCTTGCCCACGAGATGACCGCCATGTGGAGTCTGAACTCAACAATAATTGTTCCTGTTGTCGTATCGGTCAATGGCCTCTTAACGAAGAGTTTCGATCAACATCTTAAGAAACTCTCATTAAGCAGTTGGATCAAGGATCGGATACAGAAGGCAGTGATGCTGGACGGCACGCATGGTGCAGGAGGTTTCTTAGCCTGGAGTGGATTACAATTTTTTATATTTTTAAACGAAAAAATAATGTAAAACTAAATGTTTCCAATACTAACAAAACCAAAGGCAAAATGATAATATTAACAATTGGTAATTTATTTTAGTGTCGCACTTGTAATATACCTATAGCTCAGCGCGGGGGTGAGTTGGGACAAGCGGGAACTAGCATTATGCATCTAATTCGGTGCAGACTGCAACGTCTAAATCTTAATTTACTCTTAATATATCTTTGATCACATTATTCGAATCGACCCCAAGAAGAAGGAGTTTCTCAATTCATAGCATATGGCCTTTTTTAATGTTTGTTACCACAATACTCCGTCATTTCTTAACCGATTTTTAAAGTTAATTTATTGGAAAAGATATTCTTTCAGATTAGTAGCATAAAATATGTATTAACATTTTTTATTACTTTTATTTTTACATGAATAACTGGAATAAGTATGTTGTCCAAATAAAGAAAGTACGTATTTTGTTTTTGAAGTTGATTGATTTTTTTTAAAGCGTTTTTTCTTCTATTAATTTTATATTGTTTAAGGATGCTATAAAATACCATAATTTTATTAATATGAAATGAAACAGATTTATATAAATGTACACAATGTCTAATAAACAAATAGTTATTCAAAATTTAATAGTAGGTACTCAGTATAGTACTTTCAATTATGTCTAAGGAAATAAATTTACGTCATTACTAGCCAAAGTAAAAAACTCATAAAAATCTATACTAATATAATAAAGCTGAAGAGTTTCTTTGTTTGAACGAAAGAATTTCAGGAACTACTGGTTGGAATTGAAAAATTCTTTTTGTGTTATAAAGTTTATTTATTTAGGAAGGATATAGGCTATATTACATTTCGCTACGACTCATAGGAGCGAACTAGTAACCATAAACGCGAGTGAAGCCGCAAGGGACAGCTAGTCCCTAATAAGATAAATAATCTACCATTGAATAATTGACTACATTTTTGTTAGATCTTTCTCATGTCATTTCTAACTTCTTATTTGATCTAGCCACGTCCAATCTCGCTAGCATATTGCTGTTTTGTGAAAAGTTTAAGCTAATTTAAACGTAGTAGTTATTTTAAGCCTCTACTAACTAGATGCTCTCAAATATGAGATGAGATTTATTTTGCACGATTAAAGATAAACCGAACCCTCTTCTCTGGGAAATACTGGTTATATACTGCTTATATTATTGTACCTAGTATTAGTGGTCGCCTCGGTCGGAATTTGACCGTAGTTCATTAACTTTTTAATTGATTTTAAGATTGACCACAGATAATCTATTCTCAGTTTGAGTTTGTCAAATACATTATAGTGTGTAATGTTTTTTGTTATTGATTTTTATGTATTTTATATGTATTATTAAAAAATATTAGCATTTTTCTCTTCTCCTTTATATAAAATATAAGTATGCGAAAATCATAATTCTCTGTAGAAGACCAATAAATGAGAATTATCGTAATCGGTCAAGCCATTTTCGAGTAATCAGTGAATGCATAAAAATTACCTGACAAATTAAGAACCCCCTTTTTTGGAAATATGATTATCAAAAGTTTTCTCAATAATAATATCAATAGTTTTTAATTAGAGGATACCTATATCATTAAAACGGAATGAAGCGTTCAGCAATTACAGCCACATTGCATTAATCACTATAGAGCAATTACTGTACGTCGAATACGTATGTATATCGTGCTATGGAGTTATCGTGTGGGAATGTGTGTAAATATTTACGACTAGTCCCTGCACGTGGTTTCGGTCGACTGTAATTCGGTTACAATAAGGAAATGTATGTGTACGATGATATTTTATAACTATAGATGGATAATGATAAATAATGTGTCAACCCACAAAAAGTCAAGTCGTATTTAACATTATTCAAAAAAAATTTAAAGTAATCTAAACTAAGTACATAAAAAAGTTTCTTAAACTAATCTTTCGAATATTGAATTGTGTTTATTAACTTGCAATATGAAATAACTACATATTTAAAAAACTTATTACTTGATATTTTTTTTAATATCTGCTTTTAATTCATTATACCTTTTATGAAAATAGAAAAGAAAAGATGGATATATACTTCTTCAAACGAATTTAATATATAAAATGTAAATTAATATACGTTTGACATCTTAAGACGTCTTTTTCTAAAAATTATGACCGTGTGGCTTGACATAGTACAGCTTATCAACATCCAAGATATGTTTCTTATGTCCATACTTTTTGACGTTAAATATCTGTACTTATTTACAACTATGACATAAGCGTCAATTGTCTTGTTGGTACATAGACACTCTCGCTTGTTATATTAGTTATATTATAAATTAAGGTTTATAATAAATAAAACAAAAAAAACGCATCACACTCAACGGCCCCAATTAAGATCTTGTGACCTTGTGTCGGGGATCCAGAAAAATACACGGCATGAACACAAACACCCATACCACGACAAACATCCGTAAGGCCAATACAGACATTTGCCGTGAGCGGGGATCGAACCCGCGACCGTTAGCGCTACAGTCAGTTGCAGTGACCACTGGGCCAACGTGTCTGTCAAATGGTTTATGGTTGTAATTTCTTTTTATTTGTGGAAACCAGCCTATCTACCTGTTACTGTTTCTGTCTACATTTATTCTTTCTCGGATATACTGGAAGAAATCTCATCGAGGGATAAGTATGCCTTTTAAACTTTCCAGTGACATATGTATCTGTGTAATGTTTCTGGCATGTTTAATAAACTGTTAAATAAAAAATAGTCTCTAGCTGGATACAAGCCAATGTCGTCCAAAGTAGCCGGGATTTTGGGTGCCAAAATCCATTAGCTTATATCATATCCATAGTTATATAAAAACATTGATAGAATATTACTTAGATACTTATTCATTACAGTCATTAGACTGATACTTGTCCAGATTTCTTAATTTTTTTGTAACTCTGTCTGTTTGTTACTTATTTACGACCAGGCCATTGTGATGAATTTAGGTAAAGATACAGATGGTATATTAGAGCCAGAATCCCTCTAAACCCAGTGGTAGACCTTAATAATAACGGATTCAGTGAAATTATAAAATGCTTGAGATATATCGTATCTTACTACACAGAAAAGTAACCTACATTCGAATTAAGCACTACCTTTTTGGAAAGGTAATCAAAAGTCGTAAAAAATGACGTAGAAGATAAGAAAAATAACAGGATTACATAAATAAATGTTCGGAATTTAATTTAAAATGCAATTATCGTTACAATGTTTTTTCTTCCTTGTTGAGTACAAAATTGTAATACAATTACGCACTTCAAAAATTCCGTGGCGTTTGTTCCGCTACCCGAATTGTTTTTTTTTAAGTCCTTATACTTTTACACTGGGCTATAAATACATGATATGTAAATGGACGATTAGTTGAGTTGTTTCGTTTACAATAATATATATGTAGCGACGGTCTTAGACTTGCGGACCAATAGCCACGCGTGACGTCATGTCTATGCGTGTACGTCTGAGTTTAAAGGACACGGACGGACTCGACCTGGTCCACACCGACAACGTCCTAAGCCGAGATCTCACCAGGAGAGACCCTAAAGACGTACGTTCTTTCTGAGCCCCAAAGGAAACTCATATCAAACTAGACTTCTTACTTTTTCACATCTTACTTAACTTATAAGATCAGGAAATAATGACCTTGTTCTAGCTCTTTGATCGTTTGGTTTAAACACGCCTTAATGAGACGTCAATTAGTATGATTCAGTGTTTATATAAGGTGTCATTAAGACTGGCGAGCATGCAAAATTATGTTCCAGAACAGACTATCATGTTCCAAATACAATACAAACATGAGAAGAGGTCTTTGCCAATTTAGAGGATGCTATTTCAATGACTAAATCGAATGAAGGTAATTGAATTCATGTTTCTAAGATGTGTTCTATCTGTCTCTTTGTTAGCAAACTATATCCGATAGGCCTTATTAATTGAGATCTTTAGTTTTAGGCGTAAAACACATTTATGAGTTTCATTCATGTAACCTGGTATCAGTTATGTAACAGCTGTTATCAAAACTAAAGGCAACGATAATAAAAAATAATGTAAATATTTATGAAAGAGAACAAAACTTATTAGTGTAATTTTCGCGTTATAGTTTAATTACTTTTACTTTTCCTAGCATTTTCTCGTTTACGCGCGCTCGTTTCTAGTCTGGATATGACAGATTACTGATTTTTAAATAGAGCGATCTCCATCTGACCTCCGCAGCCCTTGAGGGCAGACCAGTGGCATTTTAAACTGGAACAATTTATCTACCAAGAGTATAATTTATTATCACGTGCTTGTGATAACTAATTGAGTATTTGACATGTTTGCTGATATAAATATTTTTTGCAAATTATCACTCAAAGGATATGATTAAATAAAGCCAACAAAAAATTAAATTTTGTAATTCATTTTTTTTAATAAGCCTACGTATTTTGTTCACTTAGATGACATGCTGTATCTATTTATTTTGAATACAAAAACAAACTACGAAACAAATTTGTGACAAAAATTCTGGGAACAACCTGAAAGCACATTCTTAATAATAAAAAGAAAACTTACTGAAATAAGTTGATAAATATTGGAGTTATATGGCAAAAAATATATTTATGAATTGAGGGTCTCATTTTTTTCGAAATAGGTTGATTTATTTTTGAAATTTAGAGTACTTTTCTAAATAATATAAATTATATTATATTACATATATTTTATAACCATAGATAATTAATAAGATCATGAATTTTGGGATCCAAATTGTCGTCTCATTTAGACGTCGATGCGAGCTAGCCACTGCATATGATAAGCAACAGTATTTTTGACTTAAATATTGGTACAAATTTTTAACTTCAACTGTTATGAACATAATATAAATGAATCATGATAACCAATAATGCGTCAACCTACAAAAAGTCAAATTCGAAAATATTCATTTCAAATTGATGTATTCTGATAATTCTTTATTTATTTAACCTTATTATAAAATTTTCAAGTCATGATGTACAGAAAAAAATTCTTAATCTAATGTTTAAAATATTGAAGTGTGTTCCATATTTTGGATTATGCAATAATCTCATATATTTGATAAAAACTTATTATTAGATAAAACTCTTTACTATACTGATCTGCTTTTAATTTATTATTATTATTATCAAAATAAAGAAGAGGAATATACTTCTTCAAATAGATTTTTTAAGAGTCGGTTTGATATCTTAAAAAATGAAGTTCATGTGACTTGACAAAGTATTGCTTATTATCGTCCATATATATTTAACATAATGATATATTTTTTTTTTAGTTTATAGTTGGTCAGTCTTAATGACATTTTGAATTAGACGTAGGAGTTCTAATTACACGTGTCATAAAATCTGGCCAGTAGGTGTGTTAGAAACATTCTGACAGTTATTAGCGTTCTCTTTTACTAATATGATACAAATACGTTATGATTTATAACGATATTTTCAGGTGCTCTACAAGAGAAACGGAAGTCAATATTATAATTATTACTCTGAGTATGTGGTTAAAGACATTTATTTCTCAAAAGAAATTACATTTCACTTAATGAGAAAACAAAATATTACGTACTAATTTATTTGTGAGCGTTTTAGACAGATACATTTTTCTTTTTACATAATCATTCACGATATGACTTACATATTATCCATAATATAGTTTTTTTTAATAATAATAGGTATATAAAACAAACTATATTTTAATAACTAAGAAAATAAAAATGTTTTAAAGTGGTTAATACAAAATATTGTTCTATATTGGTTTTAACGTAATGATTTTTAATAAGACTTACCCACATTTAACTTTGTTGTGAATGCAGAGCCGGATTATTTGTTACATATTTTTTTAATTTATTTTTATAAATGTTAAAGATTAAATATATTTCTTATAATGCTGCCAGTATTTTGGGAACTTTACCCAGATGCAGTGGCTTAGATGAGGTCTACAATGTTTTGTAAAATATAATCCTTTTTTTATAGTTATTAAGATGTAAATAGTTTAATGTATAATCTTTTCTTTTATTTTTTTTTAATTTATGTATATAAATTAATTAGCATTTTAAGTTATATAAACTGAAAATGTTATAATATATTTTCTTATTGCAAAAAGTTAAAAATCATATAATATTATTTTAAGTATCATTGAAAATATCGAGTATAATAACATATTAAATATTATAATATATATAAAATACTTGCATATCAGATGAATAAAACATTATGCTACGATAATTTTCACATTTATTATTGTTTAACTCCGAATATTTTCCATCTGAAATTATATAAAGAATCCCTTTTTCACATTAAATGCAAATACGTTTGCAGCTTAATACATATGTTGTACACAGTAAAGGGAAAATTATCAATGAATAACATTGTATACAAATGTAAAGCTATAATATAAAATATTTCGTATTTAATAAAATAAATTATGTAAGAATTACTTTAATATTTTATTTTCGCATTCAAATAACTTTATTTATGTTTTTACATAATTTATACAAAAATCGTATTTTAAATTATTGTAAATATACAATTTATAAAAATATTAAACTTAAGGCTAACCGGAAGACAAAATTTGAAAAAAATCGTGTTTTTATGTAAATACCGTGTATATTTTCATTATATGCATTCAAAGTACAAACAGACACTACAGTTTTATTTATTTGTATAGATTAAACATCTCGTTTCCGGCGGTCTCTGTTTTCTTAAGTAAACTTGTCATCCTATGTCAATTTTTAAGGCTTAATCGATTTCTACATCAAAATTCAACAAAATTGGTTTACCGGTTCAAACGTGCAACATAAGAAATAGAAAAACTGACAGACGGAGTTACTTTCGCATACATAATATTAATATGAATGTGAAAATATCTTTGTTTTGAGTGACGTTGGCTGATTTGTCACTTAGGATACAAAGAAAAACTAATATTTTTATTCAGATTGAAAAAAATATTCGCTCAAGAAACAAAAGTTATCTACCAAAAATAGCGAGCGGCCTGACAGACGTCGCCCAGCTCAATAAAAACGCCTACTGTATACAATTGGATGATGATAAGCAATAATGTGTCAACTCACAAAAAGTCAAGTTCATGTATTAAACATTATTCAAAAACTTTTAAAGTCACCTAAGTACGGAAAAATGTTTCGAATATTGAAGTGTACTTAATTTTTGTAATATGCAATAGTTAATATATTTTAAGAAGTTATTATTAGATGAAACTTTTTAATATGCCAATCTGCTTGATTCATTATGCATTTTATCAAACTATAAAAGAGAAGTTGGATATAGATATATATATATATATATATATATATATATATATATATATATATATATATATATATATATCCAACTTCTCCATCCAATTATATATATATATATATAAACATATTCTTAAGAAATTTGTTTGAATATATATATATATATATATATATATATATATATATATATATATATTCAAACAAATTTCTTAAGAATATGTATGACTTTAGACGCCATTTACTTAAAATGAAGTCCGTGTGGTTTGACACAGTATTGTTTATCAGTATCCAATTGTAAGACAACATAATCACATTACAAATATTTCGTCAAAATCGGTCTGCCCGTTTAGGATAAGTTCATTGCCATACACTCCGAAGAAATATATATTATATTAAGATATTCATATAAACAAATATAAAATTAGATTGTTTGTTAGTTTTCAATATATTTATAGACTAGCTACGAATCGCGATTTTCACTCGCGTTTATAGTTACTGCTTCGCTCGTATAAGCTGTAGCGTGATGTAAAATAGCCTAAAACCTTTCTCAATGAACAGGCCATCCAACGCAAAAAGAACTTTTAAAATGAAATTAGTAGTTACAGAGATTAACCACTACATACAAACTACAACACAACTTAAAAACAAATTTTACCTCTTTACAATATTAGGATAAGGCTAGATAATATTTTACATTTTAGATATTTCTTAGTTTACCCGCATTAATAGTTATTAATTCGTCCCAATCGTAGTTTCATTGTGTTGTATTATCGCTACCAAAAATTGTCATTTCTTAATAGTTTTAGTACAAAAATAAAAAACCAACTGTTAGAATAAAGCATATTTTAATAGCGTCAGTTTTACATAACAAGCCTCAGGCAACGAACGAAGATTTAAAATTCAATTATATACTAATATTAACGTGTTTAAACAAACAAACAACACTTAAAACTTTATAGATTAGTAGTAGTATATAATACTATATACACGTATAAGTATGTAAATGATGTTGTTATATTTATTTATTTCAAGTTAATCTAAATAGAAGTATATAATAATAAAAGAAAGCGAATTTTGTAAGTGCGAAGTAAACTCCTGAATCACTAAAACTATTTTTAAAATGATGATACCATTTTAGATACTATAATGTATCTTATATAAATGGATATTATAGGCGTATTATTTCAAAATAAAATCTTAATTAACGCGAGCGAAGCCGCGAGCAAAAGCTACTCTTGTAATAAAAGTTAATAAAAAAAAATCTAATATGTTCTAAGAAATAATTTCCGTTTAATACATAATACAAAGGAAAAATAATATAACTCATTGAATACAATATAAAGATTTTCTAAGCAAATCTTGCTTGTTTTTTTTTATAAATAACTTTTTGATAGAGAACAATTTGAAGACAATTTTATTTTGATTGTTTTTTATTGGAATAAAATAATTTTGGTCATTTACAATGTTTTTATAATGTTTATTTGATCATTTTCTCATTGGTATGGTATGTGGATTTCCCCACCGTGCCTCGGAGAGCACATAAAGCTGTCGGTCCCGGTTGTTATCACAATCACCTGATAACGATCATTACTTTGTAGGGAAATTATTCTAGTCTAAATGGTAACTTTCTTACCTACAGAGCTTGCGGAGGTCAGAAGGCTTTATGCAAAAATCAGTTACTCGTCAATATCTAGACTAGAATAGAAAGCAGACCCTGGTATAACAGAGAAAAATGCTATGTAGATGATGACGATTTTCTCATATAGTACTAGAAAAATACATTATTTATTTATAATTTAATGTTACAAGGTGTTGATAGAATATTTTTATTTCAAAATCATAGATTATGAACCAATTATAAACTTAAGTAACTCCTCGCACACAGATTTTGATATTGGTCCCTTTAATACTAGCCGAACGGTAGTAGTGAGCAAAATTATTTAGAAACATTCGAAAAAAATACTGAAAAATTCTTAAGATGAGTAATTTACTGATAAAAGTATAAATATTACCATTAATGTATTCGAATTCGTGTTGTAATGTAATGGTAGCTTAAATTGTAATTTATTGAATCTCCAACTATTATTTATTTTTATTATTTTCAATGCAAATAATTTTGCAATATAATTTAAATTTCATGTAAATATTACGTAACACAAAAATATATTACTAAAAATAACTTAACACAAAAAAAAAACATAAAAAGTTTTAACAGATTAATTTTATCATCAAAATGTAATTACGTAAAGTATAAAGATAAAAAGTCATAAAAAATTACATATTGTATACTGAAACGGCTTCTTTGTTCTAAGCAAATAGGACCAATAACCAATAAATATTAATAAAAAAAATATCCACTAACCTATCTTAGCCGGATTTCCGCACACAGCACCCAGAAGTGTTAAAAGTGTTAAAACTAATCTCCAATCCATATTTGCACTTTCATATAACACTTGGGAAAAAAATATAATCTCGCGTATCACATTCTACGAAATAAGCTTCGTAGCGCGCTACGTAGACGTCCGTGCGACGCAACGGCGCCCAGACTACTGGGCTACGACGGTTACATTTGGTTGTTATTGATTCTTTTAAATGTTATTTTTTTGATGATTTAACATGTTGTAATGTAATCTGATTGATGTAATGTAACGGTTCTTTTTATTGACTTGTCAATATTGTGACATTTGTCGAATTGTTTTTTGTAACATTAATTTTCTAATTGGAGGAGTTGCACTGTTTGATAAATTGCTAATAAAAATTTTGGTATTTATCATCATGCTTTGCGGATTTTTTAAAATAGAATGAGAATTAATTTAAATAAATTATAACCTACACCACTTGATCCACTCTATTAAACAAAAACAATAAAAAAGCACCTCACAAGCGACCAACGAGGTAGTTTTAATAAGTGCCAAAGCTATATCCGTACCGCGACTTCGCTCTCAACTGTTATGAGTGCTCCAGTCGGTTATTAAAGCGTTACTTTGATTAAAGCTGCATCATAGCCCGCTGGGGTTGCGTTGCGAAGTATCTTTTCAAAATAAATTTCAGCGCCTATTAAAGTGGAAAATTAAAGGTAATTACAACATAACATAACATGAATAGATATTACAATCGACTTCACCTGTCGGTTTCAGTCAGATCTAAATATGCTGATTAGCATTAATGTGTCAACCCACAATTTTTTTCCATCCACCATTTTTTTCTTTTCTTTTTTGAAAAGGTATAATCAATTAAAAGCAGATTGGTATGATAAAAAATTTGTATCTATCATTAAGTATTTTAAATATATTAGATTATTGCATATTGCAAATTATTAAGCACACTTCAACATTCAAAACATTAAATTCAGAAACTTTTTTCCTTACTTATTAAATACATAAATATCTTAATAATATAATTCAATTTCTTGTGGGTTGACATGTTATTGCTTATCAGCATCTCCTTAAAAATGACTTTGGTTTTATTTACTTATTCATACGTCAATACAAGGTTACTAAAATTAATTAAATTAAAAATATGTTTTCTTTCATATTGTTTAGATATCTTTATTGTATTCTTCCTAATTTTCATTTAATACATACAAATAAATAAAATTGAAGTGTGGGCTTGTCATTTAAAATTAACAGCTTTTCACTAAATATATATAAAAGTATATAGTGTATTAACATTAAAAACACACTTCTTATAATTGTTATCTGTTCGTTCAGGCTAATCTCTAAAACTGCTGTATCGATTTTGACAGGACTTTCACTAGCAGATAGCTAAGGAATAACTTAGCGTAATTTTATTTAAAATCATTTATTTTAATTTATAAATGAAAAAGAGGGTTAGGCAGAAACAAAATTGAAACCAATGAAAAGTGAACAATATCTGATTCAAGTAGGGAAGGTAAACATTACATAAATATAATTTCCCTCAAATGAACGCAGCCGAAACCACGGAGCACAGCTAGTTAGGGGATATATTATAATATTTTTATTTTATAGTTTAGTATATATATATATACATATATATATATATATATATACATATATATATATATATATATATATATATATATATATATATATATATATATATATATATATATATACATTTAGGAAGTGTAATAGTGGCTGTTAACTTAATTCAAGTCGTAAAAATTTGGGACAAATAGGTAGTCTATAATAATAGTTAAAAGGGATAACTTATATGTGCAACGCGGTAATTGGACGCTGATAAGCAATACTGTGTCAACCCAGACGGACTTAATTTTGAGAAAATGGCGTCTAAAGTTATCAAACCTATTCTTAATAAATTTGTTTGAAGACGTATATATACATCTTTTCTTTTTTATTTTGATTAAAGGTATAATGAATTAAAAGCAGTTATGTACATCTAATGTGTTGTATAATAATAAGTTTTCAAATATTTGAGATTATTGTATAATTAGAAAAATATTCAACGCACTTGAAATTCGATACATTAAATTAAGAAACATTTTTCCTTACTTATATAGTTTAGATGACTTGAATTTTTTTTAATAATGTTAAATAGGTGATGCTGTATAAAAATATATCAATATCTCTGAATTTGACTTTTTGTGGGTTGACACACTATTGCTTATCAGCATCCAATTATGAGTGCGCTATCGCTTTCGCACTGCGATATATGGATGCTGATAAGCAATAATGTATCAACCAAAATAAAGTCAAATTCGGAGATATTAGTGTATTTTGATAATTGGTTAACTATTTAACATTATTAAAAAAAAAAATTAAAGTCATCTAAACTACATAAGTATGAAAAAAGTTTCTTAGTTTATAGGTAAGGGTTTCGAGCGCGTTCCAATATTTGTAATTTACACAATAATCTCATATGTTTTAAAAACTTATTTTTAGATAAAATATTTCATTACACCAATCAGCTTCAATTAATTATACTTTTTATCAAAAAAGAAAAGAAAAGGTTGATATATACGTCTTCAAACACATTTATTAAGAATAGCTTTGACATCTTTAGGCGCCACTTTCTTAAAATGAAGTCTGCGTGGGTTGACACAGCATTGCTTATCAGCGTCCATATATTGACGTTGATTTTAGCTTTTTGTAGTGAAACGAAATCAATGAATTAAGTGTCAAAATATATCGCAGTCTAATAGCGATAGCTCCCCGCACCCTCCAGGTGTATTCATATGTGTTTGAAGATATATTCACATACCTCAAAGGTTCCTAATCCTATCTATATATTTTTATTACAAATACCTATCCTCACCAATATTATAAATGCAAAAGTAAAACTATCTTTTGTAACGCAATCATGCCTACTACTGAACCGTTTTGAATAAAATTTGGTATAAAGATAGTCTGGAGTCTGAAAAAAGGGCATAAGCTATTTATAATTCGAAAAAGAAACTGTAAGAGGTCGAAAAAGGGAATGAAAGTTTGTATGTAACTTACGTCATTTTAAAGTTATAAAATTGAAACCTAAATTGTGATTTTCAAAATTCAAAACCTTATTCGGGCGATGCCGCAAGCAACTACTGGTAGGTAATATTTTTATCCTTACCATACCAGAAAATGTGAGTAGGTTTTATATACACTTAAATTGAAGCATGAGATACATACATCTTACTACGGAATAATCTAATAATGCTTATGTTTGTACGTGAGGCGTAGAGCTTTTTTTACACCCTGAGGGTGAATGTTTAAGCTCTTTACAAGGGTGCTAAAATTTTATGTAGTCGGGCGTTATTTTTGGAGTTTAGGAACAATAATAGTGACGTGTGTGGAGTAATAGATAAGTTATTTACATAATAATTGTAATACTAAAGAGTTGGTTTGTTTATTTTGGTTTTCATATTATGTGTTTGTTGATTTCGAGCATGTTTATGTCTGATTAAAAAAAATTGTTTGAAACTGTGGTAATGAATTCTGGGGACGTCCAAAAAGGCTCTTGGCCTCAAAAATCCATATAGTGTGGGTTACAAACCAATAGGCGCTTGTTAGGGCTATACAAGAAATGTCTCCGTACTAACATTAAGTTTTAATATTGGATGTTAAATTTGGTAACAAGTGTGTACTCTACAGAGCGATGTAGTCCAAAAGGCCAAGGCTACTAAAATAAAAAAATGAAAACTATCGGAGCAGTTACTACGCAATTATATATTTTAAAATAAAGTAAATACTTATAGACTATAACAGACAATTGTAAGGCAAAAATTAGACTAGTAAGGTTTACTCTACTAATAAAAAAAATCCAAACCTGGTAACAGTTAGCGAGATGACCTTAGAAAAAGCCGAGAGTTTCAAAAATAAGTCACTGGCAGAAAAATCTTTCGGGAGTAAAGCAATGACAAACGATGTAAATCTTTATGAAAGTCTGAAAGCAAAACTTATAAGTGTAATTCTCACGTAAGACGAAACGGACAAAGTAAAATTGCATCAGATTGAAAATAGTTTAACTATACATAATTTCGCCTCTTCTTTTCGCCCGATTGGAAGAATAGAGTTAAATTAGTATTATTTCTTTATTAAAGCATGCATGAAAAATACATATATGTAAAGATTAACAAAAATAATTAATGCTTCATTAATTCAGTAATTACATAGAAAAAACAACTACAATATTAAAAGTTTATAAAAGACTAGCTGCTCCTCGCGGTTTCACTCGTATTTATGGTTGCTGCTTCGTTCCTGAGTTGTAGCATAATGTATTATAGCCAATAACTTCCTTAATAAATGAGTTATAGAATCCAAAAAACACTCGAATCAGATTAGTAGTTTTTCAGATAACCCTTATAAATAAATTGTACCCCTATAAATATTAGTAGATATCGATTACAAACAAAAAGTAAAATAAAGTAACACTCTGTAATGTCCCACTGCTGGGCAAATAGCTCCTCTCCTATTAAGGAAGAAGGAACTTCATCCACGCTGCTCCACCGCGGGTTGGCGGATATGCATGTGTCAGAATTTCTCCCGGCACATGCAGGTTCCTCACGATCGTTTCCTTCACCGCCGAGCTCGAGATTAATTGAAACACAGAATACAATGAAAAATTACAATTTAAACCAAGGGGTCCTTGGGCGAGGAAGTAAAAAAGTTTTTCAAAGAGCTGTCATTCCGCCCCGTCGAAACTACAGTCGACGACGTTGACTTCATAATGTTGTAGAAAACATTTATTTTACGCCTTTTGGTTCATTTGTATCTCTTAGGTTCGTTCTTGAAGTCGGTTTAATATTTAGAACAAATATATATAATCAAAATAATTTGCTTACATTAGAATGTATTGTATCTTAATATAAATTTATTATAATTAAATACAATTATATTTACAAACAAAAGTAGAGTTCATTATAAATAATGTATTGATTTATTATTATGTTGCATGTTGAATAGGTGTTGGTCAAAATGTACGATGGATGGAGTAATTTTAATATTTGTTCCAACATTTTATAAAGCAATAATTACAGATTCGGTGCTCATGTTCGTTCTTCCATTAAAAAGGTGGAAATCAGGCATATTGTTGCCATATTAAATATGTTAAGCTCGACTGTGTATTATTTGCGTATTTTATTTAATAGTAGCATTTTCTTGCAGCTTCGCTCGCGTTAAGTTCGGTTTCTCCATACAATCTTTGGATCCCATTTCATCCCTTTGGCGGTTGAATTTTGAAGAATCATTTTTACCGCTTTTATCATAAATAAATACGTGCGTGACAAACAGCGCAATCTGTTCAATGGTTTGAACTATGTATTTATAGACTGATTGGTCAGAAGCGGTTGGATTTTTGTACATAGAGATTATTAAACACTAGCTTCCACTAGCGGTCTCACGCGCGTTTATGGTTACCACTTTGCTCGTACGAGTCATATCATGATGTAATATAGCCTATAATCTTTCTTAATAAGCAGACTATCAAACGAAAATCAATTTTTCAATTAGAACCAGTAATACATACGGTATTCTCTAAAAGTCTGTATAAACTTACAAACGAGTAGTTTTATCGACAGTTTCTTTTTTAAATAAAAATATTAATAATAGTTTTATATAATATAATAGTAGTAAGCTAATAAATAAAAGTAAGTTCATTGCAAACATTAATTTGAAAAATATGTAATATAATATATAACGTATTACACATATAAGAGACTACAAAATGGAGACTACTAATAAGATTCTTGATACTTTCCTGCGATTTTATCGCGATCTCATTTGGTGGAATCGATTGAGGTGCTTAAATTCTCGTTAGTCATGCATTATACATATCTATATCAACTAATATGCATCTCAAATGGTAAAGATACCAGGACTACCTACATACAAGTATTAAAAAATTATTACATACTTTCTTTTTATTTTTTAAGACAAAGTTAAGCTAATACACAATCATCTATAGCATTCATAAAAATTTTAAAACGTTTTGCTTGTTATATCAGTCAAGATAAAGACAGGTTTCTGAATTTTATATAGAGCGAATAATATTTGATCTCCGCAACTTCTGTGGATAAGTAAGAAGCCATTGAGATTGAAATAATCACCCAACTAAGAGTAACGATAATTTTCAGGCGATTTTGGTAACAGCCGAGACTTCAAGGAAGACACCCACAAGAACAATTATCGATTCCTAGGAATAAATATTTATACAAAAATAAATATTTACCCTGAATGGGGATCGAACCTTCAACCATCAGAGATGGAGTAACATTCAGTACTACTATACCTATCCTCAAGCTAAGACTGGGGAAGTAAAAATAAAACTTAAATTATAAAAAAAATAAAAAAAAAATTGTCTTAGAAACCGAAACAAGTAAACTAAAAAGTAAAAAAATAAATATTTTCTTCAATATATTGAAGTTAGTGCCCAGTAAATCATTCGAAGCCAGTACCAATAAAATCTTTTACGATTGTTCCTTTAATACTTGTTCCTTTAATACAATTTTAGCACTAACGTTAAAAATAACCTTATAATTACTACTAATTTTAAGTAGTAAATAATTAATTAAATACACTTTATCAAGTCTGATTACAATGTATTCACAGTAATTCTCTATTTCGTCTATTAATCACCTATCCTAAGCCTCTTCTAAATTGACTAGGGTTTCACTTGACAGGGTATTATACAGACCTGAAGCTAGACGGCACTCGCCGGGTTCAACGTCGCAAGCCTCTGGGACTGTGGTCTACACTGGCTTCGGGAACTTGTTGTCACCTTTACCAGCTTAGCATAAATCAAAATCAAAAAATACTTTATTTAAGTAGACTCTTAAAAGCACTTTTGAACCGTCAAAACAAACATCTGTATGAAGTCCTGCTATACTAAATCCATGCATTATTATCATCTATATAATCTTCTACAGAATAATATGCTTTAGCTATTAAATACTTTTTAATATACAATGTAAACTTATTCATTGAAAACTGCAAAAAATTCTGTGGTATTTTGTTATAAAAACGGACACCTTGCCCCAGAAAGGAAACATATGTATATAATATATTTAGTTTGTTATATTATAACAATGACTGTCATTGTGATATTAGCTCTGGTTTAATCTTTATATTATATGTTACAGTCAAATTTTTAGCCAGTGAAAAATATTTTTGATGGTAGTCTTTCAGCAATAGTAGTTTTGGTTGAAATTACAGTAAAAAGTACTGTTGCGAAAACATAATAATAACCCAATTCTGGATGCTGGTATGCACTAGTATGTTAGTCCACAAAAGTCAAATTTGGAGATATTGATGTATTCTGTATTTTATATTATTCCATTTTTAAAGTCATTTAAACTAAATAATGGAGGTAAAAAGTTTTTTACTTTAATGTAAATGAATTATAATTTCTAATATTGAAGTGTGTTCCATATTTTACAATATACAGTAATCTCATACAAGTAGATTGTTAATATCACGTAGGCATCCGTTAAGAAATAATTTATCAAAATTCACCCTTTAATGGGAGAAAACGGGGTGGTTTAACGTTATTCAGCCAATCGCAAATATATTTTCTTAATATAAACAGGGATTTAAAAAAAGCGGAATCAACTTCAGACGCAAAATACCTAATTTCGTTTCTAATAAATTGGAGAGTAAAGATTTTTAAACAAAATAATTAATTAAACCGTTCGAAACATTTTTCAGTGTCTCCTCCTCTTTTGGAAGTCAGTTATAAGCTACACCTGTCATATATTTCCATTTAAATAGTTCAAAAACCTTCCCATTGTTCTATACATAAATATTTTACTCCGCGTCCACGAATGTGATACAAGCACTCGTAAATATCTGCGTTTCTTTGATACGTTGAAAGTTATAACGCAATAAAAATATATTGTATCTCTTCGGGAGGGCGAATCAAATATTAAAACCACGTCTACGTTTGTTCAGGTATTGTTTTATGTTATCATATATATATGATGTAGTAATAATTCAAATGTATTTATGTATGAACATAAATATATTAAGTATAAACTTAACCCGCTCCCCAATTCCCCTCCTTATTTCCTACTCTCCTTCAAATGAAATAGCTTATATAGTTGCATTGCGTACGGTGAGTGAGAGAATTGAAAGCCTAACGATATCCTCCATTTCTTTTCTTGCTCCCGCTACTTATCTATTCCCTATACAACGCATTTGCGTCTCCTCTGGTGCTGCAAATGTCCATGAGCGGTGGTGATCACTTAACATAGGGTGTGTTCCATCTATTTTTATAAAATCTAAATATATAAGTCAAAGGTCAAAGGTGCGTTACGTCAGCTAGACCCAACCACTGGACGGATCGGGTTGAAATTTGGCATGCAGTTAGATGTTATGATGTAGGCATCCGCTTAGAAAGGATTTTGAATAATTCTACCCCCAAGGGGATAAATAGAGGATGAAAGTTTGTATAAAAATTTGTCAATTTTAAACCGATCGGGTTGAACTTTGCATGTATAAATCTACTATGACGTAGGTATCATAGACATCGCAGACGAAGTCGGGAGTACCAGCTATTATATTACATATACGCTTGATAACCCAAGCACATTTGGATGCTGATAAGCAATAGTGTGTTAACCCACAAAAAATCTAAATCAGAGATATTGATACATTTTGATACTAAATAACCTATAGAAAATTATTAAATAAAATTTCAAGTCATGTAAAGTAAATAAGTACGGAAAAAAGGTACTTAATTAATTGTTTCGAATTTCAAGTGCGTTCCATATTTTGCAATTTATACAATAATCTCAAATATTTGAAGAATTTTTTATTAGATAATATATTAAATATATCAATCCACTTTGATTTCATTATACCTTTTATCAAAATAGAAAAGAAAAGATGAATATATGCTTCTTTAAACAGACGCGTTAAGAATAGTTTTGATATCTTTAGACGCCATTTTCTCAAAATGAAGTCCGTGTGGCTTAACACAGTATTGCTTATCAGCATCCATTTACGCTTGGTAGATAAATTGCTCCAGTTTAAAATACCACTGGTTTGCCCTCAAGGGTTGCGGAGGTCAGATGGCGATAGCTCTATTGAAAAATCAGTAATCTGTCATATTTGAACTAAAATAGAGCGCGAGAAACGAGAAAACGCTAGGAAAAGTAAAAATGATTAAGCGATAAGGCGAGAATTACACTAAGTTTTTCTCTCAGACTTTCGTAAAGATTTACATAAGTTGTTGAAAGATTTACTGACATTGTCTTTATTTTTGAAAACAACACCTGGTAATAGCTACCTAGATGACCTTACAAAATAAGGTCATCTAGGTAGCTATTACCAGGTTGGTCTATGTCAATTACGAGAATAAAACTTAATATATGAAATTATATGTAATTCTCGCCTACGGTTAAAGTTCCCTCACGGTATTGCCGCGGTCGTGCCGAGTTGTAATCAATGGACCTCATTAAGCTATATAATACTTTGCAAAACAACTTTTAAACTGAATTGATCTTTATCACCAGTAACATATCCAGGGTTATTATCTTTTATCCAATTACATCAATTCTCGATCCCCAATACTTTATTATCAATAAAACATTAAATGGTAATAATTTTCCTACCGAGAACTAATATTTTTTATTACATTTTGTGTGGAGTAGATTCAGTGGAAAGAATAAATTTACCTTACCGATAATTGAATTCGTGAAAACAGTTATTAAAGTTTACGATTCGTTTCATGATCGGTGGTAAAAATAAAACGTCGTGAGGAAACCTGTATGTATGGTAAGGATTCTTAAGACTAATTTGCCATGCGTTGTGACGTGTTTCATATTTTTGTAAATATTAAAGCCCACGTGCACGATTTCGATTTCACACAGCAAAATAATGAACATATAAAAACAAGCCCTAAGTTGTACGATTAAAGTGCATTTTACAATGATAAATACAGTTGCAAGCGAGCGGTAGAAGTAAGACGTCATTGTAAAATGTATCTAAATGCAGTTTTTGCCGTGCAGTAGTCGAGTCGTGTAATTGTCCGATAGTCTTTAAACGATGCTTTGGCTTATCTATAGGCTGTTCATAAACTAGCACAATCTTATCTTACTTCTTTCTTAACAAGCTCGTCAATTAAGTTGTTGGACAATTCTTTGTTGGAAAGGAGTATGTCAAGCGAGGGTATCGCTTGACATACTCAGTCGCTATCCGGCTGTTGGTTAACGTCATCCAAAATCCACGTGCATTAACATATTTATTCTTATATAACATCATTGGTATTAATTTATTTCAAGCGAAAATCCAAACCACAACTTTAAACTTTGAAATAAAACCAGCCACAGAGCCAATTAGCTGATTTTATATTAATTAAAATTAAAAATTATTATTTTAAAATTCACATAATATTTTACGTAGTTAACGCTTCATCAAGTTAAACATTCGCTATTTATGAGTCAGTTATCGAGTTTAAAGCATCGTGTGTTATTGAGCCGAATAGATTTATGGCTAGCCTTCGGACCAAGGTTATTCAATTGAGCGTGCACTAAGTTTTTACAGCCCCCATTTATAAATACTCCGAAGCAATAGTTTGTTGGGTCCTTTAGTTTGGAAATG
Organism: Hypolimnas misippus; assembly: GCA_037950945.1. Classification (NCBI taxonomy): domain Eukaryota; kingdom Metazoa; phylum Arthropoda; class Insecta; order Lepidoptera; family Nymphalidae; genus Hypolimnas; species Hypolimnas misippus. Next base: position 13,283,431 of record JBBEEQ010000029.1, read on the forward strand.
ACAGCTGTAATTGAAATAAACTAAGGCGACATCCTATGTAGGCGATTCAATGCGAATGCGATTGCGAAGCGAAGTCAGGCATAAAAGCGTCGCTTTGTGACGCTGCGACTTGTTATACGTGCGCGTGAATCTTTCCGCATTGTCATTGTCATGTCGATTAAAAACGACGCCATAGCAATTTCCGTTCGCGCGGAAATATCAAGCCAACTAATCCCGTTCGTTATATTTCGCAACGTTCCGCACCGTGTCGCACTTTCTTATGTTACATGCGTCACTCAATGGGTTCAACTGTTTGTTGTTTTGAAGAAAAAACTGTTTAATGAACTAAACCGATTTTTATAGAACATTCTACTATGTGACCAACTACATATGTGCACTATGTGACCAATCTGAGAGTATACCCTCGGTTTAATCGGTCAAGTCGTTTTCGAAAAACTCTCCAACAGATTGAACCTCCTCCTTTTTTGAAGTTGGTTGAAAAAAGTATTAAACCAAAAAAAAAACAGTTACCTAATTACATAAATTAGTCAGTAGTACAAAGAATTTAATAAATGCAGATTTATTACGTTATGATTTAGTACTCACTCGTAAAATTATATCCCCGGGAGGCATTTTCAACAGCACATAACACGTATATAAATAATAATATAATAAATTATGAAAAGCTCTAACCAGTAAAACGGTAGGGGTTCTTTTATTAAGACTATATTTTGGGGTGTTAAATTATCTCATATAATAGCGGCGTAGCATTCTTGTTATATATTTTTTTATATATATAATAGGGGGGCAAACGAGCAGATAGTACCACCTTAAGAAGTTAAGTGGTCACTATCGCCCATGGACATCTGCATCACCAGGGATGTTGCGGGTGCGTTGCCGGCCTTTAGTGAAAAGGTGTCTATACACTCGACGCTTGAAAACCCCCAAATTATAGCGCTCAGGGAAAACCTCAGGAGGAAGATCATTCCACAGCTTGCAAGTACGCGGGAAAAAGGACCGTGAAGCCCGCACTGTGGAAGATGACCATGCATCGAGGTGTTGTGGATGATATCGAGTCCTGAGGCGAAGGGTGCGATGGTAAAAGCGAGACGGTGGCACCATGTCAAAGAGTTCGTCAGAACACTCCCCGTTGTACAGACGGTAGAAAACACTCAGAGAGCCAACGTCTCTCCGTACATTTAAAGTTTCTAAACCGTCTGTGAGATTGGGATCGTCGACAATGCGAACTGCCCGGCGTTGGATGGAGTCAAGTGGTTGGAGCTGGTATTGGGGGGCACCGGCCCAAAGGTGGGAACAGTACTCCACATGAGGACGGACCTGAGCTTTGTAAAGCAGAAGTCGATGTCCTGATGTGAAGTACCGCCTCGCCCTGTTAAGAACCCCAAGTTATGATATATGATATTTATAACTGGCTTATTAGGTTTGATTCAATTATTATACCTTTATGTATATACATACAGTCACGAAATATTTCATATGACGGGTCTTATCGCGATAACTAATGGTAGTAATACTTTTTCATGGCCCGACGTTTCGACGAAGTTGCATTCGTCGTGGTCACGAGCTGACTGGTGTACCGTGCGCCCTTCGGCGGCGAGTGCGCGAGTTTTCTTCGCCTACCCTCAGAATATTAATATTGTCTTTACCGTTATTATAATGCTGGAAGCACAATGCACTAATACAATCGGTTCGCGCGAACATTATTCCAGGTACTTCACTTTTGTTTATATATCACCGGGTCCCATGCGGCTGACAATTTAAACGTCACATCACCACCCTCGCCATCTAAATACGATAAGAAATTCAATTACAAATCGGGCAATAAAAAAGTAATTATCGCGATAAGACCCGTTACATTAAATATGAATAGTATAAATCGCGAAAGTTTAAAATATATAGTCACGAAATACACATTATATTATATTTATACTGATACTAGTTGACTCTACAGACCTTGTTCTGGCTAATAGACATACCCAGACCTGTCTAAATTGTAAATCTAAACATCTAGGGATCCACAAACGCAAACGCAAGTAATCAAACGCACTCAAAATTTTGATCGAAATCAGTCTAGTCGTCATCGTCGTTTAAGAAGAGTAAGATATTTAAGGAGTTTGTTTCCTTATTCAACGAGAATATCGCAGAAACCACAAAATATTTTTGTCATAGAAAGCCCTTTGTTACGAACGGTCATGGGTTATATAATATAAAAGCCATGGCTTTTAGGAGCGGAGCAGTAACAATAAGGTCAAACAAGCATACTAAATCCAAGTACCGAAATATAATTAAGCTAAATTGATGCATCTAATGTTAACTATATAAAAAACGATACCCATGCGTAGTCTCACATAACCAATTCAATTAATTAACCAATTAGATTTGTTTTTGTTTGTGTTTGATACTTAGCTGGTTTATGATAACTTTTAATAGATGGCATATTTAAATATAGACTGTGAACCCCCATTTCCTGCCCTTAGGGGGTGAATTAAAAAAAAAACCTTTCTTAGCGGATGTCTATATTTCCTAATGTATATCTATACTAATATTATAAAGCTGAAGAGTTTGTTTCTTTGTTTGAATGCGCTAATCTCAGGAACTACTGGTTCGAATTGAAAAATCCTTTTTGTATTAGGTAGTCCATTTATCGAAGAAAGCTATATAACATCACGCTATGACTAATAGGAACGGAGCGTTGATGAAAAATGTTGCTAGTAGGAATACATTTTAGTAGAATCGCAATCCGTTCAGTGGTTTGAGCTATGTGTTGATAGGTCATTCAAGCTGTAACTGTTGCCTTTTAGGCAAATAAACATATAAATGGACGTTAATAAGCAATACTATGTCAAGCCACACGGACTTCATTTTGAGATAATAGCGTCTAAGATGTCATCGTATTCTTAATAAATTTGTTTGAAGATGTATATATCTATCTTTTCATAGTAGATTGATATAATTAAAAGTTTCATCTACTAATAAGGTTCTCAAATATATGACATCTAAATATATAAACTCAAAGGTGACTGACTGACATAGTGATCTATCAACGCACAGCCCAAACCACTAGACGGATCGGGCTGAAACTTGGCATGCAGATAGATGATAACATCGTCATAAGACGTAGGCATCTGCTAAAAAAGGATTTTGTTTAATTACTAGAGGTTATAATAGGATGAAAATTTGTATGAAACTTTATCAATTTTAAACCCATCGGGCTGAGACTTTGCATACATAAAGCTACTGTGACGTAGACATCACAGACATCGCAGCCGAAGTCGCGAGCACCATCTAGTTATTGTATAAATTACAAAATATGGAACACACTTAAAATTTGAATCATTCAATTATGAAACATTTTTCCATACTTATTTAATTGATATGATTTGAATTTTTTTTTGAATAATGACGCAGTATCAAAATACGTCAATATCTCCAAATTAATCTTTTTGTGGGTTAACACATTATTGGTTATCAGTATCCAAATGTATTGATTCGTACACCAATAAATGCGTTGTTATATAATTATTTTCAATATATTTATATATATGGCTTTTAAAAACTTGTATAATATTAAAAAATAAATATGTATTATGTAAATACAGCACTTGACATATATATGGAATAGTAACGCTCGAGTAAATATCTAAGGGCAGTTCCACGTTGCTCTCAGAGAACCCTGTCCTCACAAGTTCAATAAAAAGGAAACTTCAAAGCAAATAAACGAACCAATAATATGTAAACTTCGTCCATAATAAGTTTTCGTGACTCATATATGTATATATACGCATAAAAATAATATTTTGTGTCAGTTTGTGTGTGTGGGACAATGATATTTATAACTTTAGATGTGTTACGTTCATACTTTTTGATGTTAATAATCTGTATTTATTTTCAACTTTTATAAACTTGACAGATAACTCGCTGGTCTGAAAATACACTAGCCCTTCGTACTCAAGCGTTAGCTGGTTACTAGGCAACGTCGTCTAAGTTAGTCGGCATTTAGGACATCTTATGACATATCTATGGTTTTATAATATCATTTATGACATATTTTATAAACCAAACGGGAATCCAGTGTGTATAAATATATCTTAATCTGTTATTGAAAATGATATATTATTGAGACTACTTATTTGACTGTTTTTTAACCTGTATATTGTTCACCAAAATCAATATTGACGCTATTTTGATCTTTGTAAACAATATACAGGTATAGAGAGAACAAAATCGTATTTAATTTTGTAATAGATACTCCTTAAGGTTAGGTACCCATATTTGTTACATAATAACACAAAGTAATATACCGGTTCAAGACATAAGTGGATAAAGGTGTACAATTAAATTTTCTAGAAAATTGAGTCCAAAGTTTTGCTTCTACATTCAAAACATATTTAATGCGCTTATCCAAAAAGTAGTATATTTTTAAATAGCATCTGTTACGTATTTCTGAACGCACCTTTAACATACGTCCAATAATCCTTATCCTCGATACCTTGAGGGTAGACGGTAAAAAAAAATTCTAAAACGTCAACCAACGCGTCTGGTCGAGCTCCTAACGCCCCCTTCAAAAATACGTGTAAATTGTTTATCAGGGTGGAATCACGCCATCAATTGACAGACACGTTGGCGCAGTGGCTAGCTGGCGCGGATTCGACCCCCGCTAAGGGTAAACGTCTGTATTGGCCAAAAGTTTGTCGAGGTCTGGGTGTTTGTGTTAGTGTTGTGTCTATTTCCGAACCTCCGACCCAAGGCCATGTGATCTTAATGGGGGCCGTTGAGTGTGATGCGTTTATTTATATTTATTTATGTATCATCATGTGTGTACGTTGTTCGAGTGCATAAACAACCATACAAATACAAATAAAACCGAAAAGTTGGTGTAAAATTGATGCAGCACATGCGCAATTGAATATTTGTTCGCGGGATTGCAATGGAAACCAGGTAATTCTACATCGTAATAATTAATTAGCCACCAATCTCAAATACGGTTCTTTTAAGGTTTAACATTGGTTTTATATACATAACACTTTTAAACATACATAGTACAGCGAAAAATCCGAACCTTCTTCCACTTATGTCTTCAATCGATTCGATTTACATTTTATTTAGACCATTGGAACAGTTCGGAGGATTTTATTAATAGAAAACATTACAATGACAATGAATTAAAAAATTTACATACATATATGTATGTTGACATACAATGTGTCAACCCACAAATAGTTCATTTTAGAGAAATTGATGTATTCAATTGTGTAACTAAGTAGAGAAAAAGTTTCTTAATTTAATGTTGTCGTATTGAAGTATGTCTATATTTGTCAATACGTAATAATCTCATATATTTGAAAAACTTTATTTAGATAAAACTTTTTATTATATCAATCTGCTCACAATAAGTTCTATCTTTTATCAAAATAGAAAAGGAAAGATAGATATTATAAATATTGCTTAAAATAAATTTATTAAAAATAGGTTTGACATCTTTAGACGCCATTTTCTCAAAATGAAGTCCGTGTGGCTTGTGTAGTACTAATACTGTGTAGTAATCAGCGTTCTACGATATACAATTGTATATAATACGAACGTGGATTCCATTTGATGTTATTGCAAGCAAATTCAAGAACATTTCTAGACGGGGGAGCGCAGAATTTGCTTGACCGATCGCTTTGATGTTACAAGGGCCTCATTTGTATACAAAGACGAGTATTGGAATAAATATATATGTAGGGAAAATATGACTCCATCTCACCCTTCAATCCATTCCGTTCCAATAGAACGCTGAGATAAAAGGGATACTTGAACGTTTTTATCTTTCATTACTTGAAAATTATTAGAAAAATTCATACGAAAACAATCGCTTTACATGATATTAGGGGGCGGGGGGGGGGGGGGGGGGGTGTAATGATAGGTTTTTGTGTTTATATGAACGGTTATAAATAATCTTTGCATGTATCAATCTATATAGCTATAAAGAAACTTTAAATACCGTATATAATCGCATCACTTCAGAAGGGATACCCTCGTTTGGTTAATTATTTTTAACCGACGCAAAAAGAGGAGTGTAATAAGTTTGACCACTAGTTTCTAAATGGGTGAACCAATTTGAATGCGGTTTCTATTATTTGTAAGAGGGTTTTCTAGTGATGGTTCAAAGTTTTATCATGTTTTATCAAAATCGGTCTAGCTTTAATAAATAGATTGTCGAGGTTTTTTTTTTAATTTTCAATTTTATTGTTGTGTTTTTAATTGTCAGCAAAAAGCGATAATTTTACTTATAAATTTGTTCTCAGAAATTTGAGTAATAAATCTTCGTACAAAAAGGTGAGTAAGTTTTAAGTAGTATACACGCGCAAAGCAAGATTGAAGTGCTAGTTTTATAAAATAAATATAGATTTTAGTGCCTAGATATGTATGAAATAAATATAATCGTACTTACTAAGTTAGTGTTACCATTAAGTGCATAGAATTATGAAACCCATGTGGTGACAAGCAGCATGTGGTGTTACATAAGACGATAATCTATACTAACAATAAAATTCTAGCGGGTCGCTGTCTTCTATAATATAATAAAATCAACCAAGTGCGTGTCGGGCCACGCACAATGTAGGGTTCCGTAGTTGTCAGAATTGTCAAGATCGGTCAAGTAATCTTCGAGTACCTATTTTCGTAAAAAAGTTTACGACGAACTGGGAATTTCCTTTTTTAAGTCAGTTTATACAATATACGTACTTACAATTTTAAACCTTTTATTATTATAAAATTATTTTTAATTTCTCTTTAAGAAGAGAATAAGAGATAGGTATGTACGTAATCCGTATCTTTTATGTTATACCATAAATGCCAAAGTGAATTCGTTTGTTTGGTTGTTAACTCGCTCTCGTCGATTATTTATTATTCTAACACTTGTAAAATATACTTAGCGCCGATAATTTTCCTTCCTGATTAGCGCCTATGAAATCTATGGAGATTTGGTTGAAAACTTCATAAGCGCGATTCAGAATCATTCGCGACATGTTTTATTGAGAGATTGTTTTATATCTTATTTTATATTTTATTTTAATTAAAACTTATTAAATATTTATTTATTTATTCATTTAAATTCATATATTAATTTAAAATTATTAATATTTACATAGTGTGATGCTTTAAAAAGTGAAATATTTATTTTTACTTAGATCATCTATAACTCGATAACCATAAGAATCCACATAGCCGTGATAATTTTCCTTTTAAATTCATTATATGTACCACTATCGTGAATTTTTTCATATTTTTAGACGCAGCAGTTTAGTGGGTAGAGGGGGGGGACACTTGACTCTAAGAAAAATTGACACTTCAAAGCTTAATATTTCGGAAACAGTTCGTTGTTCGGAAAAATGGTTTTCCCACACCTATAACATTTTTAAAAGACCTATCTAACGATACCCCACAACATGGTATAAATGAGAAAAAAAATTTTTGGTCTCTCTTAACACATAGGGAAGACACCCTGAAAAAAAAATATTTTTAAGATTTTATTGTACGACTTTCTTGGCGTAATTCATATGTATACTCATACCGAATTACAGCTTTCTGGTATTAAGGGTTTCGGAGCAAAGCCGCGGACAGACAGACAGACAGACAGACGGACAGACAGACAGACAGACAGACAGACGGACATGGCGAAACTATAAGGGTTCCGTTTTTACTACGGGACCCTAAAAATGAATCCAATGTGTCGCTAAGCGCCAATCTGGAAAGTAGCAAAACCGATTTCGCTAATTCTTTTTTTATAATATTCCATGAAGTACGAGGATGATAAAAAAGTCTAAAAACAAAAATTTTCTATATACAGAAGATTCGTGATAGAAAAAATAGATGTAGTAGAGGGTAGATAGCTAAAACATTTAAGAATAGCATCGTAGTATCAGACTTGTGATGCGCTTCGCGGCTTGTTAAACCGGTTTTGCACTGTAGTGTTTAAACAAAATATCTGTTTTTTAATAATAAAAATATTTTTTTAATAATTTTATAAATATCAATAAATACAAATATTATTGTAACATTACTCAAAACAAATTGTCTATGGCAAATTGGTATAAATTTTCCCCAGAGGCGGTAGAAACTGCGGGGTACAGGTAGTATAATATAATAATATTATTAAAAAGCATTCCCGCCCTATAAATGTTGACTGTTTATTGATATTTGTGTTTAGTCCACTGTGTTCGTTTCTGTGTAAATATATTAAATATAATAAAATTAAACTGTAAATAAAACATGTGATTGTCCCATTAAAATTACCTGTATTTTTATACTATTATGTATAATATTTATATATATTTTTGTGTTGTTCTAGGTTAAGGACTAATAATGAAATTCATACTATTTACGGTCTTTTCAAAATTTAGCTAAGGTTGGATTCTTGACTCCACCGATCAATCTCCATCGTGTCTTCTCCATTCCACGTGACATTGGCGAAATAACATGTGTCTAATTGGCACAACTAAAAGCCATTAACCAAAGAATTGAATTGAATTAAAAACCATTATCTGTACAGAAAACAATATAAAAATAACAATAATGTTAAAGACAATCGTGTTACAGTAAAGGCGATACTCATTACGAGCGAAGCATCAGTATTTACGACGAAATTTTCTCTATTTTAATGTTTGTCACCTGATAATTCCAACAAAATCGATTTATTATTTGGGTTTTACGACTACGTTGTTATGACTTCCAAAAAAGAAGGAGGTTCTCAATTTGTCCAAGACTTGTTTTATGTATATTCGCCGATTACGAAAACAGCTTAACGGGCTACATTAATTCTTGTTTGGTTTGAAAGGGTGTATATATGGCTCTCTTATTGGTCCGGTACAATTTTCATCAAAATCGGTACATTAGCTACAAGTAAGTCAAATAAGTAAACGAAATTGTATACTTTGTTTTTAAAATTGGTTTCTATTTTTTTTAATGTCTTTGGTATAATAAATCGTTATTATTACAGAACACAATTTCAGTAGCCAATTTTTAGCTAACAATCAAGTAAATATCAAAACGCTTTATAAAGTTAAAACAGTAGACGACTTGTATGCCCGTCGAGTGGCTTTACTGTCCCATTTGAATACACAGCTGGCGCAAGGCCAACCCTGATGAGTTATAGCGTCCAGCCTCGTCGTGAAACAGGTTTCCTCTGAAAAACCCAAGTGGAATGCGGGCAAGAGTTTTTTGTTTATTGACGCAGATATTCCGCTGACTAAAATCCGAATGAAATGAGTTATTTCTTTAACTTTGCTAATACTTTTTATGGTGTATGAGTTATTGTTGTCTGGGGTGTTTTAATGGGGAATATTTTTTTATGATTACTTATTCGTTATATAATTGTTATGTCTTTTTTTTTCGTTCTGCAGTTTGATTCATTAAGATGGTGTAGGACAAAAATTGATTTGATTTATTATGATTTAATTATAATTAGATCACAGAAACACTGTATTCAAGATTAGCAAGAAAACCCTACACGACTTTTTCTTCTTTTGACACTTTTAATTGTTTAAATGAATGCAATAGGCTATGAGAAATAAATGTTAGTAGAACACTAATAGTGTACATAGTTTCGGATTACTGTCTACTGATTCATCTTCATTAATTTCTTTCTATTTTCATTTGTTTATTTAATAATTGCTCCTTGTTTTACTCAATTGCATATACTTAGCTATGCACCAAGACTTTTAGAATCAGAATTGTATTTCATCCATCTCGAGAGCTAATATAGCTACTAGCTATAAGTATATATTCTATACAAAGCTTTATAATATAACTTTTTAGAGTACATTGCTTGGTGTCCATGTTAACAGTGAAGCTAAAGTAAAGAATACTGCACTAGAATCATAATAGTATTATCATTTACAGCATGCCCTGTTTTTTTTCTTTGAGATTATTCTGCTACAAATTCAAACTTTTCTCTGGGAGAATTTTGTACGCGGTACTTTTAGTGGCCCGTGTGCGCTGTGCGATACGCTGTTAAGTGTTCTCTTTCGACGAAAGATATACCCTGATGAGGTACTTCTCCGCGTCTCCGGAGTTTTTACTGTTATTACTGTTCTAAATTAACGTCTGCTTATTTACTTAATATATTATTGTTGCAATAAAATTCTTTCTATCTACAGTTTTTTTTTTCAGCAATCATTGAAAACGATATTAAAATCTAAAGAATAAATATTGATAATATTACATCAAAATGAGAAGAAATAATTCAATTGAAAAACAACGGATATACGGATATAACATTTTCATTTACCAGCAAACATAAAAAAATTCTATCACAAAATCATATTCTTACGCTACAAATGTTCTAGTAATAATGGAATCTTAAAGGAACTAGAAAAGTCGTTCGTCATTTTCTCATCTTCATTGAAATCTCTTCTGGGTCAGTAAGTAGATGTATTATATTTGAAACTAGTTGTCGCCTCCGGGTTTGTTTTCATCTTTTTTATATTATAATGACGATGGTTATTAGGCGAGAATTAAACTTGTAAGTTTTACTTTCGTAACTGATGAAATCGAACCTGATAACAGTTAGATTACGCGCAAGCTATGTGTTAATTAATATGTCATTGGCAGGAAATTATTTTAGGTGAGACATCAGGTATAAACAATTTATCTAAATATTTACAAAAGTCTGTTAATTAAACTTACTAGTGTGAATCTCGCCTAATTATAAGACTGACAGAAAGGGACATACGTTAACACTTGATGATAATTATAATATGAAGACGTCGTTAATGTGAATATGCCTGCGCCGTAGTGCGTGCCTGCATTTGAACAGAAATGTTTTCCAACATAACATTTATTGTTATGATTTATGTAAATCAGCACAATACAATACAAATACTCAATTGTAGATTATGGATTATTTTATACACAAATTATGTTACCGTAAAGCTTTATCGAAATCTGATAAGTAATATTTGAAAGACCAATGAACAAAATAATTATGATTTTACTTGTTAAATATATTTTTTATACATATACTTATTAATAATGTCAAATGATGTGTTTTTTTGTGAAACTTTTTCTTCAATTGCCAACCGATGGCAATATAATGCTTTCTTTTCATCGCCAAAAAATGTATTTATCTAGATAAAAAATAAAATTCAAAACAATTCTCATTTAATAAAATCTTTACGCGTATATTTACTACGCAATTTAGTAATTAAATATTCTATTATATTTTTTAAATAAAGGTAGCCAATATATTGTATATATACGGAAAAAAGATACCCGAATAAAGGATCAAAGATAGGTTCTTTAGGGTTGAAAGATAGTATCGCGGAAGGGTGCGTGACAGTATGTAGTAATTTTCTTATTTGATTCTGTCGGGATATGAATGAGATCGCCTCTCTTGATAGAGAATACATATACGTTACGTCCTGATACAATCAATCAATTTTAATACTATTTGAAAATGCGAGTATGAGGATAATATCTATACATCTATATTAATATTATAAAAAGGTAAAATTTGTTTGTAAATTTATATGTAGGGGTTAAACTCCGATATTACTAATCCGATTAGAAACATTCTTTTTATGTTGGGTAACTCGTTCATTAAGGAAGGTTATGGCTATATTATTACGCTACGACTCATAGGACGAAGCAGTAATCATAAACGCGAGTAAAACCGCGGCAAATGAAAAAATATTTTACTTCGTAGTTAAAAGTGAAGGAATAATTCATAGTGAAATTCAAAATATGCTAAATAATTTGAAGATTTTATTGTGGTAAAGTCTAGCTGTGGATACAACTCGTATAGGCTAACTCGACAGGGGTAGTACCACACTCTCACACCAAATCGATATAAAGTAGTATATAATTGCGTTTCGTATAGTGAGCGAGAAACCCGGAAGCTTATAACGTTCCTTCCAAGATCTTTTCCATTGCTTCCTTGCCTTCTCCATTCCCTATTTTCTTTTAATCCGGGCTCCGGCAGCGCGTTTTAACATCTTTGTTTATTTCTTCATCATAAAAAAGAAAGTAAATAGCTTTTTTTTTACGTAATCAGAGTTCTATAACTGCTGACTCAGTGACCACGACGGATGCAACTTCGTGGAACGTCGGGCAACAAAGGTATTGCTACCATTAGTTATCGCGATAAGGCCCGTTATATTAAATATTAATAGTATAAATCGTTATATTAAATATTAGTTTAAAATATATGATTAGATTTATCGTTGATTAGTTTCTTTATCATATATTTGCGCTCTATCGGTGACTGTTTAGTCTATGACGTTAGTGTTATTGTGACTCTGTGGCATTAGAATTCAGATCCGGTTCCTAGCTTGCGCTCCGCTACATGCCTCCGATGAGTGAACAGATTAAATATTGGTTCGGGCATCATCATCTGTTTACCAACATCAAAACAATAAGATTCGTCAATCAATAAATCAATTTTTGTTGCAACTTAATTGTCATTTTAAAATACAAATACGAATCGGCTAACAGTATAACAAACGGATGTATTCTACTGAAAATACAGATGCAATACTACGGGCTAGTGTATTGTTAAATACGCTAGACAATTTCGACAGAAACAATCGTCACCCTTCTACTCTCCAAACCACTAACTGCTACACAGTTGAGAAAATCAAGTAATTTTGCTTTAGATATTTTTAATCGACTTCCAAATAAGGAGTTTCTCGATTCGTCGGGAACTTTTTTTATGTATGTACACCGATTACCGAAAATAGCTGGAAGGGTTAGAATGATTCTTTTTTGTTTGAAATACTTCTAGATTGGTGCCACAGATTTTAATCAAAATCTATTTTTACTAACTGCAATAAAATAAGTGGAGCTTTTTAGTTTCGTTAGAGACTTTTTATGTACTATGTTCACTCAAAAACGTCAAGATCGATTTGTTTCATTCTTATTTGGATAAAAACTTTTTTGTATAATAATAAATTTTTATTAAAATCATTTTAGTAGTGTTTAAGTCAAAATAATTGGAATGAGTATGGTTGATGGGATATTAATGAAAAACCGTATCCGATATATTATTGCGAAAACTGATAAAACAGGAAAACGCGTTAACCGTTATACAACTAATAACCCACTTCAAAAAAGGATCAGGTTTTACGTTCGATTGTATGTATTTTTATGTTTATTCATCGATTTTTTCGATTGCGGATCGATTTTAAAAACTATTTTTTTCTTTTTCATTCAAAAAAGTGACACGTAAAAAGTTTAACTTGGCACCAACCTCAAGATGTCTTCGCTAATATATAATTTTTGCTTCTAATATCATTTATATTAAATTCGTTATTGAGGTCCGTTTCATTTGTTTTAAGTTTTTCGTCTTCAACGAAAATTGTTTTCATCAATAGTTTTAATCTTTGAAAGTAACTGAATTGATCATATTATAATCGAACAAAATTCTATTCTAACATTGATGTAATTCAATTATCCAAGGCTTTGTGACGTCACGGCGCGATCTATCTCGACGTGATATTACCATAACATGTTGAACAGACAAACCGACAGCTTTGTGGAACAACGAACGTTACTCAATACACGTCAAAATATATAATATGCTTGTACAGGGTTGAACTGAATTCGACAATTGTTTCAAAGAAATATACTCGAACGCTAATACAATATAAGTTTTAAGGTTTGAAAGAGCTTACTTTAATCAATAATTAACGAATCTGAGGAATGATTATATTATACATAACTTTATACGTATATGTTATAAGCTAATGGATTTTGGCACGCAGATTGCTAATAACTTTAGACGACGTTGCCTAGCAATCAGCTCGCGACTGAGTACATCAGGCGAGAGCATCTTTGCAATAACAAGCGAATATATATTAATATTTATATAGATACTGCGTTCATACTATTCGACACTAAATATCTGTTATCATTTCCAACTTTGACAAGCTCGTCAACTGACTTATTACACCAAAGATGGTATTCAGTTCTCGTTTGTTATATTCAGTCCTTAACTGGTTGGTAGCCAGCGTCTCCCATAATGGACGACGAGTTCTGGCAGCCAAAATTTTGCTTGAGCTTACACTATATTCTTAATGATATAATATCATTGTATTGAGCATATATGTATCAACAATATGTGTTTCAATTTAGTGATAAGAACAATATATTTTCTTTTCGAAATAAAATGTTTTATACTTAAAATAACAATATATGATTCAATTTTCGGTTATCCATAGGCCTTTTTCCGTTCCGATTAATTTGACAGTCAATGAAAAAGTGTAACTCTTATGCGATAAATAATGTTATCTTAACGTTAAAAAGCTGCGACATATAATAAAATTTTGTTTATAATTTTGAAAATCGCAATATACGTATGTAGATTTGTTATTAAAATAAAAATCTTATTTGTACCAAAATGTAAAAAATATTATGTTCAAGTACATACCTAAATGTTCAATTCATGTATACAGGTCATACGACTTGTACAGTCAGAACCTAGTTATTTATAATCTGTAAAAAAAAAAAACAACTTTTCCACGATCTCACTACTATATACACTCCACACGAAATTCGAAGAAAATGATTCGAAATGACCAAAATACATTCACTGGTAACAGTATCATAAACGCATAAATCCTAAATAAATCGGGCAACAGTGTCAGGTGGCGTGGGAAGACACACCCTCATCAAGCATACAGACAACGACCGCCATTTCCGTGTTTTATTAACGCTGTAGCCTATCGATCGACAGTTTAATTCTGTAGCGTCGAGACGGACCGATTTAACTGACTGCGACTCGGTATGTATACTAATTAACTGACTTGACGAAAAAGAGGTTCTTTTTTGTAGGAATAGCGGACAAACGAGCAGGCGAGACACTTGACGTTTAGGGGCTCTCCATTCAATCACGTGAGGGCCAAAGGGGGGAGGGGAAAGGGCCTGGGAAACAATCAGCAAATATCACAAGGGTAGGGGGGTTTTCTAAGATATCACGTGTATTTATTTTAGAAAACTTTTGTAAGATATATGTTTATACGCGGTTGCATAATTTTTCAGAATAATTATATATTTTTATGTGTGTCTATAGGTTTTCGAAAGTGCAAACAATAAGTTGACAAAGTTTTATCTCAATTGGATGAACGGTTTGGTAGTGCAGAAGATAGGAACACACAAACAAACTATAATTTTTGTACATTAAATATACATATAAACAATTAATTGAAAAAACAAAAACCCGACTGCGTAACAAGACCATCAGCAGTACTGTATCAATATTAGTTTTGTCTAAAAGCCCATAAGTGAGAATCGTGACTATCCTTTTTATTTTTTTAATTAAAGCAAACTAACAACGTATATATAAAACATTTACAACAAAAAAATTGAATAATAATAATTCAACTTTAAATCGTTGTTTGAACCTAAACGGTAATTTTGATTGAAAAACGGTATATGAAACCTAAAAATATTTTTTAAATACCAATTCTACGATATCCCATTTTACGTAGTTCGTTGATTTTATTTTTTTTCTTTTTCACATTACGGCATCCAATAGAAGCATTTTGACTTTTCTAAATTTATTTTTTTACTCTCTATGACGAATCAAACGCCTTGTCATTTATCATATTAGTGTTGTGAATGTTTCCGGACCCCCGACACAAGGTCATGAGATCTTAATGGGGGCCGTTAAGTGTGATGCGTTATTATTAAAAAAAAAAATAGTGCCACAATGGTACATATGTACATACATACAGACAAACAAATGTGTGAATGTATATATGATACATTCACACATTTGTACATACATAGGCTGATAAACACATTACCCTCCTTATCCTAGCGCGATTGGATAATAAAGTATACAAATTTCAATCTATGATGCTTGCTATAAATAGTCTCGTGTATTGATTTTCTGAGTCTATTTCTGTAGGAAGTGTCTATGATAGTCTGTTTCAAAATAACTTATTTAAAATAGATTTCTGAACAGAAAATCGTTTAAAATTAAGGATTATGGACTGAGATTAAAATTAGTATATTGGTGCAGGAATGTAAAAGGATAATTACTAGATAATTGACTCGAAAAATACTTATAAAAGTAAGGTATTATATTCAAAGTTACAAAAAGTAAAAAGTAACAAGAATTTAATATATTCGATCGTACCATTATGCATAGTTATAAATAAAATTTTAATACACAGTTTGTTTTAAATATTACGAAGATAATTTATATAAAATATAAAATACCGAAACCATTTTCATCGTTCTCTTCAACGGCTTCTTGTTCTTTCATATATGTTTGCTTCATATTGTATGTTTTTATTTATGTCGACGTTACCTGAAAAGAGCAATTCACATATTTAATCCATTTTATAATGTTATTTCGAATCTAATAAGCAATAATGCATCAACCCACAAACATTTTAATTCGGAGATATTAATGTATTTTGATAATGCAACACGTATTTAAAATTATTAGAAAAAATTTTCAATTTATCTAAACTAAATGAGTACGAAAAATCATTTTTTAAATTTAATGTTTTAAATTTCAAGTGCGTTTCATATTAAGCAATTTATACAGTTATCTCATATATTTGAAAAACTTAATATTAGATTTTTTATATATTAAAAATCCCTGACTTTTGTAAAAATAGAACAGAAAAGATATATACTTCTCCAAATTAATTTATGAGGTATAGGTTTGACATCTTTAAACGGCATTTTCTAAAAATCTATTCTGTGTAGCTTAACATAGTATTGCTTATCATTGTCGATTTGTTATCCACGTTACGCGATCAGTATTATAAAAAAAAATAAACAAAAAAGTCCCGCTCATTTCCTTCGCGGTTTCTTCTCAGAACCTCTGACTGACTTGTCATTCGAAAAAAAAACGTAAATGTCAAATTTGAATTAAAAACATTGTGATTTTATATCGATTAAGGGTAAATATCATGCTACTTTGCAACCTGACATTCCAAGACGCCCTTGGTTCTTTCTTTTAAGACGTGCTGATCGCTGGGTCACTTCCACTATTTGTCGTCTGCGTCTTGGCCATACATGTACTCCCAGTCACCTTTTTAGAGTTTCATTAGAGTTCGTGACCACTCACTGTGCGAATGTGGTTTAGACGAACCATCCCATACCCTGTTTAACTGTCCCAGACTTCCTTATCCCCTCTATGACGTTCTCCCTCCTAAAATCCCCCGTCCTATAAATGTTGATTGTTTAATGATGTTTGTGTTTAGTCCACTGTGTTTGTTTCTGTGTTAAATGTAATAAAATTAAGTTGTAAATAAAACATGCGATTGTCCCATTAATGTTAGTTGTATTTTATACTACATACTTATTATATTTATAATCATTTTTTGTGTTGTTTTAGGACTAACAATGAAATTCACACTATTTTAGGGTGTTTTCAAAATTTAGTCAAGGTTGGATTCTCGATCCCACCGATCAATCTCCATCGTGTTTTCTCCATTCCACGTGACATGTGCTTAATTGGCACTACTAAAAGCTATAAACCAAAGAATTGAATTGAATTGAATTGTGATTTTATTAATTGCAGGACATAATATATAGTACAGTCTGACTGAAGAATGTATTGCATTATCAAAACCAAGGTATTGATTAATAATTTTTTCTCTCGACTTTCATTGACTAATACTAAGCAATTAATAAATTCTCAAGTACACTGTATTTTAATCCCTTTATCAGTTGAGTAAATAAATATTTGAATGAAGCTTTCAGTTTAAGAATTCTTGAACCTCTCCGTCAAATTAGAGTAAAGGGTGATTAACCTCTGTTTAAGGATTTATTGAAATGCCTTTGTGTTCGTCCAGAGATCTAGACATACTTATACTGCATTAAAATAGGTTCGACAAGATGAAGGTCAGTCACGTGACTGATAGACAGAATTACTTTCATATGTATACGTTTAAATAAAATTAATAGCTGTTTACTTAATACATATAAATGTTTACAGGATATTTATATGAAAAAAACTGTTTTTTTTTTTTAATTTAATTGTCTGTATGTTTGTTTAATTGTTCAAATCTATCTCTGTCTATATATAATTTTCGAATCGTTAGATAGTTAATGCTTAGCTAATTTTATTAGAAGTAATATAGACTAATTTTATTTTAGAAAACGAACGGTTCCGCGTAAAATAATTAAAAAAAATTAGTTTATAATACAATATGTAGATTATGAAAGACCAGCAAAATTATTATTCTATCCAACAGAAACAACATTTTTAGAGGAGGAAATGCATTCTCTAAACTCTTTTCTGTATTCCTGATAACTACACATTAAGGCGTGAAATCATTACAAACAATTTTTACGCATTACTAATTTTACAAATGATTAATACAAATTCAAACAGTCTCAAACTTGACACTTAAATTTTATAACACTTGTTTTATCATTTTAATGGTAAAATAACCAATTTTGGATGATAAAATTTTTTATACGGTACTTCACTTTTACATTCCACACGCTATAAAACCTTTCCCTTAAAAACACTATAAAATCTTATGTGATTTTTT
Organism: Hypolimnas misippus; assembly: GCA_037950945.1. Classification (NCBI taxonomy): domain Eukaryota; kingdom Metazoa; phylum Arthropoda; class Insecta; order Lepidoptera; family Nymphalidae; genus Hypolimnas; species Hypolimnas misippus. Next base: position 13,301,931 of record JBBEEQ010000029.1, read on the forward strand.
TATAGTTCGTCGAGTGACCAAGACGGAATATTAATAGACCGTTTTTAGAGCTCAGTAATAAAAGTAGAGAAAGCAAATCTGTACAGAAGCGTCACCTTTTTATTATCTGCTATATTCACGTTACATTTTTAAGTCGTGATATATGTATATATATTTAATAATGTAATGATGTTTAATGAATTAAAATGTAAGAAAATAATCCATACAAATAAAGAAAATTGAAGTGTCTGATTGTAATTTATTTATACTTTTTATTATATACCACATTTTAACAAAAAAAGAAAAATTACAATAAATAAGAAAAAAATAGTACAATAGGCGGTCTTATCGCTTTATAGCGATCTCTTCCAGACAACCGCAGTGATATAGGAAGAATGGAATGTAGGTGTAAAAAAGACCACATACATAGATATAAATATTAAGACAAATACATAAACTTTTACATACTAAATACATACATACATATAACACTTAATACATACATAAATACATACATACGTACAAACATAACGCAAATAAAAATAATTAATAATCCTAATGTCGTCGTCTTCATATTAAACTTATTCCAAATTAACAGCCTTTAAATGCGTATACAAGTTTATACGGTACTTACATCAAAATATCAATTTTTAAATTTTTTGTCTATCTGTATGTCCAAACAGACGGACGATTAATTGTTCCGGCTAATCTCTCAAATGACTGGACCTACGTGCACTGCACGTACTATACGTACGTGCACTATACGTACGTACGTACAAAACTTTTAATCATGTAGTTTAAAAACGATTGTGACTGGCACATGCATTCAGGGGTAAAGATTTCATTGATTTATTTATGTTTTATACAATATTTTAGTTTCTGAAAATTACTTCACTTGATAGACATAACTTTATAAAAATTGTATTATATAAAAAAAATGCTTAAACTGAAATACCTTATACTAAAGTAAAGTAAAGAACAGCCTGTAAATATCCCACTGCTGGGCAAAGGTTTTCCGTTCCATTAAGGAGAAGGTTTAGAGCTTAATCCACAACGCTGCTCTACTGCGGGTTGGTAGATATACACGTGTCACGATTTCTCCCGGCACATGCAGGTTTCCTCACGATGTTTTCCTTCACCGCCGAGCACGAGATGAATTTAAATACAAATTTAGCACTTGAAATGTCAGCAGTGCCAGCCGGGGTTTGACCCGCGACCATCGGTTGAGATCGACGTGTTTTCGACTAGGCCATCTCGGATCACAATAACATATCGCTGCTTTTCAAGAATATCGATGCAACTAAAAATGATAAATTTTAGGGAATGGGGTTTTAAAAATTTCTTTATTAATTTGTTGGTGCATAGTTGCAAAATTTAAACGATCCCTTGATATTATGACTTTATTGATTTAAAGAAAATTCATCAACGCAACTCTTTTCATAATAAAACACCAAAGATTTATTGTCTTTTGACATAGTTAGTTCTATTTGTTAGAATTTTGAGACATAATTTTTTTTTCGGCATATATGTATAAAGGTATCACAAAAAAATAAGCGTTAAAAAGCCTAACTAACTCTCTCCTCCATTCCTTTCTTTACTTTCTATTCCCTTTCATCCGTTATCCCTACTTGAGCTGACAACACTTTTATAGCTCTGGTACTGTAAACGTTCATTTCGGCGGTGGGTATCACTTAACCTCAGCAGACCTTATATATTTTAAACTTTCGCAATTTATACTATTCATATTTAATGTAACGGGTCTTATCGCGATAACTACTGGTAGCAATACCTTTATTGCCCGACGTTTCGACGAAGTTGCATTCGTCGTGGTCACGAGCCGACTCCGTCAGCTCAGTGAGCTGACAGCTTGATGATGAATTAGATGACTTTCTCATTTTATTAAAATAAATAGCCATACATAAACTCAATAAAAATAACTACATTTACCTTCTCTCAAGCCCTTTTCAATTTGTACCAGACTAGGTTTCTGAAGGTTTCTCCAATCCACCAACGACCTCCAAACCGGTTGGTGCAACACTGGGATTGTAGGCTTCACTCTGCACGGGTCAGTTACTCGATGGATATATGATTCGGTAAACATTTCCCTATTTAATTCGGTGGTTGATTTCGTTGTTGGGATTTTTATTTTTCCTGAAAATATTCATTAATAGGATCCGGAAAGTGAGAATGTGTTTTTAAATATTTTTGTACTCTGTGTTCGTTTGTATAAAGCCTTACAAAATATAGACTCCATTTAATAAAACAAAATTTTATGTTTAAACTTAACATTGTACACGCGTCGTATTGTGTAATTTTTATTTTATATCGATTTCGAAATACTAATTAAAATAAGAAAGGTATTTAAATAAATTTTTGATTAAAATAAGCACTATAGTAAAAAAAGTAATACTGCGATTTATAACTTAATAAAGTTACTCCTGTAGAAGTTACTAATATGGAATGTTTAAAATTTAAATCGAATATCTTTAACAGGGAAGGGTTACGTAAAATCGGGAGAGGAGGGGGGGAGGGATCTTATTGTATAGAAATCGATCAAACGAGGTGTTTTCATACAAAAAACTGAAATCAACTGTTGAAATCTAGCATGATTTGATGGCTTAACATAATTAGTTCTCTGTTGTACTACGAAGTAAAGGTGAAAATGAATAAACAAAGAGGTCAATCGATAGTGAATTAACATTAATAAGAGAAGCCAGAGAAATGTGACTTACGTGAAATAAGATTAAGAACGAAGCCTGTTACAGAATAAGTAAATAGTTCCATTGTATACATCGACTAAAATCTTACAACATAGTCAGAGTTCCTAGGCAAGGACCTTTTCTCCTTTCAAGAAGATAGAAACCTGATACACTACGCTGTTCCATTCTAGATTTTAGATTTTCTCAGATAGCAGAGATCTCTGTTTAGGCAGCTAATTGTACTTATATCTATTATTGTATGTATGTATGCTTGGTGTATAAGAATCTATACTCTCCTTTTTAATCTTCTTTACATGTAATGTACACATGCAGGTTTCCTCACAATGTTCACCTCCATCGAGCTCGAGATGAATCAAAATTGATTTAGCACTTAAAAACTTCAAAGTGTGTTCGCTTTATCGTTAATAAGACTGACATTTTATCTACTCAGTCAAAAAAATCTCGGTCTTAACAACTTACTATTTCGCCTTTGTCTTCGGTTCCTTATGGGTGTTTTGATGGCCTTCATTATACCTTTCCACGCATCACTTGCGACGTTCTGTTATTAAAAAAAAATTAGTTATTGGTAAACATAATATTTATCTTCACCAATGCTCTACTTTTTACGGATAAGAGTCGAAAACTGCAATTGTTGCAAGATTTTTTACTTTGAATCATAAAACAAAATTAATAAACGAAAAATGTCTGTTTAAGACAATCGATTGCAATATAAAAAAAGTTCATTAACTATGAATTTTGATATAGAACGACTCTCCTTTTTGAATTTCTATATAGAATTTCTGTATATCATCAAAAATTCATCAATGCCCAAAATTGATATTTTCATTAACTGAATACAAAAATTCTTCTATAAATTATAATTACATTACTTTCGTGCTTAGTACAATCAAGAATTACCAAACCCCATACTGTAGATTAACAACAAACAATAAGAAGATAAAATCAATTTTTTCTAAAAACATTAAAGAGAATATACAAAGATATACCCCAAACTCCATTGGTAAATTGAGGATGAGGTCGTTTAAACTGCAACTCGTATCAAAGACGCAAATTAGTAAAAAGAAACACAGTACACATATAATTAGACCCATCACTCTCCAGCAACCGAATACACTACAATCCTTTACGAAAAGAATAATTGATAACTCACGCTACTATTAATATCAAAGATGTAATTTTGTCTTTCTGTTTGTCTGTTGCTTTATCACAACATGATTGTTGAAATAACTTAAATGTGACTTGTTGTTTTAGGCGAGAATTACAATTGTAAGTTTTGCTCTTTTTGTAAATAATTATATTAGTCATTTCTTATCGCTTGAAACCAGAAAGAATTGACTTTCAGTGCCTTATTTTTGACAATTACAGCTTTCGTAGCTACTCACGACGTATCTGTGACTAGGTTACAGAGTATTTTTGTATTGTCTACGTTAAAGTAAAACTTACAAATTTAATTCCCGCCTACGACCTACATAAAGATTTACGTAAGTCAACTATCATTGCTTTACACCTGAAAGCATTTACTGTCAATACCATACTATTCGTGTTACCTAGCTGATAACAATCTGTTTATAGAATTGCTTTATATCAATTACGAGTAATGGTATTAATACTTACAAGTGTGATTTACGCTTTATAGATAAATCACCAACTGGCTAAGTACGAATGGGTGGGTGTAAAAGCGCAAAAGTTCGTTTGACGTGAAATCAATTAAGTTTTAATATTTACATTAAATGTTATATTTTTGAGAGAATATAAGGCTTTTGCATTTTATTTATTTATTATTATTTACGTGAAAAATTCTTCATTTATAACATTTGTATTATTCGTATTAGCCATGCGAATCCGTTGCGAGTCGCTAGTGAAGTATAAAATATGAATAAATACCCTCAAATACTTTGTAATTTTAGAATACTGGTACACTTTTTTTTCTATTCTTCTGTATGTTTATGACGTGCCTGTTTCCGGACCCCAAACTTCCTTTCACTAGGGGCCGTTGAATACAAAACTTATTTATTCAAGCCGAAATCTACACGAGCAGAACCGTAGACAAATGCCTGTGTACAGTAACTGAAAATATTATTCGAGCATCCGCTCTGTTATTAAAAATATCTATATTAATACGCTTCGTAGAATTAAACAATGGAATCAGAATCGTAATACCTTTACTAATATTATAAACGCGTAAGTTCGTATGTATGTATTGGATCTTTGTTACTCTTTTATACATAAACTACCGAATGGATATTAATTAAAATTTACAATAATATAACTTATACATCAGAATAACACATAGGTTATAACTTATAAATATATTGGGTGAATTGTCCAAAATATAACGATAAATGTTAAGTATAAAAAAATCTGCCATCTGCGAGCTATTCTTGCATGCGCTGCAATAATCGTTAATGTTACACGTAGCATATATAACACGTATAATGGAAATGTATATCTAAAAAAGCCCGCGTTAGCATAGATCTATATGTATATGACCTAAACTAATCCTGCGCAGACAAAGCCGCACGCACCAGCTAGTAAAGTTATAACTTATAAATATATTGGGTGAATTGTCCAAAATATAACGATAAATGTTAAGTAAGTATAAAAAAATCTGCCATCTGCGAGCTATTCTTGCATGCGCTGCAATAATCGTTAATGTTACACGTAGCATATATAACATGTATAATGGAAATGACCAAAACTAATCCTGCGCAGACAAAGCCGCACGCACCAGCTAGTAAAGTTATAACTTATAAATATATTGGGTGAATTGTCCAAAATATAACGATAAATGTTAAGTAAGTATAAAAAAATCTGCCATCTGCGAGCTATTCTTGCATGCGCTGTAAAAATCGTTAATGTTATACGTAGCATATATAACATGTATAATGGAAATGACCAAAACTAAACCGGCGCAGACAAAGCCGCACGCACCAGCTAGTAAAGTTATATATTTAAACCACGTTTATCGAAAAACAAAATTATATTTACAAACCCACCTATATCTGCTTTATTTATAGCATTCCCTGGTAATAATGTTATTTTTAATATTTATTTGTTGAAAATTATCTTTCGGAGAATCAAGAAATGTTTTGTTATTATTCTATTGTGATTATTATTTATTGAGTGTCCAAAATTCTAAATTGTCCCGACGCCCGAAAATAGGTAAAAATTTAAGTAACAATCCATGCAATAAATACTAATTAATAAAGGTAATCTAAAACTATATTTGAGCCGAGATGGCCTAGTGGTTAGAACACGTCCATTTCAACCGATGATCACGAGTTCAAACCCCGGCTAGCACCGCTGTGTTTTCAAGTGCTAAATTTGTGTTTAAATTCATTTCGAGCTCTGCGGTGAAAGAAAACATCGTGAAGAAAACTGCATGTGCCTGGAGAAATTCTGACACGTGTATATCCGCCAACCCGCAGTGGAGCAGCGTGGTGGATTAAGCTCTTACCTTCTCCTTAATAGAAGAAGAGGCCTTTGCCCAGCAGTGGGCCATTTACAGGCTGTTATTTTACTACTTTTTACTTTAAAACTATATCTATATTTAAGACTATCGTGATGTAATAACCTTTAACGTTCCTCAATAAACGAATTAACTAACGGAAAAAAAATCAAATCGGTCTAGTAGTTTCGGAAACTACTCGATGTTAACAAACAAACAATGAAATCTTTCTTTTTAATTATTATGAAAAAGAAAGATTTAATTGTATTATATAAGTGTCAATATATGAAAGTTAGTAATAACATAACTTAAAATAGACGATAAAAAAATTTATTACCTACTTATATACATTTATATCACAGAAACTTGTAACCAAAATCACATAAGACCTGACTACATTAAAATATTCAAAGCCTTACAAATGCGAAACTAAATTAAGTACGAAATAAAAATTCAAAAACATCTAAATACAAATTGCAAAATTTGAATTTTTTTTAGTATTTTTCGTGTCCAGTAATCAAAGTAACAACTGTCGTGGAAAATGAAAGTTCGTAATTTAGGTATGAAATTTCAACGTTGAAAATATTTATTTAGTGCTACGTATGAAAGATATGAAAGAAAAGACTATTTTAGGGGCCTATTTTCTTTTGTATATCTACGGGCCGCTGAGGTAAATTTGTATCTATGGTTGGAAAGGGGGAAATATTTATATGTTTTCAGTAAATGTAGGTAATTTTTAATTTGTAACCAAAAAGGAGGTTCTCAATTCGACTGGAACGATTTTAATTAAAAAGGCTATACTCTCCGAATGGTTCCATAGAATTTTCATCAAAATCGATTCAAGTGCTTAGTTTAAATAGCTGGAACAAGTTTTTCATTTACTTATGAAGTCGGTTCTCTTTTTTTTAAGTATTGTTATATCATACTGATGTATGTGTGCTGAGTTTTATTGAAATCATTTTATTTTGTCCACATGAAGCAAGCACAGACAAACGGACTAGTTAATGTAAGATACGTGTTATAAATAAATTGAGAATAAACATGTTGATCTTAAATATGTAAATTATTAATTAGCTACAGAATGTTGTAACTGTAAGAACTTGACCAAAATTTTTGCTTCTATATTAAATAATTTCTATTTATTTTTTTTAAATAATAAAGTACTAATCGTTCGCCAAAAAGCCAAAACAATTTTATTCTATCCAATCTTTAGAGCATCGCCCACCCAACTGTTTAAAGATTACCAAATAATTCATTAAAATCTTTTTTGGAGTCAATAATAAACATACATATGAGATGGTCAAGTGGAAAGAGCATGTTGATCTCAACCGATGATCGCGGGCTCTAACCCCGGCTATCACCCGTATATCCGCCAACTCGCAGTGAAGCAGCGTGGGTGGTTAAGCTCTAAACCTTCTCCATAATAGAAGTGGAGGCCTTTGCCATTTCACATTTACAGACTGTTATTCTACTTTACCTTTTTATACACACACATATATGGACGCTGATAAGCAATACTGTGTCAAGCCACACGGACTTCATTTTGAGAAAATGGCGTCTAAAGATGTCAAGCCTATTGTTTATAAATATGTTCGAAGAAGAATATATCCACCTTTTCCTTTATTTTTTGATGAAAGATAGAATCAATTTAAAGCAAATTGATATCTTTAATTTACTATCTAATAAAAAGTTTTTCAAAAGTTAAAGATTATTGTATAAATTGCAAAATATGGAACGCACTTGAAATTCGAAACAATTAATTAAGATTTTTTTTGTATACCTATTTAGTTTATATGACTTCAAATTTATTTGAATAATGTTAAATAGATGATGCAGTATAAAAATACATCAATATCTCCGAATTTCATTTTTTGTGGGTTGACACATTATTGCTTATCAGCATCCATATATACAGATCGATTTTTATATAATATATGGACGCTGATAAGCAATACTGTGTCAAGCCACACGCACTTCGTTTTGAGAAAATGGCGTCTAAAGATGTCAAACCTATTCTTGATAAATTCGTTTGAAGACGTATATATTTATATTTTCTTTTCTATTTTGATAAAATGTAGAATTAATCAAAAACAGATAAATTTATTTAATATGTTATCTAATAATAAGTTTTTAAATATTTGAGATTATTTTATAAATTGCAAAATATGAAACGCACCTGAATTTCGAAACATTGCGTTAAGGAACTTTTTCCCATACTTATTTAGTTTAGATAACTTGATTTTTTTTTTGGATAATGTTAAATAGGTGACGTAGTATCAAAATACTTCAATATCTTCAAATTTGACTTTTTGTGGGTTGACACATTATTGCTTATCAGCATCCATATAGAAATGTCACTTTCCCATAGACACTTAGCCTATGACATTAATGCGCCATGATATAAAACTGTCTATTACTTTTCTCCAGACGCACTCCGCGGCCTCCACAGAGTAATAAAAATATTATCTTCTCTTTCGTAAGAATATATTTCAGGGAGAAATATAACTTTTCATATATTTTGTCGTTGCTTGATTTGAAGTTATTACTTACTCGACTCGTGTCGACTTCGTTTGCGTATAATTAAGGTTTATTTTTGGACATTTCGAACCGACTTCAAAAACGAAGGAGGTTGTCTTTATACTATTTGCCAACTCAAAACTTACTTTTTTTTTTAATATTTTGGAATTTATTTTTGTAAGGATCTGTTGATAGTTAAGGCACAGATCCTTTCAATGAAATAAAAGCTGATGTTGTCATCATGTAAAACATCTATATCTTCATAAATTATAGCTATGAACCATCTCGATTGCTTCATCTTTCAAACAAAAGAAGCGCATCAAAATGGGTCTATTCGTTAGGGAGCTACAATGCCCCAGATAGACATACAGACACACAGACACACTGACCAAAAATGAGAGATGTTCTTTTTTTGACGGGAGTTAAAAACAGTACATAATTAGCTTCCATTGTTTATTAGTATAGATATTAGCACTAAAATTTTGTTATACACTAATTATATTGTTACCAAATAGCCGATACGTAATTATATTCTGTTAGACGTGCAATTGATCTCAATGAGCATGTGATTTCCATAACGAAGCGTGTAGTGTATGCGATCTATAATTATAATATTGTATATCGCGCTTACGGTCCGGCTGAGCACAATTATTTGGCTAATATTGATGGAACACTATCTTGCTGAGTCAAGATGACTATATTTTGATGTCTACTGGAGATAGGACACGTCGATCTAAAGGGTTTTCTGATTTTATTAGAGTTTCGTGCCCGAAGAATGCCAACGATATCCTATTACTAAATCTGTGCTGTTTAGCTCTCTGTCCGTTCGTTCGTCTGTCCGTAATATGTATTTCAATTGCTGCTATAACATGAAGTACTAATAAAAACTTAAAAATTAAAATAAACCGACTTAGAAAACGAAACAAGAAAACTAATATGCTTAAAAGTAACATTTAGAAGTTGGTGCCAAGTAAAACCTTTTACATGTGTGATTTACTCGACACACGACGTGCAAATACACTAGCTACTATCAAACATACCAAAATCTGTATTGGTATGTCTATAATATTTAAAAACTTCCATTGATTTCTCTAGGATTATCTCTATTAAAAAAACAAAATCGGTCCACAATGGCGGAGAAATCGTTGAAAAAACATAAATAGAATACATACAGCTGAATATAAAATCCTTTTTTGAAGTCGAGTGATCAAGTAAGTCACGATTTTTTTTAAAATAACTATTATATAGTAATGATGAAATAACTGGTATAAGTCGTCCGCGTAAACGAAATTGCGTTATTTGCTCATGAATTATGTTGCTTTTTAGGGTTCCGTACCTTAAAAGGAAAAACGGAACCCTTATAGGATCACTTTGTTGTCCGTCTGTCTGTCTGTCTGTCTGTCTGTCTGTCGGGATGTCAACCCTTTTTTCTCAGAAATGCATGGACGTATCATGTTGAAATTAATATCATATACTCAAGTCTACGATGACATGCGGCCGTGAAAATATTAAAGTTCTAAGTCAACGCAATCAAAAGATAATGGCAAATATGTCGAATATTTTGACCATTTTTGCGTTTTCGCAAGGGAATCAAAACCTATAGGGTACTTCCCATTGACCTAGCAAGACGAAATTTGGCAAGAAGTAAGATCTTATGGTACGAATAAAGGAAAAAATCTGAAAACTGTAAATTTCTGTATGTATGTGTGTCTGTTTGTAAGTTTGTCTTTCAACTTTTTTCGCAGGAACGCGTGAAGGTAACAAATTTTTATCAATGTTAAGTATTCAGAGCTATAATTACTAAGAGCTGTGAAAAAATCAGACTTCTAAGTTTACACAGTCAAAAGATACGGTCATTTATGTCGCATATTTTAAGTATTTTAGCGTTTTTAACGTTTTTACAAGGGAATCAAAACCTACAGGGTACTTCCCATTAACCTAACATCATGAAATTTGGCCAGGAGCATGGTCTTATAGTATAAATAATAGAAAAAATCCGAAAACTGTAAATTTCTGTTCGTGTGTCGGTCAGTCTGTACATCTGTCTTTCAACCTTTTTCTCAGGAACGCGTAAATGTATCAAGTTGTAAATTATATCAAATATTCAGAGCTGCATTCACTTGAAGCTGTTAACAAAACCTTATTTATAAATCAATACGCATTATTTTTGGAAAATAAACTAAGTTTGTGTGTGAGATAATAGAGCGTATCAAGCGGAAAATAATATAATCTTAGAATTAAAATTTTATTTACTTAGAACAAATTAACATAGAAGTTGATCACGGTCAAAAAACAATTTTACAATCAATGATGAGAAATTTGTATCAAAACGAAAACATAGGGGCAGCAAACCTTTATAAACAACGCAATGCAATCTATATGCCGCAGCTAACAAAATGATAGCGCGATTCAGCGTACAGTCAGCGCCATCTCTGGACAATATTATGGCATTACGTAGATAAAATTCTTGATTAATGTTACTAGAGGTAACATCATTTTAAAATTTAAAATTTTAGTTAAAACTGTCCAAATATTTTAAGTACAAATAACAATTAATTTCGCAATAAGCAAACAGCCTATTGACAAATAAATATTTAATCTTATTGTTTTCATGAAAAAGTTAGTTAAAATTATTCTAAATATGAAAATAAAGAAATAATAAATAAAAAATATTATTTAAACGCGCTAAAAATAATAAAATAAACTATTCCTTTAAAAGTTTCATCATCAATTATCGTTAATTTTATCGTCATAACATAATTTACATTAAATATAAAAGCTTCACACGATTTGATTTAAGTACTCGTATTAACTTAGTTCGAAAATTTAAAAATTAAATTCAATCAAATCGAGTAAATTAATTTACTTCTTACTACTGTGTAGATAATACATGTAAGTCTTCTGGTTATTAGTAATATAAGTTTTTTTTTATAAAAAAAACAATTAGTTTTATTCGAATTAGGGACTACTTATTTTCGTCTTGGCAACACTAATATATACTTTGATTGATAATGTAAATCTAAATATTTTACGAACGTAGTGTAGTGGAAGTGGAGTGTAGTAGAATATAAATAAAAATAAAACAAGAATAAAATAAAATGTAATTATGTATATAATAATTGATTATTTTTAACCGACTTCGAAAAAAGAGGAGGTTTTATGTTCGGCTGTATGTATTTTTTTTATATTTTTACACCGATTTTTCCGTCATTTGTGAACCGATTTTCAATTTTTTTTTTGTTTTAAAGGGTATACTTCCAAATTGGTCCCATTGTCATGAAGTCAGGATCTGATGATGGAATCCTGGAGAAATCGAGGGTAATCTTCAAATATTATAGGCACACCTTTACCGATTTAGGTATTTTTGACAGTAATTCATGCATTTGCTCACGAAAAGCTACATTTGATGAGGTGGAGCTGATGATGAAGATTACAAATGGGTACCGGAACCACTTAATAACGAGTATTTTACGTGTTGCGATTCGATTGCTTCAATATGACTGCTAAGCAATTTATTCTCGGCACAATGTATACGGTGAAGTGGAGCTGATGATGCGATACCAGGAGAACTGCTATTGAAAACATGATATTAGTCTACCCGTGACCACGAACGCTGCAAAGTGCTCGAAATGCCGGGATGATAATAATAAATAATATACGCGATTTAAATCCGTTTAAAACAGTTTTATTTCAATGAATAATAATCGCGAAAATTTAAGACAACGATAAGGTACACAAGGTAATTAAAAAGCGGAAAAATCTTCAAGATTTAATTTTCGTAATGGACCAACTATTTTTATTTATATACCTATTATTTCTAGCCAATATGGCTAAAGCGGCTACAAATGTTTTGAGTTTATGGAGAGCTGAGACGTCGCGTCCGTTGGTGGACCCTTTGATGACTAATTTTTATCGCAAATGTGCACTTTAGGTCTAAGTAAGAACCCTCTGTACGGAACCCTCGGTGCGCGAGTCCTACTCGCACTTGACCAGTTATTTAAAGCTTAAATTTATTCTTAGACACCCGTACTTCATTTTAAATTAATATTTTTGTAAAGAAAGAAAAAGTTTATTGTCAAACACAAAGACTAAATATTAAAAAAATATCCAAACAAAATAAATAAGTGTAATAAATATTAAATTAAACAATATTAAAAAATATTATATATTAACCGCTCAGAATATGAGGTCCTATTACGAGTAATCTATCTCCTTTTCTTCATTGTAATCATGAACGAGAAGCATTTACAGCTATAAATACTATAAAAAACTGTTTAACGATTAAGCAATCAATAGGCAAGTAATATAAACGAACAGACAATTTCCGCATTTAAAACGTAAGTAGGCACCGATAGATTCAGCAGAAATTTCAATTTCGATCCCAAATAATAACAAGGGCTACAATACAGACCTATAGAAGCCAATGTTTTGAATGCGACCCTCTTCTTTGCCTATTGTGCCCGATAAAAGACACCGAAACCCTTCCTAAATCTCCAAGAACCGTGTCATCAATTTGATTTTTTTTTTACTTGTACGTGCATTTGTGGAACAAGGACAGTGAAGAGAAAGATAGCAAGAGTTTCCACTAGACTGCATAAGGTTTTTTTTTGTGTATAGAGTAAGTATAGATAGATAATTGTACATTAATTATAGAGTATATTAAATTTGTATTACTCTATAAATCGTTTGCACCAATCCTGCATATGTGCGATCAGGCCCGCTCCAAGCCTAATCGGCGTCGTCGTGCAACTGTCTTACATGCGCCTTTTTTGTAGTAGCGATATTAATAAAAATGGCTTAGTCCAATCAACAAGTCTTTTCCGCAAAGTTTTTAATACGAAATCCAATGTAAATATTAAAAATTTGAAAATTTTAAGTGTAGGCCCGGTGCCTTTTTGAGCGGCGCCGTCGTGCGTCGCACGACTTTGCACGTATGGACGGCGCGGGCCTGTGTGCGATGTTTCCTATTCATGTAAGGTTGTTTGTAAGAAATCACTACCAATGATAAGACCGCTTTGCACTCTATTGTAATGTACTTCTATATTATCTTTTATGTATTTTTAGGGTTCCGTACCTTAAAAGGAAAAACGGAACCCTTATAGGATCACTTTGTTGTCCGTCTGTCTGTCTGTCTGTCTGTCTGTCTGTCTGTCTGTCTGTCTGTCTGTCTGTCTGTCTGTCTGTCGGGATGTCAACCCTTTTTTCTCAGAAATGCATAGACGTATCATTTTGAAATTAATATCATATACTCAAGTCTACGATGACACGCGGCCGTGAAAATATTAAAGTTCTAAGTCAACGCAATCAAAAGATAATGGAAAATATGTCGTATATTTTGACCATTTTAGCGTTTTCGCAAGGGAATCAAAACCTATAGGGTACTTCCCATTGACCTAGCACGATGAAATTTGGCAAGAAGTAAGATCTTATGGTACAAATAAAGGAAAAAATCTGAAAACTGTAAATTTTTGTATGTATGTTTGTCTGTTTGTAAGTTTGTCTTTCAACCTTTTTCTCAGAAACGCGTGAAGGTAACAAATTTTTATCAACGTCAAGTACTCAGAGTTGTAATTACTAAGTGCTGTGAAAAAATCAAACTTCTAAGTTAACGCAATCAAAAGATCATTTATATCACATATTTTAAGTATGATAGCGTTTTTAACGTTTTCGCAAGGGAATCAAAACCTATAGGGTACTTCCCATTGACCAAGCATTATGAAATTTGGCCAGGAGCAAGGTCCTTTAGTATACATAAAGGAAAAAATCCGAAAACTGTAAATTTCTGTTCGTGTGTCTGTCAGTCTGTACGTCTGTCTTTCAACCTTTTTCTCAGGAACGCGTAAATGTATCAAGTTGTAAATTGATCAAGCGGAAAATATATTAATCTTAAAATTAAAATTATATGTACTTGTAACAAATTAACATAGAAGTTGACCATGGTCAAAAAAACAATTTTACAAACACTGAGAAGAAATTTGTATCAATACGAAAACATTAAAAAGCAGCAAACCTTTAGAAACAACGCAATGCAATCTATATATCGCAGCTAACAAAATGATAGCGCGATGCAGCGTACAGCTAATGCCATCTATTACAACATTATGACATTAACTGTGATATAATTCTGCTCGATTAATAAAATTTTTTATTTTAATTATTATTTAAACGCGCTAAAAATTATAAAATAAACTTTTCATTTAAAAGTTTTATCGTCGATTTATAACGTCATTACGTAATTAACATTCAATATAAGAGCTTCACGCGATTTGATTTAAGTACTCGTATTGACTTAGTACGAAAATTTTAAAATTAAATTTAAACAGATCGAGTTATTTAATTTACTTATTTATCTACATATATAAGTCTTCTGGTTATTAGTAATATAATTAGTTATTTATAAATAAACAATTAGTTTTGTTCGAATTAAGGACTAATTATTTTCGTCTTGGCAACACTAATATTTATTACGATATTTTGATTGGTAATGTAAATCTAAATATTTTACGAACGTAGTGCAGGGGTAGTGGAGTGTAGTACAATATAAATAAAAATAAAACAAGAATAAAATATAATATAATTATGTTGTTAATGACTTTGAGTCAAAAAGTTAGTTCATTGAAATTGTCAAGAGATGGCGCTAGGTGAATCCTGAATCGCGCTATAACTTTTTTTTTTTGAAAGTATAAGGTGTATTAGTACTTTAAATAAAATTTTGTGTTTCCATGGATTGCATCCATGATTGTGTTTTAAATTAAAGTGCTCCTAAGTAGTTTCAAAATAGTTTTTGAGACGCGATCCATATTTCCATAATATTTGATTATATTTAAGCGACTTCTAAAAAGGAGTGTTTTCAATTCGACCTTGTATTTAATTTTTTTTTTATGTTTGTTCGCCGATTACGCCGCCATTTGGGTACCGATTTTCAAAAAAATTTTTTTTTTTTGAAAAGGTATACTTCCAAGGTGGTCCCATTGTCTTCAGGTCAGGATCAGATGATGGGATCCTGGAGAAATTGAGGGAACTCCTCAAATATTATAGGCAAGCGTATACCGATTTAGGTATTTTTGATAGTAACTTATGTTGTAACTGATGATGAAGACCACAAATGGCGTAGATGGGTTAGTCTTATATAGATTTCTATAAGTTTATACGGAACCCTCGGTGCGCGAGTCCTACTCGCACTTGACCAGTTATTTTCTTGTGTGTGCGCAATAAATAAATAAATAAATAATTGGATATCTATACAAATATTATAAAGAGTAGATATTTAAATTACATATCCTTAGATATCTTATTGTTGTTAAAAAAAGTTGATTTTCTAATACTTTGGTTTTCTAGGATTGCGGACTAACCCATCTACGCCATTTTTGGTCTTCATCATCAGTTCCAATATAAGTTACTATCAAAAATACCTAAATCGGTATACGCTTGCCTATAATATTTGAGGAGTTCCCTCAATTTCTCCAGGACCCCGTCATCTGATCCTGACCTGAAGACAATGGGACCACCTTGGAAGTATACCTTTTCAAACAAAAAAAAAATTTGAAAATCGGTACCCAAATGGCGGCGTAATCGGCGAACAAACATAAAAAAAAATTAAATACATGGTCGAATTGAAAACATTCCTTTTTAGAAGTCGCTTAAATATAATCAAATATTATGTAAATATGGATCACGTCCTAAAAACTATTTTGAAACTACTTAGGAGCACTTTAATTTAAAACACGATCATGGATGCAATTCATAGAAACACGAAATTTTATTTTAAGTACTAATACACCTTATACTTTTAAAAAAAAAGCTATAGCGCGATTCAGGATATACCTAGCGCCATCTCTTGACAATTTCAATGAACTAACTTGTTGACTTTGACATTAACAACATAATAATATTGTATTTTATTCTCGTTTTATTTTTATTTATATTCTACTACACTCCACTACCCCTGCACTACGTTCGTAAAATATTTAGATTTACATTATCAATCAAAATATCGAAATATATATTAGTGTTGCCAAGACGAAAATAATTAGTCCTTAATCCGAACAAAAGTAATTGTTTATTTATAAATAACTAATTATATTACTAATAACCAGAAGACTTATATGTGTAGATAAATAAGTAAATTAAATAACTCGATCTGTTTGAATTTAATTTTAAAATTTTCGTACTAAGTCAATACGAGTACTTAAATCAAATCGCGTGAAGCTCTTATATTGAATGTTAATTACGTAATGACGTTATAAATCGACGATAAAACTTTTAAATGAAAAGTTTATTTTATAATTTTTAGCGCGTTTAAATAATAATTAAAATAAAAATTTTTATTAATCGAGCAGAATTATATCACAGTTAATGTCATAATGTTGTAATAGATGGCATTAGCTGTACGCTGCATCGCGCTATCATTTTGTTAGCTGCGATATATAGATTGCATTGCGTTGTTTATAAAGGTTTGCTGCTTTTTAATGTTTTCGTATTGATACAAATTTCTTCTCAGTGTTTGTAAAATTGTTTTTTTGACCATGGTCAACTTCTATGTTAATTTGTTACAAGTACATATAATTTTAATACTAAGATTAATATATTTTCCGCTTGATCAATTTACAACTCGATACATTTACGCGTTCCTGAGAAAAAGGTTGAAAGACAGACGTACAGACTGACAGACACACGAACAGAAATTTACAGTTTTCGGATTTTTTCCTTTATGTATACTAAAGGACCTTGCTCCTGGCCAAATTTCATAATGCCTGG
Source organism: Hypolimnas misippus (assembly GCA_037950945.1). Taxonomy (NCBI): domain Eukaryota; kingdom Metazoa; phylum Arthropoda; class Insecta; order Lepidoptera; family Nymphalidae; genus Hypolimnas; species Hypolimnas misippus. The sequence continues at coordinate 13,319,352 of JBBEEQ010000029.1, forward strand.
TCAATGGGAAGTACCCTATAGGTTTTGATTCCCTTGCGAAAACGTTAAAAACGCTATCATACTTAAAATATGTGATATAAATGACCGTATCTTTTGATTGCGTTAACTTAGAAGTTTGATTTTTTCACAGCTCTTAGTAATTACAACTCTGAGTACTTGACGTTGATAAAAATTTGTTACCTTCACGCGTTTCTGAGAAAAAGGTTGAAAGACAAACTTATAAACAGACAAACATACATACAAAAATTTACAGTTTTCAGATTTTTTCCTTTATTTGTACCATAAGATCTTACTTCTTGCCAAATTTCATCGTGCTAGGTCAATGGGAAGTACCCTATAGGTTTTGATTCCCTTGCGAAAACGCTAAAATGGTCAAAATATACGACATATTTTCCATTATCTTTTGATTGCGTTGACTTAGAACTTTAATATTTTCACGGCCGCATGTCATCGTAGACTTGAGTATATGATATTAATTTCAACATGATACGTCTATGCATTTCTGAGAAAAAAGGGTTGACATCCCGACAGACAGACAGACAGACAGACAGACAGACAGACAGACAGACAGACAGACAGACAGACGGACAACAAAGTGATCCTATAAGGGTTCCGTTTTTCCTTTTAAGGTACGGAACCCTAAAAAAAATAAATCGACTTAAACATCTTATTAAATACAAGCAAACTAAAAAGTAAAAATTAAATATGTTCTATGACATTTTGAAACCGGTGGTATAGAACCACTTCTTTTTTATCTCTGTTAATAATAAGTTGTTACCCTTTCATGCCTCGATCACTTAAGCGATCGTCATGAAATTTTGTATACACATTGTTAGTGGTTCAAAAAGACAGATCACCATTAATTTAGAAAAAAATAGCATTTCCGACAGAACGTGAAATCGCAGGCAAAAGGTAATACTTTTAACACCGACTCAAAAAGAGGAGTATAATTATAAGTTTGACCACTAAGTGTGTCTGTCCGTGTGTTTCTCTGTACACCGTAACTCCTCAACGGGTGAACCGATTTGAATGCTGTTCAAGAAGATCTTCAAGCGATGGTTCTTAGACATGTTCTACCAAAATCGGTCCAGCTATTTCAAGATCATGAGCCCTATTCTCTACTTTTTAATGGTTTCTGTGTCGGGAGTTTTTAAATTTTACTGCGAGCTCTGTATAAAACTTACTCTACGTATAAATATTCTTGAAAATGTCGGTTTGACTAATGGATCCCTCAATGTTTTTCTACATAATGTGTATACGTACATAGATCAGATATCGTTTACAAATGGAAATGGCTATTGTATACAATTCGTGGCATTATTCGGCGCATATCTATTGAATCGGAACGTTTTGTATGGTTTATTGTTCCCGTTAAGATGTTTTATGGGATATTTTTAACCGATTTCAAAAAGGGAAGGTTTGTTTTCATTTAATTTGAAGTTTATTATCTGAAAGGTATATATTTTAAAACTATAGGTAAGTTATATATACAAATAAATACAATTTAAGTGTCTGTTTGTAATTTCAAATTAATACTAAATTCATATAAAAGTATATACAGTACTTACATCTAAACAACTTATTAAATTTTTGCATGTCTGTCTGTTTGTTCCAGCTAATCTCTGAAACGGCTGGATCGATTTTTGCGGGACTTTCACTAGCAGATAGCTAATGGTTTAAGGAGTAACTTAACTTTTGTTTTAGAAATCTTATGATCCTAGCCAGGAATCAAATCCGCTGATTTTGAAAAAAATAACACACTGTGTTATTGCACCATTCATTGATCATCTTTTGAGAAGTAATAGTATTGACAAACTTAAGGAAAAGCAATTTTTTTAAATTTAATAATGCGACTACAATGCTCCTTTCTTTTAAGGTACAGAGAAGGTACAGTTTTGCTTTCTATGAGACATGCAAAGTCCACGCGAACGATGTCGCGGACTCGTACGCTCATAAGCATTGTTACCCAAAATGTAGACCACTTTGACCTAAGTTGACGTTGCCTAACAACCAGCTAATGATTGAGTATGATAGACGCTTGTTTGGGCCATATATGACGAACTTATCAAAGATAGAATCCGGTATATATTTTTATCATGAAATAGTACGAACTAGTGATGCGCCGGATATCCGTATCCGTGGATATACATTTTTAACGATCCGTTCACTAGATAACCTTATCTAAAGATATAAAATGTCATTGGAAAACAGTTCCATTAGTTAGTTATATTTATCTACAAAGAAATAATTAAATATACCCGTATTTATATTTTATAAAATTTACACTGTTTTTTGTTGTCAATCTAGCTTAAACGTGAGAGCTATATAAAATAACTCTGTAGCTATAAAAAAAAACATATACACTGAAAGAAGTTACGAAAGTTGAGTAAATCAAAAACGCCACTGACAGTAAAATCTTTCAGGTGCAAAGCAATGAGTAATAACTTACGTAAATTTTTAGGAAAGTCTGTAAGCAAAACTTATTCATTGTTTCTCGGCTTACACATAGTGCTAAAGAGTTTAGAAGGGAGTGGGATTAGAAGGGAGGGGGGGGGAGGTATGCTGCATATTGCATATTTTTTCTAAATAAACTATTTATATTTTCTTTCTATTTTTCAAATTATCGTTACAATTTGTCATACATATGAATAGTTGGCCGAGTTTAGTACATAAGGTTACCTATGTATGTTACTGTAACTAAGTTATAGAATTGTTTTATATCAGTTACAAGAGTAAAACTTACAAGAGTAATTCTTGCTTAATTAGTATTTCGCGTAAAATAAATTAAAAGCTTATAGAAATATCATTCACGAACGAAGTCGCTTGGAGCTCAGAGTTGAATGAATGCTGATAAGCAATAACGTGTCAACCAACAAAAATTCTAATTCGAGATATTAATGTACTTGACGTTACGTATTTAACAATATTCAAAAGATTTTTTTAAGTCGTCTAAACTAAATAAGTACGAAAAAAAGTTCTTTAATATAATATTTCATGTATAGCAGAGTGGTCCATATTTTGCGATATAAAATAGTCTCATGTCATCATGAAAAAAATATTATTAGATAAAACTTTTTTATATATTATACCAGTCTGCCTTTAATTCATTATACCTTTTATGAAAATAGAAAAGAAAAGATGAATATATACTTCTTCAAACAAATTTTACCAAGAATTAGTTTGACCTCTTTAGATGCCATTTTTTCAAAATACAGTCCGTGTGGCTTGACACAGTATTGCTTATCAACGTCCAAAAAGGTTTATAACGTCGCGTCGGTACGTATTTGAGTGATACGGAAAATTTATCCAAAGATCTATTTTAAAAGTCGGTTAAAAGGTAAACGCGGATTTGAAATTTAGAAGTCCAACTTTCCTTTCTTGGGAACCTTTTTCAGTCGAGAACACCCTCCAAAACTGAAAGTCACCGCCCAAGTGGTTATAGGGAGGGTAAAGGTTAGGACACAATGAGGAATAGTTATTATTTGTAATAGTTGTATTTTTGATTATACATGACGGAGAGGGCGACTCTGAAGTAATTTTTAACTAACGTTACAAATGATGTCTTCAAGATTATAAATCTCGTATATACAGCGTAATGACTTCTTTGAGAGATCCGCACTGTACGAGCGTTCGAACACGAATGACCAATCACCGACATTGTAGCCGTATTTACATATAGTCAACACACAAACACGTGTTTACAAATTTCTAGGTTGAGTTTTTCAACAATAAGAATGACACGTCGTTAAACATTGAGTCTACATTACAATTAACTCAAAATGATCTATTGAAGTTTTATGGACTTATTTTAGATTAACAATCAGCTTGCGGACAGACGAGCAGGCGGGTGACGTGATGTTATGACTCCTGCCCATGAACACTTATAAAATTAAAGGAAATATAAATATGTTGGCAAACTAAAAATAAATATGGGATGTAGGGGAATAGGAAGTAGGGACAGAAATGGGGAAAGCTCCCTTGGCTCGGCTTTTGCTTCTCTCTCACTCACTGTACAAAATGTATATTAAATCAAAAAATCAAAATCAAAATCAAAATATGCTTTATTCAAGTAGGCTTTTACAAGCACTTTTGAATCGTCAATACAAAAACAAAAGAAAACTAAACACTAATTAATTTACCACCGGTTCGGAATGTAGATTCTACCGAGAAGAACCGGCAAGAAACTCGATAGTTACTCTTTTTAAAAGTTTTACGATGGGTACATACATTTATGAGTTACAAACATATTAAATACCCTGTGTGAATCCAGCTTATACTAAATCCATGCATGTTTATCATCTATATAATCTTGAACAGAATAATATGCTTTAGCTACTAAGGATTTTTTAATATGTACTTTAAATTTATTTTTCGTAAACTGTAACACTTTTTGCGGAATTTTATTATAAAAACGAATACCTTGCCCCAAAAAGGTAACATTGACTTTGCGGAGTCGAAACTTCGGCGTTATAAGTTTATCCTTTCTTCTCGTATTAATACAATGCCTGTTACTGTTTTTATCAAAAGAATCAATGTTGTTGTGAATATACATAATATTATTGTAAATGTACTGCGATGCAACCGTAAGTATACCAACTTTATTAAAAACATCTCGAAGGGAATCTCGAGCTCCTAGATTATAAATACCACGAACAGCTCTATTTTGCAAAATGAATACAGTATTAATATCTGTAGCGTTACCCCATAACATCAATCCATAAGACATGAGGCTATGAAAATAACCAAAATATACCAATCGAGCTGTATCAACGTCGGTTAGTTGACGAACTTTCCTAACCGCGTATGCTGCGGAGCTGAGTCTTCCCGTAAGAGATGCCAAATGGGAATTCCACTGAAGCTTCATATCCAAGGTAATTCCCAAAAATACTGTTGTATCGCTAACATCAAGGATCTCACCATTTAATATTAAATTATAAGTTTGTTGTTTTACATTAGGTAATGTAAACACTAGACATTTAGTTTTTGTAGTATTTAAAACTAGATTATTAGTGGTAAACCAACCATGTATCCGTGATAATGCATTGCTTACATCGTCATAATCAACTTTATTTCTATTAACTTTGAAAATAAGTGAAGTATCATCAGCAAACAATACAATGTCACAAATACTTTTTACATAAAAAGGTAGATCATTGATGTATATTAAAAATAGAAATGGACCCAGAATTGATCCCTGTGGAACACCCATTTTTAGCTCTGATCCAGAAGACTTTATTCCATTTATAAAAACATGTTGAATTCTCCCAGTCAAGTATGAAGCAATAAGATCAAGAGCTTTACCTTCAACTCCGTAATATTGAAGTTTACATAAAAGCGTTTCGTGGCTTACGCAATCAAATGCCTTAGACAAATCACAGAAAACACCGATAGCATTCTGTGATTTCTCCCACGCATCATAAATATGTTTAAGAAGCGCTATACCTGCATCCGTTGTTGAGCGACCTCTAGTGAAACCGTACTGTTCACTATGAAAAATATTATTTACATCAAAATGATCAATGAGTTGATTTAAGATAATTTTTTCAAATATTTTACTTATGGACGGTAGGATAGAAATAGGTCTATAATTACTGGGATCATCTTTGCTCCCTTTTTTGAAAAGAGGTAAAATTTTACTACATTTCAATAAATTCGGAAATGATCCAGTCTCAAGGCTTTTGTTAAAAATTAAAGCTACATATGGAGCAATATCCTCAATAATAGTATTAATTAATTTAACCGAAATACCCCATAGATCATTCGTTTTCTTAATATTAAGAGATTTAAATGTTTTTATAATATCTACTGAAGTTATTTGCTGGAAAGAGAATTTAACATTGCATTTAGGTACATGATTAACAAGAAACATGGTTGCGTCTGATGAAGATGAATTTAAGTGCGATGTTATATCAGTAGCGATTGTATCAAAGAATTTTTCAAAGATATTTGCGACTTCTAATTCTGAACTTACTTTTTTATTATTTAAGTTCAGCTCAATGGACAGAGACTGTTTATTAGATTTTCCACAAACACGGTTAATGACGTCCCATGTAGCCCTGATTTTGTCGTCAGAATTAAAAATTTTCCCTTTTATGTGATTTGATTTAGCACAAATACATACTGCCTTAAAAGTTTTTGAATATCGCTTTACATGTTCCAAAAAAGATGCTTCATGATTCCACTGCTTCATACTGTACAATTCATATAATTTGTTTCTACTTTTATAAATACCAGGAGTAGCCCAGTCACTGAATTTCAAGCCCGCAATATTATAAAAAGTTTTAGTTTTAAAAATTTTACTGAACTCATTTAAAATTAATTTAAAAAGTGAACCATAAAGTATGTCTGGATCATGTGCAGTCAAATCTAATTTACATACTTTAGATGCCACAATATCCCTAAAACAATTTATTCTATTCACAGTTATTGGTCTACAAGTTATTTTCTGTCTATTTATAGTTACATTGTCTTTAAGTGAAAATTTTTGACCACAGTGGTCAGAAGTTAAATTATTAATAATTGACTTTTCAAAAATCTCACAGTAACAAAATACATTGTCAATACACGTAGAAGACAGGCTAGTTATTCGAGTCGGTTCACAATATCTGTGACATAAATTAAATGACTTAAATAAGCTAATCAGTCGAGTACTAATTGTTGTGTCTTTCAATAAATCTACATTAAAATCCCCGCATACGATAATATTTTTACTACATTTACACAGCTTTTTTAAAATGTCTTCCATAGTTGTCTCAAATAAATTAAAATCTCCTACAGGGGGGCGGTATACGCAAACTTAAACATTAGGTACTCTAATATGTTATGAGGTGTAACAGCTAGGTACTATCACAGTAAATATATATAAATTAAAATCTTATTAACCTACACATTTTTTTTAATGTTTGTTCACCGATTACTCGCAAACGGCTGAACACATTCGGTTGATTTTTTTTTTGTCCGAAAGGGCATACTTTACCACTGGTTCTTTAGAATTTTCATCAAAATCGGGTTAGTAGATTAGTATACGAAATTACGAATTTCATCGTTGAAGTCGGTTTATAGTTATTTACTGAAATTTCTATTCGAATTTTATTATTTTTGAAAAGAATAATTTATTATATCTGCTTGAAATGTAGCTCTGTCTATTTGTAATATTTTCATAGCTACGTTCAAAATAAATAAACGTTATTTAACTCCGAAGAAGAACATAGGATGACTTTATTTTAAGCCAACCTTTGAGGATAAAATTACGTTTGTACTATAACTCAATATTTTATATACATACATTTTAAAATATTTTTACATATTTTCTTTTATAATTTAAAATTCTTAAATAACAAGGTGAAAGCTAATAATAATTTTACTTTTTACAAATATATTGAAAAATAATATTTAATACTACATTAGATTAGCTTTATTTTAAACTATCTACTTCGTTCCCGCAAATTTGATTGCGTAGAGACTTTCATCCCCTATTTTGGCCTTAAAGTTTTATTTCGCAACAAAAGAAATCGATATCTTTCTCCAAGGACAAAAATAAATTAAATTTAGTTCAACGTTTTAATCATATAAACTTAACAAACTAACGTAAATTCTCATTCGTTTCATATTCGTTTGGATTACGTTAGTTACAGTTAAAAATAGTTAAATATATAAATAAATAACTTTATTTAAATCTTCTAAGTGTGTCCCAACCACATGACAAAGCATTCGACTTCCGAACCACTGTCGGCAGTGACTTTCAAAGTCCGAAAATTGCGTATCACTCCACATTAAACCACGAGCGACCTCTTATGACCTCTCACGACCAACCTTCTTTGCTCGATGACACGAGTATCTATAGAGAGCTGTTATGAATTAGGGATTTTGACTTCTTTACAGCTTTTAGTATTGAAAAATTGTTACGTTTATTTTTATATTTAATTTTTTAAATATATTTTAAATGAAAATACAAAGTACATTCTCAATAATATAAATAATATAAACGCATCACACTCTACGGACCCCATAAGGATCTCTTGATCCTGGGTCGGGAGTTTGGAAACACACACAACACAAACACAGACCACGACAAACATAAGGATGGCTAAAACAGATGCTTGTCGAGAGAGGGGCTCGAACCCGCGACCTATAGCGCTTCAGTCAGTTGCAGTGACTACTGTGCCAACCTGTCTTTATATTAATCTAATACCTTTAAAGGAGCAATGCTTGTATATATGTTTATACTCGTATATATAATCTGAATCTCAGAAACATCATCAACAAATTTCATGACATTAAGTATGCTGAGGGATTCGGGTGCGATGAATCGATCTAGCAGGGTTTAATTTTTAGAAAATGTTGTTTTATCTATGTTTTTAAAATCGAAAAATTATATTCATATTTATTATGTAATTCATATCTAAATACGTTCGATTTCACTCGCGTTTATGATTACTGCTTTGCTTCTATGAGTCTAAGCGTGATGTAATATATAAACTATATATGTAGATATAAATAAACTATCTATCACATAAAGAATTTTTCAATTCGAACCAGTAGTTCCTGAGATTAGCACGTTTAAACAAACGAACAATTTCTTCAGCTTTATAATATTAGTATAGATAATATCTAAAAAACACGATTTACTAAAAAAAAACAAGCAAAAATCGCTCATTCGACTTTGTGTTTGTAGAAAAAGAAAACTGGAATATTTATCCGAACAATTTTCTAAACTTTTAAAATTAGAAAATGTGTTAATCAAAGTTGAAATGTGAAATAATTGTTACGATTGACAGGGACGCCGGAATGCTTTCAGACGGCTGAATATTCAATTATTATTTAGTTCGGACGAGTCGCAGAACCAAGGATTATATTCCCAAAGTAATTATTTTGTTGCAATTGTTGTTTTCATTGTGTTAACAAAATGCTTCATCGTTTTAGGTCTGGCGTTGTTTTTCTTTATTAATATCATAAAAAAGGAAAAATCTCATGCATTTGATGATTGCATCGAATAGGATTCGAAACTACTCGATCAATTTGAATTATTTTTTACGTTAATTAGCCTAATAAAATTGTTTGAAGACGCATGTATCCATTTTTTCTTTTCTATTTGGATAAAAGTTATAATAAGTTTTTCATACATGTGATATTATTGGATATTGAAAAAAATGTAACACACTTTAATATTCTAAATATTAAATTAAGACACGTTTTAGCGTACTTATTTTTTACTTAGTTTTAAGGACTTTTTTTATGTTATGTTTGGATATGAAACGCTTTATCAGAATACATTAACATCATTTGACTTTGTGTGGGTTCACACATAATTGCTTATCAGAATTCATTAATAAACGCGATGTTATTAACAGTATTTAACAAAACATGTCCTTAATCTACCAATTGTGTACTCTTATAACGTTTAATGTATTTTAAAACCTTAAATAAATGCAGGAGTCCAGTACAAAAACGTTGTCAGGGACACCTGGCGTTGATTTATTTGTTACGTAGAATTTGCTTCCGAGGGTGAAACAGGGACTGAACGCGAGCCCCCACAAATAAAGGGGCTTCGAATGGGATTACGAGTAATGGTGTCATATGTAATATTATGGTGGGACATTGATGTAAATATAATATTGTCTACCTTTTTTTCTTGGCTGGGTAATACAATTTATTTTTACCCAAGTACGCTAAAGCTAAAAAGGATAATGATTTTAGTAATTTTTGTATGTATGTATACATACATGTATTTACGCGTGTTCTTCCTTTAGGGTTGCCAGATAGCCGGAAAATTCGGGATTGTCCCGGAATTTCGCGTCTTGTCCCGTGTCCTCGAATTATATTATACAATCATGGATATCGTTTTTCTTACAGTTTCTGTTTTTCTTTCACATTATAGCTGATTCTTTAATGTAGGTAATAATGTAACCTTTTTAGTTACTTTTTTTGTTTCTTTATATTGTTAATTACGTAGTAGAATTGTCCCGGAATTGACGAATCTGCAGCAACTCTATCTACCTAAGTAGCCAAACCAGCGAACTGATTTTTTATTGGATATTCGTAGTAATTGTCCGGATGACATAGGTTGTATAGTGTATCAGTTGTTTGTAAAGAAGTGAAAGTGCTCGCTAAAAAAAAGCTATATTCTGGTCGAACTCGCCCGTCTATTCATTTATTATTATGGCACCAAAGCATATGTTATAGGAACGTTGTCTTTGTTTTAATATTCGAATACGAAAATATATCTTTTCAAACGTTTTTGAAGAAATTTAATAATGTAAGTAATGGCAATTTTCTGCTATAATATGACTTTTTATTTTTTAGTAAGGAAGAATAGTTCAAGTCCATTTTAGGCATTAACTATTTCATAATTAATTAACATTCAATTGCTAAGTTGTCATTAATTTTCTAAATATTAAAAAAAATATCATACATATTTTTAGGACCAAAATAAATATTAATAGGTACTCCACCGCTTAATGTAAACACTGCTAAGAATTTGATCAGAAAGCTAGACAGGATAATCTCGTGACTTTGATGGGTTTAGTTGGTCTAATGCAAACAAGCTCTGTACAAGTCAGTAGGCGTTTAAAACGCTAAAATAAGATGTTCGTCAACATTATGTAGACTATAATTTAATGCTGATAATTAATAATGTGTCAAGCCACAAAAAATTAAATTCTGACAAATTTATGTATCCTGATAATGAATCATTTATTTAACATTAAAAACTCGAGTCATCTAAACTAAATATGTATGAAAAAAAGTTTTTTAATTGAATAGTGCGAATATTGACGTGTGTTCTATATTTTGAAATATGCAATAATTTTTATATATTTGAAAAACTTATTATTTGATAAAACTTTACATTATACCAATTAGCTTTTCATTCATTCATTATACCTTTTATCAAAAAATAAAAGAAAAGATGGATATACGAGTATACTTCTTCATTTCAGGTTCAGGTTGACATAGTATTGCCTATCAGCGTCCAATTATAGTGTACAACTATATGGATGCTGATAAGCAATAATGTGTTAACCCACAAAAAGTCGAATTCGGAGATATTGGTGTATTTTGATACTGCATTACCTATTTAACATTATTAAAAAAAATTGAAGTCCTTTAAACTAAATAAATAAGGAAAAAGTTTCTTAATTAATTGGTTCGAATTTCAAGTGCGTTCCATATTTTGCAATGTATGCAATGACCTCAATTATATAAATAACTTTTTATTAGATAATAAATTAAATATATTATTCTGAATTTAATTCATTATACCTTTTATCGAAAAATAAAAGAAAAGTTGCATATATACTTCTTCAAATAAATTTGTTAAAAATGTGTTTGACATCTTTAGACGCCATTTTCTCAAAATGAAGTCCGTGTGGCTTGACACAGTATTGCATATCAGCGTCCATATATAGTTAGGGATACTGGAAAACTGCATATCTAAGTTTTGCTATAAAGTCTAAAGCCGAACGAGGTATTAAATTACATTATTGTTAAAAAAAAGAGGCCTTAACTCAACTTTTCCACTAGGCATTATATTTGGATGCTGATAAGCAATAATGTGTCAACCCACAAAATATCCAATTCGAAGATATTGGTGTATTTTGATAAAGCATCACCTATTTAACATTATTAAAAGGAAATTGAAGTCACACCAACTAAATAAGAACGAAAAAAAATTCTTAATTAATTGGTTCGAATTTCAAGTGCGTTACATATTTTGCAATTTATACAATAACCTCAAATATTTGAAAAACTTTTTAGTAGGTAATAGTATATTAAATATATCAGTCTGTATACTTTTTACTTGTACTTTTTATCAAACAATAAAAAAAAATTGATATATACTTCTTTAAGCATATGTGTTGAGAACATCTTTAGACGCGATTTTCTCAAAATGAAGTCTGTGTGGCTTGACGCAGCATTGCTTATCAGCGTCCATTTGTAGTATCACCGACGATGTGTTTATTTTATAAATATCGCTTATATAATTACTAGCTAGTTTTTTTATCGATAATGAAATTTCACATTTGATTCAAAGATAAATCTTATTTCAAAAGCTAGTTACGCGGTTTTGCACTATACCGGATATGTCTGTTGTGTTGTGCTATAGTGATATAGCTAGAAAGCTAAATTGTAGGCAAAAAAAATTTTCATGTAACAAAATTTTATTTAAATAGTTTTTTTAACCATAGATTATGAACAACATAACTATATGAAACTAAATTCTAATTACTAACATAGTGAACTTGTTTTACAGAGATTTTGAATTCGATCACTTTAATACGTGTATTAAGCGTTTAATATATTAACTGAAACGTAATGTAAGCTAAAAAAGACACGGACGAATAAATATGTGGTATTACAATAATTTTAAAAAAAATAAAACGCTAAATAATTCACGGTGGCAAAGTTTGCAACTTTGTATTTAAAAAAATGTTTATGTTTAAATAAAATATAAGTTTGTGGCCTTCAAATTCGAAATATGAATTTTACACAACATTGTATTGAGTTTTTCCAGTTCTCTGACTCACTATACTACACGTATAACTATTAGTATAGCTTATAGTACGCAATTTACGCTAATTTTCGGTGAGAGTGTGATACTACCCTGTTCGAGCCTTTTTTCGTTTTTCGTGAAAAAGTAGCCAACACCAATTCATGTTTACAAACTTTTAGATTTATAAATAACTAGCTTCCGCCCGCGACTTCGTCCGCGTGGAATAGTAACTTTGGGCTAATAATTTTAGAACAAATTTGGTTAGCATAAAAAGGTTATAGTGAGCTAACCTTAAAAGATAGACATATGCTGTCGCCGACTTTTTTTAGAACTATTAAAGGGGAACAATTCTGTGATACATGATTTTTGCGAAACTTTATCCGTTTACTCAGCGCACGCAGCGTGAACACTCTCAATAGGAAAATATCCCCCGATTTTGAAACATTCTTCATACTCCGCTCCTTTTAGTCTTAGCGTGATAATGAGCTATCTATCACTGAAAGAATTTTTCAAATCGGCCTAGTAGTTCCTGGGATTAGCGCGTTCTAGCAAACAATCAAACAAACAAACAAACAAACTCTTCAACTTTATAATATTAGTATAGATAACAATACTAACGTGATAGAATAATGGTGATGTAATGTATTAGACATACTTAAAAAGTATTTTTACTACAAAGAAATGGAAAAGAATATTTATGTCCAATACACTAATAGTATACTCTAAAAGGAAAGTTTTATTTATTTCCTTTTTTTTGTTCCATCGAAAACTACTTATCTGATTAGTATAACTTTGACATATATGTGGGTTTTATTTACTTACGATCCGTCCCGGCTTTGCATGGGTAGGTATAGGTGTCTAAAATTTTTTTTTAATTATAAATATTCTATAACCTAAGTTGGTAGTGTAATATATGTTTTAATAGTACGAATATTCTCCATTATTTTTCAAATTTTTATATTGTAGCACCTCTCGTTTTAACAAACTTCGAAAAGGGAGTGAGTTTGAGTTCGAAAAGAGAGTGAGGGAGTATATTTGTTCACCGATTTTTTCGCCGTTTGTGGACCGATTTTGAATTTTTTTTTGTGAAAGGTTCTACATTCAAATTGATCCTATTGTACTCATGTCTGCGTCTGAAATTTTATAGACACACCTATACCAATTTAGGTATCATAGTAGCTTGTGCATTTGCTCTCGGAAAGCCATACTTGATGGAGTAGAGCTGATGATGAAGATACATATGGCTACCGGAACTTCTCAATAATGAGTATTTCACTGATGCGATTCGATTACTTCAATATGATTCCTAAGTCCTTTATGCTTGTCACAATGCATATAATGAAGTGAAAATATTAATATGCATTTCAAAATATATCAATATCTCCGATTTTGACATTTTATGAGTTTAAATATTATTACTTATTAGCATCAAATTAGCTTTATATAATTATAAAGAAATGTATAGCTAAATATGTACGTGTAAACCTATGTTTGGCCTTTGGCAAACCATGAATACTAAAATACGTGTTCTTTCGAAATGTTAATTGTATGAAGCTCAAGTGCCGTTTAATCCTTCTAGTAAAGGGCAATCCATTATTTGGCTTCTCAGCAATCCGGTAAAAAATTACACAGTATTAAATCTTGTACGATTGTACGGACTAGTCCTTGACCAGTTTGTTAATAGGTTTTTAAATATACATATGTAAACTAGCTCGTGCTCGCGACTTCGTGTTCGATGTCTGTGATGCCTCCGTCATAGTAGCTTTATGCATGCAAAGTCTAAGCCCGATCGGTTTAAAATTGACAAAGTTTCATACAAATTTTAATCCCCTATTTTATCCCCTTGTGGGCATAATTAAACAAAGTCCTTTCTGAGCGGATGTCTACGTCATAACATCTATCTGCATGCCAAATTTCAGGTCGATCCGTCCAGTGGTTTGGGCTGTGCGTTGATAGATCACTATGTCAGTCACCCAGTCAGTCAGTCACTTGAGGCGCACAAGGGAACAGTGGCCCAGAAGAAAAATATGATTTTCACTATAAAAAAAATAGTGTAACTACTTCTTCATATTAAAAAAAATCAACTAAAATAAAAAATATATTTATTCTGTATGTAAAGAAGTAATGATTTAGTTAACGGGGGTGGCATTTTTTACAGGGCGGTACTGAGGTATATCCGGTCCTAATAATGCATATAGTGAAATTGATTACAATCACTACAAAATTAAAAGCCCTTAAAGAAAAATTATTCCCAAGCAAGACCGTACATAAAGCTAGGTCTTTTATGTTCTAAACTCCTCATTTTCCAGGTTTTCAAAGAAGCAAGCGAATCTCTAGTTAAACATAATCCTGAGAGATATTCGAGGCGCCCCTTTGAATATTTACTTAAAATCTTTCCTAGGAGATCTGAGAGGTCAAGTCGAGCTTAAGATAGTATGTAGTACACTTATTTTTAACTGACTGTGGTAAAACTTAGGGTAATGTAAATGAAAATTGATAAGAAATAATGTATCAACCCACAAAAAGTAAAGTTCGGCGATATTAGTGTATTTTGGTAATGCGTTACGTATTTAACATTATTTAAAAAAATATTATAATCGTCTGAACTAAATAAGTACGGAAACAAGTCGAAAAAAAACAAACTAACGTTGTGCGAAATTAGCACATTTTGTAGAGAATTGAATTAATTGTTCACGATGTCTTTTTTCAGCGCCTTTTAAAATATATAAATAATAATTCAGCACACAAAGAATATTAAAATGGCATATTATGTCGACTTTATTGCCGATTTTTTATATAAAAATAGGTAAGTGAGTAGGCGGGTCTCCTAATGTTAAGGGATCACCGCTGCCTATGGACATTTTCAGTACTAGAGATGCAAATACGTTTCCAGCTTCAAAATGAATAAGAAATAATAGGAAATAGGAAGTAAGGAAAGAAATGGGGAAGGGATTGGGCTTCAGGCTCTTTAGCTCACCGCGCGAAACGCAGCTATTTTAGTTCACGTTGATTTTCTGTGAGAGTGCGGTACAGCCCCGATCTAGTCAAAATTCTTCTAGCTTAGCTTAACGTTTAATATATCAGTTATTTTTGACCGATTTACGTAAAAGCTTCCTTCAATAAAGTATATTAAATTCTTTGAGTTATAATTTTTCTACATTAGTGGGTTAAGTTTTCGACCCAGATTGTTATCACGAATATCTGATAATGCTCGTGCCTAAAACCATAATCTCAATGGTTTAATGTCGAAAGGGTTGAGAAGGTCATTGACTTTGCTATGAGTTGCTATTAACGTCGTTTCTTATGAATTTAACATATTTGGTTTAACCTCCAAAAGAAATATTATATATATATATATATATATATATATATATATATATATATATATATATATATATATATATTTGCTAAACTTACTAAGATAATTTTTTTTTATTATACTACTTTCCTTTTATTCATTATATCTTTTATCAAAATAAAAAGGAGAAGATATATATGTCTTTAAACAAATTTCTTAAGGTTCAGACATCTTCAGACGCCATTGTCTCAAAAGGAAGTCCGTGTAGCTAGACATAGTATTGCTTATCAGCGTCCAATTAATAGTCAAAGATATCAATATTTATAGAACAAAGGAAAGGCTTTCAATGCCATCAATTTAAAATCCCACAAATATTTACAAGCAAACAATAAAACCCCAAAACACAGACGCAGAAATCAATTATAAATAAATTTAGAGATACCATAATACATTTCACGCTCAGACATCGTAAAAGCCAGATTTACATCCCTCGTTATTCCATTCCAGTTCCAACTGTCAATTAGACTCTTAGCTGAATCATCAACTCAGCCCCGAGATTAATATGAAATCGGACACCTGCAACTTGTACTGCTTGTGGTGTTTCGGATAACAAGATTATGGAAACCAGGCACCTTGATTGACATAGACGATAGGCCACGAAATTAGGGTATTTGGGAAATATTGTTAAAACGTTTTAAAAACGGTATCTATACAAATTTGTAATTTCAAATTAACAGCTTTTAACTTAATGAATATAAAAGTATACTCGGTACTTACATAAATTTTAAAATGTTTGTTTGTTTGTTTGTTTGTCTGTTTGTCGGTTTGTTTCGGTTAATCTCTATAACGAAATACTCGAATTTGACGAGATTTTTATTCACAGATAGCTAATATTATGAGGAGTAACTTAGCCTCCTTTTATTTTTGAAATTTATTTATTTTTGAACCCAGTAACTAGTTAAATAGTGAACAATATCCGTTTGAAGTAGATAAGGTAAACTCTATTTAAATATATTTTTTCCTCAAATTAACGCGAGTGAAGCCGTGGGGCACAAATGATTCTAGAATCTTATTGTTATTTTTTAACCGACTTCAAAAAAGAGGATTTTCAATTCATAGCGTATTTTTATTAGTTATCTACTCATAAAAAATACGCTATGAATGAATCCACAAGACAATGAGGTATTGCGAATACGTTACTTGCCATTGAGAAATATGTATGTCTTGAAGTACACTATATATAGACCTTAGGGAAAAGTGCGGGAGGTAATAATTGTTTTCGTAGAAAAATATAACCAAACTTAAAACAGAACTATTGTTGTGTGCATAGAAAAACGGTCGCAGCAATCACGCGTCATTTGCCGTTAATTATTGAAGAGTTTTTTCTTCTAACTCCAAAAATCTTTGTCAGAACTTAATGTGTTTTTATACTAAAACCTTCTTGAATACATTTAAACAGCGGAAATACCGTACAAATTAGATCAGTAGTTTTCGTGAAAATCTCGGTCATACACACGTATTTATTTAAATGTACGCACACAAATGTACGTATGCTATCCACAATAGGAATATAATTTTCTTTCTTAACATAAAATAATAAACGCGTTTAATGGCCTCACTATCGAACCATCCCTAGGCACTGATGAAGCCTGATTGCGCATTACAATGTCAAGCACACGTTCACCGCACTACTGATACACTGATCTTATCCCCGACATACAAAGTGAATTGTTGCCTTATCTGTGTTATGTTGATGTTGGCTATTATATATTAGTAGTATTGGGAAATATAGATAGATAGATAGTGATATAGACCAATATTATATTTTGTTTTTATATATAAAAATGTGTATTCCTTATGAAATAAGGTAAAGTAAAAAGATAACGGAGACTGCCATATAAGGATGCTATATGTGCAGACACATTAGTCCCGTCTCATGTGCGTGTGAGTATGCGCGTACGCGTACGCGTGTGTACGCATAGCGTGTGCGTGTGCATGTGCATGTGCGTGAGCGTATGCTTGCGGGTATTCATGTATGTGTATGTATTTGCTTGCGGGTTCACTTTGAATCTGAAGCTTATAAA
Organism: Hypolimnas misippus; assembly: GCA_037950945.1. Lineage (NCBI taxonomy): Eukaryota > Metazoa > Arthropoda > Insecta > Lepidoptera > Nymphalidae > Hypolimnas > Hypolimnas misippus. The sequence continues at coordinate 13,337,224 of JBBEEQ010000029.1, forward strand.
AAGTTCTTTTCGCATTTTAAATAAACAACCATAACAAAAAAAAATGCTTTAAAATTAAATGCAAATTTTAATTAAATTTGATAAAACGTAAGAAAATGTACCGCTTATTATTAAATTTCAGGAGATATTCATGACATTTATCCGGACACCTGTCTTCACGGTTTCGCGGTTTTAATTTCCGTTAGAACAAATTCTGTTGTTTTACATTACAGCTTGGAGATATGAACGTTATTCTAACTCAAACTGCTATGTGGTAAAGAGTTGTACTAATGAGTATTATTATTGTTGTTATTTTGTTTTGTTATACAAATATTTGTATAAAATATTGCACGTAAATATCATGATTTTCTTGTAAGCCTATGAATAACAATATTTGTCGTATTTATAATGTAATAAAGTTAAGACCTTATTTTGGAAGATTTCATTCAACTTAAAATGAGGACATGAATGACAAATAAAAATTATTCTTTTTCACAATTATTATTAAAGAAAACAAAAAGGTTATACATTAAGAGAAAGTAAAGAGGATGTATATAGCAATATGAATACATGTAGGTTTATATGTTTCCTTTGTTTTTAAACGCTTAAAAATAGAAGGGGGTTTTCAATTTGTGGTGTATGTTTTTGTTTAATGTTACATATTTATTATATTTATTTATATTTAGATTTTGAAAAATTCTGTTTTTAATTACAAAAGGTATACTTTCAGATTGTTCCCAAAGAAATTTTCATTACAATCAGTTCACTAATTTGATTTTTAAATCAGAATAACTGAAATTAGTACGTCATACAAGCAAACAAAATTGTTTATATTGCTTTTGAAGTCAGTTAATTTTGAAATCGGTAAAAATAACCATTCTTAAAAAAGTACTAAAGTATGGTTATTTTAAAAACTTTCGTTGCAACAAATAATATTAATAAATAATGCTCAATCTACATATATTAACCTAAATATAATTTTCGCGATTATTATTCATTGAAATGAAACTATTTTAAACGGATTTAAATCGCGTATATTAATAATTTTTATCATCCCGACGTTTCGAGCACTTTGCAGCGTTCGTGGTCCGAATTTTATCCGATTTGATAAACCACAGATCCTCGCTAGAGAACACAGATTCATTCCTAGAATGATACGCGAGGCTATTGAAATTCAAAAACATCCGAACTTCAATAGAGAAGATGGTTGGAGACTTTCGAACACCTGGGATCCACTTATTAAAAATTTAAAATCCCAAGTCCAACAGACTGCCAGACCAGAAGATACAGTTAGTGCCTTCTGCGTGCAACCGGAACGTTATTCAAGATATCATTTAAGAAACCGTTGGCGGTAGTTGTAAATAATATTTTCTAAAATCTCAAATAGACAAATGTCACCTTAGTCTACCCGTGACCACGAACGCTGCAAAGTGCTCGAATCGTCGGGATGATAAAAATAATTAATATACGCGATTTAAATCCGTTTAAAATAGTTTCATTTCATTGACTCAACGGCTTAAACGTGAAGAAAAAAAATCTTTAAAAGGACATCTAGCATATTCACATACACTCAAATATAATGAAATTCTAGTTGAACTTATCAATTTTGAATATCGAACCATTATAAATATTCATATCATTAAGAATTTTAAGCAGACAACACTTTAAACTGAATAAATAGGATTGACTCGAGTTACTTTAATTTTCAAGTATTACCGATCCTTTGTACGATAGTCATGTACCTAATCAACATTAACAAGGGAGCGACAATTTATTTTGTTTAGTTTAGGACTTTGTTTCGCATTGTTGTTTTAAGGTTGTAAAACAGTTTGGAGTAAAAATTTAAATGCTTCGTGTTTGCGGTAAAGTCAATCGAAAAGATATAAAGAATTTATTTGTAGTTGTTATTATTGATAGAACAAGAATAGGCAGGAAAATTATAATGTATTATTAATATCTAAAAACAAAAAAGAATTATATACCAAACTCGGTATGTATATATAGAAGATGTCTCCGGCAAACTGAGAATCACTATTTTTTAATCCGTTAAAAATAAAACTAGAACGTATTAAACTATAATTGAAAATCGAAATATACTAACGTTCAAATTAAATGCATTGATTGATATTAAAGCGTCGACTCGTATATAAACCAATAGTTAATATTTTCGTTTACACATTTGTATTTGACAAAGTCAATCAAATGTCACGTCAAAGGGAATCAAACTAATAACATTGCAGGCAATAATGTATACAGTCGCTTTGCCATCCGATGTTCAGAGCTATTTAACGCCAAAACGTATACAACGGTCAAACGCATTACCAAGAATTACTAAAAGCACAAATCTACACAAATAAATTGAAGTGTCTGAGGGTAATTTTAAATTAACATCTTTTAACAAAATGCATATGAAAGTATATACGGAAATTATATCAAAAACACTTTATTTTTTTTATGTCTCTCTATCTGTTTATTTCGGCTAATCTCTAAATGGCTGAGCCAATTTTGACGAGACTTTCACTCAGATAGCTAATGTTATAAGGAGTAACTTAGGCTAATTTTATTTAAAAATATAAGTATATTTTAATTAGTAAATAGAAAAGAGAGTTACACGAAAACAATATTGAGACCAAGGATGTCGTGATCAATATCCGATTCAAGCAGGGAAGGTAAACTTATTTATAACTTATAATGTATTATATAAATATATTTTTTACTCAGATTTTCGTTATAAAAATCTACCTGCCTTACTACAAAAGATTTAAACAGACGTTAAACGCGCGTCTAAGACAGTTTTGAGTTAAACATGCTTTAGACATAGATTAATATACGTTTAAGTGAATTTAATAGATGTTTAAAAGCTATTTTTGCCGTCAAATGTAACGTATAACATTTTATCAATAAGTTTATTCGCTGTTAAGCAATTTAGATAATATTTTAAGCAATGTTTTAATCTTAAACACTGTTTAGCTAGATACGTGTTCAACATGGTTTTAATGCGTCTTTTGTAGTATGACAGGATATGTTTATCTATGGTTGTATGGATTTTAAAACGGCTGTTAGGATTTTAATAAAATTTTTAGGCAATCTTCTGATTAGGGATGGACCGTCTTAACCTTATTTTTCTGTCTTTCCGTTACGGCATAACAAAATCTACATAATCGCGAGCAAAGTCGCGTGCAAAAGCTATTTATATATACTTTATTATTTATTAAAACAGTTCGTTTTATTACGAAGAGACAGTAACATTTCGTTTTATTTATAGACTAAAAAATCTCATGATTTAATATTTATAGAAACTTAATCCGCAATAACGAATAAATTGGAATTCCAAATATGGCTAATCCAACCAAGCCCTCCAATTATGGCTTCGATCCTAAACACACATAACTCGGGTTCCCAAACACATATTTAGATTAAAATTTGACGGATGGTAAAAACAATATTGACTAGATATATCGGGATTGCTCTTTTTCAGATATGTTAAAGTAATTTTGTTCTATTGGCTTTAAATAATTATTTTTATTATGTGTCCGAACTGTAGTCCACTGACTACAGCTCGGACACATAATAAAATAAGATTATTAATATTTCCAATCGCCAATAGGGTAGGGGAGTGCTTTCGGTGCTCGTGAGATTTCTCCAGATGAAGGAATTTCGCAGAGGCAGACCGACCGTCAGGGTGCCATGGTATCATGCGTAAGCGATCACAGTTCAACGATTTTCATTTTCTTATATTTCAGTATACGGTATCCAAAATCGGCCATTTTGATTTACATTATGACATTCGCGCTGTCATGACGAATCAAACGACGTATGTATCAAAAGCGATCCTCGCGTTTGGTCTAAATAGTGCCAGAAAAGTACAAACCCACATACGTATACCCATAGACTGATAACACACCTTTGTGTCGCGCATTCGGGTAAAAAGAGGTGCATTACCACGGATTTGAACCCTTGACAATCGGCTGAAATTAAAATATATCTTTGCTTGGCCATCTCGATTAAATGAACACAATAATAAAAATTTGAAGAGAGATTCAATAAGAGAAATACTTTTACGCTACAAATGAAAAGATTTAATTAACAGAACAAAAGAGACTAATTTATTATAGCAGTATAAAATTATTTATGGTAATCGTGTGAGTTCTTTGTTACGGACAATATTGTGATAACTTTATTAACGAAATATTTTATACTTGTGACGGTAAAATTGTGTTCTGAATCCCGTGGTTTTACACTATTATTATTTTATTAACTTATTTTATAAGGTACTTTTTTCTGTCGTGCAATTAATGCTCTCAATTATAAGTTTTGAATATAAAAGCGATTGTTCTAGTAGATTATTGTAGTCTAATTTTTTTTACGATCATTTTCAATTTGTGATAACGATCAAATTTGATATTTTTGCCGATGAAGCAAATTGTATTTTCATTACCTGCATTGAAGAAGCATCACACTTGTTTGATAATTGTTAGATCTATTATTATAAAGTTGAAGAGTTTGTCCGTTTGTTTGACCGCGCTAATCTCAGGAACTACTGGTTCGAATTAAAACATTATTTTTGCGTTAAATAGTTTTTTTATTGAGGAAGGCTATAGGCTATATTACATCACGCTACGATTTATAGGAGCGAAGCAGTAACTAAATAAAAATGAGCTAGTATCAAATAAAAAATAAAATTCTACGGAATTGTGTAATTTTTTTAAAAAATCCATGTTAAAAATATATATGTCTTAATTAGACTCGTTCGAAGAATTGTTTTTTTTTTGGACGATGACTATAGGAAGACTAGGGTAGTATACTAATATAAGGTGTTAAATTTCAGAGCATAATCTGGCACGACCGTCACTCACAAATCGTACAATGAGCGCTGTACAAGGAAATGCTCTCAGACTCGATCAGTATTTATGGCGGTCATTTGTATATCAGACGGATTGCTTGGGTTTGGTGGGTGTGGAGTGAATAATTTTATTAGTAACTTTATCAGGACGCTAGCCTTCGCCCGTGACTTCGCGTGTGTCGGTAACAAGGCATAACGTTTGAAAAAACTTTAATAAGACTACATAAATAGATTTCGTCCAGGCCATTGTTACGAATATATTATAACCTCAGTAGTTGAGGCCCTACGGTGTAACGTATAAACATACATATCAACAACTAAATCCCTTTCTTTTGGTTTCGCTGAAAAAAATTAGCATATGTTTTATTCTGATGTTTAAGCTATGTTACTGTAAAGAGTCATCAAAATCTGTTTAGTAGCTTTGCAGTAAAACCAAACATCCATCAATAATCACAAACATTCAAATTTATTCAATTCAATTCTTTGGTTTATGGCTTTTAGTTGTGCCAATTAGACACATGTTATTTCGCCAATGTCACGTGGAATGGAGAAAACACGATGGAGATTGATCGGTGGGGTCGAGAATCCAACCTTGACTAAATTTTGAAAACACCCTAAAATAGTGTGAATTTCATTGTTAGTCCTAAAACAACACAAAAAAGAGTTATAAATATAATAAATATATAGTATAAAAATACAACTAATAATAATGGGACAGTCACATGTTTTATTTAACAACTTAATTTTATTACATTTAAGATATTTACACAGAAACGAACACAGTGGACTAAACACAAACATCAATAAACATTCAACATTTATAGGACGGGGGATTTTAGGAGGGAGAACGTCATAGAGGGGATGAAGAAGTCTGGGACAGTTAAACAGGATATGGGATGGGGAACCTTCGTCTAAACCGCATTCGCACAGTGAGTGGTCACGAACTCTAATTTTAGCCAGGTGACTGGGAGTACATGTATGGCCAAGACGTAGACGACAAATAGTGGAAGTGACCCAGCGGTCAGCACGTCTAAAAAAAAAGAACCAAAGGCGTCTTGGAATGTCAGGTTGCAAAGTAGCATAATATTTACCCTTAACCGATTTTGATGAAATCCAAAAAGATGTCCAAGATTTGGACAAACGAGTATTCGCAACAGCACAGAGATCTTGTGAAGAATTTTTAAAGTGCTCTAAAGAACCAAGCTGAATGGCGGATTTGGCACACGAATCAGCAGTTTCGTTGCCAGGGATTCCGGAATGGCTGGGAATCCAAACTAGCGAGACCTGCAGTCCCTTTTGATGACACAAGAACAAGGCCTCTCTGATCTTTAAGATAACGAAAAACCTCTTTCTACTACGAAATGGGTTTTCCTTGATGGCTAAAAGGCAGCTTAAGGAGTCAGTCAGGATAACAGTCTGTCTTAAGTCATGGGAGTGGGCATATAAAATGGCTTCCAATAAGGCGATCGCCTCACCAGTGAATACTGATGATTCAGGTGGGCATTTAAATTGTAAAATAATTTTGAATTTAGGAATCCAGCAGGCTGCACCAACACAGCCTTCTGGAGATAGTTTAGACGCATCGGTATAAATGAGAAGATGATCTGACCAATTTTCATGAAGTATGCTATTAAAAAGAGACACAGTATCAGGTGAGTCTTTAACGAATCCAAGATTCGTTACAACAGGAGGTTGATGGACAAGGGCCTTATAGGGGATGGAAAAAAGAGGATTTAAAGGTAGTTGAATAAGAGGATTGGGGAGTTTAGTAAAATAAAGGAAACTATTTAAAAGACAGGATGAGGGTTTGCTAGGATTAACAATTAGGGACAATTCATTTAAACGATTCCAAAGAGGATGGGATGACAGCTGTAACATCTTGCTGACGAAACGGTCACACAGATACTGTCTCCTTATTTGCAAGGGAGCATCAACGCATTCAACCTGTAGAGCATTCGTAGATGTAGATTTCATAGCACCCAGAATGATTCTAAGGCATTTAAATTGAATTTTATTCAGCTTATCAGATGCTGATTTATTTATTGGTTCCAAAACAAATAAGCCATAGTCCATATGGCTACGAACTATGGCATTATATAGGAGTTTAAGTGAATATGGGTGAGCTCCCCACCAAACGCCTGACACCGCACGAAGGACATTAATGCCCTTCTCACATTTTTTAATAACATGCTTTGTATGAGAAACTCCGTTCAGTCGGTTATCGAGTATGACTCCTAAAAATTTAGCCTTATCTACAAAGTTAATACGTTGATCCCCATAAAACAAATCGAAGATAGGAACTATTCTTTTTCTAGAGAATGCAACTGCCTGACTTTTGGCTATCGATAGAGATAGGCCATGATCAGACAGCCACTGGCCAAGATAATGCAAAGCAGAGTTGAGACGAAATGTAATATCTTCTACTGACTTTGATCGATAATAAATTGCAATATCATCAGCATACTGTAAAATGTTGCAAAAATTGTTAACAGATAATTCGAGATCGTGAGTGTAAATGCTGTAAAGCAGAGGACTAAGGACAGAGCCCTGGGGGAGACCTTTCCAGACAAGTCTGGGGGGAAGAGATATGGTTTGATGTTTTACCACTATAGATCTGCAAAAAAGCAGATTACATATGAAATGAATCATCCTCGGAGGCATACTCAGCTGGTGCAATTTTTGCCTGAGTAATGGGAGAAGAACATTGTCATATGCAGAAGCTACATCCAGGAAAACACCCACAAGGTACTCTCCTTTTATAAAGGCTATTCGAATATCTGTTGAAATAATGCTGAGACTATCGATGGTGCTCAATCCCTTTCGAAAGCCAAATTGAGAGGGTGAGATTATATTCCTGCTTTCCATTATCCACTCCAGACGGTTCTTTAACAAATGTTCAGTTATTTTTGCTAAAGTGGATGACAATGCTATGGGTCTGTAAGAGTTAGAATCTGAAGGATTCTTGCCAGGTTTCAAAATAGGTATTATTAATTGTGATTTCCAAGAATCTGGAATAACACCTGTCATGTAAAATTGATTAATTATATTTAAAAAGACTTTCTGAGAATTTTCATTTAAGTGTGTGACAAAAGAATAAGGAACACCATCTTCTCCTGGAGAAGAATCTGTGAGACCGGACAGAGCACATTGAAGCTCAGAAAATGAAAATGGGGCATCCATTTCATCTGAAATGGGTGCAGGAAAGGAAGAAAGAAAGTTATCCTGACAAGGTACGAAGGGGGCGCAAGTTTGTCAGCAAAATTGTTGAGCCATTCTGATGGATTATTGGAGGTAGGATTGTCAGAATTCAGGGAACGACGAAATTTTTTAAGTTTTAACCAAACTAAGTAAGAAGGAGAACGAGGGGAAAGGGATTGACAAAAATCAACCCAACCAAGTTTTTTCTTTTTAGAAACTAGTCTCTTTAATTTAGCGTCTAACCGTTGGTAACTTTGAAAATTCAAAGGAGACATAGACAGAGAATATGAATGCTCTGCCTCCGTTCTTTGTGTAGCTAAGCGGGTGCATTCCTCATCCCACCAGGGGGTGGAAAGCACCAACTTTTTAGGAAAATGTTTTTTAGGGAAGTTAAGATCTGCAGCACTTAAAAGAGCCTTAAGGAATGTTTCATAGTAAAAACTGATATTTTCATCGCCTCCAGGCTCAGAAAGAGAGTTCAATATGTCATCAACAGAACTAGCATAGTCTAACCAGTTTGCATTTTTAAGGGAATATTTAAGGAGGGGATTTGGGGTAATAGAAGGAATGGCATTTTGGTTAAAGGAAAGAAGAATAGGGAAATGATCACTGCCAAAAGTGGAAGGCAGGACATTCCAGGAAAGTTGAGAGGCAAGAGAAGGAGAAGATAAGGATAAATCTACTGCAGTCTTAGGGTTCTGCGAAGGGTAGACTCGACGTGTCGGCGAACCATCATTAAGGATGCAAAGATTGACATCATCAACAATATCCACCAACAAGTGAGCAAACCCATCACTATAATGACAGCCCCATGCAGTATGATGGGCGTTGAAGTCACCCATCACAAGGATAGGATGAGGAAGTAAAGATAGGATAGAGTGAAGTTCAGGGATAAAAGTAGAGGATGGATGGGGAATATACAGAGAAAGAAAGGAAATGTTAAGGGATTTAACAGCAACAGCACTAAAATACTGGCTGGGGGGGAGAGGAATTTGAGAGAAAGGAATGGAATGACGGATAAAAAGGGCACTACCTGCATACCCATCACTTCTGTCATCCCTCAAACAGGAAAAACCGGGAACCCGAAACCGAGAACCAGGAATTAACCATGTTTCAGAGATGGCAATAATGGAGGGACTATACAGGTTGATAAGGGAGAGTAATTCATGTTTTTTAGGACGGATGCTTTTACAGTTCCACTGAAGGAATCTGGTTGGGGCCATTTTTAAGGACGAGAAGCAATTGGGACAGGTTATCGGCAACGTTGGACGGTAAAGGAACATCGCTACATGCTATAACAATGTTGAGGATCATTTGTGAAAGGAGTTCTAGAAGGTTTGTAGTATGGTTGGTAGGAATAGGATCCACATTGCTGTTCAGGGCACAACCATTGGGAGTGGAAGAGGGGCAGTTACCCACTATGGCTTGGTGGGCTTGTTTATCAAACCCTTTACCAAGGGGGGCTCTGGGACGGACGGATCTAACTACAGTTTGACGGTAGGATTGGGTGGATTTATTTGGAGAGGGAATGGTTTTAGAAGGACTGGAGTTAACATAAATGGGTGGGGAAAACATCTCTTTAGCAATCTCTGCATAGGATCTTCGGACTGGTGGGAATCTTGCGGATGCTTCAATATAAGAGACATTATCGGATGCCATGACCAACTTGATTGAGTGCTGTCGCGAATATTCAGGGCAATCTTTATCAGAGGCAAAATGTTTGCCGGAGCAATACAGACATGTGGCATTTTCCTTGATGACATTACATGTCTCACCAGTATGCTGTTGGGAGCATTTAAAACATCTTGATTTCGATCTGCATTGAGTTTTTATATGACCATAGCGGCAACAGCTTAGACACATAATAGTAGGTAAATTGTAGGTCTCTACAGGAAGGGAAGTGTGATAGGAGTAAACTTTAGGAGGCAGAATTTGCCCCCTAAAAGTTACAACAATGGATTGGGTAGGAACCCAAGTGACGACTCCCTCATTAGAAACTTTGCGATTCAAACGTCTCGCTTTCAAAACTTCACCACATCCAGAAGGAATTTCAAGGAAGGAAGAAATTTTAACGAGTCGACGAATTCCTCCATCGACCATTCCACAGGAACTCCTTTAACTAAACCCATTCTTGTAACATTGTAAGTTGGGATAATAACTTTATATTTACATAGGCCTAAAATGGGATTATCTAAGAAGTCATTTGCTGCTTGCCACGATGAGAACTCAACAGATATTTTGTTTCGGCCTATGTTCTTCACTCCATCATTTATAATTGAGCTGATTTTATGCTTGCGTAAAAATTGCCCAAATGTAATAGCCCGCACAGTAGTTCCTGCAGATGGGTCTGCGACTTCCCGTGATACATGGACGATGAAGGGACCTTTGTCGTCACTAGAGTACTTTTTAGGACCTTCTGAGAAACAGGGATGAACATATATTGACTGGATCGATGGAGTTGCGGTAGATGGGTGGACTATGGTTTTCTTCGCTGACGAATCAATCACAGCACTTTCGTTAGGGCGTTTACGTGATTCAGGCAGAGAATTAGAGGGGGACGGGTCACACACAACAGATGAGCCTCCAGGATCGGGAGGTTCGGGAGGCCGATCGACATCCATTTTAACTTAAAAACTAGTATCTAAATATAATATCTAAAATAGAACAAAAACTACAATTTACACACTTACCGCAACCAATACTGTTAGTAAATACGATAAACAATAAAAACAAACTATTTTCACAGTGAATACACAAAAAATAACTGGTCAAGTGCGAGTAGGACTCGCGCACCGAGGGTTCCGTACAAACTTATAGAAATCTATATAAGACTAACCCATCTACGCCATTTGTGATCTTCATCATCAGTTCCAACATAAGTTACTATTAAAAATACCTAAATCGGTATACGCTTGCCTATAATATTTGAGGAGTTCCCTCAATTTCTCCAGGATCCCATCATCTGATCCTGACCTGAAGACAATGGGACCACCTTGGAAGTATACCTTTTCAAACAAAAAAAAAATTTTGAAAATCGGTACCCAAATGGCGGCGTAATCGGCGAACAAACATAAAAAAAAAATTAAATACAAGGTCGAATTGAAAACACTCCTTTTTGGAAGTCGCTTAAATATAACCAAATCAAATATTATATAAATATGGATCACGTCCCAAAAACTATTTTGAAACTACTTAGGAGCACTTTAATTTAAAACACGGTCATGGATGGAATCCATGGATACACAATATTTTATTTTAAGTACTAATACACCTTATACTTTAAAAAAAAAAGTTATAGCGCGATTCAGGATACACCTAGCGCCATCTCTTGACAATTTCAATGAACTAACTTATTGACATGACATTAACAACATAATTATATTATATTTTAGTCTCGTTTTATTTTTTATTTATTTTCTACTACACTCCACTACCCCTGCACTACGTTCGTAAAATATTTAGATTTACATTATCAATCAAAATATCGAAATATATATTAGTGTTGCCAAGACGAAAATAATTAGTCCTTAATTCGAACAAAACTAATTGTTTATTTATAAATAACTAATTATATTTCTAATAACAAGAAGACTTATATGTGTAGATAAATAAGTAAATTAAATAACTCGATCTGTTTGAATTTAATTTTAAAATTTTCGTACTAAGTCAATACGAGTACTTAAATCAAATCGCGTGAAGCTCTTATATTGAATGTTAATTACGTAATGACGTTATAAATCGACGATAAAACTTTTAAATGAAAAGTTTATTTTATAATTTTTAGCGCGTTTAAATAATAATTAAAATAAAAATTTTTATTAATCGAGCAGAATTATATCACAGTTAATGTCATAATGTTGTAATAGATGGCATTAGCTGTACGCTGCATCGCGCTATCATTTTGTTAGCTGCGATATATAGATTGCATTGCGTTGTTCATAAGGGTTTGCTGCTTTTTAATGTTTTCGTATTGATACAAATTTCTTCTCAGTGTTTATAAAATTGTTTTTTTGACCATGGTCAACTTCTATGTTAATTTGTTACAAGTACATATAATTTTAATTCTAAGATTAATATATTTTCCGCTTGATCAATTTACAACTTAATACATTTACGCGTTCCTGAGAAAAAGGTTGAAAGACAGACGTACAGACTGACAGACACCCGAACAGAAATTTACAGTTTTCGGATTTTTTCCTTTATGTATACTAAAGGACCTTGCTCCTGGCCAAATTTCATAATGCTTGGTCAATGGGAAGTACCCTATAGGTTTTGATTCCCTTGCGAAAACGTTAAAAACGCTATCATACTTAAAATATGTGATATAAATGACCGTATCTTTTGATTGCGTTAACTTAGAAGTTTGATTTTTTCACAGCTCTTAGTAATTACAACTCTGAGTACTTGACGTTGATAAAAATTTGTTACCTTCACGCGTTTCTGAGAAAAAGGTTGAAAGACAAACTTACAAACAGACAAACATACATACAAAAATTTACAGTTTTCAGATTTTTTCCTTTATTTGTACCATAAGATCTTACTTCTTGCCAAATTTCATCGTGCTAGGTCAATGGGAAGTACCCAATAGGTTTTGATTCCCTTGCGAAAACGCTAAAATGGTCAAAATATACGACATATTTTCCATTATCTTTTGATTGCGTTGACTTAGAACTTTAATATTTTCACGGCCGCATGTCATCGTAGACTTGAGTATATGATATTAATTTCAACATGATACGTCTATGCATTTCTGAGAAAAAAGGGTTGACATCCCGACAGACAGACAGACAGACAGACAGACAGACAGACAGACAGACAGACGGACAACAAAGTGATCCTATAAGGGTTCCGTTTTTCCTTTTAAGGTACGGAACCCTAAAAACGAAAAAGAAACGGCTAAATCTCTCTAACACGTGTGTCAACCAGAGCCAACGCAAGCGAAAAAAAAAACATTCAAATTTATACTAAATAGTTTAATTCGTTGCTGATAAGCAATGTGACAACCCACAAAAAGTCAAATTTGGATATAGTGATGTATTTTGATATTTACCTATTCAACGTTATTAAAAAAATTAAGTCATGTTAACTAAATAGGCATAAAAAAAATTCTGAATTTAATGTTTCGAAATTCAAGTGCGCTCCATATTTTGTAATTTATACAACAACCTCATATATTTGAAAACTTAGTATGACATAAAAGTTTTCATTACATCAATACTGTTTCTAATTCACTCTTCTTTTTAGCAAAATAGAACAGGAAAGATGGTTAAATACTACTTAAAGAAAATTATTAAGAATAGATTTGACATCTTTAGACGCCATTTTTATGTTCGTGTATCAAATTATGTTCGTGTGACATAGTACTGCATGCATCCTATTAAGCTTCGATTGATACGATTAGTGATGAGGCTTGTAAGATATATAGATTTCGAAGTTACCAAAACTTAGATTATCTATACTGATATCGTTGTCTTAGATTTTCGCGATTATTATTCATTGAAATGAAATGGTAAATGGTAGTCAGTCTACCCGTGACCACGAACGCTGCAAAGTGCTCGAAACGTCGGGATGATAAAAATAATTAATATACGCGATTTAAATCCGTTTAAAATAGTTTCATTTCAATATCTATACTGATGTTATAAAGAGGACTGTTTTTTTACACGGAATAAGCTCCAAAACTACTAGACCAATTCGAAAAATTATTTTTGCATTGCTTAGCTCGTATCGAGAAAGGTTATAAGCTACATACATCACGCTACGAATAATAGAAGCGATACAGTAATCAAAAACGCGAGTTGAACCGCGAGAGGCAGCTAATATGATATAAACATTAATGTTTGTTTGTGCGTATCTTGTACAGGGTATACCTTTTATGCGATTGTAATAAAACTTTGTCAACTTATTGTTTGCACTGGCGGGAAGGTTATACATAGGTATAGTACAATTAAATTTCAATGTGTGACGCGTGTGTCAGTAAACAAACAATATTTTTTATTTTTTAATGTAGCTGTGTGGTTTCATCTGCTTTAATTTGAGAAAATATTTAAATAACGTTTACCTTCCCGATTAGAATCGGATATTGTTCAATATTTTATTGGTTTCAATTTTATTTTTGCGTAACCCCTTTTTTTATTTATTAATTAAAATAAATACAAAAATTTTAAGAATTCTGTTCTTATGCCAAGAATGTTATTTGAAATTATAAACAGACACTTCAATTTCAGTTACTTGTATGTATAGATTTTGTTTAATTTTAAACCTATTTCTAAAGTTAAATGTAAATTCAGAAATTAGAATTTAATTTGTTGGTGTGCTTTGCTTGTGTTAAAATATTAATGTTGATAGTACTCAGCTGATGTTGACTAAGTATTAATTACAAGAGTAACTTCGCAAAATTATGTTTAGACATAGATATTAAATACAGCAAATATATCTAACTGTAGCGAATTATACGTACCGTGACTTCAAGGACAAATCAAGAAACAAAAAATGGTTTACAATAAGAAGATAAAATTAAACAAAAATTAAATATACCTACAAACTGTAGGCTCAATGATAAAATATTCCTATCACAAATAATATTGTGATAGTTGATTTCTGATTATTTTACTACAACGCCTCTTAAACTGTCAAAATGTGGCGAAGGTGTCGAAAAGTTTTAATAGCAATAATTTATCATAATTAGTCTCTTGTTTACTATTACAATATTAAGTTACCACGCATTACTTCTGTTGTAAGTTACTGACAAGTTTATCATCCTGCTGATTCCAGGTGATCTGTGGATCAAAGTTATCGAACTATGCTATTTTAAAATCATTTACATTGTAGTTTATGGCTGATGATATTCAAACATCTGGTCAGTTATTGTATAAATTGTAAAATTAAAAAATCTCAGCTACAAAAGTTTTCTAACAAAAATTGAGAATGAAACGATAAGTTCTTTAAAAATAAGTACACGTAATATCATTATATACTGAATGATAGAAGACATTGAATGTACCAATAATAATAGTTTTCTCAAAGTAGTATTTTAAAAGAGGACTCAGATGCCTTTCGAGTGAATCGCATCTTAACTTATAACAAAGATACGGAGTTGACATAAACATTGGAGATGTGATAACATTTCTTTGCGAAAATGTATGAAAAGAAAACTGAATATTGCAATAAAAAATATGAAATCCTACAAATGCATCACTAGCATAATGCCACCGCTTCACTACGAATGCTCGTCTGTAACATTAAAATTCGAACATTACATTATTGAGCGAGAAGTACTAGGCATTACAGTGAGCCTATAATAATACAATTTGTAACACTCTTGACGTAATACCTAACATCAATACAATCAACATATTACAATAAAAATATTCAATCCTAAAAAAATACTTGTAAATATCTGCTGTTTCTTTACACATATTCGGCTGTAATATCTAGATTCGAGCATTACATCAGTGAGTGAGAAGAACTGAGAATTACAGTCGACTTCCTATAATGATATAATTTATAGCACCCGTGATGTTATACAATCAATTCAGTGCGAATCAACTAGTACGACCGCTTCGTCTGATATTGTAAAAATTACAGATTCGATTGCAGGCGAATACTCTAGATCAAATTACCATGTGTTACAATAATAATACGTTACAATACTGCCTGTATTGTAACGTATTCCTCAAATTGTAATCTTAAATGTTACATCTCCACCGGGAATGTAAAAATATAGCGTTACTTTCCCGGTTAGAACGTTCTATTAATGAATATAACTGAATGTTGGGTATACTTCGCTGTTTAAGTAGCGTTAAATTTCGACATTTTCCAGTTTAATAAACATTTCATATACTGCTAGACTTGTATGTTACGTATGATAATGTTTTGTCGTTATCTAATTTCTTTCTTAATAAATAATTTCTTCAATAAATTGGTTATTTAATTTAATAATCTAAGATTGAAAATTAAAAACAAAACGCTGATAAAATTTACGCATTGAGACCATTTCAATGAGCCTCAACACAACTTAGACTTTAAAACACATTATACAAATATATACCTTAACTTTAAAGAATAAATATAAGAGAGAACATCTTCTTTTCATGTTTTAAATCAAAAGCCAAACCCATTATATATCATTTATCAAAGATACAAATATGATAATAAACGCAAAAATAATAAGAATACTCAAAAATTTGATCACCTGAAAGAAACACTTCAGAAACATCCAGTAGGCGTGTATCAAAGTTAACGAGAACGTCGTAAAAAGGATAAAATTTCCATTTTATGATTTACCAATTTTTGTAAGGTAAAGGTAAATAACTGTCGCCGACTTCGTAAAAAAAAGATTAAATGCGACTCGGACTTACTCTCGAAGTGTTCCGTGATATCGTACAAAATATAAGTACATATCGATACCTCCCACTTAAGTTGTTGTAACCCCAAAATTACAATTTTACAGTAGAGCACTTTTAATCCGTTTTAGTTTGAAAGTTACAACAAAATACGCCTTTTTTCAGGCGTATTTCGTTGTAACTTTCCTTGAAAAAAAAAAGATTTTTGGTATTTTTTCACTTTGAATGCATTAAGCAATGCAAATTCGTGTAGTATTCAGCAAAAACGCTAACGGCATTTTAGTGGCTTACAATAACTTACGTGGGAGGTATCGATATGTAAAAGAAACTAGTGAGTTTGTATTATATACTGTACACACTCGACAGATTTTTATAATTTGTAGTTATAGTGACAATAGAAATAAACATTCTATAACAAAATAGATATAGCCCGCTAACAGACAGATATACAGATTAACGGACAGACAGAAAGTTGAAGCTTAATAATAGAATCCTGTTGCACCTTTTACAAGCGGAACCCTAAAAACGATAAAACGAATGTAATTCAATCTACGTACAATTTTACATTGATCAGCATACATTGATCCTCAGAGGAACCATTCCTCTGAGGATCAATGTATGCTGATAATGAGTATGGAAAGAGTTTTACTGCTTTTAGGTTTGTTAATTCTTATTTGGATGCTGACAAGCAATAATGTGTCAACCCACAAAAAGTCGAATTCGGGGACATTGATGTATTCTGATAATGCGTCATGTATGTATGTATTTCATATTATTCGAAAAAAATTTCAAGTCATCTAAACTAATTAGGGAAAAAAGATTCTTAATTTAATGTTTTGAATATTGAAGTGTACTCAATATTTTGAAATATGCAATAATCCTTTATTTTTAAAACTTTTTTTATTAGATAAAACCTTTTTATTATACCAATGAGTTTTTAATTCATTATACCTTTTATCACAAATAGAAGATGGATGAATATATAAAAAATAGAATATGTCATTTTCACAAAATAAAGTCCATGTGGCTTAACATAGTATTGCTTATCAGTGTCCATTTATATACTTAGATATACGTAACGTGTTTCTGTGTCTGTCTATGGCATCGTAGCTCCCTGACGAATAGACCAATTTTGATGAGTTTTTTTATTCAAAGCTGGTATAATCGAAATAGTTCTTAGTTATAACTTATTAAGATCTTTTCAGATATTGGAAAGTTTCTTTTCTAGCTCTTGAAATTTGATTTAAGCAATTTCTGGTCGACTCAACTCGAAATTTACTGTAATGTGAATTATATTAAAATGACATAATGGACTGGACCTGATGTTGTAGCATCATCTCGGATCACGCAACTCCTCAACTACTTACAAAAGAAGTATCGTGTAAGAGTTCATTGGCATGGTCTCAATGTAAAGATTGAGGGTTTTTTTTTTTATTTCAGTTTTATATTATTCATTCTTTTGAATGCAAAGGGTTTAACTTCACTGTCGTAAACAACTTTATTAAACATTTATGTATTTTATCATTTTTTTAATATTTTATTTAAATTTATTTTTTATTTTGCTACTTATAAAAATATATAAAATTTCAGATTAAAAGTACCATTAAAAGTTTGAGTTGAAGTTTCTACTTCGTGTAATAGACCTTTAACGCTATTAGATTTCATGAAAGGAAACTCATTAAAAGTATTCAAATGACAAATTATCAAGAACGATATTTTTACTTACAATTACGCACTGAAGCTAGCCATTCTCGGAGAGAAAATTACGAAATACGTCAAAAAAAATTTAGAGTTTAATAACGAAAATGAATATAATGATAGGAAGAATTTTTCACAAGTCACGTACTTGTATACACATAACAGTGATGAAATAAATAATAAACTAGCAAATGTTACAATTATACTAATATAATTATACACGTTGAAGTGTGTATCTAAATATATATAATTCAAAGGTACATAGTAATCTATCAACGCACAGCCCAAACCACTGGACAGATCGGGTTGAAATTTAAGATGCAGGTAGACGTTATGACGTAAGCATCCGCTAAGAATGGATTTTGATTAATTCTACCCCCAAGGGGATAAAATAGGGGATGAAAGTTTGTATAAAACTTTGTCAATTTTAAACCGATCGGGCTGAGACTTTGTGTGCATAAAGCTACTATGACGTCATCACAGACATCGCAGACGAAGTCGCGAGCACCAGCTAGTCAGATCACAAAGACGTGGAAAATAATAACTATATTGAAAAAGAAGAATTTTATGAAAAAACAAGACATTTACAAATCGTTTTAATATTCCATGATAAATTCGTTGGCCAAAAGTAAGTAACTGGTAAATCTTACTATCAAACGCTGAAGTAACTTACATAAACATACAAAAAATAAATACAAACATCTAACTTGATTTTTAAAAGACAATATAAAAGACATTATTTTACAAACAAAATAAATTTTATGTTATTCATTAAACAATGATAAATAAAGCAATGGAGTTATCAGTAACACATGTATATCCTGAGTACCTTGGAGGATTAAAATGTGTATCTTTCTCATAATGATCCTTCATTTGATTAATTATGCACTGCAATTACGTACACGAGAGACGTATACGTAGTACAGTTAAATTAATTGATTAAAGAAACAAGCAAAGTTAAGGGAACTAGGCAAGACTAAACTATGCCTATTATCAATAAGAATATATGTATATGAGCAAAGTAAACATTAAAATAAAACTATTTTAAAAGGACTTAAATCTAATTATGTTAATCTATAAATAATATTAATTATTTTTATCATCCCGACGTTTCGAGCACTTTACAGCGTTCGTGGTCACGGGTAGACTAAGATGACATTTGTCTATTTGAGGTTTAAGAAAAATATTATTTACAACTACCGCCAACGGTTTCTTAGTTGGTATCTCGAATGACGTTCCGGTTGCACGCAGAAGGCAACCGGAACGTTATTTTATTTCAATGAGTAATAATCGCGAAAATCTAAGACAACGTTCAGCAAAGTAAACACTTCTAATCATATGATAAATGTCCATATACAATGACTAATACAAATATATGCTACTTTGAGATTATAGACAAGTTTTCTCAAATTACAATAATTAGATTGTTTACTAAACAACCAAGCTAGCAACGACTTCATTTGCAGATTTTTTTATCTTGATTTAAAGAGTTTTGTCACAAAAAAGCAACTATATCTCTCTGTAGGTACATTATCTTAAAATAGACATATTTATTTCATTCCCAAGCCGAACCTCACAAGTTTGTATAGCGCTCTAGCTCCATCCGATAAAGGATTGGCCAAAACACTGTTTACTCCACTGACTTTTTTAATTATACTATGGGACATTGATACTTTACAATGGAAATTTTCATTCCGAACGCATTCCATCAAAATGTGATATGTCTTCAATTACTTGCAGAACTTTACAATATCAATTAACGTCCTTTTAGGTTATCTCGAACAGAAATTACTTAATTGAAAAAAAAAAAAACTCTTTAAAAAGTCATTTTAATGTTGATCGTCAATAATTATATTGACTAATTTTTGTTTTACACATTTATAATACCTATAAAATGTTCTACTACGTTATTATACATATAGAAATAATAAAATTAAACGCTAAATTTATATTTTTCTAAGAATGTAATTTCCCGCCAATGTCTCGACCCCAAATCCGTATCGAAACTCCTAAGACCATATAAGCTTAGAATCTAAAACATGGAACAACTCACACGTTATATTCCGAGAATTCAATATGAAAGCAATAGTCGCCAATACGTGAGCCCCACAAAGCCAGGTAACAAATAGCTCGGCAGCTATCCCGCGCAATCCTGCGACGACGGGATCACTGCGGCGCTTATTCAATTAGCGGACTACG
The DNA here is from genome assembly GCA_037950945.1 of Hypolimnas misippus. Taxonomy (NCBI): domain Eukaryota; kingdom Metazoa; phylum Arthropoda; class Insecta; order Lepidoptera; family Nymphalidae; genus Hypolimnas; species Hypolimnas misippus. Next base: position 13,357,486 of record JBBEEQ010000029.1, read on the forward strand.
GACGACAAGTTTATTCCTATTTGTACGGGACGGGTTTTATTATTTTATAAATTCTAGCAGATTTATAAAACTTTTGAGTTGGTTTTAACAAATATATTAAATCAGCACTTATATTAATATAATCCATATCACACAATATACAACGTATCACATTGATATTTTTTTTAATTATTAGCTGTTCCTTGTGGTTTAACTCACGTTTATGGTTATTGCTTCGTTCCTATGAATCGTAGCGTGATGTGATATAACCTATAGTCTTTATCATTAAATAAACTGTGTTAGATACACAAATAAGAATTTTTCAATTCGAACCAGTAGTTCCTGAGATTAGCGCGTTGAAACAAACTCTTAAGCTTTATAATATTAGTATAGATTCGTATAAATTTTACTATAATGTATAAATATACAATATTTATTACCCTTTTCGTACATATAATTATATTAACATGTGTTAGAATATCACAACACGAATTTGACGAATTCACAAATGAATATCGGTAATCCTCAACTGTTTAAATTTGATTAAATGCACGAAATTCAACTAGCACAGTACCGCCATCTTTGTTGACGTTGAAAATGAACCGGAGAGTCGATGGCGACAATATTTCTAAATTCTGTTAGTAGTATGTAGTCTGTAGTCGTATTTTGTGACTTGATTAAGTGTTTGGATAATTAGATAACAATCAGGTGCTGCATTGTTCAATGATTGTTCCCGCGCATTCTTGCGACAGCGAAATCTCTGCGGCACTTATGCAATTAGCGGGTTACTGTCGACACGTTCCTATTTGTGTTGGTCGGATTTTGTTATTTTTTACATTTTCGCAAAGTTATTGAACTTTATAATTGGTTTCCTGAATTCGTTTTAGTCATCTTTTGTGACTTAAATAAGTGTTTGGATAATCAGATAAGAATCAGGTGCTGTGTCGTTTAATGATTGTTTCCGCGCAATCCTGTGACGGTGACATCGCGTTACTATCGACAAGTTCCACTTTGTGTTGGTCGGGTTTTGTTATTTTATACATTTTAGCAAACTTATTGAAATTTAGAATTGGTTTTCTAAATTAGCTTCGGTCGTCTATTGTGACTTGAATAAGTGTGCAAAATAAGATAACAATCACATGATTTGTCGTGCAATGATTATTCTGTGGACGGCGAAATCACTGCGGCACTTATGCAATTACAATTAGCGGGTTACTGTCGACAAGCTTGTTCCTACTTGTGCTGGACGGGTTTTGTTATTTTATACATTTTAGCAAACTTATAGAACTTTAGAATTGGTTTTATAAATTAGATTCGGTCGTCTTTTATTACTTTAATAATTGTTTGGAAAATAAGATAACAAGGTGCTGTGTCGTGCAATGATTCTTCCCGCGGACGTCGAAATCAATGCGACGCTTATTCAATTACCGGGCTTATTGTTAACGAACACGTTCCTATTCCTGCTGAACAGGTTCTTTTAATTTATTTACGTTTTCATACTATATTGCACGCCATAAAAATAAATGTAGAAGACTATTTGAAACTACACTACACACACTACATAATTGTGTACGGAGTGTTTTGGCTAACTAGCTATTTCATTCAGATTTTGTTATATCATACATTTTAGCAAAGTCATACAACTTTAGAGTTGAATTTTTTTACAAAGTTTGTTTTATATTTGTACTGGTCGATTAATTAATATTTTTTATATTTTGGGAATTTTACAAAATAATTATAGTTAGATGGTATTGTTTGCTGTATTTATGTGTAGAAGTAGACGTATGAGGCTATATCTATAACAATGGCGTCAATTAGCGTCAATTTTTTTTTCGCTTTCGCAAGGATCAAATATCTTCGAAGGAACCCGATGCCTGATGCCTATCTTACTCCTAACGCCATTCTCGTACTTCATATCCGTACACAAAAGTTATTTTTGTGGACTTTGTGCTAAATTTAGGTTCATGTACTAACACATCTTGTTACAAACTAAATTGCCAAATAAAATCACGTATTCACAAACAAAAAATGAAAAAGATAATAAATATAAATAAAACGTTGAAGTAAAAAAATGAACTATCAAAAGCAATTTACGGAGTACAAAGTGGAACCCTCACTATTATGCTATTGTTACGCCAACGGATTTATTTGCTCGGCCTTTGAGATGGGTCTGACGTTGTAATTTGGACAACTGGCTTAAAATAACTATTTTTAAAGCAAATTTACATATAAAAGCTTTGAAAATATTTGAACCCGATGTTATCAAAGAATTTTTATAGAAAATGATTTTGTATTCATAGTGTTTAGTAAAAATCTTTGTAAAGGAATTTCTATTTCGATTTGGATTACATAGGCTTAAAAATTATAGAATACTAGCTGTCTCTCGCGGTTTTACCTGCATTTATCGTTACTACCAAATAGGTTTTTATGAGTCACAGCGTGATGTTATATTTACACAAATATTGTAGAGAGGAAAGATTTGATTGTTTGTTTGCATTGAATGGAGGGGCAGCGGTTGCGCATGCGCAAACGATCCCGAGGCCTCTCTATTTTTTTCTCCGTACTGAGGAAGGTCATCGCAGGGTTATAGTGGGTACAAATCACCGCATAACCTGATCCCCCCCCCCCAAGAATCAGGTATCTTTTCGAAGATTTCCCTTGCGAAAACAAAAAAGAAAGGCTCTGAAACTACAAGACCGAAAATTACAACAACAACCTGATATTTGTAGAGGAATGATAAAGAATTTCACAGCTTAAAAAGGAATAAGGGGGAAACGGAATAAAAAAAGGAAGCAGAAGGAAGTAAGAAAAAAATAGGGTAAGGGACTTAGACCTTCAGCTCTCTTATCGTACGAATCGCAGCTATATTATCTACTTTACGCCTATCTTCTGTGAGAGTGAGATGCTGTCCCGGTCAAGACAGCCCCTATACGAGGTGAAGCCTGTGATTTACGGCCAGGATTTACCTCAGTTAGGTTCTTTGCGTGACATTGCAAAAACAACTAATTCGGCTGCAGCCAAATTCCCAAAATCTGATTTGAATTACTCTTATTAAATTCTGTATCATATTCTCGTCAATAATGTAACAGTATTATATTATAAAGCTTAAAATGTAAAGATTGTTACGTTACATTGTAATTTAGAACATTTTTGAACAATATTTCGTAAAAATTCTTTCCTTGTTCAAGTTTATATAAATGTATTCCGGATATCTCAAGATATGTGTTAATATAACACGAACAGTTTTGTTTGTGTTATGTAATGTCGTTATGTTGGATCATCAAATCAAGTTTGCAATAGAGAAACGGTTCGTTACCTAGAAACTAATACAACTTTGGAACGGTATACAATTGTGATAGAAAATTTTAAAGTTTTATAAATAAAAACTTATGTTTCTAAATGGTAAAAACTGCAATGTTACATTATAACAAGATTATGCTAAAATCTATACTAATAATAAAGAGGTAAAATTTGTTACAAATAAGGTTTGTATGTAAGGGTTATCTCTGAAATTACTAATCTGATTTTATTTTTTTTTTTTGTTTTGGATAGTCTGTTCATGGCATGTCATATACTGCCTTACTGCAAAAAATTTAAACACACGTTAAACGCGTGTCTATAAAATCCTGTACTACAAATGCGCATCTAACGATAGTTTTGAGTTAAACATGGTTTAGACATAGTTTAATTATGTATAAACATAAGCTTAGATATTTTTAATATATGCTTAAAACCTATTTTGACTGTCAAATATAACGTGAGACATTTTATTAATAAGTTTCTTTATAATTTTACACGCAGTGTAGCAATTTCGACAACATTTTTAACAATGTCTAATTTTTAAACATTGTTTAGACACGTGTTGAACATGGTTTTATTGCATCTTTTGTAGTAAAGCAGATATAGGCTACATCATGCTACGACTCGTACGTAGCAGCGTAGCATAGCAATTACTAATAACATAATTTTTTAAACGCGAGTAAAATCAGGAGAGGCGTTTAGCTATTTGATAATGTTAGATTTAATTAAATGATTCTATTATTGCTTTTTGTAATAGGCTTTATACCTTATAGCCTATAACATTTCTCAATATATAGATTTTCCAAAGCTAAAAATTTTTTGAATCAAGCTTCAGTGACTACACCCTACATTGAAACTTAAAAGCATTTTTTCTCTTTGTAATATTAGTATCGTAAAATTAAATTAAATAAGTCATTCAAATTGACTTATAAACTAATTACCAAGTAACAACTCATGTATACGTCATTGGGTGTAAAATCACTGCTTGGAATGCTCAATTCAATGGACTGGTAATGAAATTCAATTATGCACACGATCTGGTACCAATAAATTTAAGCTGCCTTTATTAATATTATCTTTTAATTATTAAAAAAAAATCAAATAAATTTTAATTAAAAAGTATTAAGATTTAGGGTAACATTAATTAACATTAATTAAGCTTACGGTGATAGAGCTCATTCTCAAATATTTTGCTTTAATTGATGATACTACTGATTTAAATATTGCTTTAAACTACATATAATTACCGCCATCAAACAAAAATAACAATCGAGATATGATTTAAAAGACAATAAAATAAACGTTGTAGTGAATTAAAAATCTATAGATTTAATTAAGCAACAATATCTTAAGCTTAATCCAATGGACCTATTAAATCTTATCTTAAATTATTTTTTATGTAGCACAATAAAAGTATTTTAAAGAACAAAAACCAAATTACGATTAAAATACTTCAATCTAAATGCATTAAATACTTATAAATCCATACGTTTAGTTCAACAATAACATCTGAAGCTTACGCCAATATAAAATCGATCACAGCACGCTATGTTGAATTCACTCAATTTTTAGTAACTATTTTTTTACTGTTTTATGTATAGCATAACACAATAAAAGTATTTTAAACAACAAAAACCAAATTACGATTAAAATACTTCAATCTAAATGCATTAAATACTTATAAATCCATACGTTTAGTTCAACAATAACATCTGAAGCTTACGCCAATATAAAATCGATCACAGCACGCTATGTTGAATTCACTCAATTTTTAGTAACTATTTTTTTACTGTTTTATGTATAGCATAGCACAATAAAAGTATTTAAAACAACAAAAACCAAATTACGATTAAAATACTTCAATCTAAATGCATTAAATATTTATAAATCCATACGTTTAGTTCAACAATAACATCTGAAGCTTACGCCAATATAAAATCGATCACAGCACGATATGTTGAATTCACTCAATTTTTAGTAACTATTTTTTTACTGTTTTATGTATAGCATAACACAGTAAAAGTATTTTAAACAACAAAAACCAAATTACGATTAAAATACTTCAATCTAAATGCATTAAATACTTATAAATCCATACGTTTAGTTCAACAACAATATCTCAAGCTTACGCCAATGGAGCTGTAAAATCAATCACAGCTCGCCATGCTCAATTCAATGGACGCATAATGAAATTCGATTCTGTACGTGATCGGCGATCAATCGATTTAAATTGCTTTTATCACTGTTCTTGCTTGGAACAACATGCACGGGCTAAATTCGTATTACCGGTAATTCTATTTTACGACGGAAATTGCTCTTTGGTGCGTTTTAAAATTTGATAATTTTTAGACATACTCGTATTTTTATGATTCTTGTATTTATCCTTTTTAAATTTCTAAATAATTAATAATGGTATCGTAACGAAAATCATATGCTTCGGTTTGGTTAATTTTGCGTGTTTGTAAAATTGCCTAACATAATTTATGGGTATAATGAATATAGACAACATTAAGAATTGTGATTCTGAAAACCAATCTGAAGGTATACCGTTTTAAACAAAAAAAAACCAAATCAAGTCAAGTCATCTTCATTCAGAATGTACATAAAATCCTCAACGAATTAAGCATCTTCCTTTTTAAAAATGGGTTAAAAACTGAAAATAAACCTTTCTTTCAATTAATTAAAACGAAATACTTTAATGGAAACGGAACAAACGTCAAACGAATCACATTACCCCGTCCCATAATTCAGTGGTTTCCAATCTTTATCATTCCACGGCTCCCTTAAAAAAATTGATTAATAGTACCGCGTAAAATTTAAAAATTGTACATCTAGGCGCGTCCTTTCCCCTATATTTCTGAACCGTAATGTTAGCTTCGGGAAACGCAAGCATCAGCACCATATTAGTAAATATGTACCTATATGTTAAGTATTGTATTAGTTGCACGTGAATTTTTTTTCTCAATCCTGGCTAGCATTTACGCCTCCCCTTACTCCATGCCTCCCAAGGGAGGTACGCCTTCCAGTTTGGGAAACGCTGCCATAATTGATATCAATCCTTCAATCGTACGCTAAAGTTTTAATACTGTATGCTAATCAGAGTCGGACTGTAAAATCAATCACACTGGGTTCAGTTCGTTAGTCGGGTAATGAAATCGGATACTGAACGTGACCGGCCATCCGTATTGTCTCTTTGTTTCCTTTGATTGCTTTTTGTCCCGGGACATTGGATACTGTGCTGATTGTGAAAATTCCGAAAGATTGTTTTATTTTCAAAATGTACCTATAGTTTTTAACCGACTTCCAATAAATCTAAATCAAAATATACTTTATTCGAGAAGGCTCTTTCGAGCATTTTTGTATCGTCAATACAAAAAACAAAAAAAAAAAATACATTGAAAGCTAACACCGGTTCGGAATGTTGATTCTACAAAAACAGGCAGAAAACTCGATAGTTAGAAAAGGAGGGGGTTATCAACTCGTCACTTCGTCGGGAACTTTTTTTATGTATGTTTATCGACTACTCGAAAAACGGTCTGACCAACTTGATTATGCTTGACAATGCTTGTAATTTATTCTAGATTGGCTGCATAGAATTTTCATAAAAACCGATTCCGTAGTTAGGGTTCAAGATAAAAACATCTGAATTAAGTGTGTCATTTAAGTAAACGATATACGTATTTTGCTTGAAGTCGGTTCCTCTTTTTTATATACATATATATGTATATTTTAATTATCTTAATAGTTTCTAAGAATAGTGCAATAAAACATTTTATCGATGTATGTATATGTTAATATACATAATAATACATAAGTATGTGAATATGTGTATATAATACCTGAAAGGATAATACATAAAAATAATAACGATTATTTAAACAAACACACATGTTTACAGTTACATAAACGAATTTCAGATTAAATAGATGTACAAATAAAACCTACTGTCGGATAATCCAGTCACAAATCTGTTTAAACGCAACGCGAAAATAAAAAATAATAAAAAAATCCTAAGAATTTTGCAATACGTACTGCCAGGAATGCAAAATTCCTGACAGTCTGGAATCCTGGAATTTCATTTAACCCGATGTCCGCCGACGATAGGCAAGCGAATTGAAATCGATAAATATTACAAGAATGTTTATATTAAATATAGTAAATACTTGATTTAGTTTATTAAATATTTTAAGGGAAATGACAGTGGTGTAATAGAAATGATGTTCTCTTAAAAATGGCATTTGATACTTGAAAAATTTGGTTTTCAGTAAACAAAAACTAATATTCAAATGACTTTTCTTTCAAATGGAATAAATTATAAGCTCTATCGAGGAGAGTTAATCTTTTGTCTTATTTAAAACTAACAATTTATCGCGGCTTCGCTAGCCTATATTTTGAAATTCGATAGAAGCGATTCAGAAACCTGATAATGTATTGCGTACTGTGTTTTATAATTAGCATCAAAATGTATGTGTTAAGTAAATATGATCACAGAATAACATTTTGTATACAGACGTTTTTACCCCTTAGCACCCCTTATAATAACTAAATCTCATTTTAATTGATCCATACGTCAATAATTCAAAATTTTAGTTAAATAGATCTTTCAGCGGATTTTTATCAATTTCTGACTCTAAAGTACTGGGTGCGATCCTAACATATCTATAAGAGATCAATTTGGAATTCTTGGATACACAAATTTAGTTATTCACCCAAAGTAGTATTTATGTTAAGTTTAAGGAAAATCGGCCAAAAATATATGTTTTCTCTATACAAACTTTACTACTTCCTTGCAGCCTAATAGGGAATGATATTCGTACGTTTTCTATTTCATATTTGATTATTATTATCCAGAGGCATGTGTATTAAATTTTAAGTGTATACGAGCACGGTATAAGATTTTCTATACAAAGGTTTTTATCCTTTTAGGGTGGAATATCAAAAACCCTTTATAAGTGGATGCTAATAAGCTAAAAGGCACCTACTGCCAAAATTTCATGTCTGTAGCCAGCGGTTTAGACCCTGCGTTGATGAATCAGTCATTATTCACTCAGTCAGCCAGGATAAGTGATTATATACATAGAGTACACATATTCATATATCCTCCAACACACACATGCCGTAAAAGACAATACAATCGCAAATAAGATAATTAATACTTATGCATACGCAACACACACATGGCCATGAACAAGCATTTCATTTTCCGTAGGTATATTACTTTCCAGAAGTTGATTCTCAGACCCCTTTCAATATTTTTTGCTATACTCAACATTTTCAGATATGTCATTGTCTTAGATTTTCGCTATTATTATTCATTGAAATAAAACTATTTTAAACGCATTTAAATCGCGTATATTACGACGCGCGTATATTCGACCACGAACAGTCTACCCGTGACCACGAACGCTGCAAATATACACGATTTAAGTCCGTTTAAAATAGCTTTATGTCAATTTTCAGATATGCCCATTCACGTCCACTAAACATAGACATAAATATAACATATACAGGATTTATAAATTAATTCTCAAATATATTTTAGTAGAATAATGACATCAAACATCAATTCTATACTTATTCATTTGAAACATCGATGACTCGTTAGTATATAGCATTACCATACCCTTTCATTAATATTTGAATAATATATATTGTACTAATGTATTTCGTGCGTTATAATTATTAGGAATGGACAGAGGGAATATTCAATTATCAGAAATTGGCCTAACGTGGTAAGGTAGCATAATATGATGTTATTTAACGAACTGTGGTGTATGGTGTGGCCATTAAGCATGCGAATTGTAGACATTTCATAGTCTAAAGTATAAAGTATGACTTGCGTTTAAATTTTTCGGTCTAATTTTTGGGCCTTTTTTTTGCTTGATTAAAACTTTGTTATGAAAATAAATTTAACGTATTTTTTTAGCTAAACAATTGTATGTTAAAATAGAAACTATCATGTTAATGAGTACAAACAAGGATATCTTCCATTTAATGTATTTTACAATTACATTATTTATACTTTAAAAGAATCGCTTCCTTCATAGCTTATCGTTTGTCCAAATTGATACGGGTATCAATTAGTAGCCGAGTAAATAAAGTATTTATTGTTTTTCTCTATTTTCGCTGGAGGTGACATTTCCTTTTATTTAAGAAACCAAAGAAAGCCCAGACGCTCCTCTATGTATAAATACACTAAGTAGCTGAACGTTCAAATAGTATCAGAAAAAGAAAGAAATAAATTATAGTTGTTTTTGTGACGAAAACAGGACGAATCTCGAGAATGTATATTCGCATAAATAGAATTATTTATTTTATAAAACTAAAGTTGTATGTATGTTATGGGCAAAGTAATTCAGTTGGCTTTGCTGTTAGTTTTGGCATTTGGCTTCGGCTTTTGTTTTTGCCTTTGCCTTTGCTTTTGCATTTAAAAAGTTATATTTTTACGCTAAATAGAACATGCTTTTTACCGTAATTTGTGTTTAATACACGAATAAGTTAGTGCGTATTTTTATGTGACAAGCTCCTTCTTCCCGTGCTGTTTTGATAATAAAATGTACTTGAATAGCTTAATAAAACATATTTTTTATTGTCCAATAGATAAAGAACATTATTCCTAATGCGTAGGAAATTTTATTAATTCTACAGTTTATGTTATTAATTGTTATTATCATAACAGTATTAGGTTTAATTAGATAGGTGTAGAGTTTTCCCGCAAGTCTTTACATAGGAAACATGTTAAAAAATTTCTCTAGCTCTCGTGGATGCAGATTTCTCCCTACAAACACTTCCAAATGAATCAATCTATAGGTATAGATAAATAGGTATGTAATAGTATGTTGTAGCAGGTTGTAACATGTTCCATAACATAAAATCTACGCATTACGAACCACCACGTTTCTGTTAACAGACGAGATTGACAAACGTTCAATACTTAATTCAATAATTATCTTTTGAAAATAAACCAATTATTATAGTTATTAGAATTTATATGTGAATAATATTATTTGTTCATAGCAATTAAGTTCCTCCGATAGTGTTTCCGGGGTAGTAGCAAACTTAGTTCAAGGCAATGTGACGGCAGATCGCAACAATTCTGCATTGTTATCAGCCGCGGCTCACTAACCTCGCCTGTTAATAGACACATATACCAAGTCAAAAGAGAGACGAGGAAATTAACTAAAAATTGAAGCTAGGAAAAACTTCGATAACCTATGTTGTGTATGTGTATATGGGCTATTACATTTGTTGTATTAATTAAGTGTCATACAGATAATAAACGAGCCCAAACCTCGCCTTCGTTTGATTCGTTTCATACCAAGAACCTAGAAATTATATAATTACGTCGATCTCAACGCATATCATGGGCCCAAACGCCAACTGGCGTTACTGAGTTCTCAAACGTTCAAGGGTAGAGGCGTTTAGAATAATTTCGTGACTGGTGGTGATGGTAAATATTTTAAGAAAACCTGCATGGGTTGGAAAAATTCAGTAATTTGGTAATTCGTAAAATTGCTTAAAAGATTCTTGACCTCAAGACTGCCAATACCAACATCAGGATATGGAAAATACTTGAATAACGTCTCGAGACGATTGGACTTCATTGTATATGATTGTTCAAAGCAGTTAAAATTACAACAGATTTCACTAAAATTCATATACATAATAACACAGTTCTTTATTCAGCGGCGCTGTCAGATCAGCAGTTTGGCGAACTATACGTTGATTTGGCGGTCATAACGATAGCCCAAGATCCTACAACCCGCATTTTTCTAATCTTCTTCTAATTTTAACTAGAGAAGATCTTTGTCCAGCACAGTGGAAAGCTTATACAAGAAGAAGAAGAATCAAAAATGTGAATATATAAATTCCCCGTTTGGTACGTAATTATGAACCTACAATCATAACACTTCACAATCACTTTACTCCTGTCACTTAGACTATCACAGAGATAACGCTAAGACACCTCCAAGCGCTCAACAATCACATATAACTCTGATAGTAACAAACACGATTAAAGTATATACAATGCAACTAAACTCTATTCCTAGTATGAGTTTGATAATTTTCCATAGCAAAATTTTCAATAGATATTTTACTAAACAGCGCCTCTAAGGCGACAATTGCATTTGTAAGTTTTGCACTCATAATTAACATAAAACAACTCTGTGATCTGGTAACAATTACCTAGGTTACCTTAGGAAAGCTTTGGCTGTCAAAATACGGCACGGACAGTAAATTATTTCAGGTTTAAGTAATGGCAAATAAATTAAGTAAATCTTTATGAAAGTTAGCAAAATTTGAATTCGCTAGTGGCGCTGCGAAGCAATATATGGAAAACTAGCTGGTGTTCGCGACTTAGACTACGATGTCTGTGATGCCTACGTCATAGTAGTTTCATACATGCAAAGTCTCAGCTCGATTGGTTTAAAATTGACAAAGTTTCATACAAATTTTCATCCCCTATTTTATCTCCTTGGGGATAGAATTAATCAAAATCCTTCCTATAGGGGTTGCCTATGTCATAACATCTATATGCATGGCAAATTTCAGCCTGATCCGTCCAGTGGTTTGGGCTGTGCTTTGATAGATCACTATGTCAGTCAGTCAGTCAGTCAGTCACCTTTGAGTTATATATATTTAGATTATCAATAGTAAATTACGTTTAAAAAAAACCGTACCAGAGGTACTATCATTTTATATCTTTTTCTGTGCTATTGATAGAATATCCTGTGCTTTTATGGTAATGCTTTGTCCCCGCAATATTTAAGTAGAGATTTTCAACTTCCGTTTTAGAAAATCTAATGTAAAAGATAAAGCCATAATGTTATATTATCACGACAAGTAGCATAAAAAAGGTCTAATCTTTCTTTATACTAGAATTCATAAAAATTGAGTCGGCGGTTCGGACGTGACAACGTAACAAACAGATAAATAGACAGACAGAAAGAAAGACAAATTTAATATAAATTTTCTCGTCAGCCTAAAAAAAATATTTTTGTACTGGTCAAAGAGGAAATAAATTCTATTAAACTCTAAACACGTAATAACATAATAAACAATACGAAATATGTTTTATACGGTCGCCCGGCATGACGAAATTTAATCAAAACATAAAATAAAAAACAAACACTCATACTTAACTATACCCACTAGGATTTTTAATTTCATAAATTCGGAATCAGACTGCTCAAACACAAACAGCCAGATTCTGACAAACATTCATATGACCTATACAAATAATTATCAGGAATAAATATTGAACCTGCATCTGTACCCAATTGCAATGCACTGTGCCAATCAATCGGCCATAATTTACGAATATATTAATACATACAACGAAAGCGTTTATTTCAGTGCCCTAATCTGAAAATACCAATATAATTTGGACAATGATTTTTGCATTCGATAACTCTTTTGCTTCGACAGTTATAAACTATACTACAATTGAACTGACGACAGATGTTTATATGAAAAATAACATTACAATTATTCTATCTCCAAAACTCCTAAATATCGCTGATCATTGGGGAGATTTTGGCAGTTGACATGAGGTATCTAAATTTTAAATTTGGACGTCACGTTTCACTTGTATAACATACTACGACTCATAAAGACAGTTAATATGAACGTCAACGAATAGAGAATATATTTATTATAAGTGCTAAAATTCAAATGGTATTCCGAGACAGCTGGTCACAAATTAGTTTCGTACCACATAACAACTTATAGCCAACTCCGTTCCAGCTCTAATCTAATCTCCGTATAAAATAGCAATTACTACTTAACAGGTAACCGAGACATTCGTGAATAATGTGGTATAGTTCCGTAAAATGTCCCATCATTCTCTTGAAATGGCCCCAATTTTCTCTGTACTGCCTACGATCACGCATGACCATTGTACCGCAAGCGATCTCCAACCGTATCACAATATCTTTAGAGTATAAAATCATTCTAAATGGTAAAGGAATTAGAAAAAAAATTGGAGAGTAGTGTTCGCAAATCGCACCCAGCGGGTGTCAGGGAGAGTTATCAATCTTGAACGGGATGAAACCCGTTTCAACGTTTATTTATGTCTGGTCGATGGTTTTTGGAAAATGAAAAAGATAAGGGATAGCCCACAGTATTATCAATTCCATTGTCACATGGCTTCCGACGTTGGCTGAAAAGGTTTTGGCGATTTGATTATATGCCCCATAAATTAACTGGTTAAACCCTTTTAGATATAATTAAATTAATAGTGGCTATCTAATGGTGATCCCAATATCCCTAGTGAATAATTGAATATATTTACGTAAATTTTCTTAAGGTTATTTACAAAAAAAACAAATACACACACATACATAAAAAACAAATAATGATATGTATCATTCTTTAACATACACCTACACATGAATAATATCATTTTTAGTTAATTGTTTTACAAACATTTTTTTTTTATGTTTATATTTCTTGATAATATAAAAGAACAATGATAATTGGTTTTCAATTTTTGTCAAAGATGTAAGTTTAGCTTAGGAATATGTAGGCATTAAAGTAAGTTGTAAAAAGTTTTTGGGAATCAGTATCAAACCAGAAAATGTGAAAATATTAAGTGGAAACATTATTTGACTAAGAGTGTATCTCTGAATGAATTAGAACATTGTTGTTAATTAAGCAAAAAATAAAATTATATGTAGTATACAAACTTCGCGTCTATTTATTCTGTATCAAATGACTGATTTGTTACGTTAAGAAATCTTATTCTAATTAAATAAATATAATTGTTATCTATTGCTTAATTGAGATTTAAACAGCTTAAAATACTATTAACATTAATTAATTGAAATAATAGGCTTTAATAATAATAACATTTACCTGTAAATTCTTATTTATTTCTTTTTTAACGGCGACGAAAAAATCACCAGCAATTAATCCTTCGACGAAACACCCACATCAAAACTAATATTAAAGAACAATGAGAAATTGTTTCTGATTCTTCTATATCGGTATTTTTGAATTTTATTTTAGATAAGTCAAGAAACTATACAATATTTCTACAAAGCATTTTCTATGTCGAATTTCAGAGATAATTCACGAAATTACTTTAAAATTTAAATCCCATTTTACTGGAAAGTAACTACTACTAAAATATTTCTATTAAAGTTATGTAAAAATTCCCTTATTCTACTTGCAGAATTATGATTTATTTTATCCATTTAATAACGATGGAATCCTATGGGTATCACATAATGGGTATGGCTAATATCTCATCATCATATGGCTAATATATCATGTGGCGAATATCTCTTTAAATCCTCTACTTGATTTTAAAATTACCAACTGTTCATAAAAAGAGAAATTCTTAAGTAAATCGATCACGTTATCAGAAATCACATTTCACTTCCAATAAGACGGTTTTTTCGAGTTCCACGTTCATCTCGGAAAATGGAACCAATTTAAGGGGATTCGATTTTTTATATTTGAACCGAAGAAGGGAGTTTCAATCTTGGATAACGGTGTCATTATTTTTTTTAAGCTATGATACTTTTTATACTGATGACCGATTTAACGATATTGCTTTATCAATTCTCATCGTTGATTTGGTTCGGAAATTATTATTTAAGTTACTTAAGTTATATTCAAATTATTCTAACTTATAGAAGACTAGCTGGTGGTCTCGACTTCGTCTGCGATGTCTGTAATGCCTACGACATAGTTTTATGTATGTAAAGTCTCAGCGTGATCGGTTTAAAATTGACAAAGTTTCATATAAACTTTCATCCCTTATTTTATCATCTTGAGGGTAGAATTAATTGAAATCCTTTCTTAGCGGATGCTTACGTCATCTACCTGCATGACAAATTTTAGCCGGATCCGTCCAGTGGTTCGGGCTGTGGGTTGATCATTATGTCAGTCAGTCAGTCAGTCACGTTTGCGTTAAATATATTTAGATGATATTTGATAAGACAGTCTGTTAAATAAGATTGGACATTAGTGTTCAATAACAAAGACAGAAAATACTGTTATGAAAATCTAAAGAAAATTATTGACTAAATATTTTCAAGCTGAACAACTACACTTTACGTCAATATCTTTTTAATAAAAAAATTCAACATAAAATTCAAACATATGAACGTATTTTAAAGAAATTTCAAAGCCGAAATGTGAAAGAAATGATCCAAAAAATCCGGTAATCTCCAAACAATTCCGGTTCTCGTTCACCATTTCAATCAAGCACTCAAAGTGAAGCTGTGTGAACACCCAAAGTCAAATGGCTTGGAATCGGATTCTTTTATACGTTAGACTGTGGTGTGCTCAATCAGTTGGAAAACCACTTGCTAGTCGCATGCGGCCAAATAAATATGCGCCGTGCCTTTGCTGGCATTTTCGGTTAGACGCTAGGCCCTGGATGTGAATTTTAGTTTTGGAAAACTATTAGGAGATTGTTTGTATTTCATTTCAATGTTTCAGATATTGTTGTTATAATTTTGTTGGATAGACAGAAAGTATTGTATCTAAAATTTCAAACGTAAGAATGAAACCTTAATTTCCATTATAAATTATTATATCGAAAATAAATTCCCGCAAAATTATACTCTGATCATCATCTCTAGCATTTTTCCCGGTTATACCAGGGTCTGCTTTCTATTCTAGTCCAGATATTGACGAGTTACTGATTTTTACACAGAGCGACTGCCATCTGACCTCCGCAACCCCTGAGGGCAAGCCAGTAACCATTTAGACTAGAATAATTTCCCTACTACGAGTAACGATCATAATCAGGTGATTGTGATAACAACCGGGACCGACAGCTTTACGTGCTCTCCGAGGCACGGTGGGGAGACCCACAAGGACAAACACCCAGACCTAGGAACAAATATTTATACAACTATAAATATCTGCCCCGAGCGGGGACCGAACCCGCAACCGTCGGCGTTAGAGGTACATTCAGCACCACTACACCAGAGCGGTCGTCGCAAAATTATACTCTATATATATAAAATTTTAATAAGCAAAATATCTCATTTTAATTAAGCCGTAATAACTAGAAAAAGTAAGCAAAATCAAGCCCCTTAACTCGAGATTAAAGAACATCCGTGGTTCTTTAATAAAGAGGAAAAATACAAAAATCGTTTTAAATTTCACTCCAACATCCGCAATTACCGGTTATTCATTTTAAATTAATTTCTCAATTTTAAATTGATTTTACGCTAACGGAA
The DNA here is from genome assembly GCA_037950945.1 of Hypolimnas misippus. Taxonomy (NCBI): domain Eukaryota; kingdom Metazoa; phylum Arthropoda; class Insecta; order Lepidoptera; family Nymphalidae; genus Hypolimnas; species Hypolimnas misippus. The sequence goes on from JBBEEQ010000029.1 coordinate 13,373,967, forward strand.
GACCATGGCCATTTCCATTGCCGAGTCCTCTTGTACACCATTTACTAAATTCCCACTAATCCTTACAATCAAAAGTGAATCTTAGGTTTATGGGATAGAGTCTATTTTTCAACTTGGACCATCCGGGTGTATAATTCTGTACAACTTTACAATGCTAATGTTTTAGCTATAAATCTCTCCTCAGTTGAAAATAAATACAAAGCACAAAAATATACACTTTTAAAATGTAGTTTCGGTAGACGGTTAAATAGAAACGTTGGGTTTCTCGTGTTGATTTTGTAATATACTGTAATCTCTGTATTAAGCTAAGTTGTCTCTTAATTTTTTACGTCAAGTATACGTAATATTTTTTTTATTTTTAGAACTCATCATTGTTGTATAAGTTGGGTTAAAAGTAAATGTCATAAAGACTAGAAAATTAGTTTAAGCAAAAGAAACATTAAAATTTACAGTGGAAATTTTTTAACGAAATAAGATAAATATATGCTAAAAAATCTTTGAAGACGTTAATAAGAGATTGCAGAAACGGTCTCCATTCTTTAAATAACCTAAATCCGTCATGGTGGTCCTATACCGATTGACAGATTGACGGAAAAATAAATCTTAGAATTCAATGAGATAAGACCGGCAGACAATATGCACGACAAATCTAGATTAATTTTAAGCCTACAAACAATTAACCCCAAGACCCAAAAATAAAACATCATTAAAAATAACAACATTAAAATCATATTACATTAGAAATAATCGGACTCTGTGTGAAACAGATATTTTCTGCTAAAAATTTAATCAGTGGCCCCACCGGGAGCGGATTGAAACCCGGTCCGGTCCGCTGGGCGTCATAAATCTTCACTAGAAAGTATATTTCATGCCCCGTGTTAAGTTCCGTTGAAACATTGTTCGCGAAACTATATTTAAAGTTATTAGGAGCTATGATGTTTGAGACGGTTGGGATTAGGTATTATGTACAACAATGAGCAAAACATCGGTTTAATATTAAGCATAAAATGTATATTGATACATTTGTATACGTTTAAAAAGAGTTTGTTTATTTTAACGCACTAATTTTGGGAACTATAAGTCACGTGTTAAAATAATCTAAGATGTACAATCAATTTATTTGTTATAAATAGAAACAATTAGTATATATAACAATTGTATCGAGTTAGTGTTTTTATTTAGTATTAGGTATACGGTGGACTCACACACATAAAATTTCATAAAAATATTTTTATGTATATTTATGTAGTTGTTTATTTATTAATAAATAAACGCTACCTTTAAACGATAACTACATATAGATACACTGTTATATGTACTTAATTATATATCTTACAATCCTGTCCTGTAAATTGCGTAATATTTGGAACGGGATCTCTTGAAAACCATTTAATTGAATTACCCTTATACAGTAAAGTAATATCTCATTGCTGGGCAAAGGTCTCCTCTCCTATTAAAGAGAAGTTTTAGTGCTTTTAACCACTACGCTGCTTCACTGTGGGTTGGCGGATATACATGTGTCAGAATTTCTTCCGGTACACGCTTGTTTCCTTAGAATATTTTCCTTCGCCGAGCTCGAGATGAATTTAAATTCAAAATAATCTTTATAGGAAAATATTTTTAAACCTATTTTTCTAAATTAGCTCTGTTACAATATTATATTTTCGGGAAAACAGTTCAAGATGCTTTAAATATTCATTAAATTTAAGTAATTTCACAACGTTCGACTATATGTGAGGCATCAATAAAGGCAGATTAGATTTGATGACAAATTTTCTCTTAACAGTATCAATCAAATAAATACTCGAGTATTATTATATCAAATATCTTTCTATGTCCAATTTTCTTAAGCTATATAACGTTCAAAATTTTTTCAACACCGACATATTTTAGTTTTTCTACAAGAAAAAAATATTCTAAATTGTCTAAGAATAAAAGTCAAACACAATAGCGACCGTCTTCACATATGCCTACGAGCGAAGCACACTCAAGGCTCATTAAAATGTCGCTGCACGACGTGAAGTGCCGTCCAGGACTTGCGGGTTTTCAAGTGGTCATCACTGGATAGCGGCATTTTATGCGCAACGTCATAGGCTTTTAATATAATGTTAATTAGTCAATATAATATTATAATGGCAGTCTTCTGTTTAGATACTTTGTCGTTTTTTTCTTTTAATCACTTCATCCGCAGTGAAGTTACGTATGTGAAGCATCTTAGCGTTCTCATTACCAGAAAAAGACCATTGAGCTAGAAGAGCAATATCAGGTGAGGTCTTTACTATGCGTTTATCGAAGTAGCTGATTTATTCTTATATTTTAAGACTAAAGAGTTTTTAGTGTGAACAATTATGAAATTTTAATTTACCATATCGCAAACAAGCAGGTGCGACTCCTGGTGTTAAGTCATTCCATGGACAGTTGAAAAACTTGAGGAATCACAAATACTTGCTGAGTTAAAGGGAATAAAAAAATAGGAAGTAACGTTGTCTTAAAATTTCGCGATTATTACTCATTGAAATAAAACTGTTTTAAACGGATTTAAATCGCGTATATTAACTATTTTTATCATCCCGACGTTTCAAGCACTTTACAGCGTTCGTGGTCACTGGTAGACTCAAATCAAATCAAATAAAAAAAATACTTTATTCAAGTAGGCTCTTACGAGCACTTTTGAATCGTCATACATGAAATAACAAAAAAAAAATTACATCAATAATGAAGCTACCACCGGTTCGGAACGTAGATTCTACTCAGAAAAACCGGCAAGAAACTCGATATTTACGCTTTTAAAAACTTCTATAAGGGTAGTCCGTTTAAATAGTTTTATTTCAAATAAGAAGTAATTGAAAGAAAAGGCGTAGGGAAAGTCTTACGGCTCTCTCACTCACCTTACGCAATGCAACTATACTGGCTACTTAACACCGATATGCTGTGAGTGTGTTACTGTCCCAAACGAAGCAGTCCATATGCGTCAAGGGGTTACAGTTAGGCTCTGCCACAATAAATACGACCACCCTAATTTAGTATTAACCCTATACGTCACCTTTAAATTCCGAGTGCAGTCACGACGAGTAGATATTATAATCTACATATACATTTACGCGTGACTTGTGTTGAAAAAAAAACTTCAACAAAAAAAAAGTTCCGCTTAATTTCTTTCTCGGTTTCTTCTCAAGACTGCGGTTTAACTTTTCGAAAACCGTAGTAAATTCATTTGGTTTTGGTTTGGTTTTGATACAAATAAAATATTCTAATATATAGCTTCTATATCCACATATATGTCCTTCAATTTATACCGAGCTCGAGGGCGCTCAGGGTTCATTAAAATGTCGCAGCACGTGTGAAGTGCGGTCCAGGACTGAAGCATCGAATGGCAGCCATTTTGTGTTCCAGTTTAACATGATGATAAAAGTGAATTTGATAATGCAAAGGGGTTTTATGAGGTCTAAGAGAATGTGTTACTGTGCCTCTCGGTTTTGGTATTCTTTGATTGGTTTTCGATATTTCTGTATTAGGATTGGTGTTTGTGATTTCTGTTTAGTTTCTACTAATACGGGCAGAAGGTTTATTGTTGGTTTCCTTTTGTGATTTCGCTCGCGATAATATACATTTCGTTATGCCGGGCTACCGTCTAAAACTATTTTTCTATCTACAAGAAATTAATTGTTTTATGCGTATAACTTACCCGCAAGAGGAAACACTAAGTTCATAAAGTTTTATTACAGTCCGATAAACGGAACGCATTAGATACAATTAAAAAAATCATTTTCAGATTCATTTTTATACAATATATTTCCTAATTTTGACAGACGCGTTGGCGCAATGGTCACTGCAACTGACTTAAGCGCTAACGGTCGCGGGTTCGATCCCCGCTCACGGCAAACGTGTGTTTTGGCCATACAGATGTTTGTCGTGGTCTGGGTGTTTGTGTTAGAGTTGTGAGTGTTTTCGGACCCCCGACACAAGGTCATGAGATCTTGACGAGGGCCGTTGAGTGTGATGCGTTATTTATTTATTTAATTTTTATAGGGCTAGGTACCTTAAATAAAAAATTGAATCACAGGAAATACTGTATTAAACGTCACGGCACCTTGTGAATAAAACCACGAAGCAGAACTTGTCATTATTATCATGTATGTGTAAAATATACATTCCAGAGGTCACCACTATCTATCCACTCAATATTAATTTTAACTGTCTGTGCTATGTTATAAATTTATTTTAAAACAGTTCTTATAGAGTTCTTGAGAATAACTTTCTTGGTTGAATCTACTTTCCGAACCAGTAGTAGCTTTAAATTTAAACTGTAACTTGACGATTCAAAATTACTTTAAAAGCCTACTTGAATAAAGTATATCATTTGTGTCCCCGATTACTCCAACTTACTCACTGTTCACATAAAACACAATGACAGGAAGTATTTTTATAAAACACTAGCTGGTGCCCGCGTCTTTGTTTACGAAAAATTAAAAAAAAATCTTAAATAAAAGTCTAATTTACTAGTTATAAAATTAGCTATCTGAGAACAAAAGTCTCTTTAAAATGGGTCCAGCCATTACAAACATTAGTCGACAAACAGACATACAAAAATTTCAAAAATTGATTTTTTATGTAAGTATAAACTTTCATACATTAATGAAATGCTGTTAATTTAAAACTACAAGAGAACAGACACTTCAATTTTATATCTTAAAATGGAAGGATGGATTAATCGCTACTGCTTTGTAACATTTTACCGTCATTAATATAAATATAACTTCGTCATTATATTTCCGACCCAGACAATGGACGAACACATTTAGGAATCTCCTAATTAATATTAATTTGATATTGAAATTAATTTCTCATTCCAGCAAATCGCATTGTCTACGATTCCTTTGATTTTAGAATTATCTTTTGTTTAAAACAATTTATTTGTTATAAATATGAATATTGTACGGATTTTGGGGTTTAATTTGAACGATTATAATTACATGGGATATGCGTTACTCGCCCAGAGGGTTGCGGTTACAGTGTTGAGTATTTATTTTAATTTAAAACGAAAAATCTCTGTTCTCTGCGGGATTAAAAATAAAAGCGCTTTCTTTTATTTGCAATATGACCAATTTAAAAACGTCTCTATATAATTATATTATTTTACTTGTTCACAGAACATTACGAAAGTGACAAAATATGCTCTGCTATTACATTTTAGCAAGCTTGTAGAAAACTTCAATCATCAAAACAAAAACAGAGAATTTCAATCAATGAAAACCTTATTCCGATTCGGAATGTAAATCCTGCCAAAAGAATTAAGCCAAGAATCATCTACCTGACATTTTTTTCTGATAACATCAGGGCCAGATTATTCTAGACGGAATATTATATATAATCTGTTTGATAAATATCTATTTATTTCATTTGTACTTTATACTATAAAGTTTAAATATTAATAAAATTTTTATTTTATCCTTTCTTACACGTCTACGGTCAATTGGCAGAACTTTACATTTAGCTCACCTGTTGTACGCATATTGTACAATAAAGTTTTAAAATAAACAAAAAAATAAATAATTTTTTTACACAAATATCTGCCCCAAGTGGGATCGAACCTGCAAGAGTCGTTAGTTACCTTCACTACACTAGAGCGGTCATAAACGCAATTATCCGATGCGACCGAAAAAAAAATCGATAACAGTAATAAATAAATAATAAATAAAAATAATAAATAAATTATAAAATGTTATATCATTGGAGTAATGTTTACAATGCATTGTTTATAAGAGCCAAGTCACGAGCACGGCTAGTTCGTAATAAAATGCGGATGTAGATGGGTTTATGGTTGTAAAACAATTAAGACGCCGACCGCTTTGAGCTAGGGGCATTTTGCACGGAACCTTAACTTAAACATAAACACGTGTGGCCATTAAAAAAATAAATAATATATATTTCAAAAGTATATATAAGTAAAAGTTTTTTTTTTTCATTTTTTACTTCCCCATAGCTTTTTAATCCCGATTTCATAGATAACCTACGTTTACTCGAAGTAATCAGACAGAATTCATACCTACTTGGATATCCATTGATTAGTTTATGATGGTGAAACATTAAGAAAATGGACCATCATCCGCATTCCTACCGGCATGTAAGTATTACCTTTGCATATAAATTAAAGTGAAAAAAAAAATAGACCAAAATAACAAATCATTAAATTCTAGTTATCAAAATGTATTCATTATTAATGACAATTATACGACGTGATAAATATATGATTGTATTTTAAATTTTTGTGAATTGAATAATTTTATTAATATTTAATTAGCATACAGTTGTTTTCTTTTATTATAAATTTAACATAGTCTTAACATAAGAACTTTTAACATAGTCTTAATTAAAAAAAATAGCGTATTTTATTTTAAATCAACGCTATTTTCATGGCCCTACAATATACATATTAACTCCGACGGGCGATGATGGCAGTTAGTTACAAACCTGCAACGAGCGTTAATTAATGATCTTTATTTACGAAACCAGTCTAAGTCGATACTTTAATGTTTTCTTAAACTACTCCTTGACTATACTTGTAGTTTAACTGTTTAACTAATCGTTTAGCTCGTTCTAAGAATGTATACTATTATTCACTAAACTATCCGAAGTAGAATGGAATTCTATTACACAGGGTATCAACCGGGCACGTGTTGCACGTTTTACAAGCGTTATCAGAATCAATATTTAAAAATAAAAAACTGAAAAATGATCCTGTTTTTAATAAGAAAAGAACTTTTAATTTTGACTCGTTGGATCTTGTACGGTACAGTATAGACATAATTTATGAAAAAATATCTAAAAAAAATATTCAGTTTTTTTTACTTTTAAATATTGATTCTGGTAACGCTGTAACATGTCCAACGCACGCCCAGATGACACTTGTATATTATTAAGCGTACGTCGTCTGTCCGTATGTCTGTCTATTCTATCTTTAAGGAATTGTCATTTGAATTTTAATAGGCATAAAATTTTTCACAGATTATGTGTTATTATTATAGATATCTTAAGGTGACATGTACACTTGTAATTATTATTCTCGTAATTGATATAAATCAGCTTTTGTAACTTAGGTACGTTAGTTAAAGTCAATAAACATGCCACTTGACAGTCAATTCTTTCAGGTGTAAATTATAAACAGTTTGCTGAAAATGTGTGAAAGAACATTAACGTCTAACTCATAATAAAAATAGGCCAAGGCGGGTGTCATTCGTTTTGAACGTATTGTGTGCAAAACTAACTCATCTGTTACCACCACTCTAAGCCTGTGATGATAGTTGTACTCGTAAGGTTATAAATAAATAAATACTCTACAGCTACTCGGTTCACGTTTAAAATCCTCGACGTTAAACAAACACGTAATATAACGTAAATAAATATGACAAACGGCATTTTCCAACAAATAAAATTTACACGAAGCAAAGAATTTCATTAAAAGCCCGGGAGTTTCGTAGAAACAAGTCGAAATTTATTCATTCAAAGACTTGATTCCGGCATATTTTAATAAAAAAAAACGTCACCCGAGACCGGCTTTGGGATTTGGATGTTTTTATAAACCGCTATGTCTCTTCGTGTCGAAATACTTCTATGTAATGGACATTAATTTCCTTAGGAGGATAATTCGTATATCGTGTTCGTTTACTGGCACATAGTTACTACAAGTATCTAATATTATTTTTTACCAAACGATAAACCTTGGCCCAACTTTGGTTAAAGTCTGGGGTTATAACTAAAACTTGGGCAAGCATTGAAAAGCTGAAGCTCGGTTCATCAGAGTTGGCTAGAGTACCCAAGGCTCTGTTGCTTAGAGTTGGTCCTAGGTTGGCCCGATTTTTCAAAACTGGAAGCCGCTACATAGGCGAGTAAGGGGATCACCTGACGTAAGTCATCACTACCACCCTTGAATTTTCGCAGCACCGTAGAAGCCACAAATATATCGCCGCCTTAAAAAGTGACGATGAATAGGAAGTACAGAAAGGGATAGGCAGGTCTATGTACTGTATATATACTACCTGTATTGTCAACCGTGAGCTCATGAATCTATTTTATATAATCTAGATACTTGTTAACCCGAATTTCTTAAGGATTTAGCGATCCTAATTGACTTCATCCGTACCCAGAAGATACGTGTCTGTTACATTTTCAGGGTTCCGTACCCAAAAGGGGCCAAAAATATTACGAAGCCTCCGCTGTCCGTTTGTCCGTCCGTCTCTCAGCGGGCTGTATCGCATAATTCATAAAAGGTAGAGAGTTGATTTTTTTACAGATTGTATATTTCTATTGTCGCTATAACTATAAATAATATAATCGGGTCAAGTGCGAGTCGGACTCGTTATATCTATACGAATATTATGAAAACATAAAATTTGTTTGTAATTTTGTATGAAGGAGGAAGGGAGGTAATCTCATATACTAGTAATACGATTTGAGAAATTCTTTATGCGTTAGATAGCTTGAGGATTCAGGAAGGTTTTAGACTATATTACATCACGCTGTGACTTATAGGAGCGAAGCAGTAACCATAAACGCAAGTGGGGCAACTAATATAAGATATCCGTGACAATTCTAAAACAATATTTAGTTTTTTTTTTACGAGAATAAAAAACAATTATCTCTTTATTGAAGCCTTTGGAACATGATATCAATACAAGTACCAACGTTAGAGTATTTATTTTTCAGAAAAGAAGCAACAACAAATTTAGTAACTACTATTTAAAACGAAAATGTGCATTAAGATCGTCTTGACTTTTTATGTGACCTCTCGAGAAGTACATACTTCTATGCTATTTGCACAGCTCCAAAGAATGAGATGCCGAATTAACAAAAAGCTCGTCCGAATAAAAAGCTTCTTAAGGGCTAAGGGTTAAGTTCTATTTGTAATTCTCATTTCAAGTGAAGTGCAATGATCTGTATTCTGTCTTTGAATGTGACCGGCTTCAATCCGTCTTTATTCTCTTTATACCCGACTGCGCAACGCTAAGGACGGTAATGTATTTAGCTGCCTATGTATGTAAGTGGTGTGGCACTATTTAAACCAAACGCGTGGTCCGATTTTAATAAATACGTCATTTAATTCATATCATTTTTCAATCAGCATTACCGTTTAGAATCCATAACTATTTAAAGCTGGTTATTACCGACTTTCACAGTATCATATTCTTAGGTATAGGCTTTTACACAGAACTAATATAAAGATGGTGCTATTTACTGCAGATTTAAATGTTATCTACATTTAAATCTCTGTTATGTAATATGTTTTGTTAATTGAGCTTTAATACGTGACTTGGACAATTGCCTAGCAACGGGCTATTGATGTTAAAAGAAAAATGGCGCTATATTATTACAAGAGTTGGAAAAGAAAGACTTAATTAATATATTTGATCTCTTATTCTTATTTACTTCTGCACTTTTTTAACGTAGGTATTATTTTAAACGCATTCGTCATTAATTTTCGGCTTTCTAGAAATTAGATTCTCCATTCTTCATTCTTACTAGCTCTACGTCTTGATGAATATTGATCTTGAAATTAATTTAATTGAAATAAAAATTAATATTAAAAAGAATAATTGAAATCGATTTTCAATCATCGAAGATATTGTACACAAAATAAAACGTTCGATTAAAGGATACTTAAGTAAATAAATGGATGCTGATAAGCAATAATGTGTCAACCCACAAAAGGTAAAATTTGGAGATATTGATGTGTTTTGATTCTACGTTACCTAAATAACATTATTAAAAAAAATTCAAGTCATCTAAACTTATTATAAACTTATTATATATTATATAAAAAAGTTTCTTAACTAAATGTTTCGAATTTCAGTTGCGTTCCATATTTCGCAATTTATAAAATAATCTCAAATATTTAAAAACTTATTCTTAGATAACATATTAAATAAACCTATCTGCTTTTAATTAATTTTACATTTCCTCGAAATAGAAAAGAAAAGATGAATATATACGTCTTCAAACAAATTTATTAAGAATAGGTTTGACGTCTTTAAACGCCATTTTCTCAAAACGAAGTCCGTGTGGCTTGACACGGTATTGCTTATCAGCGTCCAAATATATTAAAAACCCGAATACTATGTCTAATACTAACACTACTTAAATATTTTTAAGTAAAGTGTTCGGGTAATAGTTTACAAGAAATCACAACGGTTTGTCAGTTTTGGACAGTTTACATCCGCCATGTTGATTTTGGACTACATCACATAACATATGAACGCTGATAACCAATACTATGTCAAGCAACAAAGACTTCATTTTGAGAAAACGGCGTCTAAAGATGTGAAATCTATTCTTAATCAATTTGTTTGAAAAAATATATATATTCATCTTTCCTTTTCTATGTTCATAAAAAATAATTAATTAAAAGCAGACTGGTATAATTAATGGTTTGCAAACTATGGAAAACACTTCAGTATTCGAAACATTAAATCAAGAAACTTTTTTCCGTACTTATTTAGTTCAGATGACTTTAATTTTTTAATAATGTTAAATACGTGATCCATAAATATCTCGTCATTTGAGTTTTTGTGTTTAAATCCATATGACACGCCGAAAAAAATAAAATAATAAACCCTTACATTTCAAAATCAATTATTTGTTTCGGCTACAGTAGATCACAATGGAACATACACACACACAAACGTACGCGCGAGAAACATTACTCTCCTTTTGAATCATTCAGATAATTAATAACATTCTTAATCAATAATTATATTTTTAGTCTCACTATAAACAAAATACATTCCGTATTCCGATTATTTCACGTTTTAAACATGAATAAATTTAATGATTATACAACTAAATTAAAATGATGTTAAAACATTAAACACAAGGACAGAAGACACAGTAATCTGTCAGCAAAACTACGGATAACAAGCAGTGCGGTAATAAAATAAATTTATAACCAATTTAATGCATCGTAATTTATATTTATTACCCGCCACAGTTTATGTATTAAAGAGTTTATTCGACGGAAGTGGCCATCTGCGGTTGAATAAAACACGTTTCAATAACAATCGGTAATAAAATTAATGAAGTTAACGCTAATAAATTGTAATTTATAAGAAAAACAACATTCATTATTATATAATTAACACTGTTAAAAGAAAAAAAGAACAATAAAAATATTAAAAGAAGAATTAATCTGAGAAAAATTAAACTATATAAAACCTAGAAATCTGTCGTTGTCATTGCAGTGAGGCAAAGTGCCCAAAACACTGGCGGCATTGCCCCTTTGAATGGCCAAACTGATATGTTGGCCAAGGTAGGCGCCAGCTCTCCGGTCACTTGTTGTTAATTATATAATACTAGCTGTGCCCGCGACTTCGTTCGCGTGGATTACAGAATGCTTGGCATGTCTCCTGCAAAGCAAGGTTATAATAGTCTGCAGTGCTGCTCAAGAAAGGAGCTTTTTACTTTGAATCTGGGAACTTTCTGGTTGTATTTATAAGCAGACACTAACTCAGATACGGTATTCCTCCACGGTTTTCACTATAAATATTGAAGAAAAGTTGTTTTGTGGTAGTCTTTAAAATATCGACTGCAAAACAGTAAGTTCGCACCTAGGTTCTCCTTGTATTATATATCGGGTGACTTTTTCTACTGGGCTTAATAGGCCAAATCCGGAACTATAAGAAATCGCGAAAGATACTTAATGGAGTCTCGTGTCTAAATCTAAAACTGCATCATAACTTTTTTTTATTTCATGATTTTCCTGGCCAGAAATAGAACCCACTATTAAAAAAAATATATTCTGTATTATTGCACCACCTTATAGTGTCACTTGTAAAGATCAACTTTTGGAAAGTAATAGTAAGCGGCAAATTAAAGGAAAAGATTTTTTTTTACAAAATAACATTAAATCTATACATTAATTAAGTTAAGCATTCGATTCTTCATAGACATAATCAAATATGTGGGTTAAATCATGGGTTCCGGTAAGTTTAGAAAAATGTGCGTTACTTCGAACGATTTCTTTATAAATTGCAACAAAATGCTAGTCACCTACTAAAGTGAGAAAGAGTGTGAACAATACAATCGAAAATTTAAAAAATGAATTACTCACAGTAACTTCTCTTATGTTTGTCTTTTTTTTCTATGTGAGTTATACAAAGTTGATAGAATGTCACGTTTGTTTTGGTCCCCGTCATCTACTCAGTTACCTAGGTAGGTTTAGATAATTCTTAAAAAGATGAATCAGTTTGTTGAAAATCTACATTTCACTGGACTCGGCTATTGTTCTCCAAAAATAGCCTTTTCTTTTTGTTGCAGTTTACTATATAGTATTACCTCACTAAAGTTGATCTTTATAATGTGTGAAGGTATCAGATGGTGCAATACTACAGAATGTTATTTTTTCGCAAAATCAACGTGTTCGTTTCTAGCTAGGAAAACTTATTTTTCAAAAAACTAATGATGCAGTTTTAGTTTTAATCAAAATCGGCTCTGTGACTTAAATTATTTTTCGCTTTTGCTTATAATTTCGGTTTTGTTCTATCATATCCAGTAAAAAAATTACCCAGTAAATATTTTATTTTTTTAAATGATAATATTAATATAATATATATCTTCCCTATTTGAATCAGATATTATTCACTATTTCATTGGTTTCAATTTTGTTCCTTATAAAATTGGCTTTCTGCTAGTGAAAGTTTCATCAAAATCGGTCCAGCTGTTTCAGATATTAGCCGAAACAAACCGAGTGACAGATAGACAGACAAAAATTTTAAAATTGGTAATTTTGTTGTAAGTACCGTGTTTACTTTCATATGCATTTATTTAAAATTACAAACAGACACATCAATTTTATTTATTTGTATAGATGTATACCTTCACTTCTTCAATCGGAAAATGTTCACTATTTTATTGGTTTCTCCAATATTTTGTTATCGTGTAATTCTCTTTTTTACTTATTGATTAAAATAAATATATATTTTTAATTTAAGAAGCCTAATTTAATCCTTATAATATTAGCTATAGGGGCTGCTGTAATGTTTTTAAGAACTTTTTAGACTTTGTGATATTTTGTGATTGTTTTCTTCCATTCCCACTCTCTTCTCTGGGCCTCACGCGATTAATGGACATCCTCTAACTGCGAGTGAAGGTCCCATCAAATTTGATTCAGCTGTTTCAGAGATTAGTCGTAAGAAACAGAGTGACAGTACTTGATGTAAGTACTTTCATGCATTTAGTGAAAATCACAAAATAATGTTCGACGTGACCCCATAAGTTGACATATCTTTTTTAGCGGGCACAAACGCACAGATAAACAGACAAACAGACAAAAATTCTAACAATTTTGTTTTGGGTTCTATTGCGTAGGTAAAGGCCTCCAATATTTTTTTTTATATATCTTACACGTACAGACAGCGACCCGTTAGAATTTTTTTCATATATATAGATTTAAAAATATCTAAAATATTAGTAATCCGAAGTCACTCCTTATAACATTTGCTAACTGTAAAAAGTACCATCAGAACCAGTTAAGTTGTTTCAGAGATTAGTCGGAACAAATAGATAGACAGACAGACTGACAGACAAAATTTTTAAAAATGTATTTTTTATGTAAGTACCGTATATACTTTCATGTATTTAGTTATAAACACAAAAAAATGTTCAACGTGATTCCTTAAATTGACATAACTTTTTTATTTATGGACCGATTGACATAAAATAAACCTTAAATGTTAAGTGAAGCTTACTACAATACATTAGTGAAAACCGCATTTAAATCGGATAAGCCGTTTCTGAGATTAGCGTGCACAAACGCACAGATAAACAGACAAACAGACAAACAGACAAACAGACAAACAGACAAACAGACAAACAGACAAACAGACAAACAGACAAACAGATAAGAATTCTAAAAATCATTGTTTTGGGTTCTATTGCGTTGGTATAGGCCCCCTATAATATTTTTTATTCATATATCTTCCATGTACAGACAGCGACCCGCTAGAATTTTATTATTAGTATAGATTGAATTTGATATCTACTTAATGCAATAAAAATGAGGAGAGGGAGGGAATTTTTATTTTATTTACATTATTTTATTGCATTACTTTATTGAATATATTTTATTGAAACAAAACGCGCACACTAATCCACACTTCGTCGATAAAAAATTACCTAATTATTAAGATTATAAACATATTTATATAATACTAGCTAGAGATCGTGACTTCGTCTGCGATGTCTATGATGCCTTCGTCATAGTAGCTTTATGTATGCAAAGTTTCAGCCTGATCAGTTTAAAATTGACAAAGTTTCATACAAACTTAAATCCCGTATTTTATCTCCTTGGGGGTAAAATCAATCAAATTCCATTTAGTCCGTAATTCTTAGCGAATACCTACGTCATAAAATCTACCTGCATGCCAAATTTCAGCCCGATCCGTCCAGTGTTTTGGGATGGGAGTTGATAAATTCCTATGTCAGTTAGTCAGTCACCTTTAAGTTACATATATATATTTAGGTGTAAAAACTAATGTCTCTTTGCTTGTTCGTTCCTTATGATGCGACACCATTCGTCCGATCGCGACATAACATTGTCATTTCATTATTTGTATTTGCGAGAATATCATAGACAGCTGGCCCGAGGGACAGAAAAATAAGTTTTAAACGTCGTCCGGCATAACAAAATCTATATTAACGAGAACGAAGGTGCAATTAAAAGCTAATTAATTATTTATAAACGTTTTTATCAATGTTAAGGAGTGCTTTTTTGTGAGAATTTTTGTTTGAAAAAATTATAATCCGTAAAGACATGCACCGTAAAAGATTTAAGAATTCTTTCTAATGTGTAAAAATGCCTTTATAAATATTATTATATCCGCATTTTAATAGAATTAAAAATATATAAAATTCAACGGTAAAAGCAGATAAAAATTCAGCCTATTACTCTAAGGAAAAAATATTAAGAAAATAAAGCGTACTTAACGGGTTTATTTCGCCTATAAAGGGAGGCTTCGAAACTTTCGCAATAATCTCGGACTTAATTAGCCCGCTAGTGGAATTTTCAGTTCATTCCTCACTTAATTGTTTTGCTTAAATTAAAAATTACTGACGATAAATGGACGCTGATAAGCAATACTGTGTCAAGCCACACGGACTCCATTATGAGAAAATGACGTCTATATTGTTAAACCTACATATTATTATCAAACTTTTAAAAGACGTTTATATTTATCTTCTCTTTTTTATTTTGGTAAAATGTGTCATCAACTAAAAGCAGATTAGTATCAATATATAACATTTATATAATAATAACATTTTCGAATAGATGGCATTTTTGTAAAATTGCAAAATATGGAACATACTTGAAATTTCAAACGTTCAATTAAGAAACTTTTTTGGTACTTATTTTGTTTAGATGACTTGATTTTTTCTTAATGTTAAACGCAACGTATTATAAGAATACATCAATATCTCCAAATTAGATTTTTGTGGGTTGACACAATATTGCTCATCAGCATCCAAATATGAACTAGAATTATGTTTTAACGATAATTATTAATATTTAGTGATACGCTAGCAGTGGCGTGTGGTTCATAAAGACAAAAAGACACTGCCTACCCTAAGTAACTCAGATAAATATATTTTGCATTATTCATATATTTAAATCATACACATCATTTTTTTTTAAATTTAAATAAAAATTACATTTAGATAGATTTATTTTTTAATGAAGGTAAATAACTCAAAAGAAGCGTAAATAAATTGTGTCATTTAATTAATACGTTAATTTGAAAATGAACTGAAATGATTATAACAATGATATATGCCTATAGGTATTTATTCAAAATAAAATTACAATGTAATATATCCAAATAACAAGTAATTAATTTAAAAAATCAAAAATCCGACTACGTAACAAGACCATAGATATTTAATAAGATTTAATAAAATCGGACCGCGCGTTTGGTCTAAATAGTGCAACAGAGGTACAAACATACTTATATAAACCGATAAACACTTATTATGTTTATCCTTGCGTCGCGCAGTCGGATAAAAAGAGAAACTGGCTATGATATAAGCTCATGAACTTTTGCACCTAGAATGACCCTTTTGGACGACGTTGCCTAGCAACCAGCTAGCGACTGAAGTCGACAGGGAGAATGAATTAGCTTGTCAAAGCTGGCAATGCTTTCAGATATTAACGGCAAGTTAGACGTAACATGTCTACAGTTATAAAATATCATTGGTTTATAACGAGATTTTGCGTGTTGAGAATATTTTTTTTTAATGAACCAACCAAGTTAGAAATAAACTGAAAGGCAAAAATATACATTTCTTACAACGTTTTGAAGTCGGTGCCGAGTAAAACATTCGAAGTGGCAAGTAAAACCTTTTACGTGTTATTAACTGGCTATACTTTTTAACAAAAAAAAAAATTGAAAATCAGTAAAAAAATGTCTCGTCCTTTTTTGGAACTCGTTTAATAAAACGAGGTTAAAAGAATAGGTGTCATCGTAAATCAGTTTTAGATGTAAAATAAAAATCTGTAAATGTCCCACCCGACACATGCTACTTTTCTCACGATTATTTTCCTTTACTACTGAGCATGAGATGAATCTTAAACATTTACTGCCTTACTACAAAAGATTTAAACAGACGTTAAACGCGTGTTTAAAAAAATCCATACTACAAATCCGCGTCTAAGCACAGTTTTGAGTTAAACATGCTTTAGATATATATTAACATACGCGTTTAATAGATATTTAAAACCTATTTTAGTTGTCAAAAGTAAGGTATAACATTTTATCAATGAGTTTATTCGCTGTTAAGCAATTTAGATAACATTTTAAGCAATGTTTAATTTTTAAACACTGTTTAGCTAGATACGCGTTGAACATGGTTTTTTTGATCATAAAAAAGGTTTTTTTTCTTAACCTTGTTTGCTTATCTTACGCGCACAATTAGACACTTTGCTCGTGTGTTCACTACGAATAGTAGTCCTTATGATCTTGATCATGTCCCTGATATAATTAATTCTTTTTTTGTTTAAAATTGAGATTTGAATACTCTCTATATTTGGTCATTAACTTCATAAAATTTTCATCAAAATCGGTCCAGTGGTTTTGTTTTAAATTCAAATTTGATATAAGTATGACATTTAAAGAAATGAGATTAAGTATTTATACGTCGGTTTTTTTTATAAATCTTGTTTACATTCTTACAAGTTTGTACGGAACCCTCGGTGCACGAGTTCTCGAGACTCCCACTTGATCGGTTTTTTATGCTTTCTATATTTGCGCCTTCATGACAAATCAAATAACGTATCATTTATCAAAATCGGCCCACGCATTTTGTCTAAATAGTACCACAAACGTACAATTCCTCAACATACATAAAAACTTGGTCTGATAAATATTATACATTACCCTTTCGTGCGTCTCGTAGTCGAGTAAAAAACGAGATAGACATTTACAGTATTCAAATTATTTTTTTTTACAATTGTTTTAAGACAAATATTTACGAAATAAGTAAGTTTTAACAATCTTTTATTTGAACACTCGACCCGATAATGAATGCTCGGTAAAAAATAATTGGATTCGAAACGATTGAAGTTAATTGAGGTAATTTTATTCTCGGTACTCGCTCGAATCAGTCAAAATCATCAAATAATTGAGTGTTCAAATTCGAGTGACTTTATAAATCACTCTGTCAATCCCTGACGAACCAATTAACCGTCGAAAAATAACGTATTTATAAAAAAACATTTATCTTAAAATCCAAATAAAATATCACTGTCATACTACAAAAGACGCATTAAAACCATGTTGAACGCGTGTCTAGCTAAACAGTGTTTAAGATTTAAACATTGCTTAAAATATTATCTAAATTGCTTAACAGCGAATAAACTAATAAAAAAACTTATTGATAAAATGTTATACATTACATTTGACAGCAAAAATAGGTTTTAAACATCTATTTAACTCACTTAAACGTATATTAATCTATGTCTAAAGCATGTTTAACTCAAAACTGTCTTAGACGCGCGTTTAACGTCTGTTTAAATTTTTTGTAGTAAGGCAGTCAGTGTTTCCGTAAGTGTGCATCATATACCATATCATGTAATATCATTGTAGTATACAATCCTACTAATATTAAAAATGTGAAAGTTTGTATGTGTGCATGGATTGGTTGGATGGATATTTGGTATTCTTTCACGAAAAAACTACTGAACCGATTTGGCTGAAATTTGAAATGAAGATGGCTTATATCTTTGTTTTACATTTACTATGGCACGAGGATGAAGTCGCGGGTGAAAGCTAGTTTATAATAAATGATTTAAAGTTTTATTGTACTTTTGCCACAAACCCTATAATATAATAAATAAAACTAGCAACCCGTTTTCCAAAAAAATCTGTTTCTCATATCGATAGCAAGTTTCACAATTTCACTCTCTGGACTAATCTCTTGCAGATTAGTCCTGAGAGTACTGATAATTGGCTGAAATTCTATCAATAAACTGGCTAAGCTTTCATGTAAATCGTTCAGCCGGTTTGAAGTCCATTGGGAGTAATTGGGAATATACATATGACGGCGCCACCGATAGGCACCCCACGACAAACCACATAAAAAAAGCAGATCTTGCGGGTAGACAGAAGATGATTGTTTTTTGGGGGACATTCGATCGTGGCGCGGTACACGCATTCACCAATTGCAGTGTTGATAATAAAATTAGTTTTGCTGATATTAATTTGTAATAAAAATTAATTATTGAATTAGAATAAAGAAGTTGGAGGAGTGATTTCTATATTATTTAAAATAATGTCGGCCCCTGATCCTATACATACATATGTATGTACATACATGCATATATATGTAAATTATACCACAATTCCACTGACAATCGTCATGAAGTACAGTCAATGGGAGAAACGGAAGCCTAACTCTCTTTCAAATTCTTTTGTTTACCTCCTAATACCTTTCATTCTATATTACTTTTTAAATCGGCAACCCATTTTTCGCTCCTCTGGTGTTGCAAATGTCCATCGGCCGCAGTGATCACTTAATATGAGGTGATCTACTATATTGCTCGCTAATGCTTATAAAATTAAAAACTATCGATTAATAAAAAACTCTAAAGGCCGCGCACAAGAGGACACAATTTTTTAGTTTCTTTTTTGTTCGTCGTAATAAAATGTATATTACTTATTGTGACCACAAGACTTTTTGAAAAAGTGGAACCGAATAACTCGATTATTACAGTTTTTTTTTAAGATTTTTTTTTATTTAAATTCTATTGGACCAACGGGAGTGGTGGCCAAATGGGATTTAAGTAAAAAATTTAAAAATAACTAAATTGTCAAGTTGTTTTCGAATAATCGATGAACATACATTCAAGGAAAAAAGTCCTCGAAGTATTGAGAACCTCCTCCTTTTTTGAAAACCAATTTAAAAAAGTACCACTGAAAAATCTCCCGAACAAAAGATCCTACCAACAAAAAGAAAGAATCAATGAACTAACATTAACAAGGAACTATCAGAAACCGAAAGGGGTGATCTGGGAGAAATGGATCTCAGACATTAACAAAACCATTTGCAGCCACGCAAAGATGCTGAGCCACCACTGATAGTCGATAGAAAGCCACTAAAGGGGCTCTAATGCGAATATTATACAGTTCGCACACTTCTTTACACCCCAACCGCCTCTTTTTCGGTGTCTGAATTATAAATAAGCAAGGTCGTTTATTATTTCGGAAAACAATGGAAATATCTATCTTAACTTGAACCATTAATGTCATGACGCCTTTTTTTACAACGTTTTGTTAATGGTGTTGGAATTATAATTTATAGTGAAGTAAATTTCGTTTTGAAAATTTCGTTTTATACACGGCTGAAGCAATTACCGAACTCAGAATAACAGAGTTTTTTTTCTGCAAATAATAAGTTATGACCTGTAAATAAGCAGCGTGACATGATTGAAATAGTACAAAAACATCTATACCTACAAATAAATAAAATTGAAGTGTCTATTTGTAATTACAAATTAATAGTTTTAACTAAATGCGATACTTACATAAAAACACAATTTAAAAAAATATATCCGTCTGTCTGTCCGTCTGTCTGTCCGTCTGTCTGTCCGTCTGTCTATCTGTCTGTCTGTATGGCTAATCTCTGAAACAGCTGAACTTTCACTCACAGGTTATCTTATAAGAAACAACTTGAGATACTTTTATTTGAAAATTTTTATTTATTTTTATTAATAAATAAAAAAGAGTGTTACGCGAAAACAAAAATCCAACCAATGAAATAGTAAAAATATCCGAAAATGTAAACATTATATAAATACAACTTTTCCTCAAATTTACGTGGTTAAACCGCGGGGCGAAGCTAGTATTATAATATAATAGTTATAGTATAATTAATAGTTACATCCATTTATATACAAAGTATGCATAAGAAATAAAGACATATACATCCGTAAAGTATAAGCATTGTCCTGGAATAAGTTTGTGAAGGTACATAGATGGATGTTATTTCTCTTTCAAGCAAAAACTACAAAATATTTTTTGATAAAATTTTACAATATTATATTCAACAAACATCAGAATAACACATAATTGCAATTTATAAAAAAATAACGTGATTTCGTAAAATTGTAACGATCTCAGTCAATCAGATCAAGTCTTAAGTAAGTCAGAATAATTCCTATTTATACGGAGACAACACTGAGGGTCCCTTCTTATTGAGTAAAAAGCTTTCAATAATAAAGGGGATACACACATCATTAAATTTAATAGCGACTAAATATGGTTTTCTACAACTGCATAATTATAATTGCTACTTTTTGTAATCTTATTTTGTTACATAGATAAGATAAGAGCTTTAATATATCATTGTCATATAAAATGCCCAATAAAATTTGAAAAACTGCATGACGCATGGCGCTAAATCGGTATTAGGAATCGGTCACACTTAAGATCGCGATGTGATATCATAAAGTCACGTTTACATGTGGTCTATAGAAAATGTACATGTAAATGTTAATAATTGTTTTTTGTAGAAAAATATAACCGACTGTGAACAGAGCTTGTGTTGTATATGTTTAGTTATTGAAATGTTCCTTTGTTTCTTCCGAAGATCTTCATCAGATTATAATATATTATATACTAAGAAATGCATCAAAATATGCATTTAAATATCGAAAACCGCATTCAAATCGAGTCAACAGTTTTTGAGAAAATACCAGCCATATATACATATATGATAGTTAAATACCTAACCTCCTTTTGTAAAATCGGATCAAAAAGGGCACGACTAGTGGTAATATTAAAATATTTGTAATACAAACATAGTATAAGAAGGCTTGCAAAAAAGCAGAAATCAATTGAAATAATTATAAATTTTATTGCTAATTTGTTGCCAGAATATCAATTGTTTTAGTCAAAAATAGAAAAAAATATAGGAATTGTAAAATTAAAAGCTATTAAAGCAAATGAGTGATTTTAATTATATATAAATTGTACTTCTTGGTTACAAAAAAAAATCGATTTTGTTGCACAAAACACTTCAACAAAAATGCAAAATTTAGAACTATAAAAAAAGTTAACAAAACACCGCGGTCACTGCAGATAATTTTAATATTCACTTAACAACTCAGGTTTGACCGAAGCATAAAAATAGTGCTTCAACCTCACTTGATCTTACAAGTGTGTTCGACGCTTTAGAGTTTTAGATTCTTAGTATTAAATGGACAATTGCCAATAGGGGACCAGCATTTATCTTAAAAGGACATTTAGTTAAAAGTTTTTAGATTTTCTACAGATTTATTGGACCATCCGTTTTGGAATGTTATGATATTATAATAAAGACTCTTTGGGTAATATATAGGTAACGAATGTAAGCCTCGATGGTATACGCTAAAATTTTAAAATAACATATGGCAGTAATCTAAGAATTATGGTTACTTATATTCCATTTTTTTTAAACAGCAGGCAACGAACATAGCGAGTCACATGATATAAAATGCATTTGCATGTATGCATTTCAAAATATCGCGGATCATATTCATCACCGCCGTCCATGTACATTTACAACATATTAGAAGCCACAAATGTTTTTCCAGCTTAAAAAGGAATGTGGGATGAGGTGGAATATAAAGTAAGGACGGAAATGGGGAAGGAAGTTAAGGTTTTGGGTCTTGTATGGTATATGTAAATATTTTTTTTTGACTAGTTTGAAACAGCTTTTTAGCTCTAACATAATTTTGGGTTTAATCTACTTCTAATGTTAACGGTTATATTATTTTCTTTTGTTACTTCGGGATTAAACTGTTTTCAAGCTAAAGCGATAATATTATAACTAAACGAATAAACTAAACTATGGATACGTTATACTTTCTCGGATTCTGACTTCTTTGGACGACGTTGCGTAGCAACCAGCAACTGAGTATGGCAGAGCTTTGGGCCAAAAAGACAAACTTGTAAAATTAATAAATAAGAACAGATTTTCATCGTCAAATAGTATGAAGTAACATAATTATATAAAGTTACAAAATATCGTTTAACTAAATCTATTATGGATGAATTTAACAACAAACGCGCATACACTAAGCTTGATAACTTGTTTCAATATTCAAGCAGCTTAGTTAGCTATTAGTTTACATATAATATAGATGAATACCTATTGTTGAATAAATAATAATTTCCTCAAGTAAAATCGTTTACATAATAGACAAGGCCCCGTTACTGGAATCATGTATTATGCACATATGAATATTTTCAATAATTAATTCCAAAATATAGTCGGCTAGGAAATATGTAATCTGCGATGAGCTATGGCGAAACTACAGCCTACTAAATACAGCTTGTATGTGTGTCTCAGTCTCAAAGAGTCTTCTTTGGCGTGAAGAAGCCAATATTGTGAGAGTGAGAGACTCAGAAGCCTCACCTCCGTCATCATTTTTTACGTCCTATTTCTAAAGAGAAAGGAATAAAGATTCCTCGTTCCTTTTTAATCTGGTAACGCATTTGATGCTATATATTATCATGGGCGGCGGTGATCGCTTAACATCATATCCCGTCAGCAGAAATAAATTGTAATGAACATTTTTATTTAAAAGAAATAGTTCGATTGATATTGACGCATCGTACGCTTAGTATTAAATTAACTGAATTAAAAGAAAAAAAAATATTTAAACTCAAAGAAAAAAAAATATAAGATACACATTACATTTGGGAATTTTGTTTTGTATTTAAATTTAGAATCATAAATTATGAACAACAGATCTATGTATAACTAAATTTTAGTAACTAATTTAGCTAGCTCTTTTGACATAGATTTTTAATTCGGTCTCTTTAATTGCGTTTTTTTTACTTTTTTCTTTGGAATTAAACTTTAATATCTCAAGATAAAACTGAAAAGCTGTATCATAAATAATTACGTAAAATATTAAATTTTAATTCACCACTCAAATTTTGCTACTATATTTTGACCGACTGTATTAAAAGGGTTTTTCAATTACTCGTTCTAAAATAAATAACTGGAGGTGATTGGCTCAAATTTTAATTTACTGTATAAATAAACTTTCTTTTCGAGATCAAACTGATGCCTCTAAGGTATTTAATTTCAACCTTTAATTTTTTTTAAGTCAGTTGATAATTTATGATGTTTAACTAGTTAAGTTTATTTTTAATTTGACAGACACGTTGGCACAGTGGTCACTGCAACTGACTGTAGCGCTAACGGTCGCGGGTTCGATCCCCGCTCACGGCTGTGTCTGTATTGACCATACGGGTGTTTGTCGTGGTCTGGGTGTTTGTGTTAGTTTTGTGTATGTTTCCGGACCCTCGACACAAGGTCACAAGATTCTAATGGGCTGTTTAGTGTGATGCGTTTATTTATTTATTTATTTTTAATATTTACCTACGCCATGTAAGAATATTTGTGCAAAATTTTTCGCTTCCAGACCCAAATAAAACTTCAAAAATCCTTCTCCTACACTTAGCCATGAATGTCATAAAACAAACTTATGTGCAAAATTTCATGACCCTCAAATTTGCACACAGCAAAACAAAATCCAATTTTGTACATATAGATATTTTGAGGTTAAAATTTGACCCTATACAACGCCATATGGTGTTCCATATCAAAAAAAATTCTTGTGGGCTGTATGCAAAATTCGAGGTCATAAAATTTCTGACTTTCAGACGCATCCATTTAAACTACATGTAATTGCCTTCAAATTAGTGTTACAATTTTATTAAATAGGTTACAAAAATTGTGATGTGTTAGCGAAAACATTAACACTGACAGTCCAGGCCCAAGATAAGTAAGTAACAACCTTTAAATGTCCCACAGCTGGGCAAACGCATCCCATTAAGGAGAAGGTTAAAGAGATTAATTCACTACGCTGTTCCATTGCGGGATACTGTGAGTTCATATTTAATATAACGGGTCTTATCGCGATAACTAATGGTAGTAATACCTTTTTTTTGCTCATGTCAGCTCGTGACCACGACGAACGTTACTTCATCGAAACGTCGGGCAATAAAAAGGTGTTACTACCATTAGTTATCACGATAAGACCCGTTATATTAAATATGAATGGTATAAATCGCAAAAGTTTAAAAAATATATTTACTGAGAGTGTCTTTTTTGACAGCAACAACTTTCGTAGGTAACCTAAGTAACTGTTACCAGGTTACAGAATTGGTTTACGTTAATTACGAAAGTAGAACATTCAAATGTAAAGATCGTCTAACGATGATGTTAAGAAGTGGCATTCCGTCAGATCAAAGTATCATTAATATCTGATTAGCATGCTGGATTGTTTTCGGAATATACTCGTACCATTTGTGATCAAATAGTGATCTGGTGTGGTCTAGTCACTTAAGTCACAATAGTGATCTGGTGTGGTCTAGTCACGTAAGTCACAATAGTGATCTGGTGTGGTCTAGTCACGTAAGTCACAATAGTGATCTGGTGTGGTCTAGTCACGTAAGTCACAATAGTGATCTGTTGTGGTCTAGTCACGTAAGTCACAATAGTGATCTGGTGTGGTCTAGTCACGTAAGTCACAATAGTGATCTGGTGTGGTCTAGTCACGTAAGTCACAATAGTGATCTGGTGTGGTCTAGTCACGTAAGTCACAATAGTGATCTGTTGTGGTCTAGTCACGTAAGTCACAATAGTGATCTGGTGTGGTCTAGTCACGTAAGTCACAATAGTGATCTGGTGTGGTCTAGTCACGTAAGTCACAATAGTGATCTGGTGTGGTCTAGTCACGTAAGTCACAATAGTGATCTGGTGTGGTCTAGTCACGTAAGTCACAATAGTGATCTGGTGTGGTCTAGTCACGTAAGTTACAATAGTGATCTGGTGTGGTCTAGTCACGTAAGTAAACGCCTACACAATTTAACTAAAGAAGACGCACACAAGAAATTATTACCTTAGTATTGTTATGAAATGCTAAATAACTTTTTATAAAAGGAAAACCGAATCCAAAGTCAAAATACTCGATTTTGTTTACTTTAATGATATACCTTTTCCAGTTATTTTGATTTTAAATCCACCTTACTGAACCGATTTTGATGGAAATTTAATAGGACTAATCTAAAAGTATACCTATATAAAAAAAATATGTGTGAATATACATAAAAAAGCTCCCGACGAATCGAGAACCTGTTTCCTTTTTGGAAGTCGGTTAAAAAGCAAGAATAAATAATACCCGCTAAACCATTAAAGCTGAAACCCCATCCGCGTACCAGACTGTTATCGTATAGCTTTTAATAAAATAAATTTTATTCAAATTACCCTATTCCGAGTGGCTTCTGGGTAAACATTTACTTTCTTAATTGAAAAGTTATCTCACGGGCTTTGTTTTTATACGTCCTGGATCTGCGTTCGTTTAGATTTAAATTAACTGTTAATTGTATTTTATTTTTCATATCTGATAACTGGATTAGCAAATTATTAGTTGGAATGTACGTCTTAATTAATTATACTGAAAATTTTACAGGAATAAAAGTAAATTTAATTAAAATTACTAATTTTCTATAAATTTACTTTTAAATTTTAAGTTTCTGAGATATCGTCAATGAAAGACAAAACGAACTTTTTTTATTTTTCAAATCACATTTTAAAATATTTGGAAAGCTTTTTTACGTGCTATTTCGTAAAAATTTTATGCTCACAAAAAGGTTTAGACACAAATCAAGAATACATTCAATACATGTTTTTTTTATGTCTAGGCGACCATATTCGACCGAGATTACAGCCTTTAAAATCATTATTTTCTAAATTAATAAAAAAACACGACAGTAATTTTTACGAAAAATGCGTACCTATAAGAAAATGTGTCTAACAATCTCCACGGAACTCTAAAAACCTAATGCATTAAAAATTACAATCGCCCAAGTATCGTGGAATCCGTATAATATTACCTTAAATTAAGTAGATTATCCGCACCCAGTAATGTGCGTTACAACGCATTTTGCGGTAACACTTTGTTTGTAATTATTCAAAACATTAGGCACAAGTGTCTTAATGACCTTACGACTTTATACATATTTATACAAAGTCGACTAAATCGCCTCTAGTTTTGCATGTTCGTAACACGAGTTTATGGAAAGGAGTTTTACACTTTATGGAGATGTGACGTCACTTTTTAAAGATTGGTTGAAATATTTTATTACATTACTGAAAATTAGTAAAATTCTTTTTTTTTTTTGCTAGCTGTGCCTTGCGGTGTCACCCATGTTAATTTGAGAAAAACTTATATTTATATAATCTTTACCTTCCATTCTTGAATTGAATATTGTTAATATTTCCTTGGTATCAATTGGAGATAAATTTAAACAAAAATTGAACACTCGAAAACTCAGTGATGCTAGCTGGAGTCTACTAACCACTAGGCCATCTCAGATCTTCTTAACGGATATGACAGTACATAAAATAGTAAGAAACAATATTGATTTTTATACATTACATTATAAATTATAAATAAACGCATCACACCCAACGGCCCCCATTAAGATCGCGTGACCTTGTGTCGGGGGTCCGGAAACACTCACAACACAAACACCCAGACCACGACAAACATCCGTATGGCCATACAGACGTTTGCCGTGAGCGGGGATCGAACCCGCGACCGTTAGCACTTGAGTCAGTTGCAGTGACCACTGCGCCAACGTGTCTGTCATTATATACATATAGGTATATATTATAAATAAACCACTTTTATTAAATTCACGACTTGGAACAGATAAATAATTACTTTGTAATTAGACTTGCGGCTTTATCAACATATAATTAGCTCTGCTGTGCCACATAGCGTTGTATGACATCAAAGAAAGGAGTTGTTATTAAAATTAGCCTACCGAAAATTATCATTGCAGGTAACCTTTAATATAATGAGTAGCTTCTAATTTGTTATGTGGCAATAAAATACGAAAACAAAACAATTTTTAAAAGAGGGAACCGACGTCTAAAGTAAAACACGTTTATATGAATGACAAACTTATTTTAGTTATTTTGATTTTTGTTGATTTAAAACTATTAAACTGATTTTGATAAAAAAAAACTTTTGAGCCTATAGGACAACATATTCTTTCAAACAATAAAAAAAATAACGAAATCGGTCAAGCCGTTTTTGAGTAATCGGTACATAAAAATAGAAACTAAATTGTTTAATAACAGCAACTCGCATTTCAAAATCGATCAAATTATTTAAAGTACAAGAAGTTAATTTAATTTAATTCTTGTTTTGATTACAAGTGGTCACAACGGTTCGCCACTTGTCGACAGTCGGCCATGTTGATTTTTTACTGACGTCACATAATTTTTAACAATCCGGAAAAAATACGGAATTGAAATCATTTCCAATTCGTAATTGATATAAAATAACTTCACAGTTATTTTACTTGAGAACAGGTACTAAAGTAGCCTTACAAAAGCTAAGATTGTCAAAACAGAAAATTCTTTCAGGTGTAAAACTATGACGAGCAACTTATCTAAATATCTTTGACAGTCTGAAAGCAAAACTTATAGGTGCAATTTGACATAGTTTACATAGTAAAGTTGATTATTTACAATGCTACGTTAAATCTGATCGTTGTCGTAGTAAAATCGTGTCGTACGCTCGAAATGTGATCCGTAAACATCCCTTAAATTAAGTCTGTGTAATGAGGTGTAAAACAGCGTTGTTTAGTGAACTAGTTACCGAGTTCATATCCAGCGGTGTACGAGTATATCGCGTTGGTGTTTTGTTTATTTTGTCACCATCCCTTCGTGTGTTGTCTTTGTTGAATGAAATGGAAAATAATATGAGTTACCTTTTTTATGAAATTTTCCCTGTATTTTTACTAAATCTAATTTGAAATTCAAAGTTTATTATAAAGCTTTAGCTTAGGCTTTTAATGTATGTTAATGTAGATTTTGTTAAAAAATAAATATAATGCAATTACGTGATATATAACAATCGAGAATAATGTACCTTTCAAATGGTTCCATAATATGTAAAATAGTTTCAGTGATTATGGAGTTTATTTCGCACATCGTTAGTTCGTTTAATATTAGATATAAGTAGCGTTGACCAATCATATAATTTTATGAGCTGTATTATGATATTTTAATAGTCATGCTTTCTTCAATAAATAGGTCACCTAACACAATTGTTTTGAATCAGACTAGCAGTTCTTGAGATTAGCACTTTTAAAATACAAATTTTCAGCTTTATACTTTAGGCTACATTTTCAATTACGCCTCGGTTTTCGTCCATCAAATATATGGAATCAATATTACGGGTGTCTAGAAAACTCTTTGACTTCACAGTGTCCAAATTCGCTTTCTAGAAAACCGTTCAATACTATTTACATAGTAAAAGTTTGAGTAATGTCACCTGAAAACATAAAGCGACCGCTAAATGGCAGGAAACGTAACCCGAGGTAACCAAAGCATTACGGGTATAACGTGTGTATGTGACACATGCGACGTCACGTTGGCATGTCAGGATTTGATTTTTTATGATTGTGGACTGTCAAATTATGGACGAAATATTATGGGTATTTAAAAAACTTTACGGTGTCAAAATACGCTTTCTTGGAAACCATGTGGTACTGTTTCTATACAAAATATTTGAATGACGTCATAAAACGACCGTTGATTGACGTACAACGTCATTTTAAGACTCCAACGCTTTACGATGTCGTGGAACATTACGTGAAGTCGTGAAAGTCTATGATGTACATTATAAAAATCAGGACAAGACGTCGCATCGTCAAAAACAAACCGAATCAAACGAAAATTTATGATGAGACATCGCGTGTTTATGTATTTTGGTTTTTACATATATTTTCATCCGGCTTAAATTCAAATTTATATTATGAATATTGTTCATATTTAATTATGTTACGTATAGTATTTGTACTTAAAAGGAGTTGTTGATAATGCGTTTTATAAATAAATCTCTAACACGATATCTTGAGCTGAGCTTCCGCATGTAACGTAAGAAATCAACAAAAATTTAAAAAATAACGGACTTTAAAATACTAAATGACTAAGCAGATTTCGATGAAATTTCTATGTGACCAAAGACCAAAGCACATGCTTCCAAACAAAAGAAAAATTCAAAATCGGTAAAGAAATAACGGAATTGTTAGGTAACAAACATTAAAAATAACTCACTACGAATTGAGAATCTCCTCCCTTTTTTAAATTAGTTAAACTATTTTAGAATTGCTTCTTACATGCAAACTTTTCCGTTTTATTATTTTACGTATATCTGTACCTCTGATATCTCTGTCTCTGCAAAGCTACTTCCCAACCTGTTGAAGAATGTTTATAGCCGTGTATAATTGCACGGAACATTACCCGCTGTATCTGTCTGTCTTTTCATATAATGTCTCCTTTACGACGCCGGAAATTTCCTTAGTTTGTATGACATAAGTTTTTACATGCATTTATTTTATTTTTATCGAACACAGGTATAGGAGAAAGATGTATTATAACGGTCATTAAAGTAAGGTTCACTGAAGTACGGTTTCACTTCTGTAAAAGATTCGATCCGCCGCCGATCGCAAACTATTTGCAATCGTAAGTCTGATAGTGTTCGATTTGCGATTTACGCATTCGATTTCGCAATCGAACTGTTCGATAAGCGACAATAGTGCCTAAGATCTACGACCGTCCTAACGTAAATGGTCGCTTTTAATGTTTGTAATCCGTGAGACAATTCGTATGATCGTTATATTGTTTGTACGTTTTGGTGGTAGTTATGTAGTAGGAGAGATTAATTTAAATGTCTATGATCAATGTAAGATTAATAAACTACCATATATGTAGCTCAAAAATATTAAAAAAAAACGAAAATAATATACGACAAAAAGAAATTAAAATTTAAAAAAGAGATCCAAAAAGATAAGAAAAAAAAAGATTAAATTGAACTATCAGAAATATCAGCCTTATGTAGGTATTATTGCTTCGTGTATATTTTGGTGAGAAGAAAGTGTGATTCACTGAAATCATTCGAGCAAGGAACATAATAACTAAATCCTATTGTAGCCATACTTTCGATGATATTAAAATTGATCCTTCTATTTTGGTAAAATATGTCTCAATGATACAAGCAAACGAAGTAAGAAATCATGATACCAGATATTATTTTTTTTTCCTTGCAGTATTTGATAAGGTTTTTACAGTACCTAGTTTTTTTATAGCATTCGTAACCAATGTAATAAAAAAATAGATGAATTAACATCAGTGAGATATAACGTGACCTTATTACTAACTTTTAGTTTTTGCTTTGTCTAAAAAAGACTCTTGTCTTGAGAAAAGACGTCGCGCTCGAAGAAATTACTTTGAAAATAACTTCTCAATTCGATGCTGACTTTGATGATGTCTCAAACTACAAACAAACACCTAAACAAGCGAAGTTCCTTTTGAACAAAACAACCGTCAGCGGAACTGTCAAAACTATATACGAAACTTTCTTGAATATCGTTTCAAAGTAATTTGGACTTTAGAATGCAGATAATAAGGTCTTTAATGTTGATGAATATCCAGTCCGATCTTCAATATTTCATAGAGACGTCGTATACTACTTACCAAGGGTCCATGATAGCCTCAAGTTAGAATGGACAAGGAACATGATAGTTTCAAAGAACGTTATAATAAAACTTGATATCTCTCGAGTGTCCGTTCCCTTATGAAAGTGGATATGAAATTGTGATGTAATTTATAAAGTGAGGGTCGTATCCTTTATAAATAAACTCTCTGTTGTATAACTTCAAATACGGGGAATATTATCGAGGTTCGATTTCGGTATTAATATCGAATTTATTATCAAACTAAAAGAAACTTATTGATATGAACTACTCATATCAAGAGACAATTTTTTAAGGAGTTCTTAAAATGTAACAATCAAATTATAATTTATCTATTTTATTACGAGATTGAAGCTCAGGTTAACTCGAATGCATAATAAAAATTAAAGTCAGATTCATTCGTTGATAAATAACGCACAGCTTATGGTCAAATAATGGGTCTAGAATCTACAAGCACGAATTCTGCACAGTAGTGTCTTTTATACCATACATTTTATTAATAGCAAATGAACTGATGTTTTGTCATCACCGTTTAAAAGTGGCTAAAGTAAAAATTCTGCAATTCTGAAAGTATAAACGTTAAGCAAGTTTCTTGCTGGTTCTTCTCGGTAGAATCTACATTCCGAACCGGTGGTAAATTAATTAATTAATTAGTGTTTAGTTCTCTGCCTACTTGAATAAAGCATATTTTGATTTTGATATTATTTTTAATAAGAACAAGTTCACGTAAAAAATAATATATAATTGTAAACATCATAGAAGAAATAAAACACGAAACTCATGGCTTGTGAGCTTCTAAAGCATAGTATAAACATTCGTTACCGAACAAAGCAACTGTTTCTTCCAAGTGATTTACGTCGACGCCGCGTTAACGCCAAGTGCGATACAAATTCTAAGGAAAAGCGAAATGGCTCTGTACTTCTGCGGTTTTTGTTGTATTAAATTATGTTACGCTCTTTGGTATCTTCTTTTAAGCAATAACTATTTTATGTTTGAAAAGATTCGTTCTTTATCTATTTGTTCAGTTGTGTATTGTTTTGTATATGTTTAATTATTGAAATAAATCTATGTATATTATTGAAGATCAACTTCACAATCCACCACACCTGGATCTACTGCCTTTAGATCAACCACCATCTATTCTTCGTCTTAAACTTTGCTTTTTTCGTCCACGATAAGGTTGATTTTGCTCTAAAATCATCTCACATTCATATAAATATCATCCAATCTATGTATATATACATCAAATATAGTCTATAACCATCTAGATTAGGGTACCTTTCAAATGGTACTATAATTTTTAAAATACGTTTAGTAGTTTCAGAGTTTTCTTCGAACATACAACAACATTCACATTATTTTTATTGTATTAGTATATAGTTAGATTATTCATTTTTTGCATTTAGTATGACTTTGTTAGAAGGGAAATAGCTTTTAGATGATCGTCCAGGATAGCAAAATCTACATTAACTCAGGCAAATTCACAATCAAAAGCTTCTATCAATTTATATAGACATTTTATAAAAAATGCCGTTGTTATTTCATCGCTGTATATACGTAAGTATCTATAGATTTCCAAATATTCCCGGGAAACGCGATAATCATAAAACCAATATAGCTTGACCCATATGCGATACGTGCTCTTAAACATTTCACAGCAACCATATCTTTGCCTTGGCACAAAGACAAACAGAGTAATCCCTGTTTGAACAACATCCTATGTTCCGTTCTCTGACGGTACCAGAATCGGTTTGCGGTTTTAGGTCAAACTACAAGGTCAGAACTTATGTTATTGAGAAAGGAGATTTCCATTAATAAGTTTTTTTTTAATTAAATTATCAAAGGTCTATTATGAGAAAAGAGGTTTTAATCGATATGTTGTGTTTTATTCATAATTTCGTTTAACAAAAATTTTATTACATTTCAACAAAATTAGCATTGAAAAAATTTTAATCGTTTTTTGTTAGGTTGTTTATCATTATCATTATTATTAAAGAATGTATATTTATTGTTTTATAACATGTTACTTAATCGGGACGCAAAATATTTCTACGTATAGCGTATTTACATACACATTCAGCCATATCTATTAAAAAATGACGTTCAAATATTTTACATTCGCTCAAAATAATCATTTTGGCAGATCCCCAATTCTGGAAAATTCCTTTTAAAAAGAACATGTTTTTTTATTCCATTTATATATTGAAATTCAATAATCTTTTTTTACTGAAAAATGTTGCCGACATCGAAACTTCCGTTCTTATCGGCTGAGTTTAAAAAGAAATGTTCTTAATTCGTAATGTATTTTTTATTCTATGTTATTCGACAGAATATATATTTAAACTGGTCCCATAGAATCAAAACTGATCCCAAATTTTCTCGAATCAAAGTAATGGGAATAAGTGTCATCCAAATAAACTAAATTGCGTAATTTGCTTCTTGAAGTAGGTTCTTTTTTTTATAAATATTAATTTTATAATATAGACTCTTTACTATTTTACTTTTTTTTTGCTGTCATCTATTAAAGAACTCTATTCTTCTTCTTTATTATCTTACGTCTGTTTCTTATTTCTCCGACGATTAAGTACCGATTTAGAATGTGTTATTGTTCGGAAGGGTATACTTCTAATTTTTTTGATGTTTATCATCAGGTCTGGATCCGATGCTGGGATTTTGGAGAAATCTAGGGAACTCTTCAAAAATAGGTCTACTTTTTTTAGGAAGTCGTGGAATCGCACTCGACAAGCAGCATTTTAGAAACTGGAACTGATGATTAAGACCTCAAATGGCTATCGAAACTACTCAGTAACGAGATTTTCACGGGTGGCATAATAAAATATACCTCAATATTATTTTTAAGCAAGTTTAGGCCATCACGGCGCATGTGGTAAAATTGAGCTCATGGTGCAACATCAGGAAAACTCAATAATCAACAGCGCATCGCGAAAAGGAATATTTTGTAAATGGTGAAGCAGTTAACATTATTATAACTTAGGTAAATCATTTACTGTCCCTTACTTCAGTTATACTATTTTAATAAAATAAATAAAAGTGTAAAATAAATACTTCTAGTTAAAAACACGAAAAAACTTTCAATTGCCACCAGCTTCGAATGTTTTAGTTTTTTTTAAGGTCGATTAATTTTTTTAAATCTTTTAATGTGATATTTTAATATATCCTTAGCTCTGCCATTTGACATCAACACACGTAAGACACCCAGCAACTGTCTAGCTTAAGTGTATCATTAACAATAAATAGAGACTTATATACACCCGAAAAATATAAAACTCTCTTTTCGAAGTTAATTAAAAATGCACAACACTCCCGCCTGAAACAATTTATAAAATGATGATAAAGTAAATTTTTAATTTCTTACTCAGAAACATTTTCTTAATACAACCCGTTTTAAAACGGAAAAAATAAACATCCCGACAGCTATTTTGTGTTTTCTCTTAACAGAAAGAATGACAAAACGTAAAATTAAGCATAAAATTTCTACCAAGAAAACTTTCTTTGTGAAATTGAAAAAAACGCTTCTACACGACTGAAAGGCAACTTATGGCAGTAACTTGCTTTGTATGAAAACATCTGATTAATATTAATGAAAACGCATCGTGTGATTGTGTTATTTTTCTTTACTGTTTGCTTAGAATTATAATATCGTTGTAGAATCACATGGTATTAGAAAAGTATTGAACTTAGATGACTAAAAGTCAAGTAAAGTAATAGCCTGTAAACGTCCCTGATGAGCGAAGAACTTCTCTCCTATCAGGGAGAAGGTTTGAATTGGATATACGTGTCGGAATTTCTCACGGTACATGTATATTATTGCGATGTTTTTCAACACCGCAGAACACGTGATGTCACACAAATTTAGTACATGAAAACTTGTGATCACCGGTTGAAAACGTTGTCCATTAGGCCATCTCGAGTCTTAATGGGTAACATAAGCATCAATGCATGCGTCAATTGTGAGATTGTTTTGTATTTAAAATTCATTTTATGTTTAGCAATGACACGATATATAGCGATATCTACATAGGTATGAGCGTGATTTATACATCCATAGAAGTGGTGATAATTAGTTTTCAAATAATGATTTTCAACAGACGTTCAATAATGTTAATATTGTAGAACATTAATAACTAGAACATACAGGCATATATTAATTTATAACATACGAGCTGCCCCTCGCGATTTCATTCGCGTTTATGGTTACTGTTTTGCTTCTATGAGTTGAAGGGTGATGTAATACAGTCTATGACCTGCCTCAATAAACGGGCTATCCAACGCTAAAAGATTTTTTCAAGTTGGTTTAGTAGTTTCAGTAAAAAAAGATATCTCTCTACATACAAACTTACAAACATATAAACTTACATACAAAGTTGACCTCCTTATTATATTGTATTGATTAACTCTACTCAAGATTTTTTTCTGGATTTTGAGGCCAAAGATTATAAAAAACAACCAATGCTTAATATAATTAAAGCATACAAAGAAATTATAAATTGTCATACTAATTTTGATATCGTTGCGAATTCGAAATATTATCTCCAACGTTCACAGTACGAGTTGAATTCAAACTCTCGAAGTTATAATTCCGTAAATCCTTTGGAACGTTAAATTTATAAGTTGAGGAGTGAGAGTCGGAAAGATAAGCGCTGCATTTGTGATGAACACGAAAGGGAACCGTCGACGTGTATCTTTGGGAGGGTTTTATGCGTAACATGAACAAGATAGTTAATTAAAGAACGAAACATACACTAGTAATCAGTAATTAAATCTATATATTAATACGTGAACCAAAAACTTTGTAACACTTTTTACGAAAATTTCGCGGACGGAGGAGTATGAAATTTCGCACACGTATAATTTATATGGAGAAGGAACGAATAATGCTAATATATATTTTTAATTATGCATAAAAAATACTTTAAATCAATAAAAAAACATTACACACACTACCACGTATAAGACACACACACGAATATATACTCTTTTGTTTATTGTCAACGTCTGTGATCAAATTGAGAATAGCATAGTTTATCTGTGGTCAACCTTCAAAACGGTTGAAAACTTATAGAAATACGAACGAATTCCGACCACAAGGCGTCCCCCGGTAGAAATTAATGTATATATGGATGCTGTTAAGCAATAATGTGTCAACCCACAAAAAGTCAAATTTTGAGATATTGATGTATTTTGATACTACGTCACCTAATTAGCATAATTAAAAAAAATTTCAAGTCATCTTAAGTAAATAAGTATGGAAAAAAGTTTCTTAACGCAATGTTTTGAATTTCAGGTGCGTTCCATATTTTGCAATTTATGAAATAATCTCAAATATTTAAAAACTTATTATTAGATAACATATTAAATAATCTATCTGCTTGTGATTTGATATACATTTTATCAAAATAGAAAAGAAAAGATGAATATATACGTCGTCAAACTAATTTATTAAGAATAGGTTTGACATCTTTAGACGCCATTTTCTCAAAATGAAGTCCGTGTGGCTTGACACAGTATTGCTTATCAGCGTTAATATAGTGCATCACATGACTACATTCACATGCGTATATGTATGCATGTCAGTTATGTACATGAGCTTTATATGTAAGTTTATTATCGCACCATACATGATTTAGGGATAAAACCTAACCCTGTCTTCACTGCCATGTCGCGGAGTCAGCGTTAGTTAACCTTCACTCAAAGCTACGGCCGAAAAACACACCCTCGCGGTCGTCACTTCGTGGCACGTTATGACGTCGCAACGTTATATCACATAACATTGTTTGAATAGAAATAATATCATAGTTAATACCACAACGCGATGTCGCTCGTTTCCTAATATTTTATGAAGCACGTTGTAGATCTTCACGACTCGAAGTCGCGTCGACCACAAAGCAATGTCCTAATGTGCCACACCGCGACGTCGTAACGTGCCATAACGCGCAGTCGTAACGTGCCATAACATGAAGTCGTTACGTAACACGACGCAAACGCGTAACATGACACGACGCCAAGTCGTAACGTCCCATGTGGGGTTTAAGTTTTGTTCCTTAGAGTTACAGAGTAAAGTTTCCATTCTAAAACGATTGAAAGTGACGCGTAACTAATACGACAGATTTATACAACATACATTCAAAACTTGTAAAACCTAATTTGTCAAGACCCAAGACATTAGCAACGGTTCCCATGAAAATTAAATTAATATTTAATTTATTGCTTGTATTACATAATACTGTCAAAGTTAGCAAACTTTGCTTTGCTTCATCTAATGTTTAAGGGAAAAGGCCTAAGTCGGATCTTGTGAGAATACCGCTGTGTTATTTAGTTAAGGAAAATCTGTTAAGCATTTATCTCTTCATGTAAATGAAATTAAAATGTCTATTTGTTATTTTAAAATATACAAAAAAAATCTATTCGTGAATTCAGTTATCTTTACCTATCCTTATTTCCTTATTCATATAATAAATGCGAAAGTAACTCTAGTCTACGTGGTATGCAATCCCGCCTTAATAACTAAACCAATTTTAATGACATTTTGTACAGATAGTCTAGAGCCTGAGAAAGTATATAGGCTATTTTCAATGCGTAAAACTGATTAAAATTGGAGGGAATAAACATACGAAGACGAAGTCGCGGACACCATCTTTTTGACTATAAGTAAACACCCAGTTTTGTGTTTTGCCTGCCTTTATTTCTGGATGAATTTAGCAAACAATTTAATGAATTTTAATCACACTTTCTTTAGATGAAGTAGCTAATTTAGTAATGAGAAGTAGATAAAAAATCCAGCTGAAGTTTTTTTTTAAATAATAAACGCATCACACTTAACGGCCCCATTAAGACCTCGTGGTCTTGTGTCGGGGGTCCGGAAACACACACACACACAACACAAACATCCGTATGGCCAATACTGACGTTTGCCATGAGCGGGGATCGAACCCACGACCGTTAGCGCTTCAGTCAGTTGCAGTGACCACTGCGCCAAAGTTACTATTAGTCAGTTATTAAAATATTTACAAAGGATCAATTTTTAAATTAATAGACACATAGGAAATATATCTTCTTTTTATTGCTCAAATTTAAATTCAAAATATTTTTTTTATAAAAATTGGGTGGCAAACGAGTAGGAGGAAGACTTGACGTCAAGTAATCACCGTCCATAGATATTTGAAGCACCAGAGGAGCCACAAATGCGTTACCAGCTTTAAAAGGAAAAAGAAATGAAAAGGAACAAGAAGAAAGGAAAAGAGTGAGGTGTATAGGCTTCAGTCTCTCTCACTTACTGAAAAAAACAGAGGTACTATATATTAGCGACATTACGCCGATATTCTGTGAGAGTGAGATACTGCCTCTGTCGAGCCAACCCGAATACGAGCTGTAGTCAACAGGCTCCAGCTAGGCAGAGGTAGACTCAAAAAACATACTTTATTAAAATAATTATCTATGTACCTTTGAGTTGTTATTATTTTTTAGGTTTATATAAATCTAATAGTACGAAATGAAGCTCTTTTTCGAAACCTATGATTTATTATTCTTTTTGCGAAGGCAAACGATATTTCTTACTACGAACTTTTGTCGTGTTTTGTCTATTTCTTCATTAGTAAAGAAAACACACAAGAAACAGATTAGCTAAACGGAGATTTGTCATTGTCAAACAAAAGATTGATGGTCGTAGAAAACTGGACTCGGGTTTTTGTGTTATTTATGTTACAAAAAACCCTACTAAAACTAAAATACAGAAAAATAATTTTACAGAAATTATCAATAAGATATTTCTTACAACTATTCTAGAATTTATTCCAATATTAAAAATGCGAACGTAATTTTTATTTGGAGTATACTATAAAAGTTAATATAGACTATATCGTGTCTATGGAATAAGTGTTGTTGATCCTTTTACTCATGTCTATAAGTTCTCTACTAAGCAGGTGATATTAAGTATTTATGAACATTCAAGAATATATGTAATTCAAATTCAATTCTTTGTTTTATGGCAAAATATATTGCATAAATATATTGACTATTGCAACGTCCTACTAACATGTTCAATAAAAATCTTAATTAAAAAAAAAGAGAAAAATTAGTAAAAATAACGACAAAATTCACATAGAATTTCATAAGAAATTCTTTAATTTAAATTTTAAATCTTAAGTCTAAAATATATTTTCTCGAAGGAAAATAAAAAAAATAATAATTAAGGCAACCACATTGTAATCATTTACATACAAATGACAAATTACGCGATATTTCAAACGCTACCAGGGGTTGAAACTTGCCAACCCTTTGAAATATAGCCGCAGTATATCTCTTAACCAGTCGGCTGGCGTTTCGGGATCTTTAAACATAGTTCAAAACTTCTATGTAGTGTTCGTGACGTACTCACTCACTAACTTCCTCTGCTTTGCGATTCGAATATGTAGAATCATATCTATACTGAAAATATATATCAATACCTCCCACGTAAGTTATTGTAAGCCACAAAATTGCCGTTAGCGTTTTTACTGAATACTACACGAATTTGCATTGCTTAATGCATTCAAAGTGAAAAAATACCAAAAATCTTTTTTTTTTTTTCAAGGAATGTTCCAACAAAATACGCCTGAAAAAAGGCGTATTTTGTTGTAGCTTTCAAACTAAAACAGATTAAAAGTGCTCTACTGTAAAATTATAATTTTGGGGTTACAACAACTTACGTGGGAGGTATCGATATGATCTATAAACATATTTACGAGAAAACTATGATTATTGTATTGCATTATTTATTCTAATAACGTTTTCGGAATATCAGTACAATCTATTTTATAATAGCAAATGGTTTTTACAAAAGATAGAAAAACTAAAAACAACGCCCCATGTCGACCAAACCTCGGCAGTTCCATTAATGAACGTCGGCCATCTTGTTTTGGTCTAGGCTTCACATTCACTAATTGAGTGTCTATCCACATCCAACATCCAATTACAAGGAAAATATAACGTCTACATTATATTTGAAACAAGTAAAATCAAGTTGGCGTATCCTTCTTTATGAATATCCAATTACTTAAATTACCCTTGGGACTTTATATATATCTTCACTTTATTTCGGAAACTAATAAATCAGATTATAAGTAATAAACGAATCGAACATAAAACCAGTATAGAGCGATTCGGATTTCCACTGGCACATAACTTGCATTACACTACTGGACAGTTTTTTTAACACCCGACACATAAAAAGAGGGATGTTATAAATTATGTGTCTTTGTGTCTGTCTGTGACACTGTAACTCCTAAACGAGAAAAGCAATTTGAATGCATTTTTTTTATTTGAAAGAAGGTTTACTAACGATAGTTCTTAGATATGTTCAACCAAAATCGGTAAAGCCATTTCAAGATCACGAGCTCTTTTCTCTACTTTTGTCGAGTAATTGGATGTTGTGTCGAGGGTGTTTAAATTTTCACTTCATTTGGTGTTTTTGTTTAAAGTCTGCAAAATAATTACACCACTTTTGTGAGTATGTAAATTCTAATTTATAATTAAATTTTGATTTTGAATTTTACATATATTACATATTTTACTATAGAGTTAAATGTAAAAATGTAGATAAAGATATTTTTTGTTAGGTTGATTATTTTTTTAACTTTTTTTGTTTTATTATTTGTTAACATATTCGCTTTAAAACACAAACTGTATGAGAATTTTAATCTTTATATACTTTAAAAGATGGTTACTCCCTTTAAAAGGTGGACGTAACGTGAAACTTTGGCTTTCGGAACAATGATAAATACGAAGAAATAAGTCGACATCGCTACCAAATTTTTAGAAGATTAGCCAAAAACATTAAGAGATTTTCTAACAATATAACCATTACAAAGGATAGCTACTCAAAAATAGATTAACAATGTATACACGAAACAAATTAACCTTAAATCCAAGATAGATATTACGAAAAACCTAATTTAGTCTCCGCATTCCGTCCATTACCGACCATTATAAATTCCTTAATTCATGATATTCGTGCCCCGAGCCCTGACCGCGGCATGATAAATGGAGGCCTTAGATCCTATTTCATTATCATTAATTATTTCTAATACGTCTGCCTGACTATTTACATAAGCGTCTATCTTTATGAGCCATTATGTCGTCATTTTTTATGTTCTAGACTTAAGTCTATAATCATTTCAGTATCTATGATAGGTAAGAAGATTGAGCCGAAATGACCTAGTGGTTAGCACGTTAATTTTAACCGATGTTCACGGATTTAACGCCGGGCTAGCTAAGTTTTCAAGTGCTAAATTTGTGTTTAAATTCATTTTGTGCTCAGTGGTGCAAGAAATTATCATAAGGAAACATGCACGTGCCGGGAAAAAAATCTGGTACATGTATATCCGCCAACCCGCAGTGGAACAGCGTGATGGATTAAGCTCTAAACCTTCTACTTAAAAGGATGTCTTTGCTCAGCCCTGGGACATGTCTGTCATGTCATGCCATGTCTGTCTGTCATATTTTTTTTCTTGATGACAAGTTAATACAAAAAGTTTTTAAACTGGATAAATGAAATGAATCAATCAGCATTAAAAGCGCCATCAGCCTTTCCTTTTGTTAATTCGCTGATAACTGCCGATCTTGGTAAGGCCAAATAGTTAAACGCTAAAGTTACCATTAAATCTCCAACAGATAATCAGAGTTCTTGGCAGCCCAAAGAGTGTTGAAATACCAGTGCATAGGCCATATTAACCGCAGAACCGATAAGAGTTAGAGTGGACGAATTCTTGAGTCGAGAAAGTAAATTAGCAAACGTATCGTTGTAGCAGGCAGTCAGGCTAGGTGAAGCGATGATCAGTATAGAATACATGTATGTTTAGTTGTGGACTAATACAGGTTGTTAATGTTGATGATGATTAAATTTCCTGATGGCTTATCACGTTTCGCTTGACAGGACCAGATGTAAATATAAATAAATTATTATCTAAAACCTAGCAGCCCTAACAGATAGGGTGAGAAGTGGCTTTTCTCCATACCGTTTATTAAGCAGAGCAATATACTTATATTGAATCCGTATCAAGTTTTAGACCCTTCGGTTAGTGAACCTTTGCGGTCGCTATCCGTCTGGTCAGGCGGGAGATTAAGAGGGATGCATATTTCATTATTTTCGGATTACAGCTTGATGTTACGTCATACGACCTTCATAAACATACTGTTATGTAACATAAATATCAATGATGTTATTTATAACAGAAGATATGTTTATTATGTCGAACATTTATTAAAGTAAACGTTACAATTCTTTTCATTTTACATATGGTTCCATGACAATATTTTTTATCACGACCTATACTAGTTATAACAAACGACAAAAAAATATAAGAAAAAATATTTTTTTAAGCATCAGGTAAGATCCACGAGCAGCATGAAGCAGAAAATCTTAATATGCAGTTTTTCTTATCATCTCTCATCTCATCCAAATGAATCACTCTGTATAGCTGTAGATATAAACTCATAGATTTTGGCATCCAGCAAGTCGATTACTTTAGATGACATTACAAGCAACCAGCAAGTGACCAAGTATACCAAGTATACAATTAACGACCTCGTCCAAGTTGGAAATGGGTATTGATTTTTAACATCAAATAGTAGGAACCTAAAATATCTACAGTTATAACACTGGTTTTCATATTTATCTATTAAAACAGATTTCGTTGAGACATCACGATTCCCTTTTTTGAAATTGGGGACGGGAAGATCTTTGTGACAGTAACAAGCACTTAATGATATTGAAATTGCCTCCAAATCTGAATGCCTTAACCGACCGTCGTAAAATTTTTACGCACGCGAAACACGAAAACCATTAAAAACATAATTCCGATCAAATTATATTAATAGAAGTTTTAAGCAAGCACAACTGTGACAATTCTACTACTAATATAAACGTAAAAGTTGCGGATAATGGCTAGTTTTATTATAATATTAAAGTTCCCATTAAAATTGAAAAAAATGTATTTAAAAATTTATTCTCCAATACATTTGTGAAATGAAAAGATATTCTTAAGACATTATTTAAGAACGTTTCTCGCAAATGATGAAAAATGAAGCTGTCCATTATAATTAAAAAGCAATCATCTTTAATTTCGGAGGCTTGAGTCTGACGTTACTTTAAATATTATTTTCAGTTTATTCGTTAAGGTAAAAATTTTATCTTTAATATCTATTTCTATTATGTATTTGTATGACTCTATCGTTAACGCATCGATTTAAAATATATTTTTTTAATATGAGTTGGCAAATGTTAAAACAAAGAGTGGTGTAGTTATTTCCAAAATTTATATTAACAGTCATGTATGAACTTTGCGTTCTTGGGTGCGCGAAATCTCTGACATGCTTGTTGTAGATTATATTAATAAAATTACTATTCAATGCAAAAAAATTTATTTTAATAGTATTGGTAATTATTAAAATAATTTAGTTCAAATAAACAAATCCTCAGATTTATAATTTATAAATTAATATATCAAAATATTCATATTGACAATATTAGCCTTTGAAATAACCTAAACAATACGACTTGTCAAACTCACTCCAATTTTTACGAACACACAATGAATTTTTCCCTTTTCAAGTTTTTACATAAAAATCAAGTAAATATTTCACAATGTTTTGACGTTAAATCCTAACAAAAAAGTTTCCTCGCCAACTTCACAAAGGGCCTTTGAAGAATAAAATCGAACTCAAAGTTCATTCTATTGAAAGTTTTAGGTCTCGGCTAAGTGTAACAAGAGATTTACTAAATTCAATGCTAGACTAAATATAACGCCTACGGCAATTAACCATTTGGTTAAATAAACCGCGAGTAACTATTATGTCACTAGCAGCGTGCTGCCGTGTTCATCCCGGTCGA
Organism: Hypolimnas misippus; assembly: GCA_037950945.1. Taxonomy (NCBI): domain Eukaryota; kingdom Metazoa; phylum Arthropoda; class Insecta; order Lepidoptera; family Nymphalidae; genus Hypolimnas; species Hypolimnas misippus. Next base: position 13,417,941 of record JBBEEQ010000029.1, read on the forward strand.
TTGCTCAATTTATCAATACAGCTCTCGTATCATAGATTAAGAATTAAGATTACTTTAACAGATGTGACAGATTTTATTTCAGTATTAATAAGAATATTTAAAGATTGTAAATTACAAAATAATTTTTTTTGAAATTTTTTCGACAAGTTTCTTTGTCTCCTTATTCTATTAAACTCGGTATAACCGGTACAAAGTCTCAGCCCGATCGGTTTAAAATTAACAAAGTTTCATACAAACTTTCATCCCCTATTTTATCCTCTTGGGGATAGAATTAATCAAAATCTTTAACGGATTTCAGCCCGATCCGTCCAGTGATTTGGGTTGTGCGTTGATAGATCACTGTCTGTCAGTCAGTCACCTTTGAGCTATATATATTTAGATATAATATTATTGTATATACTTTATAGCAACTACAGTAATTTCTTAGCATAGATAGTTACTGCGGACTTCCTTATAAAACATAATAATTATGAAATCATATTTTGAACGCAAAAATTAACTAAATTTATGTTTGATTAACTGAACTAACTTATTTATAATTTGTCCTCTTGAAAGTTGTGCTCTCAAACTTTAATAGAGATTTACATGAGATATTTATTATTGCTTTACACCTGAAAGATTTTCCTTCATTTTGGACAGCAACAATTTGCGAAAGGTTACCTAAGTAACTGTTACCAGGTTATAGAGTTGTTTTATGTCAATTGCGAGAGTAAAGCTTAGAAATGTAAGGTCTTAGAGACACGTCCACATATCTTCCAACTTACCTACTAAGTGTCACATCTGTAATACATAATCTACGTGAAACAGGACGATAGGAAGTCGACCGCGCGATTTATTTCAAGCCGACTAAGTCTGTATCACTTACGTAAGATTTACCCCATTCCGAGATATTGCCTGTGCACGGTTGGCTCCGGTCATCAAGTGCAGCTATTTTCAACGCAATTACACTGCTATTCAGAGTTTTTATGGCCTCGATATATGAACGAATGAAGACAATATTTCTGTGTACGTTTTCGAGTTTTTTATCATTCGTTTGAGCATGGGTTTGAATACATTTCGTCTGTGCATTTCTTTGGTTGCTTTTCGTTGGGTATGGTTTATTTATAAGTGTAGTTGCACCTGGGAATATTATCTTTCTAAAACTATTATCAAATTGAACAATATGATGAAATTGTACTTTTTAACGATTTTATAGCAGTATTTTATTAGACATAGGTTCTTATAATGATTATAACTAGGTATCAAAAATTTACCAATATCATGATGGCATAATAAACACACAGTAAAGTGATTCATGAAACTAATCTATTTCATTGCTTAATGTGAATATATTTTTTATTTTTCCCTATTCCTTTATCTTAGCATTTTGCACAACCCTTTTTTCGAAGTATTTCTTCCGGATATGAGACAATTCTGCTTTTGGACCGAAAGATCAGAATGTGACGCTCGTAATCTGAGATTAAGTACATACATCACTCCTGACTTTTCAATATACAAACAAAGTATAGTAAAGAAGTCGTTAAATGGACCCAAAAATGTGAAGATATATTAACAAATAATACCGCCTTAGGTAAGATATTCCTTAAGTGTATTGTAATATTTGTGGAATGATAAAGCATTAATTGTATCAAAACATTTGAAGATTAAGTTGATCCATTATAGACTACAATCAGAGTTTTAAATGCTGAGATAATGTTTAAAGAACCAAATAAAAAACAATTCGTTGAAAGTACTCAAAAGAAAACAAATGACAATTACACGAAAATATTTCTAAATAGAAACAGAAGCGAAAGGGAAACAGTCAATAACAAAGAGTTTAAAAGACAAATCAAATGATCTGCGAAATTGGAAGTCAGAAACATCTATAATGGATGTACTTGAATCGGTGTTAAAATGTTTGAAGCGTGAACATCAGCTTTAGAACATTATCGATTTCGAGTACAAATATAATGAGAAATATTTCCTTTCATCATAGAATGAATGCTGATAAACAATAGTATGTCACCCCACAAACAGTCAAATTTAGAGATATTGATCTGATAGTGCGTCATCGTATTTAACATTATTCAAAAAAATTCCAAATCCAAACCGTTTAACGTTTTGAATTTTGAAACGAAAAACTTATTATTAGATAAAACTTTTTAACATACCAATCTACTTTTGATCCATTATACCTTTTATCAAAATGGAAAAGCAGATATGGATATATACTTCTTCAAACAAATTTGTTAAGATTAGGTTTGATATTTTTGGACGCCATTTTCTCAAAATGAAGTTGCATGACTGAACAAAGTATTGCTATTCAGCGTCCGAATATAGGTTTTATATTAATAATGCAAAATTAGTAACGACTTAACTTTTTAATGGGGTTAAGTGAAAATCTGAATGAAATTGGCTTATGTTCTGGATTTACACATAGGCTTATTTAATATGATAACAAAATTTAAGTAAAATACAAATTTAAAACCAAAAAGATGTTAATAAAACAACTTTTCTCGAGTACATCTTCGAAATTCTCGGCTTTTTCTACAATAATATGCATTATTATACATATAAACCTTCCTCTTGATTCACTCTGTTTATTGATGAAAACCGCATAAGGATTTATTGCGTAGTTTAGAAGATCTAAGCGTACAGAGGGCGGAAAGCATTTTATACTATGTAAAGGTTAATACATGCACAAATTATGTTATTTACCATTGTGAAAGAAGTTTTTTACAATTTTTATAAATGTATTTATTTTTGCTCCAGCAACTTAAAATTAATTCTATTATTGATACATAAATGTATCTATGTAAAGTTAGCTTTCTCGGTGTCCTGTAAAGTTGCTAATTTTGACGTATGTAGTGTCAAAACTTAAGCGAAGATAACATTAGATTTTAGATTACAAAACATCATATTATCGTCATAATGTAATACACTACCTGGAGGGTTATTATACGGAGCTACCGCTATAGCAACACGATACATTTTGAAAGTTGAATCATTTCGTTTTAGTATAAAAGTCAGAAATCAGTTGTCACAATGTATCGCATTACGATAGTGATAGCTCCACGCAATAACCCTCCTGTATTACTATCAATTATAATCATTATTATATATTGTATTACAATCAATTATAAACTATATATATTTTAGCCTAACAATAGAACATTTTGCAATATTCACGATGAAAAACGAATTTTAAAAAGGGAATTTTATATGGGACAGTTGGTAACAGGCGGTTCGCATAAGCCGGGTAAGGACCATTTCAAACAAGGTTTTTCATGCATTATACCCGATTTTATTGAGTTCGAGTTGCAGTTTGGGCGATTTTATAATTTTTTTGCAACATATTTATATAAAAAAATAAAATTGAAGCGTCTTTTAATTTCAAATTAACAGCATTTAACTAAATACATAATAAAAGTTTACTCGATACTTACGTTAAATACACATTTTTTTAAATTTTTATCTGTTAGTTTGTTCCGGATAATCTCTGAAACATCTGGACCGATTTTGAGGGGACTTTCACTCACAGATAACTATAATAAATAATGTAAAATAACGTAAAAATTAATTAGTCGACAATGCATAAATTCAGTCATGTAGTTATTAATTAAAAAAAATATAAAGAAAGGTAAAGGAATTAATTATTTTAATAAATGTTTTGTGCACTTTGCCACACTGTGACATCGTTAACTATTTAGGTTTAATATAGTTTTTATATTGATTTTTTTTTATCATTGTACTTAGTTTGTATTAGTGAAATTTATATGTTAAATTAATTATTAACCAGCAATTTTAAATTTCGAGATTTAGAACAATATATTATTTTAAATTTTAATAAACGACACATTTATATGCGAAATCGCTAACACAATTGCCACACAATAAGTAGAGATTACTTGCTACTTTGAGGCTTCAACCGGTCAGAATTATCCAGGACTCTTTTGATGGTCGAATCGAAAACGCGTTATTTTTTCGCTATATTTTATAACATGTATATAACTGTGTTTTATGTGTTAAGTCTAGTGATTTTTTGTCTAAATTTGTATGGTTGTTTGTGTGTGTGTGTGTGTGTGTTGTATTTGTATGTTTGTGTTTATGTATTGCCTGAATGGATTAATTCTCGCTATATCTTAATGAAATCTTAAATTTTATGTAATATTTTAAATGTTTTAATATTCTAAATAAAACAGAATCGAATAGCATATTGAGGAATATTTGATAGAGAATCGACATCACTGCACTTAAGAAATGGAGATAATATAAAAATCAATGGCAAAAGATGAATCGCATTTCATAGAAATTCCGAAGAGGGAGAAAAATTAAAAGGTTTCGCGTCTCCGAAGATACGAGCCGGAATAGTCGTGGAGGAATTCCGTCTAAGCTTTATTAAATTCAAGGAGAAATAATCGAGTGGAGCATTATATGGATCGGTTGTATATTAGTACCCACCTCGGTTGTATTTTTACTAGCTTTTGCTCGCAGCATCGCCATGGATTCAAAATAAAACACATATATTATACTAAATGCATAAAAAAACATTATTGCATAAAAAATAGCTACGTCAAAGATTAACTGATTTTGAAAATAATTTTTTGAATTTGAAGGGTAATTTTTTTAAATAATTTTTAGAATTCCGTATGCTAAGGGTGCCAACGGGACTCTTTTACTAAGCCTCCACTATCATAATCTATGAGAATTGAAATTCTCACAGAATGTGTATTTCTGTAGCAACTAGAAAAACAAATAATGAAACTATTTGTTGGTTGAAAATGGTAAATGTTGATAATATTTAGAAAAGTCATTATTTTATTTATATTTAAAGGGCGCCATCTATTGACAAGGGTTTACGTTTAAAAATTATTTATTAAATTTGTCTCAATAGTCATGTTAAAGCATATCAAAAAGAGATATTAAAAACCTATACATCTATAGGATCTAACGTGCGAGAAAATGACACAAAAAACATTATAAGTACATTGTTTCTTATGTGTTATGCAACAAGCATATAACAAGTTCCATTAATTGAAAAAAACAAAAACCCGACTTCGAAACAGAACCACTGCAGTCCACATTATCGTATCAGTTCTGTCTAAAAGCTTATAAGTGATAATCGATACTGACCTTAAATCGTTATAAATCTTAAACTATATATTTGATTGCAAAATTATATTTAAATGAAAATATATTTTTAAATACCTATTCAACAATACACCTTTGACATATTTCGTCCATTTTCATATTCTTATTTTTCAGATTACACCATCCAAAATCGGTCATTATGATTTTTTTTAAATGCCGTGTTCGTCTTTCAACGTGTCATTTTTCGAAATCGGCCCACAAGAACACCATTAAGGTGCTCGCAATTTACGGGAATGTAGTTTACATCCATTGAAAAGTCATCGGCTACTTTTAATTCCGAAAAAATGCACGGTCCTTGTAGGAATGTGATGTAAACGTGAGCTTCATATAAACGAATTTTACTAACGGATGTTATTCATTATAGTAAATTAATTAAAATTGAATATTTTATAAAACCCCCGACAATCTTTTCATTGTTACTATTTCTGTTGAACTGTAGGTATTTCAAACAACAAAAAAAAAACAGGATGAAAATCAGTCCATTCGTTACAACGAGGTACGATGCCACAGACAAACACACAGACAGTCAAACTAAAAACATCCCACTTTTTTTATCGGGGTTTAAAAAAGCCACATCATACTTATCCCCATCAACCATTATTTAAACATCACCCTAATGATAATACACTATTAATGGTCTAGGCGGGTAGGTTTTTACCGAAGCGACCAGGTGTTCCGCTCGCCTGTCAATTATTTATTAGCCGGCCGGAGTGGGCTCTAAGAGTTGGTAATAATTGATGAGTGTGTACGCGCCTTTAACAACCATTATCGTTGCAAGCCTTTCGATGGTGTAAAATCAAATTCATTGGAACAATAGTTTGTTTAGTTATAGCAATATAATATACACTTCTAACAAAAATGAAACAGTTATATCTATACTAATATTATAAAGCTGAAGAGTTTGTTTGAACGCGCTAATTAGAACCACTAGTTGGAATTGAAAAATTATTTATGTGTTAGATAGCTTATCGTTTGAGGAAGGCTATAGGCTAGGCGAATTTTAACGTCAAATAGTATGTATGAACGTAAATGCCTTCCTTCCTTCTTTCACGAGTATTATACTATACTCACTAAAAGGTCCGACAACCACCAACTTCTAATACAACCTTTAAGTATGTTATGTAATACTTGATAAAGAATAAATGTTTTGTGTTAGAGTGCTTAGCGAAAGATGCCTTGACATTAATCGGGACCTACACATCTGCTTCATCGACTACGAAAAAGCTTTCAATAAAGTAAGACACGAAAGCTTATCGATATTTTGGTTGCTAAAGGTTGATCAAGAGATGTCAGAATAATCAAAAATGTGTACTGGAACCAGAGTGCAACACTAAAAGTAGACGCTGAAGTATCAAAACTAACTAAGATACTACGAGGCGTAAGACAAGGATGCATCCTTTCGCCACTACTATTTAATATATACGCAGAGGAGATATTTAAAGTCTTATCATCTGACTATAGTTTTGGCGTATTTGTTAACGGTACACCAATCAATAACATTAGATATGCGGATGATACTGCCTTGATCTCAGACGACCTGGCATCGCTCCAAAATTTAGTAACACAAGTCAACGAAATAAGTATTAGTATGGGGCTCCAAATAAATATTACAAAGACTAAGTATTTGCTTATATCAAAAAAGCCACACCCCAACTCTGAGCTGTTTATTGGAACCGACGTCGTAGAACGAGTAAATAAATTTCAATACTTGGGCAGCTGGATTAACGAGAATGGAGATCATGCTCAGGACATAAAAGTCCGCATTGAGATGTCGCGTATGACTTTCTTCAGAATGAATAAAGCGTTGAGCGACAGAAGTTTAAGTCTAGCCCTGAGATTACGAATAGTGCGTTGTTACATTTTCTCAGTACTTTTATATGGCATGGAGTCATGGACATTGAAGCAGAACACTGTAAAGAAATTAGAAGCCTTTGAGATGTGGATCTATCGCCGCATTTTGAAGGTCTCGTAGTGTGACCGAATAAGCAATGTAGAGATCCTTTCAAAATTAAACAAAGATATGGAGCTCATGAACACCATAAAGCACAGGAAATTGGCTTACATATTTCGGTCACATCATGAGAAATAAAAAGTACAAAATACTCCAACTAGTAATCCAGGGAAAAATCGCCGGTAAACGTGGAGTTGGGCGGAGGCGCCATTCTTGGCTAAAAAATCTGCGGGACTGGTTTGGCTGCAGTGCCACCACAGTGTTTCGAGCAGCGGCTTCGAAAGTGAAAATAGCCATGATGTACAACCTCCAATAGGAGTGGAACCTTAAGAAGAAGAAGTTTTTTTGTCGAATTTCTGAAACTATCGATTCCATACAGAGCCTGTGGAAGGTAAGTTTATTGACGAAGGTTATAGACTATATTACATCACGCTAGGACTCACAGGAGCGAAGCAGTAACCATAAACGCGAGGAAAACCGTAAGGTACAGCTAATCCTATTAATATTATAAATGTGAAAGTTTGTATGTGTGGATGGATGGCTGTTTGTAACTCTTTCACGCAAAAACTACTGAACCGATTTGGCTGAAATTTGAAATGAAGATAGCTTATATCTCAGATTAACACATAGGCTACGTATTATCCCGAAAAAAATGGAAGTTCCCACAGGAATAATTTAAACAGTACTTTTTACTTTTCCACGCAAAAACTACTGAACCGATTTTATTGTTTGAAATGAAGATGGCTTATATCTTGGATTTAAATTTTATCCCGAAAAAAATGTAATTTCTCATAGGAATAACTCACTAAGAAAGTACTGAACCGATTTGACTGAAATGTGAAACGACGATGGCTTATATATTGGATTTAAATTTACTATTCCACGTGGACGAAGTCGCGGGTGAAATCTAGTATACAATAAAATAAGTATGACTACGATTAGTTATCGCGATAAGTTCCGTCGTATAGAATTTTTATTGATCCCGTTATATAGAATTTTTATTGATACGAATATACATGAAGATAAGTTAAATAAAGAGGAAATAACTACATTAATTTAAATCATTCGGCCCTATTGTTTATAACTTATTCTGTCAATACCTTGAAATAAAGAGATTTTATTTATTTATAAAAGCTAGTAATATATAAATATTTAAACTATTGGTGAAAGTCCTGGTATAATTTAATATTAAATCGGTCTAAGTAATATACCAAGCGACGTCAGGATCTCAAACTCGCAACATAAACAGAACCTAAACTTTTTCGTGTGCACACGCTTACCAAATCTAAATATAATGGAAAAGTAAACAATAGCGAGTTGAACGCCGTTCCATCAGTCGCGTGCAAATATTTATTTGTTGTGGAATAAGTTACAAGTTTCTAGAATTCCATAGATTCCTAAAACATTGTGCTATTAAGAATCGTAATGGATTTAATTACATTAGAACAAGCGGTAGGAAACGACGTACCGGTGGGTCTAGACAAAATCATGTGGCGATCGAAAAATTACTTTGTAAATAAGTGAAAATAATTAGTAAATATACTTGAAAATCTTTGATGTTCTACTATCCAAAGAATAGATCAATTTATAGCTTTGTTTCTTCCAAATATTCCTAATTTATCTTCCTTAATGAAATATGTGTAAAATATTAAAAATAAATAATTTCAAATTAACAACTTTTTCTTAAATTCGTCTGAAAGTATATACGGTACTTACATCTAAAACACTATTTTCATTAATAAATAAATTTTTATGTGTCTGTCTGTGGGTTGCTTATATGTCTACCTGTCTATCTATCTCTTTGTCCCGGCTAATCTCTGTAACGTCTTCAAGTAAGGAAGATAAAAATTATATAAACATACATTTTCCGCAAATTAGTGCGAGGCACAGCTAGCTAATAAAAATGTTTGTGGTTATAGCCTATAGAAAATAGCCTTCTTTATAATTTATTTCAACTTGTATTTCGTACAGTTGTTTGGTCCACAAACGCTATAGAGTTATTCGGAACTTAGTGATCAAATAGATTTTTACATGCTCTTTCTGAATTCAAATTTGCCACCTCTTATTTTTTTCGGTGGCACCGCTATATTGAAAAAATGGCGCCTAAAAACAGTTTTTTTGACAATATATCTTCTTATTCATTTTTCGATGAAAATAGATATCTAATAAATTAAACTAGAAAAAAATCCTGTAATTTGTTTTCAAACTTTAAAAATCAATTCATTCGTATTTAAAGTATTTAAAAAAAAAATGACATAATTTAAAAGCGTATAACTTAGACCACACAACTAGGCGTACATTCAGGATTTCTCGTAAAAAGTTAGAAGAATATTTCCAACGACACGGCAGCGAAATGAGAGAACTTGCCGCATTATTTTTACTTACGCCACAACTTTTATATGAAACAGCGTCGAGACACGACATAATCACTTACCTGTAGGATCAGCTTTCTTTGTTTTGTATTTTTTTGTTCGAAACGATTACTCTTTGAATCATTCCGTAACATTGTTTAGATATGTCAAGATTTTTTGTGATATTTGTTGGGATTTTTAGACAGGGGTTTCTTTACTTTTTTTTTCTTTTCTTAAACGACTTCCAAAAAGGAGGACGTTTTTAATTCGTCGGAGTATTTTTTTTATGTATGTTCAAAAACAACTTGAAAACGCTTTAAGGATTGTAAGAAATTCAGGCATACCCACTATATTTTTATTAAAACACATTATAAAGAAGGGTATAAATTGACTTTCAAAAACTAAAAATGTATCGTTGTGTATAATTATTGTGAATTATTTATGTGAAGTGATTAAAGTGTGTAGAAACTTCATTTTGTTTAAATTATAACCGCTACTCTTCTGAGATTTTTACACGATTTAGTTAATTCTTTTTTTTTTTTAAATCGTATACGTATTTTGAAATTGGAGCAACAGAATTATAATTAAAATCAGTTCAGGAGTTTGCTTTTAAAATTACAATAACAATAGTATGTTATTCAAATAATCAAAGTTATTATTTTGCTTTCGAAGTCGGTTCCCTTTTTTAAAAATCCTGTAGTATATGTATCTGATAGCATATTTCGCAAATAACTCTTTTTCTGGCCTTTTGTTAAGCTATTATAATAGGAAGACTGACGCCAGGAACTTTTTTATTCGTATTCCAATATTAATACCAGTAACATGATAAATGTACATTCATATAGCTTTAAGCATAAATCGATCTATAACATTTTCACGCGAGATTAATTGAACCTTATAATTTATACTAATAGGCGACTTTAAAAGATTTAATAAAGGAATTAAATTAAAATTTAAAATTAATGCTTCGTATTTACAGATATTGACATGCTACTGATTTTAGACTGGTTTTATTTTTAAAAAGCGGTTACCATCTGCCCTGAGCTACCCCTGAGGGCAAGCCAGTAACCATTTAGACTAGAACAATCTTTGTAGTAAGAGTAAAGATCATTATCACGGTGTGACAAGAACCGGGGCCGGCAGCTTTACGTGGTCTTTTAGGCACGGGAGACCCACAAGGACAAATACCTAAACCTAAGAATATGTATTTATACAAAGACAAATCTCTATCCCGAGCAGGATCGAATTCTCAACCGACGTTAAGCATTCATTCAGTATCACTATCCCTAATTAATACTGAAAATTTAAAATACATCCTTAAACAATTAAAAAATCCTTATACAATTTTATGTTGAGTAAATTAACATTTACACAATGTGAAGTATTAAGCTAATTCATGCGAGCTGAAATCGTTTGCTTTTGTGTTCTAACAGACGTACCTTCTGCTAAATTGTAGGCGTCTTTTCACTCCAATCCCCCTGTCTGCACGCTTTCGTTATCGCAACTGAGCAAGAGAGAGCTTAATTCATACACGCATTTAAACGTTTGCACATAAGCAAGTGTACATATATCACATACTACGTGTACCACTTAGGCTGCATTTCTTTTCACTTTGGATGAAACACCTAATGAAGTAAAGGACTCTTTTTACACTCATTTACGTAATCGTTAAAATAATACATATATGCAGATTTCAATGAAAGAATACATAACCATAATCCAGCTAGATTAATCTTGTGTAGAGTGGTATTGAATGTCTCTAACGCCGACGAGTTCTTTCCTCACTTGGGGCATAAATATATCGGCAGATAATTGCAAATAATTGTCCTAGGTCTAAGTGTTTGTTCTTGAAGGTCGGAGAGCATGTTGGACAATGAGAAAGTTGTCGGTCCCGGACGTTATCACAGACATCTTTTAATGATCGTTACGCTTGGTATGGATATTATGCCAATCTCATTGGTTACTTACTGGCTTACCCTCAAAGGTTGCGGAGGTAAGATGGCAATCGGTTTATGTTAAAATCAGTAACTTTTCAATGTCTGGACTCGATTAAATTAATGATCTAAATAACAAAAAAAAAATAACTTTTATATATGAGATTCTCTATACTATACTTTACAAATAATGATATAAAATCAGACTGTAATGACAGAAAAACATTACGAAATTATTGATACGAAAATTAATTCATGACATAATTTAACCAATAACTTTAAGTGTAAATATCAAGTTTTACAATGCGTTAAATTCATGAAGAATAGTTTTACGTTATGCGCAATATTTTGTTGAAACTTCAAGTCATGTTATAGAAGTTATTTCACCCTGTAATGCGAAACTTCCTATACTAGTGTATGTTTTAAAGCCATTTTGCTTCTAAGATAATAAAACTTTGATTTGATGTAACAGACATTATTAATTTTTACGACAATATTATTTATTACACGAAACAAGCTACACGAATACAGTTTATTTAATGAAATCAAAATTATTATTATTTATTTATTTCAAGATACACCCTCGACTTATCACTATAGCACAGTTATTGTCACAAATATACAGTTCAGTATGATTTGCATTTATAAATGTATACAAAATTGATGTACACTTGTTTGTATATTGTAATATCAAGCTTAAAAACCCTTGAATTTAAATAAAAATGTCATTTTACAAACGCTGGTCCATTTTGATGACGCAATATCTGGTGACAAAGGTTTTAATGAAGGTAGCAATCAAAAGTTCAGCCATGAAACCCTCGTGAAGGTGTATTATGACTTGAGACTAGTTAAAACAAATATTAAACAATTTTATGCTACAACAATTGAGTTGTAATGTATATAGTATACTAGTATTAATCTTAGTTAGGTTATGCTATTTATATAGAAATAGCACTTTTATTATTTGAATTAGTTATTTATTAAATTTGATTATGCGAAGCTTTATCCATAATTTTAACACTAATTATTGTAATAAGATAAAATAATAACCAATTGTATGTGTAATAAATAAAATGTTATCAAAAATATTATAAAATATACATTATGTTAAGTAAAAAATATACGCTAACGCTATACCTGATAGCAGTGGTAGTAACTATTAAATAACGACCAAACCTACGCACGTCCACGAAACGTTAACTTTACACGCGTGCACGATACGGGCCCCGTTAGCTTTAGATGCGTGAATGCTACGGGCCTCGAAGGGTTACAGACGCGAGCAAGCTACGAGTCTCGAATAGCCTACGCGCGGGACCTACTGAGCTACGAGATTCCACAAGCACACGGCGTGCACGCGACGTATTCGCGAACAAGCGTGCTTTGACTGTCTTTTGCGCGCGAATATGGAAAAAAGTCTCTTTTACTACCACACGCTTCGTGCATGAACAGAGATTCGGATCTGCCTAACATCAACTAATGACGAGCAATCTTACACGGCTATATACACTTTAGTAGGTCAGATAGTAGATTAAGTCAATTATAACATAAAAATATATCATATAGAGCACACTAAGAAAAACTTCAACCCAAACGACCCTAACAACTTTATTAAAGAACGAATGTCACTAAAAAATTATCATTAAAAAATCCTTATAATCCGTTAAACATAACGAACTGGAAAGTAGAACGTGGTTCATATTAAATTCAACAGTGAAAGATTACAATATTGAATGGACGAATGCGTATTTTCGGAAAAAAACCTCCGAGTACCCTTGAATAATTCAGATGCAATCACTGGCCGCCTCATTTATTCATAAACCGGCCGTCAAGCGTGATGTTTACATTTTTATTTTGCAAGGAAACCGTTTACTGTGTTATATCTCGCTAATTTCGTATGGAGTTTTAGAGTGTGGTGAGTTATTTTTAGGGTTCCATGCATGCAATACTAGCCTTCGTTATCGATATGTCTGTCAGCTTATCCTAATCTTCACACTAAATGGCCTCTATTAAAATCCTATGATTCCCTATTGGGGTTTCGTAATTATTTATGTTTGATTTGAGGGTTTGTGGAGGTAGTGAGTTACTTTTAGAGTTTCGTGCACAAAGGGTACGTCATATATATGTCCATCATGATCATGTGTTGGGGTCTGGATATACACAAAATACAAACAAAAATACCAAAACCGCCACTAATATAGTTATAACCTATACAGATATTTGTCATGAGCGGAGACCGAACCCGCGCCGTTAACGAACCTTTCCACATACGTCATACATTTCGTTCGTTTATACATTGGGGGTATTTTTGGCGTGTACAAGCGTCTCTTTCGTGTCTTTCACACCAACCTAATCTACTTATCACGACAACTGTCGAAGAACTCTCGAAACGTCGAGATGATAAAAAATAAATAAGACTTTAAAAAATAATTGACTTCAAAAGCAAAATACGTAAATCGGTTAATACGTGGTGGAGTTATGAGATAACTAATATTTAAATCCAATAAATAAAAAAAAAAACTACAAATTGAGAATCTCCTCCTATTTTCGTTGTTTATTTGTCGGTTCAAAATAATATACACGTTATAAACCAGTTTGAAATAGTTTTATTTCAAATCGCAGTTCTACGAATACCTAAGTAAATACTGTATACTAAAAAAAATCTAAAAACATTTAATGCCTTAATACAACACCTTATAATAAATCGATGTCACTTCCAAAAATCACCTCATCTATTCTCACGCGAAACACGTACATTAAATATAAATTAACATACACCACATGAAAGCGAATTAATTGAACAAACAGACAGTAATCCCTGTCAAAAGACGTCACGCAGCTTCAAATGTACGTAGCGAGTCTACAGATATAATACATTACAAGTGCTTAGCGTTATGCTAATGGAATACTAAGATTAATATATAATTCGTTTACAACACGCGAACGGTAGCTTTGTATATTGCTTTAATTCGAATTGTCTATTGCTGTTTGCTCTATTCGTCTTGACAACATCATAGGGGGTAGCAAATGCTGAGACTCGGCTGTGAAAAGGGAAGCCCCCGTTGCGGCTTAGAATGGACGTTCTAAGAGAGTGTTCTAGTGAGATCGCACCACGACTTAGGACGTCGTCGGTGTGATATATAAAGGGTGGTCGACTTTTAATTAAGTTCCTTTATACATAAGGTTCTATGTGTCGAACACATTACATTCCGCATAAAGAAAGTATATTTTTTATAATCTGGTAAAGACATTAAATATTTGATCTTTACTGTTCTCGCGCCTCGTACTAACCACGGCGCGTGACGGACAAGTTCAGTTAAATCTAACTTCGTATAAAATAAGAAAAGGTTATAAACATTTTCTAGAGATTGATGATTCCAGATGACGCTGCAGCATCGTTACGTGAATATGCTTGTTTAGTATCATTGAATTTTAATTCGATCAGACCAAAAATCTTTTCCAAAAATTGAAAGAGATAACCGTTAAACATATAAAAAGATCTTCATAGATTATAGTTAAGATCCATCCCGATTACATCAGCTTTAAAAAAAAATCGCATTCAAATTGATTAATTCGTTTCGAAGCTACGATGCCACAGACACACAGTTACACACGTCTAACCTATAACACTCCTCTTTTTTGAGGGTTAAAAAACAAATTAGACGAAACTGCAAGCAGAAGCTATAGCCAAAATAAATCTTTACTAGATTTACACATTAATCATGTATGTAAATCTAATAACGATTACATATGTAATCCTCATAGAGTCTTCTCATGTTTCTATGGTGTATCATTGAATATGATATAATGCACTATGAATTATAGGCATAATCTAAGTTATATATGAGAATATATATTACTTAGTGATCATGTGCTCGAAGCTTATCTGAATTACTTGAATAACGATTATTTAGTCGTAAAAGCGAATTATGTTAACGTGAGCATGATACAATAAATTTAAACAAGAACAAAATAAATCATCCAACGCGCAGTCGGTTAAAAATAATTAAACAACGAAGTGAAGTGAACGAAGTAATTTTTTTACGAAGAAATAATAATTTATTTAATGAGTACATTTTTACAAAATAAATTATTCTCATATTTATTTTTTACCGAATACAATAATAAATATTCTAAATAATGTATAGTTATAGAAAAAATAATAGTCGTGATTCAGTAAACAATTTTTTTTCGTTCATATTTTATTATGTGGAATTAAATCATAATATTTTAGGTTAATAATTTATATCATATATTTCTTAAGCCCTGTTGTTAGCTTTGATAGAATTGGGATAGAAGATTATTCTCTTTCGATTTGGTGTACGTAAAAGTGTATATAAATATAGTCCGTACATTAAAAGTAATATTACATTTGATTTTATAAAAATCGATGTAATCAATCTGAAAATATCCCATTTTGAATTAAAAAAAGGTGTTAATATTAGATGGAAATAACGGAATACTGAAGCTACAAACAATAAAGAAAACGTACATTACTAATTGACGACCTACTTTTTTAAGTAGATTGATATTAAAAAAAAATACAGAAAAATATACATAAAATCTGTTTTTGAAGCCGATTTCTCTACAGCAACCCCAAGTGATTATCTTAACCGTTAAAAATATTACTACCAAACTAGTGCTAAAAGTTCCTAGTCACGGCTTTGAGCGCCTTATTTTCGATTTCGTAATAATTAGCTACGAGTATATCTTAAAAACACACAATATAAAAATATACTGTAGAGATAAATTACAAGCTTAAGGATTCTAGTACTCAGAATGCGGAACACTAAAAGACAATTGCCTAGCAACTGAGAATGCCAGAATAGATAATCTTTGGGACAACAAAGCATTTAACGAACTGTCGAAATTAGAAATGGGTCTATACAGATATTTAACGTTAAATGAAAGTAATATGCCTATAGTAGAGTGTTTTATTTTTTACAAAAGTTTGATTACCTCATGACTTTGATTTACCCCCAAATGTCACTGACATAAAAAATATTTTCGCCAAATTTCTGTCTTAGTTGTTTTAGCAATATTACGTAATTCATAAGTGCAAGATAAAAGTGTCCTAAATGTGCAACCTCTAAATATATTCTTAAATCTTCATGAAATTTAGTATTGGTAACGATTATATCAAGACACGGGGAGCGAGGAAAGTCTGTAAAAACATTACATTTTATTTTTATCCTAAGAAAATGAAACACCCTAATCTAAAATTTATAAAATATCATTGGTTATTTCAAACAAAGTCACGGGTTTGAATAGTAGCACATAAATTGCTCCAGAGTTTTCCACTCGACGCTTTACTGCGAAGGGAATGAAAGTAGGTATGGCCTTTTAAGAATTATTAGCGTCTCGGTGGCTCGACTACAAACATTTTTACTTCGTAAGATGAATGTACAGTTATTTATGGACGTACATACAGAATTGCGAGTTGATATGCCTTTTCTTTATTATTGAGGACGTTGCCTGGACCATGACATGAAGAGAGACGAGTTAAAGGCCAGATCACCAGCTGCCATAGTCTTCAATTACGTTGACGGGGCTTTAACTTGCCCAAAATGCGGTCGTACCCTTATTAACAAAATTGGGTACATAAGTCACATAAGAGCGCATCAGAGAGCAGAACAACGGAGCTCTCACATCACATAAAGCCACTTTTGCTTTTATAATATATAGTTTCATTTGTGTTTATCTAGAAAAGCAGTCGCCGTAGCCGAAACCGGCTAGGAGACACACACACATTATTGAGGATGAAAATCTAAGTTTTTTACGACGTGGATAAATTAAAAGTATTTATAGTTACATTGGAATCTTTCAAAAAAGGTTTTATTGTTATTCTATATAATTTATGTTAACCTATTTCAAAATATCTATGTATATTAATATAATATAGAGAAAGAAAATTGCTATTTAAATTGCGATTGTATGTGCGAAATAAACTCTGGAACCACTGGAAGAATTTTACTAGACTTCAAAATGGTAGAAAATATTTATTTTTTACCTTAATTTACTTGTTTCGGAATCGAAGTCGGTTTGTTTTTTTTTTTTTTTCAAAATGTTTTTTTAACAATTTGAACACGAAATTTTAAAACAAAATCTACATTAACTATAATGTTATGTATTTTAATAAAATCACTTTTTAAATATGCTTTATATTTTCATAGTCGGACCATATCCATACAATGCTAGTTGACAATTGAGAAGAGGAGGCGATGGATGTTGTCATAATATTTGTGAAATCTTTTATAAATAGTGTTGTCACGTCATTCACATTAACGCGAGCGAATCCGCAAGCAAAATCTAGTAAATACTAAAGTAAACAAAAAATATTTAAAAACTTTTACAAATAGAAATTAACACAAGCAAAGTCACGGATGTAACCAAAGTTCGAAAATTTAAAATACGAGATTCACATAAATGTTACGATTTAACCCAATTCACTTTATAGTATAAGTGTGACATTAACCGACCAAATTTAAAATTTATAATACGAGCTGGATTTCAAACGATGCAGCGCACATTCCAGCTTGACACCATAAAAGCAGGTTTACGAGTAGCCTGGACTGTATCTCTGATGTCATAAATACATCGATGCATGTATTAATGCTGTATCTGTGGCCCTATTCTAGACATTCGGAATAATATTTTTCGATTCGATATTAGTTTTAGAATAGTTAATTTACGGTTATAAAAATCGATTGCCGAATTCGGATAAAAATAATCTCATTAAGAAATTAAGGGATAGTAAGTGTCATCAGATAAAAATTCATCATGATTATTGAAGGTGATGATTTCAAAATTGTAAACGACTACTTAAGGTGATAATTTCATAATTTTAGGTACTAGGTATACATACCATAATGGCCGAGTGATTGGTCGTGGTCGAGGAAAAAGGGCTCAAGTTTTGTTCACAACGTTTAATCACATATTATTTATATTTAGCATTATTGGGCAGAATGCATTATTATCTTGCTCAATGTCATATGAAAGAAAAAAGAAGAAAATAATTGCGCGCCAATTTCGTTGTCATTAAAAAATAAGAGTGAAAATTGTAGTAATGCTTTAAAATAAAATTATTGTAAATTAATAAAAATAAGTTATTAAAGCATTTTAATTATTTACTACAATATGAAATGATATGCAAATACCCAGCCATAACTAAAGTTCCTATACAAGTTTTGTTCTGTCGCAATTTAGACAAATTTACAAACTAAGATATACCATAACAAAACATCTTTACTTGCAAGGTTAACAACGATTTATGTTACTACCACTTACCACGAAACTACAATAATTATACTCTTTTAAACGTCATAAATATAAAATATCAAAATATATACCTACTCATAAGGAAACCTAACCAATGTTTGCAATGAGGTAGTACCTAGTTGTAGTCCGGTGACTGCAACTCGTTTACAGGCTCGCCCGGAGCAGTACCACACTCTCACAGAAGATCGAGATGAAGCAGCTATATTAGCTTATAAAGCTGTTTTTCGTGTGGTGAGTAAGACAGTCTAATCTCTCCCCCATTTATTATCTTACTTTTTATTCTCTTTTATTATTTTTAGGGTTCCGTACCTTAAAAGGAAAAACGGAACCCTTATAGGATCACTTTGTTGTCCGTCTGTCTGTCTGTCTGTCTGTCTGTCTGTCTGTCTGTCTGTCTGTCTGTCTGTCTGTCTGTCTGTCTGTCGGGATGTCAACCCTTTTTTCTCAGAAATGCATAGACGTATCATGTTGAAATTAATATCATATACTTAAGTCTACGATGACATGCGGCCGTGAAAATATTAAAGTTCTAAGTCAACGCAATCAAAAGATAATGGAAAATATGTCGTATATTTTGACCATTTTAGCGTTTTCGCAAGGGAATCAAAACCTATAGGGTACTTCCCATTGACCTAGCACGATGAAATTTGGCAAGAAGTAAGATCTTATGGTACAAATAAAGGAAAAAATCTGAAAACTGTAAATTTTTGTATGTATGTTTGTCTGTTTGTAAGTTTGTCTTTCAACCTTTTTCTCAGAAACGCGTGAAGGTAACACATTTTTATTAACGTCAAGTACTCAGAGTTGTAATTACTAAGAGCTGTGAAAAAATCAAACTTCTAAGTTAACGCAATCAAAAGATACGGTCATTTATATCACATATTTTAAGTATGATAGCGTTTTTAACGTTTTCGCAAGGGAATCAAAACCTATAGGGTACTTCCCATTGACCAAGCATTATGGAATTTGGCCAGGAGCAAGGTCCTTTAGTATACATAAAGGAAAAAATCCGAAAACTGTAAATTTCTGTTCGTGTGTCTGTCAGTCTGTACGTCTGTCTTTCAACCTTTTTCTCAGGAACGCGTAAATGTATCAAGTTGTAAATTGATCAAGCGGAAAATATATTAATCTTAGAATTAAAATTATATGTACTTGTAACAAATTAACATAGAAGTTGACCAAGGTCAAAAAAACAATTTTACAAACACTGAGAAGAAATTTGTATCAATACGAAAACATTAAAAAGCAGCAAACCTTTATAAACAACGCAATGCAATCTATATATCGCAGCTAACAAAATGATAGCGCGATGCAGCGTACAGCTAATGCCATCTATTACAACATTATGACATTAACTGTGATATAATTCTGCTCGATTAATATATATTTTTTTATTTTAATTATTATTTAAACGCGCTTAAAATTATAAAATATACTTTTCATTTAAAAGTTTTATCGTAGATTTATAACGTCATTACGTAATTAACATACAATATAAGAGCTTCACGCGATTTGATTTAAGTACTCGTATTGACTTAGTACGAAAATTTTAAAATTAAATTCAAACAGATCGAGTTATTTAATTTACTTATTTATCTACACATATAAGTCTTCTGGTTATTAGTAATATAATTAGTTATTTATAAATAAACAATTAGTTTTGTTCGAATTAAGGACTAATTATTTTCGTCTTGGCAACACTAATATATATTTCGATATTTTGATTGATAATGTAAATCTAAATATTTTACGAACGTAGTGCAGGGGTAGTGGAGTGTAGTAGAATATAAATAAAAATAAAACGAGACTAAAATATAATATAATTATGTTGTTAATGTCAAAGTCAACAAGTTAGTTCATTGAAATTGTCAAGAGATGGCGCTAGGTGTATCCTGAATCGCGCTATAACTTTTTTTTTTAAAGAATAACGTGTATTAGTACTTAAAATAAAATATTGTGTTTCCATGGATTGCATCCATGATCGTGTTTTAAATTAAAGTGCTCCTAAGTAGTTTCAAAATAGTTTTTGGGACGTGATCCATATTTACATAATATTTTATTATATTTAAGCGACTTCTAAAAAGGAGTGTTTTCAATTCGACCTTCTATTTAATTTTTTTTATGTTTGTTCGCCGATTACGCCGCCATTTGGGTAGCGATTTTCAAATATTTTTTTTTGTTTGAAAATGTATACTTTCAAGGTGATCCCATTGTCTTCAGGTAAGGATCAGATGATGGGATCCTGGAGAAATTGAGGGAAGTCCTCAAATATTATAGGCAAGCGTATACCGATTTAGGTATTTTTGATAGTAACTTATGTTGGAACTGATGATGTAGACCACAAATGGCGTAGATCGGTTAGTCTTATATAGATTTCTATAAGTTTGTACGGAACCCTCGGTGCGCGAGTCCTACTCGCACTTGACCAGTTATTTAGTCATGCAACGTATTTGTGGATTATCTGATGCTGCAAATATCCACGGGCGTTGATCGGTTAACATCAGCTTTGCTGATCGGTTTTCAGCAATTTTTAGGGTTCCGTACCTTAAAAGGAAAAACGGAACCCTTATAGGATCACTTTGTTGTCCGTCTGTCTGTCTGTCTGTCTGTCTGTCTGTCGGGATGTCAGCCGTTTTTTCTCAGAAATGCATAGACGTATCATGTTGAAATTAATATCATATACTCAAGTCTACGATGACGCGCGACCGTGAAAATATTAAAGTTCTAAGTCAACGCAATCAAAAGATAATGGAAAATATGTCGTATATTTTGACCATTTTAGCGTTTTCGCAAGGAATCAAAACCTATAGGGTACTTCCCATTGACCTAGCACGATGAAATTTGGCAAGAAGTAAGATCTTATGGTACAAGTAAAGGAAAAAATCTGAAAACTGTAAATTTTTGTATGTGTGTTTGTCTGTTTGTAAGTTTATCTTTCAACCTTTTTCTCAGAAACGCGTGAAGGTAACAAATTTTTATCAATGTCAAGTACTCAGAGTTGTAATTACAACTTTGTACTCAGAGTTGTAATTACTTCCCATTGACCTAGCATTATGAAATTTGGCCAGGAGCAAGGTCTTTTAGTATACATAAAGGAAAAAATCCGAAAACTGTAAATTTCTGTTCATGTGTCTGTCAGTCTGTACGTCTGTCTTTCAACCTTTTTCTCAGGAACACGTAAATGTATCAAGTTGTAAATTGATCAAGCGGAAAATATATCAATCTTAGAATTAAAATTATATGTACTTGTAACAAATTAACATAGAAGTTGACCATGGTCAAAAAAACAATTTTACAAACACTGAGAAGAAATTTGTATCAATACGAAAACATTAAAAAGCAGCAAACCTTTATAAACAACGCAATGCAATCTATATATCGCAGCTAACAAAATGATAGCGCGATGCAGCGTACAGCTAATGCCATCTATTACAACATTATGACATTAACTATGATATAATTCTGCTCGATTAATAAAAATTTTTATTTTAATTATTATTTAAACGCGCTAAAAATTATAAAATAAACTTTTCATTTAAAAGTTTTGTCGTCGATTTATAACGTCATTACGTAATTAACATTCAATATATGAGCTTCACGCGATTTGATTTAAGTACTCGTATTGACTTAGTACGAAAATTTTAAAATTAAATTCAAACAGATCGAGTTATTTAATTTACTTCTTTATCTACACATATAAGTCTTCTGGATATTAGTAATATAATTAGTTATTTATAAATAAACAATTAGTTTTGTTCGAATTAAGGACTAATTATTTTCGTCTTGGCAACACTAATATATATTTTGATATTTTGATTGATAATGTAAATCTAAATATTTTACGAACGTAGTATGGTAGTGGAGTGTAGTAGAATATAAATAAAAATAAAACGAGATTAAAATATAATATAATTATGTTGTTAATGTCAAAGTCAACAAGTTAGTTCATTGAAATTGTCAAGAGATGGCGCTGGGTGTATCCTGAATCGCGCTATAACTTTGCTTTTTTGAAAGTATAAGGTGTATTAGTACTTAAAATAAAATTTTGTGTTTCCATGGATTGCATCCATGATTGTGTTTTAAATTAAGGTGCTCCTAAGTAGTTTCAAAATAGTTTTTGGGACGTGATCCATACTTACATAATATTTGATTATATTTAAGCGACTTCTAAAAAAGGAGTGTTTTCAATTCGACCTTGTATTTAATTTTTTTTTGTGTTTGTTCGCCGATTACGCCGCCATTTGTGTACCGATTTTCAAATTTTTTTTTTGTTTGAAGAGATATACTTCTAAGGTAGTCCCATTGTCTTTAGGTCAGGATCAGATGATGGGATCCTGGAGAAATTGAGGGAACTCCTCAAATATTATAGGCAAGCCATACCGATTTAGGTATTTTTGATAGTAACTTATGTTGGAACTGATGATGAAGACCACAAATGGCGTAGATGGGTTAGTCTTATATAGATTTCTATAAGTTTGTACGGAACCCTCGGTGCGCGAGTCCTACTCGCACTTGACCAGTTATTTTCTAAAAAATGCATTTTCAAAACATCATTTGAATACGTCCCATTTATTGTCAAGGGAAGCTGTTAACCTGATTCCGAGCCTGCTATCAACTAAAGGATCAAAGTAAAACAAGATAAGCTTTATTTCAGATCTCATTAACCACTTTGACAGTAAAGGGGAACGTTTGTCGTAATTTAATAGCCGGGGAATCGTTAAAGTGAATTATTTACTTATTTATAAATATTCAATGGAGCCTTCTTACGTGTATTCGTGTATTGCTAAGTGCTTAATGGATTCCGATGTGATTTATTATCTTTTATTACTCGGTTACTTGTGTATTCTGTTATAATGTCAGTCAGAAAATGTGTCAGAATATTGTCGTGTTCCGACGGCGTATGGAGTTCTGGACTAATGGATTTTATTTTATATTTATCTAGCTACCCCTCGGTATTTCACTCGCTCCTATGAGTCTTAGTATGATGCTTTTTTTAATAGACATTCTATCAAACCAAAAAATAATTTTTCAAATCGGATCAGTTTTTTCATATATTACCGCCTACATACAAACTTACAAACACACAAACAAATTCTACTTTTTTATAATATTAGTATAGATGGCGGCCACCACGCTCAAATTTACCGAACAAGTTTGCCTGTCAAGTGCGTCGGACGTCATAGTGCGTATGGGACGATCCGGTATGCTACGACACCCTTCAGTTTGTATTGTACGGTGTCACTAAGAAAATTGACTCTCTATTTTGCTTCGGTCGGCTGTTCCGGTAACAAAAACATTGGGTTGTCTGACTGTCTCTGAAACGGCTGGACCGATTTTAACGGGATATTTATATACTTCACTTGCAGATAACTAATGTTATAAGAAGAAATTTAGGCTACTATTTTTTAGAAATTTTGTTTATTTTAATTTTTCGCGGACGAAGTCACGAGCACCAGGCAGCATAAGATTAAATATATGAGCATAAGAATCTCATGTCTGGCGTGTAACCAAACGGCTGAGGAGGCTTATTGATGAACGCTGTCTTCATCACATCAATTATGCAACAGTGTGACAGTTTGATTTATTCTTCGTACTAAAAGCTTGTTTGACGATTAACCGATGATTATTATCAACGTCATCCTAGTTAAAGTGTTAATTTAAAGTGTCTACAGAATCATTACTTATTTTAAATAAATATATAAACGCATCACACTCAACGGCCCCCATTAAGAAGCACATGTCGGGGGTCCGGTAATACAGACAACATTAACACAAACACCCAAACCACGACAAATATCTATATGGGCAATACAGACGTTTGCCGTGAGCGGGGTTCGAACCCGCGACCGTTAGCGCTTCAGTCAGTTGCTGTGACCACTGCACCAACGTGTCTGTCTACTAATAATACTTGTGTGATGTCTGACATGTCATAAATTCTTCGTCTAATTTCTTGTCATATTAAAAAACGATGCTTTCTTATCTATTCGGAACAAAAAGTTCATATGTAAAGATCCGAAACAGACTAAAAATTTAAAAAATTACATTGACTTTTTAACAAAGCGAGTAAACAAAACTATAATGCTACAGCAACACATCTAAATAAAACATCACCACAGTGAATTCTTAATGATAAACTGAATATTTTCCAGAATATGCCCGCTGCCGGCACGTGCTATAAAACATATCCTAGGCTACTATCATACGTGACTTCGAGGAATACCTCGCTTTATTTAAACGCTAAGGCGCCATATTAAATCGCTATCGTATTTTATATGAATCACATATCATACATGATACGAAATGTATTTTTTATGTTCGTCTTTGTCTGTGGTTTAAAAATAATGTTACTACCTCTTCAATCGCGCGACTAAAAAAAATTACATGGATATCTCCATATAATTAAACGGAGGTGATAGTTATGTCTATAGAGACTTAAACTAAAATAACAGCCTGTAAATGTCCCACTGCTGGATAAAAACCTCCTCTCCTATTAAGGAGAAGGATTAGAGCTTATTCCACCGCTCCTCCACTGCGGGTTGGCGGATGTACGTGTGTCAGAATTCCTCCCGACACATGCAGGTTTTCTCACGATGTTTTCCTTCATCACCGAGCTCAAGATGAATTTAAACATAAATGTAGCACTTGATAACTCAGCGGTGCTACCCGGGGTTTGAATCCGCGACCATACATTGAGATCGACATTTTCTAACCACATGGCCATCAGCTCATTCCATATGACTTAATATTTTGAAATAAAAGATCAGACAAACAAGCAGGCAATTGACCTGATGTAGAGAGGTCACCGCCCATGGTTGCAAGACCAGAGGAGCCATAAATGCGTTGCCGGCTTACAACGGAAAAAAATTAAGGGGAAAAGGATGTAAGGAAAGTTTGAAACGGAAATTCCGGCTTTCTTGCTCACCATACGAACACGTATACTAACTACATCACGCTGATTTTCTTTAAGAGCGTGATACAGCTGTACAGTGTAATATATATATTAAACTAGCTGGTGCCCGTGACTTCGTCTGCGTAGGATTACTTGTACTACTGTCACAATTTTCACAGCGCACACCAGAATAGCTTATATATTGAACAATTCACAGAATATTTTCTTTATCATTTTTAGCCTCTATGTTATTCTGATATATAAAGTATATTACTAATAAGTTTCAGTAAAATACATTTAACAGTAGTTCTTCGTCTTTACATCAACACTAACTTTCGCGTATATAATATTAGTAAGGATTTTATAAAAAATTCTAAAAAGATAAGGCATCTGCAAACCTAAAACTTGATCATTTCTAAACACTTAATTTGAATACTCTATTTTGGAACAGACCTAAACCCGAGCGAACTGAAAACCAGAACCTGGTGATTTTTAATATACGATTTCAAAACTGCCGAATAGCCAAGTCTTAGACGAAATCCCAGCTTCTCGCGTTGTTTATTTAATACAGAGGTATTACACAGCGCGTTTAAGTGACTGTTTAATAAAGTGAGCCTTTGATTAAACCACGGAAGTGTAAAGATGTGTACATACTTGGGACGACAAGAAAAATCTTCGACCAATTTTCTTTGAAATTCGAAATTGATTCCTTATGATAGTAACCTCGTCGTAATATTTAATTTCCGTAGTAGTTATTTTAATGAAAATAAAAATCAAAATTAATTTTTGTTCGTCCGTCTATTTGTCCAGATAAGTCTTGAAAACGCCTGGATTGAATTTAACAAAATTTCAAGGTAGAAAATAATAAGGAGCCAACGGTTCACAACGGTATAAAAATAATTGCAAAAATATTATCTCTGTATATATATTTTTATTTTTCGTTACTTGTCTTATTTGGTAATAATACCCGGAACGAAAATCATGAATTTTCGAACATTATTTGGATGCTGATAAGCAATAATGTGTCAACCCACAAAAAGTCAAATTTTGAGATATTGATGTATTTTGATACTGCATCACCTATTTAACATTATCCAAAAAAATTAAGGTCATATTTACTAAGAAAGTACGGAAAAAAGTTTCCTAATTAATTGTTTCGAATTTCAAGTGCGTTCCATATCTTGCAATTTATACAATAATGTCAAATATTTGAAAAACTTCTTATTAGATATTAACTGAAATATATCAATCTAATTTAAATTAATTATACCTTTTATCAAAAAATAAAAGAAAAGGTGCATATATACTTCTTCAAACATATTTGTTAAGAATAGGTTTGACATCTTTAGACGTCATTTTCTCAAAATGAAGTTCGTGTGGCTTGACACAATATTGATTATCAGCGTCTATTTATCATTACAATAATTATTATTTTATAATGAAAAATAATGTTCGATAAATAAGTGTAACTGGATTTCGTACAGGACATTTAATATTCACGTTGGTAGTTTATAAATGTATGTATTACCAAAAAAATTTAAAAGAGTATCTCTCGAGTTTCTTGCCGGTTATTCTCGGTAGAATCTACATTCAAAACCGATGGTGGCTTTTCATTACTAAATAAGACATATCACATACAATCATTTTATACTTAATATAATATCAGAGGACAGTGTATGTATGTCTTAACAGATAATCGTAAACCGTGTTGGTATTAGCTACGCCTCGCGCCCATTACCCGTTTGCGCAGCTACCCAGGATTATACCCGGATCGACTTCAACATGGTATCATGAGCCTATATAATCTTATTAATATGCATGAACTAAGTGCTATATAATATTAAAGGTCTATCTATCAAAATATATAGATAATATTTTTTACACCACACATTTAAATAGTTGACTAAAATAAAAAATTAAAAAAAAACCGTGACAATCGATTAGGTAACCATTATATGATGGTCTATCAAAAGTGGAAGACATTTTCGTTGCCAAAATTCATAAGCTATTAACGTAGTATTCTATAGCAATAACATTATGTAACCCAAGAAATGTTGCGTGTTCGTAGATTTTCGTACCCACTGGTGGCTATAAAAGGTTCATCACCACACATTGGGTTTGAGTAGTAATAATTATATAATTAGCAGTGGACTGTATTTTTTATTGTTGTTGTTGGGCGAAAGAACAATAAATTTTAAATATGGCCGACCCCTGCAATAACTTAAAAAGGAATATTTTTGGATTTGCCAGCTACGATGCGGATTTTAAATAAAACAATAGGGATATTCGCAGCTGGGGAAAATATTCAACAGCGCACTTACTTGGATTTCCAGTTTTTCCTTGTTTTCGTCCTTGGTATGCAGAAGGGGCCCAGCCGCGGCTGGTAAATTGATGTTATTGCTGATATATTCACCTAGCTAGGTCTTCGTATTGGTTTGTGTATAGAACACATTTAACTATTACACTTTAATGTCTTTATAAGTAGTTTTCACCAACTTTACTTATGTTTTCAATTATTTTTTAGGCGCACGCGTTGCGTGCTATAGCGGGAACAGAGCGCGAGAGAGGGCGCTTATGATTTTCGTTAGAATCGAAATGCGGTGTGCGACAAGGCGCGCAATAAAAAAGTGTGAGTGTTGAAAAGGATGGGAAAATAGGAAGTTATTGCAGTGAAATTTTGAATATTCAGTTTAACAGTCAAACGAATAACTATATTTATTTTAATTCTAAACACCCACAATGCCGATCATTTTGGACGACGTTGCCTAGCAACCACCTAGCGACTGATTATAACAGGCGAGTATATTTTTGAACCATAAAGTCAATTAAGCACCTTATTAAAATTTGAATTTTAATGTCATATAATATGAACGTAAATTTCCTTCCTTCAGTCACGAGTATTATATTATACTCACTAGATCTCAACCTTTAAGTATGTTATGTAATACTTAAGAAAAAATAAGCGATTTGTTGTCGATTTTCTGTAACTATTGATTCCATGTAGAGCCTGAGGAAGGCGAGTTTATTGAGGAAGGTTATAGGCTATATTACATCACGCTATGACTCACAGGAGCGAAGCAGTAACCATAAACGCGAGTGAAACCGCGAGAGGTAGCCAGTCATTCAATTCAAATGCCTGTGCAGGGTGTATTAATAAACTTAAGTAACATACTTGTAATATTTATTATTATACTAGTAAATTATTTATAATTATAAAATTTCACTATAATTGGATGGTGATAAACAATACTGTGTCAACCCTCACGATCTTCATTTTGAGAAAATGGCGTCTTGACATAATGTATAATGAATTAAAAGCAGATTGGTATAATAATAAGTTTTTCAAATGTATTAAATTATTGCATATTGCAAAATATTGAGCTCACTTCAATATTCGAAACATTAAATTAAGAATCTTTTTTTAGTACTTTATATAAGTTTAGATGACTTGAAAATTTTTTGAATAATGTAAAATATATGACGTATAATCAGAATACATCAATTTGACTTTTGTGGGTTGACACATTATTGCTTATCAGTATCCAATTATAAAATGTGATTAAACTGAAGATTTTTTTTCAATTTAGCTCAATGAATAGTTATTTTGTAAGCTATATTTTGGCCATAGCTATACATACATAGAATAAAAAAAAATATTACAAAACGTCGAATAAAAATTTCCAATATGTAAATGTTGAAACAAACTAAAAATCAACTCAATTTTCGCATCGAGCTAAACTTTCGCTATGTTGTAGGCGTAGTAGAATGAAAAATAAAAATATTTTAACTAGTTTATACGGAATTCTATTATTTTTAAGCCCGAGCTCGTATTGTATTGCTCCAATTTGTTTTATAAAAAAAAATATTACGTAAGTTCAAACACGCCTGAATAGGGTTTTTTTAATGAAATATTTTCTAAATTCAAAAAAAAGAAACTCGAGATGTTTATGTAAAACGGCGCAATGGACCAGTAATTAGATGTGAAATTTGGTCAATGCTTATTGGCTCAAGTTTGAGCTTTCCGGATGTATACATGCTCGCTTAATATAAGTTTACTACACTTAACGCTAGTTTACAGCTTTTTATGAATCATTATGTTTTGCTTAAGATATAATTTTATGAACATAGGATAAAATATACACTCTATTACATATTATGTAAATAAAATATAAGTAATTTATTTTGTTTTCCAATTAAAAATAACAAGAATACTCATGTAAAAAAGTAGCTAATATAAGTTGACCTCTCTCTTCACTACTACATAGTCCAAATATATTTTCTAATTATAAAATCATTTGCCACACTGTTATCTACTCAGCCGCTTACTAAATGTTCTATCAAAGATAATAGTTACTATTAGTGAGAGTCAATCAAACAACAGACAAACAGAACACAACAATTTAGGTTCCAAGATTAGCAACGAATTAGCAAAAATATATTGACCCCCTATCAAACGCCATTTCAAAGATATAAAGAGCCATGCTAAGGTGGTTTATTAAACAATGATATATAACGGTAATTAATATTAAATTGAAACCCATATCGTAAACTAAACAAACCAATGGATATATATCAAGCCTTTGAAAATAAACCGCGTCCCACCGAATGGGTGGGTTATTGTTTGCTAAAATTACACAAGAAACATTGATTGTAAGGTTGGATGATAGGTTACAAACATTTGACCAAATATTGGATTACTAATTACGTCCCACGATTAATTTACAATAACGGTAAAAGTATGAAGGAGCAAAAATTTTAATAGCTACGAAATCTATGGGTATAGATTATAAAATATTTAATGTAGACGCCATAGTTGCGCAATTTTAGAAAAAATAGTAAGAATTTAAAAAACTTTTTGGCCCAATCGATTTCACTAAAGAACATTCTTAACAAAATATTGGAATTACGGTCCTAAATACAAAATTTAAACATTTCACAGCAAGTCGATTATGAGTTTCGCGAGATACTATACGAAATGAATGTTTGTATTGTATCTCCCTCAATAAACAGATTATCTAGTGCAGGAAAGATTTTTTATATCTATTGGATTATGATAGTAGCGCCTTTAAGCAAATAAACTCTTTAGTGTTAAACCAACTCTCAAATAAGGAGGAGATTCACAATTCGCCGGCGACGTTTTTGTTATGTATGTTCCAGATTACACTTCCAAATGGATACAACACATTTTTGATTGAAATAAGTATGTCATACAAATAAAGAAAATTAAGTATTTTCCTTTGAAGTTCTCGTTTCGTTTTTTATTTATTAATATAGAGTAAAGATTTCAAATTTGTAATGATTACAAAATATTTGATCAACCAATTGGTTCAAACGTTTGAGCCAATCCGTATAGTCGAGGTCAGAGAGCGAATAGCGAAATCGTCCAAATAGTTCAGCGTAAAGTTAACAAATGGGATCGGTCGCGGCTTGCATTGCACTGGCGTAGTTTGCCTCAAGTTGGGATGTTTTAATTTATTTTTA
Organism: Hypolimnas misippus; assembly: GCA_037950945.1. Taxonomy (NCBI): domain Eukaryota; kingdom Metazoa; phylum Arthropoda; class Insecta; order Lepidoptera; family Nymphalidae; genus Hypolimnas; species Hypolimnas misippus. Next base: position 13,448,952 of record JBBEEQ010000029.1, read on the forward strand.
CTTTACCACTTTCTTTACTCAATTATTCTTGCATTTTATAAAAGCGTTCAAGAAACTGCTAAACGTTAAAGTAACTCTGAATATGATTTATTTAAGGAAATGATTAAATTTGTTCTTACTCAAAATAATAGTAGATGTTACATTACTAATCAACTTAACCTTACCTAACATATAACAAAAGCACTCACTAAAAAACAAAATGCCACATGAATCAAACTATCATTACAATGACGTGTACATTTTTCAAACCACTATATTTGCAGAAGTATTCCCAGATATGCTACTAACAGAAAACGAAAATTTTAAACGATGTTACAATCTCACTTCCTTATATGAATAAGAGGAACAAAAATTTATTTTTAAACTATTTATTTCATAGATTAAAACGACTATAATTTTCTATGACTATATTACGTCATCGAGCGTCCATTACAGATCTTAAAACGTCAACATTAAAACGCTCCCGCTTATAACTCGTGAACACCACACAGTCCACGGCTTTTCACGCACATTCAACAATTCAAGTGATTTATTTAGGCTCTAAACTAAACTGGAGCGCTACATCGTTACCGCAGCGCGAAATTATGCTGCAAGCGTTATATTAAAAACGTTGACAATTTTGGCAACGAATGGCTGCAAACAAATGAACCATTAAGAAATTGGAGGCGGTCGTAAACACAATGCAGGACCTCGATGTGTAGTGAACGTCCAAATAGGTAATAACGTGGTTGATAAAAATGTTTAAACGCTTGCAGCTGAGGAGAATGAATGGGTGCATAATTTAGACTTCAAATGTTTGTTTGAAATGCATTATTTTAACAATAATGGATTATGTATTTAAAACAGAAGATAAAATGTTTATGTGAGCTGAAATGGTCTAGTGTTTTTAACACATCAATCTCGACCCAGCTAGCACCACTGACTTTTCAAGCGCTGAAGTCGTCTTTGAATTCATCTCGTGCTCGGCCATGAAGGAAACCTGCACGTGTCAGGAGTAACTCTGACACATGTCTATCCGCCTATTTTCGTTAGATCTGATTTGTGGACTAAACTCTTAATAATCTCCTTAGTAGAAGAGGAGGCATTTGCCCAGCAACATGCTATTTGGCGGCCATTTTGAAATATAAAATCAACGGGTGCAACTCTTGCATATAAAATCAAAATAAATATCTATGCATAGACTTAGTCGTATAATATATTATATGATTAGATAAATAAATACTCTTACACATATTTTAAGTTAAATGGTCATTTTATGGTAATTTTGCTGGCATATTTGTATGCGGAAATTTCATCGTACTGAAAAGGATTTTAACTTATAAAACTATATTAGTTGAAATAAAAGCATTAACATATGCCCTTAAAATTGACAAAAAAAAACAGCTCCTTAATTGACATTGAATAGTTCATGAATATATAAATTATATCTAGTGAAATATTTATTAAATTATCTCTGTATGTTTGTGTAAATAGACAAAAAAAGAAAGACATTAATGTCAACAATAAACTTTTGGGGAAAAGTTAATTTTGTCTACAGATAGCTAAAGACGAAATATTCAATGTCTCCATTAATGATTGTAATATTTCAACCACCACACAAACACAAATTATTATATATTACACTGAAATCGTAAGCAAAATCTGCACACATACAACAATAGTTAAACATTTTTTATACAGTATCTACAGGAGATTTTATAAATCAAGTGACGCCGCTCGCCCTGAATATAAAATGAAATAAGGGAAACGCTCTTACGAATATTCATTTCCCTAGGAACCATATTCAGTTTAAGGTGAGAATTACACTTGTAAGTTTGGCTCGCAGACTTTCACAAGATTTACATAGATTCTTTACCATCGCTTTTACACTTGAAAGAATTTGCTATCTATGATATATCAATAAAAGTCACAGCTCACGTTACCTAGATAACTGTTACCAGGAAGCTAATTATTATTAAGAGTTGTCAATTTTACGTAATAAACAGTCAATACAACATAATTATGTAAAACTATCACTATGAAATCATGCTATATTCTAGTAGTGAATTTCTGATTTCCGAATGAAAAGGCTTTAAAATGCCTTAAATCAGAAAAATAACTCTCATTTGATATTATAACTTTCATTCTATATTATTATTAACCCTCAGGTTACATAGAAGTTTTGTATCGGTTACGAGGGTAAAACTTACAAGTGTAAATCACGCCTTATGTAAATTTTAGAGCTCCAATTGACTTTGCATCTGAAAAATTTTGTCTGTTCAGTAGTTCTACTTTGTTACCTAGTTTCATGACACTCATTTCCGTTTGTAGCATATTCAGTTTGATGGAAATTTCTCATCATGCTACCTCGTTTGATGTTTCAAGGACTTTAAAGATGATGGGCATAAAATTCGTTTTTTATTTGAAATTGTACGTTGGATTTATATGATTTATTATAGGTTATTTTAATGTTTAATGAGCCTTATAATGTTATCAGAACAATAGCCTGTTAAATTTTGTTTCTTAATATGTGTCCAAACGATTTTATTCAATTTTATTTGGACACATGTTTTTAATCAATTTATATGAAAAAACATTTGAATATTATAATTTATAATGTAATATGATAACTTTTAATAAATTCGTATATGATGCATAATAGACGACTATTTTTTTAAATCTCCACATTTTTGGTCAAAGAAAAAACTTGTTAATAAATAATCAAACTGCATCGTGCATTATTTTTTTTAAATATTTTTTAGCATATAAATTACCTAAAAATAATTTTAACTTGTTCAATAGTCTTCGAGTGTTTTAAAAATCAATATAATAAAATTCGATAGACACACGGCGGTTAGCGTCAGTCTCAATGTTTCGGTACAATCACTGACGGGTCTATTATTCATGACATTACGGAGATGACACTGATGTAGGAAAGCTCATTGGACACGCGAGGATATATTAAATTATACTAGAAGAACTAGATGAAGTAACTCTATAAATTACGTGACGTGTCGTGGTGTATCGTGATACGTCAGAAGAACGTCGTCGGTTGAGATTGCTCGTACATGTAAACTGCCGAATTTTACCGGAGAGATACAAAACTTCTTTTAAAGATAAAATATATGTGTTGACATTTTTAAATGATTTAAATTAAACTTAGACATAAGGTATTGTAAGAAAAAGTATTATTATAAAAGCAAATTAATTGAATACCATTTTCATTGAGAAAATCAATTTTTCACCAAAATTGTTAGTTACGAAGTGTTACATATAGAGCGACGAAATCCTTATGATTTTACTCTTATTTCAGTCCTTTGCAAACTTACAATTGAATTGAATTGAATTATAATAATACGAAATAGTTCGATAGTAGGCTTAGTAGTCTTGAAGGATACATACATATATTTAACCGACTTAAAAAAAGCAGGTTTTGTATTCGACCTGTATGTATGTATATACAATGTGCCTACGAACGTTTGTATATCCGTCATTTTTACCCAACTACCCGACACAAAGGAGCATACAGTGTTTATCAGTCTATGTATGTATGTTTGTGGATTTGTACTTTTGTGGCACTATTTAGACCAAACGCGTGGGCCGATTTTAATAAATAACACATCATTTCATTTGTCATAACGGCGTAAATGTTATAGAAAGTAAAATAACTTGCATAATTAAAATGGCCAATTTTGGACGCTAAAATGTGAAAAAGGAAAAAGAGTGGGGTATCGTTGAAAAGATATTTAAAAATCATTTTTAGGTATCTTATATCGTGTATGATTGATACAAAAATTACCGTTTAGAATCAGTAACGACTTAAAGTTGGTAACGATTCTCACTTATTGGTTTTTAGACAGAACTGATATTTATACGGTGCTGACTGTTACGCAGATCCTGTTACGCAGTCGGGTTTTTGATATTTTATGAATTAATCTTGTTTAAGGAAGGTTTTAGTGTATAATATTAGGATCAGAGGAGTATATATCTTAGCAATAGTAAATGATTCGCGATTGCTGCGATCGTTTGTCCATTTATAAGAACAACAAAAGAACTTATGATTGAAGTCGGTAATATTTACGAAAAACGTTCCTTAACACGATATTCAAACACATTTTCGAAAAAATTAAATTATTTCAATTTAATACGAAAGTACTACATCCATGGGCGTACTAAAAAGCATCCAGTATATGCAGATACCTCATAACTCTTGAAAATTGCTCTTTGATATTGCGGAATTCAACTCAACTGAGTGTACGGGGTTCATTTTACACCGGTTTCATGGGCTCTGGGTCAGTAAAACAGAAGTTTTGTATGAGATTTTTTGTACCGACCAAAAGCCTTTGGGACGCTGTCTAAATTGAGTTTTTGGCTCGAAATGACGGAATAACTACGACTGCAGTGATTTTTTATTTAGCCAAAATTTGAGTTTCGCATTTTACGGTATGCGGAATTGCTGGGTTTTATTTTTTATGGAAAATTTACTTGATAAATGTTTATACAGCTAGTATTTAAAAGGCAAAATTTATACAAATATTTATCGTTTAGTATGCAGAAATTGTGTTAGTATTTGTAAATGATAATACTAAAATACAAGACAAGCTTTATTTGTGACAAAAGTAATACTTAAGGGAAGTAAGGATTCGCTGGATTTGAATAATCAAAAGTTAACCATTAGTTAAGAGTAGGTGCTTCTACGCTCTTTTCTTCTAAACAATACGAATGCGGGGAAATCTGCAAATAGAAAAAAATATTATGATAAAAATATCTTCCCCGACTTCTTACGATTGTACTAAGTCTCGGAGCTGACACGAAAGATACGTTTTCCCAAGTCAAACTGACGTGACGTGACACGATAAAATTAAAATTTTTCGTCAACTATTTTTAATCATAATATATTCACTATTTCGTGTGATTTTTAGAACATTTTCATTATTTCTAATCTTGTTCAGATGATTACAAATAAAAAAAAGAATTAGCGAAATAGGTGCACCCGTTCTGAAATGATGCGCTTACATCGATTCGGCAATTGTTTTTATTTATATTAACTATAAATAGATTAATATCTTCGCATAGAATAAAACAAAGTCACTTCACGCCTTCTGTATGCTCAGATGTTGTAAGCTACGCAACGAATTTTAATACGGTTTTCACAGAGGAAGATTTATATGTAAAATACATGCATGTTATAGTAGAGAAAATTCGTACTGTGATGTCGTAAAAAATACTTTGCACCCGTGCGAAGCCGAGTTGAATCGCTAGTATAATTATAAGTATATATCTGCATGATCATAACAACATTAGTTTAGCACTATATTATTTTCCTAGTTTCTCGATATTTTACATCGTTACATTTTTATTTGCAATATCTCTTGACCAACGAATCATGAAATCCTGTTGAAAAATGCGACTCGAATTTCAATTTTCATATTTGCAAGTTGATTTTCAATTTATTACAATATCTTCAATACTCTCGGTTACTCTCTTGATATTTTATCGGGAATTTTATGTATTATATCATTTGTGACAATAACTTTGTTTATACTCAAGAATCCTGTATAAATAATGAAAAAAAAAATGCGTCTTCTATACTATAAAATTAAATAAAAACGAAACCGTCGACTTCTAAAGCTAAATATGCAATTTCGTTTGCTTGGATGGCATAAAAAATTTAGTAATTTTAATTTATAAACCAAACTGTTTAACGTATTTTTGCGAAACTACTACGATATGAGAACCACCTCCTTGAAAACATGCCATGTCATTCATATTTAATATAACCGGTCTTATCGCGATAACTAATGGTAGTAATACCTTAAATTTTCGGCCGCTTGGAACTCGATGATATATAAATTTAACAAAAGTGAAGTACCTCGAACAGTGTTCGCGCGAATCGATTGTGTTAGAGTAGTGCTCCCAAATTTATAATATCGGTAAAGAAAATTTTAATATTGCGAGGGTAGGCGAAGAAAACTCGCGCACTCGCCGCCGGTGGACGCGCGGTACACCAGTCAACTCGTGACCACGACGAATGAAACTTCGTCGAAACGTTGGTAAAAAGATATTACTACCATTAGTTATCGCGATAAGACCTGTTATATTAAATATGAATGGTATAAACGCGAAATTTTAAAATAAATAATGCCATGTCATGAGATGAAGGCCTAACTTCCCATGCGGATATTCACAAATTATTCGACTGAGATCCGAAATATAGGTCGCCTACTAATATTGTACTAGCTAATTCAGTTTTCGAACATGAAATGAACTAAATACGACTCAATTCATTCATTCTTTTTCAGTACAATGCCAAGTGAATGTAGTGAAGATGAAGTTCTTCCCTATATTTTTTTTACAAATCTATTCTCACTCAAGTCTTCTTTTAAATCTATACAATAAAGAAGAATTTAGGTGCACTCGTATAATGGAAGAAATTTGAAACGTAGAGCATTTGTAGTTTCCAGGAAAGTATATGGTAATTGGATGATGATAAGCAATAATGTGTCAACCCAAAAAAAGTCATATTCGGATATTTATGTATATGATACTACGTCACCTATTTAACATTATTCAAAAAAATATCAAGTCATAAAAACTAAATAAGTACGAAAAAAAATTACTCAATTTAATGTTTCGAATTTCAAGTGCGTTCCATATTTTGCAATTTATACAATAATCTCAAATATTTAAAAAACTTTTTATTAGATAACACATTAAATATATCAATCTGCTTTAAATTAATTAAACCTTTTTAAATAAATAAAATAGAAAAGAAGAGATGGATATATACATATGTATTCAAACAAATTTGTTAAGAATCGGTTTGACATGTTTAGACGCCATTTTCTAAAAATGTAGTCCGTGGGGCTTGATACAGTATTGCTTATAAGCATCAAACTATAATAAAACTTTCATAGTTTTTATTGAATGTCAAAAAATTATTTCTTAAAGGTACAAATATTAGCTCCAAATCTTGGTAAAATAAATAAACTATAAGAGAGTGTGCCAATATTGAAGAAAGGATATAAATAACAACCAGTAATATATAATCTAATAATGTTTACTAAAACAAGCTATTATATTTTGTTATCAATTTCGGTATTTTGTGTATTATTGTATCTATATATAAAATATTCTATTCTATTATATAACTTGCATGACGCGTGTTCTAAAAACACTCATCTGTCCGTCCGTCATACCTCGAAGTCAGACAATGGACCTGGCAGCTACGAATGCTATACGCTTATTATTTCTTTCAATGTACGGGTGCACCCATATCTTCTTCTTCTGCAGTAATATTATAAAAAGGAAAAATGTAATCATTTGTTTGTTTGCATTGAATACGCTCTGACAACAACTGGATCGATTTGTAAAATTCTTCACCATTAGAATCTTACATTATACCTGATAAATATAGACTACAGAAATCATAATAGCATAATCATATATGGACGCTGATAAGCAATAATGTCAAGCCACACGGACTTCATTTTGAGAAAATGGCGTGTAAGGATAACAAACCAATTCTTAACAAATCTGTTTGAAGACGTATATATCTGTCTTTTCTTTTCTATATTAAAAATATATAATGAATTAAAAACCGATTGGTCTAATGAAAAACTTTTTTCTGTATTTATTTACTTTACTTGATTTTTTTTTGAATAATGTTAAATACATGATACATGTACTATCAGAATAAATTAATATCTTCGAATTCGACTTTTTGTGAGTTGATACATTATTGCTTATCAGTATCCATATATCAACCCGTGCGGAGCCGAGGCGTGTCGCTATTCGTCTAGTGTAAAGAAGAACCATCCTCAATAGAGACAATTGACTTTCTACTAGACAGTATAAGAAGGAATGATTTAAGTCGTATTTAGGTCACTACATTGATAAGTACGACATCAGTGGGCGACCTATAATTTCAGTCGCATAGCTTATGAATAGCCTCGTGGGAGGAAAGCCTTAAACGCAGCAATTTGGGACAAAAACAACTCAAAGTGTCTGAATGTATGTACTAATACGTACATATGTAACAAACTAGTTTAATTAGATGATGATGATTAAATTGATGAATATCATCCAGGTCGCTGTTATACAGCGCTGTATAATAACGAGGCTAGGCTTTTAATTGAACGGCTAATTAAGCTTCGACATACATATATATAAATAAAGATTTTTTTTTCAAGTCATCAACGATATATATTTGTTAAAGAGACTTCATAATAACAGCTTACATTAAAATTCACGCCTCAGCACATATTCTTCTCAGTCACGGCTGAAAGTTTACTTAGGTAATTATTCGTAACCCCTACACATGTTGCGGGTGGTTTACAATTAAAATAATCCCATGTAAGCAAGCCTTACCGAGTTAGACCGCAGCTTCGCAAGTTGCTTGAAGATACGTGACACCGAACATTGTACAGACAGCTACGAAAATATGTTCACAAACTCAAATAACCCTTTACATAACGTTGTTCTTTATTATTGTAGCGACAAAACTATATGTAACTGTCGGCCCCTCGCGATTTCACTTGCACTTAGCACAGGACTTTCATACAAACTTCCAAACCCCGTTATATCTCTTATGAATCGAAAAATTTGAAACCCCTAGCACTTGTAATTTCTGAGATTTCAGGATGAGTGACCTTTAATATATATAGATTAATGACAGAAGAAAAATATAATATGTAAGAAAAATGTACAATTTATTGTAAAGTAGTAGATGATTAATCTACAAATGATTTTTCTTGATACAAATTAAGTTAATGTTAATGTCATGTTAATCAAGGACCCTTACTTATGTAAGATACACTGTATTTACACTTTTAGAACCTGATACATAATGTAGTACTAGTATGCTGTGAAAAATAAGGTGTAATCTAAACTAAAGATTTGACTAAAGCGCTATGATCATAGAACTCATAAAAGTTATTGTTTTCGTTACTCCATTAATTCATAATTGATCTTCGAAATAGGTGATAAGCCTTGAGTAAGTTACAAGCCTGGAGAAGCATACACTAAACTTATCAAACAAACTATTGTAGTCGATAGAATACAAAACAAAATCTGAAAACAATTTGTAATTTTTGTCATTGTATACATAATTATGTGGCTGACTGTACAAACGTAAATCCCTGTTGAAATTATTTTAAACGTGTCGTAATTAAATTCTTCTATGTTTAATATTATAGTATTCATGATAGGGATATAATCTGTACAATATATTAAATTAAAGCACTAAGTATGAATTTACTGATATATTTTTTATTTTTTGTTCAATTTCTCGTACCATTAACTCGTTTTTGAAATAGCTCAACTCTGCTATATCCGATTCTCACTTTAATAACCTCAAACATTTTTATAAGTTCATGGTCAAATCAATTTTTAGACAGATTAAATAAAACATAATAATTTAGCAATAAAATTTAATTTCACATTTTAATTACCATGTAATTTTTGCTTAAATTCGCAACATAATAATGGAAGTCCAACCTCTTATTATGTATTATTACTCTGTGGCCGCTGCTTTGAATTCGCCTATCATTGTTTTGCAATCGATTTCGCTTTGAATCGACTGCATAAAACATCGCGATGCCATACGTAAATATAATAGTGTTCCAGTAATAATACTTTACACACGACAATAATAATGAACTGAGTTTCGACCAACATTTTAAGAAACTCTCGCTGAGCTGCAGGATCAAGGGTAGGATACAAAAGGCAGTGTTGCTTGAGACGGCACGCATAGTGAGGAGGTTCCTCAGCCTGGAGCCCTAGCTACTGGACGCTTGAAGTCATCTCCGCGTCCAGTAGATACATCTATTTTTTATCTTTTTAAATAATTTTAAAAATATACAAAATAAGTAAAAAGAATAAATAAATAAATAAAAAGAACTATTTTTATTTGAAGAATATTTGAAGAAGGTTGAAGAAGAATGACAAAAACAATTACATCTGCTATCTAAAATAGTCAACCCTTCAACAATGCGAAACATGCAGCCAATTATGATATCTGAATAATTTGTCAATTGTTCTTTGAATTACATACTAAGAAGAATCAACTTGGGTAATAAAACAAAATGTTAACAAGTTGGCATCACCATATTTTCAATTAAAAGATCCAATTAAATCGCAAAAGGAGTTGTTTTTGAGTTATATAACTTTACGGTACTCGCTACATGCATGACATTACCACTTCGTGTTGACCTCCCTCCCCCTCTCGCAGTATACGAAAGGCAGATAAAGGGCGGTATATGTGACCGTTTTCAGAGTTCATCTGATTGGTCGCGTTAAAATCTCGCGGAATACAAACGATCCCACTTAAAAGTTTGATGCGTTCCGAATAAATTCCATTAGCGTTTTATGGTTTTACATTTTAAACAGATGTTTGGTGTGAAATTTCTGAAATTAAATTTATTATACAATAGAGGAACGAATATATCTAACTGAGAATTATTAAAACGTCTACAAATCACTGAATACACATATTCATTTTAGACAAAGAAAATTGTAAAACATCTCCAAAAGACAAGTCCTTAGATTATGATGATATTCTCAATCACATAGATAGTATTTGTAACATAAATAACATGATTCAGATAAATGAATATTTCCTAAACTTTAGCATTACACAGGCGTTAGTACACCTAAACAAGTTCTAACTTAATCCGCAAGTTGGTGTGAACGGCACAGCTGGTCTCTTATTTATTTTTACTCAGCATAAAACTTGTTACAACGAAACGCTTTCGGCGGTACATAGACGCGAACTTTGCGTGGGACTTAGAAGTTTTACACGTGTTTAAAAGAAACGAAAATGTACGATGCATTTTAAAGGAAGCTACCTCGTTAAATTCGTGATGTTTCGGGAATTTTTAAAGCAATACTACTGCGATGTTAATAAATCATCATAAAATAATGATTCGAACTGAGTATTGATCTTTGATATATAAAATTTATTTCTTTAAAATTAAATTATTTTAGCCTAAATTAAATTACAATTAGGATAAATCGTTGTAATCCTATTTCAAGATTTATTTAGTGTAAAAGAACTTTATATATTTTTTTTGTTAATAAAAATTAACCAAATAAAGATGTTCAGAAGTAAATTCATTAATAAAAGTAAAATAAATCGAGAAGTCACATAATAAGAAATATAAATAAGAATTGTATTAAAATAATTCCCAAAGAATGCTTATGCCCCGTACAACGTTGAAATGTTTATTCATTGTTCCGACGCGTATTTAGACAACAAACAGTTTTGTTGGTCTCCTCGGAAAAAGTGAAAACAGAGCAGTCAGTAATTGAAAACACTCCAGAATGGACGCAAGAACTTTGTCCATTTTCTTTTTACTTCTAACGCCAGTTGTTATTGTAAGTAGGACAAAGGGAACTTGCTGAAATATACTGTTTTCTCTGGAAAATTTACCCACTTAGTTTTAGTTTTAATTATCTTTTCATTGTCAATTGATATTACTTTATATTGCATAAAGTTTACTTATCGTACAAAAATATTTTTCTAGAACTGTCGTAAATCATAAATCCATACATGTCGTTAAGTATACTTTTAGATATGAGTTGTTTTTAGATGCTTAGTACTGATATAATTCCAAAGTAACCAATTTAATATCGTCGTTAGCATTCAAATTGTTTAAATTTTACAAAAGTAACTTTTTTTTCTAGGAACCTTGGCAAACTCTTGACACGGGATCTAGCCGAGAATTAAGAAGACATATCCACTACCATTCAAAACGACACGACATTTTGCCACGGGATAGTGAAAGAAAAAGACGAATAACCACACCAAGATCAAAGGAATACAGAAAAAAGGTATTTAAATTAAAAAAAAATTGCAGATGTTAGGTTATCAACATAAAAATCAACTAACGTAATGATCGTTTTCTTTCTTAATATTTTTATACTTATATATTTGAAGACATTCATCTGACACAAATTTTTATTATTTTTAAGTGTTATTTTTAGCCCACAGGATATCTAAAGCCGCTCCAAGAAGATGATATAGAAAACGATGACGTTGTATCTGTAGCTATTGGACCACCGGCTATGCGACCAAAATATGATAAAATTTTCAAACATCTATCCAAAAATTTAAATCGTACTACCACTACAACTACTAATGTTGAAGCCACAGCAGCTACTACTAATTTAGTCAAAGATGTTTTGATACAAATAGGAAGAGAATTTGTGACACGTCAAGTAAATGAAGATTTTGTGTTTGGACAATACGTGGGTAATGCTATGCGAAATCTTACAAATGACTTGAAATTAAGAATGCAGCATGAAGTTTTGGATTTAATAATGAAGTATCAAAGAGCAAGTCGTGGAGAAATGGTTAATTTAGTGCAAACAACGAATTCACCTGAAGATAAGATTCCAATGACTTTGATGAAAGAAACCAAAACGGATAAAAAAAACACAAATGATACTGAAGATGCGTGGCCTGATTTTACCAATTTAGCTAATATTGTTGGTTAAGTTTTTTCCATGATTGCAAGTAAAATTACAACACTTAAATTTAACTTAGGCTTAAATTGGTGATAGGTTAGCGCAGTGGTCACTGGACTGACTGCAGCGGTAACAGTCGCGGGGCTGTTGAATGCGAAGCGTTAATTATTCATAATTGTTATCTCCTAAATAAAATCATTATTTGTGATTTATGAATACTATTGAAATTAAAAAGTATAAAAATAGATAAACCTAAATTCATACAATATTGAGTGAAAGTTTTTACTTCTTAAAGTTAGATTAGATAGTTCCAAGAGTAAAAAAAAGGCGGTGACAATATATTCTTTCAGGAGTAAAAGCATCGATAAAAAAATATGTAAATCTTAAAAAAATCTACAAGTGTAATTTTCACCTATATATGTATAACGACTATATATTATTAACTATTACTAGGCGGAAAAATCACAGCTTATTTAGGAATCATTTATTTACCTATACACCATAAAGTAATTATTACGCTATTTTTTAATTTGAAATACATTTCACACCTTCCAAAATATCTAAAACTATTGTATACTATAAATATCATAATACTCATACAAAAAAATTAAAACTATTGCTATTCAAATTTTTAAAAACGTATTTCACTTAAACATATATACTTTCCTTTAAAAGCGAGATCTGTATGATTAAAACAGCGTACATAACTGCAAAACCAAACATAAGAGAGCCAAAAAATGAATACCATTAAAAATGCTTAAATTTTTCTGCTATTACTCGTCCCAGTTGGCACAGTGAGTCCAATCTAAATGCATGTTTCCACGGATTGTTAACACCTTAACACGGACCGACGCTAACTCGACTTATCCTATCTAATACGGATCTGCCGGCTCCCATTACAGCACTGGAAAGCAATTTGCCATCTGAAAAGGATATTTTCCACTATTTTTATTCATTGCTATGAATGGTCTTTCACGTCGGTCCGCGCCCTGTTAACGCTTTTAGATTTCAAAAGGATTGCTGCAAAATATGATGGTCGATGTTGACTTAAAAGTTTATAATGAAAACTAGTATTAAGAAGTATTTTTTGGTTTAAGAATTTTTGCGTCTTCTATTGAATAATTTTCACAAGTTTGTCAGTTTCATATAAGCCGTGTTCCAATTGTGTACAAGATCGTAGAACTCTGATATTAAAAAAAATGCGTTTGAAATACATATACCAAATAAATAGATATATAATGAATTCACTTCACAGGAATCACTTGTTGAAAATTAAGAAAACTTGAAAATAACGTAAATGTTCACACAAGCTAAAATAAAGGCTAGTGTCAACTTTAACGATATCTTAAGCGCATTTTCAACTCTTACATTTGTTAAGACCTGAATAATGGCGTCGGGAAGTTACGGTTTGTTAGCTTAAATTGTTGCTGAGATGCCCCGAAATGCAAAAGTTGCATTCGGCTTTTATTCATTTTATATTTAATTCCCATCTGAAACTCTTATCCTAATCTTCTATTGGGATATAACGCTACTGGAAGCTATACTATTAAAGGATTTCGTTGGAAATGACGAACATTATCTTGATCACAAATTGTTTCACATTTATCTGTAGTATATTTCATGGTAGTACCAAATACCTCTTTAACTGTCATGAATTTAAATTTTGTTTAAATGATTTTGAGCAGTGTCATACGAACACAGATTATTTCGACAATGTCACGTAGGATGGAGAAGATGATCGGAATGTTTCTTATTTGATTTTGGCGATCCACCTGCAATAAAATTCTTGTATTAATAAAAATTATCGATTATTTTTTAAATTTTGCATTATTTTGCATATCGCGATAGATAACGGTGGCTAGTCAGCCTTTACTCCAAATGAAAGATTCAAGTTCGTTTTAACTCGAAATTCTAAACCAACAAAACACTTAAGTGTTCAAAGACGTTAATTTAAAATACCTTATTGTTTCATCATGAATATCTTTCATTTTAAGAAGTTTTCGTTACAAACTTACACCCGGTGGATTTTTATTTACTTCAGCTTGAGAATGAATAGCATTTTGTAATTGTCGTTTTTTCTTAAAGTTTTATGTTTGTTTAATGTTTTCATTCTTCATTACTTCAAGCTGTATTTTTGCAACATTTTTGATGGGTTTTTATTCTAAGGCATTATACTATACTGAAAAGCCTGAAGGTTAGGATTGTTTTTTTCACCCCTATGTATTTATGTATGTCCGTTCTTATATGTTAATGCTTACCAAATTTTGAGTACCGTATCATACGTTATTATTCGTTATGATGCACGAATGGTACATTACGATACAAAGAAATTAAAATGGCGGATTTTGTTCGCTTTAATTAGACAGTCGGGTTTCGAATTAACGTAAGTCTTGTTTACTAAGAATATTATGGTTGCTAATGTTGTGTTTTTTATTTTATTTAATTATTTGTTAATAGTTTATGTTTTTATTATACAAGATACGTTTCTTTCATTATTAATACGACCTAAATGTTGAAGGTGTTTCCAAGGAATTTCAAACCGTCAATTTCCAAATCAATATAGTAGTTCTAAGTAGAAGCAATTGATATAATCAGCATACATGTTATTTGAATACACCAATACGACTCTTGACATCAATAAGACTGTAATTTCGAAATTATATTTGTATTTCTAAAGCAATTTCTCGCAATCTGAGTTATTAATGTTTACATTAAATACGTACCGTCCGGTAATAGGGACTAATTGGGACTCTAAATATTCTAATCTTATATTACCTAAAACATGTTGTTGGATTTATATAGTGCTAACTAGCTTTTGCTTGTGGATTCGCTTAAAAAAATGCTAAGTGATCACCTCTTGGACACTTGCAGCAAAGGGAAAGAAAGTTGGGTGGCCAGTTTAAAAAGGAATAATAATGAATAATAAATGGATGCTGATAAGCAATAATGTGTCAACCGACAAAAAGTCGAATTCGGAGATATTGATGTATTATGATACTGCATTATCCATTTAAGAGTATTCAAAAAAATTCTAGCCATATAAACCAAATAAGTACGGAAAAAAGTTTGATAATTAATTGTTTCGAATTTGAGGTGCATTCCATATTTTGCTATTTATACAATAATCTCAAATATTTGAAGAACTTTTTATTAGATAATATATTAAATATATCAATCTGCGTATAATTAAATTTAACTTTTATCAAAATAGAAGAGAAAAGATGGATATATACGTCTTCAAAAGATGTATTAAGAATAGGCATGACATCTTTAGACGCCATTTTCTCAAAATCAAGTACGCGTGGCTTGACACAGTATTGCTTATCAGCGTCCAAATAAGGAAAGGAATACGGGAAGGGTTATACTTCTGACTCTCACTCACCGTACTAAGTACACCTACGTTAGTTACTTCATGCCGATCTCCGTGCTCATGACGTTCTGCCCCGGACGAGCAAACCCGTATACAAGACGTAGCTACACGGGCTGTGTGTCAGTAGGCTCTACCTGAATAAGAAGGAGCTTACTTCGCATATGCACAATTTATTAGGCATATTAAGTATATCCCTTTGTCACGCCATAACTTTAGAATGACTTTACCGATTTATTTCATCTTTTTTTTAAAGTTTTTTAATACTTCGAAGAAGGTTCTGACAGCTACAAACCACAAGAAAATTGCGCAGAAAATTAGAAAATTAAAGAAAATTTAACGACTATATATATAAACTTTCATAACCTAACCTTAGATAGACATAACAGTATGTCATTCGCCAGTTCTCCCTAATGAAAGATCCTGCGATGTAAACATCGTTGCATAGGTTCATTTTTATAATATTTATTCAAATTCGAATTGAATGTATTTGAGACAGAGCAACGTCTGTTGAATTAACTAGTTAAGTATAGATGTCGTTTCAAACAATACGCTAATGCAGTATACCGAATGAATCTTATCTTTTAAATCTCTAAGGAGTATATAACATAAAAAAATAATCATTATATTGTATACTGAGATAAAAAAAAACTATCCATACTTTAGTGGTCAAATAAGCATCATAGCTGAAAAATGTTATTCATTCTATTCAAAGAATCTTGCCATTCACAGAGCATTCATGTTTATGAAAATGTTTTTATTCCGATAAACAACACAAAGAGCACAATGCATCCATCATTCTGTTAGGTTTAGTCTGTGTAACCACAGCATAGACAAACGAACTAACTACGTCACAAGAATGGATATCAGTTAATATCTTGTCGTTTTATTTGGCTCTACTGGGATCCATGTTACCCGAATGCGCGGCGCAAGGGAAGGTGTTTCATGTATGTATGTACGTACATATGTTTGTATGTATGTAGGTTTGTATTTTTGTGACACTATTTAGACCAAACGCGTGGTCCGATTTTGATAAATGTTATAGACAGTATAATAACTTGCAAGAGCCAAAATGTTTTCAATTAATTACATGTTTATAGTGAAAAGATGGCAAACGAGCAGGCGGGACACCTGATGTTAAGTGATCAGTACCGCCCGTAGATATTTACAGCACCCGAGCTACAAATGTCAAGAATAGGAAGTAAGGGGGAAGTAAGGACGTAAGGGGAAGAATATGGAAGGGGATTGGGCTTTCGGATCTTCTTTTCACCGTACGAAACGCAGCTATATAAGGTACTTCAAGCGGATCTTCCATGAGAGTGAGAAAGATGACAGTATACTAAACTTCCTTGGTCTACTTCGATCATACGATTTTACAATGTAATCTTTGTCAATCCATTTGCTGATAAGCAATAATGTGTCAACCCACAATAAATTAAATTCGGAGATATTGATGTATTCTGATAATTCGTTACATGTTTAACATTATTCAAAAAAATTTCAAGTCATTTAAACAAAATAAATACGGAAAAAAGTGTCTTAATTTAATGATTAGACTATTGAAGTGTGTTACATTACTCGAGATATTCAAGAATATCATATATCTGAAAAACTAATTAGTAGATAAAACTTTCTATTATACTAATCCGCAATTAATTCAATGTACCTTTTATCAAAATAGTAAAGAAAAATGGATATATACGTCTTTAAGCCAATTTAATAAGAATACGTATGTTATCTTTAGACGCCATTTCCTCAAAATGGAGTCCGTGTGGCTTGACATGGTATCGCATATCAGCGTCCAAATATCAAATGTATGTAAACACATTACTTTAGAACGACTGGACATATTTGTATTTTTTTATTGTGTTTGTGTTTTGTTTGTGTTAATTGTTAAGACAAGTTTTGTATGAAAGTAAATGTTTGAAAATTGTACGGATTAGTCTAAAATTTAGGTTGATAAATCTCCAAAAGTGAGATCGTCTTATTAGTACATCCGAGCGAAGCTGGCAGCCAATTATAACATTATTGTGTACACCTCAATTAGTATGAAATTGATTTTATAGAAGATTACGTCCTAAACGTTATCGATAACAAAAATGACCACCATGGAAGGAAAATTTGCATAATGGAATTGTACGGTAATTTTCTTTTAATCCGTGAATATAATAAACATGATATATAACGCTCATATTATATTATCAGGTACATAAAAGTCACCTTTCACAGAACAGCGTGATAATTACGTGGAGATATCGCTATCGCATCGCGATAGCCTTTGGCAGTCGATTTCTGATTTTTTCACTACCAAAAATAGATGAGGTTTTCAATTCGTCGAGGACTCTTTATGTATATATATTGACCGATTACTCAGCTCGACCGATTTGATTAATTCTTTTTTGAAAGTAAATATACTGTCAGATTGAACCCATAGAATTTTCATAAAAATCAGTTAATTAGTTTTTTCATCAATATAAGTGGAATAAATATGTTATTCAAGAAAAAAAAATCAAAATCGTTCTACAAATGGCGGACAAATCGGTGAACAAACAAAAAAAATGAATACAGCCGAACATAGAACCTCCGATACTTTTTCGAAAATGGTTAAAAACTAAATAACGTATTTTGCTTTAAAATTAGTTCTCCATTCTTTCAAAAGACTTATACAAGTATTACACTAAAACGAAAAAAGTGAACTGTCAAATGTATCGCTTTACTATAGCGATAGCTCCGCGTAATAACCTCCAAGGCTTCACAAGAGCAATATTTAATGAACATACTCAGCATTCAGGATCGCGGGAGATTTAGTTTGTATTAACAAACTTTTACTTTGGTATTCTTACTAAGTTACTTTGTAACTTAGTCAAAGAATGAGCGGGCCGTCTATAAGCTGTGGTTTGGCTTTTAGCTCAAACAAAAGATACTTCGATCTTGTTATCTATCAAAAGAATTTTAAAAATCTAGAGCGTTTGAAAAGAAACGAATGTTTAAAAAATATTGTAAATTCGTCTGTATTTTATTCAGAAGTGACAAACAAAAGAACAACTCATTGACAAATGATAAACGTTTTTAAATAAGTAATACTTAAAAAAAAATAATCCCACTTTAAAAGTCTATAAAATGTTTATTTCTACGGCGCTTCCAGTTTAAATATGAAAAAAAAATAACTTGGCACCAACTTCAAAATGTTGTAAAAAAAAATTATTTTGTTTCGTTTTAGACATCCTTTTATGTTGCTTAAAAAAGGTTACATTGATTTGATCCTTCACGCCCAGCTAAAAATTACATCCTGTGGATATACCTACATTTATTTATTTTTTTAGGACAACTGTAGATACTAATAATAACACATATTATTATTATATTATATTATGTATATAACAATTTTAAATTCTTAAGGCAATGTTCTAATAATTATTGGTAACCTCAGCATCCACTAACATACATTACAGGCATAAATTAAATATGACGACACTAATGTATATAATATAATAAACCAGACTAATAATTTCATTGATTAGAAAAATAAATAACATTAAGTATATATAAATAATCGAACATGTAAAAATATTAATTGAAAAAAAAAATTAAAACTTCTTTTATCTATATCAATTACAGAACAAGAATAACTATTAAAAATACTTTCTCCCAATACGATTTTTCTAGAACATTCAAAGTTGAATATTTTACTTCTAATTAGACGCTGTTCATGAAGTTTTTTAATTGGACTCATAGACTTGATCCTTCGTTAAGTTCAGAGCAGAGCGAGTTATAACTCGTTGTTCTACTTGATATAACTTTAAACGCTTTATGGAAAGCCGTTCAAACTTGGATGTAAGTAATATTTACCCAACGACGATAAAAATAAGGGTAATGTGGTAAATTGTATGATTCTACATGGTATATTAAATCGCAAACGATTATACAGACCACGAAATTCTATACAAATGGCCGAAACACAAGTTACGATGTCGCGTCATGGTACGGTATAATTTATGTTTGATTTTAAATAAATAAATAAATAAAGGAACCAACTTCAAGATGCCACGTAAAATATTGAAGTCGGTGTCAAGAAAAACTTTTTCTTGCTATTTACTGGCACCGATTTCAAAATGTAAAAAATATTTATTTTTATTCTTTAGTTTATTTGTATTAAAATAGTTTTTGAAGTTGGTTTATATTTTTTTATGTAGTTGCAGGTAGAATGTGGTTTACATGTGTCAAGAATTTAAAAAAATATATTATTTTCAACTACCGCCAACGGCTCCTTATATCTCAAATATCGTTTCGGGTACGCGCTGAAAGGACTGACGTCATGTATTTTAGTTATATTTGAGATTTTATATAATTGATATACACGACTTAAATCCCTTTGAAATAATTTTATTTCAATATATAATAATAGCAAACTTGTAAGAAAATTATAAGTATTTGTAACCGCGATAGCTAAATGCAGTGTAAAGGATAAGATGGAGGGCACAGTATCTTGATCAATATAGCTCTTACTTCATCACGATAGCGCTCCCTCGGCCTTCAGCACCAGTACACGAGCCAAGAGATGGGTGGGAACGGAATTAGGTGTCGAAACGTACTTTATATGAGCCGATTTTATTACACGGCGGATGTGGCACGCACAACGTCCGGCATACACGCAAGCACACACACGGAAGAAAGTCCTTGCGTCAAAGTCAATTCATGACGCAAGCACGGTGTTCCATTAACCGTACACGTACACAAAAAAGAATTCGGAGATATTGATGTATGCGTCATGTATTTAGCATTATTAAAAAATCAAGTCATCGTAACTTAATAAGTTTGAAAAAGTTTCTTATTTCAATGTTTTCAATATTTTTGTGTTTTATTGATGTTATTGTTTGTGTGTATATACTGAATTGCAATTATCAGATATATATGAAAAACTTATTATTAGATATAAATGTTTATTTTACCAATCTGCTTTTAATTCATTATACCTTTTATCAATTATTGGTGAAGGAAAACATCGTGAGGAAACCTGCATGTGTCGGGAGAAATTCTGACACATGTATATCCTACCCGCAGTGGAGCAGCGTGGTGAATTAAGCTCTAAACCTTCTCCTTAATAGGAGAGGAGGCCTTAGCCCAGGAGTGGGACATATACAGGCTGTTACTTTACTTTACCTTTTATCAAAATAGAAAAGAGAAGTTGAATATGTACGTCTTAAAACAAATTTATTAAGAATAGATTTGACTTTAGACGCCATTGTCTTAAAATGAAGTCCGTGTGGCTTGAGACGGTATTGCTTATCAGGATCAGAAGCACAAGACTTTACATAGATCTTTTAAACGGTTTCCATAATATATTATTTCGAATAGCCATTGTACAAATACTCCTGAAAGCAATTTGTATTGATATCATCTCCTACATCGTTCCAAATTAGCAATCAAAAGCGATGAATATTAATTCGTATCATTAATATGTATCTTCGTCATTAATTTAGGGTTTGTTTGCTATCGTGATCGACATTAGATTTACTGGCAATTATTGTTGAATCGAAATTCAGAAAACGTTTTTGTTAACAAGATGTTTAACTTAGTCTTAAAAAGTGGCTAATTACGGTGAGCTACAGCTATCCCAACGCAATACATTTTAATAGTTGACATCTGATTTTTGTATTAAAACGAAACTAATCAACCATCAAAATGTATCGCGATAGCGTTGGCTCCACAAGATAACCCCCTTGACTTCAAAAGTCACTTATTATTACTGTTGTTAAACAAAATTGTGTATTTAATTTTTTGCCAATGCTTATTCCGATTATTTTGGTTTAAAAATCAAACTTCTATATTGATTTTAATGAAAATTATATATGATCGATCTAGAAGTATATCCTTTGTAATAAAAAAAAATCATAACAAATTCATAATTAAAAAAAATCGGAACTGAAGTAAAAAACGTAAATGAAACACTACTAATTAAGAACCTTTTCCACTTTCAAAATCAGTTAAAAAATTCTTAAGTAAGTAGAAACATAAGTAAGATAAAAACGATAAATAAGTAAATAAAGCAATTTATAATCTACCCTACACTTAACCTTACCAAAACATCTAACATTTATAAACAACCTAAAATATCCACCAAACAACCTAACGATGATAAAATTCATAACCTTATTTACTCTACCGAGCATGATATCGCAGAACATCGTAAAGAAAAAGTCTACGATGGAGTATTTCAAGTGAAGTTGAATTTTGCGGCCATAATTGGCAGCTGCAATAACGTTGCGCCTAAAAGCAAACAGTAATAAAAAGAAAAAGTTGCTCGCTGCAAAAGGTGGGCTTACGGAGAGTGGGGAAACAGTGACAGCGGGAAAAAACATAATTTTACTACTGTTGATTCAATTGAATTCAATTCTTTGGTTGATTTTACTACTGTTGATGTATTTAACAAATAATTTAAAAAAAAAAAAAACATAAACCCGATTACGTACCGAGATCATCTGCTGTCAGCAGTACTGTGTCAATAGCAGTCTAAAAGCCTACAAGTATGAATCGTTACGAAGTAACTTTAAATCGTTATACATGATAAACGGTAATCTAATTGAAAAATGATTAAAAAATATATCATTATAAAACACCTTCTGTTTTTATGATCAGGCCATATACAGCTTTAATTTCATTGTTATAATGTCATCATTAATTGTTAATGCAATATAATTCACGTATCAAAAACTTTGTACCCTTTTTACGAAAATCGCGCGGACGGAGATGTATGAAATTTCACATACTTATAGTTTATATAGAGAAGGAGCGAATAATGCTAATACTTTTTTCTTAATTATGCATACAATACATTAAATCATCAAGAAAAACATTACACACATGTATTTGACACACACACTCATATATACTTGTGTTTATTGTTTAAGTCTATGACCAAATTAAAAATAGATTATCTGTGGTCAAACTTGAAATCTGTTGAAAATTTAATGAACTACGATCAAATTTCAATGTATAAAAAATTACAGCAACGATTGCCAATTAATGTAAAAATAGTCAATACTTCAATACCAAGTTATTAAGTACCATTCGCCTATACGCTTTCATACTATCAATTGAAATCATCAATAGTTACGCTACAGCAGGCATGTGAACATAGCTTATTGATAGAACACTTTATAACGTTAGCACCAAAGAGAAGTGGATTCAAATCATTGACATATCGCTAATCCAATTTGATTCTCGAACATTATCAATAGACAGTATATTTATTTGATATATATATTCATTTATTAGGTTTATTAACTGTTCTTACAATATATTACACCACCATGATATCAAACAAAAACTGCGAATTCCATATTTATACAACAACTTAAAGATAAACACAGCTTGCTTTTTTATCTTATAGACTAAGTGTAATTTAACGTTGTCTTAGATTTTCGCGATTATTACTCATTGAAATAAAACTATTTTAAACAGATTTAAATCGCGTATATTAATTATTTTTATCATCCCGACGTTTCGAGCACTTTACAGCGTTCGTGGTCACGGGTAGACTAAGATGACATTTATCTATTTGAGATTTAAGAAAAATATTATTTACAACTACCGCCAACGGTTTCTTAGTTGGTATCTTGAATAACGTTCCGGTTGCACGCAGAAGGCAATAACTGTATCTTTGGGGCTTGCAGTCTGTTGGACTTGGGATTTTATATTTTTAATAAGTGGATCCCAGGTGTTTGAAAGTCTTCAACCATCTTCTCTATTGAAGTTCGGATGTTTTTGAATTTCAATAGCCTCGCGTATCATTCTAGGAATTAATCTGTGTTCTCTAGCGAGGATCTGTGGTTAATCAAATCAAATAAAATGGTTAGGTCTGTCCAAAGCATGTTCACAAACTGCAGACTTTGAGGAACGCCTATTATTGACATCTCCTATGTGTCCCTTGACCCTAGTACCGATGCTTCTCTTTGTTTGGCCTATGTAAGATAAACCACACTCACATTCGAGTTTGTATACTCCCGCAGTTTGTAAAGTAATATTACTCTTGATAGGTCTCAAGAACTGGCTCACTTTCTAATGAGGCTTATAGACGGTTTTAATCGAAGCTCGCTTCAAGATGTTGCCAATTCTGTCTGTAACTCCCTTGACATGTGGTAGAAATGCAGGTTGACGCTCAACTGTGGGTGGCTTGGTACGGCTTCTACGATGCTGGCGAGGCACGGGCAGCTTGTTCTGGTGGAGTGCAAGCTTGACGTGGTGTAGCTCGTCCTCTAGGGGTTCACCATCGCAGAGATGGTGGGCTCTCTGAAACAAAGATTTGCCAACGGTAGCTAACTGGCTAGGGTGGTGGTGCGAGTCACCATTGAGGTATTTATTAGTGTGTGTGGGTTTCCTATAAACTGTGTGACTTAATGTGTTGTCAGGATTCTTGATAATAAGAATGTCAAGAAAAGCTAAAACATTATTTGCCTCTAATTCTATAGTAAATTGAATATTATTATTCATGAAAATACCGAAACGTCGGGATGATAAAAATAATTAATATACGCGATTTATATCCGTTTAAAATAGTTTTATTTCAATAAGTGTAATTTATTTAAAGTGAAAGTGTTTGATATAAAATAAAATTAAAACAAATAATAATAATACCCAAAAGGACATACAGCGTACTGAGATTAAAGTGAATATAATTGTCAGAATTAACCTTTAATTATATATTTTAAACTTTCGCGATTTATACTATTCATATTTTATATAACGGGTCTTATCGCGATAACTAATGGTAGTAATACCTTTTTATTGCCCAACGTTTCAACGAAGTGGCATCCGTCGTGGTCACGAGCTCGTCAGAATCAACTCGTGACACGGCGGATGTCGCCATAAGACTCGTTATATATGAATAAACCTAAAATACCTATTAAAGATCCATTAATGGTTCATTCATGGTTCGTTTTTTTTTTATAAAAATAGTGGCAAATGACCAAGGTGAGTCGTTGATGTTAAATGCTGGCCGTTGTATCGATATATTTTGGCTCCTTTGCTGCTGTTAATATAGATATTATTAGAGCCAAAAACACATTGTTTACGTAGGGAAAAGAATAGAGGAGGGGGTTAGGTTTCCAGCTTTGTCAGTCACCGTACGAAACACAGTATATTAGTTACTTAATTATTTACTTATTAGTTACTACAAGATTTAAAAAGAATGTGGAATGAGGAGAAACAGGAAGTACGGAAATTAATGTGTAAGATCTCAGTACCTTCAGCGTTACATTTACGTTTAACGTTCATGATGATCGTTACTACAATTTTCTCGTAAACTTACACGCAGGCGTAGATTAAACAAATATTCGTACGCATAATAAACACAAACACAAGGCCGTCAGTAATATATGTGCCATAATTGCCATTTTGGGAGCTTGTTACTGAACCCGCTGACAACGACGCGGCGGCCAAAATTATTTAAAGATTCTTAGTTAAATCTCTTGTTATGCTACCTAAAGCACTCACAATTTTTAGTTTTTTAATTATTTTTATCACTGTGTTGTAAACTACGTATTATCTTGATGTTTGTTTTTGTTTTGCCCGTGATTTTGGCCATATCAATAACTAGGGATGTACTCTAAATAATTAAATACTTATGTATAACAAAGCTTTCAGTTTTTAATATAATTGAAACTAAACGTTGCTCTATTTGTGGATACTATTTTTACGAAGCTTACAGTACTTTTACATTTCAGTGTCATATTTTAGCTTAATATTTTTTTGCTTGAAAACATTTAAAATTATTTATTGGACAGTATCACTGCCGTCGTTGGTATGACTGCAATAAATAAAGATAGAATAAGATAACCTACGTGCATGACTTAAATAGCCTTATGACATGAATTACTTATGAAACTAATATTATATTGACTTAAATTATTATTTTTTATATTTAGCAGCAATTATACGATATACATTTACAATATAATCTATACGTGTATACAAATAAATAAAATTGAAGTGTCTGTTCGTAATATCAAATTAACAGCTTTAAGCTAAATACATTCTAAATTATACACGGTACTAACATCAAACACAATTCTTAAAATTTTTGTTTGTCTATCTCTCTGGACTTTCACTCACAGATATCTTATGTTATAAGAAATAACCTGATCCTTATATTAAATTTTATTTATTAATTAAAATTAATAAATAAAATACATATATATGGGAAAACAAAATTTAAACCAATAAAATATTAAACAATGTCAGATGTAAGCAGGGAAGGTTAATATTATATATGTAAATAAATTTATTGTTTCAAATTAACGCGATTGAAACCGCGGGGCATAGCTAGTAACTAAATAAATGTTAATTAAATATGTATATATACACTAAATGACATTAAAAATAAACGGTGAAAGTTAATGTAATAAGAGAATTAAAATATTAAATTAAAATAAATTAACTAGAGACATACCCATAATCCTATCTGGATTAGAAAAAAGGGTAAAATAAATTAAAATTGCTCATTTTAACACTATTTACTCTTTCAGTTTCGAAATTACAATAATTATTAATGGGAAATATTTCAATTTCTGACATGTTACCCATAAAGTATCTTATTTCGTGTCAAAACCGCAATCAATTATTTGTTAAAATGGAGTTTATTTCGGGTAATGACTAATAGATTTCAATATTCGAAACTCGATACAATTATTAATATTATTACATCATACTTTAACATACTTTAACAGTTTGTAATATTAAAATCGCTATTAAACAGCCCCCACCCACTTTAAGGATATCTTGGTAATACACTCACAGTAAATTAATTTCTTCCGCTTCAAGACCTTTTTACCAGAGCAAACATCGTTAATTATCGGAACACCTCGTTAACTTCGTTATATATAGGTTCCAGTTATGATGTTCAGCGTTGCAAGGTAGGAGGTTATGGTTTTCTGGTCTATATGTATATACAACCTTTAGGCAAAGAACATGAAATTGAATTGAACGGTTAGGAAGTGTACAGAATAACATAAATAAGTAAAATAGACTATAGATTCTGATTATTTTGATCCTTAATTTGTTCGCAAAATTTACACAGTCGCAGATCGCCATCGACGCGATAATTTTTAATTTTATATTCTATACATTATAATTTTTATATTCTATGCATACTAGCAAAAACTGACGGATTTCAGTTTTAATCTCAACTATTAAAATTAATAAATAAAATTGAAGTGTCTGTGAGTAATTTCAAATTAACAGCTTCTAATTAAATGCATATGAAACTATAGGTACTAGTGTACTGTAGTAACATAAAAAAAAAACAAGTTCTAAAATTTTTATCAGTCTGTTTCTCTGTCTGTCTTTTTTTCTGACTAATCTTTGAAACGGCTGAACCGATTTTAACCGAACTGTCACAAGCAGATCAATATGTATGTTATATTTTGGCAGGCACGTTGGCGCAGTGATCACTGCAACTGACTGAAGCGCTAACGGTCGCGGGTTCGATCCCCGCTCACGGCAAACGTCTGTTTTGGCCATACGGATGTTTGTCGTGGTCTGGGTGGTTGTGTTAGTGTTGTGTGTTTCCGGACCCCCGACACAAGATCACGAGGTCTTAATGGGGGCCGTTGAGTGTGATGCGTTTATTTATTTATTTATTTATAATAAGGAGTAACTAAGGCTACTACTTTTTAGAAATTTTCTTTACTTTATTTTTTTCGCAGACGAAACCGCGAGCACCAGCTGGTATAATATAATATAAAATTATAATCGTATTAAATAGCTACCTACCTAAATATTTTAAAGTAGGTTCTTGTCTTCTCTTCTCTTGTTCTTGTATCTGATTGGAATGTTAATTAATAATGTTAAATCACAAAATGAAATTTTTGTGGGGGATCATTATCCCTTTGTCCTAGTCTTTGTCGTAAAACAAGCTGTTTTATAACTATATTAAACAGTTTTCAAAAATCTACGCAGAAATAATACTGAACGCAATTTATATGCTAATGATTAAACGCAAAGCTGTACTTTAATAAAGCCTTTATCAAACATTTGATAATAATCATTATCAATATTAACATCCAACATAATGAATGTCGGCGTAATGACAACGCTGACTGCTATCATGATTTATTGATAGTCTAAAATCACATGCCGTAGCACGATGTAATCTCGTAGCGATCGGAATTCTATATGATGGATAATAGGCAAAATTTAATATATATTTACAGTGTTATGTGTGTGTAGTTTATGTACATTGCAGTTGGACAAAATGTGTATTAGGTACTCTATAATGATATATATATATAAGTATATTCGAATTTAAACCTTAACATCATATAAACTTGTGTCCTTATTCTTAAACAATATACATATAAGCGAAAGGCCATAATATATAAATGACAGACAGACAGACGGATAAAAAGTGATCCTATAAGGGTTCCGTTTTTCCTTTTAAGGTACGGAACCCTAAAAACGAAAGGTCACTCACTCATCACGAAATCTAAGAAACTACAATTGCTACGAACTTCAAATTTTGCATGCGGTTTATTTTTAGGACGGAGGTGCTCACTAAGACGGGATTTTGCAAAACTCGACCCCTAAGGGAGTAAAACAGGAGTTAGAAGTTTGAATGAAAGTCCTATATTAAGCGCGAATGAAACCGCGAAGAGCCGCTAGTACCAATAAAATCTCAGAGATTTGACCTAAACGTTATATAAAACAAAGTGATCCTATAAGGGTTCCGTTTTTCCTTTTAAGGTACGGAACCCTAAAAAGATACCAGCGAATCTCACATGGATATTGTATCTTTTATTAACTTTTGAAACAATTAGTACATAATCTTTACTATTATTGTAAAGCTGAAGAGTTAGTTTGTTTGTTTGAATGCGCTAATCTACTACTGGTTCGAATTGAAAAATTCTTTTTGTGTTACATCGTTTATTTATTGAGGAAGGCCATAGGGTATACGCTGATGGCGTTACGACTCATAGGAGCACGGCAAAGGACAGCTAGTAAAACAATAACATTATAAGATAATACGTAATTACGTAAGTTAACAATAATGTTCATACATATAAAGAAACTAAAAAGGTAACCCAGCCGGTACATGGGTACTTCCTTTTTGTATATATGTACATACGTTGTGTATATTAATAAAGAGGATATATGTATACTCAAAAGGTCTTGAACTCACCACTTCTTGTAAGCTAACTGTACTATAATAATAATAATTATTTATTGCAGACGATTTACAGTCCAAATTTTGTTAGTACATAATTAACTAATCCTATGTTAGTATTAAATTATAAATTATGAGAAAACACACATAATAATAATAAAAATAAACTGGTGCTACATTCCTGATATACAAATCCGGATGTACCGCGGATCCAAAAAACTACCGTCCGATAACTTGCTTGTCTACCATCTATAAGCTCCTTACGTCCGTTTTAGCTGCTAAAATAACTCAACATATTACAGCTAACAACATCTTGGCTCCGGCTCAAAACGGATGTAGACCCGGTAGTCGCGGTACAAAGGAACTTCTCCTCGTAAACATGACCATATGCCAACAGGTACGTCGAAACCGTAAAAATCTTGACACTGCTTGGATAGACTACAAGAAGGCATATGATTCGGTACCACATACATGGCTTGTGAGGATACTGGAATTGTATAAGATTGATGCAACTCTATGTTCCTTTCTTAAGTTGTGTATGGGGCAGTGGATCACATTTCTTTGTCACCCAGGTAGCACTGATATTTTCGGATCGACCGAGCTGATAAGGATTAAGCGGGGTATTTTCCAGGGAGACAGTTTAAGCCCTTTGTGGTTTTGCCTGGCCCTCAATCCTCTAAGTACATTATTGGAGAATTCAGGGTTAGGATTTCGCCTACGTAGAGGGAGCACAATCATATCACACCTACTCTACATGGATGACCTTAAACTTTATGCATCGAAACGAACAGATTTAGTCAAGCTCCTAAAACTTACAGAAACCTTTAGCAGTTCTATCGGAATGGAGTTTGGCCTTGATAAATGCGCTGTCATCCATGTAGAAAGAGGTAGAGTTGTATCATCTGAGCATATACAACTTACAAAAACATTTCTCCTCAGATCCCTCGACGTGGGCGAAAGCTACAAATATCTTGGAATGTCGGAGGCACTAGGCATTGATGACGGATCTATAAAACAACTAGTGAAGGAACGTTTCTTTGGCCGGCTGAAAAAAGTCCTCAACAGTTTTTTATCGGGCGGTAATAAGGTGCGTGCCTTCAACAGTTGGGTTATGCCCTTACTCGTCTACACCTTCGGCATTTTAAGATGGACCCAGACTGAACTGGACTCCCTGGACCGCCAAGTACGTAAACTGCTTACAGCATACCGAATGCATCATCCCCGTTCATCTGTAATGAGATTATACATCCCACGAAAATGTGGTGGTCGTGGTTTTTTAAATGCTAAGAATCTCCACAATCGTGAGGTGTATAATCTCAGGAATTATGTCCTAGGTGTCAATAGTGATATGCATAAGGATGTTGTAGTAGTTGACAAAGGTTTTACTCCGCTGTCCTTAGGCAAAGAGAACTGGCGCAGGCCTATAGTATTGAACACACTTGATCGCGTGGCTGTTTGGAGGAGCAAGGAACTACATGGACGGTTCTACAAAGCCCTAACGGGTTCGGATGTAGACCAGGCTAGTTCTGTATCCTGGCTACAATACGGGGATCTTTTTGGAGAAACTGAAGGTTTTGTCTGTGCAATTATGGACGAAGTTATTAAGACGAATAACTACCGGAAATACATCATGAAAGACGGAACTCCAGACATATGTCGTGCTTGTCACCGACCTGGAGAATCACTCAGGCATGTAATTTCCGGTTGTTGTCATCTTGCTAACGGTGAGTATTTGCACAGACATAACCAAGTAGCCAGGATAATCCACCAACAACTTGCTCTTCGATACGGTCTTGTGGATATCGAGGTACCTTACTATAGATATAACCCTACACCGGTTCTCGAAAATGGTAATGCTCTGCTCTACTGGGATCGGTCAATTATCACTGACAGGCACATACCAGCCAATAAACCTGATATAGTGATAGTAGACCGATCAGCGCGCCGAGCAATTATTGTTGATGTCACTATTCCACATGATGACAATCTTGTGAAGGCCGAAAAAGAAAAATTAAGTAAATATTTAGACCTTGCCCACGAGATTGCTGCCATGTGGAGTGTGGACTCAGCAATAATTGTTCCTATTGTCGTCTCGGTAAACGGCCTATTTGCGAAGAGTTTCGACCAGCATCTTAAGAAACTCTCGCTGAGCTGCTGGATCAAGAGCAGGATACAAAAGGCAGTGTTGCTTGAGACGGCACGCATAGTGAGGAGGTTCCTCAACCTGGAGCCCTAGCTACTGGACGCTTGAGGTCATCTCCGCGTTCAGTAGATATATCTATTTTATATATTTTTAAATGTTTTTATATTTATATTTTTGTAAATATATTTAAAAATGTACAAAATAAGTTAAAAGAATAAATAAGAGAAACGAATAAAAATAAACATTATAAAACATTACCTATTTGAAAACACATGTAGTTCAGTCAGTCTACTAAGCAACATGGAGTCCATCATGCAACAACTATGCCTGTAACACTTTTGCAAATTTAAACAATAAATGGACAAAATTTTATCACAATCGGATGAACATTATACCTGTGTAAAACAAATATTATTTTTAATCGACTTAAAAAATCTATGTTCGGCTGTATGTATTTTTTTTCTGTTTGTTCCCGATTTCTCCGCCAATTGCGGAACGATATTTTTGTCTATATTTCCAAGTCGCGCCCATTATCGACAGGTCAGGATCTGATCTTACGATCCTGAAGAAATGAGGGAAACTCTTCAAATATTATAAGCACTCCGATTACACATACCGATTTAAGTATTTTTTATTGCAAGCGAAGCATTTATGTTTAGCAGTGGATAGCAGCATTCGTTGAAATGAAATTGATAATGAAGACCACAAAGGGCCACCGGAACAACTCAATAACCAGTGTTTCACGGGCTGCTGTTCGATTACTTCAATATGATTGTTAATCAATTTATGCTCATCAATGCATATGATAAGGAGCTGATGGTGCAACACAAGACTCCTCAATGATTAACAGCCCTGCATCGGGCCGCAATATTTTGTAAATAGTGATAAGCAGTTGACATTATTCTATTGTAACTTAGGTAAATCACAAACTATCTTACTGCCTTGTTATATTCGTACAAGTGTGTAAACACTTAAAACAGAATAAACCGACTAAATTATGGAGCGGCAACACGTAAAATGTTTTACGCCTTCAAAATGTTGTACACAATATTTATATTTTGCTTTTTAATTTACTTGTTTTGTTTTTGATGTCGATTTATTTTATACACTAACTACGCACTGCAGTTTTATCTGCGTTAATTTGAGGAAAAATTATATTTACCTAATGTTTTATTGCCAACTTGAATTGGATATTGTTCACTATTTCATAGATTTCAATTTTGTTTTCTCGCAACCCTTTCTTTTATTAATTAATTAAAACAATTTTTAAAATGAAAGTAGCTTAAGTTACTCTTTACCTATAACATTAAAATTTAAAAACTGTGTTTTTGATATAAGTATCGCATATACATTCATATGGATTTAGTTAAAAGATGTTAAATTTGAAATTACAAACAAACACATCAATTTTTTTTAGTTGTATAGATTAAATATAGGTAATTATATGAACGTAGTTAGAAATTGAATCAAAATTTAATAAAAGTTCATTTCAATCAAAAACGACAGGTGCGGTTACAAGGAATCCGGCTCCAGAACTTGAAGTAATTAACAAACTCTGGGAAATGGGAAATTCTACGAAAAAACGTCCATTTACAACTTACAGTTCTCAATAATTAAATTCTTTTCATATTGCTGTATTAAAAAGCATCGCAAAAAGAGAGAAACTCAAAGAATTTGAAAAAAAAGTCAATTTTTTTAGAGTACTAGTTGCTACTCTTGACTTTTTTCGCGATGTAATTTTTTTATAAATTAGATTTTAAAGCCAAATTACTGAACCGACTTCGATGAAATTACTATGGAACCAATCTAAAAGTTCTTCTTTCCAAACAAAAAATCGATTTATAAATGACTAACATCTTACGAGGTAACAAATGTTATAAAAACATTATATATTTTAAAATTTCGCGATTTATCATCATCAACATAGTATTGCTTATCTGCGTCCATATAATGATGATATTTAAACATTTGATCATTAACGCGTGACATGCCGTTTCTCGTTAACGTTCGATCAGAAATTCGATTTCACAAAAGCATACCCATTTCCTGAACGATAGCAAAGAGCGCACTAAAATCGCACGAATCCATTGAACCAGACCCGTGCAATTTGCAATAGAACAGTGAAAAGCCTACAATTCGTCACCTACGACAGCTTATTCTCAATAGTCACGAAATAATAGCCCCCGAGTTCTTGAACATCGCGAAAATACAATAATAAGCCTTATTACTTACGTAGTAATGACCAAACTACCCGCACGCTACCCATTGTTGGCAAAAACGACGTGACCAGCTCGAAATGATCTCTGATCGTTAGTAAGGGGTGATTATATTGCAGAACGATTTTCGGTAGTCGAGAGATCATTGTTCATTGGGCTTTAAGAGAAACATATAGTACGTCAGCAAAATCGCAACATGGGATAGGAACAAAGTGCATCCAGTGGGGGGGTTACAATACGCCATCAATATTGGCTCCCCCTCATTCAAAATGGCGTTGACGTCGAATCCGACACAATGACAGCGCCCGTGACGCAATTCAGAACGAGTAATGAGTGGATATATCTTATTTAACTTAAGGGAATTTATCAATATATATATAAATCGATTTGTGTGTATGTATTTTCCCTGTGAATTCGAAAAGATTTTGATGAATTTTAAGTAGTTTAGCCGGTAGTTGTCTTGTGATGCATCTTGTGCTCGGCGTTAAACACTTGGTGAGGAAAATTTTCTGTGTGGAGATATTCTGGCACATGTATATCCGCCAACCCGCATTGGAACAGGATGGTGGGTCATTTACAAACTTTTATAGTCATCGTCATCTACCTAGCTTTTGTACCAGTTATACTCGGATCTGCTTTAGTATTGTAATCCAGATATTGACAAGTTACTTATTTTCCGCAGAGCGATTGCTATGATGATGATCTCGGCAACCACTAAGACAGGCCAATAACCATTTAGACTTGAATAAATTCCCCTCTAAGAGTAATGATCATTACCAGAAAATGTTATCACAAACAACCGGGTACGCCAACTTTACATGCTCTCCGAGGTATGAGGTACCGTGGAGAGATAAAAAAGGCAAACACCCAGCCACCTACGAACAAATTTTTATACAAATACAAAGATATGCCCCAAGTGGAGATCAAACTTGCAACCGTCGACGATAGACGACGTATGTATATGTATATTCAGAACCACTACACCAGAGTAGATACACTAGCACTAAAAACAATGATCCCAAAAAACACCAAACACAAAAATAACCTACATATATTTACTGGATTTCTGAACTCTACTAGCATAAATAAAGTTCGCAAAAGCTTTATTTATTTCGTAGAACAACAATCAATTTTTCACTATTCACTCTAGCATCGTGGGAATATTTAAAAGGATAGCAGAAGTTGGGAGTTTTTCGAAAACATTTTAAAGTTTCAAACCGACATGCATTCAGCTCTGTTGCGGAATACAGAAACGTTTCCGCGAATAAAAATACAAAATAAATCTGTTGAAAAACTACGGTTTTGGATATCCGATAGATAGACTTGTCTGCTGCACACTTCTTAAGACTCGTGGGCCAGGAGTTCTAAACATTTGTTTCTCTACCGACTTCCGAAGAGCGGAAGTTCGTAATGAATTAACTGTTTTGTGGGTTACGCGATGTAATTGATGTATACTTTAAACAAAATTTCACTAATTTTAAGTTTAGTTTCTTGCAAAATAAACGATACAAAATTATTAATTTCAGTCGGACGAAAATATCGTCACAAAAAGGAATGTCGAATTAGATTTTCATTATCGTTTATATTTGTCTGTAAATAAAAAATGTAGACATAATTCATCAATTAATTTAATAAAGCAAATAATAATCGAATTACTAGTAAAGACTGTTTAACGTTTATAAATTTATCCTCAT
This sequence comes from Hypolimnas misippus, assembly GCA_037950945.1. Classification (NCBI taxonomy): domain Eukaryota; kingdom Metazoa; phylum Arthropoda; class Insecta; order Lepidoptera; family Nymphalidae; genus Hypolimnas; species Hypolimnas misippus. Next base: position 13,483,978 of record JBBEEQ010000029.1, read on the forward strand.
TACACATTTACAAGCTAATTAAGCTAGGCGCAAACAACGCTAACAGTGCTTGTTCATAATTAACTGGGCTATAAATCTTTAATGTGATCGCGATTAGTGTAAACCGACTTACTTTGTTCAACTAATATTATAAATGTGGAAGCAACTTTGTATGTATGTCTCATTTTTATAGTAAAGTAACTGTAAATATCCCACTGCTGGGCAAAGGCCTCCTCTCCTATTAAGGAGAGGGTTTAGAGCTTAATCCACCACGCTGCTCCACTGCGGGTTGGCGGATATACATGTGTCAGAATTTCTTCCAGCACATGCAGGTATTCTCACTACGTTTTCCTTCACCGCTGAGCTCGAAATGAATTTAAACACAAATTTAGCACTTAAACAATCAGCGGTGCTAGCTGGGGTTCGAACCCGCGATTATCGGTTGAGATCGACGTGTTCTAACCACTAGGCCATCTCGGCTCTTTTATAATTTTACAACTAAAATGCTGCACTTAAACGATTTTAATTAGGGAATGATGTCCACGTGACTTGGAGGGTTTCTTAGTAACCGATTGTTGATGTCAAGATAGAAAATGACATAAAGACGTGGAACTATGAATTTAATACCTCATTATTATTTTTCACTTCTGGAATCTAAAATATAGAAAAAAATTATACGTATTTTTATTAGATTTCAGAAGTGTACTGAATATACATGTTTTGTACATGAGGTTTTCTTTTAAAACGCAAATAGTGCGAAGCCTTGCAATGTACATATATTTTTCAATTTTTCGAGTATTCTGTCATAGTTTTAAAAGCAACGGTAAAATAATAACGATTGGTTGCAGTTTTAATCTCAAAGTCAACTGTCAAACGGCATGTATAAAGCTCGAGTTTCAGCCTTCAAGTTGATAACAGAATACATACGAAAATACAGGCGTTATGTAATTTATCAAGAATTATGCTAAATGGTAAAAAGTAATTTTGGTTCAAAACGAAACTATTGAACGGATTTTGATAAAAATTTAATTTGATCAATCTAATAGTGTTCCCTTTCAAACAAATAAATAATTTTCAAATTCTAAAAAGAAATTACTAGACTTTCAGGTCAGAAACGAGTGACTACCTCCTTCTTTTTAAAGTCGCTTGAAAAATATAAAAAAGTTAAATCTTTTTACCCGTCTGCGTGACGCAAAGTAGGGTAATGTGTTTATCAGTCTATGTATGTATGAATGTGGGTTTGTACCTTTGTTGCACTATTTAGACCAAACGCGTGGGCCGATTTTATTAAATGATTCGTCATAACGGCGCAAATGTCACAGAGAGCATAAGAATTTGGAAAATCAACATGGCCGATTGTATACATTATAATGTGAAAAAGAAAAAAGGAAAATCGACGAAATGTCAAGTGGGGTATCATTGAATAGGTATTCAAATATTATATATAGGTTTATCAAATCGTTTTAAAATCAGAATTAACGTTTAGGATTTATAACAATTTAAAGTTTGTTCGTAACGATTCTTACTGTAGAACGAAAATGGTTTTGTAGTAGACTTTTTAAATTAATAGCTCGTTACCATAAAATAACTCACACCAACAACATCTACCTACCACTTTCCCGGATATACCAGGGTCTGTTTACTATTCTAATGAAGATATTGACGAGTTACTGATTTTTACACAGAGCGACTGCCATCTGACCTCCGCAAACTGAGGGCAAAGCAGTAACCATTTAGACTAAAATAATTTCCCTACTAAGAGTTACGATCATTATCAGGTGATTATGATAACAACCGGGACCGACAGCTTTACGAGCAGGCACGGTGGTGAGACCCACAAGAACAAACACTGAGACCAGAACAAATATTTATACAAATATAAATATCATCCCCAAGCGGGGATCGAACCCGCAACCGTCGGCGTCAGAGGTACATTCAGCACCACTAACCAGAGCGGTCGACTAACCATAAAATAACTCACAACTATAATAATAATAATAATAATAAACGCATCACACTCAACGGCTCCCATTAAGATCTCATAGTCTTGTGTCGGGAGTCCGGAATCACACACAACACTAACACAGACACCCAGACCCTACAAACATCCATATGGCCAATACAGACGTTTGCCGTGAGCGGGGATCGAACCCGCAACCAGCGCTTCAGTCAATTGCAGTGACCACTGCGCTAACGTGTCTGTCTATCTAAAATCTAACTTAACAAAAAAACATCACATTAAAAAAAACCCCTCAGCTGTGTAATAAACTCAACAATTTTCAATCACGTTCAAAAGGTTGAGCGCCGCAGCCTGAAAGTTTATTGCAGTACCAAGCTCTAGTAAACAAGAACCGCCTTAGACAAAGGAAGCAATATCGGGACTCTTTCGTGTTGGAACAACCGACTTCATCAATTGCCTCTAGACGTATCATGCGATGTATTTCTACGAGTTCTTGTTGAAATTATGCAAGCAAGAGCTGGATTTTTTTTTACATGCGCAAGCTGAAGTCTTATATAAATACTCTTTGTGTGAAAATAGTTGGTTTTATATGGATTCGTTGGGAGGACTATAATATGGACGCTGATAAGCATTACTACGTCAAGCCACGCGGAAAAATTGGCGCCTAAAGAAATCAAACCTATTTTGGATAAATGTGTTTTAAGAAGTGTATATCCAACTTTTCTTTTTTATTTTCATAAAAGGTGTAATGAATTAAAAGCAGATAGATATACACACAAAATATGGAACGCGCTTGAATTTCGAAACATTTCATTAAGAAACTTTTTTCCATACTTATTCAGTTTATATGACTTCAAATTTTTTTTAATAATGTTAAATAGGTGATGCAGTATCAAAGTACATCAATATCTCCAAATTTGACTTTTTGTGGGTTAACACATTATTCCTTAGCAGCATCCATATATAAAAAAAATCTATGTTTTTTTTCGTATTTTATGCGCTGCTATAACCTTTTTACAATTTTAATTTAGTCATTGTATCTGGTTGTTCATGTTGTTTGCATATCTTTTTTCGGGCAAAAAAAGGTAAAATAAAAAAAAACTATGACTTGAGAACCTCCTCCTTTTCAATTCCTTATTCGTAACTCCCGACTTCTTTTAGTACTCCCGACTTACTGACAACGCTCCTTAGTAAAAATAGGTAGGAATATTCTGAACTGTGTACACTAAAATTATAAAGAGAAAAGATTTGATTGTTTGTTTGACATTAGATGGGTTGCGAAACAACTATACCGATTTGGAAAATTCTTCTTGCGTTGTTTAATCAACGAGGAACGTTATAAGCTATATTAAATCACGCTACGACTCACAGTAGCGTAAATAGGACGTAGTTTAGCAGTAAGGACTCAACCCACAATATGTTATTTCTGAGTTATTGAGGTTTTAAGTTTATGTAACTGTATTGCTCCAATGATTTAGAATTTGGAATATTTTGAATTATAATCACGTAATGACAAAATATACGACAGTTGCAGTAAGAAAGACCAAATTATTTCCGAGTTATTGGGAAAAATGTTGATTTGAGCCGTTTCTGCTAGTGTTTTAGTGGTTTGAAGGAAAATACCCGTCCTTCTGTGGGTTGGTTCGCGTCATTAAAAAATCATACTTATGGTAGTAGTATGACGTATCTTTTTTGCTGACTGAAAGATCCAACCTTTAGGACCTCTTTGGTATATATAACTCATTTTTGACCAAAGTGTGGATTGAGTCCTTTCTGCTAAACTACGTCCAATAGTAACCACAAACGCGAGTAAAACGGCACGGGACTGCTAGTACATTATATAAACAACTTTCAGACAACTGCATCATGCCTGAATATACTACCCTGTAGTAACTGGAGCGTGTAATGTTTCGCCTCAATTCCTCCCCTAACAATTTAGCTCTCCTATGCCGTAATAATAGATTATGTTAATACTGGTTGATTTCTACATCTTCGTCTGCGTAGAATAATTATTTTGTATGGCTAATTTCTTTGAGAAACGATGGATTTTTCGATACCAATTTTAATATTCTATTTTACCCCCTCTAAGTTTCATTTTCGCGACAAAATGTAGCCCATGTACTTCTGCATAGTCTTATCTTAAGTTACGGTTTACGGTTACGGTTACGGCTTACGGTTTAAGCGTGAAAACGTAATAAATAAAAACAGATAAAATTACTTTTTATATATACTAGTATTATAAAGAATTAAAGTTTGTTTTTATGTTTGTATGTAAGAGGTAATCTCTGGAACTACTGATCTGATTTCAAAAATTATTTTTGCGTGAAATAGCCAGTTTGTTGAGAAAGGTTATAGTCAGTATAGCATAACTATACGGCAGGGCTGGCAAAAAGCCATGGCCTTCCAAGAGGGCCCCGTCCTAAAATAATTTTATTATTAAAAAAATTATTAATAAAACTAAATTGTTATTCCATTATATATATGTATAAGCCTTGTATATGTATGAAGCTCTTGAAAAAAACATGTATTAAGTATTAAACTAAAACGCACACAATAATATTAATAGTTTTGGGTAACTTTTGGTACATTGAAATTAAGTTATAACCTGACGATTATTACTGGGAGGCCCATCCAAAGAATTCGCCACCGGCCTCAGATGGTAAAGTTACGCCTCTGGTTATCGTCTATATTACATCAAGCTGTAGCTATAAACGCGAGTGAAACCGCGAGGGACAACTAATTTATGATATTAATATAAATAAAAAATAAATAAATAAATAAACGCATCACACTCAATGGCCCCCATTAAGATCGCGTGACCTTGTGTCGGGGGTCCGGAAACACTCACAACACTAACACAAACACCCAGACCACGACAAACATCCGTATGGCCAACAGACTTTTGCCATGAGCTGGGATCGAACCCGCGACCGTTAGCGCTTGAGTCAGTTGCAATGACCACTGCGCCAACGTGTCTGTCAATATGAAAACTATCTAAATATAAGACTTATCTGTTTATATATATGCTTTTTCTCATCGATCGTGATCACGACTAATTTTTTAAACCTCTTGACCAATTTCGAAGGCAATTTCATATGCAGACAAGGTACTTTATAAAATATTAATTATTATTTCTAGCCAGTACAGGCTACTTTCTGCCTCAAATAGATACGGTTTTTCTGCGAAATAAACCTAAAAATTGGGCGTGAAACAAATGTTAACGTATATTTATATGAAATTACAAATGCAATACAATATAATAACATTTATACATAATAACGTCATTTTGTAACTTTACGCGAGAATCACACTCAAAAGTTTTGCTCTCAGACTTTCATTAAGATTTACATAAGTTATTTTTCATTGCTTTACATCTAAAAGAAATTCCTGTCAGTACCTTATATTTCACATACACAGTTTTCATAAGATTACTTTAGGTAACTTTTATTTGATTACAGAGTAGTTTTGTATCAATCATGAGAGCAAGACTTACAAAAGTAAGAATTCTCGCCATACAAAAATTGCGGGAAAAATAATATAGATATTTGATATATGGACGCTGATAAGCAACACATGGACTTCATTTTAAGAAAATGGCATCTAAAGATGTCGAACCTATTCTTAATAAATATTTTTGAAGTATATATCAATAGTTTCTATTGTGTTTTGATAAAAAGTTTAATTAATTCCGTATCCATATTAAATTAATATTCACTGATACGTAGGCGAGAATTACACTTAAAAGTTTCGCTCTCAGAATTTCATTAGGACTTACATAAGTTGCATCACACCTAAAAAAATACTGTCAGCGCCTTATTTATTGACATTCGTAGCTTACATAAGATTTACTAGGTTTATTTTACAGGGTTACAGACCGATTTTAAATGAATTACGAGAGTAAAACTTACAAATGTAATTATCGTATTATAATTATTAATGTAAGTAGAATGCACAAAAAATATATTGAAGGTACGTTAAAAATTTAATATTCTCAGTGTACGGTTTCGTATTATATTTTTTCACTAAATGCTTTCATTTCTATTTACATAAATAATGTTTTAACGAAATCTCTCGTTATGAAAAGGTTTTATAAACGAACGAAAATAGGTATTTTCACTTAATTACCTCTTTAAATACGAATTCCTCACGTTCTATTGTCTCGATTTTTATGAAGCTTTTATTTCGTAACACGAATAATTAAAATTGTATGAACCGTTTTCATAATATTAATTAATAATGGCGTAACCTTTTTATACTTTAATGAAAAGGTAGGATTGAAAAATATATATATTTCACTCTCCCGTGGTTTCGCTCGCGTTATTGTAAATTTCATTATGTCGAACGACAATTAAAAAGTTATTTCTCAGTCTGGTCGTTAATTTGGAAGTTAATGTACTATGCCTATAATCTTCTCGAAAGTGTAAATAATAAGTAGACAAAGTTTTATCGCAATCATTTGAACAAGCAAGCAAACATCAATTTTTATATACTAGATCAATACAAATTATTCCCACACATTTTTATTCAATAATCTTATTATTTTCTATTTAAAAATATAATGTATACATGTAATTAACTATTTATTAATTAAAGCGTGTTCAAAATATATTACAAATCAAAATTCACATTCACTAAACACGAGCACGGCGCACGTCACGTTCGATTTTAAGCTGCTACGTGATCAACGTGGCTGTATCTAGAACAAAGCAAGTTTTAAACACGAACTAACACGTTTACGTTTAAAAGATAAACTAAAACGACCAATTCACAAATAAATTACTTATAACAATATATTTTTAAATACGAATGTTTATAAGGAAAAGTTCGTTTCTTGAAATTACAAAATGTACGATGCATTCATTATTTATATATTGGAATTATTAAACAAGAAGTCCATTGAAATAACTGGTCAAGTCCGAGTAGGACTCGCGCACCGAGGGTTCCGTACAAACTTATAGAAATCTATATAAGACTAACCCATCTACGCCATTTGTGGTCTTCATCATCAGTTCCAACATAAGCTACTATCAAAAATACCTAAATCAGTATAGGTGTGCCTATAATATTTGAGGAGTTCCCTCAATTTCTCCAGGATCCCATCATCTGATCCTGATCTGAAGACAATGGGACCACCTTGGAAGTTCACCTTTTCAAACAAAAAAAAAATTTGAAAATCGGTACACAAATGGCGGCGTAATCGGCGAACAAACATAAAAAAAAAAAATAAATTAAATACAAGGTCGAATTGAAAACACTCCTTTTTTAGAAGTCGCTTAAATATAATCAAATATTATGTACATATGGATCACGCCCCAAAAACTATTTTGAAACTACTTAGGAGCACTTTAATTTAAAACACAATCATGGATGCAATCTATGGAAAGTACTAATACACCTTATACTTTCAAAAAAGCAAAGCGATTCAGGATACACCCAGCGCCATCTCTTGACAATTTCAATGAACTAACTTGTTGACTTTGACATTAACAACATAATTATATTACATTTTATTATCGTTTTATTTTTATTTATATTCTACTACAGTCCACTACCCCTGCACTACGTTCGTAAAATATTTAGATTTACATTATCAATCAAAATATATATTAGTGTTGCCAAGACGAAAATAAGTAGTCCTTAATTCGAACAAAACTAATTGTTTATTTATAAATAGCTAATTATATTACTAATAACCAGAAGACTTATATGTGTAGATAAAGAAGTAAATTAAATAACTCGATCTGTTTGAATTTAATTTTAAAATTTTCGTACTAAGTCAATACGAGTACTTAAATCAAATCGCGTGAAACTCTTATATTGAATGTTAATTACGTAATGACGTTATAAATCGACGATAAAACTTTTAAATGAAAAGTTTATTTTATTACTTTTAGCGCGTTTAAATAATAATTAAAATAAAAAATAAAACATTTTATTAATCGCATAATAAGCAGAATTATATCACAGTTAATATCATAATGTTGTAATAGATGGCATTAGCTGTACGCTACATCGCGCTATCATTTTGTTAGCTGCGATATATAGATTGCATTGCGTTGTTTATAAAGATTTGCTGCTTTTTAATGTTTTCGTATTGATACAAATTTCTTCTCAGTGTTTGTAAAATTGTTTTTTTTGACCATGGTCAACTTCTATGTTAATTTGTTACAAGTACATATAATTATAATTCTAAGATTAATATATTTTCCGCTTGATCAATTTACAACTTGAAACATTTACGCGTTCCTGAGAAAAAGGTTGAAAGACAGACGTACACACGAACAGAAATTTTCAGTTTTCAGATTTTTCCCTTTATGTATACTAAAGGACCTTGCTCCTGGCCAAATTTCATAATGCTAGGTCAATGGGAAGTACCCTATAGGTTTTGATTCCCTTGCGAAAACGTTAAAAACGCTAAAATACTTAAAATATGTGATATAAATGACCGTATCTTTTGATTGCGTTAACTTAAAAGTTTTATTTTTTCACAACTCTTAGTAATTACAACTCTGAGTACTTGACGTTGATAAAAATTTAGACAAACATACATACAAAAATTTACAGTTTTCAAATTTCTTCCTTTATTTGATCTCACTTCTTGCCAAATTTCACCTGCTAGGTCAATGGGAAGTACCCTATTTTTGATTCCCTTGCGAAAACGATAAAACGATCAAAATATACGACATATTTTCCATTATCTTTTGATTGCGTTGACTTAGAACTTTAATTTTTCCACGGCCGCATGTCATCGTAGACTTGAGTTGACTCCGTTTTTCCTTTTAAGGTACGGAACCCTAAAAACAGAAACCCGACTGCGTACAAGACCATCTACAATCAGCAGTAACGTATCAATATTAGTTCTGTGAGAATCGCAACTTTAAATAAGCGGTTATTCTGATTAAAAAACGAATTGAAAAATCTTAAATTATTTAATATACCTATTAAACGATACCGCGCTAGATATAGTTCGTTGATATCTATTTTTTTTCTTGTACACAATATGGCATCCAAAGAATGTTTTCTATGACGTTTGCGCTGTCATGACGAATCAAACAACGTATATTAAGAAAATGGCGTCTAAAGATGTCAAACCTATGTTATTGTTAACAAATATGTTTGAAGTAATATATATCCAAATTTTCTCTTCTTTTTTGATATAATGAATTAAAACCAGATTGTCATATTTAATATATTATCCAAAAAAAAAGTTATTTAAATATTTGAGATTGTTGTATAAATTGCAAAATATGGAACGCGCTTGGAAATCGAAACAATTAATAAAAAACTGTTTTTCATACTTATTTATTTATATGACTAGATTTTTTTTTGAATAATGTTAAATAGGTGATGCTATATCAAAATACCTCAATATCTCCGAATTTGACTTTTATGGGTTGACACATTATTGCTCATCAACATCCAAACATGTACGTCATATTATTTGACGTTAGAAGTTTGTACCCATTCCCAACTCCACAGCCTCGTCAAACGTATTGTTGACACAAAGATACTCTTGCCTGTTACACTCAGCAGTTAAGTTGTTAAGGCAACGTCGTTTAAGGTGGTCGGCATTCTGCCTGCTAAAATCCATGAGGTTATAAATGAAATGAAATGTCTGTTTGTAATATCAAACTTTTTCTATAATCGTTGATTAGATAGTTTCTTTATCATATATTTGCGCTCAATTGGCGTAAGGTTTACGGGCTGTCAAGTAACTGTATAGTCTGTGACATTCGTGACAGTGATACTCTGTGACATTACTATTGGGATCCGGTTTTTAGCTCTCACTCTCTGCCACGTGACTCCGAAGCGCGCACACTATAAACAACAACAGTTCCTGAAAAATCATCGTGTTTACCAACAACAAAGCAAAACTAACAGCTTTTAACTAAATGCATATGAAAGTATACACGGTACTATAACGGTAATATCAATAACACAATTTTTAAAATATTTGTCTGTCTGTTTGTCTGTCTGTCTGTTTGTTCCGGTTAATATCTGAAAGGCTGGACTAATTATGACGGGATTTTCACACATAGATAACTAATATTATAAGGAGTAACTTAGGCTAGTTTTTTATTGTGTTTTTATTTGTTTTAATTAATAAATATAAAAAAATCGCGACAACAAAATTGTAACCAATGAAATAGTGAACGATATTCGATTCGGTGACGGTGACGGATAAAGTATCTTCGAGAAAATTATAGGTGTGTTCCGAAATACAATATAACAAACAGAGCTAATCAGGTAATACCTAGTTGTGTGGGCTAAAGCTAGCCACCTTATTACTACAGTTCGTTCATTCGAGGTTGACTCGACTGAGGTAGTACCTCTCTCTCGGCGTAACTTGGCTCATGTAGTTACGTTTTGTTCGATTCGTGAGACAGCTAGAAGCTTACTCCTCTCCCATTTCTTTACTTCCTATTCACTTTTATCTTCTACTCGGTGTCTCTTGCGGTTTCACTCGCGTTAATGGTTACTGCTTCGCTCCTATGAGTTGTAGGGTGATGTAATACCCTTAAGTCTTCTTCAATGATTAAACTATCTAATACAAAGAGATTTTATCAATTCGAACCAGTAGTTCCTGAGATTAGCGCGTTCCAACAAACTCTTCGGCTTTAAAATATTAGTATAGATTCCTTTTTTAGTTGGCAACGCATTTGTGGCTTCTCTGTATTGCAAATGTCCATGAGCAACGGTAAACAATTAAGATCAGCTGTCTCGCCTGCTCATTTGCCAACTATTTTGTAAATAAAAAGAAAGAAAAAACAAATTATATATATTTCAGCACACGCTTAGCCTTAAGAACGTGCATAACGTACTTCAAACACCCAACCTTCGGGTACTTTAGTGAAAATATGCTTAGAACGTCTCGCTTCAATAGAGATGTCGCTGAAATAGTCTAAAAATTTCGAGACCGTCAAACAAAGTAAGGAGTCTTGAAGTTTTTGAAATGCAAGAACATTAAGAAAATCCGCGGAACTTAAAGCAACGTGGGTTAAAATTTCACTGAGAAAATATGATTGAGATATTTTTTAGAGTAAATAAAAAAGAAAAATCGATTAATAAATCAAACATTTTAAACAATTGTATTTCTCTAATTAGACCGACCTCAATAAAATACGTAATTTCGTTTATTATTTTGATTTTAAACCCAAACTAGGGAACTTTTTTTGATGAAAATTCTATGCAATCAATCGGAGAGTATAATAATCTTTAAGGGTCTATATACCCTTTAAACAAAATAGAATTAATAAAATCGGTTTGCATCTTTCTGTGTAATCAGTAAACATATATAAAAAAATTCCAACTAATTAAGAATCACTTCCTTCCACTTATATTACTTTATAGTCTAAATTCAAACGTCGTGTATTCGTCGCATGTTCATTTACTTTAATGCTGAGAATTTGCGCAGAATAATGCTTCAACGGGTTCGTCACCTGAGCAAGGATTTCACGCCGCGAATAAGTGTAATCTACCGTGAATCATTACGATCAGAGTTTTTTGGAGCATGGAGAGAAAATGAGATAAGCATGTAGAATACTACATACAGACTAGACTTCATGAAATTTTTATTTATTTTAATCTATACTAATATTATAAAGAAGTATTTTTTTAAAGTTTGTATGAAATGGATACTCTGAAACTACTGATCCAATTACAATTTTTTTTTTCGTTGAAGAGTCTGTTTATTGAGTAAGGCGATAGGCTATATTACATCACGCTTTGACTCACAGGAACAAAGCAGTAACCATAAACGCGAGCTAACTAACAGTAATACTTAACGGCAGTTATCAATAATTTAGTATCTATTGTAAATACTATATATGTTTTTATATTTATCATCTTCAAAACCAAATACCAATATACGTGCAAACGAAAAAGCAGCTCATTTTTAAATAATCAAAAAAAAAATAACATCGAAAACGTACGTTAAAAGTATTTTTAATATAAAGAATTTTTAATTAAACGAAAGCTTACAATTTTTCACATTAAACATTTTCCATGAGTCACATGCTGTTACAGCTAGGCCACCCCTTGCGAAATATCAAGCACTGCAACCACTTAAAAATACCTAATTACACGTAGATTATAAAACATATTAATCTATACTAATAATAAAATTCTAGAGGGTCGATGTCTGTACATGGAAGATATATGAAAAAAAATCTTACTGGGGGCCTTTACCAACGCAATAGAACCCAAAACAAAGATTTTTAGAATTCTTATCTGTTTGTCTGTTTGTCTGTTTGTCTGTTTGTCTGTTTATCTGTGCGTTTGTGCACGCTAATCTCGGAAACGGCTTATCCGATTTAGATGCGGTTTTCACTAATATATTGTAGTAAGCTTCACTTAACATTTAGGCTTTATTTCATGTCAATCGGTCTATAAATAAAAAAGTTATGTCAATTTAAGTAATCCCGTGGAACATTTTTCAGTGCTTATGTCTAAATGCATGAAAGTATATACAGTACTTACATCAAAAAATATATTTTTTAATTTTTTGTCTGTCAGTCTGTCTGTCTATCTGTTATTTCCGACTTACCTCTGAAACGGCTGAGCCGATTTTGATGGTACTTTTACTCGCACTTAGCAAATGTTTTAAGGAGTGACTTAGGCTTACTTTTATTTAAGAATATTATTAGTATAGATATTTTTTAATCTATACATATAAAAAAAATTCTAACGGGTCGCTGTCTGTACATGAAAGATATATGAAAAAAAAAAATATTGGGGGCCTTTTACCTACGCAATAGAACCCAAAACAATAACTGTTAGAATTTTTGTCAGTTTGTTTATCTGTGCGTTATCTCAAAAACGGCTTATCCGATTTAGACGTGTGGTCATTAATATAATGCAGTAAGCTTCACTTAACATTTAGTGTTTGTTTCATTTAAATTGGTTCATAAATAAAAAAAGTTGTCAATTTAAGGGTTCACCTCGAACATTATTTTGGACTTTTCACGAAATGCATGAAAGTATATATAGTACTTACATAAAAAAATCCTTTTTTAAAATTTTTGTCCATCAGTCTGTTTCTTACGACTAATCTCTGAAACAGCTGAATCAAATTTGATGGGACTTTCGATCGCAGTTAGAGGATGTCCATTAATCCCATATTTTAAACCCATATTAATGAGGCTCAAAGGAGGAAGAGGATATGGTTCCAATGAAGTAGTGAACAACATCTAATTCAAATAGGGAAGATATATCTATACTAATAATAAAATTCTAGCGGGTCGCTGTCTGTACATGGAAGATATATGAAAAAAAATATTATAGGGGGCCTATACCAACGCAATAGAACCCAAAACAATGATTTTTAGAATTCTTATCTGTGTGTCTGTTTGTCTGTTTATCTGTGCGTTTGTGCACGCTAATCTCAGAAACAGCTTATCCGATTTAGATGCGGTTTTCACTAATATATTTTAGTAAGCTTCACTTAACATTTAGGGTTTCTTTCATGTCAATCGGTCCATAAATAAAAAAGTTATGTCAATTTAAGGAATCACATTGAACATTTTTTTTGTGTTTATAACTAAATACATGAAAGTATATACAGTACTTACATAAAAAAATACTTTTTTAAAAATTTTGTCTGTCAGTCTGTCTGTCTATCTGTTTGTTCCGACTAATCTCTGAAACGACTTAACCGGTTCTGATGGTACTTTTTGCAGTTAGCAAATGTTATAACGAGTGACTTGGGGTTACTTCTATTTTAGATATTTTTAAATCTATATATATGAAAAAAATCTAACGGGTCGCTGTCTGTACATGTAAGATATATGAAAAAAAAATATTGGAGGCCTTTACCTACGCAATAGAACCCAAAACAAAATTTGTTAGAATTTTTGTCTGTTTGTCTGTTTATCTGTGCGTTTGTGCCCGCTAAAAAAGATATGTCAACTTATGGGGTCACGTCGAACATTATTTTGTGATTTTCACTAAATGCATGAAAGTACTTACATCAAGTACTGTCAGTCTGTTTCTTACGACTAATCTCTGAAACAGCTGAATCAAATTTGATGGGACTTTCACTCGCAGTTAGAGGATGTCCATTAATCACGTGAGGCCCAGAGAAAGGAGTGGGAATGGAAGAAAACAAAATATCATAAAGTCTAAAAAGTTCTTAAAAACATTACAGCAGCCCCTATAGCTAATATTATAAGGATTAAATTAGGCTACTTATATTAAAAAAAATATATTTATTCTAATCAATAAGTAAAAAAGAGAATTACACGATAACAAAATATTGGAGAAACCAATAAAATAGTGAACATTTTCCGATTTAAGAAGGGAAGGTATACATCTATACAAATAAATAAAATTGATGTGTCCGTTTGTAATTTTAAATAAATGCATATGAAAATATACACGGTACTGACAACAAAATTACCAATCTTAAAATTTTTGTCTGTCTATCTGTCACTCAGTTTGTTACGGCTAATATCTAAAACAGCTGGACCGATTTTGACGAAACTTTCACTGAACAGAAAGCTAATGTAATAAGGAACAAAAGTGAAACCAATGAAATAGTGAACAACATCTAACTCAAATAGGGAAGATATATGTATATTATATAAATATAATAATTTGGAAAATAATATATTTACTGGGTAATTTTTTTACTGGATATGATAGACCAAATCCGAAACTATAAACAATAGCGAAAAATAATTAAAGAAGTAACAGAGCCGATTTTAATAAAAACTAAAACTATTCATAACTATTTCATTAACATTCTGTATGATTGCATCATCTGATACTGTCACATATTATAAGAATCAACTTCAGAGAGGTATCATTATATAGTTAACTGCAATAAAAAGAAAGGGCAAATTTTTTACAGAATACTATCAAATTCATACATTAATTAAATCTTTTGTAATTCTTCAAAAAAACGATCATACCTAAAAGTGAAATTTTTAAATTATAACGGGATGTTGTAACACTAATAGCGGGTGAGTACAATAGCCGAGTCCAGTGAAATGTAGATTTTCAATAAATTGATTCATCTTTTTAGGAATTATCTAAACCTACTTAGGTAACGGAGTAGGTGACGGGGACCAAAACAAACGTCACATTGTATCTACTTTGTATAGCTCACATAGAAAAAATAGACAAACATAAAAGAAGTTACTGTGAGTTATTCATTTTATATATTTTTGATATTCTTTACACTCTTCCTTACTTTAGTAGGTGACTAGCATTTTGATGCAAATAAACGAATCGTTCGAAGTTATGCAGACTTTTTTTCTAAACTTACCGGGAGCCATGATTTAACCCACATATTTGATATGTATATTTAATATATATAGAATCGATTACTTAACTTCTAATTTATGTATAGATTTAATGT
The DNA here is from genome assembly GCA_037950945.1 of Hypolimnas misippus. Taxonomy (NCBI): domain Eukaryota; kingdom Metazoa; phylum Arthropoda; class Insecta; order Lepidoptera; family Nymphalidae; genus Hypolimnas; species Hypolimnas misippus. The sequence goes on from JBBEEQ010000029.1 coordinate 13,499,277, forward strand.
TATTTTGGTAAAAAATAAATCTTTTCCTAAAACTTTCCAAAAGTTGATTCTTACAAGTGACACTATTAGGTAGGTGGTGCAATAATACAGAATGTATTTTTTTTAATGAGTGGGTTCAATTCCAGGTCAGGAGAATCATGAAATTAAAAAAACTTATGATGCAGTTTTAGATTTCTTAAAATCGGACACGAGACTCCTTTAAGTATTTTTCGCGATTCCTTAAAGTTCCGGATATGGCCTATCAAGCCCAGTTAAAAAAGTCACCCGATATATAATACAAGGAAAACCTCGGCGAGAATATACTGGTATACAGTCGAAATTTTAAAGACTAGCACAAAACACTTTTCTTCAACATTTATAGTAAAAACCGTGGAGGAATATTTGAATTAGAGTCTGCTTATAAATACAACCAGAAAGTTCCCAAATCCAAAGTAAGAAGCTCCTTTCTTGAGCAGCACCGCAGACTATTATAACCTTGCTTTGCAGGAGACATGCCAAGCATTCTGTAATCCACGCGAACGAAGTCGCGGGCACAGCTAGTTAAATAATATAACACTTGAACTAATAAATAACTTAAAAACCTTGATATTTGGACGCTCATAAGCTATATACATACATATGCGTTGTGGCCAGTAAAAAGGTGGACTGTAAATTCATAACTAGATACACCTTACAATTCGTTGTACATCTACAACTAGATTTATGTAACATGTTCAGTTAGCGATGTCTAAGATATTGTTGTACCTGATTCCAGCTCGTAACCACGACGGCCACACCTCAAGCAAAACATCTGACCGTCGAAAAAATAGTATTTTTGGTTCGAACATATATGTTTTTAGATTGCTAACAATATCGTCTAGATCGGATCAGTAATTTGAGTTTAAAATGTTTATATTATACTTTCATATCGATTCCCCTTTTTTAAAATGCTTGTAATCTAATCATATTTTGAAGAAAATGTGTCACTATTTTGCCGATGTTCGCATTAAACTACAAAACATTTTTAAAATATCATACAAATTATGAAACTATGTTACATTTCTACTATGAAAACCGCAGATACGATTCACACGATTCAAAAGCATTATGTCAATTTCCCAGTAGTTAATAAAATCAGCTTAGATTCACGAGTGATTGGAGGCAGGTGTATAAACAATGAGTTCCCTAACCGGTTTGCGGTCACCCGGTTTCATTACGGTAAATCCGGATAATGAATCCCGGATATAATGGTGACACAGCAAAATGATTTACACTTGATTTGCGTTTGAACAATAGTTCGTATGGTTTGTGAAATGTTCTGAAGTTACAATAAGATTGTTTTAAATAGGGACTCGTATTTGGACGCTGATAAGCAATACTGTGTTAAGCCACACGGATTTCGTTTTGAGAAAATGGCATCTAAAGTTGTCAAACCTATTCTAAACGAATATGTTTATTATATATATCTTTTCTTTTATTTTTTGATAAAAGTTATAATTAATTAAAAACAGATTGATATATTTAAAATATTATATAATAAAAACTTTTTCAAATATTTGAGATTATTGCATAAATTGCAAAATATGGAACGGACTTAAAATTCGAAACAATTGATTAAGTAACTTTTTTCCGTACTTTTTTAGTTTAATTTTTTTTTATATGACCTTAATTTTTTTTAATAATGTTAAATAGGTGATGCAGTATCAAAATACATGAATATCTCAGAATTTGTCTTTTTGTGGATTGACACATTATTGCTTATCAGCATCCTTTTAATAGTTTCGCATATATAATAGAAGCGGCATTGTTGAACGAATATTTCACAAGGAAGGAAAGGGCTTTTAACGAAACGTTTACAATTTATTAGTAGTAGTTATTATATTAACATAGTATAAAATCAATCCGTGTCGTCTCTTCGCCTAGATCTTTTATGTTACTTATTTTAATGCAGTTTTCGTCAATAATTAGAGTGATTCGAGAGGATGGTTTGTATGTTTAATATGTGCATATGATAGTAGAGAACAGCCGAGAATTTCAAAGATTTGTAATGTGATTTCATAAAAAAACTACATTGCGCTCGTGCGAAGAGGGTTGCTAGTAACATAAAATCATAACATATTATCCACTCAATACCAATAGTTTATGCATAAGACATTAAGTCATATGTTTAAGTAAAAAAAAATATTTTGCAATGTTAACAAGTTTTGGCAGCAGAAACGCTGCATCTAAAACTGTAATCGATAATGATATTATAAATCTGAAAGTTACTCTGTCTGTCTGTTGCAATTTTGTTCAATTTTTAACGACATCGAAAAAGGAGGAGATTTTATGTTTCCTATATAACGCGTAAAAGATTTCACTTGCCACAGGTTTTGAATGTTTTACTCAGCACCGACTTCAAAATCTAGAAGATATTTATTTTATACTTTTGTTCTTTTATTTTACACTTTGTTTTGTTATTTTACACTTGTTTCGTTTTTGAATTAATTTATTTATTTTGTAAAGAGATATATAGGGCTTTGGTGAAAGACATAGGTTACTTTGTGTCACAAACGTGAAACATAAAGAGGCTAAATAAGGGATGAATATAGTTACAAAGACGACGTTGCAGGGTTATCTCGTAAACTATATAATTAAATACTTTGTTATACAAGTAAATATTAAGTCACGATAAGTGCTCTAAAGTTGTGCAGCGTGAAATTATTACATTCTAACAAATTGGTTCATTTGCTCCTCTGTTGTAGATGTAATAGTGAAGCGTTAATTGTAACTATGAGAAGATTAATTTTGTAATAAGTTTGGATATCTTTATGTTCATTTTAATGTTTTTAAATAAGTGTTTGATCGGATATATAAATTGTATTAAGAACAAGGTAGTTCCTAAATTTTAACCATAGATTATACGATAATTATATTTTGGGCTATAGACATATTAATGCCCGGTACGCTTGATACTGTCACTTAAACATTTGCGGAAACAACATAGGCTAGTTTTCTAAAGATCGTTTTTATACCGTTAAGTTACCGAACGGTTTTTTACACCTCCATTGTCATCGTATTAGACCAAAATTTTAAGATATCACAGAAATCTGAAATACAACGTAAACATTTTTCTCACAAATTTTTACAAAAGTTCACACCATTGTTCATCTAAGCTGTCTAGACGGCGATAGGCGTATCCATGTAATTAGCTCGCCAGCAAACACTCTAGGAAGCGTGTAGCGTGAAATTATACTAGCGCTACGATTTAGCCTTTGCCGTAGTTAAAAATTCACTGCGCCTGCAACAAAAATGTGAGCAATTGTTGTTTATGTCGCAAATGCTATGTGCTTTAATTTTAAATTTAATAATAATATAATTATTATTATAAAAGTATAATAATTAAAATTAGTGCTACCTCCATTTTCTGTAAACTTTGTTAAACAAGGTAATTTATTGATACTACCAATATTACATGTATAGCTAATTCCGTTAAGGGGTAGAGTAATGATTCTGAATGTTTAACCTTTAACATCGACAATTACGTGTTCGATGCCCGATCGAGGCGGACATTTGTGTTTGTACAAATATTTATTCCTAGGTTTGGGAGTTTGTTCCTGTGGATCTTCCCATTGTGCTTCGAAGAGCATATAAAGCTTTTAGTTTAAATTTTTAACACAATCACGTTATAATGATCGTTACTCGTTGCAATTCTTTGGAATTTATTCTAGTCGAAATTATCGGCTTGTCCTCAGAGCTTGAGGATGTCAGATAATAATCGTATGAAAATATAATTAAAAAAAAAAACAATGTTAGGTAGAAAGAGAAATCATACCGTTTAACGCGTTTTGAACTTTCGAACCTACCTCAATAAAATCAAACGAGCGTCGCCACACGCCGCAATGTGAGACAAAAATATAATAATAAAATATACATTTATATACCGCACCGTCTTGCTGCAAGATTCAAAATGGACTCGAATTCTATATATATATATTCCTTAGCGAAAATAATCATATAAAATATTCAGACTAATTCCTATAGTTAATAGCCCAGCAGTTAGTTCACCGCACTGGATATCATTAACACTAAACGTAGGTGTTGTTCAAAACAACTGCACTCAATTATTCGCCGGAACACATTAGCGGGAAATGTGTCAGTAGTGCGGTTCGTTCATCGATGAAAAGTATCGATTTGTAAATCTCGATTTGTGTTATCGTAATTAAAAATCGGTGTTACAAAACTATTTAAAATACCAAGCCTTATGTTTAATAAAATTAAAGACCTGACTCTCTAATAACATTTTTAGGCATTTTATATATTACGACGAATGCAATGACGTATCATTTATTAAAATCAGTAAAGTCTAAGAGTGTTTTACGTGCGTACATAGAAACGGAGATACGAGTATAAACATGCTTACAGGTCTAATACAAAGCGTAATACATGAAAATGTGTTCTGCATTTACACAGTAGAACTAGATACAAGAAGGTTATATTTTAACGTTCGTTTTCAAATTGTTATTAGACTTACGAAAATATATAAGATATTGTATTATGTAATTGCATTTCGTTTTAAGAATTGCATCGCGTTTTCCATTACAAGAAAAATAAAACAAATATAAATATTTAAATTTGTTTTATTTTTGAATATTTGAATGATCTCATATATTCGAATGATATCATATATTTTAAAGATCATTCAAGTATATGGTATTAAATACAATAATCGATATTGGTAGTCTTTAATAGGTACCAAAACATTTTTATAGTAACTACACTGCTTTATCGAGATTTTGGTTAAATATAAATTTATATTTTTTCATCGACATATTGCTTATCAAATCCCATCACTACAAGTAACACAATTTATGGCATGTCTTCCTAACGCGCGAGGTGGTGCATTAGTGGAATGCACTTATATCGACCCCATAATACGTACTTTATATGGGGACTGTGGCTCTTATTACATACAACTTATGTTTTGGTTATTCAGAACGTTCAGCCTCGAATTAGTTAATACTTTACCTTACGAAATGGGAAAGCGAACAATCCTACTCAGTCATGATTAAATCTGCTATCTCGGATTTTATAGTAATTTAATAGAAGTATCGGCAAATATTATGAATCTTTTGGTTAGTTCGATTCTGATAAGCAATAATGTGTCAACCCACAAAAAGTCTAATTTGGAGATATTGATGTATTTTATTACAGCATCACATAATTAACAGTATTCAAAAAAATTCGAAGTCATATAAACTAAATAAGTACCGAAAAAAGTTTATTGATTAATTGTTTCGACTTTCAAGTGCATTCCGTACTTTGTAATTTATACAATAATATGAAGTATTTGAAAAACTTACTATTAGATTATATATTAAATACATCAATCTGATTTTAATTCAATATAGCGTTTATCGAGAAATGAAAGAAAAGATGGATATATATTTCTTCAAATATATTTATTAAGAATAGGTTTGACATCTTTAGACGCCATTTTCTCAAAATGAAGTCCGTGTGGCTTGACACAGTATTGCTTATCAGCGTCCAGTTATGGTCCTCCCATCTGTTACAGATGATGACAAGACTGGTTGGTGACTTTGCAATCCAATTCTAGATCTGCGCACATAGTTAGGATTAAATTTTGACTTAACACTAAGAAAAATGACTAACTAAGATAGCTAGTATGTAGAATGTGGCGGTTTTAGTATTTTCCCTGGCGAATAAATATTCACACTGTAAAAATGAACCTAGCAACATTCCTGTATCAATTGTTATATTTACACTGTATATTTTTGCAAAAAGATTTTTCTATTCCTTTTTATTCTCCGATTGTTGAAACATGTTAGTACGTAAATACAAGGCTTTTTGAAAAAAGGGAAACCCACTTAAAAATAGGTACGTAATTTCGTTGACTTGAATGGTACTATTGAACCGATGTTAATCAAAATTCTATGGGGTTAATGGAAGAGTATATCCTCTCGACTTTACCTACGACTTCCAAAAAAAGAGAAGGTAAAAAAAAGGTAAGAAAAGGAGAAATTTTATTATGTATGTTTTCCGATTACTCGAAACGGGCTTGACCAACTTCATTATTTTTTTTTCTAAACGGTAATTCTGCTATTTCTCCCACAGATCCCTTAGATTTTGATCAAAATCGACTCTGTATTTGTTTTAAAAATCAAAATAACCAGAATAAGTATATCTAGTAAGTATTTATAGTATATTATTGTGTAGGTTTATGCAGGTTTATTTTATAATTAATAAATAGTTATTTCGCACATCCCCGCACTCAATAAAAGAATTCCTCTAACCGTAAGGTTATCTGTACGAGATTGCTTATAACAATAAGACTACCTTCACATGCTCTCTGTTTATTTGTATTTTCCTTATTTTTTTTTTTTTTTTTTTTTGTATTTAACATTTGTGTGCAATTAAGTTTAAATAAATAAAAGATAAAAAATTAATATGTCATCCAGGTAGGTTAAATTACGTTTCAAGCTTTTAAAGTTAGTTCTCTTTTTTAAAATAGTCTTGTTAAATATTCAAAATAGATATGTTACCCACCATTTTAAATATCTCTTTTGCTTGCTATTTTTATTGGTCTAAATAGCTTTACCTATATACACAAAGAACCTATATTACATAGAATGGAAACTACCTTTAAACGGTGGGCCTGTTATTTTTTTTTTATTTTTTATTTCTATTATCTAAACATAACCGTAGACAATTCTTATTATTTTCTAATTACTGGTATACAATAACATAATTATATTAACCTAGTCGACCCGGCAAACTTCGTACTACCTAAACCTTTACCGGACTTTACGGCGATCGTTTTAATTTTTTTTTTAATTTATTTCCTTATTTCCAAACCACCCTAATTTCGAGGAGATTAAAAAAATACTCTTGAAATATTTTACAGTTTTTACGTTCCAATATATTTTACATATATGATTCAAAAACACGATGAAATCGTGAAAGAAACATTCGAAACCCAATCCAAGCCTGAACCGATTTAAAAAGATCTTTCTAGAAACATCAAATGTTTTCCATAAAATACCTTTACTATGCAATCGTCTGGACTACGGGTGTAATTCAATGTATCGTTATCAAAACTGAATAACGAACTCGCATCTTGTCCGGATGCTGTGGTTTGTGTGGACGACATTACTAATGGTTCTCGAAACATACATCCAATTAATACGTGGAACTAAACTGCTTCTACAGTCTCGCTACACTTCCAGGTGTATACAATCGGCATACACACTCATCTATGTCGATTTAGTATTTGTTTGCGATATATATACCTATAAAGATGTATTAGATTCTCCAACAGGTTCTCTGAAATCGTTCAATCAATCAAGGATGCAACTTCGTCGAAACGTCGGACGATAAAGACGTTATTATTACGATTAGCTATCGCGATAAGACCCGTTCTTTTATTAAATAAATAATGTATTAAATATTAATTTAAATAAATTATGTTCGTTCGGGGCTCGTTTTTCAAAATACTGCAAAGAATCGCCCTTTGCTACTTTTGCACGTTGCTAAAATCATATAATAATAGACCGCGGTCCGCCATTTGATGACCCCTGGTTTTTTCTGTAATTTACAGGTGTGTTGGTGTATAAATGTTTCTACAAGTTTACTTTAAATATATTTCTTGAAGCGAATTAAAAGTATTAAGTAAATCCAAATATTTAAAATATTTTAATTTTCACATTTAATTAAAAATATTTATTTAAATAATACAAATAAGCGATTATGGTAAAGTAGTTCTAAGTTGATGTAAATAAAACGGTTTTCGGGTGAGTCTCAAACATATAAGCAAATTATTTCCATTTCAACAACGTTTTAAATATTTTCAAACGACTTTGAAAAAGGAAGATGTTAACAATACGTAATTTAATTTTTTAAATATTTGGTACCTCCGACTTCGTCATGTTTTAACCGATTTTGAATTTTTGTATGAAAGGATGTGGTTTCAGATACATTCCATATAATTTTCATCAAAATCGGTTCAGCAGTTAAATCAAAGTAACTGGAATGAATACGTCATCCACTAAACAAATTACGTATTTAGCTTTGAAAGCCGTTTTATATTGTTTTCAGTCATTTATTGTTTTCAGTCATTTGTTATTTTAGTTATTACTGAAAGCAATATAAAAGTGAGTTATAAATAAGAAACCACTAGTAGGGGATATTTGAATACCGCATCTACGGAACTCTTGGAGCAAGGATCGACCTCATTAGTGGACGTCCAGAACTCAAATTGAACCTAGAAACGAGTATTTTACTTCGACAATTTTAAAATGAATTAATTTAAGTATTATTTTTAAAAACTACGTATACTGTGTTTTTAGACGTTTTAATATGTTTTATATAGATAGACTTACATACAAGTAATTACAAGTGGATACTTATACTATATGCATATACATACATAAAGCGAAAGATCACCGTCGTCAGGATTAGCCATCTATACTAATATTATAAAGCTGAAGACTTTGTTTGTTTGAACGTGCTAATTTTAGAACTACTAGTTTGAATTGAAAATATATTTTTGTGTTAGATAGTTTATTTATTGAAGAAGGCTATAGCCTATATTACATCACGATACAATTCATAGGAACGAAGTGGTAACCATAAACGCGAGTGAAACCGCAATTGGCAGTTAGTGATTATGGTTGCCATCGGAGAATAAGATAGCACTTTAAATTGTGTGATTACCCTTCAATTTAGTATTAGAAATCAATCGTAATTAACAACAACGTTACACGGAACAAAAGCGATTCCTGGAATTCGTGGCACGCGCACGATGACGGTTACAAGCTGAATGCCGCCAACATGGCCGCGTTAACCATCGACACGACGCTCCGCTAACTGTCGACAATTACGAGTCGTTGTCAAATCTAGTTCTAAACAATTGGCGCTACGAGTGCGCCTTCAAAATAATACAAATAAAACTTAAGTATTAATATGAACAAATAATTCTATTAAAAAATAAAAATGAAATTAAAAATAACTATATTAAGCCTAAGTAACTATCGATTTCACAGTAAGGCAAGGTGCCCAAAACACAGACGGCATTACCCCTTTGAGTGGCCAGCCCTTCGATCACCTGTAGTTTACCGACATGGGAAGACAGCTCTTTGTAAAACTTCTTTGCTTCCTCGCCCCAGGGCCCCATGGTTTCAACGGCAAACGACACAAATGCGAAACTCCTTTCAATGTTTTTGGGCCGCTTGACATTTTCAGAAATAATCGTGACATTTTGACTTAACATATGGTTCATTAGAATAGGACGCAAGAGAATTATTTTAGAAAATGCGTACTACAATATACTTAAATTCATAAAGGGTCTTAACACATGTGTTTACGTTAAAATGTCGTGACGTGGCATGTTACGTCGTGGTAAGACGATGCGACGTCACATGTATATGTGTTTTCGAGGACAATCGAGTTTCTTGCCAGTTCTTCTCGGTAAAATCTGCGTAGCTTCCTTATTAATACGCAAGAACCTACTTGTATAAATTATATTTTGATTGTTTTGGTGGTTGGGCGAGAATTACAGTAATAATTTATGCCCTCAGTATTTCATAAAAATTTACATAAGTTGTTTCTCATCGCTTGAAATCTAAAAGAATTTACTATCAGTGCCTTATTTTTGACAATCACCTTATTTTTGACATACATAGGTAACTGTTACCGGATTACAGAGTGGTTTCGTACCAATTACGTAAGTAAATCTTACAGGTCATTGAAATAAAACTATTTTAAACGGATTTAAATCGCGTATATTAACTATTTTTATCTGTCTTGTAAATTTTTTATCGATTATCGCTATTACAAAACATATTTTTAATACATATTTTAAACTTAACATAATTTATACTATTCATATTTAATATAACGGGTCTTATCGTGATAACTAATGGTAGTAATACCTTGCCCGACGTTTCGACGAAGTTAAATTCGTCGTAGTCACGAGCTGACTGTCGAAACGTCGGGCAATAAAAAGATATTACTACCATTAGTTATCGCGATAAGACCCGTTATATTAAATATGTATATTTTAATACATATTACATGCATTTTGTATTGTTTTTTTATTCGCATTAAAAGTAAATAAAATCCGCATACTCAAAATCCGCATTAAAACCAAATTTTAATTCGAATTATTTCCATAGACCGTATTAAAATAAAAATTCTACATACATTCATAACATGATACTCAAATAAGCTCTAGACATACTTGACTGGTGCTTTCATTAACTTCATAGCATCAAAATGACATTACATAACTTGCTAACATTCATATTAATTCACAAACTATCTAAAACCATAATTGTATGCTCGCTACATTTTAAATGGTGCTTTACATTTAAATATAATATAAATCCGACTAGAATTTCAAAAACGTCTCCTTTATAATAATACACCTTATTGTTATTTTAATATAAGTTTAGTATTTAATAATGAAATGAAATGTATTTTATTGAAATAAATAAGATAATAATCTAATTAAATAATAGTGCCCCGTTTAAAAATAGGCATTCTTCTATCTTTCTCTCTCTTTTCCTTTTTATAAACATTTAAAGTAAAAGTAAAGTAACAGCCTGTAGATATCCCACTGCTGGGCAAAGACCTCCTCTCCTATTAAGGAGAAGGCTTAGAGCTTAATCCACCACGCTGCTTCATTGCGGGTTGGCGGATATACATGTGTCAGAATTTCTCCCGGCACATGCAGGTTTCCTCACGATGTTTTCCTTCACCGCCGAGCTCGAGATGAATTTAAACACTAATTTAGCACTTGAAAATCAATAGTGCTAGCTGGGGGTTTGAACCCGCGATCATGGGTTGAGATCGATGTGTTCTAACCACTAGGCCATCTCGGCTCACATTTACTTACTCTAAAACATTTTTTCTTATTTTATCTTCAATAACTCAAGATTGTACAGGCTGCCTAACTGTCATAATTGGACGCTGATAAGCAATACTGTGTTAAGCCACACGGACTTCATTTTGAGAAAATGCTGTCTAAAGATGTCAAACCGATTCTTAATAAATTTGTTTGAATAAGTTTTTAGCTGTGTTTTCTTCTCATTTTTGATAAAAGGTAAAATGAATTAAAACCAGAATTATATATTGGATATATTATCTAATAAAAAGTTTTTCAAATATTTGAGGTTATTGTAAAAATTGCAAAATATGGAACGCACTTGAAATTCGAAACAATTAGTAAAGAAATTTTTTTCCGCACTTATTTCGTTTCTATGACTTGATTTTTTTTTATAATGTTAAATAGGTATTGCGGTATCAAAATATATCAATATCTCCAAATTTAACATTTTGTGGGTTGACACACTATTGCTTATCAGCATCCAATTATGACAGTTTTTTTAAACAAATATTTGATCAATTATCATAATCCCATATAAGTCATTTATTTCAAACGTAAAAAAGAATAAGTCCATCTTTTGATATTATAATAATTTCGTTAAACGTATGTTTAAAATGACTAGGTTAAAACTTTAACTGAAGGAAACAATAACATATGAGTAATTCAAGAATATCTTAATATAATATCTGCGTACAATCTTTTTAAGTTGGTTTTATTTGTGTTGAATAAACCAACATAATGTATAATTCATATTTAATATAACGGGTCTTATCGCTATATCGGGTTATATTAGATTAGCTGAGTCAGCTCGTGACCACGACGAATGTAACTTCGCCGAAACGTCAGCCAATAAAAAGGTATTACTACATATATTATATTAAATAAGAATATAATATAAGTTATATTAAATAAGAATAGTATAAATCGCGAAAGTTTAAAATATATAATAATGTTTAATTTCGTTATTTGCTGTAAAGACTTTGAAACATAAAAAACATACAATGCAATGAATAAATGTAATATAAAATAGAAAATGAATTAAAATCCTAAGTGAAAACAAAATAAAAAAATACTATATTCGACAGTGTCATAAAAAATTCATACCCCATTGCCCCACTTAATAAGCATGGCAAAAGTGTCCTCAAAACAAAAGGGCTACATAAAAATAGCCCTCGAAATTTCATTGCGCCTGATCGTAATGATTCACGGTAGATTTAATTCATTCGCGGCCTGAAATACTTGTTCAGGTGACGAAAACATCGGAGCGACAAATTGAATGAGCCCCGTGGGGCATGAAATGGCAAAAATAGAAAGCGTATTTACTGTGGCATTCGAAATTTTCAACTTTCAATACATTTTATGTACATATTTGCCCCATAGATTGATTTTTTTCTTTATTTGTATATTGTTTCCATATAGTTAATTAGTAGTCTAAATGTTTTGTTTTTATAAAAAAATGCAGCTTATATTTGTAAGAAATTAACATTATTTTTTTTTTACATTTCTCGAAGTTAGTTTCACGGTCCACTAATTATTTTATTCTTTGAGATTTACGACATATAATTAATACTTACTATTTTAAAAATATATTTTCAAATCATTGACACTATCGAAAAAAACTCGATTCTGTATATTTCATTATGTGCCTCATAATTAAATATTTAAGATACAAGCATATATTCTTTAAATAAATATAAGTATATTGTTTAAAATTGAAATAAATGTAGTTTAATAAAATAATAATGCTCGATTTGGAAATACGTAATTCTTGGCTCCAACAAGCGTAATAATATAAAAAAAAACTGTCTTTTTTCATAAATTTTTTATGCATAATTGTATATTTAAGATAGAATCATGTATCTATATATTTCATTATTTGTTCAAAATTCCACTTAAAACTTACAACAAAAATGTTACACATTTTTTTTGTATAAATAAAATTCCAAAAATACAACATACTCACAGCGTTTGAATTTATTAAAACCGCACGTTCTGGATGTCCCGAATGGTTTGTTTAAGGAGCTCTCTTGAAATTTCCTTGAAAAATTTTTATACATAAAATATCCCTATTAAAGTGAAATGTTCTGTATATATTCAGTAAAGCACTTAAGAGTCACAGCTGAATATTGAGGTAATGCACGTTGTATTATGTAGCACCAACGCTTTACATTTTAAAATTTTCAGAAATAGTTTGTCCTTCGCTTCGACTAAAAATTTCCGTCGTGTGCGTCGAGAGCTCGCACATAAGCTTGAAAATTCTTAACTTAAGATAAAATACAGAAATTATTATCTGATATTTAGGTCAAAAAGTTTTTAAGTAGTCTAAATTAAATTTTGCGAACTTTTACTAAACTTTGTAGGCGGTCCGCAAACACAGACAATTTTGATCCATTTTCCTACAACCTACACATTATTCTTATCTGTTTGTGTCCAGAAGCAACTGAATATAAACAGTGGCAACGTCTGCGCAGGTTGTGGTTGATTTCATATTTGACGACCAAAGTAGGTACTTAATCGATTTTTATAAAAATTTTATGGTACTGTATTGAAATATATTGTTTCAAATTAAAAAAAAAAAAAAACAAAGTCGATTAAGATCTCACATAATTCTAAAGTAACGAATATTAAAAAATATAAGATAAAACATACACTACCAATTGAGAACCTCCTTCAAGGAATTGCGTTGTTCCGCACACGACGCAACACGGCTACGGGCTTACCATCGAAATTGTATGGCGACTACTGGCGAGCAACTGGTAGGATGTGCGTACAGAACACGAATCGTCAATAGCCTGGTGTAAAAAAAACGGTAGGATTCCTCGGCGCGATAACGTTTTACGACATCGTAACGTGCCACGCCGCGACATCGGGTCGTGGTTGTATTTTAGCTGTTACTTGCGTTTGACGCCAGTTAAAAAAGTATAGCTTTCATTATTTTTTACTCTAGCACTCGTGTGTCGAGCTAAATTGTTTCCAGCTTTTAATTACAATTCCAACTTCAAACAGCTCGATCACGAATAGCTTAAAACGGAACGTAACTTACTTCGCGTTTTGATCAGTGGATGTTGAATTCGTTTCTTTTTCTTAGCTGTCCTTCTGATTTTATGGCAAATTTAGGGCGCTATTTTAATACTTAAAATAGTAGCCCCAAATAGTAGTATTATAAAATAAATAGTAGTATTATCGAAATAAGCTTTTTCTGTCTTGAATGTGTAAATCCGCCACGATTTAGCCCACCTATTTTGACTATGCCTTGGTCTTTTAGTCTTTGGTATTTTTTTGGTACATACGTATTGATTCTTTATTTTTATTGATACTATTTTATTTAGATGCTTTTAAATAATTAAGTTTAAATCCTTTATTGTAGTCAAGATTTTTATTGTTTAAAATTTTATTAAAAGAAATATTTAAAAATGTAGATAACACCATTTAATAATTGTTAATTTGAGGAAAAATTGTATTATTTAATGTTTACCTTTCCTACTTGAATCGGATATTGTTCAATGACTCATTGTTTTCAATTTTGTTTTCGCTTATTTTTTCACTTTATTTAGTAATTAAGATAAATAAAATTTTTAAAACAAAAGAAGCCTATGTTATAGGCTATCTGTAAGTGAAAGTCGCGTTAAAATCGGTCCAACCGTTTCAGAGATAAGCCGGAACAAACAGACAGACAGAGAATTTTTTAAATGTGTTTTTTATGTAAGTACCATGTATATTTTCATCAAATTAAATCAAATTAATAGCTTATAACAAAATGCATATGATTGATTTTTGATTGTTTTTCAATGTTTTCATTTACCAATATAAAAAGTATCTGCGGCGTCGTGTCTCGTCTTAGTTCTCTGTCCAAAAAATAATCTGTAAAAAATAATGAGAGAAGATATAATAGTTTGTTTCGAGACCAAACAGTCGCAAGCACATAATATCTTAGTTCTAGATACAGCGGTTCATCACGTAACGAGGCTTAAAACTGAACGTGACTCGCCCCGTGCGCGCTTAGTGCAGTATTTGATTTAATACAGATTTAGATTTCATTAAATGAAATTATATCTATGATGCATTTTTACGTCATTCGTGTGGATACATAGCTGAAGGAAAATAAAAAGATGAATCGATAATTGTTATTGTTTAAAAAATACGCCTAAAATATATGGACGCTGATAAGTAATACTGTGTCAAGCCACAGGGGACTTGATTTAGAGAAAATGGCGTCTACAGATGTCAAATCTATTCTTAATAAATTTGTTTGAAGAAGTATATATCCATCTTTTATTTTCTTGTTTGATAATTGTTAGATTTAATTAAAAGCAGATTAATATATTTAATTCATTAAAAAGTTTATCAAAGATTTGAGGCTATTGTATAAATTACAAAATATCGAACGCGCATGAAATTCGAAACATTAAATTAAGAAACTTTTTCCGTACTTATTTAGTTTATTTAACCTAATTTTTTTAACAATGTTATATAGGTAATGTAATATCAGAATACATCAATATCTCCGAATTTGACTTTTTGTGGATTGACACATTATTGCTTATCAGCATCCGTATATGTGTACAAATGTCTTACATAAATTTAAAGGATTTCATGCATTTATAACGTTTTTTCAGGATTCACGCTACATACATATTCGTTGAATTTTCTTAACCATTGAAGGTCCAAAACGCGTAAAAAGAATTATAGGCTAATATTATACATATTTGATGCAGTTGTAGGTATATTTTTTATTTATTATTGTTTCTATTTATTAACAAGCACACAGTTCACCAGAATAATACTAGGGAAGGAAACGGTGTTAGGAAGGGATGAGGGAGTCAGGGTGTACATATGGTAGCGTTTATATCATAGATTATAAATAAATAAAAGTAAAAAAAAGTAAAGTAACAGCCTGTTAATATCCCACTGTTGGGCAAAGGCCTCCTCTCCTATTAAGGAGAAGGTTTTAGAGCTTAATCCACCACGCTGCTCCACTGCGGATTGGCGGATATACATGTGCCAGAATTTCTTCAGGCACATGCAGGTTTACTTACGATGTTTTCCTTCACCGCCGAGCTCGATATGAATTTAAACACTAATTTAGCACTCGAAAAATCAGTGGTACTAGCCGGGTTTGAACCCGCGATCATCGGTTGAGATCGACATGTTCTAACTAGGCCATCTCGGCTCATAAATAAATACGTATAGTTTTTTTATCTTCCTTTATAAGATAATGATTTCTCTCTTTATTGGATACTCTGCAAGAAATGTTTAATTAGACATAACACCACCCGTTGTACTACACAATAAGATTACATATGTAAATATTGTCCTATACTTTATTCTTGTGGTGTATATATAAGTATATACACATAAATAAATAAGATAATAACGGTATTAAATAACTTAGATAATCCTAACAAACAATAACAGTTTATTTTTTTAAATTTATATAAAAATGTTCAATTCCGCGTTTAATATACACTTGTCTTAAAACGTTATAAAGGTATCTCCGTAAAACTAAGACAAACGATAAACACCGTATTTAAAAAAAATAAGTAGAAACACCTACTTGTGTTCGGTTAACGTTCTCGTAACGAGGTATTCCGTAAAAACATTACTTATATAAACAGACGAAAGCGTTTAGGGAAAATATATAATTAAAAGCGGCACACGATTTATATTTCGAACACTGAATAAATGTTTTCTTTTTACTCCAAGGTTTTATTCTTTTCATATTAACGCATTATCTATACTTATATATTATACAAGTAAATAAGTTTGTATGTATGTTAGTTTATATGTAGAAGTTTTTCTCCGAAATTACTGATCCGATTCGAAAAATTCTTTTTGCATTGGATAGCCTATTTATTGATGAAGGTTATAGGCTAAATTACTTCACGCTACTATTCATAGCAGCGAAAGACAGTAATCATAAACGCGAGGGGTAGCTAGTTATTTATATAAATAAGTATCAATATTTTGTGAAAGTGAGGTACTGCCCCGTTCGAGCTCAGTGGGTTAACAAACCAATATAAGTACATAAACAAAAGTTAAGACATTTACTGTCATACTACAAAAGACGCAATTAAACCATGTTCATCACGTGTCTAGCTAAACAGTGTTTAAAAATTAAACATTGCTTAAAATATCCAAATTGCTTAACAGCGAATAAACTCATGAAAAACTTATTGACAAAATGTTATACGTTACATTTGACAGCAAAAATAGGTTTTAAACATCTATTAAACTCACTTAAACGTATGTTAATCTATATCTAAAGCATGTTTGACTCAAAACTGTGCTTAAGCTCGGATTTGTAGTACGGTTTTTTTTAAACACGCGTTTAACGCCTGTTTAAATCTTTTTTAGTGAGGCAGTTAGTGCTTAACGTATTCAATGACATCTAAGTAAGTTAATAAGTATAATATTACATTGTGTAGGAGGCACGAACGTCTGTAACTGTCACTTTATGTATGAAGATTTATTAATACTAAGTATACGAACATGTCTTATATTACGTGTTAAATTTGAAGATAACCATTTGCTTAACGGTATTATGTCTAAGGGGGCAAACAAAATTAAAATAGACTTACTGCCCCTCGAGGTTGCACTCACGTTTATAGTTACTGCCTCGTTCCTATGAATCGTAGCGTGATATAATATAGCCTATAACATCCCTCAATAAACGGGCTATGAAACGTAAAAATAATTTTTCAAATCGGATCATAGTATCAAAGATTATACTCCCTACATACAAACAAATTTTACCTCTTTCGTATCAGGGAGTTATCACTACAGATTTTAAAAAATATTTTTGATTTAGATAGCCTGTTTGTTGAGTCAGGTTAAAAGGCTTTATTACATCTCGCTATGACTCATAGAAGCGATGCAATAGCCATACGCGTATAATAAAGAGCATAATAAAGTATTAATAAAATAAAGACAGGTTAGATTTTGTATGTTGTAATTATTATGGCCGAGATGGCTTAGTGGTTAGAACACGTCGATCTTAATCGATGATCGTGGGTACAAACCCCGGCTAGCACCGCTGATTTTTCAAGTGCTAAATGAGTGTTTAAATTCATTTCGAGCTCGGCGGTGAAGGAAAACATCGTGAGGAAACCTGCATGTGCCGGGAGAAATTCTGACACATGTATATCCGCCGACCCGCGGTGGAACATCGTGGTGTTAATAATACTATTACTACTAAACTTTGTATGTGCGAAGTAAATTCCGGCACCACTGAATCTATTTTAAAAATTATAGTACCATTTGAAAAGTAAATTGATCTAAATATTCATGGGATATATTTTATTTATATATGTACATTATTATTAAGTAAAACCTATAATGATACAAGCGACTCCGCGAGCAAAACTTAGTTATTATCATGAAGCTAAAAAGTTGGTTCGTTTGTTTGAGCTCGCTAAGGAATAGTTGAATCCTAACAAGACATTTCCTTTCTAAAAATTGAACCGAAATAAAAAGAAAAAGACGTAATTTCGTTTATTTGAATCACAATAACTAGAATATATACGTAATTCTGAACCTATTTTCAGGAAAATTCTATGGAACTAATACCAGAGGTATACCCTTTCTAAAAAAAGGTTTTAAGAATTAACCTTCATCGAGTAATCATAGTACCTAACTTATATGAAAAAAATCCCAGACGAATTGAGAACATACTTTTTAGAAAACAGTTAAAAACAAAAAAAAATAGCGTTTATTAAAAAATATTTTTATTAAAACCACGGCAAAACCGAGTGCAGAAACTCGTATAGAATAAAACAAAACAAAATTACAAAATATATGTACATTAAGCAAATTCCTTCTAACAAAATAAATACATTTTCCTCTAGTTGCAGGAATATGATGGAAACGGGGAAAAACATTAGGTATTTCCCTTAGTCAAAGTAATGTTTGCAACTTCTGGTCTTTGGCCTCAATATAGTGAAGAAATTAGGTGTCTCTGCCACTGGCTTACTTATCTCATTAGCATTTTTACCTACATAGATAACGCTTGCAATTTTTATGTCCTTATAAATATATAAATTACTAACTTAGAGTGTACTAATTAAAACATATCCGCCTTTTATGTGAATATATTTTAACCCAATTTTTCACTATTCCGAACTATTTTTTAATTTGCATACCAACCTAGTCCTAACAGTTATAAATACAACAAAAATAAATGCTAAATTGGTGCAGCCGCTCTGAAGCGACGTACTTACATACGATCGGCAATAGATTTTTATTCGTATTTAATATAACAGGCCCAATCGCGGTAACTAACGAGTCACGAGGTGACACCACGAATTGTGACCACGACGAATGCAACTTCGTCGAAACTTCGGGCAATAAAAAGGTATTACTACCATTAGTTATCGCAATAACACCCGTTATATTAAATATGAATAGTATAAATCGCGAAAGTTTATAATTTATAATAGATTTTTATTTATATAAATTACGAGCTGTTTCTCGCGTTGCCCGCGTATATTTTAGAATTTGATGGAAGTAATTAGTCAACTGGTAAAATACCCGCAATTTGTACTGAAAATTTTTCACCTTTATATTTCAAGAAATTATTTTTCTCCATTAAACTAAACTACCGCACTGCACCTGATGGGTTAATATTTATACGTTTTGTGCTTCATACTTCACAGAATAAAATTTTGCTTATTAACTATTTAGCTCTTCGCCCCCGTTTAGGAGTGAAATATCGAAAAAACACTTGTATAATTCATTCCTATGTCGTTATCGAAATACGCAAGCAACATTTCAGCTGAATAGATCTATACCAGCGAATTCTTTTCCTTTTCAGATTTTATTCTCCTGTGTCTCTATAAGGGTTTATTTTCAAATTTTGGTATAAATTAATTTGGTTATTGCCAAGTTTAAAAATTATCGGTCAAAATAAAATAGATCTTCTCGATACTAACTTCAAATTGCCCCCCACCCCAATACGGGATGATACTGTCATCCAGAAATATGTGTATTATTTTTAAGTAAATACAACCATGGAATAATATTTTCTGTACAAACTTTTTTAACCCTTTTTCATTCTTATAGTCGTGAAATATAGACAAACACTTTCTTAGTAAATGCTTACAACCTAAAAAGAAACTTCTGCAAATTTCAATTTTTTAGCCCCAGTGGTTTATACTCTCTTTTGATATATCAGACAGTCAGGACAAGTGATTATATATGTATAGATTTGAATATTTTACAGCATTTCTTTTATTGTAAAAACTTTAAAATTTTTTTCAACCAAATAATAATAGTACAAATTCAATGGCGTATTTATCTGTGTATAATAAAATAGGTAGGTAGAATTATAGTATTTATTTTTGATGCCACTAGGTTTGAAGTCGTTAAAAAATTATTTATTCCATGTACCATATCTTCTGCACATTTTGTGGATTTGACAAATGAAAAACCCTGTTAGCTTAAATTAAATAAGAAATATAATAATTTATTTTATATATTTACGTTAATTTATATCATAGCCATCAGTGGAGAAATAATAAACGCCAGTCGCATTACCAGGGTTCCAGAAACCAGCGATGGTGACTTCGTTGGCGGAACAATAACCTTTTCTGAAGGATTTGTATGTATCACATTTCCACGCTAAGAACCAATTCGGATTACGGACTGTCGACGTCCAAATATCAATACAAGCTCTATGATTGCACTTAGCAGCTTTTGATGAGTCAAAAATACCTGGTATCAAAGGAGTTCCACATTTCGGCTGGCTCTGACCTTTCTTATTGACGAAGAAGTCTATGTCTCCCAAAACGCTGGTCGTTCCCAATCCGCCAGCATTACAATGGTAAACTTCGACGTAGTCAGCCACACCAGACCTGACCTGTTCCTGGATCAAGCTGTTCGAAAAGCAAGGTCCAGCTGGATCCAAAGCTGTTATTCTGGAAATTTTCGTACCAGTATTGTTGTAGAAGATTTCGCCAGCTTGGCCTAATATTTGACCGCCCAAGCTATGGCCAATACAGTGAATATTCTTAGGAGAAATGCCACCTTCTTTCAAACCAGTCAACATTTGAGCCAACGCTTTCCCAATGTAGTAGACGTATCTGACTGATCTTTCGTAACTCTTAATGTTGCCTTGTCTGTCGTTCGTGTACTGGGAGTGGTCGAGAATAATTAAGTAGCTGTTTGGATAATTTCTGAACGTATCTCTAACGCGGTCTTCTGTCCTTTTGTTGATGTTAGATTTGAAGCCACCGACGAAGATAATCAACTTTTTCGTTTTATCAAATTCGCTTAATGAAAGTATTCCCTTTGCAGCGTTATCAATTGTGAACGTTTCCACATCGTTTCTCGGAAAGTCATAGAAATAAACGTCTATGCCGCTTACGTCTAAGTTCAGTGTTCTGTCGTGTTCACCTGTAAAATATAAAAGTAGCTCGATAAGTTTTCGTGATTTTTTTTCTTAAATATTATAATGCTGGGAGCACGCCACGCTAATGCAATAGATTATAATAACGGTAAAGACAATATTAATACTATAAGGGTAGACGAAGAAAACTCGCCGCCGGCGAGGGCGCGTGGTACACCAGTCAGCTCGTGGCCACGACAGATGCAGTTTCGTCAAAACGTCGGGCATTAAAAAGGTATTACTACCATTAGTTGTCGCGATAAGACCCGTTATATATAATATAAATTGCGAAAGCTTAAAATATATAGTAAATAAAAAGCCAAACAATGTAATGAATAAATGGTAACAGATAATTATGATCACAACAATTTATCTTTAGAAAAAAAATAAAAGTTCGCACATTTCACTATATATTTTTTAACGCAAACAAAGATTCCATGTTTACAAATGACCTTGTCAACTTGTCCCGTATTAACATTGAATCGAATGTGATACAGCGTTGGTTTGTTGTGTATTTGCATGACAATATGTTGATGAATTTTGCAATGGAAATGTTGGTATTTTCACCGAGGACCAATCAAAGCCGTACAGATTTCAGCAGTGGTCTGATGTGATTACACAAGGATAATGTGATTTTTTTTTTGCTTATTTTTTATTATAACATAATATTAATGATCCATTCAAATATATACATGATTTAATACTGATTATATAATAAAGTAAAAAGCTTTAGGATCAACTGGACATTCTAGCTAAATTATTAAAATAACCTTAAAGGTAAACAGCTTCGGGCAACTGACATTAACAATTGAAGCACAAGTGTCTTTTAAAGTAATTTTGATTAAATTAATAAATCAAAAGAAATTTCAATAAATAAAGTATTTTTTTGTTAATAGTATAAATCTATTTTTATTAACTTATACCCGAAACTAAAATTGCCAATTTTCTAACATTATTTTTCATTATAAAAATGATTCAGTTGAATCATACGATCGATAATTTCTTATCTCTGACTCTTGTGTGTTTAGAAGTACGCAATATTTTTCTGTTAAATAAGACTAGTTAAGAAACATTAAGATTACTTTTCAAGACTCGATAGTTTGATTGAAGTAGGTTAAATTTTTGACTAACTTTCTGCGCGCGACTTTATCTGCGAAAACTTGAAATAAATAAAATTTCTGAAAAAAAAATGTAGCTCAAATTACTTGTAATAATATCAGCAAGTTGCTCAGCTGGAACAAACAGACAGACAAAAATTTTTTAAATTGTGGTTTTGATATAAGTACCCTGTATACTTTCATATGCACTTAGTTAAAAGTTGTTAATTTGAAATTACATACAGACAGTTCAATTTTATTTATTATTATAGATAAATGTGTTATTTGTGTTAAATATTTTATCAGTACTTTACTTTAAAACATATCGATACCTCCCACGTAAGTTATTGTAAGCCACAAAAATGCCGTTAGCGTTTTTACTGAATACTACACGAATTTGCATTGCTTAATGCATTCAAAGTGAAAAAATACCAAAAATCTTTTTTTTTTCAAGGAAAATTACAACAAAATACGCCTGAAAAAAGGCGTATTTTGTTGTAACTTTCAAATTAAAACGGATTAAAAGTGCTCTACTGTAAAATTGTAATTTTGGGGTTACAACAACTTACGTGGGAGGTATCGATATATATTAGAATTGAAGCGAATTCTTTAAAAGTCTTGCACTCACAACGTTGATTTTAGATGAAGTTGGCATATCTTAATGCGATAAGTATCAAGATCTAGGTTGCTTTATCATTATGTGAGCTGTGTATAGATTATTTAGTTCTCTATATTTATTTAGATTATTACTTATCTATACTAATATTTAAAAAAGAGGAAGGTTATACCTTCCTTTTTAATGTAGAAAAGCACGACCACGTATACATATATTTCACGAGCGAAGATAGAACCCGCGATCCTTGACGACTATGTGTACGCATAGTGGGTGCGAAACCACAGAGGTACATATAAAGCAAGCAAGTACGCGTATAATGAATATTATTTGTATTCCAAATAATATATACTTTTTTATGTATATAAAACTAACCGCAGTTCCTATAGTAATCACTATTATTGTGTTAAATATACAATACCGTAAACTATACAATGAAATTGAATGATAAAAATCCTTGATTGTTGCAAACACATTATGTACTTATATATAATTTTATATAGCCGAGACCAGGTGACTTAGTCTAAGATCGATGTGTGCTACTACCCCAGCTAGCACCGCTGAGTTTTCAAGTCGTATCCAAACGAATAAGTAAAATTGAACCGTCTGTTTGTAATTTCACATTAAGCTTTAAATTAAATGCATATGAAATTCTGTCGGCCTGACTTTCTGTCTGTCTGATTGTTCCGGCTAATCTCTGAAACGAATGAACCGATTTTAACGGGACAGATAGCTAATGTTATGAGAGTAACATAGCCTACTTATATATATATATATATATATATATATATATATATATATATATATATATATTTATTTATTTATTTATTTTAATTAATAATATGTATAATTTAAGTAGGGAAGGTAAATATAAATATAATTTTTCCTGACATTAATTTCAACATCCAATTTTACAATGCATTTACGACATGTTACTAGAATTGTATCATGCTCAATATTCTGTTGACTCTTCAACTCATGTCAAGTTATTTCACCGTGTAATCGCTTAACTGTCTAATCACAAGGCGAGTTTTACATTTGTAAGTTTTACTCTCGAGAACGATATAAAACAACTAACAGATTCGTCGTATGTACTTTTAAAAGCAGCGAGTCAAAAATAAGGCACTGACGGTAAATTCTTTCAAGTGTAAAGCAATTACAAATTATGTAAATCTTGATAAAAGTCTTAGAGCAAAACTTATAAGCGTAATTCTTGTCTAATAGGAAAGGAAATCTTTACACAGCTGTTGTACATTTACAGAACAGCACGTACCGGTGTACCTGTATATAGATCTATTTATGTATCTCAATTGTTTGCAATTTTATCTATTTAAACCCGCATTATACTCGTTTACAAAAGAAATTGGATAAGTTAAAGAGAACATACGGAATACAGAATTGCTTGTAATAGCGGTCTTATCACTAATAGCGATCTAAAGAAGACAGCCTCGTGTGTAATGAGATTAAAATAACGGTAACAGGTAAGATAAATATATAAAATTTGCACATAACGATGTTTTAAAATTGAATTTTATCAAAATTGGATGTTACTGGGGTGCACGGGCGTAGCTGTAGCTTTCATATGGAAGGGGTTCGTCTAAGGGAAGAGTCTGAAGAAGAGTTGTAAGTTTAAGATGTACAATGGTAACCTAGTTTTTATCCGGGCATAAAACAGATGGTATGAATTTAAAAGCCAATCTCAGCTATTCAGAAATTATATAGAAATATATAGAAAGTATATATGGATGCTGATAAGCAATTACGTGTCAACCCACAAAAAGTGAAATTCGAAGATATTGTTGTATTTTAATACGGCATCACCTATTTAACATTATTCAATAAAAAAATAAAGTAATTTAAACTAAATAAGAACTGAAAAAAAAGTTCTTAATTAATTGTTCCGAAATTCCAGGTCGTTCCTTATTTTGTAATTTATGCAATAATCTTATATTTTTAAAAACTTTTTATTAGATAATCTATTAAATATATCAACCTGCTTTTAATTCATTACAGCTTTAATCAAAAAAGAAAAGAAAATATGGATAAATATTTATTCAAACAAACTTATTAAGAATAGGTTGACATCTTTAGACGCCATTTTCTCAAAATAAAGTTCGTGTGGCTTGACACAGTATTGCCTATCAGCGTCCATATAAAGGAAATATATAGGAATATATACAAAGTAAAGTAAAGTCCTATTAAATTAGTTTTTTAAATCGGTTCATTTTTATTTAAAAATATATATATTTATAATTAGAAATGGGAATCGTTTCCCCAGCCACATAATCCGGAACATTATCTGCCTTACTACAAAAGATTTAAACAGAGGTTAAACGCGTGTTTAAAAAATCCGTACTACAAATCCGCGTCTAAGCACAGTTTTGAGTTAAACATGCTTTAGATATAAATTAACATACGTTTAAGTGAGTTTAATAGATGTCTAAAACTTATTTCAGCTGTCAAATGTAACGTATAACATTTTATCAATAAGTTTTTAAATGAGTTTATTCGCTGTTAAGCAATTTACATAATATATTAAGCAATGTTTAATTTTTGAACACTGTTTAGGTAGACACGTGTTGAACATGGTTTTAATGCGTCTTTTGTAGTATGACAGTGTGTGGCTTAGCAGTAAACGTGACGCGAATAGTACGTTAGTTGGCGTTCATTTTAAGGCGCATCAATGGCATATCCTATAGTTCGCAATTTCGCAGAGCCGGGATATCCCTTATGGAGATGATAGTCTAAAGGTTCACAAATTATCTTATTGTCATACTAACATTCTACATATTATAGTTGTTATTTTAACCTAAACAATTATTAGTATTAGTACTATTTATGTATGAGGCAGGAAATTACATTTGCTAGGTTTACTCTCGTGAACGATATAAAACAATTCTGTAACTATAGGCGTAACTATACCATCTGAGGCCCGTGGCAAATTCTTTGTATGGGGTCTTTCAGTGAAAGTCGTCACGTTATAACTTAATACATATTTATAATGAAATGTCAATATGCGTTCAATAAGATTTTTATTAATAAAATTATTTAAGGCCGGGGACCCTCTCGGTTCAAGGGCCCGTGGCTTTTTGCCAGCCCTACCACTCCATAGTTACGCCCCTGTCTGTAACCAAGACACAGATACGTCGTAAGTAGTTTCGAAATCTGTATATGTCAAAAAGTAGGTACTGACAACAAATTCTTGCAGTCGTAAATGAATGAAAAATAACTTATGGAAATCTTTATGAAAATCTGAGAGTGAAACTTAAAAGTGTAATTCGCACCTTAGATTATGGCTATGTTCCAAAATACAATTCATCAGGAGGATTATTACGGTGAACTAACGCTATCACTCTACGATACATTTTGGGAATTGTTTTGAAAAAAATGTTGTATGAATGTATGAAGTTGTTTAAAAAAATCGAAATCGGTCCATAATCTGCGGAGAAATCGGTGAACAAACATACAAAAAAAAACATATAAACTCTTCCATTTTCGAAGTCGCTTAGAGTCGATAGCGTCAGTCCTAATGACAATTGCATCGACGCTGAATCTCACGAGTCGACGTCTCATTAAATCAGTGGAGCCTAGGGCGGCAAATTTTAGGGGCGACAAGGAAACCAGTTTTTACCCGACTGCACGACGCAAGTGAGGATAATGTATTTATCAGCCGATGTATGTTTGTATGCATGTATGTATGTATGTATGTGGGTTAGTGCCTACATTTGTGGCACTATTTAGACCTAACGCATGGGCCGATTTTGATAATTGATATGTCGTTTAATTCGTCATAACGGCGAAAATAACATAAAATATATTAAGAATTTGAAAAAATCAAAATGACCGATTTTGGATGCTATATTGTGAAAAAAAAGAAAATAAAAATCGACGAACTGTGTTGTGTGGAGTATCGTAGATTAGGTATTTAAAAATGATTTAGGTTTCTTATATAATTTTTCAATCAGAATTAAGGTTTAGAATCTCTAACGATTTATAGATGGTTAGTAACGATTCTCACTTATAGGCTGACCGCAGATGGTCTGGTTACGCAGTTGGTTTTTGATTTTTTAAATCAATTACTGAAATTCTTCTTACAATTTACCTAGTCGCTATTTTAAAGTCGGAAGAATTATGATTGTGAACTAGGAGTTCTAGGGTCAGTTGGAGCGGCAAAATTTGAATAGCCACAACTGCATTAGACGTAGAAAATTGTCAGTTCGAGATGTCATTAGCTCTCACTAATATCTAGGATTGCATTTTGGAACACGCTGTATTTAATTTAGGAACAAAATGTTGAAAGTTAAACGTTTTGTGTCATTTAGACACACGCGAAGTAAAGATAAGCTAAGAATTCCTAGTTTTACACTGCGCAAAGTTAAAATGTCTTTTATGGGGCAAAGTATACGCTTCTATAGTAAAATCCCGGAAACAATATTAAATTTGCCACTTCGCAAATTTTTGTATAAAAAAATCATTAATAGAAAAAGCATACTATTCAGTATATGATTACATTAATGATAAAACCGCGTGGAATAATAGAGCTAATTGTATCAAACAATATTGTAAAAAATATTTTAATAGAGTAACTACTGAGTTTCTCGCCGGCTCTTCTCAGTAGAGTCCACACTCCGAGCCGGTGGTGGCTTCACGTGGAACTGACATCACAAATTTGTAAATTGACGATGCAAAAGAGCTTGTAAAGACCTTTTTAAATAAAGTTTATTTTGAGTTTGAGTTTAAATAATTCGTTTACTTAAAAAAAAAATGAAAAAATTTAAATGATTTGAAGTGACTATTGTCGTCATTGGCAAGCCTTAGTTTAGTATGTACATTTTATGTAACTTTATATTTACTTCTAATTCAATTACTTATTGTTTGTTAAGTCCTTGATGTATACTTCGTTGGATAACGTTCACTACTTATTTAACTTAATTAAATTTAACGACATAATACTACTTATGTATTTAAGCTAATCTTAACAATGTATTCAATAAAAATCATGAGGTTATGTGGCTTGGATGAGGTCTATCTTTTGTAATAAATTATTCTTTTTATATATTTTTTTATGAATTGACTTTAGTCTATTGCTCAATTTGTAATTTTTATAAATGTTTAATACTTTTGTATTAATGATTTCTATAAAGTATTAAGTTTAGCGATTACACAAATAAAAATCATTGGTATTTATTTGTTTTACTTTAAGGGTAATAAATATCATACTTTAATTTGTCTTTAATGTTATATTGAAAACTCTTTATAAGTACAGCATAAAATTAACAATATATTACTATATAAATACAATATCATATATTTCTTATCTAAAGTACGATTAAAGAAATATAATAAATAAACATTTGCAATCAATGTTTTAAATACACTTTAAATCGTACAAAAAATGTAACAATATTAAAAGGTAAACAAAAAATGAAAACTAAAAAACAAATTAAAATAAAATTACAACACTTACATTTAATCAAATTCGAATGTAACGCCAATTGGAAAGGGCCATATTTCTCCAGATCTCCCCGCCCCCAACACAGCGCGTGTCCCAACAAACACAGAAGCACAAACACCGTTATTTTCATTATTTACAACTTCGTGACCAGAATACGACTGACTCGAGTCACTGTCAAGATCGTACTACATATACTGAGATCGGTCATGAGGTAATAATATCGCACCTTATTGAACAATATGATTCATGAGATAATGAAATCTTTGTAAGAATATCAAGGGATTTTACTTTCATTTTTTTATTTTGATTAAGAATATTGCATGTGTAATATTTTCAATAATAAAAATGTTACTGTATTAATAATTTTTATGTTGAATCATTATTTTTTGTAACAATTAAATGAATTATTATTGTCATCTCTGAATAAATGACGTTGAAAAATTGGTGACGTTTAATTTCGCCACGTTCGATACATATACTCGTAGGTACATAAGTTAACATATATTATATTAATACGAAATTTCGTTAACTTCAATGACATATTTATTTCAGTATGAGACCAATCTGAAAGTACCCTTTTCCTAAAATAATTAATAAAATCGGTCCAACCGTTTCATGTAATAGTAAAAATGCATAAAAAATTTCCCAACGAATTGAGAACTTCCATTTTTGGAAGTCGATTAATGGAAAGGAAAGGAATAGAAAGTCACGAAAGGGATATAAGGATAGGCTTTCAGCTTACACATTCGCCATAAAAAAGCCACTGTACGCATTGATACGAGTTACTTTACGCTGATTTGCTATCTGATACACAAGATGAATCATTAATTTTTTTGACATGATGATGATGATGATGATGAATGTACACTTGAGTTTCTTGTCGATGTTTTCCTTTAAATTTAGCACTATTGCCTCTCTCAATAGTAATTTTTATGTCTGATCTAGATTTATTCGACTAAATCCTTGAACTAGCTAAACATCGGATGTTGGATAACCAAAAGCGTGAATCAGTCTCGCAGAAAGGTATTTTGTTTTCTGACTTCCAAAATGTTCACCGATTACAAAAACGGTAGGACCTATTTGGGTATTTTTTTTTTCAAAGTGTATATGGATGCTGATAAGCAATAATGTGTCAACCCACAAAAAGTCAAATTCGGAGATATTAATATATTTTGATACTGCATCACCTATTTAACATTATTAAAAAAATTGAAGTCATATAAACTAAATAAGTACGGAGAAAAGTTTCTTAATATATTGTTTCGAATTTGAAGTTCGGTCAATATTTAGCAATTTATACAATAATCTAAAATATTTGAAAAACTTTTTATTAGATATTACATTAAGAATATCAGTGCGATTTTAATTCATTATAACTTTTATTAAAAAATAATATAAAAGATGGATATATACTTCTTCAAACATATTTGTTAAAAATAGGTTTTATATCTTTAGATGCCATTTTCTCAATATGGAGTCTGTGTGGCTTGACACAGTATTGCTTATCAGCGTCCATATATACCGTCTTCTAAAAATGTTTAAAAGGGTAATTAATATACTTAAAAAAGTTCTGAATGAACTGAGTATCTTTAACTATTTTGGAAGTCATAAGCATACCCTCGTATTCTCTCTCATTATTCTCATTGACTTTTCATCAAAATCGGTTTAGTAGTTTGATTTTAAAATCAAAATAACTGAAAGAACTTTTTAATTCAAGTGAACGAAATTGCGTCTTTGGCTTCTGATGTCGATTCCACTTTCTTTATAAGGCTTGTTATTGTCATATGCAGTAATTTTTAATAGTATGTAAATATAGAATAATACACAGAATGCATAGAATAGAGTAGACATCTTACTTTCCTGTTTACAAATGGGAAAGTAAGTATATGTCTATTTGTTAAGATTTCCAAATCTTTGGTATAAATATAGATTTGATCTTGAAAAAATATTGTGTTGCGATAAATAAAATGCGAAGTGAGTACATGTGAGGGGATGAAAGTTTATAAGTAGATGAAATCACGAGGATCAATTACCTACAAGTACCATATCTTTGCGTAAAAACCAAAGATTATCGCGAGAATACCTCACGAAGCTGATAAGTCATTGTCTCGAAATATCGTCCAATAATTGATACGACCTTATCTGATGTAGCGAACATCAACCCACACGCTGTCAGCTTGTCTACCGTGTAAACAATGTGTTGATTTTACTGTTTTATAAAATACTAGCTGGCTCTCGCAGTTTCACTCGCGTTTATGGTTTCTGCTTCGCTCCTCTAAGCCGTAGCGTGATGATAAGCAATAATGTGTCAACCCACAAAAAGTCTAATTCGGAGATATTGATGTATTTTGATACTACATAGCCTATTTAACATTACTAAAAAAATTCAAGTCATATACACTAAATAAGTACGGAAAAAAGTTTCTTAATTAATTGTTTCGAATTTCGAGTGCGTCCCATATTTTGCTATTTATACAACAGTCTTAAATATTTAAAAAACATTTTATTAAGTAATATATTCAATATATCAATCTGCTTGTTTTCATTATACCTTTTCTCAAAAAAGAAAAGAAAAGATGGATATATACGTTTTCAAACTGATTTATTAAAAATAGGTTTGTCATCTTTTGACGCCATTTCCTAAAAATGAAGTCTGTGTGGCTTGACATAGTATTGCTTATCAGCGTCCATATATGTTATAACCATATATGCAATAACGGGCTAACCAACGTAAAAAGTATTTTGCAAATTAGTCTAGTAGTTTCGAAGCCTATTCAATGCAAACAAACAAACAAACAATCAAATTTTTTCGCTTTATAAATTGATGTAGAAAATACTAGCTTCCGATCGCGGCGTCGTTCATGTAAAAGAAAAATATATAACGGGCGAATATTTTAAACTTATTTTCCATCAGACTCGTACGATACGCGCGCTAGAAATTAATTATACTGTCCTCAAACTTTTTCGCATTTACTAACAATATGTTGACAAAGTTTTATTTATTTAACGTTGTGGTAGCACATTTATTTTATCTTTGAAAGAATATACTCTCAAAGTGGTCTCATAGAATTTTTATCAAAATGTATTCAGTAGTTTGATTTTAAAATAATAAAAATAACTAAAATAATTGTCATGCAAGTATACAAAATTACGTATTCTGCTTTTGAAGTCGGTTCTCCTTTTTTTTCAAAAAGTCTTGATATATCTTAGACTAGCTATGCCTCACGTCTTCACTTCCATTACGCTTCAATCTATCTCGGAAATGTTCGGTACACTTCGTCTTGGCCAATCTCTGCTAGAGCGCAGGAATATAGTCTTGCATATAAGGGACATAATTAAGCTTGCTTTTGAAGTTAGACACAAGAAAGAACGATTTATATTTTTATTGTACTATGTGCAATAGTTTCATCTGCTTGCAATTGACACTTGAGGGCTGAAGTCCTTTTAATAACATAATTTCGTTCTCGACCCACTGCCGAACGATAGTTGCTATATATTTATCTAATCGTTCTTACTTCACCAATATAAATCTTAAGAGATAGATTATCAAGGTAAATATTTGTATACACAATAAGGAAGTTTTTTATACTGTGTTATTCACAATTTCTAAACGTGGATGAAGAAATGAAACCATCATGAGAGCGAACCAATGGAGACACAATCACACAAAATCTTTCTCAACGAAATAATATTTGGCATCAAGACAGAGGAAAATGATTAAAAAAAAATGTCTATATATAAGGGGGGGTTCAAGAGATCTGAACCTTACATCTCCTTAGAACATTGGCTTATATAATTTCTGAATAACTCAGATTAGCATTTAGAATAATACGATCTTACTAAGTTAGAGATAGGGTAGAGTCCTTGGACGGTTCCATGAGAAAATAATAGCTACGCCCGTGATTATCTTATCGTATTAGTTTTCTGTTTTTCCGAACTATTCTAGTCGCGTCTCAAACGTCGCGTGTTAAAAGAAATTTTGAGACAAGTAGAATCATATCGGCTTAATTTCAAAATACTCGTAATCATATTCCATCTGCCTCCTTGTAACTACGTTACTCATCTCCGCGGTCCAAACTCCTCTGATTTAATTATGAAACTTTCGTAAGTAGTTCGCGTTAGTGGTTTTTGTTGTTAGTTTGACAATGACGTTTGTCTAGTTAAAATAATTCAGTTATAAGAGGCATCAGGCTTTGAGGCGAGAGCGCTAACTTTCTGAAGAGGTCGTACCCTCTCGTGCCTGAATCAAAGTTTTAAGGACATTATAGGTTGTAATCCTTTTTTCTTTTAAATAATTTCATTTACTAAAATGTATAATAAATAGTTAATATTAATAATTTTTACTTTAATATGTAATAATTAAATAATAATTAACTATTTAACATCTAGTTGTATTCTGTAATTATTAATGAATTAAGCAAGAAATAAAAGGCTATTTTAATTTTGGTTTATTTATTAAATCCTTTTTCTAATAGGCCTTAGTATATTTTTGTAAGATTAAATATTGTTTTTATATCAATCAATAAATCATATTCCTTATAACATTTTTTATTAAGTCTACTGGAATCCTATATATTAGGTATTGTCACCCGCCATATTTAAAGGAATAGTATCCGCTCGTAGCTTCGCAAGCGTTGTGTAAATAAAAAGTAAATAATGTATTATACAGACTGCAGTAGTACATTACTGTAAAGTTTCATAAAATATGTTCAGCAGCGTTTTGCGTGACATGCAACGAACATCAATCCATCCATTTTTATAAACTGTCTCCTTTACATACGTCTGATTTTTTAAAAATGCGGTCATGGCAACTTTTATTTCAAATTGTAAAATGAAAAGTATTTTGAAAAAAGAGATAATAGCATCTGATTGTTTAACAATTTATTTGACTGCGATCACTTTTAATTTCCCTTTCGTTTAAAAGCTTCTTATTTGATTTGATGTGTTAACATAATAAATAAGTTAATATTGTGATGATGAACATTATAAAGATGGAAACACAAGTTCGTTGTATAAAAAATAAACTTTGACTCAATGATATGAACTTTGGTTTCATTATTTAATGATACCTACACTATTAAGGTCTAAAAACAATAAAACTATTAAAAACTATCACTGACTTAACAAGATTTGACAAATCGTTAAAAAACTGGGTAAGATTCCGTAGAAACATAAAATACACCAGTAGCATTCCCAGGGTTGGAGTAACCTGCTATCGTTACTTCATTGCCCGCACATTTCCCATGGGAAAACTCTTTGTACGAGTCACATTTCCACGCCAAATACCAGCCTGGATTATTAACTGTCTCTGCCCAAAATTTGACGCAAGACTTGTGACTGCACTTCGCATCAGAATCACCGAAACTCGATAGGAAACCAGCGTCACAATGGGGCTGAGTTTTACCATCATTGATAAAGAAATCGGTGTCAGCTAAAACGCTGGTCGTTCCCAATCCACCAGCGTTACAATGATAAACTTCCACGTAACTAGCGACTCCTGATCTCAACTGTTCTTGAATGAACGTATTCGAAAAGCACGGTCCAGCCGGATCTATGCCCGTTATCCTCCAAACTTTTTCTGCTGTTCTGTTAAAATAGCCGACACCTGCATAGCCGAGGATATGGCTGCCCAAACTATGTCCAATGCAGTGTATATTTTGGGATGGGAATCCATGCATTCTCAAATCCACTAGTAGATTTCCTATAGCTGTTCCTAAGTAGTATGAATGGAAAACAGATCGCTCATAACTTTTTAATTTTCCACCTTGGGCTGACGTGTACGCTGAATGGTCTATTATCATTAGGTATATATTTGGTACATCTTTGAAGGCATTTCTGATAATTTCTGATGCGCTTTTGATTATATGAGATTTGTATCCAGGAACGAAAAAAATGATGCGTTTTGTGACATCTAAATTGTAGACTTTTTTAAATGCATCAACAGCGCCTTTGATTGGATAACTCAAATTGTAGTTATTTTGAAAATCATAAAGGTATACTACAGTTTCATTGACATTTATATCTTGAGTTTTATTGTGATCACCTGAAAAAAAAACATTATTAGATAGACATTTTAACTGAAAGTGGCGGGTTGAACCATATCTCAATATATATAACTCAAAGGTAACTGACTGACATAGTGATCTTCAACACCAGCCCAAACCACTGGAAGGATCGGGCTGAAATTTGGCATGCAGGTAGATGTTATGACGTAGGTATCCGCTAAGAAAGGATTTTGATTAATTCTACCCCCAAGGGGATTCAATTCAATTCTTTGGTTAATGGCTTCTAGTTGTGCCAATTAGACACATGTTATTTCGCCAATGTCACGTGGGAACCCAAGGGGATAAAACATGAGTTTGTATGAAACTTTGTCAATTTTAAACCGATCGGGCTGAGACTTTGTATGCATAATGCTACTATGACGTAGGCATCACAGACATCGCAGACGAATTTGCGAGTACCAGCTAGTGCAAAATAAATTTAAAAGGTATACGGGTACTTAGGTATATATTATATAACATGGACAATACGGATTTATGGTAAGTAGTTTTCTCTTATACGTCATAGGGTAATGATATATTGTATTTTAAATAAACACATATATCAGAACATTTTGGTCTATGTTTATTCGTACTGTTAAATGTATATTTTATCTAAATGAGTCAGCATAAATAACAAAGGTAAACAAAACAATAACACATACACTCAAAACCTACTCATAGACCTTTTTAATAAAGGAAATGTTACATACCTATGAACTTTTTTTTTATAGGTTAATCTTAAAAGACTTATCGATACAGAGGTTAAAGACCCCGTCTTAGTTTATGCGGATCTTAATGAAGCTCCACTCCACGATAAGATAGTTTCTATTATTGTTAGTAACACGAGAAAACAATACCATCGCCGTAACAAAGCTATGCTTATCCTGTTATGCATCATACGTATAAGAATTATAAAGACTTTATTAAAGGAAAACATTAACTTTGTATAGACAAAGAGTTTCTAAACGAAATTTATCTTAAACATGACAAATAATTAATTAGGTATGATTGTTTTTAATTAATATTAGACTGTTTACTCAAATTCAAATATATTTCAAAACTTAATTAAAAACGAGTTCTCTCTTCTATCACCAAATATATTTAAGGTGACATAAAATATAATATATTATCATCGTATTTAAAATATTAAAAATATCAATCAAAGCAATGTTCTATTTAAATTAATCCACAATCGATTTAAATCTAAATTTTAATAAAACATATTACCTTCTATATACGACCATACATAGGCCTTGAGGACATACTGACCTTACGACGAAAAAAAATAGCGTAGCAATTCTTTTATGGTTAAAAGGAAAACACATTTTTATAAGCTTAATTAATATCTACTTCAAAAAACTTACACGTTATCCAATCAGAATATAACACAGTTTTAAACGGGCCATAATCAGCGGCCCAATTAGCGTTTACATTAACAAATAGAAATGCACTAATAAATAATATTAACCGCTCCATTGATAAGTCTGTTCGTGTCAGCGGTCACATGATAACTGACTGTTTTGTATGAAAACACATTGACTTTCAAGTTTAATGAATGATCTAAATACTAATATATTTATATGTTTATATTATTCTCACGTAGTTATGTGTAAAATAAATTCACAGGAGCAAAAATATTGTATTGAATAGTAAAATGTTTTGTATTATGTATTGTGTGTAATAGGTAAATACTTATTTAAAGAATTGTTATAGAGACTTAGTAAATTGTGGTCTGAATGGACCACATGATGGGATGTGGATTTAATCCAATCAAATAAACGAAAATTTTCTGGCATCGGCAATTACTGGTAGACATTTTAAAGCACGCAAAAAATAATGGAATCTTACTTATAGTATGAGTCATATCGTCTTTACCAAGTACCAGTAAATAACATCATAATTACAGCACGGGTCGTTGAAAGAAGGCTCTAAATCACCAATTATCAGTTTCAAAGGATCAGGGCTAGTGAAGGTGTGAAGGCGAGGAAAGTCAATTAAAAACTTTTATCGCCTCGACGATTAAACCAGTTAATTACTAGTTACGGAACCAGATTATACGCCATTTTATTTTTCTTCTTTACGAAGGTTTTAATAAATACTTACTTATCTCTGTGACATTAAACATTGTGTTATGTTATTGGTGTCCAAGTTTAAAACATTATACGTATTAATTGTATATTTATAAATCCGATTATTAAAATGTTTTTTTTTTTTTCTATATAAGATAGTCATCGTAAAAGAAGATTAAAGACTAAAGTATATAATTATAATTTGCATTTCAAACATACAAATATTATCAAGAATAAAAATGGGGAAGTAATTACGCTTCTGATTCCCTCACTCACCGTACGAAAGAAAAGTACACTCATTAGCTACTTCACATGTATTTTCTGTGACAGTTTAGCACCGCCCTCATCAAGCCAACCCATGTACGAACTATAGTAATGATTAAAAAACATTTAGTTAAATTTACCGATACATAAAATTCTAAAACCTTTAACCTCAGAAATAAAATTCATAGCAGCTATGTACATCGTCCGAAATACTGACAAATCGTTATAATATTCCCTATATGACCGAACTAATACGGCAGCCGAAATAGCTTTCAGCCTTTGTGTTCCCCGTGACTTAATAATTCAAGTTGCGAGCTCTTTAAATAGAGACAGTCTAGGCAAGGTCCAGTGCAAACATTACAAATATGATGCTTTTATCAAAACTTCATTCAGCAAATAGGGATGCAATTACAAGAAAAATTTTTAGGAGAATACCTACAAAATTTTATACACATTTGTTTACAAAATATTATGAAGTCTGTTTGTAGTAATAGTATATTATGTATTTAGAATATGGACTAAAACATCGTCACACACATTATAGCAAGTTACGATTGATGTCGTGAAACGTTACGCGTCGTGGTTGTAAATGAAAAATTATATCATCTTATTACGATGTATCGTCACGCCGAGGTTTATTACGATGCATGTCGTAGATTTTCACGACGCGATGTCGTAACATGCCACTAGGTCGTAACGACCCGCGGCACAATGTCGTAACGTTTGTTTTGGTTGTAACTTCCGTAAGATATTTATATCTGAGTATTGCAATAGTCGCATCATTTAACAATATTTTCAAAATGAATTATATATGATTACGTTCTACTACGTACGTACGTACTTGACGTTAAAAATCTATACTAATTTCGAACATTGACAAGGTCGTCAGTTGATTTGTTGGTCCGAAGAACTCACCTGTCATTTTCAATTCAATTCAATTCTTTGGTTTATGGCTTTTAGTTCACCTGTCATATTCAATCGCTAGTTGATTGCTAGGCATCAGTAATTTTGTACAAATCGTCGGAATTCTGGATACCAAAATCCATTCTTTTAAAAATTAAAGTATATTATTATAGGATTATAGCTATATAATGTCATTCGTGCAGAACACTAAACACACGAACACAACGCGGGCTGTTCATATACAAAAGGCAACCCCAAATGTCACGCATTTCGCATCAAGGTAAGATTAATGCAGAGACGCGTAACAAAAGCCTGCCAGCGAATATTATAGACCGCCGTTCAGGAAATTAAGTGTATCCCGCAAAATATTACGTCCCACATAATGGATCCAATGTGAATGCCTCAAGAATTTTTTATCTCATATTCGTTCTATAGAAATAAATGGAATAATCTTAATGGAATATTTGAAGTTGCGTATTTCGGATGACGGGAACGAACAATTTGTTATTAGAACGCCGAGGAATGTTTTTACGGTACACGGAAATTATGTTAAAAATATTTTGGCGTCTTTTTTTATTATAAACCATCCAAGGGCGTCTAGATATTTATTTTATATAAAATATAAAGCGGATAAACGAGGCGGCGCTATGATCATTTTTGCACATGGACATTAGCAGCACCAGAGTAGCCACAAATGCGTTACCTGTTCAAAAAGGAATGAGGGGTGAATGGTAGTAAGATGTTGGAGAAGGAAGGGGAATTAGGCTTTCGAGTTGCGACTCACTTAGCACCAACTTCTTAACGCCGATCTTCTGCGAGATAAGTGTTGGGTACAGATAGGCTCTACTTATGTATGCCTGTTCAAGCTACGCCACTGATTATAGCCCTCACTATACAGATTGAGTTGATTATTTAAATTGAAACTATGGGAGGTAGAAAAATTATTTAAAAGTACACGGGTACCGATTATGAAGTTAAGAAAATCTGCATTGAAATATTTGCGCAAACTTTTATTTTGTTACATTTTATTGATGCTATAAATAATGTAGGTCTAGAGAAATAAATATAAATTTAACCCTACATGAAATGTTTGAGTAAAACGTTGAATTTTTTAAACAATTGTTCGAAATATAAAAACCTTGAATACAAAAGTATTTCATGACACTAACATATACTATATTAGACAGACACCGTCTGTGAAACTCACTAAAATAACTTCCATGACATTACTTCAAGTTTAAAAATATTGTGCACTAGCTTTTGCCTGCGACTTCGTTCGCGTTTTCGTCGTTTTTCGAAAAAAAGATGTCCTTCCTCAGGGTTCAGTGATTTTGATGTGACAGACAGATTAACTATCGTAATTTAATAGGGAAATATAATATGTCAATCCACAATACTTGATTTCTATGATTTTTTTTTATTTTATAGGTAATAATGTTAACTTTTTATAAATTAGTGATGAGTGAGAGTATTATAAACGTAAGAGTAAACAAATATAATCAGAATTCTCCGAACTGCTAACCTATCAGGAGTTACACGTGTTATTGTGAGTCAACTATAAAAGATAGACATATGCTGTTGTGGGATATTTTTTAGGAAATTTTATGTAGAATATTTCCGTCATACACGATTTCTATGTAACTTTAACCATTAAGGCTGCATAGGCGACGGAAGCTTAAAAATTGGAGTAAAGTCTCCCGTTTTCCCTTTATTACTCTGCTCCTATTGATTGTAACGTGATGAAGTATACTATAACCTGCCCAGGAGTATGAAGAATAATTGCACTAAGTTTCGTCAAAATCCGTCAAGTAGTTTTTGTTTCTATAAGGAACATACATACAGACAGACAGACAGACAGACAGACAGACAGACAGACAGACAAAAATTTTACTGATTGCATTTTTGGCATCAGTATCGATCACTAATCACCCCCTAATAGTTATTTTGAAAATATATTTCATGTACAGAATTGACCTCTCTACAGATTTATTATAAGTATAGATGAGAATTTCGTAATGTAACTATCTTTTGGTTATAATGTTTCATATAAATAAAACAAACAATTGCTATTAATATATAATTTATTCGCACTAAATTCCAATATAATACATGATTCATAAAACAGTCTACTACTTTCATATTTAACCTTAAATGGTTATAGAAAAATTACATCATTATAAATGGATTAGGTTCACATGAAAAATTTTAAAAATAGGGAATTTTTTTTTATAGGTAAAGGTAAGAAGAATCTAAAAGTATATTTGTCTAAACTATTTGATAGATTTTTTTAAATTTCATTAAATAATCATAATAAGAATATTAGAAATAGGTACAAGACGAGAATCGAAGTTTTGCTCTCAAACTTTCATAAAGATTTACGTAAGTTGTTTTTCATTGCTTTATATCTGAAAAAATTTCCTGTCAGTGCCTTACTTTTGGCATATACAGCTTTCGTAAATAATTACTATATATACTAGGTTACAAAGTTTTTTTGTATCAGTTACGAGAGTAAAACTTACTAATTTAATTATGGCCATAAACTTGTTCTTATAAATACAATGTCAAAATATCCCTTTACATAAAATATCATATAGTAATCTAAATATATATAACTCGAAGGTGACTGACTGATTGACATAGTGATCTATCATCGCACAGCCCAAACCACTAGACAGATCAGGCTGAAATTTAGCATGCAGGTTAATGTTATGGCGTAGGCGCTAAGAAAGAATTTTGATTAATTTTACCCCCAAGAGGATAAAATAGGGATGAAAGTTTTTATGAAACTTTGTCAATTTTAAACCAATCGTGTAATGTACAATGAAAATGTTTATCTTAAAAATCTATCTTTAATGTGGAAGCCATTATCGTCAAAACTAATTCTGCGCAAACGAAGTCGCGAGCACCAGCTAGTTCAATATATAGACATTGTTATCAATACAAAAAATGTATACATATACATAAATCTATAAATATATAAAGCCCAATAGCGTTTTTAACCGTCGAGGGGATGTCAAATTTAGTTAGAGAACTTACTTTTTTATTATATACCCTAATCTTGGAGAAAGATTGTAGGTTAAACCTTCAAAAGTCGAGCTGTAACCGTAATACTGTGTGTATACAGGTTTGTCCAAAAACTTTTGCTCGTTTTTGGACCTCAGGGCAATGCTAGTTTTATTTATTGAGCTGGTAGGTTCATTATGTATATTATTAACATTAAAGTTCGTTTATATTTTTTAATATTTACTATTTTCATTGTATGTGACTTTTATGTAAAGGGACTTTTTTGTTTAATATATCTTATATATAGATATTTCATATACATATATATTTTTATTCTTATCCTTTATAAGTAAACATCAAAAGACATGTAGGTAATACATAATAACAATACTTAAACACATTTTATGTAGTAATTTTCCAATCTAATTAGAAAAAGCATTGTGAATGCATAAACGAACACAATACTTAACATTGACTTACTTTATAATTGAAGATACAAATAGATATACTACTAAAGCTTTCGTATTGGCTAATGCGAAGTACATAAGTTAGACTGTCGAATCGTTTATAGCCAATCGCAACGCACGCTATTACATAAACATAGCCAATCTTTATATTGATATTATACTTTAGAATTCCGGCCACTTTGGACGACGTTGCCTAGCAACCGGCTAGCGAGAATGTGATAGGCGAGAGTATTATTTGGGCTAACAAGTCGATTGTCGTCAATGTTCATTAACCGTGTAGTCTCGCAAAAAGTCAAAAATGAATCGATCGATTCGATTTTTCAAGGTCGTTTAGTAAAAAGAAATTTAGGAAGACACAAAAGAGTAGCTGCAAAATCGAAAAAAACACTCAAAATTGGTAATTTTGTGAGGAAATTGCCACTTGAGATTACCTTTAATCTATCTGTATCTTAAACATATACCTAAATAATAAACAAATTAAATATTTGATACAATTAATAAATGCATATTTATACAAAAAAAAAAAACATTTAATTTTTTTTAATATTTAATATTTTACTTATAACTTAATAAATTAATGAATACATTTTCTAATAATAATTTTATTAGCGTAAAGTGCTGATAATAGATAAACTTCTTCACCCGACTGACTTTAAAGAATGATAATGTTTTTCGAGTATGTGTCTGTTTCTTAAGCTCTGTAAATTTAACTTAATTATATTATATTATAGGTATAAGAGATCCTTTAATTCGTCTTCTATCTTCTATCTTCGTATAGAACTGATATAACTTAAATATAGAAGTAATAGTAACATTACAGGAGGAACACATTCACTGACACGATGTGTTCAATATATCATAAATGGACACACCTGGCGTGTCGGCGGCAGTGAAAGTGTTAAGAAATAAAATTATATACACTTTTTTTATCCGTGTGTATAACATCAAACTGCTGGAACTATTTTGATAAAAAATTTGGAAGTGTTCAAGTCAGATCCTTAGATGGTTTAGTTTTACAATCTGACACAGTAGATGGCGCTGCTAGTGGACGTTACAACGTTTATCGAGACCCGTAATAATAGTATAATTGTCAAACTCAAGATATTAAAAACCTAAATAAATTACAACACTTTAAACTTTTAAGCCACCACTTTAACACAAACAAAAAAGCCGGGTTTTCTAACTTTAAAATAAATAAAAAAAGAATCGATTTTAAAGAAAAACTTTTTTTTTAAACTAAACAGGTTTAACACTAGCAGACGCCAAGCTCCTTTTCAACGCTATATCGTTTAATTCAGTTATTTTCTTCAACAGCGGTGTGAAGAAGCTGCCGATCCATTCTTGAGTACTCCTCTTTCCTGTCACTTCGGGAAAACGCTTTAGCAATTCCTGTTCTAAGCCTTTTAAGTCCCTCATAAGTCTGTAAATAAAAAAATTAACCTTATTGCACTTTATAATATAACTAGCTGGTGCTCGCGACTTCGTCTGCGACGTCTGTGATGTCTACGTCACAGTAGGTATATGCATGCAAAGTCTCAGCCCGATCGTTTCATACAAATTTTCATCCCCTTGGGAGTAGAATTAATCAAACTCCTTCTTAGCGGATGTCTACGTCCTGGTATGCAGGTAGATGTTCTACCTGCATACCAAATTTCAGTCCGATCCGTCCAGTGGTTTGGGCTGTGCGTTGATATGTCTGTATATACATATAAAAGTTGAACGCCCTGTATAAGAGGCAACCGTTACTGAATGATCTATGAAAAGAAATTGATTATATTGCACTGAAATTTGACACGTACAGTTATTATGATGTAGGCATCAGCTAAGATGATTTTCCAAAATTCACCCCAAGGGGATGAAACAGATATCCAAGATTTTTATGGGTAACTTAAAGTTTTTTAATCATATTAAATAAC
Source organism: Hypolimnas misippus (assembly GCA_037950945.1). Lineage (NCBI taxonomy): Eukaryota > Metazoa > Arthropoda > Insecta > Lepidoptera > Nymphalidae > Hypolimnas > Hypolimnas misippus. Next base: position 13,542,353 of record JBBEEQ010000029.1, read on the forward strand.
TTTAAATAAATCCTAATGTTATCTAATAAAGTAAGTAAACAGATAAAGTGAATTACATTCTTTATTCTCTTTAACTTTTGTTTTATAATCAATATTATCTGAAAGGGGATTAAAATAATTTAATAACATAGTAAAATTAGCTTACGAATATGAATTAGCAGTGATCCCCTCCACTTGCACTGGGCTGGTGTAGCAATGCTCCACTTGCCACGGATTCAACCAAGTCGATACTCTAGAAAAGCAAGATACAAAATGACTCTTCATACCCGTCAAAAGAAAGAAAAAATTGAAATTATGACAGCTAGAGAAATTTGTTTTAAGGTAGCATATCATAGATTTTGAAGTTAGGAAAGATTTCAAAGATTTGCGGAATAATTATACACGACTTGGGAATCTAACCGGTAATTAAAAAAAAACACATTTTTTTCTTATATTATTATTTCTTATTGCATAAATTAATAGAGCAGGCTAAAAAAAAATGTTTATACGACACCCTGAGTGTATAATGCAAATCATACTTGCACAAAAGATCACCATTGTGCAATTTATATATATATATATATATATTCATGAGGTATTGATGAAAGTTGTGAGCTATTTTACATTACGCTACGACTCATAGGAGCGAAACTGTAACCATAAACCCCACTAAAACCGGGAATGACAACTAGTTTGAGATACTTTTGTAAAAGAAACAAGAGAGGCCCTACGATATGTAAAAATTTGAAAAATCCGTGCAAACATCAATAAAGTCCAAATCGCGCTTGACCTGCTTTTACAATTTGTTATTATAGCAAAAATAGACTAATATACTTAGTGAAAACTGCAATTATTTATCTATTACGATTCGTGAGATACAATCCGATGATAGACAGACGAACAGCGAAGAATTAAGATCCAGTTGGAACTCTTCTAGTACGGAACCCTATAAAATTAAATAAAATACATACAAATCTCCATGTAAAAGGTTATTCGATCGCTCCCTCAACATCACGAACGAGTGAATGCAGAGCGCCAGCTTCATCCCTGGCCATTCGTCTTCTGATAAAACTTCGCACACGTGATAGTCGTCTGTAATTGATAAAACAATTTTTATTTATCTGCAGACTAGTCTTTGAGATTTCTGATCAGGAACAAGTCGAATCCCATGAAAAAAAGTCCGAAATCATCTCAGAAATTGAAAATCTATTTATTCTTTAACCGACTTAGAAAAATGAGGTTCTATGTTCGTCTGTTTTTTTTGTTTTCGTAAAAGTAACGCGTTTACGAGTTTTAATTAGCCCTCACTCCTCCGTTCATAACAAATCATACGCAAAATTCTAGAAACATGGAGATAAACATTAAGAACGGCAACCACATATGCATTTCCAGTTGAGAAAAGGATGAAGGGAGAAAGAGAATGGGCAGTAAGGAATATAACTTCCGATGATCTCACTCACTCTCCCAAATCCAACATATTAGCTACTTAACGCCTTCTTCTCTGAGAGTGAAGTGCGGCCACGGTCGATCCCGTATACGAGCTATAATCAGTGAACTCCAACTAAGCTCTTTTAAACATTCAGGGATTTTGTACATTAAAGAAAAGTCCTCAAAGAAATACCTACATTTTTTTAAGTTGGTTAAATGGTGGAATTAAGGGAAATATAACAAATTTGTCCAATCATACCTTCGGTATTTTCTTCCACGCTTTTCCAGTACAACAAACAGAAGCACAAACTCGGTAAGGAAGTCGGTAACAACTCGCACAAAGTTGAATAATGGTCGTATCTGAAGTATATAATTAATTAATTTACAAATATTATACACACAGACTGTAAATGTCATATAGCTCTCTCCTTAAAAGGTTAAGGAGAAGCTTAATTGAAGAAGAAGAGCTTATGTGACTCCACTACTGATTAGCAGATTACATTTTCCAGATTTTTCCAAATATTCTAATTTTTTTTTCTATCATATGTAGATTTTCTCACTATGTTTTCCTTTACCGTCTAGCACGCGATGAATTAAAAAGTTATTTTATAGAACTTCATGAGATCCTTAAAACAATTATAAAAGAGCTGATAACCTGGAAACCTTTGAACAGGTCTTCATAAATTATAGTTAAGCACCATATCGATTACTAAAAATCGTATCAAAAATGTTAGGGAGCTAATTTGCCACAGATAGACATACACAGGTCGAAATTATAACATCCCTTTTTGTGGTGGGGATCAAAGAACTGCAACGTAAATTCTTCAAGTATTTTTATATAGATAAATGACATATTCTAACTATGGATACATTCGTAAAATTCGTACAATTTGACGTCAAAAATCTTTATATTTGCGTTATATTGATTTACATCCCGTAATTCATCCTCTTAGGAGTAATATTTTTGAAAACACCGATGTACATATGGATCAGAAGAAGACAAATTAAATTTATTGTTTCTTACTTTCAAAACTTTACCCCAATAGAGGTGAAATTTCCAAAGATCCTTTAATAGTGACTATTTACAACGTAAAAGATATCAACTGTCAAAATCACAAATTTATAGCATTAATGGGGGTTTGTGTGTGTTGACACATTATTGCTTATCAGCATTCATATATAAATTGCATCATACAAAAGGAATATACTAGGAAATCATAGGCTGTTTGAATAATATCATTACCTCGACCATCCAGTTAAAATGATCCCAACGAAATTAACTCTGTTACAGTTAGAGCTAATCTCTTTCCTCCACGCCTGTTGGTTGCTCACGTAACGCACGACCGGGGATAGTACCTGAAAACAAATATAATTCTTCACATATAACCCCATCTTAAAATTCGTGTTCCTAGCTAGGAACTCGCAGATTTAAAAAAAAAAGATACACCCTATATATTATTGCACCATCTGATAATGGGAGTACCATTTCTTTTTTTTTTTTTAATCTGCGAGTTCCTAGCTAGGAACACGAATTTTAAGATAAGCATCAACTTATGGAAAGGAAAATGAATTTTTCATAAATGGATGCTGATAAGCAATAATGTGTCAACCCACAAAATGTCGAATTTGGAGACATTGATGTATTCTGATAGTGCATCATGTATTTAACATTATTCAATAGAAGTCATCTAAAGTACATAAATACGGAAAAAAGTTATTTAATGAAACATTTCGAATATTGAAGTGTGGGCCATATTTTGCAATATAATATTATCTCCTGTATTAGAAAAACTTATTATTTGATAAAACTTTTCATTATACTAATCTGCTTTTAATTTACTATATATTTTATCCAAATTGACAAGAAAAGATGGATTAATACGTCTTCAAACAAATTTGTTAAAAATTGGTTTGACATCTTTGGACGCCATTTTCTCAAAATGAAGTCCGTGTGGCTTGACACAGTATTGCTTATCAGCGTCCAAATGTAATGATGCAGTTTTAGTTTTCATCAAAATCGATCCCCAGTATCCTTTCAGTATTTTTCGCTATTCCTTATGTTTTCGGATTTGACCTACCACGTCAAAAAACTCAAGATTAATTTCAAGTATATACAGGTATATACTTGAAACTAATCTTAAGTTACGGTACACGAATATCTTTTGTGTCAAGACCATAAACGCGAGTATTCACGGAGCAACTAGTATTCTACATATAAATGCCAAGTTTTAAATAATTGTGAAGGTACGTTTGTGTGCAAGATGATACTACGATATTAAAGATTTTATAGATGATGACACGGCGTGGAAATAAGGCGATCGCGCCCAGGGTTTTTTTTTTTAAATTATGAAAATTTGTAAAAAAATTTGACATTGTTGAAAAAAGTCCCGCTAACTTTCATTCGCGGATTCTTTTTAGGTCTGACGATTAACTTTTAGAAACCGCGGTAGATTCACTTGCTTTAAGTCCAAAAAGAGAATGTAAATTTCTAATTTTAAATAAAAATATTTGGATTTTTATTTGATTTGTATACCTGACAACTGCCATTGGCCCCTTTAAAAGCAGATCCGGCCCATACATTTGGGAATATCCTCTGGTAAACGTCCCATAAATGTGGTTCTATTCGGAAATGTTCCTTGACGTTGTAATTCCATATAACTGGCTGAACTAATTCTCCGATATTGTAATCTGTATCAAAAATACAAACGTAATTTGATAACACATGATGATCGCATATGTGAGGCCTGAAAATGTATTAATTTTTCTTATGAAACAACAACAAAATTGAGCCAAATTTTTGCATGTTACACTTGTTATAATTTATCCAAAATTTATTAAATGAATAATTTAATCGATAATTTTTAAAATCCCCTAACAACCTATTAATAAAGACCATTTTAACGAGCAACACAATATTCTGCTGCAAGTTGTAGCTTGCCGATTCCAGATAATCCACCAGCATCAGGTCAAGGTCACATTACCATGTTATTCTAGTATCATTTAATTCCCAATGTAGTAAATATCGAACTAGTACAAATTGTCTCAAATCCTTCAAATTCAAAGAGCTGATAACCTTTAAGCATGTGAACAGATCTTCATAAATTATAGATAAGAATCTAAAATATGTCACATGTTATATTTAATAGCTAAAATAAGTTTTAGTCATTTGTTAAAATCACTTAAACTTTGTTTCTACATAAGTAAACTTACCGTCTTAAGCATGTTCAACTCAAAACTGTGCTAAAATCTTTTTTTAAAAAATAAAGAACCAATCCATTAAAAACAAAGCATGAAAGAAAAACAACAAAATAATATAAAATTATATACTCATTGGCAAGTCAGTAAATTTTTAGAACTGTAGAAGTTTGTTACATTCATAGTATTTGACATTAAAAATCTAAACCCATTTCTAACTTTGTCAAGCTCATCAATTGACTTGTTGACAAAGATTACTCTCTCATACTCAGTCGCTAGCTGGTTGCTAGGCAACGTCATCCAAGGTAGTCGTCATTCTAGATGCCAAAATAAAAAGCTCATTATATCTATATAATATCTATGATACAAAACTCACATTCCAAAGCATTAATATTGATGGATCGAAGCATATCATCCCACATGAGCACAACCAAATCCGGTCTTTGTTGTTTGAGAAATAAGACAATTTCTCGTATGTGCTCTAAGTATAACGATGGCACTTTATGTTGGCTCCCTAGAGCACGATTTTGACAATTCACACATACTGCTGTATGCCAAACCTTTAAGGAAAATATTCCTATAGTAGAGTAAAGTAACAGCCTATAAATGTCCCACTGCTTTGCAAAGGCCGCCTCTCCTATTAAGGAGAAGGTTTAGAACTTAATCCACCACGCTGCTCCAATTCGGGTTGGCGGATAAACATGTGTCAGAAGTTCTACCAGCACGTGCGGGTTTCCTCACGATGTTTTCCTTCATCGCCGAGCTCGAGATGAATTTACGACAAATTTAAGACTTGAAATCTCAGCAGTGCTAGCCGGGGTTTGAACTCGTGATCACCGATTGATATAGACGTGTTCTAACCACTAGGTCATCTGAACTCTCTTTAGAATATAAAACAAAAAAAAACACCAAATTCTCTTCATGTATACTGATATTATTAGGCTTTGAATCTTCAATCTTACTACTAGACGATTGTGATAAAATTTAAAAGGAATGTAGTTTATATTTTTTGTAAGGATATAGACTACTTTTATTTCTGAAAAATGTTGAAATGCGATCTAAACAGGAGCGCGATATAACCGAATTAGACATGGACGAAGTCGCAGGCGGGATGCTAGTTATAAAGTCTTGAATTCTAAAACTTTACGTAATTTTTTTTTAGAAAAGTTTAAAATTCGACATTATAGCAAAAGTTACAAAGTATTCGACTATACGGATGATATGTTTAAAATCATATACTTTATTATTTCATCCTCACATTATTAATGTTTAAAATATTTAACCACTAATTGGTGCTCGCCTATAAAGCTATGTCTTAATGCACTTGGTATAGATCACTCAAATATGTGTGCTCAAATCTTGAGAACCCTTAACAGTGCAATAGTTAGCTATTCTTACCTCATCAGCTCCGATATGAAAGTATTTAGCATCGAGCTGTACATCCAAAGCCTGTTGTAGCATTGCTTTCACTAGATTCAGGGATTGTGGTTTAGATGGACACAATACTGCAGGAGTTTTTGGCGATTCTCTGAGATCCCGAAATGCAGGGTGTTTGAGAGCGAACTCCATATGTCCAATTGTTTGTATTAACTGTATCTAAAATTACACATTAATATTATTATAAAACAAAGAAGTATTCATATTAACTAATAATAAATAATAAATAACGTCAAATGATCACTTCATTAGAAATTTGAAATAAATAAACTTAAGCTAAATGTTTTCCTATTTGTGATTTTTTTGCCCAAAACAACTTTGTTATCCAAACATATATACAATAAATAATCTTACTGCCATTACATGGAAACATAGTTATTATAGTTACCGTTACTAGAAAAGTTTTAACATAAATCTTAAGGTACTGCGTAACCATAGACCATTTTTGTTTCCAGTTGGCACCAAACTCTTTCTATTTAATAATCTTTTTGTATAAAGTATGGGCAATTGGACACATATAGTACTTACATTTATAAAGGGAGTGGTTGATTTCATGTTAAATATTAAAAATTAAATATTGACCGGTGCCTTGTACCCTATGTGTAACATAAAAATGCCTTAATAAAATAAATGTTTCAAAATTGATAAAATATCCACAAATATAAACAATAAGTATGTTTTGCATAAAATATATAGGTAAAATTTAAAGTAATTTTTTTCTTTCATTGGAATTTTGAATCATATATACATTAAAGGTAAATAATAGTCACTTACAGGTTCAAGACCCAAACTTCTTATTAACTGGAGTATGTGTCTAACTTCTTGCATAAAATACATTTCATCACCACTACTGCCACCGACACTGCCGATGTCTACCAGCTCTGCAGAATAAGGAAAAGTATCTTCCCACTCTAGCAGAACTCCTGTACAGCCCCATGCTTTAGCTAACCTCACAATCTAAAAATTGTAAACAAAAAAAAGTAATACATACTTAATAATATAAAATTGGTCATAATTATTTGATGCAGCTTTAATCTTAAAAACCATTTAAGTAAAAAGTAAAGTAACAGCCTGTAAATGTCCCACTGCTGGGCAAAAGCCTCCTCTCCTATATATATATATATATATATATATATAGGTTTAGAGTTTATACCACCCTGACACAAGGTCATGAGATCTTAATGGGGGCCATTGAGTGTGATGCGTCTATTTATTATTTATTTATTATTTAATGATATTGAACACATAGTATTAAAGCAACCAAATTAAAAATGTCTCTAAAATTAGTCAACTAAACTGCTATATGATTGGACTAGTTTCAGTCAATTCTATGGTTCACAATTTAATTTATGAAAGAAAAATAACTGTTCGAAACACCTTGAATTCAAAGTCTGAATAAATGGCCAGTCTCAAGTGCTAAACATTTTTGTGGTCACTTAAATAGTAAGTGTACAGTGTGTATTAAATGTTTAAAAAGTCAATTTGAGATATCATCGGCAATCGGCCGAATGCTGGATTATATCCACATATCTTATATACAACATATTGCTACAATCAATAAAAACACTGAACTAACATAAATAAAACCATGAGAAGCAGGTGTGTAAGAAAAATCTATGAGTTAAATTATTCACTTATGTATTCTAAGTGAATTATATTTATTTAAAAAAATCGTACATTTAAGTGTATTTAAACAAAACATATTTACCTTTTCTATATAAGAGGTTTTTAAAGGAGCTCCTTTTAAGTCTAAATGCACAATTCTGAAACCACAATTTTTTGTTACCTTTTTATATTTCAAGTATAAAAAATACATATGTACCATTTCTTCCTAAATACTCACTTATGCATTTTGTTCAAGGGTAGTAATTAAAACACTTCTTTTACCTATAAATTCGGTATTAGATTACCGAAAATTCAGGTTTATTATTTTAGGAATAAATTCTGTTATTGCAAATTTTTTATATTCTTAATATAAAAATTCAATTTTTACTCCAATCAATTAGACAAGATTTCGGCTATTTTAATTTACCAAGACTAAATACGAAGCTACAAGCTTCTAAACTATCAATAAGGTTTTTCAGACATTTACTTGTTATTGTTATAAATTTCCATTTAAATTTTAAAATAAATATTTCTTTTACGACATACTAACCAATGTATTGATTACTACCAATTAGATATAAGGCTAAGGCTGCAATTAGGTGTACTTTTCAAATTTTGCGTGGTAATATTTTTAAGTAAAGATGAAATAAATTTTTGGGATTCCTATATTTTTTATATAATAATATATAATAAACGAATTACTTTAATCAAAAATAGTACTTATTAATCATTAAAATTTAAATTATTGTAATATGAATAAATGGTCCCATTTTTTTCAAGTCTGTGACGAAATGGCGTTGTAATATTACCAGGTCCCTTTTTTCCATTAGACACTTAAGGCACTTTCTCAGAGCCTCACGTTTGGTGGGGGCCCCAAAGTTCCTACAAGATTATGGAGAAGTAGTTGATGATGTTGCCTCTCTTAAAATTTGAAGGATACCTCTGCTATCAATATAGATTTTCTGTGAATATTATACGTACAAATATTTAATTAATATTTATTGTGATAGTAAATAAATAAAATAACAGTTAAATAAATCTAAAGTTTCCGTATTTACTCTTTATATATATTTCTAACAATATAGTCCTCTGTTAAAGTCATACATAGGTGTTAACTTAAATAGTTTTCTTATTTAGACCTGTAAAAAACCTGACTTGCTTTTCCTTATAAGGCAGCTAGAGAGCTGATGATATATGATGATGATAGAGATCATCTCCAATTTTGACCTCCTGTAATAGATCAAAGAAATCTTAAGCGATTTTTTTTGGGATTTCGAAGTTTTTTCTTATATTAAAAGACAAATTTATATTTTTCTAAGGAACAAGTCACAAAAAATACTATTTTCTCTGAGGGAAAACTAGTCGTTATAGCGCTTCCAATCTGTTATTTTAGTCTGTTACAAGTTCAAGTCCGTTAGGGTACCCTTTATGCAAGCCTCGATGATTCAGTTGTCAAATTATATGTTAAATGACAGTTATTAAATGTTGCCAGCTTTTATTTGTTTATTAATTATTCTAGTAATTAACAATAGTATAAACAATTGTTATTATGTTTAAATACTTCTAAAAATTAATTTTCTTTACCATATGTATTTTTCGATATATGCAAAAAATTATAAACATTATAATCAGCATTTATTACATATATATGATGAAATTAAATTAAGAAATTAAATCCTTTGTAAAACAACAAAAATAATATATATATATATATATATATATATATATATATATTCATAAGTAAGTATATATATTCATTAATATTAATTCATTAATTACGAAAGGTTATTTCAAGTACGCATGTATTAATCCTCAAATTAGATTTTATCACACATAGATTGGTATGGTATTTATATTGTAGACTTTAATCCTTAAAAATACGATACATAATTATATACGTAACTACTGTTATAATACAAAATAAAACAACTTGTTCAATACCAAACTTTAATGATTATATTTTCGGATAAATATTTGATACATATTAGTAAGTAGATTCAAAAACCTTATAAGCTACAATACTTTGAAAAATATCTTGTACAATATTAATTCAAGATTATAAATAATATTACAGCGAGTAAAAAATATTTCGGTTGAATTTATAATAATTAATTATAACGACGAAACATTTGTAGAAGTACAAAATATTCTGTTTCTAAATTTGTACTAGTAATAGGAATTATTTTAAAAGGCAGCTTTATGTATAAATTCGCACAATCAGGGCCGTATTAAGCAATTTAACAAAATTTCAGACCCTTTTAGGAATCTAAAAAAGCATTGAAATGAATGCTTATTTTGTATAACGTTTAGCTTAATGATTAACTAGATACCACAATACATAGATCTTTATCAATTAGGCCCTCATAAGAAGGCCATGTGTTGCCATGTGTGCCTTAGGTGTACACAGATCAAGATTAAGGAAATTACAACAAAGACGGAGTCTGCATTTGTTTGTAACAAAATTATTTGATAAAAACAGGAAGATATACGATTTTTCCTCTTGTAAAATTTTGCGCAAACTTGCCTGTTATAACTAAAATAATCAGAAGCTTCACAATTTTTAAACTCTTTCTAATTTTATTCTACACACGCATTTCACTCATTTGCAATTTAATGCGATCTAGTTTAAAACACTCTTAAATATAAGGTTCTTTGTAAAGCAAATTAATAGTTATCATACGTCTTTTGCTCAAAAAGTGTATTCCCTAAAAAGACACTATTCATACAAATAAGTACAAATGCTATAAAATAAGAAAAAAAAACTATTATATATCTGTTACTCCAAAAAAGCGTATAATTCTAAGTTTTACTTGCGATATTACAAGATATAATTAAAATAAGTCGAAAAACACTTATAAGTTTTGCTCACAAAGTTTCATAAAGATTTACATAAATTGTTTGTCATTGCTGTAAACCTCGATGATTGTACTGTCAGTGCTTTATATTTGACACTTACAAATCCTTAGGTTACCTCGGTAACTGTTACCAGGTTATTTTATATCAGTTAAGGTGAGAAAACTTACAAATGTAATTCTTGCCTAACACTAAACAGTGAATATAAATGTTGCCAGAAAGCAAAATAATAAAATTATTCTAAAATCGTCAAACCTTAGACCATAAAACCACAGGACGCGCCTTACAAGATCGTACCTCTCAAATGATCTAATAATTTCTAAGAGCAAAATAATAATAAAACATTGTTATCTGTGGTGTCCATATTGGTAAAAAATTCTTACAGATTAGGAAAAATAAGTATACTGACTTACAGTATTGTACTTTTATAAATTGTCCATATGTTTATTATTATAATTATTCATGCTATTATTTTATTTTATTTTAGGATCTCCAAAAAAAGATACACACCAAAAAAAATTAAAAAAAGAACAATCAAATAAATAAAATCGAAATCGATTTTGAATCTATAATAAGCCTAATTTTGTAACACAAACGGTTTTTTAAAGTATGCGTCCATTGGTTTGGTCTGAGTCTTCCACGCGTACGTTAAAACCTAAAAATAGGGCTTAAAATGTATATTAGCTTGTCAATATTGATTTTTAACGTTCCATTTTTAAGTTAATGGGCTATAATTATTTTAACTCCTGGTTCGGGTTCTACAGCGACATCTTTAGCAAGGGGTGCGTTTCCGATAATTCTGAAATTCTTCGTGTAAGGGATGACAGCTACCAGGAGACCAGAAACGACGACCCATATACCAGCTACGTAGAACGCTGCGTCCCAGAAACCAGTTTTGTCTTTTAGAGCACCTAAAAAAATAACATTGAGAAATATTATTTACTGAATTGCAAAATGAGTAGGTATTGCTAATACATAAGTTAAATTATAAAGAGGTTTAGTTTAAAATCATTTAAAATAGAAAATGTACTATTTTTTGTTTTTGCGTTGAATAGTTACATGTTATTTAAGTTGTTATTATTATAATAGCTATATATTTAAAGATCGGTCATCGTTTGGATCTTTACCATTTCTTTTGTAAAGTTCATTATTAATTTGTATTAATTTTTGTACTCCCCTGTAGATATAGCTTGATAACTTCTAGCTTTATGATGAAGCAAATATCAAACAAACATGTTTGATTTTATGAGAAATATTATAATAAGAATTCTGCGTTTTCTTAAACCGAACACACATAAAGGATGCGTCATGTGAATTCCATACGAAAAATAGTTCCGTCTAAAAATACAAAAACGAAGCCGCGGGAGGTACAAAAAGTCAGTTTTAGTACCAAAAAAACTAAAATTAGTTACAAACGTAAATAATCATTTTAATGGGAATTTAAATTAATTACAATAATAAATATTATATATGGTATATTGTGGAAAACGTTGTAGAGGTATTTTCATTATAAATAATTATAAACGTCAGTATTGTTTACAGACTAAGTATGTATGCAATATAGTATCACTAGTACGAGTTTTGATTGTTCTGAATAACATAATTTTCGATTGGTATTATTTGACAAATCTATAGTAATATTACATATTAAGAGGTAAAATTTGTTTGTAAGTTAGTATATAGGAGTATTGAAAGTACTAATCTGATTTGAAAAATTATTTTTGTGTTGCCTGTTTGGTAAGGAAAGTTATAGGCTATACACTACGATCCAGAAGCAAAGACCGTGAGGGGTAGCTAGTGTTTTACAAGCGCTTCTAGCGAAATTTTAGCTAGACGTGCTATTTAGATGAAAGTTTTTCGACACCCGACCCAACTTTGGTGTGATAGGTCAAGTAACTTCTCACTATATAGTCTAGGTTAGATGCACGAGGATATGCGAGGTGACTGGCGAAAATTGTAATGTTTGCTGGTACAAAACTAAACTAAATTTGTACAGGAATAGAGTATTTATTACTTTGCGAAACGGATAAGTATGTAAATCTCGCATCGACCATCGCGATGTCTCGCGCATTCTCGCGCCAGTAAACGCTGACCGCACAATACAAACAAAACAGTATTGGTCGTGTCTCTATAAAAATGGCTAACACGCGAAACGACATTGACAGACGCAGGATTGTGGTGTTCCTTTTAGAGATACAGTCTATACTTATATAATTACTTATCCTGACTGACTGATTCATCAACACAGAGCCTAAATCACTGAAGCTACAAATGAAAAATTTTGACAGTTGATACCTTTTATATCATCCACCGAGAATGGATTTTTGGAAATTGTAACCCCAAGATGGTAAAATAGAGATTAAAATGTTGTTTCAATGTCTGTCATTTTCAAAGTAAGAAGCACGGAATTTTATATAGTTATTGTTAGTTAGAAATGAATGCACATGTGCATTTTTAAATTAACCCTAAACTGGTTAGTAATTCACCCCTAAGCGAGTAAATTAAGGGGTCATAAATATATAAGTATAGTCTATTTTTAGGGTTCGGTACCTTAAAAGGAAAAACGGAACCCTTATAGGATCATTTTGTTGTCCGTCTGTCTGTCTGTCTGTTCTTTACTTGTCCTTATTTGGTAACAATACCCCGAACGAAAATCACATTATAAAAAATAATTCAGTTCAATCATTCAATCGATAATTTCTTATATAACTCTTATGTGTGGTTCGCCATATTTGTCTGCTAAATGAGGCAATTAAAGAAGAATAGACGATAAATCATAAAATAGTTGACAATAATTTAAAACTTCGCTTTGCTCGCGGTCTAAATCATCTTAATGTTTGCAACCCATCAGAACAATTGTAACACAAAAGCGTCGCCGCACAATTGTATAGTGCACGTATAGCGTATAGCTTTAGTGATATTTATGATTGCTCTCGCCTCACGCGTTCGTTCTATTGACTATTGTAGTTTAATAAAAAAAAACATGTACATAAAATAATACCTCCCACGTAAGCTATTGTAAGCCAAAAAAATGCCGTTAGCGTTTTTACTGAATACTACACTAATTTGCTTAATGCATTCAATGTGAAAAAATGCCAAAGATTTTTCAAGGATTTTTCAGACGTATTTTGTTGTAACTTTCAAACGAAAATGAACTAAAAGTGTTCTCCTGTAAAATTGTAGTTTGTGGGTTAAAACAACTTACGTGGTAGGTATCGAAATATTCGCCATGAAAGCCAAATGTTTAGTTGATATATCTAATTCATTCACTTATGATTCAAAAAGCACCTAAATCCGTCAGTTTAGTTCCCACAAAAAAATTATAGGAGTCATAATTAAAATTCGAAATGCACCGTATTTTAATACATATTTTACGTAAAGTTGTTGCTTTGACTATTTTTGTGCAAAATATTAAAAATCAGCTTTTATTGTTTAAAGTGCATAACAAAGTACTCAGTTACATTCCCTTATCGTACAGTCCTCACGCACACGAAAGCAACATCTTATACAAGTTGTAAAACACGAACAACACATGCATCATACTAATGTGCGAAGGTTAAATTAAATTTAGATATTAATGGTGAATTTAATAAAATCAACAAATATCTTCACCATAGTAAACAAATAATTTTATAGACTTCCTAATAATCGTAGAAACCTACTTATAATCACTTCTGCAAAAAATACTTAAATTTCTCTATAAATTACATTATACTAATATAATATTTGTCAAATACATTAGATTTTAATATACTTTTTATAATAAATTGCAATATTTTAAATGTTACTACAACAAGTGATTAGCAATTGATCCTTCAGTAAAGCGTCAAACTCAAATGTATCTACTAAATTGTTGAATTTACAAAATAACATAACAATTATTTGACCCTAAATACTTATATGCCATGTCATTTACGAATGTAAAAATTAAAATTATTATTAAACTAAACTTATACTTAAATTTTACTAATTAAATATTCAACTTAGTTTAATTAATATTAAAAAAATAAATACATGTAATCACTAGAACGGCTGTATTTAGACGGCTAATTCTTTTTTGTTGTGTTCGTACGAAATAAAACATTTGATTATGATAAAGGATTAAAAGATTTGAATTTACTACATGGTCTTAATTTAAAGAAAAAATTTGGTCTCATTTTCATAATTAGTACCGTCCGAAACCGTAGCATGCATCTAGTATATAATTCATATTAAGATATCTTACCGGCCATAGGTGGTCCAATCAGGTGTCCAATTCCCTGGCTCAGAAGGACCAAGCCATACGCCATTGTGAATCTTTCCAGGGCAATTAACTCTACCAATATACTAGGTGTATAAGAGTACGAGCTTGAAAACGTTAACCCAAATATCAATGCATTCAATGCCAATATGTAGAAGCTGTAGCTTTCTTTAGCATCCATGACCCGAATCAAAATAGGGAAGAGAATAATCGTTACGCCGCATCCGATTAAGCACACAGCGTATGTCTTGGTGATGTTCACCCAAGGCAGATCACCGATCCAACCAAGGCCCACCTGTAAATAATAAATGCAATACTTTTTAATTACAGACTATACAGATACTAGAGTTTATGTTTTTTTTATGATAAGAATAGCTGATAAAAAAGCAGGGATACCTGATGTGAAAACATTTGCAGCACCAGAAGAGCGACAAATGCATAGCCAGTTTAAGAAGGAAGGGAATTAAAGGGGATAGGACATTAGGAAAGGAATGGAGAAGGGAAATTAGACTTCAGACTCATTAAGCACTAGCTCTACCCATGCCCGCGCCAAGCCTAATCGGCGCCGTCGTACAACTGTCTTATATGCGCCTTTTTTGTGGCGTTATTAGTAGAAAATAGTTTAGTCCAAACAACAAGTCTTTTCCGCAAAGTTTCTAATACGAAATCCAATGTGAATATTAAAAATGTTAAAATTTTCCCGGCGCCTTTTAGACTCGGCGCCGTCATGCGTCGCACGACTTTGCACGTATGGACGGCGCAGACCTGGCTCTACCTTGGTAAAATTCGTAAAAAACTATCAACTATGTCTTTATTATCATTATAAAGTTAAAAGAGCTAATCTGAAGATTTAACACTCTCATTTGAAAAATTAACCATTTTGAATTAAACAGACCAATACGCTACGTTTAAGGCCGGAGCAGTAACTATAAAGGTGGGTGACACCGCGAGGGTCACCTAGTAAATGATAAGAGTACAATAATGTACAAAGAGAGAAGGAACAAGTTATTGACACCGAAAACATTAAACATATAATACATAATATACTATAATCATAGTACATATAGATAATTAGATTACTGCTGGTACACTAAGCTTATTACGTATATTTTTCTACATATACTAGTGGTCGCCTAGCGGTCGGAATTCGACGGGAGTTCATTAAATTTTTATTCGCAATTTGACCACATACCAACAACAAACACGAGATATGCGTGTGCGTGCCAAATCCATAGTAGTGTGTGTATTATGCTTTTTTATCGATTTAATGTATTTCCTATGCAGAATTAAGAAAAAATCTCATTCCCCTCTACTAAATATATAGAGTATATCAGCTGTCCCGTCTGTTCGTTTATCGACTATTTTTATATAAAAAAGGACTATATTTATATAAATAAATATTATATAATTAATATACGACGTCACTTCCAAAAGGCTAAACCTATTATAATTGTTAGGGTGAAGTTTTTATGTTTAAGTTTCGAAAGCTCAGACGGAAAAGACGAAAAATTTCAATATAAAAATCGAATAAGTCTTAATTACTACCCAAATCCGGGGTAAGCAGCCAGTATAACGTAAATTACATTTAAATTTTTACAATATCTGATAACCAAATTAGCCTTGACACTTGAAACCGTCTAAGAATCTAAAATAAATAGTCTCGGCAAGCAAATACATATGTCGATAAGATATATAGATAGCACTCCAATCTCCTGCGTTCCTCTGATGATGTACACATGTAAATAGCTTACATTAACCTTATCACTGAGTAAAACGTGGCTTATCTTTCAAGTTAATGTAAAAGTGCAATAGTGTATCTATTACTACATTTAACGTTTGATGATTTTACTATAAATGTTATTATGTTGCATGACACGGACTTTAAACTTAACATACACATATCATTATCTATATACATATATATAACTTAATTGATGTTCGTTTGTCTCGCGAAGACTCAAGAATCGGTCCACGATTTTCAAATATTTGTAGAAGCTTACGGAAGGTTTAAACGGTGAGAAACATAATTAATATTATAGCATTTCTTAATAGTTTCATTTTTATTGTTAAAATGTGTGAGGTTATGTAACGATTTATTCAGTATTTCTAGAATATGTTTATTTATTTATTTATGATATTTGTCTTAAGGTTGCTTGGCAAAAAGCACAGTCTAGAGAACTTAGAAATTCTGTGCAATAATGTATTTTAATAAATTTCAGGATTTAATGTGGAAACTGTAGAATACAAAAATATCAGTTTCACCGTGTGGGACGTCGGTGGCCAAGACAAAACTAGACCTTTATGGAGGCATTACTTCCAGAACACACAGGTCATTTATATTTTTAATCAACTTTTAATTAAATTATTAATGTAAAGTCCCTTGTAAATAAGTAAAGGAAAATATAACAAACGGCTATTTAATTTTCTAATACAAACTATTCCTAGCTATGAAACAATTGTTTCTTTTGTGAAATCAAAAATTGTCACTTTCTTATTAAATAAATATAGGTGTGTACACAAATTGGTCTGTTTAAATACTGTAGTGCGTGATCTGTTCTGACGATTCCTTTGCTTCTGTTTTGTTGGAATACAAATAATTCTGTATTAAAAAAAAGTGTGTTGCATTTTACACAAATATATGTTGGTAATACGAAGTTTACCGGGTCATCTAATACTTAATAAATAAAGAGAAAACTGAGTTTACGTGGAGAAAATACAGAAAGCTTTTCCTTATATGATAAATATTATTTAAGTACTGACTATACCAAAAACTTAAATCTATTGTCAAATTATCGTACAATAAATTGAAGATGATTTGACAATAGTCAATTAACACTGGGCAATCGCTAGTATATACTTACAATGCCAATAATAGTCGCGACGCCAAATACACCCAGCATCATAGAGCCCTGTGTTTCAGTGTAGCCATTGTCCTCCATGAAGGTCGATATAAAGAAGTAAGGTACAATGAACCAAATGAACAGCACCAACGTTGACAGATTCATCATTAGAAAATGAAACTCAGTGAACATATTGAAATCAAAGGTCTTGTTAATCATCTTCAGGAATCTCTTACTCCAAGTCTGAAAAATACAAAGATATAAGAAAGAAATAATAAACTGAAACTCAAAATATTCAAATGGGCTTTTTAAAGCAGTTTCGAGTCGTCAAGTTACACGTAATTTCACGGCAAGAAACACGATAGTAAATCTTTAAAAATAATTTATACAAAATGTATTTTTATTAATTTTTTTTATCCTGTTAGAAAATTAATGCGTATCAAATCCACGCCTTTTGTCGTCAAAATATTCTTATATAATATGCTTTATCTATTAAAGATTTCTTAATATGTGCATTAAACTTATTAAGTTTCAAAGGTAAAACTTTTTGCGGGATTTTGTTATAAATGCGAATACCAAGCCCAAAAACGGTGAACTGATTTTATGAAAATAAATAAACATTACGTATTTGTTTAGTTTACATTGAAATATTTACCTTCTCTTCTGGTTCTTCCATTGACCACATGGAATTTTTATAAATATCAGGACAAGATGACGCACGCAGTTTATATTTAGCAATATTCATCATAGCGCCACGATGCATGATAGAGTTCCGGTGAACTCTAATGTCTTTTAAATAATGGTGATCAGTTTGGAATTGCCTCGCTAACCAATCTCGATGTCTCGGAGAGATTACAGATGTGTTGCTCTCCGGGATCGGCTGAAGTAATTTTTCTTTGACTTTTTCTAGCTTCTTGTCAAAATCTTTTTTCTCTTTTTTCTTAAGTTTTTCCTTTGCCGCGGGTCCCATTGGTAGTTTTGTCTCGGAACCAGTCCTTAAGACTAGTAAAGAGGGGTAATTCTGTAATATTATGTTGTATAGCCGATCATTTGATTTTAATTGTTCTAAAACCTCAGGTGTTACCTGTAAGAAAACATAATTTTGTTAATTTGAGTTATAAATACATACTTTAGAATTTACGACAAAAAAAAAAATATAACTACCTTTTCATTTTCTAATAAAAATGTTGGAAGATTAATAACTGAATTAACTTTATGTTGGCTTGATAAATCAGCGTTTCTTTTTGTAATTGCCTCAACATCTTCAGCATCAGCTATAGCTGACAATAATGTGGAAAGTATATTTTCTGGAGTTTCACCACTATTTATCATAGTTTTCAGCTCTTCAGCATCAGGGTACATGGATTCACCACCACCTGATTTTGCTGATCTCGCTGATATCGACGTAGAACTCGATGCTCTTTTAGCCTTACTAAGCCTTCTCTGTTTCTTCTGTTCCAAGATTAACCATTCAGGATCTCTCATTACAGCGCCACAAACACAAACATTAAGTACTGTGCCAGCTAAAAGTAATAAAGCGCCTCTCCATCCATATTCGTCTAATAAATAAGTTGTCAAAGGTGAATAAGCAAATGTACCGAATCCGACTCCACAAGATCCTAAGCCAACAGCTAAGTTGCGCCTTTTCTCAAACCAATATGCAATGGACACGACGGCTGTTACATACAACAGGCCCATTCCCAAGCCAGCAATCAATCCATATGTTATGTACAAGGCCTCTACAGTATTACTATATGATGCAGAAACAAAGCCTATAGTCGAGATTATACCACCTACAATTGTCATTTTTTTACATCCATATCTATCTACAAGCGCACTCATTATAGGTCCAGCTATTAAAGGAACTGATATAAAGAGACTCCCAATCAAAGATGTTTTCGCCTCACTCGCCTCAAAATAGTCCACAAATTTCATTTGTAATAAACCATAAGAGAAAGCAAGTCCATCAGCAACAGTTGCAATTAGAAATGAAGCAGCTACCACCACCCATCCCCATCCACCGTCCGGTATTTGGGGTTCATGTTCAGGTGGTTTACTAGAACAAATACTATCAGCATCCCCTAATCCCAAGAACTTTACTCTTTCATTCGTCGACTTCGCATCCTCATCGCTTTTATCATCCTTACGGTACGTTACAGTAAGATTGTTATCTTTTATCCCATTGTCTTCCGTTTTCATCGAATTGATGGTATTGAGATCGTTTTTAGACTTGTTCACATCTCTCATGTAATCTCTGTCATTATTTACCGCATCAATGTATTTGATGTCATTATTTTTAATAAGCAATGGAGACGTATTCTTCTCCTCTTCAGACGGTATTTTTGGTTCATACTTGATAACTTTATCTTTACCTGGGATGCCATTTGCGTAGGGACTTTGCATTTCCATTAGGGTCGGAAACGCGGGTAAGTACGAGCCAAAGTACCTACTCGGTCACTACTATCTCTTTCTGATTCTTTTCTACCGAAACAGAAAGGTGCTATTTGGATTCAATATCCAAATAGTGATCGTCTACGGCGAGGAGACGATTAGTTCTCTGGACCAATTTCTTAATCTTGGGTCTCTAGCTGAATAGCGACAGGAGATTTTTGATATACAAAGTGTGAGAGCGCAAGGATTGTAACTTGTGGAGTTCATCAAGGACCGGCTAGTCCTCGATTTCACACTTTTAAAAAATGCACTTTTTATATTATCTCTTTTTGGATTACTAGTTGATGTACCCCTTCTTGACATGTAGATTAAAGTTTTGGTTTTTGCAACATTTCAAAAAAATACCAGCAAATCGTTAATCTGTAACAATAGAAGTGATTATGTTAATATAAAACGATAAAGAAAACACTGCATTTTTTATTAAAATAACTTAAGAAAAATATGTTCTATAGATGTAAATGATACATGGAATAAAGTAATTATGTTATTAAAAACATTCTTCTCACCATTTACAAAGAATCTATGAAATATTAATGTTTTTTTTTCGTTTTGTGTTTTTCTCGTTTTTTATATGTTAATAAAGGATAATTTATACTATAGGATATAGACTATAGGATATCTAAATGAAATGTTTTATACGTACTAATATGAGTATGTATTATTATTCTATTATATATTATTCTCCTTAAGAAGAGTTTTTAATTACGATTAATTAAGAGTCTGCGAACCGAATTTATAACTTGACGAACGTACTTGAAAAACCTTATTTTAATAAGGTATATTACTTTGAATTTGAATTTATTTTATATGTGTATACTTTTCGAAAACAGTTTTTTCCTAATCTGTTATCTTTTACGAATTAGCTTTAATAGACACGTTATACTACCAAAAAAATCTTCAATATTTTGACGTAGGATTTACAAAGATGTATTGTTTTTAATTAAATATCGTTTATCAGTGTTTTGTAATAATACGTGACAACATAACTTTACGTATCCTTTGATAACGATTAAACAAAATATGTTGTAAGAGTCCAAGCGAGGACCCCTATAAAGGAATCAGGAACAAGTGCAAAGCCATGTATTACAATTATGGGAGACTAAAAAAATACTAAAATTAAAAAATTAAAAAATTAATAAACCAACCACTATTGTGATTTGTTTGTAAAATTTTTGCATAAAGAATAAGCATATTTTTATGTAATAGAGTTTGGTCAATATAACAAAAAGTAGATTTTGCAGTCCCTTACTAAAATCAAATTCTCACTAGATCACCCTTAAAATAATGATTCTAGTGATTCATTTGCAGAAAAAATTAGATGTCGCAATTTTCGTCCTTTATCTGTCTTTTCAATTAAATTCGTCTGCCATAGTAATACTTGACTTAACTCCCGCTATACCACGATATATCTATGTCTCTACCAAAATTCATTGAAAAAACTTCAGCCATTAAAATATAAAAACGACAAACAAACAGATAGATTTTTCACATATATAATGTTAGTATATATATTAGGTATGCTGATATCTTACTATAACTTTAAAATGTCTTTAAGACATGTTTCATTGTTTCGTAGCAAGATACTTTAGATATGGACTTAGATAAGCGTCACGAAATCGAAGTTAATAACGATTGATCGTGTCATCAATTTCAGACTAATCTAATTTTATAATCAGTGGGAAAATCTTTAAAAAAACTTATCCTAAGACGAGAATTACACTTATAAGTTTTGTTTTCATACTTTTATAAGGATTTACATAAGTTATTTCTTAATACTTTACAACTGAAGATACTTTTGACAGCTTTCGTAACCATTTACGACGTTTATGTAACCTAGTAAAGGTTACAGACTTCTATTACATCGCTCCCGAAAGTAAAATTTACAAATGTAATTTTCGCCTAAGAAAAACTTTTACCTAGCAATATGTACCCTAAAGAAGCATCCAGAAACAGTTCAGTAATTTCGTTTTAAAATCGAAATAACTTGAATAATTATTTCATCCAACTAAACTAAACGAAATACGTATTTTACTTTTAAAGTCCGTTCCTTTTTTAAAACGTCTTTTTCTTTTAATAATAATTTCTGTTAACGCAAACCGATCCGATCGACCCGCTGAGCTAGTATATGAAAACTACCTAAAAATTTCATCCAAACAGCTCACACATTTATGTATTCTTTTATATTTGTTTATTCAATTAAAAATATCTATGTATCTATTGGATATACAGTTTTCTTATCGCGGTTACATCCAGCTTTAACCGGATCAAACCAGATAATTAGATAATAAAGCGAAGTGCACATAAATGTGTACAGAAATCTGGCTTCAGGTATGTGGAACAAACCGCGGCCGGTTTCAGTCGGTATTTATAAATAAGCCGCGTTACGAACTCACTAGTAATGCGATTACTGCCCAACGGCTAACGTAAGAAAACAATGAAATATAATAACTATAGATGGATGCTGGTAAGCAAAAATGTGTCAACCCACAGAGTCATAATCAAAGATATTGTTGTATTCCGATAATGCGTTATCTAATTAACATTATTCAAAAACTTATAAAGTCATATAAACTAAATAAGTACGGAAAATAATTAATTTTACGTTTCGAATTTAAAAGTGTTTTCCATATTTTGAAATTTACAACAATATATTACGCAAAACTTATTATTAGATAAAATCTTGGATTATGCTAATTTGTTTTTAATTCATAATACATTTTATCAAAATAGAAAATAAAAGTTGTATATATACTTCTTCAAACTAATTTACTAAAAATAGGTTTGACATCTTTAGACGCTATTTTATCATGATGAAATCCGTGTGGCTTGACACAGTATTGCTTATCAGCGTCCAAATATATTACGTTCATACTATTTCAGGATAAAAATCTGTACCCATTTCCAACTTTGACACGGTACGTTGGCCTATCATATTCAGTCGCTGACTTGTTATTAGACAACTTCAACAAAGTGACCGGCATTCTGGTTGACACAATACATAGGCTTATACCATATCTATAGTGACATAGTAAGAAATACAATTTTTCAGTAAGTAGTTATATAAAATTTAATAGAAATAGCGTTTTGCCCGCAGTTACGCTCGCGTTATCGCTTGCACTGACTGGGAACATATTCTTTATGTTTCCAACGTCAATTCAAGCATAAGTTGTCATCTTTCTTACATCTGCTTTCAAATAAAAAAAACTTCATCAAATTCGTAGATACTCACGTCAAACTTATAACACCACTCCTTTTAGGTAGGCGGTTAAACAGTTTTTATTATTATATTTAACCTTTTTGTTATACTGTATTTAATCTTTTTGTTAATAATTTTGATACGAATATAAAAAACTGGTCAAGTGCGAGTTGGACTCGCACATGAAAGGTTCCGTACCATCGTACAAGATATGACACTGTTATCATCTACCTAATATTTTTCTCGGTTATAAAAGGGTTTGCTTATTTTTTTTAGTCCAAACATTGACAAATCGACTTTTACACAAAGCGATTGACATCTGACCACCCCTGAGGACAATCTAGTAACCATTTCGGACTGATTGTGATAACAACTGGGACTGACAGAACAAAATGTACCTACATATACAAATACTAACCCGAGCGGTGATCGAACCCGCAACCGTTGGTGTTTAAAGTACATTTAGTATCACTACACCAGAACGGATATATAATTGAATAACAACACTGTATTCTTTTAAAATAATTACATATGTAAAAGAAACAAGATCTAGATGATATGGCACCTCCATATCAATATGACAGTAATATATAAAAATAAAGAGATGCTATAACATAATTAATAACTATCTTTAACTTTTTTTATTATGTGTTGTTATAGCGGCACTAAAAGGACATATTCTGTGATAATTTCAACTGGCTACCCGCTGCCCGCTGTGAGACAGATGGACAGAGCCGGCCCAGTAATAAGGTCTCGTTGACGCCCTTTTTATACAGAACCCTAAAAAAATAAAAAGGTATTCGAAAAAATTCAAAAGACGATTGTATTCAGTAATATATCTATGTGAAGATGATTTAACAGTAATTGTATGAATAATACATTTGTCATAGTGTATATTGCAATTAAATTGGAAGAATATATTTATCATACACGGAATTATCAATAGTGACATTCAGTCATTCATTTTAAACAGATGATATGACTGCAGTACAAGGTCGAAAGAGGCAATAAGAAAAAAACATTCTCTCTTTCAAATTGCATGTAAAGGAAAGAGAGAAACGATTTGCTACACAAGCAAAGTTCAATGAACCTAGTAGTCAAGGACGCGAAACTAGACGATAATCGTAGGTACAGTCTGCTTTTACTTTAACCTTATTTTAGAAACAAAATAATATAATATAAAAAAAAACAAGGATGGAACAGATAAAAACTATCTATCATGTCATTTTAAGTAATAAATTTATTAGTTTATTCTCCTTGACAATCATTTACGATTAGAATAATAAAGTTATTTAAAATAATCATTAATCCTTATTATAATGACGCGTTATCTTAATATTTTAATAAAATAAATAAAATCTATTTAAAAAATCACATTATTTATGTGTGTAATAGAATTGTTTTGTTAAAAAACTATATTTTTCATCTATTATTTTTTTCTTTCACCATTACAGTTGCAATATTTTATTCAAAATAAACACGACCTTGAATAAATTCAATTCATATAAAAAAAGAATTATCGAAATCGGTTCACAGTTGGCAACAATATAGCGTATCATAAAAAAAAACAATCGAATCGCTAACTTCCTCTTTATAAAGTTGATGCATTTTAATGCAGCCGTATTCGATTTTAGAATACCGCTCAAGTGATTCGTCGATATCCGTTGGCGTCGTGGTAATTTTCCACTGTGTTTTTACACCATGAAGGACGCATCGTAAACGAATGCAGTTTCTACGTATTTTGTTTTGTTTATCTGTGAACGGGTTCGCATTTTTGTTGTTGCTTTTAACGACGCTTTAAAAATAGAACTGTCAATTTTTTCTGCAAAACTACACAATAGATGTGCAACAAAACTTATTTAAATCTTGAAATGGTTTAATTCAATTTATTATTTATTTTATATCAGGATAAAATATAAATAACGAATTTTATTTTAGTGCGTACATATGATTAATTCAAAATATTTTAGTTTTTATTCGGTACATATTCCAATATAATATATTATTTATAATAAATTTAATACATATTATAGGTACAATAAATATTAATGACTTTTATGAAGATAACGTATAAAATCTTTTCCTTATTATAAGTGTTGATTAAGCTATATTTACTTCCTTTTAATGAATATACAACTAACTAATAACAAATTTATCACATAGTAATATTCAGAATCCCCAAGAAGAAAACTTAATAATGAAATTATAAAATGCAGTTAAACTTTCCAAATGTTCAAATTTTTCTATTTAATCTGTGGTTTTAGTTGATAATAAAGATGACTTTTTGTAATACGATTACAGTCTTAAAAGTAAACTAATCTTTTTATATGTATTAACGGATTATAAAATTATCGAATTATATAAGATTTTGCGATAACAGTGTCTCTAATATAATTTTAAATTATTTTGAAAACATTTTAATTGATTTATCCTTAATGTGAGTCAAGTATGCGGGATATTATAAATCACAAACTTTTTTTAACCGGAAAAAACATTAGGATAAAAGTCAACGTTAAGTCAATAATTAACACGAAATGACACTTTTAAAAGCGTAGTATTTTTATTTAGTACTTTTACTTTGGATAAGCATCTCACCAAAACAATGTAAAGTTTACGTTACCAGTACTTTTATAACAATGTAAGTATTAACTTACGAGGACAAATTGTGTAAAGAGTACTTTCATGTGATTTAACTCCAATTATTGATATTTAAATATATTTTATCTTAGCGTGGTAAAAATAAACATACACTAATTTATACTCAAATTAAAAACTTAAAATTAAAAAGTTAGTTTTATGGACGTTACGGCGTCGCGGCCCTTCGACATAATACATATTCTATTGATATAACTATGCTTCTTGTTTTCACTTTGTAGGCGATAAACATTTGGGTCAGGTCAATACCGTTAGGGATACTTAAACTATTACGTGAACATTTTTCTTAATAACATTTGCAACAACTATTCAAAACTTTATTGAAAATACCCAAAACATTCAACAATATAAACACTCGTACATACCGTTAATCTAACGGCGAAAAAGCCTTTCGCAATAAAACTCCACAGTCAATTTCAAACTGGCAACCAATATTTAAAAAGTTACGAGTTATAAAAAAAAGAATAATTTAGATATTTCTGTGCACTGTAAACGGAGCACGGATGACGTCAGCGGAAAGCGTATAGGGCACACGTCCGAACGCACGCGACGCGCTTAACTATGTGAGTTTTGAATGAGTGAATGAGTCAATTCAATCGAAACATCGAACTACTTTATCGTTCCAATCGATATGATAATTCATAGTAGACGACATTTAAACACTTTGTGTGATCTATATTCTATTTATATAAAGATGTTCACTTTCGAAGAATGAATGAGTTTGAAAAAATATTGACATAGTAAATATACCAAGTTCGATTTGATTATTATCATTTGTATTTAGCATACAAAAATAAATAGTTGTCGATTTCATTTAAAAAACTATAAGCCATTAAAACGAAAATTGAATTGAATTAAACGTGTCATTCAACTTTGACATATTGAAAGAACTTTTTGTCATAATGAACGAATCCAGCGAAAACAACAACAAATAACATCTGTTTTTGTTTTCAAGAGACAAATTGATATTTAAAATGAATGCTTCATTCAAATTGATTTTTACAAGCGCTTTCGAATCGTCGTCTTGCAAATCTTTTTAACTCTACGTAGAGCTACTACTGGTTCGGAATGTGGTTTCTGCCGAGGAGAACCGGCAAGAAAGTTTGTAGTAAGCCCTTCATTCATTTATTTTTCAATATTAAATATACATATTCGATAACAATTAAGTTTAAATATCACGTCATTGTTTTTATAACACGAACACGCGACAATTATGCAAGTAAGATAACTATGAATTACATAGAAACAAAGAATCGCACTAGACACAATTATTACCTGTACTTAATCAATTAATTTTATGTTTTCTGTCCTTAATTAAATTAATTGTGGCTGAATTTTTTTAAGCATAATTTATATTCTCGCTTACATAACAACACCGCGTACTTGCATTATTGCTTGCTTTCTAACTTGAATTATAAAAAAAAATAATTATTTCTGTAAATAAGATCAAAATTTGACTATATAACCGAACTTGGGTTACACAAATAATTAAAAAAGTCTAATGATTTCACATTTATCTTTCATTACGGCATTTAATATGTGTGGCGGAATGAAAAAACTTACACACGTACAAATGCAAAAACATTATTATTATTCACATTAAGGTGACTTCTTATGCATGGGAACCTATGAAGATCACGATTCATACTTAGTTACTAGAAACTATCCAATTTAGTCTAGGAATAACGTATGTCGCTGAGTAATTTATTATGATTACGCAATTGTTTTGAACATACAGCAGCATAAATATCAATATATTATACGAAATAAAATTCGTTCTCTTTTTGAAGATTTCTCAAAAAGACTTTGGGAGTCATCTGGGGACCCAAGAGCTGGCAGCTACCTCTGTCAAAGGATCAGCTTGGCCATTCATTCGGGGTAATGCTACCAGTATTTTGGGAACTTTACCCAGGTGCAGTGGCTTAGATGAGGTCTACAATCATTTGTAATAAATTATCTTTGTTTATATTTTTTTGTATTAATACACACAATATTATTAATATTTTTCTGTAACAAATTTTTATGCATAATTAAAAGAATATCATTTAGATCTACAATTATATCAGTAAAGTACGCAATTAAACGAATCAATAATAGATAAAATTTAAGAAATACCCGGACAATCCTTGGGACGATTTCAAGGAGCCTGAATACAATATATTTCTGTATAGTCTTATTTAGCACACATATATGGCGTATTCCACACATAAGATTTAGATAAGAAATTATCTATTGAATGATTGAACTGAATCATTTTTTTTATAATTAAAAATTATAATGAAAAAAAAATTGTGCAAAATTTCGTGATTTTCGTTAGGGGTATTGTTACCAAATAAAAATACCAAATAAATGTACAGAAAAATAGGCTAAAAGTTGGTGAACAATTGTGTATCCTGTTGATTCCAGATGATTCTATAACATCAGGTCACAATTACCAAACTAATTACATTATTTTAATATCATTAAAGTCACAGTATAGTAAATTCCCTATCGATTAGTAGAAGGTATCCTTTAAACAGCTAAAAAGAGATCTTATGGAAGAAAATAAAATTAAAGTTAATTTATCTTTCCCGTGGCGAACCACTATTGTGCATTATACGAATATTAAGTGCAATATATTTACTTAAAATAGGCTTTTACTTTTGTCATTACTATACAAATCTATCACGTCTGATCAGCGTGAAGCTACAACCTGTTTGGAATGTGGAATCTACTGTTAAGATCATCTACAATGCCACAGATAGAAAAATACCCAGATACATATGTCAAACGTATAAC
Organism: Hypolimnas misippus; assembly: GCA_037950945.1. Classification (NCBI taxonomy): domain Eukaryota; kingdom Metazoa; phylum Arthropoda; class Insecta; order Lepidoptera; family Nymphalidae; genus Hypolimnas; species Hypolimnas misippus. The sequence goes on from JBBEEQ010000029.1 coordinate 13,571,010, forward strand.
CCTTCTTTTTGGGTTGAAAAAATCATCGGGAAATCGCAACAGATGTGCAGTTTTAAGTCAAATTAATCGAATTCTTTATACACATACTAGAGAATCCGACGGACGTTATTATGCACTTACCGGGTCCAATTAGGAATCTAAATCATGTAGGTACTTATTCCAACGCACAAAAAAGTTTCGTCAGATTCAGTAGAGCCGTTCAGAAGGAATATAGAGACATCTTCATCATATACCTAATGTATATTTTTAAAAAATAGGGCGGCAACTTTAAGTTTGTTTTTAAAATTCGTATTAAATATAAACGAACGAATATTTCTAATTTATATTTTATTTAAAAGAGTATACCTTCCGGTTACGAATAGGAAACTATTTCATTAAAATAACAGCCTCAGCTGCATTTGAAACTCGATATGTACTCGGTTTTTTCCCGGGTCATTTTCCATATATTTCATGGGAGTAATGAAAAGTCTTACTTCCTACGCTAAAAACCCCTTTTAACTAAATATTATCAATCTGTCGATAGTGTCTCGTATCGGATTCTTAGTCAATAGCCGGTGGTAGCGGTATATAGTTATAATATAATTATACTATTTAATGTAAAAAATCTGTATCCATTTCCAACTTTCACAACCTCGTGTATTGTCTTATTGAGCTAAATGCTGCTCTCCAATATCATACTCAGTCGCTAGGCAACGTCGTCCACAGTAATCGATAACCCACAAAAAATCTAATTCAGAGATATTGATGTATTTTGATACTAAATAACCTATAGAACATTATTAAAAAAAATTCAAGTCATATAAACTAAATAAGTACGGAAAAAAGTTACTTAATTGTTTCGAATTTCAAGTGCGCTCATAGTTTGCAAATTATACAATAATATCAAATATTTGAAGAATTTTTATTAGATAATATATTAAATATATCAATCTGCTTTGATTTCATTATACCTTTTATCAAAATAGAAAAGAAAAGATGGACATATGCTTCTTTAAGCAGATGTGTTAAGAATAGGTTCGACATCTTTAGACGCCATTTTCTCAAAATGAAGTCTGTGTGGCTTAACACAGTATTGCTTATCAGCATTCAAATATACTTACAAATAAATTCTAGGTATATTATCAAAAAGAAACTAAGTATACAATTGAAATAATAATGAACTTAAAGGACCTTTTAATAAGAAACTATTGTAAATTAAATGCAATTTTTTCCTTTAAATTACATAGAGCTGATAAAATGAGATAAGGAAATTTAATTATATGAAATAAATGACTCACAAGTAAAAAATTTTATCGGAGGTTGTAACAACGTTAAGTATAGTTTCCTTAAAAATGCGGCGTGAAAAGGCGTTATTGTAAACAATGTTAAAAAAATGCAGTTTCGACATATAACATCAGAAACTTAACAATTTTGTAAATGGTGTTAATTATATAAGCAAGAGATAACTGACAAAAATGATTAAATTATTCGCCAACTGGGGCAGGCTAATAAACCCTTTTTAAAATTATTTTCCCCGGGGACTCCTATATCCAAACTATATATTTCTTTAGAGGGGATTCAAGTAGTTTTGAATAATTCATCGAAATTTATTTAGCAAACAAATTAAAGATATATTCGCTATTAAACTAACGTCTCTTTTTTGAATTGAAGTTGAAAATAACAGCGAAATTTTTCAACGATTATCCAGCTGATAATAAGTACAAGATTAGGTATAGATTATGTAAAAAATCGAAAATCAATAAATATAATCATTATATTGCTAAAGATATTCCACTCAAACTTCTTTCAAGAAACGGTAATTTATTAAATCCAAGTGACGGATGTTCTGGCTTCTTTCAGACAGCATGCACAAAAACACACTCAGTTTATAATTTCGCTCCGCCGTTCATCACAACACCAAAGGCGTATAATTAACGCATTGACTTCCAGATTTACGTACGAAACGCATAAGTAAACGAACATTGCATTGGCCGCTGTCCAAGATTTAAACATGATGAGAAATCTTCAAGGCAATATCTTAAAATTATAAAAACAGCGGCTTTGAACGTCGCTGGTAATTTTAGTCTTTAAGGAACAACTCTTATACATAATATAGGCTAAGTACGCAACAGTGGCGTCAACTGGCGTTGGCGGGACCAGTGACACTGGTGACAGTTATATATTACTTTTAAAATCTGGCTTAGCGCATATTAAATCAAAGATTGACGTAGTTTGTTCCGAAATTTATATCACAGAGTATATTGCGATTGGTTGTGGACAATTTGACAGTCCTCGTCACATATTTCCCTCATATACACATATACTGTGATAGGGCCTCGCTGCGCCAGCTGATTAGACCTGGCTGGCTAATGGGCTGACTTGTCCTAAAAAATAAATAAAGCATATTATACCAAACAAGAATATTTTGACGACAAAGAGGCAAGGATTTGACAAGCGTTGATTTTTCTATCCGGATAAGATAATTAAAATGTAATAAAAATACATTATGTATAAATGATTTTAAAAGAGTTACTATCGAGTTTCTTTCCGGTTCTTCTCGGTAGAGACTACATTCCAAACCGGTGGTAGCTTTATAAAAATCTAAAATTAAAATATGACACGTAACTTGATGATTCCAAAGTGCTTTAAAAGCCCATTTGAATAAAATATATTTTGAGTTTGAGTTTGAGTTTGTCCGGGACAGCACCACACTGTCACAGAAAATCAGCATAAAGCCATTAGACGTATTTTTTTAATGGAAAATGGACTCAGCCACTTATAGACATAATTATGTATATACAATGCAATATCAAATGTCCCAAGCCATTATTAATGGCTTGGGACATTTGATATTGCATTGTATTAATAACCAAATATTAATAATATTAATAACCAAATATTTAAAAATCCAATCGGCATATGTGCACATAAAACGTTTTATATAAAACTGGTTTTGCTAATGAACTGGTTACACAAAAAAATGTGTAACTATCTATAACGTTTCTGCGTGTAAAATGTATAATTGTATATTATACTAGGTTTTGCTTCGCTCGCGTTAATGTACATATATTTGATTATGCCGGACTAACCGCCTAAGACTTATTTTTATTTCTGATCTGTCAATTGCACTTTGCTTATAACTTTCTCGCAAGTGCTAACAGTAAGTTGACAAAATTCTATAGCAATCAGATGAATGAAAATGAACAAAGCTTAAACAGAGCTAGAACAAAATTTCTTGTTAACATTAGTTCTTTATGTTTTAGTGTAAACGAAAACTCGTTTTAAACGTCTACACCAAAATGTAAACAAGCAAGAATAAGAACGCAGAACTAAAATTCATGCACAATAGATCTGTAATCTTCGAAGCATGGGAAATCGAGTCACTGTGGATATTTTCCACCAGCTCGAGGGAGCAGTACCATTCACGACCGTGGATAGGTCATTAGGTTGAATTAATACCATGGTTAGTTCTGTTTGGACGACCGCTCTGTTGCAGCGGTTCTGAACGTACCTCTGACGCCGACGGTTGCCAGTTCGATCCCCGCTCGGGGCAGATATTAAAATTAGTATAAATATTTGTTCCGGTCTGGGTGTTCGCCCTTGTGGGTCTCCCCATCGTGCCTCGAAGAGCAAAAAAAGTAAAGTCCCCGGTTGTTATCATACTCACCTGATCGTTGATGAATCGTTACTCTTAGTAGGGATATTATTCAAGTCTAAATGGTTACTGACTTGGCCCTCAGGTGTTGCGGAGGTCAGATGGCAGTCGCTCTGTGTAAACATTAGTAACTCGTCAATATCTAGACTAGAATAGTAAGCAGACCCTGGTATATCCGGGAAAATGCTAGGTAGATGATGATGATGTTTGTTCTGTTTGGCTGGGTTTGGAATAAATTCCGGGTATAATCAAATCTGGCTAGACTTAGTGATCTCGGGTGATGGTACAATAGATGTTTAATCAGCCGAACCAGTTCTCGGTTGATTAAATCGCTAGAACTCGAGAACGCTTTGAAGTGACCGCTTCGAAGAGCGAGCATGACCAAACAAAAAAGAACGCACTAAGCAACTGTGAGTACGTTCTAGTTTACATCTGGCGAGCGACTTCAAAAAGGATGAGGTTCTCAATTCTACATGTGTTTTTTTCAATCATTGTTATCTCGAAACTCCATCATTTCCAATTTTGTAACATAACTGATTTTGAAATTTTTATTTAATTTAAAAAAGTGTAATTTCTCATGGGTCCTAATAGAATTTTTATCGAAGTCGATTCAGTAGTTTAGTTTTAAAATCGAAATCTATACTAATATTATAAAGCTGAAGAGTTTGTTTGATTTAACTTGCTAATCTCAGGAACTACTTGTTCGAATTGAAAAAATCTTTTTGTATTAGATAGTTTATTTATTGAGGAATGTTATAGGCGATATTACATCACGCTACCACTCATAGCGGTGAAGCAGTAACCATAAAGGCGAGTGAAACTGCAAGGGCCAGCTGGTAACTGATATAAGTGTGTCATCCACGTTAACTTAATTTCGTATTTTACTTTTAAGTTGATTCGTTTTTTTTTAATTTTAGTTATTACAATACGCAAGGCAATGATTAAAATTTTATCAGAAGCAATTGTTTATTTGGCAAATTCCTTTACACCATGAAGTGACAATGGACAATGAAATCCTTTGTTGTTTAAAAATATGATCTGTATTATCATGTTATGAATTCTTCGAATACCACACAAAACATTTTCGTTATTGAAGTTGAATTTGAGACGTATTGTTCCTCTATTATACCTAACTTTATAAACACTTTCATAATATATTTTCTTATGTGTTTCAAAATGTGTAATACGATTTACATATTATTTATAACTTCGTCGGCTTTACCACACAAACTCGACATTTTAATATTCAGTAAAATTAAACGGTTTTACAAAGTAAACACAATTTTTTTATATATTTATTTTTATCTTTAATATTTATTAATATATTCACTTCCGAACCGAGATGGCCCAACGGTTACAACTTACAACACATTGATCTTATTCGATGATCGCGGGTTCGAACCCTAGCTAGCACCGCTGAGGTTTCTAGTGCTCAATTTGTGTTTAAATTTATTACGTGCTTGATGGTGAACAAACACATCGTGATCAAATCTGCATGTGTCGGGAGATATTTAAACACATTTACATCCGCCAACCCGCAGTTGATTAGCGTGGTGGATTAAGCTCTAAACTTTCTCGTTAATGGAAGAGGAGGCTTATGCCACATTAAACATTTTTTTGATTTAAAAAATAAAACAGCGCAATAACTTCTTTTACCAGTTTTCGTTTTATTTTTTTTCGTATCCAACAATCTATGTACTTTGGTGTTAATAATAATTAATTTTTAAATACCTAGAGACCCAACAGTTCATTCAATGTTTTCCTTTTCAATAATAATTACGTTCGAAATACTTTCCAACATTACTTTTAATAATTATGTATTTAATTATTTATTATTTAAGATACAATCAATGATATTTATCAAGGATTTAATATGTTAAGATACCAACATACGACTGGATTATTATCATCCATTCATTGAACGTGATTAATTGTTATTTTTAGATTTTTTTTAATTAATTAAATCGATTAATTTGACGCTGATAAGTAATACTGTGTCAAGCCACACGGACTTCGTTTTGAGAAAATGGCGTCTAAATATGTCAAACGTATTCTTAATAAATTTATTTGAAGACGTATATATTCATCTTTTCTTTTATATTTTGATAAAATGTATCAAAAGTAGATAGTTTTATTTAATATGCTGTCTAATAATAAGTTTTTAAATATTTGAGATTAATTTATAAATTGCAAAATATGGATCGCACCTGAAATTCGAAACATTGAGTTAAAAAAACTTTTTTCCATACTTATTTAGTTTAGACGACTTGAAACTTTTTTTAATAATGTTAAATAGGTGACGCAGTTTCAAAATACATCAATATGTCCAAATTTTACTTTTGTGGGTTAACACATTATTACTTATCAGCATCCAATTATCTTTTACCTGCAATCAAATTACAATAATTGCTACACTGTCTGCGAAATCGATGTTACATAAATTACATATTTTTTTAACAGACCAGCTGCGGAGTATAAAAAATGTTAGAATTTAAAAGGAACAAGACTGTTTGTCCGTGCATTTTGTATCTGGCCCCGCAAGGTATCAGGTAGTCGGATCATTCTTACATTTCTGGTTGGCAGTCTCGCTTACGTATGAAATTTCGTAACGGAAATTTCTTACAATATTTAAGAGGAACAAAGTTCGACAATTGTATGTCGAACGAAACTAAAGAAATCTATTTGTACTTTATTTTATTTCGATCTCTAACTAAATACATATTTATAAAATAAAAAAGTTAAAAATGCTAAAAACTTATAGACAAATAAAGAGTAGTCTTAATATAAATAAATTCATGTACGTAACAGGAAAAAAAACCAATATAGTCTAATATTCGAATATTAACGAAGGTATATTTTAGAGGCGTGGGATGAATACGTAGGACACGATGTGTTATAATGAAAGAGATTAGATAAAACATATGTACAGATATTATTACCTAGATAAGGCATAATATTGTATATAATGTATATATCTATATGAATAAAAAATCAATAGCAAATGTATATAAGCACTTAACAGAATTTGTACCTATTTGGCTATCTTTGTGTTTGTAATTGTCGGGACATAATTTTGATGGTAGGTTGGCGCAGTGGTCACTGTAAGTGACTGAAGCACTAACAGTCGTGAGTTCGATCCCCGCCCACGACGAACGTCTGTAATGGCCATACGGATGTTTTTTCGTGGTCTTGGTGTTTATGTTTGTGTTGCGTGCTTATGGCGGCCGTTGAGTATGAAGCGTTTCTGTTGAAATTATGACTTTGATATACATAAATTAATCTTGAACAAATAAGTGGTGAATGAGACTAATTCACTATGCTTATGTATTCTGTGTAATGTTTATTCTTTGACTCTCTCCGCTGTTGTCTTACTTAGAAATATGTCTAACATCTACTCATGTAGTTTTCTAATGTTTTAAAGAATAAAAACAGTATCGTCAAAGTGAAATATTTCGTTTTATTTTAAAGCCATAATCCGATGGGTTATTATTATACTATTATTATTAAAGTTTATATAAACAGGGTTATGAAAAGCTAAGCGTTTTAAAAAAAATAATTACTTATTAAAAAATAATAAGTATTTTTAAAAAGCCAAACAGTAGACAATAAATTGGGAAGTACTAACAAGTGCTCGGAATAACAATGAGTAGTGTGACGATCACATGTATTTAAGAGGACAGTGCAAAACTCGAAAGCAAACATGAATTATTTTTTATCATTATCACAAATCAGTTAAAAAACTTTGTAAACATACCAACTGTTACAACTCCTTCTTCAAATTTATTTTAAAACCAACGATAAGCATACCATTAGTGTTTATACAAGTAGGCTTTTGACAAACACGTTGGCGCAATGGTCACTGCGACTGGCTAGAGCGCTAACGTTTCCGGATTCGATCCTCGCTCGCGGCAAACGTCTGTATTAGCCATATGGATATTTTTCTTGGTCTGGCTGTGTGTGAGGTTTACTACCATAATGCTCAGAAGCGTCTTTATCCTATCAAAGCCCCTGAACACAGGAAAATGGGGCCACTACGATTTTAAGAACTATTTTGTTAAAGACTAAATAGGAAAAAAATTCCATTATTTGATAGGAACTATGGAACCTTCGCTCGATCGCGGGGCCCTAGGCAAGCCCATAGTGCCCAGTGGGAAAGAGGCGCCTGATTACGCCACTGCCCTAGATATTCATTACAGAAAGAAATGTTTATACCACGCTGCGGCGTGACTACCCCAAACAATCGTTATGGGAAGAAAGGTTTACTACAGACGCCAGACGGTTATCACATGGAAAGTAACTACAATTTTATTCCTACGACCCAGACAGCCATTACGCGATGAAAAGTTACCACTGCGCCAGGCTATTACACAAAAACAGGTTCGGAACGACAGCGCTAGACGATCGTTGAAGAAATTTATCAATAAAGTACAGTAACCTACTGTATTGATAACTTATCAGTATAAGAGGCTGTATTGTTACACCATTGCAACATTGATTGTAAAACTTACATAGAACCAACCAAATATCAATTTTAATACCATATTTACCTACATGTTTTACTATAGCCCAATTTGAATCAAATTGCGCTTAATATAATGTTATTAGTTTTAATTATCATAATATCAATCTATAGACCATCAAATTACAATGGGTACATCCAAAATACGATCCATCATACTGGCCAGATGTAATGACATTGATATTTTTCTAGGTCTTACGAGATTTATTAGACCTAGAAATTTATCTACTCTTGAGATGTCAATTAGCAAGATTCGGCGTTGTTTTAAGGTTTCATTTACACTGCTGCATGCGATTTTGGAACATTCCTATTGTATTTTATCATTCTATATAATAACACATTGACCAATAAGTAAATATAACGTTACTAGCTCTTATATTATTTCGCAATTACTTCAATCCGGTTTCAACCGGAAAATACTCAATTTTCCGAAGAAGGCTACATTGAATGCACTCACAATACTTCTATATGACGAGATTTACATTTGTAGGTTTTACTCTCGAGAGCGATATACAACTGTGTAAACTAGCAACACATACGTCGTAAATAGTTACGAAAGCTGTGAATGTCAACAGGTTAAATTGAAAATTAAAAGAAACCGACACAAAAGCCTTTAAAAAGTAGAGAAAAGAGCTCATGCTCTTGAAATGGCTGGACCGATTTTGGTATAACATCACTAAGAACCATCGCTAGAAAATCCTCTTTCAAATACAAAAAAATCTCATCAAATTCAGTACAATCGTTCAGGAGCTACGATGCCACCAGACACACACACACACACATAACGGTCAAACTTATAACACCCCTCTTTGCGTCGGGGGTTAGAAATAAGGCACTGGCAGAAAATTCTTCCAAGTGTAATAATGAGAAATAATTTATTTAAATATTTATGAAAGTCTGAGAGAAAAACTTATAAGTGTAATTCTCGCCTAACTTCTGGATAGTGTTGCCCAAATTCAGTCTTGGTCTTGCAGTCTTGGTCTTGTTCTTGCGTTTTTGCAAGACCAAGACCAAGAACAAGACCGCGTATTTTTAGCAAGACCAAGACCAAGACTGACCGTGCAAGACTTGAGCGAGAACAAGACATAGCCTGCAAGACTCTTGCGTCTTGCAGCTAGGACTTAGCGCTATTTCACTGAGTAGTTAGGTGTAACAGTTCGGTGTATAGGTAGGTACGCTTAGGAATTCTATGAGACGCAAAAAACTGTATCAAAAAATATGAAAAACTGGACCTATGCGCATTACGACTAATACCATAAACATATCTATTAAAATATCTATTAAAATCAAACTGAGTGCATGCATAGTTATGTTTTAACCATCGGCACTTTGATAATGCGGCATCAAAGGTTTTGTACTTACTTCTCAAAGAAATTTGCCGCTTTTCGGAAGTACATGGTTATGATACACGCGCCGGCGGCTTCTTTTGAAATCTAAAACAATCGTTGCCGCCACGCCGAAATCATAACATTTGACACTATTTGATTGCCGCCATAGGGCGTAGGTATACTCATGCAAAATAATTTCGAATTTTAAGAGTACCTACAGGTGTTCCAAAGAATAAATAAGTTTCAGAGTGCTTAGAATGAAAATGAATACATTATACTGATCACGCAAGTAGTATTATGATTAGGATAAAATGGTAAGGATAGGTAGTAGATGTCATATTAATTCATTCTAGTAAGTATATATTATAATATTGATTACTTATATGGTTTTAAACTAATTACTTAGGTACTATTATTGTACATTTAGTCATTATATTTCTTAAGTTTTTAAAAGAAAAAATAGCAAAAAAGTGTTCAAATATCACCCGTTTAATAAATATTGTAGCCGCTTTTAAATATACTTGAAACGTGTAAAAAAATTCTACAAAACTAATAAAATAATATAAAAAGCGTAGGTACTTATCTACTAATAAAATAAAAAGCCTGCGATAAGAGTTTTGTATTACTTATCAGCCCGAATATCTCTGAGAGAGATGATGAGAGTAAGTATTTACTAGCTGTGCCCGCGACTTCGTCCACGAGGAATAGTAACTTTGGAGGTATAGTAACGTTCAGAACTTATTTATTTATTTTAAAACTTCTGTCATCAAACATACAAACGAACTCTTTAGCTTTATAATATTAGTATAGATGTACGCCAAAACATTCACTTATATGTAAAGAATAGTGATTGGCACTAATTCTTTACATATATTTTATTCACGCGTCGCGTCTGTACAAGTAGGTAATATTTAGTGTGTGTTTGTACGCCGCACGCGGCATTGTTTCATTTGCGGCGGCATCCTTTTCATAGAGCCGGCACGTGGCGAGGCGGCGCGGTAGAAAGCAAGGAAACGTACTAGAAATAAAGGAATTATTTTAATTCCAGTCATTTCCAATTGAGCTGTGCTTCGAGTCTAACTTAATAATTGTTTTTACTAATTCTCGTTGTTTTCTAAAAACGTATCACGTGTACAATTTAATATGAGTGACGAAGATTCAAATTATTCTAGTCCGAGTAACGAGAGTTTGAGTCACAGATCTAAAAGACCCAAAAGCAAATTTGAAGAGTTTTTCGAAATAATTCATGCATCCCAAACTGCCTTCTGTAAATTGTGCCAACATAAAAAGATTGAAATAAAAATGAAAAACAGAAACACTTCAGGCTTAAGGAAACATCTAATATCTTTCCACAAAAAGGAATCAGAAATATTTCTTCCTGTTAAACCAAAATTAAGTGGAGATATCACAAGCTTTTTAGTAACCGCTGGAAGAAGTGGACAGGTAAGAATATTTTTTTAACAGTTAAAAGAATTTTAACTCCGCGTAGCTATTCATGCGATACTTTCAAAAACGCCATTAACTTACGTAAGTATTTTTGAGTTAGTGGTGTTTTCATCTAGGGGTGCGACATATTAAGTATGTAATTATCGTCTAAAATATTTTTTAGACGATAATTACATACTTAATATGTCGCAACGATGAAAGATGAAGTTTCTAGATGAAAACACCACTAACACCCATATTTTCATTGAATCGGCCAGTAACAACTAAGTACTTTATTTTGGTAAATTACAGTACAGTGCAACCTTAATATAACAAATATCAATTTAACGATTTTCTCGATTTAACAACAACAAACCTCCTCCTCTTATACGCTCAAACCTAGTATGTTTTAAATAATAACACAAGATTTCTTGTTTTGTTTCAGTCGGAAAACAGCAGTGACAACATCACGACAGCTACAGTTGATTGGGTGGTGAAAAAATATCTTCCCTTCTCATTTTTCGATGACGAAGCTACACAAGTATATTTTCGACGTATTTGCCCTAATATGGTGTTTCCTAAAAGGTCTACACTTAGAAGGAAAGTCAAAGAGCGATTTGAAGAGCTCCAATTGAATCTCAAGGAACGACTTCAACAATTATCATCTAAAATGTCTTTTACCATTGATGGGTGGACGTCAATTGCTGGTAGGAGTTACTACGGGGTTACTATTCATTATATAGACAACGAATGGAAGTATCAATCTGTAGTTCTTGATTTTATACCATCACGCGGTCGACATACTGGGGAAGATATTGCAACGATTTTCCATGAATGTTTATTGGAATATGGCATAATTGATAAAATACAAGGTATCACGGTCGACAACGCAACTGCAAATACCAAATTTATGTATGAACTGAGCAAACTGCTGCCGCAACACTTTGATTCAGACAATTAACATTTCCGGTGCTTTGCTCACATTTTAAACCTTGGTGTACAAGATTTATTAAAGACCTTAGCATTACACTGTGAGTCTGACACTAACGCGCAAGATCAGCAGTACGAAGACTATGCAGACGAAACTGAGGATGAGGAAGATGAAGAATCTGCACCAAATATTGCTGACTCGCGTACATCTGTAACAAAGTTACGCAGCATTTCCAGTAAAATAAAAAGAAGTGAGATAGTGAAGAAGAAGTTTCAGTCTGCTTGTGAAGCAGCTGGCGTGCCATCAAATCTAAATGCCATTCTTGACTGTCCAACGAGATGGAATTCCACACATGATATGATTGGATTTGGTTTAAAAGTGAGAGCGGGCATTGACATATTGTGCAGTTCTGTCACCGAATTAAATGATTTTCAAATCACAGCTAATGAATGGCAGGTACTCGAAAAATTACATAAATTTCTAATAAATTTTAAACTTTTAAGTACAAAACTTGGTGGAGACAAATATGTTACATTACCGCTAGTCATTGTATCATTCAATCTCTTGCTAGATAAAATTGAATCCATGGTAAAACAGTTAGATGAGAAACCTAATCGATCTGAAGTGGATGAAAGGCTCATTCTAGCTTTCCAAGCAGCTCGAGACAAAATGCTTAAACATTACAAGAAGAGCAACTGGATTTATTGTACTTCTTTAATTTTAGACCCAAGGCATAAGGCTCAGACTTTTGACCTGACAATGTGGGGGAAGCAACTTAAAACAGAAAGTCTGCGCAAGTTCAATGAACTTTATGAAGAATATAAAAGTCTACACTCACTGAACAAATCTCTGGAATTACCAGAAAAAGAAAATAAAGTATGTGATGAAGATGAAGACGTAATAGACTTTGATAAACTCTATGAATGTCCCTCGACGTCATCTGGATCTTGTCTTCAAGGCTTAGTGATAGACGAGTTGGAGGAGTACCTGAGAAAACCAAGAACTGCCAGCTCGGAAGACATTTTAGATTGGTGGAGGACGCATGAGACAGAGTATCCGATTTTATCGAAAATGGCTCGTGATTTTCTCTCAATACCGGCAACTTCAGTACCTGCTGAGAGATTATTTTCTAACGCATCATTAGTAATTAGAAAACATAGAAATAGGTTAAGTGATGAGTCAGCCAGATGGTTACTTTGTATTAATTCTTGGTCAAAAAAATTGATATAAAGTATCATAATCTAATGATAAAGCTGTTGATTTGTGTTGTATTTTATTTTTTATTCAAATAAATGATAAATCGTAAAACTCTTTTATTAAATTTCTTATAAGTTGAGGGTTCAATCTCTTTCTAGACAGATAAGTATTGTTCTTTAAAATACAGTCAAGTTATTGTAATTAATTTTTTTTTTACATGTTGTAGCAAATGTAAGCTTATAAATCATAAATGTTTATTAAGAAACAGTTACTTCCATGAAAACGACATATAGGTCAGTTGATTTTTCGAATTTCTTATCAAATCTTCAGTTATTTATTAATCTGCTTGATCTTTACTATGGCTATGTTAATTCAAGCTCACAATGTTCCAAGTTCCAATTCTAATACGTTTTTCTAACATTTAAAGTAAACTTTAATAAATAGTAATAGACTAATAGGTAATTGCAAGACTTGCAAGACTCTTGCTGCAAGACCAAGACCAAGACCAAGACCGGGAGCGCAAGACCAAGACCAAGACCAAGACCAGGTGTATGGGCGCAAGACCAAGACCAAGACTGGCTAAGTCTCGTCTTGTTCTTGCATTTGGGCAACACTACTTCTGGATTTACCTGCAAATCTCAACAGTAGATTCCACATTCCAAACAGGTTGAAGCTTCATGCTGATCAGACGTGACAGATTTGTAAAGTAATGACAATGTAAAAGCCTACTTAAAGTAAATATATTGTGCATTATACGAACCACGGGAAGAATAAATAATAATCTTTTTATATCGCATGCTGTTTTAAAGTGAACGAATTTAAAATTCACATTTTTGGGCACAAAACTTTTCAATTCAATTCAATTATCTGATGACTTTTAGTTGTGCCAATTATGAGAAATCCTTTCACACTCGAGATTTCGACCGTTTAAGAGTTGGATGTCAAATAAATAGTTATCCGTGACAGCTTTTCAGTTAGTCAAAGGATATCAACAATTAAAATTTCAAACAAAACAAAATCATTTTACTGTGACTTCGATGATATGATATTAAGATAGTATAGTTGTGTAACCTTAAGCTGATGTCGCAGCTTCATCTGAACTCAGAATGTTATCCATCTCCTCACCAACCTACAGCAGAAGTATTGTATTGGGGTTTATTGAAATGGTCTCAACGAATACCTTGTCGGGGGTTTTTCAAAATTTCGACTTAAAACATTAACAAGATATTGTTAATGTTTTTATTGACAAATCAACAATATATATTTCATTCAACTAAAACACGTCAATACAATACAGAAACAGACCTCAAGTGACCTATTATGTCATGTCGAGTCTACCCGTGACCACGAACGCTGCAAAGTGCTCGAAACATCGGGATGACAAAAATAATTAATATACGCGATTTAAATCCGTTTAAAATAGTTTCATTTCAATGAGTATTAATCGCGAACATCTTAGACAACGATATCAAGTGACCTTTTAAAAGATAACGTTTAAATAATTTGGAACCAATTTTCGTTATTCCCGCATTAAGCATGGAAACCCCAGGTTCGTGGCTAAGTTACAAGTTTTCTTGTGCATATCAACAATATCACTGAGCTAGTAAAGGGCGCGGCGTCAAACGACGTAAGCAAATAAAAAGACATTTTCATTAAAGCAATTAATGTTTCTTGGTTCCGCATAAGAAAATATCGTAAGTATTCTCATTGAGCTTATGCTGTTCTTTAACAATTAAAATTTCGTGTAATCAATCAACACAACCAAAATTTGACATATTGTCGGGAATAGTACAAACTGCGTAACTAGCTTTTTCAATAAGATCCATCGTTAAATCAAACCTTAAATTTCATTATTGATAAAAAACAAGATAGATTAAAATTATAAAATCGATGTTTCTAAAATTAATACTTAACATAAATTAATTTTGACATATTGTCGGGGACACTACTAATACAATACGTAATGTAAAATGTCCAAAGGCCTTATTTTTATTCATAATATAATGTACTAGTTGGTTAAAATTTAGACTTTATAGGAAAAGTTACCGATGATATATAGGTTATATAGAAGTTTCAAAATGTGAAGTGTCAAAAGTACACGTGTAATTTTTTTTAAATTAGATATGCGCCTAATTAAAGACACAGTCGAATTGACCCACTAAATAATTACACGTAATAGTGCAGAAAAAAAAAACACGTGACATATGACAAACAAATCGACCTAACAATTAAATAGGCCAATCAGCTATTATTAGTTGTTCTACAAAATAATATACGTAACCCGATCATTTGACAGTACAGCGATATCAATCTATTTAAACACGTGCAGTCTAGACTGAGGTGCGGCCTCAAGTTTATGGGAAAACGTAAAATTGTCCCATTAAACTTGTCCCATTTAGCAGACAAATACGACGTATTTTCTAACAACACATAAGAGGTAGAGGGGAGAAATTATCGATGGAATAATTACACTGAGCCATTTTTTAGAATAACAAATTATAATTAACAATAACGTTAGACAATTTGGAGGCTGATATGCAATACTGTGTCAAGCCACACGGACTTCATTTTGAGAAAATGACGACTAAAAATGTCAAACCTTTTCTTAACAAATATGTTTGAAGAAGTATATGTATATCCACCTTTTCTTTTATTTTTTGATAAAAGGTATAATGAATTTTAAGCAGATTTATATATTTAATATATTATTTAATAAAAGAGGTTTTTAAATTTTTAAGATTATTATATAAATTGCACAATATGGAACGCACTTGAAATTCGAAACAATTAGTTACGAAACTTTTTCCGTACTTTTTTAGTTTATATGACCTTAATTTTTTTGAATAATGTTAAACAGGTGATGTAGTATCAAAATACATCAATATCTCAGAATTTGACTTTTTGTGGGTTGACACGTTATTGCTTATCAGCATCCATTTGTGACTTTCGTTCCGGATAATGTTACTAAATAAGACAAGTAAAGAAAACTAGACTATATTTATTTATTTATTTATTTATTTATTTAATGCTTTATTGTACAATACAATCGTATGAACAAAAGGCGGACTTAATGCTACTGCATTCTCTCCCAGCCAACCTTATGATGTACAAGAAAGTAGATGTAGGTGTACAATAGTACAATATAATATAATATAATATAATATAATATAATATAATATAATATAATATAATATAATATAATATAATATAATATAATATAATATAATATAATATAATATAATAATAATACAATACAATATAACATAATATAATACCAAAATCAGCCATTATTGCTTCGCTGTAAATAGAGCTTTTTTAAAGCAATTTTAAAAATGTTTTTAGATGGAGCTTTTCTAATTTCTTCTGGTAAGTTATGTTATAAATAAGCGAGCCATTTCATCAAGGAACTGTTATTAACATGAAAAAATATACAGCGTAACAGCTAATGTAGAATGCGTTTGGGGGAACATCAAATATAATGTGGGGACTAAAGATAATAAAAGCTAAAAATAAACGGTAAAGATAAAATAAATATTTTTAAGTAAATGAGAAAAACTGTATCAAGGTCATAATGCTATCTAAGTATTTGTACAATGCCAATGGCATTATTTTCACACGTCTTAATCATCAAAGAACTTAAGTTTGACAAAATAATACTTAAGCAAACAGTCACGTAATCGTATGCAGTAGACTATGCTAATATTATAAAGAGGGAAAATTTGTTTGTATTTCAAGTTTGTATATAGAGGGTAATTTCTGACACTATTGATCAGATTTAAAGTTCTTATTGCGTTGGCTATCCAACGCGGAAATTATAATATTATAAATATTGGGGAAGGTTATAGATCACGCTACGACACATAGGAGCGAAGCAGTAAACATTAACGCGAGTAAACCGTAAAAGGCATAAGTCCATAGTTTGTTTGTAATTTCAATTAGCAGCTTTTCCCTAAATACAAAAGTATATACGGTATTCACATAAAAAAATAAATTTTAAAAAATTTTGTCTGTCTCTTTGTTCCGGCTAATCTATAGAACGGCTGGACCGATTTTGACGAAAGTTGCACTAGCAGATAGCTAATGTTATAAGGAGTAACATAGGCAGCATTTTTTTTACAAATTTTCTTTATTTTAATTTTTTGTCGACTAAGTCGCGGGCAGCTAGTCATTAGCAACAAAATCGTGCATTCAAGTCCGGTACTATCTTTACTAACTCCATACCGCCGTTTACTGTTTGTGAACATTGTGTAATGGGACATAATTAGGAATGTGTGTCAATCGTTTCGTTTCCGAGACGCGTCGGCCTCGAATAATCTGGATAAAGCTGTAACAAACCGACCGAAACAACGGACTTCCTCTTTTATAATGATTAGACGTTTAGTTTCTTCCCTTTGAAGTGTGAACAAGGTAAGTGACAATACAGCCCAAAAAATTAAGCACTTGTTATGAAACTGGCGCATAATTACGGCGAAACAATTTTTTAAGAGTGTTAAATGTCCTTTGAGGAAAATCAGCTTAGCTGCAAGCTTGTACTAATTCTTTGGACAAAAAGATTAAAAAATCAAAATGGCGGATTTTATGGATTGGAATGTGTTTAATTTTGAACTATTTAATTCAACTAAAAGTACACTGTTTTCGATTTATTCGAGAAAAATGGTACTTCCATAAAGCTGCTTAGATTAAGAACGATCTGGGAGCTAATTATTGAAAATATCATTGCTCTATCAAAACATGCAACATTCTGACAATTAGTTGAATATTTTTGCTGAAACACCACATTTAACTCTCAAAATGTGTAATAAAAATATAAGAATAAAACAAAAGCCAATGTTAAAATAAAGTAGGCAGGTATTATATTACGTACCTACTTCTATTATTGTAAAATGTCTGTGTAACAGACCTTTACGTTTTCACTGCGTAATTGTTACACTAATTATATTAAAATGTAGAATAAACTTGTCTAATTACATACAATAAAATTCAAAAACTACCTTAAAAAACATATAAGTGTAGCCGAACAGAAAACCTCCTCTTATTTTGAAGTCGGTTAAAATAAAAATCGAATCTTATGGAGGCGGCGAAATTAGGTTAAGAGTACATTTGTAATTAAAATATATTCCTAGAAATTTCTAAAAAGAACTGCGTGCAACATATTACACTTTAAAACAGTGTAATTGAACTCTTTATCAATAGTAAACATTGTATATAAGTGTTAAAAAATATTCCAAGGAAAACAGCACTGTCCCAGTTATATGTATGTAGGTATATTATTATTATTTTTTATTATAAGGGAGATATGTACAAAATGACATCCAGGGGTAAAATGACACAGATACCATATTTAAAATTTAGTTCAGTTAGAAACGTCAGTAGTGAGCTAATCAGATTGCTAAGGTCAAAGGTACTAACCTCTAAAAAAAACAGACCAATCATAACTCGCGTCATGACGTAAGAACGTCACTTTTGTTTTCGCATTTAAGTTTTTTTACACCTGGTGCATTTTTTATGCTGTCAGTAAGTATTTTACATTATTTGTTGTCTTTCAGTGTTTAAAACTTTAAAACATTACAAATGGTGTCTATGACATGTTAATTTAAGTGTTTTTTACCGTCGAGTGTAGAATATTTGCTCTGCATTATTATTTTCTCCGTAGGGGCTAAATGACATGCATAGTAGTGACATTAAAATATTTTATACCGAACTTTCGTCTTCATAAAGTCAGTTCATCGTTTCTGGGGTTTGGTATTCGCATCTATAATAAAATCCCGCACAAAGTTTTACATTTGCCACTTAATAAGTTTAAAGTCTACGTTAAAAAAATCTTTAATAAATAAAGCATATTATACCATACAAGAATATTTAGACGACAACTCTTTGTCCTCTAAATATGCGTGGATTTGACAAGCGTTCATTTTCTATCCGCATAACATAATTAAAATGTAATAAAAATACAGTATGTATAAATGATTTTAAAAGAATTACTATCGAGTTTCTTGCCGTTCCTTCTCGGTAGAGACTACATTCCGGTGGTAGCTTTATAAAAATCTAAAATTAAAATATGTCATGTAACTTGACGATTCGAAAGTGCTTTAAAAGCCCATTTGAATAAAGTATATTTGAGTTTGAGTTTGAGTAAACAGACAAATTGACATAGATATGTCATTTTGCCCCTAGAAATAAATAAAAGTAATAAACTATGATTTTCGCAATCGTAGATCAAAAGATATTCCACCAACCAGTTCCAGTTAAAAGTAGGTATATTTTATAAATAAATATAATTAATATGTTATTCTAATTAGTGTTTATTATACATATATCATAATTAGTGCTATATTATATAAAATAAAAGTAAGTTTATTTTAACGATAGGTAAATATTGCGAATCTATACAAATTAATGCCAATTAGTTTCATTAAATTACAATAGAAAAATATAAAATAAATATTAACATTACCATTATATTAGATTAGCTTCCGCCCGCGACTTCGTCCGGGTGGAATAGTTACTTTGGGCTAACACTGATTTTAACTTGCGTCTTATTCATTACTAGCTGTGCCCGCGACTTCGTTCGCGTGGATTACAGAATGCTTGGTATGTCTCCTGCAAATCAAGGTTATAATAGTCTGCGGTGCTGCTCAAGAAAGAAGCTTTTTACTTTGGATCTGGGAACTTTCTGGTTGTTTTTATAAGCAGATACTAACTCAGATATGGTATTCCTCCACGGTTTTCGCTATAAATGTTGAAGAAAAGTTGTTTTGTGCTAGTCTTTAAAATTTTGACTGCAAAATAGTAAGTTCCCACCGAGGTTCTTCTTGTATTATATATCGGGTGACTTTTTTTAACTGGGCTTGATAGGCCAAATCCGGAACTTGAAGGAATCGCGAAAAATACTTAAAGGAGTCTCGTGTCCGATTTTAAGAAATCTAAAACTGCATCATAAGTTTTTTAATTTCATGATTCTCCTGACCTGGAATTGAACCCACTAATTAAAAAAAAATACATTCTGTATTATTGCACCACCTACCTAATAGTGTCACTTGTAAGAATCAACTTTTGGAAAGTTTTAGGAAAAGATTTATTTTTTAACAAAATAACATTAAATCTATACATGAATTAGAAGTTAAGTAATCGATTCTATATATATTAAATATACATATCAAATATGTGGGTTAAATCACGGCTCACGGTAAGTTTAGAAAAAAAGTCTGCATAACTTCGAACGATTCGTTTATTTGCATCAAAATGCTAGTCACCTACTAAAGTAAGGAAGAGTGTAAAGAATATCAAAAATATATAAAATGAATAACTCACAGTAACTTCTTTTATGTTTGTCTATTTTTTCTATGTGAGCTATACAAAGTAGATAGAATGTGACGTTTGTTTTGGTCCCCGTCACCTACTCCGTTACCTAAGTAGGTTTAGATAATTCCTAAAAAGATGAATCAATTTATTGAAAATCTACATTTCACTGGACTCGGCTATTGTACTCACCCGCTATTAGTGTTACAACATCCCGTTATAATTTAAAAATTTCACTTTTAGGTATGATCGTTTTTTTGGAGAATTACAAATTTTAAAAAAGATTTAATTAATGTATGAATTTGATAGAATTCTGTAAAAAATTTGCCCTTTATTTTTGTTGCAGTTAACTATATAATAATACCTCTCTGAAGTTGATTCTTATAATATGTGACAGTATCAGATGATGCAATCATACAGAATGTTAATTTTTTCCAAAATCAACGTGTTTGTTTCTGGCTAGGAGAATTTATTTTTCAAAAAACTAATGAAATAGTTTTAGTTTTTATTAAAATCGGCTCTGTTACCTCTTTAATTATTTTTCGCTATTGTTTATAGTTTCGGATTTGGTCTATCATATCCAGTAAAAAAATTACCCAGTAAATATATTATTTTCCAAAATATTATATTTATATATTATACATATATCTTCCATATTTGAATTAGATGTTGTTCACTTTTTCATTGGTTTCAATTTGTTCCTTATTACATTAGCTTTCAGCAGTGAAAGTTTCGTCAAAATCGGTCCAGCTGTTTCAGATATTAGCCGAAAAAAAAATGAGTGACAGAAAGACAGACAAAAATTTTAAGATTGGTAATTTTGTTGTAAGTACCGTGTATACTTTAATATGCATTTATTTAAAATTAAAAACAGACATCAATTTTATTTATTTTTATACCTTCCCTTCTTAAATCGGAAATTGTTCACTATTTTATTGGTTTCTACAATATTTTGTTATCGCGTAATTCTCTTTTTTACTTATTCATTAAAATAAACATATTAAAAAAAGTAGCTAAAGTTAATCCTTATAATATAAGCCATTAAATACGTCATGTTTTGAAGAACTTTTTAGACTTTGTAATATTTCGTGAATTTCTTCTTCCATCTCCTCTCCCTTTCTGGACCTCACGTGATTAATGGACATTCCCTAATTGCTTGTGAAAGTCCCATCAAATTTAATTCAGCTGTTTCAGAGATTAGTCGTAAGAAACAGACTGACAGACAAAAAATTAAAAAAATGATTTTTTGATGTAAGTAATGTATATACTTTTATGCATTTAGTGAAAAGCATAAAATACTGTTCGACGTGAACCCTTAAATTGACATAACTTTTTTTTATGAATCGATTGAAATTAAATAAACACCAAATGTTAAGTGAACCTTACTGCAATATAATCATGAAAACCACATCTAAATCGGATAAGCCGTTTCTGAGATTAGCGGGCGCAAACGCACTGATAAACAGACAAACAGACAAAAATTCTAACAATTATTGTTTTGGGTTCTATTGCGTATGTAAAGGCCCAAATAATTTGTTTTTTTTTTATTTTTTATATATCTTCTATGTACAGACAGCGACCCGTTAGAATTTTTTTTATATGTATAGTTTAAAAATATCTAAAATAGAAGTAAGCCTAAGTCACTTCTTATAACATTTTCTAACTGCAAGTAAAAGTACCATCAAAATTGGTTTAGCCGTTTTAAAGATTAGTCGGAACAAACAGATAGGCAGACAGACTGACAGACAAAAATTGAAAAATGTATTTTTTTATAAGTACTGTATATATGTATGTACTTTTATGCATTTAGTGAAAAGTACAAAATAATGTTCGACGTGAACCCTCAAATTGACATAACTTTTTTATTTATGAACCGATCGACATGAAACAAACCCTAAATGTTAAGTGATGCTTACCACAATATATTAGTGAAAACCGCATCTAAATCGGATAAGCCGTTTCTGAGATTAGCGTGCACAAACGCACAGATAAACAGACAAACAGACAAACAGACAAACAGACAAACAGACAAACAGATAAGAATTCTAAAAATCTTTGTTTTGGGTTCTATTGCGTTGGTAAAGGCCCCCAGTAAGATTTTTTTTCTTTTATCTTCCATGTACAGACATCGACCCTCTAGAATTTTATTATTAGTATAGATTGCGTTGCGCGCAGTACTCGATCATTATTTTGCTGAGATGTTATTTAAAAATTAAAATAATTCCTAAGATACTCATTTAAATCAAATGGCAATTTTGTTTTAAATGAAATACTTGTTATGAATAATGTATTTATTTGGATAAGGATTAATATCATATTTATAAAAACACTTTCGCAAATAATGCATTATTTTAGAACAAATTTGGTTAGCATAAAAGAGGTTATAGTGAGCTAACCTTAAAAGATAGACATATGCTGTCGCGGACTTTTTTTTAGAACTTTTAAAGGGGAACAATTCTGTCATACATGATTTTTGCGAAACTTTAACCGTTTACGCAGCGCACGCAGCGTAAGCTCTCTCAATAGGAAAATATCCCCCGATTTTTAAACATCTTTCATTGCTCCGCTCCTTTTGGTCTTAGCGTGATAATATGCGTAAGCCTATAGCCTTCCTCGATAAATGGGCTATCTAACACTGAAAGAATTTTTCAAATCGGACGAGTAGTTCCTGAGATTAGCGCGTTCAAGCAAACAATCAAACAAACAAACTCTTCAGCTTTATAATATTAGTATAGATTATATATGTATGTTAAAAATATAATAGTCTACTGCAGTGAAGCTGCACTAAAGTCAACTGTAGCTCGTGGAAGTCCTATACTCTCATAGGCATTAAATCATTATAAAGAGTGTACCTATAAGAGAGAGTCGTGAGTCCCTTATTTCTTCCATTCTTTCATATTCCCCTTTTTTAAGTTCGAAACCCATTTGAAGTTACTCTGGTGAGTATAAAAATACATACATATATAGATACATAGGTTGATAAACACATAACCCTCCTTTGTGTTGCACAGTCGGGTAAAAAGAACATAATAATGTATATATACGATTAAGAACTCTTGGGAACTGGTCTGTCCTACATGATTTAATTTCTAATGATTTGATTGAATTTTTAATGATTATTAGATTAACACTAGTTGTCCCTTACGGTTTCAGTCACGTTTATAGTTACTGCTTCATTCCTATGAGTCATAGCGTGATGTTATATAGCCTATAATCTTTCACAATAAACGGACTATCCAACGGAAAAGAACTTTTAATCCGATCAATAGTTTCAGAAATTACACTCTACATACAAACTTAAAATACACACAAATTTTACCTCTATATAATATTAGCACAGACTATGCATATGATTACGTGACTGCTTGCATATGACTACTTCATATGATTACGTGACTGATGTAATATAGCCTATAGCCTTCCTCAATAAATAAACTATCTAAATTTAAAAAATAATTTTTCAATACGAACCAGTAGTTCCTGAGATTAGCGCGTTCAAACAAACAAAGTTTTCGGCTTTATAATATTAGTATAAATTATTGCAGTATGTGTTTCTTAATAACATAAAATAAATAAAAGTATAAATATCACCAAATCTTATCTATACTAATAAAGAGAGAACGAAAATATATGCGAAGTAAACTTCTTAAATCGGTTACTCGAAAACGGCTTGAACGATTTATTTAGCTTTTTATTTAAAAAAAAATAATATTGTTTTTTTTTTCTAATAAAAAATATTTATACTCTCCCAGTGGTACCATATATTCTTTATCAAAATCGGTTTAGTAGTTTGATTTTTATGTCAAAACAACTGGAATCAGTATCCCAACTAAGCAAACGAAATTGTTTTCGAAGTCTGCTTGTTATTTGAGTCTTAGTTACTTACAAGATTCGTCTTCATTTCACCTATTTCGCAAGGCACTGATATCACTGAAATAGAGGCATCACATTGGGCGCATTGACGTCATTTGGCAGACGTGTCTCCAGATATTATGTGGACCATCTGAATTAGGATTGTTATCGTAAACAAACAGTTTTACAGTCATATTTATTTATATTTTAGCCTATTTCATTAGAAGTGATTCAATTTATAAATGGAAATAGATTTATTTTACGTACCAATTTTCTTTAATCAGTGTATATTATGGTTTTTGTTTTGGATTGAATGTTGAATAGCTGAGATGGCCTAATGATAGTACACGTCGATCTTAACTGATGATCACGGGTTCAAACCCCGTTTAGCATCGCTGAGTTTTCAAGTGCTAAATTTGAAAATTCATACTGTACTCGGCGGTGAAGTAAAAGATCGTGAGAAAATCTGCATCTGCTCGGAGAAATTCTGACTTATGTATATCCGGCAACCCGTAGTTGACAAGCGTGGTAGATTAAACTCTAAACCATCTTCTTAGAAGTCAAGAGGACTTTGCTCAGCAGTGGTACATTTACGGGCTTTTCATCTACTTTGGATTTGAGATGTATGATACGCGTCGTAGTAATATTATCAATTACATCATAAACATGGTCTATTCGTGTCAGGAAAGTACCGTATTCAGACTAATAAATTACACAAGATTACCAACCAGCAAAAACAGTATATCACATTTCTGTAACCAGATAATTGGAGCTGATGATGTAATTTGGCACATACGCACATAAAGATTAAAGCAAAAGGACTTCCGGAATAAATATTTCTCTTATTACACAGACACACTGAAAAACGAAATGGCTTCTAAAAAAATCCTTATGCTTAATGACTTTCAGTTGTCTTGAAATATAAGTAACTACTTATACATGTTGGGTTACGGATATTTGCTGTACCAAAGGAATTACAAATGCTTTTCGAGCTTTAAAAAAGAATGAGGAATTAAAGGGAATAGGAAGAGAGGAAAGTAATAGGGTTGGAAGTGGGTTAGCCTTTCAACTCGGAAATTAATTAATGGCGGAAATGTCCATACTAAATAAATAAAAGCATCAATGATTCCGTGACGGTGGTCCGGAGACACACACAACACAAACCCAGACCACGTCAAACATCCGTATGGTCAATATAGACGTTTTTGGGTGAGCCTCTTGTACGTTTGTTCTTTTTGAAAGAATACAGGAATAAAAGAAATGTAATATTAAAGAGCTCAATTGATACACATATGTATGGTTAAATGTGTAACTCAATATTAGCAGACTGTTAAAATCAATTTTCTTATTGACAGTTACTTTTTTCACTTTTGCACTTATCCTTTAAATAACCTAAAATTCATGTAATATAAGAAGAATGTCTTTTGTAATAATGCTTGCAAAAAGTTTATATATTCTTCCGAGGGTCCTTTCTTACTATAGCATAGCATCATCTCAGTCCCTTATTGGTCGAATTTATCACAATTTTATTTTAACACTTCTGTATGTATTCTGATTTATGAAAATAAGGTGAATCGAGACACGATGACGTCACCAGTTGGCACTCTATAGCGTCGGTCTTGTCCCAAAACACCGTCTGCGTTTCGTCTGATTATAAAAGCTAAGAGCAAAATTCATACGATCTAAATAACTAGCTGATGATTTTTCATCTTAGGTCACACCAACCCGTGACTCTGTCTGTAAAGAAGTTTATTAATGTGTATTTTGTAATTTTTACTCGTAGTAGGCAAAAATTACACTTAAGTTTTCTCGTAATTGATATAAAACTACTCTGTAACCTAGCAACAGTTACCTAAATTCCGTACGAAAATGTTATTTAGGTTTCAAAATATGTGGAAAAAAATTTGCAACTCATCGCGGAACGCCGGGCAGATGTGAAACATCGAAATTATTTAGTACAGGTAAAATGCATAAAAGGATAGTATACCAAAGTAAAAAAATATAGCATAATACAATTTTTTTTTTTAGTAGATATCTATAAATATATAGACTTACATGACAGGTCTATGTTTAAAACTTTAACATACTTACCAACCTCAAAATAATGTCTAGAAGATAGATTATCGTAGAGTGTTATTTAAATAAAGAAAACACCGCATAAGGAATGATTTCGAAATCAAACCTTCACGGGAGAATTAATATGAAAATTGAAAAACAATACTACTTAAAACTTCATTTCAAAAATAAGGAGTTATTGAAGACACCGAACCACCTACGCAGACGTCAAAGTTTACCGATAGCAATTCATAAAACATATGACGACAAACAGCTGTTATTTACAAAGTTAAATCCGTCAGTGGCAAACGCCCAAAATTTGGAAATGCCATCAAGGTTTACTTAACCAACGTATTTTAGTGCCAAATAGATGTACATCTAATTCAATTATCTATATCATACGGAGTATAGTAATTACAAATGATATCAATGGAGTTTCGCTATCGCTTGCCTGTCTTGTTTAATAACATGAAAATAGCGAACTAACAGGTGAGTCAGCTCATGTTTAGTGATCACCTTCGGACATGAACATTTGGTTTTCTGCAAAGGTGTGGTGCAACCTCGATTAAGTCCGCCATATACTACCTATAGCCAGCGTACTATAGCTAGGTTCTGCCACAGGGGAATTATTCTTTATTAAAATGAACACTTGGTCGATAATAAAATGTGTATTTTTAGCAATGATTGCATTAAACTGCGAATGATTTGCCATTACCGATAATCCGATATCTTGATAATACTTAAACGGTAAAAATCAGCGAACGTTACGCGTAACATACACGGAAAACATAAAAAAAAAAGCCAAATCGAGTACCTACTTCCAGTCAGTCTAAAATTCGTAAAATTCTCTATATTTGTATCTTGAGCCACATTAAACAATACACGTCATACCTGTTCTCAGCGATTCATGGAATTGGTACATTCAAATCTAAAAAAAAGTCGATCCATACCGCAAATAGCTGGATTGATTCGGAGCCGCATCGTATTCACCTTTTCATTGTCAAGACATTAAGGACTCTATTGTCTTATCGTTCGTTAAAAATCACAAATGCAATAAAAGATAACGGAATCGTTGATCAAACATGTCAAAAATATTCCAATTTTAGCTTTTAGAACAGTTTAATGAACTGTCTCACAGTTTGACAAACAATTTCTTGCGCATGAGTAGCGCGGATGCACGCCATACTATAAAAAAAAAACAATTTCTTTATGAGCAAAAATATTCACTTGGCTTTTTAATGGCATTTATAAATACATCTACCACTAGCTGACATGGCGGACGTTGTCCTTACTTAAATATGAATATTTAATACGAACTAGAATTAAATAATATAAAAAGAATATATGCAGCTGTTTAATGATTAAATTCAATTCTTAGGTTTAATGGCCATCCATCCACGTCCATTCTTTTCTATTTTAATAAAAAGTATAGCGAATATAATTTTAATAATAAGTTTTTCAAATATGGCATTATTGTATAAAATGCAAAATATCGACAACACCTAAAATTGGAAACATTAAGTTAAGAAAGTTTTTTAGGTATTTATTTAATTTAGATGACTTGACATTTTTTTAATTATATAAATACATGACGCATTGTCAAAACATGTTAATATCTTCGAATTTGACTTTTTGTGGGTTAACACATTATTGTTTATCAGCATCCGATCATGAAAATAGTAACTTTCGTAACAAATTGCTATCGTAACGACAACAATAGCCGCAAAACAATAAACCTTCACACATATTTGTTTATATTGACAGATAACGCGTAATTAAAGAGATCTATTATTAGATACGCACTAATGGGTATCGTTCGTTCAATTAAAGCTATGTATTTGTGTCCATTATAATGTACGCGGTTCAATTTATCGTCTAGAAGCTTCCATATAGTTTTCCATCCAACCATGCTTCGGCTGACTTTTTATGCATTAACGATATTCATAATATTAGACGTTAAAAATCCGTACACATTTCCAAATTTGATAAGTTCGTCAATTGACTTATTGGTCCAAAGATAATCTCGCTTGTCATTATTGTTCATTTAGTCGCTTGTTGCTTGGCAACGTCGTCCAAAGTCGGCATTCTGGGTGTCAAAATCCATAAGCTTATAACAATTTATAACATATAGTTATACAATATCATTGATTGATTATTAATTATTATATCTTATCTTATGATATTTTATCTTACAATAAATTTACGAATAATTGTCTAAATTTAATTATTAAAAAATCGACAATCTATTCACTGAGG
Organism: Hypolimnas misippus; assembly: GCA_037950945.1. NCBI lineage: Eukaryota > Metazoa > Arthropoda > Insecta > Lepidoptera > Nymphalidae > Hypolimnas > Hypolimnas misippus. The sequence continues at coordinate 13,599,506 of JBBEEQ010000029.1, forward strand.
CTGACCCGATTTTGGTAAAACGTCTTTAAGAACCATCTCTAGAAAAGTCTCTTTCAATTAAAACAACCGCATCTAAATCGGTTTACCCGTTTAGGAGCTACTGTGCCACAGACAGGCACACAGCGGTCAAATTTATAACACCCCTTTTACTGTTAAATGCTAGTAAATATTATACATCGTGAAAGTTTGAAGTAAACGATGATAACAAGTTTATCAATGTTTTATTGTAGTGATTAATTTTTATTATGGCTTTAATTACTCGCGTGAAGTCATTATCCTTCCTCGACTCACGATGTCACTGCTAATGTACCACGTTCGTACATATTTTTTAAAGAACCAGAAGTGAATAATAATAAAAGTAAAGTAACAGCCTGTAAACATCCCACTGCTGGGCTATGGCCTCCTCCCCTATTAAGGAGAAGGTTTAGAGCCTAATCCACCACGCTGCTCCACTACGGGTTGGCGGGTAATAATAAGGTGCTATTCATTAATCACGAAATGTTTATTAGCAACTTTAGCTAGATAGATTAGTCATATTTAGTGATTTTTCTTAGACTAGATATATGATAAGCAACACTGTGTCAAGCCACACGGACTTCGTTTTGGCGTTTAAAAAGGTCAAAACTATTCTTAGTATATTTGTTTAAAGAAATATATATCCATCTTTTTTTCCTATTTGATAAAAAGTGGAATGAATTAAAAGCAGATTGGTATAGTAAAGAGTTTTATATTATAATAAGTTTTTCAAATATAAGGGATTATTGCGTAATCCAAAATATGGCACACTCCTTAATATTCTAAACACTAAATTAAGTATCGTTTTTCCGTACTTATTTAGTTCAGATGACTTGAAAAAAATTTGCATAATGTAAGTACATAATGCATTGTCAAAATACACAAACATCTCTATATTTGATATTTATGGGTTAACACACTATTGCTTATTTGTATCCATGTATGTGTCTATGCACTTTTAATTAAACAACAAGCGTTGTTGCCGAGGCAATGAATAAACAAGTCTCCTTATGTATGACCTCTGTGCATATCTAATTGCCAACTAGCTATACCTACACAGCCACTTCGCCGTGGCTCAGACTGATTGATTATGTACTAGTTATAAAATACAATTTATAAAAAAAACAACAATCTTTCATTGTGACCAAAGAGATCGGATTTTAACGAGATCGGATTAGAGATCGGATTTATACGACACTTCTGCTGTAAGTAAGAAAGAGTTGTGCATCCTACTGATTCCAGATGATGCAATTTTGTTATTTTGATATCATTCACAGTATACTATATTTCGAATCGATAAGACCAGACAACTAGAAAAGAGCTGATAACCTGACAACGTTCGAACAGATCTTCGTAAATTATAACTTAGAACCGTTAAAGAGCTACGATACTACAAACACAGATACAAACTCTTTTATGGTCGTGGGTCAAAAGTGAGAAAGTCTTAATCGGTACACCCGTATACCGGTGCGCACACATGTATTATATGCGTGAATTGATTTCACATTGTACACATCCGACCGAATTCAAAAATTCACATTATTGAGCATAAAACGCAAAAACTTTACATTTCTCAATTCGGCTATTTATTAAAACTTTAATGTCACAAAATGTGGATAGAATTGTTATTTATATTTTTCAAAATCATAGAATATTTATGAATTATAATAACACAGAATTATATAAAATTAATTTTTTATTAATAACTTAGCTAACTCGTTTTAAACATATTTTGAATTAAGTCACTTTAATATTAAACGTGCTTTATGACTATCTTCTTTGAATAATTAAATTAGAAAAATTAAAATTCATTCTTTGGCTTCCGAAATTAATAGACGAACGAGGTCGGAGAACTTTTTGGAACTATGCAGTGCTAAGCCAGGTCTTATGAGTTTAAAAAAATTCTTAATACTTAATAATAAATGTGTATACAGGCCCGGTCCAAAGGGTCACAGGGGACACGACAAAAAGAACCCTAAAAATGATGTTTAAATACCCCACTTAACACAGCTAATCAATTTTAATTTTTTTCTAGTTTACACCATGGTATCTAAAATCGGCCATTCTGATTTTTCCAAATGATTATGCTTTCTATGACATTCGCGTCGTTTTGACGAATCCAACGATGTGCCATTAATCAAATAGGCCCTCGCGTTTGGTCTAAATAGTGCCACAAAGATATAAACCCACATACACACATATACATACAAACATAGGCTAATAAACACATTACCCTCCTTTGCACCGCGCAGTCGGATAAAAAGGGGGGCAAACGAACCAATAGTATTATCTCATGTTAAGGTCATTATCGCGTATAGACATCTGCAATATAAGGGATATTGCGGATTAGTTTTCCGGCTTAGGTACTTGATATTTGGATGCTGATAAGCAATAATGTGTCAACCCACAAAAAGTCAAATTTTTAGATATTGATGTATTTTAATACTACCTTTCCTATTTAACACTGTTCAAAACAAATTCAAGTCATCTAAACTAAATAAGTATGGAAAAAAGTTTCTTAACTCAATGTTTCGAGTTTCAGATGCGTTCCATATTTTGCAATTTATAAAAGAATCCCAAATATTTAAAAACTTATTATTAGAAAACATAATAAATTAATTTATCTGCTATTGATACATTATACATTTTATCAAAATAGAAAAGAAAAGATGAATATATACGTCTTCAAACTAATTTATTAAGAATAGGTTTGACATCTTTAGACGCCATTTTTTCAAAACGAATTCCGCTTGGCTTGACACAGTATTGCTTATCAGCGTCCATTTATGTATTATGTAATTAGATGCTGATAAGCAATAATGCGTCAACCCAAAAATAGTCGAGTTCGGTGATATTATGTATTTTAAAGATGGGTTATATTTAACATTATTCCAAAAAAAATCAAGTATTCTAAACTAAATAAGTATTAAAAAAAGTGTCTTAATTCAATGTTTATAAAATTGAAGTATTTTACATTTGGAATAATTTTTATTTGAAAAACTTATTATTAGATAAAACTTATAGGTATATTTTATTATACCAATCTACTTTTAATTCATTATACTTTTTATCAAACTATAAAAAGAAGGTAATATACGTCTTAAAAAATCGTTAAGAATATACTTAAAATTTTTAGACGTCATTTTCTCAAAAGTTCGTGTGGCTTGACATAGTATTGCACATCAGCGTCCAATTAGGTATCGTATAAGTATGTATTTTTATATAATCATAAATTCCAATATAAACATAATTTGAAAATAAATAAACCGAATACCTTCCGCATAACCCCGTCCACTCAATTGAATGGTCTCGAGCCAATCATCAGTATGTACGGAATTCGATTCCAGAAGCTTCCATACCATATTGAGAAATACATTAAGATGTCTCCGGCTTTCTGTCGTGAAAGCGACAGACGGACGAATGAATGAAATGTATTTGTAACTTTCTTTACTTTGTAATGTCTTTTGACGAATATTTAGTATCTTTTGTTCGGTATTTACCTACATTATTATAATCAATGATTTTTAAAGCTATGTTATTTACTCGATTTGACTTTTATGTTTTTTTTTTTAGATTTTTTCTAGAAACGAACAAAGGCTAGTTATGATTCATTCTAGAAGTTTACGGAACTTATACCACAACGATGCTTCTTTAATCAACTTACGATCATCAGTTAAGATATACGTATTCTTTGTTCCTTAATCTTAATATATATGTATAACTAAAAGGTAAATGACTGACTGACGGACTGACATAGTGATCTATCAATGCACAGCCCAAACCACTGGACGAATCAGACTGAAGTGACATAGGCATCCGCTAAGTAAGGATTTTGATTATTTCCACCCCCAAAGGGATAAAATTGGGGATAAAAGTTTGTATGAAACTTTGTCAATTTAACACCGATCGGGCTGAGACGTCGCATGCATAAAGCTACTATGACGTAGGCATCACAGAAATTGCAGACGAAGTTGAGGGCACCAGCTAGTATACACATATACAAAACATATACAAAAACCATTTTTTATTCCCTAAATTAAGGAATTTATCATCGTACTCAAGATTGTACTACCACGTTCAAAGTCAAGGATTCAGAAATTTATTCCGATACTTCCGCACGGAAATATGAGGCTCTACCGAATGTACTTGACAACTCAATAATTACCGCCTAGAACAACATATACTAATGTCCATCTATTAGCATAGCCTTATAGTGATATAATTATTTATTATTGAAGTAAATTAACAAAAAAAGTTGTTTTCCTCCATAAAAAATGTAACTATAAGTTTAATACAGTTACAGATCCTTTATTTTGCATATATGTTATCAGGAGTACCTATAGAATTTTTCTTTATTCATGCAGGGGAAATCGCCGAAAAGATACCCGATTCCCACAGGGCTATGTGGAGATTTATAGCCAGAAGCCAGCGCATAAATGGAAAGGCCGCGGGATCGCTTGCGCATACTCAGTCCCTCCGTGGATCGCTCCGCTTGTGGCTGGCGGAGCTTGTCTCAAGGTAGTCTTGCCCTCCCCGCACCCCTCGTACGCCCCAGTACGGCAGTTCGAGACCATCCCATCGCCGACTGACATTCTTGGGGCCGTATGAGAACAGATAAACGAGATAGAGTACAGGGTTAAGGGTTTCGTCCCGAAAAATTATAATTCCGGAGAAATAGAAAAATAACTTCTAGACTATCGTTATAACTGATATAAAATCCATAACATCTAGTAACATTTGCTTTTATTGTTACTAATTCAAAAGAATCTTATTACGACATGTTATTAAAGAATAAAATAAAATATCCAAAAAATTTGTTTGAACTGCATAATTAATTATCTATATTATATTGAAAAAGTAAATAAACCTTCACATTTCCTTGCGAACAGACTTCCAGCAGACATCAATTAAACACAGTCATTTTATTTCCTCGCTTGTTCGCGAGCACGGGTCGATTACCTTGCTTCGCTAAGGTTAGTAACTTACGGCACTGTTTCTCAATCTTTCCAACGTCAGACACTATACATTTACCTTCAAAACAGAGTTCGCTAACCTTTTCGGTATTGAGGTTTAGCAAATCAACGAAATTCATTCGTCATTTTGTTATATAATTGTATTGAATTATGTATCTGTGTGTTATAAGAAAAGTGATTATTATTAATAATGTCGGATTAATCAATGTGCCCATAACGATTGTATATTGATATATATGTATGTACAATCGTACATATAAGGCATCAGGTTTACGTATCTTCTTAACGTTCTTTCTTGCGCGTCCTAATTTTGTCTGATAAATAAGGTTGTATAACAGTAAGTTCTCTTTTTGTTTAATATATATTTAAAAAAAAAAATTACATTGTTTGCATAATTTAAATGTTATCAGCGTGTAGATAAATGTATCTCTATACGTTAATTGTGCTTTGTATACGCGGTATTGTGGTATAGTATTTATCTATATCTACAGAATCCATTTGACAGACAGATTGGCGCTGTGGTTATTACAGCTGACTAAAGCTCTAACTGTCGTGGCTTCGATACCCGCTCACGACAAACCTACATAGGCGTTATGGAAATTTCTCGTGGTCTGGGTTTTTGTCTTTGTATTGTGTGAGTTTCTGGACCCCCGATACAGGGTCATGAAATCCTTAATAGGGCCGTTAAGTATGATGCTTTTATTTATTTATCACGTCACCTTTACATTATTTATAATTTTATAATCTTGAATCTGCCACTATTATGTTAAATTAAATTTACTTAATCTTCACAAAAATAGCGAAATCTGGCATCAATATTCGCCGAACCACAGATTTGAGAACCACTGGCTTACACAGATGCCTCGGTATGTCCGCTCATCCTAGTCCATCACTTTCTTTTTACAGTATCTAAATACGTGCCATATTTACATGGTGATAAAATTCAAAATGGGTTGTCCGCATCAGGGCTATTCGGTCCGCGTAGATCCTGCACGGTCAAGGCAATATCTATTGAGGTAGGTTAACTAACTGGCTATATAACTAAACAACTCTAATTTACATCAAATTTTATGTCAATCTATTGTATCGATTCGCGTAATAGGCAAACAGATTAAAAACATTTCATTGTGTTTATCAATAGTATTTTTAATTCGTTGTTTTTTTTTCTAGAACTTTTGTAATTTTGATAATTTCAAAATGTTAACGGAAATATTATATTAATTTTGAATAATTTCTCTTACATATGACAAATGTATATTGTATTTCGTGTTGCTGAAAATCGATTTTTTTGCATGACGTACCTTCATTATGTAGGTAGGTAGGAGAAACTAAATGTATCGGATAAATAGTCTGCCGAATAAAGTCTTTATTCTGTAACGGACAAAAGTCCCGCCTCTGCGCAAACTATAAGACATTGTTATGTGATCTCTGGGGTTCTACTCACTAGTTTACTTGAAATTATGAATATATTCGTAAAAGTGAAAACGAGCTACCTATCCCAGAGAGAGGGAGGGTTCGTACAGCCGATATATAATAATAACTAGAACTACAAGTAATCAACAAGGTACCATAGACAAAATACAGTATTATTAAGTTTAATGATATATTCCTAAAAGCCATGTAATGCAATCTTATAGGAGAAGATAAACGCATTATTGTCTTCGCACGTTTAATTGAATGCTGATAAGCAATAATGTGTCAACCCACAAAAAGTCAAATTTGCAGATATTGATGTATTTTGATAGTGTGTTACCCATTAAACAACATTAAAAATAATTTTAAGTTATATAAACTAAATAAGTACGGAAAAAGTGTCTTAAATTAATGTCTCGAGTTTTAAGCGCGTTCCATATTTTGCAATTTATACAATAATCTCAAATATTTGAAAAACTTATTATTAGAAAACACGGTAATATATCAATCTGCTCTTAATTCATTACACCTTTTATCAAAATAGGAAAGAAAATATGAATATAAACGTCTTCAAACAAATTGATTAAGAATATTTTTGATTTTTTTAGACGCCATTTTCTCAAAATAAAGATCATGCGGCTTGACACAGTATTGCATATCAGCGTCCAATTATTAATCCACGTTCAATAGTTTCTAGTCATTTTAATAGACGCTATTTTACACGTGTTTCACATATCGACGACCTCATTTCAATTTCCATGTTATATTCTATTCTAATTCTGTCCGTTCATCATAACATCATTTAGAGAATACCAAACAATAAACGACGCGAGACTTGGCAGTAAATTAATGAATATAGAATTCTAAACCTTGTTAAATCCTAGCTTCAATTTTTTTGTGCTTTCCGCCATGTAAATATTGTTTCTAAAATATATTTTTAATACTCTATATTCAGTAAAGTATTCGTAAATATATTTTATGAAACATATGCCATGTAATTAATATATATGAAAGCTCAAAAGGAAGGAAAGGTCACTCACTCACTCATAACGAAATCTCAGAAACATGCATTGCATAGAGGTTCTTTTAAGGATGTGGAAGCTCAAAAATACAGGATTTTTAAAAATTTGACCCCTAAGTGAATAAATTGGAAATTAAAAGTTTGTGTGAAAGTCCTATTTTGAGCGGGACTAAAACCGTGAGAGGCCGCTAGTATAATATATAAGTTATGAAACAGTACAATACCGCCTTTCGAGTTAATCGAATACATAGTACGAATTGAGTCGACTCGCGGCATCACAATACGCGTACAGTACAAACAAACAAATCACTGTTTAATTCGTCTAAATCGATTTAATTCAACAGGATTTAACATTCTTGACGCAATCAGTCAGCGAGTAAATAGTTTTAAGCATGTCTGTTTTGTTCAAGGATGGCTTAAATCTTAACGCAATTAATCTTTGAGTCATAAATGGATGCTGATAAGCAATAATGTGTCAACCCACAAAAAGTCTAATTCGGAGATATTGATGTATTCAGATAGTGCAGCATGTATTTAAAATTTTTCTAATTATTTTCAAGTCATCAAAAGTAAATAAATACGGAAAAAAAATCTTTAATTAAATGTTTCGAATATTAAAGTGTGTGCCATATTTTGTTATATAAAATAATCTGATCTGTTAAAAAAACTTATTATGTGATAAAACTTTTCATTAGACCGATCTCTTTTTAATTTATTATACATTTTATCAAAATAGAAAAGAAAATATGGAAATATACGTCTTCAAACAGATTTGTTAAGAATTGATTTGATATCTTTTAATGCCATTTTCTCAAAATGAAGTTGGTGTGGCTTGACACATTATTGCTTATCAGCGTCCAAATATAAAGTATTGAATTTATACTTAAGATGATATGCAATTGATATATTGGATTTGTCTGAGGACAAGGTCACGAAAAACAAAATCATTTTCACATACATTTTGTATTGAATGACTTATATTAAGTTAACATAACATTCTTTGCTAACTCGATTAGCTAGTATTGTATAAATCCTTCACTCACTGACTTAACACGAATTATCGAAAACCATTTATTTGATTCTTTAAGCTAAAATTTACCAAGTAGGTACTCTCTTGGTAGTCGATATGAGCTATAAATAGATTTTTTAAAATTGTTCAAAATTTAACGCGGAGAGGAGCGAGATGGGAGTTCACAATTTTTATGGAGAAATCAAACCAGACATGAACGAAGCCATATACAAAAAATGATAATATAAAACGAGAATTATAATTATTAGTTTTATTCCCGTCATTGACATAATACAATTCTTTAACCTGGTAACATAAACAGTTTCCTAGATAACCGCACAAAAGCTGTTACTATCAAAAATAGAGGCACTTTAAGATGATAAGATGTTGCTTGCTTGCAAGCACAAACAGCTTATGTAAATCTTTATGAAAGTCTGAGAGCAAAACTCATAAGTTAAATTCTCGCCTAAGACTTGCAGTGTCATATTTTATTTCACCCGTAAGAAATCGGTACGAGTAGCTACTAAAAGTGTATTCAGTAACAAAATATTCTTTAGGTACATCAGTTAATAAGATGTTTGTAGTATTATGTCCTACACAAACCAAGGACGGATCCAGTTTCGCCGCCAGGGGAGGGGTCACCTAGTTTTGGTCAAGTCACAAGAAGTTATAATTTAAGTTTGATAATAATCGATACAGGTAAAAAGGTGATAACTTTTTTGATTATCACTTCTTCTACTTCGATGGGTATGGAGAAGCGCCAGTCCGGTTAAACGTTCTTCAATCATACAAATTACATTAAATTAATTAAATATAAAAGGTACTTACATAAAATGTATATTGTGACAGAAAAATATATTATAAAAAATATAAAATAACCCCTATGACCCTCCTCTGGATCCGCCCTTGGCATAAACTAAATTTCCGACACGTATTATTTTCAAGCCGTGCATTATCATTTCGTCCCGAATACTCAGTACTCCATTAATATAAACGTCCAATAAGAACAAAGTGTCCTAAATAAAAAGAAGCACGCGATCTTTTCAGCTAATATATTTAATATTTCTTTATAATATATGTCCATAATTAATTATATCATAAAATATTAAAAACTTTTATTAATCAATATTTGTTTATAAACCTTGAAAACAGATAGATCAGATAGATACATAGAGAGAGTCAGTGATATGTTTATAGAAATATTAATTTTGCACGAATCATAACATAGCCTAAATAAAAAGTAGGATTTTTTTGATAATACATTTTAGAGAGCCAATTACATTTAACTTATGTACGAAGTTTGGCCTAGTTTCATTACCTAATTTAGAACCAATATAAAAATACATGACACAGAATTAAATAATAGAGAAAACTTTTTTTTTTATAAATACAGCAGGCAAGTTTATGTTAACTTATTATGCAATTTATGTTAGGTTATCACAGCCACTCATGAACATTTACAGTACCAGAGAAGCCACAAATGTTGCTAGCTAAAAAAAAGCATCAGGGAAGTATGGTAAATTAGGTTTCCGGCTCTCTCATATGTTAAGTTATCTCTGGGCTTTTGTCACTAGTGTACTTGTAATTATGAATATATTTGTGAGAGTAAAGATGAGCGATTTACCCTAGAGAGAAGGAGGGTGCGTACTGGCGATATAATAATAACTGATCAACGAGCTACCATAGACAAAATACAGTATTATTAACTTTAATGATATATTCCTAACATCATAGTCGCAAAATAAATAATATAATTACAATTTCAAGGGCGTAATGTGTGGCAGGGCTGGCAAAAAGTCACAGGCCCCTGACCCGAGAGGGCCCCGGTCTAAAGGAATTTTATTAATAAAAATCTTATTAAAAGTAAATTATTATTTCATTATAAGTGCGCATAAACCTATGCTCTTTATAATAAAATTTATCAGATTATTTAACTAAAATGCACACAGTATTATTAATACTCGTAGTTTTCCGTAACTACTTATGTGGTTCATGAAAATTAAATTACAACGTGACGATTTTACCCTATCCGTAAAATTTGCCACGGGCCTCAGATGGTATAGTTACGCCTCTGAACAATTTATTAAATAATTTTTCTCTTCTATTCGTTAATCGTGTATTTAAATGATTAATTAATTTGTATATATATAAATTATCTGCCTTTTCTCTTAATTAACTTTATTTGTAAACAAAAACATCATTTATTGTAATTTTAAATAAATAACAATTTATTGTCAATAGTGATAACGTTTTTTTTTTTCAGTTAATTCCAACAAAATGAGGAATTTAATTCGTAGAGTATGATAAAAAAAAATTTATAGGTAGGTAGCTAATTATCAGAATGGTATCATAGAATTTTCCTCGACTTACCTCGATAAGTACGTCATCCCAATAAACGAAATTGCATTTGTGCTGTTGAAGTCTAAATTATTTATGAACGCATCGCTGTACTATTATTACGAAGAACCAAAAAGGCAAGGAACAAAATGTTTTTATAACAAAAAAATGATTGAAAAAATGGAACCTTTTCTAAATACACAAAGGACGGGATTAACCAGAAAAAATGTTACAAAAAACGCCTGTCCAGACAGGCGCAAGCCAACAAAACAAAAAAAAATCGTCCCATATAGCTCTGTCTCCCTCTAACACGATATGACACTCGTGTAGAATAAAAAAATATTAGAAATGTCAATATGCGTTGCTGAGTACAGTAGTAGATACATTTGTGATTCTTATTTATTTAAATAACTTAATTATAATAAAGCAAACTTTTACTTAAATGCCCATAAAAATAAAAAATAAACTATGAACTAAATCAAACTGATCCTTTTTTTACAATATATAATTTCATTTAATGTAAAAGTTTTTATTAAATACTTAAATAGACGACCGGGATGGTGACATTTTAAAGAAATTATTTGTAATTATAAATTATGTTTTCTCTCCTATTATATTCACAATTTAAATGGAAATTTCTTATCTTGAACACATGTCACTATATCTAATCGCTGGTATCATAATGTAATTTCTCTCAATTATCTCACAGAGATTTCACCAGACAATTCTGTTTGTTTAATGCTTCGTGAAAATGAAAAATCTACCGTATAATCTATAAAAGCTTACTTTTTAACAACATTTCGAAGTCGGTGCCAGTAAATCACGTAAAATGTTTTACTTGGAGCCGACTTTGAATGTTTTACATGGCACCTACTTCAAAATGTTGTAGAAAATATTTATTTTTTGCCTTTTAGTTCGTAGTTACTTTTCTCGTTTTAGAAGTCGGTTTTTTTTTTGTTTTTATACACCATACTATACAAGTCCATAATGAAAAATTAACTAGAACGTAATAGTATAATTTAGACATTTGATAGAACCCAAATATATAAAGTGTTTAATTTTATGACGTATTATAGATTTCATCCAGTAATTTATTGCGTTAAGAATTAATCTTATCAATTGTTACTTAACAGCGCCTACTTTTTTACAGATAACAAAGAGATACTCCATCGTCAAATTTGACGACGTAAATTTGTGACGTAGTTTGTTATTTTCAATGACTTGCTACTTCAAGATAATGTTTATAAAATCTGAAAATAACGACAACATCTTTTCTAGCTTTTTTATATAAAAATAGCTGGCCAACGAGCAGACCGGACACCTGTTGTAAAGTGATCAGTGAGTGAAGTAGTTCATAGACATTTGTAGTACTAGGGGAACTACAAATGCGTTGCCTGCTAAGAAAAGAATTAGCTATATAATTAATTTATAAAAAGTAATAAGAAGTAAGGAAAGGAATGGAGGTGGGTGGCTTCTGGCTCTCCCACTCACCGTTGGCAACTCAGCTCTAATAGCTACTTTACGGCGATGTTCTGTGAGAGAGAGGTCTGGTCGAGCCAACCCGTATACAAATAGTCAGTGGACTACTGCTAGGCTCTACATTAGTAATTCCTCTTTTTTCTAGTAATTTCCATATTAACACCTTGTTATTCGTTTATTTAAAAGAGAATAGGGGATGGAGGAGATTAATAGAAAGGATAAGAATGGGGGGAAAGTGTAGGCTGGTTGTCACTGTACGAAACGCTGCTATAGTAAATAATTCCGATTTTCTGAAAGAATAGCGTCTATCGATCGATCGAGCCTAAGCATATGTAGTGAGTGTTCATCCAGGCCCTACCACAATAAACATAATAATAAGTAAATTAGTAATTTTTCTACTAAATCGTTGACAATATGACGTGTTCCATCAAACACAGAGGGCAGACCCACAAGGATAGACACTCAGACTTGAAACAAATATTTACACAGATTCTGTCAGCGTCAAAGATATATTTTCGTTATCACCACGTCAGATCGACCCACAAATACTACCTTCTAGCGTCACCTAGCATTATTGATGATTTTAATGACAGTTAATCATTACTTATTCATACGTCTACATTGGTTTATACCATGGACGTACGTGAGGGGTCCGGACCCCCTTAGTATGCAACTTGTACTTAGTACGTTGAATGAATGGCAATGACAATGGCTTATACAATTTTTAAATAACTGAGATGAGCATTAAGAATCATACCATCTTAGTGCGTAATGTCCGGATAAAAACTAGTGTATCTTTGTACAATTTAGACTTCCACACCTCCCTCCCCCTTTCGGACCTTTCGCTTGGACATATGTATTTTGTGATTTATACTATTATTATAAATTAAAAAGTAACTATATATATCTATGTGTTCTGAATACCTATTCATGCTTAAAACGCGTTACCAATTGAATTGTTGAATTTTTTCAGATATAAAGAATTAAGAAATACGCTATTCAACAAAAAATTATTTCATATAGACTAAATCACAGAAACCACCTAGTTATATATAATTTAGCAAAGATCAAAAAAGTTTGTCATAAATTTATCAGTTCGCATGTTGCTACTTGCGTTATGAACCAGAGTTGCCAGCTATTTATTACATAAATGAAAAAAATTATAACTTAATTAATGATTCGCAAAATGCTTAAGAAAATCATATTTGCATAAAGTATATTCTCATTTAATTATAGCTAATTTTTACTAAACCACGAAGCGTTAAATAAAAATAAGGTAGAATAAAACTAAGTCTTCCAAACGCGACGACAATATTGACGAGACAAGTCGACCCCCTGTCGGCGACTGTGTCAATCATCTTAGTAATAAAGTAAGTTTCTTGCTCCAATAAGACGCTATGAATTTATATTCATAGAACTGAATGGACAACAAATTGAATAGACTATATCAATTTCATATAATACTACTTTGATTAGAGGAAGAGATCGAGCCCTAGAAAGAACTATAATATAGAAGGAATAAAAAAGAACTATAGTTCTATAATAAAAAATATATATTTATAAATATATGTAACTTCCTTTTCCTTCCTAATGTTTGTAACATTGGCTGATTTTTTTTAAGTGGGCATGGATAGGCAAATGTGAAACATAGGAATTACTTGGACCCGATTTTGATAAAAATTAAAATAACATTATAATCATTTTTGAAAAATGTTTCTCCTGGGAATCGAAGCCATCGATTCTGGAAAAAAACAAACTCTATATTGTCGCATCATCTAATAGTGTCACTAACAAGGATCTAATTCTGGGAGTAATGTGTTACTAGGCATTACCAATATCAAAAAAATGATTAGTCGTATATTGTTAAAATTTTAACCTTGAAAATTAGAACAGTAATATCTAGTTATGTACTAGTGACGTGCCGGATATCCGTATTCGTAGCAGCAGATATTCGAAAGAGATCCGTATCCGTATCCTATAGCTTTTTGGCGGATATTTTTAAAAGATTTGATATCTTTCGACGCAATTTTCTCAAAGTGAAGTCCGTGTGGCTTGACATAGTATTCCTTAACACCGTCCACATATAGATGAGTGGTGCAGTACTAAACTAACAATCTTTATTTTTATAATTTTATACAAGGAAGTCAAGTGATATTTACATCAGAATTACTTCAAGCACAGATAAAACAAAACATCAAACATGAACCAATGCAGTGACATATGTGCGTTTATTGCTCTCAACGCCATTGACAATATTATGTCAAACAGTAGACAATATTTAACAAAGAAATTAAAATCTTAACACGTAGATATAGAATACAAATTCACTTGCAATATTATCACAATCACTCAAGGCTCAAGTAAATAGGTATTTAAAAAAATAATCTCGTTGAGAATTATATAAATTACATACATTACTTCAAAGAGTTAAAACAATGACTTAGTACATTTTATTTATCAAATTTAGTAATATTAAAAAGTCATATATTATAATTTATGTATTATGAAACTCGATAACAAATGTATTAATGTAGGATAAAAGTAGTCAACATAATATTATTTTTTAATATTTATATGTCAGTTAAAATGGAGTCCTTTGCGTGTAATAATACAATAGAATAAAAACAAATAGTTAAAAATGGACCTGCATCCATAAATGTATATATAATATTTTTTCTTTCTAACTTTCGCGATTCTGTTAGCTCGTGGCTACATCGAATGCATCTGGAGAAATATAGGACAAAAATAAAAGGTACCATTGTGGTTAGACCCGTTATTAAAAATATAATAAAGTAATTGATAATATTTACTTTATACAAAATTATTATTCCGTAAAAATACTAATTAACTGCTCGTCCCAATTCGTAGGATAAATGAAATATATAATATAATTTTTTACAATAAACCGGATGGCTAATACAAAAATTATTTTTCAAATCAAATTACTCACTTTTTGAGCTTCTCATATTATAAACCTTGAAAATTATTTAATATACCGAAGTATAAATTTTGGCTCAAACTCAAACTGTACCATCTGCCTATCAATCAGCTGATGGCGCCAAATCTTGTTATTTAATCTGTGATTTATGATAATTTATGGCCCTGATTTTGTCATTTTCAGCCAAAAAAAGCTATAAATTAGCTGTTTTTTACACTGACCAATATAAATACGAAAGTGACTTCTATATTTGTTTGTTATTTACGCCTCAACTAGGTACTAGTAGATACCTACTTAACTGATTTTCACGTAATTTTAAATACACGTTATCAAATATATAGAAAAGGACACAGGGGTTTTACCTTAAGTGCAGGAGAAAAAAAAAGCAGGCACTATTTATGACGAATAATAACTATTAGGTGGTCGTCCGGATGAACTTAACTTAAACGAATGAAACCTCGAGCAAAAGCTAATAAAATATTGTTTAATCAACTTTACGTATACATTTATAATAAGTTGAATTACCATTATTTTTATGGAGATATTGATTTTGTGATTATTTAATTGTATTAATTAGGGCGAAAATGATCTTTAAAATTACGTTTAAAATTTTGATGAGATATTACATAACTTATATACTAAAGCGAAAATTACACTTATAAGTTTTACTTTCAGACTTTCATAAGGATTTAAAAGTTAATTGTCATTGCTTTACGTATGAAAGAATTCACTTATAGTGCCTTATTTTTGACAGCTACAATATTCGCAAAGACACTTAATAGCTCATACTAGGTTACAGAGTTGCTTTATCACATATTGTAAAACATACCAATGTAATTCTCGTCTTAAAATAATTACAAAGTGAGCACAGTTAAGTGAATTACGTGGTTTACTAGTAACTATGTAAAACCTATTACAGGTAAAACGTCAACTTCCCTGTAATAAATAGTTTGTAATTATTCTAAGAACTTGCATAAATCGCACCAAGGTTTTTATAGCTTGTATCAGCGCAAAACATAAATTATATATTATGATATTATCTTTATATACTCCAACTAATCCATACTGATATCTATACTAATATTATAAAGATGTAAAATTTGTTAGTAATTTTGTATTTAGGAGGTAATCTTTAAAACTACTGATCCGTTTGGAAAAAATCTTTTTGAATTGGCTAGTCCGTTTATTGAGGAAGGTTACAGGCTATATTACATCACGCTTCGACTCGTAGGAACGAAACAATCATAAATACGAGTGAAACCGCGATTATATACTTATTATTTACACAATACTTAATATTATAAACGCGAAAGTATCTATATGTTTGTTACGTTTTTAAGTCTTAAGCCAAGAATCAATTTTAACGAATTTCGGTATAGAGAAAGTTCGGAGAATGTCATAGGCTACTTTGTGTCGTGAAAATTTGACGACAAGTTTGTACATTGGTGACTGCAACTGAGTGAAGCGCTAGCTATCACGGGATCAATTCCGTTCAATAAACATGTGTACAGGGCATACAGATAATTGTCGTGATCTGGGTGTTTTGGTGTGTGTTTGTGCTTGTATACTATGTTTCCACACCCCCGATACAGGTTCAAAAAGGCCTTAATTGGTGCCGTTAAGTATGTGAAGTAGAAGATGAAAGTTTCTGCAAACGAGTATCAACCTATATCCTTATATTTCTGAAAATATTATGTTGTAAGTAACCAGCTAATCTTAGTTCCTTGGTTTATAGCTGTAATATATATTATGTATATATTATTATTGCGTACCTCATAAAATATATACATTCACTATATAGCTTGTGCCCTTTCTAGAATACTGTAACTTTCTAATGTGAAACATTTTTAATCGGATCTATATTGCAGAGATTTTCTAGTTCAAAGAAACACTTTACGATGTTAGTGAATTAGAGCCACAATGATGTTGATCTACCAACATACGCTATTTTAAAATAGAAACGTTTATGTTATTTTTGTCATAAAATCGTTTGTTTATTTTATTTATATACAATTGAAATTGTAATTTAGTTCGTTATATTTTCATTTTTCTTTACATCTTTTCCGATGTTTGTTCAGCGAATCTCGGAAATAAATAACCTTGGCTCCGTAATGCATTTCAAGAATAGTCATCTAACCGTAAACATACAACAAAAATTGACTTCATCTTTCTATATGTATTTAGTTAAAGTCTTGAGGGCGTTAATAACATAAATATAACAACAAAGTTCCTGTTGACGCTACATACCTCAAATGGTCAGAATCGAAGGTCACCACGAACAGCTGATCACAACACACACACGGGCGTTTGGTGACACCATTCGAGATAGTCTGAAATGTCCCATTACGAGTTACGAGGCGGGACACAGTGCGCCGCGCCTCTGACTAGAGCACCGCATTTTTGCCAACAACTTCATTCGTTACGCTCAAAATGTCTGCACGGCTGGGTATCCTCACTCTGAATGCAGTTATCACGAGCGATAACACTATTTGCATATACAAATACACATAATTAGTCTTGAAATCTTTGAGTGGAATATTACGTTAAGAGATGAAATGTAATTGAATGATGTTTTATAACTGTATATAAATTACTTTCATACTATTTGACGCTAAAAATCTGCTCATTTCCAACTTTGACTCGCTCGTGAATCTTGTTAGAACAAAGATATTCTCTCCTATCATGTCAGTTGCCGGCTGGTAGCTAGGCAACGTCGTCCAACGTGATCGGTAATCTGGGTGCATCCACGAACTTGTAACGTTTATCTATTGTTAAAATTGCACTGACTTATGGAAGACCTGTCAAGTAGTCCTTGCTAGCTACCAGTTAAAAGACCAGTTGTCAAAATTGGAAACGGGTTAAGATATATTACGTCATATAATATGAACGTAACATATCTGTATATGTTAAATAGCATCGATAATATATTTTTTTTTTTTTTGGAAAATTCGTTTAGATTTGCAACGATAGTCAGAAAAGAGTTTGCTATCAACGAGGTTCTATATTTTTTATTGAGTTCGTGCTTATACCTGTATTTTCATTACCTAAACTGTTACTGTAATTCAATATCAATAATATATAAAAAGACAGTTAAAAGAAAACAATAAAACATAATACTGTTCGAATAGATTTTGTAATGCAATTTATACATCGTATTTAACTGACAAAACAAATCGACTGGCCTAATGGCTGACGGTCTCCCACATGTTATGCACACGTCTTAGAACATTAGCTTCCGCTAGTGGTTTTACTCGCGCTTATGGTTATTGCTTCACATCTATGATTACGTAGCGTAATTTAATAAAGACTTTCTCGATATATGTACTATCTACCGCAGAAATATTTATTTTAAATCAGTTCAGAAATTTCAGATACTACCCCTACATACAAACAAGCTTTACCTCTATATAGTATAGACACACAGACACGCAGTCCGACACCGAAGCATTCTCTGGAGATGGAGCCTCTACAACAGTTTGCAATTGACTTCTTCTTCTTGTCCTGATCTCACTTTATATATGTAGGGTCGGCACAAACTATTCTTCTCTTCCATTTCTTCCTATCAGCCGTTATTACTCACTCTGACTCTGACTGTTGTATAAAATAATTTTATGATTATTTTAAACGAAAAGTTGAGTAAAATCACAAGGGAGATCTAGTATGAGATATTTTCCTATTTAAGCACAACCATACTAATTGAGACTTAAATCCTAAAAACAAATTATTTCGGTATGGATGAAGATTCTTCTTAACTTAGAAAAGGCATTAAGCTACTTTTTGTTGCGAAAATACTTGGTAAAAGTTTGTGTGGAATAATTATCATTTCTCAAAGAAATGTGTAGTGAAAATAATTATTCTATACAGACGAAGACGCGGGTACCAATTAAAAAAAATGTAAGTAAAAACGATTAAATAAATAATTGACATAAATTCAATTACACTAATTATAAGTCTACCGAGTACAATAGGTCGAGTCATTGAGCGGAAACCGTAACAAAACAGGATTAGGTTAAATGTATATGCAATAACATGACTTATGTTTGTTTACAGACAAGTACAAGTACCCACTTTTAAAGATTGTACAAAAAATAATACTTATTTGTCACATTGGCTAGAATCAGAATCCACGTCATTATTTTCCGACCCTTTAATAATATATTTACTAACATTGCGTATGTTGTTATAGGTAAGTAGTGGATTAATAACGAAATTACTACTATTTCGCCTATTTTCGAAATTTATCTGATTTTGTAATCTCAACAGGACCGAACAATCTCCTACGTGTATTCTCCATCCTTCGTGACAATGGCGAAATAATCCGTGCTCATATGACAAAACTTAAAGCAATTACACCAAAGAATTGAATTGAATAATATATTGTCATGTTCTCTCTCTTGACATTAAAAGCATGTTTCTAAGCAACTATGCAAGTCACGTCGTACATTACTTATTACAACACTTAATTCTTCTCAGCTCTTTTATAAAAGATAACATGAAAATGAAGAGACGGGTTATCGGATGTAAAGTGATCGCTTTCCATAAAACTTTGAACCACACATGCCTTACCAGCTAATAAAGGAATAAAGGATAAAGGGAACCAGAATGTAAGAAAGAGATAAGGATGCGGTTTAGACTTCTGGCTCTTTTACTCACCGTACGTAATGCAGGTGTACTCATAACTTTATACAAATTTTCTGTGAGAATCTGGATTCTCCCGTCGAGCTAAGCCTATAGTCAGTGGACTCCAGCTATTCTCTATCTCAAAACCACTTTATTCGTATAAAGTTTATGCTTCTAATTCTTCTTTATAATTAAAAATATATTAGCATTCCTCTCCTTTTCTGATTAAACTATAAGTGTGGGAAATTGCATACTCCGTTGGGGAAATTTTCGTAAAAAAGGGTACAATGTTTCAGTTTCACATATTAATATATACATAGATGAAGAAAAAACGATTTGTACTAAGAATTAATATGTACATAATCTTCTTTATACCATTTTCAGGGTCATCATCGCAACCAGTCTCCTAATATAATCTAAATTTAACCAGTTTTGGGTGAGTCAATTAGCGGGGATCGAATCCGCGACCATCAACGCTTCATTAAAAATATTCTCTATTAAAAATGGAAGAATACTTACAATAATAACAAATTTTTAGATCATTGGTAAATTTCAAGAACTGTTTAAACTTACTTAGAATAAAATAATAGTAATAACCTTGAAAACATTGTTATTCTTAGTACTTGTACCTTTTTACCTATTGATCTAGCGAGATAATTGTATTTCACTGGGTATTTTATGTTTTGTAACATTTTGTAAATAATACAAAAGTGGAATCAAATAATTGTCTATGTCTAAAAATATTTTAATATAGTTATTTACAGTGTATACCTAATTAAGATAATGAAGATCTAAATATACTTTAGACTTAATACTTCAAACTTCTACTTACTAAGAATAATAAATAAAAACTCAACCTAAGAATATAGGTTAGTAGATATAAGTAAATAAAAAAAATAGTTATTTTTAGTAAGTTCCTGTTTTTAATAATGGCGCCAAGGAAACAAGGCCAGCTACATAAAACCATTTAAAAATATACTTTTTTTTAACGTTTTTTTTTTATTATAAAAAGGGTGCCCCCAACGAGCAGATAGTACTGATGTTAAGTGGTTACTATCGCCCGGACATCTGCGACTCCAGGGGCGCTGCGAGTGCGTTGCCGGCGTTTAATATTCTTAGGCCTTCAATCTTTATTAAGCTGGCTTTATTTTCTTTTCTTAAAAGGTCAGGATAAGACATATGATAAAGGCAAAATAATTTCCGATATAACTACGATTGTTTTTAATAAACATTATTACGATCAAGAATAACAGAATACATTATAATTGAGTTCATAACGTTATTGGAATTGAATATATCCAAATACATTAATCAAAATAAAAGACACAAATAATTAGAATAAACAGATATAATACTATTAATAAGTACAATTTTTATTTATTATTATAAATTAGATAACAACTAATAACACAACAAATAATAACACTTCAAATTAATTTTGCTACAAAATAATTCAGTTTTTTTTACCGATTTAGCAAGGAATAATAGGTATGTAATATACATAGTTTAAAAACTATTTATTTATACAGAATTATTGTGTATGTATACGTCAAAAAATTATTAATTTAGACCTTATAAAACATTTTTGATTGGGTCTATAAAAGAAATTTCAAAACCAGTCTTTTTTTAGATTATTGCAATATTGAAAATGGTTTCAAAAGGGTAATTTATAATAAAAAAAAATAATTTAAAATATTTCATACACTGACGATATCACAGCTTCTAATTCTATATCAAAATAATGTAATTCGTCACTATTCTGGCCAAAACTGAATTCGCCAAAACACATAATCACTTTGCGACGTCGCGTGATATTTTGTTTAATTAATAAAAAATGATGTCATGGTACTACAACTAAAATTAATATGAAATTGAACTAAGTTTGAACGATGCATGTCGTGTGTTTTCATGTTTTCACGCGACGTCGTAACATTTCACGAAGTCAACGTAACGCGCCACAGCGTGACGTCGCATCATACTTATGTGTTTTGTCGCTTAGTGTTTTTGAGTTTCTACAAATTGATCATTTTTAGTTTATACAAATATTTATAAAAATTATACAGAGATAATTTAATTTTCAACAAATTCGTTGATGCAGTTTCTACATAAACTGGTATGACTTTTAATTTCGACTTTATAAAGCACAAATAAAATTTTTATTTTTGTAGGAACAATAAAATCATTTTAAACATTATTTTGGTTAACAATTTTTCAGTCATCTTGAAAATTATCAATTGCTAAAATCGCTTTCAATCATTATTAAGTACAAATGTAGGTCGTTAGAAAATCATTATTAATAACAATTTGTATGAATATAACTGTTATTTGAATATAGAAATAACAATGTTATTATTACTATGTATAATTATGTTATAAGAATCCCTAAATATTATTTACTATAATTTGTGTTATCTAATATTTGAAAACACTTAAACGAATGCTATATTGTTGAATGTGTTATAAAAAGTCACGATAAGTAGAATTATTAACAACATCGTATTTGAAAACTAATCACTTTCTATTATTATTAAGTGCTGTAACAAAAATATTATAATTATCTAAAAATGTAAAATTCATATAAATTATTCGAGGCTGTATGTAGTTTTGCTTATACACAATTTTGCAATATACAAAAAATGTCATCATTTGGACGAATAATAGAATTGTAGGATAGTAGGGTTAATTGAAACTATGCAAATTAAATGAAAACTAGTAATTCGCTTATTTATAATAAAAATGGTGAATTTGTTTGTTTAAATACCGTAGACGTAATAAGTACCTAATCCGATTTGAAGTTTATATTGGGTTAAGTAATTCTTATTAATTTAGAAAGGCTATATATACATGGACGCTGATGTGCAATACTGTGTCAAGTCACGTGGACTTCGTTTTGAGAAAATGGCGTCTAAAGATGTCGAACCTATTCTTTAAAAAATATTTGGAGAAGTATATATCCATCTTAACTTTTCTACTTTGATAAAAAGTATAATGAATTAAAAGCAGATTATATATTTAACGTATTATGTTAATAAATGTTTTTCAAATATTTGAGATTATTGTATAAATTGCAAACTATATAACGCACTTGAAATTCGATACATTAAAATAGGAATCTTTTTACCGTACTTTTTTAAATGTTTAATAGGTGAAGCAGTATTGAAATACATCAATATCTCCAAATTTGAATTTTTGTGGGTTAAAATATTATTGCTTATCAGCATCCATATATATTTGCAGACTGTCTTTATTGGCGTAATTGTAAGCAATTAAATAATCTACTCAAAAACGCTGCACAAGCACATCGCTATGCGTTCATCTTCAAACAAGTCAATTGTTTATTGAAATTTAATATTTGTGCTAAATTAGCTTAATTTAATTTATTGATTATACTTTCACTAATTACGCTTTTAATTGACCTATATTATGTATACAATTGAATATTGAGTAGTTATTTTATTAAAGTTATACAATAAAGATATAAAATGAATAAGTATTAAAATTGATCCCTACTGAAAATTTTGACAACAATTCATCTCTAAATAGACATCAATTTATTTCAAGATAAAGACGTTACTTCAAGATTATATCCATGTAAATATATAAATGAAAAAAAAAATAGGAATATTGAACTAGTCTTACATTTTATAATTACTAACATTATATGTTTTATTTGTATGTAAGTTTTTCCACAATATAGTCTTCTCTATTACTTTATTGTGAATAGTGTTTTAAGAATGAAAACAAACAATTTTTTCTATATAACGACCTTGCTTCTATTTTTCGTCGTATACAGTGACGGAGTGTATTCGTAGAAATAAAATTATATATCAAATACTGAAATTATAACGTTTAGTTTATATATTAAGGACTGATTGAACCTGAAGATTCTATGATAAGCAGTAAATAGATAATGTAATTAATTGTATTAAGGAAATAAATATCAGCGATACGAATATCGGGACAAACACACAGAGGAATACTTTAGCAATTTACTCTGAACACATTAGCTTCGTCATCTTGTATCGTTTTTATTTTATTATTGTTTCAGATAACCCAAGGCAGCCAGCGAAACAAAATTAAGTAGGAAGTTTTTGATGATAGCAGATAACACGGCATCAAATACGCTATATTCGGCCAGTAAGTTTAATTTGAACAATCTGAGAAATCGATTTTTTCCTAATAATGCGTTCATTGAATCCGCAATATATTAATAATTAAAACAAGGTAATACGTATATTTTTTCAAATACCATCGTAACTGTAATTTGTTACAATTAAAAGCTTAGACATAACAACCCTTTTACATGGGTTACTACATATGCATATTTATGCTTCTTCCATTCTTTCTGTGAACTTTAAGCCATGCTGGATTCACTTTCTTCAGCTGCTAAACGCTTCTGCTGGTAGACTCTGATGGGATGTATGAAGGAGATGAAGACTCCAGCCACGATGATCCAACCACCAGCCAAGTAGAAGGACAGTTCCCAGGATAATGTTAAGTCGTAGATGAGACCTAGAGAAATGAAAATATTTTAAATGTTAATGAAATAGTAACTATAATCGCTTGTTAAATTATACATATTTGTAATTGACTAAAATAAAAGAAAAAAGTCAATATTATTGATTTCACTCGGTGATATCTAAAAAAATCTTTTTCATATATAAACAAATAATTATATTAAAAATAAAAAGATGAAATTAAAAATAACTATATTAACCCTAAGTAACTATCGATGTCAGAGTGAGGCAAGGTGCCCAAAACACTAGCGGCATTACCTTTGTGAATGGCCAGACTGATATGCTGGCCAAGATAGCCGCCAGCCCTTCGGTCACCTGTAGTTTCGACGAGGCAGGAAGACAGCTCATTGAAAAACTTTTTTACTTCCTCGCCCCCACGGTTTCAACGGCAAACGGCACAAATACGAAACTCCTTTCAAGCTTTTCGTATTTGCGCCGCTTGACATTTTCGGTATTGGATGTTTATTTACATAATATATAAAACAACTTTTTCTTTATCGTCAATTGGTGTAAAATCTGCAATTATTAATAAATATTATTAGTATAATACTCGCCTGAGAGGGGTGGTCCAATTAAATGTCCTATTCCTTGAGCCAACAAAACCAATCCGTAGGCAGACGTAAAATCATCCAAAGACACCAATTTCACCAAGAGACTTGGTGTAAATGTGAAGGATGCCGCGAAAAGCAACCCAAACGCGGCACATATAGAGGCTAAAATCCAATAATTAGAAGCGGCCGGAGGTATTGCAGCAACGGACGCTCCACAAAGAACGAGACAAACAGCGTAAAGATTTCCAATGGAGACCTTTGGAAAATCACCTATCCAGCCGAGAGTTACCTGGAAAAATATTATTATCATTCGAGAATCATTCTGTAGTTGAAATTCAGTGTCACCATGAAAATAATTGAAACCTTGGTGAAACTAATTCCCGAAATACACTTAGACGCGAAAATTGCAAGAATTTGGCACAAACACTATTTTGCACAAGTTCATTCGGAGTAAATTTAAACACCGTCAATAAAGCTTTTGTCATGTTATCTATTTTTATTTATATATAAAATTGCCAATGTCGATCGATAAAATTTCTTTTTTTTTAATTTTTGGCTGTTCGGGTTTTTCCGATTCTAAACGCTCATAAAATATTTAAATCGTTCATCATATTTTTTTGTTTTGGCACGATAATTGATTTTGATATAAAAATAATAAAAAAATATTAAAATCTTACCATTCCAATAGTGTTGGTGATTCCAATTAAACTTAACATAAACGCGCCATCGTCTTCTGAATAACCCTCATGTATCATATGCTCAGCGAGATAGAAGTATGGTACGATAAACCATACGAATATGATAATAGTGCCGAAACAAAGAAGATTGAAGGTAACTTTTTTGAAAAGAGCTACGTTGAACATATCACCGAGGCAGCTGACGCATTCGGAGTACCATTGCTGTCAGAAAAATAACAATATTGTATGAAAATATGCTTAATACTATAGAATAATATAAAATCCCTTTTAAGCTGTTTTTTTTTATTTTTCGCAGTATTGACGAAAATTAAGTAAATATTTTAAAAATAACGTATTTATTTAAGCAAATAGAGCTTAAAATTACTACCTAACTAATTACTAACACTATCAAGTATTAGCACAGGTCACCTAGTATAAGTTTATTCAAAATAATTTTATATGCCTTACCTCTTCTTGTTCGTTTACTGTTATCATAGAATTCTTAAAGATATCTGGACACGAAGACGTCTTCAATTTATATCCTTTTATATTAAGCATGGCATTTCTGTGGCTGATGGAGTTCAATGGCATTTTGAGATCTTTCAAATAATGATGATTTACTGATAACTGTTTCTTAAACCACTCGCGTTTGCTGTCCTTGCTATCCTGTTTTAATAAAGGCTTATTTTCCTTTGTCTCAGATAATGATTTTCTTATTTGACCAAGTTTTGGATGTTTCAACTTTGGACAGTTTTCTAGCAAATTATCATTTCGATGATCTATTTTTTCTGATCGCGCCCTTTGTAATACATCCTGTGTAAATTTAACTATTTGTTGTCTGTTGTGTCCATTCATTTCGTTACTTTCAAATTTTTCTAACGAGTCTAAAAGCATTTGTGAACTCTGTAAAATATTTGAAATAGTGTTATTAACCTTAATCAAACAAAAACTTCTAATAATTAGAAAATACGAAGTATGGTAACTTACCTTATCAGCGTTTATATGCGCCAGTATATTATCTAATGACGCAGCTTTTGGTTTTTTGTATTGTGTAGTTGTTAAAATGAATTTTTCACGTCTAAGTATAGTTGCAACCTCATCTTTAATCACTTCATTCGGAGACAAACCTTTGTCAATCAAACGCTTCATACTCTTTCCATGAGTTGGTATGTCGAAATCGTTACCATTTGTAACAGAAACAGAACTAGAATTTCTAGATTTGGCATCTTCCTTATTCTTGTCAT
This sequence comes from Hypolimnas misippus, assembly GCA_037950945.1. Taxonomy (NCBI): domain Eukaryota; kingdom Metazoa; phylum Arthropoda; class Insecta; order Lepidoptera; family Nymphalidae; genus Hypolimnas; species Hypolimnas misippus. The sequence continues at coordinate 13,626,300 of JBBEEQ010000029.1, forward strand.
CGTCTTTGCCATTACGTTGCTTTTTCTGTTCTAATATCCACCATTCGGGATCTCGCATAACAGCACCACATACACACAAGTTCAATAATGTTCCTGATAGAAGAAGTATCGTCCCTCGCCATCCATATTCTTCAATGAAATACTGAGTCATTGGAGCGTATACAAACGTGCCTACACCAGTTCCACATGCTCCTAATCCTACCGCAAGATTTCTCTTCTTATCAAACCAGTAGGCAATTGAAACCACTGCTGTAACATAAACTAGTCCAAGGCCTAATCCGGCAATGACGCCAAAAGTTATCATCATCATCTCTAAGCTAGTTGAAATCGAAGCCATTACAAAACCAAGAGATGAAATAATGCCTCCCAATATCGTCATACTCCGACAACCATATCGGTCTACAAGAGCACTCATAACTGGACCAGATAAAAGTGGAACGGCTATGAACAGACTTCCTATCCACGCAGTCGTTGACTTACTTGCTTTAAATTCGTCCAAAAATTCTATGTATAACAGGCCAAATGAAAAGCTAATTCCGTCAGCAATCATAGATATTATAAATGATGATGCTACTACAACCCAACCCCAACCCCCGTCAGGTATAACTACTTTCTTTCCATTACTCGTTATTAGTTTTTCATCTTCTACTTTTAGTTTTGCAACTTCAATTGATTCAAATGCATGCTTAGTTAAGGTATTACTATAACCATTAGCATCTTTAACAGCTTCTTTATTGTATTTGATTCCATCAAAATCTGCTTCATATTGTACACTTTTACGAACTTTTTTGAACGCTTGTCCAATTTCTTCATTGCTAATTTCAACATCTGGGCTGGAAAACGATGTTGTGCTAACACTGGTTGAATCTTCATCACCCTTGACAATTCCTGACGTAGTGTCCGTCAGTAATGACTCGCGAACTGCATCTTGCATTCTAATTTTCTCACGAGGAACCCTATTTCGTAACACCACATTTAGGCTCTCTTGTTCCGAATCCATTTTATTTAACCGTATACTACTCTATGGAATAATACTGCTGGTAATTGTTTTTAGAGCTAATTAACTTCTTAATCTTGGATCCCTTGCTAAATAGCGGCAAGATTGTCTCGCCGCACTGTTTAACTTGAGAGTGATCGGTTTATTTTGTTCCGGGACCATTAAGAATCGGACGAGATGCCTGGTACTGGTACAAACGTCACCCATATAAGAGTATTCGTAACAGTGACGCAAGACTGCGTCACGAATAAGTCACAAATATTGTCACGAAAGTCGTAATTCTGGCATCTGGAACGAAATATATTGTATATTAGGTATAAGTAGTTAAAATCCGAAACCTTTTTACATCACCTTAATTTTCATATGCAATTAAATATAATCAAGATGTATACATATACATATATTGAATATGTTAAAAAATACTGGCCAGAACAAGATGGATTCTATTTCTTAAAAAATAATTAATTTTCAAGTATAGAACACATATTCTTCGGTTACCAAACAAAGACACGCTTACATAATATAAAGCAAGACGTTTTGTGCGTGTGTCTGAAAAATAAAGTAAGCCCTTTTAATAAAGGCGTGCCCAACCTTGACCCGCGACAATAAATCTGATATAATCTGTACCTCTCGATCTTAATTTATTCTCATAATAAAATTATTTGCAGAAAAGTAAATAGAGAGCTTGACCTTGTAATAATTATTTCTTCATAGAATAAAATAATCAACTTCAAATAACACTTTTTTATTAATAAGCTTAGGAGCCATGCCTTACTAATACACCCTCACAAGTGAAAAAATACCATAATGATACAAAAAAATTTAAGTTTTCTTAAAAGAAAAAAAATTCACACAGAGAAAATAATAAGAAATAAAATACAAGGAAAGTATTAAATGAAGAATTCTACTATATAAAACCTACAAATCTTTCGATGTCATTGCAGTGAGGCAAGGTGCACAAAACACTAACGGCATTGCCTCTTTGAATTTTGAAAAAAAAAAGCCAATTCAATTAAAAGCTATCTTTGAAATCAATTTTCAATAGGCGAAGAAACCTCGTAACAAGTACACAAATAAATAAGCTAAAATGAATGCCCTTCTACTTTTTTGAAATGGACTGAAAAATATGAAAATATATTTAGATTAATTATTGTCCTTGGTTACATTTACATAACGTTTACGCCTAACGTATAGGTATAATAAGAAGAAAAGCAAAAATGCCTATTTAAAATAATATTGAATTGATAACTCATTATTCTCGATTAACGATCTTAGTCACCGCCATTAATTGGCGATCTGAATCAAATTGATTTTATTATCGATAAGACGTTGTTGATAACGAAGTTATAAAATACGATTAAATATCCAAAGCCCGGATTTTATATTATACTTATATATTTTATGGCTTTTTAAATCGTGGTACCAAAATATGATATCGCCTTCCATGATTTATAAATACGAGAATTGTCCCTCTCAACTCAAGTCTCAGGCCCGCGCCAAGCCTAATCGGCGCCGTCGTGCAACTGTCTTATATGCGCCTTTTTTGTAGTGGCAATATTAGGAAAAAATGGTTTAGTCCAATCAACAAGTCTCTTTCCGCAAGTTTTTAAAACGAAATCCAATGTAAATATTAAAAATTTGAAATTTTTAAGTTTTTGACTCGGCGCCGTCATGCGCCGCACGTCTTTGCACGTATTAAATTACCGTTTCATTTATAAGTGATAAATAATAAGACGGCAACTTAGTGTCTCAACGTCAGAATAACTTGTTAAAATATAAGACTTTATTTACAATTAATCCGATCGTAACGAATCGAGTAACATCCAAATTGCACGATCGTCACATGATTTTTTTATTTATATCTATACCAAAAACGATTAAGGAAAAAAAATTAACGGAAGGATTGTATCTCAGTGAAAAACAGCGGAACGAAACGAATGAACATTGGACACTTTTGTACGCATCAAATACAAAACAATATAATTATATGGTTAATTTTCAATCATTTAACATATCCATTTATGAAAAGCGAGACAGGTAAGTACATACAAAAATACGTACAGAGTGATTCAATCAAATGGGTCAGTAGGGAGAAATCTGTAACTATGAGAGCTAGAGAAATTTGTCGAAAGGAACCATGTCACCGATTTTAAAGTTAAGAGCTTGCATTTAAAGATTTACAGAAAAACTCTACACTACTCGGGAATCGAACCTGGTTCCTCGCTGGTTCAGATTTCTCCTTAATAATCCATCAGTGTTAATCACTTTCTATACCTGTATTCTATAACTGTTTTATACTTCGTACAAGAGACTTATTATTTGAGTAGATTAAAAGGTAAGAAACTGGAAAAGAAAGAAAAAAAGGCATTGAATGAAGTGCGTAATATAAAGTGACTTATATCAATTCGCCATTAAAAAAAGAAATTATACAAATTGAGAAAAGTTAAAAACATATCTACAAAAACTAGTCTTTCTAAGTATATAACATTTTAATGTAAATGTAATTTTACGAAATATTGAAATATAAATTTTTATCTTGAAACTCAAACTCAAAATATACTTTATTTATATACATAAAAACTTACCTTCCAGACCAGTTAATAATATTTCAGAATTACAAATATTTTTTCTAATTTTTGTAATAATTTCATTCTAGCTTTAAAATATACATAATTAATATTCTTTATTTTAAATTATTCTTTTATAATACAATTTATAAGTGGCCAGTACCAATATGTGCTGACCTTTTTATGTTGTCGTCAACACTACATATCTACTAATTAAAAAAAACATTATCGTTTATTTATTACAGAATTCTCATGGCCACATTGTGTTAATAAAAATGCATAATCTATTGAAAATTTCAGTATGGCTACAAGAGAGCTAAGAAAATCTTTTAGTTTTTAATTGGGTATCTCAACCAATTCGCTATACCATCATAAACACAAAGATTATAATTTATTAATGTAATATAAACACGAATTTGTAATTACATAACAAAAAGCGCTAACAAAGTGATACCTGCATATTGTCTTAAAGAATATACGCACCAAAGTCAAGACTTTTAACACATAACCTTAATAAATCGCTTTTATATACAAATTACAATTCGCAAATTATTAAAAATTGTTACGACTTTTTCTTTCGCTTTATATTCTAAGAAAATTTAACTCCCATGCATAGTATACTTATTAAAAAAAAACACTTACTTGTAAATAGAAGAAGACGGAAAAATTAAAGATGGCCGACTAAATCAGTTCGCAGCGCTGTCTTCAGTTGAAATACCTCGGTTCCAGGCCGTTTACTATATAATACTGGCGCCTGTTGCGATCGATATGGGGTGGACCATGACGTAGACTGCCCCATACCCCTGTTTATGATCAAATACCCCCTCTTTGGGGTTATAACTGTGAGCGCTCATGTTCCAAACTACATACGTACGTTATAATGTTGTTATGAAATATACGTTGTTGATAACTTGTTAATGAAACCAACATAATTGTATATAATACAAGACATTGTTTTAACATTATTTCATACACATTTATACATTGATATGTGCTCTATAAATAACATAGGTGTATGAAAATTTTTATAACAGGTTTTCGTTAATGTTTGTCAATAATGAAATATAAATTTGAAATTAAATTTATATTTTTGATAGCTATAAGTGCAGAGAGAACCGGAAGCCTTACACCCTCTTTCCTATTCCTTACGTTACTTCGTATTCCTTTTTTTTAGCTGTATTTTGTATCTCTTCTGTTTACCAATGGACACGGCAATAACGCACTTAACATCAGGTGTCCCGCCTGCTTGTTTGCCAACTATTTTCTATTAAAAAAAAAAACAAGTATGTACGGAATACAAACATGTACACATAGTTCTTTAATTAATTTTTAATGCATTTTATAAACACAAATCCTTCGGGCAAAAACAATCCACTATTTTAAATATCCAAGAACGCAAATGTTTATTAAAACACGCAACATTTAACACGTAAAGAATTGTTCGGTTTCGGGGGCGATGAGCATCTAGCTAGGTTTGATTTTCAGAAAACGTTTTATCCGTGTTTTCAGGCAATGAAAAACTGTATTTTTTTATTTACACTAACACTAAATATAATTTCCAAAAAACACGATTTTCTAAATGATGTAATTAATTGAAAAAAATCAAAAACCCGACTGCGTAACAAGACCACATACAGTTAGCAGTACCACATCATTTTCAGTTAAGTCTAAAAATCTTTAAGTGACAATCGCCATCAACGAAATTTAAATCGTTATAGGCCCTAATTTGTAATTCTGATTGAAAAACGATAAAGGAAACTTAAAAATATTTTTAAATATGTAGTCAACGATACCCCAGTTCATTTAGTTCGCCGATTTTCATTTTTTCTTTTTCATATTACGGCGTCTAAAATCGGCCATTCTATTTTTTTTTTCAATATTTATGACAATCGTGACCAATTTCTATGACAATCGTGACATTATGACGAATCAAACGACGTGGCATTTGGTCTAAATACTGCCACAAAGGTACAAACCCACATACATACACATACTTACATAAATAGGCTGTTAAACACATTACCCTCCTTTTCGTCGCACAGTAAGGTAAAAAATAACGTGCAAATTCGGTAATCTAGGTACTCTATAGAATCAAACGTATAAAGTCGTAGTAGTAAACGTATATACGTGTATAGTCAATAATTTACAGTTAATAATTATTAAATATTTTCACTTTACCTTTTACAATAACAATATAATATTGAAACCCAATAGCTTTTTGTTTACTTCAAGTAATTGACGTCAATTGCACTCCATGCTCGGACAGGTGATAAGTTGAACAAAGTAAAACAAAAGCACGACGGATATTTTAACCGACTTAAAAAACATAAGAGTGTGTGTCGATTTATTTGAAGCATTTATTTTGGGTTGTATCTTACACGTTATATTCGTCGATTACATAAAAAAAATAAACTATTATTAAAGTACATTTCAGTATGCAAATTTTAATAGGTACTTTTTGGAATTTCGTGATTACTCAATTAGTCAGTTAGTGAGTCACTTAGGGGTATTTTGCTTTTTATATATCGTAATAGCTTATTAGATTATAATTATGAGCTATATAATGGTTTTAGTTCACGAATATTATTCAAAATCGATATTTACTTCGAAACTTCGTAACGCCTATAAAATTTTAATAGCAATAACATAGATGTTATATTTCGAACTAATGCAATAGCATATCACCTGCCAAAAGATTTTTGCAATAAATGGAAGAGACAATATATCAAACATAAAATAATAAAGAAATAAAAATTATATTTATTTGACACGAGGAGAGTTAAATGTTTCGAATCTTTGTATGTATGTGAGTTCATTTCTTTGGTACATGTTTTGGCTTATACGGCTTGATGGATTTTAACATATGAGATCAATAGATTTCTCATATATTTAAAAATATAAAAATTTATTGCTTCCTGTGCTAGTTTTAAAAATACTTAATTAATGAAATATATTTCATAGACCAAGAGCTCTTACGGGTCATATTTCTAATTTTCAGAAATTAATAATTTCAAATACAAAATTGTTTTTTTTTTAGTTAGGGTTACCACTAAATATAATAATAATAACGACTAGAGGATTATTGTAATGAATTAAATTATATAGGTGTAGAAAATCGGCGTAAAGTAGCTAATGTAGCTGTATTTCGTTCGCTGAGTGAGAGAGCCGGAAGCCTAATTAAAGCCTCCTCCTATTCCTTTACTTAGTTCATGTTCCCTTTCATCCCTTATTCCTTTTTAAGCTGGTTCCTCTGGTGCTGCAAGTGACCATGACTGCAGGATGATCACTTAACATGAAGTGTCCCGCCTGCCTATTTGCCAGCAAATATTTTTCAATATGAAACTTTTAGACCATATAATATAAAAACTCGCATTAACCCTTGATGCCGTTAATGGAATAGACAGTTTACCTAAATTGTACCATCAATACGATAACCTTTTACCTGATTTGCTAAGTCCCAAGGGAAATCTAATATTGTGGAGCTACGATAAAAATGTCCATAAATTATAAATAAATGTCATGTTAGTCATTAACAAGCAATTTGACGGATACATTTCATAATATGCTAAATCAATTATTATATAATTCATTTAACAAATTAGGTTTCTTTAACTTTCCATAAACTAAATTTTATTATTCGAATTTTTCTTATAAATGACATAAACTAAAAAGCAATTTAATTTTTTATATTTACTTAATTTTGTATTCATTCTATGTCAAATTCTGAAATATTAATTAATTTTAAGCAACCTTAAAGTATACTTTTGGTTGTTATTGGTATCGTTTGCTAGGCTAAGTATGGTACACGTGATTTGATAATAACTTATATAAATAAAAGAAATACAATATATTCATTAACTACATTAGTTACATTAATTTAAAGTGTTAAACGTCGGTTCAAATATGTATATACATATATAACATTATCAATAAATGACTTTCAGTGACATTTCGTGGACGAAATCACGGGCACCAGCTAGCTAGCTAGCCAGCTAAAACTTTTTCAAATAATCAATACAAAAAATAGAGATATCAAATCACTGTAATGAACAACAAATTTTAATATTTATTGATAGAATACAGCTATAATAATATATAAAAAATAAATCTAAAAATAAATAAAAATCAGCAGTTCATGTGCTAAATTTAAATTCGTTTTAACATGAATAGCTACAATTTTCACGCCAATAACGGGCAGAACAATGTCGTGTGAACCCAGACATATCTTTTATTTTCACTACTAAGCGTGTGATATTGCTAGCAAACCAAAATGTTTTAAAAATAATCAGCAGCGTTATAATTTTATTATGTATAATTACATAAAATTTATATTAAAAATGGTTAACAAAATATTTCTTTTTAATCATAAAAAATAGATAATTTTACTCTGTGGTATTAAATTTAAAGTTGTATACGGCAACATTGACACGTTCTTTTTCCTTGTGAAGTTGTTAGAGACACGTGCGTGTATCGCGCCGAAATCTCTAAAATAATCCAAAATGAGTGAAGGAACGGCGACAATTCGCACTCGAAAATTTATGACCAACAGGTAAACATTCATATAAATGGATTTCTCGAAGAAACGTGTTGTGATAACCGAAATAAGACATCCACTCCATGACAGGTTATGTGTGACAACTTTTGTGATATTCCAGGTTGTTGGCGCGCAAGCAGATGGTTTGCGATGTCCTCCACCCGGGCAAACCGACTGTTAGCAAAACTGAAATCCGTGAAAAGCTCGCCAAAATGTACAAGGTGACGCCTGATGTCGTGTTCGTGTTCGGCTTTAAAACAAACTTCGGAGGTGGCAAATCGACCGGTTTCGCTTTAATATACGACACCCTGGACTTGGCTAAGAAGTTCGAGCCTAAGCACAGACTAACTCGCCACGGACTCTATGAGAAGAAGAGGCCAACATGCAAACAGCGTAAGGAACGTAAGAACAGAATGAAGAAGGTGCGTGGTACAAAGAAATCCAAGGTGGGAGCCAGCGCCAAGAAGTAATCTGTTTATATTTGTAAGTAAATAAAGAAAAAAATACATTTTGTGTTTGTATTTATATTCCTCCTAGGATATTTAAACTTCCAGACTATCACAGTTTCAACTTAAATGAAACATGGTTATTTTCTGTTTTCAATTAATAATTTGATTTCAATTACTTAATATCTATTAGAAATATATTTGCTTTGATAAACAACTTTGAATAATGCAAATATTCATATTGGAAAGATTGGAGAGAAAACAAGATAATTATAGGATAGTATTTCAAGTTACTTATTTCTTAGCACCACGAAAGTAAGTAAGGAATCATTTTATTTTTGACTTGTTCGTCTATTTTTTTTGTGAATTTTTTCATTGTTGTAAGAGTTATTCTGCTATTCGAAGCCGAAACAAATCCTAAATCGAAAATCTGTTCAGCCCTTCTTTAGTTATAAATGATTAATATCCCAACTTTGTTTTCTTTTATATAGATATAATTTTTGTAATCATTCAATAGTTCCACTCAATACTTATAATTAGTAGCATTCCTTGAAATTAAGAATAACACAATATAAAATCATTAATGAAAAACAAAATAGTTTTCACAGATAGTATACTTAAATCTTGTATAAATATATATTTATTTACACTTAAATTAAATAGTATATACATAATTATTGTAATCCTTTTCAACTGATGATACTTAAGTCTTCTTGCAGTTTCATATAACTAGGTGTGATGCCTGGTCTCATTTTTGGTCTATTATGAACTTTAAGCTCATGCCGTCGTATAAGTTTTCTGTAACAAAAAAGAGTTATTCAAAATTCAATTCACTGACTATTGGTTTATAAGAAGTTAATTATGTTAAAAGACCGGCATAGCAATTTTTTAATATTTTGAAGTAGTTTTGTAGTCGGTTGCTTCTATTAAAGTATTATTTATTTTAACTCACCTAGTAGAAAATGCTTTTCCACAAACATTACAATAAAAGGGCTTTGCACTTGTATGCTGTGTTGCTACATGATTACTTAATGCCTGGAAGTAACATTATCAAATATATCACATTATTATCATAATGTAAAAGCATTATAATTAGAATTTAAACTGTTCAAAATTAACAAAAAGTCTTTAGAAAAATTAATTTCAAAGACGTGCATAAATCTAAACAAAGAAATTTTCCTCTAGACATAAATATTATTTATTATAAATAAAAAATAGAATAATCATAAATTTTTCTTATGGTACCTTTACTTATGACGTGTCTTTTTCTTTTTCATGCAGTAAATTGTACACACGTAAATATTTATAAAGTCACACTAGTCCATCTACATACTACCTACAACTATAAAAGGTACAGATTATATTATACAAAATGTTGGCATCCTTACCTCTCTAAACCTAAATCCTCTATGACAAGTATCGCACTTATATCCAGGGGGTAAGTGAGTATGTCTATGTGAAGCGAGGTTGGAGGCATTGCTGAAGCTGGCAGGACATTGTCTACAACGGAGTGGTCGTACTCCTGTGTGTATCCTCTCGTGTACCGAGAGAGCATATCGTGTACGTGCACGGTATGGACAGTGCATACATGAGTGACGCAGCAGATTGGTATGAATGAGTCTGAAGGAAATTTAGTTTCTGTTACATATATTTATATTTGAATTGCTAGTGATATAATGTCAGCTTGCTTGTATTAGTTTAGTTAGTTAAAGGCAATTTATTTATTTAAAGTTAAAAAATAGTAATTTCTTTTAAAATTATTTTACTAATTTCCAAAAAAAAAAGGAGATTCTTAATTTATAGTGGAATGCTTGTTCCTGGATGAGTCGAAAATGGCTTCACCGATTTGGAAAATTCTTGTTTGTTTGAAAGGGTGTACTTACTAATTGGTCCCATAGAAATTCAATTAAATTGGTTCAATATTTGGAATTTAAATATTTAAATAACTGGAATATTATTTTATTCAAGTAAACAAAATTATATAATTTTCTTTTGAACTTGGTAACGTTTTTTTAAACAGTCTTGTACATTTATACATTGCTAGTTTTTAGGATGCAACTTCCACATTCAGACAATAGATAAATTTGTATCTACTTTACAAACCTAAAAATAACATGTACCTTTCTCATTTAGATATCCAAGTTTTTCAAAAGCCTACTTGAATAATGTTAAAATTGCATTATTAAATTACCCAAATAAATTAATAAACATAGATTTACCGAAGCAGAGACATTGATTTCAACTCCAATCCACATGTTTCACAGATGTGACCGTCTTTACTTTTAAACACTTTTATTCCTTTTTTATTAGTTAAATGTGTGTTCTTATGTTCTTTTAACTCCTAAAGCATTAAAATTATTATTTTCGGACATATTTATATGTTATGTGTTATTATTAATTTATTTGTATTATAACACACCTTATGAAAAATATTCTGATGTTCCTTGCATTGCCAGTTGTTTAATAAATTTGCTTTAAATATGGTATCTTCATTTATATTACAATTACGAGTATCAAAATTCATTTCAGATACTGAAATCATAATCTTTATTAAGATATACCTTATATATTTTAAGCTTTCGCGATTTATATTATTCATATTTAATATAACGGGTCTTATCGCGATAACTAATGGTAGTAATACCTTTTTATTGCCCGACGTTTCGACGAAGTTACATTCGCCGTGGTCAGCTCGTTAATATTATCCTTGAATATTGCTTTAAATAAATGTTTGTCATGTAAATAATAACTAAATTTATTTATGCTCTCTAATAAAATCCTACAAAAACACACCATCGTCATCAATTATTTGGTGCGTTCAAATATTTCTAGTATTAATGAAGTGGAAATCACTTTAATATTTTTATCACGTTTTTTTCTTTAAACAGGATGTTTGAGAATTGTTTTTAGAAATAATTATTATTACATTTATTGATTTTTATGTATGTATAACTGTTTGCACTTATATCTACTAATAATAAATCGTATGATTATACTTAATTCTTATAATTCGAAAATCTATTTACATACAAATGCGAAAAATGAATTCATATATTTTTAGTTTAAACATTCAAGCTGATATTGATTAAAAATTGTTAATTGTGTACAATATGTTTTTCACTTTCAAACATTTACAATAAATATTTTACTTGGCACATTAGACGTTTAATTAAAATTTTATAATCCGAAATTGTTTCCATACACTTGATATGTGTTAGGACAATATATTTTTGCCAATTTGGTATAAGGGGAACCTTTTATCACTTTATAATTTTTAGTATCCTCTCCCCAAAGATAGTAAGTATACGCATTGTGGTTTTTCAATTCTCCCAGTGTAAATAAATCTCGAGCATGCTCCTTTGCTATTGGATAGAAGAATTGTGAGCCATACACTTCATAACCTGAAAAAATCAACGCCATAATTTTATCATAATAAAATACGAGAAAAAAGTTATTCAACTAAAATGTAAGATTTACCATTGCAAATTGCTGAGGACATAATACTGACATCAGAGGTTGAACATAAGTTCAGTAGAACTTCATTCAATATACGCCGGCCGTTACAATAATCTCTTTTCTTTGAATTTGTTTGAATATATCTAGAAAAATAGAGAAAGAATAGTAGGTTTATAATCCAATAAATTAGAAAATTACAATATGGAGATATTTTCTATGCATACCTAATAGCAGTTTCAGCAGCAAATTTACCAAGTCTATCTTTGGAAAAACCAAAAATTCCTTCGGCAATCACTTCGTTGTTTTCTCGAGCCACCCAATTTCTAGCTAATGATCCAAAAGGTCTCACTACAATCATGTCTAAGTCCACATATATTCCACCCCATTTACCTAATATTAAATATTTCAAGACGTCCAGAGTCCGTTCGATGTTCCAGCAATTTTGTAAAATACCACTAGCTACTAAGTTTTCTAACGCCGTTCCTCTTGATAGTTCTTTAAAGTGTATTTTCCAGAATTTTATGTTCACCAAGTTCTTAAATTGTATAAGACTTTCTACCGTCTTAAGAGACAGTCCAGCAGATAGGACATTGATTTGCCATTTTGGGTTGGATTTAGCGGCTGATTCAATAGCACAAGATTGTCTTGAAGTCAAATTGTTAACACAAGACGGTTCTATAAAAAATATCGACCTTGTTGGTAAAGTATCATTTCTTTTTAATATTGGTAAGGAATAATTACTGATATTATAGTTACATGATATGATTAAAGGCTTTGGTGCCAAACGTGTTTTTAAAAATAATAACAACCCCAAAAAGGTTAACGCTGTAAAAATTATAAATTTATGTCGATTTCTTTTGAATTCTCTCTTTACTTTCATAAATCTATTCATCTTAATTCGATTTACAAATTTTCAGTCTCCTTAGTTACTATACAAGGCTAGAAATATAAAATTAATAGTAACTTCTATTGCTTGAATTTCTTAAATAAAGTTCTTGTACACTAATTTACTTCTTGAAGAGATTTTGGAAACCACACACTCCATCTTGCCGAATTATTCGCACTGAGAATTGAAATAAGTTTTTTAATGACATTTCTGTACATTGATTTAAACTGTATTAAATACTGTGAGATGTTTAGCGAAATAATGGAGGCGTCGACCGTGTAACAAGTTGTGTATATCTATCACATTTAGATATTCGATTAGGTGCAAAACGTTGAAGACAGCGGGAATCAACAGTTGGTTCTGCTAATAGTAATATGATTATTATGGGGCCGTTTAGAGAGCGATTTACTTGTTTCTGAATGATTTGATATTCAGTAGTGTAGTAATATTATATTAGTAAATAATAATTATTAGGATTTAAATAATTTAGATATTAGAAACTGATAATGAATAGTAATTAAGGATTCTCAAATTTTATTTGATTCATAATTTTTGTATTTCCGACAAGGAAATATTTGTAAATCGCAATACTGTTGTATTTTATTTCTTCAATTTTTGTCTAAATGTATTGTGATGGATAACTTTATTAAATCAAATCAGAGAAATATATACAACAAATATCTTATTACTTGGACCAAAAGAAACGCTAGTAACACGCATGCGCGGTATTGACAGCTGCAAAATTATTGACGTTCTATCAAGAGAAAACACAATTAAAATATTGCATGTTTACACTTGACTTCACGATCGACACCTTTGTTTTTAGTCAGTGATCAATGCCTCTTCCATGGGTTACTAGAACAAAATAATTTCTTTGTCAATGTTCGAATTCTAACAAAGAAAAATGAGGTTTAAAATATATTAAGTTCCTATTTTGATTATTTTAATGGGAAAATTAGCAGGTGCGTTATATGATATAACGTGATCACCACCATCCATAAACATTTGATGCGATAGAGGTCCTACAAATGCGTTTCTATCATATAAAAACAACGAGTAGAAAAAGGAATCTAGACATTTCAATTTATTTTTAAATTTCTATTTGCTTGTATCTTTTTATACTTTTTTCGGAAGTTTGTGCGCGTGTGTAAGCTGGTATTTGGATTTTCTATCCATAAATATATTTTTTAAAGTACAAAAAAAAAAAGATATTTCAACATTAAATGGTATGGATTATTATAATTACATGAAGGTATGCAGTGTCCACTATAGAATAGTCGACATGGTGCATCAACTGAAATCTGAACTAAAAGTCATTCAAAGTGATTTATGTGGAATAAATTAATATTATTTTACAAAGTATAAAAATAAAATACTTGATTTAACATTGCGTAACTTTATTTGTTGCTATTTTAAAACTTAAATTACAAATCACAATAAATATATATAACTTACATTTTTACATAATCATTTGTAGGTATGCATTCTATGGAACTACAACTATTTTTCATGAAATAAAATAATTAATTTCAAATGTTCAGTTCTGTTTTAAATTTACGAAATAAATCGTTAACAACTATGTATACTTTTGTTATTGCTTGATATAGGAAACAATGATTTTTTTGTTATTTTTATCTCTTATGACACTTTAATTTCAACATGGCGGACATTTTCCACCGTTATTGAAAGGTTAGATAATTATAATTATATTGTGTTTTGAGTTTAATTAAATTGAAAACTAATTATGTTTGTACTACAGTGTTACTTACACATTTATAAAAATAATTATTACAATTTTATAAATGCATGTGATAAAATTATAAGCATTTTAATATTTTTATTTTATATTGTTTGTAAGGCTTCAAAACAAAATGATATTTTATATCCAAACCAATGGTTTTATGAGATGTATGAAACTTAAATCTATTCATTTCTAATATTATTATTTATTTATTGATTTCTTTGAAGTGCTGTTTAATTTTTGGTACATTATCAAGTTCAGGTTAAAATTTAAGACAAACATAAAAATATCTAAAAAAATGTCGCATTTTCTTTGTCGTTTACGTTCAATCGATTATTAGCCTATTTTTGTTACAAAACAAAATTATATATATGAGAATTGTAACGATATAGGGTGTTGGTTAAATGGATGGACACCATTTAACCAAAACCCTGTTTTTCGTCCGAAGGTTGTAATTTCTTTTAAAAGTAATCTTACATACCTCATACGGTACTTAGTTAGAAAATGTATTATAAAGTATTTAAAAATTTTACAGTGTACTAAAATTGTGACAAAAAATTATGATCTAAAAAAATCACTAAGAAATACGTATACTATCTTAAGATTTAGATATCGCACCATTAAATTAAATGTAATTTATTTGGAATTTACTGAACCTAATGTAAACCTAAAATAAATTAATGGGTTAATTAATTTTTTTATTTCGATTTAAGAAAATACTGTTTTTTTTTTTAATTTAAAATTTTAACACTGGCAGCGTTTATTTTAGTTTAATACAAAGTGTATAAAATGCCTGCAAATCGTATTAACAAAAAATTTTGAAAAAAAGAGTAACAATTTTTTAAAATATTGTCCGTCGATTTACGTATAAGTGGCAACCACGGTATATACGGATATAGCGTAACAAATTTTGCCATGTGCCAACTTTAAATATCGTGGCAACACAACATATAGGACACTTTTTGTGCCAGAAGTTACTGTATACTACAGAGATACTAAAAAATTGTATCTACCACCAACAAAGTTTTGACAAAATATTTTTATTTAATTCGAAAAAATATATTATTATAATTATTACATTGTAATAATCGAATGAATTGGATTACACTCTCATCGAATTCTAATAATTACTAAGGCAGTACTTAAAATTATTTATATTAATGTTTTACTAGTGGACATTAAAATACAGTACTTGTCTATTCTAGATTAATATAAAAGCTACATAACTACAGCTCTATGGATCACGTGATTCTATATTTGTGAATATATTATAATTATACAATAATTATAAAACGCCTTCTTAAAGCATTATAAATGGAACAGAATCATTGAATTTTATTATGAAAATATATCTGACAAGCACAAATAAAAAAAAAATTACATATCGGTCCATCCCTTTAAGAGAAATATATCTAATTACTGGATCTCCTTCTACTGTCTTGCAACATAAATACATTACTCTACGTATATGCAATCTTCGGTTTTCTGTTCATGTATAATTATAAATCATTGCTGTGGATATTTTTATGATTTTAATAATAAGTTTTGCAATAATTTTATACGAGGGAATCTCTGGTTAGTAAAATTTGGCATAGCAATGAGAAAATCCAATGTTATTTATTTTATTACTTCGTTTTTATTTCAAAGTTAATGATCGAATAGATAGATGCATTATATCAAGAATTTTATCAGTTA
This sequence comes from Hypolimnas misippus, assembly GCA_037950945.1. Taxonomy (NCBI): domain Eukaryota; kingdom Metazoa; phylum Arthropoda; class Insecta; order Lepidoptera; family Nymphalidae; genus Hypolimnas; species Hypolimnas misippus. The sequence goes on from JBBEEQ010000029.1 coordinate 13,642,622, forward strand.
TAAAAATGATAACATAGCTTTATGGCAAAGCTAACTTAATAACCGAAGGGTGTTGCGATTTTGTATATTATTTTTTAAATCTAAATATGCACACTGATGAGCAAAACTGTGTCAAGCCACGCGGACTTGATTTTGAGAAAATGGCGTATACGTCAAACCTATTGTTAATAAATCTGAAGAATTATATATCCATCCTTTCTTTTCTACTTTCATAAAAAGTATAATGAATTAAAAGCAGCTTAGCTAGTAAAGACTTTTATCTAATGATAAGTTTTTCAAATATATAATATTATAGCATAATCCAAAATATGGAACACAATTCAATATTCTAAGCAATATATTAAGAATTTTTTTTCTGTACTTATATAGTCCAGTTGTAATGTTAAATATAAATCAATATAATATCTCTAAATTTGACTTTTTGTGGGTTGACACATTATTGCTTATCAGCATCCATATGATTGTTTAGAAAGAGTTAGAAACTCTTAAAACTCATATGCTAAAATTATAGATGCCTTTCCATAAAGTAAAAAACGGTATTTAAATTTTATTAAATTACAGAAGTCTCGACTCGAATATAATTTAATTTTATTACGACATACGAATATAATATAAATACATAAACTAAAGAACTACACATCGCACGCTTAGTATTAAAATGAACTAATTTAAAAATATGTGTGAGACGAGTTAGCTGAGTTAGTAATTCAAATTAATTTCATATAAATGTGGTTCATAGTCTATGATTTTTAAAAATATTAATAACTATTCTAAGGTCTAAATAAACGACTGGCTTCACAAGTGTAAAACCTTTTTTTGCGTTTTGTGCTAAAAATGTGAATTTTGGATTTGGTCACTTTAATACTAAGCGTATGATTATAATAAAACATACTTAAAAATATGATTTTGGCATGGCAAACTATATAAACAGGAATCGTTGAACGAAAAAACTTTATATCTACGTAATAAAGTTTAAATTATATGCTAGTTATCTAATATAAATAGCGAAGGATTTTAGACTTTACGACAAGATCGTTAAATTCATATTAACTTGTCCAACTAAAATGATGTTTAATGTTACTGTTTTTCAAAATTGTATATCATTTCATGTTGCAATGCATAATTATACCTACCGATATAATTATACAATTTTTTTACATTAATTTTAATTCAGTAAACAAATATTACTGATTAGTTTTACATCTATTTAATTAAATTTATGATCTGTGGAAGATCATTGATAAAATTTTGTCAAAAGTTAAGGTTTTTATTGCGTTTGATATCTTTACAGTTTAATAATAACTTGTACAAATGCGCAATCTACAATGAGACTAAATATACAATTTATTTTCGATTTTAACATTAAGTGATAACATTAATTATTGCTTATCATTGTTTTTCACAAAATACACGTGAAAATTATTACTTGAATTTTGACTCAAAAGTTCATAGGGTTCAATATTAATTTTTAAATAATTTTATCACTAAATTGGTATTTTACTTTATTACGTAGCAATAAAGTTTACTTGTTGCTATACAATAGTTTCGTGAGTGCGCGCTAACTCACGAGATGACTGCTATTGCTCTTCCTGCTTGTTCTGCCTTGTGGGTGAGTGCGCACGCGCCGGTTCTTCGCTTTCTTTCTTTTGAACGAATCTGAGAAAAAAAAATGGACGGTATAGTCTATATATACAAACTAATATGTTCTTTTTGTACGAATTTAATATATTGACGTAAGTAAAAGAAGTGAGGCGATATTTGTAGATGTCTTCAGTCACCCGCAAGAACATAGAACAACTTGATAGATGGCCATCGCCGGCGACGCGTGTATTAACACGTCTATAGTCTAGCCATCCATAGTTTTAAAATATGAATAAGCGAAGTGGCTATGATGTAGTCGGTAGTCAGCAGAGTGCCGTGCGAGCAGTATGAAACGCCGCACCGCTCTAAGTATTGTTAGAGCGAGACGAGCGCACCGGAGCGGTGAGTGCGAGGGAGACGGAGCTAGCTTACCGGTAGATGTCGTCGGTGGTCTGCAGCGTGCCGTGCGCGGGCAGCAGGAGACGCCGCGCCGCTCTAAGTAGTGTTAGAGCGAGACGAGCGCACCGGAGCGGTGAGTGCGAGGGAGACGGAGCTAGCTTACCGGTAGACGTCGTCGGTGGTCTGCAGCGTGCCGTGCGCGGGCAGCAGGAGACGCCGCGCCGCTCTAAGTATTGTTAGAGCGAGACGAGCGCACCGGAGCGGTGAGTGCGAGGGAGACGGAGCTAGCTTACCGGTAGATGTCGTCGGTGGTCTGCAGCGTGCCGTGCGCGGGCAGCAGGAGACGCCGCGCCGCTCTAAGTAGTGTTAGAGCGAGACGAGCGCACCGGAGCGGTGAGTGCGAGGGAGACGGAGCTAGCTTACCGGTAGATGTCGTCGGTGGTCTGCAGCGTGCCGTGCGCGGGCAGCAGGAGACGCCGCGCCGCTCTAAGTAGTGTTAGAGCGAGACGAGCGCACCGGAGCGGTGAGTGCGAGGGAGACGGAGCTAGCTTACCGGTAGATGTCGTCGGTGGTCTGCAGCGTGCCGTGCGCGGGCAGCAGGAGACGCCGCGCCGCTCTAAGTAGTGTTAGAGCGAGACGAGCGCACCGGAGCGGTGAGTGCGAGGGAGACGGAGCTAGCTTACCGGTAGATGTCGTCGGTGGTCTGCAGCGTGCCGTGCGCGGGCAGCAGGAGACGCCGCGCCGCTCTAAGTAGTGTTAGAGCGAGACGAGCGCACCGGAGCGGTGAGTGCGAGGGAGACGGAGCTAGCTTACCGGTAGATGTCGTCGGTGGTCTGCAGCGTGCCGTGCGCGGGCAGCAGGAGACGCCGCGCCGCTCTAAGTAGTGTTAGAGCGAGACGAGCGCACCGGAGCGGTGAGTGCGAGGGAGACGGAGCTAGCTTACCGGTAGATGTCGTCGGTGGTCTGCAGCGTGCCGTGCGCGAGCAGCAGGAGACGTCGCGCCGCTCTAAGTAGTGTTAGAGCGAGACGAGCGCACCGGAGCGGTGAGTGCGAGGGAGACGGAGCTAGCTTACCGGTAGATGTCGTCGGTGGTCTGCAGCGTGCCGTGCGCGAGCAGCAGGAGACGTCGCGCCGCTCTAAGTAGTGTTAGAGCGAGACGAGCGCACCGGAGCGGTGAGTGCGAGGGAGACGGAGCTAGCTTACCGGTAGATGTCGTCGGTGGTCTGCAGCGTGCCGTGCGCGGGCAGCAGGAGACGCCGCGCCGCTCTAAGTAGTGTTAGAGCGAGACGAGCGCACCGGAGCGGTGAGTGCGAGGGAGACGGAGCTAGCTTACCGGTAGATGTCGTCGGTGGTCTGCAGCGTGCCGTGCGCGGGCAGCAGGAGACGCCGCGCCGCTCTAAGTAGTGTTAGAGCGAGACGAGCGCACCGGAGCGGTGAGTGCGAGGGAGACGGAGCTAGCTTACCGGTAGATGTCGTCGGTGGTCTGCAGCGTGCCGTGCGCGAGCAGCAGGAGACGTCGCGCCGCTCTAAGTAGTGTTAGAGCGAGACGAGCGCACCGGAGCGGTGAGTGCGAGGGAGACGGAGCTAGCTTACCGGTAGATGTCGTCGGTGGTCTGCAGCGTGCCGTGCGCGAGCAGCAGGAGACGTCGCGCCGCTCTAAGTAGTGTTAGAGCGAGACGAGCGCACCGGAGCGGTGAGTGCGAGGGAGACGGAGCTAGCTTACCGGTAGATGTCGTCGGTGGTCTGCAGCGTGCCGTGCGCGAGCAGCAGGAGACGTCGCGCCGCTCTAAGTAGTGTTAGAGCGAGACGAGCGCACCGGAGCGGTGAGTGCGAGGGAGACGGAGCTAGCTTACCGGTAGATGTCGTCGGTGGTCTGCAGCGTGCCGTGCGCGAGCAGCAGGAGACGTCGCGCCGCTCTAAGTAGTGTTAGAGCGAGACGAGCGCACCGGAGCGGTGAGTGCGAGGGAGACGGAGCTAGCTTACCGGTAGATGTCGTCGGTGGTCTGCAGCGTGCCGTGCGCGAGCAGCAGGAGACGTCGCGCCGCTCTAAGTAGTGTTAGAGCGAGACGAGCGCACCGGAGCGGTGAGTGCGAGGGAGACGGAGCTAGCTTACCGGTAGATGTCGTCGGTGGTCTGCAGCGTGCCGTGCGCGAGCAGCAGGAGACGTCGCGCCGCTCTAAGTAGTGTTAGAGCGAGACGAGCGCACCGGAGCGGTGAGTGCGAGGGAGACGGAGCTAGCTTACCGGTAGATGTCGTCGGTGGTCTGCAGCGTGCCGTGCGCGGGCAGCAGGAGACGTCGCGCCGCTCTAAGTAGTGTTAGAGCGAGACGAGCGCACCGGAGCGGTGAGTGCGAGGGAGACGGAGCTAGCTTACCGGTAGATGTCGTCGGTGGTCTGCAGCGTGCCGTGCGCGGGCAGCAGGAGACGTCGCGCCGCTCTAAGTAGTGTTAGAGCGAGACGAGCGCACCGGAGCGGTGAGTGCGAGGGAGACGGAGCTAGCTTACCGGTAGATGTCGTCGGTGGTCTGCAGCGTGCCGTGCGCGAGCAGCAGGCGGCGGCCGGCGGGCGGCGCGGGCGGCGCCCACCACGACACGACGCGGCCCACCACCGGCACGCGCCGCAGCAGCCCCTCCTGCCACGCCGAGCGCGACAGCTCCTCCTGCGCCGCGGATATACCTGACGAACAAATGTTATTATACCGTTACAACTTTTTAGAATGGGCAAGGAGACAATACAGGTGTCGATTGGGCACGTGTTGGACATTTTGCCAGTGTTACCAGAATCGATTTAAATCGATCTGATTTTTGTTTTAATTCTTTTTCATAAATTATGCATAAATATGTTTTTATATAATATTTATTTAAAAAAAATTGTTCAGTCTTTTTTATTTTCAAATATCGATTCTGCTAACACTGGCAAAATGTCCAACAATATCCTGTTAATTTCTTCTCCAGGAATGGGGGGAAGCACGCTTAATAAAAAGATTTCTGAAATATTGCTTGGACTAAGTATTTTGACAACCATTGTCTCGACAATTATATCGGTATCACATTTTGGGGGGACTTTTACCTTATTAATTTTCAATACATAAATGAAATTTCAAATATACAAGATGAAGTTTTCAACTGTATGTGGATGACCGAACTATAAGGAATTCAGTTTCTTTTACAAACTAAGCAGGTTCGATCGCTGGCTAGGAAAATTAATTTTTCGAAAAATTAATGATGTAATTTTACTTTATCTAAAAACCCAATTAAAATATTTAACTTAAATATCATTTATATTTTGTATATACAAAAAACAATTTACATCCTTCAAAGGCATCCAAATTTTTGCATACCTTTCTTTAAAACTTCAGTCATATCAGTGAGCTGTTTGGAGTTCTCCTCCACATCCTTCCCCGCTGACATCACTAAGTCCAGCAGCTCGTCTACATCTGTGTCTGCTGTTACCATACCGAACCTTTAACGAAAAATGTTTATTTAGGCATTATTTTATTATGAAATTTATCGAGAGCTGAAGTGGCCTAGTAGTTAGAGGTCGACATCTCAACCGATGACAACAGTTTAAGTTTATCTCAAGCACAGCGGCATCGTAAGGAAATCTCTAGTGGCAGGCCAAATTTTGACACAGGTATATCTGCCAACACATTGTGGAACAGTGTTGTGAAAAATAGAAAGAAAATTCTAAAAATAGGACATCATTACAAAAAAAAGTATCGATGTAGTTAAGAGTTTAAAATGGCATAATAATGTTTTTTAAAAAATTTAAACGGGTAATGAATTATTTTCATTTGCTACAGTTACTATACTGACCTAACACAAGCCATCCCATCTTCTCCATCGCCGCACGAGAAAGCACCGTCAGTGGCTCTCAAAGTTTCGACCAACTGTCTGTTTAGTGAATTGAGCTCTTCAGGGGGTGCTTCTTCCCAACCTGGAGGTACGTATCGAACACCACCAAGACCTGGAAATAGCAATAAAGTTATCTCTTGAATGGTTTAGCAGTCAAGGATCGAAAATTCGCCTCACAGGGTGTGGTAATCAATTGTAACAACGATTTTGAATGCTGGATACTATGTTTTTTATGGTTAATCTCAAAAAACAATATGGCGGGAGGGGCTACGATTTTGAAACTGTTATCGAATACGTTTATATATTTTAAAATGTAAGCTGTAAAAGTTAGAATAAGGGAGTGTTTAAATAAATTTTATTTTGGGATTAAAGTGATTTGTTTGATTTGACGCGATTTCCTTCTGAGATTCTTCACACAATGTTACATCGAGAGAGATTATTTACTAGTCTTTCCGGTTATTTGATATTAAAATTGACCAATAGTATCCTCAAACAAGTTACCGGGACTAATCACGCATGTACTAGAGGCGCAGTATAACCTTTTGTGGTACGTGACTTATGACGTCATACATTCCCAAGTTTGAAGACTAGTTCGACAAATCAAAGTTGCTTGAACGTTAAGAAAACGACCAACCGGATCTACTATAGCAAGACACTAACTCCCCAACCAGGCAAGCGCACCAATCGCAGCGTGGCAGGCAGGCACCTCACCCTCACATCCAATCCTCACTACAATAGCGTCATCAGGCAAATTATCAACCAATGACAGATCCGACTCACCGGCCCAGCCAGGCACGCGGACCAATCGCAGCGTCGCCTGCTGCGCGACTCGTTGCCGGAATGGTTCGCGCAGCGCGACGGTGGCGCGCAGCACGGCGAGCTGCTGCTCCAGCGCCGCGCCCCACGCGTCCGCCGCCGCGACCGGCGCGCCCTCCAGCGGGCAGTAGCGGAGCACCACACCGTGAGCTTCTGTTTCGCACACTTCAATACTGATCTGTAAATTAATATATCATATTGTACACCAATTTTACTTTTAATACACCCTAAGGAATTAATTACGCTTAATATAATAATTTTCTTTCAAACTCTCAAAAAGATTTACATAAGTTGTCATTGGTTTCGACCGAAACGAATTTATTGTCCGAGCCTTTATTTTTGAAAGTTACAGCTTTTTTAAGGATACCTAAGTATCTGTACCAGGTTACAGAGTTTTAGTATATCAATTACGAGAGAAAAACTTATAAGTGTAATTTTCGCCTAAGACATTTGAGAGATGAAGAAGTAAGTTGCGAACTGTATTTGTGTGTGCAAGTGCGTATGTTCGAGTGTGTGTATACAAAGTGCATAATAAACTAGTGTGGCGCTTAACAATACGAATATTCACATTCAAATATTTCAAATGTCATTTTTCAATGTATTCTACGTGAATATGCAATACACACCATTTCTGCTTCTCTTTGTAAAACTTGTCCTAACCACGAATTAAGTTTGTCGTAATACGCCGGCGGTTTCTCTACATCTGGTGGTGCGAATTGAAAAGCTACACATGCCGATGCTTGACTGACTGCTTCCTGAAATAAACAAATTTTTGAAAAACCCTTCAATTCGAAATCCTTGAAAAGCGATTCTATTACCATACTTATACTATTATAAGCCTATAAAAAGTTTGCCAAATATAGATATTGGTTATAAATGATACATATTGGTTCTTCTAAAATTTAAAATTATAACCAGAAGATTAAAAATTATGATATATATTAACTTGTTATATGGTAATAAATAAGAACATAGTCAAATATTTTGTAATAACTTACCACTAAATCTACGTTAGGTAGTTCGTCTCCTCCGGGTCTGTCGCTCTGAAAATTAATAATACATTTCAATAAAATATATATGCTAAAATTGCTCAACCTCATTTAATATTCTTCATTTTAAATTATTCTTTTTAATACAATTTATAAGCGGCCAGTACTCATATGTACTGACCTTTTTATGTTGTCGTTAACAATTACATATTAAACTTGATAGCTTTTATGTAATTTACTATGTATTCATATATGTATGTTTGGGTAGAATCTTTCAACTCAATTTTGACGCAGATATCTTTTACCGATTGAGCTAAAATTTTGTATACACATTTAATTTGGATGACAATACATGGTTAGGAGTGTGACGTTATTCTAAATTCAAAATGGTAGGACATCCAATATGGCTGAATAACCATATGGCTGAACATCTAATATGGCGGAACAATCATATGGCCGATCATCTAAGATGACGGATTAGCTACTGGAAGTCGGTAACAGAAAATAAGTCACCAGCAGCTTGAGGTCCGAGCTGGCCACGAGCGCGCGGGCGGCGCGCGCGGCGCGGAAGGCGTGCTCGACGCGCCGCGCCAGGCGCGCCGAGCCGGCCGCGCGCGCGCACGTCCACAGCGGCAGCGCCGCCAGCCGCGCGCACCCCGCCGTCAGCCCCGCCAGCGCCGCCAGCGCGCCCTCGCGGCTGCCGGCCTGCGAACACGTCATCGATTGCAACCTCCCACCAAAAACAAAGGGTCTTCTATATAGGGGTTCAAAGGACTAAAGAAAAAAAAAATATTTTTAATTTCAATTGTAAACTTCTTATATAATAATTAAAAAAAAAAAATTTACTTTTAAATATCTGTTAAAATTACTTTTAAAATTCTGGTATAGTTGATAAAATGTCCGACACATGCCCAATTTACATCCTGTATATATAAAATTCAAAACAGATTAGCTAACATATTCACTGACTGATCGCTCAACGCAGAAACCACTGGGTCAAGAAACATGAAATTTAGTACAAACATTCCTTAAACATCAGAGCACAAAAAAACGATTTTTGAAAATCCATCCTGTAAGGGGTTAAAAAGAGGAGCAAATATCACTATGGAACATGATTTTATCTACAAACGTCTTCACGTCTTTAACGTAAACTCACCGCATTTACACCTTTTGAATGATCATTTGCTGTAATCGGCTCTGGTATTTTGTAAAATGTCTGGATTTGTGTTTAAGAAAAATATGTTTTATCATCAAATATTACTCAATTACTTTGAATATATTTTTTTATGTCTTTTGTTTATGGTTTCAAAGGATACAACAGTCGGTAAGCCGGGAACACCGAACCAAGGTCCTGGTGTTAAAGTAAGTGAGTCTGCTATGCTGTATGTCTGAAACATTGAAAGATTTAATAACCTCTAACCTAGTATACATCATCATGATAGTCACTAAAATTTTGAAATTGATTTTTGGAAAAGCTTTTTCCACATTAATATTTACTTTACATTTGTATAATGTTTAAAATATTTAAACATTTTTTAGAAATCATAAAAAAGTATTATTGTTATCTGTAATCAGTATTTCAGTGATTCAAACAAACACATTAAAGAATAAAATAAAAAAAAAACTAAAATAAGCACTTCTACAATAAGCATCAAAAACATCCACCCCTAACTCCCCACCTACCTCATCCCTCCCCAGCGCGGCGGGTAAAGCAAGCGCATGTCCGCGCACATGCAGGTGCATGTTCCTGCGCGCGCACAGCGCCGCCATCGCACCCAGGGGGGAACCCCGCCCGAGGGGAGGGCCGCCCACCTCACCCAGCACTAACAGTGGAGTGCGACCCCCATTTATATCCTCTTCGCATAATCTGTCCAATGCGTCTAGGTCCATACCCTTACCTGGAATTTTAATATAGAATAGAATAACTTTATTCGGGTAAAAAAGAAAATTTTCTCACTTAAAACATAAGAATAACAGACAAAATAAAAACAATAACAAAAAAACAAACCTACGCAACGGATTTCATTGGGGTTTTCATAAATATTAAATACTTATATCAGGGCATATTATAGGCTTTATTTTATTGAAATCTAATAACATCAAAAATGGTTATTATACACGGATAATTTAAAAATGTTAAACGCCTGTTCAAATGTGCATAGCAATATGTGACTTCCATGATATTTTGGGGACGAAGTCACGGGCGTCAGTTAGTTAAAATTAATGCCTTACCATTCGAACTAACAGGCACAGGTCGAACACACGCTAGCGGTAAACCCAGTTGCCTGCACAAGTGTTGCACCACACCGAGGGGACTCGCTACGCAACTGTATATTGACGGTAAACGATTCGCGAACGCCAATGCTGAAATTGTAAATATATTTATGTACTTGTTGAGAAAAAATAGAAGTATTTTAAATGGATATCTAGCTTATAGAACCTAGCTTGCTACTATAGCTTACTATAGCTACTACAGCTTACATGGACGCTGCCGCGTTGATAAGAAATACTATATCAAGTTAAATGAACTTTTTATACTTTTACTACTAATTAAAAGTTAGAACTATTAATTAAAAGCAGATAGTTAGAACTATTAATTAAAAGCATAAAAAGTTTTATCTAATAATAAGTTTTTCAAAAATATGGCAATATTGCATATTCAAAATATAAACGTAAAAAAAACGATGCTGAGTCTTAAAGCACTTTTGTGTTTAAATTTATCTCATGCTAGCCGATGTAGTGAAGGAATATATCCGGGCCTATTTAATTCACATACAAAACACATTCTTAACTATTTTCCTTAATAGAGAAGTGAAAGTTTAATCCACCAAGAACTAATTACTAAAACGAAATTCTAAGCATTGAATTTTAAATACAAATTAAACCAAGTTTGGTTTAAGTCTACATTGTCTTACGCCCTGTTAGCTTAACTCAAAAATTAATTACAAATATTAATGAATGTCACTTACCTCCATCTTCGAGATATCGAGGGTATCTGTGGTGTAAAAGCATTCTCGTAACTCGCACGAGCCCCTCCATTTGTTCTTGGTGATAATATGCATTGTAATCAGTTAATCTGTAAAAAAATATACAATTCGTAACATATTTTTGTAGAAAAATATAATAGTTGATATTTTTTAACCCTTATTTTTACTACTATAGAGGTGGAACATTGTCTCCTTTAAATGGTGAAATATTGTCTCAATTAAAAAACCGGTCTAAACTCGCATACTAAGGTTTCTGTACCAACATAAAAAAATATATAAAACTTTATACTTTTAAAAGAAACAAAAGAGTCACTAAAACAATATGCAATTATTTGTAAAGACGGAAACGCACTTGACTGGTTTTTATTATTCTAGCAACAATAGAAACATATTATATTCTGTGAAAATTTTAACTTTCTACCTATTATGGTTCATAAGATACAAGCCGACAGATAGACGGACTTGGTATCAATTTATTTTGCAAAACATTAGAATTTGCGTTCAATAAAGACAAAATACTTTGCTTTACAGTAATAATAGTAAATTAAAAAAGTAACTTTAATTAGTAACAAAGATGTGTTTAACGTTTCATACAAAACAACACAACACAATATGCAAACAATTTTTTAAACTGTCGCTATTGTTGTGTATTTATGCACAGGTAATGTATGTATATGTCTGTTTACATTACTTAGTGTAATGAATAATACTGGTATTATGTGTACATTTTTTTTTGTTTACGCATATTAAATGCATGGCTTAGCTCAAACAAATGTTGATAGTTACATAATTTAAACAAACACCATGAATTGTACTAGTATGAAACAAAGTAGAGCAAATTCATTACCACTTATTATGACTTTCGTAACCAATTGGACAGTACAAAATACTTCATAATAAGATAGAGATTAACATATTTACTAATAAATGTTGAACTAACCGAATACTGAAATAATTATAAGTCGAATAGTTTAATTTAGAACGTAATTAATTAGATTTTATATAGAAGATTTTTTTTTTATATTTAAATATAATAGGAATCATAATCCTAAAATAAAGAGCAAGTTTATAAGAGTGAATTTAATATTTTATTTTCATTGCCGTCCTCCTCTTCTATATAAAATGTAACTATGTCAAATCTCACACTTTTTTTTTTATTATTTATGTGTTAAAGAGTTTAACGTAAAAGCCATATTTACTAATAAAAAAATTCTTTTAAACTATGATTAAGGAGTATAACTTTGTTACCTAACATAGTTTATGGAATTAACCGGGCTTTAGAAAAGCATATCTTAATATAAGTAGATTATTGATGTATGTCAACATTCTCTAATCTGAAATGGAATAAGCTGCTTTTAAAAAACGAAAAGATTAAAAATTTATATATACATAATATTTAGATATTAATTTGAAATCTGAAAAATTATTTTTGAAAATGTCACATAATACAGGGCAAGTTAACAATATATTTATTAAACATACATTTTATTTGTTTTAATTTTTTATTTTCTTTATCAATGTAAAGTTAACTGATGAGCTATAAATTCTAATTTTCTAAATGCCTTAACCAATTATGTTACATGCTATATTACTAGAATTTTTAGATTTATTTAGATGAATTGTGTTGGTGAATATTTGTATAATATATTGTTTTAAAATATTAATTTAACTTGATTGAAAATATTAGATTTTACAGTTTATTTTTCTTTATTTGTCCTATTTGGTAACAATATATGGAACGAAAATCACGAATTGTCAAACATTAATTTTCATTATAATCTTTCATTATGAAATATAATTCAGTTCAATCATTCCGTAGATAATTTCTCATCTCTAACTCTGTGTGGTTATAAGTATGCCATATATGACTGCTAAATAAGACAAGTTTTTTATTGCACATCACACTCAACGGCTCCCATTAAGATCTCATGGTCTTGTGTCGGGAGTCCGGAAACACACACAACACTAACACAGACATCCAGACCACGACAAACATCCATATGGCTAATACAGATGTTTGCCGTGAGCGGGGATCGAACCCGCGACCGTTAGCGCTTCAGTCGGTTGCAGTGACCACTGCGCTAACATGTCTGTCGACAAACAAACAAAAAGTAAAGAAAAATAGACGATACATCAAATGTTAAATATTTACATCTTAAGTACTTGTACAATTATGTCTTATCATGGCACCGTGGATAGATAATAGTTAATATATTTAAATTATATACAGTTTTGTGTTATATATACATTATTATGTAGATAGTGACAATTTTACAAAGGTGACAATAACTGGTTTTGCCTTCATTGAAATTTCAATGTGAAAATAACAAGATACGATAAATGGAATGTTTCATTAAAAATATTTAGCACCAATGTGAAGCAAGCTTTTAGAAATTGCATTAAATGATTTTTTATAGTATTTTCAAAATGTAGAAAATCCTAATTATATAGATAATAATGTATGTTTAATTATATTTTATTATAATAACACAAAACTCAATTATTTCCTAACCATTTAAAAAAATATATTTTATATATGAGGGTATGTACACTTTCAGATTGGTCAAGAATTTGTATCAAAATCTGTTTATTATATATTATTTTCATTTGAAATCTAATAAAATAAAATAAATATGTCATGAAATAATGAATTTTGGCATTTGTTGCTTCATTTTTTATTCATTATTTAATTTTTAGTTTTGAGTCTCATACATATTAAATTGCAATAAATTAAATATTATCTCTCTCAACATTTTTGCTTTCGCTCTTTGATAGTCTATCAATGCTTAAAATGCATAATTATTTCGAATTTAAAATATATTTATAATCTTAAGTGAGTAAAACTATGGATTAGCTGTGTGTATGATACTGTTAGAATAAATATATAAACAAACCATTTTTAAATAATGTATATAACCTTCTTGTATCTTATACCTTTTGACACCGTTTAGGTTGTATAATGTATTTTTAATGGAAATTATTGATAGGTTTTGATTATTTTGTTTTCTTCCGATTGTTTTCATATTAGTTAGTATGTATTTCAATGAATAAATAAATATCTTGCCTTATATTTTGAGTTTTCTTTAATTTTTCTTCTTTAATCAAGGTGGTCTCAAACTTTTGGCCTGCAGTGTATATTATAATTTTATCTTGCCTTCTTATTGACAGACACATTGGCGCAGTGGTCACTACTGTAGCGCTAACGGTCGCGGGTTCGATCACTGCTTACGCCAAATGACTGTCTTGGCCATACGGATGTTTGTCGTGGTCTGGGTGTTTGTGTTAGTGTTGTGTATGTTTCCGGACCCCAGACACAATGTCGCAAGATCTTAATGGGGGCCGTTGAGTGTGACGCGTTGATTTATTTATTCTGCTCAATACCTAATAGATGCAAATCTAATACATAGTTCACGATTAATATTATAAAGTAGCTGCCCATCACAGTTTCACTCACATTTATGGTTAATGCTTCAATTCTATAAGTCATATTGTGATCTATTCAACTCAAGAAGAATTTTTAGCAACAGAATAATAGTTTCAAAAATTATATACAAATAAATTTTACCTCTTTACAATATTAGTATAGATAAATTCATAAGTAATTATTTGCCTGTTTGTTAATTACCTTTTAAATTTTTAATAAAGATTAGGTCCGGTGGAAAGACTTAGGCTACTTTTGATGACAAACCTTGAAAAGGATGAAGTTAAGGCAGATTAAGTTATCAAAGTTGCGGAACCAACTAATCTAATATAATATTAAATTTAGTTTTATAAATAAGTTCATACAAACTTCAAATACTACCAACAATAACTGTGACAAAGTGATAAAGAGTATATCAAAGGTGTTATTTCACTTTTTTTTTACAACATATATACTTTGTTGGTCATAAGAAACATGTAAAAGATATTATCGAATATTGTATTAAACATTTGATCGATTTATGACAACTTTTATCAATTACCTTGAATATCAATTAAAATAGGATAAGATTAGACGAGAAATGTTTATGTTACAACAAAATGAGTTTATGATAAGAAACCTATAGTGCATACTATAATATGCTATAAAAATGTATGTTTTATGCAGTTATTATATTATAATTTTATATTTTTATTTAATTATAGTATTAAGTACTTAATATTTTAATTTACATGCAAAATTTTTAATGACAAATGTCAATACACTTTTTCTGTATTCTTGTTAGAGTTTAGAACTATTTTTTTTTTTATTGAAAATACTATTCAGTATTATTACTAAAAACTTATTTTTCATAATGAGAAAAGTTTTGTAATATTTTTTTTTAATAAATCCATAATGTTTATGGTAAAACATACTTCATTTATTTGTTTATCATTATTCTGTAAGCTTACCTGAACATATGAGCCATCCAGCGTGTTGTCTCACTGGCTATATGAGCACCAAGTCTAGCTGCATGACTTCTCTCTAGTCTTGCAAATAAAGCAGATATGCTATGAGACAGGATAGCTGCCCGCGTCACAGCATCCGTTGGTAATAATGGGGGCTCCACACTCTCACAACTAGGGTCAGTCTTTAGCACCAGATCTTCCAAAACCTTCAAAATGTCATCCATTGCCATTTCTTCCGGTTCAAAAAAACCCGCACTTATTTTCCTGACTTCCGGTTTCTTTTCCTCTTCCTCCACATCTTGGGCATTAACGCCGGCTTCTAGTCTTCCTACTACCTCAGAAACCTGGAATTCGAGCCCTCCAAAAGGCTGCCGGTCCTAACGAAAACGATAAAGTTGTATGAACATCATTAACAATTTCAGACAATTTAACCAATGGAACATCATTTTACCAGTTCGGACGGAATGTCGCTTTCAGGACTGGGTATTTTGGAGTCCATATCTGAAGCCGGCGCATCTCCCATGCTGCGTGGCGAATTTTCGCAAATTTACGACACACCGACAAGAATTTGTAAACGTCACTCCAATACAATGTTTTGCTTTTGACGTTGTGACAGCTAAACAGATTATTAATTCCTAACCATTGTTTGTTATCGGATATTCGAAACTAAAATTATGAAGCCTGGAAACGGGTTTTTCTGGAAATCAATTAGGAGCTTCGGGTTGTCTAAAACAAGTTGATAAAAGTGCTCCTAGCTCAATACAGAATTACTATTGTTATTATATATTGTTATTTCGTTTCTTATGCATGGCCTATTTGCAATGAAATTATTAAATTAATAAATATAAAAATTAATAAACTTTTCGTGTTCGTTTAACTCGCTTAAAAAGATTTCATTTAATAGAAATTATCAACAAAACTGGCTTGTAAATAAGTTTTATTTCCAATTAATACAATTCGAAATTTTTAAGACGTATTTTTAACATTTAATTATATAAAAACATTCTGAAGTTATGTGTAAATTATTTTATTTATTAAAATTGTAATATTACTATAAGTAGTGAAGCAATTTTTAAATATGGTAGAAATAAATACAATAAAATACTTAGGACTATCCGAACCGCTTTATTATGTTTTCGCAAATTGACAGTTTGTGTCTGAAAAGTTGGATTTCGCAAAATTGTCAATTTGACAGCATTTGACTTTTGATTGATTGGATTTTTAAGTCGCAGATTTTCTAATTAAAACGAAAATGTCTTTAGTAAAATTATTTTCTTTGTCAACTCGAGGTAAAAAAGTGGCTTCTGTTTTATTACATAGTGTCCTTTGAATAAAAATCCTTATTGTTTTATTATAAATCGATTGTTACGCAACTGTATTTATAACCTTTTTTCAATAACATAAATAGATTTAAAAACGTCTAAATTACACCCAAAAAGCCGATTTTATTGTTCCTGATAATATATAAAACTCAAGAAGTGTTATAAATTATTATGACATTGTTTACTAGCTAAGTGTTTTATTTACAACGTAATTTTATGGAAGGGAATTCTTATTATTAATTATTTTATAGCACGAGCCTCTGGCGCTAGCGGGATGCTAGTTCGTCATGCCAGTTCTAGTCAGGAAGGCAAATCTGAAAAAGTATACCCACCAAATGCCCCTGGATTTAAATATGTGAATGCTGAAGACCCAGATATGAGTTTTAGGGAAATGTCCAACAGAGCTGCACAGACATTATTCTGGACTGAACTGGCAAGAGGTTTTGCTGTGACCTTAGCTCATATTTTTAAGGTATGGTGAAAATATTGTATTTTATTTTTAATATTATCATATTTGTAATATCAACTATTTCATTGATTTTAATCTTTATTATCACCTTACAGCCCTAAATAATAAATGATTTGATTTTTGAATGTTTGATTTATAATTTTTTTTAATACATTTTTTTATAAATTATACTTTGCTGATTTTAAAAAAAATATATAAGTAATTTTAAATGTGTTTATCAATTAATAATTATATAATACAATATCATACAATATACATAGTATAAGTCATAGTTTAAGGGGTCATTAAAAATTTTTTTTAGTAATTCTTTATTTTAATAACTTTTGCCACTGCAGTCCCATTTTTGGCGATATTAGTTTTTATTTGTTCTATTAAATAGAGGATAATATATGATTTCTATGTTTTAAACCAGTCTCCTACCAGCTTATTGTAAACACTTATTATTATAAGCAAACTAAAATATTCATTAGTAGTAGTAAGTAAGTAAGATATAATAAATATAATATCAAACAAATATAATTAAAAGTTTTATCATACTAACTTTAGATAAATATGGATTATGATATAATGAAATGAAAATGATATATAAATTCTTTAATTAAAATTACAGGAGCCAGCGACAATCAATTACCCATTTGAAAAGGGACCCTTATCGCCTAGATTCAGAGGTGAGCATGCATTACGTCGTTACCCCTCTGGTGAAGAAAGATGTATCGCCTGCAAGCTGTGTGAAGCGATTTGCCCTGCTCAGGTATAATATACAAATAATAAATTATTTTTGTCTCATATACATTGTGTCTTAAAAAGTTTCTGCTGGGCAAAGTTCTCTTCTCCCATTTGGGACAAAAATATGGTGTTTCATTCATACTCTACTGCAGATAAAATATCTCACAATTGCACTGCGAGGTTGAACCTTTAACTTTTATATCACTAGCTGATACATAATTATGATTATGATCAGAGCCACCCCTAACTATTTTGACTCCCTTGAAAAGTGATTCCTTTGGCGCCCTGGGCTAGTGAAACGTTCGGCGCCCTTTTAACCGACTTCCAAAAAGGAGGAGTTCTCAATTCTTTGAGTACTTGTTATGAATGTTCACCAATTACTGGAAAACTAACTAATTATTAAATGTTATATTTATTTGTTTTTAAGTTGTAATATTATTTATAATAATGAATATATGATTTTCATTTATCAGACTGAAACATAGAGTTATTAAAATTAAATAAAGTAGTGAAGTTAAGTCGTCCCGTCTGGCGCTCCGTAAGCCTCGGCGCCCTGGGCCGCTGGCCTAGTTGTCCCACCCTTCAGCCGGTTATGATTATGATTCAGGTCATTGCACTAATGTATCGGACACAAGACACCATGTAATCATCCACTCCGTATGCAGACATAGCCACTATTTGTGTCCAGTTGCTGCAACTTGATACAAAAAACTTGCCAATCAAAAAGTGTTTGGTGTAGGTAACTTGAAACATAAAGCGGGTGTCAATTAGATTAATATATACTTATATATTATTTAACTTTATAGGCTATAACTATTGAAGCAGAGGAGCGCAAAGATGGTTCCCGACGAACAACAAGATACGATATTGACATGACAAAATGTATTTACTGCGGTTTCTGTCAGGTAAATATCGGACACTCGTAATAATTATATCTTATATCTGGCACATATTGTATAATAGTTGAGCCAAATTTGAGTGATGATGTAAAATTATTTTTGAAAATCAATCAAAATCAAAATATATTTTAATGAAGTAGTAACAAGTGCATGTTTGAATCGTCAAAATAAAAAAAAAGGAAATTTATTAAACTAAATAAATAAATAATTATAAATCAAGTTTACTGCTTTTAACACAGTCACAGAGAAAGTTCTTTTTTTTACTATGTGTTGTCGTACAAAATTTAACAATTGCAGACAGTAATTGATGTATAGACTTGAAAGTAATGTTATGCACTAAATTAAAATTTCCTTAAATGTTATTTACTTCTAAAAATTAGTTTTATTTCCATAGGAGGCATGTCCAGTAGACGCTATCGTTGAGGGTCCCAACTTTGAGTTCTCAACAGAAACTCACGAAGAACTCCTGTATAACAAGGAAAAGTTGCTGTCAAATGGTGACAAGTGGGAGAGTGAGATTGCATCCAACATCAGGGCGGATCACCTTTACCGTTAATAATAATCGCTTTTAGTATAAATATGTAAGGGTCAGTGTTGCAAGTCCATCATGCTTTGAACCTTAATTAGGATTATTAAATTATGTGATAAATAAATTATCATTATCTCAAGTGTGAGTTTTTATTGAGAAAAAATTCAGATACATTTTTCAATTCATTTTGTTCCATATACCTATAAGATTCTGATCAATGTGTGGATTGATATTTTTGGAATATTCCTTAAAGGCTGTAAAACACTTATACAACTTCACACAGCAGCGATTAAATGTATCTAAATAGTACTTTAAGTTTGTTTTTGAAAGTTCATTCTTTTATCATGCTGAAGCAGAGTTAATGCGGCTGGCGGTAAGTTTCATAGATAGAAATCGCAACGTAACAGTGTAGTTCAGATGTTATTATCAAGCGCTGGTCGCCATGCTTGTTATAATAATTCTTAATAAAATATTTGTTGTCATAACTTTAAAGACAAAAACTTAATTAAATTTGATTACATGTCTTATTGTACTTGTTATTTTATAATCTATATAGTATCTATTTAGTAATAAACAAAGTAATCTATATAGTAATAAACAAAGTTGCTTCATACCATCTATACATTTAGATCTTTAAAATTTTGCGACTGATTTTAATGCAGTTTTCATCAATAAACACAGTGATTCGCGCGCAAGTTTTATATTGATTGTACATGTACATTATAGTAGAGAAAAACCGAAAATTTCAGATTTGTAATGTGATGTCATATACTATATTGGACCCGCGCGAAGTCGCTAGTGCATAACAAAGCGAAACTAAGTTTGTTGACTACTTTAAATGTTTTTTTTTTTTTTTAACATTGAAATATTCTAAATCGTAATGATAAATAAATCTTTTATTATGCTATTGTAAAAGTATGAAATAAAAACTGTTAGCATCTAAATAATCTTTATTTAAAACTTGAACACAATTGAAATCACGCTTAAATTAAAAATACATTCAGGCACAATTCAAATAGAAAAATATTTTCTGTAAGCTATTCAATATAAAATAATTTACAATACTTTTAGCGGCATTTAGGAGATACAAAGTCATATGCATGTTACAAAACACATATACCCGTATTTTGCTTTTCCTATAAACAATACAGGGTGGTTCATGAAGATGGGAATAACTGTAATGAAGAACCTTTCTCAATATTACTTATATGCTGCAAGAACAGTGTAAACCAACTGACAAAGTGAGGCAAAATCTTGCTTTTGTGTTATTATATACATAAGAGACCCATTTAATCATTTATTTCTCACAACCTATTCTTTTAATTGATGTAATAAGACGTACTGAAATAAATATATTTCTTTAATTGCTAAGTCCGATTCCAGAGTTAGAAAAAGTTTTTCCCATCTAACCGATCTTCATGGATCATCCTGTATATTTACTTAATAATATATAATTAATCATTTTCTACTTTATATCTATCTTTAAACTGTAAATAATTATTCTATAATAATATTTATCTGTTAACATTTTTAAAAATATTAATCACAGGTAATATTTTTATCATTACAGTGGGTAGAAACACAATATTTTATGATATTTACATCTAAGTATCATAACAAATCACAATTAGATTTAAATGAAATAGTAAAAAGCAAGTTAATATGTTCACAACCTGGATATAGTTTAATTTATACTTCAATAAAAGTAAAATGATTCCGGGGATTTTCAAGGATTGCCATGGAAATTTTTATATGCATTGTGAAGCAAATTGTCAGTTAATGACACAGAGTAACTATAGAAAAATGCCGCTGACTTTTAAAGAATCAAAAACATCTCAATAAGACTATATTTGTCATTTTCTAATTTATCTGCGTAAAGAACAATTGTTCTAATCAACGATAATTAAATTAATGATTAAATCCGTCTTTCCCTTACATATATACTAACATAACTATTCCTTTTTATCTAGCAACGCATTTGTGGTTGCTCTTGTGTTATAAATTGTTAATGAGCATTGTTGATTACATTACCATCAGTTAAGCTGCCTGCTTGTTAATCAGTTATATGCATAAAAACATTATTTTTACTACATCCCTATATTTTTACTATTCATTACTTAAATTTATCGACATGTTTTTTTCTTGCTAAAGAATGTATATGTTTACAATGTCAAGTACTAGAAATATATCTATAATATATTGATTATATAAAAAAAATCATTGCTTGCCAGCACAGCAATTTGTAAATTACTTAATGTCAATAATAACAAAAGTCATGAATTAAGTCAATTTAAATGTTTGATTTATTGATTTAAGTGTCACTGTTTATTATATTTTCTATAATGAAATAATATAATGATTTATGCAAAAAATGCATACTTGTTAAATTAGCATGCATGATTGTTAATTAATCTAAATAATAATTATGTTGAGAACGTAATATATTTGGTATAATGATTATAAATTATATTTTTCAGTCAAAATAAAAAATAATTTTACATATATATTTTAGAGCAGTGGTTCTCAATCAAGTATATAGTGCTCCCTGCAATTACTTCAAGTGTTCTGTAAGACAACTAAGTGCACTATTGAAGCTATTTCAAACCAAAATGCTCCAGTATATATTTGTTTTGGTTAGTGTACCTCCTTTTCAGAACGATTGAGAACCACTGTATTAGGTAATTTTTATAGTTTGCTCATTAGTTAGTGTGGTTACCGCCTAATATTTTGTAGCTGTATCGTTCTAAATCCTCCATAACACAGTCGATACTTCTATCAGCGTCAATCGTCAACACTTCACAGCCAACATCAGGAGAACTAAGCCAGTTCTCATAAGATTCATGTACCTGAAATAATGATTTGTAAATAATAGTATATCATTAACCAATGGAACAATATTTATTTAATTAGTATTATAATTTATATATTTTTTACATGATACAAAAATGAACTAGCTTTTGAATTGGATTAGAACATGTACCATGTGAAACTATAAAAATTTTAATATACATTAATTCATCTAATTCAGACGTAGTTTTGCGCATTAGTGATTTATTTACCATAAATAATAATCACACAATTGACACACAATAAAATTGAGTTTTAAAATGGATTATTAAGCAAGCTTCAAGCAAAAGAAGCTTCAATACAAAAGAATTACATCAATAATGAAGCTACCAATAAAAATTATGTCTATAACAAGGGTAATAACACCATAATAAATAACATTTCTCTTACTTCTTGGAAGCGTAATAATTTAAACAACAAAGAAAATATCTAAATTGTTAAGAAATGACAGAGTTATGAGGTAACAAATATAATACACATAAACATTTAAGAAATACGAATTGAGAACCTATTACTTAAAAAAAGAAATATTAACATACTTGTTCTAAATATTCTAGAGGCACCTCAGACTCCTCAGCACGTCCACGCTTCATCATCCTCTCCCAAACCGTTTGAGGTGTTGTTCTCAGATAAACTGAAATAAGAAAGAAATGGTTTAATTGTCCATCATTTTTGTCAGTCATAAGTCAAATGAAATAAAAAACAGAGAAATAAAACAAAACCTTAAAAATAAATAATATTTTCTACATTTTGAAGTCTTGTATTGCTTTACACAATGCAGGGCTGTTACGCATTATGACGAGCAATAATTGATTAAGGAATCATATTGAAGTAACATTCATATTATAAGCCCTGAAATACTTGTTCCATGTGGTGGTAATAATTCCGGTGGCCATCTGTGGTCTTTATCATTAGTTCCACTTCACTAAATGTTGCCTTCCGAAGGGCAAATGTATGAATGACTATAACAAATATCTTAATTCAAGATCGGCTTATAAAATTTGTAGTTCTCTCGATTTCCCCAGGATCAAATGAGATCCTGACTTGGTAATAACAATAGGACTTATTTGTATATCCTTTGAAACAAAAAAAGAAATTTCAAAATCGGTCCACAATCCGTGCAGAAGAACGTCCTCCTTTTTTTGTTGGTTAACAATATTACATAATCTATGATAAGCACAGAGATAAATAGAATAATATATAATTAGTAACTAACCGATAAGATCTAAGCTCGTGTCTAAATTCTTCTCTGTGTAATTAAACCATTCCATGAGTACTTGATATTCTGGGTCTTTGAGGAAATCCTGTTTCTTTGCATTTTCTACAAAACAGTGCCTGCTGTTTTGTACGGATCTGGTGAAAAGATAAATGTTATAAATAAAGGAAACATTAAAATTACATGTTTTAAATGGAATTTTGTCTTGTTTATCAGATGTATATATTATATTTGAAAATTTTATTAAAATTTATCTTAGTTACTGAGTTGTTTAATTGGTAAAATAAATTTAATGTACACTTTATTTAAATAGCCTTTTAAGCCCTTTTGTAGTCTAAATATAAAGGTACTAATTAAAGTTATGAATAATTTTCAGGAATATTTTGTTAAATGCAATACAAATATTGCAATCACTGATAATATGCAGATGAGTAAAACTTCACTTTATAATTCAGCCTGCAATTTTTCACAGTAAATAGAAAAGACGAATTAAACAATAAAACATTTTACTGCAAACTAGAAGATAAGATAACTAATGACCTCTTCTTTCAGTAAATATTCCAAATTGGTGATATTCCTTTATAAATTAAAAAACTACTTAAAGTCTATTTTCATTTGAATAGCTGTGAATATGAAAAAAATATCACATTACCACTTTAGTGGTAAACTCTCACCTTTCAAACATTTTAACTGTAATGTTCGGGTTACAGGGTGGGCTCGTTTGTATTTTGAGGCGGCTGAGGTGCACATAGTGCTGGAACGCAAAGGTCCATTCTTTCATATCACTGTACAAAAGACTGAGCAGGTTGTGACCACTGACGTTGCGCCATTCCGATATTGGTTCCTATTCAAAAATAAAAATTGTGACAAGTTAATCATCGAAAACACTTTATAACGATGTTTTCTCAAATAAAATTAAGATTATTAACACTAAAACAAAGATGGTACTATCCTATGGATTTCATAGGGATCTTTCAATCGCTTGTACTTTTATATTGCAAAGGTGCGTTGCATTAAATAGGACTTTAAGATTATAAACAGGTCCAAGTAAAATTTATTTGTTAGGACCGAAAAAGGTTATGTTTTTACCGCCTTTTTTATTATGACATTTAATGATTTACTTACCGCATGTTTTTCAACATTTGGATATTTATCGAAAAACTTGATACATGTAGATTTACCGGAGCCTATGTTTCCTTCGATAGATACTTTAAAAGGTCTTTTGTTTACTACGCGCGCAGCATTTGTTATGGTTTTAATATTGGACATAATCAGGTTTTTATTACGTAAAGCGGCCCAAACAATTTGAATTAAATTTAGCAAGATTTTTTACGAAATATAAACGATGTACTATTTAATTATTTATAGAGGGTCTATGAAGATAATAATTTGGAAAAAAAAGTCTTCGTTGTATCTATCAAAGATCTGTCACAAGTTTCTGCTAAATTGTCAATATTTTTATTGCCATAAAATAAATTTTTCCACGGTAAAAATAATATTTTTTTATATTGAAAATATATATAATTACCTAATATTAATCTCTTTTTTTACTATATTTAGCGCCAACTTGATTATTTTATTATTAAAAACCAGACGTTTACTGCTTTAAAATTTTTGGAAAACTAAACGTTAACAAAATTATTGATAGAAAGACACGTTCAAAAACTAAGTCGATAAAAAAAAACAAAACAATCT
This sequence comes from Hypolimnas misippus, assembly GCA_037950945.1. Classification (NCBI taxonomy): domain Eukaryota; kingdom Metazoa; phylum Arthropoda; class Insecta; order Lepidoptera; family Nymphalidae; genus Hypolimnas; species Hypolimnas misippus. Next base: position 13,667,318 of record JBBEEQ010000029.1, read on the forward strand.
ATACTAATAATAAAATTCTAGCGGGTCGCTGTCTGTACATGGAAGATATATGAAAGAAAATATTATAGGGGGCCTTTACCAACGCAATAGCACCCAGAACAATGATTTTTAGAATTCTTATCTGTTTGTCTGTTTGTCTGTTTATCTGTGCGTTTGTGCACGCTAATCTCAGAAACGGCTTATCCGATTTAGATGCGGTTTTCACTAATATATCGTAGTAAGCTTCACTTAACATTTAGGCTTTGTTTCATGTCAATCGGTCCATAAATAAAAAAGTTATGTCAATTTAAGGAATCACGTTGAACATTTTTTGTGCTTATCACTAAATGCATGAAAGTATATACAGTAATTACATCAAAAAATATTTTTTTTTATTTTTTGTCCGTCAGTCTGTCTGTCTATCTGTTTGTTCCGACTAATCTCTGAAACGGCTAAACCGATTTTGATGGTACTTTTACTTGCAGTTAGTAAATGTTATAAGGAGTGACTTAGGCTTACTTCTATTTAAGGCTTTTTTTAATCAATCTATCTATACATATATAAAATTCTAACGGGTCGCTGGCTGTACATGGAAGATATATGAAAAAAAATATTATTGAGGGCCTTTACCTACGCAATAGAACCCAAAATAGTAATTGTTAGAATTTTTGTCTGTTTGTCTGTGCGTTTGTGCCCGCTAATCTCAGAAAGGCTTATCCGATTTAGATGAGATTTTCATTAATATATTGTAGTAAGTATCACTAAACATTTAGTGTTTGTTTCATTTCAATCGGTTCATAAATAAAAAAGTTATGTCAATTTAAGGTTTCAAGTCGAACATTATTTTGTGTTTTTCACTAAATGCATAAAAGTATATACAGTACTTACATCAAAAAATCCATTTTTTAATTTTTTGCCTGTTAGTCTGTTTCTTACGACTAATCTCTGAAACAGCTGAAACATATTTGATAGGACTTTTACTCGCAGTTAGGGGATGTCCGTTAATCACGAGAGGCCCTGAGGAAAGAGGATGGAGATAAAAATCACGAAATATCACAAAGTCTAAAACTTCTTAAAAACATTACGTGATTAGGCTACTTTTATTTAAAAAATATATTTATTTTAATAAATAAAAGTAAAAAAGAGAATTACGCGATAACAAAATATTGTAGAAACCAATAAAAAAATGAACAATTTCCGATTAAGGAAGGGAAGGTATACATCTACATATACAAATAAAAAAAATTGGTGTGTCTGTTTGTAATTTTAAATAAATGCATAAAAAAGTATATACGGTACTTACAACATAATTACCAATTTTTAAATTTTTGTCTGTCTATCTGTCACTCAGTTTGTTTTGGCTAATATTTGAAACAGCTGGACCGATTTTGACTAAACATTCACTAGCAGAAAGCCAATGCTATAAGGAAGAAAATTGAAACTAATGAAATAATGAACAATATCTGATTCAAATAGGGAAGATATATATTATATAAATATAACAATTAAAAAAAATAATAAATTGACTGGGTAATTTTTTTACTGGATATGATAGACCAAATCCGAAACTATAAGCAATAGCGAAAAATAATTAAAGGAGTCACAGAGCCGATTTTGATAAAAACTAAAACAGTATCATTAGTTTTTTGAAAAATAAATTTTCCTAGCCAGAAACGAACACGTTGATTTTGCAAAAAATTAACATTCGGTATTATTGCACCATCTGATACTGTAACATATTATAAGGATCAACTTCAGGGAGGTAATAGTATACAGTTAACTGCAACAAAAAGAAAAGGCAATTTTTTTACAAAGTTCAATCAAATTCATACATTAAAACTTTAGTAATTCTTCAAAAAAACGATCATACCTAAAAGTGAAATTTAAAAATTACAACGGGATGTTGTAACGCTAATAGCGGGTGAGTACAATAGCCGAGTCGGGCGAAATGTAGATTTCAATAAATCAATTTTTTTTAAGAATTATCTAAACCTACCTAGGTAACGGAGTAGGTGAGGGGGGCCAAACCATACGTCACATTCTATCAACTTTGTATAGCTCACGTTGAAAAAATAGACAAACATAAAGGAAGTTACTGTGAGTTATTCATTTTATATATTTTCGATTGTATTGTTCACACTCTTCCTTACTTTAGCAGGTGACTAGCATTTTGATGCAACCTATAAACAAATCGTTCGAAGTAATGCAGACTTTCTTTCTAACCTTACCGGGACCCGTGATTTACTCACATATTTGTTTATGTCTGTGTAGAATCGATTACTTAACTTCTAATTAATGTAAAGATTTAATGTAATTTTGTAAAAAAAATAAATCTTTTCCTTTAATTTGTCGCTTACTATTACTTCCCAAAAGTTGATCCTTACAAGTGACACTATTAGGTGGTGCAATAATACAGAATTAAATTTTTTTTTTCAAAATTAGTGGGCTCCATTCCAGGCCAGGAGAATCATGAAATCAAAAAAAACTCCTTTAAGTATTTTAGGCGATTCCTTATAGTTCCAGATTTGGCCTATCAAGCCCGATATATGTATGTATAATAACAAGGAGAACCTCGTCGGGAACATACTGTTTTACAGTTGAAATTTTAAAGACTAACACCAAACACTTTTCTTTAACATTTATAGTGAAAACCGTGGAGGAATACTGTATCTGAGTTAGTGTCTGCTTATAAATACAACCAGAAAGTTCCCAAATCCAAAGTAAAAAGCTCCTTTCTGGAGCAGTACCGCAGACTATTATAACCTTGCTTTGCAGTAGACATGCCAAGCATTATGTAATCCACGCGAACGAAGTCGCGGGCACAGCTAGTCATATAATATAATTATGGACATGCTATATAAACTTGGAATTTAGCACGCAGAATGCCTTTGGACGACGTTAGTTAGCAACCAGATATGGATTGAGTATGGCAGGTATCTTGATTTCTCCTTTTTTTTATTTGACTTAATGTGTAAAGATTTATGTACACAAATGAGGTTATCACCTGACATTGGATATCCCACCTGCAAATGAGCCGACCAGTTATTTTTATAAAAATAAACTCAGACTAGAAAAATAATAATTTAAGGGCGAGATAAATTCTAAACTGAATAAGTGGATATAGTATATTATTTTAATATGATCTTTTCTTTATGTTAGAAAAAAATACAACAATTAAGCAAGCATATAAACAAGTACACATGCATATTTATACGAAAGTATACAATTAAAAATATAAAGTGTTATTTGATGAAGTACTTATAGAAGTTAGATTTTAACCAATCAACCAGATTGAATCTAGACAGAGAATAAGTAGTTTTAAAAAACGAATATTTTGATAGTATTAGTTAGAGTAACGCCCTAACCTACCTCTATTTTAGTTGATATAGGATTTATTGGGAGAATTATCCATGACAACTTTGTCAATGCCACCAATTATGAGGAGAAGTTCTTAAAACATGATATGTCGATAATTGTATATTGGAGCAAACTCGACTCGCAAGCTCTTCAGACCGGAATATAGCAATGAAAAATCACGGTCGTTTTTCATGAACGATCATTTTTTGGCCTACTATATGTTTTTTAAATTAAAAGGATAATAAGGTTCTAGTACGAACATACAGACACAATAATGTAATATTATTAAAAAGAAATAATTTATTTCTCTTAGAGTAGTTACTTATGAATACGTTTATTTTAGATTGCAATGACCCAATACCTAATGATTGTGCTTGGCGTGGTGTGCCAGAAATGGTCATCGTTTATATTTTGTTTTAAAGTCTTTCTACGTCCTAAAAATAGATTTCTCGAAGCAAAAATTCGAAGTTTATAAGTGCACACGAAGCGTATGAAATGGCGGTCGAGTCACTCAAAAGCGAATGTAGTCGCTGACCTCGTAGTGTAAAATTTATACAACTATCTTTTCAATTCTGGAAATGCATTAGAAAAATTGCACCCTTTTATGATATTTTATTACAGTTTCATTCCTTGTATCTTAAAGTTGTCTTTATTTTTATTAAAACTATTTAAATGAATATTGATGATTTATAATAGACGGGAGTAAGAATTTTTTCTATAAATATCACTGGATTTATTATTATTATTGAAAAATATTTTTTAACTTTTTAAAATGGTAAAGAGAGCCATTCTAACTATGCTTACAATCTACATAGATATATATATTTTTTTAAGAATATGCAAAAACTGAAAGCTAACCAAAAAAATAAACAAAAATCATGTTGGTTTTTTTGGTCTAAATTTATGATATAGGTACAGCTCGTTGAACAGACTGACAGACGGAGGCTTAATATTAGGATTCCGTTTAACCCTTCGGGTACGAAACTAAAATATAAGCTTGTAAAAGTTACGTTCATTCTTTTATCTTATACAATAAATAAGAGTTTAAAAAAGTAGTTTCGTTTATTTGAATAACATACTTAGTTTAGTTATATTGATTTCAAAGCCATACATTTGGCTAAACTGATTTTGTTTAATATTTTAGTGTAGCAAACTAAATTGAAACTAATTCGAATAAAATCAGATATTTAAAATTGGTTAAGAAGTAATGGGGATGTCAGGTAACAAATAAAAAAATAAAATAAAAATAGAATTGAGAACCGTCTCCTTTTTTAGGTACTTATTACCTTTTCAAGTTTCTTGTAATCGTTGCTATTATGTTATTAAGATCTCGATAAACTTATTACCTCTTCTTTAAAACATACTGGAATTGATACAATAAAAATGAGGTCAACAATGTCCTAAAATTAATTAACTTGAAAAACATTTTTAATATTACTTTGTTATTATTCCAAGTATAAAAATCAACCTACATTTTAAGACAGCATAATTAATCGTTATCAAAGACGTGATGATTAAAAAACAACAATTTCTAATATAGAGTAATTTTTTTCTGAAGGCCGAAGAAAATTCAATTTTACCTCTAAGACTATGTTACGCTTTATTAGGCTAAGCCGCGTCAATTCATTAAATAGTAATTTTAACTTTATTAAAATTTCGCAGCGGGACGTCCCGGTTCATTAAGTAATGGAATAATGAACGCATTGTTTGTCTTTCAGCACGTAACGACAAACTTCCCTCATAGCGCGGCTTGCATTGTTTCGCACATTTTTATACTTCGTTTCGTCGCTGGACAAACTTTTTTTGGGATCCGCGTTGAGTAAATAAACAAAATAAAATATATAATATAAATATTTATTATGTTACTGGGACGAATTTAAAAGTGACTTATGAAGTTGCCTAGCAAGATACCGCGCGATAATAATAAGATTATTAACACTATATGACAGTTTTAAACAAAGAGGGTACTATCCTATGAAATTCATAGGGATATTCTTTCAATCGCTTGTACTTTTATATTTCAAAGGTGCGTTGCATTAAATTGGACTTTAAGATTATAAACATGTCCAAGTAAAATTTATTTGTTAGGACCGAAAAAGGTTATGTTAAAAAAAAATTAAAACCCGACAGCGTTACACGACCATCTGCAGTTAGAATTGTTACGAACAAACTTTATAGATAACAAATGGTAATTTTGAAACCTATACGAGAACTTTAAAAATGATTTTTAAATATCTTTTAAACGATACTTGACATAGTTTCTCATACTTTTTATTTTCATGTTTTTTATGACATACGCACCATCATTATTAACCAAACGATGTCATTTATTAAAATCGGCCTACACGTTTGGTCTAAATAGTATCACAAAGGTACAAACCCACATATATACATATATACATACATCGCGCAGTCGGGTAAAAAAAAGATGTGGACAATAAATTTAATGTTTTATTATGTTACACTTCGGGACTGTTAAAACTACATATATTTAGATCTCCAATGTTTTTCTTATTCATATTACTTCATATTTTCCTTCAACTGTTATTCATATCTAAGTAGGCAATGCATTTGTTATAGTGGCTCTTCTGATCTTGTGAATGATCGGCGGCGGTAATCACTCAACTTCCAGTGACCACGTGCTTATTCTCGAGTATTATAAAAAAAAACATGCTGGCCTCTAAAATTTATAAGGAGTTTTAAAATAAATCAATTTCTATTTATGATTATTGTTGACAAATAACAATTGACGTGAGACAGATCGCGAACCTTTTCAGCTAATTTTATTACACTAGAATAATAGTAGAATTTATTAAAAAAAAGGATATCTTTAAAATGTATTTTTTACATAACATTATGGTAATGTTGGGTACATAATTTGATTATTATTGTATAATTATTTAAATAATAATGTTGTGTATAGAATAATTATTATAAATCGACAATTCAATGATTACGAAGTCGCATAAACAAAATAAAAAATTAGACAAAGTAATTATTTTAAAAGATAATTTAGGTTTTCTTTTAAGCTAACAAATATTTTTAATATCTATGTAGGTATATATAATATTTGTATTAATATAATATAGAGAGAGCGAATTTTGTATGTGCGAAGTAAACGCCGGAACCCACTGAACCTATTTTAAAAATTATGGTACTCATTTTATGGCACATTATTCTAGATGCTCATTGGCTATTTTATGTATATAGACGTATTATTTAAAAACAAACATTAACTAAAGCGAAGCCGTGAGCAAAAGCTAGTCACTTATGTACATATATTGCTCCCCTTTCAAACTTCGACTAAAAGAGGATGTTAGGGACAAAAGGACTGCTAAAAATTAATAAATACTCAAATTGTTAGAAACAAGTTTCTACTTTTAGTGTATGATAACAATAGTTTAAATGTGAAGTGTTTTTAAATAAGCATGTGAGAGTAAAGGGGTCAGGGTCGGTGGAGTATTTGTAGAAACAGAATAGCCGTATGAAATAGGGTTCTGTGAAATAAATGTATAACCGTTTATTTAAATTTAACCAGCTTCATAAAATTAGGTTATGTTTTCGACATGTATATGTGTGCGATTATATGTTCGCGATTATATCGAAAATTACTAATTCGATTTGGATGCGGTTCTGGCTATTTAAATACATATTTTTGACAAGATTTTTAGTATATATCATATTAAGAGCAGACGGATATTTTCGGAAATAAACAAAGAAACTTTTCAATACTCTGTCAAAACGTCGGATAAAAATATAGGGTATACAAATATATCAACCATCATGACAAGATCCATTTATTGAAATATGCATATTATAAATCGCGGAGGTTTAAAATATACAAATAGTTTGTTACTCAACTACTTGTCCTTTGCGATTTCACTGGCGTTTATGGTTCCTGCTTCGTTTCTGTGTGGTAGAGTTATGTAATAGCCTAAAACCTTCCTCAATAAACAGGCTACCCAATGTTAAGTTATCTCCGGGGTTCTGGTAACTTGTTTATTCGTAATTATGAATATATTTCGGGGAGTAAAGACGAGCAATCTATCCTAGAGAGAGGGAGGGTGCGTACTGCCGATATATAATAATAACTAAATGATCAACGAGCTACCATAGACAAAATACAGTATTATTTACTTCAATGATATATTCCTAACACCCAACACAAGAATATTTTTTTTAATTCGGATTATTGGTTTCAGAGGTTACTCCTTGCATACAAAATTATAAACTATTTTTTTTTATAAATTATCTCTTTATAATATTCGTATAAATTGATGATACGAGAAGTAATTTTTCGTGAACAGATTAACAATATATTTAGTGAGAACTTGTGACAAGCATTCTACTTCGTAGGAATAAAAAAAATATTAAGAAAAAATCATCTACGGACGTGCAATGTCAAATAAACTTTTTTTTTAATAATAGGCGAACCTCATTATATGTTGCCAGTTTTAAAATATTCAATGTCAAAGTCATTTTGTGATCTCCAGAATGTGATTTTAATTTTTAATATCACAGGTTTACAATATGTATGCAATAACGATATTATCTAGTCTAGACAAATAAAATTGAAATGTTATTTTATTAAAGCGTTTCAAATTCCATTCGCGTGAAAAACTTTTCAATTTGAAGAACTAATGGTAATATTATCCGCTTTTACATGTCTGGCGAGATAGATTATAAAATGCAATATCTACTTTACATATTTACACAGATATTAATAGCTGCACGGTACTGTTCCACCGTGTAGTTTAGACTTATTTACTTTTTATTATGGAAAATAATTTTAATCGAAATTTTCACTTTCCAATACGATTTTCCACATAGTTTCTTTCATATAAACCTTTACCTGATAATTGCAAAAAATAAATAACTCAAATAATTGCAGACGTTCTATATACATTCGGGAATTGATTTTTATTTACATAGATTTGCTTTACCCAGCAATTTTCTTCCAGTGTACATGTAAGTCAAATCAGATATTACCGACTGATCGCGAGTAAGACTGTAATCATTACTAATACATAAATGAGAAACTAAATTTGTCTGTGTTACACAATCACGCCTAAACAACTGAGGCGATTTAAATTAAATTTGATGTAGAGATAGTCCAGAGCCTAAGAAAGGAGATAGGCTGCGTTTCATCCCGAAACAAAATATATGGTTCTTGTGGAAATGCGATGTAAACGGGGTTTGATATAACTAAATTTCATAAGGACGAAGTCGTCTATGTAATGCTAGGACAAAATATACATAATTATCAGACGCAGGTAAATTGAAAATGGATATTTCTAGTGTTCCTATATCGTGCAATAGGATGTCGACATCAGACCGACAATCAAACGCCTGTCTTTCACAGTGTCTGTTCTGATATCGGATACATTTAATTGTCTCGATATTGAAACAATATCATATCGATTAATGTGTAAACGCTCTGGTCCATCACTGCAGAGCTCAATTTAGTTCGAACTGCATCAAATTATCTCTTAGCTTTAGCTATGTTAATATAGGTTTTGTTAAGCTGGACGACCGTCGAAAATTTATTCTTGTGACGCTACTGGAAGTTAATTGTGTTATGACGATATCTATTCCCAAATGCAAAGAGTAAGTTAACAAAGTTATATCGCATCCGATAGATGTTTTGGTATCTTATGCGCTGCCTGGTATGGCAAACATTATTTTTTAAAAAGAAAAATACATTTATTAAAAAAACAAAGAAACTTGAATAGGTGTTGTTGTCTGATATTCTCATATATTAGATACAATCAATGTTCTTATTGTAATACGAAAGTTATGTGCATCGTTTTATATTGATTTTATTCGAAATTACTTTAAAATCTCTGTTTTAGTTTTTACATTTCATCAGCAATCCTTTTGAGTATTTTTAATATTTCAATATTATGCATCATAACATTGATTGGTAGATAATTTTTGTAATGAGTTAATCAGTTTGTGTGTGTGATAAAAATAACTTACTTAAAGACTGAATTTTTATTTGGAATGATTCCACATTATCGTGATTACACTTTACTTCACACGTTTATAATATGATAAGTATTTGTTGTAGATTGGCGAATATTTCTGTTAAAATGTATTTAAATTTTTTCACGAACAATAAACACTTAAAATATACAAATTGCTTGTTGTTGTTGATTTGAATCTACTATTTTTAATTAAGATTCACGCAATTTTTTATATAGTACTATTTAGTATCTACTCGGCGTTATCTGTGTGGTGTGTTGATAAAAAGTAACCTACGTGTTATTCTGATATAAAAGCTACATAACTGTAGAGTATTATCAAATTGTGTACAGTACATTTTGCGAAACATCTATCCATATATATATTGAATTGTCCTCAAAATTTGAGAAACAAATAAAACTCTAAAATTCGCAATCTTTAAAATAAAGATTTAGATTGAGAAAATTTGGAAAAAACATACTAAATCATATACAGAACCGCCGTATAACAATATTAAAATTGTCCAGTGTCTTAACAGCGAGTCCCAGAAATAGTATTCGTACAATGCCTACAGTTTGACTGAATAGCTGTTGACATTCCATTGTGAAGGAGACAATGGACGTGAGATCACTGTTTGTTTCATTTCATCGTTAGTAAAGCTCGTCGCTCGCGCGTTGTAGTCGGCCCTGTTGGTTTGTTTTATATTTTTAAGGACTTGCACTTGGTGTGGCATTATCTTGCTGGCGCTGTATTTGAATTATATTATACGTTAATGGTGTTAAACGTTTTAGAAGTCTCTTTGATGTTGTTGCTTTGATCTTATATGTTTTCTTTTGAAGTCTTTTGATATGCTGGCGAGTAATCGTTTTGTTCAAATGAATGAATTTATGAATGAATTTATTATCTATCTTTCAAGGTCTTCATCAAGAGTTAGTTTTAAGCTGTTGTTAGTCTCATGGTATGTCTCTTGTGTACTTTTCTTTATTATTATTGTTTAAAAAATGATGAATATCTAAAGACCATGAGCTATTCCTTGACTAATATATTATTTACGTGTCTGGTATTTAATTTTTTAATTTAGTTTTCATATCACTTTATAAAAAGTATCTGAATTAATTAATTTTGAGCACCACATAAAAATCGTCAAAAAAATCGCTAATCACTGCTAATTACTGTTAATTTATTTTAGTGGATTATATTATGATCTTATCTAGGATTCTGTTGTTTAGATAATGGGAACAACGCAGGCCAGCCGCGCACATTAGTATTAATTATTTGTATCACATTGTTCAGAATTAGGGTTTATGTGCGATACATGCACTAACTATTAAATGGGTGTGAAAATTATGCAGCGATATTATTATAGCTACTGAATATTAGATGTTAGTGTCTGAGCGACTTATAATGTATACAAGTAGGTTTTATATCTTACCAGCAACCCGCTCTGGCTTCACACGGGTAGATAGGTATCTAACAAAAAATTAAAAATATATTAATTGGATGCTGATAAGCAATAATGTGTCAACCTACAAAAAGTCAAATTCGGAGATATTGATATATTTTGGTACTGCATTACCTATTAAACATTATTTAAAAAATATCATCATATAAACTAAATAAGTACGGAAAAAAGTCTCTTAATTGTTTCGAATTTCAATTGCATTCCATATACAACGATTTTAAATATTTGACAAAACTTTTTATTAGATAATATATTAATTATATATCAATCTGATTTTAATTAATTATACCTTTTATCAAAAAAGAAAAAAAAAGATGGCTATATACTTCTTCAAACATATTTGTTAAGAATAGGTTTGACATCTTTGGACGCCATTCTCTCAAAATTAAGTCCGTGTGGCCTGACACAGTATTGCTTATCAGCGTCCAATTACTATAGCCTATGTTTATCAGGGACAATGTAGGATGTTCCGTAAGAATTTTTCTAATCGGTCTAGTAGTTTTGTAACCTATTTAATTCAAATAAAGAAACAATGAAAAGTTTCTTCTTTATAGTATTAGTATAGATATTCTTTGTGCAAGAAGAAATTAAAGATATTTTCGAAAGATATTTGGAAGTATCTAAAAAAACTTTATTTAAACACGTGGAAAATGGATTAGATTGATATTACTATTTTGTTAAAAACTAGCTGGTGATCACGACTTCATCTTTTTCGGTTTTTGCATCGCACGCCAGAATAGTTCGCAGTTGGAAGAATTTTCCTACTAACTTGACACTTATCGTTATATTTTGGACAATTCACATATTTTTTAAATAAATTACAGCTTATGTGTTATTTTGATGTATAAGCTGTATTATTGTAAAGTTTCATTTAAATTCATTGAGTAGTTTTTGCGTGAAAAAGTAAAAAAATATCCATACAACTTTTAGATAAATACATTATTAAAACATCGGTGTATAGAACAATTAGACTAAAGTAGCTCTCACTATGTCAGGCGACAGAAAATACATGCAGTGTCTATACCACGACAAACACCAGTTTGGGCTTTTCAAATATTTGTCGTCGTGCGAACTGATGACCGTTTGAACAACAATCAGTTCTAGGAAGCACTATGTTACTGTTTGTATTACAGAGATACAGAGGATTAATGCGGGTTGCTTAGCTTTTGCAGACCGAGTTTTTCATACTTATTTGCAGATTGAAAGCTCAGCTATGAAAGCTAACATAAGTTAAATATGAAGATGTGCAGCTACGCAAATTAAGCTAAGTCTCCCATCTTGCCCCGTCACAGTTCTTTTCTTCGCCAATGCTGTCCAGTGTCTCTACGGCGCATCGTGTAGCTCGCACTTAGTTCTTGTCACGGGTCATACTTCTATTTTGGTTTAGCTTATCTGGTCTAGTTTAGCTGTAATATAGCTTAGCTTTCGGTTTGCATTCCGCGTAATTGTGTCAAATATTCGGTATCGAAACTTTGACATTTAAAGGAGATTTCTTTCAAATGTCATTTTATAACTAGATGCTGATAAGCAATAATGTGTCAACCTACAAAAAGTCAAAGTCGATTGATATATTATGATAATGCGTCACCTATTTAGCATTATCCATAAATGTTTCAAGTCATCTAACTTAATAATTACGAAAAAACGTTTTTTCATTTAATGTGTCGAATTTCAAGTACGTTACATATTTTGCAATTTATACAATAATCTTATATATTATAAAAACCTGTTATTAAATACAACTTTTTGTTGCAAATGTTTTTAGTTTACTTTACCTTTTATCAAAATAGAAAAGAAAATATGGATATATACTTCTGCAAACAAATGTATTAAGAATAGGTTTACATCTGTAGACGACATTTTCTCAAAATGAAGATGTGGCTTGATATAGTATTGCTTATTAGCGTCCAAGTGTAAGTAAATACGTTACGTGCATACTAGTTGACGAAAAATCTGTACTTCTCCAACTTTGACAAGTTTTTTAATTGATTTGTTAAAGTAAAGATACTCTCGTTAGTCATATTTAGTCGTTAGCTGGTTGCTAGGCAGCGTCATCCAAAGTGGTCGACATTCTGAGAGCAAAATTCAGGAGCTTATAACATTTCTATGGTTCTATTAGCTGATTCGTTGATTAGTCATCGAGCGGGATGAAAAATGATTAAATTATTAAAATGGCTACTAAAAAATATAGGTTGGTGAAAAAGGGTAAACATTTAGTGTTGTATGTATTTGTAATGCCACATTGTAGTCCAAATATTAAAAAAAAATGTTAAGGGTTGACAACTCTTATCACTTAGGGGTATTACAAATAGATAGTAGCCGATTTTCAGATCTACTGAATATGCATATAAAATTTGGGAAAAATCAGTAAAGCTGTTTCGAGACGAGAAGTTTATATATGTATAAGACAATATAATTGCTTCTTATGCCCTGTTTCGATATGCGGTATCAGGGTACGGACAAGCGAAACGATTGCTAGTTGACAACGCGCCATTTTATTTTACTACACTATACAAAATGGTGGGTGCAGCCACGCTAACACACATATACATGTTTACCGTCCCCATTCAGTATAAATATCATAATTAAACTGTCAGATTTTTTTGATAACGAAACATTAAATCTTAAGTGAATCGCAAGACAATATGGCGGTATTAATAAGGATGTTCATACGTGCAAATACGATTTAAATTACTCGAGCTCTGGTTTCCCGAACCTTCCTCCGGGTTTCGTTGCTATAACACTCAAAATCACAATTACCACGTCAGGAGCACGCCATGATTAAATTTGTTCTCGTCAAATTACGGAACAACAAGGAAAGGCGTAGACGAAATAAATTTAACTTAAACTTCCATGTACTTTGACTTTTATCCCCTCCATTATTGCTATCTCGATTTTCTCCGAGATTCCTTGAGCGGAATTAATGAGACGTGTGGTGTGGGAGGTTCGCGGGTAATGACGGAATTTGAATTTGTTTGCTTATTTGCTCTCTTTGAGTGTCGAGATTTTATTAACCGTTTTCTAAGAAGAAGGTTCCCAATCTTGCTCGATTATTTTGTGTGTGTTATGGAGTCTTTTCGCTGATTTTGAAATGAATATAATGTTTTCTTTTATTGAGTAGGATTTAAAGAGCAATCCGAATGTAAATAAAATGTATTAGTAATTAAAGTGGTTTTTAGGTTGATAATTCATATATTATTTCAACGTTTTATTTTTTAAACTTTAGCCCAAACATGTCATTCTGTTTTTAAGAAATATAATGATATGATTTTTATAATGTTACGATTTAGTTTACTTTTTATATGACTTGCGTCTCCTTGTGGGTTTATTCGTGTTTATGATTAATTCTTCGCTCCTATGAGTCATGGCGTAATGTTATATAGCTTATAAACGGTGTCAAAAATTGTACAGATGCAGATGGGTCATCTGATGTTAACCCTTAAAAGCGTGTTATTTTTAGTTCGAAAAATTTAACTATATTATTTGTCTAGAAAAAAAAATTAAATCGGCATTGCCAATTAATTTATTTGGATTATTACTAATTTTGTAACTATAGTATGATAATGTAATTTAAAAAATAAAAGTGATAAACAGTATATTTCATACTATATATATGGACACTGATAAGCAATAATATGTCAAGCCACACAGACTTCATTTTGAGAAAATGGCGTCTAAAGATGTCAAACCTATTCTTAATAAATTTGTTTGAAGACATACATATATATATCTATCTTTACTTTTCTATATTGATAAAAGGTATTATGAATTAAAAGCAGATTAATATCTTGAATATATTATCTAATAAAAAGTTTTTCAAATATTTGAGATTATCGTATAAATTGCAAAATATGGAACGCACTCGAAATTCGAAACAATTCATTAAGAAACTTTATTAAATACTTATTTTGTTTATATTACCTTAATTTTTTTAATAATGTTAAATAGATTATATAGTATCAAAATACATCAATAGCTCCGAATTTGACTTTTTGTGGGTTGACACATTATTGCTTATTAGCATCCATATATATCTGTTATTACGTTGTTTAAAAACCACAGTGCGCATTTAAGGGTTAAGTGAATTGTGCCGCCCATTGATGTTTGCGCGAAGCTATACTAAGACCTTTACGCCAATTCTCTGTGGCTCAACCACACGAGCTGTAGTCAGCGGGCGACAGTTAGGCTGCAATACTTAAAAACCTTAAAAGTAATATAGAGCAAGGCTTTAAGAAAGTAAATATTTAAATTTTAGTTTTATTTCAAAAGTAACATACGTATATACGCATGATTATTCCGGTTATTTTGTTTTTAAAACCAAAGTACTAAAACGAATTTAGTAAAAATTATATGTCACCAATAGGAGAGTTTACCTGTCCATAATAGTAATAAACCGGGAAAACAGTAATAAATCGGGGAACCTCCTCTTTTTTTAGAAGTCGGTTAAAAATGGCTGACGTAACTTTATTGGTTATGTAATAAAACGTTTAATAATATAAAGTTACCTTTTCATCTTTTAATTTAAATGAACAATATTAAGACGTAACCTTTTTAAGACTTAAATGTTTCGGCATTTATTTCTCTTGAGCGTAATTTAGAATTTATGGTTTGCTTTGCGACTCAACCGTTCACACAGTCCCTGATTTGAATGGTTCCTTTTACTTTCAATGGAAAGAGTTGTCACGTGACTCGGTAATTTGTAGCCGCGTAGACATGACGTAGCAATCGTAGTCAAGGTGACGTAGCTTCTTATAGAAATCGTTGCTACGCGTTTTATTGATACTTAGTAGAAATATCTTAAAATATGCCATCTATGGAATTGGAGTACATTAATAGCAATGGCAGGTATTAACCCTTAAATGCATGATTTTTTTTTCGTCGGAATGAAAGACAATTTTATAATTCATATTTAATATAACGGGTCTTATACGAGATAAACGGGTCTTATACGAGTAAAAGTCCTCGTCGCCGGAGGGCGCGCGGTACACCAGTCAGCTCGTGACCACGGCGAATGTAACTTCGTCGAAACGTCGGGCAATAAAAAGGTATTACTACCATTAGTTATCGCGATAAGACCCGTTATATTAAATATGAATAGTATAAATCGCGAAAGTTTAAAATATACAATTATATTAGTACACCAGTAGATTTATGGAATAGTAAAAAAATCAGTATTTATTGTTGTATTACAGGACATGTAAAATATAAACATACAGCTAAGTTAGAGGTTTAGTAACATTTTTAGTTGACAGTAGGATTTGAATGAGCGTTTCATTTTTGATATACCATGCATTTAAGGGTTAAAATATATGCAAAAATAGCTGTGCCCCGCGGGTTCCGCCGTGTTAATTTGAGTAAAACTTATATGTCTCATTTTGCAGTCTGCTTATAAGTTACTCTCAGTAAATATATTTACTGCACTAATAATTTATTGCAATTAATAAGAAACTAACAACAATTAAGAGAAAATGTTTGAAATAAGACAATTTTTTTAATAAAAATAACTGTCAAGCGAGCAAACGGGATACCTGAACTTTGAAATTATATATTTGTGTATTTATTAAATTTCATTGCAACTAACGCTGTATTGACAGATAACAAAAAAAAGGTTTTTTCGATTACAACTTACATATATTTTTTTATTATTGTTATTTTTAGGGTTCCGTACCTTAAAAGGAAAAACGGAACCCTTATAGGATCACTTTGTTGTCCGTCTGTCTGTCTGTCTGTCTGTCTGTCTGTCTGTCTGTCTGTCTGTCTGTCTGTCTGTCTGTCGGGATGTCAACCCTTTTTTCTCAGAAATGCATAGACGTATCATGTTGAAATTAATATCATATACTCAAGTCTACGATGACATGCGGCCGTGAAAATATTAAAGTTCTAAGTCAACGCAATCAAAAGATAATGGAAAATATGTCGTATATTTTGACCATTTTAGCGTTTTCGCAAGGGAATCAAAACCTATAGGGTACTTCCCATTGACCTAGCACGATGAAATTTGGCAAGAAGTAATATCTTATGGTACAAATAAAGGAAAAAATCTGAAAACTGTAAATTTTTGTATGTATGTTTGTCTGTTTGTAAGTTTGTCTTTCAACCTTTTTCTCAGAAACGCGTGAAGGTAACAAATTTTTATCAACGTCAAGTACTCAAAGTTGTAATTACTAAGAGCTGTGAAAAAATTCAAACTTCTAAGTTAACGCAATCAAAAGATACGGTCATTTATATCACATATTTAAAGTATGATAGCGTTTTTTACGTTTTCGCAAGGGAATCAAAACCTATAGGGTACTTCCCATTGACCAAGCATTATGAAATTTGGCCAGGAGCAAGGTCCTTTAGTATACATAAAGGAAAAAATCCGAAAACTGTAAATTTCTGTTCGTGTGTCTGTCAGTCTGTACGTCTGTCTTTCAACCTTTTTCTCAGGAACGCGTAAATGTATCATGTTGTAAATTGATCAAGCGGAAAATATATTAATCTTAGAATAAAAATTATGTGTACTTGTAACAAATTAACATAGAAGTTGACCATGGTCAAAAAAACAATTTTACAAACACTGAGAAGAAATTTGTATCAATACGAAAACATTAAAAAGCAGCAAACCTTTATAAACAACGCAATGCAATCTATATATCGCAGCTAACAAAATGATAGCGCGATGCAGCGTACAGCTAATGCCATCTATTACAACATTATGACATTAACTGTGACATAATTCTGCTCGATTAATAAAAAAATATATTTTAATTATTATTTAAACGCGCTAAAAATTATAAAATAAACTTTTCACTTAAAAGTTTTATCGTCAATTTATAACGTCATTACGTAATTAACATTCAATATAAGAGCCTCACGCGATTTGATTTAAGTACTCGTATTGACTTAGTACGAAAATTTTAAAATTAAATTCAAACAGATCGAGTTATTTAATTTACTTATTTATCGACACATATAAGTCTTCTGGTTATTAGTAATATAATTAGTTATTTATAAATAAACAATTAGTTTTGTTCGAATTAAGGACTAATTATTTTCGTCTTGGCAACACTAATATTATATTTCGATATTTTGATTGATAATGTAAATCTAAATATTTTACGAACGTAGTGCAGGGGTAGTGGAGTGTAGTAGAATATAAATAAAAATAAAACGAGAATAAAATATAATATAATTATGTTGTTAATGTCAACAAGTTAGTTCATTGAAATTGTCAAGAGATGGCGCTAAGTGTAGCCTGAATCGCGCTATAACTTTGCTTTATTGAAAGTATAAGGTGTATTAGTACTTAAAATGAAATTTTGTGTTTCCATGGATTGCATCCATGATTGTATTTTAAATTAAAGTGCTCCTAAATAGTTTCAAAATAGTTTTTGGGACGTGATCCATATTTACATAATATTTGATTATATTTAAGCGACTTCTAAAAAGGAGTGTTTTCAATTCGACCTTGTATTTAATTTTTTTTTATGTTTGTTCGCCGATTACGCCGCCATTTGTGTACCGATTTTCAAAATTTTTTTTTTGTTTGAAAAGGTATACTTCCAAGGTGGTCCCATTGTCTTCAGGTCAGGATCAGATGATGGGATTCTGGAGAAATTGAGGGAACTCCTCAAATATTATAGGCAAGCGTATACCGATTGAGGTATTTTTGATAGTAACTTATGTTGGAACTGATGATGAAGACCACAAATGGCGTAGATGGGTTAGTCTTATATAGATTTCTATAAGTTTGTACGGAACCCTCGGTGCGCGAGTCCTACTCGCACTTGACCAGTTATTTTATATTTTGATTTAACACTTGTTTCTCTAATAAGACCATTAATAACTATAGATTAAAAGAAAATAACCATATAAAATCACTAATTAAAAGCGATGGAACCCATCCGATGCAGCAACAACTAGAATTAATCGAATCGTAATATTCACAATAAGAATCGATTAAACATAAACTTATTACAAGTAAAAAATAAAACTCATATCTTGTAAATGCGTTGCGCATTTTCCTTATTATTTATATTTTTCTAACTAAGTCCCGCGGAACGGCATCTCAGCTGTAAATTTTAAAATAAAGGTGTGAAAACAACGCTGGAACTTCCCAAGTACAGTGCATCTTCACTATCTTTATGATTATTGTAGTCCGCATTTTTCTCTTTCAACGCTTTTGTTTGAAAATATTTTTACGACAGCGGCTTGGCTCGCATAAACATGGATTTGAAATGTGAGTAAAAAAGTATGAAATTATCGGATCAGTGATTCCTTTGTTTATTATCATTTTATTTATATGTGAATAAGTAAAGTGTACCTGTTTTTGTGTTTATTTTTGTTTTTTAACTAACTTAAAAAAGGCTGAAGTTCTGTGTTCGGCTTCGGCTAGTAAATAACACATTAAAGGTTTTACTTGCCGCAGACTTCGAATGTTTCACTTGGCAACTTCAAAATACTGTGGAAATATTTTTTATTTTTAGTTTAATTGTTTCATATTCAAAGTTATTATATTTTGTTTTTAAGTTTTTATAAATGTTTGTTATAAATCGTTCCACACTCAACGGCCCCGGTCCGGAAACACACAAGACATAAACACTAGCACTCAGACCACGACCAACATCCGTATGGCCTATACAGATATTTACCTTGAGCGGGAATCGAACTCTCGACCGTTAGCGCTTCAGTCATTTGTAGTGACTATTGCGTCAACTTATCGTCAAAGTTATGTTGTGTTAGGTAATTGTGAATTCATAAATTTTGCGGTGTAAAGCGTATTCTATACATTTCCGAATATGAGGTGGAATGTTACGCAAAATTTAATTAACATCTAGTAAAGCCTTGCATAAATAGTTAGGCAGTTGTTCGTTCGTCAATAACTAGTTAAAAGTTAAACGATAACTTATTAATTAATAAACGCGCTTATATACATAACCAAAAACTATTTTTCATACATATGCGCCTTTTTTTAATCAATTTATTAATATTGTGATGACAACATTTTCAATAAATTAATAAATTGGACATCCTTAAGATAAATACTTAGTTCGTAAAAATAATTTCTTAAAAAAATTAAATTAAAAAATCAATGAACATTATTTTAACATCAAAGAAAATTGTTTAAGTATTTAATTAATACGTATTACACAATAAAAAATCTGTTACGCATTACAATAATTTGAATAATAATAATGAAAAATTCAAGTCATCTAAACTAAATAAGTATGAAAAAAAGGTTCTTAACTCAATGCTTCGAATTTCAGGTGTGTTCCATATTTTGCAATTTTTAAAATAACCTTAAATATTTCAAAACCTATTATTAGATAACATATTAAAATATATGCTTTTGATTCATTATACATTTTGTCAAAATTGAAAAGAAAAGATGAATATATATGTCTTCAAACAAATTTATTAAGAATAGATTTGACATCTTTAGACGCCATTTTCTCATATCGAAGTTCGTGTGGCTTGACACTGTATTGCTTATCAGCGTCCATATATACATCTAAAAATTAATATTTCATTGTTCGTTCGTGTTTTATGCACTGTCATGCCTTTAACCCGATAGCGATAGAACTTTGTTAACTTATTGTTTGCACCAGCGATATACGCATAGTCCAGTCATAGTCCAATTCATTCCAGAAGGTAATGCAAGTATGTTTCCGTCCATTAATACGAGAATATAAAATACTAGCTTCTGCTCGCGGCTCCGCTAGCGTAAATGTAGATTTTGTTTTAAAAGAATACCGACATATACATAAAAGATAGCCTATGAAATCTTGGAGTCGAGTCTAGAGCGGACCGCGGTAAGGATCCGGGCCGTCGGGCTGTTTTGTGCGTAAGCAGGGTAACGTATAACAGAAATTTAATTATCTTAGATTCAGTTACTTTTGTTTGAACTGATAAACATCTTTAAAATTCAATGAACATAGCCTGCATCATCTTCCAAACTGCAGATAGTATTTGCATATTTATGTTTATTATTTGATTTTAGCAACGTGATTATATAAGGGTATTTATGCCGCTTAAAAACTCCTATTAAAGTTGTATCAGACCAAGAGATCATAATATTTAGAAAATTGGGCGCCCAATTCAACTAGTTGGCGACCCTAAATTTAAAATAATGTACCTTTAAATAGTACCATAATTATGTTTATAATAATAATTTAAAAAAAATATGGTTCCAGAATTTTCTAAACCAAATACCAAACACGTTCTCCATTTACTATATTACTACATATAGTAGGTAGAGATGTGTGAGAATAAGACGTTCTTTCTACCCTCTATATCTTTGAAAATACACGTCCACATAACACAAATAGAGTGAACGGCGTAATACAATGAAAACATTAGGTTACCTACACACATGTACATAAGTGCAACATTGGTCAGGTTCATTGTAGACGAGAGGACACGCTCCATTATGTGCTGAATGGTACGGTGACGTTCTTGTAATGTAAGTGTCCTTGTTCGAATAACATTCAAGCTGGCAAAGCTCGCAAAAGCTCGAAAAGCTTACAAAGCTTTGCATCATGAGCTATTTAACTAAATGTATTCAAGTATTTATCTCACTTTCCAATGGTGAGGTTTACGTTTTGTATTTTTTTACCCGACTGCGCGAGGCAAGGGAGGGAAATGTGTTTATCAGTCTATGAATGTATGAGTATGTAAATATTTATAAAGGGCTAGGTTATTTACAAAAACATGGGCCGATTTGCATAAATGACTCTTCGTTTGATTCGTCATTACGACGTGAATCTCATAGAAAATAAATTAACGTAGAAAATTCAAAGTGGCCAATTTTGGGCGCCACAATGTGCAAAAGAAAAGATTTGCAAATCGATGAACTGCGTTAAGTGAAGTAACGTTGAATAGGTATTTAAAAATCATTTTTCGGTTTCTAATATCATTTTTCAATCAGAACTACCGTTATTATATTCTTCAATTGTCTATACCGATTCAAAGGTGGTTAGTAACGATTCTCAGTGGTCTTGTAACGCAGTCGGGTTTTAATTTTTTCAATTAATTCCTGGTTTTTCGTAATACAATCGTAGTTTAAGTATCGCGTCATTCTAAAATAATTAACGATTCGTTTTTAAGCTAGTTACTATAACTTTATTTTCTGAGCGCTGATATTTATGTACCTTACTGAGGTAGAGCCTAGCTGAAGCCTATTGACCACAGCTCGTACACGAACTAACTCCACCAGGCAGTACCTCACTTTCTCATAAAATCTTCGTGAATTAGCTAATATAGTTATGTTTCTATTTCTATTCTCTTTCATCCCTTTTCAAGCTAGTAACCTATTAGTGGCTTCTCTGGTACTGTAAATGTCTTTTAGTGGCGGTCACTTAACATCAGGTGTCTCTCCTGTTCATTTGCCAGCTATTTTCAACCTACTTCAAAAACGAGCAGGTTCTCAATTCGTAGCGTGTGTTTTTTATAGTGTTTGTTTTTTTGCGTTTGCATAACTTGAAGGTTCAGGAGGTATAGGCTATATTACATCACGCCAAGACTCATACAAAAAAGCCGTCACATAAAGGCGAGTGAAATCGTAAGGGGCAGCTAGTATAATATATAACAACTAGGACAGTGTAACTCAATTAAAGTTTTCATTTAAAGTGATTTGAGCCTTACTAAATTTCGGATAAAACCTAAAGCTTTATTGGTAGAGAATGCCTTGAAGCATTTAGTATGTCTTTAAATTCATTTCGTTTAACTGACTGCAAAAAAGAAAAGGTTAAAAATTTGAATGTTTATATTATATATATATGTCCTGGTATCCGTCGTATATTGTTAGAATTACAAAAATATTTTTGGTTTGAAAGAGCTATTAAATGAGTCCCTTAGTATTTTTATCATTTTAGTAGCTTGGTGAAAATAACTGGAATGGGTATGTCATCCGAGTAAACGAAATTAATATTTTGCCGTAGAATTCCACTTATTTAAAAAAAAGTCTTTTTGTTATTGTCTTTGCAAAACATATACCTTCTCTGTCCAAGTGTAAAGATAACTCACGGCCACGTATCAAGATTAATCAGGTACAAGATTTTAAGTTAGTCAATCAATAATACAACTATATAATCTGTATAGTATTTAACGATTTTAATGTTTAGATAAAAGTTCAATTATTATTCATCTATCTTATTCATAAATTAAACCACCCAAAGCCAGAGTATATCACATAAAGTAGTATTCAATTATGTTTCTTATTTCTTAAGATAATAAAAATCTTTAATTTAATAATAATAAAATTGTACCTATTATTTCCTTCGTATTTCTAGTAATTTCTTTAATAAAGGTATTTCAAGTTTATTCGTCGGATTAATCAAATACAGCTTTCAATTCGTACGGACGATGTGACCCAACACCTCGTCAATGTGAGGGTTTAATTCGTATTTAGTTATAAGTAGACTTCAGATTGAGTTTTGTATTGAAACCATTGGCCGGAATTGTTGGGATTTATGGTATATGCTTGTCGTAAAGAAATGTTTCAAATTAAAATTTTATGTATCTATATTAAATTTCTAAATCTATATTAAATAAAAAGAAGTCCTTAACAAAATGAGAACAAGAGGTAAATTAAATTTATTTCGACAATAAAATTTAACCAAGAAGAAATTTTTTTTTATCATCATTCATATTAAAACGTTGACAGTCCCTGCATCACATATGATACAAATTTATCTTTCACCATACGTCCTTGCATCACATCTGATTCAAGTAGGCGTACGGACTCTACACCGTTTATTGATGAGGACGTCTGAGTTAGGGAAATAATTATTAGGACGTCTAGAATAGATATTAAGAAAAGTAAAACACCAATGAACCAACACATTTTTTTTACTGAATGAAAATATTGCTAAGACAAAAAATCAATGAAATCGCAGGACGCCACGTGAAGGTTGTTGGATTTGGCCTGGACAGTCAACGTGTTAACTTTATCATGTAATAGCAACCCCCCCGATTTTACTCGCGCTTAACATAGATCTTTCATACAAACTTCCAACCTCAGTTTTACCCCCTTTAGCGTTGAATTTTGCAAAATTTTTCAACTCCTAGCAGTTGTAGTTTCTGAGATTTCGTGATGAATGCGTGAGTGGGCTTTCGCTTATATAGATTTACTTTTTATAATATGTTAATTTTTTTCTCAATTTAGACACTATATATTTTTTTTCGTTTATAAATTTTTAGCTAAATCTCTATTCCTTAAATAATTTTTTTCACTTTTAAATAAAAATAATTATACCTAAGTACTTTTTTAAAATCTTTGACGGCGTCAACAATATATTTAAGTACTAATTAACAACGTCAATATTAATCGCAGTTAAGTTACAGTTTTATTTCTATACTAGCTGTCCTTTGCGGTTTATTTCGCGTTTTTTGTTTACAGCTTCGCTCCTATGAGCCGTAGCGTGATATAATATAACCTAAAGCCTTCCTCAATAAATAAACTATCTAACATAAAAATTATTTTTCAATTCGAACCAGTAGTCCCTGAGATTAGAGCGTTCAAACAAATAAACTCTTCAACTTAATAATATAAGCATAGATTTAATCGTAAATATTATGCTATTTTGCAATAGCTTATGTCAAGAACAAGCTACACGGACTATCCCGCTGTTCTGTAACAGATACACGTAATAAAACCACTAGATCGACCGCGTCCGACTCAATCGCTCCGGAAATTGTTCCGAGACGTTTTGATTTAGACGTTACCATTGCCAAGTGGAGTGGTTTTCTGAATTTGTTTGAAGATATACATTCATATTTTAAATCGGCTGTATCTCGTGGGGTTAATGTTTTATACTAACTTTATTTTCAGATTGGCATACATTTTTTTGACAATCGTCTTAATTTTTATTTCTGTCCGGTCGGTACGACACGCGCATCATATACACGTGTCCCAAAAGTAAACGATTACCTTCAAAAAGTTTATAGCACAAAATCATAACTGTTCAAATGACAAAAAATCGTTTTAATAAAAGACGCTTGGCTTCGGAAATGGGGCCTCTATCTGTCACCCTGTAGGAATATACATATGTAACAGCCTTTAAATGTCCCACAGCTGGGCAAAGAATTCCTCTGTTATTAAGGAGACGATTAAGAGCTTAAACCATCACGTTGCTTCATTGCGGGGTGG
The DNA here is from genome assembly GCA_037950945.1 of Hypolimnas misippus. Lineage (NCBI taxonomy): Eukaryota > Metazoa > Arthropoda > Insecta > Lepidoptera > Nymphalidae > Hypolimnas > Hypolimnas misippus. Next base: position 13,692,211 of record JBBEEQ010000029.1, read on the forward strand.
ATACATGTGTCATAATTTTTCGTTGCACATGTAGGTTTCGTCACAATGTTTCATTCACCGTCGAGCACGAGATTAATTTAAACACTTTCGCACTTGAAAAATTAGCGGTACAAGCTGTTTGAACCCGCGATCATCTGTTGAGATCGACGCATCACATCTCAACTCAGGTATTCGCTGGACAAAGTTTTATCCCAATCAAATGAACAGTATCGAAACCAATATGATACGAATAAACAAATAAACATCGAAATGAGATGTTTTTTTATAGTTCATTAACAAAAACATAATTAAAAAAATATAAATAAAAAAAAATTTAAATACAAGTTAGAAATAATATGTTATACGAGCAAAATAACGATCGTCACTCTTTAATTCATTAAATCTATTTCAATGTGCGATAATCTTTTCAGAGAATAATTAATAGGTTTCAAATAGTATTGAGCGGGGCACGAAAGCCCAATTTAATTAATAATCTACGGGTTTAATGTCAGGTCAACATTATGGAGAAATGGTTATTTACTTTGCGTGCAAAATAACTTACACTTATAAAATGCACCGACTTCAAAACGATAAGTGCTTTCGTTTACATGGATGCTATATTTATTGACTTACTTTGATTAAAAAAACATTGATATTTATATTCGATTATATTAAGTTTATTATTACTCAATATTGATTTTAGTAAAATCAATTTACTAAATGTTGATTTTTAGGCGGAAATCACCCTTGTCAGTTTTACTCTTGTAATTCATGTAAAACAACTCTGTAACCTAACAGCTACGTCGTAAGTAGTTCCGAAAGCTGTGAATGTCAAAAATAAGACACCGACAGTAATTTTTTTCAGATGTCAAACAACTTATGTGAAATATTCACAAAAGATTGACAGCAAAACTTATACCCGTAATTCTCGCTTAATAAAATCAATGTTTCGTAATTATAAACGCAATTCATTTACATTATGTTAAATCACTTATACTTAAAAAGGTTTTTTATATCGCGATCGTGTAATAACGAATAAAATAAAATATTTCATAAAACAAAATAACGAAACCCCGTAGATAATTTCCAGAGAAATATCACTGAATATTTTCATTTCAATTCAAGCGTCGGTATATTGACGGCGTAAGCTATAAAGTACGGCGTATTGTGGGAGTTTTCAATAATCCCACGTACGGGTCAATCAGCCGATTGCCTCACGGGCAATTGGGAATGATCGTTTTATATCATTCACTCGTTATTTCGCTTTGACTGCAAAGTGAGTGAGGACACAAAGCGCGATGCCGTTTGCTATTAGGTGAATGAGTTTGTTTTTTCTTTCGGAAATTGCTGCGGCTTCTTGTTTTTTGTCCGACAGCGCGACGCAGAGGTGGGTAATGTGTTTACCATGTATGTATGTGGATTTATACCTTTGTGGCACTATGTCTAATCGTGTGGGCCGTTTGATAAATGAGACGTCGTCGCCGTCACGCGCGAATGTCATAGAAAGCAAAAAAATTGGAAAAAATTAAAATGGCCGATTTTGGACGCTATAAGTAAAAAATAAAGAAATTAAAATCGACGAACTATATTTAGTCGGGTATTGTTAATAATTTTTCAATTAGCTTTCTCATATCGTTTTTCAATCAGAATTACCGTTTAGAATCTATAATGATTTAAAGTTGGTTAGTAACGACTCTCACTTATAGGCTTTTAGACAGAACTGATATTTATACGGTACCGCTGACTGCAGGTGGTCTTGTTAGGCAGTCGGGTTTTTAATTTTTTTTAATTAATTCGTCATGTTTCTGAGAGGAATTCACATAGTAAGCGAGCCTGAGATGCCGTCTTGGGAACGCACCTCGGTAGAATGAACGAACGGAGTATTTGAGTGAATGTGTGATAATTTTTAAAAGAGAGCATGCAGGGGAATCTCAGAGGTAAGCGAGGTCTTCGGATAGTGTCTTGGGACGCACCTTTGCTGAACAAACGAATGGAGTGGAAAATTGAGTGAATGTGTGATCATTTTTAAAAGAGAGTATGCATTAAAGCTTGAAAACTTGCTGAAAGAGCCTTTTGCTTGAAATTATTTTTAAGAGAGAATGCAGTAAAACTTAAAAACTTGTCGAGAGAGCCTTCTCTATACCTCTATCTACTCATTACATCGCGATCATACACAATTGCTAAATTCGTTAGGGGGCTACAACGCCACAAATGGACACACAGATACACAAGTCAAACAAGTAACACCCCTCTTTTCTCATCGGGAGTTAAAAACATGCTCTTATTATCTCCGGTGAAGCCACGGTTTGCTAGTTGTTACATCTCATCTTACTACTATTATAAATGCAATGCGATCATGGATATTTGCTTTTTTTTCACGAAAACATTACGACACAGATTTAATGAAACATTACATTTATGTTGCTTATCATATCTTTTTATTTGTGGAAACCTGCCTATCTACCTGTTACTGTTTCTGTCTACGTTTATTCTTTCCCGGGTATTCTGGAAGAAATTTCTTCTAGGGATAAGTATATTTTTTAAACTTTCTTTTCCTGCGACATATATGTATCTGTGTAATGTTTCTGGAATGCTTAATAAACGGTTTAATAAATAAATAAATAAAAAGTAACATAGATTTTTTTATTAACATACAACGCCGCGAAGACGCGGAAGTGTCTATCTAGATATATCATAGAAAGGATAGCAAAAAAAGATTAACGTTATTAAAAATGGTATTATAAGTATTACCTCATAAATAAATGTGCGGTTAAAATAAATAACAATAGAATATAAATTATATTTTATGGCTTCATTCCGAAAATAGTTTTCTAAAAGGTTGGTCCTTTTTAATTCCATTTGTCCACTTCCCTCCACACCTCGGTGCTCGGCGGCCATATTTTTCGTTTGGAAACCGATTTATGTCGTCGTTTCCTGCCGTTTATTTGTTCGGAAATCGGCGCAAGTGATTAAGTTGTAAAAAACCGGTAGATACTGATCTTTTGGGCTCTATGGTGCTAAATTTCGAATTCCAGGCCGTTTCGATACCGGAATTTATTTTATTTTATATTTTTTCGCAGTTTTCCGTTTGCGTTATTTTTTTTTATTTTGTTTATATTCTGAATAATGTTATTGTATATATGTGTGATATATTTGATATCTTAATAAATATGCAATGAAAGAAACACCATCATTTCTTTATTTGATAGAATATATGTACTGATTGTTCCCGTTGATTTTTATCAAAATCGGTTCAGTAGTTTGGGTTTAAATCGACACAACTAGTGACTAGTAATAATTTAGGTATTTTGCTTCTAAGTTACTTGTTTTGTTTTTAAATCTTTTTTAATCTTAATTATTATATCACATAACTCTTTTTATTAGTAATTATATATTACTACCTGAACTTATTTTTTTTTTATTTTTATTTTTCGAAGGGAAGAAACCGTTCAAAAATTTAATATCAAAATCAACGATGGCGCAAGCGTTCCATCGTCAAAAGCTAGTGCGATTATAATCATAACAAAAATTACTAACAACGAACTATTTATTATACTTTCAACGGCATGGCGGTGTCTATATCAATACGTGCTTACCTTTTTACCCACATAATAAACTCCGCTGGAACCTCCAGCCATCTGTTCAATAATAGAGACGGTTCACAAACGGGCAACCTTAAACGAATTTTCAATCTTATTATAAGGAAACAAAGTCCAAATTCAATCGAACTTTCGACACATGTCATCATAAACGCATATGGGTTTTATGTGTCAAAGAATAAAGATCAAAATGCAGTGGTGTGACGTAATGGCTGGCTGTCCGTAAACGATATTATAGCTCGTATGTTAACACGCTTTCAAATTTGATTATCCCGGCTTTGGCATTTTATTTTTAATCCCATGATGACAGAGGGCGTCTGGCGAATATGGTATAGTCCATTTAATACAGTTATCAACCGCTTTTTCCTTTTATATAGATAAAATACGGTAATATTAGCTGTGAAAGTAGAATGTATATTGTACATATTTTGTAATTTTTCGCGTCATAATTAAGTTATGGATTACGTTAGTTAATTATTGAGATGTACACGTTTTATTCATCATAGTATTTGTGAAATTGATTTTATAATAAAAAATGCAGTGAAATTATAAACAACTAAATGATGAGAAAAAAAAGGAATTGAAAATAAAAAAAGAAATGATTATTTATGCGGCCATGGATGTCTTTCATTTGTATACCCAATAACCATCTCGATTACGTCAGCTATCAAACAAAAAAAACAGCGTCAAAATTGGTCCTTCCGTTAGGGAGCTACGATGCCACAGACAAACACACAGACGCGTCAAACTTATACCACCCCTTTATGAGTCGGGGGTTAAAAAAGAAGCGTTTTAAGGGATGTCGAAAAAAAATTTTTTTTCTAACGATCAGTCTAATATTGATACGTTAAAACACAGTATTATAACAATGTTTCATTATTCTGTTGTAAAACATAGGAGAAACTCGAAATATCCGTGGCAAAGGGACATGGTTTAATTACAGCCACTATGTATATTTATGTGTGCACTGCTCTAGTATCACCGTTGTTACGCCCAAGAGACCGATACATTAGCCGGCTCAAATACAAACTTTCATGCATTCGTTGACAACGATAATGAACACGTACGTAAATGTACATGTTGATGTTTATTTTCCTTAATTAATTTAACATCCTTAGTAAGTAATATACACATGAAATTAAAAAACCCGACTGTCTGAAGAAAGTATTAAAATACAGCTCATTAATAATTTTTATTATTACGCCTTTTATAGGGAATTGTTATTTACGAGCCGCTTCTGCTTTTAATCGTTGAGGATTCCAAAATCCACTACAGAAATTTTACACGTATCAGTGCAACGGAGTTTAAAATCACCAACTTATTTTTTTTTTTAACTCGCATTCCTATTCTAAGCACGTCCTTTAATTCGCCATATTGGATATATATTGACTTAACTTATTATACGGCCGCCGAATGAAGTACACTCTGAACATAGGCTTTCCGAATTTTCGCGCATGTCGTATATATGACATGGGCAACGCTATGTTGTTATTCAGTAAATCGATTTTTTTTTGTTCAATCAATTATTTATTATTCAAACCAAAAAAATATTCATTTCTATTTGAGAGGTTTATTTAATATCTAAACATAAAATAATTAAAAGAAAAACATACATAATTGTGTTTATTATTATTAGGAGGAACTGTGAATTCTGACATGATTTTATTAGAACAAACAAATTAATATTTTTTTTATAAAATAAATAAAAACAAGTAAATATATTATGATCGAATTTACCTAAATAACAATCGTTAATCTATATTGAATACAAAATCTCAAAAAAAAAATTGAAACCGCATTTAATTACAGTTGAACATCGAAGAGATGACACCGTTTGAGGTGCGACGTATCAAATAATTTATTTTCAACTGAATTATTTATTTAAGGACTTAAATAATTTACTTTACACTTCATTCATTCATTTATATATATATATATATATATATATATATATATAGTAGAATAAGGCGAAAGTTTGACATTGAATCGACAATAATGAAAACGAAAATCAATTTATACTCCGATTAATAATTCATTTGGAGTAACTGAAAAAGTTTTCGACGTTCTGAAATAATTGATACTTAGATACAAGAATATAAAACTTTTTATCCGACTGACTCAGAAGAAAAGTAATATTTTTCGCATATATGTTCCATTAAATATGAAACCTGTAGTTTAAACAGTTTGACTGATTTTGGAGCTATGTGACGTCAGCAAAAATCCACATGGTGGACATAAACTGTCATAACTGGCAAACCGTTGTGACCTCTAGTAGCAGGCATTAATTATTTTATGACTTAAGTCCTGTTAATTGGTAAAATGATGTGCGCTATGTTTTTATAGCATATATATGGACGGTGATAAGCAATACTAAGTCAAGCCACAAGCAATTCATTTCGAGAAAATGGCGTCTAAAGATGTCAAACCTATTCTTAATAAATTTGTAGAAGTATATATTTATCTTTTTTATTTCGATAAAAGGCTTGATTAATTAAAAGCAGATTGGTATAACAAAATAATTTTACGTAATAAAAAGTTTTTTTAAGTATATTAAATTATTGTATATTTCAAAATATAGAACATGTACTTATTTAGAATTGAAATTTTTTTAAATATACCATATATGAACATATTATAGGGTGGTTGCATAATTTCTGTCATTTTTATTAGATTACTTTTAGGACTGCAATCTGTTTTAGCTGTCAAGTATTTTAAGAACTACGATATTTTTTTATTTGTATTTTGACATTTTTGAAAACTGTAAATTTACTGCTTAAACATTAACGTTGATAAACTCATCTGCGACACTGAATACTTTATGAATTTTAAAAGGTACAATTGTGACTATGGCTACGAAAATTTTCTGTAGCACCTTAAGAGGGAATGATGTAAACGAGTAAAACTGTAAAAAGATGATTTTCAAAATTTTAATCTGTTTATTTTAGCCTTAATGATAAACCTCATACCGATAGTAGAGGTCTTCTTTAACGATAATACTGTAATACTCTCCAGACGTGACACCATCATCATCAAATGTATTCAATTTTTATTTTACCATGAAATTGGCAATCTAAAATTTGACTACATTTGTGTGAGCGTATACCTACTTACTCGAATATGCCTATAGATTGCGACTAACGACAAAAAATACTCTAATTACAAGCGTTTATAAAACTTGCAATGTATGTGTATAATTATGTTTGTTCGTGTGGAATCTTGCAACGCAGTTTTGAAGCAGACATCTTCAACTGATTAAACTGAAATTTTGTATTTACCTTTAGTTTAGATAATGCATGATTTGTGTCAAATTTTTATATTATATAAATTGTGTAATGCCGTTTTCAATTGATAGTCAAACTTTTATTTTATTTTAGCGCAATTAAATAATAATTTGTTTTTAATTTTTTTTGTACTTTAAATTTACTTAGTTGTGATAAAGTAGGCGGTATAAGGTAATTGGGTAACTTCGGTTTTGTATGGCGGACGCCATCTGTTACTCACGAATTTATGGCATTTTATCACTGATTTTTAGTCTTTACACAAACAATTTTCTTTTATTTTTATAACAAATATAGAGATGATAAAACACCCATAATGGACTATAAAACTACACTGTTGCATCTTTTATTAAACGAGAGAAGCCTTCACACGAATAATCAAGTGAAATTATTTACAGTCTCTACCAAGCAGAGCCGAGCTAAGCCTTAGAAAGATGTAATCTACCTTTTGCTACTTTGGATCAATATATAAAATTTTTGCCGCGTACTATACCTATATTATATTCTCATTCAGCGAACGTATGTTATAGTGATATTAAAGTTACGTTCAATACAGTATTCATATCTGCAGTAAAATTATTCGCCGTGTCAATTTCACGGGCTGGCGGTTAGCGCGGCATATGGCGTTATCTGAACTGAAAGTGGTTCAGACCATGATATATAAAAACATATTATATACAATAGTTTTGCTGTATCTGCAGAACATAACCTCGTCACTGTTTCATGGCGATCCGCTGTTTATTGGACTTTTATCCAGGTACATAATAATACAGGTGTTCGATATATTTTAAATATTTGTTTAATCTTAATATAATTTTTTTCAAAACGCTTTTTTTGGTAGTATATAATATGTATTTATACTGCATCAAATTAAAGTTTTCTTTAAATATCATTTTCATTTAGCATATCAAAATTACAAACTACAACTGTCAATTACATTATTATGCGTTATAAAACAAACAATGTAACTGCTAAATAAATAAAAAAGTTAAATTAGGTTAGTTTGTTCTTATTAATAAAAAAAAAACTTATATTGTATTAAATCATCACCCCTAATAAATAATTAATAAACGAAACTATGTTTCAGGAAGCAGGAAAGCATAAATAAAAAGGAGTGACATAATTTGTTTTCAAAAGAAAACAAAAACATAAAATATCAATTGTTTGTATTTCTTTATTACCACCGGGTACAATCAGGGGACATAAATAATAATGGAAACTACCAGGAACACAGAACTAAAAAGAGATGACATGACGGTCTGTCAAGTCATACGTTTAATTCAGTTGGGCCCGGGCTGTGATGGAGTACTCGTCCGTTTATTCGTGTTGGTTCGAAATGAAAAATCATCGTTTGGTCGAGTAAAAACGTGCTGTCCGATCCACGATTTTAAAACGAGGCGTGAGGATGACGTTCGCAAAACTATTTTTGTTTTTTTTCAATGACATTAGGTTTTTTGTTTACGGTTTTGCAAAAGGCATTACCTCTACGCAATACAGCCTTTTTGATTATAATATTTTCCATTTATTTTGTTATTAGTAAAAATAAAAGTATAGTAAAAGCCTGTTAATGTCCCAACGCTGGTCTACTCTCCTATTAATGAGAAGGTTTAGAGCTTAATCCGTCGAGTTCCACTGCGGGTTGGCGGATATAACACATTACATGTGTCAGAATTTCTACCGGCACATGCAGGCTTCCTCATGATGTTTTCCTACACCGCTGAGCACGAGATGAATTTAAACACAAATTGACAGACACGTTGGCGCAATGGTCACTGCAACTGACTTAAGCGCTAACGGTTGCGGATTCGATCCCCGCTCGTGGCAAACGTCTGTATTGGCCATACGGATGTTTGGCGTGGTCTGGGTGTTTATATTCGTGTTGTGTATGTTTCCGGTCACGAGATCTTAATGGGGGCCATTGAGTATGATGCATTTATAAAAAAAAAAAATTAGCACTTGAAAACTCAAAAGGGTTTGAACCCGCGATCATCGGTTGACATCGACGCTTTTAACCACTAGGCCATGTCGGCTCAATTTTTTAGATTTTGTTATTATAATTGTCTAATAAATAAAACTCTTGTGTTACAGTGTTATTTGTCAGAGTTTGGAGGAGTTCCAAAATGTTTATGAAATTATATATTTATATTCGGTATAAACGTGAATGATCGGCGTAGTTGAATCGAAAACGGCATATTATATATACATAAATTAATTCGAAATAATTAAATCCATAGACGGAACTTATTTGTTAATAAACATCCGATGTATTGTATAATTAAAATAATAACAAGATAAAATTTGAAATTTAATTATTCAGTGCGAAATATTTTCACTCTAATTGAATTATACAGCTCAAGTGCCTAAACAATTAACCTCACAGCGAATAGTTCTACGGTTCTATAAACCCAAAACAATAAATCAATATAAACTTAAATAGGACGGGACTAGGGACGGAAAACAATATTTTCAGTATAATAGACAAACATACTCGTAATAAGTGAATTTGAGTGAGAATTAATTAAGTTTTAGGCATTAAAATATGAGTAATAGGAATTGAAGTGGTTACAACTAGAATAAAAATTACGCAAAATATATTTATTTTGTTTTTTAAGAGTGTAGATTTAAGTTTCGTTGGACATTGAATATAAAAGCATATTGATATCTGTTGAAAGAAAAATGTAACGATTTTGTTTTCAATCAACACTTTTATTTAAAAAATTATGTTGATTAAAATTAGAAGTTAGATATAAAAATCTTTTAATGAATTTATGATGTTAAAATTGGTTTTTCTATTTTAGTATTATGAATTTATGGATGATTAACAATTATATTTGATATTATAGTTGTTTATATTAGTTGTAGAATATTATAGTTGTAGAATAACACTTTGTTAATTATGCGAAAAAAAACTATTATTAATTATTTATACTTCTTGTCTTGACTTACTAATTCAAAGAAGAGCCTGAACTACTCGCGTTACAAAATTGAAGTTTTGATAGTAGGTGCATTTTAGGTCGTTATCAAGGTTTTTCGATATTTCACTCCTAAAGAGGCGCAAAAGGGTTTTTCACCAATAAAGGCGTGCAAATGCAAAATGTTGTTTTATATGTTGGTCATATTTTCTTAAAACTTTAATCAGATAATTATTTAATTATAACACAAAGCGTAGTATTTTTCCAGTTTTGTGAATCGCTTTCGATCGAAAAAATCCAAAATGTATGTAGGCGAAGGCGAAAGAACTGTTAGTATATTTAAATTATCTAAAAAATAATCTTTTATAAATGTAAAAATAGCTTACAAAATTCAAAATCTTTTATTCTATGTAAAATATTCCCACAAACATCTACAATGCCACCAACATTAATAAACGTCGATTAATTTTAATCTGGCAACATTAAGCGGGACCGCGCTGACATTTGCGTCTGTTCCCTCTAAATTGGCCACCATCTTGATTTCCCGGCGAAACCGCACGCCTGCTGCTGACTGGCACATTCACGTGTTCACACATTGTTTCATATTGGCAATGGTTACAAGATGGCAAATTCAAACCGAATTCATTTCCATTATAGCTATTTAAATTCTTTACAAATACGTTTATGAAAATGAAAATTATTTTACTTCATCCTTTTTGTTAATTTCTGCTTTGAGATATTTGCTTTTTATGATGATACTAATTAGAATAATATAGAGTAACTTCATTTTTGTATATAGACACAAAAATAGTAAAAATAAAGAAGAAATTTCTCAGGTAATAACGATTATTATACTTCTCTTATGCTGTTGAAAAATTAATAATTTTAGGTAATTTATATGGCAAATGGAATTATGGTATATATTAGTATATTTTGTTAAGTGTTTTGTCAGTGCTTTTAAAAATAATAAAGGTATTATAATAATAATTATATAATAAATATTATAATTATTGTAATTGTAATTAGTTGTATTCGGATCAATGATATGGTACTGTAAACGATACGGACAAACAAACTAACATAATTTGTATATAGTATAATTGTTATCATCCATTCATCCTGGCTTCTCCCGGTTTACATATAGACTTGCAACCCCTAATACACTGCTTCCTACTTTGAAAATGCCGGACATCCATACAATGTCTAATTCTACCCTCTTAGGAGTGAAAGTTTAAAAAAATCATTTCTTAAAGGCTGCTTACAACCGAAAAGGTATCAGCATCCAAAATTTCATATTTAGATTGTGATGGAACTTCAATGGATGCCATCGAGGATTCCTGGCCCAAAAATGTATATACAGCTAGTATATATAAATTTATACAGAATGAGTTTGCTAAGTGGTCGTGGAAGATTAAATCCGAAATTAAAAGGAATAGCGGAATCGAACCCGTTGATTTTGAAAAGAAAAATATCAGTCTACATCATTGCACCATCAGATAGTGTTTTTATAAGGATCAACTTCTGGGGACTAATGGTCTACGGCAAAAAGGCTTATGTAGCCCTAATACTACTAAAGAAAAGGCTTATTTTTACAAAATTCATATATTAATTGCACGATTCCCGAGGGCCTTTAAAGTATTTTTCGCTATCGCTAATATTTTCGGCTTTGGCCTATCACGCCCAATAAAAAATTAAAAAATCCTTTTGAATCACCTAATTTAATGATACAAACCGCATTTAGACCCGTTGCGTCGTTTGAAAGATGTAGGCGTATAGGCAGCGAGAAGTGACTTTGTTTTATATTATGTAAAGATGACGCGTGAGTTTAATTATCAACATTGTTTGGTTTCCCTATCCATACTTAGTTATTGAAACGTTACACGATTTAATTAATACTACTTTCACTAATTTCCGTTTATTACACAAATGAAGGTAATTAAAATTATTTGAGATAAACTAAATTTTGGATGTAACAAACATTTACTTCGATTAAAATGTTTCGGCTCAGAAATAGTGAACCGTTATCAATTATCGTTCGACGATATTATATATATACGATATTATAATAAATAGCGTTATATTATAATGTAAATATTTGAAATAATTGGTTTATTTTAAATCCTTAAATATCTATTTATGAGTGCTTTTATTTCCTCCTAATTTAAGTAACTAATTTCATCCAAGGGACGGGAAAATAGGAGAATTCTCAATTCGTCGAGGACGTTTTATGTATCCTATATCATGTTTTTGTTGAAAACGTCTGGACCGATTTAGGTTTTTATTTGTTTAAAAGTGTATACTCTCCTATTGGTGTCATAAAATTTTCATAAAAATCACACAGCTTGTATAAGTACTATCTATATTAACATTATAAAAAGGTAAAATTTTTTTGTACGTTTGTAGGGGACAATTTCTGGATCTTTTTATCATTTTTGAAACATTCTTATTGCGTTATATGTGTAGTCTCATTATTAAGGAAGGTTTTAGGCTATACGTTACGACTCATAGTAGCGAAACGGTAACCATAAACGCTAGTAAAACCGCAAGGTACAGCTAGTTTTAAGTGTAATATGCTTTCTGGTTTTACGTATGTTTAAGAAACAAAAGAAGATGGTGAGGGTTGTTGTATTTATGGTGCAAGGTTCACTCAAATCAAATAAAAAAAAACTTTATTCAAGTCGGTTCTCACGAGCACTTTTGAATCATCAAAAAAAATTACACCAATAATGAAGCTACCACCGGTTCGGAACGTAGATTCTACCGAAAAGAACCGGCAAGAAACTCGATAGTTACTCTTTAAAATTTTCTTTCAAAATTTTGTCAATACAATACAGTTTATGATTACAAATTGATTAATAATAAACCCGTACGAAATTTAGCATATACTAAGCTCACGCGTCTTTATCGTCAACGTAATCTCTAAACGAAAAACTCTATGGTTATCATTCTTATCTTCTTCATCTTCTTATTAAGAAGCCAAAATATCAAGTAGAGTAAGTAACAGCATTCATATGTGCCACTACTGGGCAAAGGAATCCTCCACTATGGAGAAGAAGGTATAGAGTTTAATCCACAACGCTGTTCCAATGCGGGTTGGTGGATATACATGTGTAAGAATTTCTACCGGCACATGTAGATTTCCTCACGATGTTTTCCTTCACCGCCAAGCTCGAGATGAATTTAAATACAAATTTAGCGCTTGAAAACTTAGCGAAGATAGCTGGGATTTGAACTCGTGATCATCGGTTGAGATCGACGTGTTCTTACCATTAAGCCATATTGGCTTAGAAACTTATATTACTTAATAAATTCTGTATGAATATAGTCATAAAAAAGTAGTTTCAATTTAATTAATCTATAGTAAGCCTTACAAAATGATAACTTTACGAAATCTCTCAAAACACGATTATACCTAGCTACCTAACCTTTTTTATTCAACCTTTTTCGTGAAAACCTGCGCTTGAAAAGCGCAAAAATGTGAACTAACGTTTTTAATCTGTCGCTTCTCTCTGGCCATTCATTATCTGTCAGCTGGTTGATGGGCATGGCGGCCGCGAGGGAGCGCGGGAAAAGATTAATCAATATTGTTTTATACTGAAGCATCGATCGATCGTTATTTATTAACTCGGCGATCGCTTTTCTATCTTGCCCGTTTTGGCCTTCGTTGAAATATACTTTTATTTTGAAGAGTTTCATATTTATAAATTTTGAGTCATTTTCTGCTATTAAAACTATGGCTTAGAACCTTCCCCAATAAAATAGAATGTTAGATGATTTTTTTTTTATAATGATGCTGGGCACCTGATGTTAAGTGATCACCGCCGTCAATAGACATTTGCAGTATCAGAGGAGCCCCCTAATGGACTAAGGAATGAAAAGGAAAATAAAAGTAAGGATATCAATAGGGAAGAGGGTTAGGCTCTCAACTCTCTCATTTCCCATGCGAAACATAGCTCGCGCCGGTCTTCTATGAGAGTGAGGTACTGCCCCGGTCAACTCAGCCTGAGCTATAGTTAGTGGGCTCCAGTTAGGCTCTACTTCAGAAAATAATATATCCATAGAATCCATACTAATATTATAAATGTAAAATTAACTACGTCTGCCTATTAGTTATAGATTGGACCTTGGAGAAGGATTTTTTTGTTGCGATTTTTGATTAAAGTTTAGCGGGATAGGAGTTATTACTTAAACGAAGTCCGAGTTTCACCTTGTACTTAACAAAGATTTTTTAGGTGTTTATAGTTTCTTATTTATCTGCCTATAATCCTTTATAGCTTTACATAACATAAAACAAAATCGATTATTGCCGTCTGTACACTTAGATCTCTTTACCTAGCCAACGATTTTACTGCATTTCATTTTCAACTATTAACAGAGTAATCAAAATCAAAGCCGAGACTTTCATCATGTAATATGATGTCGTAAAAATGTACATTGCACCCGTGTGAAGCCATGGAGGGTCGCTAGTGTATAAAAATCATAATATGCTTTGTGTAAAAAAATACGTTTTTTTTTAATTTTTTTATACGAGTCCAGCATCACAGGAAGTTAAAGAAATAAAAAGTTAAACAAAAACACGTACGTATTACAGTGTGTTGCAAGCGATATTTAAAAAGTAAAAAGATAAAACCACACATTACATAATATAACTAATTGCCATAATGGATGCAGCGTTACGTGCTTCTACTTAAAACAATACTTAAAACTGTACTTAAAACAATAGCAATTAAATAATATTACTTTATTGTTACAATGTAAACGGTTACAAAGAAAATGAATTATTATTTTTAAATGGGACAAATAAGTTCTCATGATATAACTATTTTTTATCAGTCATTCATGATATTTTGATGGTTATAATTATTGTGTATAATTTTGTTTTCGACAGGTATTCGTAGTGCAACGTGATTCTTAACTTATTTATATTAAAAACTAGCTGGTGCTCGCGACTTTATCTGCGATGTCTACGTCATATCAATTTTATGCATGTCTAAGTCCGATCGGTTTAAAATTGACAAAGTTTCATACAAACTTTCATTCCCTATTTTATCCCGTTAGGAGTAGTATTAATCAAAATCCTTTCTTAGCGGATGCCTACGTCATGACATCTACCTGAATGTCAAATTTCAGCCCGATCCGTCTAGTGGTTTGGGCTGTGCGTTGATAGATCACTATATCACTATAAATAAATAACTAACCTAACCAAAACCGCGAGTGACAGTTAGTCTAAACTAATATTATAAAGAAGTAAAATTTGTTTGTAAGTTTGTATGTACCCATATATACAAATTTACTCATAATCGTAATCCGAATCTGAAACTACTTATCCGATTTGAAATATTCTTTTTGCGTTGGATAGCCGATTTATTGAGGAAGGTTATAAGCTATATTATATCACAATACGACTCATTGTCCCGAAGCAACCATAAACGCAGGTGAAACCACGAAGGACAACTGGTATAATATATTTAAAAAAAAAACACTTTTAATAACTCCATAGATAATAACAAGCACAAATATCATTTTCTTTTTTATTTGATTATCGAGACGAGGATAGTGAAACAATTCCTCAGGGATTTTTTCTGATAAACAATAAAATAAGTTAAAAATGTGTACCAATATACCTCTGCATGCGACAATTAAGAAAGGGTTTTATTTGTAAAAACAAAATTTCTTAAAATATAAACATAGAAATACGAGACTAGAGGGAATCCGATTCGTAATATAGTACCATTAATAATTCAAAACTATTGCAAGGGGCACTGTACTGTCTTAGGGTAACCAAAACATTGTATTTAGTTATGGATAGTCCCTAATTTTTTTATAGGGGTCGCGGTAGGAGTTCATTAATTTTCAACCGATTTCAAGTTTGACCACAGAGTATCTATTTATAACAGGACTACAGATCTTAACAATAAAAAAGATATATGCATGTCTGTGTCAAATCTAAGTAGTGTCTAATATTTTTTTTATTGATATGATGTATTTATATACATAATTTAAAAAAAAACGTGAAAAGTAGTACAAAGTTTTTGCTTTACGTATTAATATATAGAATAGCTGTATCTGTGACTTACGATTGTAATTCGAGTTGTTACGTCAAACCATCTAAAAATATGTATTTTTATCCCTAGGGAACAGTAACGGTACTCAATGTCCTATCCTCAAATGACATGAAATCAAAGCTATTGATTAAATGAATTGAACTTCCCTTATAGTGTAACGTCACGATTGTTATGTTGTAACATAACTCATTGGTAGAGCACCGCGTATTGTTGACCAAATGAGAAAGCGGAGCGTGCAACAAAGTGACAATGCAACAAACAGAGCTCTTAGAGAACCACATTGTAAAATACAGTACATATTTAATCTCACTTGTCGTTTATCTTCATATAAATTGCGGATTAGGTATGTGGGTATAATTTGATTTGAAGGCTATCTTTTCATTATAGGGGAAAAAGAAAATTTAGGTAATAAAATTATATGGATGCTGATAAGCAATAATGTCAACCCACAAGAAGTCAAATTCGGAAATATTGATGCATGCTGATAAAACCTCACGTATTTTACATTATTTTACAAATCATCTAAACTAAATAAGTACGAAAAAAGTTTCATAATTTAAAGTTTCGAATATTGAAGTCTCTTTTATATTTTGCAATGTACAATAGTCATATATTTAAAAACCTATTAATAGATAAATATTTTGGTGTACCAATCTGCTTTTTAACCGAATTTAAAAAAAGGAGGAGGTTCTCAATTCGTCGTCGACTTTTTTAAAATTAATTATAATTTTTATCAAAATAGAAAAGAAAAGATGGATGTATACTTCTTCAAACAATACTATTAAGAATAGATTTTATATGTTAAGATACCATTTCCATATATGTCTTTATCTTAGATATAGTGTATGTTTTTTCCCATGACGTACTGCAATTCCTTGTAAATGGACGAACACTCAGAGAGACAGAGATTTAATTTCATATATATTATTGTATTAGTATAAATTTATTTAAATTATTTTAAGCTACTTTCATGTTGGTTACTATTTCACGTAGTATAATACTTTTTGAGTACTTTAATAACCTTTTTGAATACACCAGGCAATCAAAATCAAAATCAAAATCAAAATAATTTTCCGCTAAACCTGTTTGCGTTGGGATAATAACACTTATATTTATGGTATACAGTAAGTATGAGCCAAAATAAATACATTTTAGTAAAATATAATAATTATCCGCGATTATTATAACTTTTGGTGAACCTCTTTTTAACAGTGAGGTAAGCGTTCTTGATACGTTTTCATATTCATAGGTTCAGACCGTAACGTGCTTAGTATTTCGTTTCTAATACATTTTTGTCTTAACATATGAAACAGACACTTCGTACATACATTTATAATACACTTACTAGCTAATACTTAAGAAATTGCTCCTTTTATTCTTTACAAAGGGAATAAGGTATTATTAGTATGAGATATAACCGGTATAACGTATTCTGTGTGTGTATTTTTATAAATGAATTGACTTTTGTTTGACTTGGTTTTTTTATATAAATAACTGGTCAAGTGCGAGTAGGACTCGCGCACCGAGGGTTCCGTACAAACTTATAGAAATCTATATAAGACTAACCCAACTACGCCATTTGTGGTCTTCATCATCAGTTTCAACATAAGTTACTATCAAAAATACCTAAATCGGTATACGCTTGCCTATAATATTTTACCTTTTCAAACAAAAAAAAAATTTTGAATATTGATAATCGGTACCCAAATGGCGGCGTAATCGGCGAACAAACATAAAAAAAAATTAAATACAAGGTCGAATTGAAAACACTCCTTTTTAGAAGTCGCTTAAATATAATCAAATATTATGTAAATATGGATCACGTCAAAAAAACTATTTTGAAACTACTTAGGAGCACTTTAATTTAAAACACGATCATGGATGCAATCCATGGAAACACAAAATTTTATTTTAAGTACTAATACACCTTATACTTTCAAAAAAGCAAAGTTATAGCGCGATTCAGGATACACCTAGCGCCATCTCTTGACAATTTCAATGAACTAACTTGTTGACTTTGACATTTAACAACATAATTATATTATATTTATTCTCGTTTTATTTTTATTTATATTCTACTACCCCTGCACTACGTTCGTAAAATATTGAGATTTACATTATCAATCAAAATATCGAAATACATATTAGTGTTGCCAAGACGAAAATAATTAGTCCTTAATTTGAACAAAACTAATTGTTTATTTATAAATAACTAATTATATTACTAATAACCAGAAGACTTATATGTGTAGATAAATAAGTAAATTAAATAACTCGATCTGTTTGAATTTAATTTTAAAATTTTCGTACTAAGTCAATACGAGTACTTAAATCAAATCGCGTGAAGCTCTTATATTGAATGTTAATTACGTAATGACGTTATAAATCGACGATAAAACTTTTAAATGAAAAATTTATTTTATAATTTTTAGCGCGTTTAAATAATAATTAAAATAATAAAAAAATATTAATCGAGCAGAATTATATCACAGTTAATGTCATAATGTCGTAATAGTTGGCATTAGCTATACGCTACATCGCGCTATCATTTTGTTAGCTGCGATATATAGATTGCATTGCGTTGTTTATAAAGGTTTGCTGCTTTTTAATGTTTTCGTATTGATACAAATTTCTTCTCAGTGTTTGTAAAATTGTTTTTTTGACCATGGTCAACTTCTATGTTAATTTGTTACAAGTACATATAATTTTAATTCTAAGATTAATATATTTTCCGCTTGATCAATTTACAACTTGATACATTTACGCGTTCCTGAGAAAAAGGTTGAAAGACAGACGCACAGACTGACAGACACACGAACAGAAATTTACAGTTTTCGGATTTTTTCCTTTATGTATACTAAAGGACCTTATTCCTGGCTAAATTTCATAATGCTTGGTCAATGGGAAGTACCCTATAGGTTTTGATTCCCTTGCGAAAACGTTAAAAACGCTATGATACTTAAAATACGTGATATAAATGACCGTATCTTTTGATTGCGTTAACTTAGAAGTTTGATTTTTTCACAGCTCTTAGTAATTACAACTCTGAGTACTTGACGTTGATAAAAATTTGTTACCTTCACGCGTTTCTGAGAAAAAGGTTGAAAGACAAACTTACAAACAGACAAACATACATACAGAAATTTACAGTTTTCAGATTTTTTCCTTTATTTGTACCATAAGATCTTACTTCTTGCCAAATTTCATCGTGCTAGGTCAATAGGAAGTACCCTATAGGTTTTGATTCCCTTGCGAAAACGCTAAAATGGTCAAAATATACGACATATTTTCCATTATCTTTTGATTGCGTTGACTTAGAACTTTAATATTTTCACGGCCGCATGCCATCGTAGACTTGAGTATATGATATTAATTTCAACATGATACGTCTATGCATTTCTGAGAAAAAAGGGTTGACATCCCGACAGACAGACAGACAGACAGACAGACAGACAGACAGACAGACGGACAACAAAGTGATCCTATAAGGGTTCCGTTTTTCCTTTTAAGGTACGGAACCCTAAAAATAGCTGGCACATGAGCGGGACACCTAAAATCAAAATCAAGATATTTTGTATAAATAGGAATTTACATTCACTTTTTGAACGTCAAGAAAATGAATCTAACACGGTTTCGGAAAAGTATAACCTCAGGCCTGAGAAGAAACCGCCTTATGGTAAGTGATCACCGCCGCCCATTGACATTTGCAGCACCAGAAAACCCACAAATGAGTTGCAAGTATAAAAAGGAATAAGGAAAATAAGTCCAGCTATAGTCTTTTTTTTACTTGTCCTATTTGGTAACAATACGCGGTACTAATCACGAATTTTCGGTCATCATTCGGTCGACCATTTCTGATCTGTAGCTCTTTTGTGTGGTTAGAAATACGCCATTTTTGTTTTGTTTGAAAAGTATACTATATATTAGTTACTTCACGCCGATGTTCTGTGAGAGTGAATGAGTGATTTGGCGTCGCCCTTAACCAATTTTAATGAAAGTATAGTAAACCTTACCAGTTCCTATTGTACATATAAATGTTAGTTTTAGTTTTTAAATCTAGTATGAAATTTATTATATTGCTATACATTTTGATTTTAAAATTATAAACTATTAAAGATCGACTGTACCATGCGCGAATTCGGACTCGCCTAGTTTTCAGATTCGGACCTCGGATTCAGATTTACTCTTATATGACTAATTTATTTACTAAGTAAGTTATGAATTTTATTTCTTGAAATCTTCAGTTAGCGTTATTAGTGATTAATAAATGTTTAGATTAGCCGAGAAGGCCTAATGGAAAGAAAACGTCGATCTCAACCGATGATCGCGGGTTCATACCCCGGCTAGTACCGCTGAATTTTCTAGTGCTGAATTTGTATTTAAATTCATCTCGAGCTCGGCGACGAAAGAAAACATCATGAGGAAACCTGCATGGTCGGGGAGAAATTCTGACAGATGTATATCCGCTAACCGGCAGTGGACCAGCATGGTGGGTTAAGCTCTAAACCTTCTCCTTAATAGGAGAGGAGGCCTTAGCCCAGCTGTGGGATATTTACAGGCTGTTACTTTACGTTACTATAAATGTTTATAACAATATACCACGACTTTGTAAGTTAGTTTGAAATACATAAACATTGAAATATGAAAGGCTTTATTAATTATGAACAGCTAATGCGTTTAACTTGTAACCGGATGAACGGACAACTAAGGGATTCCTTAGTTGTTGATGTCCTGACAAAGCTATGCCTTCCCTAAGCCCCTTTATTTAGTAATCGTGACTGGCTTAACATAAATTAAAACAACTTTAATCATAATAATCTCACAGACAATAAATACACCTGCTGTTTACTTCCGTCTGGTTTACCTTACATGGACGCTGATAAGCAATACTATGTCAAGCCACATGGACTTCATTTTGAGAAAATGGCGTCTAAAGATGTCAAAACTACTTTTAACAAATTTGTTTGAAGGAGTAAAATTATATCCATCTTTTTTTGTTTTGATGAAATGTATAATGAGCTAAAAGCAGATTAATATAATTAAAAGTTTCATCTAATAACAAATTTTTCAAATATATAAGATTATTATAAACTTACTAAATATCGTACGGACTTTAAATTCGGAACATTAAATTAAGAAGAAGAAGAAGAATTTTTCCGTACTTATTTAGTGTATATGACTTGATTTTTTTTAACTACGTAAAATTTGTGACTCGGTATCAAAATACATCAATGTCTCCGAATTTGACTTCTTGTGGGTTGACATATTATTGCTTATAAAATACTACGTGTCGTCTTCTTGCCCCTACCGGTGAGGAGGTTGGGGTATTTTTCACCCAGATAATTGGAATGGCAATTCAAAAGGGAAATGCTGCATGCTTATCATCAGGCGGACATTACAGAATTAATGAATTATAAATATTTAAATTTGTCTGTTTTGTTAATTCTCTGTAAATCTGTTTAAAAGAATATTTTAAACTTAAAAATATATATTTTTTATAGTAATTTTCTTTTAACAACTACAAACTTGTTAATGATATTGTAAAGCGTAATAAAATTTAGTTTTACTTGTAAATTAATAAGTTCATTATAAAGACGATAAAATATACGACCGTTAAAATTAAAAAAAAAAACATTATTATTTATTGTTTTCGACATGAATTTTTTAGTTTTTTGCTCGCGCAATATAATGAATAAAAAAAGTAAAATACTTAAATCAAGTAAAAACTAAGTTATGGGCCTTGCTAATCAATGCTCTTTCTCAATTATATGGTAACTCATACATCATAACTTTATATCCATTTATAACATCGATAATAAAACTATTTAACTAATATCAATGAATAATGAAAGTAGGGTCAGTAAATTATTAACCAAATAATCAATTTTCATGTTCCACATAAAATGTTGTGACGTGATATGACGGAAAACGCGTCTATTCATGTTGAATAACTAAAGAGATGATCACTCCTGTAAAATGTATGTGACAGTGATATTGTCAAAAGAAAGACTTTTATGGTATACGATATTCTTTAAATAATTAAGTCGAATCGTATAATTACAAATTCTTTATCAGTTGCTGATTTGAGTCGCTCATGGCTCATGAAATATTTGTACCAGGCGTTATACGTGCTAGTTTAAGTTCTGTTCTTTTGTGTATATTTCTGCTCGTATTTTAGTAAGTATAGCTTATATTTTTATAAATATTTAGGGTTTCTGTCTTGTCTGTGTATCTGTTTGTCTGTCTGTCTAGATTGAAATTAATATCAAATATTTGTGAAAAATAAAAATGTTGACGTAACTATAAAGAAAAAATATTTTCTTGAGAGTCGACGTACATGTTTAATTTTAATTTTTAAGTTTCCTTAAAAATTACAATCAAATATGTATCTCGTGTAAATATAATATTTAAATAGACCGCAATAGACCCGAGGATAATCTAAATATGTTATAACTACAAACAATATAGAATTAAACAAAATGCAAAACGAAATTGAGTCTACAAAACAATAGCGGGTCGGTCGTAAGAAATTTTCATATCTAAATATTTGCTAAGCAAACAATATCCGCACTTTGACTCATGTCTCCAACCTCTTGACCTGGAAATTGGGAACTTTGAAGAATCGTTCCGCCTCGGGCGAGAGGTAAAACGAACCATTATAACTGAGTATCGTTGAAGAATAAATCAATGATGGATTTTTATGAACTTTTTTATTTTATTTTATAGACTCACTAGCTGCGCTTTGAGTTAAGCATGTTCTTTCAATGCCGTTATGTTTGTGGTCACTGTTTGCCTCATATTCGTCGTTATGTATTATAACTAAGTCAAGCTCAGCCTTTTAATCTTTATCTCTGAATTGCCTATTAAATATAAACAGGATAATTCATGCGTGACTTCTATTTCCTGAGCTTTTAAATAAATGTACAAAACAAACTTTTCATCTTATCTATAAGTCACAGCGTGATATAATATAGCCTATAAACTTCCTCAACAAACGGGCTACCCAACACGAAAACATTTTTTCAAATCGGATCAGCAGTTTCAGAGATTATAAAATTAGTATAGATTAGTTAATCCCCACGACTCCCTCTGCGTAAAAAGTTTCACCTCTACTCCACCCCATTCTCATTTTATTTTTGCGACAAAACGTAGTCTATGTCCTTTTCTAAGGTCTAGTCTATTTCTATACCAAAAAGCAATAAAATTGGTTAAGTTATATAAATGTGAAAATTGTGAAAAACGTGTATTTTTTATAAGAAGCATTATAAAGAGACACTTTGTTACTCGACACGACACGATATCGTATCGTATGGTGTAAATTATCGTACAGGCTTTTACGTAATGAGCAAAGCAACTTTGTTAGTCCTCTCATTTCGCTTTTATGCGGACCTCGTCACCAACAAAGCGAATTCTGTTTGGACCCAATAAGATGTTATGTCAGTTAATGTTCTCTTATGAAAATACATGAAATTGTTTCTGCTTTTATTTTTGATTAATCTTTCAGCAACAGCGTGCTGGATACGGAGTTTTTTTTTCATTTATAACAATGATATTTTATAATTATATGTTATGTTCATATTACTTGATGTTAAAAATCTTCAATTCAATTAAATTATTTGGTAAATGTAAAAAACCGTTTTCAATTTTGACGAGCTCGTCTCTTGACTTGTTTGTCGAAAGATATTCTCGTTTGTCATACTCGATTGTTTGCTGGTTGCTAGGTAACATCGTCCAAAGAGATCAGCAGTCTGGGTACCAAAATTTACGAGCTTATAACGTATCATTATTTATATAATTTCACTGATGTACGTATTTGCATGTGACGCCATTTTTCATTCTTCTAACAAACATTACGACAAATCTGAAAGAATAGGGAACTATACAAACACTCAACGGAGTCTCTGGATCGATTTTGGTGAAAATTAAAACAGCATCATATTTTTTCTAGCCAGGAATCGTACTCGTTCATTATGAAAAAAAAAAACATATAATATTCTATATTTTTACGTTTAACGGGTAAATGCGGGTTATCCTACCTTACTTACGATAGCACTTACAATTTTATTAGGGCAAGCTAGAATGATTTTCAACAGATTAAAAAAAGTTTTCAATTCGTAGCGAACGTTTTTTTGTCTAAATATTATTACAGTTGTTATTCTTATAATTGTATATATTTTTGTAGTTAAGCTTTCATTGTAACTAGTGGTCACCTAGCGGTTGGAATTCGACAGTAGTTCATTAAAATTTCAATCGGTTTCAAGATTGATTACAGATAGTCCATTCTCAATTTGACCACAGACTTTAACACACCTCGTGTGTGTGTGTGTGTGTGTGTGTGTGTGTTTCAAGTACATGGTAGTATGTGTAATGTTGTTTTTATTGATTTAATATATTTTGTACGCATAATTTTAAAGAAATATTAGCATTCCTCTCTCCTTCTGTATATAAACTGTAAGTGTGCGAAATTTTATACTCCTCCGTCCGCGTAAAAAGTGGTACAAAGTTTTTCCTTTTTTAATGGGACTGATACACACTGACTTGATGAGTTGCCTAGCAACGGACTATTGTGTTTTATTGCAAGAGTTGGAAAATAGAGACGCGGTCTATGAATCTAATGTTATATAATTATTATTTACCTCTTAAAACTGATTAAATATGATATCAAAATTTTTCTTTACGACCATAATTGATAAAACATCTACAGATGTAAAGAAAACACGTAAAATAATGGATTCTAAGGGATCCAGACCTAAGCTTAGGAGATAATAATAAATCCCCGAATTCGTTTCCGAAGTAAAACATAATCGTGGAAATTCGACCGATCTGAAATTACAGCATCGGCCCTCGAACTGAAGATAAAAATCCGGGACGCAGTGTTAGCCTGCGGGATCGGCCGGGATCGGCGCGGGATCGTCCCGGGATGGGGAATAATAGACAAACTCGATTACAGATTTCCCCGGGCGACGTTTTACAATTCCACCGTCACGAGTGGTTCTCGAATTCGTGTCGATTTTGTTTTTTTAATTATTTCAATTTAAATAAATTCGTGTTTTTTAACGAAAAATGCGGATTTTTTAAATTTAAGATTAAATTTGTTCACTTTCATTGTTGTATTCTTGTGTCTTAATGTTAATACTGAAATTATTAGTCTGCTATTGCAAATGGAATATAAAGAAAATTAAAATACTTATTAAGATTATCTAAAATTATATTATGATATATTCAAAAGCATATCATTTAGAAAATCTAACTTTCTAAAAGGATTTTACATATTAAAATTCTTTGTATAAAAAAATATTATTAATGTTAAATTAGTAATTTATTTGGTCGCTTGTTAAAATATACTCAAAGATTATCTGTCAGAATAAAATTGCGTTTATGTTATTCGCCTTCGCAATTGGTTAATGAAATAAATAAAAAAAATAGAAAACTTAAAGAATTTTCTCGCATCACTTCGGAGTAGTTACATCTATTTGGCTAAAAATAATCAAATATTTTTTTCTGTTGTGTTTACAATTGTCAAGTCAAGGTAAAAAAAGTTTAAAGAATCGTATTTAAGTCTTAATAAGTATACAGACACCTGTATCTATGAATACAACTACATACAAAATCAATGACTACGTTACGACAAAGACGCTTAACAAAACCCATAATAATAAAGTAATTTACCATAGTCATTTCGACACTGGCTTTTTAATAAGTACCTATAAATTAATTTACTCAAATCACCGCAATTTTGAACACGAAAAATCATCTCCGCGAAACGTCATTCGGTACATAATTACCTACCTAATTCAATTCCGTTCAATGAATTGAAGTTAAAATATAAACAGGGGTTTTTTCCGTTAATGAAATTTACGACAAAGAGTAAATGCTTACATTACACGGATGCTTAGGCATTCGAGGCGTATTTTAAAGAAAAAGTCATTTCGGTGAACGCGGAATGGAGAATTTATTGATATGCCTGTACCGTTCTCGATAGTGGCTTAATTTGCGCGTGGCTTAAAAGTTACGTAAAATGTTTTTTTTTTGGGTAATGTATGTTGGGATGTGTGGAGGTGAATTAATTTGTTTTTATTTGTAGTGTAAAGGAAAGCAATTAAACAAATGATTATTGCTTTTACAAGATTCGTTTATTGTACGAATAATTCTTTTATAACGGAAATTTGAAAATGCCCAACTTCAAAAAAATATATAATTCAAAAAAGTATTGAAAATTTTGTTTGCTTGGATGACATCATTCGGGTATTTTGATTTAAAACTCAAACTATCAAACCCACAAAATTTTACTAGACTTAATAATATATCGTTTTAAATCTGAAGTTCTGAAGTAATAAATATTAGAATCACTAAGACTTATATAATAAAAAAACCTTTATACCCATTAACCTAATATGCAATACCAATAACTGCTGAAGTAATGTAATGTAACAGCCTGCAAATGTCCCACTGCTGGGCAAAGGCCTTCTCTCCTATTAAGGAGAAGGTTTAGAGCTTAATACACATGTGTCAGAATTTCTCCCGACACATGCAGGTTTCCTTACGATGTTTTCCTTCACCGACGAGCTCGAGATGAATTTAAACACAAATTTAGCACTTAAAAAATCAGCGGTGCTAGCCGGGATTTCAACCTGCGATCATCAGTTGAGATCGACATGTTCTAACCACTAGGCCATTTCGGCTCTGCTGACTGCTGAAGTGATCAATAAAAATTCCACGGAACCAATCTGAAAGTAAACCCTTTCAACGAAAACAAAAAAATTTAAAATCGGCTAAGAAATGACGGAGTTCTGTTAACAAACATTCCACTACGAATTGACAACCTCTTCATATTTTAAAGTCGGTCGAAAATATACTTAAAATGTTATCAAATTTACCTTCGCCTTATTAATCTTTCATCATATTTTTATAGTTAATAAATTAATAACCTTTTAACATTTCACCTATAAAATTATAAAATCATCGAAAAATAATATCGCATCCAATAACTTTCCGCCATTAACGTCATAAAGTCGAACGTCTGACGGTTCGTTACCCCGCGCCGCCATTACCCCCCTCATCAAATTTCTACTTTATTTTCCCCATTACCTATAAATGTTACGAATTATATGACTTATAATTCGGATGAGACGATTTATCTGTGACACGCGCGCCAATATAACAATTTGTGTGAGAAAAAAGTATTCGTTTTTCAAGCTAATAGAAAATGGAAAAAATGTGTATGTAATGTAACCTTTTTTTATATTGTTGTTAGGCTCTATATGTTACTAGCTGTCCCTTGCGGTGTCACTCGCGTTTATGGTTACTATTGCGCTCTTATGAGTCGTAGCGTGATTTAATATAGCCTATAGCCTTCCTCAATAAATAAACTATCTAACACAAAAAGAATTTTTCAATTCGAACCATTACTTTCTGAGATCAGCGCGTTCAATCAAACAAACAAACTTTCAGCATTATAATATTAGTATAGATTTAATAACTTTTTTTAATTGAAAATAAAATATAATATATACAAGAATGAGTAACTTAATTATAAAAAAAATCGTAATAATTACTCGTGTGGAATCGTGGCAAGAATGCTGGCAACGTTAACTCTTTGAATCGCAATTCCGATTCTCTGGGCGAAAAATGCACCAGTGGATACAATAACTATACATAAAATTAAAACATTTATTATTTGAATTTATCATTGGAAAAATGTTTATATTATAATTCCTATTCTACCAGTAGTATAATTTCAAGATCGATAAATAGATGGATATCTAGACTATATAGATTTTTGTTTTTTTGACAGGTTTTTTACGTAAAAATACCACTGAATATACTAAAAATACCACTACGCTACTTTTAATCGAAGTAACACGCGTGCGAAATTAGAGGACATAGTTTTATGATATTATGATTAAGGATTGTGTTTGATTTGCTTGCATGGATGAGGTCTTTGATGAGGTCTACAATCTTGTGTTATAAATTATCTTTATTTATTTTTTTTTGTATTAATTGACTTTAGTCTTTAGTTTAGTTTAATTATTAAAAATATTTAATACTTTTATGTAATATATAATCTAATATATCTGGTCTTTGAGATTAAATAGTCCTTAGGATTGTGTTTTGAACTTGATAAGAAATGTATGTAGTTATCGTTTTAAATGTTTCACAATACGGTACGAATAATCATCCGTATACTATAAATTATAAATACAATTTATAGTATACGGATGATTATTCGTACCGTATTGTAAAAGTGTCTGTGTTATTAAATATAATAATGCAACATTATTTCTCATATAAACAGTTAAAAAATGAAATGTGTTTATATACAAGTATTTCATTAGATTTTACGCAACATATGCCGCGAATATATTCAAACAGAAACTCATACAAATATTCAAATAAACGTAAAATGAATAAAATTCCTCGCACAATAAGCATTTTTCGTTCAAAGATGTTTACAATTTTTCAAAAGACAAGGCCTTTGTGATCGCGATTAAAGAAGAAATACATTTTTTATTTATTACGACGTCATAAAGGCCAGTGACGAAAAAAAAATTTTAGAAGAAGCGTTGCCTTCTAGCTGGTATTGTTGGAGTTTTAAAGACTTTAGTGAATTGAATGAAAACGCTTAATTTCATTTTTCTTTGTCCGCAGTTTATATACAAGACGTATTTGTGGATGGTACGTCTTAAAAAGGGACATTTGTGTTTTTTCGTATACTATTCATGTATTTATACTAGAAAGGATTTTTTATTGCTTGGCAAAACGTTTTAGATAGCGTTCAGCTTAAGAATAGGCTGACGTTTCACGTTTAGCCATTGTAAGTGAAAATTTATTTAGTGAGCTAAAATTGGCTTAGAACAGCGTTTTCCAAGCTGGGAGGTGCGCTCCCCTGGGGGGGCATAGACTAGTCTAAGGGGAGGCGCGAATATTAGCCAGGATTAAAGACTACCAATGTACTTACAAATATATTACTTCTTCCTTTTTCGCCTGATAAATAAATGAAATAAAAATATTTTTAAGAGAGTCCTGAAAAGTTTGGAAACCACTGGCCTAGAGTTTAGAACGCGTCGATCTCAACCGATGATGATAACCGATCCGACGACGCTGATTCCAAACTCGACTAGCACGATTGAGTTTTCGTGTGCTTTTGTGATATAAATTCATTTGAGGAAACCTGTTCGTGTAGGGAGAAATTCTGATACACATATATCTGCTCCGCAGAGAAGCAGCGTTGTGGATTAAGATCTTAACCTTTTCCTTAATAGGAGGACAGGCCTTGCCCAGCCGTGGAATAGTTACAGGCTGTTACAGCTACTGTACATTATTCTACTGCGTTAAGGAATTTTCCTTCCATTAAAGAGCACTGCTCCATTACCTTTATTCGAATTCACCAAGCGAGTACAAGTCGACATATAAGCAAAAAAAAATCACTCAATACAAGGACGTTATGACATATAAAAATAAAATATTTTTTATTTATGGATGCTGATAAGCAATAATGTGTTTACCCACGACAAATCAAATTCAAAGATATTGATGTATTTTGATACTGCATCATATATTTAACATTATAAAAAATTGTAGTCATATAAATGAAATAAATAAGGAAAAAAGTTTCTTAATTAATTGTTTTGAATTTCAAGTGCGTTCCATTTTTTGCGATTTATACAATAATCTCAAATATTTGAATAACTTTTTATTATACAATAAATTAAATGTATCAGTCTGATTTAAATTTAGTTTACCTTTTACCAAAAAATGAAATACAAGATGGATATATACTTCTTCAAACATATTTGTTAAGAATAGGTTTGACATCTTTAGACGCCATTTTCTCAAAATGAAGTCCGTGTGGCTTGACACAGTATTGCTTATCAGCTTCCATATATTGCTAGAGCCTATTTGAACTTTCTGATTACAGGTCGTATATAGGCTAATTTAACCGGAAGGTACCACATTCTCACAGAAGATTGGCGTGAAGTAGCTAATATAACTCTGTTTTATACGGTGAGTGAAATTTGAAAGCCTAACCCTCTCCCCCATCCCTTCCCCTACTTGCTTATCTCGTTATTCCTCATTCCTTATGGCAATGCATTTGGGGCTTCTTTGGCGCTGTATTCATGAGCAGCACTGACCGCTTAGCATCAGGTGATCCGCCTGTTCGTTTTCCCTTTATCCATGTCCATACTATGCTAATAAATAAAATTGAAGTGCATGTTTGTAATTTCAAATTAACAGCTTTTCACTAAATGAATATATATACGACACATATATCAATAATCTTTTTTTTAAATTTTTGTCTGTGTGTCTGTCTGTCTGTTTGTTCCATCTTTAAAACGGCTGGATCGATTTTGACAGGACGTTCACTGAATGTTTCATAGCTAATGTTAAAAGGAGTAACTTAGACGAAGTCGCGGCCTTCAGCTAGTTTTTATATATGTTATATATGTACATAATTCAGAAATAAAAAGCGAGTTAGTGAATACTTAATTTTTACAAAATGCACTGTCTTTCCTTAGATAGCAGAATACACCAATCGCTTCTAACAGCTAAAATGGTGTGTAAAAATGAACGATAACGAAGTTAAAAGTTAAAGATAATTGGTACGTCCCGATGTAAAGAAGACTAAAAGTGTAGAACGATAGAATTCACTTCAATTAAGCTGAACGTTCGCGATGTAATTGATAAAATGCAAATGAGACGATCGTTGGAATTTGATGATTTATATGAAGGGTTCCGTAGTTGTGGAAAACTTTTTGATCCACGCAACTTCGTCTGGGTGTAGTAATTATTTTGATTGAATCAATAATCTATATCTATGAAAGAGAAAGATCACTCACTCACTCTTTTCGAAATCTCAGAAATTACAAGTGCTACAAGTTTCAAATTTTATATAGGGGATTTTTAGGAAATAGGTCCTCACTAAAACGGGATTTTACAACTTTCGAGTAGGTTAGATGGGGGTCGGAAGTTCATATGAAAGTATGTTAACCGCGAGTAAAACCGCGAGGGGGTGCTAGTATTATATATTATACATAGGTATGCTGTAAGCTCATGGATTCTAGCAGAATGCAAATCACTTTGAACGACGTTGCATAGCAAGCAGCGACTGATTATGACAGGCGAAAGTATTTTTGTAGAAACAAGTCATTTTAAAATCCATTACCAAAAGAATTGAATTGAACAGATAAAATTAACATTTTGACGAGCTCGTCAAAGTTGTAAACAGATTTTAAAAGTCAAATAGTATGAACGTAATATATCTATAGTTATAAAATGTCGTTGGAATAATATATGTATTTGAGATATAAAACTCTACACACCTTCATAACTAACTTCATTACATTTATGTTTTAATTTCGTAACAAAAAGTAACCTCTGTTCTTCACCAAGGAATAAAAAAGTAGAAAATCTCGTTCTCCAAGGTCCAGTCTACCAAATTTATTAAAATTGGTTTAGTCATTATGTGTATTTACTGAAATTGTAATAAATAGAAGGAGACACAGCGCTACTTTTAAATTTATAATATTAGTGTGGAAGTATGAACTACATACGTAATTAATTAATAAATTATACATAAATAACCTACGTTTCTCTGAAATAGAAAAGTTTTGCTTTTGGTAAAAGAAATTTCTTTTATTATATCAATGGCTCCAGAGATAACCAACAAACAAACAGATTTTACTCCTTTAACATGGGTGTACATGTAGAAATTCTCGGAATACCAAATGGGTTAGGGATAATGAATTCACGCTAGTTCCATTAATAAAATGTGATTTAATTTGATTTCGGGTTCGATAGATCGCACGCGAGCATAAATTAGTCTGATTGTTTGACAGTTGGGGATTTAAGTATATCTTCTACTAGCGATTTCACTCGCACTTAAGGGAGAATTAAATTTCCTCGGTGATAATGCAAAATCGCGTAATCATCTTTTGCAATAATGTCCATCTTTGAAACAAACGTTAAATTTGATTGTTGATAAAAAACCCAGCTAATTAAAATTATAAGTATCGATATTTGTAAAATTAATACTCGACTACAAATGCAATACACTGCGTCATGGAAAATTACCGTAAGGACTTTTTTATCAACAATATACTTTAATTTGTTGGTTCAAATTTGAACTTTATAGGACAAGGTAGATACGTAGTTTTGCAGTATCCCCGATGGTTTTTAAGTTGTACTATCGAGAGCGATATAAAACAACTCCGTAAATTAGTAACAGATATATCGTAAGTAGTTATGAAACCTGTGAATGTAAAAATAAGGCACTGACAGTAAATACTTTCAGGTGTAAAGTAATTAGAAAAAACTTATATAATTCTTTATGAAAATCGGAGGGAAAAACTTATAAATATAAAATATAATTAATTCATTTATGTTGTTCAAATCAAAATCTAAATTTATTCATGTAGGCCTTTTCAAGCACTTTTGAATCGTCAATAGAGAAACAAATAAGAAAACAAAAAAAAATGAAATAATTTTAAATTACCACCGGTTCGGAATGTAGATTCTACCGAGAAGAACCGGCAAGAAACTCGATAGTTACTCTTTTAAAAAGCTTATACTAAATCCAAGCATCTAATAGCTTAAGGCTTATCTCCCAGTTAGCCTTATGGCGTGTAAGAAAGAGCGTTGCGTAGTTGCATAAAACAATATACCTAAATATACTCGTAATTCTCGCGTTATAGTTACTACTTCGTTCCTATGAGCCTTATAACATTTACCTAAAAACGGGCTCTCTAATGCAAGATTTTTTTTTAATCTAATCAGTATTTTCATTACCCTATAAAAAACTTACAAAAATGTACCTACTTTTAGATTATATAAAACTAACTAGTAAAATCGTAGATCACAGAAAATCGTGATGTAGCTAATATCGCTGCTTCTTACTATGAATAAGAGAGCCGGAAGCCTGGTTATGCTTCCCTTCCCTTACTTCCTATGCTCTTTCATCCTCAATTCATTTTTAAGCTGCCAACGTATTTATGGTTCCTGTAAATGTTTAAAACATTTTAAAAGTTTGTATAAGCCTCAACCTATGTAGGAGGAGTAATGGGCGGATACTTATAATAATAATTAATATACAGCTTTAGTAAAATAAATACAAAAGTACACAAAATTTGTGGCCAAATAAATATAATATTGTGTACTCACGGTCTTGTTGAAGTTAGGATAATGAAATATGGTCTTTTCAGTGTTCCCAGGGACTCCTATTATTTTTGTTTTATCGACTTTGTATACGGAATTTATATGATGCTGTGTATATAACATTATTTTTTCTAGATTACTATTTCTTAAGTAGATTCTAATATGTCTCTCATTAGTCTTAGTCCTCTTTAAGTCAACCAAGTATCAGTGTTTCTTTTAGTACCGCAAATGCCGTGAAATGCAATAGTGATTACTTAAGATCAGATATCACATCTAAAGATTTACTCTCTATTAAAAAAAACTGTTTTCACAGGATCACAAATATTTTGGTTCTGTAACATTCATGATGGCCGAACAAATTAAAGATGCAGAAGGTTTGGAATTTCAGCAAGCGTCATTGATTTTTTCAAGTGCTTATTCGTTCTGTTTTGTGAAAGTCGCGGATATATGTATCGAAATAAGAAAGAAAAAGGTTTTTATTAACAGATTGAAAAAAAAAAATGATATTCTGCCAAACGGAAAACCACTCAGTTTACGTTGAGGCCGATTGACATAAACGCTGATTTTCATTGGTTACCGTAAAACCAAAAATACAAAAGTAATAACTAAAATTTAAAGGGGAAACATCGGAACAAATTCTGGGAAATGTAAATTTGTCAATCTACAGTGCCTATCATAGTACAATCTAAATAATTTTTTTGTGAAAATATCCAATTGCTTCTACTTTAGATATGTTACTTTCATACTATTTAACGTTAAAAATCTGTACCCAATTCAATCTTTGAAAAGCTCGTCAATCGAGTTCTTGGTTCGAAAATACTCTCTTCTGTCATACTCAGTCGCTAGGCAAACGTTATCTAAACTGATTGGCATTCTGTGTATTAAAATTCATTAGCTTAAAACATATTTATCATACTGAAATAAACTTGGAACAGGTCTTGTGAAGGTATAAATTCTGTGACAAATTAATTTATTTTATTCTCCGTAATACATTCAGTAGAAGAACGATAAACAAAAAAATATTTCCTTATTATATCAGTATTTATTAAATTATAGAAATATAATAGCAGAGAAAAGCCTTTGTGAAAATTTATTTTGTAATCGTGCCGTCGTTTCTCAGAATTGTTATAAAAAGATTTCTTAAAAAAACTTCTTAACAACTTTAGAAATAGGATTAGACCTAACGCAAACAATTCTTAGAAATATTGCTATTTATTTTTAATTTATATTTGCTACTATCTTACTCTCTACTCTAACACTTTATATTATAACAATAATATTAAAATTAAGTAAAGTTACTTTTTTTTCAATTTTAATTTCTATCTTTGTCGTAGAAACAGTTTGGTGAAATCACTGGTAAGGTATATGTTATAATATCTTACATGTGGTATATAAGAGCCGTTCACACCCGCGTACATGCACGAAGTGTGTTTCGCGTGCATGTTACGTGCTCGAATGGTTTTGACCGCGTCACATTTTACGCGCCCGTTGCGAACTATTTAGCATATAAGCACGGGTATTTAAGGTGCACGCGATGTGTCCGCGAACAGGTATTTTGCACCCGAACATACCCAAAAGTGCCTATGCTATGCTCCTAACATGCTCGCGAACTACACGCTTCATGCACGTTCGCAGGTTTGGACGAGCCCTTATGCGAAATATAACATACTACCAAAATTATACAGGTTTCATTCATTTCAGATAGATAGATAGAAGGTAAGGAAAAAAATGAGAGGGAATCGGGCTTCCTGTTCTTTCATTCACCGTACGAATAACAGCTATGTTAGCTACATCACGCCGATCTTTTGTGAGATTGAGATACAGCCCCGGTGGATCCAGCCCCTATACGAGCTGTAGTCACTACAGGCTACAGCTCTACTTCCATAAAATTTCACGTCATTTATTGTGACCTATTTAATGACAATTCCAGCCGGATACAATTTATCTAGTAGTTGAACATGATCACGGAACGCGTCAGTCCCTGAGGACGCACGCCGATTGATAGCCTAACTCCCTGTTATCTAACGCTTCATTACGCTCCATTAGTTTTGCGTATAATAGCAAAAGTAATACAATTTAGAATTATTTGGTGTTTCAATCAATAATATTATATAACATTTATTTTAGGTTAATTGAGTAAGGAAGTCGAAATGGGAAGAGTTCTGCATGGTGAATTATTTGCCATAAAAATATGTTCACGATTCGAATTAAGTTTATATTAACTAGTGATTGCTAAGACTCCAACAAAAAATCTGTTGATCCGATTACTAGTTGGCAGTATCAATCGCTGAGCCAATTCGAAAATTCAATGAAAAATTAAATGCATATAAAAATGGTACTTTTATCAGAAACACAATGTTTAAAATTTTTGTCTGTCTATCTGTTCTGACTGTCTGTCTGTCTCTACACTCACATATAGATAATGTTATAAGGAGTAACTTAGGCTACTTTTTTTTATAAAAAACAAGATTCCGCCCGCGACTTCGTCCGCGTGGAATAGTTAGTTTGGGATAATAATGAATTATTTTAGAACAAATTTGGTTAGCATAAAATAGGTTATAGTGAACTAACCTTAAAAGTTAGACATATGTTGTTGCGGACTTTTTTTTTAGAATTTTTAAAGGGGAAAAATTCTGTCATACATGATTTTTGCTAAACTTTAACCGTTTACACAGCGCACGCAGCGTAAACTCTCTCAATAGGAAAATTTCTTCGATTTTGAAACATTCTTCATTAGTGCTCCGCTCGTTTTAGTCTTAGCGTGATAATATATAGCCTTTCTCGATAAACGACCTATCTAACACTGAATTTTTCAAATCGGACTAGTAGTTCCACAGATTAGCGCGTTCAAGCAAACAAACAGCTTTGTATATTAGTATAGATTTATTTATTTTAATTAATAAATAAAAAAAGAGGGCTACGGAGCTACAAGATCGATATTAATGAAATACTGTATAGTAACTGTGTAGTATATAAATATAATTTTTCCTCAAATTAATGCGGACGAAACCGCGGGGCACAGCTAAAAGCTGTACTCGTATATTCTTGAAAACCCATTAAAATGGCTTCATATAAATTCAATTACTAATGGTCTGATAGAAACTAGTGGGAGAACTGAACGGAGCTTCCCGAGGCACGACAGTAAATAGCTTGTAGAAAGAAGCAAGAAAGCGTATTATACAAAAACCAACGCATTAACTCCGCGTCAAAAAGCATTAAACAACGGCATAGTTTCAAAGGCAACTAACCCGGTTTTATATTTAATCTAGCCGACGAAGTACTTAGACGACGCAGCCTTAGCAGCGGGTTGTTAGTATTTATGATGTGATTCTGGAGCCGGGAAGACAATAAATATTTAGGACTAGATTCTGACGCTACATCTGCGTAATGTATCTCTGGGGCCATACGGTTTTTTGTTCTCTTATGGTCTCTGTTATTGGGTTGATATAAATGTTCTTATTTTATTAGAATCTGTGGCCTTTTTCATATGTTTTAGAGATTTTTTTGGCTGGTCTGCGGTATCGTCCTTTTCTTTCTGGTGTCTATGGCATTATCAATACGATGGGCTGACATTAATAAAAAAAGTACATTCTATATAAAAAAAAACATACATAAGTACGGATTATGTTAACTTCAAAGATTAGTTTAAAATACGTCATTTGAAATGAATTTATAAAGTACGCATTTTTACGTACCTCCAAAAGTCACATGTTACTATATTGTTGCTGTTTTGAAAAATATATTTTTCCTAAGATCCTGAACCGATATTTTATTGAATTTAATATATAACTACTTATACTGATTAAAACAACGAATGGTTTACAGCATCTCCATTAAGATGGGGTTACAAGTAAAATAAGCCGTAATAGACCATCAGCATCCGAAGACAACGTTCAAGAAAATGGCCGACACCTGCTAACTCGAATATACATAATGAGGTTATCCAACGAACCACGAATTAACAATCATTCAATTTGCAACCTTTTATCCTTTATCATAAGAACTATAATACAATAATTTAACTTTAAGGTAGCTTCTTAAAGTAGTTAAGAATTCTTGTACGTTGATACTTAGAATTATGTTACTGCAGCTTATTTGAACAGGTTATAAAAGTAACACTCTATAAATCCCACAGCTGGGCAAAGGGTGGTAATTCTTTTGACAAAAAGATACCTTGAAAGTTAAGAGCGGTCGAGCGTTTAATCCCCGATTCTGCTTTAGTTCTCACAATACATGGTCTTTTTACAATGTTTTTCTTCACCGCTGATAACGACATAAAAATACTTGAAAAATTAAATGTAGTGTATTCCTTTGTTATAAATATGTATCTTAAAATCTAACATCTGACTAAGAACGTGGTCCATTAATTAAAATTGTTTTAATCCTGAAACATGTTAAAAGATGCAATTTACAGTCGCGTCTCATCATGGACGTGACTTCATAATCTGCACATCACCGGATTCGGATGTGTCGCTTTCGAAGCAGCAAGATTACTTTCTACCGGATGGAGGTATCATTGTAATTTGAATTGGATTTATTTTTGTAAATTTTGGCTCTGAAGACGGTTCTATTTTGTCATAAAATAATCAATATTAAATTAACCCCCTATCCCCTTCCCAGACGAAGCCATTTTTCCTGATCAGTTCCTTCCACTTGACCCAATGGATAACCAATCACAAAGTATTCAGTTTAGGAAAATATAATTCAAAATTCAAATTTAACTTTATTTACTACATACTATTACATTGTAGCTATTATTAAATTCCTTTCATTTTAGTACAAAATAACGACTGAGTGTTTCATATGTTGATAACATTCTTCGATAGTTACTCCGCAGATATGATTAAACATTAACTCCGACTACGTGTTCAATATATTATAAACGGACACATATGTTGTATCGGCGACAATGTGTTAAGTTGGATCCATCAATCGCAACTGTAAATTACCTCCAATAGTATATTTCAAGCTTTAGTCTTTAATCCTCGTTCACAATCTTTTAATACCGAATTAACAAGGATAAACTACCGATGAATATATCTGCTATCGCTGTAACAACGTTATTGTAACGGTGAAATCATATAAAATAAAATACCGTATATCAGAACGTGAAATAAAATGCCGCAGCTCATAAATAACCTGGATTAAAATCGGAAATTTAAAACTTATTTCACACACATTACTCGACGGAGTTTACGGCTTCGGATCGATTTGCCGGCAATCCGGTTTCATCCGGTTTCATCTCGGCCCTATCATATTATTATTGCGTCGTTAGGATATCAGGGCTTAAACATCGAATAACGTGCTTAACGGAGGCTTAGCGGTTCGGTTATGTTTCGAGAGAATATTCGGCTTGAATGGAGTCTTATTGTTTAAAGTAATTCTTCTAATCTGTCCTGTAAAACGAATTGTTTTGGTGTATGAGAACAATCAATTCTGAGTTGTAAGTGATTTTGTTGGATAAAGATATATACGAGTATACGAGCTATGCTCGTATGTTTTAAAGTAACAGCATGTAAATGTCCCACTGATGGTCAAAGGTCTCCTCTCATATTAAAGAGATGTTTAAGGAACTTAATCCACTTTGTTGCTCTGGAGTTCGGAGGATGTACATAATATACGTGTCAGAATTTCTCAAGGCACATGCAGGTTTCATTGCGATGTTTCATTTACCGCAGAGCGCGAGATGAATTTAAAGATTTAGCACTTGAAAACTCAGCGGTGTTAGTCGGTTTGAATCCGCGATAATCGGTTGAGATCGATGTTTTGTTTGTGTATGTTTTAAGTAACGAGATTTAGGAGTAAGTTAAAATTATTTTCATTAAGGGTTTGACCGTATTTAGGTACCTATACATATATAATTTTATTTGATATTTGAACAATTTTGTTGTTGAAAAATCTTTTTGTACAATAATATGATTTACTCCTTTTAATATTGGAACCAATATTATCAGGCAGCCTATAATCTTAGAATAATTATTAGTTGCGATATGAAATTGGCAACAATCATTTAATTCTTACACGAACATAATCTTAATTTGCTTATGACTTATGACACTCGCTGATATGAGTAAGTGTTCGAAGCATCAGGATTTTAAAAATAGCTAACGTACGCGATTCACATCCGCTTATAAAATTTTACCTATACTAATATTATAATGCTGAAGATTTTGTTTGTTTGGTTAAACACGTTAAAATCAGGAACTACTGATTCGAATTGAAAAAATCTTAGTGTGTTATATAGTCTATTTATCGACGAAGGTATAGGATAGAACCTTGTTGTTTGTTGTTGTTAAAGTTACATTTATTAATATCTGAACGTTGAGTTGAGTATGAGAGTGCTTTTGGTGCTCGTGAGCGCTCTCCGGGTGAAGGAGTTTCGCAGAGGTAGACCGACCGTCGGGGCGCTAGGGGCATAATCGATCCCGTGGCGCCCAACTGAGACGATAAGGGCCTCGCTAAGTTTTAGTGAGTAGTCTCGAGCGTCTTTTAGTGTCAGGGGTCCCACATACCCGCCCGT
This sequence comes from Hypolimnas misippus, assembly GCA_037950945.1. Classification (NCBI taxonomy): domain Eukaryota; kingdom Metazoa; phylum Arthropoda; class Insecta; order Lepidoptera; family Nymphalidae; genus Hypolimnas; species Hypolimnas misippus. Next base: position 13,731,715 of record JBBEEQ010000029.1, read on the forward strand.
ATTCTCTAGCGGGATGCATAAATGCATTTCCCGGCGTTAAAAAAGGATAGAACACACGTAAAAAACCAAACGTGATCACTAACAGGTGATAAGTATGCTCGTTTGCCAGCTATTTTTATTTAAAGAAATCGTAAAAATAATGAAAAAAACACTCAGGATTTCATACCAATATGCAAGACAAACCACAATGTACTTTTTAATAGTTTTATTTAACACGCTACGACAAATAGAAGGGGAGCGTCGTTTTTGCAAATACGGAAAAAATGATCCTTTTAAAAATTATCGTTGCGTGTAAATTCCAATATATTTTATAACCAAAGTAATAACTGTATTTGAACGCTGATAAGCAATTCTATGACATGCCACACGGACTTCATTTTGAGAAAATAGCATCTTAAGATTTCCAACCCATTATCTATAAAATTGTTTGAAAACGTTTATTTTCTCTTTTCTACTTAGATAAAAATTATAATTAATTAAAAGCACATTGGTATGATAGAAACGTTTTATGTAATAATATTTTTTTAAATATATTGTTTTATATAGTAAAATATTGAGCACACTTCAATATTCGAAACATTAAATTAAAAAACGTTTCCGTACTTATTTAGCTTAGATGACTTTATCAAGTCTATCTAACATTTTGAATATGTTAAATACGTGACGTATTATCGGAATACATCAATATCTCCGAATTCGATTATGGGTTGACACATTATTGTTTATCAGCATCCATTTATCGTATGACCTTTTTAAAATAAAGTACGTTTACCCCAAGCCTATGTGCAATCGAAAAGTATTCTGTGTCAGTGTGTAGTAGAACCTGGGAACTAAGTTTCAAAGTCCTTGTGTAGGTCCGCCGTATAACTTCCAAAAGAGGCCAATCGAAGAATTTAAGTTGAACGGATAGTTTTCTAGAAACTACCGGCCATTTTTTTCAACCTCCATGCTTTAAACTTTTAGAAGTTCTTTAAATTAAAGGAATTCTTGGCGTGGCTATTACTTTTAGATTTTTAATTAGGCTGAAGTCGTTTACTAAGTCTTTGAATGGAATAAAAAATGTTTAATGAAATTCAGAATAATTGGGAGAAATAAATAAATAAACGCTCCTCTTGGATTTCCTGTTGGATGTCCAGACAAAGAAATAACATGCGACAAACTTGGACTTAAGAACAACTTAGTGACCTAAACATAATTTCGCCGTTTGGATTGATTGAATCCATCGGCAATTTGAGAGTTGTGCATGTGGGCGTTAAGAAATCATTTAAATACAGATTAATAAATATATTTAGTTGCTGTGTATTATGTATACATGTAATTTTAACTGAGGTAAAGCCTAGCTGTACCCAAATAACTATTTAAAATCGTTAAAAAATGGCAGAGTACTGAGGTAGCAAACACAAAAAACATTACGAATTGAGAACATGGAGGATATTTAATTTTTGAAGTCAATTAACAGAAAAAATATTAAATGAAATAGATGAGATTTTATGTCTTAAGTCAGACCAAAGTCACAAAATTTACCAGTAAATTACTCATATTCAAGAATTACACTTATAATTTTTGCTCTCAGACTTTAATAAAGATTTACATAAGTGGTTCGTCATTGCTTTACGCTCGTCCTGTCCTTTTTTTGCCACAGTTTTCGTAAGTACTTAGATTTCCTCTACATTATTAACGAGAGTAAAACTTACAAATGCAATTCTCGTCTTATATTACCTAATATATCTATCAAACCAACAGATTCAGAATATTCATGTGTGTATCTACCAAAGTGACATGAGACTGGTTAGGGCCAGTCTAGCATAAAATCTCGCCTTTGTCTCAGACAGCTCAGTCAAGTGCGTCAGTGCACTAATTAAGAAGGTAATTCTAGGTTACCGACAATGACTAGGTAATCAAGGCAGAGTTGGCTAGATTAATTGCTCCTCTGCAACTACTCCACGTGATGATCTCGAATTGTTATAATTAATGGTTATTAGTACGTGATAAGGGAATGTATCTATTGTTGAAGTGAGTTGGTGAGTGAGTTGGTACTTGAGAGTTGAGACTTAATGTTAACAAATGTCACCTTAGTTTACCCGTGACCACGAACACTGCAAAGTGCTCGTAACGTCGGGATGATAAAAATAGTTAATATACGCGATTTAAATCCGTTTAAGATAGTCTTATTTCAATAACAAAATCTTTCAAATAAGATCAGCAGTTTCAGAGAATATCCCCTACATACAAACTTACAAACACATTTTATCTTTTTATAATATTAGTATATAAATTAATTAATCTGAATATTAATTCTTGTAGAAGAAAATCATACAAAAGAATAAATATTTGAAAATTTTCAAGCCTAATGTTCACGCTAGTCAAGTGTTTGTGTTCCATTTGACTCCCGAGTATCAGACACTTGAGTTTCATAACACGAGATCGTTTTGTGAAGATAAATACTTCTTTTTTGTTTATTTCTTATTTATTTTCTTGAAAACGAAATGGTCCATTCGTGATCCAAGTGGATCTTAATTGAGTTTCAAGTCTATACTAATATTATTAAGAGGTAAAATTTGTTTGGTAATTTCTATGTAGGGTGATAATCTATGAAACTACGGATCTGATTCAAAAAAATATTCGTGCATTATATATGATACCCCGTTAATTGAGGAAACTTTATAGGTTGCATTACATCACGTTACGATTCACAGAAGCAAAACAGTAATTATAAAGGGTTGCTTATAAATAATAATGTGTCAACCCAGAAAAAGTCAAATTCGGATATCGGATTCGGATTCGGACTCGGGATTGATGTATTCTTATAATGCGTAACGTATTTAATATTATTCAATGATTTTTGAACAATCTCAACCAAATAGGTAAGAAGAAAAGTTTCTTAATTAAATGTTTTTAATATTAAATTGTGTTTCATATTTCATATATCTTATGTACTTATTTGAAAAACTTATCATGAGATAAGACTTTTATCAAAAAAAAAATCATTGATATACATATGTATCTTCAAACACATTTATTAATAATAGGCTTGACACCTTTAGGCGCACATTTTCTCAAAATCAAGTCCGTGTGGTTTGACACAATATTGCTTATCGACGTCCAAATGTGAGTGAAATCGCGAAGAGTTGCTCGTATCAATATTGTAAAGCGGTGAAATTTGTTTATAAGTTTGTATGTATGGAGGTAATCTCTGAAGTACTGATCCGATTCGATAAATTCTTTTAACACTGGATATCCCGTTTATTGCGGAAGGCTTAATTAAATAGAAAATAATAGAGGTTTTCGGTCTCTTTAATGAATTATTTTTTAATATTAAATATCAATATAATTAAAAACATACAATTATCTTGATAATACGATTTAAAAAATATCGTACGACATATCGTATGCTGTAAAGTACTTAGCAATATCGATAACTACTAGCGAGACGACACAATATACCAAGCAATAACGTTTATAAAACAAAACACGATATCGTACGACTTATCTTACGTATTAAGGTGTTTTATTTGCCGTTCAGATTGAGTGCGTACATTGTAAGCAATACGTGCCAGCTGAGCATCCGAACTTTACTTAAGATCGATGCTTCTTCAATTTCACGCGGTATTTACTTTCACTGAATACCACCGTGACGCGTTTGCACGGACGAGCTACTTGAACGAGTCGTCACAAAGATAAAAAAAATTTAAAAAGCGATAGATTCGTTTCATTTCCTTAAGGCGAAGTAAAACAAATTAGTTTCGTAAATACAAATGATATGACTTAATCAAATTTAGTTTCAAGGTTGTATTTATTATTGTAGCATTAAATAATGTATTTATGCTATCGATATCGTAATTTGTAACCATTCGAAGCCCATATTTTTTTACATGTATAACACTGTCTTATGGTCGCATTAAGATCCGTTAAGCAATTACAATGAGAATTTTTTCTGAGCGCTATAATATCCCTATATTATAGCGCTCAGAAAAAAATCTTCAAGCTTTGAGTATATAGATACCTTTAAAGGCCAATATCGCATCTGCAATTTCTCTGATTGCAGATGTCCATGGGTGACAGTAACCGTTTAATGTCAGGTTGAACTACGTGTTCATTTACTCCATTTTTTATAAAAATGGAAGGAAGTAACAAAATAATAATAAATAAAACATCATCCTAAAACTCAATCCAAACGGATTTAATTCAACGCCGCGCTCTGGATCAGTTTGTACCAATCAAAATGAGACCTAATTTTGGCAATCGAGAGATGTCGAGAGAACAATTCAAAACATTCCTGAAACCACGCTACAATTAACCTTAATTTACATTTACACGTGTGGATTAAGACGGAATTGAACTACGTGTTTTGGTAACCTTGGAAATACTAGCGTCTACTAATAAATAAACTGTATCAAGTTTCTTGCCGGTTCTTCTCGGAATGTATTCCGAACCGGTGGAAGCTTTATATTAGAAAGTGATTTGTAGATTGATTCTAAATTGCTTTATAATGCTATTTGAATCGTAGTGTAATATAGTATTTTGATTTATTTTTGAGATTCATAAACTACATGAACTTTATAAATTTTCTGTTTTTCATACAGTTAGTTCACATACCTTCGTTTGCAAGTTTTACAAAAATGTTTCACATGTGTCTCGTTATTTCGTTTTGTTTGTTTGTTAAATTTTCACGTCTCAACTATTTAACCAGTCATAATGAAAATTTGTACTCATTGTATCAGGTGTTAATAGGGATAAAGAGAAAGTTTCATTAAGAAAAAATTACGAGTCCCGAGGGACTAACCTTTAGGCGTTCGTCCGCCATAACAACACCTACATTAAAACCAGCGTATGCAAAAGTAGTAAGCAATATTTGTATTGAATTTTACTTCTGTATAAAATGCAGTATTTATTATTAAAAAAAAATACAACGTCGTCTATTTATCTACTCTTCTATAATGTCACAGACATAAGCTTTAAACTTAAAATAATATCTTACGACGGAAGACAATAAACACAAGTTGATATCCATAAAGTCAAAGTTAAAGTCAAGTAAAGTATAAAATCACGGGATGTTAAGTCATCAAATCCCATGAACATTTGCAGCACTAGAGAAGCCACAAATGAGTTGCCAGATTTCATTTCAACAGATGGGTTCCTAGCTTTCCCACTTATGAAAGGAAACGCATTTCGATTAGCTACTACACGCCCTGTAAGTATTTGGTGTGACAAATCAAAATACCATAGTAAATTAATATTAATACTGTTCAGCAATTACCGGTCAAGTTAATAGAAGCATGTTAAAAATGTATAAACAGGGCACAGCAGATCCTCTGCTTTCCCTACAAGAAAAACATAGTTTCCTTTGTTTCATGTCGATCTTTTCAGGTTCGTTGGTCGCGCAGGTTCCTCCAATTGATTTCTTGTACCAAAATACCGTCCTCTGTGTTACTTCTGCCAAAACAGCCTGGTTCTTGGTATCGGCCAATGATATTTTTAACCCCCGATCAAAAAAGAGTGTTATGAGTTTGACGTGCGTAACTCTGTGGCTGTCTGTAGCATCGTAGCTCGTTAAGAAATGGACAGATTTTGATACGGTTTTTATGTTTGGACGCTGATATAATGAGATGATTCTTAGCTATAGTTTATGAAGTCTGTTCTGTTCTTTCTGTATAAAGGTTATTAGCTTTATTTTGGTTGTTGGAACGATCTGAGGAACTTCTATTTAATCGAAATTTACTATGATAAACTTCAATGATTCTGAAATAATAAAGTTACATAATCGTGACCTAATGCTACAGCATCATCTTAAGCCAGCAAGATACACGGGGAGATGATGATGATGATGGGGAGGAATTCTCCCCAACTTACAGCAGAAGTATTAGGGTTGAAGTAGTTTAGATAAACAAATGTCTTAGAATTTTTAATTTTTAATTATGTTTTTATAACTATGGGTACATAATCGTTGCTTGGTTGCTAGGCAACGTCTTCAAAGTCAAAGTGAATGGGTGACCAAATTTATGAGCTTAAATATATTTATCGTCGTTTCGCTTCTGTGATTATAACACTATTATTACAAATGGATGTTGATAAGCAATAATGTGTCAACCCACAAAATGTCGAATTTGGAGATAGTGATGTATTCTGATAATGTGACATGTTTTTACCATTATTCAAATAATTCAAGTCATCTAAATTAAATAATTACGGATAAAAGCTTCTTAATTTAATGTTTCGAAAATTAAAGTGACCTCAATATTTTGAAATATGCAAAACTTATTATTATACCAATCTGCTTTTAATTCCAAAGTAAACCAATTTTGATGAATTGGATGCTGATAAGCAATAATGTGTTAATCCACAAAAAGTAAAATTCGGAGATATTGATGTATTTTGATACTGCATTACCTATTCAACATTATTAAAAAAAATCAAGCAATATAAACTAAATACATACGGAAAAAAGTCTCTTAATAATTGTTTCGTATTTCAAGTGCGTTCCGTATTTTGCAATTTATATAATAATCTGAAAAATTTGAAAAACTTTTTATCCGATAATATATTAAATATATCAATCTAGTTTTAATTAATTATACCTTTTACAAAAAAGGAAAGGAAAAATGGATATAAACTTCATTAAACAAATTAAGTAAGAATAGGTTTGACATCTTTAGACGCCATTTTCTCAAAATGAAGTCCGTATGGGTTAACACATTATTGCTTATCAGCGTCCAATTTTGCAATAGAGATAGATTGGACCGTGGAGAAGGATAAAGACCACTTTAACGACACAAATAAAATAGAAGGAGGAGAAATAGGGATAAGGGTCTACGCATACAAAGTCACAGGGAATAACTCGTCAATCTATACTTAAAATATTGTAATATTTTTGAAAAATTTAAAACATTAATTAATTTGAAATTATCTCCCTTAATTGCTTTTTGTTAAGCTATATGTCTATCATTATGTCAGTTAGTGTTAGAATTTAATTAATTGTTACTCGTTCTAGACGAATTCTACAAGTTTAGTTAAATTAATAGTAATATAATGGAATTAGGTGGATAATTGTTGGAAACTTGCGCTCCAAAATGCGACAGTTTGAGTCGTTTCTTTTGTATTAACTACTTTAAGTGTAAAAATGATGCATATTTGAATAGAGGTTAAAATTATTTTTGATTAATAATTTGGTCCACTTTTAATATAACATTTAAACTTAATATAATAAAGAAAGACGATTTTATAAGTGTATAGTAAAGTCCAGAACTACTGAACATATTTTGATAATTTTAGTACCATTTCAAAGGTATATTTTATATGCGTATTATTTTGAAATAAACTATACATTTGGACGCTGATAAGCAATAGTGTGTCAAGCCACACGGACTTGATTTTTAGAAAATGGTGTCCAAAGATGTCAAACCTATTCTTAACAATATGTTTGAAGAAGTACATTTATATTCATTTTTTCTTTTCTTTTTTGATAAAAGGTATCATGATTAAAAAGTAGATTGATATATTTAATATATTATCGAACAAACAGTTTTTCAAATGTTTAAGATTATTGTATAAATTGCAAAATATGGAACCTACTAGGAAATGGAAACAATTAATTAAAAGACTTTTTCTGTACTTAGACTTGATTTTTTTTAATATCTAATGTTAAATAGATGAAGCAGTATTAAAACATATCAATATTTCTGAATTTGACTTTTTGTGGGATAGATGACTTGATTCATTTGAATAATGTTAAAAACATGTCACATTATCAGAATACATCACTATCTTCCAATTCGACTTTTTGTGGGATGACACATTATTGCTTATCAGCATTCATTTAAAAATGTTAGCTGGTGATAAAATAAGTTTTGATATATGTATGAATAGTGGTAATGTATGTGCCGTGAGTTTGCGGAGGTCAGATGGAAATCGCTCTGTCTAAAAATCAGTACCCTGTCCACGGCAGCACCAGATCAGGACTGGAATAATAAGCAGACTGGCAAAAATCTGAAAAAATTCTAGGAAAAAGCAAATATTTATACGAGTCATAAACTTTCAGTTCAAAAGTTAGTAAACTAAGTAATTACATTAACTAAACTGACTATTAGCAATTCAATTTGCTAAGAAAACGATTAACTTTTAACCTAAAATCAGCATCTATTAAAACAGATGAATAAGAAAAAAAGGGTTCCTTATTTCATTACAAGTTCTGTAGAATAGAGATTATTTTGTATTTTACAAAATAATAGTCTTAATGGAGTTTTCCCTAAACGATTCGCGTCTAACACTGTCCCAAGATATCTAATAATGGAATAACAGGCGCATTTTATACATTAAATAAATTAGATTCATTTTCATGTTCCCACCCAATCTTCTAATTCAAATAAAGGATAAATTTGGTTGTCCGTTGCGCCTGTAAACAATACAGAAGAGAAAGTTTATAGAAATGCCATATTCTGTGCCTTTTCTTAATGTTTGTTACCTCATAATTCCATTATTTATTATGTTAGATTGGTGCTATGAATTTTAATTAAAATCGTTTCAGCCGCTTTGTTTTAAAATCAAAGTAACTGAAATAATTATGTTAAAACATAAACGAGTAAGTTCTACAATACAAGAAGAAGAAAGATTTAATTTAAATAATATTAAGAGCCATACGCGGCTTTGTCTGAATATGAACAAAAATTTTCCGACATACATGATCGTTATAAATTAGCCAATTAACTCAATATGTTTACGTTAGTTTAAACTAACTTAACAGCCATTGTATTAATATGATTTATAAGCTTTATTACTGTAAAGTTTAATCAAAAACTGCTCAGTTATTTTTGTGTAAAGGAAACAACCATCAATCCAACATTCCTACAAATTTCCGCGTTATGACAGCAAGATTTTCATGGATATTTTAGTAACTCTCTGTTCTAAGGTGACATTGGTGAGTTTAAGTAATTAAATCTATCGATTGAAAAGGGTGGAAGTTGAGTTACCTTCGTCCGCGGATAACCGCCGACACTAATGTAACGTGTAACATGCAAATCGATAAACAATAAAGGTGTTGCTAGTAAGTAGAATTTGTCTTTTAATGGACGAAGAGTATCTTTACAACATTCGATACGATATCGCAACCCTGTATTGAAACGATATCTGTTCAATTCAATTTAATTCTTTGGTTAATGACAAAAATATCTGTTATCTGTCTACATGGATACTGATAAGCAATAATGTGTCAACACACAGTAAGTCAAATTCTGAGACATTGATATAGGTATTCTGATAATGCGTCCTATATATAACATTATTCAAAATCTTTTAAAGCCCTCCAAACTAAATTAGTACAGAAAAAGTTTCCGCATTTAATGTTTCGAAATTGAAGTGCGCTATATATTTTGTAATATGCAAGATATTTTGAAAAACTTATTACTTGATGAAGCTTTTTATTATAGAAATCTGTTTTTAATCCATTATATATTTTATCAAAATAGAAGAAAATATATGGAGATAAAATTATTCAAACAAATTTATTAGGAGTAGGTTGATTGACGTATTCTGATAATGTGTCATGTATATATTTAAAAAAAATTCAAGATATCTGAACTGAATGTTTCGAATATTGAAGTGTGCTTATTATACATATTACAGTGTGCAATACATTGCGATATGTAATAATCTAATTTATTTGAAAAACTTATTATAAGAATAAACGTTTTATTGTATCAATCTCCTTTTAATAATTATACCTTTTATAAAAATAAAATGAGAAATAAATCTATACGTCTTCAAACAAATTTATTTAAAATAGGTTTGACTTGAATCAGTGTATCTTGACATAGTATTGGTTATCAGCGTTCAAATAATTCCTTAATAAAACAGGTATCTGTGTCGATAAGCGCCTTTCTGCGCGGTTACGTTCAGAACGATCGATTTATTTTATGTAAAATAAATAAATAAGTAGTCTCTTGAGGATACTTGAAGAATTGGTTTTCGATCGTTAATTCTCGTATCGAATGCACGTAAAAATGTTCTCACGCATATATAACGTTTGGTAACGCTTTCACGAATATTTTTCAAATATATTTATTTACATGATATATTTCTAACGAGATTTTTGTAAGTAAATAATCGTATTATACGACGATGTTTGCGTGAAACAAACAAAGCTTTAAAAGAGCCATTCACGTTATGACCGACAAACGTCAATCAACAAATTCAAAAACTTGGACTGGATTCACTCATTTTACTTATATCACTCACTTGTTACCTCTGTTTGCAATTGCAAGTTATTATTGTAAAATGTACCTGCACAAAATGTGCAATGCCGTGTTAATCAAGCCTTAGTATAAGTTTATGCAAACGCTATAGTAGCATCAAATGTTAATACAAAGAAATAAATTTAGAAAAAGACATACTTTAAATTTTATTTTCTTTTTTGTTCGTTTGGAGCGCTGCTGTACAGCGCAGATGTACAAGGTAATTTTCTTGTCAAAGATCGCTATCTAAGTATGAAAAATTGTGACAGATGTATTCTTTCTCCTCATAGCAAGAAAAGACCTTTGCTCAGCAGTATTTTAGTGTTTGACAATAACCCCGCTGGTGTTTTGTTGAAAATTTTGAGTATAGTAAATTGCTTATAAATTTAAAAAATACATAGGTTACTTTATATTAACATACCAATCCGGCGAAGCTGTGGGCGGTGGCTAGCACCTATTTATATAAATAACTAAGAGTAAAAAAAACAGACTTCAAACGCAAAATACAATTACGTTTTTACAACAGTTATTTTGACTTAAAAACCGAACTACTGAACCGATTTAGATAAAAATTCGACTAGAATAAACCTGAAAGAACACCATTTCGAATACAAAAATAAATTTAAAAGACGATTAAGTTATCATGGATTTCTGAAGTAACAAACATTATAAAAACACGCGCTACGTAGTAAGAATCTTTTCCTTCTTGAAGTTTGTTAAAAATCATAAGCATAAATATTAGTCCAATAAAGTCGTAACGTGAATGGTACAGCTTATTCAGTTTACAAAGACGATGCTTGACGTATCGCGATGAAATCTGTACTTCTTATTTTGATTTCGTTTGAAGGGAGGAATATTTTTAATTAAATAATGAAAGATAAATCTACAAGACTATTAGCGGTAAAACCTTTTTTGTACATCTTTTTTGCGGTTTTTTCATTTCATTACAATTTATAAATCTTGTGTTGACTTGTAACTATGTTTGTGTGAACATCGTAATATTTTCTTATTAGAATAAAAACTGTGTAAATGTTCCTGTACATTTTTATTTACTCAAAGTATACGTAATACTAGTAAGTATTTAATTTTTTATTATTGGTTTAATTTATGTGTTATGTGAATTAAGATATGTTTTTAAAAATAAAATAAACAAATTATCATAGATTTAATTTATTAATTTATTTTCAAGTGTTTACTCTTCAAAAGGGGTCTTCAAAAGATATATCGTCGGGGATATTTCAAAACCGCGTATGTAACTTTTCCTATAAAGTTTAAATTTGAATCAAATACTAAATCACAGTTTTTAGTTCGTCATGGATTTTGTGGTTCGTATGTTCCTAAATTAGTGGGGAACTGCTTGATTGATTTGGTTAATTATAGTTATGTACAGGGCGTGGACTCGGCATGTGTTGGAAATTTTATCAGCGTTAGCAGAATCGATATTTAAAAGAAAAAGATACAAATAATATTTATCTTAATTAAAAAAATAAATACATTCAAACGTTGGATTTTGTAGGTTCGTAGATTGTGTAGACATTATTTATAAAAAAAAATAGTTCAGTTTTTTTTTAAATATCCATTCTGGTAACACTGGTAAAATGTCCAACAAATGTCCAGTTGACACCCTGTACATATATAGGTATACTCTCCCATTGGTTTCATAATTTTTTTCATCCGAATCAGTTAAGTAGATTTTAAAATCAAAATAGGTACATATGTAATCCACGTCAACGAATTTACATATTTAATTCTTGAAGTCAATTCATTCTTTTTTAAGTCTTATAAAAAAAGACTTTGAAAATGAGCGGTCAAATCATTTTAGTTTCTCTCTAGAACCACACCAATAACTTAATTTAAAACGATAACCGAGAAGCAAACAATGGAGTTTCGTGAAATTTGTTCATTGAGTTAAAACGCAAATTCGCTGAGTTGTAAACTTAATTACAACGTTTCTAACGCTCTCTGTAAATACTTGAGGGATTACTTCTTATTAAATATTTTGGAAACTCATAAAGGGGTCAGGGTTTTGCTGAGAGTTTTATGTGAATTTACTCTTATCGATTATGTCTTCAATCGTTATACTGTGGCCTGATGTAGTTCACTGACTGGACAACTAAAATAGAAGTCGACTAAGGCCTTCATCATTGACCAGCACAGCATCACATTTCACAGAAGATCCTCATAAATTATCTAATATTTTGTATATTTTAAAATGTCGCGATTTATAATATTCATATTTTAAATAACAGGTCTTATTGCTGTAACTAATCTCAAAAGTTTCGACGAAGTTTAATACATATTAATTCAATTCAATTCTTTGGTTTATGGCTTTTAATTAATAGTAATGTTGTATTAATAGTAATATTGTGAGGGTAGGCTAAAAAACTTGCGCACTCGCCAATGGAGGGCGCGCTGTACATCTGTCAGCTTGTGACCACGACGGATATAGGTATCTTATACAGTTGAGTTTCTCCTTCCTGTCTTATTGTTGTTTTAGGCTGGTAACGCATTTGTGTCTACTTTTGGTGTAGTTCAAATACTAATTATATCACGAGGTAAAATTTATTTGTATGTAGTTGGTAACTCTTATTACTACTGATCCGATTTGTTTTGTTGTATAACCTGTTTATTCAGCAAGATTATAGGCTATATCACATCACGCCACAACTCACAGGAGCGAAGCAGTAACCATGAACGCGAATGAAACCGCGAAGGACAGACTAGTTATTTATATAAAAAAAAAACTATTCTTACATTTTTTTTCAAGAGTCGATAAAATATGATGATCAATTATGTAATATGATTGATAAGTAAATGATTCGATTGGTCATTTAGATTTTTTGTAGACTTATTTATATGTTTATACGTTTTGTTAAAAGAGAGCGATCGCATCTATAAATGTCAATAAACTGCCTTGAATAACAAAGAAATAAGAAGTAAGTCTTTATATAAGCCATATTGGATTATCCATCGTTATGTTTCACACTACAATTATACAATACACGCACACATAAGAAAAAAATTAATCCAATTTAATTAGTTTCCAATAAATAGTTTATTAGCTTCTTTATAACGTTAATAATAAATAAGTACACCTAATAAGATTCAGGAATATCCTTGACATAAGTACATAAAAAATGTTTTTTCTTCTAAATTTACGACAGAATAACAAGAATTTCATCGAAGATAAGAATTTATTGCTATCGTATAAAAGAGAAAATTTTCATTAAAGATGAATTTATGAATCAATTTCACGGAGGCCAAAGGAATTCATAACAAAAATCCAATCAGTAAGCGATGGCAGTGACATAAAGTAAACGGCAGCGAGGCCAAGTAGCCAAGCCGATTAAACCATTAATTGAACTATCTGTACGACTCGTGGATTCCCATATTTAATAAAGACAATATATCAATAATTAATTCATGCTCGAATGACAACGGTTACAACCAGAAGATCTAAAAAAATTTAGTACTAAAACTACGTAATAGTGTAAAAATTCGCGACTTTAAACATGTTTTGTGTTTATCAACGATGTAACAGCGAGGCCAAGTAGCCAAGCCGATTAAGCCGTTTATTAAACTCATGCGACTCGTGGCTTCTTTTATTTAATAATGACATGTATTTTACATTCTGTGATTATCTGGCTGTCATAACGAATCAAACGACGTACTATTTATCAAAATCGACCACAGAGGGTGTGTGAGGGTGAGTGCCACAGAGGTACAAAACCACATACATACATACATAAACTGATAAACACTCCCTTGCGTCACGCAGTCGGATAAAATGATAATGTTTACTCACGCATTAACGCTTTAAACATTCGCATCATGAAACATATTTTGTATTGATTAAAGAGGTAAATGGCAGCGAGGCTAAATAGCCAAGCCGATTTAGCCATTCATTGAACTAACAGTGTAACTCTTGGATATTCATATTTAATAACGACACTATATCAATAATTAGTTTATGCTCGAATTACAACGATAACAGCTGGCAGATCTAAAAAATATCAACTGACAAACAGCGCATCGCTAAATAATAGCATAAAATAGTAAAAACCCAAAGATTGCTTGGAAGAAATGGCTAATAAGCCATAAGGCCGCCTTTTGTTTCACCACAATTTTTTTTTAGTTTTAAGCACTAACTCTGAACCTATGCATATAAATTGTGTGCAATAATGTGTTAAAATAAATAAATAAATTCTCACGGTATCACATTTTATTTACCAAAGATAAACCTCAACGAAGCAAAGTAACTAAGCCGATTAAATTAATTGAAGTATTAGCTGCATCTGAATTCGTATTTTTAACGACAATTAAATAATAATAAATAATTGGTTTAAGCTCTTGATTTCTTCCGTGTTCGATCTATCAAAGATTGAAACGTCAGCGACGCCAAGTGGCTAGGTTGATTAATTAATCAATTAGTTAAGTATCAGATGCGATTTGTGGTTTTATTTATATTTTTTATAATTACTGAATAATTTAGATCCGTATCTACTAGTTTTATCAATTATACTTATTAATAATTTTACCTCTAATATCTTTGTTAGATTTTCTTTCTTCATATTATATAATAATATAGTATAACTTCTTAGAAAATTAGTTATCCAAGAGTAACGGTCTCACTATATTCATATCAATATAAAAGTAATTTCATTTATAATAAAGTAATTCATTTATTCATATACTTAATAAAAATCATATTTTGGTAACTTTAAATATTGTTATTTGAGCGCATTGATATTTTACAATTATAGTTATGTCACGTTCATACTATTTGACGTTAAAAATATTTACCCATTTCTAGCTTTTTCAAGCTCGTCGTTGACATGTTGACGCTGCTAGGCAACGCCATCCAAAGTGGTCGACATTCGTGGTATAATATAATTGTTTGTTACTAAAACCAAAGAGGAAGCTTGTTTTTATACTTGACTGCGTGACGAAAGGCAGATAATGTGTTTATCAGTCTGTATATAATAACACGTCCTTTGATTCATGATGACAGCGCAAATGTCACAGAAACCATAAAATAAATTTGAATAAATTAAAATGGCTGGTTTTGGACGTCATAAACTGAAAAATAAGAAAATGAAAATCGATGAACTCTGTCAAGTAGGATCGTTGAATAGGTATTTTGAATTATTTTTAGTTTTCTCATATTGTTATTCAATGAGAATTACATTTTATTATCTATAACGATTTAAAGTTGGTTAGTAACGACTCTCACTTATTGGTTTTTAGACAGAACTGATATTGATACGGTACTGCTGACTGCAGCAACCCTGTTATGCAGCCGGATTTTTGATTTTTTAAATTAATGAAACTTGTTTAATATTTTCAAAGGTCAATATTTTTCTTCGCATTTCATCATAGCGAAATATTCATAAACGTATTGTATCTTATTAGGTAGAAACGACATCAAAGAGATCAGCAGTAAAATTTAATTTGTCTTATTTCGTCCATTTTCTTGCTTCTTCAAAGAGTTTTAAGACTCACTCTTAACATAAACTTGTTACTGATTAATTGAAAAACAGCTGAAGCTTCAAGTTACGCGTGTACACTACCGTCGTGTTTGCTACACTGATTTGAATCTTACATGAATGAAATAAAGACTATACTTCGTTTTGGTTATATTAAAACTTTAGAAAAACTTCGTTCGAAGCGTACCTTGTAAAATCTATTGAATGAAAGCAATTGTTTCTTCTGTTACTTGTAAACTTTACGATGAAAATTGTTTTAATTTAGAAACCGAAGAGAATGACCGTTATTTACATAGCACTAGTTTTTGCTTTGAGCTCTACCTGCGTGGTTATTAGTTAAAGCAGAAACACACTCTTAAACATTGAAAATTAAAATATAAAAAGTGAGTTTAAAACAATTCCAATTTTATTTCATTTTGTTAGAATTTGATTTTACAATATATATTTTGTGCAATTTTATATGGTGCAAGCTATTTAAAATACGGTTGTTCCATTAACGTGTAATAGACAAAGAAAATTAGATTACAATTGAATTTATAATACTATATTATTATTACTTACTATACAGGATGATTTATGGCAATGGGTCGGTAGGGAGAAATCTAACACTATGAAAAAGAACGTTATTTAATATTCTGAGCTGTGTATTCATTTTATGCATATATGGACGCTGATAATCAATACTGTGTCAAGTCACACGGACTTCATTTTAAGAAAATGGCATCTAAAGATGTCAAACCCTTACTTAATCAATTTGTTTAAAGACGTACATATATATCCATCTTTTCTTTTCTATTCTGATAAAAGTTATAATAAATGATAAGTAGATTGATATATTAAATGTGTTATCTAATAATAAGTTTTTTATATATTTAAGATTATTGTATAAATTGCAAAATATGGAACGCACTTTAAATTGGAGACATTAAATTAAGAAACTGTTTCCGCACTTATTTAGTTTAGATAACTTGGAATTATATGTCATAATGTTAAATAGGTAACACATTATCAAAATACGTCAATATCTCCGAATGTGACTTTTTTGTGGGTTGACACATTATTGCTTAACAACATCCACATATAAATCCTCTTTTGCTTAGCTTCGTAATCAGTGACATGATTCCTTTCAACAATTTTCTCATAGTATCAGATTACTTCACACTGTTTCCATACTGACGAATCTTCATGAATCATCCTGTATAGAAGCTATTATTATATAAAACTATATTGACACGATTCTATTCAATATTCAATCAGAGATATAGTTCATTTGTTAATGGCTTCTCATATTTGAGACGTTTCTTAAAATTCAGTACACACACGCACACAGGCTTTGTATTTCATACATTAATAAATAAACTACAAACTACTACTGTATATAAGGCAAGAATAAGATTTATAAGTTTTGCTCTCAGACTTATATAAAGATTTACATAAGTTATTTCACCTGTTTGACCTGAATGAATTTACTGTCAGTGCCTAATTTTGTACATTTACAGTTTTCGTAACTACTTACGAAGTATCTGTTGCTAGGTTACAAAGTTGTTTTGTATTGCTCTCACCTAATAGTTTAACACGTTAAAAATTACGACAAAATTTCTAGTTTTTCAGATTAGCTCGTTCAAATGACAAACTCTTTAGCCCCATTTTACGTTAATCGTAATATGGTCGTATGTAATAATAGGTTTTTACGGTGCATGACTTTAAAAATAGTTATGTGTCCTTAAATTGTAGTGTATAGTTTTTGAAATGTTTGTTACTCTACAAACTCTTCATTATTTAAGCGATTTTTTATTTTATTTTTTGTAAGAGTGTTCTTTGAGATTGCTTCCATAGAATTTTGATCAAAATCGGTTTAATAGCTTAGTTATAAAAGAAGTTACGTACTTTGTATTTGAAGTCGGTTTCTTTATTTTTTTAAAGTTTATTTTTCATTAAGCATGGATTAGCACTGTTGCATATGGTCGATTGCCATGAGCCACGTCATAACTACCTCTTACGTAATCATCATATGAATGATTTCAGCATTTAGCGTCGCAAGTCGTGTCAGATATCAGATTCTTGTTGGATACCCATAAGTATGATTCTGACTGAGTGTGACACGCGAGAGTATCTTTGTGCTAACCAGTCAATCGGCGAGTTTGTCAAAGTTGGAAAAGGGTACAGATTTTAGTATAAACGTTTATTTATCTATATTTGTAACATATTGAATTCCGTGGTCTATTGTATAATGTAACCTATCGAATTTCTTGCCGGTTTTTCTCGGTAGAATCTACAAACGGTGGTAGCTCCTTATTAGTGTAATAATTATAATATTATCGTTACATTTTTATGTATTGACGATTCAAATGTGCTCGTGAGAGCTTATTTGAATAAATTAAATTTTGATTTTGATTTTTGAAGATGCGGCATCTATGTCGAAATTAGGCAATATAGATTCGTGAATGTTCGAAATCGGTAACGATAATTTTTTTTTAACTCTATTTTCTTGAATTTTTACAAAAAAGAAAAAACATATGCTCTCTTTAAATTATAATTACGTAGTACTTATATTTTTATAGTATCTATTTTCCAGTTTAAACTGATACTTAATGAAGATCCAATTTACAACTTATATTTAAGTAAGTTCGAATCTCTTTCTTCAGAACTTCTCTCATTCGCTTCAAACTTTTTAATTGCAATCTTCTCAATTGTATATAAAATCAATGACTTTAATAAAACTATCTGATCTGGTTTTAAATCAGGTTTGCTGTTTGAAGTATTGTGTTCTTGATCGAAATTATATTTTATTAAGACGAAGATGTTTAGATAGACATAGTAAAAAGTAAAGTTACAGACTGTAAATGTCCCACTGTTGGGCCAAGGCCTCCTCTCCTATAAGGAGAAAGTTTAGTGCTTAATCCACCACGCTGCTCCGTTTTGGGTCGGTGGATATACGAGAACATGTGTCAAAATTACTCCCGGTACACGTACATAGGTCTCAAGATTTTCCTTCACCGACAAACTCGAGATGAACTTAAACAGAAATTTAGTACTTGAAAACTCAGCGCTGCTAGCCGGGGTTTGAACTTGCGATCGACGGTTAAGATCAACGTGGTTTAACCACTAATCTAAATCTAAAATAAAAAAAAAATCTATAACCAATGGACCTGTAACTTGACGATTCAAAAGTGCTGTAAAAAGCCTATTTGAATAAAGTATATTTTGAATTTGAATTTGAATTTAAATTTGAACTAAGCCATCTCGGCTCTTATAGATAGACATACAAATAATTATATTCATACTTTGCTGTTAGTTAGTATAGCAAGATTAAAGTGTGATTGTCTAAGCACTTCTTACGCGAGATTTACACTTATAAGTTTTGCTCTCAGACTTTCATAAAGATTTTCATAAGTTATTTGTCATTGTTTTGAAGGAATTTACTATCTGCACCATATTTTTGGTATACACAGCTTTGAAATTACATACAATGTATCTGATACTAGGTTACAGAATTATTTTACATCATTTACGAGAATAAAACTTACAAATTCTCGTGCTTGACAAGCAAGTGCTTATTACAAGTTCCATCCTTACTCATTTAAGAAATCATGATCAACGAGACCACTCTAAAATTGAAATACAACAAGCCTTTCAACCGAATCGATCCAAATCAAAAACCAAAAAATATTAAGCGGTAATTTTTCACCATTAACTTTTAAGTAGCGTCAAATAAAATTTTCCCGTCGCATTTCGAAAAGGATTTTCGATCACAGCTCCGCTAAATCTCAGCCGGTGATTGAGTTTCTTTATCTCAAGCCGTTCCAATAACGCCATTACGCTACCCTTTGATGCTTACGCGGCGACTTCTTCGGGTTTTATTGAAGGATCGATTGGGAATGAAACTTTAATCAACTTTCCATAGCGAAGTGGCTAGCGGGAAATGTTATAAATGTATTACTTAACGGTAGGATAGGTATTCTTCTTATAATGAAATCCTTGAATAAAATAGCTTTTTATTTTAAGACAGACCACCAAATGATGTGGTATTGATGAAATTACTAATGAGGAAAATTTTGTTGGAAGATATTTGTATATTACACGTCTGATTATCTTCATGTACAAAAGAAACCTTATATGGATGCTGATAAGCAATAATGTGTCAACCCACAAAAAGTCAAATTTAGAGATATTGAAGTATTATGATAATGCATTTCATATTTAATATTATACAAAAAATTTTCTAGTCATTTCAACTAAATAAGTACGGAAAATAGTTTCTAAACCAAATGTTTAGAATATTGAAGTGAGTGCCATATTTTGTGTTATGCAATAATTTCATATATTTGAAAAACTTATTATTAGATAAAAATCCTTACTGGCCTATATACTATTAATTAATTATACTTTTTATCAAAATAGAAAAGAAAAGATGGATATATGCTTCTTCAAACAGATGTGTTAAGAATATGTTCGAAATCTTTAGACGCCATTTTCTCAAAATGAAGTCCGTGTGGCTTGACACAGTATTGCATATCAGCATCCATATATGAGTCATGTTTTTTTATTGATGTACAATGAAGAAAAAATAAACAAATAAAAATAATTAAAAGTATAGTATATCTATAGTATAGTCTAAGAGTTAAGATAATTTAGTTATTAAAAAACTTTTACTTTAAGTTGATTTTTGATTATCCTTACGTACTGATTTTCATTATTTCCACTAGGAGCTTTGATTCGTAATAATTACTTTTTTTCCGATAGATAAATATTAATAAAGTTTATTAAAAAATATGGTGTAAAAATTTAAATTTTGTACATATATATACAAAATATATATAGTGACGAAAAGCAAAATAATATGTTTTTATTTTACCCTGTTATTTGATATCCTTGTCCAATTTTTTTTTTCTTGGCTGTGTGCTAAATACAGGGTCTTCAAAAATTAATTGCATCCTCGAGAAATATTTACTTATTTAGATTATTAAGAAATAAAGAAAGAGGTTCTATGTTCTGTGCCCAAGTTTGTATTTTAATATTAGTTTTTAAGTAAAACAAAAATGCAAACAAGTTTTTAATAAGCTTCATCACACTAATAAAGTTCGTAGC
The DNA here is from genome assembly GCA_037950945.1 of Hypolimnas misippus. Classification (NCBI taxonomy): domain Eukaryota; kingdom Metazoa; phylum Arthropoda; class Insecta; order Lepidoptera; family Nymphalidae; genus Hypolimnas; species Hypolimnas misippus. The sequence goes on from JBBEEQ010000029.1 coordinate 13,752,512, forward strand.
AAAGAGACAGCGTCATAGAGATCCAAGTACAGATGTAGATTAAATGAACTGTTTAAAGTTTTTAGTTCAGCAGGTATTCCCTTTGATAACTCACATAGTTCGCTGAAAGTTCTGCCTCGACAGGACTTGTTTTACCTTAACACTCAACAATATTCCGTGCCTGAGGTTTTAGGAGTTTTTCGTGGACATGAACTAGACGACGGTCGCGCGGTAAGAACTGTTCGATTTTCGACTTGACGGTAGTTCTAATGTGATTGTAACTTGGTGGTAGCAGAATAGATTCTAACTTGGGAAGGATTTTGTATTTTCATTAACTGACTTCCATAAAAGGAGGAGGTCTTAATTCATTTGGGGCATTTTTGAATGTATGTTCACCGATTACTCGACAACGGCTGGACCGATTCGGTATTTTAATTATTTGTTTGTTAAGGGTATATTTTCAGATTACTACTACGTTTAAATCGATTACGTATAAGTACGTCTACGTAAATAAACAAAATTGTGTGTTTTGTATGAAGTTGGTTCCCCGTTTTTAAAAAGTCTTGTTTGATTCTAAATGGCTGTTTATTATCGTTTTAAAGAAGAAGATCGAATCCAGCTGTCGTTTGGTCTTATCAGGAAAACGTGACAATAATCTTAATTCTTTTTAAGAAAGTTCTGTTTCGGGCTTGTCCGCAAGGGTTGCAAGTATAAAACACAGATATCAATTGCTTTTATAAAAATCAATGAAAAATTTTACCTTGGTAAAAGAGGTTGAAGAAAATGCTAGGAAAAATCGTTTAATTTGATTCGCGATTCACGTGTACGTAATCTAGTTGGACTGCGTACGCGTGAATCGCGAAGCAAATTAAACGATTTTTCAATAGTTGACCACACTCCATGAGATGTTATTCAGTTCTTAGGTTAATGGCTTTTATTTATGCTATACTAGCACAGATTATTTCGTCAATGTCACGTAGGATGGAGAAGACTCGAAGGAAATTGTTCGATGTCCATGAGATGTCTTATAACTTTACTGCGATCGTTGGAACGTGAACAGCCTTTTAAGTCATAAAAGGTGACTTACGAATGTCATTGGATCTGCATTTCACTCAATATTGGATTTGTTGATCAACCAATTGAGTGGTTTTAGTGGCTGTGCTGACCTTTATAGGTATTTCATATCGAAGAGGTTTCACTTTGTATTTTAGTTTTGTAGATTATTAAAAAAATAATTAATATTCATAGGACTTCATGTTTGTTTTTATAGTGTAGGGAGGACATTACAATATTTTGTAAGTAAGGTAAAATAAGTGATCAGCGTCGCCCTTAGACATTTGCACATACGAGCTGTAGTTATTAGGCTAAGACTGGACAACACTGTTAATCCAATTTTTTATGTTACGTTAAAATTCATAGCTCGTTGGCCTATGGTGAGAAAGAGATTCTCAAAAACATTACTCTCTCTCCGGGTAGTCGGGCGAAAAGCCAATGTAATCAAAAATGGTGGAATTAATTATTTTCATTTTATATTAGCTTGAATATTCGAGTGCTCGGCTGCTGGTTGAAAACAAGTAAAAATATTATGCAAATACTGACGTTCAGCATTTTGTTTGATATTACTTAAACGGATTTTGCTCTTAAAATGTAGCCATCTAGTTTAGCGACGCGGTGTAAAGTGTTCTACTTTCCGAGGTTACTTCCTCATTACATTTTTTAGTTTGAATAATTTTATATAAAATTTCCTAACCAACATGTGTATCTATATATATAAAATTTAAAAATTATATGGACGCTGATAAGCAATACCGTGTCAAGCCAAACGGACTTCATTTTGAAAAAATGGCATCTAAAGATGTCAAACCTACTCTTAATGAATCAGTTTGAAGAAGTATATATCCATCTTTTCTTTTCTGTTTTCTGTTTTTATCAAAAGTATAAATTAAAAACGGATTAGAATAATAAAGAGTTTAATCGAATAATAAGTTTTTAAATATATGAAATTATTACTTAATCCAAAACATGGAACACACTTTAATATTGTAAACATTGGATTAATAAACTTTTTTTTCGTACTTATATAGTTCGAATAATTGCTAGGGCTCCGCGGTGTGTCCGACTGTTTGTCTGTCCGTCTGTCTGTTAGGGGTAGTATTTTACGATCCGTAGTAGAAGGAGACTTGAAAATTACGCAGTCTGTATTTTTAGTGTCGCTATAATGACAAATAATAAAAACCGGTCAAGTGCGAGCTGTTCTTCACAAATCATTGTTCTATCGTCCTCTTGTTTTTTTTTTTACAAAAGCGTTATCTTGTACGATGATACAAACCCTTCGCGAATCAGACTCGCGCTTGAACGTTTTATGTAATATTTGAAATTAATTGGTTCAGATGACAAAAATAGTGCAAACAGTGTTTTCGTATAGAGCTGAGGTTTTTTTTTTGTAAAACCTTTTTTTTATTATTTGATCCGTTACGAGGTTTGCGACTGACGCTACGCTTGTTAGTTCTATTATAACTAGCCGAAACGCAATTAAGCATTGGGAAATCACTATCCATACAAATAAATAAAATTGAAGTGTCTGTTTGTAAAATAAAAAATTATAGTAGTATTTATTGAATAGAGTATAGTTAAAAATTGTTATTGGAGGCTAACGTAACTATTATATTAATGCTGTATATACCTATTAAGTGTTTGAAGTTGTATCTGTCGTTTTTCTGTTTTCTGTTTTCTTGTTTTAAGTGTTATATTTCAAATACTGTGGTGTATCGATTAAATAAATAAATAATAAATAAATATGAAATTACCAGTTTTTTACTAAATGCATATGAAAAAAATATGCGGTACTTTCATCGAAAAATCAATTTTTAGAAATTTTCACTTGTCTGCTTGTTTCGGATAAGCGTTGAAACGGCTGGCCCGTTTTTTGACGGGGCTTTCATTCGCAAGTAGCTAATGTTGCAAGGAGTAACTTAGGCGACTTTTATTTTGGAGATTATATTTATTTTTATTTTTCGGTTGTATAAAAAAAATTTGCTTTGGCTTTGGCGCACCGGTGGGACATTTACAGGCTGTACTATTAGTATCCATGGCACTAAAGTAATAATTTTCACGAACACATGTTTGGTGTTCACGGTATTGTTATCTACATGCATATATACGTGAACTAAAAACTTTTTACTCCTTTTTACGAAAATTGCAGAGACCGAGAAGTATGAAATTTTGCACACTTAAAGTTCACTTAAAGAAGGAGTGTAGGATGACTATATTATTTAATCATGTACAAAAAAATATTATACTCTTTTGTAATTAAGTCTGTGGTCAAATTGAGAATAGATTATCTGTGGTCAATCTGGAAATCTGTTAAAAATATCGTGAACTACCGTCGAATTCCGACCGCTATTCGAAGACCAGAATAGTATTAAATATGTACTGAAAAAATAAACGTTGCTTTCGCAGCGCAGTTGAATACTTTTTCAAGGGCACACACGTTGTGCCAATGGCACTGAATGTTTTAACGCGAGCGACGCCGCGAGCAGAAGCTAATAATAAATGAAAAATGAAATATAACAAAGTAATAGTCTAATCATAAATACAGGTAAAGAGTTTCTTGATGAAAACTCGCACACAAAGGATTGTTCGAAGCGCTTTGATCGAAGTTAAGCGAAGTTACCGGGAATTGATTAATTTTTCAACCAACCTCGTTTCAGAACTGCAATTTGTGTTTTGCTTTGTATGAGAGTACCTGTAATGACTAAGGCAGCGAATATGTTATACTGCTTCTTTGATATAAGTATTGTTAATAGCTAATATTAATATAGTATTGTCTATTCTTCTTTAATTTTCTTATTTGGTAAGAATACCCGGAACTAACATTATTTTTCATTACTATTTTTCATTATAAAATATAATTCGGTTCAATAATTCGATCAGTAATATCTCATCTCCAACTCTCATCGTGGTTGAAGTACGTCATACTTGTCTGCTAAATAAAACAAATAAATAAAAACAGATTATATAACTTAATTAATAATAGCTTCGTTTTGTAAGGTGAGTGGGAGAGCCGGAAGCCTGACCATTTCCTTCATTCCTTTCCTTATTTTCTGTTCCTCTTCATTCCTCATTCCTTTTTAAGTGGGAACGTATTTGTGGCTCCTCCCGTGCTGCAGATCTTCATAGGCGGCGGTGATCACTTGACATCAGGTGATCGTAAAGGTACTCCCACATCGCAAAAGATGGTTCCCATTTCTACTCACTACTATTCCTCTTACTCATTCTCTTACTATTCCTCTTTACCATTTATTTCTTTTTAAGTAGATAGCGCATGCTGCCATTACTCCATGTAACCCGCCTGCTCGTTTGCAAAAAAAGGAGGAACCGATTTTAAAGAAAAAAAAATTAATTTGGTTTACTTGAATGACATTATTATAGCAGTTATTTTAATTTTTAAACCAACGTACGGGACCGATGAGAGAGCATAGGCTTTTGAAACAAAATAATTAGCCAAATCAACGGAACATACATGAAAAAGTCTTGGCGAATTGAGAGCCCCCTCTCTCTTTAAAAATCGGTTAAAAATAGGATAAGCCTAAACGGTCTAGATCTTAAAGAGTAAGTATAGTACTTATAATTATAATATTTTATTATCATAAACAATACATTATTTCCTTCAATTACGTTTAAGTCATTTATAGAAAGAATTATACTCGTAAGTAATCTCGATAAGTAATTTTTAATCGTTTACATTTTACCTTTGCTGTTTATTTTGTAAGATAACATTTAATTTTTCTTTCATAAACTGAAATTTCTGAACAATTTAAGTACTTTACCTTTTGATATCAAAGCGATCTTTACATAATTCTCTACGAATTTGTAATTTCGATAGCTTTAAGAAATTTACATTTTAAATACAGTAGTCTTTTGAGAGAATTGAATTCCTTTTTCAGCGTATATTATTCGTAATATTATAAAGTTCATTATCATAGAAAAATTATTTACTTATAATGATAAAGGCAGAAATGGAGCCATTTAATTGACGTTTTATATGTAAATGTATATATAAATATATTAATATTTTTGTATCTATAACTCTATATAGAAATTGACATTATAAGCTATATTTAAAAATAGTTATATAATATATTGTTTTATAGCAAATATATTGTTATAGTAGGAAATATGAGACTAAATAGACTAAGTCCGCTTGGCGAGTATGTATAGGCATTGACAATGTAAGGGGTGTGAGCCATACTTCGGCGGATAGGGAATATGTCGGCTCAACAGAAATAAAGTTGAGCAAACAGGCAACCTAAGGCTGCTGTATTCATTTTAACATAGCAAGAGACATTTGCTATATTTTGATGAATTGCGAGTATGTTGTCACAGGAGGAAAAGAGGTGAGCAATTGCGCTTCATAAGGCTGCTTGGAAAGCATGACTTTGGCATAGTATAAGGCATTGACTCTATATTGACGAATTGCGAATATATTGTTACAGCAGGAAGATAGTAAATGAGCTTGTTTCACTGAGTAAGTCTGTATCAGCATTGGCAATCCATACTTTGACGAATTGTAATTTTATTATCATAGCAAGAAAAAAGGTGAGTAAATACTCCACATGAACACTTGACCTGTTCGCATCGAAAGACATATGTGTTACACGTGGAGTATATTTTACAAAAGGGTTGTTTCTCACATACGAGTAACCAGGGGCGGCTAGTAGATTAATTCATTTCTATTAAAATTTTTGCGCATGAGTACCTAAATTATCTGTATTGCTGACGAGTTTGTTTGTTTAAACGCGCTAATCTCAGGAACTACGGGTTCAATTTGAAAAATCATTTTTGCGTTGGATAGTCCATTTATCGGCTAGAAAGCTATAGGCTATAAACATCATGCTATGACTAATGGGAGCGGAGCATCGATGGAAAATATTGCAAGTATGGAATAAATTTTAGTAGATTTTTTCCTCAAACTAACAGGGGTCTAACCGCAAGGCACAGCTAGTTCATAAAATTCCACACGTCGGCGCCGTGTTTAAATTTTTATTAGAAATATCGTTAACAATATACTGTTCAAATTTTCTTTTAAATGGCTTTTATATCTCGAGTATGATCCAATGAACTGTAATTCCAAGCTGATTAAAAGAACTTGACTCCAACAAAGTTCAACCAATTCTACTTTCAAGTTACTTTAAAAGAATTTCGGGAATATAAAGGGTGAAATTATTACATTTAACCCTTTGAAGATAAGGTATTTTTCCACCAAACATTTCTTAAGTTCAATAAATGGAGTGTAATCGTTTTTGTAATGGATGAAAAGTTCTTTATCAGCTTATGGCATGGATTATCCCTAAATGTACTTTCCCTCGAGGAGAATATTTCATTTCAATATGATTTATTAAATATGTTTTCGTAAGCTAAATATGTTTATATTTAATAATTAATCTATACTAATATTATAAATACTTTGTTTGTGAGTTTGTGGTTTTTGTAAGTATTTGAAAATGTGTGGTTTTTGTAAGCAAAAAATTAATTAAATTTATTTACCACCGGTTCGGAATGTAGCTTCTACTGAGAAAAACCGACAAGAAATTCGATAGTTACTTTTTTAAAAAGTTTTACAAAAGGTACATTTATGAGTTACAAATATATTGAATACCCTGTGTGAATCCAGCTTATACTAAATCCAAGCATCTTTATCATCTATATAATCTTGAACAGAATAATATGCTTATATTACATCACGCTACGATAAGATCCTATAATATAGATTCCTATAATATAATAATATAAGTAACCATTAACGCGAGTGAAATTGTGAGAGGCTTCTAGTATTTCATAATAATATTAACTAGCGGTCTACTGCGACTTCGTCTTGGTGAAGAAGAATTTTAAGCTGACTTGAATCTTATCGTTATAACTTGGTCTATTTATTCAATATTTTTATATACGTAAAGTGTAAAATATAATGTGTGAATCTAATGTATAAGCAATATTATTGCTAAGTTTCATCATAACTCGTTCATAAGTTTTTGGGTGTGGAAGGGGAACAAATATTTATCCATACATGCTTATAAGCTTTCTCGTTTTATATAAAAGTACCCGGCATGTGTTCCAAGATTTTGGGCTAGGAACTTTCTTGGGCGTCCTCCTTACCAAAGTTTTGTAACAATCCTAAAAGACACAACTTTTGATTTTTATTTATATTGTTTAGTAGAAATATGGCAAAATGTTCCTGGAAGAATAACGCTCAAAAAAAGAAATTCACAGTTTACTTTAGGTATAAATCACTTTAAAGTTTTGAACTGACTTCGAAAAAGGAGAAGGTTCTATGTTTGGATTTATTTATGTTGTTCACCGATTTTTTTGCCGTTTGTGGACGATTTTGATTTTTTTTTTGTTCGAAAGAGTATTCATACAAATGGCCTTAGGACAATGGGACCACCCATTGCCATCAGGCCAGAATCTAATAATAGGATCCTGGAGGATCCTGGATTTCTCATACTTTGAGAGTGAGGTACTGCCCCGGCCAAGCCAATCCGTCTACGAGCTGTAGTCAGCAGGCTACAGCTAGGCTCTACCTCACCTCAATCACAGCAAAAGCTTTGTTTGCGACGAGTATTTTTAAATATACACCACAACATGATATCCGACTAAGCGGTGCATTCCTGAAATAATAGCCGGATTCTCCTCGGCAGCTCTTCCATCATATCTGTCAATGCAAAAGTTGTATAATATTCTGGTATGTGGTAGAAATAAAGTGGAGTAATATTAAAAGATGTATTATGTAAAACTCTGGCTGCATTCCAATCCACCGCGGTCCGCGATGCCAGAACAGAACGTAAATTATACTATATTGTTCTTTAAATGCCATTAAAAATGCATTAATTCGACACTATATCACATAACGAATTATATTTTAGTATGAACTAGATAACATTTTGCATGGAAATATTTTTATAGACTAGCCTTTGCTCGCGGCAATTTCCATTCGAAAAAGAGGAAAGAACTCTAAAAATGTTTTAATAAAAAAGTAAAGTAACAGTCTGTAAATGGCCTACTGTTGGACAAAGGCTTCTTCTCCTATTAAGGAGAATTTTTAGAGGTTCAAATGGGTTTAAAATTGTTTGCATACATACAACATTTTTATCTATGTACATAACAGTAAAAAATCCGAATCGTAGTACGTATCACATTCAGTATCACATTCATCAATTCACATTCGTCATGTCTTCAATTTCAAAATACTCAATAAAATCTTTAAAAAAATGAAGTGTCTTCAAAAACAAAACAAGGAACTGTAAACTTAAAAGCAAAAAATAAATATTTTTTACAACATTTTGAAATCGGCGCCAAGTGAAACCTTTTACGTTTTATTTACTTTTTCGAAGTCGTTTTAAAAATAAAGAATCGGTTTTTATTGACCGTTTAAATCGATACCTCCCACGTAAGTTATTGTAAGCCACAAAATTGCCGTTAGCGTTTTTACTGAATACTACATGAATTTGCATTGCTTAATGCATTCAAAGTGAAAAAATACCAAAAATCTTTTTTTTTTTTCAAGGAAAGATACAACAAAATACGCCTGAAAAAAGGCGTATTTTGTTGTGACTTTCAAACTAAAACGGATTAAAAGTGCTCTACTGTAAAATTGTAATTTTGGGGTTACAACAACTTACGTGGGAGGTATCGATTATATAGAATTTCACAGAATTAATTCTTAACATTATCACCTCTTAATCAATTTCTATCAAATAGATTAATATGTTATCTGTTACTTATAACACCTCTGTAAAACAAAACACCGGACAGTTCGTAGTTGTGGTCACTGAAACGCGCTCTCTAATTTAACTACACGAATCCCATTCAATAATAAACAATCTATTGCATCCTAAATGATATTGTCGTGGAGCGTGACCGCATTTCACGAATTAACACTGTCATCGAGTGAAACGCAAAGTTAAAACTGAAACGTTAAATGCACTAGCGTTATTATAGAATTGTTGGCTTTTAATGTTTTGGATCTTGTTCGGACCAGCAGGCGAATTGCGGTGAGGTTGCTATCACGAATTGCTACATTCTGATAGTTGATTTCTGATTTTTGTCAATAAAAATTAATGTTACGTGTGATGGAGGAAACAAGATGGAGATTAATCGGTGGGGTCGAGAATGCAACCTTGATTAAATTTTGAAATCACTCTAAATTTATGCGAAAATAATTGTTAGTCCTTAACCTTTTGTACTAAATCGCCTCTTTTAACTGTCAAAATGTGGCATGTTCTGATAGCCATAGTTTATCAAATTAAAACAATAACAATTAAAAAATAAAAAAATAACGCCAGTAAAACTGCGTATCAGCTGTAATCCATCAATAAAAATATATATTTTCCTTATCTGCGCAACAGATGAGTGAAACGCGTAACAATCACCGAGCACACTCAACAATGGTCCGTGGAGAGCCTCCTCAAGCCAATTCATCGCAGATAATCAACGTTTATTGATAAACTAAATGACTACAGAACCTCTTGAATTACGTAACAAGATTTATCGAGGCGTAAAAGAGCCCTATGGGCGGATAAATGAATTGATGATAACCGCACTGAAGGGTAAAGATTTTGACAGAGCCCATTGTTTGTTAACTGTTGGGAATAAAGGATTACACGAGCGTGATAAAACGTGGCTTTTAATTTAAAGCGACATCTACATTTTGTTCTTAAATAAAGTTCATATATTATCTGGACGCTGATAAGCAATACTATGTCAAGTCGCACGGAGTTCATTTCGAGAAAATGGCGTCTGAAGATGTCAAACTTATTCTTAATAAATTTGTTTGAAGACGTATATATCTTCTCTTTTCTAATTTGATTAGAGTTATAATGAATTAAAAGTAGATTGGTATAGTAAAAAGATTTACCTAATAATAAGTTTTACAAAATATATGGGATTATTGTATAAATAGAAAATATGGAAAACACTTGAAATTCGAAACATTAAATTAGCTTTTGCACTTATTCAGTTCAGATGACTTGAATATGTTTTGAATAATGTAAAATATATGACGAATTATCAGAATACATCAATATCTCTAAATTTCAATTGTTTTTATGGGTTGACACATTGCTTATCATTGTCCAATTATATTAAAAAGGTAAATAAGAACAGTCGCTCGTGATTAATAATAATTAATAACCACTCAAAATGCCTATATATCCGTTAAAAACATAACGAATATCTCTAAGCGTCCTTCTACTTCGAATATCATATGTATTATGTACTTTAATAAATATTCAGAAAAAAGAAACACACATAGAAATAAAACTTTCCTCCTTACAATATGATAACATTGCCGTTTCATACATAATATTTTGTGATAAAAAAAATGAACTTACATTAGCAATATTAGTTTCTATTACATCATACAATTCTTCTGTCAGAAGAAAACCGTTACTCATGCCCGTATTTCCCCTGTAATCCAATGACAGGAAATTCGTAAGTGTATAAATATTTAAGGGCAGAATTCGTCCCCTTACTCTGAAAAATTCCTCATAAAAAGGCTCATAAAACTTTACGGCAGTATTAGCGTACCTCTTATATTTAACGGGAAATACATTTTTTGACGTTTAAAATAATTCTTATATATTATCGTACAATTTTCGTGATGTGTCTTATTAGAGTTCCGTAGTGTACTAGGAAGGTTCATGTCCGTCGGTCTGTCTGTCAGCGGTTTAGCTTATATATAATTAACACTAGAAAGCTACAGATTTTGACACACATATCTATATCGATAATGTCGGTAAAGTGGTAAAATTAACCAACTTCCATACTCTCTTTTTTTTCTTTATTTCTCATTTTACCCGACTGTGCGAAGCAAAGGCGAGTTATATGTTTATGAACTTATGTATGTATGTGAGTTTGTGCCTTTGTGGAATTATTTAGACCAAACGCGTGAGCTGGTTTTGGTAAATAGCACGTTTATTGATTCGTCATGACGGCGCAGATTTTATAAAAAGAATTAAAATTTGAAAAAATTATAATAACCGATTTTGGATACCATAATGTAAAAAAGAAAAAAAGAACATCGAAGAACTACCAAGTATATCGTTGAATAGGTATTTAAAAATAATTTTAAGTTTTCTCATATGGTTTTCAATCAGAATTACCGTTTAGGATCTATAACGATTAAAAGTAGGTTAATAATGATTCTTACTTATAGGCTTTTAGACAGAACTAATATTGATGTAACTACAGATGGTCTTCTTACGCACTCGGGTTTTGGATTTTTTAAATTAATTTCCTGTTATTGGATTGTTTGTAAGAATTGGCTAATTAGCCACAATACCGCTTCTTGTATTACACAATTAGTTTATAGATGTAAATATTTTCCTGTACTTTATTCTTGTAGAGTACAATAAAGTATATATAAATTAATGAATAAAATGAAATCTTGAAAAAACTTCCTTTTGATACATAATGTTCAAAATCTCGCTATCGAAATGATTTAACAAACTTGCGAGATGATTCATTCAGTTTAAGTTTACTACAATAAATTAATTTATAAATTTCTAATTATAATTTTGAATTAGATTTGAATTCGAAACAAATTTCAAATAAAATAACTTAAACAAGTCCGCTTAGCCGGATCAATGTATTTTGTTGAATTTGAATTTAAATAAACATTCAGAGATGTTTGAAGTTTCAATTTCTTTCTAGTAAAAGAACTTTGGAACTAGACAAAGTTTTGTAGTAACATTTAGACAAAGCGGCATGTAGAATTTTTTTTGTAGATAATACAGAATATACAATCGAACGTTTATCTGACTGACTGGCTGACTGACTGACTGATTCATTAACACAGAGCCTAAACCGTTAAGGATACAAATTTGAAATGTTGGTAGGAGATAGCTTTAATTTTAAGCATCCACTAAGAAAGAATTTTTTAAAAATTTCACCCTTGAGGGGTTAAAATAAGGGATAAACAGATGTACACATACAGTACATAGTTTATCCGTCCGTCATTTTCAATGCACGAAAGACGTAATTTAATATGGCTTCTTCTGGTTGGAAATGAATGTACATGTGCATTGGCATTATGATATATTGTATTCTTAAGAGAATCCGGTTGTAGCCAGTATAGGCCGTTAGTTTTCACGTTACTTTCGGCTGCCATTCTTAAAATATAGACGTAAAAAAGGTGTTTTAATTTTTTAAGCACGCTTTTGACAATCGAAATTATAACAGTTTCTATTGACTGCAAAATCTCTAAAAAGAGAGTTCGTTCAAGAGAGATTTGTTGCTATCTTGATATAGAACTACTGAGAGCCGGGGGATTAATTAAACCATTCTGGAACAATGAATTCGAAATAAGACTTCATTAATATACAGTATGATTCCTAGTCTTCAGGATTACTCGTAAGTCTCGGGACTTGATCGAATGGCTACTACTATTTTTATCCGACTTATAAAAAAAGAAGAAGGTTCTTAATTCGTCGAGGCCTTTTTTATGTTTGTTCTCCGATTTCTCTGTCTTGTTGTTTGAAGACTGATTTTATTTATTTATTTTTAATTAAAAAGGTATACTTTTGATTTGATCTTATGGTCATTAAGTCAGGATGTGATGATGGAATTCTTAAGACATTAAGAAAACATATACCGATTTAGGTATTTTTGATATTAACTAGTGCATTTGCTCTCGGAATGAACTGAACAAAATAAAATTAACTTTGGATCGTGGTAGCTTTGGCAGATATCAGGCAGCAAAGGTGTTAGAAATAGCAACTAACGCCAAAACATAATAGGTAATTTTTTATACTATTTTCTGTATAATATTAGAAATCTGTTATTCATTGCAAGAAACTTATTATGGTGAAAATCTCCCACCAGACGACCTTAAACGTATTAATTGCATATTTAATTTTTACATATCTCTCCTCTTTATCGTACAGATAAATATGTCTGATGAATATATTTTAAATCTTTATCTTGAATTTATTTAAAAACGTCATAGAACGGAACTTTTAATGGAGCTCGAAAATATATTTTTTACGTCTAAAAGTTTTTTCATTTGAAGCAAAAGATAAAATCTAGAAGCGAGATAAATTATCGTACAAGCAAAAACATTTTAAGCAAATTACATAAAAACATCCGACTTATAAAAAGAAGAGTTTATTTTATTCGTAAGCTTAATGTCGAGATAAAATATAAATGTCTTTAATAAATGTATGTATTATAAAATTATATTATATGCTCGTTCAGCGTAAATGTTAAGTGCGAATCGTAAACATTTTGTGATTATTCACAAAAGAACATAGGACACAGGACACAGAAGAAATGCTAATGGTCCAAATGCAATTAGCTCTCGTTGTAACTTGCAGTTTTTACCCATTTTCAACCATTAAAATGTGAAATATTCGTTCCTTATTATCGGAATTCAATCCCTTATTATCAAAGCCTACGATGTATAAGGAATATATCCTCCAAAAATTTAAGTCTCTTTGACCAGCGCTTTAGGTTGTGCGTTGATCCAGTATTCTATTAGACCATAAATTGTTTTATATATGGAGTTAAAAGCTGCCGCTAAAATATAAGCGATAGACATATGGGATGTCAATATAATTTATAGTGTACATATATCACTGACAAAAAATGTAGACTTGGACTTGGACCAGTAGTTTCGAAGATTACATACTAACTTACAAATAAACTTTACTTCTTTAGTACACTGATTTATTAACTGCAAATGTAAAATGTAATTCTGTATATTTTCTATGGGATTACAAAGTTATTTATGCAGTTGGTATATCAGGAAATCTGAACCGAAATTGCTAAATATTTGAGTTTTTCCTCGATTTAGATACTAAAAACACTAGTGGTATTCTAATTCATAAATTTGAAGCTTCTATGTCTGCTAGAAGTGCCTTAGAATTTTGATGATCGGTCAGTCAGTGAGTGACAAAATGTAGAAACTTTGACTAGTTATAATTCTTACACTACTGCCTCAAATTGAATGAAATTTGAAATATATCGTGTTTATAGAATGTTTGCGTGGTTACTGAAAATTCAGGCTTCTTGTTTCACCCACAACGATATTATAGGGCGTCGAAAATGGCCTGAATTGCTTCGAGATAAGAATAGCTTCTTTTTGCTCGACTTGGCGGGGCACTGCCATGCCCCTAGATAGTATAGCCCCGGGAAAGCTTAAAATATGTAAGAACAAATCGTATATTAGCTACCCTTTGCGGATTTTGCGTTAAAGCCCAGGTCGAGCTAGGCACTACAATATTTAACGTTTTATATATGTAAAAGAAACATATATATAAATGTAAAACAGAGATGGTAAAGTTAACTGATGCCATATTTAGTATCGTGTGTTCTATGAATAATCCGCACGTCTCGCGGGTTCGAGATCGTTTTGAGAGGAAGTCGATTTCGGATGAGGTTTGAAGACTTAGTATTGTGCGGTTATTTTCTTCGTAAGTGGATTACGATATAACGGTTGTTCCGCACTTAGATGTGGATTATTTGTACAATTTATGATGTTTAAGATACTTTATAGCAGCAGATAATCATACAACGCAAAGTTCAAGGAAACAAATTGTGGGACGGAGAAGGATGTATTGAAAAATCTACGCCAAGGGTTTGGTAAGAGTACTCGTTTCCTATTTAGGAAAGCGGTATCAAAAGTCCAAGTTGCCTTAATGATCGCCAAACTTCGAAAGGAGATGGCACAAGAACAAGAATCTTTATACTTTAGGCGGTAACATATGCCTGGTAAACTTAGAATGTTAAAAAATGTATTAGTTATTTATGTTCATTCGTTCTGTCATCATTCAACAATAGTATAAAATTGGTTTAGCTGTTTAATAATATCGTTTCCAAGCTTATCATTTTATCATTCTCCTTTCAGAGTCTATTCTTTTTATAAAATTAGCTGACACACGAATACTTTACCTGATTATAAGCGATCATCGCCGCCCATAGTATATTTCTTTATTAATCCAAAAAGTGGAACCGATTTTGTAAAAAAAATCTATGAAACCACCATAGATTTTTTTACAAAATCGGTTTAGTAATTTGATTTTTAAAATCAAAATACCTACAATAAATATGTCTTCTGAGTAATCGAAATTATTATTTTCATTTCAATTCATTTATTGGAATTCAGTTTAAGAATACGTTCGTATAAGACGTACCAAAATACCGGTTCGAATTTCATCGCACGTTATCCTAAACTTGATACATAGTTCGGATAACTAGTTTGTTTAGGACACAAACTTTGTTCGCAACTACCTTCGATATTTCTCCCAACTCAGTTGAAATAGCCTTATTATTGGGAGGTCGTTTTCAACTCTTTGTGTTTGGACAAATTATCAGCATTGTCAATTTTAATTCCCCATTTTCAATCAATTTCAAGCATCAAATAATCTCTATGTTTTCTCAACTCCGCATGACATTGGCGAAATATGAGGTGCACAATAATGTATTTTTTTGATTTTGATTCTAATTTAATCGGCACGACTAAAAGCCACAAAACAAAGAATTGAATTGAATCAACTTCAAAATTGATAGAGATTCTTTAATCGTTAAGATTTTTTAAGTTTGTTACCTCAGAACTCGGTGATTTATTAATCGATTTTGAAATATTTTCGTGGTTTGATTTTTAAAGCTAAAACATATTAAGTAAGAGATAATACAATTTTTGCGGTATTCAATTTTATATAACTAGATTGTCATAGGATATATTATTTTTACAGAAAAACGAAAATCAAAAATCAAAAATGTTTGTAATGCTACCACCGATTAGGAATATAAAATTTTTGTTAAGTAACTTTTTATTAATATTAGTTTGAAGAGGCTTCGAACTAAAAAATATTAAGGCTTTTTAATAAATAGGAGTCCATTTCTAAAGTAAGATACATAATTTCGTTTCTTTGGATAACACACTTAAACCTTTTGATTATAAAAGCATACTACTGAATCGATTTCCAAAAATTTCTAAGGTAGCAATTCAAAAGTTTTTAAAAGAATGTTCAAAATCTTTTAAAAAAAAGATGGATTTATAAGGTAAGAAAACATTAAAAAAAATACACTTCCAGTTGAGAACCTCCATTTTTTTCCAAGTCGGTTAAAAATATTTTTCATCACTTAACTTCAGCACTTATCATTCGAGGATGTCTAAAAATAATCGACGACGGCTGTGTGGAGAACACGTACCTAATGTATTAGTCTCATATCGAAATCTTAGCCTTTTAAAGGCAATTAAGCCTTGACCGAAAATCGATATTCCTGACGCAAGAGGAAGGCCATCTATCAACTGCGCCAGATGGGTACTTTTAGGAGATTTCATTTAAATATGAAATGGTTTAATCAAATGCTCTCGAAGAAAAAAACATTTCGAACGGAATTCACATGTTTATTTTATTCGTAATTGCGTTTTGTATATCACTAGCTATCCCTCGCAGTGTCACTCGCATTTATGGTCATTGATTCGCTCCTGTGAGTCGTAGCGTGATGTAATATAGCCTATAACCACACTCTATAAACAGACTATCTACCCTAAAAAGAATGTGTCAAATCAGATAAGTAGTTACAGAGATTACCCCCTATTTCATCATATTTTTCTTATTTATAAATATTAGTATAGATTTAAACAATCTCGACTTGTGGCGGTTTCGCACTGGTGTGATGTAGTTTCTTACAACATCACATTACAAATATCTGCAATTATCAGCTTCTTTCTGTTACTTAGTTTAAAAGATCTAACCGTACAGACGGTATGAAGTGACTTGCTTTTATATTATGTGCAGATGATGCGAACTATAATATCGGTATAATTCTTTTTAACTATGTTAACTATATGTTATGGAACTCTTTCCCTCTCCCTATAAGACAAGCTCAATTCCACGCTTGTTTCAAAAGAGTTCAAGAGCACACTTCAGGTCGCTTAACCCATTTAGTGCCGCCGTACTCGTTTGAGTACAGTTAGTTTTTGTTACCTAGCTTTTACTTACGTACGATTCAATAAGTTTGTGACCGCTGTACTCATACGAGTACACCCTTCAAAAACTCTCCATAATAGGAAAACATTCCTTTTTCTTTTGTATTTAAATATGTCACCAATGATTAGAAAATAAAAGATTTGGCGCTTAATGGGTAAAAATAAATATTATTATTAATTATGTTTGGTATATACAGGATCTATTTGGAAGTATTTATTATGCTTTATGTATGTATATTTACGCCATGAATGCCAGCATTGTATTCGTAAGTTATGACGTTGCGAACGAATACTTTGCACACCGCTTTTAAGATGCTAATTAATCGCTATCTTAGCTATTAGACCGCCTTTGTACATCTCACTTTTTATGTACTTATTTCTATATATTTTTTGTTATTGGTGTATAATAAAGAATATATTTTGTTGTTGTTATGTTCATACTATTTGAGGTTAAAATCTATACCTATTTTGTCTTGTTGGCACGTCGTCCAAACTGGTCGGCATTCTGGGTGCTAAAATCTATGAGTTTATAACAAACACTATAGATTAGTTAAATACTAATAAAATATTATGCTTATTATGATTATTGCTGGTTTTACCGTTATTTAAAGAGTATTTTATATTAAACCAGCTGTCCTTCGCGGTTTCACTCACGTTTATGGTTGCTGCTACGCTCCTATGAGTCGTAGCGTGATGTATTATAGCCTATAGCCTACCTCAGTAAATAAACTATTTAACGCAAAAAGATTTTTTCAATTCGAGCCGGTAGTTCCTGAGGTTAGCGCGTTCTAACAAACAAATCTTCAGCTTTATAATGTTAGTATAGATTTAAACCTCAAAATAATTTCGTTCACAAAAACTGTCTGTATTTTCTATATTTTCGCCCTAATTCACAGTGGAATCCACATTATCGAAAATTACATTTGGTTAAGAAAATGTTACGATCGTAATGGTTTTTGCTTTTCATCCAATTATCTCGAAGACGCTGTTCTTAAATTGTTTGATTGTTTAAATTATGCTTTTGGGGATAATAGCTTTGTTAAAACGGAAAATCGTTTCTGTTATTGTCAAATGTACTTTTATAAGCGCGGTTTAACTTGACACTAGCTTTCCATTGCGGTTTCACTCGCGTTTATGGTTATTGCTTCGCTCCTATTTATCGTAGCGTGATGTTATATAGCCTATAGCCTTCCTCAATAAATAAACTATCTAACACAAAAACAATTTTTCAATTCGAAACAGTATTTCCTGAGATTAGCGCGTTGAAACAAATAACTTTAACTTTATAATATTAGTATAGATTATTTTGAAAATAATTTGCTAGCATCAGTTGTGTATTAAAAATAAATATTATATTCTATACTTCTAGTAATAATACTAAGAATCTTTTAAATTTTCAATGCAATAATCCTTACAAATTTTATAAACGCGAAAGTTAGTAAGTGTGTATGGATGTATGTTTGTTGTTCTTTCAGACAAAAACTACTGAATGGATTTGAATGAAACTTTACAATAACATAGGTTATACACAAGAATAACTCATAACTATAATTTATAAAAATTGTGTATAAATTGCTCAAAATATGACAATTAGTGTTAAGTAGAAAAAAATTCTACCATCTGCGAGCTATTCTAGCGTGCGCTGTAAAAACCGTTAGAGTTACATGTGTATAATGTATAATGGAAATGTTTATCTTAAACCGTCCTAAATCATTAACCGTTATCGCCAAAACTTATCCTGCAGAGACGAAGTCGCGGGCACCAGCTTGTAATTATTATATTTTTCGCTTCAATACTTGAGATCTCTATTCATCTATATATCTACCCTGAGAGGGTTCTATACGTTAGATTTTAATAGATATTCAATTGAAATTATCACAATATTTTTATTTATTTTTTGCTCTTGTTTTAAAAAAGTAAGTAACTGGTAGTATTAGATTTTTCAGGTGTCAAAACAATAATAAATAATCTATATATAAATACGTGAAGCAAAAACTTTATATCTCTTTTTACGCAAATTGTGCGGAGTAACTTTTTTTTTATAACTTTCGCACATTTATAGTTTTTTTATATATAATTTTGCACAAGAAATACATTAAATCAATAAAAAATACGGTAATTTTATGAACTACGCTCGTATTCCAAAGTGTAATTCTCACCTTGTACATAGTAATATCTCAATTTCATTAGATATTTATGAAGGCAATTTAGTATTGTAGTACAACCTAGATTTTCTAGAATATCTAGATATATTCAACAAATTCTGGATATCACAGAGAGAGAGCGTGCTATTATATTACTATAATATAAGAGGGCGTATATAATATTGTAATATTATTAAACTTTCAATACCCTAATTCCTATAATAAACAGTTTCATCATACACGAACACTTGGATAGTTATAGTCCATATTTACTTCTACTATATATTATAAACGCAACCCATAGAAGCAGTATTATAAAGACCTGTGTAGACGAGGAACTTTTACTTGAATCTTCGAACTGCTATAAAATGAAACAGTTGTTCTAAATACTTCATTTCAATTATGCGACATATTATTTATGTTAATTATGCGATACAATTCTACACTATTTCGATGGCCAAAAAAGCACTCCGAGAATTGTTCTACATCTGCGCGAGCCACGTCACGGCACAAGTGCGTACTTTAAAAAATATTTTGTTGTAATCTCTACATATTCCGAATAGCTTTTAGACAGAATGAAAAATGTAAATAAAAACTGTTTATATTTTTCGCATGTTATTGTGCAGAAAAATGGAATAAAAGCAAGAAAAAAAAAACCTTTCAAATATTATAAAAACAGACCGCCCAATCCCATTTCGTCCAGTGTTTGTTTTCGAGTCTCCAAATAATGTCGAAGCAATATCACATTCAATTACGAGACCCCGAAAGTGCTTGAGGACGTAAAAAGCGGGCAAAATAAGGAATAATTTAATCTTGGGCCCCTCGACATTTTGATCAAGCCGCGAGCTGCCAGCGTAGTTATTACAGAGATGAAAGTTTAAACAAAGGGACAAGCGAGTTAATATTAAGTGGTGTTTGTTACTGGATTGAATTTTTTTTTAATTTTATTTATTTTACAGAATTAATGTTCATAAAATTTCACGGGACTACTGGCTTTTGCTTGTAAAATTATTTTTTCTAGCTTATTATACTTTGGTTATAATCCCGGGCAAATAACTTAACGCTATGGCATAGCATTAAAAACGAAAAATAAATATTTATTTTATTATATTAGATAAACATGTTTATTTAACAGAATATGTAATTCAAAAATCAGATTATTCAAAAACAAACGAGATTTTTAATGTATATTCATAAGTATATATAGACTTTTACACGTATAATAAATACATGCGTTGTGTGTAAATGTACAAATAACATTATGTACTTACGTTGTTCATACAAGCCTATGCAACACATTTGAAATGTTTTATAAAATTCTTTCAGTCAATATAACATTTAAGCAGTTCTAAAAAATGCAGAGTTACAAGCGGTGCAGTAACTGAGACGCTACCTGCAAAACTTGTTATAAAACTATTTAACTCCTCGGTTCATTCCCTCCTGGTGACAACAGACTTGTTCATTTTTCGTCCAGGAGTCGGAATTGCGATTTAACGTGGAAATGCTGCTTGCATTCTTGTCGCCTTTCGATTGTTCATGATTTGTACAGTAATTATTTATTGTTAGAGTGGTTTTGTTTTTACTATCTCTGTATATAATTCACATAGTAGCTAAATACATATTATACCAAGTACTCTTGTTTAAATATGTATAAATGAAAAAAATTATACAAAAACTCAAAAAAGCTCGAGCGATTAAATTTTTTTTTATGTTCATGTAAATACTGGAATAGTTTAGAAAAAAATTAAATTAGGAAAATACAAAGGAAACCTATCGAAATATTTGAAATTGGTAATTCTGTGTGCGGATTGCATCTTTGGTTTAATTTCAATAGTTGGTGGTAGTGCGAAGTTAAAGGTCAGGTTTTGAAACAAAACTACCCTGAAAACTTGCAAATGTCTCTCTGATAAACAAAGATCTAATCTTTTCTTAGTGGAAGGTTCCTTGAGTTAGAAGCTGATTCACTGCATCTTGCAAGGTTTTTTACGCTATTGGCCTACAAATGCAGAATTTCTCCCATAATTTCCCTTTCCTCGCTAAACGTGAAATAAATTATGAACGCAAAAATTACTTCATATTTGAATACTGTTAATAACATCGACAACCAACAAAAATAAAGACCAACAGACTCACGGGTCGATTTTAAAAATTACCTTTTTAGTGCATATTTAAGGAACGTTTGTGCAAAATTTCATGTTTCTAGACTCAGCGGTTTCGGCTCTGCGCTGATCGATCAGTCAGTGAATATGTTTTGATTTTTTTGTAGAAGATAAATATACATTAACATGTGTTTTGTTACAATAAGTTATATATTAAATCTCGGTTATCATTCAAATCTTAAGACATGTAAAAATCACTGGGTAAGTCCCGAGAGATCCATTTTTCCTTACTAATCCTCAACTGCCCGCAAACTTCCTTCCCACAAGGACGTTACACGAAAAGATACTCCTGTATCGATGTAAACATGAATTAGGATAACGTATTATGTCCAACATTTTTACGAATGTATTCATATATCATAATAATATTATAAAGAGGGAAGTTTCTTTTGCTGTTTTCCGGTTACACGGAAAGTTAGTAATCAGATTGATGGAGAACTTGTACATCATGATATTCACAGATTCTAAATATAAATATCATTTTATTAAATTTTTTTATCAAAATCTAAAAAAGGAGGTTCTCAATAGGTCGGGGACTTATTTGTTAATGGATGCTGATAAGGAATAATGTGTCACACCTCAAAAATTCAAATTTCGAGATATTGATGTATACTGATAATGCGTCAATTATTTAACATTATTAAAAAAAAAATTTCAAATCATCAAAACAAAATAAGTATGGAAAAAGTTTCTTATTTTAATTTTCGAATAATTGTGTTTCATATTTTGCAATATTTAATAATCTCGTATATTTAAAAAAAAAAAACGTATTATTAAATAAACTATATGTTATAGCAATCTGCTTTTAATCTATTATTTAAACTTTTAACGAAATATAAAAGAAAAGATGAATATATAGTCAAAACTGAGTTCTCTTCTTTCTTTACTCGTTACGTTTTCACGCATCAACTACTCAACAGATCATCATGAAATTTTGAATGCACGTAGTCATGGGAACAGAATATAACTGAAAAGTCCACTATTCCCAAGAGTTAACTCCTAGACAGACGGCCGGGATAACTAGATAAACATTTACGCAGGCAGATGTAAGTTTTAAATAATTTCTATAAACTTTGTCTTGTATACAAACATTTTCGTTATTCGCTATGTAGCTTTGTCTAGGCTCACAAATATAGCCAATTATTTCAATTCAGTCGAAGGGAAAATTGATAGCACGCGCGGATAACACTGACAACTCTATGACATACATTAAATATATTGTATTATGTCGCGGGTTCGATCCCCGCTCACGGCAAATTTCTGTTGGCCATACGGATATTTGTCGTGGTCTGGGTGTTTGTGTTAGTGTTGTGTATGTTTTCGGACTCCCGACACAAGGTCATAAGACTTTAATGGGGGCCGTTGAGTGTGATGCGTTTATTTATTTATTAATATTATGTTATCTTATTTTGTACGATATTTATTTCAGATTAGCCGTATGGTATGTTGGTAAATTTGGTGGTCTAAGTGTTATTCGTATGTATAACCTATATTACTGTAATGTTTTATCAAAAATTTCAATAATTTTTTGCGAGAAAAGGCAACAAACATTCATCTATTGTCATAAATTTCCCCACGTTAGTTTTTTAATTCCCCGCCAAAAAGAAGAGTGTTATAAATTTTACGTGTACATCTTTGTATCTATGTGTCTGTAGCATCGTAGTTCCTTAATAAATGGACAAATTTTAATGCGTTTTATTGTTGTTTGAAAGGTAAATAAATCATTAATCGGAATGTTTCTTAACTATATTTTTTGAAGATCTGTACAGTGTGTTTTAAGGTATGGTTTTTAAAAGGATTTTACCCACTTCTATTGGTGGAAAACATAACTAATTACTTATTTTTCTTGATTTGACTTCTTTAAAGTTTACTTATATAAAGGTTCTGTTAATTAAGGTAGCGCTCTGTTAATAAATTTTAATAAGTTATCAACCAATTCTGTTCAAAATTCCCAGAATATTCAACATCCAATAATAGGCTTCACACCATCATAAACGGTTTATTCGTCCAAGTTTGCTACACTGGATTTAATTTAGCACGCTCGTCGTGCGTTCGTCAAACGTGTTGTAACCATTATGCATCGCCATCTTAACCGCAACACCCGTTCAGGTGACATTTGAGGACGTATACTGAATGAACATCGATTCATAACTCGGTGGAAATCGAATAATCGTGATTTAGGTTAATCGATTTGCTGTGGCCTGTTTGACTACTACGTAGTTTGTAATTTAATTCGATTCTATTTAGTGTTTCTTGTTTGTGCTGAGTGTGGTCGATTAGCGTTCTGATGATTTGCATTCTGCCTAACTGGTGAGTTTTGAAATTTTATGATAACGTATTTTTTCTTCATACATTAAATAGCCGCGCCTTTAGTAAAATTCTCACTAGGAGTGTTGCTATTTAATCAAGGGCGGATCCAGGGGAAGCGTCATGGGGGTCATGACCCCCCCTGGGCTGGGTCCAAGACCTAGGTAGAGCACTAATTATAATTGTTAAAAATGATAATGATTAACATGATTTTTATATTTTTTGTCACGTTATAAATTTTATGTAAGTACCTTTACTATTTAATTAATTTAATATAATTTGTACGATTGAAGAACGTTTAATGTGACTGGCACTTCTCCACGTCCATAAAAACGTACCCATTCAAGTACAAGAAGTGAGAACTTTTTACCTGTATCGATTAGTATCAAACTTAATTTAGTACTTCTTGTGACATGATCAAAACTAGGAGACCCCCCCCCTGGCGGCGAAGCTGGATCCGCCCTTGCATTTAATGTAAGCATAATTTGCTTTACCCTCGAGTAACCATAATTAAACAATAAAGATGAAATAATATATTAAAATAGGTTTATAATCAACGATGATATTATTTTACATAAATAAAAAATAGATTGGAAGTTTCTCTTCTTGAAATTGGACAAAATAATGTCGTAAGTTACGTATATTTTTGTTATATTCACTTGTTCGAATATCTTCAGAAGTAACTTCGTTTGATGTGATCGTTTGAATGTAATTTTTATTAGACATATACTTTTACGGCCCTTTTATTTCGAATGCAATATTATTTTAATGTACTGCTCAATGATGATATAATAAAAAAAAATAATATTTAATGATTTTTTTTTTCTACAAATCTAGTATGAATTCTTATTTATAATTTGTTGTATTACTAGCTGCCCCTCACGATTTCACTCGTGTATGGTTACTGTTTTGCTCCTATGAGTCGTAGCGTGATGTAATATAGCCTATACCTTCATAAATATACAGCTAACCAGGCAAAAATAATTTGTTAAATCGGTCTAGTAGTTTAGGAAGAAATATTTGTAGTAAGTTTCAAGTTAACTCGACCACGGAATAAGATTTTCTATATAAACGTTTTTCATCATTTTAGCAGTGAAATATTGAAAAATCATTTCTTAGTGAATGCTTACAGCTTAAAAGACGCTCACTGCTGAAATCAGTCAAGGTGATTATACAAGGTGTCAACTGGGTACGTGTTGAATATTTTACCAACGTTAGCGAATCGATATTAAAAAGTAAAAAAATAAACTTAACTTTTTAAAATTCTTTTTCATAAATGGTAAGCCTATTCGTAGCTGTACGAGCGAACAAGACCCAACGTTTTCTCGGAGTCACCTTCTGTATTAGATAAGATTTTTAAATATCATTTTGCTAGAAATAATTATACTGTTATTTTATTGAGATTATTACTTATTACTGAATACGTACGTTATTCCATTTCAAAGCACAGTTAAGCAAACAGCTGCGTCTTCGTGTTTAACATTAAACCTTTGGTGGGTACAAATATTTGTAGCGTGATCTGAGATCGTAGATTTGCTTACCAATAGACGAAGTTAACTAGCTAAGAGCTATGTTATGCTTCTCCAGTGATTGAAAGTAATAGATTCATTCATGAAATCTAAATTCACAGAGAACTATGCGTGGAGTCTAGCTATAGCCCACTTTCTACAGCGCGTATATAGGCTGGCTCGACTAGAGCAGTACCTCACCAGTGTCGGTTTGTAATTTCAAATTAACAGCTTTTCACTAAATTGATATAAAAGTGTATACAATACTTAGATAAAAAAAAAAAAACAATTTGGCTGGATCTCTGTCTGTTTGTTCCGGGCTAATCTCTGAAACGGCTGCACCGATTTTGTCGAGACTTTCAGTCGCAGATAGCTACTGTTATAAGGCGTAGATTAGGTTACTTTTTTAAAATTTTATTTACATTATTTTTTCGCAGATGAAGTCGCGAGCACCAGCTAGTAACTAACAAAATAAATCTTTCCAATCTCCATTGTTTTAGAACCCAACTCGCTTTCAATTAAAGACGATTCCGATTACAATTACTACAACTATTTTGATCATTTACGCTCGAGATGAATTTGAAATTATTGTATTACGAATGGCTGAACACGATACGTTATTACATAAATGGAATCTTATATATCATGTATATAGTTGATTATGTAGGGCTGTGGGTTGTTTGTACCTTGTGGTTACGTTGCCATGACAACGTCTACAGGTAATATCGGTCAGAATGGCAAGGTTCCTGCGATAACAATTATTGATTCCGAAAGGCTTTAGACTAAAGTGTTGTTAGTTATATGCAATGACAAGGGTAGACGAGGGATTCCTAAATAATATTAATTTTAGTGTTAATAATGTTGTTTACGAGTCGGTTCTGTATTGATTTTTGATATTGTTATTTGGAACGGAGAGAACAGATTTCTTGGGACAAAATAGTATTTTCCCATTAAACTTATTTTCCTTAACTTAAGAAATTATCTTCTTGAACTGAAAAATAACTTTGTGGTAAATATCAAATTTTACAATGACATGTGAAATTAATGGAATTAAAATTATTTAATTTTATTTCGTCACTGATTCCAAATTACATTTTTGTGCGGTTTGCAGTCGAAAGACTTGAACCTAAAAGACTCCTCGTCTTATTAACTCCACTGGAGGGCGCATTTTTTGCCAAGAGAATCAGAATTGCGATTCCAAGGGGAAATGCTGCTAGCATTCTTGCTAGAATGGTAACAGCATTTCGCGCGGATTTTTAAATAGTTAAGTCTCTTTTTTGTACATATTATAAATTACTATATGTATTACTTTCTTGAAGGAGGAAATCTACTTATATGCAAAAAAAAATCTTGTTTCGGGGATTTTTTTTGTGTGCTTTAACTCTTATACCGTTGACTCTAAAAAATAAATTAATATTTTGAAACGATACTTACAATAAATTCACCGAAACCTAAAAAACGTACACATGTATGTACATATCCAGTCCAATACTTATCTCTTTTTGTATATCCATTTGTTATTAGTTTCCGTATTGACAAAGCCATAGCCTTTGACTGCGGCGAGCGGCGCGTGACAAAGGGCTCAAAGAAAGCCGCTACAAAGCCCAACTCGAAGTACAGGTGCTGTGTTTAGCTTCATTCCTGATTGGTGCATCGTATTGGAAGCTCGTTACGTTTGCTATTTGAGCGTTATATAAAATTTATAATTGTATATCTAAATTTATACAAATATATATATAGCTAAGGACAAAAGTGTTTTTACGCGGAGCTATTGCTATCACAACGTGATACATTTTGACAGTCGATTTGTTTAGTTTTAGTACAAAAATCTGTCATAATGGTACCTCATCATGATTAGCATTCAGGGTACTTTTTATCCGACTGCGGGACGCAAAGAGAGTTAATGTGTCTATAAGACTCTGTATGTATGTATGGTCTATTTTTCTTCACTTATCTTATTTAGCAGATAAAAATATGGTGGATTTCAAGCCACACATAAGAGTTAGATAAGAAATTATCGATTGAATGATTTAACTGAATCATTTTTTATAATGCAAAATTATAATGAAAAGAAATTGTTTGATAATTCGTGTTTTTTTTTGGGCTATTGTTACCAAATGAGGATAAGTAAAGAAAACTAGACTATATATGGGTTTATTTTATGGTTTATACCTATGGCAGTATTTAGAACAAACGCGTGGGTTGATTTTTATAAATGATACGTCGTTAAATTTATTCTGTCATACTACAAAAGACGCATTAAAACCATGTTGAACACGTGTCTAGCTAAACAGTGTTTAAGATTTAAACATTGCTTAAAATATTATCTAAATTGCTTAACAGCGAATAAACTCATAAAAAAACTTATTGATAAAATGTTATACGTTACATTTGACAGCAAAAATAGGTTTTAAACATCTATTAAACTCACTTAAACGTATATTAATCTATGTCTAAAGCATGTTTAACTCAAAACTGTCTTAGACGCGCGTTTAACGTCTGTTTAAATCTTTTGTAGTAAGGCAGATTATGTTTCGTAAAATCAAAAGGAGCGATTAAAAAATAAATAAAATTAAAAACGATGAACTATGTCAAATAGAGTGTTGTTGAATAGGTATTTAAAAATATTTTTAGGTTTCTCATATTGATTTTCAATTAGCATTAGCGTTAAGGATGTATGTATGTGGGTTTGTATCTTTGTGGCACTATTTAGACCAAACGCGGGGCGCCGATTTTGATAAATCAAAATGGCTGATATTTAACGCCTTAATGAGAAAAAGAAAAAAATGAAAAACGACTGTCTTCAGTGGGGTATCGTTGAATAAGTATTAATACATAATTTTTAGGTTGAGTATATCGTTTTTCAATCAGAATTACCGTTTAAAATCTATAACCATTGGAAGTTGGTTAGTAACGATTGTTTATTGTCGTTTGCTTGAAAATGCTTGTCGTTTGTTTTAAAACGAAAAATTATATCACCGTACCACGATGATTTTTAACGGACTTCAAAAAAGGAGGGGATTATCTATTAGTAGTGTACGTTTCTTTTTAATGTTTATAACTTAAGAATTCCGTCATTTCTAAACCTTTTTTTGTCCTATAGAATTTTCATCTAAACAATTCCAGTATTTGGATTTTTATTTTGATTTGGAAATTTTGAATCAAAATATTTCGAATGAGTACATTATATTATAAATTATAAATTTGGTTTTAAAGTCGTTTCCCTTAAAAAATCTTAGTTATATCAATGCATGTTGTCAATTTAGATGACAGGACATCGCAACATCGCACGATGTCGTAATGTGCTACGACATAATGTCGCATCGTGTGTGTTCTGGTCTTTAGATCGTCCATTTACTGTCGATGGTTGGAAGCTGTAAAAAGTCACTTTAGGACTTACAGCAGGTGTAATAACCAGAATCTAATGCGGCAAGTCTCATGCCATCACGTGGGTGAAATCACGTTCCAAATTAAAAGTGTGCTCAATTTTTGAATTAATATATATTATTCGTCGCTTTCATTTCAATTCTACTATCATATATCAAAGTGTTATAAAAAAGTTAACAAGCAATTAATTAAATATATAAATTCTTCATTCAAATAATAAATTCTGATTGGATAATGATATGAGAATTCTAAAATTATTTCATTAAGTTATTTTTAAATACCTGTATACAACGATTGACAGGCACGTTGGCGCAGTGGTCACTGCAACTGACTGAAGCGCTAACGGTCGCGGGTTCGATCCCCGCTCACGGCAAACGTCTGTATTGTTACGTGTTAGTGTTGTGTGTGTTTCCGGACCCCCGACACAAGATCACGAGGTCTTAATGGGGGCCGTTGAGTGTGATGCGTTTATTTATTTTATTTTATTTGATTCTACTTAATACATTTCAATGTTATTAATTTTTTCCTTTATCACATTATGGCGTAAAAAATCGGCTTTTTTATTTTTCTTAATTATTATACTTTCTATGATATTCGCGTTGTTATGACAAATCAAAAGACGTATCGTTTATCGAAATCGGCCCACGCGTTTGGTCTAAATAGTGCCACAAAGATATAAACCCTCATACACACATACATACGTACATACATACATACACACATACATTTTCAAAGAATAGGTCATTTATTTATTTTAAATAAGATTTCTTAAAGAAAGAGGTTACGAAAATTATTATTATAAGCAGACAGAGTCACAAATACCAATTTGTATTCTGATATATTAGAAATATTGTCGTATCGCCAATCTAGATAGTTTTGGATAGGCATTGTTCTAGATAACTTATTGTAATAGACCATTGTACCAGGAAATATTTTACTACTAGCTGGTGCCCGCAATTTTGTCTGCGCAGGATTAGTACTTCGAATCCAAAGCCCTATCTATCTTGATACCATAATGGGATCACACACACCCTTTCAAACAAAAAAAAAATTGAAAATCGTTCCTTACGGCGGAGTTATCGGCGAACAAACATACTAAAAAAAGAATATGGATGCTGATAAGCAACAATGTGTCAACCCACATAAAGTCAAATTTGGAGATATTGATGCATTTTGATACTGCGTCACCTATTTAACATTATTCAATAAAATTTTAAGTCATCTAAACTAAATACGTACGGAAAAAAGTTTCTTAATCTAATGTTTCAAATTTCATGTGCGTCCCATATTTTGCAATTTATAAAATATTCTCAAATATTTAAAAACCTTATTATTAGATTATTACATTAATATCAATCTGCTTTTAATTCATTATTCCTTTTATCAAAATAGAAAATAAAAGATGGATATATATGTACGTCTTCAAACTAATTTATTAAAAATAGGTTCGACATCTTTAGGCGCCATTTTCTCAAAATGAAGTCCGTGTGGCTTGATACTGTATTATTTATCAGGGTCCATATATACGGTCGAATTGAGAACACTCCTTGAAGTTTTTTAAAAATTCATCAAAATCGTTATATTGAACAAATTACATTATCTTTATTACTATATGTTATTCTGACGTATAATTTTTATTATTGTAGAGTTTCATCAAAATCCATTCAGCAGTGTAATAGACGTTCATACATACTCACAAGTTACCGCGTTTATAATATTAGTAAGGATAGGATACAACAGTTATATCAACAGTACGAACTGTTGTAATCAAAAATGTTACCGTATCCTATCCTTACTAATAAACATAACGGATACTGTGGCTGATGACCATCAGATAATTAATTATATGAAGGTTAAGAAATCGAATCTATAGTCTATTTTTCTTACTTGTCTTATTTAGCGTAAATATGGCATATTTCCTAGTTAGATAAGAAATTATCGATTGAATAATTGAACCGAATCATTTTTTATAATACAAAATTATAATGAAAAAAAATCGATCGAAAATTCGTCATTTTCATTCAGAGTATTGTAATGAAATAACGACAAGAAAAGAAAAGTAGACTGTAGGTAAGAATAACATTTACATTGTAAGAATTTGGTACTAAATTGGGCTTAAAATTAAGAGAAGTATCACGGATTTTTTTTCACTGATCTGTATTCACAATTTCTGATATTATTATGATTCATTTTGAGTGCGTTGATTCATCATTCAGTCAGGGCAAAGCATTTTTTACGTATATGTATAAAGACTAGAAGTTGCCCACAGCTTCGCCTGCGAAAAGTTTAAAATTTGATAGACGCGTTTTGGGAAACTGTCGCTGTCTATTTAGCATTGATGTAAAATTTTTAAAGAAGTTATACTTACAATTTTTAGTTATTAATCAACTTCCAAAACCAAATCTGCAGGTTCTGTACATACTATATATTATTTCTTGTTTTATAATATTTTCTCTAATTTTCTAGGAACCATTAAACCAATCTGAACGATTGAAGTTGTATTTTATTAAACGTACTTCATTCTGGAAAATTATGCACATGATATCTCATTATACTCTCCAGTCCCTTACGAACCCTTTTAAACCTCACCTAATTAATAGATAATCTCTAAGTTAAAAGATCTTTACATAATAAGCACCTAATATCCTAGCAACTTACAGGTTGATTCATATAACTTAATATGTAAAATAGTAAACCTTCAGGGATCGTCTCAAAACAATCCTGTACGATTATAAATAAAACAGTAAAACGTACAAACAGACAGACAGTCATTACTTTTCTATGTATAATATGAGAATGTAATTCATGCTACATTTATATCGAGTATTAGGATATAGTAAGAACCCCACCCATGCTCAATTTCTTTTAAGCAATAATGAAAAACTTCGATAACACTGAAGAAAAGCCTACAATGTAGCACTCATTAACGAATTTTAACACGAGTTTTCTAACTTAGGAAACACGAACAAAATGTTTTACATGTAAAGTTCTAAGAATATCTTGGGGCTAGGGTTTTTGTTAGAGTTTCGGCTTTTCTCGAGGCACTGACACCTTTTTTTCTCAAATAATTAGTTCAGTAATTCAGAATAAAAACCCTGCAAGTCTTTTGAGGTTACGGATTCAAAAGGTTTTGCGGATTTCATTTAAAACTTTACTTTATTACTTTACACGTGTGTAAAAATAGAAAAGTTTAACGTTTTGAACTTCATATAAAATAGTGTTGCTTTAAAAACATTTATCGAAAACAAGACTTTCAAAATAAGTCGACTTCTAAAGCAATATAATCTTTACTTGGATGATATATTATTTTAGCTATATCGATTTTAAAACGAGTCAGTTAAACCGATTTTAATGAAATGCGACTATAAGACAAATAGAAAAGTCATTTTCAAACAAATAAGAATAAATCAAAGCGGTCATCGAGGAATTTCGAGTAATCGAGGATTATACATTACTAACGTCCTCAATGAAATGAATTCTTCCTCCTATTGTTGAGGCGGGTTAATAAAATATTTACATTAAATGCAATAATATTTACTAGTGGTCGTCTTTCGATCGGAATTCAATTGTAATTCATTAAATTTTCAACCGATTTCAAGATTTACCACAAATAATCTATTCTCAATTTGACCACAGACTTAAATTATAAACAAAAGAGTATACATGTGTACGTCAAATACATGGTAGTGTGTGTAATGTTTTTTTTATTGAATGCATTTATTATGCATAATTAAAAAATATATTAGCATTTTGCACTGCTTCTCTATATAAAGTATAATTGTGCCTGATTTCATACTTTTACGTCCGCACATTTTTCGTAAGAAGTTGTACAAAGTTTTTACTTCACGTATTATTAGATAAACTAACTAATATTATAAAGCTGAAGAGTTTGTTTGTCCGATTTGAAAAATTCTTTCAGTTTTGGATAGCCCATTTATCGAGGAAGGCTAAAGACTATATATTATGACGCTAAGACCAAAGGAGCGGACCACCAATGAAGAATGTTTCAAAATCGGGGGATATTTTCCTATTGAGAGAGCTTGCGCTACGTAAACGGTTAGTTTCTAAAAAATCATGTATGACAGAATTGTTCCCTTTAAAAGTTAAAAAAAAAGTCAGCGACAGCATATGTCTATCTGTATCTTTTAAGGTTAGTTCACTATAACTTTTTTATGTTAACCAAATTTGTTCTAAAATAATGCATTATTAGCCCAAAGTAACTATTCCGCGCGGACGAAGTCGCGAACGGAAGATAGTTAGATAAATAGCTCTTAGACAGTTATGTTTACATCACAAATGAACTATGTAATTTTATTTACACGTATACATGTTCAGATATCATGACGTTTGTGTATTGGTATTAGCTTGATTCTCGTTACATGGAGATCATTGACGAGGTCAACAGACGAGGGTCGAGTTGACTTTGACATGTTGGCGGACGCGTGCACATGATAAACCATCATTTTTCAACGTTTTTGTTTTGAAACCTTTTGGTATTTTTTTCTGCGAAAAAGGTCACTTTATAACTTTCTTTTAGGAAAAAGTAAATAACTACTACATTTGGGTTAATGAAATATTTGTTTGAAATTAAAGAAAGCCGAAATGGCCTAGTGGTTACAACACGTCGATCTCAATCGATGATCGCGAGTTCATACCGCGGTTAGCAACGCTGATTTTTCAAGGTGAAGGAAAACATTGCGAGAAAAACTGTATATGCTGAAAATCCTGACACATGTGTCCGGATTCACATCCGCTAACCCGCAGTGAAGCAGCTTGGTGGATTAAGCTCTAAATCCTTCTCCTTAATAGGAAAGGAGGCCTTTTATATTTAAAGGCTGTTACTTTTTACTTTACATTTACTTTATAGAAAAGTGTTGTTTTTTTAAATAAAAATTGGGAGTCTTTTTTAATTATTACTGGAGTAAACCGGAATCACGTCAATAATTAAAATCGAACAGAAAATTTGTATCTAAAATTTTTACAAAACAATGAACATTCAATAAATTAACTTTTATAATAATTAGATCTTTCGCTTAATACCTAATAATGATACGCACATGCCATGATAATGTATCAGTAGCTTGAATGGGCATAATTAACATATCGTCGGGGGTACTGCAAAACCGCGTATCTAGCTTTGCCTATGAAGTATAAGTTTGAACTAAATGTTAAGTAACATTAGTAATAAAATTAAGTCTTTATGGGCATTTCCTATTACGTAGTGTTTTGTATTAGTAATGTCACTGATGATATGCCAAATTTTATTTATGTTAAGTACTAATTTCATAATAATCTTATTTAATTTTTAGCTAGCTTGTTTTTTAACATTAATAAAATATTTTATTCATAGTTGGATCTTGTTGTAAAAGCTAGTTACGCGGTTTTGCAATTTCCCCGACGATATTGGTAAGTAAAAAAAAAAAAAATTTTTATTGGTAAGTAACTTAAGTAACCGTGGCGTGGGTTCTATACTTAATTAATTCCCTTAGGAAGAGTTTTGATAGTTTTCGATTGGTATTCTTCCACTGACAAGTGTTGCTTTTGACTTCTGACATGTGTTAATTTATGTATATACATATATATTTCTTCTAATTTTAATGATTTTTTTTTTAATTGAACCCTAAAGGTCAGGTCAGTTTGCTACTTAGACAGGATAACGTCTGTCGCGTCCCTAAATCTTATTAAAGTGTATACTTATACAGTGAACTTTTGAATATACATATATAGTTGCAAATGTTCATTAAATACTTCTTAAGTAAAACGTAACAGTTACTTGGTATGTTGCCTTAATTCTTATTGTAGTATATTTTTATGACCACTCTGTATACAGTCGACGACACATTAAATGTCGAGATTAATATTTATATTTAATTGCCATAACTAATGTTTTTTTTTCTATTTATGTTTTAAGATTTTTTTTTATACAAAAAGCTGCAAACGAACAAGCGGTACCTGTTATTAAGTGATCATCGACGCCAAATACATAATAGTGTGTGTAATCTTGTATTTATGGATTTCATGTATTTCATTTCATTTATGGATAATTTAAAAATATATATTAGCATTCTTCGTTTCTTCTCTATATAGATTATAAGTGTGCAAAATTTCATAGTCCTCTCTCCTCATTTTGGTAAAGAGGTGTACAAATCTGGGCTCATAGTTTATGCAATGATACCTAGGTAACTGTTATCACATTACGGAGTTTTTTAATTAAATTACGAGATTAGAACTTCTATTATTTATAATTAAAACATAAAAACTTTTTCACACACAAATACAAATTATGTCAAAATTCTATAAATAGTATCTAAAACCACAATATTTTTCGAATTTTAACGCTAAAAATAATGTTAATATATAGCTATAATATGTACTGTTAATAAGACTAATGTCACGTGACTTTAATTGTTGCCTAGCAACTGCTGTTTATGTCAAAAAGAACGTAGCGATTTATTATTACAAGATTTAGAAAATAAAGACGTGAACTAGAAGTCTAATGTCCTCTCATTAGTCGTTTCTGGACTTTTTTTAAAATAAATACACGTAGTACAAAAGTATACTATGTCAAAATTCACATCAGTTTGTGATCTCCTAGCATCATAACAATATATTCTCTTAACATTGATAGTGACAGGTCACTAATATCCTAATAGAAACGGCTTTCCTGTTTTGGAGGGATTAAGAGCTTAATATATCAAGCCGCTAAATCGTGTGTTCGCGGATGTATTTGCCTCAAAAATTCCTTTTGTATTCGATGTATTCCTCTAACAGCAGGCTAATTTCGGTGATCTATTGGTATCACAAATTCCGAGTTGATTTTACGACATTAGTTGTAAAATGAAAAAATCAATCGCGTTGTGATATTAAGAGTAAAGACGATTAAATAATTTGTATAAAATTAGCTTCGCCCCGCGGTTCTACTCGCGTTTATGGTTATTGTTTCTCTATAACATGTCTCAAAACAGGAGCTATTACAGATATATACATATACTCATAAGCTTTACAATTTATATATTTCAAACTTTAGCGATTAAATGATTCATATTCTATATAACGGTTCTTATCGCGGTAACTAATCGTAATAATACCTTCTTATTGCCTGAACTTCGACGTAGTTGCATCCTATATGGTAGCGGTCGGAAATCGGTCGGTGTGTGTGTGCGTGTGAGCGTGTGTGCGTGTGTGCATGTGTGCGTGTGTGCGCGTGTGCGCGTGTGCGCGAGTGCGCGAGTACGCGAGTGCTCGAGTGCGTGAGTGCGTGCGCGCATGCGTGCGTGCGTGCGTGCGTGCGTGCGTGCTTGCGTGTATAA
This sequence comes from Hypolimnas misippus, assembly GCA_037950945.1. Classification (NCBI taxonomy): domain Eukaryota; kingdom Metazoa; phylum Arthropoda; class Insecta; order Lepidoptera; family Nymphalidae; genus Hypolimnas; species Hypolimnas misippus. Next base: position 13,788,299 of record JBBEEQ010000029.1, read on the forward strand.
TGTTTTTTGATTTCATGTTTTTTATATGCTTAACGAAAAAATCGTATTTAGCGCTCCTTCTCTATATAAAGTATAAAATGTATACTCCTTCGTCAGCACATTTCCGTAAAATATTTTAAAATAATATAGTATCTAATTACTAACGCGCGACGATGCGAAATATGTGCACCAGTTGAGTCACAAATAAAAAATGTTTTCAAATTTTTTGTACCAGTATTTGAACCTGGTAAATATTTCAAGCCAACTGTACTCGGACCCTGAGCACGTGAGCTATAAAACGTAGTCTTTTAACTCTGCCCACTTGTGCCTATTTCCTCGAATTACCACCCAATAACAATTCTTAGTCCCGACCGCACAATTTTCGCTTTCATTTGGTCCAAGTTAAGGACTGATAAAATAGAAAATTGAACAAAAAAAAATTCATAATTTTCGTTTATCTAATTTTGTCGAAAATTCTCAGAAAATTCTTGAAGATATTTTCTGCCACAAAACATGAGGTAAAATTAAACACTTTAGCATTTAAATACTTTAAGGCCAACCCGAGATTGAATGATTGAGATCGACTTATCCTGTGCAACATTTCGGCTTCCTGAGACATACCTAGTGTTAGAACACGGCGATCTCTGGCTGGCACCGCTGATTTTTCAAGTGTTATATTTCTACTTAAATTTCTCCCGAGATTGTAAAGGAAAACATCGTGAGGAAACCTACATGTGCCGGGAGAAATTCTGACACATGTATATCCGCCCACCCGCGGTGGAACATCGTGGTGGATTGAGCTCTAAACCTTCTCTTTATTAGGAATATCAAAGGGCTCCTCCCTTTGATATTTACTGGTTGTTACTTTTACTTTTACATAAAATAAAAATGTTGTTTTTTTTTTAATTAAAATTGGGAGTCTTTTTCAGTTATTAGTGGAGTAAACATGAATCATCATCAAAATATGCTTTATTCAAGTAGGCATTTACAAGCACTTTTAAATCGTCAATACAGAAACAAAAGAAAACAAAACACTAATTAATTAATTAATTTACCACCGGTTCAGAATGTAGATTCTACCGAGAAGAACCGGCAAGTTACTCTTTTAAAAAAATTTACAATGGGTACATACATTTATGAGTTACAAATATATTAAATACCCTGTGTGAATCCAGCTTATACTAAATCCAAGCATCTTTATCATCTATATAATCTTGAACAGAATAATATGCTTTAGCTACTAAGGATTTTTTTTATATGTACTTTAAATTTCTTTTTTGTAAACTGTACCACTTTCTGCGTAATTTTATTATAAAGACGAATACCTTGCCCGAAGAAAAAAAAGTAGTAAATTCAAAGAATTTTTTTTTTTAATAAAAATAAACCGTCTTCAAAAACGAATTTATTAGCTACAAGTAAACTAAAAAGAAAAAAAAAAATCACAACATTTTATCACAACACAACAATCACAACATTCACAACGCTAGGATAGTTCAATGTGATTTTGAACTTAATTCGATACCCTTACGATTCACACATTGACAATCCAATTTGACTCAACTCAATGTGAGATGATTGAGCGATTGTTGTAATTCGAATAGCCGCTTTTAAATCGTACATGACTGATTGTGTAGCTTTACAATTGCTCTAAAGGGGTTTATTTTTATCCGACTGCGTTATGCTAGGGAGGAAAATGTATTTATCAGTCTACGTATGTATATATGTATGTATGTAGGTTTTGTTGTGGCACTATTTAGAAATACGTGGGCTGATTTTGACAACGGACACTATGTCTGTGATAAAGGGCGCGAATGTCATAGAAAGTATAATCATTTTGAAAAATCAAAATGGCCGATTTTGGATGTCATAATGTGAAAAAGAAAAAAAAAATCGACAGTTGTTTACAATCTACAACGATTTAAACCTAGTAACGATAACTGAGCGACTTTTCTTTCTCGCACTCTTTTATTGTCACTTATAGTTATTACTCTAGACCATATTGAGAAGTTACTGACTTTTACAAGAAGCGATTGCCAATTAGCCTCCGCAACCTCTGAGGGCAGGTCAGTAACCATTTAGACTCTAATAATCTTTCTACTAAGAGTAACAATTTGGTGATTGTGATAATAATTTTGCTTTTTTAATTTTAATAAAAGCATTAAAAACGCAAATACGACTTTTTACACGAGATGAAGAGTCACTTAAAGTGAAGTGATTATCACCGCTCATGACAATTGCGCGGACGAACGTGAATGAAAATTTACACAGTTTATTATTACAGTTTATATAAAGATGGAGTGCAGATTGTCTAGTTTATTTTTTTTTTTATATAAAGTGAGCATATTAATTTATAATATTAAAAAAAAATTACACCCACTACCACGTATTTGACACACACGCACGCATACATAATATTTTGTTTGTTTTTAAAGTATGTGGTCAAATTGGGAATAGATTAGCTGTGATTTAGAAATCGGTTGAAAATTAATGAATCACGAATACCGCTAGGCGACCACTAGTTTATAGATTAAACCTTATCGCTTCAGCCTACAATTTGTGCAGCACTTATAACATGATAGCAGCGCGTCCGGCTCGTTAGCGTCGGTAATGTGATTTTAACTTTCACCGCTATGATAAGGGCAATTCCCTCTATTACTCGAGTTTTGCTTCGTAATTGTTCGACTAAACAAAGGGTGTATTGTAGAAGGTTCTTTACATTGATTGCCGTATTGTTAGAATATACTGTTATAACTTATATGTTTTTTATCCGAGTGCGCGACACAAAGAAGCGTAATGTGTTTATCGGTGTATATATGTATGTGTGTGCGTATGTATTTGTATGGGTTTGTGCTTTTGGCTCTATTTACACCAAACATGTGGGCGGTGGGCGGATTGTGCTAAATCACGCGTCGTTTGTCATAACGGCACGAATGACATAGAAAGTGTAAGAATTTGAAGAAATCAAAATGTTCGATTTTGGACGCTATAATGTGGAAGAGAAAAATGAAAATCGACGAACTATGTCACGTGGGGTATCGTAGAATAGGTATTTAAAAAATCATGTTTAGTTTCTCTATAGAATTACCGTTGAGGTTCTATAACGATTTAAAGTTGGTTAGCAACTATTCTCACTTATAGGCTTTTAGACTGAACTGATATTGATACGGTGATATTGATACTGTAGATGGTTTTGTTGCAGTCACGGTTGTTATTATACGTCTGTCTAAGTATGTAAGGAATTTTATTTTAATTTAATACGAAGATAGTTAGACCGCTCTGATGTAGTGGTACTGAGTGTACTATTTGTATAAATATGTTAGTTGTGGGTGTTTGTTCTTGTAGGTTCCTCCATGGAGAGCACGTAAAAGTTTTGGCCCCGGTTGTAATTACGTGATCGTTACTCTTATATAGACTACTAGCGGCCTCTCGCGTTTTCATTCGCGCTAAACATAGGAATTTTATACAAACTTCCGACCCCCGTTTTACTCCCTTAGGAGTCAAATTTTGTGATATCCCGTATTAGTGAGGACTTCAGTCCTAATAAGCAAACCCTCATGAAAACTAAAATTTGGAGTTTCACAGATTTGGTGATGAGTGAGTGAGTGACCTTTCGCTTTTATATATATAGGTTCTATTATATTTCCTTTGTATTACCATGTTTCTTTCATTAAATTGCTTTTATTAATTTTTTTGGTCCATAAATAATATATATTCTAGTCTTAATGGTTACTGGATTACCCTTACAGGTTGCGAAGATCAGTTGGCAATCGCTCTGTGTAAAAATCACTAACTTGTCCATATATAGTGTAGAGTAATAAGCAGACCTTGGTAGGTATAACCGAAAAAAATGTTACGTACATAATGACAATGAAGACAGCCATTATTTTAGAATGCGTTTATCCCTAAATGATTTAGATTTACATCTATGCCATCTTATAAACTTAATGCAAATTTAATGCAAAACAAAAATCCCAATAAAACCAGTATCACTACGATATAAGACTTTTTTATCAAGCAGTTATTTTATAAGTTATCGTTTTTTAATCTGAATATAAAAGTTTTATATATTTTCATCAAGACTTTCATTCGATAGTTCCAGAATGTGAATGGAAAGTTGTGGAGAGTTAGGCAAAGTTTGAAAAAGTCATAACTTGGTTCTGGAAGGATAGGAATCAAATTAGAATAGAGGGAATCAAATGTGATTGGTAGTTAAAGATTACGATGAATATGGCCGGAATATTCGGTGAATTTTTGAATTTACTTTTTTTTTTACTATTATTACTTTTAAAAATTCGAAAGTTTGTGAGGATGGATGGTTGTTTGTTTATTCACCTTTACCCAAAAAGTATTGAATAGATTTTAATGAAACTTCACAATTTTGTAGCTGACTAGCTGTCTCTTACAGTTTCACTCGCGTTTATGCTTCACTGTCACTGCTTCGCTCCTTTGAGTCGTAGCGTGATGTTATATAGCCTATAGCGTTCCTCAATAAATAAATATCTAACACAATTTTTTTTCAATTCGAACAAGTAGTTCCTGAGATTAGCGCATTCAAACAAACAAACTCTTTAGCTTTATAATATTGCGTATAGATTTCTATTAAATGCGAAAGTTTATGAGGTTGGAAGGTTCTTTCTTTGTTCATCTTTACGGAAAAAGTACTGAATAGATTTTGATGAAATTTTACAATTATGTAGCTTATTAGAACGACACATAAGCTCACTTTATAATCATACCACGCTAGTCAAACACTATATCTTAATTAATTAGTTTAATAGTGAGTGAGTTTAATAAAATAATTTAGTTGTATGATTGAAATATGATTTGCTGTAAAGCGTTGAGGGATTTCCGTTTCCACTTCGAATGGTATCCATTGAAAATGATCTACGGCATATTTTAGACATAATATATTATAAAATAAAAAGGAAATATTATACTTTTTTCATTCAATTTATCCAGCTTATACTTAATCCTTATAATTAAATATTAAAAGAGCCGAGATGGCCTAGTGGTTAGAACACGTCGATCACAACCGACAATCGCGGGTTCAAACCCCGGCTAGCACCACTGATTTTTCAAGTTCTAAATAAGTGTTTAAATTCATATCGATCTCGGCGGTGAAGGAAAACATCGTGAGGAAACCTGCCGGGAGAAACTCTTACACATGTATATCCGCCAACCCGCAGTGGGGCAGCGTGCTGGATTAAGCTCTAAACCTTCTCCTTAATAGGAGTGGAGGCCTTTGCCCAGCAGTGGGATATTAACAGGCTGTTACTTTACTTTTTACTTTTATACTTAATCCAAGTATCTTTGTCACATATATATTCTTGAACATAATAATATGCTTTCGTTATTAAGGACTTTTTTATACAAACCTTTTTTACAATTCAAATAAATATACTTTAATATAAAAAAAATTATTTAATCAACACTAGTCACAATCAAATAACCCAAAATCACATTCCAATTAACGGTCAAATCATCACAACTATCCCGAAGTCATTTAAAACCGTTTCCAACTCAACAGGAAGTTTCGCCCCGCTCCTAATTAGTCAAACTGAAAGTAAATTAACCGATAATTAAGAACCACCTGTAACCGCCCGAGGACACTCCCGGATTAATTAACTTCGATACAGCTCCTTACAGCTGTCTTATGTTGACGGGAAACTGTCGTCTGTGAAACCGGATTCCGTGATGAGGTAAACAAATACAGTTTGAATCTGCTTTCAAAAAAAGAAAGAGGTTCTCAATTAGTGGGTGAGTACTTTTTTGTAAAAAAAAGTTGAAAACGACTTGATTCGTTTGATTGATTTTTTGTTTGAAACTTTAATTTATATATTTTTTCCTAAATTATTTTATTTAGCTTTTATTTATTTATGTTATGGCTAGCTGTTTCTCGCTGTTTCACTTGCGTTTATGGTTACGGCTTCGTGCCTATGCGCGATGTTATATAGCCTATAACCTTCCTCAACAAACTGGCTATCCAACGTAAAATTTTTTTTTCAATTCGAACTAGTAGTTCCTGTGTTGAGCGCGTTAAAACAAACAAACTCTTCAGCTTTATAATATTACAGATTTTTTTTAATGTCATTTTCAAACATTTAATATTAGTGTTAAATTGTTCTTTTGCACTCTTAATAGAAATTGTTGTCAACCTTTGTTAACTGTGTATTCTTAGTGACATGTGTACACATACCTAAAGGTTCTAACTTAGCTCTAAATTTTGACCCCCATAGCAAAATTTGAAACTTCCAGCACTCGTAGTTTCTGATACATGTATATAGTTAACATGTTTTGTGTATCACGTGTTAAAGTTATAAATAAATAAATAACGAAGTAAATAAATAAATACTGCCTCGATCGAGTAGCAATAATACACTGATGATCAATACAATGACTGTAGTCAACAAGCTACAGCTGAGTAGTCAGTACTAATATATATATAGTAAATTCTTTTGACGTAAGATTTCCTTACGATGTTTTTCTTCACTGGCGACGTATATTTATATGTATTATATTTACGTATATAAAAATCGAACATGATTGGCTGACATATTCACTGACTGATCGATAAACACAGAGTTGAAACTGGGTCTAGACACATGAAATTTTGCACAAAAGTTCTTTCAGTTTTGTAAGTGTGCATTAAGAAAGAATTTTTGAAAATTTAATCTAAAGGGTTAAAAGGAGGGTTGAAAGTTTGTTAGATATCAAATTCCCAAGTATATAATTATAATAAGTGGGCGAAGCTGCGGAGAACTTCTAGTACTTGATAAAACTTATTAGCACTAGAATTTTAGTGCGTCACTAAGATTCGTTACTTACTATATAGTTTCCGTGTTAAATTTCTCTCGAATTAGTTAAAGTATTAAAAAATATACACAACATTTGTGGTGTAAAAAAAACACTGTTAAGTTAACACAAGTTCCGCCGGACCGAGGCGTTGGTAGGAAGTGTTTTCCTTTGTAAATATTACATTTATGACGGCTTTTAAAAGTTATGATGCTTTTATAATCGTGATAATGGCCTGCGCTAATTTATTTCCCTTGTTCGTGTATTTTTACGCCTGTGTCTATTTTAAATGCTATTCAGTTGCGGTGCAGCGATGCGTATTGGCTTTTAATGGATTTAGTAATGTTATTTAATTTATATAAACGCCACGCGCGGTTTCGCTCACGTTAAGTAACCGAACTTGTTTCATTGGTTCACGGTTTTTGGTTAATGTTTGCTTCAGTTGGTTATTGTGTGATGGTTTTGTATTCTACATATAGGTATCCTTAATTTGTTCTCTTTAAATTTTAATTGGCCTTCTCTCTAAAGAAGGTAATTGCAAAGACTTTGATAGACACGTTGGCGCAGTGGTCACTGCAACTAATGAAGCGCTAATGGACGCAGGTTTGATCCCCGCTCACGGCAAACGTCTGTTTTTGCCATACGGATGTGTGTTGTCTTTTAGGTGTGTGTGTTAGTGTATGTGTTTCCGGATCCCTGACACACAAGGCCACGCGATCTTAATGGGGGCCGTTGAGTATGATCCCTTTATTTATTCTTTATAAAAGCTTCGTTGTCGATTATTAGATGAATTAACACAGAAAACATTTTAAAATGTCATTGGTGCAAGACAAGGTATCCACCTAAATACACATTCCGACAAGTGCACTGAAGGCAATGTAACGATAGAATTTTTAGTTTTAGTATAAAACCTGTAAATACTTTGCTGGGAATAATCTTTTCGTCAGAGAACACAGAGCTTAATTAAACACTGTCGCTGTGAGAGATGAGCTGATATAAATATCTAAAATGTTCCCATTACGTGCATATAATAAATAAATGAACGCATCACACTCAACGGGATCCATGAGATGCTGATCTCATGATTTGTTCCTGATCGATGCTCCGGAAACACACAATACATTACTTTGTAGGAAAACTTGAGATGATTTTTAGCCATTTAGCAATTGAATAATGATGTAAACCGGAACGTATGTACCATTGACAATGTAACATTACTCGCCCGGTTAACAATTTAAATTATAACACACTCAAAACCTTATATTTAAACAGCAATAAATAATTTCTTATCTCACACACAGCAGGGGATGAAACGCATTAGTCGTGATATTAATACGTACATATGTGTGTGTGAAGCTGACTTCATAAAACAATCGCTTGGAAGCGTTGAGACCCACAAAAGAGCTATGATTAATATGTTACGAAGTTTAAGCCGAGTTTACATTGTTCGATTTTATTGCTATCGCTGAAAGTTTTTTATGCAAGTTCATTTTAATGGAATGTGTGTTATACTTAAGCGAAATCGGATGTATGGAAACAGTTTTAGAGGCTAGAGAATTGATATAAGCTTTTGTTAATATATTTGCTGTATTTCTTTGAAGACTGCATTAATTTCGTTAATGGATGCTAAATAAATAATAAAAAAAACAATAAAAGAAGGCGACTTGTACAACAATCAGAAATCAACTGACTAAATGCATGTTTTGATAGCGACAACTTCCAACAATATGATATTGGTCTTTGATATTACATATAAAAAGAATCAGCGCCATTGGCTATTCTGGTCCATTCTCGAATGCTTTATTACCATTTCCTTTTGTTAACTGTTTTTATCTATCTTTTTAAATTCCACGAAACTGTTGGAACGATTTGGTAAATTCTTTATTCGTTTGAAATTGTATACTTTCTGATTGGCTTCGTAGAATTTTTATCAAATTCGATTTAGTAGTTTGGTTTAAAATTCAAAATAACTAGAATATGTTTGTCATTCCAGTTAAATACCGCTTTTTTAAAAAAGGCTTGTTTATTTTTTAAGAAAAGTTAGAAAATGCTATTGTTAAATATTAAATTAATATTAAAATAAAAGATCGGTTCTAGTTCGTTGACAACGTTCTGTCATATATTGTACTATTTATAATTTGTTCTATTTACATTTTTAAATAATAATAAAAAAGAGTCTACTCGAAGGAGTTCGCAACAGCTATGGTTTACTAAGAATAAATGTAGCCAATTTTACTTAAATTAAAGCTTAGTGTCCAGCCGATAGTAGTATATAATATGTATGTAGTAAAATGAAGAATGCAGTAGAAGAAATACTATAATCTTCTAGAAGTTCCTTCTAAAATAGTTTTTATGATAAATTAGCATAAGATTACAATTTTGCTATTAAATAAGGATATTTTTAGGTTGTTTTGAGTTGGATGAAAATGGATTGTTTGTATGGAAAAGCTAAAAATGAAACTTTTAAAATAAAATGAGTTTGAGAAAGTCTATTTTAATTAAAACCTCTTCCAAGGGAAACGAAAAGATTCCCACGGGGCAGTGAAAAATAGTATAATTTAGGTGCAAGAAAAAAGTCGAAGTAAAGTTAAAAGTTATTTATTGTGTTATATGAAGAGAATAAAACAAAATCATTACAAAAAGAAATCGATTTCAAAAGGAAAATACGTTATTTAGTATTCTTGATATTTAGTTCACTTATTTTGTTTTTGAATCTAAACTACTGAACTGATTTTGATAAAAAATTTATAGGACCAATCAAATCAAACAAAAAAATATATCTGTCAAGTCCTTTTCGAATTATTGGAAAATATACATCGACGAATTAAAACTGTCTTACTTTTGTTGAAGTCGGTTAAAAATAAAATAAAGGATTGTTCTGAAGAAACATCTAGAAACATCTGAAGTATAATAATTTATTGTGATTTTATACTAGGCACAAAGAAAACGCAGCTTAAGCAGAAGATGAGTCGACGATCAGCGCCACTCGTCTGGGACTGGCGTCTAAATAAATGGCGGGACAATGCTTTGTGTTTGTCTGTTTAATTATAACCTAGAATATTATCTATACATAATAAAACATCCAGTAAATCTTTCAGACATATATAACAAATATATAAACTATATTTTGATGATATTCTTAACATTAATTTCTATATTGTGGACGAAAACTAATTGATTTTAAGGTCTGGATATTATTTGTCCAAAAAAAAAAAAAACGATAACATTAACAGTGTTGACAGTTAAAATTCAAAATGTATTTTTTCAAATTATGTTTTAAAACACTCTTAAATCGTCAATTTACAAATTATTGTTTTAAATATAAGCTATCACTAATTCCGAATGTGGATTCTACAGAAAAGTACCGGCAAGAAAATCGATAGTTACTCTTTACGTACGTATTTTGATATCCTGTTAGTAAATCAACACCCGTTTTGTTCACGCTTTTATGTGATTTTATATAGTGTAGTGTATATAAAGCATTTATTAATTAACGATTTCTTTAAGGCTTCACGCCAAAATTATACTTATGAGTTTTGCTCTCAGACTTTCATAAGCATTTACATAAGTTGCTTGTCGTTCGTCGTTGTCGTTTTTGTATTTATTATTTCTAAAAATCAATAAAATAGTCCTCTGTCAAAGTCATATATATTAATTATAACTTTTGCTCACAACTACGCTTGCGTTAACATAGATTTCGTTATGCCGCATGATTCAAAAGTATATGCTCATATTTCTTTATAAATTACACAAATAAATTGTATTTATTTTAAAATACTGGGTCAGGTCAGGTGTATAAATATATATTTGAAAGATGACCTGGAAGATATAGCAATTGGATCTTTACCAAACATCACAGGTCGAAATCTGGCAAGTGCTATGTTATTCGAGTCTTTAATTTGAATTTGTACTATATTTCTAGAAAATGTTCATTTTAGATTTCTACTATATGTATGTCTGTCAACACTGTTATATTAATAAAAAAAATGAAGTGTCTGATTGTTATTACAAATTAACAGCTTTTCACGATAGGTATATGGAAATATATACGTATTTACATAGACAAAATCAATTCTTAATTTTTTTGTCTGTCTTGTGGCTAACCTTTGAAATAGGTGGAGATATTTGGACGAGACTTTCACTCGCAGATACCTAATGTCATAAGGAGTAACTTAGACTTATTTTAATTAGAATAAATAAAATATAAAGCCAATCAAAATATGATAAACATGTAATTTTGATAACTAGTATGGCGGTACACGCTTCGTTAGTTAGACAACTTCTCGTGTCTCGTAAACAGACTTCGACCGAACACTTAAACGGCAATAAGCCGAAGTTTGCAAATTTACCTTTTAAGAAGGTAATGTCAAAGAGCGTGTCACAGTGCCGGCTAAGTTGTTAATAATTCCTCTAAGGAAATGTTTTCAAACGATTCACCGTTTAGTTAAATAGTTTTCTAGTGAGTTTTGTAGGTAAAGGGTAGGGTGTCAATTTTGGTGCGGTTTAAGTTATGAGTGGTTTTTTATTAATGTCCGGGCGCTTTCCACCCCATCTCTTCTAATCCTATCCTTCTTTCTCCTATTTCTTTTTAAGTTACATTTGTCTTTCTCCTGGTGGTTGCTAGTTTACGGCTTGTGGGCACCGGTTAAAACTTAATATCAGGTGACTTACTTCCTCATTTGCTGCTATATTCATAGAAAAAATATAATAAGAAGGGTAACCCGATTGATTTGAGATAGTAAGAGAGTTTGGCTGCATTGGGCACAAATTACAACATTTTCTTCTGAAAAAATACCGTGACTTATTAGACTCAGAAGTTTTTACGTCAATACAAAGAATCATTGACCGAATGTTGTATGAGAAACCATGCCAGCGTATAAATTTCTGTAGAAATTTAAAAGATCAGGTGAAGACGCCATATCTAAAGTTGGTAACACCCAGTAGAAGTCAATATAATCTATTTTTACCCGGAACGTAAATCACGAATTTTCGAACATTATTTTTCATTACAAAAATTATTTAGTTTAATTATAGGATAGATGATTTATCATCTTTAACTCATATGTAGATGCAGATAAGCAATAATGTATCAACCCACAAAAAGTCAAATTCGGAGATATAGATGTATCCTGGTAATGCGTTACCTATTTAACATTATTAATAAAATTCTAGTCATCCTAACTAAATAAGTATGAAAAAAAGTTTCTTAACGTAATGTTTCGAGTTTCGAGTGTATTCCATATTTTGCAATTTATACAAAAACCACATATATTGAAAACTTATTTTTAGATATTTTTGTTAGTATATCAATCTGATTTCAATTAATTATGCATTTTATGAAAATAGAAAACAAAAGATCGATATATACTTCTTAAAAGAAATTAGTTAAGAATCGGTTTGACATCTTTAGACGTCATTTTCTCAATATGAAGTGTGGCTTGACATAGTATTGCTTATCAGCGTCCATGTGCAATTAGAATTACGCCATATTTCTCTGTTAAATAACACAAGTAAAGAAAAATAGACTATAGGTGACTAGCACCGCTTGCTGGCATCTTTAATCAGGCCTTAGTTTAGCTACATACATAGGAAATTCAGAAAGTGCCTTTAACGTTTTATAGTACTGAAACTCTTGACTTGGGTCTGAGTTGTAGGCAGAAGTTAGTAATGCCATTACTTCAGACTCAGCTTTGTGAACACGAGCCAGTGACTTGTTCTCGGCTCCTTTACATTAACGCAGCCTCAATTCTTAATATGAAAACATATTAAGCTATGCATATAACTCATGTTGATAATAAGTTAGGTATACTAATAAAGTATTGAATTATAGATGGACTGTTTTATAATCTGACTAGCCCCTCGCTATTCCACCCGCGTTTATGGCCGCTGGTTCGCGCCTATGTGTCGTAGCGTGATGTAAAATAGCCTAAAACCTTCCTCGACACGGACTATGCAACGCATAAATAATTTTTTAAATTGGTTCAGTAGTTTCAGAAATTATCCCTTACTATACAAACTTACGAACAAATGTAACCTCTTTATTATATTAGTATACGTATTAATCACGACCTGAGAGAAATAATAAGGTGAGTTATACAAGTACAATAATGTCGACAACATTATAAAATTAAATTCAATACAAAGAACAGCGAACATATTTAAATGAGAAAATACTGAAGAAGGAATCAGTGATCTATAAAATTAAATTACCAAATTCTTTAAATCTTATAAAATTTATTTACAAATAACAAAAATATCGCATAATACGGTGAAACATTCTCTCAATAAATCCGAAGTTAACGCTAGCGATTTAATGTTATCTTTAGTTTATGCGAATGGACTGAAATATGTTTGTTCTCTGTTTTTATTGTCTCGAACTGGCAAGGTAGTAATAAAAGTTTGTGTGACGAAAGAATAAACATTTTTATATGGTTCCGGGAGTTCTGAATCGTTATAGATTATAAATTTAATCAGATGGCAGCTACTTTCGTATGCTTGAAACAATATAATTAGTGGGCTAATTGTGTAAAACAATTGACAACAAAACAAGATTTTAACAGCTAACTCTCAGATGTTTTTGTACAAAAATCAGAACTCAACTGTCAGAATGTTTTGATAGTAAACGTCATAGCCGGTTCTAGGGTGGGGCAACGAGGGCGCCAAGGCTTACGGGGCTCCGAACGCCGAGTCAACTTAACTTCACTGATTTATTTAATTTAAATTACTACCTGTTTCAATATAATTAATAAAAATATATTTATAAACAATAACATTGCAAATTAAAAACAAATAAATAAAAAAATAATTAATTTGTTAGTTCTCAAATAATCGGTAAACATATATAAGAAAGTACTCAACGAATTGAATTTCCCTCTTCCGTTTTTGGAAGTCGTTTAAAAGGGCGCCGAAGGAATCACTTTCCCAGTACACTAAGTTAGTTAGGGTCGGCCCTGGTTACACAATGATAGGTCAATCGCAAGAGTGAAGGTACGTTTTATGTATGATTGCGAAATAATGAAAGGTTTTAAAGCGATGCGGTGCGATACGGCCGCTTGTGCTACTTGCGCGCGAATCATCCCGAACTGTCATACTGTCATCGAAGCACCGCAATTTGTTCGTGAGAGAATATCAAGATAACTGATCGCGTTCGCGATATTTCTTGTCGCCACCGCGTCCCGCGTTCTTGTGTCATGTAGGCCTAGGGTTGCCAGATACAAGTTTAGTATTTCCGGGATAAAGTCTGGTGGTAGATATAAATATACTAAAAATGTATAAATTAAATGTCTAATATGTAGAACCATAAAAAATATTGTAAATTATTCAGTACTTTTCGAAAGCCCGTCGGTATGTCAGTGCTACTTCACCTAGCTTATATTTTTGGTGAAACAATTGTATTCGTTAGTACGGGGCAGTAACGTTTAAATCCTTTTCGCGCCGCGTCGCGCCGCATCGCGTTTACTCGCTACGCAGGGTCCGATCAAAAGCCAAGTAGAAAATAAATTGTATATAAAAATGTAATATGAGAAAAACATATACGAGAATATATGTAATATGTATCTATGTATGTGTTTGGTTAAATTCTACATCTATCCAATGAACCATTTCCATTCAATATAAATAAATACATAAATCACTTTGTTAGTGTTTTCAGTAAAACAACATAGCAACCTCGTTTCTACTGTAGATCTTTGAGGAATAATACTTTAGGTACATGTTTGGACACACTACATGTAAGGCTGGATGTACATAGAATGCGCAGCTAAGTAATCTATATATTAATATGCGAAGTGATATATTGTAACCCTTTTTAAGAAAACTGCGCGGACGGAGGAGTATGAAAATTCGCACACCTATAGTTTATATAGAAAAGGATTGCAAAATGCTAATATGATACGATAAACTTATAAATTCTCGATTCGAAAAAAAAATTAAAAGCCTATTTGAATTACGCGAGTATTTTGACCTTTACTTTGTGTATTTTATTTCTACAATATAGTGAGAGTTAGACACAATATCTTATACATTAAAGTAATTACTTATTTGTTTTATTTTTTTTGTATCTTATACCCTTAAATACCGTTCATTCAAATTTGATAGAACTTTGCATTTTACTTTCAGTAGTTGACTCGTGTGTCGTACAGACCAGACGGAAACATTAGTTTACGGAGGAATTTCACTAATTTCAGACTTTCATAATGTGCCTTTCATGTGCCTTATTTTTCACGTCACAGTTTTCGTAACTACTTACGACTAATCTGTTACTAGATTACAGATTTGTTTTATATCTCTCGAGAGTAAAACAGAATTGTAATGTTCGTCTAAGACGTTCATCTGGAATTTTCACTCACTTCAAGTTTTTTATCGTAACAGAAAGTAATCTAATTCCTTCTCCAAAGTCCATATTGTTATACGTTCCGAAATTTATTAAAACTGGTTCAGTGGTGTAGAAACACACACACAGACAAACATATATTTTTTACTTTCATGATATTAGTATTAAGAAACTATCTTACTACAACATTAATTTGCCACATATTATCTTATTCGCTTAGCTCCTGTAATACATTTCAAGCCTTAATTACTGCTCACTAAAAGACCGGTCGGAATAGTGAGTCAAAGAAAACAAAACGTTTCATAATAGCGCAGTGTTCATTAGCACTTAACATTAGTGATAGTGACAAACTTGTGTAAAAATGCTTATCATTCCGCAGAAGTTTCTAGAAATAACTTCTTTTATAGCATAGTCTGTCTGTATTAATATTATAAAGAGGTATTTGTTTATAAGTTCATATATGAGAGTTAATCTCTGAAACTACTGATCCGATTTGAAAAATCCTTTTTGACTTGGGTAGTCCGCTTATTAAGGAAGGTTATAGGCTATTTTACATCACGCTACGACTCATAGGAGGCAAGCAGTAACCATAAACGCGAGTGAAATAACCAGAGGCAACTAGTGAAGTATATGTTCAGATATCTGTAATGTATTTGTATGTGTGCATTTTATTGTATTTTAATAATTTTTACGTGTGTGTATGTGTGTATGTAAATATAAGTATTTTATTTGCGGCAGGGGTTAAATACATGAAAAATACACATGAGTCTTTTTTTATCTGTTTATCGGACTAAGTGATTTTCATACGATTTCTATCTCTTGTAGGAAGATATGGTCTCAAAATTATTTTTGAAATTATGATAAATATACCAAAAATGGTGTATTAAAAAAATATTGTAATCAAAGGTCTTTTTTTAATCGTAAAAAATCATCGTATGAAAAATTTGTATTAGACAAATTTAAGATTTTTGATTATTTAAGAGATAATAATTTATATAGCATAAATAACCTTTGCCGGGTCAGCAATTATATAATAGTCAAATGCATTAAGTAATTAAATAAAAGTCAGCAAAAAGAAAAAAATATTCTAAAACTACAATCTTTAACCTTGTTTCTATAGCACTGAAGGAATAAATTTACTCCAAGTTGTAATTGCAAAAATGGCGATGCGGTAAAAACAGCACTTAAAAAAAAAGGAACAGCATTAGTACCAGGTGCAAGGTGCATTAGTGGCTAAATGCGTTCCTACTTTGTGTCGACACTTTGATTAATAACGCTTTATGTTTACTAGATTGCGTTTCGAGTTTATTTTTCTTTTATTCCTTTTATATTCACTAAGAAACGGGGACAAAGTTGATCTTTTATGCTTTTAAAAGATATGGGACAATTTTTTCATCAATTACTCGTTGTTGAAATGTTTAATGTCTCTCTGAGTCGTATTTTCTGTTAAGGATGTTATAGAGCGTAATCCATCACACTGTTTCACCTTGGATAAAACAGTTAACCGTGTATGAAATGACACACTATTTTTGATATATACCGGCGAAGATATCCTGCATACTTCTGCCCAGAGCCGGATTTGCTCTAAGACATTGATTCTATTTTGAAATATATTTACCTACTACTGATGTTATATCAACAATCTCCTTCGTGTCTTCTTCATCTTATTTGACATTGGCGATATAATCTTTGCTCATGTGACAAATCTAAAAGCCATTAGCTTAAATAATTGAATTGAATTGATGTTATATCGCACGTCTAGTATTAACGTGAGTAAATACAAAAATTCACATTTTTGGCCACAAAATGCAAAATACGTTTTACACCCGGGACTTCGGCCGTTTGTTTATGCTTTAATACCACAAAATGTTGATAGTTTTCAAAATCATAGATTACAGACCTCGGATTATATGAAATAATACTTTTAAATTACTAACTTAACTCGTTTTATACAGAATTTGGTCACTTTAATGCTTGAGATAAGTGCGTGCTTGATAAGAGATCTTTTAAGTCCGTTCGTCATAATGTCTAGTGAGCGAGTTGCAAATAGATGCAACGTTCGATTTGCTGTAGGGGCCACTGGGGGCCAGTTGAATTTTTTTTAAAAAGTTCTATTTTTTTTAAAGAGCGCTTTTTCTACTATTAAATTTACATAGGTAATAGTATAGGTACAGGCGTCCCTGTCCCTACATTTTTCAATGTGCCCCATTTTTCAATGTGGGCGGTACTTAGAGCATATCCGGCTCTGGGCAGAAGTATGCCGGTATCTTTGCCTGTATATATTGAAGACAGTGTGTAATTTCATACACGGTTAACCGTTTTATCCAAGGTGAAACAGTGTGATGGATTACGTTCTATAACATCCTTAACAGAAAATGCGACTCAGAGAGACATTTACTTATTAAAATACAGAATTAAGAGATAAAATAATCACTTTGAGGCTTACTGCCAAGAAGTTAGACATTTCCCCTGTGAATGGCAAGATTAAGTCTGTAAAAGATAAAAAAGTGCTACCCTGCTAGCAGTAGATATTTAAAATTGCACTAAAAATGTCCTTGAAGTTAATATATGTAATAATCGTTTTGGTTTAAATTATATACACTATGTATATGTTTTTCAAAGAGTCTGAAGTAAATAATCTTAAGACATCGGCATGCTCTCTTGAAATTAACAACCTGTTCCATATTGACGTGTTGGTATTTTAATCCCATCAACAGCTCTAATGGTCGCTCAGTCGTCGACGTCGTTGTCGAATTTGACCAAGATTAATTTTAATTATAAGCTTAATACAAAACCATGGTAGGGTGAGCGATTTTGTTTTTATTGATTACATTTTAATTTTTATGTATGACTAGAAAACATACAGTCGAACATAGAACCTCCTTCATTTTTGAAGTCGGTTAAAAATATAAGCATTCGTTTTCTATGTAAACTACATATAAGTGTGCGAATTTAAATACTTCTCCGTCTGCGCAATTTTCGTACAAAGTTTTTGATTTACGTATTAATATTTATATGGAATAATTTGAAAAACTAAACTACGCGGCTATAGTCTACATACTATAGTATACATCATAGGAGCTTAGCATATTCCCATCGTTGTGGTACGTTCCCGTATTGTCAGCTCTAAAAGCCAATTCACTGTTTTACAATATTTTTTTCCCCTTTAAATAAGAAATATCGAAATGTCATATGCTTACTTAAATAATAACCTATAAAATAATTTAATGAAATCCATATTTCAATTTTAATAAACACTTATCTTTAGTTTTAATAAGTTTCAACAAGTTTCCTTTGCATTTATTTTCTTTGATGCATTCGTGTTTTAATTGGAGTGGCGCATTGATGTTGCTTTGAAAGATATTTCATAACTTTTCACCTGAAGAACAAAATTAGGGAAGTTTTAGATATATATATGTATGTATGACACAAAATTTTCTAAATTATATTTGTTCTTAGGTCTAGCCTCGAAAAGCACGTAAAGCTGTCCCGGACGTTATCACATTCTGATAATAATTGTTACTCTTAGTACGCAGATTATAGAGATTATAGTCTAAATTGTTACTTTCTGGATTGCCCTCAGGGGTTGCGGAGGTCTGATGGTAGTAGCACTGTGTGAATATTAGGGACTTGTCAATGTCGGGAGTAGAATAATAAGCAGACCCTGGTATAACTGGGAAAATACTATTTATAATCATTATGTAAATGATTATAAATCATATTACTGGAAAACTATTTACTTAAAAATATGTATGTATATGTTATTATGGGAACAAAAAAATCCAGGAAGACAGTGACATTGAGAGATATAGTACTGTACTATATTTTATATGATGTCTGAATAAAGGCTCCTATTGTTATTATGTATATGTAATTAGTTAGATAATTCGATAATGTTAAAATATATTATTGTTTCGGTCATTACTACTTCATCTAGCTACTTCGGCGAGAGCTTGATGAATGATTTTTACGATTTATTAAATTTCTCATTTCTCTGAGATAGAGCCTAGATGTAGCTTACTAACTATAGCTCATATTCAGGCTGGCTCGACCGGGGCAGTACCTCACTCTAACAGAAGATCGGCGTGAAATAGTTAAAATAGTTGTGTTTCGTATGGTGAGCGAGAGAGCCGGAAGCCTATTCCCCTCTCCAAATCTTTTCCTTACGTCATATTAATTTCACATTTCTTTTTACGCAGGCAATGCGTTTGTGTCTCCCTCAGTGCAGCGAATTTCCGTGGGCGGTGGTGATCACTTAACATCAGGTGCCTGCTCGTTTGCGAGCTACTTTTATAAATAAAGGAAAACATAATTGGTTAAATTATTTTATAATATAATTACTATTATAACTGATGATTTGCAAGTTTGTAAGGATGGATGGAAGTTTGGATGGATGGATGTTTGCTTCCCACAAAAACAACTGAACAGATTTTGATGAAACTTATACTGATAATAAAACGTAGCCCATATTATGTTTAGGTAATATAACATATTATGGCCTACTTTTCGTTATCTACCAGCCAGCAAAGCCGAAGGTTATTATGAATAATTTTCATATTATAAAATATTATTTTAAAAAACGTGACGTCCAGATTACAGACAGATTTAGCTTTTTTTTAAGCTGGCAACTACTTTGCAACTTATAAACATATCCTTCGATCTGTTGTTTGGGTAAAAAAAAAAATTGATTCACATATATAAATTTCTAGATTGCGTATAAAGATGATAGGCGCTCATGTAAAAAATAAAATATTTTATTCTACATCAATATCAATTTTATGCGCAAATGTAATAAGAATACGCATCAATTTTTAATACAAGCAAATTTAATAACACGAGATCCGAATGCGAAGGAATCGAGCCGAAAAGGAAAAGTAAGGAATTTTCATTGCAATATCTTTTGGGGATCCGAGACAACCGCTCAAGAGGATGCCTGGAAGAGCAAAAATATTTGTGTGAAAGAAGCGTACGGGCGTACGAGAATGTTCACGGATGTTTCGACTGAAATTGGTAATAAATTGTTTGATTTTATGTAGGATACGATACGACGAGCCACGAGTTTTTCAGAACGAAAAAGAATCTCTTAAGGTTCGTTTTTAACGTGACATGTGATTAATCTATGCATGCATGTGTCCGTCACTGACAGTCAGACTTGGTGGTACAAGAGTTTTTCCCCCTTCCCCCAAGATCTGGTCCCTACTTCTTGGCGTAGAGAATTAATTGAAGAAGTAGTAAGTATTTCTAAATTCTTATTGTCAAACTTACGTGAATAATATCACTTCCTTTCTGCCAAGTAATTCATATCGATCGATTTCATAGTAAATTAAACAAAAACGGAAAAAATAAACTTAACTGAAAAAAGCATAAAAGCTTGAAAGTATACCGTAGTTTTTGTATACTCGTTGATAATATACCGTTTCAATGGTGATTTTAAGCAGTTCCTAAAAGGTAGCATTGACTAAGGAGCGAGATTTTCGTAAGGCGGAAATTACACTTGTAAGTTTTGACATACTTACAATTTACAGAAATTGTTTTTTGTATATTATAATTTTTTCCTTTTATATTTGAAATTACTGTCAGTGATTTATTAATTGATATTTAGTTTAAATAACTAGGTAACTGTTATCAGGTTCCAAATTGGTTTATATCAGTTATGTAAGTAAAATATACAAGTGTGATTTCTGCTTAATCATCATTACGTAATTTTGTATAGGTCTTATTATGTCACGTTACGTGGTTTTATTTGGGTGATCATTTATCTTTAGTTCGAGTAATACTTAAAAATATGAATAAGTGTTATTTTTATATAAACGAGTCTATCTAAAAAGGAATAAAGAATGAAATGGAATAAGAAGTAAGGAAGGGAATAGGAAGGCGGATTTTGGTGAAGGCATTCCCTGACAATTAACAGTCGCTTTATGTCTTCCAAGATTGTCTAGTGGTTAGAACACGTCGATCTTAACCGATGATCGTTAATTCAAACCCCGGCTAACACCGCAGAGTTTTCAAGTGCAAAATTTATGTCTAAATTAATTTCGAGCTCGGCGGTGAAGGAAAACATCGTGAGGAAATCTGCATGTGCTGGAAGAAACTCTGACTCATGTATATCCTATGTATTGCCCAGCAGTGGGACATTTATAGGCTGTTACTGTACTATTATGTCTTCAGATGACATCACTCAGTCTTTTACTGTGAAAACAGTACGGCACGTTTACCTAGAAAGCGTATTTAGACGCCGTAAAATCTAAAGTTTCGGTTTCCTAGAATGACTTTGCCTGTTATTTAGAGCTTGGTTTGTGTCTTCAGATAACGTCACTCAAACCTTTTGTAATGTAAATATGACAAGGTTTCCTAGAAAGTGTTTTATAACTACGTAAAATGACGCAGATTTTAAGACACTAAAATTGGTCGGTATTCTAGGTGCCAAAATCCATGAGCTTATAAAATATTGTTATCAAAATGTTGGCGAAATAACATGTGTCTAATTGACACAACTAGAAACTATCAACAAAAGAATTGAATTGAATATCTACAGTTACATCATGTATTATTAATATTATTTTGTTTTGTTAATATGACGAGCACTCGTAGCATTCGTAGCATTCGTAGCACCAATTGTTTAATTACGTCAGAACTAGATTTGACAACGACTCGTGACTATAGACATCTAACGATGCGTCGTGTCGATGGTTAACGCGGCCATATTGACGGCATTCAACTTGTAACCGTCATCGTGCGCGTGCTACGAATTCCAGGAATCGCTTTTGTTTCATGTAACGTTGGTGTTAATTACGATTGATTTCTAATACTAAAGTTTAGGGTAGTGACACAATTAATTTTGAAGTGCTATCTTGCGCTCCGATTGCACTTACAAGATATAAATCATAGCTAATCCTGACGAAGGTGATCTTTCGCCTTTATTTTTTATTCCCTTTAAGCGTTCTTCTCGAGGATAAAAATATGTAACATTGTGATCTACATAGATAGGGCGGTAAGTCAGTTATTTTCACTCCACTATACAGGACTTATTAAATATTTAGTTATAATATAAATATATATTGAATTAATGTTCCACGAAATTAAAAACACTCCATTTATTTTTGGTGATATTGCGGTTTTATGTACGATATATATTTCAATCAAATAATAACCGACATTTAATTTGCAACATTAAAGTGCATTTTTATATATTATATAATTCTGTATGATTGTTGTATGAAAATAAATGGCCTTTTAGTTTGATGCGAACGCGAGGCGACACAGCGTCGTTGGCGAAAAACACGTGACAATATTTGGTGCGCGAATAACAAGGTTACACGTCTGATTTTAATAATTACTACTGGTCACTTAGCGGTCGGAATTCGACTACTACGGTCGATTAATAAATATTCAACCAATTTCAAAATTGACCACAGATAATCTATTATTAATTTGACCACAGATTTTTACAATAAACAAAAGAGTATGTATGCGTGTGTGAATCAAATACATGGTAGTGTGTGTAATGTATTTTCATTGATTTAAGGTATTTTTATTAATAATATAAAAAATATTAGCATCCTTCGCCATTCTCTGTAAAAACTATAAGCTTGTGAAATTTCATACTCCTTCGTCCTCGGAATTTTCGTAAAAAGGGGTACATAGTTTTTGCTTCACGTATTAATATAAAAATAATAATCTTTTCTTTATACAAGCACTCTTGTGCTAGTGTGTCTACGTCTATATATATGTGCATGTGTTATAAATACGCATGTTTTAACGCGTGTGTTTATGTGAGAGAAATTGCATATTTATACTTTTTTTATATACTGGAGTAGCAATTACAATGATGTTGCATAACTATTTATACGTTAGGAGCTGACAGAGACTGACAATCAGGATGACGACCAATTTGAACGACGTTGCCTAGCTACCAACAAGCGACTATCTTTGGGCAAACAAGCCAATTTTTACGTATAAATAATATAATAGAATAACTTTACAATTATATATGTAAATTAATAATAAATATACATAATAACTTTATTCGGGTACATAAACAGAAAAATCAGCAAAAATAAACAACAAATGTCTCACATAATGTCTAAGGATTACAAACAAAATAGAAACAATAATATCTTTAGTTTAAAAATATCATTGCCAATCAGGAGTTATGTTAAAATTGAAGTACAGTATTTTGGGAACTTTACCCAGATGCAGTGGCTTAGATGAGGTTTACAATCTTTTGTAAAAAAATATCCTTTTTTTTATTTTTTGTATTAATTTACTTTCGTTTATTAAAATTTTATATTCTGTACATATATTTTGTAAAAATTAAAATAAAATCATATGTCTTTTTTATGCATAAAAAAAATTTACGTTTTTTTTTTTAATAAAGATTTATTTAAAGACAGCGTTATAAAATAATGAATTTTATTATTAAGCGGATTAATACAAATTAGTTATAATCACACAAAAAACTCTGTACTTTTGACCAATGTTATTCAGAAGACGTCCTTTGAATCTTGTTTTTAAAACAAAATTTATTCAGTTTTCACCATAAACGTTAGCACAGTTTCATGCCAGAATATCTTCTCGTATATTCCACATTAAAGCGAACACATGAACACTTACACGCTACGCTTTATTATGACAACTTATTCTGAAAATACCCTCTGCAACGACTTTTTACACCGAATTATGAGCTAGCTAAAAGCGACCTTCGTTTAATTATTATAAGTACCAAATTTGCACGTTTCGTTTTTGTATATAGTATAGTACCACATTTTACACTGCCCGCTCGCGATATAAGTAAAAATTGTTTTTATAATTTTGTAAAGTGTAATCCTTTTATGAACATTTTATGTTTGACTTCGTAAAATTGATACTCTGTTATTAAATTGCGAATGTTTATTTGCATTACACTGTTTATTTTGATAAATTGTAAATTGTTATTTACAAATTATTTCACCGGTTTCGTATATATATTATATAATATACTTTTAATCTGTGACCAAAAAAGGAGGGTGCTATAAGTTTGACGTGTGTAATTATGTATATGTGTTTTGACCAATTTCAATGCGGTTTTTTTAAGCTGATATAATCAAGATGGATCTGAATGGGAATTTATGAAGATTTATACGTTTGAAGATTAATAAATAAACGCATCACACTCAACGGCCCCCCAACGGCAGATATCGTGACCTTGAGTCAGGGGTCTGTAAACACTTAAAACGCTAACACAAACACCTAGACCCCGTCAAACATCCGTATGGCCAATACGGATATTTTGCCGTGAGCGGGGATCGAACCCGCGACCGTTAGTGCTTGAGTCAGTTGTCACTGCGCCAACGTGTCTGTCGAAGATTAAAGAAGAAAGAAAAGATTATTAACTTTTTTATGATTGTTGAGGGATCTGAGCAACTTCTACCAGTCTGATTGATTCATTTACTATACTGTGACTTCAATAATACTAAAATACCACACTTACGTAACCTTGACCTGAGGCTGCAGCATCGTCTGAAATCAGTAGAATACACAGCTCCTCACCAACTCTAAGCAGAAGTATATTGGGGCTCGTTGAAATGGACTCAATGAGTAGATTGTAGGGAATTAAAAAAAAATCAATATTAGATAATAAATAATATTTTGTTCCAACCCGAACACCTTCTGTACTGTATATGTATGTAATATGTTCTTGTAATAATGTTATTAAAGTATACGTATTATATACAGAATAAATGAAAAAATAATGATTGAATAATTATTAATAGTACTATCGCGATATGGCTCATTAAAAGTCCTGTGATATAAATATGTAAATAAACCAGACAATAGCAACACCTCTTTAGTTTCGGTAATTCTAACCGTGTGTTTAGTCCAGGAAGCTCTCTGCACTTTACATTCCATTTCCCAACCAAAGAAGCGAGAAGAGCCCCTAAAAAGGCGTGGATGTCATGAGTTTAGGTATTCCTTTATTTATCCTAAACAGATAAGATAAATGATCACACATTGCAATTACATTACATGTCGTGATTTTCCAACGTGCACGCCATCGCGTTTTGATCTTTTATTTATTTTTACCTGACAGCGTGACGCAAAAGAGTGTAATGTGTTTATCAGCCTATGTTTGTATGTGGAATTGTACCTTTGTGGCTCTATTTGAACAAACGCGTGGAACAATTTTCATACAAATGATACGTTGTTTGAGACAAAGGAAACTGGATGAAATCTAAATAATATTCTCAAGTTAAAACTTTAATAAATCAATATAAATTTTGTATTAAATTTTATTTTAATTACAAACAAAATAATAAATACAATAATTTTATAAAAACTTAGACCAAGTAATAAAATTCACACCAATCAAGTAAACACGTAGGGACAAAACAAAACGTGCAACACAGCAAACATACTATTTAGAGACTATATTAATCCCCACAATTTCCCTGGCCCCAGGAGAGTGCTTCTCGGCTTTCATTAAAAGCGTGCCCGCAAGTAACCGCCATGACGTCACTTCCGCCCATTCCTGCCCGCGTAAAAACTGCTCTCTACGCTTAAACATAATAAACCCATCTCAATTGTTACTTCTAATAACGTTAAATGTTACTGGGTTATGTTGTTCTGTTTTAGTTCTGTGTTAGCGATGTTGCTATAAAGAATAAAATTAGGTTAGAATTCAATTAAAAGAAATCATGTTTTTATCGCAAATAGTTATGAAAATTTGTCAGTGAATATCAAATTAAAGATCCTTTCAAAATTTCAGCTCTTAATTAATATTTACAGGTTGCGAATCGGTTTTTACTATTTGTCATGTAAATAACATAGAAAAAAATGTTTCAAAGCTGTCGATTGTTTTCATTAAATTATTTCATATTCATCATTTTCATTTCATTTTTAATTTTAATAGAATTATTTTTAGGGTTCCGTAGTAAAAAACGGAACCCTTATAGTTTCGCCATGTCCGTCTGTCTGTCTGTCTGTCCGCGGCTTTGCTCCGAAACCCTTAATACCAGAAAGCTGTAATTCGGTATGAGTATACGTATTAATTACGCCGAGAAAGTCGTACAATAAAATCTTAAAAATAATTTTTTTTCAGGGTGTCTTCCCTATGTGTTAAGAGAGACCAAAAATTTTTTTTCTCATTTATCCCATGTTGTGAGGTATCGTTAGATAGGCCTTTTAAAAATGTTATAGGTGTGGGAAAACTATTTTTCCGAACGACGAACTGTTTCCGAAATATTAAGCTTTGAAGTGTCAATTTTTCTTAGAGTCAAGTGTCCCCCCCCCCCTCTACCCACTAAACTGCTGCGTCTAAAAATATGAAAAAATTCACGATAGTGGTACATATAATGAATTTAAAAGGAAAATTATCACGGCTATGTGGGTTCTTATGGTTATCGAGTTATAGATGATCTAAGTAAAAATAAATATTTCACTTTTTAAAGCATCACACTTTGTAAATATTAATAATTTTAAATTAATATATGAATTTAAATGAATGAATAAATAAATAAATATTTAATAAGTTTAAATTAAAATAAAATATAAAATAAGGTATAAAACAATGTCTCAATAAAACATATCGCGAGTGATTCTGAATCGCGCTTATGAAGTTTTCAACCAAATCTCCATAGATTTCATAGGCGCTAGTCAGGAAGGAAAATTATCGGCGCTAAGTATA
The DNA here is from genome assembly GCA_037950945.1 of Hypolimnas misippus. Classification (NCBI taxonomy): domain Eukaryota; kingdom Metazoa; phylum Arthropoda; class Insecta; order Lepidoptera; family Nymphalidae; genus Hypolimnas; species Hypolimnas misippus. The sequence continues at coordinate 13,815,064 of JBBEEQ010000029.1, forward strand.
TTTTACAATTGTTAGAATATAATCGACGAACATATAAAGTTCAAAATCGTTAGTATAATTCACATTCAAACATTCATTTTACATTAAAAATATTTTAGTCTCGAAATATAGGTACCTACCTAATTTAGTATCTTTATCATTACATAGATTTTAATATTGTAAACACTTTAAGGATTAAATTGTTAAATAAGTATATATGGTAGGTAAGTAGTAAATAGGTATATCATTATAAATTATTACCATTTGTTATTAATAAATTGCCTAGTTTGATTTTAAAAAATAAGAATTATTCTCTTCTTAAAGAGAAATTTAAAATAATTTTATAATAATAAAAGGTTTAAAATTGTAAGTACGTATATTGTATAAACTGACTTAAAAAAGGAAATTTCCAGTTCGTCGTAAACTTTTTACGAAAATAGGTACCTACTCGAAGATTGCTTGACCGATCTTGACAATTCTGACAACTACGGAACCCTACATTGTGCGTGGCCCGACACGCACTTGGCTGATTTATTTATATTAAAATGTAAGTTTTATTGGGAATATAATTGAGCAATATATGAAAATATGTTAAAAGCTATTAATATAATTTAATTAAATAATTATTGAGGTAGAGTTATATTTATTTTAGATAGAACCTAGTCTGTAGCTCACTGACGACAGTTCGTATTTACATTTTCAGTTCGTATACGAGCTGGGTCGACCGGGGCAGTACCTCATTCTCACAGAAGATCAGCGTGAAGTAGCTAACAGCTAGTGTTTCGTATAATGATTGAGAGAGCCGGAAGCCTACCCCCCCCCCCCCCCTATTTCCTCTCCTCCCTTCTTATTCACTTTCATTCTTTATTCTTTTTAAACTACTACATTAGTACTCTGGTTAACATCAGGCGGTCTACTTAACATCAGGTATCCTGCCTACAGTTTTGCCAGTTTATATTATAGTTTATAATTTATTGTTACTAACATTGAACCGATTTCAAAAACGAATTTAACAGGTAAAAATAAAATAAAAGGCATAAGTATTTTTTGCAACATTTTGAAGTCTGTGTCAAGTAAAACATTCGAAATCGGCCCCAAGTAAAATCTTTACCTGTTTTCAAAACAATTGGCCTCCTTCTTTTTGGAAGTCGTTTATAAAAGTTTTGTTGTTAATATGCTGTTACAATAAAGTACATAATACACGGACAACAATATCAATATTTAATACATAAAAAATATACACACAAATTAAGAACCTTCTTCCTTCTTAAAGTTGCTTAAAACTAACGTATGTCCATCACTTAACTTTCCATACTTATAACATACTCGTAAACAAGTTGGGCAGACTTTACCACGTGTTGAGTTCTTAATATTCTTACATGAGCTCACATCCTTCTAACTTACACCTAACTTAGCTGAAAGCATCATTTTGAAGTTAGCTATTAACTGCTTTATAAAGTTTTACATTCTCTTTGCATAATCTTAAAAGTGAAATGAAAATGTTACTTTTATATTTAAATATATATATTTTGTATTAATAAAATATCGTTTAAATATATTTCGTGCGAGTGAGCATGGAAAACTAAGATTAATCTATTTATACAGATAAATAAAACTGAAGTATCTGTTGGTAATTTTTAATTAACTGCTTTTAACTAAATGCATATGAAAATATATTTACATCAAAAACATAATTTTCAAAATTTTAGTCTCTCTGTCAGTTTGTCCCGACTAATTTCTGGAACGACTGGACCGATTCTGAAGGGACTTTCAGTTATAGATAGCTACTGTTATAAGGAGTAACTTAGGCTACATTTATTTTAAAAAATATATTAATTAATCAATAAAAAGACGTTTACGCGAAAACAATGAAATAGTAATATCAGATTTAAGTAGGAAAAATAAACATTATATGAATATAATTTTTCCCCAAATTAACGCGGGTAAGCCCGCCGGACACAGCTAGTCTAAAAATCAATTTAAAAATATTAATCATATGTATTACGATAATTGCTTTTTCCAAAATTTTATCCGGCTAAATTTTATACAATAACAATGACAATTAAATTAAAAACATAAATATTATAAGATAGTTCCGCATCACTACGTAGAAACTCTCTTAAATTGGACTATACATCTCCGAGCCAATTTTCGAGTTTTAAAATTTTTCGGCAACCGATTAATCTTGTTGATGATGCAAACCGTCCCGTCAGACAGGTAAGAATGAAATTCCTTTATTTTTCTGGCACGAGAATACAATATGGATCCAGAGTGGATTTGGAAACGCTTTTAACGAAATAGCACGCGAATGGAATTTTTTAAGGTAATTACTTCCTCGGATCTGAGGATTGTGTTAGTTCATCTCTTGAGTGAAAAGGTATTGTCGTGGAAAACAATCTGTACTATATGATAAAGAAGATTTTTTTTGTTATATTGTTTAAACGCGATATTATCTAGAACAACGAAATCAAAGTCAAAATATTCTTTATATGAGTAGGCTTTTACAAGCACTTTTGAATCGTCGAAACAAAACAAAAAATTATTTAATCAATGAAAAGCTACCACCGGTTCGGAATGCAGATTCTACCGAGAAGAACCCGCAACGAACTTGATAGGTACTCTTTTTAAAATTTTTGTTTAAATGTACATTTATAAATTACAAATACGTATATTAAGCATCCTGTCTGAAATCTAGCTAAATCCACGCATTAGTATCATCTATATAATCTTTTACAGAGTACTATATTTACCTGCCAGCTGGTGCTCGCGACTTCATCTGCGATGTCTGTCATGCCTTCGTCATAGTACCCATATGCATGCAAAGTCTCAGCCCGATCGGTTAAAAATTGACAAAGTTTCATACAAACTTTCATCCCCTATTTTATCCCCTTGGAGGTAGAATTAATCAAAATCCTTTCTTAGCGGATGCCTACGTCATAACATCCACCTGCATGCCCAATTTCAACCCGACCCGTCCAGTGGTTTGGGCCGTGCGTTGATAGATCACTATGTCAGTCAGTCACCTTTGAGTTTTATATATATATATATATATATATATATATATATATATATATATATATATATATATATATATATATATATATATCTATATATATATATATATATATATATATATATCTGTATATTATATATATATGTCTATATATATAATATATATATATATATATATATATTTTAATGTACAATCTAAATTGTTTCATTGAACAGTGCAAAATGTTCTGTAGTTTATTATACAAACGGACATTTTGCCCATGAAATATTTACTTGGCGAAGTCGTAAACTTGGTGTTATGAGTTTATCACGAGTAGTCTAGCTTATTAGTCTTCTCATGGATCTGTATTCATGAGGAATAATATAGGCTATGTACCATTAGGCTATCCTTTACTGCTAGCCTTTAATATTGATTTTTCTTAAGTAAAGCGGACGAAAAAGCGGTTTCGACCTGCATTTTCCGCGCTAGCGTAAGGTTGGACATAAGTAAAGACAATGTACTTCTACAATATTGTTCTTTAGTAGATCTAAAAGGACTGTCAACGCATTTGTGGCTACTCTGGTGCTGCATCAAGTAATCATGGACGGCGGTGACCACTTAGCATGAAGTTATTCGCCTGCTCGTTTGTCGGCTATTTTTATATATAAAAAAATAAATAACACCAAAGTCCGGATTTCAGTTGCTGACATAAAATATTTTCATAAAATACAACTTCCTAACTCGTGAGTAAATGAACAATAATTTCAACTTGATAAAACAACCCAAAACTTCCACAGCGAAAATATAACTTCCAGTGTTAATAATGTAACATAACTTTTTAGATATATTATTTTAATAAATTGATAAAATTATTCGTGTGTGAATATTGCTAAGGTTTAAGTGACTAATGTGTGATTGTGTTCAGGGAACTTTACTTGTTTTAGATAGCCACTTTTCGACAGTAATGTTTATTCTGGTAGTTAGCGGACTGTAATTATTTTATGAATTTTCGAATTATTATTTCGAATTACCCAAACATAATCTTAAGTGTCTTTAACCACTTTACTATCTCGGTTAAAAGGTTACAGTAATATTAAGACGCTCTTCTCTGTAGGACCTCATGAATTTCAAAAAGCCATCGAAATGCATTAAGTGAAGATGCCTTCGTTTTCAAGCATCAGAAATTCTCCAATGGCTCTCCAATGATTTATGCAAGACCTTTAGGATATTGGAGTCTTCAGTTATTTGATTTGGAACTCGAGGAGTATGCCTCCTAAGTATATCCGGTTGATTTCTCAGAATCTGTATGCAGGATGATTTGGATCAAGGGACTCAAAGCATTGGACCATTGACTTGTTATCAGTAAAGGTATATTGGAAATACCAAAGACGTTCCGACGTCCGTTTCAATTCGATGAAATGATTTTAGTAATTTATCATTTACTTGAAGTAATATTATTAAGCAAATCTGTCATTACTATGCCTTTCAAAACGTTTACCTCAAGATGTGGCCCCAAAAATATGAAATTGCAAATTTAGTGGCTCGCGTTATGTGCAAAGTTGCGGGCCGGTGCCTTAGGAGAGACATATTTATTCCCAACTAAGACACTTGTGGCTCAAATGTTGATAAAATTGAACCTTCTGAATGAGTTTAGTTTGCCCAACTGAAAAACTTATCACATTTAAAAATAGTCCCAAGTCATTGTTTTTGGTAATGTATTTTCTGTTCTAATATTCTAAACGTAATCCATTATTGTATAGAACTGATTTAGTTGCTGGAACTACATTTGTTTCGAATTTCGGTTGAGTAACATTTTGTATATATTTCTACGATAAAAAATATTGTGTAACACATTTATATTTTAGAAAGGTAAAGCAAAATAAAGGGGATGTCTACATTATACGAAATCATATGCAAAACTCTAATTCAATACATGTGGTATTGTCTCTTTAGTCAATGCTTTATAATCAATTAATCTACATGTCTTTCCATTAAAGTCAAAGAGAGGACAAACAAATCCATACTAAAATTACAAATGTGAAAATAAAATCTTTTTTTCTTTTTGTCTTTCTGTTAAAAAGTTAGAAAGACATAGGCTATTTTTGATAAAATAAAACTTAAAGAGATTGAAATAGGGAATGAAAGTTATTCCACAGACGAAGTTGCAAATACCAACAATTTAAATTAAGATACACCAAGAAACCATTTCGATAAAGTCCACGTTTTATGGATCACATTATTCCGACTTCCTCTTCCTAATAAATTGGTTATGAACATAAAAACCTCAACCCAAACATTTATTCTTATCTAAATTCGAACATTTCTTTATCCATCCAAAATTTCAATAAACATGAGTTATTACGTAAAACTTGGTTAGATGTCACGAGGCAATGTTTTCCATTTGCATTTAAAATTCGCCATGTTTTGTTTGTATGGCCCGGCAGATGTCAGGTAATATAGTTGACAGTACAAACTTGTAAACACATTGCCATAGATTAAATCTGATTATGTAAACGTAAACTGTTGAATTATTTATATATGATCTAGTTTGTGAAATATTTGCTGTATTTTTTTTAACGACGCTGAAAATTACGAATTTTGTTCAATTTCTGAAAGTGCGAAAATCAGGGAAAGTAAAATAAAGGGGTTTAAAAAAGTTGTTTTAATACAAAAACATGCTTAGCATGTCAAAAAATTGAGTCTTTTTATAGCTATAGTTTTCATCAATTAACCTTGAAAAAAATTTTGCCATATTAAATAGGATCGCAATTTTTGATAATTCAAAAAATGAGCAATCGTATCATTATTGTATTTTTTATCTAACGTCCACTGTGTAGTGACAATATATTTAAATCAAGCCCATTTTATTTTGCGTTTGTTATTTTTCAAATATCTATAAATAGAAGAATTTATACCACAATTAGATATCAAAGCGATTTGATTTGAGAATTTTATAATCCGTTTTTATAGCGTTGTAAAATTTAGTACCAGTAATTCCTGTCTCCGTCTATAAATTTTAAAATCTAACTCGATCAGATTTATTGCTCTGTGGCTGTTGTCCTCTGTGTCGCATACGCTTGGCTGTTATATAGATTTATGTGCCCGTTCGTCATCAGATACGGTATTTTCATCAATCCTTGCGTCATCTATATGCCTTGTATTTCTAAGGTTTTTAACTTTAAATTAAACTACGGAAGATATGCTACTTAATGATTGTAAAAGAATAAACAAAAATAACTTTAACTATAGCGAATGCTATACTAAAAGTCGTTCATGGTTCTAAATCGCGATAACGTTTGATTCTCACTGTAAGTTTCAATACGTGTAATACAGTTCTGAGGCGATGAATGTTCTTATATTATACGTTTTCAGGACAAACGTCTGCTACTGGTTCGAATTGAAAAGTATTAATATGTTAGGTAGTTTATTTATTGACGAAGGCTCTAGGCTTACATCACACGACGACTCATAGAAGCGAAGCAGTAACCATAAACTCGAGTGAAGCCGCAAGGGATAGCTAGTATACTAATAGGGTATCAAAACAATGGCTCAATTAAACTTCATGTTTCATAATTTCGATAAAGCGATACCAATTATATACTTATCTCTTGTTTTCAGAGCCAATTATTACAGGCTATCTGCCTCACGAGCCCGTGTTTGTGGTCTAGCAATTTCCGAACGTAAAATTACAATTGAGACTTTTACACGTTACGACGCGATATTATTAGTATTTGACGACGTTTTTGGTATTTTAAGAGTACAATTGTTTTTATTGTGTTAGTTAGTTTGAATTGTAATTACGTCGTTTGGAAGAATCCAATGATATTGATCCTACTTAAAATGATCAAGTGAATTACTAACGGATTTAGTATTTTTTTTAATATTTTCTTGTCTATAAACATATTGTTATGACTTAAATAGATCTCATCAGGTCAATATCGGCCATGGCCTGATTGTGAAATAACATATTAACTTTTCTTCTCGTCTATGTATTTGAAGATTTCCCAGAGAATTCTTCAAAGTAATGTGTTGGTATTAATAAATTTTTATGGACTTGCTGTTCTATATGGCAATCTTATGATATAAATTGAATACTCTATTATTCACACTAATAAGGTATGACAAGCATGATATAATTAAAATAGTCTTTTATAGTAAAACTCTGGGTAAAACTGGCTCTATTAATCTTGTAGAAATGCCGCAATATAAGTATCTATACGTTGTCTGGTTTAAATTATTTTTTTATTAAAATTTAACAATTTTACAATAATGTATGTTTAATAAATTTACAAAATTTCTTATGGGACGTGTAAATAGTCTCAATTTCCTAAAGATATTTCCCAATGCCGCAAAATTTTAAAGTTAAATTAGATGTTAATTGTAGATAAACATGATTGAAAACAATATTAACCATTTTACATCTAATTATAAATATTTAGTTCTTCAGGGTGTAGTAGAGTGTTTGTCTTGTAAGCTAAATAGTATAGATTTAATCCCAGTTCAAGTAGGAAAAAATGTAATCTAAAAATTCATCGAACGTCGAAAATCCGTCGAACTTGAATTGAATCATCATGTACATATCGGGCGTGCACATGAATGCCCTATATGACCATGAAACTATACATGTGACCATCTCAACGTGAGCCAAAATAAGATTACTACCTATTAATGATATTTAATAAGTGATTAAACCGACTAACGCATCGTTATGTTTAAATAGCTCAAATACTGCAGTTTCTATTGTAGTTGGGACGGCAAACACACCCGCATACAGTACCCCGCATTCGACTGCGTTTGGGAACTGCAGTACGTATCGGAATTACATTGGAACACCTGATAATTACAATAAATTATGTTATGTTTTAATTATTTTCAAGATAACATGGGTTTGTAAATTAATTATACAATAATGTATGTGTGACGAGATGGATCATTTATTTCACCCCATTTCTTCATTTTTCTTTAAATTTTTGTGGAACAAATTATCAAGATTAATCCTTTATCAAGATCTAATCAATATCTTTAAAGAAAATCATTAAATTTTGTTTTCAGGATTTACTGAATATAGACACACATTTATAAGATTAATAATGATTTTTAGGGAATAGTTTAGTGTGTGACATGGATTGTAGTTTTTTTATTATAAAAATAGCTGGCAAACGAGCAGATCGATACTTCCAAAGTTGTTGTAACCCCAAAAATATACTTTTACAAGAGAGCACATTTAGTCCATTTTCGTCTGAAAGTTACAACAAAATAAGTCTGAAAAATTCTTGAAAAAAAAGGTTTTTGGAATTTTTTTACTTTGAATGCATTAATCAATGCAAATTAGTGTTGTATTCAGTAAAAACGCTAACGGCATCGTTGTGGCTTACGATAACTTATGTGGGAGGTATTTCCAGCACCAGAGAATCCACAAATGCCTTGCCAGGTTACAAAGAATGAGAGATGAATTGGAATATGACGCAAGGAAAGGAGGGAGGAGGTTAGGGTTCCGGCTCTTTCACTCATCGTACAAAACTCAGCTATGTTATAGCCTAGAGCGGCATTTTTTTCTTGTAAAATAAGTGCTCGATGGTAAAATTAATATGTTCGGAAATACAAGCCAAAACCTGGACTTAATTATATCTTAAATGGTGTTTCATCAACATCGTTGATGTAGAAAATTCTGATCAATAACTTCGGCCACTACATTTGTTAGTTTGTCATATTTTTGTGCCTTTTACATTTATTGTTAATTAGGTAAACAAGCTTACTTGGTTGGGGTTAGCTGTAATTATGGTTAAGTATGGTTTTTCATTTTTTATGTTTATTTTTTTTTTTCGTGTACATTATAGTTTCTTTAACATACTATCTTGAAAGAAGGGTGGTAATGTTCTTCAGCTTCTAATCGTAAGGCGAGAATCCCATTTATAAGTTTTATTCTCGTAACTGATAAAAAACAACTCTGTAACCTTGTAACAGGAACGTCATAAGTTAAGAAATGTCAAAATTAAACACTAAATTTTTTCGGGCGTAAAACAATAAAAACAACTAATGTAAATCTTTATGAAAATTTGATAAAAAAAGTACAAGTGTAATTCTCGCCCATGTATTTATAATGTATTGTATTGAATTTTAAAATATTAAAAAAAATATACCGTCTTCTACTTCGAAACCTTTCTCATGTATTTAAAAAATGTAATAGCTGACACGTAATAAGTATTAAATGTGATGAAAAATTCAATAAAATTAAAAAAGTATATTAATTAAGACTAGCTCGAGCTTGTGAAAATACAGAATGCTTGATGAAAAGCTAAGATACCTACATCGTTACATGAATACGTTTTTAGGACACTGTCCATATATTTTTAAAATATTTCGACGCGCATTCAGTTTTAACGACCTGTATTCAAAAAATTTTAAATGTAAGACACATTTTCTGGCCAGTCCTCGTCGTAGCGGCCAGTTTCTTTTTGAGGTAAAATGTTTGAAAGAATAAACGTAAATTTTGAATGAAATGTCGTGAGGAATGCATGCAAAAGATTTCTTTACGACTTCTGGTCATTACAGGTCATTAACCTCAATCTTTTGGAGTTTTTTTAATTATTATTAAAATAACGTGTTTGACCCATCATTCATCTCACAACATCATCATTATTAAAATAATACATTTCGGCGCTCTATATATATATATATATTTTATTCTGAATTGGCTAGCACTTGGCGTCAATCTAGCCTGATGGTAAGCAATGATGACGCCTAGGTTGGTGCGTGCTTGCCAAGAAAATGCCTATTCACTCTTCTCTTGAAGGCACTCAAATAGTAAGTGGCGGGGAACACTGATGCTGGAAGCGTGTTCCATATCTTAGTGGTTCTTATCAAAAACGAGGATGAAAATCGCTTTGTTCGAGTTGGTGGGAGATCAACCACATAAGGATGCCACTGTTGACGGCTTCTCGGTGTTCTGTGGTGAAAAGGTGTGGGGGGAATTAGGTCGTGAAGTTCCTGTGCACACTCTCCAAAGTATATTCTGTAAAAAATCGATAAGCAAGCGACAAGACGTCTGTGATACCTTGTAACTAACAATTTTGTTAAAAAATTCACTCAGTGAAACGTTGTTCAAATATTTTATTTTTTATAATAATAATATTTACAATATTTTAAATTTTATAACATTTAAAAACATATTTATCATAGCTTTAACCCTTAAATGCATGGTTTTTTATTGCGGCCTGGAAAAAATGTTTCCTGGTAGGTATTTACCTAATAATAGTTGAGAATATATATATTTTTTATAAAAAAATAGCACTCGTATATTAATGAATACAAAATTACGGAGACGCTTCTTATAACTCTATAAACTTAGTCGACCGCCAAATAGAAATGTAAAAAAAATAGATTTGCCGCCTAAATTACATTAATTTCTTTTTTAACACTCAATATATTTATTATCTATGGTCGTCAAAGTGCGCTCGGAAACAAATACCACTCAACTTCAATAAAATAACGTGAAACGTGGTATATATATTTGGCAATAAGACGCATTTAAGGGTTAAAAGAAGTTTTTGTCTTCCCTGTAAAGTTCGGCAGTTTGCATGTAAGAGCCATCACATCTAGACCGACGATTGCTATCTCAAACACATTGTATTCAAAGAATATATAAAAAATAAATATAATCTTTTTTTTATTAGAACTGTCCTAACATCTAAGTTTAAAACGCTTATGACTAAACTATAATTTGCTAAAACTTTTAAATTCGAAAATCATTCAAGGGTTAAAGTAAATCAGCCTAGTCTTCATCAAATTTTCAACTTCAGTTTTGTATCAAATACACAATTTAACGAACTACTACTAACATAATTAGTTTGCTTAATTATAAATTGGATATACCTAGTTTGCATAGTCATCGAAATGCATTGCACGATGTATCGATTCCGTCATTACGAATCGCATCTAATTTTCGCTACGCACAGGCTTACCGAATTGATTTAAATCCAGTTACCTCTCGATACGCAACGAGCAATCGACTAAAATGACTCGCGAATGATCTGTGTAATGATTTTGTACAGCCCTGCGTGAAAACGTTTTATTTTTTTGTTGTAAATTATTGTAAAATTTAAATTGATTTGTGATATTTGATACAAAATGAAACAAGAATTTGTAAGGAGATTTAATTAAAATTACTTGTGATGTTTTTTTTTTTTTTACATTACGTATTGTCTAAGTTTTAATAATTATGCTATTACCAAACCATTACTAAAGCTGCTGTCTTAAAAATTTAATTTGTGTAGTGATTTATATTTGACAGAACTTCTATAAGCAGATAGAGATTATATAAAGACCGATTAAAGATACTTTTAAAAATGGAGGAGGTTTAAATTCGTTAAGGACTTCTTATATATGTTCACTGATTATTCGAAAACATCTTAACCGATTTTATTATTTATTTATTTTTATTTTTTTTTGTTTAATATTTTTTTGTTTGACAAAGTTATTATACCTCCAGGTTGGTTCCATAGAATTTTCCATAGAGTTAGTATGACATTCAAGTTGATAAAATTACGAATTTCGCTTTGAAAATCAATTTCCCTTTTTTAAAAAAAGTCTTATTACTTTTGGTTTAGCTACATTAAGTATTTTTTTGGTAAGACTCATTTTTTTTAAGAGTAAAAAAATATTATTAGCAAAAGTATGCAAAAAAAGTCAGAAAATCTATGTATCTGATAAAAAAATATTAATACCGTTGTAAAAGAAATTAAAAATATATCGACTTTTTGTATTTTATTTCATATCCTTTAAACGGTACGCCTTCACTTCAAATTTTATTCAGTTGGAAACGTAAAGTGTTGCAAAAGTTGAGTTGGTACGATTTTAATTAAATAATTTCAATGAAACTTCTTAGTTTCAACTTGTTTTATGAAGAAAAAAAATGTTATGAACGGAAATGAAGCGAAGAGGGTTCGCTGAGGGAAAAAGAATATGCTTTTAATAGACCCGGCTACTTGTATTGGAGTCCATTCATGCCGAGCATCGGAGCAGCTTGCGGGAAATATTATTAACTTGTTTTCAATACTATTTTGAAAATCCAAACAAATAAATTAAATTGAAGTGTCTGTTTATAATATCAAATAGCAGCTTTTTAATTAAATGCATATGCAAGTATACACGGTACTTACATTAAAACACAATTTTTAAAATTTTTGTGTCTGTATATCTGTCTGTCTGTATGTTTGTTTCGGTTAGTCTCTGTAACGGCATGATAGATTTTGAGGGAATTTTCACTCACAGATAGCTAATGTTATAAAGAGTAACTTTGGCTACTTTTAATTAAAAAATTAATTATAACGTATATTTAAGGATTTTACGTTTTATCCTTTACCAACGAAAAACTTGATTGCTTATGACAAATTGAGCTGGCTCATTACAATGAAGGAAAATAACGAGTGATAACAAATGGAATGAAAAAGTATTACTTCCTATGATCAAGAAATATATTTAATAAAGTAAAACGATTACAAATTAAATAATAAATTTCCATTTGCAATAGAATATATATTGTATAAACTTATTTTGTCATAGATCAAGCAAATAAACTAAACATATTTCTAAGAATGTCCGCAATACGCTTATCAGTCCTCAACGGGACATAAATCTCTACAACCAATCACACGTGGCCTCTCAGTTTGTGTCCTCCTAACTCAGTTTGCACAGCGGGAGAGGTCAAGTTGCATTTGATGTAATTCGGCTGTCATTCCCTCGATTTGGCGTCCCATTACTGGAATTATTTATTTGTTTTCCGCTCGGAGTAATGGACAAAGATAATTTAATTTGTGTAGACGTGGTTCATGATAATTTATTTATTTAATTGAAAAACAATCAAATCCGCGTAAGTCTTTTTATACACATATGTGTATCTATACTAATATTATAAAGCTGGGGAGTTTGTTTGTTTGAACGCGCTAATCTCAGAAACTACTGGTTCGAATTGAAAAATTATTTTTGTGTTAGATAATTTATTTATTGTGGAAGGTTATATTACATCACGCTACGGCTCATAGGAGCGAAGCAGTAACCATAAACGCGAGTGAAACCGCAAATAACAGCTATTATCTAAATAAGGATAAGTTGTATTTTAAAAAGTGTCAATGATTTAGTGTTGAAATCTCTTGAGCTACATATATTAACAGTGGTAATTTATCTTTAAAATATACGCAGTTCTAAATAAAGTATAATTGAAATACAGTTTTAGAAGCAACTTCTTCTAGACCTTTTTTTCAAATTTATAGGTATTTTTACGTGTAATAATTTCAGTAAAACAAAGATGACTTATTTTGAATACGTTTAAATATTGTTTATCATTTCAAATTCAAATATACCAACTAGTGAGATTAGGTGTTATGTTAAGTCATATGTTTAAGACACAATGAAGTTCTGCATAATTTTTTGATTATTCTTTGAGATTTTTCTCTTATAATAGCTTCTCATGTTCCTCTGTCAAAGGAAGGAATTACTTCATCGTGTACACTATTCTGAGACGGGTAAACAAAGCGTTCCTAATTGGAACTCTGACACGGTCTATTACATTCAGCACGATTTCTTATCAGTGACATATTATTTTATTTAATGGTAAATTGTATCTCTTACCCGAGTTGAAAGAGGGTGATGTTTTCCAAATGTTTCTCAATAATATCTTTATTTTGTTAAGTAACTTTATGTCCAAAACAACTTGACAGTAGATTTAGCATATTTTTTGTTAATTGTAGAAGTGACACGGTGTATAATATTTTTATAACACTCGTAAAAAAATAAGTCGAATCACGGGCGTAGCTATAGTTTTCACATGGAGGGGTCCATCCAAGGGAAGATTCCGAAGAGGGGTGGTTGTAATTCCAAAATGTACAAAGATAAACTTTTTAACCGGACATATATGATTCTACACGTTAATCTCAATTATTTAAAAAATATTTGTGGGCTGAATATTGTTTTTTTTTCTTCGACACATGCTTTTTAAACATAATTTTCGTAGATGCAGGCCAGACTAGGATCCATGTTACGTCTACCAATTATATGTTACAATATGCGAGTTAATTTATTTAATTAGATAAGGTTCAGAGAGCCCTTGGTTGAATAATGCTTCGTACTGTATCAACCACTAGTTATCCTCAACTTCACGTGTAAAATTAATATAACATTCACTTAAAAACCTATCAAAGTTTTCTAATTTAATATTCATAATAAGCCTACTTAACATTTAAGGCTAAATTCTGTAAAATTGTCACTATCAAAACATTCTCTATTTTAACAGTTGATATCTGATTTTTGTTAATGTTATTAATACAAAACTACATACATATCTGTTATATGCTCAAAGATTTTAACTTTTAGATTGCAGACTGATTGTCAGTAGATAATTAAAAGTTTAATCTAATAATAGGTTTTTCAAATATATTAGATTTTTGCATATTACAAAATATTGAGCAGAATACAATTCAACATTTGAAACATTAAATTAGAGAGAAAAAAGACAGAGAAAGTTTTTGCCGTACAAATTTACTTAAGATGGCTTGAAATTTTTTTTAATCATAGCAAATACAAGAAACATTATTAAAATACATCAATATAGGAGATATTGACGTATTTTACCTTTTTGTGGGTTGGCACATTGTTGCTTATCAGCATCCACTTATAAAATATCATTGGATGTTTGTACTAAAATGCGTTCTGCAACAAAATGTGGTCTTGATAACGTTTTATACAGTTAGCCGTCTCGTTCATTATTTTTTTAGTTCTCCTTATTTCAAAACAAAAGTAGAAACATGACTATATTTACTGCATGTTTTTATTCATAATAATAAATCCTGTCTTACACGTATAAACATGATTTTTTAATGTACATTATAAACTTATGTTACAAGTCCAACAAAGTTAGCGTTATTTTTTTTTAAATATCGCTTTAGCTCGTTCTGAGGGAACTTTGTCGTTACACACACGTCCTCAGAACTCGCCTTTACGTTGTGTTACAGTTCATGCGTGAAAACAAGTTTTTATGACAAAAGTCTTTTGTATAACGTACGAGTATGGGTTTTATTATTGAAACATTATATGTTCGTTTAAATTCATTAGATGCATAGTCCATGTCTTTATTTTCCAATTCTTGTAATAATATATTGTCATGCATTTTTTTGGCGTCAACAACCCGTTGCTAAGCAACTTTCCAAGTCACGTGCACATCAGTCCTCTTAACAGTGTACTTGTTATTTAATCTATACTAATATTATAAAAAGGTAAAATTTGTTTGTAAGTTTGTATGAAAGGGTTAATATCTGAAAGTACTTTTCCGATTTGAAAAAATATTTTTAATTTGGATAGTCTGTTTATTGAGGTAGGCTATATTACATCACGCTACGACTGATATGAGGGAAAAAGTTACCTCGAAACCCCGAGACAATTAAGTTATAAAAATAATAAGATTTTTATTATATATACATAATAATTTTTTTAACTTTACAAAATGACTGTCATGTATGGTATCATCTGGTGAAATCTGATTATTTCGTTAAAATCATATTATAGAATGATAAATGAAATGAATATTTTCAATGATTTTAATCAAAAACTTCTGTAAATCTACTATATACTAATATTAAAAGAGGTAAATTTTGTTTGTACGATTCTATGATTGTAAGTTTGTATGTACCGGGTGGTTTCTGAAACTAATGATCCGATTTAAAAAATTCTTTTACGTTATATAGCCATGATAGATTTTATTAAGGGAGTTTATAGGCTATATTAGATTTCACCACGACTTACAAGTGCGAAGCAGTAACCATGAAATTGAGTAAAACAGCGAAGGGCAACTAGTCTGTACTAATATCATAAAGAGGTAAAATTTGTTTATAAGTTTGTATGGAGCAGGTAATCACTGAAACTAAGTAATTCAATTAAAAAAAAATTTCGTTCGTTAGATAACCCCTTGATTGAGGACTACAGTACAGTTTACAGGCTATATTACCTCATGCTCCGACTTACAGGTCCGAAGCAGTAACCGCATGTGAAACGGCGATAAGAAGCTAGTACGTAATAAATAACTAGATTATTTGGACGCTGATAAGCAATACTGTGTCAAGTCACACGGACTCCATTTTGAGAAAATGGCGTCTAAAGATGTCAAACCTATTCTTAACAAATATGTTTGAAGAAGTATATATCCATGTTTTCTTTTCTTTATTAATAAAAGGTATAATGAAATAAAAGCAGATTGATACAAATATTTGAAATTATTGTAAAAATTGCAAAATATGGAACGTACTTGGAAATCGAAGCAATTAATTAAGAGATTTTTTTCCGTACTTATTTAGTTTATATGACTTTAATATTTTTAATAACGTTAAATTGGTGTTGCAGTTTCAAAATACATCAATATCTCTGAATTTGTCTTTTTGTGGGTTGACACAATATTGCTTATCAGCATCCATTTAATAGTAGTAGTAATAACGTTTTACATACGCGTTAAATATTCAATACAAACTCCCTCATTAATTAAAATGAATCCAAAATAAATTGAATTTCAAAACATTTATTAGTATTAACAGAATTGGATTACAACATGTAAATGGTTTCCCTTGCCTGAACTAAACCGTTATGTATTTCATATCAAATGGGTGTTGATAAGCAATAATGTGTCAACCCAAAAAAAGTCAAATTCGGAGATATTGATGTAATCTAATAATGCGTCATGTATTTAACATAATTAAAAATCAAGTCAACTAAACTAATTGAATATGGAATAAAGTTTCTTAATTTTATATTTCATATATTGCAATTATCTAATACATTTGAAAAAAATATTATTTGATAAAACTTTTTGTAATATCAATCTGTTTTTAATTCACTATATCTTTTTTCAAAACAGAAAAGAGAAGGTAGCGTATACATCTACCTTCTCTTTTCTGTCTTATAACAAATTTGTTAAGAATATGTTTATCATCTTCAGATGCATTTTCTCAAAATGAAGTCTTTGTGGCTTGACATAGTATTGTTTATCAGCGTAAAATAAGCGCCTACCACTTAATAAAGTAAACGTCTATACTTCTATACTTATATTATGAAGAGGGAAAATTTATTTCTTACTTTGTATGTAGGGGATATCCGAAATATCTGAAACTATTAATTCGATTTAAAAAAAAATATTTTTTGCGCTAGATAGCCCGTTTATTTGGGAAAGTTATAGGCTATATTACATCACGCAATGATTCATAGAAGCGAAGCGGTAACCATAAACGCGAGTAATTCCGCGAGTGGCGATCTAGAATAAAACTGCGAAGAGAATAATATTTGACAAATATACATAGACTAATTTGTGCAGGGGCCCACATACATATAATACAGTTTAAGATCAAAAGAATATGTCTATGCCTGTGACAGATATACAGACAGAGGCATAACTCTACCTAAATATTGAAACCTAAGAGGTTGATAAAACAGTAGTCTAAACAGTCCTCCAGAATTAAAACTTCACAAATAAGTCTCAGCATTTTCGTAATGAAAGCGTACCTAATAAACAACTTACTCTAATATTAACTTCGGAAGCAATTAGTATGCATTCTATATATAAGAAAAATATACGAATATCATTAATATTGCTTACACGGGTCGATAATATATTGTAAGGGATGAAAGCATCGCTCAGTGAATATAAATAGCTCGTTATTGCGTTGATGTGAGTTATAGGTCAGGTAAAATCGTACTTTAGTTTTGTATAGTACATTAAATTGCGTATTTTACTAACATCGTAGAAGCAGGTTTTCAATTTGGTTGAAAGTTTTTTGGGCGCATGTTACGTGATATCTTTATCAATTTTAAATTGATAACGACTTCCAAAAAGGAAGTTGTCGATACGCCAGGGACTCCTTTGTGTATGTTCCCCGATTATTCGAAAATAGCTTGACAGATTTGGTTTTTTTATCTTTGAAGGAATATACTCTTCTCTATTGTTCATGTAGAATCTTCATTAAAATCAGTTCTGCATTTAGGGCTTTATAGCAAAATAAATAAATATGTCATCTAAGTTAATTAAGTATCGAATTTTGCACGTGAAGTCGGTTTCCTTTTTTAAAAAGTCTTGTAATGGTTGTTTTTAAAAGATTTTAAAGGTTTATGATCATAGATCACTTCTGGGGAATTAATGTAGTAAAATGTGTGTCTACCTTATCAAGCAGACTTCTTTTTACATGTACCTACTAACAACATCTATACTAATAATAAAATTCTAGAGGGTCGATGTCTGTACATGGAAGATATATGAAAAAAAATCTTACTGGGGGCCTTTACCAACGCAATAGAACCCAAAACAAAGATTTTTAGAATTCTTATCTGTTTGTCTGTTTGTCTGTTTGTCTGTTTGTCTGTTTATCTGTGCGTTTGTGCACGCTAATCTCAGAAACGGCTTATCCGATTTAGATGCGGTTTTCACTAATATATTGTGGTAAGCTTCACTTAACATTTAGGGTTTGTTTCATGTCAATCGGTTCATAAATAAAAAAGTTATGTCAATTTAAGGGTTCACGTCGAACATTATTTTGTACTTTTTACTGAATGCATGAAAGTACATACATATATACAGTACTTATATCAAAAAATACATTTTTAAATTTTTGTCTGTCAGTCTGTCTGCCTATCTGTTTGTTCCGACTAATCTTTAAAACGGCTAAACCAATTTTGATGGTACTTTTACTTGCAGTTAGCAAATGTTATAAGAAGTGACTTAGGCTTACTTCTATTTTAGATATTTTTAATCTATACATATAAAAAAAAATTCTAACGGGTCGCTGTCTGTACATAGAAGATATATTAAAAAAAAAATAACAAATTATTTGGGCCTTTACATACGCAATAGAACCCAAAACAATAATTGTTAGAATTTTTGTCTGTTTGTCTGTTTATCACTGCGTTTGCGCCCACTAATCTCAGAAACGGCTTATCCGATTTAGATGTGGTTTTCATGATTATATTGCAGTTAGGTTCACTTAACATTTGGTGTTTATTTAATTTCAATCGATTCATAAAAAAAAGTTATGTCAATTTAAGGGTTCACGTCGAACATTATTTTGTACTTTTCACTGAATGCATGAAAGTACATACATACATATATACAGTACTTATATCAAAAAATACATTTTTTAATTTTTGTATGTCAGTCTGTCTGCCTATCTGTTTGTTCCGACTAATCTTTAAAACGGCTGAACCAATTTTGATGGTACTTTTACTTGCAGTTAGCAAATGTTATAAGAAGTGACTTAGGCTTACTTCTATTTTAGATATTTTTAATCTATACATATAAAAAAATTCTAACGGGTCGCTGTCTGTACATAGAAGATATATGAAAAAAACAAATTATTTGGGCCTTTACATACGCAATAGAACCCAAAACAATAATTGTTACAATTTTTGTCTGTTTGTCTGTTTATCAGTGCGTTTGCGCCCGCTAATCTCAGAAACGGCTTATCCGATTTAGATGTGGTTTTCATAATTATATTGCAGTAAGGTTCACTTAACATTTGGTGTTTATTTAATTTCAATCGATTCATAAAAAAAAGTTATGTCAATTTAAGGGTTCACGTCGAACAGTATTTTATGCTTTTCACTAAATGCATAAAAGTATATACATTACTTACTTAAAAAAATCAATTTTTTAATTTTTTGTCTGTCAGTCTGTTTCTTACGACTAATCTCTGAAACAGCTGAATCAAATTTGATGGGACTTTCACAAGCAATTAGGGAATGTCCATTAATCACGTGAGGTCCAGAAAGGGAGAGGAGATGGAAGAAGAAATTCACGAAATATTACAAAGTCTAAAAAGTTCTTCAAAACATGACGTATTTAATGGCTAATATTATAAGGATTAACTTTAGCTACTTTTTTTAATATGTTTATTTTAATCAATAAGTAAAAAAGAGAATTACGCGATAACAAAATATTGTAGAAACCAATAAAATAGTGAACAATTTCCGATTTAAGAAGGGAAGGTATAAAAATAAATAAAATTGATGTCTGTTTGTAATTTTAAATAAATGCATATTAAAGTATACACGGTACTTACAACAAAATTACCAATCTTGAAATTTTTGTCTGTCTTTCTGTCACTCATTTTTTTTCGGCTAATATCTGAAACAGATGGACCGATTTTGACGAAACTTTCACTGCTGAAAGCTAATGTAATAAGGAACAAAATTGAAACCAATGAAAAAGTGAACAACATCTAATTCAAATATGGAAGATATATGTATATTATATAAATATAATAATTAGGAAAATAATATATTTACTGGGTATTTTTTTTACTGGATATGATAGACCAAATCCGAAACTATAAACAATAGCGAAAAATAATTAAAGAAGTAACAGAGCCGATTTTAATAAAAACTAAAACTATTTCATTAGTTTTTTGAAAAATAAATTCTCCTAGCCAGAAACGAACACGTTGATTTTGGAAAAAATTAACATTCTGTATGATTGCATCATCTGATACTGTCACATATTATAAGAATCAACTTCAGAGAGGTATTATTATATAGTTAACTGCAACAAAAAGAAAGGGCAAATTTTTTACAGAATTCTATCAAATTCATACATTAATTAAATCTTTTGTAATTCTTCAAAAAAACGATCATACCTAAAAGTGAAATTTTTAAATTATAACGGGATGTTGTAACACTAATAGCGGGTGAGTACAATAGCCGAGTCCAGTGAAATGTAGATTTTCAATAAATTGATTCATCTTTTTAGGAATTATCTAAACCTACTTAGGTAACGGAGTAGGTGACGGGGACCAAAACAAACGTCACATTGTATCTACTTTGTATAGCTCACATAGAAAAAATAGACAAACATAAAAGAAGTTACTGTGAGTTATTCATTTTATATATTTTTGATATTCTTTACACTCTTCCTTACTTTAGTAGGTGACTAGCATTTTGATGCAAATAAACGAATCGTTCGAAGTTATGCAGACTTTTTTTCTAAACTTACCGGGAGCCGTGATTTAACCCACATATTTGATATGTATATTTAATATATATAGAATCGATTACTTAACTTCTAATTTATGTATAGATTTAATGTTATTTTGTTAAAAAATAAATCTTTTCCTAAAACTTTCCAAAAGTTGATTCTTACAAGTGACACTATTAGGTGGTGCAATAATACAGAATGTATTTTTTTTTAATTAGTGGGTTCAATTCCAGGTCAGGAGAATCGTGAAATTAAAAAAACTTATGATGCAGTTTTAGATTTCTTAAAATCGGACACGAGACTCCTTTAAGTATTTTTCGCGATTCCTTAAAGTTCCGGATATGGCCTATCAAGCCCAGTTAAAAAAGTCACCCGATATATAATACAAGGAAAACCTCGGCGAGAATATACTGGTATACAGTCGAAATTTTAAAGACTAGCACAAAACACTTTTCTTCAACATTTATAGTGAAAACCGTGGAGGAATATCTGAATTAGAGTCTGCTTATAAATACAACCAGAAAGTTCCCAAATCCAAAGTAAGAAGCTCCTTTCTTGAGCAGCACCGCAGACTATTATAACCTTGCTTTGCAGGAGACATGCCAAGCATTCAGTAATCCACGCGAACGAAGTCGCGGGCACAGCTAGTTTATACTATAATTTCTTATTGTAAGTGAACTTCTGAGTTCTTTATGAGAAATGTCTGTAAAAATTGTATTCGAAGAGTACAAATTTTATAAGGGATCGGTAAATGATATAATGTTTTAAGAGATTGTTACATCATATTGGCAAATATTTTAATGTTTTTGTTTTTTCTAAATCTTCATTTACGTACACCATTAATAAGTTAACATTTAGAAAAAAAATAGATATTTGTTGTATAAAGATAAAATGTTAATTATATTTTCATTCCTTACGTATTATATAGAGTCATTGAATAATTCTTCTTTAGAAAATTTTGTGTCTTGTCTTGAAATAAACGATTTCGAATTACCCACGTCTTTTTCTTTTTTCTGTTGCTTAATTAAATATTTATGCGGCTTCAATGATAAAATTAGCTCAGTTCTTCTAATTGGAATGTAGATAAAACGTATAGGTAGTTAGGTACGTGAAAATCAAAGGAAAAATATAGAGATTTCGATAGTATAATTGGACACTGAAAAGCAATACTGTGTCAAGCCACACGGACTTCATTTTGAGAAAATGGCGTCTAAAGATGTCAAATCTGTTCTTGATAACTTTGTGTGAAGTATGTAACCATTTTTCTGTTGTTAATGAGTTAAAATCAGATTGGTATAATGAAAAGTTATATGTAATAACAAGTTTTTCTAATATATAAGATTATTGTATAACTTGCAAAATATGAAACGCATTTAAATTCAAAACATTAAACTGAGAAATTTTTTCCGTACTTATTTTGTTCAGATTAATTTAAAAAAATTTCGAATCACCTTAAATACGTAATACATTATTACTTAATAGCATCCAATTTGTATTTCGATAGGTAGCAAAGTTGAGTAAAAAAAATCTTTATGTTAGCTATAAGGAAAGATAAATAAAATTTTCGATTCCTGGTTGCTTGTGCAAATTGAGTTTGATTCAGTATTTCATTGTAAACATTTAAGTTCTCTCATTATATTCTCAATTGTAAATAAATAACAATACTCTCGGCTTATCTTATTCAGATGGAATTAAACCTTTCTTGGAAACCGTGATGTTAAATAAATGTTACAGAGCAATATAGTTTCTATTGTATGTTCTGTTTAGTTTATTTATTTGCTAGCTTTTGTTCGCCACAAATTAACGCAGATTTTTTATCTGCTCGCCAGAACACGCGCGTCAACTACTGGAATAAATGGATGTTGATAAGCGATACTATGTCAAGCCACGCAGGATTTTGAAATATGCCATCTAAACATGTCAAACCTATTCTTAATGAATTTGTTTGAAGACGTATATATCCATCTTTTATTTTCTATTTTAATAAAAGGTATAATGAATTAAATGCAGATTAGTATTTTATAAAGTTTGCGGATATGATACTAGCTGCCACTCGCGGTTTCATTCGGGTTTATGGTTATCGGTTCACTTCTGGAAGTCGTAGTGTGATGTTATATAGCCTATAACCTTCCTCAATAAAGGGACTATTCAAAGCAAAAAAAAAACGAGAAATAATATAACCAACCTAGTAAAGTAAGTAAGTAAGTAAGTACAGCCTGTAAATATCCCACTATTGGGCAAAGGCCTTCTCTCCTATTGAGGAGAAGGTTTAAGAGCTTAATCCACCACGCTGCTCCTCTGCGGGTTGGCGGATATGCATGTGTCAGAATTTCTTCCGGCATATGCGGGTTTCCTCTCGATGTTTTCCTTCACCGCCGAGCTTGAGATGAATTTAAACATTAATTTAGCACTTGAAAAATCAGCGGTGCTAGCCGGGGTTTGAACCCACGATCATCGGTTAAGATCGACGTGTTCTAACTACTAGGCTATCTCGGCTCTTATAACCAACCTAAATATAAATTAATTTGTTTATACTTAACATTTATTTTTACACTTCTAACCAAATTTTTTTTGTACAATCTAATTCACATGTCATCTTGTGTCCAGATTAAATAAGTAGATGTTTTCTAAAAAGACAAATAGACGTAATGAACTACAACATACAAACTTGTCTATGCGACTGGGGTAGCAATGCTGCGTTATCAACACACCGAGCCCCGAGGGTACTTAGTTACTAACTAAATTTACCATTTGTATTGAAATTTATCCCCACAGCCGCCATATTGTAATTTGGCAAACTGGTCTTCACGCGTATATTCTCTTCGTAGTTATCTTTTTTGATTAAATTAAACTTTATATAATTTAAAAAATATTGTTGTATAGAGATTTAGGTTATGGTTTACGTTTCAATATCTAGGTGTTATTTGATTTGTATGATATGGTTAGATTTCTTGAGAATGTATATCTAAAATGTTAATATTAAGATCTTATGGTTGATCACATGTTCTCTCGCTTTATTTTTAGTAATTATTGAATGCAGTCCTTAAAGGAGTAATTAATTTGAAAAATCAAAAACCTGACTGAGTAACCAGACGATCTGCAGTTAGTAATTCTGTATAAAAGCCTATAGAGTGAGAATCGTTACTAATCAAGCTTTAAATATTAGCATCCAAACACAGTATTGCTTATTCTAAACATTAATGTTTAAAAAATAATATAGAAACCTAAAAATGATTTTGAAATACCTATTCCTTAATTTTAAATATTATATGAAATTCGCGACATTACAAGAATTCAATGACGCTTCATTTATCAAAATCGGAAAAAAAATTAACGCACATACAAACATACATACATATATATATACATATATACATACATACACACATACATAGACTGATTAGCACATTACCCAGCCTTGCGTCACGCAGTCAGGTAATGAAAACAAATTATTTAGAAAAAAAAATTGCCTTTTAAAAGTTATAACATTTTTTTATTATTATAGAGTTTCGAATTATTTTACACAATATAATATATAACTTGATTAAAACAGTGATTCCTAATTGTATTTAAAATACTATCATTTAATTAATCCAGCGTCATTAAAAATTATACACTAAAATAACATTAAATGAACCCCTAACCATTCGCAGTCGTTAGTTTTAATTAACATTAAATCAGATTATGCTATAATTAACATGGAACAGTTTAGAAATGGAAATAAACTAACCCGTAGTCTGAAAGGTAACGATCTGTCAACATATTTAACGCGACCCTAACAAAAGGTGAAGTTACGTTTAAACTTAGTCTTTCCGCACATTCTGACCGCAGTGTGGCGACACCTCGTTTACGGACACTACCTTCACTATCTAAGCAAAGCGTGCTTGCAATGTAGCGTAACAATATGCGCGATATCCATTGCGTATTTTATACTCATTCTGATATTCTTGTTTCATAACCAGCGAGCAATGTATGTGTTTCGTGAGAATTTTCGCATGCAATAATATCAAGGAAGTCGTTATAACGGCTTGAATTCCTTTATCGGGTCCTTTTTGTTTCCCACAACCCGCTAATCCGGGTAGATAGGATGTGGGATCGGGATCAGATTGCCGGGTAACTGCCCCGGTCATTCATATATATGAATACTTTCCCACGGATTTCACGGGAAAAGTCAACCGAACGGTAAAGAGATATGTATCGCGATAACAAAATACTACGGTCCTATATTTTGTTGGATTTTCCTCGATATAAAAAAAATATGTTATTAGCATCGACATTTTGAATATGATATTCTTTGAATGAGGGTAGAGGAATATTTTTTATGTTGTAATAAAATTGTCGGTAAGATTTCGCTTATTTGTGTTTCGGTATATCGTTAAAGAAGGTCTTTATTTGATGCTTTGTAAAAATAAGATGGATATCTACAAAATAATAAAATTACATTTACGTTTATTTATTTTCAAATCAGCATATACATTTAATATTATAAGCAACGATACTTTATCTAATTATTAATACGTGAAGCAAAAACTCTGTATCCCTTTTTACGAAATTTGCGCTGACGGAGGTGTATGAAATTTCGCACACTTAATGTTCATATGGAAGGAGAAAGAAATGCTCATATATATTTTTTTATTAATGATTAAAATACATAAAATCAATAAAAAAACATAACATGTCATATTTCCATGTATTTGACACCGACACAGAAGCATTAATACTTTTTGTTTATTGTTCAAGTCTGGTCGCATTGAGAATAAATTTTATCTGTGGTCTACCTTTTTTGGAAGTCAATAAAAAAACTATATAAAACGTACAAAACATGACATATATTTTAAAGTTTCGCGATTTATATTATCCATCGTGGTCACGAGCTGACGGATGCAACTTCGTCGTTCCGGGCAATGAAAAAGGTATCACTACCATTAGTTATCACGATAATACCTTTTATATTAAATATGAAAACAAGATAGTACCTTTCAGCCGTGGTCGTATTCCATCAATAAAACTATAAAAAATACTCAGTATAACTTTCTGACTGCTCCCGCAGAATTTTATCAAAATCGGTTCAGCAGTTGGGTTTTTAAATCGAAATAGCTTAAAGTATGTCATCCAAGTAAATGGAGTTACGTATTTTGATTTTAAAGTCGGTTGTCACATCACTACAAGTCACTGCTTTTAAGACATACCATTTTTTTTAATATTAAACTACAGTACAGTACAGTACACTAAAATAAACAGTACAAATTTTTATTTTTTAGGAAAAAGGAATAAAATAAAATTTCGCTGTTCTATGAATGGATAAAGAATTAAATATTACGTTTTTACTAACAATTCAAAAACTTGAAACAAGCACATCTGAGGCTATTTAAGTAATGCAATATTTTTGGAAAAACGTATTAAATACATATATGATTAAGCAAAATTTTAAACTGAATGTTCTCGAAATAATTTTGCATCATATTACCTTCGTCCTTTCGCGTATTCACCCGAAGCCCACCATTCAAGCCGTGGGCGTGTTCTATATATACGTACGTAAGATGATTATACCCAATCAATATGGATCAAAATTCTCTATTAGACTACAAGACTTCATTCACGTATCAATTGTGGTTGATTACTATGTGCTTTGAAATGCGAACTGATATTACCATAATTTAGTGTTCATCAATTCTGTACACGGCGCTGTTTCGGTTTTGAAGCTATTGGCTATATTACGTTACCATAAAGTGAATTAAAAGTAAATAAGTAATCTATACATATAAAATCGCTTGTTCTGACTGATTTATCAAGGCAGAGCCTAAGCCGCTGGGGCTACAAACTTGAAATTTTGGCAGTAGGTGGCTTTTAAGGTGCAAACATATACTAAGATAGGATTTTTCGAATTTCCACCCCTAAAAGGGTTAAAAAGGGTAAAAACATAACTTTAAATTTAATACACATAGTTCTGGTTGATAGTAATGAAATGTGAACCATAAAACGCACGAATATCATCCCCTATTGAACCACAAAGGGGTGGTGAAGTTTGTATGGGCAACATTTATTTTTTTGGCCGATTATCTTTAAACTCAGCATAAATATTCCTTAGGTGAATAAATAAATATCTATACGGGGCGAGTGGGAGTGGCAGTGGGACATTTACAGGCTGAAACCTAGAAATGATTACGTCGATTTTAATTTTTTGTTTTCCCACACCTCTAACATTTTTAAAAGACCTATCTAACGATACATATATATATATATATATATATATATACATACATATATATATATATATATATATATATATATATATATATATATATATATATATATATATATATATATATATATATATATATATATATATATATATATATATATATATATATATATATATATATTTGATAAATGAGAAGAAAAATTTTTGGTCTCTCTTAACACATAGGGAAGACACCCTGAAAAAAAATATTTTTAAGATTTTATTGTACGACTTTCTCGGCGTAATTCATATGTATACTCATACCGAATTACAGCTTTCTGGTATTAAGGGTTTCGGAGCAAAGCCGCGGACAGACAGACAGACAGACGGACATGGCGAAACTATAAGGGTTCCGTTTTTTATTCTAATATCCCTTAAACACATGCATCGCATCCGCGCACCAAAAATTAAGGAGCGCGCGTTTTTTTTAATCTTACCTTGTCACCTGTCACAACGGACTCTGCCTAATTGGCATAAATTCTCCAACACTAGCATTTGAAGTTGATCTATCTATTTGTTTAAACTGGTGCATAGTTTGAAAAAATCAAATTATGAACGTCCGATTTAAAAAAAATGATGTTCAGCGAGATTAACAGTATAAAGTTTAAATTTCGTTATTGATATAAAACTCTTTAAAATGCAGATACAAGGTAAGTAGCTAAATCTATGTACCTAAATCTATTATTTACGTTACGTCTATAATATATGAAGAATTCTCTCGATTTCTCCAGGACCCCAACATCAGATCCTGACCTGATGACAATTGAACCATCTAGAAAGTATCTTTCTAACAAAACAAAAATTGGTAAGCCGTAAAAAATACATACAACCTTTCACACAAGCTCCTCATTTTTTGAAATTGGTTAATTATATTCATATTTACAAATAATATAATTAGTATATATTGGAATGCATTATTTTGATTGTATTCAATATATCCGAGTGTATAACAGCATACATCACGTGTCAGCTTCGAGCGAAATTACAATGCTCTTTGTAATACGAATAGGGGCTAACAAGCATAATTTTCTTCCTATTAAATTATAGGAGGAAGTCTTTGTATCGGGGAAGGAGTATTGTTACGTAACGAAATGTTATAGACGTCCATTTTAGTACTCGAGTTTAAGTGGAAATACATATGTACATATATTGATATATTATATAGAGATACACAGTTTTTTATTCAACGGACAAAGGATACAGTCGCCTATTACAGATGGATACTACCAGCTTTCCGGCTGGTTGTTATTTTTTTTTTAGCTGGCAAACTAGTAGGCGGGATACCTGATGTTAAGCGTTAAGCGATCACGGCCGCCCATAATTAGTTATCGCGATAAGATCCTTCATATAAAATATGAATAATAAAAATCGCGTCATTTTAACACATATAATAAAGAACTTGTCTCTTTAAAATATTTTTGTACAACAACTGTATGTATACATTAGAATTCAAAGTACAGAATCAAATTAAAAACTTTGACTCGACTCGAGTTATTCGTTCGCTTCTGAACTTTCGAATTAATAACAGGATTACATATGTTATGAGGACTTAAAATTAACGATTCCGAAAATTAACCGTCAAACTTCAGTGGAACTTAACTAATTATGTTTAATTTAATTGTGTTATTTATTAAAATATTAATTTATATTAATATAATGGAGTGAAAGCGTTTGTTATTTTTCAACCGCCTTGAAAAATTGACATTATCAATTCGTAGTGAATTTTTTTTTTTTTTATTACCTCAGTACTATGTAATTTCTTGACCGAATTTGAAAATTCTTTAATTATTCGAAACGGTATACTGTTATATTAGTTTCATTGCAACAGTCTTGCGGGAGAAAGACCTTAACGTACCACAATGCGACGTCGCAACGTTTATATATTTTGACCGTAACTAATGTTCGATAAAGAGGTTAAGATTAAGTTGGTTCGAATTTTGGGGCATGCAGTTTTTCTGCAAACTTTTTTTTTTCTAAACTTCAAAATAAATTTCTCTAGCTCTTGTTAATTTAAATTTATCTCTGCCGACCCATAGTCACGGACCACTCTGAAGACCATTATAAGCTACTAAATTTAGTTAAAACATTCAAAAACACTTGACGAAAAATAATAAAATATTTTAAATACCATAAAATACGTGATATAAAGAGAAATTGAAAATATATAATAATTTTTCTATACCTTCAAAATTTATTACAAAATTTAACATTGATTTGCAAATATATTTTTGTAATTAGCGTTTTAATCAAAATTCAGGCCAAACCAAACGTAATTAACAATTACGAACAGTTCTTAGTTTGCTCAACTGATTTTAATTGTGTTCTTTGCATACCTAGTTAACTTGATTCGGTTACGTTTGCGACGTTTTGACATTGTTATTTAGTTAAGCAGTTTGGACTGACCCTTTGTATTTACACTGTTTAATTCGCTGTTATGGCGTCCGTATTGTGGAATTTATTGTAGCCTTCTAATTCTTAAACCGACTTAAAAAAATAATTAAATGCGTATTTTTATCTATGTTACCTAATAACTGCGTCATTTATTAAGCTTTTTTGGAAATTTACTTTCGGACTGGTCTTATAGAAATTCCATCGAAGTCGAAAATTCAAAATAATTTGTACTAGTGTTCGCCATGATGCTTCACGGCACGATTCGTTTAAGACTTACATTACTTAATGTAAATTTGGAGACGTGTGATATCATTGGCGAAAAGGTAAACATTAGTGGAAAGCACGGTCGTGATTGAGTATTCCTGTACTTTGCTCTTCGCCCGGAAGCGGATGATGTAGAAAACGCTTTTGACCGATCTGATGTTAAGTATTACCTGATCGCTGCACGCTCATTAAGAGTATTTCATAACAGCAAAAAAGTAGCCGGCGTGAATTAACAATTTGTCATGGCGTTAAGATAAATATAAAAAAATAAAGAAGATATTATGTAAGTTTAAAGAAAAGAAAGCCGAGATGGCCTAGTGGTTAGAACACGTCGATCTCAACCGATGATCGCGGGTTCAAACCCCGGCTAGCACCGCTGGTTTTTCATGTGCTAAATTAGTTGAAATAAAACTATTTTAAACGGATTTAAATCGCGTATATCAATTGTTTTTATCATCCCGAAATTTCGAGCACTTTGCAGTGTTCGTGGTCACGAGTAGACTAAGGTGACATTTGTCTATTTGAGATTTTAGAAAATATTATTTACAACTACCGCCAACGGTTTCTTAGATGGTATAACGTTCCGGTTGCACGCAGAAGGCACTAACCGTTCCGTTGCGTCCTATTGTAAGCTAAATCGATACACCAATATATCGATTGGCTCAACACATAGCAAGGATATTATCACCACTCCGAGGACACACGAAAGCTTATGTGAAGGATTCTTACCAGTTTGTTGGTGAAATCAAATGAATAATAATCGCGAAAATCTAAGACAACGATATGCTAAATTAGTGTTTAAATTCATCTCGAGCTCGGCGGTGAAGAAAAACATCGTGAGGAAATCTACACGTGTCGGAAGAAATTCTAACACATATACATCCGCCAACCCGTAGTGGAGTAGCGTTGTGGATTAAACTCTAAAAAACCTTCTCCTTAATAGGAGAGGAGGCCTTTGCTAAGCAGTGGGATATTTACAGGCTGTTACTTACTACTTTACATGCGTTCTATCGAATTATCACCGTCCAACATTATTATCTATATGTTTATTTTATGAACATGTAACAAAATGATTGGAATCTTTTTTTAACCCCCGACCCAAAAAGAGGGTTCAGGTGTTATAAGTTTGACGTGTGTGTCTGTGTCTGTCTGTGGCATCGTAGATCCCTAACGAATGGACCAGTTATAATGCGGCCTTTGTTTGAAAGCTAATGGAATTAAGAAACCTTCTTATCAAACCTTTTCTAGTCATTGAAAGGATCTGCGCGACTTCTAAGCTTCCAATCGACTACAAATTAAGTATACTGTGAATGATATCAAAATGACATGGTTGCGTAAACTTGAGCTGATGCTACTGCATCATCTGGAATGAACAGGATGTACAACTTTTCACGAACTTACTGCAGAAATATCGTGTTGGGGCTCGTTACAATGGTTAAAATGAATAGATTGTCGTGTCTTTTTTTATTTTACAATATTATCAAACATCAAATAAAATGTTAAGCAGCTCTTATTCTAAAATATTGTCATCTAGAAGGCTGTCTTGAGCTTTTTCGCAAATGAATGGAGCTGGTTTATCACACCAATTGTCTGCCAATTTTGCACTACGGAGCAGTCCTCCACAGAACTGGCCTGGTGCTGTCGGGCTGGTGATATTGTCTGGTTGGCCTCCTTGCCAATCCGCGAATCCCGCTTCTTCGATTGTCTCTCCTGGAATAAAAACCATATGTTTTATTACCAGTGACATGTAGCTTTAGCTGGTGCTTACGTTTGCGACTGATTTAATTATTTTTTTTAAATTGTCAAATGATTTCTTAACATTATCTTAATAATACCGGTGAAAGGTACTCGATATTACATATTAAAAATCATGAATCATATGCGAAAGATAAGCCAAAATAGCTTATTATCTAATTCAAAAAAATAATCTTGGTCAAAATTTTTGACATGATTTCGACTTTATTATCCTTGAAATAGATTTTGATAATGACTAACATGAACGTAAAAATCTGTGAATTATAATTACCGTGAATGGTCCTCCAGACTCCGTGTTCGCCCCAGTCATGTACACCAATCGATACTATTTCTCTAAGTATACCAGGTACTATTCTTCCATAGTTCTTGTCATATATAGCTTTTAGGGCAAGAGCCTCATCATTGCTGTTGATTATTGCCAAGTAACCGCCCTCAGCTGCGCAAGTCATAAAGGCACGAGACCAAATTTTTCCTTGTAGGTGGAATTTGTAACAGTTATTAGTCACAGGACTTAGTTCATATTCTGTAGAAAGACACATATTAAAATATAACCTTTATAAAAAACCTTAATAAAGTTTTATACGCTACGCTATGGGTAATTTTGACCTAACTTAACTTTTTTATGACTAGTCTAGTATAATAGTACAGTAATAGTCTGAAAATAATCAATGTTTGGATAAAGGCTGTTGTTTCTGATACAGAGAAAAAAAGGGAATTAAACCACCAAGTAGCTTCAATGCAGATTAGAACACATATATCAGACTGGACGTTATATATACATCTTTACGTCGCTGGTTTATATCAGGCCAGGAGAACCATTGTCGGTTACAAATTGGCAAATCAAATTAGGATTAAGTGTTTTTAATGAAAATGGTAAATATATTGGTCAATTATTCGCGGCAGTGGTGGAATCATCGTGGTCTAAAGACATTGGTAATAGTGGTTTGATAACGCGGCGAGGTTGGCAACTAAACGTGAACTTTACGTATTGATATGGTTACTGGTTTGATATCACGTGTAATGAGTGTCTTCCGGCTTATAAAAACCAGAAAAGTATGCAATCACACGTTGGCGACCGATAGTGAACTGAGTATTTTTTAAAAGTTTTAAACAAATATTAACTATATTTGGACGCTGATAAGCAATACTGTGTCAAGCCACACGGACTTAATTTAGAGAAAATGGCGTCTATAGATGTCAAACCTATTCTTAACAAATATGTTTTAAGGAGTATATATCCACCTCTTTTTTATTTTTTTGATAAAAAGTATTTCGAATTTAAATCAGATTGATATATTTAATATATTATCTTATAAAGTTTTTCTTATAAAACGTTTTTCAAATATTTGAGATAATTGTATAAATTGCAAAATATGGAACGCACTTGAAATTCGAAACGATTAATTAAGAATTTTTTTTCCGTACCTATTTTATTTATACGACTTAATTTTTTTAATAATGTTATGTAGGTGATGCGGTATCAAAATATATCAATATCTCTGAATTTGACTTTTTGTGGGTTAACACATTATTGCTTATCATCATCCATTTGTATCAATTGTATTCTTTAAATTCTGAACTCGTAATTGTCTTGACGCCAATGTACATACGGTACACTGATGTGAAGGTCAAGAAGATCTCGAACACGTGTAAGTTTTCTCAGAATTATTTTCATTTCATAGCTAAAAAAAATGTTAGAACTTAGTAGGTTTCCTTTTATCTATTTACCAGGAATAAAGAACTTGGAGGCGTTTATATTATGTTTGCTATTTCTAAGACATTTTTAACGCAGAGATATGTTTTACTTAGTGACTTACTAGTGTAAATTATATTTTACTGTTGAATTTGATAGATTGATTAAAAAAAATATGACCACAAAAAACTGGTTGGTCTAAACACGCAATATTTACCCTTGTCAATAGTTCCACACGATGTCATGATCATATCCTTGGTTTTTTTCCGGAAGCACATATACGGATATGGATCGTCACAGTTAGCGTCAGCTAATGTGCCATTGATTAAGACTATACAATCTTCATTGTTATTTACATTATTTGGCTCTCCGGCTGCCCATCGTAATGGCAACTTTGCCAAAGGTACACCTGCAATTGTAAAAAAAATATTGTTCTTTAAATTTACAACCTAAGTTTTAATTTAAGTACAGTTACTTTTCTTAAAGAGAATGCCGGACAAAAGAATCAATCAGTCACCTTATGGCAAGTAATCTAAAAGACCACAAATCGGTTATTGGCTTAAACCGGAAAATGATCAAAGAAGAGAAATGATATGGATAAAATGAAGGTAGACTTATAAAGTAATGACCTTCAACTGAAAAGAAATCTCCTTTAGAGAACGTAGCGTGTACACCGGTGTAGTAGACACATTGAGTACTGCTATTTACTCTCCAAAGAGTATCCATCGCCGTCATCATCTTTCGGTTTATTGGTGAAGCTAATACTGCTCCTGTAAATAACAATTAACTTATTATTACGTTTCCTTTTTAGTGAAAAGATAAACGTGTAAAAAATATATATGAACTGTTCACATCTGCCTTGTCAGCAACTTGGTTAGTGTTGTTGGTTAAACCCTGGTTTTAGTGGTTTAAGTTTCTGGGCCTGTATTATTTTTGTATAGCTGTACCTTCAAGAGCGCATCTCAGTCGGGCGTCGTGCCAGGTAGCAGGTATCAAGTTCATTTTGAGCCATCCTTCGATCTCTGGGAAGTATTCGTAGTCAGAACGAAAGAGTCTCTCCGCTGAAATTTGTAAAATAACATAATCTTCTAAAAAAACTCTTCTTACCTAAATCTATATATTAAATTGACTTCAAACAGCTGAAATATCATCCACGAGAAAAACTCTCGACAACATTTTACGTCGTATAATATTATATTATAAAATTATATGTTTGATTTACTTCTACGCTCGTTTGTTTCTTTTTAGAGTATTTAATTAAAAGCTTCTCTTACTTTAGATTAATAGCAATAATTAAACTCAACTGCAGTACTACAATGTGGAAAATAATAACACTGTCTGCTTATATTAGCATTTCACGCTTAAACCGTTAAATCAATTTTGATGAATTTTAATATAGACCTTGGAGAAGAACATAGGCTACTTTTTGTCGTTAAAACAAAGTTTAAACGGTGAAATATAAATTTCTCAAAGAAATGAGCTGTTCAAAATAAGTAAGACGTGGTAAAATTTTTGTGTATATTTTTAACTTTTTCTTTGAGATCGCTTTTGTTTTTATAATTTACTAGCTGTCCCTTGCGATTTCACTCGCGTTCATGGTTACTGCTTCGTTCCTATTCGTAGCCTGATGTAATCTAGCTTATAGCCTTTCTCAATAAATAAACTATCTAACACAAAAATAATTTTTCAATTCGAACCAGTGGATCCTGAAATTAGCGCGTTCAAACAAACAAACAAACTTTTTAGCTTTACAAATATAGAATTTGGTTTAATTCGCTTATATATAAAAATTATAACATTTTATGCAAACAGTGTTAGAAGGACTTACCACTTATACAGCAGAGAAGAGGTAACAGAAGATACGAAACTCTTCGGGAATCCATGTTCTAACTTGTCCCGACCATGGAACACTGACACTTAGCGACAACGCGTGCCGTTTTATATTCCCATATTTAGTATGAATTATAACATTTTTATTATCTCCCATACTAATATATGAAGAGGACAGTTATGTCGGTTTGCTTATCATTGTCTACAGCAATATCATAATCAACACTCTCAACAAATTTACTTGTTCAAAAATTAATAGATTTCTGGCTTATCTATATCAGAGGACATAAGAGAAACTGCGTTCAAGGCTAGTTGTAATATAAAACAAAAAATAATACCGGTCAAATGTGAGTCTAGTATAACTGGAACCCTGCCCTGATGTACGATCTGATTCCCGTTTTACCAACAAATTTTTATCTGTTATTAAATTATTAACTCCAGGCGAAAAACGAGGAGTTTTATAGGTATGACATGAGTATATGTGTGTTTGTCTGTGGCATCGTACCTCCCTACCGAGTGGAACAATTTTGATGCGGTTTTTATGTTTGAAAGCTAAATTCATCGATATTGTTATTGGCTATAATTTATGAAGATATGTTTAGAAGTTTCAAGACTATCAGCTCTTTTATAGTAAATAAAAGGATCTGAGCAACCTCTACTGGTATTAGACCAGTAGAGGTTGCTCAGACTCTAAGTTTACTCGACTCTAAATATATTGTACCATGAATGATATTAAAATAATATTCTACCTTGATCTGATGCTGGTGCTGATGAGGAGCTGTGTGAGTGCTGCTGATTCTAGATGATGCTTATCTGGAATCAAATAAGCATAATAAAATGAGCCTTCTGAATTACGGTCTGATTCTGCAGGCAGGACCAGCAGGATACACAATTCCTCACCAACTAACAGCAGAAGTATCGTGTTATAGCTCGTTGAAGTGGTCTTAACGAATAGATTGTCAGGATTTTGTTTTTAATTTTATATTACAAATACATTAAAACCCACAAGCAGAAGTTAGCAATAAATTATTTTTGATCAAAGATATGAACAATATATGTACCTAATCAAAGTTTCTATATCATGAATGTGCAATATCCTGGATTAAAAATGTTTTGGGTTTATTTTAGAATTTCATAACGGATGCACAGATAAGCGCAAACATATCAATGACATTCATGTTTATATTATTTGACTTATCATGTTAGTGACGATTTTGTACTTTTTAACCGATTTAAAAAAAGGAGAGGGTTCTATGTTTGGCTGTATGTATATTTTTTAATGTCTGTGATCCGATTAAAATAAATAAATATATATAAAATATATACTGCCTTTTCTATTTTGGTTGGTCCCATTGTCATCAGATCTTGATCTGATGATGGGATCCTTAAGAAATCGAGGGAACTCTTTAATCATTTTAGGTACACCTGTACCAATTTATGTATTTCATGTCTTAGCGCAAATGTACCTATGTTCTGCTATCGCCTAAACAGGAAGTTGCTGATATTGCCACATCAAATTGTATCTTATTGTTACAATATCCCTAAAAATGAAGATGTAATAACGACAGAAATAACCACGGAATTATTTAACAATACTTTTAGATCGATTATAATATTTATATAAAGCATTTTTATTTGTTTTAATTTAAAGAAACGCTCACCGCTCAGGCATGCACATTTCAATTTTCCGAACTATTTTATTGAAGTCTTAGTTATGTAGTGAAATAATCAATAATGACGCGCTTATTTCATGAAAGTGAAAACGTTCGAAACGAAATTTAGTCAGTCGAAGTTAGGTGTAGTCAGTCGACAAAGATGCGAGCTCAGTTTTACAGTAGTAAATCTTAACTGTTTATTATTTTTTAATAAAAATAAAAGCATAAAATAGCATAAATACTACCAGTTACCCATAGAATCTGTTAAAACATTTAATATTAACTAGACAATAATAAAATATATTAACTGCAACATTATTTAAACTTAAAATACCAAATACCCAATTTCGTTAGCTTATATGACATACTAATTCCTGTTATTTTGATTCAGAAACCATTTCGATAAAAATTATTTGAGACTAGTCTGAAAGTATACCGTTTGAAATAAAAATCTAAACTGGTAAAGAAATTCAATTCGTTGAAATTCTAGTCGGTTGAAAAATCAAATCGTAATCTTAATATCGTATATCCTTCGATAGTTCCTTTGCAAAGTTATCAAGAAAACGGACGTGAGAAGTTAGTAATTCAATTTACATTAGACGTATGTTTCTAGTCTCTTTACTTTAAAGAAAGTTATATTACTATTATTAAAATTCACATATCACACGCTCCAATAATTAACACATCCTATTGGTCAGCTGATTGGCAATGATGATGAGCGCGAATAGACCAAGACTATCGATGCAACTAAAAATGATGAATTTAGGGAATGGGGTTTTTAAATTTCTTTATTAATGTGTTGGTGCATAGCTGCAAAATTTAAACGATCCCTTGATATTATAATTTTATTGATTTAAAGAAAATTCAACATCGCAACTCTTTTCATGATAAAACATGAAAGATTTATGGTCTTTTGATATAGTAAAAAGTAAAATAACAGGCTGTAAATATCCCACTGCTGAGCAAAGGCCTCCTCTCTTATTAAGGTTTAGAGCTTTAACCACCACGCTGCTCCACTGCGCATTGGCGAATATACATGTATCAGAATTATTCCCGATACATGCAGGTTTCCTCACGATGTTTTCCTTCACCGCCGAGCTCGAGATGAGTTTAAACACGAATTTAGCACTTGAAAAATCAGCGGTGCTAGCCGGGGTTTGAACCCACGATCATCGGTAAAGATCGACGTGTTCTAACCACTAGGCCGTCTCGGCTCATTTTGATATACGAAGTTCTATTTATTAGAATTTTGAATTACTACGATATTCTTGCAAACCAGCGAACAGGAAGACCATGGCGGATCGAGTAGCGGATACGATACTACTACCATTCCATTTTTGTACAGAGCTAATACAAATAATTATAATAAAACATAAATAGGAAAGTGTCACGTATAATTTTGTATGCCACTCAGCTATTGTAGTCCCCTACGCTGTTCAATGGCAGCCAACTGATACGCGAGAATAAAGTTGACAGCCTAATTATACTGGGTATTAATTAAATTTTATTGTACTAAACTGCTAATTGCAATTATATCACGCTAAGATACACAATTTAAATAACGATGTTTTAGATAGATTTTGAATTAGTTGTATGATTATAATAATATAATAGTTTGTTACACTATTGTCAAGAACAGCATTTGATGGTTACCTGCAATAACGTAATTATCAATAGATTATATGCACATATTATTTAATCATATGAAAGCCATTTGTAATACAAAATTATAAAAAAAAACAAAAACAATTTAATTTTAGATTAGATTGTCCAAGAGATCTTGACAACAAATTGCACTTGTAAAAAATTGCTTTTGTGGAATAAGTTGCATTGTATATATCAACGTCTACATATTATATAAGATATGGCTAATTAATATCTAACGCGGGTAAAGTCGCAAGTAGAATCTCGTTGATATACAAAAGAGTTCATAGCCTAGTGGGAAAGGTAGACAACAGCCAGACGATAAAAATGTTACGGCCTAATGGAAATCTGCTCTCACGAACAATTGAGGGCTTCATATAAGAAAAGGTAAGTACGAGTAACAACACATAAACCCGCTGAGGGACGAAGGCAATTCCAGTGAGAATGATATGGGCCTAAATCACCACGCTTTTTTATTAAGGAGGGACAGCGATCTTAGAATTTTAAACGCAAAACTTCATTTTAAAGGGAACATCGACTTTTACGTACAAAATACGTAATTTCGCTTTCTTGAAACTTGAGCCGATATGGCCTAGTGGTTAGAACACGTCGATCTCAACCGATGTTCGCGGGTTCAAACCTCGGCTGGCACCATTGATTTTTCAAGTGCTAAATTAGTGTTTAAATTCATCTCGAGCTCGGTGGTGGAGGAAAACATCGTGAGGAAACCTGCACGTGCCTGAAAAAATTCTGACACATGTATATCCGCCAACCCGCAGTGGAGTAGCGTGGTGGATTAAGCTCTAAACCTTCTCCTTAATAGGAGAGGAGGCCTTTGCTCATTAACAGGCTGTTACTTTACTTTTACTTTACTTTACCCAGTTAAACAAAAAAAAAATGTTCGACGAAATCCGAGCCGTTCACGAGTAATCGACACACTAATTGAGAACCTCCCCCTTTTTTGAACGTTAACCATAAAAATAAAATTCTGGTATTTTAATATACACATTTTGTACGCTATTTCTAAAACCTTATGACAATCAAAAATATTTGAAATGTCAGTACATACATACTGTCAAATACAGTTCATTGTTTTGATAGCTTTTAGTAGTGTCAAATACAATCGTTGTCAAAAATTGTCATTTATTTATTTAATTTACGTCATTATACCGCTGTCATTTGTTAAAATGTTTCATATTGTTACTCATCGATATCGATCGCTTACAACAATTAGCCTGTGGTAATTCTTGAAAGCAATTGCTATTGCAAATAAGCAACATTCCGTCTGCGCCAAGACACAAGCACAATTTGTTTTTATTAACTCTACAATGTAATTTACGATATTGCTCTATAAATACGAAATCTTCAATCATCCTGCCAATTTCGTTTTGGCAGCAACCAACAATACTTTCGGAGCGTCCATTAACATCCACATAACTCCGACAATGGTACCCAACCCATACATTTCCATAGCTATTAACTTTCTTCCGGAGTTGTCCGGCTATTTTGTTTTGTACAACGTGGTGTCTAAATCACTTGAATGGGGACATGTGGGCTTCCTTATTGCATGAGATGACACCAATTTATTGTCGAGTAACTTTCCACATTTAAGAGCGCTATACGATCTTCGCTCTTACATAATGGGTTGAGTAACGTAATTTTTCTTACTGAGAAATGTAGTGTTTTAATAATGTATCTCGCTGAACTGCTCTTAAACGGTTGGACAGATTTTAATGAAGTTTTTTGTGTGGATCCCAAGATGACTTAGAATCACAATTGGACCCAAGCAAGCCTAGCTTCGTCAGGTCCGCTAGTATGCCTTTGCCTATACATAAATTTATTGCAGTGCGTTAGTCTTGCAAAAACACGAAAATAGCTTGACCGATTTGAATTTCTTTTTGTACTCGCCTCAATACTTAAGTGGTTTAGGAAAAAAGAAAATTAGGAAAAACCTTAAGGTACTATCTGAAAAACAAATCAAGTCGGTAATTTTGTTTAAAAATTGCTACTTTGAATTATTTTCCATAGATG
This sequence comes from Hypolimnas misippus, assembly GCA_037950945.1. Taxonomy (NCBI): domain Eukaryota; kingdom Metazoa; phylum Arthropoda; class Insecta; order Lepidoptera; family Nymphalidae; genus Hypolimnas; species Hypolimnas misippus. Next base: position 13,855,531 of record JBBEEQ010000029.1, read on the forward strand.
GCGTTTCAGCCTATCAATTTTAGGTAGTACAAAGTTCACCGAGTTATCTAGTTACTTAAAGAAGTAATAAAGATAAATAAGGGATCACATGAAGGCTAAGTACTAAGTATACATGTAAAATATAAGCAATTGTTTGTATTGTAGAGCTTGAAATTGAATTATTATGATTAAAAATATAATTAAAATAATTGAAAAACGTCAGGCCAAATTAATCTAGTTCTATACGAATATATGAAGCATCGCATAACAATAATCTAAAATTGAAAATTAAAAAATATATATTCGACCAAATATCCGAGACCATTGCAACGAGCTGTTTTTTAAGTCTAATTTTTCACTTATTATTTACCATGAAAAATTGAATACTAAAAAAATATCTACCCATTATTTTTAAACTGATGCTTTTGTTTTCGGCTTGGACGTTTATGTGAAAAAAAGTATTAAAAATTTATATTTCACATTCAATCAAACAGACCAAAATAACTCGTGACGGACGGAATGTGTAGACGACATAATTCGATGAATATTCCTCGCAGAATGATCCAGTGCCAAGTTCCCCTTTCGCGTCGTTTTGTTTTAAAAGTTATAAAAATATCATACGAAAAAGTTCAAAATATTTTTATTCAAAATAGGAATTTACATTATCTTTTTGAACGTCAAGAAAATGAATCTACCACGGTTTCGGAAAAGTATAACTGAGAAGAAACCGCGTTAGAAACTTGGCGGGATTTCTTTTTTTTGTTATATTTTTTTTAATAAAGCCAAGATTGGCTACAATACGTAAAAATCAATATAACTTTTTTACTAACTTATATAATACCAGCATTTTCTTACGGCTTCGCTCGCGTATATTTTAGAATTTCATAGAAGCGATTGAGAAAACTGTTTAAAAGTAGCGTAAGAAGTAACAGCCCATAAATGTTCCTCAGCTGGGCAAAGCGCAAATCTGGGCAAATCCGCCACATGGTTATACATGTGTCAGAATTTTTCCCGGCGCATGCAGGTTTCCTAAAAAGGTTTTCATTCACTACTAAGCACAAGATAAATTTAAGCACAGATTTAGTACTTGAAAACTCAGCTAGCCGGGGTTTGAAATCGAAATCATCGGTTGAGATCGACATTTTCTAATCACTAGGCTATCTCGGCGCTTAAATATAAAAATTTCATAATGTTATATATCGCCAATTATTATCATTTTTAAACATACAAAAAGTTAGACAGGTCTATAAAAACAGAGATTTAAATAACAAACAGTTATTCCGAGACAGAAACTCTTAACAAAATAAAGTAACGCGAAAGTTTTGTAATTTTTTGATATTTTCTCAAAAAAAAACCCTTGTAATACACAGTTGGCCGTTTTTTGCCGGCGTTCCAGAAACTTCGGGAATGGAAAGAAAACACGAGTTTGTTTATACGTTTTGTAAGAAAGTTTCAGCGACATATTGTCGAGGGGACTTGATATAACGTTTTGCTTCATCGTAAATTAAATATCAATAGAATATCCGCGAATATTGAATTAGTATTTGTATGTATTCAGTTCGACTTGTTTTCATTGAATCAATAAAAGTATTATCAGCTGTTGGATATGTATATATGAAGTAGTAATCCGAATCGGCGGGTACTATGTAGATTTTTACGACATCATATTAAATTAAATGGGGGTTGATTTCAATATATATATTGTTAGTACACCTCCACACCATCTAGAGCATATATTTTAAATTTCAAGTCCCTTACTTCAAGAACATAACAAAAAGTAACTTATAACCCCCGTTTTATAACCCCTTAGGGGTAGAGCTTCGTAAAATCCGTCATAAGCGGATCTCTACACCTTATAAGGAATTCACCTACAAAACTTTAATTTTGTAAATGTTATAGTTTTGAGATTTCGTAATAAATCACTGAGTGGTATTTCGCTTTCATATATGTATATAGAAAGACGATTTTTAATTTTAATTACTTAATCTATATTATATAATATTATAATATACTAATAATTTTTTTATTTTACAACTTTACGTATTAATATAAACAAATAATTGAGGAATAAAAAATGATACAGTCCGATAATAAAATATTATTACACACAATAAGATATGAAAAATTAATTGCTAAATAATCAAAGTTTTCAAAATATACACGCTTAAAAATATGTTCGCTCAACACAATGAATCTGCATTTCATCAAGTAAATATTTCTAAATCATTTCATCATTTCTGCGTGATACTGATGTATGTATAAACTCTTAACTTTTGTCGATACTAAAAATTACAAAAAAAAAACTTTATTTGCTGAATCAATTATTGAGGAATGCCTTATACTAATATTGTATTGTATATAGCTTTTGTATAATCCATTATTCTAGATGGTCATTAGTTATATTTTGTGTTAAAAATTATTTTAAAACAAAAGCTAAATTACCGTGCGCAGCTGCGATTAATGAAGCTTTCAATAGATAAAATAATCTACATTAATAAATAAAATTGAAGTGTTTGTTTGTAATTTCAAATTAACAGCTTTTAACTAAATGCACATGACGGTATATAGATGAAAGTGACAACGAAAAATTAATTAAAAAAATTTCTGTCTGTCTGTCTGACCGTCTGTTTGTGCCGGTTAATCGCTTAAATGACTGAACCGATTTTGACTTGACTGGACTTTCACTTGGAAATAGCTAATGTTATAAGGATTTATATTTTTCGCAGACGAAGTCGCAGGCATCAGCTAGTGTGTTATAAATAAAATAATAACCAGGTGACCCGTAAGAACACTTCGCAACTCTATTAACTAATTACGTAATAATTTTATTCTAACTGTAATTTTTTAATGAAAATATTAATATTGCCATATTAAGATCATTTCGTCGTCAGATCTCACAAGTAATTAATTTAAATAATCAAAAATTCGATTGCGTAACAAGACCATCTACATTTAGCACCGTGATCATACCAGTTCTGTGTAATAAGTAAGAATCGTTATCAATCAAGTTTTAATCGTTTTAGATCTAAACGGTAATTCTAATTGAAAAACGAGATGAAAAACCTTAAAAATAATTTAAATACCAATTCAACGCTCCCACTTGACATATTATGTCGATTATCATGATTTTTTCACGTTGTGTCGATATCATAATCGACCATTTTGATTTCCTCAATGTTTTATACTTTCTATGGCATTCGCGCCGCCATGACGAAACAAACGACGCGCTGTCACAATGGTACAATTACAAAGACTGATAAACACAATATTCTCCTTTGCGTAGCACAGTCCTCTATAAATGTATTTCTAAATGACGTATCATATAAACATTAGCTTTGAGGCAGTCTAAATTATAATAATTAATTTATTTTATTCAAGTCGAATAACGTATTTACTTTTAAATCGTCAAAACAACGAGCAATTTTAAATCCTCACCACCGATTTTAATTTCACAACTGCCACTGACAAGAAAAAATCATTTTCGAGAAATAATAATACGTATATAAAATTAATCTAATTAATGTCACAATGGATTGTAAATAGCTAGGTGAAACGTAGTTATCTAAAATTCTCTTAGATGTTCACGAAATTATTTCGCACTTTGAATTTGTGAATCCTTCGACCGCGGAAGTTAACATCAAAGCCGTCTGACGATTAGATTTGACTATTGTGTTAGTCATCCACTGGTTATTGCAGCGCGAGACTAGTTTTACTTTAACTAAATCTATATAAATAAATAAAATTCAAGTGTCTTCTTGCATTTTCAAATTAACAGATTTTAACTAATGAATATTTGCATATGAAAGTATATACAATACGTACATAAAAACACAATTTTTAAATTTATTGTCTGTGTGTATGTTTGTCCCGGCTGATCTCTGAAACGTCTGAAACATTAGTTTTGAAAATTTTATTTATTTGAAATAATAAATAAAAAAGAGGATTACGCAAAAACAAAATTGAATGTAATAAAAAAGTGAACAAAATTCGATTGAAGGTAAACATTATACAAATATAATTTTTCCTCAAATTAATGCGTATGAATCCATGAGCTACGACGTGTTATTAATAAACTACAAGACTATTTAAAAAAGAGAAACCTTCAAAAGCAAAGTACGTAATTTCGTTTACTCAAGTAAGTTCATTCAAATGAAATAGTTATTTCAGTTGTTTTGATTTTAAAACCAAACTACCAAACTACGAATTTGATATAAATTCTATAGAACCAATCTAAAAGTCTCTTTTAAAAGAATTAACTTAATTGGATCGGTGATCATACATAAAAAAAATCCTCGACAAACTGAAAACCACAAAATTTTTTAAGGCAGTTCTTTCGATTGTTTTGTTTATAATTTAGTGAGAATAAATTTAAAAAAATCGTCGTATTGAAAATTAATAAAGTAAATGATGCGTACAAGATCCGCCTAAAAAGTAACGGAGTATCCTCTTTTCTCCATCAGTATATCCGATACAGATATCAGGCCCATCACTAATTGCAACGTGATATGATAATATAATGTTTTATTTAAAATTAAAAAAAAATAATCGCGTGATATTTTACGCTGCACGTCGTAGGTCACGATAAGTGATTGTAACGTGTAAATGTATTTTTGCCATAATTCATCGTGCGTTTCCTTATATTGGTATATAGCGGTATATAGCATTACGCGCTTCATATCCAGTGGACTGCCTGCAGTTAATTTAACAAGTCGGGGTGTATCAGCGAATTTAATTACGACTGAACTAAACCGAGCCTATGAACAAACAGCTCGCCTTGAATAGGTGGGGTTTAGTGATAAATTAATTATTCTACATTGCTTTGGATATACTCTCAAGTAAAGGCTGAACGAGTAGGCGTTCAAATTAATATATTTTAGAAAAGATGGTTATTAACTCTTTTGAGGTTGTTGAAGGAATGTGAGCTTCTATTGGTCTGATTGAATCAAAATTTATTACACTGTGAATTATTGAATGATACTAAAATAGCATAGCCAGACGCAGATTCGGGAGTTTGTTCAAGGAAGGGGGTCAAGGCTTGTAGGATTTAGGAATATAGGTAATATTTCAGAAAATAAAAAAAAATACCAATACGCCTCAAGGAGAGGGATGAGTATTAGCACTAAGTATTAGTACTACGCGGAGTTTTTTTTTAAAAGGAGTATAAAATATCTTTATATCTATTGTTTTATAAATTCCAATAAAGGTTATGAGGGAGGCAATTGCTCCTTTTACGACACCAGGGTCCGCGCATGAGCATAGGTACGTAACCTTGACATGATGTTGCACTATCGTCTGGAATCATCAGGATACACAACTTCTCACCTTACAATTACATGAAGTAAGAAGAAGAGTCAAACTTTCATAATATTTAAAGGAAAATGTATCATATAAGATATTTCTTATTCTGGTAATAATGTTCCGAAATTCGGTCTTTTTACTTTTACCATTTAAAAAGGTTCAGAAGTTTCTTCGCTGTGATAAGCCTACTGGGAATAGAACCGAAATAATTTATACAGCAAGAAACAACAAGCCCTTAAAACTGTTAATTGAAGAATAATTTAACATATTTTAACTAAATTATTGCCTTTTTTATTAAAGCTCTTTTAATTACTGATATTATTATAATATACCATTTTTATGATAAAACTAGCTGCTCCTTATGGTTTTACTCGCGCTTATGGTTATTAATTCGCTTCTATGATTCGTAGCGTGATGTAATATAGCCTTTTACCTTCCTTAATAAACAGGCTATATAACGCAATCAGATTTTTACGAATTTTGATTTCTTACAATGCTATTTTATTACTATAATTAATATAGTACGTTTATTCTGTACTCATTTCATCTTTGACCAGTGTTGGCCCCAAGTTATTGTCGACTGACATACTCAGTTGTTGGCTGGTTGCTAGGTAACGTCGTTCAAAATGGCCGGCTGCCGGATAGAAAATCCACGAGGTTAACTTATGTGTTATAATTCTATAATAACATTGGTTATACTTCTATATTCTGACAGTTGAATTTCGATTTTATTAATAAAACGTTTTTCTTAATTATAGCATATAATATTGTGAAGCTGAAGAGTTTGTTTTTTTGAACGCGCTAATCTCAGGAACTACAAATTTGAATTGAAAAAATATTTTTGTGTTAGATAATGTATTTATTGAGGACGGCTGTAGGCTATATTACATTACAATATGACTCATAGGAGCGAAGCAGTAATTATAAACGCGAGTGAACCCCCAAGGGGCAGCTAGTATATATAATTTGTTATTTATATTTTATTAACGACAGTTTTACACAATTAGTCCTCTAATTGAATTACGACACTATGAGGATGTTACAGCAACACATAACGAAATTACAACGATTTCTAATTCGATTACGGAACACTAACATTTCTAAAACGTGTTCCGCACAATACGAACCAGTTATAACATTATATTTCGCTATCCCAACAAAACCTTTGCGATAAAAGCCTTACTTTGTCTAATGTAACTAGAATGTTCGTGAATGCCCTCCCAGGGGTGACGTCCGCTGAACTCTGAAAGCCTTGTCTTTTATACTTTCACGGGATTAATATTCATTCCCCTTAAAAGCTAATAAAATGATTACGAAGTTAGCAACATGGAATGTGTAGGTAAAATTGTTTTGTTTTATTACGTATGTTTTAATGGAGTAAGGTTGGCAGAGACATTAATTATAGCCTTATATAATAATGTAGATATACGTACGTACATATTTATTATCTGTACTAATATTATAAAGGTAGAGTTTGTATGTAAGTTTGTATGTACGGGGTAATCTAAAACTACTGATCCTATTTTAAAAATTGTTTTTGCGTTTGATAGCCTGTTTATTGATTATAGGCTATATTACATCACACTATAAGTCACTGGAGCGAAGCAGTAACCATAATCGCGAGTGAAACTGCGAGGGGTAGTTAGTACAGTAAAATGATTTAACTGTTGGAATGGTCAAATCTGAAACTATAGGGAATTGCGAAAAATATTTAAAATACTCTCGGGATTTTGATAAAACTGCGTCAATTGTTTTTTGAAAAATAAGTTTTTTAGCCAGGAATCGAACCTGTTAATTTTGATAAGAAAACGCCTCCTGTATTATACCTTCATATAGTGTCAGTAACAAGAATGAATTCATAAAAAATGTAGTGACTAAGAAGTGTATGTATAATTATTATATTAATTTTGTAATTATTATACTTTTACAAAGAAGGTAGCTTATGAGAAAAAAACCATTTTTGTCTCTCATGAAAACGAATAAAATTTAAGCTACGCGATCTTATTACATAAGCGACGTTACGTATGTTCTTGTTTTATAAACTTGGGGTAACGTGTGTTTTATGGGGGTTGCGGGTACAATTCCCGCTTGGGGCATTTGTGTATGTACTAATATTTGTTTTTAGATTTTAACATATCTAGAATTTATTTTTAAGTTGGCGGTCTTGATTATTATCAAAAACTCTTCAAAATTTCGGAATAATAGTCCAGTCTAAAGGATTTTTTTCTTGCGTCAAGGGTTTGTATTTAAGGGCCGTAGAGGGCAGATAGCAATTTGTATATCGAACAATCAGTAATCTATTGGATCCAGATTAGAATAATAAGTAGAATTTGGACAAAAAATTGGAAAAATAATAAATAAATAAATATCAGTTTTATACTTCACGGTATTTTATTATGAAATAAATATTTTTCCAGACATCAAAATGAGTCTTTGAGTAAATAAAAATTTGGAAAGATTCAACAAATACAAAAGTTAAAAAGGGTTGAGGGTTAATTGTGTAAAGCTATAGCTATTGAAGCTACATTCTGGCATTTGATTTCTGATTTTTGTACTGAAACCGAAATTGTTAAAATGTGATATTTTGCGATCATTTGATACACTTAACCCCATATAATAATTATTGATTTTTCAATATGAAATAATAAGAAAAATCTAAAACATTTAAAAGTCGCATTCGAGATACCTTTTTCAGTAGTAGAACTGAAAAATCAGGCTTTAAGACTAATAATAAAAAGGAAAAACAAGTTGGTATTTTGTAGCAACGTTTTTGTGTTTGTGATTTTTGGCAGCAAAGGGGTAACATCCGAGTTTTTTGTTTGAAAATGAGATAAGCTATTACGAACTCTGTTTTTTCGTTTCGTTATCCGTCTGACGCTCAGCTTTCTGAACGTAAATGTAGTGGTTTTCTGACCATTGCTATTGGATCAATTAGTTTATTATGTTTTAATATTGTATAATATTAGGTGTCAAGGTTAACTATGGAGCGGTAACTCAATATAATAAATTTAATAATAAATAATAATTAATAATTAATTATACGTTTAATAAAATTAATTAATTTAATTCGATAGTTACTTAGGTTTAATATAGTTATTTTTAATTTCTCTTTCTTTTTATTTTTAAAATTATTAATATTTTTAAGTTGTCCATTAACTACAATGACTACATGTTTTAAAGTCACATTTCGAGAGCGTTTAAAACTTTAAAATAATATTAAACGAATCCATTTTTTGCTCCTTAAGTGTATCGTTATATGTCATCCATATAAAATATATAAATAGACTAAGTATTTTAATTCTATTTAATTGTATAATCATTATATCTTTATTTATTTATCTGAAAATGTTTGTAAACAAGTAGATTGTTTATTTTTTCTTTAATAAAATTCAATTGTTATTAATATTATAATTTTACACGTTGTTAAATGTTACTAATTTATGCAGGGTGTCTCAAAGTAAACTATTATTTGGACGCTGATAAGCAATACTGCGTCAAGCCACAAGAAGTTCATTTTGTGAAAATGGCGTCTAAAGATGTCAGACCTATACTTGATCAATTTGTTTGAAGGAGTATATATCCATCTTTATTTTTCGATTTTGATAAAAAGTGTAATGATTTAAAAGCAGATTGATACATTTAATGTATTATTTAATTAAAAGTTTTTCAAATAATTGAGATTATTTTATGAATTGCAAAATATGGAATGCACTTGAAATTCCAAACATTGAATGAAGAAACTTTTTTCCGTACTTATTCAGTTTGTATGGCTTAAATTTTTTTGAATAATGTTAAATAGGTAACGCAGTATCAAAATACATCAAAAACTCCGAAATTAACTTTTTGTGGGATGACACATAATTGCTTATCAGCATCCAATTTGAAGACGATTATAAACAAGGTTATTAAACTGGCTAAATTATATTTATCAACATTGATACAGCTTTTTAGCTCGAAGACGTAAAAAATAAACAGGTAGACAGAATTCCTTCCAAATGTATAATTTGTTATGAATACACCAACCAGCTTTTGGTTGAGTTGGTAACGATTTGTCTGAAAATAAAATAATTATAGACATTAACTAGCGACCCGCCCCGGCTTCGTAGTTTCTCGATTTTTCTCTACTATACATTTAACGCATGTATTATATTTATAAAATTGTCTCTTGTTTATTGAAAATCGTATCAAAATTTGTTACGTAATTTAAAAGATCCAAGCATACACACATGGAAACGACTTTGTTTTATATATGTTAAGATTTATTATTAAACGTTTCAACTATTCGTAAACAGCTTCTAAAAGATTTTAGCAGTGCCAGCCTGTATACGAGCGCTAGTCAGTAGATTACAGCTACGAGCTACCTCAGTTAGTAATAATAAAGTGTTATACATAGATCGTCTGACATTGGCAGACGCCTGAGGAAACTAGCGAGACATCACAGTAATTGTGTCAGCTCCCTTGAACCCTTTCACATTGTACCCGGTAACGAGGTCGCATAAACGTTCTTTTAGACGTTTTTCAGGACCTTTATTTTTTTCGTAATTCATATGGGTCTTGTTAACAAGGAATCTTTTGTCCGAACGATTTGGGCTTTTCTCTACGGAGAGAAAAAAATTATTTGGTTTTAATGATGAACGATTTTTGCGTTTCCTTATAATTTATTTAAGAATTTGTATGTAGCATTTGTTAATTGTTTTCGGTAGGTGATATAAAAACTGATATATACTTTAAATAAAAAGGCCTTTACACAAACCAACAAAAAATTTAATTAAATAACGTATTCAAAAAGCATAAAGCGTTTAGATTAAATTGATTAATATTACACATAACCAAAAACTCTCTTAATGTACCTATTACGTACAAATGGAATAAAACTTATATACTAATAAAACTAAAAACAATGCAAGAATTGTTAAAAATTGTTTAATATATGATGGAGTTCCGACTTAGCGTACATTTAAAATAACGTACACTGCGAAATATTGAAAACCTCCTCATTTTGGAGTCAACAAGAACAATGCAATATTTAATATATATTTATATATATAAATCAACTTTAAACTTAATATTTTAAACTGTTTGTATTCTACACAATTTATTACATCTCACTGCAGACAAAAAACAATAGTAACTCAACCACGTTTCGCTGTTACAAAATAAACAAATGTCTCTAAATTTTTCATTTGTTTAATTTGCGGTTATATTTTAGTTCAGGGTTTAAAACAAATTTTCAACGTATTACATGGATGCTTATAAGCAATAATGTCCCATAAAAAGTCAAATTCGGAGACATTGGTGTATTCTGATGATACAAAACCTATTTAACATGATCCAAAAAATGTTTAAGTCATCTTAACTAAATAAGTACGAAAAAAGTGATTTTTCAAATATTGAAGTGTGTTCCATATTTTGTAATAAGCAATAATCTCCTATATTCTAAAAACTTATAATTAAATTAATCTGTTTTGAAATTCATTAAACATTATATCAGAATAGAACAAAATATATGGTTATATACTTCTTAAAAAAATATTAAGAATAGATTTGACAGATTTAAACGTCATTTCCTCAAAATTTAGTCCATGTAGCTTGACATAGTGTTAGTACATAAGCGTCTACATTATGTTTTAAACTATTTTTAATTTGGCTAATTCTGTTTACTTGCATTGTACTGTGTGTAATAATGAAAGGTCGAATTAAAGGAGAAATTTCAAAACCTTATTGGGAGCTTTTCCTTGTTAGGCATGTTTTGGAGCGATTTTAACCTTTTTGTACAATGACCCGAGTCAGAAATGTTAACAGAGTCTGTTCTCAACAATGGAGCATTAAAAAAAGATTAATTTATCACACAAAAAAGTTATCGTGGAAAGGATGTATATGTAGCGCATTGCTTGTGATTACACCAAACAAGAAGTTGTAATGTTTTTATAGAATTTACATGTATCTGGATGGATAAACGGTATTCTTCTTCGGATCGTCGTAGAGTATGTGACGTCATCAAAAATCAAAATGGCTGTGAACTGTCAAAACTGGCGGGCCGTTGTAAAGAATTGTAGCGTAAACAGTTTGAGTGATTTTAAATGGCAAAGTATCGTTATAAGGCAATTGGGTTTCTTATTTTTTAATTACTTAAATCTTTCCACTTCGCATTTTTTGCATTCACACTTTCACGTGTAAAGCAATGAGAAATAACTTATATAAATCCTTATGAACGTCTTAAAGTAAAACTTATAAGTGTAATTCTCGCCTAAAACTTACTATTTAGTCTAGACGGTATAGTGCCAACTACTGAATATTTCCTTGACGAAAAAATGCATCTCCAAGCACCTATAATGGGGGTAACCCACCAAGTTTATATTGTCTTTCTCCAAGGTCCATCTTATGTATCCCAAAATGTATCAAAACCATTTCAGCCATGAAAACCTAAAAATAAATGAAATAGACAGACAGACAGAGTAACATTCACGTTTATAATATTAGTAAAGAGCGTGGAAGTATGGATATTAGTACAGAAAATATTCGTATATATTTCGTTCAATAAGAATTTCACGGTAGAATCGGTAAAGGAATCGGTGCGTGATTGAATTGTCCTCTCCGATCGATGTTCGCATAAAGGAGGTGTAGATCTATATGTAGTCAAACGTATTTCCGAATTCCTGATATTGTTGTAGAAAAATGCATTTTAAATTGACAGCGCAGCCAGATATGGTAGTTCATTTCATGTGAGAAATTTAAACACTATGCAGTATATGTTATAATAAATTTATAAATCAGTAAATACAATATATATATATATATATATATATATATATATATATATATATATATATATATATATATATATATATATATATATATTTAATTGTTTTAAGGCTCTAAAGTAAATTATTAAAAGATATAACATGATACGTTTCTGCATAGTTCTAGCGAAGACTGTTGTGGGTAAACGGGAGTCGAAAATAAGGACAAAACCATCACTTACCACTTTTTGAATATTAGTTGAATAATAAACTAACAGTCTGGTGTTCTGTAACTTGTAATTTTTTTTAAATTGTATATTGTATTCTCTTTTAAAACATTGATGTATAAAGTATATTTTTTTACATAAAGATCGATCAGTAGAACAAGGAAATTCTGGTCTTGCCCAAGTCTTACGAAACCCCTATAAAACATTGATTGCAACGATAAATTTAGCTATGTAATAAGAAAAAAATAGGTGTCAATATTTTAGTCTTTATACGTCTTTTCAATTGAGGCTGACAGCCATGGTAACACTGAGTTAAAGCTCTGTCAGACCAAGATGAAAAATATAGTTTCCTGCTACTTGTTAGGTATCAGTTTTCTTTACTACGTCGCACACGACACGTCGTGATCGTTAAAAATCATTTAATTTCAAGTGATACTACAATAACATAAAAAAACCGACTTCAAAAGTCAAATACGCAATTTTTTGTTCACTTAAATGACATACTTGTAAAAATGCATTTTTATTTTGATTTGAAAACCAATCTACAGAAGCAACTTCGAAGATTATTGTTTGAGAACAGTGACAGAAAAAAAATAAAATCGGTTCAGAAATGACATAGTTCTAATCGAATAGACCTTAAAATAATATACACAACAAATTAAAAACGATCTCCTTTTTTGAAGTCGAAAACAAATAAATGAAACACAGTACTCCGTTTGCGGTAGCGTAATCGGATAAGCAATTTAACAATTTCATACACATGTAACAGACGCTGGAATAGAGTTTTGCAATTAGTTCCCGGATTATATTAAATGTTTTTGGTTTATGCAGTTTTGATAAAGTACCCTTATTGCTTTCAACAATTCATGCGACTCTATTCATAACAGAATATATTCAATCGGTGAAAAATTATTGAAATAAATTGAATGCTTTTATTCGTATTTTAAAAATACATAAATCACTCAATTTCCTGACGATCTCCGGAAGTCGAGTTCTGTAGTAATGTAAATTGCTAGAATTATTAAATATTTATCATATTAATATGTATTTTGTAGATAATAATTTAATAATAATAAAAAAATTAAAGCTTCCGATTTTTATAGTACATTTTAATACGTTTTGATTGACGTGGTGTGCCATTCGGTAAGTCTATAATGAAATTGTTCATACTTATCCCACCCTCTTTAAACCTACTTTTTTAGAAAAATAGCAAGCAAATAAGCATGCGGGGTCATCAGCGCCATTTGTCAACATTTGCACATAGTGGCAGAAGTTATCAGCTGAGATAAGAATGAGGGATTAACAGGAAGAAGTAAGGGAAGCGTTAGCAAGAGGTTGGACTTCTGACTGCCTCACTCGCCGTGAAACGCAGTTAAATTAATTATGTCTAGCCGTTTTTCTGTGACAGGTATTGCCATGGTGGAGTCAGTCCATATAGAAGGTGTAGTCAGTGAGCTACGGCTAAGCCATAAGAGTGTAATTACATACACTACTATTTGTTATTGTTTTACTACTACTATTTGTTATTGTTTTACACCTGAAAGAATTTAGTGTCCATGTCTTTATTATTGACAGCCGTTGCTTTTGTAAGTACTGTTACCAAGTTACAGAAATGTTAAAGCCAATTACGAGAGTTACAAATGTAATTCTAATCTAAAGCCGACACCGAGCGTTTTTAATTAAATTTAGTCATCTGACATCTGCCAGTCGTCCCACGGCGGTTCACGTTAACGTTATTTATTTTCGATGCGACAACTAATCAACGCATAGACAATAGTCTCTACGTACCTCTGAAACCTGAAGCTCGTCTGTTGATACGTTCGAACTAATTTTTGAAAATACTGATTGGTTTTTTTACTAGACTTTGGTCAGGAAGACTTTTGTTAATCATTGAAATTGGTTCCATGGAGTTGGGTGGTGTTATAGGTCTTAAGTCAAAAGAGTCCGTGAATGTTTAATGGAATGGATCCAAGGTCGTTTACGAAGTGGAAAGGTTTAGGATCTTAATCTGCCAGACCGTTTCATTATCGATTAAAGGATTTACTCGTAAATGTCCCATTGTGTAGTAAGCTGCATGTATTGTTAATTCTGTCAAAGTTGTCTACTAATGATATTATATAATAGATAGTAATACACTTGAAAAATTGTAGAAATATATAAAGGCTTGTCCGGTTCCATTCCAATTCTATTATGCAGGTCGTCTTATTTTTTTACATTGGTTAAATATAATACAAAATTAAAAAAAATGAAATCATTTCAAGAGCAAAATACGCTATATAATTAACTTGAATGACATACTTATTCAAGTTAATTTGATTTCAAATCAAATTACTTTTGAATAAAAATCTATGGAACTAAACTAAAGGTACAGTTTTTGGTGTCGTTACCTTTTTTTTTAAATCACAATTGCCTTAAATATACATATGTATATCTAATACAAGTTACATTTTTATTATAAAGTGAATAAAAAATAATTTCATAAATCACTAATGTGTTAAATGGATTGAATGAAGATTCGGATAATCCTAAGATTATTGATAAAAGAATGCTCTTTACTCGATTAAAAGATTCGGAAAAGAATTTATTTCCTTCAGAAGCTACGCGCAAATCGTCAATTACAATCACTGTGAGGAAATTACTAATATTAGTTATATTAGTTTGTTAATGAAACTGATTATCTACAAATAAAATATCAAGATTTCAGTCATTTCGTAAATATCAGTGTTTCTTGATAGCGTTTAAATAAACAAAAACACATATTTATGGACAATAGGATAGTAGAATAACTGAAAAAAAACGACTTAAATTTAATTTTAAAAAATTAATACCAAATGTTTTCCTTTGTGATCTTGCAAGGTTTGAGGTTGATGCCTTTAAATAATTATATTGGGAACAAAGAAAAGTTACTACAGTCAAAGGACGCAGACGAAGCCCCAAGAAGTAGCTAGTGTTAAAAAGGCTTCTATACTAATAGAATAAAATAAAGATCGATAAGCCGAGCCGTATCCCGCTGGGCCAATCTTATCTTGAGTTTAATGAAATTTTTCAGAAACCACACACGACGCGACCTTTATATTACACTGTATATAATATACTCGTTTTCAGTGCCAGTGGAGTATGTACCAAGAATTTAGTAAATAAGGTTTATTTTTCAATGATCCGATTATCGGCTTTTTGTATTATTGGTACGCGTTGTGATATATGTGCTTTAAGTTTGAAACATATTATCGGAGTTTACTGCTACCAATAGAAGTGACTTAATAACCTTCTAACATTTCAGCGAGTTCTCGAAGAAGACTCCGTCGATCGTCGAAAAATTTAAGTATTTTCTGTGACTTATCACTCATAGTTTCCAATGTTTTTGATTAGATATATCAATAAGTCGAGATAAACAGTCTCGAGTATGTTTCGAAAGTGCTTTAAAAAGCCCATTTCAATAAAGTATATTTTGATATCGTTGTCTTAGATTTTCGCGATTATTATTCATTGAAATGAAACTATTTTAAACGGATTTAAATCGCGTATATTAATTATTTTTATCATCCCGACGTTTCGAGCACTTTGCAGCGTTCGTGGTCACGGGTAGACGAACCACGAACGTGACCACGAACGCTGCAAAGTGCTCGAAACGTCGGGATGATAAAAATAATTAATATACGCGATTTAAATCCATTTAAAATAGTTTCATTTCAAGTATATTTTGAGTTTGAGTCATATCCAACAATGTGTTTCAGGCTTCACCCCGTATCCGCTCGGTAAGTTCGTAAATAGAATTATCAACCCTTGTCGATCAAGTTTTAATGAGTCGGGAAACATCTGTTATACCTTGATTACATTATTATTTATTACAAGTAATTCCGACTTCGTTGGTACGAATTCTGAACATAAGATACTGTTTTTACTCGGCTACAGAAGGTTACTTTGGCAATTGATTTTATTTTGTTATATATTTATTTATTTTCTGGTCTCACGTAGATTCTCTTATACTTTTTCTACTATGGCAGCACGTATATATGTACTTTTCATCACAGCTCTTATACAGATAATAAAACTTGAAGTGTATGTTTGTAGTTTCAAATTAAAAGTATACACGGTACTTGCATTAAATATAGAATTTAAAAAAAAATTGTCTGAAACGGGCAGATAGCTTGTGTTATAAGGAGTAACTTAATCTGTTGTACATAATTATATTCATAAGACTTTTGCTTGTAGAATATTGTCAAATAATGTGAAATTATAATTTGAGTATTTTAATATACCTCGTTGATTAAAAATTTTTGTCACTAGTTCAATGATTGTCGTTGTAGGTATATTAAATATTAGGTGTGTTAGTCTGACTTGAAATGGTTTTAAATTAAATTCAAAGAATTACATTCCTTTATCCAGTTTTACAAAAGTATACAATTGTATTAATTTCTTTGTTATTATAAATCAAATTAAAATTCTTATGACTGCGTTGTTTTTTTTCATTCTATTAAATATTTATTTTCCTTATAATACATTGTATTAATTTTAATAAACAACAAACAAAGATTCCTTTTGAGTAACAAACCTAAAATTATTAAGAAAAATATTATTTCAAAAGCAGCAATCAAAACGAAAGAAAAAAAATCATAATTTTAATTCAACAATGAGAAATCCGAAAACATTAAGGTTCGAAATAAAATACCGGGGCGAGATGAAACAATCAGATTTAAAGGAAAACGACCAGTGGAAGCTAAGTCTTGGTGTAAATTTTTTTACTAGAATAACATTTGTAAGTTTTAATCTCGTGATTGAAACGAGACTTTTGAAAAAACTGGATTCAACTTTGAGAGGAAAATACATAATTTAGTTTACTTCAAAGACAATGACACGATCAAATATCCCTTACAAACAATGAAAAAATTTACGGAAAAAGGTGTCCCTCCCGTTCGTTTGTCAGCTATTTTCTATAAAAAATCTACGTCGACAATTTTTTCAAGATTTTATTTTGTTGAGAAACGATGAATTATCCATAAAAACCTTCATTTTTAACTCCTTCCATTTTTATTTTAGCGATAAAACTAGCCCTTGTCCTTCTGCGAGGTAAACTACATGTATATAAAAAATCATGAAAATTGCTTCAATAGCTTAAGCGTGAAAACGTAACAAACAAAAAGTCAGAGTGACTTACTTTCACATTTATGATATTAGTATGGATAATTCATAGTGCTTCAGTCTTAAACGACCATGGTGCCATCTATAATATAATTTGTGCTAAGTTTCTAACTATTCAAATATTAATTAATAAATTCTTCGAAGAAAGGCAAGATATTTGACATTTCAAATTATAATTATTTTAATTTCATTTTACCAGCTATCTTCTTCTATAGTCTGTTGTTGTAATTTTACTTTAGAGCCTTAAAACAATTCAAAATATATATATTTCTTTAGAATCACTCCGCATTAAAAAGCGATTTTTATTTGCATTTGATTATGTAACGATTACATTTTGAAGACTTAGCGAATAACGTGAATTCTCAGTTACTAATTCAATTATTAATTATACTAATCGATTTTCAACTATTATTTCAATAGTCTATCGAAAACAAACGCTAGGTAGTGATTGTTTTCAACGCCATTAAGTATGCCACTTTTTAACAGGTAACAGAGGCCTTTAAGTAGATTCTAAATCCCCCAACGTATCTTACTTCTCATATAAAGTCTAAATTTATTTATTTTAAGTATTAATTTTACAAATATCGATTATATAATTTTTAGTTAGTTTGTTTATTATCAATATTAAAATTTAACATTTGATTTAAAACTGTATCTTATTTCAAGAGCTAGTTACGCGGTTTTGCACTCTCCCTGACGATACGGAAAAGTGCTACATACCCGCCTAAATCTTCAGGTGGGACACTTAAATGTATTTCCAGTGTAAACATGCATTTTATTACAAAATCAGAACTCAACTGCTGAAATTTTTGACAATTAAGAAGAGAATGTGAATTCCAAAGAATAAAAACATTTTTATTCTAAGAACATTTCAAGTTTTGATAGCGACACATTTCAACAATAAGAATCGTACATTCTGAGATTCAAGTTTAATTACGATCCATGGTAGAAGAGATAACGAGTTAACGTCACTATGGAGTGAGCGTTAGTATGTTGGTTATTGTGTTATCGTCGTCTCGGAAACCCTTTACTGCCTACAATTAGTAATGGCGATATTGATACGATTATTGTCTCGTACGGATGATGATATTCTTACATATTGATCAATTTCGCATAATTATTTGGATTATATGGTATGTAAAACTGTATAGGAATAGCAATAAAAAATTTAAGAAGAAGTTTATTTTATACTGCTTTTTAACAAAACATAGGCACCGACGAAGGGAGAGCCTCCTCCTTTTTTGGAAGTCGTTTAAAAAATCTACTCCTACCACTGAAAAGTCTATTTATGACAACCAATTTGATAAACGTTTTGTTTAAGAGTTTTCAATCAGAATTACTAGTTGATATATACTTTCAATACAATCAGAGTTTAGAGATTAATAATAAAAAAAAAAACATCGAAACCGCTTAGCTAAAAGTGTAGACAAAAGCTATAGACTATAAAACAATTTAGTATATAATAAAACAAGCGAAATATTTATGATAATCTAGTGTACGACTAGCTTCTTCTGAGAAAATGTCATCGTGTTTTTAAATTCCCCGCCAAATAATGTTTTTAAATGTAGTGAAGTTAACTCGACTTCTCATTACCGTATCGTCAGGTCCGGTGGCACTGACTTATGATTTACAAAAACCTTTGTTAAACAGTAGTTTAATTTTGATCCTCCGAGTAAAATATTTTATGGTCTGTCAAGTCTGTCTATGGTAGGGATGGCAGATACAAGTTCGGGACAATTCTACTATTTAATTAATTGAGTACTGCACTTTTCGAAAGGTTATCTGTATTTCAATAAAAATGATTAAAATAAGGTTTTGATAAATCCAGGACAGTGTAATCTAATTCCTAGACACGGGACAAGGTGCGAAATTCCGGGACAATCCCGGATTTCCCGTCCATCTGGCAACCCTAGCGTATGGAGTGGTTAATTTTTTTTGTATTTCATTATAACTTCTAAATGTCTTTATTTATTTAGATATGAGTGATTGCTAGATTTCTTATTAAACCTTTAGGAAGTCCTCAAAATAAAAACCATATAATTTAATTGGTTGTCGTGTTCTTTTTCGTCTTTAATATAAGTTTATATTTTTGTTTTGTAGCCATTTCAAATAATAATATTTCTAACTAATATTTCACACAAACAAAAACAAATAAGTAAATCTCTTGTTCGCGTAGTTGCCGGGCACCGTACCGCCATCTACAATGTGTATTTCATTGCGTCGCCTAATGGGTGGAGACGCTTCGTTATTCCTAACTGCAATGATATTGCTTCATGTTACAATAAATTTCTTTGTTAATAAATTATCACTTTCCATTTTTTAAAGCTGAAATAATGCGGCTATGTGTTACTGAATGAGACGTTTGTTCTGCTAAAAAACAACAATTTTGTATGGTTTTTTTTTTACCCTAGCAGTCGGGTCGGTCGCGTCGAAGTAAAAAAAGAGGTAATATATACGTTTATTTATATATAATCGTTTCTATGTGTGCTCGTAACTATTCAACTAAAATTTTGTAAAATAGGACGTATAAGATTTGAAGCCTGATACCGTTACTTAGACATAAGCTATTCAGATGAATATATATAAAATAAGTTATTTCTCATTATTTTATTCCTGGAATAATTCCTGTCAGCCCCTTATTTGTACATTCATAGCTTTCGTAACTACTTACGACGAAGGGGAGAGGTGCCATGAATGGGACAAAATTCGACGATTTCCAATATTTGAGCAATTGTGGAAATATTTGTAATCATTTATTTAATTTTATTGATAAGTCTGTCTAGATGTATTATTACAGGCATTTACGACAGATTTTAAAGGCATTAACTTTTCAACAACTTCCGACTTGTCGGCTTCTTCGATTTTTTTAGGTCTATTCTGTATCTTTTCGTTGAAGGTATCTTTAACTTTAACCAAAAGGTGATATGTCGCATTTCGGATTTTTAGCTGTTCTATGCAAAAAATGTTAAACCAAATAAACGCATTAGACTTCTTGATAAAGATATTTTAAAGCAAAACTCTGAATTCAATTTTCTCAAGATAAGAAATTTGCGACATTTCACATTCATTAATTTATGTCTAAAATTAAAATTAACAATTTAAAGCAAAATCTACCATGCATCGCTTAAACAATGAAGTCTTGAAAAGGACAGCCATGAAAGGGACGTCCCTCTCAAGACCGTTCGAATTGTCCCATTCAAGACTAACATGCATTTTCAAAAATAACCTCACAGTAAAAAGATTGTCTATTAACTTTATAGTATTACACACTCAACTTTTATGTAATAAATACACGAATCTAAATCCTAAATAAATTACTTTTGAATACAAAACTATTCAACAAAGCTTCGCTCTTTTATTACATTTGAAAACTAGGTGATAGTTGGGTCAATGTTCTCTATAAGTTAATGTTGCGAGATTGTTAAAATCAAAAATCTGATACTGCATTTTTATCGGGACTAATTTGTTTCATTCAAAACGCATCCCTTTAATAGCACTTTTCCCCAATCTGTTACTATACTACAGAGTTGTTTCATATCAATTACGAGAATAAAACGTAAAAATGTAATTCTCGCCCACGGCACAACGACTACATTAACCTGAACGAAGGCAAAGCTAATAATATTTATATACCCGCAATAAGACGATTAAGCGCAAAATTGTTACCGAATATTCATTGATGTATTTTTTACTGGCCTTTATATTACCAATAAAGGATGACTCAAGTATAATAAAACAAGATAAACACGGCAGATAAACGTGAAACACGATATAGCGGTGTGGTGTAATAAAACGTAGTAGCCGTTACGGTCACCTGTCTCGCGTATGAGAATAAAACGTCATACGCTCGTACGTCTGTTTCGCGTTTTATTTGATTTATGCGGATTTCATTTGTGAAAAATAAAAATAATGTAGAGAAAACTTAAAGATAAAAACATCTCGAATTAACATTTTATGTATGTAACTCTGAGGTAAGAATTACATTTTTAAGTTACATTCTCAAATGCAATGTAACATAATTTTATAACCTAGTAACAGAGACGTCGTAAGTAGTTACGAAAGCCGTGAATGTCTCAAATAATTCACAAACAGTAAATTCTTGTAGGTGCAAATCAATGTGAAAAAACTTATTTTAATCTTTATAAACAATATAAGTGTCATTAACAAAATGTATAAGTGTAATTCTCGCCTAAAAAGACCTTCTGGAAGAGGGACTTTTGTCTGCAGAGGCCTTAAATCCACAAACGGAACTTATTTGATAAGAACTCACTACAATAATAGAAGTTATTATTTTATTTTTAACGATAAGTAATTATGATTGCATAAATATAAGCTATTAGCGACCCCTTGCGGTTTTAAACGTAGGACTCTCATACAAACTTCCAGCCCCCGTTTTAAGGGGGATTAGGGGTCGAATTTTGGAAAATCCCGTCTTAGTGAGCTACTATATCCAAAAAATGAACCTCCAAGCAAAACCCCTAGCACTTATAGCTTTTGAGATATCTTGATGAGTGAGTGAGTGAGTGATCTTTCGCTTTTAAATATATACATAGATTTAATAACTACATTCATGTATTAAAATATATCCTACACTATTTTCAATTATGAACATAGATGCGAAAAATTTCATGAAAATAATGAAAGTGAAATTGGGTGTAACAACTAGTTCGGTACTTGGTGTGAGATGAAACAGAATTTATGATCTTTTCATATCAGTAGCACCTTTATGTAATCAATAGCTTTCCTACGCCAGGTTCAAGGGTTCTGCATAGTTTAATAACTGGTATACCCCAGCGGATCATTGGTTAAGAGGCGTATAAATCTGAATATTTTTTTTTTATTTAAAAGTAACATTTATACTTGTAGACGTTAAAAATCTGTACTCATTTTCAATTTTGACTATTTCCGTCAATAAGACAATTGAAAAAAGCGCAAAGATACTCGTCTTTCATACTCAGTTACTAGCTAGGTGCTAAGCAACGTCGTCTAAAGTGGTCGGCATTCTGAGGTCTTATAACATATCAGAATGCTGATAAGCAATAATATGTCAACCCACAAAAAGTTAAGTTCAGATATATTGATGTATTCTGATAATGATCATGTATTTAACATTATTAAAAATTAAACTAAGTACGAAGAAAGTTTCTTAATTCATTGTTTCAAATATTGAAGTGTGCTCAATACTTTGTAATATGCAATAATGTAGTATATTTATAAAATCTATTATAAGTTAAAACTTTTTATTAAACTAATATGCTTTTAATTTATTCTATATTATACATTTTATCAAAACAGAAAATAGAATATGGATACGTATGTCTTTAAACAAACTTATTAAGAATAGGTTTGACATATTTAGACGCTATTTTCTCAAAATGAAGTCCGTGTGGATTGACACGTCCATCAGCGTCCATTTATGGTTATATAATACTAGCTTTAACCCTCGACTTCGTCCGCATTGAGTAATAAATGCAAACCCAAGTTATAAACCATCTTCATTTCAAACAATCAAATCGGTTCAGTAGTTTTTGTGTGAAAGAGTAACAAACATCCATCCATCCATCCACACATACAAACTTTCACATTTATAATATTAAGTAGGATTATAGTATCTTAATACATAAATTTTAGTTTTCTGCGCTTCTGTACGCGGAATATATTAAAAAAGTACCATGTTATTATTATATTATTAACAAAAAAAATAAATGTTATATTTGGAAGTCTATTTTCTTTGATTTATATAACTGGGGGTGTAACTCAGTGGTAGAGTGTCTGCTTCGCATGCTGAAAGTCCTGGGTTCAAATCCCAGCACCTCCAAATCTGAAAACAACATTTTTGAATCCTTTTTTATTCCTTTTAAATGTAACTGGTAAAAAATATTTCGATTCTATTAGAAAATATGTTTTTTGTGGACCTCTACATAATATTCATACATAAAATCACAGCCCAAATTTTTTTTCAATTTTAAAGGGGTTTGTTTATCATAGAAATGAAATTGTTTTTTTTTATTCTTCCTACTATTTTGCTCTACGTAAAGCATAAAAGAAATAGCAACACAACCATGACTCAGGGCAACTCAGGTAAAAAAACTGATTTTATTGCAATTTTTTTATATTTTCCGTGTCATAAAAAATTAGGCGCATTAGTTAAGAAGCGAGTACCAGGCAGGTATGAGGCGGGTAGAGTTCATATTTTACATCCGACCGAGCGGAAACGTGACCGTCCTCTTAATGTAAAATGGAGAATACACGTAGATTCAGTATTTATACGAATAATGTTTAAATTTAGAACAAACCAAATAAAATGTGTGTATTCGATTATATTGTTATACATACGAGTTTGTACTAAATTTTCTGTTGACTCTATGTTATTTTATACCTGGATATTGATAAGCAATACTGTGTCAATCCACACAGACATTTTGACAAAATGGCGTCTAAAGATGTCAAACGTATTCTTAATAAATTTATTTGAACAAGTATGTATATCTCCATCTTTTATCTTCTGTTTGGTAAATGATATACTGAATTAAAAGCACATTTCCATAGTAAAAAGTTTAATTTACTTATTCTTCTTCTTCTTAAGGGCCCACAGGGATATCTTGGACTACGTATCCCTATATCCCACCGATATCTTGGACTATATATACCTATATCTTGGATTTACATTTCATCCTGAAAATATTTGAAGTTCCCACAGGACTAACTCACTAAGAAAGTACTGAACCGATTTGACTGAAATTAGATATGAAGATGGTATATAACTTGGATTTGCATTTACTATTCAACGCGGACGAAGTTGAGGGTGAAAGCTAGTATTATATAACTATAAATGGACGCTGATGGACGTGTCAATCCACACGGACTTCATTTTGAGAAAATAGCGTCTAAATATGTCAAACCTATTCTTAATAAGTTTGTTTGAACAAGTATATCACCATCTTTTCTCTTCTGTTTGGTAAATGGTATACTGAATTAAAAGCACATTTGCATAGTAAAAAGTTTTATTTACTTATTCTTCTTCTTCTTAAGGTTCCACTCCTATCGGAGGTTGGACAATATCATGGTTATTTTCACTTTGAAGCCGCTGCTCGAAACAGTGTGGTGGTACTGCAGCCAAACCAGTCCCGCAGATTTTTCAGCCAAGAATGGTGCCTCCGCCACTCCACGTTTACCGGCGATTTTTCCCTGGATGACTAGTTGGAGTATTTTGTACTTTTTATTTCTCATGAAGTTTTACATATATTTGAGATTATCGCATATTGCAAAATATGAAACACACTTCAATATTCTAAACATTAAATTAAGACACTTTTTTACGCACTTATTTAGTTTAGCTGGCTTCAAAATTCAAATTTTTTGAATAATGTTAAATACGCGACGAGTTCAGAATATATTAATATCTCAGAATTAGCTTTTTTGTGAGTTGACACATGATTGCTAATCAGCATTTAACTATAGATATGTTACGTTCATACTATTGATATTAAAAATTTGTATCCATTTCCAAATTCGAAAAGCTTGTCAACTTCTTTTCATACTCAATCAGTAGCTGGTTGGTCACTATTTTAGACATCAAAATTCATAAGCTTATAACATATACATTTATCAAAATGTAGATGTTATGATAGCGATAATTATTAGCGTACTACAGACGGCGTAATAAAACCATGTTCAACACGTGTCTAGCTAAACAGTGTTTAAAAATTAAACATTGCTTAAAATATTATCTAAATAGCTTAACAGCGAAAAAACTCACAAAAAAACTTATTGATAGAATGTTCACGTTACATTTGACAGGTAAAATAGGTTTTAGACATCTATTAAACGTATGTTAATTTATATCTAAAGCATGTTTTGTAGTACGGATTTTTATAAACACGCGTTTAACGTCTTCGTCGTTCGTCTTATTTAGTTTATATGACTTCAATTTTTATAAATAAATTTTAAATAGGTGATGCAGTATCAAAATACATCAATTTTCAATTTTTTTCAATTTTGTAAATGAAAAGTCCTCTGTCCTTTCCTGTACTACCAATAATGTGCATGAAAAAACATACTGATAAATTGAACAGATTAACTGTTGTGTATAGCGTGTAAAGGAAACAGGTACAGTCACATTTATAATATTAGTAAAGACAGAATTAATTTTTTGTGATTTTTTTTTTACTTTTTATGACACTTAATATTTTATTGCCAAACTAATTTTGCTCATGGCATTACTCACGTTAATGTAGATTTTGTAATACACATAATTATATTAATAGTATATAATCATTTGGAATAATGTAGGAGGTACCTACAAATGGTATCATAATTTTAAAAATAATGGTGTAAACTGCGCTATTTCACATATACAAAATTCACTATTTCTTTTTCTTTATTTAGTATAAATATCATATTGTAATGTTAAATTTTTAAAAAATATCTTTATGGCTGCGTGCGATCAAAGTGTTTTCTTATCCAATTTAATTTACACTACATAATGTCGGTAGAGGCTCTTGTAGTTTGTATAGTGTGTACCAGGAGCACAGGAGCTACAAGGATATTGGATTTGCAACGCTTTGCCTCCTGACAAACTAGTAAATGGGATGGGAACAAATCTGATTTATTAACCTTGTTTGAAGGCTCTCACACGTTTCTACAGTCCTAGTATAATGCGTTAAATAAATTTAATTATCTTATTACCAACGCTTTTGTGTACTAACTAATATACTTAATTAAGTCCCATTATAAACATATTAAACAATAATGAATGATTGAATGATAAATAAATATTCATGAATATTTTATAGAAAACTGTTATAGCGTATTAATGTTAATTTTATTGCGTATAAATATTATTTAGACAAGTGTTGTCATACAACAAATAAAATGTATTGTTAAATGCATACATTAACTCTATTATATAAAACGTAAAATGAACTAAACAAAAAGAGAAAGCCCTCATTAAAATTGCGAAAATGCTGCAAAAGGGAATTGCATTTTAACAGCAATAGTCTAACTAACCAAAGCATAACTTTTCAATTTTTTCACTTATCAAAGAATAACTTTTTAATGAAGACCGTTCATGAGTTACGACTCGATCCATGTAAATTAAGTAACCTCATAAACTATGTATATAAAACAACTCATTGTTCCATTTGTGAGATTTAATAAAAATTGAACAAAAAACAACCTTGGATGTGGCATATTTCTTTTGTAAGATATTTATGTGACATACACTCAGTAGTATAATTTAACATAGACGTGGATGAATAATATCATAATTCACATAATTAAAACATGAACATTTTATAAAATATATATTTTCGTAGAAAAAATGTAACCTAATTTAGCGTTGTTTTCTACACTAATATTATAAAGATGAAAGAATTCATTATTTTGTTTGCATTGACTAGGCTCCAAAACTACTTGACCGATTTAAATATTATTTTTGCGTTAATTAGGCCGTTTATTGAGAAAGGTTATAGGCTATAGGATATAGGCTTTATTACATCCCGTTACGACTTATAGGAGCGAAGCAGTAAACATAAACGCGAGTGAAGCCGTTAGGGGCGGCTAGTTTTTAATAAAAAGTAGCTTGCAAACGAACAGCCGGGACATCTTAAGTGACCGCCCATGGACATTTGTAGCAACAGAGGAGACACAAATGCGTAGCCAACTTAAAAAGGAATAAGACATGAATGGTAATGGGAAGTAAGGAAAGTAATGAGGGAGGGTTAGGCTCTCTCACTCGCCGTTCGAAACGCAGCTTCATTAGCTACTTCTGTGAGAGTGTGGTCCTGCGAGTGAGGTAGTCTTTGGAAATATTAATCTACAATATATTGGGGCTAATTCACTTATCAATTTGAAGTGCATAGCTAAACTATTAAAATTGTAATTTAAGAGTAAGTACAAAGTGTATTTCAAACTTAGATCTTAATGAAATATTACTTTTTTTTTTACAAAAATACGAATGTTTTTTTTTTTAATTTAATTTAATCCTGGAAAAAATTATATCAAACAGCATGCATCTTCGTTCTCAGAAAACAGCTCAAGTGGCTTTTTATAATTGCAAACGATGTTAAAAAACTTTAAGATTTAAAGCCGTTCCTTTAAAGAACATCACATTTACGTTATAATAAGGAGTAAGGCTGAAAATATATTTTTCTGAAAATGACAAGAAAATTAAAAATAAATAATAGGAATGAGTCTTAAAAAAATAGCAGGTCCCTTGCGGTTTTACTCACGTTTATGGTTATTGATTCGCCCCTATAAGTCGTGGCCTGATGTAATATAGCCCATAGCCTTCCTTAATAAATAAACTATCTAACACAAGAATAATTTTTCATTTCCAACCAGTACTTCCTTCCTGTGATTAGCGCGTTCAAACAAACAAAAAAACTCTTCAGCTTTATAATATTAGTCTAGATTACATCTATATGTTAATTGGTTGTGATCAGATAAATATACTTGATAATAAATTTTGGAAAATATTTATTGAATGAAAATAAAAAAAGTCCTTCTGATAACAATTAAAAAAATTAAGAAAAGGCCTTAGTGCAGCACTGGCTCTGTTTACCTTTCTTATGTGTTAAAATAAGATTATAAACATTTTTTTTAAAGATGTATATATAATTATATATTTTGTTCGCGGTCTAGCTTGCTTTAATGTTGATTGTGTTATGTCGACCGTCTATGGCAAAAATTACACTTGTAAGTTTTACTTTTGTAATTGACGTAAAACAACTCTGTAACCTGGTAACATTTCCTATACCACCTTACGAAAGCTGTTGTTATAAAAAATAAAAGTACTGATAGTAAATTATTTTAGATGTATAGCAATGACAAAAAACTTATCTAAATCTTTATATAAGTCTGAAAGCAAAACTTATATTCTAGTCTGACAGTAATTTTTTAATTTTATTATAAATTTTCTATGCGTTAATTCTGATGTATTAAGCTGAATTACTCTAAAGTTTCATTAAAATCTATTTAGTAGTGATTGTTTAACCAACATCCATCCATCCATCCATCCACCCACAGAGTCCCGCTATATAACAGTAGCAAGATAAGAAGGCGTGACAATTTAACGTATCCATTTTAATTCACATATCTCCTATACCAATATTACTTCAACAAAGTTTGTTATTACTTTACCAGAGTTTATTTGGAAATGAACTGGAAACTGGCGTCCAGCGGCGACGCACGATTTATAATCTCTCTACTTGCATACACCCGTCAATATAAACCTTATCACATTGTTAATAAGGTTCCGAATAAATGACTTTAGTTCGATGAATTAAAACTTTGTTGTGCTACTTTGTTTGACGAAAATCAATCGTATTATGTTTGGGATAGGGTTTAATTCGCAATGAGATTTTTAT
The DNA here is from genome assembly GCA_037950945.1 of Hypolimnas misippus. NCBI lineage: Eukaryota > Metazoa > Arthropoda > Insecta > Lepidoptera > Nymphalidae > Hypolimnas > Hypolimnas misippus. Next base: position 13,884,283 of record JBBEEQ010000029.1, read on the forward strand.
ATTTTAAAAATTTCGCTTTCATATTATAATTAGATGCATATTAAAGTTTCAAGGGTGTAAGGGGGTGTGAGTTTGTGTTTAATAGGTTTTCGTAGTGACATAATGTATGTTTTATAGTGTAAAGTTGGTTGAAACATTCGTGAGTGCTTTGCGATTTTTGACAAATCGCAAAGAGAGTACTTACCCTACGATAAGAGTACTACCCTCTTATCGTAAGAGGGTAGTACTCTTATCGTAGGGTAAGAGCCGAGATGGCCTAGTGGTTAGAACACGCCGGTCTCAAACGATGATCGTGGGTACAAACCCCGGCCAGCACCGACGAGTTTCCTAATGCTAAATCAGTGTTTAAATTTATCTCGAATCGGCGGGAAAGGAAAACATCGTGAGGAAACCTGCATGTACCGAGAGAAATTCTGATACATGTATATCCGCCAACACGCAGTGGAACAACGCGGTGGATTAAGCTCTAAACCTTCTCATTAATAGAAGAGAAGGCCTTTGCCCAGCTGTGGGACATTCACAAGCTGTTTAAGCTATAAGTGGGAATCGTTACTAACCAACTTTAGACCGTTATAGATACTAAACGGTAATAGTAATTAAGACATAATATGAGAAACCTAAAATTAATATAAATACCTACACAACGAGACCCAATTTAATATATTAGTTTAGTTTCTCCCTAATTTCTTTAAGAAAAGTATTTAAAACGAACTTTTACTCATGGTCGTGACCTTCGTATGGGAGTACGACTCGTACTTGACCGTTTTTTTAACTGTGTTCAAATACTTCATATTCATAACCTATACCATTTTTGTTATATATTTTGCTTTATATCCTTTTCTTTACAAGATAAAAAGCTTTTGTCAACTTATCTTAAGAAAATAATAAGCGCGAAATGTCACTTAAGATCCATTTCGCACGTTTTCAATATGTATTCTAATTTATGAAGAGGAAAGATATGATTCCTTGCATTGAATAAACTCAAAAACTACTGGACTGATTTGGAAAATTCTTTTGCGTTGTTTAGCTCATTTATTGAAAAATGTATATAGGCTATATTACATCACTCAACTACTCACAGTAGCGAAGCATTAACCATAAACGCAAGTGAAATCGTGTCGTTTATAAAAAATTAAAGACTTTTATACGATAAAAGTTTAAGAATATTTATAAAGTTTTTTTTTAAGTTAAGATGGTATAATCAAGTTTTTGTATTTTTAGTTTTTAATACTTTATTATTCAAAGATAAATTCCCAACAATATAATGTATAAAAACTAAGCAAATCTGTGCTAGTATTACAAAGAGGTAAATTTTTTTGTAATATTGTGTATCGGGGGGTAATATCTGAATCTACTCATCGGATTGGAACAATTCTTCTCGCGTTGCTTAGCCCTTTTATTGGGAAAGGGTATAGTTTATATTATATCACACTACGACTCATAGGAGTGAAGCAGAAACCATAAACGCGAGTGAAACTGTATGGGCAACTAGTATATATTATTTTCATTCTTCACGTTTAAGAGTGACAGCTTTAAACTGAGTAGCGTTTGAATACATAACTCTGAATTGCATTGTCAAATAGAAAGTCTTTTAAGAATGTTTTGAATTTCCATTTCATCATAGTCGTAACTATCAAGATTTTTAACAACTATAATACGTCAAGAAGGCGAATATAAAGTAGCCAAGTGGGGGAGAAAGTTAAAATGAATAAATTCGACTTTAAAAGACTATTTATTATTCCAAAGTCATCACGGGGCGGTGCGCCGAAAACATGAGTTATGGTGTACTGTTTAAGAGAATGAAATATTTTAAAAGTTCTTAGCTTTAAGTGAATTTACGGTAGATTTCAACTTCAGTTCCTTTCGTGTTGGTGATCATTCATTTTTGTCGTTTCGGTGTTTGTCGTACGATTATTTTTTTAACCGTCAATTTTTTTTGTTGAATTTTGTGTTATGATTTTGTACTGTATTTTTTATACTACTTTTATAAAGAGATAAAATTTGTTTGTAATTTTGTTTGTACCCTAATATCTCTAAAAGTTAAAAAAATCTTTTAGATAGCCTTTTCATTGAGGATAGTTAAGATTAAATTATACTACGACTCATAGGAATGAAGCAGTAACTATGTATAAACGCAAGTGAAACTGCAAGGGGCAGGTAGTCATGTATATAATATATAATATTATATACATGACTACCTGCCTCTCGCATAATTCTATATCTATTATAGTCAACTTATATACATGTATGTTCTTTATAGACTTCAAAACGATTTGAGCAATTTTGATAAAACTTTTAGGTAACCTACAGATTAGTCTAACAGCTGATCCTGTGATGTTTGATAGAATCAGATTGACTTAATTTTTGTTGTGTTTTTAGGCAAATGAGTTGCTAGTTATTTATATTTCTTTTTTCTTTAGAGCCGAAATGGCCTAGTGGTTAGAAAACGTTGATCTTTATCCATGGTCGCGGGTTCAAACCCTTACGCTTAACCTTCTCCTTAATAGGAGACGAGGCATTTGTCCAGCAGTGGGATATTCACAGGCCTTATCTTTTACCTATTTTTCTATTTACATTTCTCTTATTTTAGCTTGGAAAGTTGACAGTCATTTCGGATCGAAGAGGCTGGAATTGAGCAATGGGAAGCTAAGTGTCGGCAGATCGCTATTAGTTAAATAAACCACGTGGAACAAAATAAGTTAGCTAAATACAAAAGGCAAGATCGTGATCATTTGAGATCCATTTAGAATATCTTTATCCATCAATTAAAAAAAAGAACATTATTTTTTAATTATAATTGATTAAAGTACTCCTAGTATTATAATGATATGCTGTAACTCTAGATGTGTTTAATTCAGGGGCGTAACTATAGTTATTATAACTAAACTATAAACAATAGCATAACTATAGGGTATATGTATATACCCTATAGGGTGGCAAGGCTGGCAAAAAGCCACGGGCCCCGAACCCGAGTGGGCCCCGACTTGATAGAATTTTATTAATAGAAATCTTATTAAAAGTAAATTGTTATTTCAATATAAATATGTATAAACCTATGCTCTTGAACATAAAATTTATCAGACATTTATCTAACATGCACACAATATTATTAACAGTTTTGGGTAACTACTTAAGTGGTTTATTGAAATTAAGTTATAATATGACATTTTTACTTGGAGGCCTCTTCCAAAGAATTTGTCACGGGCCTCGAAGGTATACTTACGCCTCTGGTTACATTGATATCATTTGTCGTTAAAAATCTGTACCCATTTCGAACTTTGCTTCTTATTTGACTTATCGACCCAAAGATACACTCGCTCGTCTAACTCAAAAGCTGGTTGTTAAGCAACATCGTCCAAAGTGGTCGGCATAATGTGTCCCAAACACCATGCACTTAAAACAAATCTATCGTTATGATAGTTATTGTTGTATTCATACCTTATAGCATTATATGGTACAGCAGTAAACAAACAAGATATTTCCAGGAGTAGAGATTTGTACACAAATATTTGCTCCATTTTATATTAAGTATTTTACAATTTCACCGACGCAAAATCTTTTAATAGCGTACATTTATATCAACTAAACACACATTGTACATATCAAACAACATAAATACTTGCTCAAACAAACACAAACTGTTTAAACTGAACTTGCTCGGGCTCAACGTCAAATGTGTTACTAAACTTCGCTGTATACGAATTTAGTACCTCAATACCTATATAATTACCAACACCATGTATGTTGTGCTGTGTTATCAGTGTGTAGTACTATAGCGGTTTCGGCTTATGTATTCACGAGCACTTTCTATATAAATAATTTATTCCCGTTATATATTTATGACGTTTTGCCTTAGAGGTCATGACAAGATTTTCGGAAGACCAACAGATGCAATATCGTGTCGTGGAACGTTAGAACGTACGTCACATCGCACAGTGGCGAAATACATCAAAAAGTTGGCCAAAATGCTTTAATGATAGATATGTGTCTGATAAGTATAATTTAGTTAAAAACTAACATTTTAGAGCGGATATCTACAATTATTTGAAAATAACAGTAGCTTCTATATTTTTTAAGTGATAACCGCCACCTATGGACTTTTGCAACATCACAGGAGCCATAAATGCTTTCCCAACTTAAAAAGAAATAAGTAAAATAAAAGGAAGTAGAAAGTCAGGAAAAGAATGTGGGAGGGGCATAGGCTTCTTCCTCGGCTGTATTAGCTATATTGCGGGTATTATCTAGTCATACTAGTTTTTACCGACTTAAATTTTATGACAAAAATAGAAAAAAAGCTATAAAAACGCTATCTGGTCATCTCCATTCTTTGTACATAATTCTATGCGGTAAATTACAGCGACATACTACCAGCCTGATGTAATGTTGAAAAATGTACCATTAACGCCGATGGTTGTAGTTTAGATGTCTTTGTTTCTAGATCTGCATAAATATCGGTCCTTGTGGAGACCCAAAGTGCCCCAGTCAATATATACCTATTGCCAATGTCAGTTGTTCTGATAAACATCTAATAAGAAATGTTGTAGTGTGGCTTTCTCCATTACCGTGTTGAGGACGGCCCTCGTAGGGATTTTAGTGTAAAAAATCTCCAGATAACCTAATTTCCCCTCAAGAATCGGGTATTTTTACGAACATTTCTCCCGCGAAAACCAAAAAAAAATAGGACAGTTTTGCAAGTTTTAATGGTTATTGTAGCTAGCGATCAAGAATTGTAGATAACACAAAAATTGCCTAAAACTAATAATATAGTATCAAATTCGGACTAAAATAAGAAGACCCTAATTATGAGGAATATATTATAGTAAGGAGAAGACATACGCGTACACTTATTCGTAGCTGTATTAGAAGGACAATGTCATATTTTTTTCCACAAAGTTTATTTTTTTTAATTCTAGATTACTCAAGTGAAATTCCAATAGCCGTTGTAGAAAGTTCGTAACTTGTTGCGATAAGTTACGATGAAACTTTTGATATAGTGCAGTTAAGTTTTTATTCTCCCCTCCGGTGTTAAATTCGTAACCATCTGTTACCGTTATTTATACTTAACAAAATGTCCTTTTAAATAACTTTTATACAGTAATAATTATGTTATTACATCGTTGTACCAAATAGATTTTTATGGTACATCATTATAGGTAAAAGTTGTTATTACAATCAGCACTAATATTAAAAATACGAAATTAACCCTTTGTAAACACAAACGTCTGGCTGTGTGTTTTTTTTTACGTTTTCACGCCAAAATCACTGTAATTATTTTGATAATTTTGGTATATCCGAGAGAATGGAGACTTTAAGAAGATATGGGCTACTTTTTATCGTACAAATCGTAAAAAGGTTAAAACAGGTTATAGATTTTTGAAAATGAAGTGGTGGGTACCTTCTCCTTTTAAATATGTAATGGCGATTTTGTCTTATATCCAAAGTCTTAAAAACTAAGACTAAAAAAATAATAAGACAACTTCAAAAGAAAATACGTGAATTAGTTACTTTGGATGACATATATATATCTTATTACGTATGATTAAAAATTTTGAAAAATCTTGATACTTTTCGATTGGTCCCACAATCGAAAAGTATCAAGATTTTTAGGCTAAGATATGACGGAGTTCTTTAGTTATATAATATCATTTGGCCCGAGCTATGTAAACCTTAAGAATAGACAATCTTTAGTTAAGACAGAGAAACAATGTCACAGGTCAAGGTAAAGTAAATTTGTTAAATTTTAATGCTCCTGCCTCGTTATATAGTCTAGAATACAATAGCTATGTAATTAGCGAGCAATCAACGAACGTTGTTTTAATAGAGAAATGTTCATCTTACAACGACCTATATTTCTTTTCGCGTTTTTTATTGTATATGTCATTCGTTGCGCGAATGTACCTTTTTAAAGGAATATGTTGTTATGAAGATTTTGGAATTTGATGTGAAATATTTAGTTAACCCCGGAATTCAACAGCGGGGAGTTATTACGATGATTATTGACGTATAAATTAATAAATGAACCGATGTCAATGCAGTTTTTTTTGTATGAAAGCCGATGTAATCGAGGTCGTTCTGACGTTGGAAGGTTATCAGCCCTTTTCATGGATCTTAACTCACTGCTGGTGCATGGTACCTTCTGAACTGTTTATAATTCACTAGCTGTCCCTTGCGGTTTCACTGGCATTTATGGTTACTTCTATGCGTCGTAGCGTGATGTAATATAGTCTATAGCCTTCCTCAATAAATAAACTATCTAACACAAAAAGAATTTTTCAATTCGAACCAGTAGTTCTTGAGATTCGCGCGTTCAAACAAACAAATTATTCAGCTTTATAATATTAGCATAGATAACGAGCTTGACGGTGAGTGAAACTATACGCCAATTTGCCAGCATGATGAATTAAGCTCCGAATTCATCTCTAAGAACTATTCCTTATTACAGTAGTGGGCTATTACTATATATATGTATGTATGCAGTATTACTTTAACATTTCTTAAATATTCTTATGTATAATAGTAACATAAAAATAATATATTTTTTTATATATTCTTGTCTCTTTAATGGTAGAGTCGCGAAATTCTTTTCATATTCAGTGCTCCCACCAGGCCCGGGCGTGCGTTCCCGGGGGCCGGGATAATGGTGTAACTCGATAAAAGATTTCCCGGGATAGCTATATTTCATAATCTAGGAGTGAAGTGTATAAAAGCAGATGTACTAAGTAAAATGTAAACGCCCTCTTTTTTAAATTAGCTGACAAATTAGCCGGCGAAGCTAGCGGATTTGCAGAACCAAAGGAGCTACAAATATGTTTTAATACATTTTAATAATAAACGCATCGCACTCAACGGCCCCCATTAAGATCGCGTGACCTTGTGTCGGGGGTCCGGAAATACTCACAACACTAACACAAACACCCAGACCACGACAAACATCCATATGGCCAATACAAACGTTTGTCGTGAGCGGGGATCGAACCCGCGACCGTTAGCACTTGAGTCAGTTGCAGTGACCACTGCGCCAACGTGTCTGTCAAAAAACTTATAAAGGAATTATATAATATTGTTACCAATTAAAGAAAAAAGATTGACATTTTGTATATTTAAACAAATATAACGTCAAATCAAAATCAAATCAAAATATTTTTATTCAAAATAGGAATTTACATTCTCTTTTAACGTAAGTAAGTAATATTTAAAACTATAGTTTTGCCAAGAATCGTGTATAATTATTAGATTACATATAATATTTACGAGTAATTTTAAAAGTATATTTAATTATAAACATTGATTAATATTATTTTGTTTTAATCGATTTACAATAAAAAAAATTAAAATACTTAGTTCACACGAAATAACTAAGACTTAATAAAGAAAAGTATGTAGTTTAAAATAAAAAAATAATTTTCAAAATCGCTTCATAAACGAGGCATTATGAGATAACAAATTTAAAAAAAAACATCCACAAAAATTTGAAAAATCCTTCGTTTTTTAAAGTCGGTTGACGATTAGAATTTGTAATCAAAACTATTTGAGATTTAAATAATATCTCCTAAAATATAAATAAGTCGCTCTAATTCCATCATTAGCTCCTAACCTATAGCATTGTGTCGCGACATTTTAACTTCCCGAGAAGTAAGAAGTTGGTTTGCTTCATACTTTCTGATGGTCTTACTGTTATCATAACTTGGATGGAACTTGTTCCAACGTTCCGCCTTTTGGGAGTCGTGTGAGCCGAAATTAACTACAATGTGATATCGTGGAAGTAGCGCTATTTAAAACTGCACTACAGTCTGCGTTTGCGTTTTTTTATTGCGGCTTAAACGCACTATCTGTAATGTACATTAATTAAATCATATGTTTAACTACGTTTATTTTTCTTATTTATATTCATTTCTATTTCCAGTAAGCATGTGTGCAGATTTAATTATTAAGAGTCGGCGCTAACCACAAACTCCAGAGTTTTTTCTTAATTCTTTAATTAATTAAAATAAAATACATTTTATCACAATTAAAGAAATAACTTCATAAAACATAGACGATCGTCATTTAATAATAATCATTAATTAAACATAATCTCATTATACAATCCAAGGACTTTCGTGTGTTTTTGTCACTACTCGATTACACGGCCCTAAACCCCAGAACCGCTTTCAACGCGTTTTTCGTGAAAGCGTAATAATTCAAGCGTATTTTTAATAGTTGGGTGAAATTGAACAATTTTTGACTCATATTTTTCACATACGATCACAATGTGTGCATCCATGAGCATCAGCTTCAAATAGTATATATATGTACATATATATATAAATAAATTACCGTGTCTTCGTCTCGCAAAAAGTCGAAAATGATTCGATCAAATATTTTTTTTTTAAGTTTCACCTAACGTGGTTTACGGAAACAGAAAACTCAAAAGTACAGCTGAAAACTCGAAAAAGTCAAAATAGATAATTTTATGCGGTATGAAGTTCTCTGAATCATCTAGTCGCGGAATAAAAAACGCCGGTAAAATCATCAGTGAGATTCAAATCATAAAACAAATAGACTTTGACGCGAGCAATGTTTTTTTTTTTATTTTCCTTTGAATCTAAGACATCAAAGATATTATGAGCTGGGGAAAAAATACTTTTTAACAAAATTGGAGAATTCTTGCGAAAGTTGGTAAAATTCAGTATTGTATTCGCCATTCCTATATTGTTCTTATTATCATTTTATTCTCTTAATATTCTGAAAAGAAGCTATAAACTATCTATATAACGATATATATTATAATTATATTGTTGTGTTTTCTATTTTGAATATAACTGTTTTAATAGAGGGAGATAAATTATTATTGAAAATTTTACAAAGCTTCTGAGTTACAACTCCCGAAAACGAATACATCGTTTCAACAATGTTAGAGACATTATTCGTCACCTCCTTATAATGTAGTTTATTTTTAAATCCCGACCTAAAAAGAATTTAACGAGTATGATCTGATGTATCTGTGTATCTGTCTGTGGCATCGTAGTTCTCTAATGAATGAACCAGTTTTGATGCGGTTTTTTGTTAGAAAGCTGATGAAATGGAGATTGCTCTTAGCTGTAATTTATGAGGATTGAACCTCTTTTCTAAATGGTGAAGAGATCTGAACAACTTCTACTGGTCTAATCGATTCGAAATTTATTATACTGTAAATGATATTAATATTAAGTTGCGTAATTTCGACCTACAGCGTCATCTGAAGTCATCAGGTTACACAACACTTCATCGGCAGAAGTTTGATGTTGGGGCTCGTTAAAGTGGTTCCAATCAATAAATTCAAAATATTTTTTTCAAATTCATTGTTTCCGATATACAAAAATATTTTTACGTATCTGCTTTAGAAAAATTAAAAGTGCTCTCGATCACAAAGCCTTTGTTAAACACAGACCCTTTACAAACTTTATTCTTGATTACATTAATAATTAACAACGTTATTCAGTTGATAATCCAATTAGTTCATCTATCACGAAGATAATTATGGGTAATTACTTTAATTAATGTTTCGATTCATAATTGTGCATAGCTAATTACAGAGTTGCGATGTAATTGGTGGTAGGAATCCGTTCATGCAGGAGTAGTCACCGAAAGTAACTATTGTTAGGACATTATTTTGCGTTAATATATGCTGAGGTATGACATATACTGAACCTTACTAATGTCGCTAAGTATTTTGTAAAAAAAGTTGTTTAAAAGAGTAACTATCGAGTTTATTGCTGTTTCTTCTTGATCTGTATTCCGAAGTACTTAAATGAAATATATTTTTGTTTTGATATTTTGTAATTAAGAAGGATAGGAATTTAAATCGCCATGTCGCTCCAATGTAAGTACATTATATACATGTTCAATGTATATAATTACAATCTCCATCCAAAGCTGGGCAGTTCGTATTGCCAACCGAACTCACAGACGAATGAAAACTTTTAAATGTAAGGTTAGACGTTGGCTCTTTGTGTGTTTTTTACCGCCTGTACAATGGGAAGTGTCCTGATGAACTCTTTGACATACTACGATCTCGCTTTTACCATCGTATTCTTCACCTGAGAATCCGATATCCAGTAATACACATAAATAGTCTATTTCTCTTTAGTTGTCTTATTTAGCAGACGAAAATGGTGTATTACTAACCGCACATAAGAGTTAGAGATGAGAAATTGTCGACCGAATGATTGAACTGTATGATTTTTTATAATGAAATATTATTATGAAAAATAATGTTCGAAATTCGTGATTATTATTTCGGGTATTGTTACTAAATAGGACAAGTTAAGAAAAATAGACTGTAAGATAGGACGATAATATGATTCGCTGTGGATTCCAGTTGTTATTAAGACTGGCCATTCTATTTCTCTATATTTTATATACTCTTAACCCTGTTAAGTTAATGATATGTCACTTAAAGAAGATTTTTAATTATATTTCGTAATTTTCTTTTAGCAAAGATATTAAAATAGGCTTGCTACGTCTTTAGCAGTAAAATAAAAACAACAAAATTATTTATTTATTCTATTAAATGTTTTGCTCGGTTTTGGAATGTATTCATTTAGGTCAATTATGAAGTTCAATGAGATTTAAATAAAGCACTTATTTTAATGCATTATAAACGAAAACATTGTGTTTAATTTAAATCATTATTAAATTACTACATTCTAATATTTTACAAATGAGTAAATACTGAAAGTTCATTAAGCTGTGTTAATAAACGCAATTGTATTGACCTGAAAAATAGGTATGTTACAGATTTAAATAAAATTTAGTTTAGCTCATATTTTATTCTATTAACATACGCTATTTTTAAGCTTCCATATACAAATGGTGTTAGCGGGACCTCATTACTAAGGCTTTTCTCCTACGAGACTACTGGCAGGCGCGTCTTACGTTTTACAATATTGATGTCCCGCACACGACGAGACGCGTCGGCTACTTGGATGATTCCGTTTAACCACTCCAAATCCCCACTAAAGGTGATAATCGGAATTGCATGTCCCTTTGTTCTTGCAATCTGATCATCTTCCGATTTTCCACCCCAGGGTATACTGAGGTATTAAATACATTTTTTTTATTTCGTTAAACATAATAAACCAAATTATTTTTAGTATCGAGCTAAAACAAAAATCGTATTACACACATTGTAAAATTAAATCAATCGCGTTATTGACTGTACATAGTCAGGGAGGATAATCGGGAGAAAATGAATATGCGAATTCCGTTTGGCTACCGCGGCCTTTTTTAGTTAAAATAAAAGTCGTAAAGTAACAGCCTGTATATGTCCCACTGCTGGGCTAAGGCCTCCTCTCCTATTAAGGAGAAGGTTTAGAGCTTAATCCACCTCGCTGCTCCACTGCGGGTTAGCGGATATACATGTGTTAGAATTTTCTCCCAACACATGCAGGTTTCCTCACGATGTTTTCTTTCGCCGCCGACCTCGAGATGAATTTATACACTAATTAAGCACTTGAAAAATCAGCGGTGCTAACCGGGGCTTGAACCCGCGATCATCGGTAACGATTAACGTGTTCTAACCACTAAGCCGTCTTGGTTAAATTTTTTAGTTATTAATTTAAAAATTTAAAATAAAAGTAGCCTAAGTCACACCCTATAAAATTATTTGTGAGTAAAAGTCCCATTAAAATCAGTCCAGTCGTTAAAAAGATTACTTGGAACAAACAGAGAGACAAAAATTTTAAAAATTGTGTTTCTAATATAAGTACCATGTATACTTTCATATACATACTGTGAAAATCTATAAATTTAAAATTACAAGCAGACACCTTGTTAAATATTAAATTAATATTAAAATAAAAGATCGGTTCTAGTTCGTTGACAACGTTCTGTCATATATTATACTATTTTATATTGCGTTCTATTTACATTTTTTTATTATGATCAATAGAGTTTGTTCGAAGGAGTTCGCAACACACCTCAATTTATATGGATAATTTTTCTTTATAAAAAAAGTCGATAATGTCTCATCTCTAACTCTCTTGTGTGGTAAGAAGTACACAATATTCGTCTACTAAGACTACTAAGACAAGTAAAAAAAAATGGACTATACTAGTATATTATTCCACAAATACGTCACCTCATTTCCTTCAATACATATCGATTACAATTAGTACAAAAGTAAATCTCCATAAAGCGTTTAGCTCCATTCATCAGAGGCGATAATCCGCTGAACTAATTTAGGAAAGGGAAGAGTTTTATCTTGTCCTCGAGACCACTGAGGGTTTAATTGTACAAAACAAAAGACACATTAACAAGGTAACGATCGGAGGGACCGATCGGTCGTGAGATAATGTTAGTTGAATTATAAAAGTTTCCGCGGGTATTGCCTTGGTTGTGTGATAAGAGAAATTTCTTTGTGGAATTTATCCATACTAATATCTATACTAATAAATATAATTGTAGTGTCCGTTTGTAATTTCGAAATAACAGATTTTAAGTAAATACATGTGAAAGTATGTACGGTATTTGTGAAATACACGGTACTTATATCAAAAACACAATTTTTAAAAATTTTAGCCTGTCTGTCTGTTTGTTCCGGGTAATGAAACGGCTGCACCGATTTTAACGGAAAATTTAATCGCAGATAATGTTATAAGGAGTGAATTAGGCTTTTAGATTTATTAAAAAAAAAAAAAAAAATTTAATACTTAAAAAAGAGTGTTACGCGAAAACAAAACTGAAACCAATAAAATAGTGAATAATATCCGATTTAAGTGGGGACGGTAAACATTTATATAAATATATTTTTTTCTTAAATTAACGCGGGTTAAACCGCGAGACATAGCTAGTTATGAATAAATCTGTCTGAAATAATTTCGATGTATGATTTGTATAAGGAGAGAATAACATTTGTAAATTTTGACTTATAGATTGACATAAAACGCATAAATCGATACCTCCCACGTAAGTTATTGTTAGCCACAAAATTGCCGTTAGCTTTTTTACTGAATATTACACTAATTTGCATTGCTTAATGCATTCAATGTGAAAAAATACCAAAAATCTTTTTTTTTTTTTCAAGGGAAGTTACAACAAAATACGCCTGAAAAAAGGCGTATTTTGTTGTAACTTTCAAACTAAAACGGATAAAAAGTGCTCTACTGTAAAATTGTAATTTTGGGGTTACAACAACTTACGTGGGAGGTATCGAAATGCATTCACTCACACTCGACGACTTCCAGTAAAATCTCATGTCCTTTAACAGAATCATATTAAAAAAACTCAACTAAACTCGCTTATTCATTTATTTTATTTATTCATTCAACTTTATTGCGAATAAGTACAGATAAAGAAAAATAAATGTATCATATGGTATAATAAGAGCAAAGGCGGACTTCTTAATGTAAGCTGATAAACAATACTATGTCAAGCCACACGGACAACATTAAAAAATGCATCTAAAGATTTCAAATCCATTCTAAAAAAATGTTTGTATATATACGTCATATTCCATCTGCTCTTTTCTATATTGATAAAAGTTATAATGAATCTGTTTTTAACAGATTGGTATAATAAAGAGTTATATCTACTAATAAGTTTATCAAACATGTTATATTTTTCGTATTGAGCACACTTCGATATTCGAAACATAAAATTAAGGGACTGTTTTCCACACCTAATGAATTTAGATGACTTTTTTTGAATAATGTTAAATACACAACGCACAACCCGAATGCATCAATATCTCCCAATTCGATTTTTTGTGGGTTGACACAATAAGTAATCCTAATAATACCTTTTTATTGCCCGACGTTTGACGAAGTTGCATCCGTCGTGGTCACGAGCTGACTGACTGATAAAATATGAATAGTATAAATCGCGTAAGTTTAAAATATATAATGTACACACGTAGTGATAAATAAAAAAATAAAATGCAAATTTTAACGTAAAACAAAACCTTATCTGTCTTACTACAAAAGATTTAAACAAACGTTAAACGCGCGTCTAAGACAGTTTCGAGTTAAACATGCTTTAGATATATATTTTTAAGTGAGTTTAATAGATGTTTAAAACCTATTTTTGACAAATGTAACGTATAACATTTTATCAATAAGTTTTTTTATGAGTTTATTCGCTGTTAAGCAATTTAGATAATATTTTAAGCAATGTTTAAATCTTAAACACTGTTTAGCTAGACACGTGTTCAATATGGTTTTAATGCGTCTTTTGTAGTATGACAGTATATTTTTTGTAATATTTTCATCATCTAATTCATCTTTTTAACATCTTTTTCATAAATGGTATATGTATATATATGAACTTACTAGATACACAATTTCCGCGGAATCATCTTGTATATTTATTCCGTGTAAAGTTGCAGGTATCAGCTATTATTTTGTGAGGAAAATTCGAATGCAATTATTATAAATACGTTTTAATAGCTTATGTTAAAAAGTACTTGTTGAATGCGTTAATAGCATGCGTTTCGTTGAACAATATTCAGTTGTTAATATTTTTTTATAAAGAGGCCTTTGCTGTACTTAGTTTTGCAAGCGATTCGAAACTTTTTGGTTTAAATTAATGGGAAAGGAGACTTTTAAAAATAAGATAACTGACTTCATAAGTAAATAATCGCAAAAATATATGTACATACATATACATACAGTCAAAATGAGAACCTCCTTTTTGAAGTCTGTTAAAATACCAAAACTTTCTCCTAAACGTATTAAATACTTTTCTGAAAACCGCATCAAAATCGTTTTATCATTTAACATTCATATATTTATACTGGTGCTACAAAGCTGAAGATTTTTTTGTTTGTTTGTTTGGAAGTACTAATCTCAGAAACTATTTTTGCGAACCAAAAAAATCTTTTTGAGTTAGATAGTTTATTTATTGAGAAAGGCTATAGTCTATATTACATTACGCAACAACTCATTGGTGAAAAGCAGTAACCATAAACTCGAGTGAATCCGCGAGGTGCATCTAGTAAAATACTAAAAGCAAAATAATATTCCCGTCGCTAATACTCTCTGGTGGTATTAAAACATCAAAAGAAAATAATAATTAACAGTACTTTAAACGAAACTCGAATCTGTCTCCAACTGGCGCCAATTTCAATAGGCAAGTCCTCGTAAATAGTTGAAACTTCTTGAAGTGAAAGAGAAGTAAAAGTGTGAATTGACTTACAAGTAACTCGCGATGTTTACAGACTGTTTGAATGTCGAAACTTCTTAACTGTTCTATAGAATTACTGTTTTGTAAATTAGTTGAATTCTTTTTTTTTTATTTTAAAGGATTTTGTACGCAAAGGGTGGCAAAGGAATCCTTTTATTAAGCCCGAGTTGTCTGTGCGTCCGTTCGTCGTTTAAAGGCTTTTAGCTTTTGAACTGTAACAGGTTTACATTTTATATAATATAGCAATCTAGCTGGTGGTCGCGACTTCGTCTGCGATGTTTGTGATGCCACGTCATAGTAGCTTTATGCATGCAGTCTCAGCCCGATCGGTTTAAAATTAACAAAGTTTCATACAAATTTTCATCCCCTATTTTATATCCTTGGGGGGTGAAAATAATTAAAATCCTTAGCGGATGCCAACATCATAACATCTACCTGCATGCCAAATTTCAGCCCGATCCGTCCAGTGGTTTGGGCTGTGCGTTGATAGATCACTATGTCAGTCAGTCAGTCAGTCAGTCACCTTTGAATTATATATGTTTAGATTATGTACTAGCTTTCCTTCGATTCTATGAATCTTAACGCGATATTACATAGCCTATAATCTTCTTCATTAAGCGGTTTATTGAATGCAAAAAGAATTTTTCAAATCGATCAGTAGTTCAGAGATTACCTCCTACAAACAAACTTTATTTCTTTATAATATTAGTGTAGTGTACGCCACCTAGAAAAAGAAAATGATATAACTATTTTTTTTTTAAATAAAAATGAACCGACTTCAAAACCGAAAGGAAATTAAAAGGCAAAAAGTAATTTTTATACAACATTTTGAAGTCGGTGCCAAGTTTAATATTCTTAGTATTCTATGTCGAAATCTTTGACAGTACGTATTACTTACTGGTAATATAACATTTGAATAGATCCGTCAATTTTTTCAGGATCCAGTAAAAAAAAAAATGATCCCCGACGTTTTGAGAACCTCCTCCTTTTTTGAAAGTCGGTTATCGATTAAAACAAACAAACCTACTTCAAAAGCAAAATACGCAATTTAGTTAGTTTGAACGACATACTCAACAGTCAGTCAACAGTTATTTCGATTTTTAAACTAACTTACCCTTCCGATTTCGTTGAATTTTTTTGAAACCAATCTGAAAACATATAATTTCAAATAAGAAAAGAATTTTCAAAATCGTTGAAGGAATGGCGGAGTTATAAGGTAACAATCAATAGGGTAACAAAGTCGCGGGCACGAGCTAGTCATATAAAAAAATCATATAAACCACGAACAATAAAAAATATATAATTAAAATACAAAAAAAAATCACAGCGCCCTTATCAAAGCAACAGTGAAATGTGGCGTAAAAAGAAATTCCTCGAGAGCCAATGTCGATCCTTATTTATGACTCAGCGTATTATTATGACTCGCCAATTTTCCGGAAAATAAAACTCCGTTACAGCAGCGCGCCGACGATTCCGGGACGTGACTGGCGGATTGCTTTCCGATCTTTACTGGTGTTTTGTATGATAATATTGCTTTTTATGCCTCCCAAGAATGTTGGTAATCAAAGCGCCGGGACAAAAACTTCAATAGGAACCCTTTTGAAACGAATCGGATAACGCTACGGATGGTATTGGTTTTGAAATGGCATATCTATTACGTGTGTTAATATATATTTTCTTTCTATCTGTTTGGGGATATTGGTATAATTTTTTTTACCTACTTCAAAAAAAAGAGGATATTATCAATCTATATTGTGTTATTTTTATGCTTGTTACCTCAGAATTCCGTGATTTCTTAACCGGAATTTATTTGAAAGGGTATACTTTAAAGTTTGATTCTATAGATCCGGAACAACTGATCCTATTTATTTATTTATTTTTTTAACGCATCACACTTAACGGCCCCCATTAAGATCTCATGATCTTGTGTCGGGGGTGCGGAAACACTCACAACACTAACACAAACACCCAGACCACGACAAACATCCGTATGGCCAATACACACGTTTGCCGTGAGCGGGGATCGAACCCGCGACCGATAGCGCTTTAGTCAGTTGCAATGACCATTGCGCCAACGCGTCTGTCAAATATATTTCTTTTAATAGAATCTATTTCTTTTCAATTCGGTGCCTTTGTTTTAAGGTCTAAGTTATTTGTTTTTATGAAATACTATCTACCCTTTGTGGTCTCGTGTTTATGGTTACTGCTTTTCTTCTGTGAGTTGAAATTATAGGTATGCAATACAAACTTTTATTCCCTTCCCTTTAAATTTTATTTTTGTGATAAAAACTAGTCAAGGTCCTTCCCTAAATTCCTATCTATATGGATGCTGATAGGCAATAATGTGTCAACCCACAAAAAGTCAAATTTTAAGATATTGATGTATTTTGATACTACGTCACCTATTTAACATTATCCAAACAAATTTCAAGTCATCTAAACTAAATAAGTATGGAATAAAGTTTCTTAACTCAATGTTTCGTATTTCAGGTGCGTTCCATATTTTGCAATTTATAAAATAATCTCAAATATTTAAAAACTTATTATTATATAACATATTAAATAAATCTATCTGCTTTTGATTCAATATACATTTTATCAAAATAGAAAAAAAAAGATGAATATATACGTCTTCAAACTAATTTATTAAGAAGAGGTTTGATATCTTTAGACGCCATTTTCTCAAAACGAAGTCCGTGTGGCTTGACACAGTATTGCTTATCAGCGTCCATATCTGTATTAATATCCAATAAAATTGATTAAACGGTTTAAACGTGAAAGGATATTTCCACGTGAAAAGACTATATATTTGCGTATGCGATTTATTTTGGTATCAAAAACTTGTATCTCACAAAATATACGAACCGATAGTTACAGTAACTATTTCAGAAGAAACGAACAGTCAAAAGTTTAGTTATTATTAAACGAGTCTTTAAAATTACTAGGCAAGAAAATGACGTAAAAAAAACTCTGTAACATGGTAACAGTTACCTAGGTAACCTTACGAAAACTGTTACTGTCAAAATTAAAGGCACTAACAGGAAATTCTTTCAGTTGTAAAGCAAGGACAAATAACTTATGTATTCATTTAATATAACGGGTCTTATCGCGATAACTAATGGTAGTAACACCTTTTTATTGCCCGACGTTTCGACGAAGTTACATTTGTCGTGGTCACGAGCTGCTTTAATATATAATAATTATATATATTTAAATTTTCGGCCGCTTGGAACCCGGTGATATATAAATTTAACAAAAGTGAAGTACCTCGAACAATTTTCGCGCGAACCGATTGTGTTAGTGTAGTGTGCTCCCAGCATTATAATAACGGTAAGGACAATATTAATATTGTGAGGGTAGGCGAAGAAAACTCGCGCACTCGCCGGAGGGCGCGCGGTACACCAGTCAGCTCGTGACTACGACGAATGTAACCTTGTCAAAACGTCGGGCAAAAAGAGTATTACTACCATTAATTATCGCGATAAGTCCCGTTATATTAAATATGAATAGTATAAATCGCGAAAGTTTAAAATATTTAACTTATGTATATTTTTATGAAAGTCTGAGAGCAAAACTTATTAGTGTAATTTTCTATACTATTTATTCTTTATATATGATGATGGCATACAATGTAATTATCTGCAAGTTTATTAAAATTTACCGATCTTGTTTAGCGACAGTGAGGTGGTTATGGTCGAGTTCACTAACCTTTAGAAGTTGTATCGTATTTCATGCTTAGCATGTCAATTAGTAGAATTAGTGTAATATGATATTTCGCGGCTATTTTGCTGGATGTCTCCTTAAAATTCATGATATTTTAAAATTAAAACTTATTCAGAATTTTATATTTGTCTTATTTAAATAGTTAAATCAAACATAAAAATATTTCATTATTTATTTACTACTTACAAATATTAAAGTTATATATTATTTTTATATATTTTTTTTTACAAGTCAAATATCATCAGAGCAAATTTTTATAAGTACCTATGTGAGTCTACTGCTTATTCTATGAAAATATCGAATTTTTTTGTAATGTCTTTAAATCTATCTATTTTTAATTTCTGAAAACGGAACAGTTTCACCAAAAGTGTACCTAAAAAAATTGTTATGTAATACTAAAAAATGAAAAGAAAAATATCACATTTTTTAAATAACATACGTTACAACGCTTTATGTAGATTCTTATTTGATCACAAATCTCTGTCTTGAGCGAAACATTTTCGCCTAAAACTAGACCCCGTTTCATCAAAATGTAAATTTTCCCACATCACACCAACGAAAAATGTGAGAAATATTCTTTCTTTGATAAAATCTCTTATATTTAACAAATCCAAGGTGAAATAAATAGTCCGTATTATTCCTAAATAAATGTACTGTTTAGAAGAAGTACCAGTGAAGTGAGATAGGTTTTAAGTAACTAGCTTTTGGACGTAACTTCGCTCCCATAAATGTAGATCTTGTCAATATATTCAGGTAAATAGATAGATTTGTTACGTCAATATCTTTAGGTGACATATCTTTTTTGGTTTAAATACGACCTACATCTATATCTAACGTCAACGCATAATTTTACGATAGTCGGTTGAGTAGCGAAGGAGGACGAACTAATGAATGTACATTCACAATTATAATAATACAATTTGGAAACATATTGATTCTTAATTTAGCTTAACTTTTTCGAGCGACTTGTTTCTCGATTGTGGACCAATTTCAGTAGTCCTGTTCTACATCCAATGGAAATAACGAAGTTCGAGAATTGAATTACTCAGCGGCCAATGCAATCATAGTAAAATCGTACCAATTTCAACAGGAACCTATTGAAATAGATAACGTTGCGACGTTGCGTCGTGGCATGTTTCGACGAATAGCTACGACGTCGCGGCTTGCAAATCTATGAAGTTCATCGCAAAAAATCGCGAAACACTGTGCTGTTGGTATGTATTTGCGTACACGTTTGAACTCTTTCCGAGCCGAGATGGCCTAGTGATTAAAGCACGCCGATCTCAACCGACGATCGCGGGTTCAAACCCCGGTTAGCATCGCTGAGATTTCAAGTGCTAGTGTTAGTGTTGCATTTATTTCGAGCTCGGCGGTGGAAAGGAAATTTGCATGTGCCGGGAAAAATTCTGACGAATGTATATCCGCCAACCCATACTGGAGCAGTGTGGTGGATTAAGATTTAAACCTTCTCCTTATTAGGAGAGAAGGCTTTTGCCCAGGAATGGGATAATTATAGATTGTTACTTTACTGTAATTTTTTACTACGTTAATTTTTCGTAATATTGCAAGATATTTTATGATAACTTAAATCTTCACACTACCACATATTTACAGACATTCCGAGCTACTTCCACATTTGTAATATTATATACGTTAATGCTTCATTCCTATGAGTAGCATGATGAAATATAGCCTATAACTTTCCTCAATAAACGGGCTATTCAAAGCATAGATATATATTTAAATCGGATCGTAGTGGCAGGGATTACACCCCTACATAAAAATGAACAAACAAATTTCAAACCTCTTTATAATATTATTATAGATTTTTATGTTTGAAATAGTATGAAAATATATGAAAATGTATACTGTAAATGAGTGCTTCAATAAAAATAAAATAAAGAGCGCCAGAAAGTTTAATTTTTTCCGTTTTAACACGCATCAGTAAAAACAGTTGATCAATTTATTTACAACTAGTTAAACCCTGCCACGTTTCACAGTGGCTTTTTAGTAAATAAAAAAAAAAATATTTTTATTTATAAATACTTTTGAAACTTTCCAGTAAAGTATGAACGATTTAGCTCAATCGATCGAGTGGCATACTATCGCGACATTTCATTTGATTTTAAATTAACTGTAATCAAAACTAAAAAATTACATCATTGCGCTAAGATGTGACGTCGTAGATTTTCACGACGCGACGTCGACGTGGCGTTTGCGACGAGACGTCTACGTAACGTTTCACGACGTGATGTCATATTACGGCCCGGTGTGACGTCGCAACGTGGTTACCCGTTTTGTTTGATAGAGACTAACATACAAATTACTAAATAACTATTTTTTTTTTTATTGTCCGATAGTTAAATCAAAGCTGAGTATTCAAATAACATGGCACTTTCGTTCTGAAATAGAATAAAAAAAATCTATAATTAAGAACAATAAACATTGCAATAACAATTCCATTTTCAATAGCCGCGTTTCGAGTGTACTAAATTTTCTTTCCCCATTCTTTTTCTTCAATATATCCAGCGGTTTTATTGCCTTTATCAAGGATCGCTAAAACCGGATAAAATGTCGCAAATATCTTTGAGTGCGGGGAGATGGGTTATAAACGCGTAAACTATGGCTATCAGATGGCCGTGACTCACGACAGCTTACAACCCAGATTAGCCGCTGTAAATCAGATGTATTTCATTTTGTGCTTTATTTATTTTTTTGTTCATTATAAAAGATATATAATCTGTATATGAAATACTGGCGTCAACAGCTTCGCCTGCGTGGTATGTTAATAGAAAATAGATTGTGTTATTCTGACGTGTAAGTCATATCCCTGTGAAGTTTCATCAAAATCTGTTTGATAGTTCTTGCGTGGAATAAAAACAAACATCCTTACCAACTTTCGTATTTATAATATTAGTAAGGGTTTGTATATTATCCCTTAAAAATAGAAAACTGTTTACTATAATCTTTTTGCTGAAGTAGAGCTCAACTTTAGATTATTAATTGCATTTCGTATTCGTGTTAGCCCGACAAGACTGTTACTCATTTTAACATATTCCCTTTCATCTTTATTATTACAAGCTAGCAACGCGTTTATGCTGTAAATGTCCATGGGCGGCGTCGATCACTTAACATCAGATGTCCGTCAGTGCTCGTTCACCAAAAAATTATGTTAGTAAAAACTATTTAAGAAATCGAATACGTTTTCACGCCTGAATCATTTCACTAATTTTAATCAATTTTGGTGTACATATAGATTGGACTTTGGAGAAAGTTAGGGCTACTTTAATTCGCTAAAATATAAGACGAAGTAAAACAAGACATAAGAAAACCTTTACGCAGACGAAGCCGCGGAACCAATTAGTTGTTTAAATCATATAATATGTTAATTTTATTTTACATATTTTATTCAAAAGTGTCGAGTTTTGGATTCGTTTACAACAGAGTAAACTTTCGAAGTCAAACGGACTTTAAGTAAACATTAAAACTTCTCCTAAAACTACATTTTCAAAGTTTTGGGACAAGAAGGGTGCTAGTGTTTGGAAAGGTTAAAAGATAAAAAATTAAGTTAATATAAACAAATCGATCGTTTTCTTAGTGACTAGCTGCTCTCAGTTTCACTCGTTTTTGACGTAATACCTGACTCAATCAACGGACTATTTAAAACAAAAATATATTTTTTAATAGGATTAGTATTTGCGGAGATTCCCCCTACATACAAACTCGCTAATAATTTTAGCTCTTTACAATATTAATATAGATTAAATAAAATTTCGTTATCAGTTGATAATTATGCGGGTATTAAAGATTTTAATCAGTAGGAGGTGGCTAACTTTCATGTGATTTGGGTTAGGAGAGATGTGATAACATCTATTTCCAAATTGTTTTTACTATAGTAAATGGTTTTTATATATATATTTTATACTAGCGGCCTTTTGTGGTTTCACTCGCACTTAACATAAGACATTCATACAAACGTCCCTCGTTTTAACCCCTTAGGGGTCGAATTTTTCAAATTCCCGTTCTAGTAAGCACTTACGTCCTAAAATAAACCACCGTGCTAAATTTGAAACATCTAGCACTTGTTGTGTCTGATTTTTCGTGATGAGAGAGTGAGTGATGTTTCGCTGTTATTTATATAGATATAGGTGACTATTGGACGTTAAAAATCTGTACCCATTTCCAACTTTACTCGTCAATTGAGTTGTTGACCCGAAGATGCTCTCGCCTGTCATATTCAGTCGCTGGCTGATTGCTAGGCAACGTCGGTCAAAGCTATTCTGAGCGCCAATATCGATGGGCTTTAAACGTAACTACGTTCATATATGAGCTGCCCCTCGCAGTTTCACTTGCGTTTATGGTTCGCTTCTGTAAGTCTTAGCGTGATGTAATATAGCTTATAACCTTCTTCGATAAATGGGCTATCTAACGCAAAAAGAATTTTTCAAATCGGATTAGTAATTTCAGAGATTACCCTCTACATACAGGCTCACAAATCTACAAACTTACAAAGAAATGTTACCTTTTTTATAGCTTTAGTTTAGATTGTCGCTTATACACATGTCAATATATCATAGAATTAAGTTAATTAAATTAAATGTCTTAACGAAGAAATTATCAAGAAATGTTTTTATATTTACAAGTAATTAATTAAAAAGAATCAAAAACCCGATCAACTAGTTGGTTATATCCTATGTATATAAAAATAATAAAGCTAATAAGCTACAAAATAATAAAACCACATAGTATTAAATTAAATAGTAACAGAAATACCAGTATTTTTTATATGTTTACACTTGGACTGAAATAAATTATTTTAATCTTTATATGTTTCAATTGATTCAAAGAAATGAAATCAAAGAAACTGGAAAAAATATTACGGAACAAGTTACAAAAAATATTAATACAATTTTCGAAGAGAAATTTTTTTCCTGGGAAATTAAACTTGGAGAAATGAAAGAAATAGCGGAAAATCAAGAAAAGAGAATCTATTATCTGGAAAAACAAGCAAGAGTGAGAAACTTGGTATTTTTCGGTATCGAAGAAAATGAAACATCATATGAGAGTTTTGAAAAAAATATAATTAAATGGTTAGAGCTTTATTTCTCTATTAAACTGACATATAGCGACATTCAGGAAGTAAAAAGATTGGGAAAGAAAGGAGGAAAACCACGCCCAACAGTAGTAACTTTCACAACCCTAGGAGTAAAAATTAAAATATTTAAACAAAAAAAAGCGCTAAAAGATACTCAGTATTACATGAAAGAGGACTACCCTAAATACGTTCTTGAAAAAAGGAAGGAACTACAGGAACAACTGAAATTAGAAAGAAAAAAAGGAAACAAAGCTATACTTAAGTACGATAAACTAATAGTATCAAAACATCACACTAAAAGAAAACTTCCATTATCACCAGACAACATCACTAAAACTAAACCAGACAAGCACACTCAAGCTAGTAAAAAAAACAAGACACAGCAGCCAGGCAATCTAATCGTCAGGTCAAACAGCATTTCAGAAGGAGTTACTAGGCCTAGCATGGTTAAGTTTTTGGCC
The DNA here is from genome assembly GCA_037950945.1 of Hypolimnas misippus. Taxonomy (NCBI): domain Eukaryota; kingdom Metazoa; phylum Arthropoda; class Insecta; order Lepidoptera; family Nymphalidae; genus Hypolimnas; species Hypolimnas misippus. The sequence continues at coordinate 13,908,703 of JBBEEQ010000029.1, forward strand.
AACAATAATTTAACCAAAGCTAACAACAACCAAGAAAGTATAAGTGATAACATATAGCAATTACACCCCTCCTACCACAAAGATACCATAACTGAACAAAAGAATAAACAAAAGCAATGTCAAAAACATCTTCCAATCCGGTTGGTCCCCGTGGAAGATTATGACCACAACCCTCCATTGATCACACCCACAGAGAAGATCCACCGTGCACATCAATTATTGATCGCAACATATAACGTACGGACTCTTTCAACATATGATCGCTTGCTTGAATTTGAAGAGGCTATAAGAAATGTAAAATATGACATAATAGGAATATCAGAAATGAGAAGACACGGAAACAAAATAGAAGAATATAATAGCTTTATAATGTGCTACATAGGACAGACTCCTGGCAAATATGGGGTGGGGTTTATAATAAATAAGTCCCTTAAAAATAACATAATAAGTTTTTACGGAATAACAGAGCGAGTCGCAACATTAAATATAAATATGCAAGGTCAGAACATATCCCTCATACAAGTTTACGCACCGACGGAATCAGCAAGTGAATATGATATTGAAGATTTCTATAATACGATTGAGAGAGCCCTGGACATAGCACACTCAACCACAATACTAATGGGAGACTTTAACGCTAAGATTGGCACTCCCAAAGCTGAAGAATATTTAGTTACAAAGCAGTATGGATACGGCGAAAGAAATGAAAGAGGACAGAGGCTCATAGACTTCGCTCTCCAAAATAAATTAACGATAATAAACACATGTTTTAAAAAGAAACAGAATCGCCGTTGGACCTGGCGATCCCCTAACGGTGAATACAAAAATGAGATTGATTTTATCTTGTCAAACAAACCGGAAATTTTTCAAAACATCGAGACGTTGAACCTGAGCTACAATTCGGACCATAGAATAGTTAGATCAACAATAACGTTACAAAAACGGAAAATATCCAGAGTAAAATTTACAAATAGCCAAATAAGTCAACTTAAGAGCGAAGACGAAATTAACAAGTATAATGAAAACCTTTTATTACAACTCTCTAAAAGTCCAGCCTCAGGAGAAAACACCTCGATACAATATTGCTACAATAGAATAGAAGAAGCCATCACTTCTAGCCTAAAAGTAGCTCGCCTAAACAGAGAAGAAAATAAACGACATAAAATACTGTCGGCAACTACAGTAAGGCTGTTAGAAAGAAGAAAGGAATTGCAGAGTACTAAAAACAAATCACAAAGCGAGAAAAATGAACTCTCTGCATTATACAAAGTAGTGAACAAATATATCAAAACGGACTACTCAAAATATAGACAAGACACAATAAAGGAACATCTTCAAAGCACTGGAAGTACAAAGAAAGCCTACAAGAGATTAAGAACGAATACATCTTGGATAGAGGGACTCAGAAAAAATGAAACAGAACTTTACACTAGAAACGATATTATTACCATCGCAACAGAATTTTACAGAAAACTATACAGCAAACAGGATAGCACAACCATAAATCTCGACAAAGTAACAGTTAGCACACAAAAAAGAAACATAAAACCGATAGATGAATCAGAAATAACAGAAGCAATAAATAAATTAAAGCTAGATAAAAGCCCTGGTACAGATAAAATTACCAACGAAGCACTGAAAAAAGCACACACAATTCTATCTGCACCATTAGCTGAACTTTTTAACATGATTCTACAGAAATCTCAAACACCGATCCAATGGTCAGAGTCTAATATTATACTAATATATAAAAAAGGAGACCCTAAGGACATCCGAAACTACCGTCCAATTAGCATGCTACCGTGTCTATACAAATTATTCTCCACAATTATTAATACAAGAATTAGTCACACATTATTAAAAAAGCAACCGGTAGAACAAGCTGGATTTAGAAAGGGTTTTTCAACCGTCGACCACATCCACACACTTGAAATTATCATGGAAAAGTATCAGGAAAACCAAAGAGAGCTTTATATAGCATTTATTGACTACCAAAAAGCTTTTGATACAGTAAGACATACAAGCATCTGGGAAAGCCTCACGGAACAAGGGGTCGAGGATATATATATATAAATAATAAAATCCATATACAACAACAATAAGGGTAGAATTAAACTAGAAACCTTAGGCCCGTGCTTCCCAATAGAAAGGGGAGTTAAACAAGGGGATCCTATGTCGCCAATACTATTCATAGCAGTTCTCGAAACGATTATAAGCAAACTAGACTGGAGCAAACTAGGATTATACATAAATGGCAATTACTTAAGTCATCTGAGATTCGCTGATGACCTCGTACTATTATCAGATTCATCCTCCCAGCTACAATATATGGTAGAAACCCTTCACTTACAGAGTGTAAAGGTGGGACTAGAAATGAATATCACGAAGACCAAGACAATGACAAACAGCTGGAAAAAACCAATAATAGTAAATAACAAACCATTAGAATATGTTGAAAAATATGTATATCTGGGAAAATGTATTACTTTTGAAAGGGAAAACAAAAACATAGAAATAGAAAGAAGAGTTCAATTGACATGGAACAAGTACTGGAGTCTTAAAGACATTTTTAAAAGTAATATGCCACTTACAATAAAAAGTAAGGTCATGAATATGTGCCTTCTCCCATGTTTGACATATGGTTGCCAAACATGGAAATTTACTGCAAAAACAAGGAAAATGATCAACGTTTGTCAGAGAGGACTCGAACGAAATATGTTAAGATTAAGAAAACTCGACAAAATACGACACACAAAAATAAGAAAAATGACTAAAGCAACAGACGCATTGAGGCATGCACAAAGACTAAAGTGGAAATGGGCTGGACATGTCGCTCGGCTTATTGATTCCAGATGGACAAAAGTAACAACATTTTGGAAAGGACCAGCAGGCAAAAGAAAAAGAGGAAGGCCTGTCACAAGATGGGAAGATGATATTAAAACTATAGCTGGTCCAAATTGGAGACAAGTAGCTCAAGACAGAACAAAATGGGCATCACTGGAGGAGGCCTATACCCATTCTGGGGTTCCGGTAGACTAAGCATATAATAAAAAAAAAAAGCATATAATAAAAATCTTTATTATAAAATATTTATTAAAAGTAGAAAAACATAATTAAAAATTGTATTTTAGTTAATATACTCTGTATTATAAAAAAAAAAAAAAAAGGAAAAAAAGATAGTTGTTACAAAATACTTCGATATAAAATTTGTATATATGTATGTAACGTATTATAAGATAAATATATTATTATTAAACTATTTTTTTAGGTAATATAAAAATACATAAAACTTAGATATAGCATACTTTATACTTTATAATTATGTAAGTTAGTATTAGGAACTTAGATTAAACTAGAAATATAGAAATAACAAACTAATACATTAACAGATATAAGAAAATGTAAAAATAATCTACAGGAAATAAAAGGCTTTTTTATTTTTTATTTTATTTTATTTTTATTTTATTTATTATGTTTCAATTAATATCTTTAGCTGACGTAGACAGCTTTTCCCTCATGCCAATCAACCTTCACGTTCAGTAAACAGTGCGTTTAAAAACGATTGGAAATTTAAAAAATATATGTATTTGTCTGTATTAAACTAACATTTTTGAATATATAACGTTTAAAACGTATTTATCAAAATAAAAATGTTCCGTGTATTGACTTCTGAGTTTATAAGTTCTAATCTTAACTTAATGAATAAAAAAAATATTATCGACGACTAATTCAAAATACATTTAAAATTCATTTTCTTTCGTACTATTAGGCCCTTTATTTTATTACTACCTTTAATATTAAACGATATTTACTAAAAGATGAAACGATAAAAGTTGAAACAAAAAATAACACAGTTAATTCAAATAATGTCCAGCCCCTTGAATGTTTAAATTGCCATTAAGGACTAAGACGTGCTAAGCTCGACTTGTTTATTCATATAAAACGGCCATTAAAATATTCCTTAGTGCGAAAACATAAAAGTTTTTTTTTTACATAAATCTCTGTAAATAGCTCCCGACCTTTTTACCGGTCGTTCGCATATAAAGAAACAATTTTCTCCTACGGTATCGTGAGTATACTGAATATTTTCCTATAAAAACTTTACCGCTGACCGCGTCCGGAGCATTTTTAAGGAATTTCTGCGGAGTAAACGCTTTTATAATAATATTCAGGACAATCGCATCGGATAAACAGGAGATGCGAGAGAAATGGATAAAATGCATAAGGACGATTTTGTGTTTTATATTTTCAACGAGCTCTATGGATCTATGGCTTTGTCTGCATTAGGGATGTCAGATACAAATACATCATTTCCGGGACAATTCTATTACTTCTTTAATATACTACTGTAAAATATAAAGACCCTAAAAATACTATTATTTATTACTTTTCGTAAAGCCATATGCATTTCATTGAAAAATGATAAAAAAACTATTCAAAAAAATCCGGGACAGTGTATTTTAATTCTTTAACACGGGACAAGACGCGAAATTCCGGGACATTGGGATCTGGCAACCCTAGTCTGTATACACTTGTAAGTTAGTAATAATTTTCAGTATAATTACCCAGAGTATGAACTATAAATAGATAATATAGATATTATATTTTCTACATGTATCTATACAGGTAAAGTATGTATATAATTAATAACAAATATATTGGATTATTGAGAAGGATGGTCTACAGGCTCATTCTCAAAATAGTTCAATTAATGATTGATATAAAAAGTCGTGAAATTGAATTGTGTTTGTGTAAGTTATTTCTTAAATTTTTGCGATAACTACACGTTGAAATTAATTTATATCGTGTATACTAATTATTTCGTATTTGTCTAACCGTGACAATAAACACTGTAATCTTACGGGTAGTTCCTTTCATCACAACCGTTAACGATGGGCAGTATACCCGTGACCATGATCACTGTAAAGTGGTGAGTAATGTCCTCGTGACCACGATCATTTTAAATGTTCAAAACATCGGGATAACGATAACAGTTTTATTTAAAACTGACGTATTTAAAACTATTTTAGGAGCAATTTTCTTTAATAAATTTTTCGGACTAGTTTTATCGTGACCAAGGACAGAACAGACGTTAGAATGAAGGTGAAACATATGTCTTATGCCTTTTTAAAACAAAGAACATCTATCATGTACACTCAATTTGATATATTTTCATAGCAAAAAAAAAAATCATGAAAACGCTCTATCTAAAATGATCTAAATCAATTCAGCTCTTACAAGTAACATAAATAATGCAACAGACGGATCACTTAAGATAAAAGAGAAGAGAATCAAAGGTCAGGAGTGGTATTTCGAATAAAGTATACGCCATTCCAAGACCAACTACAAGTTCTATTATTTTCGTATAAATTGATGATCGCTTTTACGACCGTCTCGAATGAAATATTGTCGCAGTAACAATACAATATAAACTGCTGAGTTAATGCCCACTGCTGAAATAATATCCTGCAGGAGTGCGTCTCCATTGCGATGAACCGTAAAATTAATTGGTGCGTCCATGAATGAATTCAGTTGAATATCGATAGTTCAAAGGATATCGATTCAAATTTTCATCGATATTTTCTAGTTGGGTGCTGGAATAACACTTTTATGTAAATACGAGGTGGTATATTTTAGAACGTTACCAAGTTTAAAACTTTGTAGTAACGTTATGTTAGTAGACTTAATTTACATTTGTAAGTTTTACTTTCGTAATTGATATAAAACAACTCTGTAACAGAAACGTTGTAAGTACTAGAGCTCTGAATGTCAAAAATAAGGCACTGATAGTTAATTCTTTCAGGTGTAAAGCAATGAGATATAGCTCACGTAAATCTTTACAAAAATCTGAGACTAAATGGATCCTGATAAGCAATAAAGTGTTAACCCACAAAAAGACAAATTCGGAGATATTTGTGTATTTTGATACTGCATCACCTATTTAACATTATTAAAAAGAAATTGAAGTCATATAAACTAAATAAGTTCGGAAAAAAGTTTCTTGATTAATTGGTTCGAATTTCAAGTGCGTCACATATTTTGCAATTTATACAATAATCTCAAACATTTGAAGAAGTATTTATTAGATAATATATTAAATATGTCACTCTGATTTTAATTCATTATACCCAGGCCCACGCCGTCCATACGTGCAAAGTCGTGTGACGCACGACGGCGCCGAGTCAAAAAGGCGCCGGGCCTATACTTAAAATTTTTAAATTTTTAATATTTACATTGGATTTCGTATTAAAAACTTTGCGGAAAAGACTTGTTGATTGGATTAAACCATTTTTTATTAATATCGCTATTACAAAAAAGGCGCATGTAAGACAGTTGCACGACGGCGCCGATTAGGCTTGGCGCGGGCCTGATTATACCTTTTATCAAAAAATAAAAGATAAAATTGCTATATACTTCTTCAAACAAATTTGTTAACAATAGGTTTGACATCTTTAGACGCCATTTTCTCAAAATGAACTCCGTGTGGCTTGACACAGTATTGATATCAGCGTCCAAATGTGATAAGTGTAATTATCGCCGTATATTATATTATATACACACACACTTTTCTGAATTCAACATTTTGAATATTTTTTTGTGTAAAACTATTACAAAAACCGCAATTTCATTTTATCCCGTTTATTTTGTCATGCTTCTGGTAGTCGGAAAACGTGACGGATGTTTTGTAAATAGATATTGAATAGACCTAAAACTATCCGTGATTCTTTTTCAAAAGTTTTTTTAATAAAACAAAATTGAACCGTTTACCTATTATTTTGAAGAAGTATTTAAAAAAGATAATTTAAATAAATTAAGGTAATTTTACGAGACCGTCTTTCGTTGCGTTATTATACGCTGTATTTTATTCAAGAATATAGGAACATTTTCCTGAAGATACTCCAAATTGGGAACCGGAACACCTTGAAGAAATTTAAATTTTTAAAACATCTTCAAAGTTTTTGGAGAGCACGATGTTTCAAATATGCTGTTAAAGTTTACCTAGAAAATACCTGTAAAAGGAATCTTAGATGAGGGATCTCCTGAGGTCCAGGTTCTACGCGAATACAAATGAAGCGTGCACCTTCGAGGATCAAGACTTGCAACAAATATAAATACTGACGTTCTATCTGAAAGTAGATCTTAATTACAAACAGTCTAAGGTCCAATTTCGTTTGGTGTACATTTTTTTGATATTGCCGAGTATAAGCGCAGTCACGCCTCCAAGATTTCTCCGATAACGCAAAGACTACAGCTCTCTTTATTAAAGCAGTAAGGAGTTTATTACTGAGCTTGAAATATCGTTTAATATAGACATGGTAAGAAATATGAAAATTGCACCGTCGACTAATAACATTTTAAATAAGCGAACTGACCATTTTATACAAATATCTTTTGAAAGTATATAAGACTAGCAGTTGCTCGCGGCTACGCCCGCGTATATTTTGGGTTTCAGCTAAATAAATCTACCAGCGAAATTATGTTACCGTTATTACCTTTTCAGCATTTATTACCCCCTAGTGTCATTTTAAGGGATGATTTTGAAAGTCTGGGGTACATATATTTAATTATTCTCCTTAAGTAATGTTTGTGCTGAATTTAAGGATAATCGGCCAAAAAAATATGTTTTCTCCATATAAACTTTATTACCCCCTTGCACCCCAGTGTGGAGTAATAGTACCCAGTTTTCTTTTTTATATTTCATTACTATCACCCAGACGTATGTGTATTAATTTTTAAGTGAATACGACCACGGAATAAGATTTTGCATACTGAGGTTTTCACCGCTTTTCAGCCTCTTAAGGGTGAATAATCAAAAAAACCCTTTCTTAGTGGATGCCTGCAACCTAAAAGCCACATACAGCCAAAATTTCAAGTTTGTAGCCCCAGCGGTTTAGGCTCTGCGTTGATGAGTCAGTCACCCCAAGTGATTTTATATATATATAGATAAAGGAAATATTCAGAAACGTTTTGTTGTAACTTCAATTATGTTTAAATTACATAATCATAAAAGGGGGAACCCAATTAGTTAGCTGATCCTGGGCATAGATTTAACTCAGGTCCATTTCTTATACTTCAATTTAGTTGTTATATCCATAACATTAGAATAATATAATGTATAAAATTACTAGCTGGTGCCCACGATTTCGTCTTCACAGGATTAGTACTTCGCGTAACTTATCTTACTCTCCAGTCTTCTATCTTTATAACAAAATTCGTTATTATTTACTTGACACTTATTCATACAGTATTTGTATAAATTATAGTCTTTGTGTTATTCTTATGTATAAGCTATATTGTCTAGTTTCATTAAAATTCGTTCGGTAGTTTTTGAGTGAAAGAGTGACAACTTGACAGGTTTGCAACTCCATAAGCCCAGGTGCTTTCGTTAAAAAATTTTAAATTGATTTCCTAAAAAGGAAGAGGTACTCAATTCGTCGGGGACTTTTTTTTGTATGTGTTTACCGATTACTCGAAATCATCTTGAACAATTTTGTAAATTATTCTTTTGTGTAAAAAGGTTTCCCGTTAGTCTCATAAAATTTTCGCCCAAATCAGATCAATAGTTTGGTTTTCAAATAAAAATTTCAATTGAATAAGTATCCAAGTAGAACTTCGTTTTGCTTTCGTACATTTTATTTTTTAATTAATTTTTAAAATCGGTCAATCTTTTTAAATGTTTTAGATATTTTCTATCGAAACGTAAATTCATGCTTTATAAGTATTCATACTTTTTTCAATAAAAATATTGCAAGTGGATAAAAATGTAAATCTGACAGTCCACATTGGCATACTGTGGCTATACTATACTATTAAAATAAATATTCTGAATGTTATGCCACGAGCCATCTTAATGTGTCACAAACATTCTCTGCGATGAAAAACGATGGTGTGTAGCATTACAATATGTCTTTATCATGAAATATAACATGAAACATAAACCCTTTTCTTTTGCACTGGCCTTCTTTGACATATCGTCTTAAGCTCCAACACAACGTAACTCAAAATTAGTAATTTAAAGAGAGTGGAAAAACTGCTTTATTTGGTGTTAACACTACCATTATCAAGCAAAATATTATTTTGAAATAGTATATTATTTACTTCGGGACTTAACTAATTATCTATTTATTAATGATTTATAATGTTAATATAACATTATAAATATTATCTCACTTTCCTGGAAAGTTGCTAATTTTGGACTTACATTGTCTTAAAATTTAAATAATTTTTATATAGTATTCTATTTAGTTTTTTAGTTATTACTAATGTTGTAATTGTATTTATTGTTGTATATTTGTGTCTGCAGTGTTTTGTCCTAAATAAAAGCTTTCTTTCTTTCTTTCTTTCTATTTTTTATAAAAAGGTTAGATCATAAAAACATAAGCGCTGCCTACTTCATAATAAAAAATGTAAAAATTATTTATGTGCAGTTTTTTATTTGTTTTCTTCATATCAAATGTCGACCGAAGTACGTAGTTGTTTTTACGAATCAATATCAAAGCAGGCTCAACTAGATTTTATTAGGATTTTAGAATTAAAATTATTTGATCGTATCGCGAATATATCTTCTGATAAGTCTTGTACGTTGTTGAACAAAGAATCCACGCAAAGTTGTAAAACAAAGTTTGAAAGAGCCGGAAACCTAACTCCCTCCCTCATTCCTTCCCTTACTTTCCTTTGATCCCTTAGTCAGTTTTAAGCTGGTACCACTTTTGTGATTCCTCTGGTGTTGAAAATGTCAATGGGTAGCGGTGATCACCTAAAATCGGGATACCAACTTGCGCTTTTGCTAGCTTTTTAACAAAAAAAAATCTTGCTTAGTACACTTATTAATTTACTAGCTGTGCCTACGATTTCGTTCGCGTGGAGTATAGAATGGCATTTTTCATACAAAGCAAGGCTGTATTCTGTAGTGCCTCTCAAGGGAGGCATTTCACTCGCATTAATTAATAGAATTTTGTTTAAAAAAAGATTTTTTCTTTAGTTTGCCATATAATATTACTTCCTAGAAGTTGATCCTTATATGCGACACAATTAGATGGTGCAAGAATACAGATAAATTACTTCTTATAACATAAGCTATCTACTAGTAAAATCCCGTCAAAATTGGTCTAGCCATTTCAGAGATTAGCCGAAACAAACAGACAGACAGACAAAACGTTTAAAATTGTGTTTTTGTAATTGGTTCGTGTATAATTTCATATACATTTAGTTAAAACCTGTTAATTTGAAATTACAAACAGACACTTCAATTATATTCATCTGAATAGATTTATAGCAATTAAGTGGTAGACGAGCATTATCTTATAAAAAGCCTCAAATCCAACACAGATATTTTCCATTTACCATAAGAAATAAAATATTAAAAAATACGAAACGTTTTTGGAAATACGCCTGCTTTTATAGAGCGAGGAAGGAAAATGAATTAAAAGGAAGAACCTTAGAAAATGCTACGCTTAGAAAAATGCATAATATTTTATATGAAATTACATTTTTAAAAGAGGGTAATGTGGGTATGGTTTTATATAGGCGTTGTTTACATAGCAAGCCGTCCTTCGAGTAGACAGCGCAAGTAACGTCGACGTCTACACTCGACGTTCTATGTATGTTGCAGATTAATTTAGCTATAGAGATTTTTATTTAGTTGTAGCGTTGAATAACTTGTATTAAAACGAAATGGTACTAGATTATATAAACGCTGATAAGCAATACTATGCCAAGCCACACGGACTTTATTTTAAGAAAATGTTGTCTAAAGATATCATACTTGTACTCAACAAATTTCTTTGAATACGTAATATATCCAACTTCTCTTTTTTAAGTTGATTATTGTTATAATTAATTAGAAGCAGATGGTATATTCAAAATCAATTCAAAATATACTTTATTCAAATAGGCTTTTTACAGCACTTTTGAATCGTCAAGTTACAGGTCCATTGGTTATACATAATATTTTTAAGCTACCACCGGTCCGGAATGTAGTCTCTACCTTTATTGCAAAATATTGGTCACATTTCAATATTCAAAACATTAAATGAACACACTTTTTCGTACATATTTAGTTCAGATGACATGATTTTTTAATAATGTTAAACATATGACGCATTATACAAATACATTACTATCTCCGGCTTCGACTTTTTGAGGGTTGACACATTATTACTTATCAGCATATGATAACGCCTCTCTATGAGCGCAGGAGTAAAGGATAGACGCTCGACCGTTCCTGTCCGTGTCTAAGATCGTACTGTCGCAGGAGGGGCGTTCGCGGGGGTAACAATCGTGCGCCTTGTAATCGCGTGGGAGGAATACAGCGTATGCGCTGCGGCCGTGAGGGTTTCGTACCCGCTACAAAGTTTGTGATTGGTTAAAATTTTTTCGTCGAATTGTAGCGTTTGCACGTTATTCATATGTACAATACAAAGTGAGTCTATTAATTTGTGTATAATATACATATTGTTAATAGAAATGAGAAAATCTATAAATGTTTTTTTCGCTATTTTATACAATTTCATACATTTTGAAGCCAGATAGTTAAACTTTACATTACATTATTGAGATATCTGTTATATTACAAAGTAAAATTCAAAACAACTGTGTAACCATAACATAATTAAAAAAAAAAAATTATTAATAAAAAGAAAAAAGTGAAAATCATTAATTGAATCCTTACTAGTATTATAAATACGATATTATTATTACGTTTTAACACTTCAATTACTGAACTGATCTTCTTTTGCATTCAGATAGTCAAAAGTAAAAAAAAAACTTAAAAACTTTTCATTGAGAAAAAGAACTACTCTCATAAATCTTAAATGACAACACCTGTCGCTAATTCATACTAATATTATAAATGCAAAAGTAACTCTGTCTGTCTGTTTTTTATCAACTTTACACCTCAACAAACCACTGTTTTGATGAATTTCGGTTCAGAGATAGATTGGCCCATGGAGAATAAGAAAGGTTACTTATTTTGCGAAAATAATAAATAAAAGTTTTTACAGAGAAGAATTTATGGAAAATTCTCGTCGTGTATTTATTTATTTTTTTATTATAATAAAAATTTAAAAATTGGCATACAAAATGTGAATAATGAAATTCGTCATTTTAAACATCCCTTAAGCGCTACAGAATGTTTCCGGAATAAATAAAAACTGAATTCATCGCAAAGAAAATTAATTTAAAGGACTTTTTGGGCTGAATATATATTTGAGTATCAAATATTTGAGTGTTATCTATGACAAGCATACTCTGCACATATCCGCGCTCTGCATTCGCGGAGTGGCCTCACTCTCGCTTCGTTACGCCGCGGCTCTCGGGCCGCGACAAGGGTTTTTGTCTGCAAAGGAAACGAGCAAATCTGCAGATTCTTGCGTTTTGTTTATTTTAAACCCGCTTTATCTCGTCACTGTAGACGCTAATTGTGCATCCGCGTAGTGAGGGTATTTACTTGGAAATTTAAGTTTTATTGTTTAGTTACTGAATATTCCAATAACGATTGGACCATATAATATATTTACCAACACTTTTTTTCAAATTTGACGAAATTTTAATGGAACCAATGGGATAGTATACCCTTTAAAAGAAATAAATTTATACATAACTTATTAATAGTTAGACTTTGCAATATACTAATCTGCTTGAATTCATTATAACTTTTATAAAAATAAAAAAAATATATGGATATATACTCCTTCAAACAAATTTATTAAGAATAGGTTTGAAATCATTAAACGCTATTTTCTTAAAATGAAGTCCGTGTGGCTTGACATAGTATCGTTTATCTTGGCGCCGATATTTATATGAGATTATTGTATATATCAAAATATGGAATATACTTCAATATTCGAAACATTGAATGAAGAAACTTTTTACGCCCTTATTTAGTTTAAATGACTAGAACATTTTTTGGATAATGCTAAATATGAAAAACTAATGTAAATATGTAAATAGTTAATATCTTCTTTTGGAGCTGAGCCAAGCGGTCAGACCATCCCTGGAATTGACACTTTTTTGGCCGTACCCAAAGGCCCTGTACGTGTTTGTTACATTAACATGTGTGCTTGTGACGTTTTCATATCAGTTACGAGGTCTTTTTCACATAACGACATGAGGAAGTTTTTGTTAACGAGTAGTAGGTTTTTTGAGTTTTCGGTATTATTTTCGTTTATGTGAATTATAGCTTACTGACAGCGTGTAAAAAGGATCGCTGGACCGAGGCAAAACCTCTCGCAGAAAATCGGTGTGATAGCTTATTAACGGAATGGGAGAGATTAATCTAACCTCCTCCACCATCCCTTTCCTTACCTCCTACTTACTCTCTTACATTTATTATTCCTATTTAAGCTGGCAACACATGTGTGGCTTCTTTGGTGCTGCAAATATCCATGGGCGGTTATGATCATTTGACATAAGGCGTTTCGCTGTTTTTAAATATAATACCTATACAAAAACCTTTCACGATGTCACTAACTTTTCGTATAATAAAGATATTTATTAAAATATCGCTTATTCTCTTTTGTTTGTTATAATCAGGAAAAGAAGAACATTTTGTGTCATTTTCTTAACTAGTACATCCGTGCGAAGACAAAAGCCGAAGGGAATAGTGGATAGGAGCGGGGGAGTGTCATATTATTAACATAGCTATCAAATTAATTTTAATACTCAACAACCAAGAATTGCGTTTAATTTTTTTTTTAATATCTGTTATCTACACTCACATTGAATCGCAGAACATTCTCGAAACTAATTATCGATTAACGTGACGTCATAGAACACAATTACAAACAACATAATTACGTTTTATACAAACGAAATACTTAATTGTAGTCTATAACTCATTGGGGTCGGCGTATTACAGTTTAACGAAGGTACCCTAAGGGCGGTACTTTCGCCACGAATAATAAATTTCACTTTGCAGTTGAAAATTAAATATATTAAATCAAGACATAGTACCACTATATTACTGTTTCAGTCTGGTCCACTAAATAAGAATTAATTGGTTACAGCGACGGTCCTTGTCTGTTCTGCTTGTTTACTTAATAACGTTGGAGTTTTAGTACTTTTACATTGTATTTTATATACGATTAAATACATCACGTGGTTTCACTGGCGCTTATAATTACCGCTTGGCTTCTATAGGTCGTGGCGTGATGTAATATAGCCTAAAATCTTCCGTAATAGGTTTGAGACATCGCAAAATGGATTTTTCAAATCTGATCAATACATTCAGAAATTACCCTTTACTTACAAAAATACAAAAAAATGTACATTCAAATCCTTATTTCACACACTTGGGGTGAATCTTGGAAAATCGTTTCTTAACAGATTTTCTAAAATTCACCCCCGTTACAATAACTATCTTTGGGTCAAATTTGGGTCAACTTTGGGAATAGAGGAGGGGGTTCGGTATGGCTACCTTTGGACACTGAGTTATATTCAGTACATAGTTCGTGGGTGGTTCGTGGTTCGTAGTAATCATATTATCGTATCACGATGCGACGTCGCGTCATGATTTACAATCAAGCATCGTAGATTTTCACGACACGACGTTGTAACGTGGTCACGTGTCTCCAAGTGCTTATATTTATTTAAGATTCGTTAAAAAACATAAACAAGAACCAATATCAAAGTACATTAAACAGTACGGTATCAACAGGTAAGTAATAACAAAGTTGCCAACATACGCTAATGCCGGTCCCGACAAGAAGGGTCTGATACGTCCCCACGCTGTCGTAGCGACTTAATGTCACTGCTCGGCTTTCGCGCGTTATCATCCCGTTACCGTGATGTGGACAATCTCTCTGGACGCTTTAAACATTCACTCGTCGCTCCATGAAACGGGCGATTAAGTTAATGATTTATTTTTAGAGTCTAGACGTGAATATGACATTAGATTCATAGTTCACGCCATTAGATGAGATTAAAAAGCATATTTAAGTGAATTATTGGATAATTCCGTTTATCCGATCTAAAGTATCCACAGTTTTTGTTTAAAAACAATTTGGTTTATTGTGATTATCGAAATGCTAATTAAGTATATAAATATATATTTAACATTTCACTGTACTCTGAGGTGGAAAATCAGAAGAGCAATCAGAATAAAATTCTGTTTATATTTCTGCCTGGGGTGGACAACAAAATCAATCAAATTATTTTGTTTTCCACCGCTTGCAATCATGTACTGTCATGTTCTGTCTCTCGACATCAACAGTCAGTCAATCTGTCCCATATAAATAAAAATCAAATGACGAATCCAGGTGCCGCGCATCGCTTCAGATCGCCTTTTTATATAAAGTAACAGCCTGTACCCACCACATATGTACAGTATGACCCACGGGTAGGCTAAGGCCTCCTTTCCTATTAAGGAGAAGGCTTAGACCTTTATCCACCACGCTGCTCCACTGCGGGTTGGCGGTTGAAATTTAAATACAAATTAAGTACTTGAAAAGTCAGCGGTGCTAGCCGACGATTAAACTCGTGATCATTGGTTGAGATCGACGTGTTCTAACCACTAAACCATCTTGGTTTTTTATACATAGCGGGCAAACGAGCAGGCATAATACCTGATGCTAAGTGACCATCTACGCCCATGGACATTTAAAGCACTAATGGAGCCACACAACCACAATGTTTAGGAAATGAGGAATTAAGGGAATAGGTGGTAAAAAAAGTAATGGAATTCCTTAACATCAGAAAATACACCTGCTTCTTTTCAAATGTTTTTTAATAAATATTTAAAAAAAAACTTCAAACGCCTATTTAATAGCCAAATAACTGAACTTTTACGAATTTGACGGTAACGCGTCACTCTGACATGTTGTTTCAGAAATACGCCCCAGGGTGACATCTTTAAGCTACGTGGCGTATTTTGTTTTAAAATAATAATATAACCTTTTTAGATGGAAAAGGTTTGCACTTCAGTGGAGTATAAAGTGACGCTGGAAAGTCGTATCGTTTCAGTGATTTTAGGGTTCAGGTAAATGATAACAATAAATGGAGTGTTTTTCAGATATAAATAAAGTCTTTATATATGTAGACCATGTGTTTTCGAAAAAACTTTGACTTTTGAAGGCTCGTATACGTATTAAAAATAGTTCAGGTTTTTCACTTTTAAACATCGATTCTGCTGACGCTGGTATAATATCGAACACATATACTATGCTATATTTGTTTTATCAGAAACTGTTGAATAGGACTTTACATATCTTTAAATTAAGGAATCACGTATTCTCCAAAACGCTCTTAAAATTTATCTTTATTATGACGAGAAACATAACTTGCTCCTTATCTAATGAGGAAAATATATGTATATCCCATATTAAGATGACCTTGGAGTTATAAATGGTGTAACCAATCCACATTGGTTTACAATGTGGATTGGTTACACCATTTATAACTCCAGAAGGCCTGGACTGTGACTATGACCTTCGACTTGTTGGATTTGTCTCTGCTCCGAACAACACAATAATTATTTATAAAGTCGGTAAAATTCACAAAAAAAAAACATGGAGAAAAGCGGTGATCACATAATATCAGGTGTCAGGTTTGCTGGTGCATCAGCATTTTTTGTATAAAAAAAATCTCTGGCCTGTACGACACTCGCAATAGCTATTGTAAGTTTATTATACAAAAACTATAGTACAATAAACTTTCATAACCTTCTCGCAAGTGCAAACAATACGATGACTAAGTTTCATCACCAGCAGATACACGGTATAGCGCGATAATAATATATAAACGCATCATACTCAACGACCCCCCATTAAGATCGCGTGACCTTGCGTCGGGGGTCCGGAAACACACACAATACTAATACAAACACCCAGACCACGACAAACATCCGTATGGCCAATACAGACGCTTGCCGTGAGCGGGGATCGAACAGCGCCAGTTAGCGCTCTAGTCAGTTGCTGTGACCACTGCGCTCACGTATCTGTCGTATTTTGTTTTGTTTGATACGAAGCACACATTTTTTTTATTAGATTATAAATATTTTAGTTTTTTTTTTGTATGAAAAATTATTCACGTCTTTAGTTTATTTATACAATGGGAATAAATTACATAAGCGTTGTTTGTGTGATTTACTTAAGGGAACTATGTAGTTTAAAATGTGTATAAAACCTCTTTGTCAATTATTAAAAAATAATATGTAATATGTCAGTCTGAAAATTGATTACACGGATTCCACAGGTTTTGTTGGTATTTTTATTAATAGTGCGTACAGTTTGGTCCTTCGAACTATCGGATTGTTTTGATTGAATCAGTGGCTTAGTGGAACTGCTTATGTGTGGTGTTTGGGACTTGGTAACCGTGAGTAATAGACAGTAAGAACTTAGAAAAATAGTGTCAATATGGAGGATGTTAAACAACTAATAGCCATTCAAGAAGATAGAAATTTTAAAATTAATAAAGCCTTTTCGAATTTTCGTAAAACTCCAAAAACAAGAATTACATTAGATTATTTAAATACTCGTTTAGAATCTATAGAAAGTATTAGAAAATCGTTTATTAATACTCATGAACAAATAATTTCATCCATCAATAAAAAAGACATGTCAACTTTTGAATATTTTAAAGATGACATTTATGATCAAGCGGAGGAATTATATTTTGCATACAAAAGCGAATTAAAAAGTAAAATATTCGAATTGACACCACAAGAGCGGCTACAATCTACATTGTCAAATACTAAAGATAAAAATTTTACATCAAATAATACTGAAATAAGATTACCCACTATTAATTTACCATCATTTTCGGGAAAATATACGGAATGGCCATCGTTTTGTGATTTATTTACGTCAATCGTTCATGATAACAAGGGTTTAGATAATGTACAAAAATTACATTATTTAAAGTCTAGCCTTACTGGCGAGGCTGAACAATTGTTGCGTACTATTACAATTACTGGTGATAATTACATTCAAGCATGGACAACTCTTCAAAAACGATATAGTAACAAAAGATACATTTCAAATTCTATTTTCAAACGACTTTTTGGTTTAAAAGCTATTGTAACCGAGTCAGCCTATCATATTAAACAACTTTTAGACACAACCGTTGAATGTTTAAATTTACTAAACAACATAGGGTTACAAACTAAAGAATGGGATGCCATCATAGTTTATATGACTGTATCTAAGCTAGACACTGAAAGTCATAAAATGTGGGAACAGCACGTCACATTAGACACCGAGAGTCTAGCTTCTTTCGAGATGTTGAAGCAGTTTATGGAATCCAGATTTAGATCACTGGAAATGATAGAGCCTCCCAAATCAATCAGACCAAAAACGTTCCATACAACTAATAGCTCAATTAAATGTTCGTTTTGTGAAGAAGACCACTACTTATACAGCTGCAAACAGTTCGCAAAGAAGAGTTCTAAAGACAGATACGAATTTGTTAAAAATAACAACCTCTGTTTTAATTGCTTAGTACCTAATCACTCAGTAACCAAATGCACAAAACGTACCTTTTGTAGAATCTGCAACAAGAAACATCATTCACTCTTACATCCCGAAAAAGACAGTTCAATCCCTGAGGAATCTGTGACGCAAGAAGATCATAAAGACTCAACGAACATTTCAACACATTATGTACAACGACCTGGTCAAGTTTTATTGGCTACAGCACTCGTAGATATTATTGCTAAGAATGGACAGACACATATCTGCCGTGCACTCATTGACCAAGGTTCGCAGGCGTCTTTCGTGACCGAGAATCTCGTTCAAGCATGTGGTTTGAAGCGAGTAAGAATCAATGGCTTGATTTCTGGGCTAAGTGACGGTAAACAGCTTCGCACGAAGTATATGGTTGAGCTTGAAGTACAGTCAAGATACAAACCGCACTTAATTTTCCCAATCAAGGCATATGTGTTGAAAGCATTGACAACGTACTTACCTTCACAAGAGACAACAGTTTCCAACTGGCCAGAATTACAGAAAATTACACTAGCAGATCCAGGATACAACACACCTAACAAAATAGACCTGCTGCTAGGCGCTGAGGTTTTCAGCAAGATTATAGACACTGGCTTAAAGAAGAGTCCTTCTGGAATTATTGCACAATACACTCATCTTGGTTGGATCCTTTCCGGAGATACTTGTGATGGACAACCTGTGAAAAACAAACGATTTATTAGTATGCATGTATGTACCTGTGAAAATGAATTTATCAGAAAATTTTGGGAAATAGAAAATGAAACACTAATATCTAAAAGAAAATATACTAATGACGAAGAAAAATGTGAAAATATTTACAAGAAAACGGTGACAAGAAATAATAATGGAAGATACATAGTTAGTTTGCCATTCAACGAAGATGTTCAGAATCCTATTGAGAAATGCGGAAATACTAAACAAATGGCAACTACTAGATTTTTACAATTAGAACGAAAATTAAAAAAGAACGCTAAACTAAGAAACGACTATACAAATGTGATACATGAATATTTGGAATTAGGACATATGCGGTTAGTTGAAAAGGATAATGAAAATGGAATATATTTACCTCACCACGCAGTCATAAGAAGTGATAAGGACACCACTAAAGTCCGGGTGGTTTTTGATGCTTCTGCGAAAGGTTTAAATGGATTTTCACTAAATGATACTTTGATGATTGGACCAACCATACAAAATGACTTACTTACGTTGATTATGGAATGGAGGAAATTCAAAATAGCTATTGTTGGTGACATTGTCAAAATGTATAGACAGGTCTTAGTAAATGAAAATGACACAGAGTTTCAAAGAATAGTTTGGCGGGATAACCCAGATGAAGATTTAAAAGGTTATAAACTAATTACTGTAACATTTGGGACAGCTTCAGCTCCGTATTTAGCTATTCGAACATTATTTCAATTGGCAGATGATGAAGGTCACAAATATCCAATAGCTTCTGATATTCTCAAAAAATCATTTTACGTTGATGACTTGATGACTGGATGCTATGACGTACAAGAAGGAATCAATATCTATGAACAACTAACACAACTTTTACAATCTGGTGGTTTTGAATTACAAAAGTGGTCAAGCAATTCAGAGGAGTTTTTAGAACACATACGTTACAACAAAAATATCAGCAATACACAAACTGTTGAAATAAAATTAGATCGAAATATAAAGATATTAGGTTTAACTTGGGATCGAAATAATGATAAATTTAGATTTGTAGTCAACTTACCAGAAATATCAAAATCGATAACAAAACGTAACATATTGTCAGATGTAGCGAAACTTTTTGACCCATTTGGATGGATCTCACCTACAATTATTATTGCAAAGGTTCTGATACAGAAGTTGTGGCTATGTAATTCTGAATGGGACGAAGAAGTACCGCCTCACATAGTTAAAGAATGGGTTGAATTTAGAGAACAATTATTTGAATTGAAGAATGTACAAATAGATAGATGGTTACATACTTACCCAGACAATACGCTCGTTGAGCTCCACGGCTTTGCTGATGCTTCAATTTCAGCTTACGCAGCAGTTATTTATGTCAAAGTTATACATAATGATAATATACAGATTTCTCTCTTGGAAAGCAAGACGAAAGTTTCACCTTTAAAACAAATATCCATAGCAAGATTAGAACTTTGCGCAGCAGTGTTGTTAGCTAAACTGTTGTCTAAAGCTATTAATATTTTACAAGTTCCAATAGAGCAAGTATATGCCTACACTGACTCAATGATTGTCTTGGCATGGATACAATCACAGCCAATGAGATGGCAGACATTCGTTGGAAATAGAGTATCTGAAATACAAAATTTATTAAGGAATGATCGATGGTTTCACGTGGTTTCAGAAGACAACCCAGCTGATCTGGCGTCCAGAGGTATCTATCCATCAGAATTGATAAATAAAGTTATTTGGTGGAAAGGACCTTCATGGTTGATGAATAAATCGACTTCTATAAGAAAACAAATAATACCTGAAACAGAACTTGAGCAACGTAAATTAAAGATTAAAACACATTTATGTAACATTGAAGAACCTATATGGGAAAGATTTTCAACACTAAATAGAATGATACGTGTACTTACCTATTGCCGAAGACTGCTACAACTGAAAGAAAAGAAAGAATTAAGAAAAGAACAAACACAATATTTAAATAGTGAAGAATTAAAAGACACATTATATTCATGCATTAGAGTAACGCAAAATCAAGATTTTAATGAAGAAATTATAGATTTGAAGCAAAGGGATAAAATAAAAAAGAGAAGTAAATTAATTTTTCTATCACCTTACCTTGATGATACAGGAATCCTTTGTGTAGGGGGGAGACTTCAAAACGCAAAAGTTGCGATGGAAGTGAAACATCCAATAATATTATCACAAACTTCACACTTAACGTGGTTAATAGTTAAAGAAGCTCATGAAAGATTATTTCACGGTGGTTACGCATTAATGATTAATTACTTGAGAGGTCGTTACTGGATACTAGGTCTGAAACAATTGGTCAAAAAATTTGTACGGCAGTGTGTGATTTGTATCAGACATAAGGCAATGACTCCACAACCCTTGATGGGAATTTTACCTGAAGTACGTGTGAATCCAGGCAGACCATTTGAATGCAGCGGCGTGGACTATGCAGGACCAATATATATGCGAACAACTAAAGGTAGAGGGTACAAAGCATACAAGGGATATATTTGTCTTTTTATATGTATGAAAACACGAGCTATTCATATTGAGGCTGTAAGTGATTTGACTACTTCTGGATTCTTAGCTGCATTCAGACGATTCACATCTCGTAGAGGCCATTGTGCAGAGCTTTGGAGTGATAACGGTTTGAATTTTGTTGGAGCAGCTAAAGAACTTAAAACTTTGTTAGATCAAGGAAAGAGCAACTTTGTAAAGGAAATAAGTGAGTTACTATCAAATGATGGCACAAAGTGGCATTTCATACCACCTAGAGCGCCTAATTTCGGTGGTCTATGGGAGGCAGGTATTAAAATGGCTAAATCTCATTTAACAAAGATAATTGGAAATACAACGTTGACATATGAAGAAATGAGTACATTATTATCACAAATTGAGGCTTGTCTTAATTCTCGCCCTCTTTGTCAAATTAGCGAACATCCAGATGATTTAACACCTTTAACACCAGCACACTTTTTAGTAGGAGAGCCATTGATGTTGTTACCCGAAAGGAGATATGAAGGCCAATTAACTACACCCTTAGAACGATGGCGTCTAGTTCAGAGAATGACTCAGCATTTTTGGCAAAGATGGTCTAAAGAGTTTTTACATACACTGCAACAACGTTCAAAGTGGCATACTAAAGCAAAGACACCTAAAATGGGTGATTTAGTTATAGTTAAGGAAGATGATATGCCACCAGCGAAATGGTTGATGGGTAGAATAGTGGATGTACATATGGGACAGGATAATATAGTAAGAGTAGTGACTATTAAGACAAAGACGTCACTATTGAAGAGACAGTTATCAAAATTAATCCTATTGCCGTCGAATGATGAGAGTACATGAAGCCTATGGTGGGTGGAAGTTAAGAACAGAGTCCTTGGTGGGCGGCATGTTTGTGTGATTTACTTAAGGGAACTATGTAGTTTAAAATGTGTATAAAACCTCTTTGTCAATTATTAAAAAATAATATGTAATATGTCAGTCTGAAAATTGATTACACGGATTCCACAGGTTTTGTTGGTATTTTTATTAATAGTGCGTACAAGCGTTTAGTTATAATTGTATAACAATTGTATCTATCAGATAAATAATTGATCTCACCCACTTCTTAAAATTTTGTTGCGTGTATTTATAGCATTTATATGATTGCTTGGAAATTAAGTATTGATATAAGTTAAGGCAAGCCACTATTAAAAGAAAATTACAAGGTATTCATATCCATCGGGTAGCCATCGAGCATGCGTAAGCGATCCCGTGGCGCCCAACTAAGAGGTCATCTCAGGGTGTTAGTGGGTAGTCTGGTCCGTTTATTATTGTCAGCGGTCCCACATACCAGCCTGAATTCTTGGACGGGATGCATAAATGCATTTCTCAGCGTTAAATAAAAAAAAGTGTTGTACATACCTATTTAGAGAAGGAAGTAAAAACGTACCACCCATAAACTTACGTTACCCGCTTTAACGACTATCTCCGTAGCAACTTTCAAGTGATAAGTATATTCAAAATGATAGATAAGGTTGTAGTACCATAAAAAGGCCTTTGTCATGTAAATTACTCTTATCTCCTTATGAGAATAACAACGAAACGCGAACGAAGCCGCAGAGAAAGTTAGGGTAGAAGTTAATATCCTTTATACCACTACGTACTAAAAATGTAGTATAGGTGATTAAGATAAAATAAAGATCATTTATACTAATATTATATGGAGGTAAAATGTTTTTGTAAGTTTGTATGTAGAGAGTAATCTTTGAAACTACTGATCGGATTAAAAGAAATATTTTTGCTTTGGATAGCATGTTTATTTAGGAAGGTTATAGGCTAAATTAAATCACGCTACGACTAACAGAAGCGAAGCTATACAAACAAGTATAAACGCGAGTGAAACCACGAAGGCTAGCTAGTATATAATGTAAGTAGTGTGGGTAATTCAGATAGCATAAAGGAACCAAAACCAGGCTTTATTTACATATCATCGCTTATACAACAATACCATATTACTTATAATAATAATAAATAAATAAACGCATCACACTCAACGGCCCCCATTAAGATCTCATGATCTTGTGTCGGGGGTCCGGAAACACATACAACACTAACACAAACACCCAGACCATGACAAACATCCGTATGGTCAATATAGACGTTAGCCGCGAGCGGTGATCGAACCCGCGACTGTTAGCGATTCAGTCAGTTCCAGTGACCACTGTGCCAACGTGTCTAGCATATTTTACTATTATTTAGAAAAAAAAAACAAAAAATATTTTATTTCTCATAAAATATTTTAGGAAAATGTAATGAGCGTGTTATTCATTCTACGTGTTATATCACTTTTCTAAATTATATTTAATTAATAAAAATGTGTCTCTCCTGAAAACAAATAATATTGAGATATTTTTGTATAAGCGACGATCGATATAACCATATCAGTTGATATGCACATAAAATTAACTTTGTCCATCTGTCTATTACATTTTCACGAAATAGAATACGAACCAATTATAATGATATTTATTTTTAAAAAATGTAGTAAGGAAACAATTTTAAAAACAAGCTTTTATTTAAACACGCTAAAAGGAATAAAATAAACTTTACCATTAAAAGTTTTACTATCAACTTATAAATTGCACTATTTATATAACATAAAAACTCGACACGAGATTTACCTATATCGATAAACAAGAAATCAAATTACTTGATCTGACTGGTTTTCATTTTTAAAATTTTCAAACTAAGTAAATATACTTATATTGAATAGTAAAGTTTAAATTTAACAAACATAGTTACATATACACATACATTAATTTTTTTTATATAGCTTAAATCCCGAAAAAAGGATTGGTTAGGTGATTTAAAAGCGTATAATGGCAAAATTAGCAAAATATACTACAAATCAAAAATTGCGGGCAAAAGCTTAACATAAATATTGATAAAAGCTAAAGATAATAATAACTGGTCAAGTGCGAGTAGGACTCGCGCGCCGAGGGTTCCGTACAAACTTATAGAAATCTATATAAGACTAACCCATCTACGCCATTTGTGGTCTTCATCATCAGTTCCAACATAAGTTACTATCAAAAATACCTAAATCGGTATACGCTTGCCTATAAAATTTGAGGAGTTCCCTCAATTTCTCCAGGATCCCATCATCTGATCCTGACCTGAAGACAATGGGACCACCTTGGAAGTATAACTTTTCAAACAAAAAAAAATTTTGAAAATCGGTACCCAAATGGCGGCGTAATCGGCGAACAAACATAAAAAAATTAAATACAAGGTCGAATTGAAAACACTCCTTTTTAGAAGTCGCTTAAATATAATCAAATATTATGTAAATATGGATCACGTCCCAAAAACTATTTTGAAACTACTTAGGAGCACTTTAATTTAAAACACGATCATGGATGCAATCCATGGAAACACAAAATTTTATTTTAAGTACTAATACACCTTATACTTTCAAAAAAAAAGTTATAGCGCGATTCAGGATACACCTAGCGTCATCTCTTGACAATTTCAATGAACTAACTTGTTGACTTTGACATTAACAACATAATTATATTATATTTTATTCTCGTTTTATTTTTATTTATATTCTACTACACTCCACTACCCCTGCACTACGTTCGTAAAATATTTAGATTTAAATTATCAATCAAAATATCGAAATATATATTAGTGTTGCCAAGACGAAAATAATTATTCCTAAATGGAACAAAACTAATTGTTTATTTATAAATAACTAATTATATTACTAATAACCAGAAGACTTATATGTGTAGATAAATAAGTAAATTAAATAACTCGATCTGTTTGAATTTAATTTTAAAATTTCGTACTAAGTCAATACGAGTACTTAAATCAAATCGCGTGAAGCTCTTATATTGAATGTTAATTACGTAATGACGTTATAAATCGACGATAAAACTTTTAAATGAAAAGTTTATTTTATAATTTTTAGCGCGTTTAAATAATAATTAAAATAAATTTTTTTATTAATCGAGCAGAACTATATCACAGTTAATGTCATAATGTTGTAATAGATGGCATTAGCTGTACGCTGCATCGCGCTATCATTTTGTTAGCTGCGATATATAGATTGCATTGCGTTATTTATAAAGGTTTGCTGCTTTTTAATGTTTTCGTATTGATACAAATTTCTTCTCAGTGTTTGTAAAATTGTTTTTTTGACCATGGTCAACTTCTATGTTAATTTGTTACAAGTACATATAATTTTAATTCTAAGATTAATATATTTTCCGCTTGATCAATTTACAACTTGATACATTTACGCGTTCCTGAGAAAAAGGTTGAAAGACAGACGTACAGACTGACAGACACACGAACAGAAATTTACAGTTTTCGGATTTTTTCCTTTATGTATACTAAAGGACCTTGCTCCTGGCCAAATTTCATAATGCTTGGTCAATGGGAAGTACCCTATAGGTTTTGATTCCCTTGCGAAAACGTTAAAAACGCTATCATACTTAAAATATGTGATATAAATGACCGTATCTTTTGATTGCGTTAACTTAGAAGTTTGATTTTTTCACAGCTCTTAGTAATTACAACTTTGAGTACTTGACGTTGATAAAAATTTGTTACCTTCACGCGTTTCTGAGAAAAAGGTTGAAAGACAAACTTACAAACAGACAAACATACATACAAAAATTTACAGTTTTTAGATTTTTTCCTTTATTTGTACCATAAGATCTTACTTCTTGCCAAATTTCATCGTGCTAGGTCAATGGGAAGTACCCTATAGGTTTTGATTCCCTTGCGAAAACGCTAAAATGGTCAAAATATACGACATATTTTCCATTATCTTTTGATTGCGTTGACTTAGAACTTTAATATTTTCACGGCCGCATGTCATCGTAGACTTGAGTATATGATATTAATTTCAACATGATACGTCTATGCATTTCTGAGAAAAAAGGGTTGACATCCCGACAGACAGACAGACAGACAGACAGACAGACAGACAGACAGACAGACAGACAGACAGACAGACAGACAGACAGACAGACAGACAGACAGACAGACAGACAGACAGACGGACAACAAAGTGATCCTATAAGGGTTCCGTTTTTCCTTTTAAGGTACGGAACCCTAAAAACAAGAAATGCTCAAGAGAATTAAGAGATAAAAAATTTATAATTTAAGAAAAATGAGAAAAACAGACAAACTCAATCCCGCCTTCAATAGGAATCAACTACAGAATGTCCGAGCCGGCAGCGCGATCAAATTCACTGCCCCTAGGAGTGTGTTGGAAGTCATAAGTGAACGATATTGTTTTAAAATTATATTTTTAAAAAATGTGAGCCGTCGCGGAACGCCTGGCAAATGTGAAACATACAAATATAATTTACGATAGAATAGAATGAAAAAATAATATTAATATTTTCTTTTTAAGAAAAGATCACTGTGTTTTTAATAAACATATGTGTTATGTATATTCATTAAATACATTTTTTTTGATTGAGACAAATCAATTATTTTAGCTTGACTTCTGCAGTAGTTAGCTATTGCGTAATAAGAACATTTTAAAATCTCTCAAAGAAGGGTCTCGACGGTTCGCCAGTTTTGGTAATTTACATCCGCCATGTTGATTTGATGACGTCATATACTATGATAATCCGGGGAAGAATACGAATAATAATTACAGCTATTCAAAATCGGTCTACTCGTTTAAGCTATAGGAGGTTACAATGTCACGAACACACATAGATTTACATATTCACACACATACATAATTATATATGTACATACGAGTGGAAAATATTGACTTTCTTTTGAGTCAGTCAGCTAAAAAAAACAATAACTATTCATTGTTTACGCAACGACCGTTCTAATGTGGTACTTAAATGTATCTCTAACGTTGATGGTTGCGGGTTCAATTCCCGTTTGAGGCAGATATTTGTATTTGTATAAATAAATATTTGTTTTTATATCTGCGTGTTTGTCTCCCCACCGTGTCTCGGAGAGCATGTAAAGCTGTCGGTTTGGGTTGTTATCACAATCAACTGATATCGATCGTTAGTACGGAGATTATTCTAGTCTAAATGGTTACTGGCTTGCCCTCAGGGCTTGCGGAGTTAAATGGTAATAGCTCTGTGTAAAAACCAAAAACTTGTTAATATCTGGATTAGAATAATAAACAGGCCCTGGTATAATCGGGAATGCTAGATAAACGATAAATGGGTGTTTACTCACCCAGCGTAGTTTTCGTGCGTGTAAACGTAATACGATCGAACGCGCGTTTTACGCTCGATTCTCTTGACGTTGGCGTCAGGTGATAGGAATAGTAAATAAAAATACAATTTCAAAATAGGTTCAAGTTTTAACTCGCCGTAAATATGACGTGTGTGTAAAGGCCTTTATAATTTACTAGCGATTTCGATTCGACGTTGGTTTTTGTAAATCATTTCTTGTAGTTCGTTGAATAATGATATGTTTATTTGTTCGCCTATTTTGGGTTTTAATTAGTTCAACGTGTATACCAGTGCGATATAATCCTTCAATTCAATTTTTACCGACACTAAATATTTAATTGATTTTTAATTGAGGTCTTTCAAATGATCCTTCAAAAAACTATGTGTCACATTCCGTATAATCTCATTTCATTGTTTTACTTTAAGTTCCTACACACGTTTTTTTTAATCGACTTTCAAAAAAATAAGAGATTCTCAATTCGTCGCGAATTTATTTTATGTGTGTTCACCGATCACTCAAAAACGGTATACTGTCCTATAGAATTTTCATCAAAATTAGTTCAGTATTTTGCTTTTCAAGTTAACTTTTTGCAAAAAATGGGAATCCACTCATTTTTTTTTAATCTTCATTAAAATCTTCATTTGTGTTTTAATATAATAGATTCCTAATTAAAATAATTTTATAAAATTGCAGTATACTGTTATTCAATCAGTTCTTGGACCACGCGGAAGCACTCAATTGAAGTAAATAAGATTTTCTATACAAAAAGTCCCAGGGGATGCTTTCTCGAATTAATCTTTTAATGCTCACCCTACGCCATTCATTAGAGTGATGATCTGAGAAGTAATTAATCCGCTACTTTGTTTTAAGATCAGTTTGAGTGTGCAATCAAATTTTGGATAACGAATACTCAATTTAAATTTTATTTGCGTCTTATATTTAAAGTGTTTTAATATAGTTTTGATAATTGTTTAACTCAAGTATGAGACGGACATGAAGGGAGTGTATCATCGTAAAAGATACAGCTAGTAAGTACTGCTTGGCTCATATGAGTCATGAGTGGAAAGTTACGTGATGTAATGTAGCCTAACTCAATAAGCGGGCTATCCAACGCAAATAATTTTTTAAATCGGATTAGTAGTTTCAGGTATTACCCCTACATACAAATTTACATTGAAGTTTTACCTCTTCATAATATTAGTATAGATAACACTATACGAGTATATGTACGTTATTATTATTTTTGTAAAAGAAAAATGAAAGTCGTACCAATGTGTGTAAGAAATTTAGGCATAACGATTATATTTTTGGTAAAACCCTAGACATAAGAAGGGTATAAATCGACTTTTAAAAACTACTGATGCGCAGTCTGTCGTTATGCTGCTTGTAACGTTCGGTCCATGAAGCAAAAACACGAGTATTCATATAAAAATTGTGAGTGTAAACGGCAAAATTCTGTTGAACTGTTTATTGAGTGTTGATGTTAGTAGTGTATTTTTTTTTTGCAACGAACGTAATGTTAAACGTGAAATGCATGCGGATAAGCAATAATGTGTCAACCCACAAAAAGTCAAATTTGGAGATATTGATGTATTTTGATACTACGTCATCTATTTAACATTATTAAAAAAAGATTGAAGTCATCTAAACTGAATAAGTATGGAAAAAAGTTTCTTAACTCAATGTTTCGAATTTCAGGTGCGTTCCATATTTTGCAATTTATAAAATAATCTCAAATATTTAAAAACTTATTATTAGATAACATATTAACTGCTTAATTAATCTATCTGCTTTTGACTGAATATACATTTTATCAAAATAGAAAAGAAAAGATGAATATATACGTCTTCAAACAAATTGATTAAGAATAGCTTTGACATCTTCAAACGCCATTTTCTCAAAATGACGTCTGTGTGGGTTGACACAGTATTGCTTATCAGCGTCCAAATGTATTGTTGGGTATAATAATTGTGAATTATTTATGAGAAATGTTTAAAGTATTTAGAAACTTCATTTTGTGTTTAACTTATAACTGCTACACTTCTGAGATTTTGATATGTGTGATAAACAATCCTTGGCGTGGTCGGGTCGACTGGCACTTGATCGGTCTTTATTAACCGACTTCGAAAAAAGAGGAGGTTCTGTGTTAAATTGTATGTGTCCTTTTTCAGAAAGGGTAAATAAAGAGTTTACTTTCGAATTAGTTCTGAAGAGAGAATTTGAGGCAACTCTTCTTCTAAAAATCTTTATGAAAGTCTGAAAGCAAAATTTAAAAAAGTAACTTTCGTCAAATAGATCAATAGACAATTTGTCCTTATAGGGAGACCTTTGATCAGCAATGGTTACTAGTAGCTTTAGTTTCTCCTGCGATGTCTTTCTTGTGAACGGGTTTCAATTATTATTTTTTGTATTGAATAAGCAACCCTTGAATTTAGTCTCATTTAAAGCATAGAAAATTCTACCCGCTATTAAAGTCGATTTTTGTTTTTTCTTTTAACTATATAATATAACATTTTAGGCTGTTATTATGGAAGGCAAGTTTACCTATAAAAATAGTTTTTTTTTTTTTACCTGCAATTTCTCTTTTTCTAAATACTTATTTATTTAATTTGTATTTATCTGTTTTGCAACAACCGAACCAATTTTTGTGAGACTAATACAGTAAAATGTCCATCCAGATAAAAAATACTTCAACATTTCTTTTAATTAGTTCATTGTGTAACTAGTAAACAGCCTATATTTGTCAAATAAAGTTCACTATATAACTAGTTTATACCGAGCTCTTTCGTATTAAAAATATCGCACATGCTCAACAAATATTCGTTGCAATTCAAATTCTTCCATGAATTTATATTTCTTTCTTTGAAGCTTATTACGTAAATTTCGCTGAGGTAGAGCCTAGCTGTAGCCTGAAATAAAGGTGCTGGCTCGACTGGGACAGTACCTCACTCACAAAAGATTCGTGAATAGTAGCTAATACAACTGTGAGTGAGTGAACCGAAAGCTTAACTTCCTTTGCAACGCATTTATGGCTCCTCTGATGCTGCAAATATTCATGGGCGTTGGTGATCAGTTAACATCGGGTGTTTCGCCTGTTTCGCAGCTATTTTTATAAAAAGAAAAAAAATTAAAACTCGGCTGCACTGATTTACAGCGTCCATGAAACTCGCCTTTAACGTGAAACGTTTAAATAAGAAGCACATTTTGTTAGGCGAGGATTGCACTTGTAAGTTTTGCTCTCGTGACTGACGTAAGACTAAATCTGTTACTTGAAATAAGGCACAGACGTTATTCAAGAAGTTATTTTAAGTTTTAAAAGTATGTAATAAACATTTTATGTAAATCTTATGTCAGGTTAAACTTACAAGTGCAATTCTAGCCTTAGACTTGAGGGATGTAAGCCAGTTTAATAACAAACACAAGTGGCAGTAAAGTTCGAAATATTGCTATCTAAGCATCCCACCCTCCTATACTTAACAACTATGTTATCAATATGAAACGTTCTATTACTAACTACCTTTTCTAAATACAAATTAGTATCACATATGCATCAATAATTTGACAGAAAATGTACACAAAATTTTTTTCATCATATTTTAGATTAGCGCGATATAGAAAATTCTTTATTTATTTTATACACTAGGGATAGTGTGTACTAGTGTGTCAAATAAATGTGTTCCATATTTTTTCGTTCTTGTTGTTTGGTTTTTAAATTAAAATTAGCTGGAACAAATATGTAATTCAAGTAAACAAAATTGCCGATTTTGCTTTTAAAGTCGGTTTCTTCTTTGAGATGTCACGCCTTCGCTGTGCACATTTTTCTCGCGACAGAAAAAAAACTTATCCAAAGGTGCAATCTATCTCTATTATAAATTCGTTAAAATGTGTTTAGCAGTTTAAGCGTACAAACGTAATAGACGGGCAGTTATATCCGTTTTTTAACCGACTTCTAAAAAAAGGAGTGTTCTCAATTTGACGGAATATTTTTTTTTCTTTTTTTTTTAAATGAACTAAAAGGGATAAAATAAATGTTTTCTACAACATAATGAAGTCGGTGCTCCTTTACTGGCACCGACTTCAAAATGTTGTAGAAAACATTTATTATATACCTTTTTATAATATTAATATGGATTTCTATGAATACATTAATGATTTTCACTCACACACACAACGCCATATTTTCCGATGATTTTATTCTAAGATCCCCTCACACGTTACGCCTCTGTGTTAGCATCTTGTAAAAGCCAGAAGCGTGACGTGTATCGAGTTAGATTTGAAATTACTTACACGTGTGTGAGATAGATACGACACGATATGAATCGAAATATTTAAATATTGATTACATACATGTGTGTACGTATCCTTATTATATCTGTCATGTTACTATTAATATACAAATATGATTATTTCGCAGTTTTGACTAAAAACATAATTTATGTAAATAATAGTAATTTTATAAGTAACTGTAATAAGTAGCATACGTATATCGATACCTCCCACGTAAGTTATTGTAAGCCACAAAATTGCCGTTAGCGTTTTTTACTGAATACTACACGAATTTGCATTGCTTAATGCATTCAAAGTAAAAAAAATACCAAAAATCTTTTTTTTTTCAAGAAAAGTTGAACAAAATACGCCTTTTTTCAGGCGTATTTTGTTGTAACTTTCAAACTAAAATGGATTAAAAGTGCTCTACTGTAAAATTGTAATTTTGGGGTTACAACAACTTACGTGGGAGGTATCGATATGTCGGTCTTCGTGTTAGATCTTGAAGTGTATAGATAATTATATTTTTAAAAAATAGTAGTATATTTACTTGCTATGCTTATACTTATTAATTATCAGGCGTAAATTATACTTGTAAATGCTTTCAAACTTTCTTAAAGATTTATATATGTTAGTATCATTGCTTTACACCTAATAGAATTTACTGTCCGTGCCTTTTATTGACACTTACAACTCTCCTAAGTTTACCTAAGTGACTGTTATCAGAATATAAAGTTGTTTTATAATAATTACGAGTATAAAACTTACAAGTGTGGCTAAAATTACACTTAGAATGCTTTTTACTACAACAAATTAATAGTTTACCAAACGAAAATTAAATTATGGTATCATATTATCGTGTAATGTAAAACAAAAGTCGCATCTTGTAAATAAATTTTGTAAAATTGAACCGAGATTTCGGGTTGAAATATAAAAAGAACTTGTGAAATGCGGCGGTCGGGGTAACGAAGCGCAAATTGAAATTGACTTCTGAACACATAAGGAAGCCCTCTTTATTACTTGTAATCATGTATCAATACACCTTCGCCCTTATCATCTAAAACATAAGACTCAATCTCCTATCACATAAATGTTACAATGTTACTGTTAGTTTAGGATCTGTTGACGTCTGTAAGGCTTTGTTAGGAAAATGTTTCTTCGAGTTTCAAGGATTCTTTTGCGGTTACACAATCAATTATTTGTTATTGTAATTCGATGTTAAGATATTCGTTGTTATTGGCAATAAAATTGTTGATTGAGTTTATTGGATTTTTTTTACAAATAGGCGGTCCACCCGATGTAAAGTTATCACAGTCGCCCATGAACATTCACAGCACCAGATGGGCCGTAATTTCGCATGGGTGTACTTTTTATTTGGAATTTTTTTACTTTAAATATTTAACCGACGTCAAAAGGGGGGTTTTAATTCAAATTTAAATTGTAGTTTTGTTTTCATATGTTTGTTAATTCAGACCTCTGTCATTTCTTAACCGATATTAAAAAATCTTTATTTGAAATATACAAAAAAAATAATAGATATGTATACTTTAAAATTAGTTCAATAGAATTTTTATGAAAATCGGATCAGTAATTTAGTTTATAATCGAAACAACTAATATAAGTGTGTAGTCCACCTGAAGGAAATTCTCTATTTTGCCTTTAAAATCGGTTGATTTATTTTAAGTTTTAATTAATTAATAAATTTTGTAATTGTTTTTTCTCAAGCATTTCTCTTATCGTAACAATTACAAACCAACAAAAAAATACCCAAATACGAGTAGGCGCAACTGTTCTGAAGCGATGAGCCTACACACATTCAGCAATTTATTTTTATTTATTCACGACATAGATAATTAGCTCTCTCTTACCTCTTACTGACTTTTCTTTCCCACCACTGGGGTTTTATGTCCAAGTCATTCGTTATGATTGCTGTGCGTTTATGGAATAAGCTACCAGAAGAAGTTAGGAAAGCGTCTTCTCGGAACTCCTTCAAAATTGCAATGAAGAAATATCTTCAAAGTCAAGGTAACTGAAATGGTAATGGCTGATCTGGAATAATAGTTTATATTTGTTATGATATTTTTATTTTTGTTCCTTAATATATAATGCTTTATATTGTATTGTATTGTATTGTATGGTATTGTGTTGTATTATCGTATTCTACTGGATTATATGTTTTATTGTACACGTATGTACATCGATTTTTCTTGTACATCCTAAGGTTGACTGGTAGATAATACAGTAGCGTTAGGCCCGCCTTTTGTTAATATTTAATATTAGACAATAAAGCATTTAAATAAATAAATAATCCGGCGAACGTTATTTTTATTTTTTAATACTTATTATACGCCCACTGTGGATTAGAGGATACGTATATCTGAATTTTCTACGAAAAATGCAAGTTTTCTCACAATGTTTTCCTTCAGCGTTGAGAGCGAGATCAATTTTAAGCACAGCTCTTAAACGTACAATATTGCTAGTCCGTATTTTAACTGGCGATCTTCGGTTAAGATCTGCGTTTCTATACATTGGGCCATTTTGACTTCAATTAGGAATTACATTTGAATTTATACGTATTATTTACAAGCTACCTCTGCGGCTTTACCTTCGTGCTATGTTGTTGAAAATTAGTCTTTGCTTTATTCTTAAATATAAGCTATATTATTGAGAAGTTTCATCATGATCTGTTCAGTCGTTTTTGGGTGAAAGAGCTACAACGTTTATTCATCCAAACGTCCATTCATCCTCACAAATTTTCGCATACATAATAGTTGTAAGATTTAACTTTTTAGAAATGATCATGGGTTCCCAACGCGGCGGCTTTAATTATAAAAAAAAGTTTGACGGCGACAGCGATGACTGAGCGATAGTAGCGTCTTCGTCTACGTTCGGTGGTACGAGGTCCATCACGATATTGTATCAAAACTAAACTGGATGTAGGTAACCAAAAATACTAGGTAGGTTAAACCGACAGTTTCGACTTGGAGGTGTAGACTGATCGATTTCTCAAACGTAAGTGTGCATGACACAGTTCCCCACTAACCAACACATCTCTGTCCACGTGATTAACAACAATATCCGCGTTTACCCTTTACTACCATAGTCAGTTCAGCGACTTCTAATAAAAATTAATGTTATACCACGACAACCTTATTTCACATGGATTATCAAGTGCAACCACCTCCTCACCTCAATTACTCACTTGTTATCTAAATAAAAAGAAATACGTTTAATAATGTTTTTTTTTATGTTTCTAAGAAGGCGTGGTGTTTTAGTTTAAAGCTTGGTGTGGTGCGTTCTATAAACGGTTGGGAAGATATGTTCTAGAGTATAATGAATATTTATTTTTACTTTAAAGTTCCATGGAACCAAAGCCACATGTACACTGTACAGCAAATATTCAATAAACCTTGGTATAACTAAAATTCGATAGTCCATGTTTCAGTAAAATTCAACACTAAGCAGCTTATGCCTCAATAGTTTTTACTGAATATAAATTTTGAATGAGGGCTTACGATATTTTTAGAATAATATTTTTGAGTGGTTATTTTATTTTGTTATGTTTTTTATTGGTTTTCATAGATGTTGGTTTAATTGAAATGTGTGTTTTTTTAATATTTTAAACAAAATATTACAATATAATTGCATGTTATGGTTTATTGAACTTGTTTTAAAATCAATTGCTATATGTACGTATGCGTATCATTTTAGAACGGCTGACCTATTTGACTAATTCTTTTTTTGTTTTATTTCTAATTATACAAACGAGAATTGTTCGAAAAATACGGTAATAAAAACAATTGAGTGAAAATCTTCACAGAAAAATATAAGTCTTCATTAATAATCCCAATGAAAAATCATCTAAAAATAAATAATCAGCCAAGTGCGTGTCGGGCCATGCACAATGTAGGGTTCCGTAGTTGTCAGAATTGTCAAGATCGGTGAAGCAATCTTCGAGTACCTATTTTCGTAAAAAAGTTTACGACGAACTGGGAATTTCCTTTTTTAAGTCAGTTTATACAATATACGTACTTACTAAAATATTTTTAATGTAAAATGAATGTTTGAATGTGAATTATACTAACGATTTTGAACTTTATATGTTCGTCGATTATTTATTATTCTAACACTTGTAAAATATACTTAGCGCCGATAATTTTCCTTCCTGATTAGCGCCTATGAAATCTATGGAGATTTGGTTGAAAACTTCGTAAGGGCGATTCAGAATCACTCGCGACATGTTTTATTGAGACATTGTTTTATACCTTATTTTATATTTTATTTTAATTTAAACTTATTAAATATTTATTTATTTATTCATTTCAATTCATATATTAATTTAAAATTATTAATATTTACATAATGTGATGCTTTAAAAAGTGAAATATTTATTTTTACTTAGATCATCTATAACTCGATAACCATAAGAACCCACATAGCCGTGATAATTTTCCTTTTAATTTCATTATATGTACCACTATCGTGAATTTTTTCATATTTTTAGACGCAGCAGTTTCGTGGGTCGAGGGGGGGCACACTTGACTCTAAGAAAAATTAACAATTCAAAGCTTAATATTTCGGAAACAGTTCGTCGTTCGGAAAAATGGTTTTCCCACACCTATAACATTTTTAAAAGACCTATCTAACGATACCCCACAACATGGGATAAATGAGAAAAAAAATTTTTGGTCTCTGTTAACACATAGGGAAGACATCCTGAAAAAAAAATATTTTTAAGATTTTATTGTACGACTTTCTCGGCGTAATTCATATGTATACTCATACCAAATTACAGCTTTCTGGTATTAAGGGTTTCGGAGCAAAGCCGCGGACAGACAGACAGACAGACAGACGGACGGACATGGCGAAACTATAAGGGTTCCGTTTTTTACTACGGAACCCCAAAAATGACATGTAACTTGACTAGAACTTGATTCTAAAGTGCTTTAAAAGCCTATTTGAATAAAGTATATTTTGAGTTTGAGTTTGAGTTTCACGCTAAGTTGGGGCGGGAAGCTACTTATTAATATATATTGACGTGAAAATTATATCAATTAATATATAATTATACAAAATAAAATTTTAATTACTATAAGTTCAGAATTTCATTTGTAGGTTTTACTCTCGTTAACATATATACATACGCGATATAAAACAACTCTGTAACCTAGTAATACGAACGTATCAAGTAGTTACGAAAGCTGACATGAACGTCAAAAATAAGGCATTGACTGTAAATTCTTTCAGGTGTAAAGCAATGAGATAGAAGTTACGTAATTTATGAATGTCCGACATCAAACCTTAAACGTTTAATTCTCACCTTATACTAGCTTTTTCCCGCGGTTTTACTCGCGTTAATGTAGATTTTATCAATCAATTAAGTAGAGCAATTATGCGTGTGGTGGCGGCGTCGCAGCGCGATACATTTAACATGATACAATTAATCAATGACCATTGACTCAACGAATCTTTAACATCTTCTTGAACCCTAATTTTACATTCTTGAACCCTAGTTTTACATTTGCCACTCAATAAGTTTAAAGCCTACATTAAAAAATCTTTAATAAATAAAGCATATTATACCATACAAGAATATTTTGACGACAAAGAGGCGTGGATCTAATGTGCGTTGATGTTCTTATAGGTTTTCAAAAAAATGTTATAAAAATACATAATGTATGAATGATTTTTAAAAGAGTACCTATCGAGTTTCTTGCCGTTTCTTCTCGGTAGACTACATTCCGAACCGGTGGTAGCTTAAAAAAAATCTATAACCAATGGACCTGTAACTTGACGATTCAAAAGTGCTGTAAATAGCCTATTTGAATAAAGTATATTTTGAATTTGAATTTGAATAATATTCCTTGTCAA
This sequence comes from Hypolimnas misippus, assembly GCA_037950945.1. NCBI lineage: Eukaryota > Metazoa > Arthropoda > Insecta > Lepidoptera > Nymphalidae > Hypolimnas > Hypolimnas misippus. The sequence continues at coordinate 13,946,697 of JBBEEQ010000029.1, forward strand.
TTAATTATTAACGTAAGTTTTTTTTAAACGAACCCAATATCGGTAATTGATACAAAAGTGGAAGAAAAAATAATATAGTCGCCACCATAAGTGGCGATTCGTTTACTGCATTTTTCCATGCCCATGAAAGGCCTGGAGGAAATGAAGTTCCATCACGAACGTTTCCGTAATGGACGCCAACAATGACATTATTTAAACCACTTTGAAAACACTCACGTGCGACCTCAAATTAATGTTATTATTTTCCTCGAAATTAAACACCAATTTCGACGTTTAAATAAAACTGTCATATTTTAATATGAGACAAAGTTATTATTACGTTATTTGGTTGACATAAAATCATTTGCTAGTTTTTTGTATATTTCAACCGACTTCAAAAAGAAGGAGGTTATCAATTCGTAGTGAATATATTTTTAACTAGCTATTTATTGTGGTTTCACTCGCGTTTATGAGTACTGCTTCGCTCCTGAGTCGTAGCGTGATATAATATAGCCTATAGTCTTCCTCAATAAATAAACTATCTAACACAAAAATATTTTTTCAATTCGAACCAGTAGTTTAGTATAGAATATAGATGATGAATATAGATCCGGTCATTTCTTTAACGAATTTGAAAATTGTTTTTTTTTGTTTGAAGGGTTCTTTCAGTTTAATCCCATAGATATTTAATCAAAATCGGTTCAGTGGTTTAGTTTTTAAATCAAAATAACGAAAATTAGTATTAATTATTTTATACAATGTTTCATTTTAAAAAGTTTATAATTTGAATACCCGGTAATCACTACTAAAACTATTCAACCATTCAAAGGAAAATAAAATATTCTAAAGTATTTACTTTGCATCTCATATAAACATATATTTTAAAGTCATTTAGCAGATATAAATTCTGTAGCACACATCAAAAGCTTTGCCGTTTTGTCGCTACCATGAATGAGCACGCGACATCATTAAAACAGCTGTAAATGCTGTGAACCAAACCGCGACTAATTAATAGCGAAATTTATTTTTAAAACCCCGAACAAAAAAGAGTGGTGTGAAGTTTGACGTGTATATTTGTACAGGTATCAATGATGGTGACATCGTAACTCCCTAATGATTAAACCAATTTTGATGCGATTTTATCGTTTGTAGAGATGGTTTTTAGCTACAATTTATGAAGGTCTTTTGGTTTAGACGTTCAGAGCGAATATGGCCTAGTGGCTAGAACTAGTCGATCTCAATTGATGGTCGCGGGTTTAAACCACGGCATCTCAAGAAAACCTGCATTTGCCGTGAAAAATTCTGACCCATGTATATCCGCCAACCCGCAGTGGAGTAGCGTAATGGTTTTCACTCTAAAACCTCTTTAAAAGGAGAGAGGACCTTTGCCCAGCAGTCCCACTGCTCTGACTTTCTGACGTTTTTAGGTTATCAGCTATATTATGATTGTTGAAAGGATCTAAACAACTTCTAATAATCTGGTCGAATGATCGAATGATATAAAAATAACATAGTTACGTAATCTTGATCTGATGCTGTAGTATCATCTGGAATCTGTAGGATGCACAACTCCTCATCAATTTACAGTAGAAGTTTGTGTTAGAAATCAGGGTTTTTCTTTGAATTTTTAATTTCAGAATTTATTATTATATCAAAATTGAGAACTTCCTTCCTTCCTTGATTCCTTTTTGTTAAATTCGATTGCCAATAGACATGAAGGCGAATGCTATTCTCAAACATTGTCTACACTAAGAAAGATAATTATTATAACAAGGAAATTTCGCAATTGTGGGCTCGCACGCGCTTTCGTCGTTTTCGGTAGTTTCAGTCACGCACTTAAAATAAAACAACAACGTATATAACACCGATATAATACAAAATACTGCCCCGTTTCAAAATACTTGTATATCTGCTCCACTTGGGGTAGATGTACAAGTATTTATGCATTAGTCTCTATCTTTTTGTGTCTTAGTAGCATATTTCAAAGGGCAAGAAATATTTTGGTATTTATCACATTTCTATAGAAGGCAAGAAAAACTGAGGACTAATTATGTAAAAATATCGCTATCAAAATATGTTACATTTTGATAGTTAAAAGGAGTAGTTTTTATATAAAAATCAACTGTCAAAATACAGCATGTGTATTAGACCTCTGGTAGGGACGAATTTTTCACGACGTAGGTTTATCATAGATAATGATCTAGTGTGTAGTTTATTATCGAGACGGCGAAAGTGTTTTTCAATACCCCTGAACACTCTAGGTGAAGGCCGCCCGCATTGGCAGGCTGACCATCGTGTCGTCACGGTAAAATGCATAAGCGATCCCGTGGTGCTCAACGCAGACGACGAGGGTACCACTGTGTTTTAGTGGGTAGTCTATGCACTACGCCACGTCAGGAACCCCACATACACATCTCAACCTCAAGGCTAGACTGAATAAATACATTTCCCAATAATAAAAAAAAGTGTGTAATTTATTATGCCAAAATTTAGCACTCAAAAATCCCAAGATCGTTTGCTGGGATTTGAATTGATGCGCCACTTCTGCCCCATGGGGCTGATGTATTCGAACCTAAATACACGCCAGCGACATTATTAAAGACGTGATAAAACCAGACACACAGGCCGCAGTTAATTAATATATTGTTATTACGTTCCCTTCCATAAAATAATTATAAAGGCCCGCTAGACATTTATTTCAATATAACGTGGCTTTTGTTAACTAAAATTAAAACTAAATGAGCAGATGTTTATCTTTAAATGTAATTTTTACTTCCATGTATGAAAGTAAATAATTTGCTAGTACTAATTTCGATATTCAAATATCATTTTACGCCTAAAATATATACATTCACACATTACGATGTCTCATCGTGATTTTTTTCTTTTAATTTAACATGAAAAATGATGGTATCATAAAACTTTGCGACGTCGCAGCGAAAAATGTAATACGTACATCGTAAAAGATAAAGACGTTTCATGTTCAACGTTACATATGTCGCACCCATAGAATGAAAGTGACCGAATGCAAAAATTCACATTTTTGGGCAGCAAACGTAAAGAAAGGTTTTACGCATGGGAATTTAATCATTTATTAATACTTTCGTCACACAATTTTGATAGATTAGTTTTTTAAGCATATTTTATGAATCACATATTTATATGAAACAAAATTTTTATTACTAACTTAGCTAACTCACTTCACACAGCTTTTAAATTCAGTTACCTTAATTATAGTTTGAAGTCTGTATGAGTATAAGTTTGTTTCTCTTAAAAATGATTAGTCGTAGTATAGTGGAATTTTGTATGTGTTTAAGACAGTTGTAACATCTAGATCTGCATCTTCTTTTTAACAATAGACCGATTGGTGTAGTGGTCAATACTGACTGGAGCCCTAACTGTCGCGGGTTCGATCCCCACTTACGGCAATCTGCTGTATTGGCCGTGCGGGTGTTTGTCGTAGTCTGTGCGTTTGTGTTTGTGTTGTGTATGTTTCCGGACCCCTGATACATGATCATGAGATCCTAATGGGGGCCGTTGAGTGTGGAGCGTTTATTATTATTATTATTAATATATAATAAGCCTAAGGTTGTAATATTCTGAATTATCCTATTAATTTCCGAGATAATATTCGTCATATCTGTTTTTTATTGTCATAAGTTTGATTAAAAACCCTCTTGTATTAAGTCAACATTTATAAAACTATATTATACAGATTTAATTGCAATAAATTATTGATAACTTTGGGGTCTTTCATTATTTATTTAAACATCCTCATTAAGTGCCAAAGGGGTGTATTATGATATCTTTCGATACGAGTTTTAAAATCCATGTCGAAAGAAAAAACAATATGATTCGTGAACCGAATACATAAACGGTAACCGATAGTTGCTAATACTAATTTGGACAAACACAGAATTAAAATTGATGCTTGCTCAAACCTGCGCACTTACTCGAAGCGTGCAGTTCGCGTGCATGCTATAAGCCTCAAATGGCTTTGGCGCGCCTCATTCTACGCGTGCACGCGTTTCAAACTACTGAGTATATACGACGTGAACGACAAGCGCACAACATACACCCGATGTGCGCGCGATGAAGTGTTTGACTACACGCAAACGTGTGTACGTGCAATAGCTATACATATGTCTAAGATGCACGCGATCCGCACGCTTCTTACACGTGTGTGGGTATGGATAGACCTTAATATTGCCATTCTCAAATTTAATGAATGTAAAATAAATAAATCATATTAATATCGAACGTTTACAGAATAGAGTGATAATATAGTAAGCCCTCCGCGCCTTAACTACCTATCGTCATAATTTGTGAATAACCGAAATGAATAATATACATGATGCTGAAATTATGACTGTAAAACTTTTCGTTGATAATTAAGTGATGATCGTCGAGCCAATAAATTATGTACGAGCTACCCCAGATACTACATATGTTGACGTTGACTGTCCAGATTTTTATTTCATGTATATTTACGTTGCGTCGAAAAAAATTTCGGCGCCGCATCGTGAAAATCTACGATCTAGTAATGTCGTAACTTTTTGTTTAATTTTAAATGAAAACTAATGTCATCGTAGCACATAAGGACGATGTGTCGTGATTATTTTTAATGTCATCGTCGTAGACTTTCACGATGCCATGTCTTAAAAAGTTACGCCACACAAACCACGTCGCGATATTAGAACGTGGTTAGTCTTTTGTTTCTTACTAGAAATTTTATTTATTTTTCGGAAAGTGCAACGTTAATAACTGTAATAAAAAATTAAAAAAAATTCCGTCTGTTAATTGTGTCTTAATATATAAATACTAATATTTTATCCAGAATCAACTTGTAATCACTTAAATAATAAAAATCATACAATAATAAATACTGTCATGATATTTACATAACTTTTTTATTATTTCCTTAACACCTGAAAGATCTATGTCAGTGATATATCTATTATAGACATTTACACCTTACATTTGGTTATCTATATACATGTTACCATCCATGTGGGAAGCATCAAGTCTCCCACACACTACTGGGACGAAACAGTGCTCGCGGTGTCCAGTAGCAGAGGCGTTGGCGGTAGAAGTCACGGCAGCAAGCGTAAACGATCCTGTTGCGCCCGACTAGGACGTTGAGCGCATCGCTGGATTTCAGTGAGTACTCTGGTGCATCTGTCATCTGAAATCCCACATAACCGCTTGAGTTATTGGGCGGGATGCATAAATGCATTCCCCAGCCGGAAAAAAATATATAACTGTTACCAGGTTATAACGTTTTATATCAGTAACAAGAGTAAAACTTACAAGTGTAATTCCGTGTTGTAGTTAAAAGATGTTAACAAAACCTTTCGAAGAGGTAATATTGTTAACAAACCGCGATATTTACATGAATAAATTAATAACATGCTAACGGTATGCTAACGCCCGGTACAATGTGACTATTGCACGTGAAATCTCTGCATTAGTTACTGTTGGATGTACGGTCGGCAACAAAAGATAAATTAAAGCGTTTTGTTTATATTTATCCATTTGCTGAATTAGGGTTGTGTTTTTGAGCGTATGCATGAACAAATATAATGAGTATTTACGACTTACTTATACTTAGTATATTGAACGAATTTTGGACTTACATCCCCCCCACCTTTCATATCCTTCCATTGGATGTACTTCTCCCATATGAAAGCTATAGCTACGCCGGTGCCGGTACATGTCTACATGTTAATCACATTAAGTGTTGTGAGAGTGGTATAACATATATAATTTCCTAAAATTTCCATGGGACCGGAAATCGCAATCTCGTCGTTTAAATTTAAAATTTTATAAAACAGATTAAGTTAAAAAATATATACACACATTCAAAATAAAAACTTTTTTACACAATCCCATTAGACGGTCTTATGCGACGTGGCAATACAAATCCGTTTATTTCTCCGATTGATCAAAATTTATTTAAAAAATGATAACTGTAAATTAATTCTACAGTTTAAATTATTAGCCAATTAAATAATTAACAACCTAAAATAATAAAACTTGCATATAATATTATTTGACAGACACGTTCGCGCAGTGGTCACTGCAACTGACTGAAGCGCTAACAGTCGCGGGTTCGATCCCCGCTCACGGCAAATGTCTGTATTGGCCATACGGATATTTGTCGTGGTCTGGGTGTTTGTGTTAGTGTTGTGTATTTTTCCGGACTACCGACACAAGGTCACAAGACCTTAATGGGGGCCGTTGAGTGGCATGTATGCCGGTTTTACCCCACTTGGGGTAACCTAACCTTAAAAATATATTATTACAAAATTTTACTCCATACACAAATTTGCATGCTGACAGTACATAATTCTAATAAACTGCGTTCCACAAAATAGCATTGTTGTACGCACGATTGGCGGTTTAAGTTCATTTACCATAGCTTTAAAGGCCAGCGGTTGTGTGTCTATTAGCTCGCGGATATCCCCAACTTTATTGCTAAACATACGTTTATTATACCTATTACCCGCGTAATATAATTCCACTATTAATTTCACTTTGCGCTTTAATAGAAATATCTTGCCTCGTATAGTGTTGATGCGGCCTTAATTTAGGTACTGTGTACTGTTACGCTTTCTTAACGATTTATTTATAATTAGCTGGTACCTGCGACTTCGTCTGCGAAAAATTAGTAATAAATATATTTCTAAAAAGGAAAAGTCTAAGTTAAGTTATAACATTACCTATCTGCGAGTGAAAGTTCCGTTAAAATCTGTCCAGCCGTTTTAGAGATTAGCCGGAAGGAACAGACAGATTTTTTGATGTAAGTACCGTATAATTTCATATGCATTTAGTGAAAAGCTTAAATTGGATATTACAAACAAACATCTTAATTTTACTTATTCGTATAGATATTGGTATGGTATCTTAGGGATTTATTTATAACTAGCTGCACCCTTAAGCATTTAGATATTTTCGGCCTGAACACCTTAAGTCAGTTTCATCACAAATCATTCAATTATTTTGAAATACATATAGGACAAATATACAAGCATTTTTTTTTCACCACCGGCCTTTACCCCTTTGGTAATAAGTTTGACGCATGTATCTGGGGCTCCCTAAAGAACGGACCGATTTTGATGCGTTTTTCCTCTGAAAGCTGATGTAATTTTTTTATTCTATTTATTTCATTTTATTTGACACAGTAAGATATAACAGATCCAAATATTTAAATAGATAAAATAGTAATAAACATATCACAAAAAATCTGTTTTCGTATTATAACCTTACACAGCACTTTAATATATAAAAAATAAATAAAGTAGACGTAAAAATAAAACAAAAGAAAATCTAAAATAAGTAAAAATATTAACTAAATTTCCATTTTATATAATGAAAATTTAAAATAATGAAAACTACATCCATCATGGTTGTTCTTAGCTATAATTTACGTTCTGTTCAGATGTTTGAAGGTATTAGCTTTTTTATGGCTGTCACGAACCTTAAAATCATAATAAACACATCACACTTAACGGCCCTCATTGGGATCTCATAATCCTATGGATCCAGAAACACACAACACAAACGCCCAGACCACGACAAACATTTGTATGGCCTATATAGAAATTTGCCTTGAGCAGGGATCGTGCACGCGACTGTTAGCGCTTCCGACAGTTGCATTGACCACTGCGCCAATCAGTCTGTCTGTATAAAAGGTAGAGAGTTAAAATTTTCATACTATGTGTATTTCTATCGCGACTAGAAGATCAAATATTAAAAACCGAAAGTATTATAATATATTGCACGTTGTTATAGTTCCTAATTTGTTTCTTTCACATAATTATTTAAAAAGTAAATAGTGCTATTATTTTAATGCGGGTGAAACCACGGGGCATAGCTAGTACATATATAATAAGAAATAGTCTATATAATAAAGTTTAGCCCAAAAATCTATATCAGTTGGTATTGTAAGGCACGCCGTGTCCTTCTACTATGATCCGAAATCCTCTAGCTAAAATATCAACTCTCTGCCTATTCTGGTTTATGAGATACAGGTCGCTGATAGACGGGCAGATAGTCAGGATGCTTAACGTTAGACCGTTGGCACCCTATGGGTACGGAACACTAAAAAAAAACAATGTCAACAAAAACAGTGGAGCGAAAGTCGTAAGCAATTTGCGTTGAAATATTTTTTAATCTTATTACTTTAGCAATTTCTACGTCCCACATTAAAGTCCAAATTCAGAAACAGAGCGAAATATAATAATTATGCAAATCCTCAGTATGTTAATTGCATATTGTCGCAACAGCACAAACAATAGCTCGCAGGTAAGAAGCTGATTCAGCTAATCTAGGAAACTACGGCGGGAAATTGTCTCAAGCCATTTTATACCTTACTAGTTTCATACAGGGGATATAATGGCGTAAATTTTATTACTTTAATTATATCATAGTTAAATCTCAACTTGATTAAATTTGACTTGGAGATGTTTTCGTGAGAGACTTGAGTATTATTATTTTTGTGAGTACTTCCCGTTTTTGTAATTTATTAAGTGTTTTTAATAATAGGAATAACTAGTTGGTTAATCATTGAGCTTTTATTTAAAAGTCGTGAATTTTTGTATACGGAATATTTGAAAAAGTATACAAAATTTTTAACTACTTTCAAAACAGGTGTATGTTCTGAACCCTGGGATTTTTTTGTATGTTCAGATGATTGATGAATCAGAGATGATTATTTGAAAACGGCTTGTCTGAGTTGGTTGATTCTTTTTTGTTTTGAGTATAACTCTTCCATTGGCCCCATTATCAAAATTTATCTTTTTTTTTCAGTGGTTTGGTTTGAAAACAAAATTAGCTAGAATAAGTAAGTCATCCAAGTGAACGAAATTATCTATATTGCTTTTAGAGTCGGTTCTTGTTTTAATAAGTCTTGTGTCATATCAGTTTACTATGTAATTTGAATTATATACGATTTAATGCGAGGTAGGAAAGTTGCTAATAATATAACATCAATTCTTTGGTTAATGGCTTTAAGTTGTGCCAATTAGACGCATGTTATTTCGCCAATGTCACAGGGAATATCATATTTATTAAATACAAAAGAAGATTATATGAAATATTATTTTAGGGTAAAATTAAACCACGCTATTCTAAAGATTATTTTCTTAAAATTGTAACGAATAATAAAACCCATAAAACGAATAAAAGCTTATAGATTAAGTAAACAGAGTATAATAATAGTTTAAAAATTAACCGTCTTAATCCGAAATTTATACGCTTACAATGACCTAAATGGAATTTCAGTTAACAAGAAAAACCTTTTAACTTCGACGTTATTTGGCAATGAAATACAGAAACGTTCATGCATTTATTGAAACGGTTGGAATGTAACGTATAAATAGCTTCTCGTATGTAAAATTAACTTAAAAACAAATAAGCAATACTGTGTCAAGCCACACGGATTTTATTTTGAGAAATGGCGTTGAAACACGTCACGCCTATTCTTAACAAATTTATTTGAAGACGTTTATATGCATATTCTATTTTGATAAAAAGTATAATAAATAAAAATCATCAGTATAATAAAAAGTTTTATCTAATAATAAGTTTTTTTAATATAATATTATTACATAATACATTTTTAAGAATAACATATGGATGCTGATAGATAATACTATGTCAAGCTACAATGATTTCGTTTTGAGAAAATAACGTCTTAAACCGATAACGATTAACGATGTTAAACCGATGCCTTATAAATTCGTTTGAAGAAATATATATCCATCTTCTCTTCCCTATTTTTATTAAAGGTTTAATGAAATAAAAGCTGATTTAATGAAATAAAACCTATTATAATAAACAGTTTTATCCTGGAAGAAGTTTTCCAAATGTATGAGATTATTTGCACATTGCAAAATATTGAGAACACTGTAATATTCGAAACATTGAATTAAGTAATATTTTTCCGTACATATTTAGTTCAGGTGGCTCGATAAATTTTTAATAATGTTAAATACATGATATATCAATATCTCAATTTCGATTTTTGTGGGTTAACACATTATTGTTTATCATCATCCATATATAGCGGGTCTTATTGCGATAACTAATGGTAGTAATACCTTTTTATTGCGCGAAGTTTTGACGAAGTTGAATCCGTCGTGGTCACGAGCTGGCTGGTGTACCGCGGCCTCCGGGGTGAATGCGCGAGTTTTCTTATTACTATTAATAGTGCGTTTACCGTTATGCTGGAAACATACTACACTAACAGAATTACAATGAATATGAAGTGATTCAATGGCAAGCATAACCATTTGTATTTTGCTTCCACAAGAGCCGAGATGGCCTAGTGAGAGCCGAGATAGCCTAGTGGTTAGAACACGTCGATCTTTACCGATGATCGTGGGTTCAAACCCTGGCTAGCACCGATGATTTTTCAAGTGCTAATTCATGTCGAGCTCGGCGGTGAAGGAAAACATCGTGAGGAAACCTGCATGTGCAGGGAGAAATTCTGACGCCTGTATATCCGCCAACCCGCAGTGGAGCACCGTGGTGGATTAAGCTCTAAAACCTTCTCCTTAATAGGAGAGTAGGCCTTTGCCCAGCAGTGGGATATTTACAGGCTGTTACTTTACTTTTCCTTTCCACAAGAACATATAGATAAATAGACACAATATTATTATCAATTAAAAGTATTTATTAAAAGTCTATTTTTATTTATTTAAATAAAATATCCCAATCAGAATTTCAATTTACACCTCGACCATTTTTTCCCTAATTCACGTCACAGATTATTAAATCAATATATGCTCACATTCGTAAATATAATATTTAAAATGTACTCGTATTACCTTATAACTATTCAAATAAAACGTGAATTAACGAAGTATTGAAAAATAAATAATAATAATAAAATATACATAAATGTAAAAAATATTTATAATAAAATTAATTGAAACCAAACACGGACGGACGGAATAAACAATACTATATCTAACCACACTTCAGTCTTCAGTCTTCATTTTAAGATAAGCATCTAATGTTATCAATCCTATTCTTAACACATTTGTTTGTATTTATCCATCTTTTCTTTTCTATTTTGATGAAAATTATTATACATTAAAAGTAGATCGGTATAATCATAAGTTTTATCTAATAATTACTTTTTCATATGAGATTATTGTATATTTCAAAACATAGAACTCACTTCGATATGCGAAACATTAAATTCAGTAACTTTTTCTGTACTTATTTAGTTTATATGACTAAAAGTTTATGAATAATATTAAATACATAACGCATTATTAAAATACATCAATATCTCTGAATTCGATCTTTTTGTGGGTTGAAACATTATCGCTTATCCACATATGGAAGATTAATAGATCGATTGCCACGTCTGATAGGTTAAAAGGTCAATGGCATTTAATTAATCAAGGCATTAAAGTAATAGACACCGATCAGACTAGACGCTGGTGAGAAATTGGACGTAGTGACAAGACCCTAATAAATTTTTTATATGTTTTTTTTTGTGTGTTACGTTTTTACACTTTATCGGCCTAAACATTATCTTTAAAGATTGTCAGGGGCACATAATGCACACAGGGCTTATATTTCATATTAATTATTCACCGCCCCTTGGGGTTCGCTCGCGTTTATATTTACTGCTTCGCTCCTATAAGTCGTAGCGTGATGTTATATAGCCTTCCTCAATAAATAAACTATCTAACACAAAATAAATTTTCCATTCGAACCAATAGTTCCTGAGATTACTGCGTTCAAACAAACTAACTTTTCAGCTTTATAATATTATTATAAATTCCTTTTTAAGTTGGCATTTGTGACTCCTTTAGTGTTGCAAAATTGGGGTGATGATCTCTTTCCACCAGGTGATTACACTGGTACATATTAAAAAGTCCTTAGTAGCTAAAACATATTATTCTGTTCAAGATTATATAGATAATAAAGATGCTTGGATTTAGTATAAGCTTGATTCACACGGGGTATTTGATATTTTTGTAACTCATAAATTTATGTACCCATTGTAAAACTTTTTAAAATAGTAACTATCGAATTGAAATAAAACTATTTTAAACGGATTTAAATCGCGTATATTAATTATTTTTATCATCCCGACGTTTCGAGCACTTTGCAGCGTTCGTGGTCACGGGTAGACTAAGGTGACATTTGTCTATTTGAGGTTTTAGTAAATATTATTTAGAACTACCGCCAACGGCTTCTTAGTTGGTATCTTGAATAACGTTAAACGGTTGCACGCAGAAGGCACTAAAATTTAAATCCGTTTAAAATAGTTTTATTTCAATGAATAATAATCGCGAAAATCTAAGACAACCATAAACTATCGAATTTTTTGATGGTTCTTCTCGGTAGAATCTACAACCGGTGGTAAATTAATGAATTAATTTGTTTTTTGTTTACTTATTTTTAATTATTCACCTCATTCACCATTTGTTCTGTACTGACGATTCAAAAGTGCTTGTAAAAGCCTATTTGAATAAAGCATATTTTGATAATGATTTTTGAGTGTGACGGAAGTTGGTTCTCGATTAGTAATGGTATTCTTTCAAATTGATTCCAAAATATCCTTCAATCAAAAGTTTCAGTAGTTTAGTCTCAAATCTAAATAGCTGGAATTAATATTTTATTTCAGTAACGATATGGCGTATATTTGAAATCGTTTCCTGTTTTTAAGTATTCGTTACAAAAAATATATTTCATTTCAATCATTATTAAACTATTTTGTCACGGTTGTGATTATAACCATTTGTCAATTAAGCGGCTAATAATTAGCTAGGGTTACTTAACCACTCACGTGCAATGGTGACTATATTACGTTATTAAATTATAGACTAGCTCGTCAGGGAACAGTGTCACTGATTTTATCGATAAAGTGAACGTTTTCCATGTTATTAATAGATAATGTAAAATTTACTTTCAGCCTTTTGAAATGTTTTCAAATAAATTTCATTATAATAACTGCCTATAAATTTCCCACTGCTGGGCAAAGGCCTCCTCTCCTATTAAAGAGAAGGTGGTAGCTTAATCCACCACGCTGCTCCACTGCGGGTTGGTAGATAAACATGGGTCAGAATTTCTTCTGGCACATATAGGTTTCCTCACGATGTTTTCCTTCACTGCCGAGCTCGAAATGAATTTCAACATAAATTTAGCATTTGAAAATTCAGCAGTACTAGTTTGACCTGCGTTTATCGGTTGAGATCGACGCGTTCTAACCACTATGCCATATCGGCTCTCACCAATTAACAAAAGACAAACAATATATTATAGAATTATAAAAGTAACTCTGTCTATTTGTTTCTTTGTTATTTTTGTGACGAATTTTGCAGAGAAACATAAGCTGCTTTGTTTCATACAAAAAAAAAAAATCTTGAAAAAGGTAAAAAATGGTATGAAACATCGGAACTAAGGTTCAAATGCTTAATTCTCTCATTCATTACGCATAGATGGCCAAACACGAACAAGGATAATAACACTAACTGCAACAATGCTTACAATAATAATAATAACGGGATTAGCGCTGCGGGATGCTATTCCGGGATCTTCGCTGCAGTTAATCCCGGAATAATTCAGGATGGAGGCGGAGTTATGATCCATTTTATACCTTCGCTGCTTCGTTAGACGGTATTTACAGCTCAAGACGGGACTGGAGTTACTCATATCCAGTATGAGATAATAAATAATACATTCATATTGCTTATATGAAGTGTGAGTTGTTCTAGTTAATGAATTTTCGCCGATTTGCGAATTGCGAATTATATGAGTGCATATTGTGTAGTATGTAACATATGCAACAGATAGTGATTGTCCATATGTCGCTTTCTGTTTATTATATTTAGTGCTTCCTGCTCCTATGAGTCGCAACGTGATGTAATGTAGCCTATAACCTTCTTCACTAAAAGTGCTATTCAGCATGAAAGAACTTTTTAAGCCAGTTTAGTAGTTTCAGAGTTTTTCCTCTACATACAAACTTACAAACAAATTATATATCTTTATGTATGAATTAGTATGAATAATAGTATGTGGGTATGCATTTATATTATATTTATAGCTAGCTTGTGCCCCCGACTTCGTCTGTAAAAAATTCGAATAAAAAAATCTAATAAAAGTACCTACTCCTTATAATATTACCTCTCGGCTAGTGAAAGTCCTGTCAAAATCAGCCTAGCCATTTCAAAGATTAGCCAGAACAACAAACGGACACATACAAATTTTAAAAACTGTTTTTTTTTTTTAATTTGAGAACCGTATTTGCTTTAAAATGCATTTAGTGAAAAGCGGGTAATTTCAATTTACAAACAGGCACTTCAATTTTATTTATCAGTATGGATAGTGTTACCATCATAAATAATTATAATACCTACATACTATTATTTTACATTAATTTAAAAAGTATAATCAAACTCTCGTCTTCATACGTGACAGGTTAATGCATTATTTTCTTATACATTTCAATTACATCGGCTCAGCCATACAAAGCCGAGCCAATCTAGTTTAGCCGATATGGTACGCAAACAGATAACAATGACGTGAGAGAATTGACAGGATCGGCTTTCGAAAGCAAATGTTTATTTGACCTGAATAAACGGTAAATATGAGTTACATATACAGCGAGTATTTTTTTAATTGCATAAAAATATATTCGTTATAAGTTCTTCGCTTACATGGTTGCCTGGTAGAAATATCTGCTTAGTACATCAATATCTTTTAGTATATGTTGTTGTATATAGGCCTTTTAAGTAGGTGAGTGAGTAAGCTAATATTTAGTAATTAACGGAATGTAAGAGTGAGTATGTGAGTGTTTGAGTGAGTGACAGTTGTAAATTGTTTAATTTTTATATTTAAAATTAACTATTCAACACATACATTTGAATTGTCTATGTTATTGAGATAAAACCTAGCTATATCCTAAAGGCTACTCCTTGTATACGGGCTACCTCAACCGGGGCTTTACCTCACTCTCATAGAAGATCGGCGTGAAGTAGCTAATGTAGCTTTGTTTCACACGGTGAGTGAAAGAGCCGGAAGCCTAATTCCCTCTCCACATTTCTTACTTTATTTCCTATTCTCTTTTATTCCGTCTTTAACTGACCACGCATTTGTGGCTCCTCTGTGTTGCATGTACATAGGCGGTAATAAACAATTAGTTTGATCGAATCCTAATTATACCATCTATATTCTGTGACTTTAATGATACTAAAATAACGTAACTTAGACCTAATGATGCAGCATCTGGAATCTGCAGGATACATATCTCCCCATCAACTTACAGCAGAAATACGTATAGGAACTCGTTGATTTCAATGATTTTAATAAATAGATTGTCGGGATATTTTTTTTTAATTTCAAATATGGACGCTGATAAGCAATACTGTGTCAAGCCACACGAACTTCATTTTGAGAATGGCGTCTAAAGATGTCAATCCTATTTTTAATAAACATGTTTGACTAAGTATTTATCCATATTTTCTTTTCTTTTTTGATAAAAGGTATCATGAATTAAAAGCAGGTTGATATATTTAATATATTATCTAATAAAAAGTTTTTAAATATTTAAGATTATTGTATAAATTACAAAATAAGGAACGACCTGGAAATTCGAACCAATTAATTAAGAATTTTTTTTCCGTACTTATTTAGTTTATATGACTTTATTTTTTATTGAATAATGTTAAATAGGTGATGCATAATCAGAATACACCAATATCTCCGAATTTTACTTTTTGTGGGTTGACACATTATTGCTTATCAGCATCCATATGATTATTATGAATACCTTTCTAGAACGATCTAGCTAGGCGTGGAAGTAAAAATGAGAGCTCACAATTTGCTGGTTTTGAGAGCTAAAGTGAACCTGATTATTTGTAATTATATCTGTTGTGTTAATTGTGATATAACACTAATACCAGATTGTACGGATTAATTGTATATAAATATATATATGTATATAATAGCCTATTACATAGTTTATGGGAATTTGATCTCGATGACGAAATACTGTTAAATTAATTTAAATAAATTCTTGTTACGATTTCATATGATCATGAAAATATATTTGTTTTAATAATGATTTGATTTAAGTTTACTATATACTTAATTATATATTTTGTTAGTAACACAAAAATATTTATGTTATTTTTTTATTATTTGTAAATATTTATACAATAATGCTATTTAACTATAGATACATTTCAAAGTAGTAGATTTCATTCAGACTTCAGGTTGCCTAGCAATTAGCAAAAGCAAAAAAAAAGCATTGCATTGTATTAACACGAGAAGAAAAGATAAACTTATAACGCCGAAGTTTCGACTCCGCAAAGTCAATGTTACCTTCTTGGGGCAAGGTATTTGTTTTTATAATATAATTCCGCAGAAAGTGTTACAGTTTACAAAAAAGAAATTTAAAGTACATATTAAAAAATCCTTAGTAGCTAAAGCATATTATTCTGTTCAAGATTATATAGATGATAAACATGCTTGGATTTAGTATCAGCTGGATTCACACAGGGTATTTGATATATTTGTAACTCATAAATGTATCGTAAAACTTTTAAAAAGAGTAACTATCGAGTTTCTTGCCGGTTCTTCTCGGTAGAATCTACATTCCGAACCGGTGGTAAATTAATTAATTAATTAATTAGTGTTTAGTTTTCTTTTGTTTTTGTATTGACGATTCACAAGTGCTTGTAAAAGCCTACTTGAATAGAGATATTTTGATTTTGATTTTTAATCGAGAGTCGACTGAATATGACAGAAAGTCCTTAAACTTAGAAGATTTTCTTTATATTATATAATTATAACGTAAAACATTTCGTCCTTATTGCTTAGTATACTTATGGTGAGTCGAGATTGACACGAACGTTATAAAATTAAATAACTATAATAAAGTAAAAAAACATTTACAACAAGTCAACTTTGTTCAATATTATTTAATAACATTGTAACATACTTAAAATGTTTTGTCCAGAATGACTGAATAAACTGGTGATCGTAGAGACCTGAAACTTGAAAGGTGTGTTCTTTGTATGATGTAATCATTCTATAAGAAAGGATTTACCAGTATTCTACCTCAAAGGGAGTGAAAAAGGAGGGTGATTCCTTGGTCTAATCTACTTAAAATTTTTGAATAAACATTTTAAAACAGAATTGGTGGAACACATTTTTCTTATTTTATTAACGTTTATCCTCTAACGGAGTTACAAAAGGGTAGTCAGTTAATTTGGGGGTGATTTGCTTCGAAATTGATGTGAATACTCTTTGGTTCTTTTGATTTAATTACAATTTATATTGACACATGTTTGAAAACTCAATCCGATTTTATTTGAAAAGGTTCACATTAAAGCTCGGTGCAATAAAAATCCTAAGAAAATAGAGAAAAGATTATGTAAAATGAAATATATATTTGAAACAGAACCTTCAAACTTTTTTGGAAGGGGAATAATTGCAACATGTTTTAAATTTTAAAAATTAACAATAAAAGAAATACAATAAAAACACATAACAGTAATACTTTCAGTACTTTTATTAATTTCCACTAAGACGTTTAATAATCACATCTTAGTCTCAGGAAAACCATTGTGAACCAGACAAAGGATCTTCGAAATGCATTCCCCGTTCTTTCATCGTTGATAAATTGCAGGAAAGGCAACCAGTCCGGAAACAATACGGAAAAAACCACGACTTAAAACTTTAAGATTTATTCTCGGATCTCGCTGTGACTTTTTTTCGATTGAATTGATTCAGTTCGGAAAGGCTTTTGTACTAAATATAGGTATGGTTGTGGCTTTTTAGAATGAATGAATTCTGTTACAATTTTTTTTTTGGTACGAAAAATTTGCGTAGATATCGAATAGGTAACAATGAGATTTTATTCCGATATTTGTTTTCAAGCGAGAATTATATTTGTAAGTTTTACTCTCGAGAGCGATGTAAAACAACTCTGTAACCTAAGTAACGCCTACGCTGTAAGTAGTAACGAAAGCTGTCAACGTCAAAAATAAGGCACTGTTTGTGAATTCTTTCAAGTGTAAAACGATAAGAAATAACTCTCATAAGTGAAATTCTCGTCTAATATTATGACTTCAGTAAATAGTTTACTAAAAAAACTGAAAATATACTTTATTCAAATAGGCATTTTACAGTAATTTCGGATTGTTATAATTAAGTAATACAGCGGTTAAAAAAGGGCTGCTGTAAATTTGACGTATGTATGTATGTGTATGTATTTAGCATTATAGTCTCCTAACGACCGATTTTGATGTGTTTTTTTTTGTTCGAAAGCTTATGCAATTTGGATAGTTCTGAGCTATAATTTATAAGAATCTGTTCAAACGGTTTAATTTAATGTATAAAACTTGAGAAAAAAAAGGCGCCAGGTTCTTTATCAGGTTGTTGAAAGGATGTAAATAATTTCTACTAGTCTCATCGAATCGAAATTTAGTTTACTGTGACTTTAATAATACTAGAATAACATAGTCATGTAACTTTCAACTGATGCTGGCATCACCTGGAATCTGCAGAAAATGCAACTCCTCATTTACAGCAGAAATATCGTGTTGCTGGTCGTTAAAATGGTCTCAATTATTGTTAAGGTTTTTTTTTTTATTTTTCATTTTTAATTATAATTGTGTTTATAATGTATATTTATAATACATTTCACTATAGCACTTACACCCCATTAGCATAATAGAAAATATTTTATAAAATACTACTATCATTATAAGAGAAAACGATTGCAAGATACACCCCTGTCAAAATAATCCAGAGTGTATTTTCTGTTTTCTACTATGACATTCATAAATATAAATATAAGTCATGTATGTCATAATCCATTACCTAAAAGTATTACGGCTATTATGAGTGTTGTGCTATGGTCAATATTTTAATGACACGAAAAAAAAAAAAAATTAAGGTATACTTACTGAATCTATTACATAATACATTATTCCCAGAAACTAAGCAGCAATATAAAGTCAACAAATATTTAATGAAGAATAAAAACAAAAGTGAGCTTGATCTGAAATTTGATATTCTTGGTTATATTCTGATAAATAAAATTGAAGTGTCTGTGTGTAATCAAATTAACAGCTTCTAATATTAAAGTATATAACGGTACCTACTTACATCAAAAACGCAATTTTAAAAATGTTTGTCTGCCTGTTTGTTTTTTTGGCTAATATCTGAAACGGCTGAACCGATTTTGATAGGACTTCCACTCACAAATAGCTTATATTATAAGGAATAACTTAGGCTACTTTATTAAAAAGTCTTAAGTTGTTGTTATAATTTGATTATTTGAGATGTCATTAATTAATACACTCTTTATATTTTTGTAACACGTTTTATTATTTTTCTTAAACTTAAAAAAAAACAAAACACATTTTACCATAGATAATGTGTAGAACGTGTATCAGGGGGCAGCCCAGCAGTCCGGTAAAAAAAACACAATGCTATATCTTGTTGATGGTACGGAACCTTTAGATTGCGATTTCAACTCGCCCTTAACCGATTTTTTTGAATTGGGCTAAAAATAAAACGAGTATAAAGTAACTCGAACATTTTTTATACAATCAAAACACGAATGAACGAAACCTTACAAAATTAAGTTATAATTAAAATCGTTCTGTAATTATTTGTTTACTTTGAACAGTTCTCTCAATATTAAATTTCTTCTCTTAGACAATTTCCTTAGTCCTTTGAGGATAATTTTTCGTCTTGTAAATTTTTGAGTATGCTTTTTGTTGGGTTGTTAAATGTTGTTGGAAGCATGAAATTAAATACTTTGGTATTTACTTTTGAAATATTTTAGTATATTTATATTGTATACTAGCATTTGCTAGTGACTTTACTTATTTATGTATGTAAATGGATTACCATTGTCCCATAGAATTTTTGTCGCAAGCTCATTACTTTTGTTTTAAAATCAAGATAAATGACATCTAAGTAAATGAAATGACGTATTTTACATTTAAAAATAAAGTATACTTTATTGTACACCAACGATACAAATAATAATATAATATAATACAGTATTTCATGTACAATTGGCGGCCTTATCGCTGAGCAGCGATCTCTACCAGGCAACCATGTCGCGAAGGAAATCATGACAAGTGAATAATGGGTATTGGGTGTATGTACAACAGTAAATGCAAAGAAAATAATAATAATAATAATATATATTTTAAATAAATAAATAGATACAAGTACTTAAAATATAAACCTACACATACATAATATATTCACGTTTATACTAATATAATAAATAAATATATAAGCCAGAAGACATCAGGAAAAAAAATGTATAGGAATAGAGGCATTGTAACTAGGATCGATAAGGTCAAAGATAGTTTAAGCTTGGTTCTCTCTTTTTTAAAAGCTTAACTAATCGAATGCAGTAAAGCAAACGCAAATTTGTACGGGATTAAATCAGCGCCATCTCGTGTTAATAAAGAGGTTTTACAAATTAATGAATTTTATGTGTGAAATTTGACATAACCCCGTGATATACTCACTGGAAGTCAATTTGTATTTCCATTTAAAAAGACTTTGAAATGTGTATTTATTGTCTAAATGGAGATTTAAATGCTTAACAAAGCCGCGAGATTCGTTTGAATCAAGAATTCAAGTTTTAATTATAAAGCTTTTCTCAAACAACTATGTACTCTAAGCGATTCAACGTCAAGTGCCATTAAAAAAATTCAAGCAATTTCCAACTCTTTTATTGCTAACCTATGGACTAAAACAGCGTGTATATTTAATTGTCCTAACGATATAATAGCGCTAATGTTTCAAAGGGCGATTCAGTTCGCTTAACTTGTCCTTTGTTCATAACATTGAGACATTTCATAGTGAGATGTTTCCTGATAAACGATTTCGCACTGTATTTTAGACCTCATGTCCTACAAGATAAGGGCCAATAAAAGCTAGATGAATGCACGACAGAAGGGTGAAACAATGTTTAAGTAAAGTGTCTAAGAAACTTACGACTCCGTTATTCTTTCTTTATTACGTTAAAAGGTTTTATAAACGATCCTTCATAACCGCTTTCAGCGATGTTTTTGAACTTTGTATGGACAAAGTGTTACAGCTCGTTTTACAGTGTTTTTGGAGTTTATCAACGTGAATAATTTATTGGAATCAAAGGTTTATTCTAAAAGTATAAAACTTTGAGGTCATTAGTGAGATGTGCCTTTATAATATTGAGACGTATAATAACAATTATTTTATATTCGAATGAAATCGAAATACTTAATTAAAATTATTTAACTGGTACTTCGAAATCAAATAACACTCGTAAAGTATTCGAAACTTCGTGAAGATAAAAATATTTAATATACGCGTTTTATTTCAATTTAAAATAATTTTGTTTCAATGAGTGTGATATAATGAGAGAATGTGAATTTCTGATAAGATAGTAACTTGTATTTTTTAATCGATTTCCACAAAATGTTTTCAGTTCGTCGGCGAATTTTTTTTTAGTTTATTAATTCAGAAACCCATGTTAATCTTTCTTTGAATTAGATGTTCTAGTTGTAGACAATTTTGAAAATTCGTAATCTTATCGATTTTGCTATGCTTTTCCCGAATTTTACTTGCCGCACGCGCCGCCATATTTTAAAAAAAATACACCCAACAACAGTTTTTTTTAATTATCATCTTTCATTACATAACATTTCGATGAAAATAGTATTATAATAAATTGAACTAGAGATTTTTTTTTATAATTTAATTTAAAACCATTTTTCAGTATAATGTAACAGTTTTAGTGTACAAGCGCTGCGCCGAACGGATTTTCTAGATAAACTCTACCGTTTGAACCTCAAATGAATGTACAATATAAAAAATATATGTATATATATAAACTTTATTTATATAAATAAAATGATGTTTGAAAATGTGCAAATTAATTTAATCCCGAGATACATTTTTCCGACCTAAGTACGAGTATATTTTAATGTTATGTTCCAACATTGGGTCCAAGTTATCAGCTTATTGGTCACGAAAACTTTCCTAGACAAGATAAAATCCCTGTGCGACTTAATTGTTTAAGTTCTCTTCAAATGTAACAATACAAACATTTGGTCCAGCGCTTGGCCAACCTTGTTGTCTTGTAGGTCACGAAAACTTATATGAAATCAGGAAAGATTGCCGTCATAGTAACATATCTTTAATCGCAATGTCGTATTAGTATTCGAAGCAACAATGCAATATATTGGAACCCGTCTGTACACCAATCAGGCGAAAAACTAACTTATCCAATATTAGTTTGGTGTGTTATTCTAAACGCGTTCGATATGTCAGTGATAATGTTCGATATTTTGCTTCATTAAAATAATAACAATAGCTATCTTGTTAGAGAAATTATAATAAAGACAAAAAACAAGAGAAAAGCGAATTTAAAGTTTTTAAGGACTGTCATAATAAATTTATTACTAAATTATTTTCATGACATAATCATTACAATATGATAATCATCAGATTATGTCACCAAAACACAGGCAGCTAGTACATTTTCTAAATTTAAAGTTCGCTTATATGTATCTGTAACTTTGTTTATTTTTCTATTAGAAATACATATGGCACGCAAACTGCAGCTTATTACGTAATTAATCTTTATTTCTTATGATTTTAATTTTAAATATATAATTTATAACAATTTATTACTCAACTTATACATCCTACTAATTATACACACAAAATCAGCAAGATCATCTATCTACACATTTGTTTATATTTTCTCAAATGTAGCAATTCAAAATGGTATATCAAATTGTCGCATAACCCCACAATAGTCCCCGTTAATTCGTATGCAGTCCGCGGCGTCTATTCGATGGAATCGGTATCTTACGTTATTAATATTGGGTTTTATATTTTTTTTCATTAAAACCCTTCGACTATCTTTATGTGATTCATATTTCATATTATAAATTGTACTGGGTGATATTTTCAGTATTTTTCCATAATCCGCTTATGAAATTTCCTTTGTTGCTTAGTTTCGTAATAGGCAACATTTTTTGTTGTTCAATATGGATTTTACATTGTTTCATATAAACTAGTCGCTCCTCGCGGTTTCACTCGTGTTTATAGTTATTGCTTAGCCCCTAAGAATAGTAGCGCGATGTAAAATAGCCTATAACCTTCCTCGATAACCAGGTTATCCAACACAATAATAATTTTGCATCCGATTTGCAAAATTATATATAACATTTTTATTATTAATATAATGAAGACGGAGCGTTTTTTTTTATGCAGTCGTATCGTTATAGATTCCAAACGGTAATTCTGATTGGAAAACGATATAAGAATCCTTTAAATGATTTTTAACTATCTATTCAATGACATCCCACTTGATATACAAAGTTCGTCGATTTTAATTTTTTTCTGTTTTACACTATGGCGTCTAAAATCAGTTAATTTAAAATTTTCAAAATTAAAATCTTTTCTATGACATTTGCTCCGTTATGATTAATCAAACGACATTATTATCAAAATCGGCCCACGCGTTTAGTCTAAATAGTGCCACAAAGGCCACCCACATACACACACGTTAGGAATATATCATAAAAGTTAATTATACTATATTTTGTACCTCGTTGATTACTTAGTAATTAGTACGTACGCTTCTTCTCTCTAGGATAGATCGCTCGTACACTCTCACGAATATATTAATAATTCCAAGTAAACTAGTGATTCGAACCCCAGAGATCACATAACAATACATACATATATAAATAACCTTCCATCGCGTCAAGGGCAATCTCCACCAGAATATGCCTAGTCAATTAAACATTTTGCGGAATCAGTATCGCATTTCTATCACGAGCAACTGTATTACGTAATGATTTTAACAGATCAAGCCGTAATTGAACTGCAGCCGGTTCGAACCGGTTATTATCGGTTTGCTGACGACGTCATATTGATTCGACCGTTTGTATTTGCCACTGGAATATTCCGGAATACTTATGATGAGATGATTGTTGCATTTCGGGTGATATTCGTATCAATTTTGTATTGGTATTGTTGAACGTTTCATTTTGTTTTGTAAATTATTTTTTCGTATTTTTGCTGGTGGGGTACGTTGTTGAGTTTTTGAGGATTTTGTGTTATATAATTTTTTTTTAATGTGTGATATAAATAACACGCAAAATATCTTACTTGGCGCCGACTTCGATTGTTTTACTTGGCATCTTGGTATTAAAATATTTATTTTTTGCCTTTTAGAATATTCGTTTTTGAAGTCGGTCTATTTTTATTTGAAAAATTTCATGAATTAATAAATCAGACTAGTGCGTGTCGGGCCACGCACAATGTAGGGTTCCGTAGTTGTCAGAATTGTCAAGATCGGTCAAGCAATCTTCGAGTACCTATTTTCGTAAAAAAGTTTACGACGAACTGGAAATTTCCTTTTTTAAGTCAGTTTATACAATATACGTACTTACAATTTTAAACCTTTTATTACTATAAAATTATTTTTAATTTCTCTTTATATTTCGAGACTAAAATATTTTTAATGTTAAATGAATGTTTGAATGTGAATTATACTAACGATTTTGAACTTTATATGTTCGTCGATTATTTATTATTCTAACACTTGTAAAATATACTTAGCGCCGATAATTTTCCTTCCTGATTAGCGCCTATGAAATCTATGGAAATTTGGTTGAAAACTTCATAAGCGCGATTCAGAATCACTCGCGAAATGTTTTATTGAGACATTGTTTTATACCTTATTTTATATTTCATTTTAATTTAAACTTATTAAATATGTATTTATTTATTCATTTAAATTCATATATTAATTTAAAATTATTAATATTTATTTAATGTGATGCTTTAAAAAGTAAAATGTTTATTTTTACTTAGATCATCTATAACTCGATAACCATAAGAACTCACATAGCCGTGATAATTTTCCTTTTAAATTCATTATACGTACCACTATCGTGAATTTTTTCATATTTTTAGACGCAGCAGTTTAGGGGGTAGAGGGGGGGACACTTGACTATAAAAAAAATTAACACTTCAAAGCTTAATATTTCGGAAACAGTTCGTCGTTCGGAAAAATGGTTTTCCCACACCTATAACTTTTTTAAAAGACCTATCTAACGATACCCCACAACATGGAATAAATGAGAAAAAAAAATTTTGGTATCTCTTAACACATAGGGAAGACACCCTGAAAAAAAATATTTTTAAGATTTTATTATACGACTTTCTCGGCCTAATTCATATGTATACTCATACCGAATTACAGCTTTCTGGTATTAAGGGTTTCGGAGCAAAGCCGCGGACAGACAGACAGACAGACAGACAGACAGACAGACAGACAGACAGACGCCATTTTTTCAAAATGGCGTCCAATTAATAGTCATAGCAAAATGCGACCGAGTATATCTAGTAATAACATACGTAATACATTTTCAATTCATTATTACGAACACGGTACATTTAAAAAAAAACGAAGTCACAGATCTACACTAGTAAATAATAAATGAAGTTAATATTTAGAGTGAAAGGCACAAACGCGTATCAAAGGATGGACTAATTACAACTTAACGGGCCTCGAGAGCCTGATTAATACATTCAGTTTAATTATGAGGTTTACTGATCTTCGCGATCGGGGTTATTTGAAGACTTTGAAAGATAAAACACGTGATTGTAAAATTAGTTAAATATTGGGAACGAATTGGACAATGACTTGTTCACATATTTCTCTTGTTAGACGATATTGGATATAAGTTTAATTTCGTAACTTTATAATTTATTAATGTAAACTACTGTGTCACGTGGTTACAGGAAACTTGGTAAACTTGTTTTTTTACTTTTTTTGTGCTATTGTCCACATGTTTCCACATGTGGGGTCGATATTACGCTTTTAACATCAAAGTAAAAATTGTGACTCAGCAAAATTCGTTTCGGCACCTTCTTGGATACCAGGATTTCCAGCATGCCAGGTGTCATATCGAAATTCTTGATATAATTATTTTTATGTTCGGTCTAAAGTGGCTGTGTTATTGTAAAAAATGTGGAATTTTTTAGTGATCCAAACTATTTAAATATCCCTGATACAATTAATTCTTTAATTTATTTCTTATATCACAGTCAGCAACAGTTAAAAACATTCTAAATGTATGATAAATATAGATAGCGAGAACATTAAAGGAAATATAAATTAATTATTACAAAAAATATTTAAAAAAAAAACGCTACAATCTGGTAACTGTGACCTAAGTAGACTTAACAAAGCTATGGCAATTAAAATAAACTGACAGTAAATTCTTTCAGGTGTAAAGAAACGACAACTTATGTAAATCTTTAGAAAAGTCTGAAAGCAAAGCTTACGAGTGTAATTCTTGTCAAACGAAATGTATTGCGTAGTTTTTGCACAAAAGAACAACAAACATTCATCCATCCACAGAAACAGTCATTTTTATTATACACGTAGTAACAGCATACTCGTGAACCGTATAACAAAGCCACTACAATTTCATTTTATTATTACGTTGTAGGATCGATAGCACTTCGATTTCACACGGACACTTCATTACTCGGTGTAAAATAAAGTGCCCAAGGCGATGCTGTCCATATGTTCAGGTTTATCTTTTAAAGAGTAAAATTGACTTTTAAATTTTGCGAAAAAATTGGTTTAATGTGTTATACATCTTTACGACTACAGCTCCTATACGAACTTATTCGATCAGAAGAGTTCCCCACTCTCACAGAAGATTGACGTGAAGAAACTATTATAGTAACGTTTTATATGAGTGCTCTCACTTCAGCCGGAAGCCGAACCAGGGTAGGACCTCATTCCTATCCTTATTTCCTTTTCCCCAGCATCTTTTATTCATTTTTAAGCTGGTAACGCATTTCTGGCTCCTCTGGTGCGGCAAATGTCCATGGGTGGTGGTGATTACTTAACATCAGATATCCCGCTTGCTCGTTTGACAGATTTTTTTAATGTCTAATTTTAATTTAGACGGATAAGAGAACTTTTAGAATTAAAATAAACACTAGCGAACTTTATAAAAATATATTTTTTTATCAATTTCGTTTATATGCAATAAACGAAACAATACACGCAAATATGAGTAAGCAGTAACAATTGATGTTTATATAAGATATAGGTATTGTATTTCATATAAATATGATTTAATACCATTGGCTGTGATTAATGCCGACGTTTACGGGTTCGATCCCCGATCGGGACCGATATTTATATTCCTATAAATATTTGTTACTAGGTCTGGATGCTTGTCCTCGCGGACCTTCTCACCGTTCCTTGGAAAGCACGTAAAGCTCCCGGTTGTTATCAAAATCACCAAATAATTATCGTTACTTTTAGTAGGGAGGTTATTATAGTCTAAACGGGTCTGGCTTGGTTTTAATTTGCAGAGGTCAGACGGCAATCCCTCTGTGTAAAAGTCAGTAACTTGTCAATATCTGAACTAGAGTAATAAGAAGGCTCTGGTTTAACTAGGAATAATGTTAGGTAGATGAAGAATTAGCCTCTCGTTTTGGCCAGCCAAATATTTCAAATAAATCCTTTACTTTTTAATATTTTTTTATCTATTTTAATTTGGAACTTTAATTATTTTAGCGACCACATTAAATCGAGACCAAAAGATTGAGTTGCCTAACTAAAATTTAACGGTTAACTCGATTAACCCAGGCAGCAGTTTGAACGTAAACTTTTAAACATTTTTATAGGCATGAATACTTTCACGAGGACTGAGCTATCGAAAAGTTTGTAAATGTTTTTGCAGTGGAGTTGCACCGTAGGTTTCGTAACGGTATGTATCAACGTAGTTATAGGAATATTGACGTGGTTCATGTCTATGTACTTGGCTTAGTAAATATTTTATTTTTTTATAGGATTCCTTTTGTGTACATAGTAACCTGGCTTTTTGGTTAGTTAACCGGTAACCTGTTTTTTAAAACGACTTTCATAAAGGATTAGGTTCTAAAATTCGTCAGAAACTTTTTTTTTATCTATGATGACCGATTACTCAGAAACGGCGTATTTAGTTAATTCTTATTTTTTATTTGGAAGGGTACACGCTCTCGTTGTCATCAAGATCGGTTCCGTTTGATTATAAAATAAAAATAAATGAAATAAATGGATGCTAATAAGCAATAATGTTTCAACCCACAAAAAGGCAAATTCGGAGATATTGATATATTTTGATACTGCATCACCTATTTAACATTATTAAAAGATTTCAAGTCATATAAACTAAATAACTACGGAAAAAAGTCTCCTTATTAATTGTTTCGATTTTCAAGTGCGTTACATATTTTGCCATTTATACAATAATCTCAAATATTTGAAAAACTTTTTATTAAATAAAACGTTAAATATATCAATCTATTTTTATTTCATTATACCTTTTATCAAAAAAGAAAAGAAAAGATGGCTATATACTTCTACGAACATATATGTTAAGCATAGGTTTGACATCTCTGGACGGCATTTTCTCAAAATGAAGTCCGTGTGGCTTGACACAGTATTGCTTATCAGCGTCCAAATGTCATTCAAGTGTACAAAACAACGGTTGCACTTTTTTTAAAGTGTTGTTATATATCTGGGCCAACCGATGCGAAGTGTCACCATCGCCATGGACATTTAAATTTTTGAATATTTTTCAAAATAGGTGATGTAGTATCAAAATACACCAATGTCTCTGCTTTTGACTTTTTGTGGGTTAACACATTATTGCTTATCAGCATCCAATTGTAAATATTGATCAGCGTCAATGAATGCGCCGCTGACACGCTACTCACCCGTAATTAAGAGGAAACAAAATAATTCAATTAAATTCCACATCGAAATTCTTCATAGACTTATGAAGTTTAGAAAGGAAATTATATTTCAGATCCATTACCAAATGCTATTAGGAACGACGTGTGGAGGTTTGCGAGTAGTTAGAACAACGTGTGATCATAATTCTGATTGGTGTTATGTGATTAATATAAGATTAAAGACATTTGTATTTTTAATTTATTTATTTTGATTATTTATTTTAATTAATTACTTTTTAACTGAAAGTCATATTGAGATTCGGATCAGAGATTAGGATATTAGTACTCATAGAGTTGTTATTAAAATCAGTTTAGTAGTTCGGTTTTAAAATCAAAATAACTGGAATCAGTATATAATCCAAGTCAATGAAATTACGTACTTTGCTTTGAAATCAGTTTCTTTTTTTAATTTTGTAGCTGTCTTATGGACTTAACTCTATTTAGCATAAATTATAATATTCATTTTCTATGTATTAGTTTGGGGTTTAGTATTTACAAGTGTGTGGTTGACCCTGCAGCCCATTGATTGTTAACGGTAAAAGTAGTATTAGTATCTGTAATTGTGTGATAACCGTGATTACCACATTAATATACTCGATGAATTATTTGAAATCATCTGTATATTTTTAGAAAGTCTATACCAAACATGTACAGTTGTATTTGATTGACTGCTGCATGTAACTGCGTAGCTATTAGCGTAGCGCCAAACATAACAAGCGTAGTGTGTAGCGGCGTAGATATCAGCGTAGCGCCAGACGCACTGAGCGTAGCTAGTAGTATAGTCTGCTACGCGGATGTTGACGATCCGTAGCGAAACAGATAATATGTAGTAGCAAACGTCGACTGGAAAATATAATCGGGGCGGCGTATCTTATTGAATGTATACGCTACGCTGTTGTAGAGTCTTACTACGTCTGTGCACTCCTTTAATTAATATAATTGTAAAAAGAATTGATGAGTATTTTTGAATTATTTTGTACTTTATATTACAGAATATTATTCATTATTAATAAATTTTTAAAAAATGTTAATTTATGAAGAATAATATTTCGATTATTTCACAAATATAGTTTTAATCTTATTTTGTATCGTACTGTTAAAACACAAAGCGAAGTCGAATAGTGTATTGCTTAGTACTATATTTACTATCGATATTTTGTGAAGGCATCATTTATAAATTTATACATCATATTCAAAATTGACAAAAAATCGTTAAATACCGCAGTAAAAACATTTACGTAGATTTCAATTGTTTGGACCTCGTAAAAACATTCATACATAAAAAAGTTAACGATACAACTGACTAGAGCGATCGGCTTGTCTATCAAAAAATTTATTAGTCTCGTGAATATTTCCAGCTAGAAATCTAGGATATATAATTTTTGTTTAGAATTCCGTACATG
Source organism: Hypolimnas misippus (assembly GCA_037950945.1). Classification (NCBI taxonomy): domain Eukaryota; kingdom Metazoa; phylum Arthropoda; class Insecta; order Lepidoptera; family Nymphalidae; genus Hypolimnas; species Hypolimnas misippus. The sequence goes on from JBBEEQ010000029.1 coordinate 13,976,897, forward strand.
TCAATATAACCCTGTTACTAAGCCTACGCATTCCTGTATTTAAAATTTTCATCTATATATGGAGGCTAATAATCAATAATATTTTAACCGATAATTGATGTATTCTGATAATATGCCATTTTTTAACGATATTAAAAAAATCTAAGCTAAATAAGTACGAAAAAAAGGTTTCTTAATTTAATATTTTAAATATTGAAGTATGCTCAATATATTGCAATAAGAAATAAACTCATCTATTTAGAAACTTATTCCTATATAAAATCGTTTAATATACCAATCAGCTTTTATTTCATTAAAACTTTAATAAAAATTGAAAAGAGAAGATGGATATATATTTCTTCAAAATAATTTATCAGGCATAGGTTTAATATCTTTCGACGTTATTTTCCCCAAAATGAAATCTTTGTGGCTTGACATAGTATTGCCTATTCTGAAAATTAACGTATTTATTTATAAACGTACTAGTACGTATATTTTTATGGATTCTAAAACAGCTGGAACGATTTTGATAAAATATTTAGGCAATCTTCAGATTAGCGAAAGAAATCTTGTGAAGTTTTGTAGTAATTGGATAAATTAGTATTTTTTTAATAAAATTTAAAATCTCAATATTTTATTTTATAGTTTTTATTAAATACTTTTGTTCAATATTTGTAAGAATAAATAATATTGATGTTTAAGTTAATCCTTACTTCATATATTCAGTTATCATGATTGAAAAGTTCAACGAGCTTTACTTGAATTATTTACGTTCGTTCATTTATTACCATTCACTCATTCATTATCTCGTTTCAATATAAATACATAAGACCAATCGATTGTATTTAATAAATAAGTGTTAATATAAAAGTACATAACACGTGACTTAAAGAATTGCCTAGCAACCGGCTGTTAATATCAAGAGGGAATAAAAAAGAAAATAAAGTAACATCCTAAGTAAGAGAGGGAATGCGACGACAATATTACAAGATCCTATCTACCTTAATACTTCTGCGTTCCTTAACCGAATTTCTTTTTTTTATTTTTAAAGGGTCTTTCAGTGTCAATCCCAAAAATGACGAGGTTCTTAATTCGTCGGGGATATTTTTTAGGGTTCCGTACCTTAAAAGGAAAAACGGAACCCTTATAGGATCACTTTGTTGTCCGTCTGTCTGTCTGTCTGTCTGTCTGTCTGTCTGTCTGTCTGTCTGTCTGTCTGTCTGTCTGTCTGTCGGGATGTCAACCCATTTTTCTCAGAAATGCATAGACGTATCATGTTGAAATTAATATCATATACTCAAGTCTACGATGACATGCGGCCGTGAAAATATTAAAGTTCTAAGTCAACGCAATCAAAAGATAATGGAAAATATGTCGTATATTATGACCATTTTAGCGTTTTCGCAAGGAAATCAAAACCTATAGGGTACTTCCCATTGACCTAGCACGATGAAATTTGGCAAGAAGTAAGATCTTGTGGTACAAATAAAGGAAAAAATCCGAAAACTGTAAATTTCTGTTCGTGTGTCTGTCAGTCAATACGTGTGTCTTTCAACCTTTTTCTCAGGAACGCGTAAATGTATCAAGTTGTAAATTGATCAAGCGGAAAATATATTAATCTTAGAATTAAAATTATATGTACTTGTAACAAATTAACATAGAAGTTGACCATGGTCAAAAAAACAATTTTACAAACACTGAGAAGAAATTTGTATCAATACGAAAACATTAAAAAGCAGCAAACCTTTAAAAACAACGCAATGCAATCTATATATCGCAGCTAACAAAATGATAGCGCGATGCAGCGTACAGCTAATGCCATCTATTACAACATTATGACATTAACTGTGATATAATTCTGCTCGATTAATATTTTTTTTTTATTTTAATTATTATTTAAACGCGCTAAAAATTATAAAATAAACTTTTCATTTAAAAGTTTTATCGTCGATTTATAACGTCATTACGTAATTAACATTCAATATAAGAGCTTCACGCGATTTGATTTAAGTACTCGTATTGACTTAGTACGAAAATTTTAAAATTAAATTCAAACAGATCGAGTTATTTAATTTACTTATTTATCTACACATATAAGTCTTCTGGTTATTAGTAATATAATTAGTTATTTATAAATAAACAATTAGTTTTGATCGAATTACGGACTACTTATTTTCGTCTTGGCAACACTAATATATATTTTGATCGATAATGTAAATCTAAATATTTTACGAACGTAGTGCAGGGGTAGTGGAGTGTAGTAGAATATAAATAAAAATAAAACGAGAATAAAATATAATATAATTATGTTGTTAATGTCAAAGTGTTGACTTTGTTGAAGTTAGTTTATTGAAATTGTCAAGAGATGGCGCTAGGTGTATCCTGAATCGCGCTATAACTTTTTTTTTTGAAAGCATAAGGTGTATTAGTACTGAAAATAAAGTTTTGTGTTTCCATGGATTGCATCCATGATCGTGTTTTAAATGAAAGTGCTCCTAAGAAGTTTCAAAATAGTTTTTGGGACGTAATCCATATTTACATAATATTTGATTATATTTAAGCGACTTCTAAAAAGGAGTGTTTTCAATTCGACCTTGTATTTAATTTTTTTTTTATGTTTGTTCGCCGATTACGCCGCCATTTGGGTACCGATTTTCAATTTTTTTTTGTTTGAAAAGGTATACTTCCAAGGTGGTCCCATTGTCTTCAGGTCAGGATCAGATAATGGGATCCTGGAGAAATTGAGGGAACTCCTCAAATATTATAGGCAAGCGTATACCGATTTAGGTATTTTTGATAGTAACTTATGTTGGAACTGATGAATAAGACCACAAATGGCGTAGATGGGTTAGTCTTATATAGATTTCTATAAGTTTGTACGGAACCCTCGGTGCGCGAGTCCTACTCGCACTTGACCAGTTATTATTTATGTTCCCCGATTACTCGAAAACGGCTTGATTGATTTGGTTAACTTTTTTTTTTGTTTGTAAGTATATACTCTCCAAATTGTTTCCGTAGATTTTTTATGAAAATTAATTTTGATTTAAAATCAATATAGCTGAAATCTGTTATCCTAAGGAACGAAGTAACGTATTTTAATTTCAAAACTCTTTTTTTTTTTAAATGTTTTTATTGTTTTTTGGTGATTTATAGTTTCTGAGATACTACAGTAAAAACCATTTGCACACCTTTCCAAGATGGTGTCCGTGAGACAGTTGCAGCCTCACAAACTGGTATTTAACTTTACACAATCATCCTTGATGTTTAAAAAATAAAATTGCGTCCTTTGATAAATGCACATTAAGCCTAAAAAGAGTAATATTTCGATGGATTAAAATACAATTCAATTTTATCTATATTAATATTATAAAAACGTAAAGTTTCTTTGTACGTTTGTGAGTTTGTATGTAGAGGATAATCTCTGAAACTACTGGTCCGATATGAAAAAATCTTTTAGTGTTAGATAGCCTGTTTTTTTTTTAAAGATTATAGGCTATATTACAACACTGTGCGACTCATAGGAGCGAAGTAGTAAACATAAACGCGAGTGAAACCACGACTGGCATCTAGTCATCTATATTTTCATCTAATAGTGCTTTATAAATACATGAAACGCAAAGCCTCACGTTACATAAACAACTAAACCTATATATGGACGTTAATACTATCAAAGACTTTATGTAGAGAAAATGAATATAAAAAAATATATGAAAAAGTATATACATATTATTAGTATACATATTTCTATTTAGATAAAAAGTGTAATGAATTAAAAGCAGATTGGTATAAAGAAAAGTTTCATCTAACAATAAGTTTTTTAATACGTGATGTTATTCTATATCCCAAAACAAGCAGCACTCTTTAATATTCGAAGAATTAAATTAAGAAACTTTTTTCCTTACTTATATAGTTTAGACATCTTTAAAAAAATTTAAATATTGTAAAATATGTGACCCATTATCAGAATACATCAATAAATCAGAATTCGACTTTTTGTGGGTAGCACATAATTACTTATCAGCATCTATATACTAAAATTATATACGTTTAAATTCCATAAAACAATCCTTTAAAACTTACTCGGGCATCTATTGTGTATTCTTGAAAGTTTTTCCACATTATTCGAGTAACTCGGTCCATGTCGAGGCTGATTCAATTTTATGCGTCTGAAACCACCTGAGCCCGCTGCCAGTTCGATAGACCACAGCGTTGAAACTTTTTGTCGGGATTAAAAACCCATTGTAGATTCCGAGCCTGAATCTCGCCTCGCCTTTATATTGCTTTGGCTGGAGTTGATGACATACGTGAGCGTATTTGTAGCGTTTTTGGACACTTGAATCTTTGCAAATTTGGGAAATATGCAATATTATATAGAGAACCTTCGCGGTTTAACTCGCGTTTAACACAGGACTTTCATACAAACTTCTTACCTTAGGGGTCGATTTTTCCGTCAAAATTAGTCCTACGTCTGCACCTACGACCTCAAAAGAATCCTCATGCAATTGTATTTTCTGTGATTTCGTGGTGAATGAGTGAGTGACCTTTCGCTTTTATATGTATACATACATATGTAGGTGTGTTATAAGGTCGTAGATTTTGGACGACGAGTCGAGCAACCAGCTAGCGACTAAGTATGACAGGTGCCAATAAGTCAATTCACGAGCTTGTCAGAGTTGGAAATGGGCAAAGATTTTCAACGTTAAATAGTATGAACGTTAAACATCGATAGTTATAAAATGTCATTGAAATTACGGTTAACAAAACAATAAATACTTCTTTAATGTCGTGTAATAAGCCTCGAAGGGTTTAGGACTCATTTGGGTAGATGGAGGTGGATAATAGGTAACGTGTTAATTTTTACTGTATAAAGAGGGTACCATCGAAAATCAGCTTTGGGTTCCCAACCCAAATTGTAGCTGAATGGTACACCTGCTTGGGACATGGCGCAGTTGCAGACATTGTGTTAAAACATAGTACTGTTTTGTTTTGTTTTTTTTATTTTTTTTTTATTTATTAGTCATTTTGTAAGTATGTTTAGTTTTAGTCTTAGTTTTGCTTTTTAGTTGTTACTTTTTTTTGTTATAATTTTATTTTTATTTTAATTGTTAGTCTATTTACTGTAATAATTATGTCTGCACTCATCAGTTATGTTCCAAATAAACTTATTCTTATTTTTATTCTTATAAATTATTACATAATTATGTCCTATCTATGTATTTAAAGTATTTGTGGCTCCTCTGGTGCTGCAAATGTTGATGTAAGTAGTTTATGTAGATGAGTAGCATCACATAATATCAGGTGAACCGTCTTTTCGATTGTCTGTCATTTTCATAAAAAAGCTAATAATAGTGATGTTAATGGTATTTTAATATGCGACAAATTATGATTCGATTGCTCGCAGCCTATGTAAGTACAGTTTTTAATATTCAGAATAAGTATAAAAATTGTAGTAAGTTTTGAAGTTCTTATTTTACTTTAATTTTAAATATATGTGCAATACTTGTTTTTTGGAAAATTACAATTTTAACATTTTTCAAATTCCAGCGTTTATTGAACTAATTTATAAACGTATGTCTCCACTAAACTGTCTCATTGTTATGTTAATCTGTAATCGGTAGCATTTGCCCGAGACTCGGGCGGGATCGGGCCGATTAGACTGTTTCAATTTTGATGGACGATTGAAGCCATTCCGAATTCAGCTAATCGGTGATACCAAACCAGCAGTACACTGAGCAGGTTTACCGTAAATGTTTCATGACTAAACAAACAGGGTTTATGTTTGCGTAACACGACAAATACATTAGGGTTGCCCTGGGTGGTATGTTTTCAACGTCGGGTATGATGAGCGTTATATGATGTGTTTAAAACCTGTGAAAATGTGCAAATTACTTGTGTCCTAAATAAATTTTTTTATATAAAGGTTTATTCTAAGATACATATGATAAAAATGTTTTGAGTAATGATCAGATTATTTCAGTTTATCTTACTTTTTACGTACTTTTTGTATAGAAATACATATTTGTTACTTGAAACTATACTAATTATCTATGATTAATTTTCATTAATTAATTATTTCTACTTATTGTGCACATTTTAGTATATCCACAAAAATATACATAAAAAAATAAAAATATATGAGATAGATTTGTCTACTGGTCGCGGAGATGATCTCAAGCTTCCAGCAGCGCTCCAGGTTAAGGAATCTTCCCACTATGCCTGCCGTCTCAAGTAACACTGCGTTTTGTATCCTACCCTTGATCCAGCAGCTCAGCTTGAGTATCTTAAGATGTTGATCGAAACTCTTCACAACAGGCCGTTTACCGAGACGACAATAGGAATAATTATTGCTGACTCCACACTACATGGCAGTAGTCTCGTGGACAAGGTCTAAATATTTACTTATTTTTTCTTTTTCGACCTTCACGAGATTATCATCATGTGGAATAGTGACATCAACAATAATTGGTCTACTACCAATATATCAGGTGATTAATTTAATTGTTATAACTTTCACGCAAATTTCCGACAATGATATAAAACAATCAAAATTACCGATTCAGTCATCTCAAAGAACATACTCGTAATTTCACATTGCACCATCCCGCTGAGAATAAAACAGAATTCATAAGACAATAAAAATAACAATAGCAACACGTATGCAATGGTATTAATTGGCAACATAGAAAAGAATGTTCTTCGTAATAATCAGGAGGAATAGAAGGAAATGTAAATGCCTGGCGACGGTGGGGAATTATTCATTCCGAATACATTCTGTTTGCTGCTAGGCGCTGATTAACCGACGCCTAATCGAGTAACGAACTCTCCCAGACTTGCTAAACAGTCAGCACCACTGGCGGGCTTGGTGTGTGGTGCGAGTTATAGGAAGAAGCGGGAGCGGATGAGAGCCACTTATGACGGTAATTTACGCGCGTCCAAGTGACAGCGTATTGTTCAAACACAGTCTGCGACTTATGAAAAGAAACATGCTCCACAGATACGAAAATGGCCAAAATGTAAGGGAGAAGGTAGATGCATTTTTCGTTTCGCGGACTCCACAATTTGATATGTGTATCATGTTACTGTAATAGTAATTAGCTTAAATACATAATGACTTTATTGGCTTATTACTTGTTTAAGTATATTTATAATTGACAAAAATTAAAGATACAAATCGGTTAAGTAAATGAAGCTGTATTTAATGATTTTTAGTAACAATATTTAAATATTTAAAAGCTTTTTAAATACGCTGGTCGCTTGTAACTTGTAAGTCACAAAGTAACTCACTAGTCGCGATTCTGTGCAAATTCGTTATCACAGCTATTCTTGCTAAATATTCTACTACTAATTGTGATTATGTTCCACAAACTACGCCGACAGTTTATCGAATTAATATTAAAATTTACTTCCGTTTATATTTCGTATTGTATCTTCGTTAAAGTCTCTACGGGATTGCGCTGTAAAAACTCACATACTTAAATATTTAGCTGCGATACAAGTATGGTGATTGCAATTAGTTTATTCAAATTATTGGTGTAATTCAAAATAATTCAAATTCTTAATATACTTTATTCAAACAGTACTTTCGAATCGTCGAGTTGCAGGTCGATTAGTGTAATGTCCGCGATACGCGGAGTCGGGATGTACCGAAAATAAATAATAATATACATACGGTTGTATGGAAGACGTTGAGTGTATCTTGGTGGCGCAGTGGAATCTTCCGGGGTACCCCAATCCTCTTTACAGCGATTTGAGTTTCCTTTATTCTGGTTGTGTGAAAAACCAGCAAGAAACTCGATAGGTACCCTTTTAAAAATCATTCATACATTATGGATTTTTATTACAATTTTTTTTGAAATCCTGTATGAAAATCAACGCACTTTAGATCCACGCCTCTTTATCATTCCAATAATCTGGTATAGTATAATATGCATAATATATATATATATATATATATATATATATATATATATATATATATATATATATATATATATATATATATAAATATATTTTTTAATAATAATAACGAGAAACATGAACACTAAACTTTATTTTCGCCTTTATCGTTTTTATTTTAAATATCCATAGACGCCGGTGATCTTAACATGAGGTTAATCGTCGACTCATTTCATCGCGACTTTTATTAAAAGGAAACACTGATGTAGACAGTTTAGCTTTTAAATAATTTAATTTTATACAATTTATTCTTCAACAGTCTTAAAGAAAAAGACAAAATTCACAATTCGTAGCGTATTATTTTTTAATTTGTTACCTCATAGCTTAATCATTTCTTAACCGATTTTTAAAAATTATATTTTTATGTGGAAGGATATAACTCCAGATTGGTCCCATAAGTGTGTCGTCGAAGTAAACAAAATGCATATGGTTTTAGATTTGGTATATATGTATTTTTAAGTTTTAGTTATTATTTACTTTTTTGTTACTAATAATTATGTAACACCAAAGTCTTAGCTTAGAATTTTGAAATTTATAATAATACTAGAATTTGGCATTTCGCGTTTGTGTCATTGCTACTATTTTGAAGTTACGATCGGACCTCAGTTTTAAGCGAATATTACAACAATATAGATAATCGGATTTCAATTTTTAGTGTATTTGTATTCTTGTTGGCATTATATTCGTCATCGCATATCCTAATCCTGTATCTAATGTCAGACGGTGCGTAAGACAATGTTCCACGCATATATTTTAAGTTCAACGGTGGTCCTTTCATTTGTCATTGTCATGATAAACATTATATAAAAGAAATATTTTTTTCTACAATACAATAAAAATATTGTATACAGTTTTACATAGACACATCTTTTGGTAAATCCAGGACCAGTAAGGGTACGTCTCACAAAACTAAAGTAATATAAAACATATTTTTCTTTTTAATTAAATAAATAAATTTAAAAAAAAAATACTTTCTCAATATTTGATGGATCATTTCATTTGGTAAAATAGAAATTTATTTTTAGCAAAACTTCTCAATAAATAACAGACGCGCAGGCGGATATACAAAAAGGGTTTTACGTATCCGGCTAAATGACATCCATATTACAACATGTTGAGGTAAAAACCGTAAAATCTCAGGCCCTGTTTTTCATCGCTCGCTGAAATACAGAATATGTCCTGCAGGCAACATTTATATAATAAACGGGTAAGCGTGTGTCGCACGCGTTCTAAGGGTTCCGCGCTACCGACGCTTGGCTTATTTTTATTACTTGCTATGATACCCGCCGTAATAACGTCTAACGAAAATTCTAACCAGATAGTTCATATACAGCTTCTTTATTATATACTTTAGGTGCCCCTCGCGGTTTCACACGCGTTTATGGTTACTGCTTTTCTCTTATGAGTCGTAGCGTGATATATTATAGCCTATAGCCTTCCTCAATAAATAAACTATCAAACACAAAAAGATTTTTCAGTTCCTGAGATGAGCGCATTTAAACAAACAAACAAACTCTTCAGATTTATAACATCAGTATAGATGTGTCATTTAATTTTCTTCCGAAAATTGTAGGTAATGTTTATTGTGAAAAGTGTAAGTAATAAAAATTATATCAATACGACTATTCTTATTCGAATTATTATTAATTTTATAATCATATTATGATAATATTTTTTTAGAAAATTATAAAAATATTCCTAAATATGTTAGTGTATACAACACAATATATGTATGTAAATCATAAAAGGGAGAAAATGGGGTCTAAATATGTCGAATCTATTTTTAACATTTTTTTTAGGGACGATGTATTTTATCTATCTCTTCTTTTCTGTATATGTAAAAATATAAACTTATGCAGATTTATATAGTAAAAAGTTTTAATTTGAATTTTTTGTTTTAAAATATGAGGTTTTTTTAATATTGCAAAATATTAAACACACTTCAATATTTGATTAATGAACATTTGCATCATCATCAGAATACATCAATATCTCCGAATTTGACTTTTGGTGAGTTGACACATTATTGCTAATCAGCATCTATATATAAAACTTTTTATTCATTTCTTTAAAACTCGCATTTAAGGACACGGATAAACGAATAGATGATTAGACGAGTGAATGGACATAAGGATAGTCGGATAGCCTCAGTAAAAGGATTCACACAGTGGTTACGGAACCTTAAAAATATATACGTAAATTATGAAGGCTGTTTGCTTTTATCTCACCAGTTATATCCGTGGTAAAGACGTCCTCAGGATGTAAATGCTTGAGAAATATCTTTTCTGCACTTTTTATTTAGAAGCAAAAAGGTTAACGCATCTTACATATTGTTTTATTTTTCCGTACATCCAAGAGTATGTTTTTATTTATACGCTAAAGTCTCCGATGTTTTGTATAATAATGCACTTTATCATGTATTTAATTTAAGTGTCATGAGTATCACCGCCGCCCTTAATACATATTTTTTTATTTACTATAAATAATTATTACATTATTTTATTATAAGAATACATAACACACTTACGTACATATTAAAATTAGAAACACTATTCTTACATGAACCTAAAAAAACATAATAAAATACAAAAAAAAAATCAAAACGTTATACGATTTAATTACAGATAAATCATGACAAAAAAAGATGACAAAACTATTATACGTGGAGATGCTGGGATTTGAACCCAGGACTTTCAGCATGCGAAGCAGACACTCTACCACTGAGTTACATCCCCGAGTGATTACTTGAACAAAATAATATATCCATATACACAGTTTTAGATGTTTTATTTTCATTAAATTAATTTATTACTTAAACATAAGGCATGGATTCACTTGTAAGTTTTATTCGCACACCTTCATAATGACCATATGTTAGTATTGTGTATGTTTCCGGACCCCTGATACAAGGTCACAAGATCTTAATGGGGGCCGTTGAGTGTGATGCGTTTATTTATTTTATTTATTTCTTTTACCTGAAATAATTTATTGCCAGTGACTTATTTTTGACACTAACAGCTTACGTATGGTAACCTATAGGCACGATCTCGAGGGCTCATGATTACAGGGGTCATGGCCCCTCAAACTTGTCCACGCGAGTAGAAAGATCATCTAAAAAACTACGAAAACTACAAAGTAGAACAATTTTCTGACCCTAGCCGCATACATTTTATTCGAAAATTTTTAGACTGAAGTTTATCTAATACTAAGTTTTTCAAGTATATGAGATTAACATACAGAGCAAAATATGGAACAATATTCAATACATCCAATTAAGAAACTTTTTCCGTGTTTATTTAGTTTAGATGATATAAAATTTTTTAATAATAAAAAATGTATGACGCATTCTCAGAATACTTCACTATCTCCGAATTTTATTTTTTGTGGGTTGATACATTATTGCTTAACAGCATCCAAATATCTTATTATCTATGCCTCAATGTTAAACACAAACAAAATGTGAAATAAAAAAGGTCAAATATCATGTTGTCAAAGTTTTCAATCGGATCACCCGTTTGCAGTTTTTATATATCCGGAAAAACAACGAAAACTTTAGTCTTTATAATGTTATACATTATGTACGCCTGTCATTTAAACCGCGCTAGTTTATGATAAGTTTGAATGGCAGCTGCTAGTTTCCTTGTTAAACGGACACCGCTTCTCAATCTTTGTTTTAAATTATCCGCTTTAGTGACGAATATTTATTACAAAAATGTTTTTACTGAAATGGAAATTATTTTGAATTAAAAAGTACTATAATAAGTATATTATATAAAAATGTTACTAATAATTCCATAAAATATGCATGTGGGTATAAAATAGAATATGTATTTAATTAATACAAAAAATATTATTTCAATATTAAATATAAATTTCATGCATATTTTGCAAATATTTCATATGTGATATTTTCACAGGAAGATATGACTAAATATTTCATAAATATAATTAGATTTTAAATTATTACCAAATTGTTTTTAATTTGATTATTCTGCTGACTGATTCGTTCTTTAAAGATTTTCATTGTTTTTTAATAATTATTATTATTTCTATCGGACTACACCAACGATATTCTATGTCTTAGGTTGTATCAATTTTTCATTATTTACTTAGAAATATTTTTATGACATACTTGTTCTGACTGACTGATTTAACAACGCAGTCCTTAAACCGCTGGGTGTACAAACTTTAAATTTTGGCAAATGTTTTATTTTGTGTTACCACTTAAAAATTTTTTGGAATGAAGAAGTATGGTATTTTATCAGTTATCTGTACAACTGCAAAATGGCAAAGATGCTAGCAACTATTAGTCTGGTTATAAATAGAAACACTTTGAGAACCGCTGCCTCTAATGGATCCTACCCATTCAAGCGTCTTAGATTCTCTGATGCACTTCGTAAGTTGGAAGTTCAACGACAGTTATGGACAGCGGTTCGACAAAGCACATATTATAATCGAATTATTACATCATTCGATGCAGAATGCAAAATCGATATTCGTTTAAGCATTCGGTAGAAATTTTCGATATTTATATAGAGACTGCGTTCTTGGGTTTTTCATAAACTAGATGTTAAGATGCAATTTTCTAAGCATTTTCTGAGACGTTATTTCGTTTTACACGACGAAATAAATGGTATTATTTTCAATGTGTGGGGGTGTGTTTCTTTATTACTAATACCATATTTTTTTACTAAAATTTGTTAAATCGTGTTCTTAATCGATATTGAAACGTTATTTATTACAATAATAATATTAATTTGGTGCTACCTCCACGAGCAAGTGCATCCTAAAAAAGTTGGATAATGTCCACGATATATCAGCAACATATCGCAACGATTCGCTGCATTATCAGGACTCATCGCAAGTCGTGACGGGATACTGCGTGTATACAACCATCAGTCTACACATTCGTTAATTCAGTTCGCTTGGTGTTTAGGTCGATATTTTATGTAGGCAATTTAAACGAAACGCGATTGCGTAGCGATGAAAGGCGATGCCAAACGATGCAGGATGCTGCAAGGATTTGTCTTATGTGCGTAGGAATCCTAAATGGTCACTGTCGTCTATACTAATATTATAAACAAGCAAAAGTTGTTTGTAGGGGATAATCACTGAAACAACGTATGCGAAGATTTTACGCGTATATTTCATTACGCTACTATGCACAGGAGCGAATCAGTAACCATAAATGTGAGTGAAACCGCAAACCGTAACTAGTATTAAAATAAAATGACGGGGCCTTATTCACGCGTACATATCAAATCAGCTCATACCGTTCACGACATTTCGCGCCGCGCCGCACCGCGTCCCGCGTTCTTATGTCACCTAGGACACTTCAATAGGTGTCAACTGTTTGTTTTCGCGCGCTCACTTAGAATACCCGGTACGTCGAGTCTAGCGGTGGCTGTGAGTCGACAATGACACCGCATTGACACGATAATATATAGCACGGATTCTTAACCTTTTGTACCATGCCCCTCACCCAATATTATACTAGAACACCAATACCCCTCAAAGATGGCTATATAAATAGTGTTTATTTTTAATAATTTGTGAGATCACTGTGACTGCACCTGAATAAATGTGTCAGCTTCTCGCGAAAAATTGAAAGTATTTAATAATTCTTATTTACGACCAAGTCAACGCGCCCCGCCTTACTTCACTTCTTCACCCAATGCCCCCCCAAACTCACTGGTTAGGAAACCATGGTACATATAAATGTTATTTTGTGTAGAAAATTTAACAGAAATGTAAGAATATTTGTGATAAATCTGCTGAATTAATTAATGGTTGATTGATGATGATCTTAATTACAAAAAAAATCTACGAAAGTAGTAATTTATTGTGAGAGAAAGTATGTCTGTCGGTGAACTGGCAATTTAGACGAGGTCACACGTTCGCTGCCGCTTGGGAAATCTAGCTTATGTGCGCTTATTATTTATCTGTCTTCGTCAAGTGTTGTTACTTGACTAAAATATGAGGTTAGATATACCACGGAAATATTAAGTTGAGCTGCTTACTTTGTATATTTCCCTATGTGTATGTTATTGTTGCATGGAGTTTATTAGTTTTTAATCCTACTAATAAATAAGATTGAGGTGTCTGTTTGTAATTTCAAATTATCATTTTTACACTAACTGCATACGTATGAAAGTAGATATGGTATCACATAAAAAAATCAATTTTAAATATTTTCGTCTGTCTGAGTACAATAAAGGTAAGGGGTTGAAATAGTGGTAATATAATGATAATAGGAGTAAAAAAACATAGTCGCGGGCACCGTCTAGTTTCACATAAAATAAACCTATGTTGATTATTAATTACTTACTTTAAATAATAATTTAATTTGTGGGTTAATTATGTATCTTTTTGTCCACTGCTTCGTTAAACACGATTTTAATTTTTAAATAACTGCGACGTTTTGAAAAAAAAAGGAGCCGACTTTAAAAGCAAAATATAGAATGTAAAGAAACAAAAAAAAAAAAAGATAAAAACATATTACGAATTAAAACCCTCCACTTTTTCAACATTCGGTTGATAAAAAAAAATTAATCAATTGTTTTGACCCGTGAGATAATTTGATACCTAAAATAATTTTATCTATATTTATTCGACTGTTATCAATATAATTGCCGAAATTACTCAACCAATTGTCACATCTCATTAACACGACACCCAGTAATATAAGCTTTTATTTAAAGCTTTTCAAAATATTATATTGTTGTGCTCCAGTGAAGTGTAAAATAGTGTGAATCAACTAATATCTATGTAAACAGTAATTATATTAAATGAAACTTTAACGAACCATTTAATATGCGGTCCCTATTGAAGTGCATAAGATACCAGTGAAAAACATAAAATATATGACGATTTTTATGTTTGATATTCAATGAATTAACTGTTATATTTCTGGGATATTAATTAATTAATAATAAATATATATTAATTAATATATATATTTTTTTAAATACTGAGTATTATGTACTTTTTATTATATTCCTATAATTTATATACATGGATTCTTTATTGCCGGCCAGGCCAGTCAAGGAAGGATGAGAGTTAGTCCACAGATAATCAACGCTATTAATTTTATTTCAATACGAGTATTTCATTTCTATATATACATATAAGCGGAATCCATGTTCAAAATTAAAAACAAAAACTTCATTTATTTTTCTTTAAAAACCTCACTACTGAACCGAAGTTTTCAAATAAAAAAAATATATTCAAAAGAAATAACGAAGATCGAGGTTACGAACATTAAAAAAACACACACTACGAATAGAAAACCTCCTTTTTGAAGTCGGTTGAGAAAAAATATTTTTATTATTATGTTTGCAAAGAAAAAAAAAACAATTTTGTACATGTAGATATTTTGACCGTTTGGTATTCGTTTATATAATAAAATACCCCAGAAATGTTTGCAGTCTATAAAAAGTCTATAATAGCTAAAGCATATTACTCTATACAAAATTACGTTGACGATAAAGATTCGTGGGCTTAGTATATGCTGATTTTTGTACAGGATAAATAATCAATTTGTAATCATAAACTGTGTTGTATTGACAATATTTTAAAAGAGTAACTATCGAGTTTCTTGCCGGTTCTTCTCGGTAGAATCTGCGTTCCGAACCGGTGGTAGGTTCATTATTGATGTAATTTCTTTTTGTTTTTTAGGGTTCCGTACCTTAAAAGGAAAAACGGAACCCTTATAGGATCACTTTGTTGTCCGTCTGTCTGTCTGTCTGTCTGTCTGTCTGTCTGTCTGTCTGTCTGTCGGGATGTCAACCCTTTTTTCTCAGAAATGCATAGACGTATTATGTTGAAATTAATATCATATACTCAAGTCTACGATGACATGCGGCCGTGAAAATATTAAAGTTCTAAGTCAACGCAATCAAAAGATAATGGAAAATATGTCGTATATTTTGACCATTTTAGCGTTTTCGCAAGGGAATCAAAACCTATAGGGTACTTCCCATTGACCTAGCACGATGAAATTTGGCAAGAAGTAAGATCTTATGGTACAAAAAAAGGAAAAAAATCTGAAAACTGTAAATTTTTGTATGTATGTTTGTAAGTTTGTCTTTCAACCTTTTTCTCAGAAACGCGTGAAGGTAACAAATTTTTATCAACGTCAAGTACTCAGAGTTGTAATTACTAAGAGCTGTGAAAAAATCAAACTTCTAAGTTAACGCAATCAAAAGATACGGTCATTTATATCACATATTTTAAGTATGATAGCGTTTTTAACGTTTTCGCAAGGGAATCAAAACCTATAGGGTACTTCCCATTGACCAAGCATTATGAAATTTGGCCAGGAGCAAGGTGCTTTAGTATACATAAAGGAAAAAATCCGAAAACTGTAAATTTCTGTTCGTGTGTCTGTCAGTCTGTACGTCTGTCTTTCAACCTTTTTCTCAGGAACGCGTAAATGTATCAAGTTGTAAATTGATCAAGCGGAAAATATATTAATCTTAGAATTAAAATTATATGTACTTGTAACAAATTAACATAGAAGTTGACCATGGTCAAAAAAACAATTTTACAAACACTGAGAAGAAATTTGTATCAATACGAAAACATTAAAAAGCAGCAAACCTTTGTAAACAACGCAATGCAATCTACATATCGCAGCTAACAAAATGATAGCGCGATGTAGCGTACAGCTAATGCCATCTATTACAACATTATGACATTAACTGTGATATAATTCTGCTCGATTAATATTTTTTTATTATTTTAATTATTATTTAAACGCGCTAAAAATTATAAAATAAACTTTTCATTTAAAAGTTTTATCGTCGATTTATAACGTCATTACGTAATTAACATTCAATATAAGAGCTTCACGCGATTTGATTTAAGTACTCGTATTGACGTAGTACGAAAATTTTAAAATTAAATTCAAACAGATCGAGTTATTTAATTTACTTATTTATCTACACATATAAGTCTTCTGGTTATTAGTAATATAATTAGTTATTTATAAATAAACAATTAGTTTTGTTATTATTATTATTATTTTTTATTATTATTTTTTTTTTAATTTATGTATATAAATTAATTAAGATCTTAAACTGTATAACTATTTATCAAATAAACACAATTAGTTTTGTTCGAATTAAGGATTAATTATTTTCGTCTTGGCAACACTAATATATATTTTGATATTTTGATTGATAATGTAAATCTAAATATTTTACGAACGTAGTGCAGGGGTAGTGGAGTGTAGTAGAATATAAGTAAAAATAAAACGAGAATAAAATATAATATAATTATGTTGTTAATGTCAAAGTCAACAAGTTAGTTCGTTGAAATTGTCAAGAGATGGCGCTGAGTGTATCCTGAATCGCGCTATAACTTTGCTTTTTTTGAAAGTATAAGGTGTATTAGTACTTAAAATAAAATTTTGTGTTTCCATGGATTGCATCCATGATCGTGTTTTAAATTAAAGTTCTCCTAAGTAGTTTCAAAATACTTTTTGGGACGTGATCCATATTTACATAATATTTGATTATATTTAAGCGACTTCTAAAAAGGAGTGTTTTCAATTCGACCTCGTATTTAATTTTTTTTTATGTTTGTTCGCCGATTACGCCGCCATTTGGGTACCGATTTTCAAATTTTTTTTTTTGTTTGAAAAGGTATACTTCCAAGGTGGTCCCATTGTCTTCAGGTCAGGATCAGATGATGGGATCCTGGAGAAATTGAGGGAACTCCTCAAATATTATAGGCAAGCGTATACCGATTTAGGTATTTTTGATAGTAACTTATGTTGGAACTGATGATGAAGACCTCATATGGCGTAGATGGGTTAGTCTTATATAGATTGCTATAAGTTTGTACGGAACCCTCGGTGCGCGAGTCCTACTCGCACTTGACCAGTTATTCATGTATGACGATTCACAAGTGCTCGTTAGAGCCTACTTGAATAAAGTATTTTTTGATTTTGACCCCAAACAACACCATATGTTTTCATTACTCCTACCGCCATTCCCGTTCTTCACATCCAAAAATTATTTTTGTGGGCTGTGTCCTATTTTCAATTTCATATTAAAATGCTTATTTAGCTCTCAAATATCAGAAATCAACTGTTACTTGATTTCTACATAACTAGCCTCTAGGTAACTGAATCGCGTAAGAATTTAGATTACCCTAGAATATTTATTATTTACGCTATTACACAAGGATGCATGAGGTTACCAGTGGGCTATTAATTAATAACTTGAACTATAGCTAGAACACTACAAATGAATCATTGTCGCCTGGCGGTTGGATGTAAATGGGTGATATATAAAGAACACAACTGAAGTAACATTAAAATCTATGCTAATATTATAAAGTGTTAAAATTTATTTATTAGTTTGTATGAAAGGAGCAATCTCTGAATCTACTGATCCAATTTGAAAAATTCTTTTTGCGTTTGATAGCTCGTTTAGTGAAGGATAGGCTATATTATATCATGCTACAATTTATAGGAGCGAAGCAGTGACCATAAACACGAATTACACTGTCAGCTAGTATGTAAATACAGCGTAAAACCCGACAGCGTGTTTTGGGAACTGAATGTGTTAATGCTTAACATTTTTACCTATAAAGAGGGATATCTATGTCTGTCTATCTGTACATTACTGATTATCTAATCTAATGTTATTAACATGAAAGTAACTCTTTGTGTTTGTTTGGTACATAACCTACCTAAGCCGTGAAACCAATTTTAATGAATTCATGAATTTTGGTATAGAAATAATTTAGACGCATTTAAATTTATTTTAGAATTAGAAAAAAAAATTATAGTTATATTTAATGCCAATTATTTATGTAAACTATTTTAACGAATTTTGTTTTTATGATAAAGAGAAATCGACAAACAAATATAAAGGTTTTTATTACAGAACATAAAAAAGGTAAAAGAACGAATCCACATGCAAAATAGGCTGTTGTTCTTTTTCATTCGTTCATTCATAATTTTTTTGTATCCGCGCCGACTGAGCCATCTGTAACATACAATTCTATTGTATTCGAGGCGGGATTTTGGAGTTAAACACAAACGCAATAGTGGCCATTATGCCTTGATACCTACAGCCATTTAAATGTAACGAAGTTCAGTGAATCCGTTCCCGGGATTAGTTCCCCACTTAAGTTGGTCGCTTGTTGGGAAGCCGTGATAAATGACGACGCACACGATACTTGCAAATTATGACCGTGTTATACGAGTCGCTTGATTCGTTTAATTAAGTATTATGGTATGTAATGTAATGAAATTAATTAAATTTTTATTTTTCTTATAAATAATTAAAGTACTACCATTTCATATACTGTGCATAACTATGCATGTTGAAATGCGCAGTTGCGCATCTAACTTTAAAATCTAACTTTTGAAGTCTAAATTAGAATCAAATATTAAATTACATTATTGATAAAATAAGGCCTTATAAGCATTTAACAGTAAGCGTTGTATTTGTAGTGTCACCGACGATGTGTCAAAATTTATTAATATAAGGTATTACTTTACCATATTACCAGTAGGTGGCTCGCGTCGTACTGGCCAGATAGAAAAATAAGTTTTAGTCTAAAATGTCTGACATAAAAAAATCTATTATTCGTGCGCGAAGCCACGAACAAATTATAGATCGTTAAAAATTTTATACATTTATATTTAATGAAATATATAATATTATACATGTTCATATCCTGGTTAATTTATCCCTTTGCCGGGATAACTATCAACGATGTTTGATCGTAAATTTTATTCAGCCTCCTCTTAATTAATACAAAAAACCGGTGAAGAGCGAGTCTGACTCCCACATTAAAAGGTTCCGTACTGTCGTACAAGATAAGACACTGTATTTTTTAAATTATTATATATGTAAAATATACTAAATTAAATCTATACCAAGATAAGTTTTCATTGTTTGTTCTTTCAGCGACAATAAAAATAAATATTCTGTAAACTCAATTTTAAGTTGATCGTAATAACGGCTTATCAGATACAGTCCGCTGAGAGACGGAAAAACAGATGGCCAGCAGGCCAGACGGACAGCGGAAGCTTAGTGAACCCTTTGGATACGGAACCCTAAAAAAGGTTTCATTCATTTATTTGATTTACCTACAAATTGGCTGCATGTTTAGTTTTTCGGTTATATTCATTAAAACCGCAAGTTAAAATATAAAATAAAACTACATTTATATTTTATAACTTGGTAGATACATCGATTTTATTATATATATTTGTTTCTTTCTTTTTTTATTACACTTTATTGCAAAAAAGATAAATGTACAAAGGGCGGACTTAACGCTATTACAGCATTTCCTACCAGCCAACCCAGAATCGTGTAAGAAAGCTGTTAGTAGGCGTGCACAACAAAAGTAAAAATATATGTATTTATTGATGATTTAAAAGTAAAAACCTTGTAAAAATTTACTTGAATAAAGTATATTTTGATTCTGGTTTTAACTATAGCTACTTATGTTACCTTAAAAAGCTTGTTACAGTTTTATTTTCGAGTAATCGGTGAACATACATAAAAAGTACCTGACGAATGGAGAACCTCCTTCTTTTTCGATAATCGGTTGAAAATCTGTTTTTTTTTTTATGTAAAATTGAATTTAATTAATTTTATTAAAAAAAAAATAATCCCCAAATTCATGGTGTATCAAAAATAAGACGCTTATTTTAATGTCTACTGTCAATTAAAAATTTTATTAAACGTCTTAATTGGCTTATTTTTGTATTTTACATTACCTGTAATTACAAACTAATTCTCTTTTACTATTTTACCACGAATCAACTGATTAGCCTGTATTCTAAAAAAAAAAATGAATTTAAGAATTAAACTCGAAACTATCGAAAATTTTACGCAATGCGATATCCGGCTAAACAACAAACATAAACCTAGCCGGGCAAAATAAATATCCCTCTTTATCTTTACCAAGTCCAATCGGAATGCCGTTCCGCAAATAGGTCAACAAGTTTAGCCTAGCCGTTTTTAAGCTTAAACGAAACAAGCGACAATCGCAATATAATTTAAGTTTAAAACTCTAAATTGTACGGAACACAAGTTTGCACAGTTCGGTTTTGCAGCTGCTTACATTGCAAAACTTTGTTAAGATACAACTTCGTTGGATGCTGTAATTAAATTTATAATCCATACCTCATAGCTGTTTGTAGCCGTGGCTTCATTTTGTGAGGGTGGTTTATTAAAAGTAACCGTGAAACGGTTCGACTATATTTAGAGCCTGACTGTAGCCGATTGACCACCAGTCGTATACGGGGTGGCTTTACCGTGTCAGTATGTTACTCTCATACAAGATCTCACCGATCTTATAATAATGAGCTTCGTTTTGTACGGTGAGTGAGAGATCCGGAAGTCTAACCCCCTCGTTCCTTTCCTCCCTTTCTATTATCTTCCATCCGTTATTATTTTTTAAGCTGGCATCGCGTTTGTGGTTCCTCTGGTGCTGAAAATGTGGGTGGCGGTGATCACTCAGCGTCGAGTGTTTCGCTTGCTCGTTTGTCAGCTAATTTTATAAAAAAAGGTTCAAAAATAAGGTATTAACTTATGCATGTCTCTATTTTCCAAAACATCGCATAATATAAAACTGTTTCTCCCTTTACATCAAGATCCTTATTCACATCATAAATATGTCTGTTGATATATGCCACCTACACTGTACAAGATTACATAAATAAATAAATAACGCATCACACTCAACTGCCCCCATTAAGATCTCATGACCTTGTGTCGGGGGTCCGGAAACACTCACAACACTAACACAAACACCCAGACCACGACAAACATCTTTATGACTAATACACACGTTTGCCGTGAGCGGGGATCGAACCCGTGACCGTTAGCGCTTTAGTCAGTTGCAGTGACCATTGCGCCAACGCGTCTGTCAATTACATAAACGATAGAATAAAGTATATTTTAAATTTGAATATCACTTTCCCGGTTATACAAAGGTCTGGTTAATGTTCTAGTTCTATATTGACCAGTTAATTTTACACAGAGCCTCCACAACCCCTGACGGCAAACCAGTTACCATTACGTAGATCATTTAGTAGATTAACGGTACTGATCATTTTCAGGTGGTTGTGATAACGATTAGTACAGTTTTTCATGCTGTACGAGGCAAGGTGGAAAGACCCATAAAGACTAACACTCAGACCTTCAGATTATACAACAACCGTTGGCGTCTGAAGTACAGTCAGTCAATCTTGTTTATGGTAGATAAGTTCGATTAGCTGAAACGATGATTAAAAGTAAAATTCGGACTGAGACTAGACTAGATTTTTATATAAAATCTGTTGTAACTATAGCAGTAGTCATCCATCTTTTTATACCAATTCATAATACGAATATATAAGTTAAATAATACAATCAGAATTTTACATTTAATAATGTCGTCTGTTACTCAAATTTAATTGTTCACCCTAAACAAGAATTTGATATAAAGTAAGTAACAACACACGCACTTGGAGATACAACATTGCGTCTTTGATTAAAGCTAAATATAGCCTAACTTTAATTACAGCCTAAGCCTTTCATAGTCATACTCCAGCACTCACGAGGAATGTATATTACAACATCAGATTCAATTTTCTCTGTGTAATATTAAATAGCTCGACAAAGGCTGGCAAAGGTCCTAAAGAGGCAATTTTTCTGTTAGACTTCACATGACGAAAAAAAAATTTTAAAACAAAGGAAACTTTCCACACACAATGGGTGTGGCTGGTAATATATATTTTTTCATATGGCCCAAATTATAAACGTGGGGTTGACAGCCTTGAAAAATTAGCCCCTGGCGAATAGAGCAAAAACATTACCCTCTCTTGGCTTCGCTGTCGGATAAAGATGACATCCACTGCCCGTGACCGTTATTATAAAAGACTAGCTGCAGTTTGCGGTTTCACTCGCATTTATGCTTACTGCTTTGCTCCTATAAGTCGTAGCGTGATGTAATATAGCCTATAACCTTCCCCAATACACGTGCTAACCAATGTAAGTTTTTCAAATCTGTTCAATAGTTTTGGAGCATATTCAACACAAACAAACAATTAAATGATTCCACTTTGTAATATTAGTGTAGAAGATATACATAGGTACGTATTAAAATGTATATAATCATATGAAACGACGATATGATGACATATGATGACGTTATTGATGGAGTTAAGATCAAAAGTTTGTTTCTTTGCCTCCATTTGTCAAATGGTCCGTTGATATTATATATGAAAGTCTTACAAATTATAATGATTTCGACTTCAAATTTATTTAATGCAATTGAAAACTCGAAATATTGACACTTGAATCGACTGGTTTAAAAAAACGAACTAAATAATTTGCTATTTAACTATTTGACATATTATATAATAAAAATTTTGTACGTGGGGAATTTCAGGAACGTTAAATCGATCTAGCTAGTTTTCATTTTTAGAATATGTCGTTTTATCCTTGTTTTTAGGTTATTAAAAACTGCATTAATTATTTTTATTAAGTACTAAATCTTAATATAATTTCCATAAAAACAAATAACCAACAAAAGAAATACATACCAGCAAAGCTTTGACATCCAGGTACTTACAAATAATATCATATCATAGCGAACCATCGCGCTGTACAACCAGTGTATACGTTACCTAAATAGGCTGCCCGCCAACTTGGAAAAGAAATTTGTTCCCAACGTAATGGAAGACGCGAGTTCTAGGGTATGCGAGTTTAATGTACGTTTAAAGTTTCATTTGAAACAAATGCTTTGTTTTCTTGAAGGGAACATGCTACCGATTTATTAGAGAACTTATACTCTTCGCTAGACGCTGTTTAGAGAGTTTTAGAATTCAATATTTACTCAGGATTGTTTTTGGACGCTGATAAGCAATACGCGGACTTTAAGAAAATTACGTTTAAACATGTCAAACCTATTCTTAACAATTAAAATAAAACTACTTTAAACGGATTTAAATCGCGTATATTAACTATTTTTATTGTCCCGGCGTTTTGAGCTCTTTACAGCGTTCGTGGTCACGGGTTATTTCAATGAGTAATACTCGCGAAAATCTACTCTTAATGAATTTGTTTGGAGACATATAAGTCCATCTTCTCTTTTCAATTTTGACAAATGGTATAATTAATTAAAAAACAGATCGGTATAATACAAAGTTTTATCAAATAGCAGGTTTTTCAAATATATTCGGTTATTGTAAATTGCATAATATCGAATAACTCAATTATAACTCAGATTATTCGGATTTCAATTGTAACCTTTAGTTAAGACAGTCCCAGGGCCGGACTTAGGTGAGGGCAGACGGGATTACAGATGTGGTGCAGACATTCATCATCTATCTAGCATTTTTCCCGTTTATACCAGGGTCTGCTTAAGTAAGGCAAACCAGTAATTATTTAGACTAGAATAATTTTTCCTTACTACAAGTAACGATCATTATCAGGTGATTGTGATAACAACCGATACCAACAGCTTTGTGTGCTCTCCGAGGCATGATGGGGACACCCACATGGACAAACACCTAGACCTGGGAACAAATATTTATGCACATATAAATATATGTCCCAAGCGTGGATCCAACCCGCAACCACTGATATATGGACGCTGATAAGCGATACTGTATCAAGCCACACGGACTTCATCTTGAGAAAGTGGCATCTAAAGATGTCAAACCTATTCTTAATAAATATGTTTAAAGAAGTATATATCCATATTTTCTTTTCCTTTTTGATAAAAGCTATAATGAATTGAAAGCAGATTGATATATTTAATATACTATCTAATACAGAGTTATTTCGATATTTGAAATTATTGTATAAATTGCAAAATACGGAACGCACTTGAAACTCGAAACAATTAATTAAGAAAATGTTTTCCTTACTTATTTAGTTTCTATGACTTGAAAAGTTTTTTGAATAATGTTGAATAGGTGACGTAATATCAAAATACATCAATATCTCCGAATTTGACTTTTTGTGGGTTAACACATTATTGCTTGTCAGCGTCCATATATAATCTATACTAATGTTATAAAGCTGAAGAGTTTGTTTGTCTGTTCGTTTGAACGCGTTATTTTCTTAGGAACTAATTGAAAAAATATTTTTGTGTTAGATAGTTTTTTTAAAGATTCATAGGGGTGAAGGAATAATCATAAACGCAAGTGAAATTCGTCATTTCATTCGGAAAATAAAGGCCAAGGCTCCAAGGCCTCCAGGCCCCCGAATCCGGCCCTAGAGAGTCCTATTACCTCAGCTCATACAGTATATTAGTAGCGTTTAGTTTAAATGGTACTCACTGAACTATTCTGATCGTCATACGATTAATAATAAATGAAACAGCACTTTACTTGAAAGCATGTGAATGTGTAATATTATCACCAAATTCATTAGTATTTCTCAATGGATTAAGATATATTAATTAATCTTCTTTATAATAGGTATCATGCGAATTAATAAAATTGAAATGTGTGTTTTTAATTTAAAATTAACAGCTTTTAACAAAAAATATCTGAAAGTATATACGGTACTTACATCACAAACAATTTTTAAAATGTTTATTTGTCTGTCTGACTGTCTGCTTGTTTCAGCTAATCTCTAAAACGACTGGACCGATTTTAACGGGAATTTAACTCACAGATAGCTAATGTTATAAGAAGTAACTAAGGCCACTTTTATTTTATAAAACATTTATTTAATCAATAAATAAAAGAGAGGGTTACGCGAAAATAAAATTCTAACCAATGAAATAGTGAATCCATTAAATAAAGTAGGGAAGATAAACATTTTCAAATTAACGCGGATGAAACTGCAAGACACAGCTAGTGTTAAATTAAATTACAAATCTTGTTTATTTCGTTAATTAACTTACTTTTTTATTTCGTGTTAATGCGTCCTATGGATAGCCACTGTATGCTATTGTATATTGTTTGTTGTATTATAACATGTAAAAGTCCCAATTTTCGGCAAATTATCCTCTCTTATTAAGGAAAAGATAAAGATCTCCATTTATAAAAGTGAGGATGTAGTACGTGCAAAGCCAAGCCGAGCAGACGGTCTATGTATATAAATAAAAATCAATGTTTGTTTTTTCGTCCTGTATGCGTTTTGAAACCATTGATCGGTTCGTGATAAAACTTTGGTGGGGTGTTCTGAGCTCTGTACCAAAAAATCTATATTCTTTATGTATAGATTATTAAATAAAAATACATCAATGCCAGTATAAAACGATCTGTAACTACAAGAGAAGTTTAGTGAAAACTATAAATAAAACTTAACTTAAGAACTTTAAAAAGCTAATCTATTATTGGAAATCTAAGCCGTTAAAATAAACAACTTAAACGTTTCAGAGGATCTTATTTATCTTCATCAATCTGCCGTAAAGGCAACATTCCACTGGCCTCGATCCAAATACATCGCCACATAGCGCTATAACGCGACAGCAATGCGATTCCCAAGATTTGTGGGCGGAGATAAAAGTGCTGTATTGTGATTGAACAATAAACCAGAAATTGAATTTGTTGACTGGATTTCATTGACGACCGCTCTGGTGTAGTGGTGACAAATGTGCTAACTACGAATCCGATTTAGAGATGTATGTTTGTATTTGTCCAAGTATTTGTTTGTTAGGCTCTGTCTATAGAGCTAGCTCTTTAGGGTAGGCTGGATTAGTCTTAATTTAATCCTTTGTATGGTGAGTAATAATAAATAAAGATATCACACTCAACGGCCCCTATTAAGATTTCATGATTCTGAGTCTGGGGTCCGAAATACACACAATATAAACACAAACATACAGACTATGATAAACATTCGTATGGCCAATAGAGACGTTTGCCATGAGTTAGAGTTTCAATCAGCTCTAGTGATCACTGCGCCCATCTGTCTGCTTAGTAATAATTTTCATCTTCTACCTAAAATTTTCCAGTCTCTTTGATGGGGTCTGCTTATGATTGTACGCCGGGTGTGGTAGAATGTAGATGGTGAAATTAAATTAAAGATAAGTACGTTCTAAGGTTGCGGAGATCAGATGGCAAATGTTTTGTGTAAAAAGTCAGTAAGTTATCAGATCTGGATCAAGACATGAACAATAATTGGAATAATATCGGAATTCGACCGTAGCTCATTAAATTTTCAAACGATTTCAAGATTGACCGCGGATAACCTATTCTCAATATGACCACAGACTTTACCAATAAAATATAGTGTATAATATATACGTACATATATGAGTGGGTCAAAACATAGTAGTGTGTAATGTATTTCTATATATATACTAAAATTGTGCGGAATTTCATACTCCTCCGTCACTACAATTTTCAATAAAAAATGGTACAAAGTTTTGGCTTCACGTATTAATATATAGATTACCCATTGTCACTGAAGCACAGTTACAACATAAAATGAATTGTTGATGCGCTGCTACTCTTAAAGAAACATGTACATGTTCTAAATCTATAACTCCAATTAAAAAACAAAATAATTTAATTTATCTTCAACTATTTGGTCTTCTTTTAAAGCATCAGTTTCAATGATTGGAACAATGGAATACAAACGAACCATATCATTTACGAAACGGTTTATTTCGTAGGCGTGCTGTTAGACGTTTGAAAACGAACGCTATCGGTTCTGATTGAAATGCCGATCGCACGGAGTTACAGGCGACAGAGTGTACGGTGAATTTGTGCGGTAATGGACACAGAGTATGGCATCAGTGAAAATAGAATTTTTATCTTTTATAGTTGATCCAAGAAAAAATATTTTAAAAGTGTTAACGTTTTGAAGTTTACTTCTTTTTTCTCTATTGTTTTTTCCACAGGTTTTGAACGTTAATAATTTAAGATCCTCTAAGGCGAATATCTTTACAATTATTTTTAATCAAATCATTTCAAATAATTAAGCATAAAACAATATACACACTCTGACCTTTAAATTCATAATATCGGCATTACATTTATATAGAATTAGTATAGATTGGTAAAACTGCTTTTAGTATTTGGGATCCATAAAATAAACATTAGGCAGGTAGGCAGGTTGGCGCAGTGGTCACTGCAACTGACTGAAGCGCTAATAGTCGCGGGTTCGGTCCCGCTCGCGGCAGACGTCTCTATTGGCCTTACGGATACGGATGTCTGTCGTGGTCTGGGTATTTGTGTTAGTGTTGTGTGTGTTCCCTGACAAGGTCATGAGATCTTAATGGGAGCCGTTGAGTGTGATGCGTTTATTATTAGGCGAGAATTACACTTATAATTTTTGATATTAGACTTTGATAAACATTTACACAGAATATTTCTCGTGGCTTTACGCCTGAATTCACTGTCTGTGCCTTATTTTTTACATTCACAGGTTTCGTAACAACTTACGACGTATACGTTACTAGGTTACAGAGTTTTATAAAAAATAGAGTAAAACTTACAAATGTAATTCTCGCGTTAGACTTTCTGCAAGATATTTTGATTTTCTCGAAATATTTCCATTTACAGTCATCATAGATATCACGTAGGTATAAGGTATTGGTTGAAAATAGTAATAAGAAAGAAAGGAAACACAGCAGACATAAATATAAATAGTAAAATTACTCACATAAAACCCACAAGATAAAAAAATATATATATAACACTTATATAACGATAACACAGTAAATAAATTAAAAAAAAAAAAAACAACTATACAAATGTATAAAGAACATAAAATCTGTTATATTTATTCCTATTAAGGAATTAATAGTATTAAAAAAAAACTAGCCGAGATGGCCTAGTGGCTAGAACGCATCGATCTCAACTGATGATCGCGGGTTTAAACCCCGGTTAGCACCGCTGGTTTTTCAGGTGCTAAATTTGTGTTTAAATTCATCTCGAGCTCGGCGGTGAAGGAAACATCGTGAGAAAACCTACATGTGCCGGGAGAAATTCTTACACTTGTATATCCGCAAGCCTGCAGTGGAGCAGCGTGGTGGACTAAGCTCTTAACCTTCTCCTTTCACCCAGCTGTGGGACATTTTCAGGCTGTTACTTTACTACTTTTACTTTACTTAAAAAAAAGGTTTTATTTCAAAAACTTTCCTCTTTTGTTGCCGGTTAAAAATATAACTAAATACGCCGATTTCTATACTCTGTGACCTCCACGGTAGTAGATTCAATTAGCAGCGGTATTAACGAGAGATTATCGATGGCGACATCCTCTCTAGCAAGGTATTAATATTATAGGAACAGAAATGACCGTGTTCTTATCTTTATTAACGCTGATTACTTAATACTTGTTCTTATCGTATCAAATAGTTCTTGATATTTTCGATATTTTCTTTCTTATATTTGGACTTTTGTATGATGTTTTATTACAAATAAACGCCAATGAGATATACACAAGTATTTAAGAAAATTATTGATATTATAGTGAGGAGATGCAATAAAAGTATAATTACGTACAATCAAATGAAAAAATTAAGTCCTTTCCGTTCATTCGATATTTGTAACAATTAATAATAAAAATGAGTATAAAAGACGGTGATAAGCAATATTGTGTAAAGCCACATAGACTTAATTTTGAGTAAATGGCATCTGAAGATGTGAAACGTATTCTTATTCATTTTTTTTTGGAAAAGAATGTATTTAACTTTTCTTTTCTATTTTGATAAAAGGTATAGTGAATTAAAAGTAGATTGGTATAGGTAATAAAAAGTTTTAGCTAATATAATTTTTTCTTATATATTTATATAAGATTATTACATATTGCAAAATATGGTACACACTTTAATATTCGAAACATTTAATTAGGACGTGACGCATTGTCAGAATATATCAATATCTCCAAATTTCACTTTTTGTGGGTTGACACATTATTGCATATCAGCATCCAAATAAAAGTCTACTTATGTAAAGAATTTGCCGCACAAAATAATTTACATATTGTACACATAACCTTCTTAAACTAAGTGAACACGAAAAACTTCTGTCAAAAATTGTACTTGTTTTATTATTTACCATCATTACACAAATTATGAGGTTTAATGCTAATTCGGGGTTTCAACTGACTTTTTATTGTTTCAGCATTTACCTCATTAACCTTAACAGCAAAATCGGCGCTATTGCTCACGAAATTATGTCGATTTTTGTTTATCTTTGAAATCAGCCCAATTTTTCGACGTTAGAGCCCAATTAGCTTGTCCTGTTTCCAAAAGGAGTGTTTAATTAAGGCGTATGTTCCAATTCCGTATTTTTTTTTATCTGATGCAATTTTCATTAGCTTTGACTGCTCTGATTTCCAGATTTACCTGCATTTACGATTTATCGTGTCTGATTTTTAACGAAAATATTTTTCAAATCAACGCTTTAGTGGTATTTTTTTGATTAATGACTTAAATTTTAAAAGAGATCTTGATACATTTAATATGTTGAAAATATTTTGAGTCAGTATATACGGCACAAGTGACACTTCTTTATTTATAAGATACTAACTGTCCTCGCGGATTTATTCGAAGTTATGATTACTGCTTCGCTCCAATGATACGAAACGTAATGTAATATAACCTTGTTCAATGAACGAACCATTCAACGCAAAAATTATCACTAGTTATATTTATAATAGTAGTACAGATATAGGCAAAGTGCATTAAGCCATCGGTTCGCGTTATTTTAGGGACCTAGTATAAACACTTTAGAAAGAAAGAAAGAAAAAGTTTTTTATTTAGGACAGACACTGCAGACATCAATATGAAAAGTAAAATCAGTCAATAAAAAATATATATGTATAAAAATTACACAGAAAATAAGTATTTTGGAGAGAAAAAGACTTGTCACAATTCTTGTTCAAGTATAGATCGCGTGTACGCCGTGTGCATATATGTACATCCTAAATGATACCCGTAGAATGGGACGCATCGATAGACATTCGTAGGACACTACGCCGGTTTACGTTTTCTAAATCCTGTTCTACATTTATCGACCAGCATCTTTATCATCTTTTGAATCGTTATAAACGGTTGGAAATTTGATAGAATATGGGTTAGATATCAGATATTTTAAGAAATAAGAATCCGTATATTGTACTGTGTTGTATTGTATTGTACATAGCTCAAACCGCTGAACGGATTTCGCAGAAAATTTGGCATTCAAATAGTTATTATCCGCTAAGAAAGCATTTTTCAAAATTTCCAATTTTCCCCCTAAGGGGAGTGAAACGGGGCTTACAGTTTGTACGGAAAAATCAAACGATTGACGTAAGTGAGGCCGCGAGCAAAAGCTAGTTTTATATAACAAAAAGAAATTTTTTTAAGTAGTTCATAATACAAGTAATAAATTTAAAAACTCAAAAACCCGACTACGTAACAAGACGATCTACAGTCAGCAGTACCGTATCAAAATTCGTTCTTCCTTAAAGCCTATTAGTGAGAATCGTTACTAACCAACTTTAAATTGTGATTGATGCTAAATGGTAATTCTAAATATGATACGTGACAATATGATACAATGGTAATTCTAAATATGATATGGTAAACCTAAATATGATTTGGAATACGTATTCAACAATAGAACACTTGACATGGTTTGTCGATTTTCACTTTTTTTTGTACATTGTGGCGTCCAACATCGGAAATTTTAATTTTTACTTTTATTTTTGCTTTTTATGACATTCTCGCCGTCATGAGAAATCAAATGTCATTTATCAAAACATGCATTTGGTCTAAATAGTGCCTCAAAGGTATAATTCCACATACATACATAAGCTGATAAACACATTATCCTCCTTAGCGTAGCGCAGTCGGGTCAAAAAGGAATCAAACATAGCAAACTTGAAAGGAACCAAGCGTTAATCGGCTGATAGTGATACCATCGATATTCAAGTTAATAAAAATTACTAATTTTATAATAAACTAGCTTTTGCCTGCGACTTCGTCCGCGTTTTCGTCGTTTTTCGTATAAAAGTAGCGTATGTCCTTCCTCAGGGTTCAGTGGTTTTGATGTGACAGACAGATCGTATTTTGGTAGGGAAATATAATATGTCAATCCACAATACTTGATTGCTATGATTTTTTTATTGAATAGGTAATAATGTTAACTTTTTAAGTTAGGGATGAGTGAGAATCTTATAAACGTAAGTGTAAACAAATATAATCAGAACTCCGAAACTCTCCGAACTGCTAAGCTATCAGGAGTTACACGTGTTATTGTGAGTCAACCATAAAAGATAGACATATGCTGATGCGGGATATTTTTTAGAAAATTTTATGTAGAATATTTCTGTCATACATGATTTCTATGTAACTTTAACCATTAAGGCTGCATACGCGACGGAAGCTTAAAAATTGGAGTAACGTCTCCCGTTTTCCCAGTTTCCCTTCACTACTCTGCTCCTATTGTGATTGTAACGTGATGAAAGTATACTATAACCTCCCCAAGAGTATGAAGAATAATTGTCTTAAGTTTCGTTAAAATCCGTCGAGTAGTTTTTGTTTCTATAAGGAACATACAGACAGACAGACAGACAAACAAAAATTTTACTGATTGCATTTTTGGCATCAGTATCGATCACTAATCACCCCCTGATAGTTATTTTGAAAATATATTTCATGTACAGAATTGACCTCTCTACAGATTTATTATAAGTATAGATAACTAAATGTATCTGGATTAAAAATTAAGCACACGATAAGTTGACACAAGGATCGATGCTGATGTCATCCGCTGTAAATCCCCGCGAATCTGGCGAAGGGTGTTATAAATTACCAGCTATGTGTTAGTAAGCTGAGCCGTAACATTGCGAACATCATGGTGCGTGGTTGTGGAGTAGTGACGGTGAGGAATGATCGAACATGGTGATTAGTACGTGGATAATTTTCGGCGGATATTTTCTACTGTTTCAAAAATTGAGCCTTCCGCGCACAAAAGTTTGTCGTCTGCAGAGCTTAAGTTTCATTTAAAATCAGTGAAACCTTGTGACTACAAGATTTGATTATTTTTTTCAAAATCGTGCTTAGTAAATACAAGACTTATATATAAGAGGAGGAAACCAACTTCCAAACAAAATACTTACTTAATTTCGTTTATTTGAATGACTATTAATTCCATTTGTTTTAAAATAAAACTACAGAACGGATTTTGATGCAAATTCTATGGGACTAATCTGAAACTATACCCTTTCAAACAAAAAAAATTAATCGAATCGGTCTGACCGTTTTCGAATAATCGATGAACATACATAA
The DNA here is from genome assembly GCA_037950945.1 of Hypolimnas misippus. Lineage (NCBI taxonomy): Eukaryota > Metazoa > Arthropoda > Insecta > Lepidoptera > Nymphalidae > Hypolimnas > Hypolimnas misippus. Next base: position 14,010,035 of record JBBEEQ010000029.1, read on the forward strand.
AAAATGTCCCTGACGAAAACTATGACATAATATAATATAATATAATATAATATAATATAATATAATATAATATAATATAATATAATATAATATAATATAATATAATATAATATAATATAATATAATATAATATAATATAATATAATATAATATAATATAATATAATATAATATAATATAATATAATATAATGTAATATAATATAATATAATATAATAGCTATCCCTTATTCTTCATCAACAAATTGTTGCTCAGAAATTCAACCTTGCCTTAATTAGAATATCGTGTTCTCTAAAACAGGATACAGGGGGCTTGACTGCATCAATTATTTTCTATGAATGCCTTTCAATTCGGACAAGCGAACCCTTTGATCAAGGGACGTCTATAGGAAATGTTACCCTTTGTGTGATGTCAAACTGTTAATCTTCTGTTAACCCAATTAAAGTGATCATCTAAAACGAATACAATTAATTATAAACAAAATTTGTCTAAGGGTATGACTGATATAGAAGCGTGACGTTTTTAGTGTGTTGTCTATTACATGTACAAAAATATCCGTAAACTGTAGTATCAAGGGGTACGATATTTATATCATTTTTCATCCTAAGGTCAAAACACGCAAACACGATACAATCTTGGGTCGTGGTACGTTATGATGTCGTGAAACGATGCGATATCGCGTCGTGGACATCTACATGCACCGTTAGTAATACAATTAGAAATTTAAATAAGCCTCGACAGTGAATTCATTTTAACACGATATTTCTTGTTTGTTTGATGTAAGTTACGTATCCTACAGATTTCAGGTGATGCTGCAGAATCAGGTCAAGGATACGCGACTTTGTTGTTTCAATATCATTAAACTCATATTTATAATATATTTTCACTCGATTAAGCCGGTAAAAGTTTCTGACATCCAATCAACTAATAGAAAAAAAACTGATAATCTAAAGACGTCTAAACAGATCTTATATATAAATTATAGCTAAGAACCATGTCGATTACACCAACTTTCAAACAGAAAAAAAGCATCAAAATTGCTCCATTCTCTAGAGAGCTTCAATGCCACAGACAGACACACAGATAGACAGACTTATACACGCGTCAAACTTATTTCTCAGTCGAGACGTCGCACCGTGGTGATTAAAATTTTCGATTAAACCAAACAAAAAATCACGATAAAACAGCTAAATTTAGAACCTCTTTTCGATTAAACTTAATTCGTCTAGCCGTTTCAATCAAATCAATTTTATGTACCTTCCTAAGTATACTAAATAAATTATCCAACCGACTTTAACTAAATACTTGAGCAAGAAGGCTGGTAAAGAAGTTTAGTCGGCGAAAATATTTGTACAGTTATTCGCAGTTGGTATTTGTTTGTTAGTCTTAATAACTAGAATTCGGTGTCTCAGCGCGTTCTCACCATAAAGGATCCTTTAAATGTAAGGTTACAGACATCTCAAAACTTCTAACAATAGGAGTTTCGAAGCTGAATACTAATGATTTGGGTTGAAGAGTTCCAGATCGATTTCATTATGTTTGTTGTACCCATTATCTTCAAACTTCACGAAATATTCATCTACATAAGTATTGAGTGAACTTGTTTTGAAGAAGTCTTGTAATCTTTGCCGTGGTCATATCTACTTCTGTATTCTTATGGATCTGTATTTATTGTTGTATATAGCAGTGCCTTGAAAAGACGATTGGAAACTAGCTGTAATCTACTACAATATATGTACGGACGGTGCGATCGAGGCACTACACTTTCACAAACAAATGGGCATTAATTAGCTAATATAATAAGACCTTGAACACATACGTTTTCAATATTAAAATATAGTTTTTAACTATTCCCAATAATCCTCTAATTTTTCGAGTTTCAAGTTTTCACGTCAGAAGATCTGAAACCAATTTTGATGAATTTTAGTATATTTAATTATTGCGGGGAAGGGGGCAACTGTAGAACACGATATTTTTAATGTCCTATCTATACTAATTTATCCTTATTTACTTTATGAGTAAATATTAACAGATTCGTGTTAAATATTGTCTTTAAATTATATTAAACAGATTTAAACACTAACCAAAAGTGAATAGGGAATGAACAGATGTAACCGGACTCAATTGAGATGTTAGAAATTCAGATCAGCTGCAAATATTGGTAATTTTCATCCAACAGTTGGCTGCTCAAACAGCAATTGATCGGGTAACGTTTATAAGCATAGGCCAATAAACCTCTGCTTATTAAGTGCATGTGTCAAGGCAGAATTTGTACCTGCTATAATATTCTATAATAATGAATTCATGTTTGAAATAACGGGTCTTATCGCGATAGCTAATCCTAATAATACCTTTGTTATTGTCCGACATTTCAACAAAGCTGCATCCGTCGTGAGTCAGCTCGGGACTAAAAAGGTAGAAAAGGTATTATTACCATTAGTTACCGCGATAGGACCCGTTATTTTAAATATGAATAATATAAATCACGAAAGCTTAAAATATATATAATAATGAAATCGTGATTGTTTATTTTTCCTCATAACAACAACCTTAATATAATTATAATTTACACAAATATAATGAAGAGAGAGCGAATTTTGTATGTACAAAGTAAACCCCAGAATCACCGAACATAATTAAAGAAATATGGTACCATTTGAGAGGAGAATAATATTTAGCCATATTTTGTGTATAAACAACAAAAGACAAAAATCAACTAACTCTGTTTATGCGCAAACTAGTTAACACGAGCAAACGCCAAGTGATACTTGAGCGAAAAAACAATAAGCCTGCCAATAAAAGATCCCAATAAACATCACATTAAGCAATTATCCGAACAATGTAATTTGGGTAATCGTTAAAATAAAAAGCTTGTATTAACAGTTAAGCGGCACAAATGCATGTATAATTCAGGGCGAGGAAATTCAGCCGATATCTTTCTCTGTACGTTAAAGGATCTATTTATTAACAATTCAGCGATTTTAAATAGAATCGAAAACGTGCCAACTCGCCCGTAGCCAGTCTGCGGGGTCTTGCGAGATGTCATATAGTATTAATGTTGAGGTCATATTCTGGACCAATAGCGAGAAGGAAATTGAGAAAATAAGGTTTATGTTTCGATCTATTATTATAATTCTTATATTATTATATTTTTACATACGTTAAAAAGACATGACGTCGTGGGTAGAACACGTCGATTTCAATCGTAGATCGCATGTTCAAACCCCGGCTAGCACCACTGAGTTCTCAAGTGCTAAATTGGTTTTTACTTCATCTTTTGAAAATATTGGGAGGGAACCTGCATTCCAGGAATGATTATGACTTAATAGGGGAATTCTTAACAGGAGAGGCCTTTACCCAGCAGTGGGATATTTAATTTACGTTTTTGTAATTCAAAATAAATCTTTACTTGCCTCAGTAGTGACGACGTGTGGGAATATTTCGCACAGTTAGTAATTAGTTACGTCATAATTTTAAGCTGTATTTTTTCAATAAGAACATAAATTTTGTGATAATAAATTTTAGAGCGAAAACTGTTATTTAAAATGGCGTTTCAAAGATTAATTTTAAAATTTTGCAGTGAGATATTTGAATATGTTTATGATTCTAAAATTATTTTTTTTATTCTTTAGCCTTTTAGTACATGTAAGTAGAGTATTAAATAATTATATCCATGATGTAAAATACAGTCATTATATATAATAATTGTTTTCATAGAAAAAAATAACCAAATTTAAATATATAATTTTTGCATAAATGGACAACGGTTAGCAATCATTCTGATAACGCAGTTAAAATATCCTAACACATGGTTCTTGTCATTCTTCATAATATCATTAGCTATCGTTTGAGTGTTTCGAAATAATTCTTGAACTATTTCTATGGGAATTAATTGGTTTTATATTCTATAACTTTGTCCGAGATCTCTATATGAATACCAAATAACACCTAAATTAATTTAGGAGTTTAGGCGTTATAACGTAATAGTCAGACATAGTTACTAGTAATGTAGTTAGCATTTATAATATTAGTATAAATAATCACATATGTACTTAGCATCACTCATATTTTTTCATTTTCATATTTATTCAGACGCACAAATTATACCAAAACACTGTATATTACTAAATTCAATAATATAAAATAGAATTTCTTTCAAATCGATTTCGAAATAACATCGCAACAGCATCGCCGGTCCCTCCAAGAATAAACTCGAACATCACATGAAGGTATAAGACGTGCCTTAGCAGTTAGCCATTAATTTAAAAATGCATGTGGGAACGTGCTATGTATGGAGTTTTATTGCGGACAATTTTCCGCGCACTTTTGTTAACATTTTTATGCAAATCTTTGGGATTAGATCACGGATCGGATTAGTGTGAAACTGGTATTAAGTTAAGCTTTAAGAACGGAGTATACAGGGTGTCTACTGGCCATATGTTGGACATTTTAGCAGCGTTACTAGAATCGATATTAAAAAGTAAAATCACTGAATTAAGTAAATAGCACGTACAACGTTTTACTTGGCATAGACTTCATAATGTTGTAGAAAATATTTATTTTTCCTTTTTAGTTAGTTAGTTTATTTTTTTAAAGTTTTTATTATTTATTAATTAAAATAAATATATCTTTTAAAATAAAAACTAGCCTAAGTTATTCATTTAACAATAGTTGTCTGTGTGTGAAAGTTCCGACAAAATCGGTCTAGTCTTTTCAGAGATTAGCCGAAACAAAGAGACAATCAGACAAAAATTTAAAAAATTGTCTCTTGATGTAAGTACCGTGTATTTTTCATATGCATTTAGTTAAAAGCTGTTAAATTGATTTTACAAACAGACACTTCATTATTCTTTATCTGATATATAATCTAGTCGTTTAGCTTAATTTAATTTGTGTTTTTATATTGTTGTATAGAATGTTGAAAACTCCATACCCATTTCCGTGTTTCAAACTATTCATGAGCCAAAATCCGCAATGAACGCTTGAGGCGTTGAAACGTGAAAGCATAAACAAACACATTCGCTTTCACATCATAACGTTAGCAATATTATGTATTTATAATACAGTTAGCGTTATCTTTGGTAAAATTTAATACTATTAACCGTTTTTAAAAAGAAGGAGGTTTTTAATTACTTGGAGACTTTTTATGTTTGTTGCCCGATATGGTTAATTTTTATATTTTTGGCGAGGATATACCGATTGTTTATATAAATTTTTTATCAAAATCGATACAGTAGTTTAGTTGTAAAATCAAAATAACTGAAATATATAATGTAAATTAAATTACGTGTTTTATTATTGAAACCGTTTCCTTTTTTAAATCTTACTTATGAGAGCAATATTACTCGTTAAAAAAGTACGAAATAATTTACATCTATAAACTACTACAATCATAACCCATGTTGCTACTGCTCCAACTGCTGCACTGCTACATTGCTACTGCCGTATAATCTCAAATTTATAATAAGTTTTCTGTACAGGCTACTGTCGTAAGGCGAGAAATACATTAGTTAATTTAAATTTTGAGAGCGATACAAAACAAAAATGTAACCTAGTAACAGATACATCGTAAGTAGTCACGAAAGCTGTGAATGACAAAAATAAGGCATTGACAGTAAATTTTTTCAAGAAAAAAGAAACAACTGTAGTGTATTTCTCGCCTTACGCGCACTGTTGCTGCATACTTTAACTGCTGCACTGCTGATACTACTGCCACTGTTACTGACGCGCTGCTGTGACGTAGACTCGACTCTTTACCACTACTTTTTTATTATTCACGTAAAATTATATCTTACCTTCTCATTAAGGTTTTTTATCCACAATATACGAAAAAAACATTTCGTTCTAAATTATAACCTATTATTCAGGCTAAATAATTTATTCTAAACAAACAAATATATAAGGAGATTTGGGGAGACAATATTCTTTTGCAAAGAACATTTTCTGTACAAGTAAACTGAAATGCCTTTTGACCTTTTCGTCTTTTGTTTTGCGAATAACTTAGTATAAAATCTTTATAGAAAATATAATATTAGGAAAGAATATTTTAATCTGGTTACTACTGTTCAAGACTATTGTTTTCTAGATTAAAAATATTATTTGTATACGTTATAAAATATACGTACTTTTCTGTACATTACAAATTCTTTGGAACATCTTTTGTGTTTTAATATAAAAAGTATTTCGACAAACGAAATATGGTACATATTATCATCATGATTTTTTTTTGTAGAAATTTTACAATTGAATAAGATATTTGAAAATAATATTGTTTTTTTGTTACTGGTAGTATCGATAGATAATATGGTAAAGACTATGTTTTCTAATATGGAATAGACAGACCATTTACAATTTTTTTTTATTACCAATACTACTAATTACTATAAAGTAAAGAAATTGAAAATCAAAATAGTTTAAATATTGTATTCAATATTTTAAATATTTATTTATTGATTGACTGAAAGAGTCAAAATGCGTACATTTATACATAAACTTTTCCATAGAATGTACCAAAATAAAAAAGAAAATGATTTTAAACTGATTAAAAATAAAATAATTCAGCCAAAATGTTTTGGAATGTTTTAGATATTTTATAATTTTCATTTCGCTTGGGTAACATCATTAAAAACAAAACAAAGTGAAAAGCCTGCTCCATTTTAGTCCGCCTGAAGTACCAGGGGAGTATAAAGTAATAGGAGTTCTGAATAAAAGACGTTTTATTTGCAGAACAGAAGACGTGAAGTATCGCTTCAGTTCTTGTGTTTACCTTGTCATATTTACAGATACAAACAAATGTTATGTATATAGAGAAATTTAACACAGTAAGCAAGGAATGTTTTTGAAAACTTTTCTAAAATTATTTAGAATTATCGAAACTGTTTATGGCGTAATCATTCATTACCACGTGAAAATCATTAAGGCACATTCAGATCCAAGAAGCTTTCAAGAAAGATCACATGACATTTTGTTTGATTTTAAATTAAAACAATGTGACGTTATTGTACCACTACTATTGAATCGCCTGATCGAACCTCGTTTGTTTCTTTTTTCTCGATGTCATATTAAACCCTCATTATAATACTAAACTTTTTAAAAGTGAAAAAAGGGGAACCGATTTCTAAAGAAAAATACGCAAAATCGTTTACGATTTTAAAACCAAACTTCTGAACCGATTTTAATATAAAATATCGGAAAAATACCCTTTCAAACAAAAAAAGAATTAACAAAATCGATCCAGTCGTTTTTGAATAATCAGTGGACGTACTTTAAACAAATCCCCGACGAATTGAGCAACTCCTCCTATATTGGTTGAAAATTATTAATCTCGAAATCTACAGAATGTTATAATTAGATATTTCATCTTAACACTATATAATCTATTTTCATTAATAAAAACCCAAGAAATTAATTTAATTTAAATACATCCTGGATCGATTTTCTTCCACGTTCTTAATCCTAAACGTATACCGCAGCAATTTCCATTGTCATACAGATAAAGGACGCCAGGCTCACCGATTTTTTAATATCTTTTATCTGGTCCATTCCACAGTCTTTTTTAGACACTAGAATTAAAGTGAATCACTTATAAGAATCCAGATATATTGCTCTTATATTTTGAACGACAAAATTCGCTTTTTAATCGACTTAGAAAAAGGAGCAGGTTCTATGTTTGGCTGTATGTGTTTTTTTAAATGTCGTTTCACCAATTTTTTCGCAGTTTGTGGATCGATTTAGAATTTTTTTTTGTTTGTTTCTGTATACTTCCAAAGTGGTCTCATAATAATCAGGTTAGGATCTGCTGATGGGTTTCTGCAGAAATCGAGGTAACTCATCAAATATTATAGGCACAACTATACTGATTTAGGTATTTTTGTTAATAACTCACGCACTTGCTCCCTAATAGCCACATTTAATGAAGTGGAGCTGATGATGAAGGTGGTTACCGGAACTACTCTATAACGAATATTTCTCTGGTTGCAATTCGATTACTTCAATATGATTAATAAGCAATTTATAGTCGACTTCAAAATGTCGTAGAAAATATTTGATTTTTACATTTTAATATACTTGCTTCGATTTCGAAGTGGGTTTTTTCTTTCAAAAAGTTATTATCAATGTAGATTTTTTTATGCCTAGAGAATTCAAACATATTTTTCTTTACGGACGGTACAACACGCGCGCCACCTATTGTTAATAATTTGTACTATAACCTTTAACTCGCAAATGCAAACAATAAGTTGTCAAAGTTTTATCGTAATCGAACGGTGTGGCAGCGCGTAAGATATTAACAAACAAACATTATTTTTTTAATATTACATTTTTAACCCTAGAAAGTCTGAAACTCAGTATACTTTTACAGTATACATTAATATTTTGTACAAAAATTCACAAAATTCCAAAATTGTGTTATTATATACGGAGTTGTTTCTCTACTTTAAATTAAAAAGCAGTCAAAATGACTTCCTTGGGCAATCTAGTGTTAAGAAAGTTTGTATAGTGTGTGAAAAGTCCAGACTTATTTGTTTTCCGAGTTGACTCAATGACTTACAACATTTTATATGAATATTAAAACACTATACTTAAAACTTGGGTTACCTAAAATATAACCGTCATTAAGAGGTCGCTATAAAGCGTCAAATGACGTCACTAAAGTCTTGTCTAAAGAAGCAATATCGGTGCTTATATAACAATACTGCATAATTAAAATTGTTCTAGTTTTCAGGAGAGATAAAAAATAACATAATGATGACATACGCTAGAAAAGTTTGATGATTATTATTCTATTTACTCATTAAGCATTACACTTTAAATTTTTATTTAAAGTAGAATTTTAGTAACGTGGTGTTATTATAAATAAAGGCTAAAATAATTTTAGAAAACCAAGCTTAAATAAAAATCATTCTATTTGTTTTATTTGTAAGCATTTCTAACTAAACACATCAACGCTTTCAAATAAAAACTTTTCATTTAACTGTAGATAAAAACTATTAATAGAGAAAGTAGGTGATAATTTCAACACTATCCTTTGTGTTACCACGCGTAATATCTTCCTGCAATCTCGATTATAAAGTTACCATTTTAATTTGACCTCCATTGTATTCATAATAGAAAGAAATTAAATGGCGTCATTAAAACAGGTTCTTAGTTATCACAACAATTTATTGGGGCATTCTCTCGACTCCTTAATCGCGAGCTATCTCGCGGTGCTGTAATGGTTTCCACCCAACCCTGGTCTAGACCGGGTGATAACATCTGGAAATAAGCTTCATTGCTAAAATAACGTTTAGGCTAAAATTGCTTTTTAGCAACAGTATTTTATAACTGGAGGATGATAAGCTATACTGTGTCAAGCCACACAGACTTCAATTTGAGGAAAAAGTGTCTACAGATGTCAAGCCTGTTCTTAACAATTTTTTGGAGACATATATATCCATCTTCTTTTTGTATTTTGATAAAATATATAATCAATTAAATGCAGATTTTTATTAAAAAGGTTTTATCTAATAATAAGTTTTTCAAATATACCAGTTTATTGCAATTATATACATATAACATTAAATTAAGAAACTTTTTTTTGTACTTATTTAGTTTAGATGACTTGAAAAATGTTTGAATAATGTTAAATACAAGACGCATTATCAGAATACATCATTTTTCCGAGTTCGATATTTGGTGAGTTGACACATTATTACTTATTAGCATCCAACTATTTATTATTTTTTATTAGCGCTTTCGAACTGAAATGTCTTCAAATTTTGGTAGACCTGATCACCAGTCATCAAAAAGCTGCAGAATAAATATAATAATTGTTTTTGGACGTAAATCATAGGTGCCAGATGAAAACATTGTATGCTTAAAAGTGTAAATATATTTTATCATATTAAAAATTAATTTTCTTAAAAATCTCTTATAAGGATGAGTATACCTTTTAAACTTTATTTTCTTTTAACATATAATGTATATGTGTAACGTTTCTGCTATGTTTAATAAACTGTTTTATACAGGTGAGTTTTTTCAATGGGCGTGGTCTGTAGCCTGTGAGCCAATTGTGATAAAAATTAAAACTGCATTTTTTTTATTACTTCTTTTTCTAAATTCATTTTCTTATCCAGGAATTGAAAAAACCTATACTTATAAAGTTACTTATAAAGATTAACGCCTGGAAAGTAATAGTATACAGTAAACTAAGGAAAAAGGCTTATTTTTTACAAAATACTATTAATCTCATACATTAATTAAGCCTGAAGTAGTAAATACTTCAAAGAAATGATCAATCAAATTTTTCGATATTTCTTATACTCACCTCACCCTGTATATCTATTTATATAAAATCACTTGTCCTGACTGATTCATCAATGCAGAGCCTAAACCGCTGGGGCTGTAGGCTAGGGGGTAATAAATCTTGAAAAGGTCACAATTTCGCTGGTAGATTTATTTAGCTGAAATTTCAAAACATACGCGGGCGTAGCCGCGAGCAACTGCTAGTATCTGTACATATCTGCAAATGCAGATATAGCAGTCTGTAACTCTGTAGACCCACAGCTGGGCAAATATCTCATATCCTATTACAGAAGATTGAATCACTTGACGTAAAATAATTCGTGTTTGTGCCCATGTTGGCGCTGAAAATGGGCACTTTTAATATTTTTTTCGAGTTACGTTTGACAGGTTATCACATAGGTACTGACAGCTCATTTTGCATAAAACCCACACGGAAGCACATTTTCGTTCCTTATATTTCCTGCTTCGAGATCTATTATACTAAAAATCTCTCAAAATTCTGTAGTTAAAAATGTTGGTTTAAATTATTATAGGTTCTTGCTTAACTTTACTACTGTTATATTTTTAATGTTTTCGTTTTCTACAATTATCTTCTGTAATTCTCGTCTACGTTGTGAGTCTAGTGTTAATTAATGCATTATTATTATAAGAGGCATTAGCTAAATATATTTACCAAAATTAAAAGAATTTCGTTTTCGACTTTGACGTCTAGAATAAATGAATACTTTTGAAATAATAAAAAAATGTCTTAAATATTCCATTCCTACTACTTCATCTGTTTTCAAAATTTATGAGTTTGTAATTTCAACCGCACTGAACAACCTTTTTCGTGTCTTCTCCATCCTCCGTGACATTGGTGAAATAATCTGCGCTCAGGACACAACTAAAAGCCATTAAACCTAAGAATTGAATTAAATATTCCTTTACTTTTATCATTACGTTGTTAAAATAAACTAATAATTTTTTTGTGAACAGATATTATTGAATTATTTTAAAAAACTGTAAATTCAACACGAAAACAAGTTTCATTTCAGCTTAATTAAATGTAATCGAAAACGGTTTATTCGTTTTCAAAGTAATAGTAAAAAACACTTAAACAAACAAATGTGAATGTTTACAAACGTATATACCTAATTCATATCTTTTCAACTTATTTCAATAAAAGGTTAAATTCGAAGTGTAATTGTTTTATGTCAACCGATTACAATTTTTTTTTATTTGAAAAAAAAAATACTTTCAAAATTATCATCAAACGCTTCAGCAATTTACTTTTTTAAATCAAAGTAACTGAAATAAGTATACCATTATCCAAGTAAGCGAATTGCGTATCTTAATTTTTTTTATTACTTATCCTAACTAAAAATGAAACACCATGTATTTATTACGTTTATTTGCCGCCATTAAGAACGTGACACCCAATGACAATATCGTATAATACATAATGCAAGTCGACCGATATAATTAGACATATATTACCGCATGACAGCCCGTCTGAATATCTCGGCCGATTATTATACAGGCTGTTCCAAAACATAACTCGGTATACTGATCAGTGTTACATATTGAATCGACATCAAATTATTTTGATGTCATTTGACGTAATCGCTATGAGATTAACATTATCAAATCCCTGGCCAGTATACTAGGTTACATTTTAGAACACCCTTTCTATACGAACTAATAAACACATGTATCACAGAATAATTTGATAGTGCTAGAAATTGACCATACATTCGAAAGGTGGACGATCACAATTTCAAATAATCAAAAGACGGGTCACACGAAAAGAAATAACAACATTTAATTATGGGGATGAATTACTAATATTTATTTTAATAATATACCGAAAACATCTAACATAATGTGTATCACCTGAAGACATTTTAAATGTCTGGCATTTCATACAAAAACGATCACTTTGTTTCTTGTACAGATGCGTAACTATACCACCTGGGGCCCCCAAGGGCCACCAAGTAAAAATCGTCACGTTATAACTTAATTTTAATGAACCGCTTAAGTAGTTACCCAAAACTATCAATAATATTGTGTGCATTTTAGTCAAGTATCTAATTTTTTTTCAAGAGCATAGGCCTATACATATTTAAAATTAAATCACAATTAATTTTTAATAACATTTTTATGAATAAATTTTTCTTATGGCGGGGCCCTCTCTGGTCCGGGGCTCGTGGCTTTTTGTCAGCCCTGCCACCCTATAGTTACGCCCCTACTTGTATCCAAAATTTTACATATATAGCTATTATCATTCAACTAAGTACAAAAGCGTTTTGACTGGTGCTAAGCTATTTGATTCCTTTAGCTACAACGTTTAATTGCAAATATCTTTGAATCCACCTTCTGTGTGAAAATTACAATTTTTATTATAATAACAGTGACAAGATACAAACAACAAATAATTCAATAATCATAAATTCCAAAAGTTATTCCACTACAATAAAACAACGTATTGCTGTATTCCAACATTTCCTGGTAAAAACGTCAGTACATAAGATGCACCATCGGCATAGTATACATACTCTCCTGAGATGTGCTATGTTGCTAAGCTGTGGAGTAATTTCACCAATAGGATCACTTGATTTACATAGTATAGCTTAGGTGGTGAAAACGTGTTCAACGAGTGTAAGATTTTCATATACTAGCATTGTTCCAAATCGTAGCATCGCGTTGTAGCGAAGGATGTACGGATGCTCAGTTACGTTGCACGCCTTTGGTAGGAAGGCATAATATATATCAATCTTATTTCATGTAGTACATTAGCACAATTACACGTGTGAATAACACTTGAATTTAACATCAAAAGGAAGATCATTTAGTGCCGGTTTCAATGAAATATCTGAATGTGCTTTCTCCTATTGGCAATATAATATGAGATGTAATGTGTCATGCCTTTAACCTAATGATATCGAATATAGCTGTACCAATGTCTATAGGCGAAGATGAACACTTACCACTAAATGGCCTATTTGCTCATATATCCATGTAAAATCGTGGCCATATAAGTTACGAGTCCCGTGAGATTTGAGGGTTTCGCCAAACTAATGTTTACTTCGCAAACATTGACTCACGTGGGTCAAGACCTAAGGCCACGTAAGATTGTCAATATTGTCGCAACATCCTGTATATTATATTGTGACAGTTATATTTGAAACTAGCATTCGGCTCGCGACTTCGTATGCGTGGAATTCGGTTATATCGCGCTCCCATTAACATCCCATTCCCACAACATGTGCATTTTTTCGGAATTAAAAATAAATCCAATATTCTTTTAAAGAATATAAATTGTATCCCTATGAAATTTGATCGTAATCGGCCGAGTAGTTTTTAAGTTTATTCGTTACGTATTCAAGTCTTTCCACTTTATACTATTCGTATTACTGGATTCTTCGAGTTCGTGATGACTTCGGGTAACATAGTTTTTACTTTTATGCGACATGTGACGAATAACACAGTTTCTTAAAATTGACTTTTTATAAAAATTTGTATCGTCAACTTACCAAAACTATTATCAGTTATAGATTGTTTTCATAATAGACGTGTTTAGACAAAATTTACTTTCAAATATCTCAAATTTTAGAATTTATATTATACAAAGAATGGACAATTATTACAATCGCATATAAGATAAATAGTTAAAAAACCATCTAGAATGATGTGTACATAATGCGTTTTTGTTTTCTGTATAGCACAACTGTTTTAGTAATTCATCCCCAAACATCTACAATCAAACAAAAAAATTAATAAAACATTTTATCCTTAAATTAGTTTAGACACTGTATTACCTAAATTTATTAAGTTTACATATATATACACATTTGTAAATTATATTAGCGTTATTATAGACTTTGGCACGACAACTCGTTAACTTGGCCCAAGTTTCACAGCGAGGTGACAATGTGGTGATGTATGTACCTTTTGAGATACATAAGTACCAAACGAGTATAATGACTCAGGTAAATGGAAGTTACAAAAAGGGAATCTTTAAGTTAAAATATGGTTGAAAAGTATACAATTTCGTGTCATATTTTCACGAAAAACCAAATATAAATATGCTTTATTGTACAACAAAAAAACAAAAAACAAACGCAGACTAGACAAAAAAAAATGTACAAAATAACATTTTAATAAAACGTATGTTATGTGTAATTATTATATAAGCTATATATAATAATTACACGTTTTAATAATAAAAATATTTTTTGTTTGCGTTTTGATGATTCTAAAGCCCTTCGGAAAACCTACTCGAATAAAGTATATATTCATTTCATTTCATGTACCGGGAACAGGATTGTATCTAAAAGGAAGTTTGAAAGGTGTGGAGACAGAAAGTCTTGTGACCTTCAAATAACCTGATGCTCCTTAATGTAAAAACCTTGTAAAAGATAATAGAATTGAAGCGCTTGTATGGTATTTGTTTAAATATTCTAAGACTTCGAGAAGTATTTTGAAGAAAGAGAAGTCTGTGTCTCATTTTCGTCAATTCAAAATATAGTATTTACGTCAATATATAATTTTCTTTATATCCCATTAAAATTACACCAGAAACTTTTATACTGTTGAAAATTAGAATCATTATGAATTATAATAAACGCTGAACTATTGCAAATCTTTTTGTCAAAATATTCATTTCTCAGTATAATAACTTAAAATTGTGACAGAGACTTGAAACAATGATAAATTTGGTAAGATTGGAACTATCATAAACATCAATACTATTAAATAAAACATGCAATTTCTCCAACCAAATTTAGATGTTAGATAAAGTTCCTTTTAACAGGATATAAGACCTTTTTCAGCAAAGAGAAGTCATGTATACTTGTTACAAATTTTGTCAAGTCAAACATCGAACAAAATCAACAAGGTCAAATCCACGTCTCTAAAACTGTTGAAACGTAAATTTGATACGTCAACAAAACGTTCAAATATCCGGACAATTTTCAGAACATGTGCTTTCGAATTCAAATATATATTGTATCTTGAATTTACGTGTTTCCGTCTCAGTGAGCAATTACTTGGCACAGTTTCGGAAGCGTTCAAAAACACACATAGTATGTTAACTGTTTTGCTGTAAAGTGTCACACGTACTGAGAATCATGTACATATGAAATTGCATCTGTACTTCGCGGTTTGACGCTTTTGTACTCGCTAGGCGACATCTTTCTTACGCGATTCAAAGGAATCGCGATTGCGAAGCGAGACAGGTGAATTCAAAGCGATGCGGCGCGATGCGGCGCGATGCGGCGCCTTGTCCTACATACACCCAAATCTTCTTACACTGTCAAAAAAAACCACGACACCGCAAGTCGTTAACAAATAAATCTCAAGCCAACTGATCGCGTTCGCTACGTTTCGCGCCGCACCGCACCGCACCCCGCGTTCCTATGTCACTTAGACCACTTTAATAGGTGTTAACTGTTTACTATATTCGCGCTGCGTCGCACTACATCACATCTGTTCACGTAAGATGCCTGGTTACTATCAGTTACAGCTCGTTACGATCAGTTGACGTTCACGGGCTGCGCAAATTAAGACATGTCGTGTGTCGGATACAAGACAGCAGTACCAGACGTAGCCGTGGACATAAACCCATTTGCTTCCACTTGACATAAGGGGATTGCAGATCAAAAAGTATTTCGCCTAGACAAATGCAAAAAATATGTCTACATTTGTGCAGCGCCTTGCGGTTACTGTTTTGGTTCATGTTTGTAGTATGATTTGTATATATTTAATCTATAAATGGGGTATCACGAAAATAATTTATCAACCATAATGGTTACATTGAACATTCATGGATTGAAACTTTTTTTTTTATTAATTGCTCAATTTTATAGTCAATTATAAATAAATGTATCTTGAACGTTTTTGAACGGAAGCTATTCATTTATTAAATAATACCTTCAATTTTATTAAAAGCATTAAATTAATCTAAGAAATGTAGTCAATTTCAAACGAGAATAACTTATTTTCAACGCGACTTTTTAATATAATAAATGCTTATTAAGAGCTGTCTTATATTCAGTATTTATAATTAAATTACTTTTCAATTTAATCAACGAGATATACTATCGTGAATTAATATTGCATTAAATGATTTATGTATTTTGATATAAAAATGTAACACTTTTACATAAACGTCGAAAGTTAACAGCACTATTCGTTACGCCGTGTACAAAGTACAATTTATACGTAACTTTTCATTTATATTTTTTTTGTCATTTAAATAGCGAGTAAAATTGGCTAGCGGGTCTATGATGGTGACTAGCACTATTAACATCTTTAGCACGAGATGAACCACAATATTAGCTTTAAAAACAAATTTAACGCCCTATAGATGTCCCATTGCTGTGCAAATACATTTTAATTATAGAGAAGGATAGGGAAAGAAGATTTAGCTGTAATATTAACAACCTTCATATACAGGTATCATGAAACGAAACAATTAAAATGACGGTAAACTTACGTAGGGGTCGTAATTGTCGTAATTATCAAATGCTCGCTATGAAATAAAAATATTCTGTAGGACAATTGGATGCTGATAAGCAACAATGTGTCAACACATAAAAGTAAAATTCTGAGATATTGATGTATTTTGATAATCCATCACGTATTTAACATCATGAAAAATAATTTCAAGTAATCAATGAAGTAACAACGGAGAAAAGTTTCTTTATTTAATGTCTCGAATTTCAAGTGCGTTCCATATTTTGCAATTTATACAATAATGTCAAATATTTGAAAAACGTTTTATTAGATAACACATTGAATATATCAATCTGCTTTTAATTAATTATACATTTTATATAGATATAAAGAAAAGAGATATACGTCTTCAAACAATTTGATTATGAAAAGATTTGACGTCTTTCGACGCCATTTTCTCAAAATGAAATCCGAGTGGCTTAACACAGTATTGCTTATCAGCATCAAATTATTATGCGTGCGTAATCGCCATCGCGATATAATACACTTTTAAAGTTAATTTCTGTTTTTTTTTTTTTTTTGTACTAAAACCAAGTAAATCAACTGTCAAAATGTATCGCAGTGCAAAAGCGTAGCTCACCGTGATGACCCTCGTGATTGTGTGTTATTTCGTTTGTACGTAATTTAATGTCTGGTACATTAAATTATGAAGTGACAATTTCTGATAGCGAGAACTTGACAGTTTGCCTAACGGACGGAGTTGTTATTTGCAAATGATGTTCTGTTATTATATATTTAAAACTTTCGTGAAATATAGTTGTCATATTTTATATAACGGGGCATATCGCGATAAGTAATCGTAATAATTCATTTTTTTATTGCCCGACTTTTCGACGAAGTTGCACCCGTCGTGGTCACAAGCAGAGGTCTGCAACTTCGTCGAAACGTTCGAATATAAAATATGAATGTTATTTTGGAGATTATGGATATGAATACATGAAACTTGAGCCAAGTTTAATCATAATTTTATCCTAAAAAATTTATCGGTATTAAGAAATAAAATATTTAAATAAGTTTACAATATAAAACATAAAGTCACAAGTTCATTACTTTTAACACAATATCATGTTTGAAGTTAATAATTGCATATTAAAAATATTACTTAAAATAAAATCAATATACATTTTCAGGATAATCCGTAATAAAATCCAGCATGCTCACCAGATCTCTTGACGTGTCGAATCATTAATATTATATATGTCAAACGAGAACAAACTTAACAATTCGACGTTGTTGCAAAATGTTTCCATTCCACGTGATATTAGCGAAATAAGATGTGGCTAATTGGCACAACTAAAAGGCTTCAACCAAAGAATGAAATTTAATTGATGTAATATGTCATTAATAGCATGCGTAGAGAAGGACTTTGTCCGCGCCACTTTCGTACTTCTCAAGAGTACACGTTATTCTGGAGATAAATTGCGTGAACTTTTATAACCTGCGCACAATGAGAACGGCTATTCAAAGTATTTTTTACGCGACTACGGCAAAGCTAAAATAAAGGGTAATGCTTTCGGCAGTCTATATGTGTATGTGTATTGCACCGTAGCGCCGAAACTACGGATTTTAATCAATGACATGTCAATATATTCGTAATAATGGCCCGTCTGATATAGGCATTATAAAATTCAATCAAAATCTTATATGACGGAATTTATTTATATATACTTTTTTAAGCTTTATGTCTTATTACTTTATTCCACATAAATTTCAACGAGCCCCACCACGATATTGTTACTGTAAGTCGTTGAGGAGTTGTTTATCCTGCTGATTCCATATGATGCAGGATCAGACAAGGCTAGGTCACTGAGTTATTTCAGTATCATTGAAGTCACAGTATAATCAGTTTCAATTCGATCAGACCAGAAGAAACGGAGGATCCGTTTCTTGGTTTAACAACCAATAAAAATCTGATAAATTCTTAAATATCTTAACAAATCTTCGCAAATTATAGCTAAGAACCACCCTGGTTACATCAGCTCTCAAAAATGAGATACTGCATTAACATTCTTACATTCGTTAGAAGCTACAGTGCTACAAACAAACACCCCTCTTTTCGGTCGGTGGTTAATAAAAAAACACTTTGCTAGCCGTCACCAGTTTGCGCAGGTCATTAGTCCCTCGTGTTGTGTGCACAGTTCCAAATATAATAAAAACGTTCCCCGGAAATTGATCATCTTTGCTGACCTTAAGACTTACTGGCATGCTGAATTTTATTTCTAAACACACCTACAACGTAAAAGGAGGATTTTAAGAGCTAAAACATAGGCCCTTAAAGACAAGATAGATTCATTAGTTTCGTTGCAAAGCAAAAACTTACACTCCTTAAATAACATTTATAATATTTTAATTCAATTTACAGATTTAAATTTATTTATTCCGGCTCCCGTCGCAACATATGTAAATATAATTACAAACTTTACGTGTAATAAAACATCGAAATTCAGTGCTTGCTATATTTATAGATTAATTTTAATTTTTTTTTAATATATTTTCTTCTGACGACATTCGTATTTATTTCCATCCACTCTAAATAAATCTCAAACTCTAAATATCTCAAATAATAGCAATACTTAGTACAAAAAAACCAAGAGATTTAGCTCCTCATTGCATTTTCGCGCTGAAAATAGCAATAACGTTTCAAAGAAGAAATACTACTAGCATTCTTGCCACCATTCCAAGCAGACATGATTTGTACAGCAATTATCACGAATTGTAAATTTTTATTTAATTAAATTTTATCGCGTCCATACTAATATTATAATTACGAAAGTAATTTTATCTCTCTATTTATTAAGTTCTCAGGCTGGCGCAATTATGGTGAATAGTAAAATTACAATTAGTATAGAGATAGGCAGAACCTTAAAGGACATATGTTATTTTGCGCCACGAAAAAAAAACGCAAAGAACGTCTAAGTAGACGAAGTAGCAGGCACCATCTCGAGTATACATAATATATAACATTGTAATGATCCTTCCATAAATAAAAAAAGAATAAGTCATCGTGCTACTTTCGCTGAATCGAATAAAACGAAGTAATACATTCGGAAAGAGATTTCTCCTCGAATTTGACATTAGTCAGATCGAGTTCACGTTTAATAGAGCCTTTGTCTGAAGAGCAGAACAAAGACTCGAGATCGCAATAAAAGAAAACAAAAACGCGGAGACGTCACGAAACATCGTAAGACGCGATGTTGGAGCCACTTTTGATATGAAGATTATATTTGACGCGACATTCAAAAACTTTATTTCATATTTCATATGAATAACAAATTAATTTCAATGATTTTGCTGGCGTGGAACAGTCAAAACGGAATGCATCTGACATTAAAATATTTGGAGATTTCATTATGAATGCCTTTTTATATCATATTGCAAGTAATCAAAGAAACAATATTGCATTTAACACTATCTATAAGACCATTAAGTAAAAATTAATAAACGTCAATCACAACATCGACCTTCTCATGTAAAAAGAATGTTAAAGATGTATTTTCAATATACATTAATTTCTTTCGTAAGAGTGGATGGAAAAATTAACTACCTAAAGACTATTTTCGTTTATACAATTACCAATTTCCTATCCAACTTCGTTAGACTTCACTCAAGGCACTGTATTTAGAAAATATATGTATGGAGATGCACGTCGCTAACACCAGAGCGACTTCCGCGGAACTCGAACCTGTAGACAATGATATTATATAGATTAAGATAAGAAATGCATCTGATATAGTTTTTAAGATATAGGCACATTATTTTTCATAAATATATAAAATTACAGCTGTAATAAAAGTACAAAAACACTAAAAAAAACAATCACCCAGACCATGAAAAACACAAGAATTACCTACAATTTAAATAACCTGCGAGCATAAACAAACTTATGATTAGATAAGCAAAATGTACATTACACATGATCTAGCATACAACAAATTTCGAGGTCATTTTAAATCATTTCAATTTTAAATAAAATTAGGTCCGGTAGTAATTATCAATTACTTAAGTTATTGCACCTACATTTACCAAAATTATTACAAGTCCCTTACCAGACGCGGTGTACATAGACAGGTGTGGTGACCGTGCTATAATCAGGGTCGCATTCGTCGACCTCATGTAGGGAGGTCTAGTTGGCTGGTTGGCCTCACAACGGACCGCGATGTAACCTCTCGCTGTAGCCACTCTGACGCGCAGAGGACGCCAGCTCGACCGTAAACCGAAATCGTCGGCTGATGAAACTTCTGTATTGTCGCTCATCCACGGTTCCGTCTGAAAGGAAGTAATAATTTTAGCTTCATCTTAAATTACACCTAAATACCTTTTTTTGGATTCTGAAAAAATCTTTTAAACTTCTGCCAAAATTTAATAAAATAAAGTGCAGTTCTTTGTTTTTTACGGTTGTACAAAATATAGTATTCTGAAGACTTAGTCCATTATAATTATTTTCAGAATTTTACTTGTAACTTTGAGTGTCAAGAATGCTCTGCAAATTACGTTATTATTTAAATTCACGCTAAGATTTTAAATACACCGCATATTTTATTCAGTCTTGACGATGATGGTATTTGAATAATATTCCTAGGTCTCGTCAAATATAAACCACTTCTACGTTATCAAATATATCAATGTCTTTTAACTAATTAGATTCTTAATTAGTTCGTTCTTTAAAGAGTAGAACTCAAAGATTTCAATCTCTTGAAAGTCGTTTATTCATTATCGTTTAGTTTTATTACTGAGATTAAAACGTTTAAGCGCACTTTAGTTATAATATTCGCACGAGATTCCAGTTTCTTCATGTATAATTATAATCTGATTATAATATTGGGTTTCTTCAACATTATACATTTATTTATATTAAGTAGCAACGCGATTGCGTGTATACTTATATGTATACGTTTGTCAATGTGTGGCATCGTAGTTCCTTAACGAATTAACCACTGTTAGTGGGGTTTATTCTATTAAAAAAGTGATACAACGTACATAGTTTTTATCTATAATGTATAAAGATTAGTTCATATGTTTGAAGGTTGTTAGCACTTTTCTAAGTGTTAAATCTGAGCAAGTTGTTCAGGTCTAATCGTCTTGAAATGTACTATACTGTGATCGAAATCAAAAGAACATAGTTTTGTAATCGTGACCTGATGCTACACTCTTCACCAAACATCACCAAAAACAACTTATTGCTACAGAACTATCAAATCAGTGCTCATTGAAATAGTCTCACAAAGTAGATTGTCGGTGTTTTTTTTTAATTTAAATTTTATTTTTTTATATGAGTTTTTAAGCATTTTGTAAAGAATAAGTATTTTTATTACTTCCCAGAAGTTCCCTATAAGTAACATAATATATGGTGTGTGTTTTTTAAATCAGTGGATTCGAATCCTGGCTAGAAAAATAAATTTTTCAAAATACGAATGATGCAGTTTTAGTTTTCATCAAAACCGACTCCTTCACTATTTATTTAATATCCTTTAAGTATTTTTCGTTATTCCTTTTACTTTTAGATTTTGCCTACCACGCTCAGTTAAAAAACTCACCCTGTATATAATAGAATATAAAAATTTAGTAATACCTTTTCAGGTCTTCCATCGACGTACCACACGATGTTCGCTGGCGGCATGGCTGGTTTAGTGGAGCAATTGAGCAAGACGTCTTCACCGAGCTGAACGTTACCGGAAGCACCCGTTATAACCGGATCTTCTTTCAACGTTACTGTATTAAAATATAAAAATAATAATATGTTAGTGAAGGATACTTGGATGCTGATAAGTAATAATGTGTCAACCCACAAAAAGTCAATGTCGGAGATTGGTGTATTTTAATAATGCGACACGTATTTACCATTATTCAAAAATATTTTAAGTCATCTTAACTCAATATAATAATATATAATTCACTTGTAATTTAATGTTTCCAATATCGAAGTGTGTTCCATATTTTGCAATCAAAAAATCAAATCAATCAAAATCAAAAAATACTTTATTTAAGTAGGCTCTCACGAGCACTTTTGAATCGTCATACATGAAAAAACAAAAAAAAATTACATCAAATAATGAAGCTACCACCGGTTCGGAACGTAGATTCTACCGAGAAGAACCGGCAAGAAACTCGATAGTTACTCTTTTAAAATATTGTCAATACATCACAACACAGTTTTTGATTACAAATTGACCATTTATCCTGTACGAAATTCAGCATATACTAAGCCCACGCATCTTTATCGTCAACGTAATCTTGTATAGAGTAATATGATTTAGCTATTAGAGACTTTTTAACATATGATTTAAATCTATTTATGGAAAACTGCAAATATTTCTGGGGGATTTTATTATAAAAACGAATACCTTGCCCCAGAAAGGAAACATTTACTTTGTGAAGTCGAAAACAAGGTGTTATAAGTTTATCTTTCTTTCTCGTGTTAATATTATGTTTATCTCTATTTCTTTCAAAATAATGAATATTTTTATGAATGTATACTATATTGTTATAAATGTATTGTGATATATAATAATATATTAATATATAATAATATATAATTCTTGAAGAACTTATTATTACATAAAACTTTTTTTTATACCAATCTCCTTTTATTTCATTATGCCGTTCATCAAGACAAAAAGATGGATATATACTTCTATAAACTAATTTATTAAGAATAAGTTTTACATGTTTAAACGCCATTTTCTTAAAATTAAGTCCATGTGGCTTGACGCAGTATTGCCTATCAGCGTCTAGAATATATTATTACAACTAGCACCTATTTATTATATAACTAATTGGTCTATATGCTAAGGGTATGTTTCAAAATATATTTTAGAATTAATCTTAAAGAGATCTTGCATCAATGATTTCACGTCTATTTTGAAATGTACAAATGTCCATAGCGCTGGTCACTTTGCTTAGCTGCAATTTAACCGTAACGCTGCTTTTAACGAATAACATGTAAAGCGGTAATCAAATTCAATTATACATACTTATATGCAGTTGGATGTAATTATATACAATTATCACACACATGGTAATAGGTTCAGTGTTTACACAATTCGCTTATACATTTTGTAAGAGTCGAGATAGTCTTGTCAATAACCACCAATGATAGAGGGTTCTAATCCATCTAGTGAAGGATAAGAAAAATCTGCAGGTGTCGGAAGAAATTTTTTCACATGTATTTCATGAGGCGGTAAATCACATTGCTTGCAGATTGAGCTACCTAACATAAGCTTTTTTACTGTAGCGTAGAGTTGTCATTTGTCCGGAAGTGGGATATTTACATCAATGTACAGTGTGCAGTACAAGCATTTCATTCGCTGCTGGGGTTGATGTTGTACGATCGAACTCGCGCTCTGGTGACACGATCGTTTACGTACGTATAAACCTTTTTTTACGTATAGCCTAGCCTATAAAATTTGAGTGTCTGTTTGTAATTTTAATTCAACAGCTTTTTATAAAATGCATATGAAAGTATACACAAACCATACAACAAAAACAAAATGTTTAAAATTTTTGTCTGTCTATCTATCTATCTGATTATTTGTTTTGACTATTTTCTGAAATGAATAATCGATTTTGACTTTCACTCACAAATACTTAATATTATAAGAAATAACTTAGGCTACTTTTATTAAAAAAAGTAATAAAAAAAAATAAAAAAAGATATTCATGAGAAAACAAAATGGAAACCAATTAAAGTGAACAACATCCGATCCAAGTAGGGAAGATAAACATTAAATAATGCATAAATATATATTTCCCGCAAATTAATGGGGGACCAAGCTAGTATTTGATTAAAAATAACAAAAAAAAAATTACCCGCAACCGTCAAATATTTCGTTTGATTGACAACTGCGAATCTCGGGCCCTCGGTGGAGACCTCACAGGTGAAGGATATCCTGGTGTTGTATCTCCTGGGCAGAAGCACGCTGATGGAACAGCTGTTCATGTTACAAGCGCCTCGGGAGACGCCGCCGGCTGTCGTGTTGAACGTTCTTGTTGGAGGCTGGACAGAGAGAAATGAAAATATAACGAAGGAAATTCTTTCTATCTAATACTTTTATACGAGCAGTTCTTGTATACATGTATGTAAGGATGCTGATAAAGAATAATGTTTTAACTCAGAAAATGTCAAATTTAGAGATTTTGATATATTCTGACAATGCATTACATATTTTACATCATTCAACAATATCCAAGTCATCTGTTTTTGTGTTTAGAAAATTGAAGTGTGTGATATTTTGGATTATGCAATAATCTCAGATACTTTAAAAACTTATTATTAGATAAAACTCTTTAGTAGCCAATCTGCTTTTAATTAATTATACTTTTTATCAAAATAGAAAAAAGATGGATATAAAATCTGCAAACAGATTAATTAAGAATACGTTTGACATTTTTGGACGCCATTTTATCCTAATGAAGTCCGTGTATCTTAACACAGTATTGCTTATGAGCATCCATACATGAATCTCGGAAACGGCTCCAACGATTTTCATGTATTTTAGTATGTAGGGGGTTTCCGGGTCGTTATAAATCGATGTGAACGTGTCTTTAGGCAATAAAAGACTGTTATATTTTTTTATTTACTACTAAATCTTAATATAATTTCCCAAAAATGATGTACTAAAAATGTTATCGACTAAAGCTCGGAAATCTAGGCGAGTATTAGTAGCGACCCACTCTTTCGCACGGATTTAATGTAGTTTTTAACGATATAACATTACAAATCTTTGAATTACTGGTATTTTTACTATAGTATGCATATATTATACTTTAGCTTTTCCCTATAATCAGTTAAATTATTGTTGAAAACCGCATTAAAATCCGTTGTATAGTTTCAGAGTTCTTGTGACGATGGATAAATGCTTGTATAATTGTACGTTTGTTCCTCTTTCACGCAAATACTATGAGATTTTAATAAACTTTACTATACTATATATATTATCGATATTATTCAAATGACATCGAAATATACTTTTTTAAGAACTCTTTTACTATTCTATATTCGTCGTCTTTCGGCTATTCTTTTCGTCATTCGTCTATTCTTTATTCGTCTTTTTTACATGTTTATCCTTTGCTGAGAAATGTACCCGTTATTAGAATATTTTAGAATTATATTAATATAATTCTAAAATATTCTAATAATGGGTAATAACATTGATGACTGATCACTGAACTCGTAAATGAAGACCTAATTAATTTATTTTGTAAATAAATAAAACATTATCAATAAAAATATACTGTAACAAAGAGTAATCGCTAAAAATACATAAATGAATAGAGAACCACCTCGATTTTGAAAGTCGATTAAAAATAATCCCTAAAAACGACGAAACATAAAAAAGATTCTTTTACCAATATTTAAAGGGTACATCAAATTGAGCCGAGAAGTGTCCTAAAACATTTAGCAATAAAAGCCACTTAATCGAAATAATTAAGACAACTCGGACCTTTAGACATTTGAATTATTTCATTTTTACCCTTCCCCTTCGTTAATAACTCAAACGTTGAGTTGAGTGACTTTTAATTACGACTTCTGAACGATAAATGTAAAACAGTTGAATTCAATTCGTAAAAAATCGCTCAATTTATTAGTTCACTGATTCCGTGACGCCGTTTTTCAAATTTTACATTCGGTCGTCGTAAAGCGAATTGATAAATTAATTAAAACTACAATTTGACAGACACGTTGGCGCAGTGGTCACTGCAACTAACTGTAGCGTTAACGGTCGCGGGTTCAATCTCCGCTCACGGCAAATGTCTGTATTGGTTATACAGATTTTTGTCATGGTCTGGGTGTTCGTGTTAGTGTTATGTATGTTTCCGGACCCCCGACACAAGGTCACAAGATCTTAATGGGGGCCGTTGAGTGTGATACGTTTATTTATTTATTTATTTATTGAATGATATTTTAACTATATATATGTTACGTGCACTTATCTATAATAGGTATTGTTAAACGAACAATTCTTTTGTATATGGATGCTGATGAGCAATAATGTGTCAACCTCAAATAGTCGAATTCCGAGACATTAATGTTTAAATAAGTACGGAAAAAAGTTTCTTAATTTAATGTTTCGAATATTGAAGTGTGATCCTTATTTTGTACTGTACAGTAATCTAATACGATCGAAAAAGTTATTTTTGGATCAAAGCTTTTTATTATACCGATCTGCTTTAATTAATTAATTTTCTATCAAAATACTAAATAAAACATAGATGTATACTCCTTCAAACAAATTCATTAAGAATAGGTTTGACATCTTTAGACGGCATTTTTTCAAAATGAAGTCTGTAAGGTATCGATATACCAATAATACTCTTTATTGCACTGAGAAAATACCGAGTAAAGTTACTTTTTTCCGTAATTATTTAGCTCAGATGAGTTGAAAGCTTACCGGCATCCATACATATATACGTATATATATATATATATATATATATATATATATATATATATATATATATATATATATATATATATATATATATATATATATATATATATATATCAATTTATACAAATATCTCGTATATTAGAAAAACTTATTATTAGATAAAACTTTTATTACATTCATTTGATTTTCGTTAATTTCAAACAAACAAATTTATTAAGAATACCATTTTCTCAAAATGAAGTCCGTGCGACTTAACAGTATTGCTTACCAGCGTCCATTCTCTTACCGAACCTATCAACTGCATTCGTCGGGGATAGTGCAAAGCCGCGTAACTAGCTTTTGTTAAGTTTCATCTTTTAATAAAATATTAAATTGCATTATTGATAAAGAAACCAGCTTGCAAAAAATTTTAAATCGATATTTGTATAATTGTAAAAATAAATTTCGACATATCGTCGGTGATACTACAAATACAACACGCAACGGAACAATATTTGAATTTTTAATTAAGACAATAGGAAAAGCTAGATACGCAATTTTGCAATAACCCCGACGATATATTTTGGATTTGTCCTCAAATACAGGTAACAGAAGGCATCTATCCAAATAATAGGTAATTCACGTATTGGTTTTTATCGCAAACTTTACTATTTTAAACAATAACAAATGAACGTCTACCTCTCATTACATGACAATATAAAATGAGCCCGTTCTTAGTCTTGAGGACGCTTATAAACCATTCGCATCTCTATTACGTGCCATATTCTGCTATCTCTTAAAAATAAAATTGCCGACGTATCTTATTTAGTACTAATAGGTAATCAAAATAAACACAACGCGCTGTCACCTGAATGTCGAATAATCTAAATCGAGTAAGCAAATGTACCATTAATATTTCGAATGATCGATACATCAAAACTGTCTAACATAACTTTAACAGAACATATACAAATATGTTATGAATTATGTAAATGTCAAAGTTTAAATCGATTGATATAAATCAGATGCAATTAAATCGATTATCTGTACTTCTATACTAATATTATAAAGAGACTAGTTGCCTCTTGCGGTTTTACATGCGTTTATGGTACTGCTTCGCTCTTGTGAGACGTAGCTTGATCCAATATAGCCTTCTTCAATAAACGGACTATACAACGAAAAAATGATTTTACAAATTGGATAGTAATTTCAAAGATTATTATTAAATTTACAAACTTATAAACAAATTTATCTCTTTATAATGTAAGTATGGATATAATTTGTTTGTTTGTAAATTTGTATATAAGGAATAATCTCTGCAATTACTGATCAGATTAGAAAAAAATCTTTTTGCGTTACATAGCCCGTTTAAGATTATATATATTTTATTATATCGCGCTCCTAATCGCTACAAATAGTATAGTGTGAATATATAGTGAATAAAAAAGTGAATAAACCGAAACAGGTATATATATGTACCTATATATATATACGCTGTAGTCAATGTATCAATAGCTATTATGTTAATAACTATGTGTGTGTGTATAGGGACTGGCTCAACCGGGACTTCCACAGAAGATCGGCGTGAACTAATGTAATGCTGCATTTCGTACGGTGAGAGCGACAGACGGAAAGCTAACCCCATCTCCCATTCCTTTCCTTACGTCACTTTCTTCCCTTAGCTGACAACGAATTCGTGGCTGTTGTGGGTTTCTAAATGCCCATGAGACGTTATCATTAACTTCCGACACAAAAAGATGGGTGTTATAAGTTAGACCGTTATGTGTGTCTGTTTGTGGCACCGTAGCCCCTAAACGGGTGAACTGATTTGGATTTGGTATTCTTTGTTTGGAAAAGAGTTTTCTAGCGATGGTTCTTTGCCATATTCTTGCAAAATCCGTATAGCCATTTCAAGATCATGAGCTCCTTCCTCTACTTTTTAAAGGGTTTTGTGTCAGGGTTGTTTTAAATTTTTTTATATTAAAAAAAAATGTGTATATATGTATAATCCTCACTGACCTGTTGTCCGGGCGTGAAGCGGAATATCTCATTGTTGTCGCGATACCATTTGACGGAGTGTAATGGCGGATCGCCCTCTTCGCTCACGTAATGGCATATCAGATCGGCGTCACGACGCGGGTCGCCATACTGTGGTACCTCTAAGTAGGTGATGTTGTGCGCCGTCGCTATAACTGAAAAGAAAACATTCTATGAGTCAAATGTCTACAGGGTGAATTATTTAACTGGGTGCGGATAGTCATATCCGAAATTATAAGGAATAGCGAGAAATACTAAAAGGAGTCGTCAGTCAGCGCCGATTTTGATCGAAAGTAATAGATTATAAATGGAGTCTCTCCAATTCTATGAAAATCAAAATATACTTTATTCAAGTAGACTCACACGAGCACTTTTGAACCGTCAATAGAAAAAAAATACATTAATAAAGAAGCTACCACCGGTTCGGAAGGAAAATTCTACCGAGAAGAACCGGCAAGAAACTAGTCTATAATACTAATAATAAAACGCATCATACTCAACGGCCCCCTTTAAGATCGCGTGACCTTGTGTCGGGGGTCCGGAAACACTCACAACACTAACACAAACACCCAGACCACGACAAACATTAGTATGGCCCATAGACATTTGCCGTGAGCGGGGATCGAAACCACGACCGTTTGCGCTTGAGTCAGTTGCAGTGACCACTGTACTAACGTGTCTGTCCAATCTATAACTGGACGCTGATAAGTAATACTGCGTCAAGCCACACGGACACCATTTTGAGAAAATGACGTCTAAAGATGTCGAAAACATTCTTAAACAATTTGTTTGAAGACGTATATATCCATATTTTGTTTTCTATTTTGATAAAAGGTAAAATGAATTAAAAGCAGGTTGATATATTTAATGTGTTATCTTATAATAAGTTTTTTAAGTATCTGAGATTATTGTATAAATTGCGAAATATGGAACGCACTTGAAATTCGAAACTTGAAATTACTGCTTATCAGCATCCATCTATCTGAAAAATTTCCTGTTCCTCTGAAAAACCACTCAAAAGATTTCTTCATTAATAAAATCTTACATTTATATAGCTAATACATAAGTACAATACATAGGCTACTTTTTATCAACATACCATTGAGGCGATGTCGCGTGCGGTTACAACTAACAAAATAAAAAAAAAACGTCATGAATACTATTCTACAATGTACTTTGATCTTACGTATTTCATTTTTCTTTATTCAAGCCCAATTTATTCTTATTTTCTGATAAAATAATTAATTGTATAAAAGTGTATTCTGTCTTTTTTTATTAAGAAATAAATATTAATAAATACATACATAACGGTAAAAACTGTGTATATATTTTTATTAAACCTAATTAGTAAAAAGCACCTAATTAGTCTTATTCCGATAATACGTCAATTCTTACAATCTACATGTAATTCATTATACCTTTTATCAAAATAGAAAATATCATATACATATTTATTTCTTAAACCAAATTTAAGAATGAGTTTGACATCTTTTGACGCCATTTTCTCAAAATAAATCCCGTGTGGCTTGACTCTGTAGTGCTTATCATCAAACAGTTGATTTCACAAAGTCTGCGTAAAAACATTCATCTCCAATTTCATCCCTTTTATTCGACGAAAGGTAAACCAATGTCTTTCTCTAATGTCCAATCTAAGTCATATCTTATTAAAATTTGTTCAACGGTTTGGCGTAAAACATAAAAAGAGACAAACAGATAGACGAGCTGGCGCAGTGGTAACTGTAACTGATTGAAGCGCTAACGTTCGCGGGTTCGATCCTCGTTCTCGCCAATATTCTATATTAGCCATACTGATGTGTGTCGTGGCCTGGATTTTGGTGTTTGTGTCATCTGTGTTTCCGGACCTCGGACACAAGATCCCAATGGCGGCCTCATTTGCGTGTGAGTTGAGTGTGTCGCGTGTATATATTTATTCATAGACAAACAAACAAATGTTATTATCACATTTATAATATTTATTCAGATAATATCAAAAGTTCACGCTATACTGGTTTTCATAACTACTTATTTTTGCCCTATTTAAACTGTTGCAAGCAAACTACGTCAATGCTAAAACATGTACATTCGGAAACAGTTCCCAGTATTTCGAACTCAGCCGCAGCATACTAATGACTGCAATGTTTTTGGATACTAGACGCTGAACTGCCGGAATTTAATCAACACATTTATAAAAAAACTATGTTCAGGAATACTTGCGTGCATTCAACTCGTGTTAATGTCTGTTTGAAGTTGAATTTCATAGATTTGTACATGTAATTTATATAAATTGAATTTTGTTCGTATCTTATGCAGCTGTGCATTGTTTAATTGCGATGAAACTTTGTCAACTTATTGTTTACACTCCCGAGACAGTTATAGGCATAGTAAAATTAACTTCCAGACAGAAAAATATTTTTTAGATGGTTGTACTGCATTACAAAATCTATATTAATGCTGAATACACTTACATACACATGTAGTAATATATACATATACAGTCAATGTCAACCGTGCATGTGCTGGATATTTCACCAGCGTGAGCAGAATCGATATTTAAAAGTAAAAAAAGTGTAAATATAAATATATACAGTTTTTCTTTGTGTCATAGGCCATGTGACGTCAGCAAAAAATCTATATGGCGAATTTAAAATATAAATAACACATAGGGAAGACACCCTGAAAAAAAAATATTTTTAAGATTTTATTGTACGACTTTCTCGGCGTAATTCATATGTATACTCATACCGAATTACAGCTTTCTGGTATTAAGGGTTTCGGAGCAAAGCCGCGGACAGACAAACAGACAGACAGACGGACAGACAGATAGACAGACAGACAGACGGACATGGCGAAACTATAAGGGTTCCGTTTTTTACTACGGAACCCTAATAAATGATTTAGGGAGAATGTTCAAGGATTTTTTTTCTTTTAGTTATTTTCTTTTTATTCTGCTTATAATCCATAGACATCATCTTTGCTGTGTCTGTACCCGAATAAAGTTATTCTATTCGATAATATAGTTGGTTCCTTATTAAATGCATTACTTAAGACTTATGATACGTCATCCTAACTAAGAAGTAAGTAGGCGATTACAAGTTTTTGAATATATTTACAACTAGCTGTGCCCTACGGTTTAACCTGCGTTAATTTGAGGAAAAAAATTATTTTATATATATTTTAACTTTTTTGCTGTTTCGAAAATTTTTCAATATTTCATTAGTTATAATTTCGTTTCGCGTATTTTTATTTATTAAATACAATAACTAAAAATTCAAAAATAAAAGTAGCTTTAGTTATTCCTTATAACATTAGCTATCTGGAAGTGAAACTGTCAAAATCAGTCAAGCCGTTTTAGAGATAATCCGAAAGAAACGGACATATATACAGACTGACAAAAATTAAAAAAAAATATGTTTTTGATGTAAGTACAGCGTATACTTTCATATGCATTTAGTTAAAAACTGTTAATATGATATTACAAACAGATACTTCAATTTTATTTATTTGTATGCGTATGTCAGCGGTGTTCCCACTTGTTGATGTACTCGGATCTAGACCATTGCCTGAACCTTCACAACGCCAATATGCTACCAACCGTGAAAAGCTGTTTTTATTGTCCATTTAACAAAGCTCACTGCCAAGACAACAATACACAATGTTACTACATCAACTAAAAGTACTGTCTATTTCAATTGGCCTTTTAAGTGTGTTTGAATAGAACTACTAAAAAATTCAGTAGTTAGGATGGAGAACGAAATTAAATTTAGAATATTGGACATTCATTTTGCAAAATCGCCTGAGAGAGTCAGAGACTATTGTTTAGGATTTGGACATACACGCCCCTTTATAAAAACCCACTCTATACAGAATAAGTTTTTTAACTTTGTATACCTAAAGGACCCTTGAGGCCGATTTTGATGAAAACTGACCTGCAACTGAAAACTTGAACCAGCTGATTTTGAAAAGAAACAACCTATATTATTGCATTTTTTAATAATGTTCCTTATAAGGATAAACTTCTAGGAAGTAATAATATACGACAAACTTAAGAAAAGTCTTATTTTTTACACTAATACTAAAATCAATCTTAATACGTCATTAACGCTTAAATATTGCGTGTAATGTATACAAAAAGGCTCCGATACAACAAGCCGGTGCCCGACAATACGGAACCTTAATAAGTCAAAAAACGATAAAAAAATAACAAATATACGAAACAAAGAAAAACAGGGCAAAGGTCGGAAGTCTCGAACCAGCATTATGTAAATATCATATTTCAGAAGACTTTTTTTTTCAATATTTTCATAACGAATCATTTTATTATTTACATATGAAATTGTAAGAGCTCTTCGAATGTTCTTTGAAGGTATTGTTGGATCTAGCATAATTATAACAAGAAAGGTATATTTATTTGAAAAATTGAGTATCGCAGTTTCGAACGGGACCATGTTACTGTTTGTCTGTCTGTCTGTTTGTTTCTTAGCGGGCTGTATCTCTTGAACGTTGCAGGTGAAAATAATTTTTACT
The DNA here is from genome assembly GCA_037950945.1 of Hypolimnas misippus. Lineage (NCBI taxonomy): Eukaryota > Metazoa > Arthropoda > Insecta > Lepidoptera > Nymphalidae > Hypolimnas > Hypolimnas misippus. Next base: position 14,043,738 of record JBBEEQ010000029.1, read on the forward strand.
GTGTGTATTGACTAACAATAAATAATAAAATCTGGTCAAGCGTGAGTTGTACTTGCACATGAAGGGATTTATTACATAATCCGCGCCGTCTTCGTCCAGGCTACATATATACTTACAACCCCTAATTAATAGGCTTACGGGTAAAATAACAAATATGTTGACGACCGCTCTGGTGTAGTGGTGCTGAATGTACATACCTCTAACGCCGACGGTTGCGGGTTCGATCCCCGCTCGGGGCACCGTGCGTCGGAGAGCACGTAAAGCTGTCGGTCCCGGTTGTTATCACAATCACCTGATAATGATCGTTAATCGTAGTAGGGAAATTATTCTAGTTTAAATGGTTACTGGCTTACCCTCAGGAGTTGCGGAGGTCAGATGGCAGTCGCTCTATGTAAAAATCAGTAACTCGTCAATGTCTGGACTAGAATAGAATGTAGACCCTGGTGGAGATGATGATGCTGATATATATCTATTTATTTCTAGCCAAAAGTCATGTTAAATTTCGTATTTTCGAAATGACAGATTTTATTTTAAAAAATACCGTAAATTACCAAAGTTTTATGCTAATTCATAATAGGGCTACCTCCTTATTATATGACGACCAAGACTTCATTGATATGGAAACTAGTGCCATGATGACCATTGTTATGGTAACCATAAACTTTAACTTCACAAAAGCCTTGGAGGTTTTCAAACGTTTTCCTTTCCACTGAAGGAGTCAAAAAGAATACTCTTGTTCTATCTAGCTGTTTGTTCGTTTAAACGCGCCTTTACGATAGCAATAAAGACGATCTGAAACAGCGAGAGCATTAGTCTAAGTTTACATGTAACGCGCGTTAACGCACATCAACGTTTGATCAAATTTGAAAGATTTTAGATGATAACCCCTAACGCGCGTTTTGAAATAATATATAAAAAGTAAAAGAAAGTCACAGTCTGTAAATGTCCCAATGCTGAGACCGTTCACTGCTATTAACGAGAAGATTTACAACTTAATCCACCACACAGTTCTTCAGCAAATTGGTGGGTATACATGCGTCAGAATTTCTCCCGGCACATGCAGGTTTCCTCACGATGTTATCCATCACCGCCAAGAATGAATTTAAACACAAATTTAGCGCTTGAAAACTCAGCGGTGCTAGCCGAGTTGTGAACCCGCGATCATCGGTTATCGATCAAGGTCTTCGAACCACTAGGCCAAAATTACAAAATTAACAAAGTTACAATACAATTATGCGCATTTGAGACGGAAGCGCGCGCTCAAATGAACAGCAAATGGATGTTACATGTCAAAACGCGCGTCAAAACGCGATCGCCTGCGTCTAGAAACATTTTCCATAAGCGCCGTTGTTGTTAACGCGCGTTTAACCACGTTCATGTGTAAGATAAAAACTTTTTACAAAAAAATTAACTGACTTCAAAAATGAATTGAATACATACAAATAAACAAAAGGCAAACAATTTATATTTTCTACAACATTTTGAAGTCTTTGCTTAGTACAACATTCGTAGTCGACGCCAAGTAAAACTTTTACGAGTTATATAATACCCTTTCAAATAAAAAAGAAAATTCCACAATCGGCGGAGTAATCAATGATATGTATATAAAAAATCTCCGACGAATTAAGAACCTTCTCCTTTTTATAATCAGTTAAAAATACTTATATGACTACACGCACGATTTAAAAACGCACGACAAAATTTTGCCATCTGAACATAGCTTAAAAGCGGTCATTCGCGTTGAGGCAAAGCGCACGGTACGGACTATCGCACTGTAGTCGTATTGTGGCCAATTAAATTGAGGATATAGCAAGCAAGGCAAATCAAGCGTCACTCTTATCGTGAATAGCTCCTTTAGCCATAAAACAGAATTTTCATGTCTTTTTTTAGTCTTTTAACATTAAATTGAAACCTCCTCTACATTATACAGATCATCAACTGGGTATGTGTAGAACATTTTACCATCGTTACAAAAATCGATATTTAAAAGTAAAAAAAATTAATTATTTTCTTTTTATTCTTTTACATATATCTGTACGAGCTTAAAAGGTCTAACGATTAAACTGAAAAAAAAGATTAGTTCACTTTTTTTACTTTTAAATAACGATTGTGTTGACGCGCGTAAAATATCCAACAAATTTGTATAATAAATAAACGCTATTTTATGTAGCACTAGCTTATGCTTCTCGACTTTGCTCGCGTTAATCTAGATTTTGCATGCATATATATGTCATCAAAAAATATAGAAAATGTCCAATCTAGAATATACTTTTCAAATGGCATCATAATTTTAAAAAGGAAATTAGAGGTTCCGGAATTCACTTTACATGTGAAATTCGATATCTCTGTTTAGCATAAGTGTATATAGATATATTAATACGTACTAGTGATCGCCTAGCAGTCGGAATTCGACCGCAGTTCTTTAAATTTTTACAAACGATTTAGTGATAGCCCACAGACTTTAACAATGAAAAATAAGATGTATATGAGCGTCAAATACAATGTAGTGTGTAATAATAATGCTTTATTGATTAATTGTATTTTAATAATATTAGCATATCTCTCTCCTTCTCTATATATATTTATATACTTCTCCATCGGTGAAATTTTCTTAAAAAGATGTACACAATTTTCGCTTCACGTATTAAAATATAATGAGTGACATTCATGTTATATTTTAATTTTAAAACAGTTTTTTGTGTTATCTATGTATGTATTTCACGTGTTGCGAGAACGCAAATTCCGTCAACACGTAGCATTTTCATATGAAATTTTGATAAGGCACTTATGTTCTTAGTGTAGGCAAGCACTAAGCTGCTTGAATATACTGCACCTGGGTTATTTAGCGAAGTTCCCTTGCATTTAAATCATAAATACTTTATAATAGACACAAATGGAATTATTTATAACTAAGCCTTTTAAAAAATAAAACCAGGCAAGAGCGACTCTTGAGGACTCGCGCACCGGGGGTTCCGTACAAACTTGTAAGAATGCAAATAAGACTTTTTAAATAAAAACTTTTTTGAAAAAAAAACCGACTTTGAAACAAGTATTCAAAAAAGTAAAGAAGAAATATTTTCTACAATATTTTGAAGTCAGTGCCAAGTAAATCATTGGAATCAGGCAGGCATTTAAGAGGAACCGTTTTTCCCTTTAAGGTACGGAACCCTAGAAAAAAAAACCGACTTTAAAAACAAAATATGCAATTGTATAATTAACACTCTCGGGACATCCACGAGGATTTGCCGCCCAGAAAATCTATATACTTTAGGTGGTATTGCAACGCATGTTGGGTACAGCTACTATGTAGTAAATAAGACTTCGTGTGCAAATCGGGATTGTGCTTGGTCGGTTTTTAACCCCGACGCAAAAAGAGGGGTGTTATAAGTTCGATCACTATGTGTGTCTGTCTGTGTTTGAATGCGGTTTTTTTTTATTTGAAAGAAGTTTTTCTATCGAAGGTTCTTTGCAACTTTTTACCAAAATCGGTCCAGCCGGTTCAAGATCATGATCTCTATTCTTCTTAGCTTCGGTAAGAATCTTAGATGCACAATAAATAAATAAATAAGCGTATCACACTCAACGGCCCCCATTAAGATCCTGCGACCTTGTGTCGGGGCTCCGGAAACATACACAACACTAACACAAACACCCAGACCACGACAAACATCCGTCTGGCCAATACAAACGTTTGCCGCGAGCGGGGATCGAACCCGCGACCGTTAGCGCTACAGTCAGTTGCAGTGACCACTACACCAACGTGTCTGTCAAATAACAATAAGTATTTGATTTACTTTCAATCACGTATGACCTAAAATTTTAAACACTTATGCTCACAACATAACTATGCAAAATTATGGAATTCTTGGTTTGATGCTGCAGCCAGGATTAGCATACACAACTCCTCAACAACTTACAGCAGAGGTATGGTGTTGGTGCTCGTTGAAATGGTCTCAATGAATGGATTGTTGAGGATTTACCAGAATTTTCAATTTCAGTAAATTATTTAATTTTCGCTTTATTAATTTACACAAAGTCTAAGCGCACTCAGAGCCTTAATATTACAGCAATTACTAGATTTATATGGAAACCGCTTGACCCAAATAAGGCTAAAAGACTAATTCATACACATTTCAACCATATATTCTTAAAAAAAACTCAACATATTCGCAAACAGGATTTTTATGTTGCATTAATTTAAAATACAAGCGGCTATATACATTTACTTAATATTGTAGGAATATTTTTTTAGAAATATATGAAAAACTAAATACAAAAAAAAAAACTTCTGCACTAATGACGTAACATAGTGCTCACGTCCCAATAACTGTTTTACAACCACTTAGGAGCACTTTAAAATAAAACAAATCATGGGTGCAAACCATGGATAGATTAATTTATTCAATTTTTTTTCTGTATGAGTATTGCTGTTGGCCCTACAGGCTTTGACAGCGTCACCGGGGGAGTTTATTAATATATAATTATTCAATAAGCACTAAAACTTATACTTTCACAAAAGCACAGTTATAGCGCGATTCAGGATACACCCAGCGCCATCTCTTGACAGTTTCAAACTAACTTGTTGACTTTGACATTAACACATAGCTAGGTTGTTTCGAACAAAAATAACTTTAGAATTAAATAAAATAATCTTAGACCACTGATGTTGTTAACCAGATGTTATTTAATTAGTCTTTACTTTGATTATATACTAATTCTACCTAAATTGTTGCTTAAGTAATATGCGTACATATGTACATACATATGTACGTGCATTAGTAATATGTAAACTAGTCGCTTAGGAATTAAGCGTTGTTTAATTTATAAACGTAAAATCTTAGCATACTATTTTATAATAATACTAGCGGCTTCTCGCAGTTTCGCGCTTAGCATTGGACTTTCATACAAACTTCCAACCCCCTATTTACCTTCTTAGTGGTCGAATCTTGCAAAATCCCGTCTTAATGAGCACCGACGTTCTATAAAGAACCCCCATGTACAATTTGAAACGCCTAGCACTTGTAGTTTCTGAGTTTTGTTATGAGGGACTCTGTGACCTTTCGCTTTTTTATATGGATACTGATAAGCAATAATGTGTCAACCCACAAAAAATCTAATTTGGAGATTTTGATGTATTTTGATAATGCGTCACCTATTTAACATTATTCAAAAAAATCAAGTCACTTAAAGTATATAAGTATGAAAAAAAGTTTCTTAATTTAATGTTTTGAATTTTAAGTACATTCCATATTTTGAAATTTATACAATATCTCATTTATTTGAAAAACTTATTACTAGATAAAACTTTTCTTTATACCAATCTGCTTTTATTCAATTATATTTTTAAGTCAAATAGCAAAGCAAAGCCATCTTTTCTATATAATTCTTCAAACTAATTTATTTAGAATAGATTTGACATCTTTAAAGGCCATTTTCTCAAAATGAAGACCGTGTGGCTTGACATAGTATTGCTTATCAGCGTCCATATATTGATAATAAATGCGGAACACTTTTGAAACTGATTTGGACCACATATGGTTTCAAAGTATATAACGGACAAGTAGAAAGCTTCTAAGGAGCCAAAAAACTTATGCTAGAATTTTGATTAATTCTACCCCCAAGGAGATAAAATAGGGTCTGAAAGTTTGTATGAAACTTTATCAATTTTTAACCCATCGGGCGGAGACTTTGCATGCATATAGCTACTATGACGTAGACATCACACACATCGCAGACGAAATCGCGAGCACCAGCTAGTATTTAATATGACAGTTTATAAATACTCTAGTCAATAGCGAATGTGATATGAATATATTATATAAATATGAATTCTACGAAAAACTCTTTTTGTTATCATTAACAAAACATGGATTTATTTGTTTTATTTATCTGAAAAACTGGCTGTATTGAAAATGAGTAGTGAATTATTTCCCATAGGACTGTATTTACAATATCTTACTTTCAAATTTTCAGATATTGTTTAGTATATAACAGTAATATATAATAGTATTGCTAAGTACATATATATATAAGACTGTTTCGGTTATTTTGTGAAATTTAACACATTTTTTCGATCTAATTAATCTAAATTAATATTTTAAAATGAGGTAAAATTTGTTTGTAAGTTTGTGTGCTCGGATTCGAATCGATTCGAATGTTTCCGAGATTAGCCCCTAGGTAATCTCATAAACTACAGATTAAATTAAATCCTTTTGTATTTAAATAAAATTTGAATAAAAAATTATCTAGCACATTCATAAACCCTTAATTAAAACAGCCTTTTTGGGGTTTAAAAAGTATTTTTATTTTCACGACACGCCTATGTTCTTATATAAGAATTAAATCTTTTTAGGCGTGAAAACGAAATAAATAGACAGACGGAGATAATTGCCTTTGCATTTACATTATCTGTATGGATATACAAATTTCATGCCTTTTACATAATAATTGTGTATAAATATTCCATTGCTTGAAATACAACACATTTCTTTTGTTAATGGAATATATTTTGAAAATAATGTATGCTAATTGCTGATTCATAGGTAAAAATGTTTCTTGATTTAAATACCCGTGTAGGATTTCTTACGTTTTCTATCGTCGCCGAGAATTTAGTTCAAAATAGTTTCAATCACATATAGACGCTAATAAGCAATAATATGTCAATCTACACGGATAATAATAATATTATAAAGTTGAAGAGTTTGTTTGTTTGTTTGAACGCGCTAATCTCAGGAACTGCTGGTTCGAATCGAAAAATTATATTTGTATTAGATAGTTTATTTATTGAGGAAGGCTATACGCTATGTTACATCACGCTACAACTCATAGGAGCGAAGCAGTAACCATAAACGCGAGTGAAACCGCAAGGAATAGTTACATAATTCTTATCTATCATATATATTATTATCTATCACTTATATCTCTTCACTTCCCAAGACTATTGCGTTTTTTTTTTCTTTAATCAGATGCAAATAGCCCATTAAATGAATTTTAAACGATGCTTTAAAAATATCTAAAAGCAGATTTCTCATATTTTTAAAATTTTATATTTGGATTAAAAATATAATGAATATATTTATACTCGACTTTTTAAGTGCTTCAGGGATTATATCTGCTAATATTTATATGGAATTTTATATGCATTTATTTTGACTATTTTATTTTTTACGAGGTAAATTAAATACAAATAAGTACATACATACCAAGAGTAAATATATGTATTCGTGAAAATGGCTATCATTTTGAACATTTATTAGATTTAATATTAAGATTTAACGTTTTCTTTTAATTTTAGATATACATAAAGTTCTATAATAATATTCGTTTCTCACGACCTGCTCTATCTATATCCATACAAACAACCGAACGTGATAAAATTAAAAAAAATGTGAATGTGCTAGGTTCGATGTCCAGCCGTGTAGAGTCTTTTCGCAAATCTTTGAATGTTTTTCTTAACTTTCAAATCGGTCACATATTTCTCTATCTTTCATAATTTCAAATTTCCTTCTGACCCATCAAAATGATTCATCCTGTATATATCTGGGACTTAAAAACAAACATGTATAAGATTAGGATTTTTGGGTTTTATATATTGGGCTAAAATAAGCTTTAATACCTATTATCCTGTATATCATAGGTATTAAGCTTATTTTAGTTTCGGATTTGCCCTACCACGCCAGTCTAAAAACTCACCCTGTGTACCTTAAAAAGACAGTAGGTATTTATGACAAAAATGGAAAATACTTCACAAAACTTCAAACCGCATTAAATCCGATTTCAAGATACATTTATGATTTTCTATTTTCCCATACATATGTAAATATTGAATATGAAAATGTCTTAACAAAAAGATTATCGATTGAAATTTAGATTTATTACTGCGATTATTACAAATACAGAGTGCTTTAAACAGTATGGTATAATCTATTTATGATTTTATATTTTCCCATACGTATATGAATATTGAATAGGAAAATGTCTTAACAAATAGATTTTAGTTTTGAAATGTAGATTTGTCCTTACTATGATTATTATAAATAAATAATTATTTGAATAGTATAGTTTAATCTTGATGTGCATAATGCTAGGGTTACACGGTGCGAGCGGGCGAGCTGACATAGTCAGTTACTGCAGTGCAGATACTCGCATGGTGTGACCGCATCATAAAATCAAAATATACTTTATTCAAATAGGCTTTTACAATCACAATTTGACAGCCGCGTTGGCGCAATGGTCACTGCAACTGTCTAAAGTGCTAATGGTCGCGGGTGCGATCTCCGCTCACGGCAAACGTGTGTATTGGCCATACAGATGTTTGTCGTGGTCTGGGTGTTTGTGTTAGTGTTGCGAGTGTTTCCGGACCCCCAACACAAGGTCAAGAAATAATGGGGGCCGTTGAGTGTGATGCATTATTTATTTATTTCAAATACAGAAACAAAAAAAATTATATTGATGAATCTACCACCGTTTCGGAATGTAGATTCTACCAAGAAGAACCGGCAAGAAACTCGATAGTAACTCTTTTAAAATTATTTACAATACATACATTTACGAATTAGAAATACATTGAATACCCTGGTGAGTCTAGCTTATACTTAATATAAGCATCTTTATCATCTATATAATCTTGAACAGAATGCTTTCTCTGTTGAGGACTTTTAATATATACTTTATATTTATTATTCGTAAACTGTATCACGTTCTGCGGGATTTTATTTTAAAAACGAATACTTCACCCCAGGAAAGTAACATTGCGTTTACTCACAAAAAAATTCAATTTTTAAAATTTTTGTCCGTCTGTCTTCTTGTTCCGGCTATATCCGGCTATGTCTGAAATGGCTTGCCCTATTTTGATGGGACTTTTACTCACCGATAGCTCATGTAATAAGGAATAATATAGGTTCCTTTAAAATTTTTTCTTTATTTTAATAAATAAATAAAAAAGAGGGTTACGCGAAAACAAACTTGAAACCAATGAAGCAGTGAACAATATCCGATTCCAGTAGGAAAGGTATACATTATATAAATATAATTTTCCCTCAAGATAACGTGGCTGAAACCGCGAGGCACAGCTAGTAAATAAATAAATTAGATGACCAACTAAAAAATAAAATTCTCTATGGCATATATAAATACATACTCTATAAAATATACTGTGTAATACTATATATAAAAGTATATTGTTTTCATGTAGTCGTTTTATTTATTGATGAATTTCTCAAGAAATCGTCTGAGTCAGCTTGTCTGTTTCTCTTAATGTAATATTAAGGAGCCTACAGGCCTGTCTTCTTTTTACCTTTTAACGCTCATTTAGACATATACAATTCATGAACCGCCTAAATAACGTTAAAAGCTTTTTATAAATATTATGTGAAAATCATGTTAGAATCAAAAACAACATTTTATTATTAAAATTGGAATAATCTTTTCTAATTGACTCTCAACGCAAATACAAAATAGAAAACATCCTTATTAATGTTACTAGCTATCCCTTGCAGTTTCGCTCGCGTTTATGGTTACCGCTTCGCTCCTATGAGTCGTAGCGTGATGTGATATAACTTATAGCCTTCTTTAATAAATAAACTATCTAACACAAAAATAATTTTTCAATTCGAACCATTGGTTCCTGAGATTAGCGCGTTCAAACAAACACACAAACTCAGCTTTATAATATTATTATTTAGCTTCAGACGCCATTTACTTATAATAAAGCTTATAAGCGTCTTTATGTGCTTGTCTTTATGCCTATAGCCTTCCCCTATAAATAAACTATCTAACACAAAAAGATTTTTTCAATTCAAACCATAAGTTCCTGAGATTGAATTTTCCACTTTGTAATAGTTATTTGTTGTGTTGTTATGATATTAAAATAAAAAAATTTGCACGCAATTCATTATTAATATTAATTTACAATATTATGAGAATGATATCAATGAATGCAATACTATTAATACAATTGTAAATCGTTCCACGAGATTACGATTAATTACGACCCAGAAAATAAAGCAAACAGGTTTCCAAAGTGTGGGTATTCCATCCCTAATGATGTTTAATGTTTAAAATTTTGTAATTACAAAAAACTAAAATTTTGGGAATAGATAATGTAATTACAAAGTTAACGTACGGATCCTTGTTACTTTGAGAACCCCTTTACAATTCTAAAATGTACAAAAAATTTGTTCTCCATACATTTTATACGGAATATTGTTAAAAAGTAACATTCATTATAGCACTTTTGTGTCTAACAATAAAGTGCATGAAAAATTCAACCTAAAAATTTTTCTGACAAAATATGTAACAATAAAGGAAATACATTGATTCAAAATTGAAGTTCCTTTTTCACATATATTTGTGCATTGAAACTAAAAAATATTTCCCGACCACATATACGCTGAACGCTAACTGAAACAAGAGTCGAATTTTTTTTTTAATTTTACAGCGTTATTCGGAGAAATTTTAAACCCTCGAAAAATGAAACTCGCGGCTTGTTTAGTTAGTTTCGTCGAGTTTTTAACGCGTTTGTGAAGTTTGAGAAAACGTTGTCTCGATCCGTAATTTCGAATACGGATTTCATACTCATATTATGAAATGCAAAGTTTTTTTTTTGATAATTTGTTTAGCATTGAAACTAAACCGTAAACTATTGATTAATGTAATGGTCATTTTGGTATAGGTATACTTTCTAAGATACATCGAAAACTTTGAAATATTTTAAGAATGTCTACAATACCGTGCTTACATATGGACTCTGATAAGCAATAATGTGTCAAGCCACTAGGACTTCGTTTTGCGAAAATGACGTCTAAAGATGTAGGCGTATATAAGGCGTATATATCTATCTTCTTTTTTCTATTATAATAAAAGGTATAGTGAATTAGAATTAGATTGGTATAAGTATAATTTTTATCTAATAATAAGTTTTTCTAATATATGAGATTGTTATATATTCACACTTCTATGATCGAAACATTTAATAAAGGAACTTCTCCGTACTTATTTTAATTTAAAAAAGTTTTTGAATAATTTTTAATATATGACGCGATATCAAAATACACATATCCCCGAATTCGACTTTTCGTGGATTGACACATTATTGCTTATGAGCATCCATAAATTATTTACTATAGTCAAAGTTGCTCAACAAATTTTAGGAACTTAACAAAGATAAAACCTAGGTGTAGTCCACAGACTGTTGACAGCTTGTATACGGACTGGCTCGACCGAGGCTGTACCTCACTCTCACAGAAAATACGTATGAAGTAGCTAATATAACTGCGTTTCGTACGGTGAACGAGAGAGCCGGAAGCATAACCTCTTACTTCCTATTCCCTTTCGTCCCTTTATTCAAAATAAAAATATGTATGTACCTTATTCAAGTACGCTTTTAACCCTTAAAAGCATGTTTTTTTTATTTTATTAAAAGAAAAAAAAAACAATTTACATAAACAGATTAACTAGTAGATTATTGGAAAAATAATAATAAAAAAACAATATATAATTACAGGTAAAACATAAATATACAGCCAAAATAGAAATTTAGTAAAATTCATATTTGACAACGGGCTTTGAAATAAGCATTTCATTTTTGATAAACTATGCATTTAGAATTAACAGATTCACATTTTTTAATCGTCAAAACACACAAAAATTTAAATTAATATAAATCTACCATCGTTTCGGAATATAGATTCTACCAAGAAGAACACATTAAGCTGACAACGCATTTTTGTCTACTCTAGTGCTGGAAGGGTCCATGGACGACGATGAGTACTAAACATCACGTGTACTGTTTGCTCGATCGCCAGCTGTTATGTAAAAAAAAACTTTGATTGCATGAGTTTTAATAAGAGTAAGAGATGTAATAAATATGAGAAAATAACTTGAGGTTGATCTTTGTTACGGTTCTATTGCAAACGATTATTAGAAAACATTATGATAAGCGTACATGATAACACAAATTCCCTATGGATTAAAGCGATTCAGTTCGGTCTATTATCCACGGATAGGGGAGGAAAATTTGTTCGCTTCTTCGTTATACATCGTTAGTAATTAGTTACATAATTGGATGCTGATAAGCAATAATGTGTCAACCCACAAAAAGTCAAATTCGGAGATATTGGTGTATTTTAATACTGCATTACCTACTTAACATTATTTTTTAAAAATTATGTCATCTAAACTATATAAGTAAGATAAAAAGTTTTTTTATTTAATGTATCGAATTTCAAGTGTCGAAGTCGAAAACTTCTTCGAAAAATAATATACACGGATAAGACACGCCAATGCAATGGATCCATATGATGCTGATAAGTGATAACGTGTCAAGCCACAAAAAATCGAAATTCAAAAATATTGATGTATTCCGTTAATAAGTCTAAAATTTCAATTTACCTAAACTAACTAAGTACGGAAGAAGGGTTCTTAATTTAAGGTTACGAATATTGAACTGTGTTGTTTCAGATAAGCAATATTATGTCAAGCCACATAGTGTTCATTTTGAGAACTAAAGATGTCAAACCTATTCTTAATAAATTTGTTTGAAGACGTATATGGATGCTGATAAGCAATAATGTGTCAACCCACAAAAAGTCAAATTTTGAGATATTGATGTATTTTGATGCTACGTCACCTATTTAACATTATACAAAAAAATTTCAAGTCATCTAAACTAAATAAGTATGCAAAAACTTTTCTTAACTCAATGTTTCGAATTTCAGGTGCGTTCCATATTTTGCAATTTATAAAAATAATCTCAAATAATTAAAAACTTATTATTAGATAACATATTAAATAAATCTATCTGCTTTTGTTTAATTATATATTTTATCAAAATATAAAAGAAAAGATGGAGATATACGACTTCAAACGAATTTATTAAAAATAGGTTTGACATCTTTAGAAGCCATTTTCTCAAAACGAAGTCCGTGTGGCTTGACACACTATTGCTTATCAGCGTCCATATATCCATCATCTCTTGAATATTTTGATAAAAGATATTAATAATTAAGAGATTAGTACAACAAAAAGCTTTATCTAATAAATTTTAATGATATTAGATTATCGTATATTGTAAAATACTGTGCACACTTCAATATTCAAAGCATTAAATTAAGAAACTCCTTTCCGTTCTTACTTACATTATAACGTTAAAATATTTTGAATAATGTTAAATACATGACGCGCTATCAAAATACATCAATATCTAATAATTCGACTTTTTGTGGGTTGATACATTATTGCTAATAAGTATCCAATTGCAATGTTACGTCCTATAAGGAGGTAACACTGAGCACTATTACACTAGCAACATTGGATTCGCTACATAATTTTATGTACCAAATCCGATGTTCCGACGAACTCTCGGCCTACACATTTTTACAGCCCAATTTATTTATATTGTGTAGATTAGGAACATGCGTACATAACTCTACATTATTTTGTTATTTTACCTCAAACTCAAAATATGCTATTCGAATGGGCTTTTAAAGTAATTTCGAATCGTCAAGTTACGCGTCATATTATCATTTTAGTTTTTCTTAAAGCTACCACCGGTTCGGAATGTAGTCTCTACCGAAAAGAACCGGCAAGAAACTCGATAGTAACTCTTTTAAAATCATTTATACATGATGTATTTTTATAACATTTTAATTATGTTATCCGGGTAGAAACCTCCTCCTCTCACAACTATTCGTTGAGGCTGGACCGATTTTGTTAAAACATGTCTAAGAACCATCGCTAGAAACCCCTCTTTCAAATAATAAAAACCACATCCAAATCCCGTTTAGGAGCTACGGTGCCACAGACAGACATACAACAAAACAAATGGTAGCGGTCAAACTTATAACACCCATCTTTTTGCGTCGGGGGTATATTGTCGTAACTTTAATTGTCAAATATCATTTTGTAAAAAATACACCTTTCCTTTAGTTTGCCGTATACTATAACTTCCCATAGGTTAATCCTATAAGTAGCACTATCACATGTTGCAATAATAGAGATTGTATTTTTTTTTTTTGAAAATCAGCCGATTCGATTACTGGCTAGGAAAATTAATTTTTCAAAAACGAATGGTGCAGTTTTTATTGTTACAAAAACCAGGGATCTTTAAGTATTGTTCGCTATTCCTTATACTTTCGAAGTTAGCCTACGACGCCCAGTTAAAAAATATATATTTATACATAAATATAAATACTGTATACTCTTTTGTTTATTGTTAAGTGGTAATATTAATAATACAATAATATTGTTTATCTCGACTTAATTTCAAGCATAACTATCATAAATGCATTTATCAAATTAATTATGGTCGAAATTCGACCAATGGGGGATCACTAGTTATAATAAACATTCGAATCTGTTATCCACATATTTGTACATTATAATCAAAATATTTATACATTATTTCAATATATTTAGTTATTGATTTTCAAACAAACGCATCACACTCGCCCCATTTAAGATCTCATGATCTTGTGTCGGAGGTCCGGAAATATACACAACACTAACACAAACACCCAGACCGCGACAAACATCTGTATGGCCAATAGAGACGTTTGCCGCGAGCAGGACTCGAGCTCGCGACTGTTAGCGCTTCAGTCAGTTGCACACCACTACGCCGACGATAAATCACATAAAAAGAAAACACTAGACTTTCACATTTAAAAAGACAAAACGTAACACACAAACACAAAGAAACAAAAATATAAAAAAAAAACAATAAAATAAACACAATTTATACAATCATACGGCTACTTCTTTCGGACTTCTAACACAAGGTATAATACACACACACTTATTTTTATTAATATAATGTCAAAAACTGTGTCTTATATTTGCGCACACTTCGAGTAGAACATAGATTGCTCTAATAAATATGCTCTCAGGTTGTACTCTCCGCAATTTTTGCAGAAAACGATTGTTTTTCCTCAATGGGATAATATTATGTTACTTTGACGAAATGAGACTTACTTAGAAGCATTATTGTACCGAAATGATCTTACGTATTAAAAATAATGACGAGGACGAAAAAAATACATTTATATTACATATATTCTGAATTATATTTGCTATTTTTAACCGATTTTAAAAAGGAGGAGGTTGTCAGGTAGATAGGAACTATTTATGTATGTTTCTCGATTACTCGTAAAAAGTTTTTTTTTGTTTGATACTTATAAGTTTGGTCACGTAAAATTTTCATCAAAATCCGTTCAGTATTTTGGTTTTAAAATTAAAATAACTGGAATTAGTTCGTCTTTTAAGCAAACGAAATTTCGTATTTTGCTTTGAAATCATTTATTTTTTACTATTATTTCTTACGAGATGGTTCCCGCAGGTTTATCTACCCAAAAACTTTCATCCTTTTCACGTTATATTTTCAGAAGAAGGACATAGAACACTTTGTGTCGACAAAGTGTTCTATGTCCTTCTCTGAGGTCCAATCTATCTATTTCAAAAACTCATTAAAATTAGATCAATATTTTAGTCGTGGAAACGCAACAAACAGACAGAGAGTACAGCAGCAAATGGTCTTGTTACATAGTCGGGCTATTGATTTTATAAATTAATTGCTTATATAATATTAGTATAGGTATATTGAACAATTAAGTACTAGATGATGCCCGCGATTTCGTCTGCATAGGATTATTTATTAATATTATTAATCTACTCCTACATTTAACCTGTACACTAGTTTTTTTATTAAAAAGTAGCCTATGTCCTTAGACAATCTCTGTACCAAATTTCAATTATATCGATTCAGTAGTTTAGGCATGATTGCGTAATACACAGACAGAGTTACTTTCGCATTTATAATATAAAAATAAATAAGCGTAGTACGGATTCGACAGACACGTTGTCGGTGTGGTCACTGCGACAGACTGAACCGTCAACTGTCGCGGGTTCGATCCCCGCCAACGGCAAACGTCTGCATTGGTCATACGGGTGTTTGTCGTGGTCTGGGTCTTTGTGCTAGTGTTATGTATGTTTCCGGCGAGACTAGGCCACGAGATCTTAATGGGGGCCGTTGAGCGTGATGCGTTTATTAATTTACTAGCTGGTGCTCGCGACTTCGTCTGTAATGTCTGTAATGCCTACGTCATAATAGCTTCATGCATTCAAAATTTCAGCCCGATCGGTTTAATATTGATAAAGTTTCATACAAACTTTCATCCCCTATTTTATTCCCTTGGTGGTAGAATTAATCAAAATCCTTTCCTAACGGATGCCTACGTCATAACATCTACCTGCATGCCAAATTTCAATCCGATCCGTCCAGTGGTTTGGGCTGTGCGTTGATAGATCACTATGTCAGTCAGTCACCTTTGAATTATATATTAAGATTTCTCTGACTATCGATCGACAATAAGATACGTACATATGTATATAATTTGAATTGAAATATATGAATGAAATTTTTAAATTAACCAATAACACGATAAATCCAACTCTTAATGAATTATATTTGTATTACAATATTATAGGAAACTATTTAAAATGATTGGCGCCGATGAATTGGTAATCAGTTAAATTTAATACCTCGTGATGATCGCTAATTGAAATGAATCCGTTGTTTACAATGATTTTATTATAAGGCTGACGTCACACATAACGATGCAAAATATACCTATACTATATATAATATTATACAAGCAATTAATTAAAAAAAATCAAAAACAATGCGTAACAAGACCATGAGAATCTTTACTAACCAACTTTAAATTGTTGTAGATCCTAAACGTTAATTCTGATTGAAAAGCGATATGAGAAAATTAAATTAAATTTAAAATACCTATTCAACGACACTCCATTTGCCAAAGTTCGTTGATTTTAATTTTTTCTTTTTTACATTGAAGTAAAAAAAAGTAAAGTAAAGTAACAGCCCGTAAATGTCTCACTGCTAGGCAAAGGCCTCCTCTCCTATTAAGGAGAAGCTTTTTACATTATGGCGTCCAAAATCGGACAATTTGCTATGTTCAAATTCTTATACTTTTTGTGACATTCGAGCCGTCACGACGAATCAAACGACGTGTCACTCAACATAATCAGCCCACGAGTTTGGTCTAGACAGTGCCACAAAGGTACAAACCCACAGACATTAATACATACATACATATATATCCACATACTTACATAGTTTGATAAACACTAACCTCCTTGGTGTCGCATTTGGTTTAGGTGTGAAAACGTAACCAATAAATAGAGACCTTCACATTTATAATAACAGTATGTATTACCCAGATCTATTATTCGATATCTTTGTCAGTTTTTGCCTTTGTGTGCGTGTTAATTTGTTATGTGAATACAAATAACGGTTCTATCTATCTATATATAAAAATAGAACATATTTTAATTTAGTCGCATAATACTAAAGAGCACTAATCTCTAAGTAAGCAAGGGCAAAACCGGGAATATTTATAGCGTCTTGTAAGCTGCAATTGTAGGAAACAAACCACTTTGTACACTCGACTTGCCCCACAGCGTTAATCAAATGGTCGCAAGCTAATCCCGGGATAAAGCAGTCTGGGACGGTCTCCCGGCGCGTAAGCTAGCTTTGCATAACAAATATTGCACCGACTCTAAGAAGGGCCAACCTAAAGATGTCGTGTCATCTTATGTTATTCAACTTTTTAGTTTAACAAGAGAATACATTCGTATTCTTAATAACTTGCTTAGTTGAGATGTTTGTGACTAACTGTTCCTTGTAGTATCACTCGCGTTTATGGTCACTGTTTCGTTAGCGTTCTTCATAAAGGGGCTAACGCTAAAGGATTTTTTTTAAATGGTCAAGTAGTTTCAGACGCTATTTAATGCAAACAAAAAACAATCAAATTTTAGGCTTTATAATATTACTGCTAGGTTTTGATTGCTTCGCTTGCGTGAATGTAGATTCTGTTACGCCGGACAAGTATCTAGTTATTTTTCTATCTGGCCAGCGCAATACTATGTCAAAAGTAAGTATGGAAAAATATTCTTAAAATAAGATTCCCAATATTGAAGTGTTAAGCGATATGCAATACTATGTCAAGTCACTCAGACTTCATTTTTAGGAAATGGCGCCTAAAGATGTCAAACTTATTTTTATTACATTTGTTAGAAGATGTATATATCCATCTTTTCTTATCTTATTTGATAAAAGGTATAAAAATTAAAAGCAGTTTGATATAATTAAAAGTTTTATCTAATATTTAGTTTCGATGACATGAACATTTTTTTAATAATGTTAAATAGATAACGTATTATCGACTTTGACTTCTTGTGGGTTGACACATTGTTGCTTATCACCATCCAATTGTACTGTACCTATGGCGAGAATTATATTTAAGTTTTACTCTCGAGAACGATATAAAACAACTCTGTGACCTAGTAACGGTTACGTCACTTACGTAAGTAATAACGTCCGTAAGTGTTATATTTTAAATATTTGAGATGTAATTAATAATTACGCTCTTTATATTTTTGTAACACGTTTATTAATTTCCTTAAACTTAAAAGAACCAAAACAATTCACGTCTCTGCTTTCTTTTGTTTTTTAGCCTCAACCATAAACAATCACAGTGCTGCCCTCTGATACACGCTCTTTATTTTTATATGTATATAACAGTAAGTAGTACGATACGTAAGTAGTTACGAAAGCTGAGAATATCAAAAATAAGGCACGGCTAGTAAATTCTTTCAAGAGTAAAGCATTGATAAAAAAACTGAAGAGTTTGTTTGTTTGTTTGTTTGAAATCTCAGGAACTACTGGTTCGATTTGAAAAAACTTTTTTGTTAGACAGTTTATTTATTGAGGAAGGCTCTAGGCATATATTACATCACACATAGGAGAAAAGCAGTAACCATAAACGCGAGTGAAACCGCGAGGGGCAGCTAGTTATTAATATTATGACCGTATCTAAAACTAAAATATTCAATTTTAAACTTAAATATTTTTCTACGGTGCACAATATAATCTATAAAAATATTGCATTATAAAATTATGATACGGCCTGATTTACGAACATATTTGAACTATGTTTTTAAAAGTGAAATAAAATGAAAATAATATTTTATTCGAGTGTTTGTTGCCACTAAAATAAAATGGAAAATTACATTTTTTTACTTTACTAGGTGACCTGTGAATATTTCGCGCCGTTAGTAATTCGTATGTAATAATTTTAAAATCTAATTTAATGAAAAACTTAATGAAGAACCATTTACTTAATTTTCGTATTTAGATTCAAAAAGATTATGGTAAAAATTGTGCATCATTAGGCAAGATATATTAAGGAATTATATTTCATATAAACAATCTTAAGATCTTATACGTACATATAGATTTAAAGGTAAGTAACAGCACGTAAATATTCCACTGCTGGGCTAAGGCCTCCTCTCCTATTAAGGAGAAGGTTTAGAGCTTAATCCACCACGCTGCTCCACTGCGGGTTGGCGGATCTGTGTCAGAATTTCTCTACACATGCAGGAATCTTCACGATGTTTTTCGCCGCGCACGAGATGTAATTAAACAGTTTAGCACTCAGCAGTGCTAATCCGTGTTTGAACCCGCTATCAACGCTTGACATTGACGTGTTCTAACCACTAGGCCACCTCGAATTTATAGGTAACGAATAAACTAAAATAACGAATTATTTTATACGAGTAAAAAATGAAAAAAAGGTAATATTAAAATAGATGATGCGCGGAGCACACCCCGAATTAAAATGCTATTTTAGGTTACTCCTGACGTAACTTTATTTGTACGTGCGTAGGTTCCATTGAAAACACCTAATTATCGTCTCGATTTATGTTAAAGAAAAAAGAAATAATAAAAAGGTTGAAATGTCGAATTTAATAATATTTATATAATATATTTATTGAAAAACCTAGCTGTACTCGTGGGTCGACCAACCACACCACACTCGCAAAAAAAATTACAGGTAAACGAGAGAGCCGGAATCCTCCCACGCCTATTCATTTTTCTTACTCTCGTTCATCACATGTTTCCATCTAAATTGGCCACGCATTTATGCCTCCTCTGGTGCTAATATTCATGGGCAGCAGTGATCACATAACATCTCCTAAATCGCATGCAATTTCACAGACGGGATGCAATGTTCACTGCAACTTTCTAAGGTGCTAACGGTCCGCGTTCGATCCCCGCTTACGATCGATGTTCGTCGTGGTCCGGGTGTTTGTGTTCTGTGTTTCCGGACCCCGACACAGATCTTAAGCCCCTAATAGGGGCCGATAAGTGTGATGGGTTTATTTATTTAATGTTTGTCATTACCATTAAAATATATGGCAAAATTTTAAATTATATAATAAATATTTTGTTACAATAGTGATAATGGAAACATAATAGCTTGCATTCAAACATTAAGCACAGTACCAGGGCCTCAATTGAATATTTCCGAATATTAACATGTCATTCGCATTTTAAATTTGACTTTTGACAGTGATATTAAAAGCAAGTTCCGAAATATAATCCAACATACATTTTAATTATTGATTTTTGTATAAAAACTATCAAATCAACTGTTAAAACGTATCGTGTTTCGATAGCGATAGCTCCCTGTAATAATCCTCCTGCCCAGAGATAATGACATTTCAAATTATCATTTTTACACATTTAACAACGACGTTATCGATACGGCACGAATGGCATAATTGAAAGCGACATCCATATTAGTGATGCGCCAGATCGCTAAATTTTTATATCCACGGATACGAGTCCGAATATGGAGATTTGGTGTTAAGACTCGCATATGCGGATACAGATACCTTAACTTTCTTATTTAAAACTTACTACTAACTCTGTTACTTGAAACGATAGTTGGCTTCACTTGACACTTTGCTTCAAAGTATATGTTTCGATTTGTATTGCGTGGGCCTTTCTTTTGTTTTGTTGATAATTTAGTATGACACTAGGTATAGGTCACCTATATATAAATTTTCATATATTTGTTGTAAATGAATAAAAATATCCGTAAAAGATTCGATTAACAAGAACGAATACGGATAAGGATACAAATATCCGGCACATCACTAATCCATATTTCGGAACACAACATAAATTTATTATTCTAGTGTATTTTAACTGACTTAAAAAAAAATCTCAATTTCATCTTCATGTTCACCGGTTACTCGAAAACTGCTGAACCAATTCGGTTAATTGTTTTTTCGTGTTAATTTTTATTAGAAAGGTTATAATTTCCCAAAGGTCCCATACAATTTACATCAAAATCTGTTCAGTAGTTTTAATTTAAATACAAAATAACGAAAATAATCCAAGTAATTACATATTTTGACGTTAGTTTAAAACGTTTTGTGTAAATTAATTTCGATTATATTTGTTACTTTAAATAATAAAAAAGCAATCCTTTTTTGATTCATAAATACAGATAAAATTCATACATCTTGCGAGGCACCGTCATACGATTAGTAACGACGCCTTTGCAAGTGCTCCTCAGCGTGAGTTCAAAAGAAAAAAAAATTCTCTTGCAGCTTTCTTTAAGAATTAATTTGAATACGATCCCTGTTCGCATTCTTAATGATTTGTTTCGTTTATTTTCCTCAGGCCCCTCAACTTTAACTTTCATCTTGGGAAAAAAAATTTCTTTTATTGTAATAACATTATAACATTATAATTTTGCGATACCTTTATAGAGGAATTAAAGTTATTTGAACGGTACTTAAAACTCAATCCATGTTATACATATTACCTACATTTATTCATATATTATTTCCTAAGGGTTTTATAAATGGATGCTGATAAGCAATAATGTGTCAACCCACAAAACGTCAAATTCGAAGATGTTGATGATGCGTCACGTATTTAATATTATTCCAAAAAAATTCTAAGTAATCTAAACTAAACAAGTACGAAAAAAATTGCCTTAATTTAATATTAATAATAATTAGGTGTATTCCATAATTTGCTATATGCAATAATATTATATTACATTTGAAAACCTGACTTTTAGATAAAACTTTGTATTATAAAAATCTGCTTTTAATTCATATACCTTTTATCAAAATAGAAAAAAGATGGACATATAAATTTTTTAAACATAGGTTTGACATCTTTAGAGGCCATTTTCTCAAATTGAAGTCCGTGTGGCTTGACATAGTATCCCTTATCAGCGTCCAAATATTAATATATTACGATCATACTATTTCATGATAAAAACCTGTACCGATTTCCAAAAGAAAATTTAGTTCAAAGAAACTCTCGCCTATCACACTCCGGTATTATCGGGTTGCTAGGCAACGTTTCCAAACAAAGTTAAAATGGCTGCAATCTCGGTGACAAAATCCATAGGCGCTTAACATAATATCTTTAGTTATATAAATATTATTATGCTGTCGTTGTCTTAGATTTTCGCGATTATTACTCATTGAAATAAAACTATTTTAAACGGATTTAAATCGCTTATTAACTATTTTTATCATCCCGATTACCACCACGAACGCAGCAAAGTGCTCTAAACGTCGGGATGATAAAAATAGTTAATATACACGATTTAAATCCGTCAATAATAATTTTATTTCAATATTATTATGCTTTATGTCGATATGAAATATCTCCCTTAATAAGCGAATTTTCGCTTTAATGAAATAACTTGAATCAAAATTAATGTTTTCATTAAAAAAAAAACTTTAAAATGTCTAATATTTTACGAATTATATAAGTTGGCGTAGATCACCTAGTGAAAGTTATAGGAAAAGCTATTTAAAATACCATGTTATACATAGATATGACTCGACAGAATTTATCCTTGTGGTTGAGTTTCTTCCTTGTAACTTGTTCATTAATTTACATTCAATTATTTATCTTGTATTATAACGTACTGAAAGTGCTCAAATACCCATTAAAAATAAAATTTAAATATATTTATTTAATACATTTACCAACTTACCAACAAGCAAATCTTGTATATATGGATGCTGATAAGCAATAATGTGTCAACCCACAAAAAGTCAAATTCGGAGATATTGAGGTATTTTTATAATGTGTTACATGTTTAACATTATTTAAAAAAATCAAGTATTTTAAACGAAATAAGTTAAAAAAAAAGTTTCTTAATTTAATGATTACACTTCTAAAGTATGCTAAATATTTTGCAATATACAATAATATCATATATCTGAAAAACTTATTATTAGATAAAACTACTTATTATACCAACCTACATTTAATTCATTATACCTTTTATCAAAATAGAAAAGAAAATAATAGATTTATACGTTTTTAAGCAAATTTATTAAGAAAAGCTATGATATCTTTAGACGCCTTTTTCTCAAAACCAAGTCCGTGTGGCTTGACACAGTTATCAGCATCCATATATAATCCAAATTTGGAAACGACTGCAACGATTTTTATGAAATTTAGTATGGGTTTCATTTATAGAAAACGTTGTCTTATCCGTGTTTATGCCGTGCAAAGCTCAGCCATTCAATAACTATACTTAAAACAAATAAATTAAAATAACATTATTGGTAAAAGTAAGAAGAGTTGCTAGATGCCCGAGAAATTCAGGATTGTACTGGAGTATCGCGTTTCGTCCTCCGTCCATACTGTCCTGGATTCCGAATTCCTATTAGATTTTTCATAGCTTTTTTTCACGTGTCCATTCTGTTAGTTGTAATAGTAAATAATATTCTTTCGTGAAATATCTATTGCAATTTCCAGCGGAGAATTAATCTAATTTCTTTAAACTGTTATTTGTTTACCCAGAGAATTGTCCCAGAAATTATAAACGGAAATTTTAGCTATTTTACGTTTTATATAAAAAGTATTGAATGGATTTTAATTAAATGGCTTAATAGATATCTTATAGCGATATATGACGAAAGCATTTTTATCAGAGAAAATGTTTAAAGAGGGAAGTAACCCCTACCTAAATGCAATCATATTAATTTAGATATCTATTAGTTTTTTGGTATTTTTATTCTGCGCGACAGTTTTCGCTTTATCTGCACTCCTCACCCTTCCTATTATTATTTTTGCGATGCAAAGTATCCTTATCCTCCTTTACGGTTCATCTATTTCAATACCAAAATTTATTAAAATAAATTTAGCGGATTAGGCGTGAAAACGTAACATACGTACCCATAAAGATAGTCAAACTGACTGACATACATATTAATAAATAGTTAAATAATACGCAGCATTTCTTGCGTATTTAGAGATATTTTTCTCATCCTCTTATTTACATTAGACTACCTAAAGTCGACGAAAATATCGAACAACCCATTTTTGCATAAAAACTTCAAAGACCCTTTCTACCCCTTCAGGGAGTGAATTTTTTACGGATGCTTCTATTTGTTTAGATGACAATCTGTAACTCTTTTTATGTAACTTTTCGACACAAACTTTAATACACTCTTTACCCTTTCAGGGATTGAAAATTAAAATGATATTCTATTTTGAGACTTAAGGGATTATCTTCGAAGTTTAACAAGTAACAAAATTTTGTAAATTGATATACAAAAAGTATTGATTTCACTTTTTATTTTACTCTAAAAATACTACTACTATTATTACCGCTAAAGTTAGTAGGATGTATAAGTGAATATTTGTTACTCTTTAACACAAAATCTACTGAACAGATTTTGATAAAACTTTGCAGTTAAATAGTTTTATACATCAGTATATAATTAAAAATCTATAAAGATATTGTGCGATATTGCTAAATTATAAAGATAAGTTTATGTAAGTCGAAAAAATCTGTTCGTACGCAGAAGAAATCGCTGGTGGCTAGTTAATTTAATATACAACTTGCGTATATAAAGATTTACTCGATAACATCATAAACAGCAAACTCTATTACATTTTTATTATATGTAAAACAGTTTCAGAATTGCTCCACGAAAGCTATTCGAAAATTCAAGATACGTAACGAAATATCATAATTCTACGCTCCCAAGAACAACTACTTTTACATGCTCCGTGAAGTCAATATCCTTATTCGACTCACGACCGACGCTAAAAGCCAATTGTGCTGGGAAAGGTCACTCTTATCGGATTTCTAAGGCGAGATATTCCGTTATGCCATATTCAGAACGATTTGCTTTATATATTGGGAAATTAATTTTGATATTTCACTGGATTTCTGAATAGTGTCAACAGTGGTGTTTAATTATTATTTCCTTTTGCTTCTGGCCTCGATTTCATCGACATGATTTCGGTCTGTTACCTCCGGGTACCGTACCGAGAATTACCCTTATAAGAGATTAACATAAGTCGTTTGTTATTGTTTTACTTATTGTGTCTTTATTTTTGACAATAACAGTTCTCGTAAAGTTGGGTAGGTAACAGAATTTTTTATAAAAGTAATTCTCGTCTAAAAACAGTGAAATATATGCACATTATTCTATAAGACTTGTCATAACTACAATTTAAAACATAAAATCATGTGTTAAGTTAAATTGTACTCGATGACATTGTTATTTTATAAACGAACCACGTATCACGCGTTTATGTCGAAAAGATTTTTATTTAAACGATCGCTACCAAACTTCACAGAATCGATTGCTGTACTTATCTGAAGAACCTAAAAATGTTATTAAAAATCGCTGCACCCAGTTTGAAGTCCCTAAAGAATTTACATGCACACATCAATTCTTATATTAATATATTTACAAGTGTAAACTTTGAAGTTTAATTTCACTCGTAATAGGATTTGCAAGTGTCTTATCGAAGAAGTGTAGATGGTTGGAATCCAATATGTGGCGGTGGCTGTCATATTGGAAAACCTATTTAAAATTTTAGGTATTGGCGTAGCCAGGATAATATCCTACGGAGAGGGGGCGATAGGGAGTGCGGGTTGATAAAAAATTGGTTTATTCACAGTTTCATTTTATATGAAATTTTAATCTAAATTATTTTCACTGGGCTTTATTTTTTTCATAAATTTATATAGAGGGATGTAATCGAATTGATCGATTATTTGTTGAATATTTTAAATTGCTTGCAGGGTGTTTTCTGTACGTCTGATTGGACCTTTTGGTGGAAAAAGGAGCAGTGGCCATTTAACACCTGTAAATATACCCCAAAAATTTGATCTTCTACTTCACAATTATATTACAATAATAATACATATCACTCGTTCTTGCGTCGTAACCAAAAGCGACTTCGCAAATTAAAAAAAAAGTGGTAAAAGACATTATATTTTAATTTATTTATGTGGACTAGACTCCAGCCTACTCATCCTTCTGCGTAAATCCGCCATTGGACAGGTTTGCCCCCTTAGGGATAGGGATAGGTATATCATGGATTTACGTCATTGGATTTTCTCAGGAAGGCACTACCCTTACTCGGACATGACAAAGATTTTTACAATTGTGACCCTACAATTTAATGACATAAAAAAAAACTTTTAACGATTACGTAACAAAAAAATCTTCCACTACAAAATCGGCCAAACTGCTTAGGCTCCAAGAGATCAGAACTTTTCTCCAGTTTTGACAATTTACCTCGGCCATGTTAACATTGCTGATTTTACAAAGTTAATGACACATTCGGGACAAGAACATGTATTTAATAACAGCTTACACTTTTAAATCAGTCAAGCAATTTACGCTTCAGAGGTCATAATAGAACGGACATACAAACATGCGCGAAAAAACATACTACACTTTCTGAATCACTTGGATAATAACAGACCATTCCTGGAATTAGCCTCTATTCCCAATTCGAGTTCAACACGAAGTTTGAATCTTAAACAAACATCATATCACTATCACATTCAGACGGACAGTGCAATTGCATTACTATTCTAACAGCTTAATCTTCAAGTTTCACGTCAAAACCATAAACTTCTTGGTAATCAAATGTTCCATCTATATTGTAACCTAGTTTCAAGCCATATCGAAGTCTTCCCAATTTCAGAGATGATTTCATTTCTCTGGCGCCGTTTCAAAGATTCGCCGCAATTTCTTATAAAAGAAAATAATTAATAGCGTAGTCGATTTGAGTTATCGGGTAACGGTGATTATGTTTATGTTTTATTCCGAAATGTGTTTTAAGTCCCTTCTTTGTTTATTATTTTTGTACCTATTTTCCATTCTTTATTCTGTTATTAAAAGTTCTTGAAGTTGAACTTCACATGTAATTTTAATGTTTTAACTGAAACACATTAATTTATATCTTATCCTTTTAATTAGATTTGAAAAAAAAAATCGAAATATTAAATATTATTAAAGAGGAAAAAGGGGTTTCAATAATCTCTTAACTTTTTTTCTACACTTAACCGACTTCAAACAAAAAGATAAAACTGAAAGATACTCATTTCATTTCTCAATTCCTCGGGGCAATTTTTTATTTACGTTCTCCGATTACTCAAAGACAGCATGACCGAATTAGTTAATTCTTTTTTTTTTTTTTGTTAGAAAGAGTATACTTTCGATTTGAAAATTGATACAGTAATTTGGATTTATAAATTAACGAGTTTAAACACACACACATAAAATATAGATATATGCTCCCACGGATTTTGTAGTAATATTTAAGACTAGCGGCCCCTCGCGGTTTCACTCGCGCTTAACATAGGACTTTCATACAAACTTCTATCCCTCATTTTTATTGTTACGTTCTAAAATGAATCCTCATGCAAAATTTAAAATTCCTAGCACTTGTAGTTTTTGAGATTTCGTGATAAGTGAGTGAGTGACCTTTCACTTTTTTCGGTTTTCGCAATAAAAGGTAGCCTATGTCCTTTCTTAAGGTCTATAGATTTTCTGTGCCAAATTTCATCAAAATCGGTTGAGAGGTTTAAGCGAGAAAGCGTAACAGACAGACAGACAGACTTATTCTCGCATTTATAATATTAGTAGGGTAGGGAGTAACATTTTCATTGTATATTACAGAAGTGTAACTCTAACAGTTTTTGCAGCGCACGCCAATATAGCTCCCAGATGGCAAGATTTTTTCCTACTTATGTGACACTTGTCTTTATCTTTTATATAATTCACTGAAATTTATCAAAATCAGTTTTAGGGGATGCCTACGTCATAGCAGCTTAATGCATGCAAAGTCTCAGCCCGATCGGTCTAAAATTGGCAAACTTTCATACAAACTTTCATCCCCTATTTGATCCCCTTGGGGGTAGAATTAATCAAAATCCTTTCTTAGCAGATGCCAACGTTATAATATCTACCTGAATGCCAAATTTCAGCCCAATCCGTCCAGTAGTTTGAGTTGGGAGTTGATAGATCACTATATCAGTCAGCCAGTCACCTTTGAGTTATATATATTTATATTGGAATAATTTTGTCATTCTCGTATAATATATATTCAACGTAATTACGTGTTTTGCTTTATAAGTCGGTTGCCCTTTTTTAAAAACTCTTTTCTCCTTGAATAAACCAAAACCTACGCAAGTCGAACCGTGGGAAGAAACTCGTATTATTCAATGACTTATTGGTGTCAATTGATCGAAAATAAATCGTATATGTATGTGAAATCTGATATATAGTAACAACAAGATTTTTTTTAAACAAAGCAACCGACTTCAATAGCAAAATACGTAATTCCGTTTGCATTTTGATTAAGAAACCAAAATACTGAACCGAAAACAAAATTCAAAATCGGTTAAGAAATGACGGAGCTATGTGATAACACACATACGAAAAAAATACACGAAGTGAGCACCTTCTCACTTTTAAAGTCGATTGAAAATCGATGTTTGTTCGCCTTTTACGCGCTGCCATGCCGTTAGTCCGAATACGATAAAATTTTGTCAACTGTTTACACTTGCCCTTAGGTTATAGGTAAAGTACAATTTACCTCAAATAAGTGGCGCGCGTGTCAAATCCACCAAACAGAAAAATAAATTTTCGACAGTCACCCGGCATAACAATATCCGTTAACGTGAGTGAAGCCGTGAGCTAGAACTAGAATTTTTTAAAAACGGTAATATTTTATTTAAATATTTTTTGTTTTTATTTTAAGCCAGCTGTACCTCGCAGTTTCACTCGCGTTCATGGTTACTTCTTTGCTACTATCAACCATAACGTGACTTAATATAGCTTTTAATCTTCCTTTTATTCAAATTGAATCAAAATTTTAAATATAACTCCTTATAAAGAAACTTACAAACATATATAATATTAGGAATATATAAAGTTATGGCTTACATATCAGATGGATTTATAAAATACACTGCATAAAAGATAAGTATTCCTATTTCAAACCAAACTGTGATAATAAATATTATAAACGAGAAATTTTGTGGATTAGTGTCTAAGTTTGTTACTTGTTCACGTTGTAACGGCTTAACGGATTTGCGTTAAATTCAAAATAGGATATATTTTGTATTCACACATAAGCTACGTTTTATTCCATTGGTAAACCATGGAACGAAGTTACGAGTAATACAGCACAAATTTATGGCGTTAAATATTAAATATCCTATTTTATGTACAAAGTAATTACAAGCGTACCTCTTAAGTAAAATATTATTCTTATGAAGAATATAATATATCTTTAGTAATAGATAGTTAAATTTTAAGACTTCTACTACTTAAATAAAATGAGTGAAAAATATACTAAACACGTGGTTGGTATACACGTTTGCGAGATATGGAGTAGAATAATAATTTAAATAATAACATCAACCCGGAAGTACAGAACTAGTGTAATTATGAACAATCAGGACATGACAGAATTGCCCCAGATTGACAACGCATGTGCAGATTCGCCATGAATAATAATAATACCTTTAATACGAATCTCCATGAGAATATGTGACCACTTAACGTAGGTTCAAACGCTTGTGTTGAGAACAGAAGTGATCAGTAGACATGTGAATTAATACCGATAACAAGTTCAAGTCTGGCCTAGCGTCTTTTATATTTAAGCGCTTAATATGTGATGTATACATTCATCTCGACACAAGATGAAGAAAATGGCGGTAAATAAAAACATTGAACTGAAAGCCTTGGCGAAAATTCAGAGACTTTTATTTATAACACAGAAATTAATGTTGAAACCAGTAACGACACAAATACTGCCATTTTGTTTCGATAAATTTTATATAAAAATGAACATTTGTGTATGTGTGAAGCGCTCTGTGCACTACATTTTCAGGACGAAAGATGTTTAAAAGATATAATACTACTAAAATACGAGATTATTAAAGCTTGATAGAGCTAAAGCTATCTAAACTTTTGCCGTTATTATGCAAAAAGGCGCTATTTTGTAGTATTACAATTCTTATAAAATACTTTATTTAAATAATGAAACTTTGTTTAATTCCTATTACATGAGAAACAAAAAAATATAATGAACTCGAATAATTTCACAGTAACAGCCTAACGAAAGAACATAAAAATATTTAATTAGCTATTAATATGAATGTTATTGTCTTCACGCCTTTTAATTTATTTAGATAGTTTAATTCGAGTTTCGTTTTGCTAACTTTTTTGTAACAGGAGTATTTTATGTTCTTGATAAAATGTATGTAATTATAAACTAATCTGATTAATTTTACTTCATTCTATAGATAGAGCAGCCACGTGTCCGATGGGATACCACCGACAGCAACTCAGGACCACAAATTACTAAATGTCTAAATTTTTAAAAGTTAAGAACTTTATAATTTATTCTCTTAGGAAACAAATTTTCATTACTAGTATAAAATGTTAAAGATATGATATATGATCAATAACAAAATTAAATATTAGTTCTAGCATAAAATGTGTTTTCCAAGGGATTTTCAGAAAAAAGCTGTCTTTGAATTATTGTATATTTTTGCAAATAAATTCGAACGACATTGACATTTTAGACTTTTTATTCAAATAAACATCTCAAATATCATAATCCGAACAACATTACGCGAGAAATACGTTTGTAAGTTTTTCTATCGTAATAGAGTATGCTGATAAACAATAATATATCAACCCACAAAAAGTCAAATTCGGAGATATTGATGTATTTTGATATTGCGTCACCTATTTAATATTATCCAAAAAAAAAAAAAATAACTCATCCAAAATAAATAAATAAATTTCTTAATGTATTGTTTCGAATTTCAAGTAGGACATTTCATATTTTGCAATTTATACAATAATCTCAAATATTTGCAAAACTTATAATTAGATAAAACTTTTCATAATATCAATCTGCATTTAATTCGTTATACCGCTTATCCAAATAAAAAAGAAAAGATGGATATTTACTTCTTCAAACTAATTTATTAAGATAAGGTTTGACATCTTTAGACACCATTTTCTCAAAATGAAGTTCGCGTGGCTTGACACAATATTGCTTATCAGCGTCCAAATATCTAGCAACTCTGTTACCTGGAAACAATTACTAATCACATTACGAAAGCTGTGGACTTCAAAAATAAAGGCACTGTCAGTAAATTCTTATGTAAGTCTTTATGAAAGACTGAGAGCAAAATTTATAAGTATAATTCTCGCCTTAGGAATGCTTTTACATTATATAGTTTACAATTGGACGCTGATAAGCAATATTGTGTCAAGCCACACAAACTTCATTCTGAGAAAATTCTTAACAAATATGTTTGAAGAAGATTATATCCCTCTTTTATTTTCTTTTTTGATAAAAGGTATAATGAATTAAAAGCAGATTGATATATTTAATATATTATCTAATATAAAGTTTTTCAAATATTTAAGATTATTGTATAAAGTGCAAAATATGGAACAAACTTGGAAATAGAAAAAATTAATTAAGAGACTTTTTTCCATACATATTTAGTTTATATGACTTGAATTTTTTTAATAATGTTAAATATCTTAATGCAGTTTCAAAATACATCAATATCTCCGAATTTGACTTTTCTGGGTTGACACATTATTGCTTATCAGCATCCAATTATACTTTCTGGTTCAATGCAGTACATGGTAACTACCATAGGCTATCTAGGTCTACATGTTGCATATTTTATAGGATAAAGTTAATTACCAATCACATCATTTACATCAGTGTAGTATCAACGCAGTCAGCGAGAAAATTGCCAGTCCTGGCGCTTTTATGGTAACCGCTAGCGAACTATGTATAATAGACAAACTTTATAGAAAGTTATTGTAAATGATAAAAAGGTCTATTGAAAAGTTCACAGCTATATATTTATATATGCGTCATAGCAACTCTTTTAGGGCTAAGAAAGCTATACAGTGGCATTCATATTTTATTTATTTGCAACAATAAAAAGTCGTTTCGACTTATTAACAGTTCTTCGTAAATAATTTTAAAACATTAAATCGAACTAGTGGTCGGCTAGCGTTCGTAATTCTATTATTGATTTTTATTCGATTTTAAGATTGATGATAATCTATTCTCAATTTGACTACAGACTTTCACAATAAACAAAAGAATTTGCTTATGAGTTAAGTAGTAGGTAGTGTGTGTAATGTTTTTTTTTAATGCGCAATTAAAAGAAATGTAATCATATACCCTTCTCTATATAACGTAAACTATAAGATAGCAAAATTTTAATACTCCTTCGTTCGCGAAATTATCGTAAAAAAGGGTAAAAAACTTTTGCTTTACGTCTTATTTCATAGATTCTAGTTGTAGAAATGTAAAAAGATGTAAAATAAAATAAATATATCACGGTTAGGTAGTACTCCTCGTCTCCTAATAGCAAAACTTTATGTAGCTGGATCAACCCACGTTGCTACATTGCAGATTGGAGGATAAAAATGACAAGTAAAACCAATTAAGTTAGATACAAGCCGAACATGTCCAGCTAAAACATATGCAATGTGAACGCAGCCGTCGCTTCAACTAGTGGGTAAAAAAATTAACTTTGTGGATACAACAAAGTTAAATTTTTTTACAACCAAATAGAAGCTATGAAAATCAGGTTACCCTTAAGCTGCGTTCACCAGAGATGTACGAAAATGGATTTACGACAATGCATAGTGAAGCTGGGGAACGGTGTGACTTTTTCTACCAGAGATGTACGACGATGGGGTAGAACGATTATGCATAGCGAAACTGCGCATCGGCGTGACGTTTTCCACCAGATAAATGCGAAGGTGCGAAGATGCATATCGAAGTTGTGGAACGGTGCGTACGAAATCTTTCAATCTACTGACTGGTAATCCAGTAGCTTTAGCGCGCTGCAACGTCTCGCACACATTCCTCGTGCAAGTCGCTCGCACATTTATCTTTATAGCTTTTTTTTAGAATTTACAAATACCTAACTCTACATGCATTTTTCTACCAAAGCTGTTCTCAGCGGGGCTAACAAAATGATGTGATATTGGTAGACTTTTTTTTACACACTAAGCTATCTCGCACATCTATGATATGCAGTGTAATGGGTCTATCTCTGCGTGCATTTTCCACCAAAACTGTTCTTAGCGAGGCTAACAAAATGATGTGATATTGGTGGACTTTTTCTTGCACACCAAGCTATCCCGCACATCTATGATGTCCAGTATAATGGTCCTAACTCTGCATGCATTTTTACACCAAAGCTGTTCTAAGCGAGGCTAACAAAGCAAGCTATCCCGAACATGTATAATATGCAGTATCTTGAGCATAACACAGATCCATAGATTAAACGCACATCTCTGGTGGAAAGACAGCCTTACTAGTACAAGCATGTTTGAAAGCGTAGTAATCAAAGCCTCAATTACATCCGTATGACGTCGGATGGGAGGTTGTTAATAACTAATAAACTAATTCGAGCAAAGGCAACATTTATGAGAATAGATCTTCTCGTTTCGACGATAATATCCTGTTAATATTCAAATATTGAAATTGGTCTAATAAGTCGGAATCGATTCATATTTTAGTATAACTGTACCGTTAGAACCACTGCTTGGAATTGATTTTCAATAATATTTCGAGCAATAATTCATCCCGTGGTATAAATATTTTTCACAATCTTTTTTTTTATCTTCGACCAAAAAAAAGAGGAGTTGTGTTTATAAGTTTGTCGTCTATTTGTGTATGTCTGAGCATCGTAGACCAGAACAAATGATCCAATTTCAATTCAGTTTCTTTTTGTTTGAAAGCGGCTGTAATCAAGATCATTAGCTATAATTTATGAAAGTCTATATCGTTGTCTTAGATTTTCGCGATTATTATTCATTGAAATAAAACTATTTTAAACGGATTTAAATGTCAGTGCCTTCTGCGTGCAACCAACGCTATTCAAGATACCAACTAAGAAACCGTTGGCGGTAGTTGTAAATAATATTTTCTAAAACCTCAAATAGACAAAGTTACCTTAGTCTACCCGTGACCACGAACGCTGCAAAGTGCTCGAAACGTCGGGATGATGAAAATAATTAATATACGTGATTTAAATCCGTTTAAAATAGTTTTATTTAAAATGGATTTAAATCACGTATATTAATTATTTTATAAAGATCTGTTCAGACGTTTTAAGATTATGAGATATTTTCTAGTTATTGTAAGGATCTAAGCAACGTCAACAAGTCTAATCGACTCGAAATTTACTATACTCTGAATAATATCAAAATAATATAGTTATCTAACTTTGACCTGATGCTGCAACATCGTTTAGAATGAACAGGATACACAACTCCTCACCAACTTACAGCAAAAGTATCGTGTTGAGGCTCATTTAGAGTTGCAATGAGCAGATTGTCGGAGTTTTCTTAAATTTTGAATTTTATAAATTATTGCATTGACTTAAAAAAACTATATAGACTATTGTTATAAGGTCTTCAAAACAATTTTTATTTCACAAGTATCTATAATCTTTTCTACGTAGATAAATTACAAGGAATATTTTAACTTATAAGCCCATATGCTACAAAATTTTATTGGACTATACTTATAAGAATGAATAAGAGATAGGAATGTAGTTTTTTATTGTAATTAGTTTCTTAACAACAAACAAAAAAAAATTATATGTATCTTATGTTAAATTTATTTTTCTTAATTTATTTGCTACCATTTCGTTGCATAAATTTAAGAAATCATGTATTATTTCTTTTTTAAATAAGACATTAGGAGCTAAATCGGATCTGCACTAAATCTATACTATAGAAAAAATAAACTTTATGATACTTTTAAGTCAAATTGTCATAGCAAGTTTAAGGTAAAAGTAGGAGAATTCATTTATATACATTTTTATTTTTGGTTTGATAACGACTGTCGTGTTTGTTAATCATTTTAAATAAACACACCATCTGCAACGTGCATGTAAATACCTTAAAATTAATTTATAATACTTTTACATAAATTCAAACATTACAAAAAAAAAATATTATAGACTAAAATTGTTTAATACTCAACTGTATATTTTTAATTTTCAATTCTGTTTAACCAACAATGATTGCTATATTTTATAATATTTCAATAACAATTGTCAATATTGAATAAGTTTCATTCATAAAGTTAGTACATTAAAAAGAATTTGTAAGAAAAATGTATGGAAATTGAAACTCATTCGTTCCAGTATCATTCTCGTCTTCCTTAACTAATAACGTTATATTTAAGTAACGAAAGAACTTTTAAACGTGGTGACTGAGGCTTGAAGTGAAGGCGAACAAACTTTACGTTTTCATTACATCCGTGGAAAAGAAGAAACACAAATAAAAACCTTTTAGTATACCACAATTTGTAAAAAAAATATCTTTCTGGCGATCACCGTAATGAATCCATAAAGCATTTTAAATACTATGTATATAAAAGGCTCATATTCTCTTAATAAGACACATGGAGTGTTAGATAAGTTATAAAAAACTTACCCACGAAAAGTCCGAAAACGAGGAGGACAGTCATCATCGATAACTTAATTACTGTGTCACTGTAAAATGCCCTTCACTTATCATTTCACATTATAATAACATGAAACTTTTTTTACATCCCACCATACTATAAAATACACTAAATCTCAATTTAAACACACACTAAGCCATTTAATTTCAGAACGTAAAATCCTTATGCCAAAGTTCTAAAAAAATTTCTTTCCGCGATGTCTCCGCGCAAGCTGGGACTTTATAGAGGTCCGTCTCGCGCAGATGCTGGCTCCCGACTGCGGGCCAGCATCCCGTAGACCCTCCCCGTCCCCCGTTACACCCCTTATCACGATCCCGTAATTAGATAAATGTCATTGCTGTTGTCTGTGTTTTTTGCTTTTCTCCGCGAATTTTGTTGCTCCTAATAGACTGAAGTCGGGCCATTTGGGGCTCTTTGTGTGCCCCACGAGTGTTTCGGGCCCCAAGTGAAAAATACGTTCAGCGCCGTTCTTTATGAGATTTCCGCCTTATTTCCTATATCCCACTTCTGTGAGTGTTTCACTGTTTATTGTCGAATGCTTTATTTTAGTTTTAGTTCCCTTATTTTTTTGTCGCATAGATGCATAATATAAAATTGTTTTGTGTTTAAATCGAACATTATTCTACTACTAATATTTATGGACTAATGAATTATCAAAGTTTTATATAAAATAATTACTGGTCGGTAATGTGTAATGTTTTACCCGCCTGCGGCAATGTCCAAAAGGTAGGGTTATTTAAAAAATTGAATTTTTCTATTATCATATTATCTACTAGCTGTAAAAATTATATTTATATAATATTTACCTTCTCCACTCGAATAGGATATTGTTCAATATTAAAAAATAAAATTTGTGCTTTCGATGTACCGTGTATACGTTAAGTTAAAAGTTATTAATATGTGAAAAGAAAACTTTGTAACTATTTTTAAGTATGGTACGGGTACGAAGAAATGTAAAATGACATAAGTATATAAAGTTTATACAGAGAAGGAATTTAGAAAGCTAAAATTTGTATATAATATATGTTATATAAATCAGCGAATTAAAACTGCCTGTAAATCTTCCACTACCCAGCAGAAAGGCCTCTCCTATTAAGGAGAAGGTTAAGAGCTAAATCCATCACGCTGCTCCACTGCGGCTTGGCGGATATATTTCTTCCCGGTGGATGCAGGTTTCTCAAGATATTTTCCTCCACCGCCATGCATGAAAATAAATCATCAAATTTCGAGGACAGACACTTTTGGGCATGTCGGTGTTTAAACAAAAAAATGCAAATGCAATGTAAATGACATATTTAATTTTATGATATATCTTTTAATAAAATATATTTAATTTTATCTGTGAAATGTCAAATTTAAAAACATATTGCCAATTTTATTCGTCAAATGCGTAAAAGTGCTTGTTTACTTCGAAATTAATCATTGGTAAAATTTTTACATGTCAAATTTAATTAAGCCAATTAAGTCTAAAATCAAATATAAATACATTTTATATTTGTTTTGAGATTGAATTGAATATTTGCAATGTGAGCTTTATTTTAAAACTAGCTGTCCTTTTCGGTTTCACTCGCGTTTATGATTACTGCTTCGCTCCTATGAGTCGTAAACTTTCTAACACATTTTTGAAACAGTGTTTCCTAAGATAAGCGTTCAAATTAACGATCAAAGTTTTCTGCTTTATATTATAAGTATAGATAAACAACATATATGTTGAGTGAAATTCGATATTTTAAACCAAACCACAAAATACTTTTTCATATATAAACAGTACCTGTTATAAGTTCAAAAAACGTAGAGCAAATAGGATGCCAAAAAATGATAACCGTGGAAACAATGCGACTTTATTGTGTTCATATGAATGTGCCTGGGAACAGGAAAAATGGATTCGTTTGAAAAAAATTCGTATTATTTCATTTGCTTGCCATTTGGTTAAAAGTCTTTTATTAAAAATGTAAAGAAATAACATCCAGGAAGGTAATTACGTAAAACTATCGGTCTCACAAAATGCTACATTCCGACAGTTGATTTCTGACTTTTGTATTAAAGCGCATACTTTCAGTTAATATGTGGCAAGTTTTGTAATTTATGATAATGATATTTTACTAGCTTTTACCCGCGACTTCGTCAGCGTGGAATAGTAAATGAAATCCAAGATGTAAGCCAAATCGGTTGAGTAGTTTTTGTGTAAAAAAGTAAAAAGTACTGTTTAAATTAATCCTGTGGGAACTTCAAATTTCCAATCCAAGATGGCATCTTCATTTCAAACTTCAATTCAAATCGGTTCAGTAGTTTTTGCGTGAAAGAGTAACAAACATCCATCCATCCATCAACACATACAACTTTCACATTTATAATATTAGTACGATGTCATACCACTATTCAATAATGTTTACAATTCAGTCTGTATAAGTTGTTAATTATATCCAATGAAGGTATTTTTTCTTTCTAGTTTTGAAGTTGTTGAAATACCTAATTATTATATGGATGCTGATAAGCCATAAGGTGTCAACCCTCCAAAAGTCACTTTTAGTTATATTGATAATTTAATTTTAGATAAAACTTTTTACTAGCTAATTTGCTTTTAATTCATTTTACTTTTTATCAAAATAGAAAAGAAAATATGGATATGTACTTCTTCAAACTGATTTATTAAGAATGGGTTTGACATCTTTAGACGCCATTTTCTCAAAATGAAGTCCGTGTGGCTTGACACGGTATTGCTTATCAGCGTCCATATATTAGTAGATATAAAAATTATTTATGATATAAAAAACATGAGATTTTAAATGCTTCGATATGATATCTACTCATTATGAAATGCTTTTTTATATTTGAGGTAAATCCTAATTGTAGCCCAGAGACTACAGTTCGTATACAGCTTGGCTGACCGGGGCCTGACTCTCACAGAAGATCGTGAAATAGCTCAATGTAGCTGCGTTACGTACGGTGACTAAGAAAGCCGGAAGCCTAACTCCTCCAAATTTATTTTCCTCTGTTCTTATTCTTTTTCGTTCTTTATTTCTTTTTAACCTGACAACGTACATGTGGCTCCAATGTTGCTTGAAATGTCCATAGACGACGTTGATCACTTAACATCAGGTGTTCTTGCTCGTTGCCAGCAATTTTTATAAAAAATGCTACTTTACTATATATTTATTTCATTTACACTCAGTAACAAATTAAAAATTAAGCTTACATTGTCTTATCAAAAAAGCTTTCATTATTATTTGGTTCTGAATCAAAGTACTATTCATTAATTATTACCGATAAGCCTATATTTAATTTGTTATTGCTACTGTCTACTATGTTATGACACATACTATGGTGTATATTAGAACAGTAAAGAAGGCCGTTCACGACAATTTCTTGCAGCGATTCCGTCTTACGTTATGCGGCTCAATGCGTCGACTTGTCCTACATGCGCGCGGTCGTCATAACTGTCATAGACGGATGACGGCACCTCAACTCGTTCGCGCGAAAATATCAAATCAACTGATCGCATTCGCTTAATTTCGCGCCGCTTCGCAGCTTCCCCACGTTTTTACGTCACTAAGGTAATACATATGTGTCAACTACTTGTTGTTATCGCACCGCACCGCGCCGCGGTCAGTCGCATGGTTCAGTCGTTCAATCTGTTCCATATGAGACTTGTAAACTAATTTCTCAAATAACTGTATCGCGTTTATATTATGTTGAATAAATGCAGAAAGGAGTCACGAGCGGCCTTCCTAAGTCAAGAAGTGTTAGTTAATCAAAAAAACTATTAACCGACTAAAACACGAAAATATTTAATTTAATTAATTAAAAATAAAATTTTATACTTAATTAAATTTTAATTTTATTTATTTCGTTACCAAAACTTTCTTCAATACAAAAAATAAAGTATATGCAAATTACCTTAATTTTTCGATCCGTAACGTTGTAAATAGTCAAATAATACGTAATTCCCGCCACATCCTCCCAGAATTCATACATGAATGTGAAATAGCCATATTTCAAATCTCGCGCCAGCGCCTGCTATCTGCTGCCATTAATTATACGAGCAGGTCGATATGCCACAATTAAAGTGCGCTGGATGTTTTACGCGTTACTTTGTCGTTTGTTGCCATTCGCTGCGTGATCACAGTTGCGTGATTTATTTACAAAATGATAAGTAATTGATGCTGAAGTATTGCTGATTTTTTTTTCTTATTTGCCTGTAATTGGCGTGTTAAATGTTTTATCTAGTTGTATGTATGATAAAATGGTTGTGGTTTAATTTTTGTGTTTTTTTTATTTATTTTTATTGTATAGTATGTTTATAACAATATAAAAACGAAAGAAATATGATTATATTTTTGGTGCTGACGTTATAAAAAGATACATTCTTGTTTACTTATATTAAAACAAGAACGTTTAGTAATTAGAATATTCACCAACGTAAAATTTTGTTTCCCTATGTCATTCTACAAATTAGGTTACAAAGTAAACACTATTACCTAACATGTGAAATTGCAATATTATAAATTTTCAGCAGAAAAAACGTCATACATTTTCTTTTCCACCGTCGAACCAACCAGACGTGACAGTTTAAGATTGGTTGAAAATTTCAGGAACCGGGTCAGCTAGAGGCATGTCTATACAAAATTCAGAAGCAACTCCGAATAATTCGTTAGATATACGAATGGCCAGCAATGTGTAATCAAAAGCAATTGTCACAGCATCCATTGTAGCTGGTCGCATGCGTGGCATATGTTACGACGAATTGACTCTGTCTGTTTTATTTCTGGTATATTGCTCCGAATTCGCAGGACGCGGTTTCTACGATATTTCAACTTGATGCATGCGCTTTGAACTTCCATTACTTTTGCATTTTAAAGGAAATAGTTCTCTAGGAAGTGGCTGTGTTTTTACTGGAAGTAGCTCGATTATTCTTTTTGTGGTTCGTTCTTGAATCTAATTTATTATTTTTAAATACGGTTGTAAGAAACAAAATCGCAATCCGTGTCTTCTGTTTTGCTTATAACGGTTTAAACTTTAAAAAAATTAGTTTCAGTTTTTATTGTTTATAAATAGGGCTGGAATACGAGCACACGGGACACCTGATATTAAATGATAAGCGCCGTATATAGACATTTTCAGCAGCAGATACATTTGAATTACGTTGCCAGCTTTAAAAGGGATGAGGCATGAAAGAAAATAGGAAGAATGGAAAGAAATGGAGAAGGGAATTAGGCTTTCTACTCTCTCAAAGAATAAGAAGTTAATTTTAATACGATTTTTATTATCATCTATAAAATTCACAAAACGATTTATGTATTCTATTATAAATCCAAAATCTATGCACTATTTATATATGAAAAAATATAAATATTTACTAATAAAATGCATTTATATAGGTACCTACATAGACTCATTTTACATTACGATTCACTTATTACGAGTAAACATATTATCTTAGTCGAGCCGAGATGGCCTAGTGGTTAGAACACGTCGATCTTTACCGGTGACAGCGGGTTCAAACCCTGGCTAGAACCGCTGATTTTTCAAGTGCTGAATTTGTGTTTAAATTGATCTTGTGCTCGGTGAAGGAAAACATCGTGAGGAAACCTGCATGTGTTGGGAGAAATTCTGACACATGTATATCCGTCAACCCGCAGTGAAGCAGCGTGATGGATTAAGCTCTAAACCTTCTCCTTAATAGGAAAGGAGGCCTTAGCCCAGCAGTGGGACATTTACAGTCTGTTACTTTACTTTTAAATTATCTTACCGTTAAGAAAGATACCGTTTTCTTCTAAAGAAAAAAATTAGACCATCTTAAAATTAGTATATTGGACCATATACGTTATTGCACTCATTCGCTTGTTAAGGAACTGTGATATTTTATTATCTGTTTCCTGCACTTTCGCCCACACGGAGTTAGCTTTGATCCACTTACAGTAAACTACCAAAGCGAATAGCAAAATTGTCTAAAATTTTGACGTTAATATTCTACTATTTAGAAATTCAGCAACCGGTCGAACAAGCTTCAGTTGGCGTTTTTGTCTTCATACAAGACATTTTTTTTAATAGGAACCGCCTTCAAGAGAAAAATACGTAACTTTGCTTACTTGAATGACTTGTTCCAGTTATTTTGATATAAAAACTCAAACTCAAACTCAAAATATACTTTATTCAAATGGGCTTTTTAAGCACTTTCGAATCGTCAAGTTACATGTCATATTTTAATTTTAGATTTTTATAAAGCTACCAAAAAACAATGTACTAAACTGATTTTGATGAAAATCCTATGGAAGCACTAGGCGTTTTACTCTTTCGAACAAAACAAGAATTTTTTAAATCAGTCTAGTAACATAAAATATCCCGACGAATTAAAAACTTCATCTTTTCGAAAGCCAGTTAAAACTGATAAGATCACGTTGTTTTATATGTTCACTCTAGGAAAAAGTGAAAACATTAAAAACATGTCTTCATTTGCATCATTTCCGTTTTTTCGGCAAAGATACCTATGATCTCTCCTTTTTCATTATTTCAGCTTATATGTTTTCGTATCTAAATACATAAAAAAATACAAAATATAAATTTAAAAATTCATCTATACAAACCAAAATTCTGAAATAACCAATTAATTTTACCAAAAAAAATGCCAGGCAGCGCCAACAATTATACGAAAAAACCCGACAAATGCTATTTTCCATATCAATTTCTGAATCATTTTCATTACAAAAGCTATCGTATTTTATTACTAAAGTATATAATTAAATATTTATTTCACTGACTGTTTACATTCATTAATTTTAAATATTTGAACCTAAATTCCAACTGCAAAATTGTGGAAATTTCAGTCAGAATTTGTACAATTCTAAATGAATGAATGAATGGAACTAGATTGTAACGGTTTCGAATAAAA
Source organism: Hypolimnas misippus (assembly GCA_037950945.1). Taxonomy (NCBI): domain Eukaryota; kingdom Metazoa; phylum Arthropoda; class Insecta; order Lepidoptera; family Nymphalidae; genus Hypolimnas; species Hypolimnas misippus. Next base: position 14,086,340 of record JBBEEQ010000029.1, read on the forward strand.
CAGTGGTCAATATATCAACGAATTTGTGTCAGTTAAACTTGTGCGTTTTGACCGTTTGCGTAAATTTTAGTGGAGATAGAAGAATAAAATTGGAGAATATGATCGCAATTCCCAACTATGGGGTATGCAATCCACATTGGATAAATATTGTGCCTCTAACTTTAACTTTCTGCTTCATAGGCAAGGATTTCTTTAATCCTATTAGAATATTTCATCACACATAGGTATATGAATTTTTTTGGATATTTTGCTATGGTTAATACGCGGTATCTTTATTTGTATAGTTTCCAAACTGACTGCAGCAATTATGATGAATTTTTTAGCCAATTTTTAGATCAGCCCAGCTACGGTTGGTGTGAGATTGGTAGCAATCCGATTAACAGAATTTTTTAGTTAGTTACAATCGTGTTAGATGGAATTAGAGATACTTTATAATCCTTGAAGCGTTTAGATAAATATTTTACAAATTAAAACCTCTATGCAGATTATTTACTATAAATATATTAGTCGTAAGAGTCGAGATGGCCTAGTGGCTAGAACACGTCGATCACAACCGATGATCGCGGGTTCAAACCCCAGTTAGCACCACTGATTTTTCAAGTGCTTAATAGTGTTTAAATTCATCTCGAGCTCGGCGGTGAAGGAAAACATCGTGAGAAAACCTGCATGTGCCGGGAGATATTCTGGCACATGTATATCCGACAACCCGCAGTGGAGCAGCGTGGTGAATTAAGCTCTAAAAACCTTCTCCTCAATAGGAGTGGAGGCCTGTGCCCAGCAGTGGCATATTAACAGGCTGTTACTTTTATATTAGCCGTAATACGGCCAAGTTACATATTATACAATTTTGTCACTTCGCATCATGTTTGCAATTAATTTTTTTCATTTAAATTAAATTTACTTTCGATTAAAACAATTCGTAATAAAGTACATTGTTATTGCCAAAAATAAATTAATTTGGCACGATACCCAAAAAAAAAAACGAAATAGAAACGATACAAAAGCGTAGCGTTACAGAATGAAAGAGAATAATACTAAGATTTATCAGCTTTCTCCGGCTAAATCTCGATTTAGACCATGAATGAGAAATTATCTCGCAACTGGGGATTACCATAAAAAACCACTTAAAGGGGGACATAAATTGGATTATATATTTATGAAAACTGACGTTTTGTTATGAGCCAGATATGTAACGTTATTTGAGAAAATAAATGATAGATCAGATAGCGGAATATATGAGAAGGAAAATTAATATGGCAGTAATATTCTGACCCCCAATTTCGTACATATGATATTGTGACAATTGTGTCAATACTAGACTGTGTTTTCGTGAATATTTTTGGAGAATCTGAATCATTTTGTTTTGTTGATGGTTTTTTTCCAAGACTCTTGTTAGAATAAATTAATTATATACGTATAACAGGGGCATAGTTCGACATAAGTTCTCCTAAAGCGCAGAGTATGTCATACAGACTTTTAAAAATAATACTAGTGGCATACTATGGCATAGGTGTGTTCTGTCGTAAACATTTTTTTGTGCTTTTACAGTGATGATGTGGTCTTTGCTTACTGGCGCTTGGTTACCGAAAAGGATTATTTATGCAATTATTCTTTAGATCCTTGGTCCTTGTTTATATATATATATATATATGTCTATATCTTATATATATCTCATATCTTGTTTGTGTTTATGCCTGTCTATTTCATGGACAAGTTATATAGCCTAAATAGCTTGACGGATATTAGCATATGAGGTGTTGTTAAAATTATAATTATAATTTGGAGCAACTTAAGAGAAGAATCTCGTGTTTCTGTGTACGGGGTCGAACCCGCGTCTGTTAGCGCTTTACTCAGTTGCAGTGCCACTGCGCCATAACCTATCTGTCATAATATTAAATGGTTTTACAGAAGCAAAAAGAATCTCGAAAAAAAATTCTTTTTGTGTTTTTAATTTTGACTCTTGTTTTATTTTCTTTAATCAACCTGTAATATCTGTGTAATTGTTACTTATAATAACGTGACACTCTATATAAAATACCGTAAGAAAGACTCAATATAATAGTCTTATAGCCTCTTTATCAGAATATTCCATAATCTGATTAGATGTGGGTGGATATTATTATCACTATATAATATCTATCATATCTAACACAATGTTTGCTCGGCGACTTCATTTCCGTCCGTCCGTCGAAGCGACAGGTTTGTATAAACGATAATATTTTCCTTATTATTTTCTTGCTTCGCTACTTCGTATACAAATAAGAATGTGTATTACTATTCTGAATGTATATTTTTTAAATTAATCTATATTAATATATAGATAGTAGGCTATATAACATCACGCTATGAGAAATAGAAGCGGAGTATCGATGAAAATTGTTACAAAAACCAGGGAAAATCATTCTATTTAATCGAATTCGAAAAAGAAGGAGGTTCTATGTTCGGCTGTATGTATTTTTTTTTTGTTTTCCGATTTCTCCGCCAATTGTGGACCAAATATGATTTTTTTTTGTTTGAAAGGGTTCTACTGATTTTTCTCCCAAGTTTATTATCTTTCCAAGAACATACTCATCAAGTCAGAATTTGATGATGTGATCTTGGGGAAATCAAGGGGAGTTAGGGAATTCAAATATTACGCCCACACTTATTTAGGTATTTTTTATACCAACTCTTGCATTTGCTCTCGAATGGAAACTTTTGATGAAGTTGAACCAATGATGATGACCAAAAGGGCTAAGGGTTACGATTAGATTAGTTCAATATGATTGCTAAGCAATTTATGCTCTTCACATTATATATGATAACGTGGAGCTGGTGGTGCAACACAAGGAGATCTCCTCAATAATTATCAGCTCTGCATACCGAAAAGATACTTTGCGTAAATGTTGAAATAGGCACTTGAGATTGAGCTATAGTGACTTAGGTAAATCACAAACTGTCCCATACTGCCTCACTATATTTGTAACTTCCAAGTCTAAAATAGAATCTTTTTTTTTTTTTAATATACAAACTTCAAAAAGTTTTACTTGGCCCCGACTTCAAATGCTATAGTTGGCACCGACCTCGAGTTTCTTTCTTGGCACATACTTCGAAGTGTTGTAGACAAAAAAAAAATTTTTTTGCTTCTTTTGGTTTTTAAGTCGGTTTATTTCATTTTTTTTAAGTTTTTATTTTTATATATTTTATATATTTTGTAGGATTTTGATGGTCTCTGCGCCTTCTTCTACATATTAATTTTCATCACCTATTTCACCACCTTCACGTATATAAGTTTTGCGGCTCAAAATACCTTATGTTCTTTTCAAAGATCCAGGTGTTTGTTTGTTACGTTTTTACATCCAAACTACTAAATCAATTCGATAAATTTTCGTATAGAGGAAAATAAAGGATGAAAGTTTGTATTGATATTTTATTATTTCTCAAATAATTACGCTATTAAAAAGAATTATTCCACACATACTAAGTCGCGGAAACCAACTGGTCCTAATATAAATAATTATTTGTAAGCGTAATTAGTTCTTGATATCATTTTTGAGAATTTCTATCAGAGATACTGTTTCTCGATGAAATACTTAATTAAATACCGAGTATATTAACATTATATTTCATATATCATAATTATCAGACATTATTTCGACATGAAATACGTCTAATTATCTTCTCATCATGGTTTTATAAAGAATATATTATTAAGCAATGCTTTGTCGATCGATGTAAGAAAACCTTGATACAAAAGACACCTGACCGCCTTTGCTATTCCAATTTGTCGTTTCTCATGAAAGAATTCATTGTAACATGAATTTTTGAATAGTTAAGAAAGATTCCACATCACCCCGGTCGCTTTAGACAAATATCGTATTAAAATTTAGATATTACGAGGGTGCGAATGTATGGTCCATCACTTATATGCCAAAGCATTTTTGAAAATGTTGTTTAAATTTTGAAAACATTTGTTTGTTATTATTAGCCTTGGGTCTTTCGCATCAATATATATTTTGGTATGCTGGATGACCGTCTAAAACTTATTTTTCTGTTTGGCCAGTACGATACTCCCGCCATCTACTGGAAGTTAATTGTATTATAATTGTAAATTCCTTCCAAAAAATTGACAAAGTATTATTGTAATCGGATGAACGGTATATTTTGGTTACACAACGCAAAAAAAACGTTTTACATTCAGTAATTCGGTCCTTTAATATCACAAAATGTTGATTTTTTTTAATTATATTATATAAAACTAAATTTAAATTACTAAATTAGGTAACTCGTTTCACAAAGACTTTGAGTTTATTCACTTTAACACTAATCGTGCGATATGTCCCCTATAAACACTTTTCACGTCTACATAAAATCAATACAATACTAAATCGAAGAGGTCTGTCAGGACTTATCTAAAACACGTTTCATAAAACGAAATATCTTTTGCAGATTGAAATTAAAGGGAGAAAAAAATACAGCGTCCCTGTCGCCGGGGGCCGCGTTGCGTTTGACAAGCGGATAAGCGGATGCACGGTATCTGCGAAGAGTACGCTTTCGCCGGCATCTGTCAATATTGCGGATGCTTTGAGCCATTAAAAAGGCAACGGTTTTTATGGGTGAAAACATATTGAAATAAATAATTATTAACTGATATTTGTTTTAATTTGTTTTTTACTAACGGAATACTTTATTTTATAATAACCAGTTGTTTCTTTATATTTAATTTATCCTTTTTTTAACAGTTTAAGATCTTAATTAATTTATATACATAAATTAAAAAAAAAATAAAAGAAAAGATTATACATTAAACTATTTACATCTTAATTGCTATAAAAAAAGGATTTAATTTAATTTGTTTATATTTATTATTTAGTCACCTGTATATCACTGAACTCACCCTTAATGGCTAGACTGATTTCTATACTTTTTGTGTAAATTTATGTGCGTTTTAAATGGTTTCTATTGACAATTGAATGCAGTAGCAGCGTTGCCCCGTCCAATAACAATTGGACAGGGCATCGTCTGTTGGGTCCGTTCGTAGGTATTTTTATATTGTTTATTTTATAAACTTCTAAGAATAATAGTTATGCGAATAATAAACTTAACTATTGGAAGAGAGGATTAGTAACCTCACTAGCAATAAATTCCGAGTTTACAAAATCATTATAAAATCTGTAACAAACCCCTCTTAAGCCCACAAATACTTCTTGATGGCAATGGAAAACGAACAAAACTACCTGTAATAGCAGTTTTACCCCGCAAACTATAAATCAGTAATATTAACAATGGCTGTCGCATCCGGCACAAAGGACCACGCGGCCGACACGACAACGCGACGGGTACAGATGGTGTGACGTCACGGGGGCCGCGTGCGCTACTATCAATCACAGGCTGTATTAGGAGTGGACGTTGTCTGAAATTGGCTTATTAGATTATTCTTTCTGATAGTATAATAACTATCATGGCTAAATCTTATACGCACACGTAATAAGTAATCCATACTATTATTATAAATGTGTAAATAACTGTTTGTTATGTGTTATCGATTTAGGCCCCCAATCACGTAACTAATTTAGATAAATTTTAGTATATTATAAAAAAAATTAAATTGAATATTGAAAGACTACTACAACTTTAGAGTATCTAAATATGAAAGTCTGTAATACGTTTTACTTGCGTTCAAATACATTAAACGTCACATCAAAACTTATTTAAATCGATTCAGCCAAAATGAATTAAATGTATATTTCCGTTTAAAATAAAATCCGAAAATTTTCATCATAACAATGCTTTTTTTTAAACTAAAGAAAAAGAAGTATCACGAACTTTGATATCGCATAATTCAATATATATACAGCTATCATAAACATTTTTCATATAACCGAAAAAACTTTTCATCCCTATCAATCACGAACGTGTTTGTTAAGAGCTTTTCAACGCCCCAACCATAATTACTACGCCTGCGAAAAATAGAAGAGCAATGATGCGCTCCCACATATTAATTAAGAAACATGTTAAGTGTTCATTAATTGCTAATTACAGCCTGTCTCTTGTTGAACATATAACTAAACGAGTTGTAAGTTTAGTATTTGAGTGATCATTTCGCTCTGAATATGTTGACATATTTAGCTATTTACAATTACGAATGCGAAAAAAACTCTGCCAGTTTGATTGTATGTTATGTTTCCCTGAGTACACGAAATTTGGTGTATGATGATGATTTTTAGTATATACCAATAATAAGTTATCGATTTGATCTTAGAAAACATCGGCTTCATGAATATAGAGTCTCTTATTTTTTCTTCAAATCTATAAAAATATTAAAATATAATTTTTTTTTTATTATTAAAATATATAGAATATAGAACTCATTTTTAATTACATCAATTGCCTAAAAAAAAAATTATAGACGTTTATTTTTATAGATTTCTTGTCTGATTCAGTACCTGCCTAATATTATAAATATCTAGCAATTTGTTAGATTTGTGTTTTTATCCCATTTTCCTTGACAATTTGTATCCCATGAGATGTTATGGTGATTTATAACGAGGAAATATTCATGTTTGTGTAAGATATCGTGTATTCGTGCATTAAATTAAATTTCGAATGTGTTAATTCAGAGTTTTATTGGTAGATTATACTTACACACATCTTTTTACTATCGTGTCATTAATTGGTATATTTTTTTCTTCGCTTATAGAACCAAATATGTCGTAATGCAACTTTAGATATGATTGCTTAATTGTAAACTTAGTAAGTCGTTTATCTAAGATTTGAAAGTTTAAATCAATTATTCAAATTGTTGGAATACTTTTTGATTAATAAAACAATACATTTATTTACAAAATCTTTTATTAGGAAAAATATAGAAAAATATTTAATATAAACTTAAAAAGACGCATGAAGATAAAAAAAAATATTTTTACTTACTGTAGAAACTGTTGGTTATTTTTTTCTTCTTGATATACAAATATATCTATATAATTTTTAGTAAGCTTTAAATTCTGTACTCTTATCTTATCTTAATATTATAACAATATTCTAAAATCTGTTACCGATACATCAAAAATGGATATTTATCTATGTTCTAGATTCTAACCTAACCCAAGAACCACCCTTAATTGAAATGTTAAATTCATGAGGTTTAATTTTAATGGGACCCACGGTTTTTGGACACTTAACTATTTTGTAATTCAATATGAAATTGTACAACAGAACTTTTATTTCTAGCAAGGCGAATCTGGATCCTGAAAACAGGACAATAAGTTATTAATAAAACCAACTTTTTAAATCTACATATTTGTAAATCAGTAATAAAGTTACGTTTTTGGTAAATCTATAAATTTGGTAAGCATTATAAGCTTTATAAGTTCAATCATTGAAAATATAATATTAATTAATAACAACTATGCTTGTAGTAGTTTATAATACCTATCCTTGTAATGGCAACGAATCTTCTTACCGATACAAATCCTGGGTCCCTTTCCAAATGGCATGGTCGTAAATGGTTTGATGTTATGTTTATTCTCATCGGAGAATCTGTCTGGATCGAACTTCTCTGGGTTCGGGTGATGAATAGGATCCATATTGATAGAGTTCACGACAATATAGATAATTTGTCCCGGTTCGATCTGTGAATATATTGATGATATTATTTCTTAGCCTGGATTTTTGAGGAGATAATTAGACTGATTTTTATTGGAACTAATCGTTATATTATGTTTAGCTCTAGATAGATAAAGATATCATCTTATAATGCCATTTATTTATGTGACGAGGGGGGGTACAGATAGTTCTGGATGAAAATCGATTATATTTATTTTAAATATAAATAATAATAGTCTTCAAAATAAGCTAAACTTCATTCTTGTTTCTAGGAGAATAATTTACGCTGCTTATTTGGATTACTTTAATATTTGTTTCCGTATAAGAACAGGAAATATCAGTGAAGCAGAAGATATATTGTCGTAAAGGGAGATACCAAAATTTAAAAAGCTAATTTCATCATCTAAATGACAACTTACTCTAACAGATTTTGCGCCTTCTCTTGGTGGCGGCAATTCGTAAGGTTTAGTGCAAACTCGATCCAAATTGAAGTATGTCCACTTCCTAAAGGACTCTAAAACGTAACACTATTTGTATTACATAATTAATTAAACAAAAAATATAATAGGGATATAAAAATTAAGGATTAGACGCTATTGTAAGGTGTAAGTGGAACTTCATAATAATTTACATGTAGTCTGGTGGTATGTTAGTTATCGTTAGGTTTTCAATTAATTACAATCGGTACTAACATGTTTTTTAGAAAATTGCAACTAACAATATATATGGATGATACTTGAAGTAAATTTTTCTTTATCAAATAAAAAAAATTAAAGAACTAATTATTCATTAATACTATTGATACAAATAATTCTATTAAAAATAAAAAGAAAGAGAAATTAAAAATAACTATATTAAACCTAAGTAGCTATCGATGTCACAGTGAGGCAAGGTGCCCAAAACACTGGCAGCATTACCAGCCGAAACTACAGGTGACCGAAGGGCTGGCGGCTACCTTGGCCAGCATATCAGTCTGGCCATACAAAGAGGTAATGCTGCCAGTGTTTTGGGCACCTTGCCTCACTGTGACATCGATAGCTACTTAGGTTTAATATAGTTATTTTTAATTTCTCTTTCTTTTTATTTTTAATAGAATAAAAAAATATATTTGTTAGATAATTGTCCGTAGTCAAAGTCCGATCTATATACTATAATGTAATTTATAAAAAAATATTAATAACGTATAAGTTACTTACCACTTAATACACAATCAAGATATTTCAGACTGTTCATATTTTCATATGTTATGTCTCCGTGCTGCTCCTTAAACTTTCTGATTTCCTGGTACAATTTTTCTTGGACGTCAGGGTTGAGAGCTAGTTCGTGGACAACCATGACTAATGCTGTAGCGGAACTCTCAAATCCGGCGAAGAAGAAAATAAACACTTGACCAGCCAATTCGTCTTGAGTCCATTCTATAAGAAACAGTCGAATAAAAAAGAAAAAAAACGAACTGACTTTATAAAACAAATACACATTTTCGTTTGGCTAAATTACTCACAAATTCCTATCATTTTGATTTAAAAACCAATTTCGATAAAAAAGGACTAATCTTATAATAACTAACAGTATACATACCTCTTTCAAACATAAAAAAATAACCAAATCGATACAGCCGTTTCCGAATAATCGAAAAAAATACATAGAAAAATAAAGTTCCCGACGGACTTTGTCCGTTTTTAAAGTTTAACCAACTATTATTAATTATTATCCATATAATTATTATCCATTAAGCATGAAAGGTAAAGATAAAAAATTGATTATTTTCAAATAACATATGTCGATAGAATATTTTGTTCGTTAATCTATACATCATGTTTAAACGATATTAACAAAGTTTTTTAATGATTTAGCGGTAAACATTAATAGAAATCGACTCAACTCATAACTTTGCCCTTATTAAAACTATAGTCCAACTCACGTTTTTGTACTGTTTTAGGTTTAAAAGCGACTTCCACTGTTGATGAATGATCGTCTCCTTCATCTTCAGCCTTTAATGTTCCTGAAAGTAAAACAATTTATTTTTCGTTTTCTGTTTCAAAGTTTTTTATACATCTTTTCAACAGAAATATTTAGAAACGTTGGACACCTGGTGTTAACAGTCACCGCCGCCCGTGAACATTTGCAGCACCAGCCACGTATGCGTTGCCATTTTAAAAAGTAACAATGGAATAGAAAGCAGCAAATGAGAGTTGGGCTTTCAGCTCTCACTCTCACCGTAAGAAACGCAGCTGTACTAGCTACTTCAGCTATTTTCTGTGAGAGTGGGGCACTGCCACGGTAGAGATAGCCCGTATAAGAGCTGTATAGCTGTAGTCAGTGGGCTACAGCTAGGTACTACCTCAGTCAATACTACAACTATCTTTATATAAACTGATAAATATTTATACAAATAAATATGTATATCAAAAATAGTACACGATCCAAAATGAATCCTTGTAGAACACCCACTTTAAGTAAAAATTCTGAATAATTTATCTTTTATAAAAATTTTAATATTAAAAGTTTCGTTACTAATTATTTCGCTGAATTCAGAAGAAGTCTTCATCTATATACATACTAAAATAAAGACAAAATTAATTAACATAGTGTTTTTTTTTTCAAATATTTTACTTAAAACTTGAATAGAAAAATTGCTCTTTATTACAGAATTAACATTTTATTTTCATCATTTTTAACGCGATAAACCATTATCAATAACAAAACCGAATATATACTACCGAAGTTAATTAATTAACGAGGACATATGTAATTATAACATTATAAGAATATCTACATTTAACTAGATTGTCAAAACTGAGGGCCTGAACATATCAACAAGAAATCACGAGTGGGACCAATCTGAATATATAAGACATATATTATAGAGATATATAAGACATATATATTTTAATTCAAAGGTGATTGACTGACATAGTCTATCAACGCACAGCCCAAACCACTGGACGGACCGGGCTGAAATTTGGCATGCATATGTTATGACGTAGACATTCGCTAAGAAAGGATTTTGATTAATTTTACCCCCAAGGGGGTAAAATAGGGGATGAAAGTTTGTATGAAACTTTGTCACAATTTTTTTAACCGATCAACAATTTTAAACCGATCTGGCTGAGACTTTGTATGCATAAGGCTACTATACCGTAAGCATCACAGACATCGCAGACGAAGTCGCGAGCATCAGATTCTGACACCGAGATTACCGACCGCTGTAGACGACGTTTCCTAGCTACCAGTAAGTGACTGAGCATGACAGGCGAAAGCACATTTGTTACATCAAGTAAGGAACTTCTTAAAATTGAAAATGGGTATATATTTTTAAGGTTAAATAGTATGAATGTAAAATATCTGTAGTTTTATTGAATGGAATGGTGACTTCCACAAGGTATCTGATATAGAATACACGTGTAATGTAATCTACATTATACTGCCGATAGCTACGTAATAGTGAAACGATTTGTGGCTTTACGTTTAATAAAAAAAAATGTTTCTAATTTTACAAGTTTTTATTGAAATTTATCGTTGACATATTTCTATTACGAATATTTATATTTAATAATTGGTTTATATGACAAAAATTTTAATTTATAATTCATTCACGCATCATTGTGATCTGTCTTTCGTAAATATAACAACAGACTAAGACCTCTAATTTTGGTAAAAAGACCTAAAAGGGAACATTAATAGTCGTATCGGCATCGAATAAGGGTATAACAGAACTTTGGTTCTAAAATATTACATAAACTAATATAATATATTTCTATACATTAATTGATATACATCAAAAAAGTCTCTAACCTTACATTTTAAAATTGGTCAAGCCGTTTCGACTATAGTAGGTCCGTCCCCAATGGAATGGACATACTACGGTAAATAGCCTCTGTTTTTATACCAAACTATTATGTATTTAATTGCACCCAGAATTGGCTAATGTGATAAAAGCAACAAGCAAAAAAATTACCTTTAGAAGCTTCCATTAAAAGTTGAATCATATCTGGCCTCTCAATTTTGTGTTTCTCTCTATGATTCATTGTGTTGATCACCAAGTCCCTGAAGAACTGCATGGTTTTCTCGTGAAAAATACGAATACCTAATTTCTATAAACAAATATGAAAAATAAAAATCAATTTTTTGAATGTTTGCTACTATGCGTCTCGACACCATTAATCGGGTTAAGAAACTGAATTTTTCATCTTTCAATAGTGTTACGGATTTCGAAAAATTTACAACATAGTTAATCTATTTAGTATAAAACAAATAAGTTTAGACTAACTAAATAAAACTTTACATTACTCGAAGAAACTTAACCTAAAATGTAATAACATAAAATACATTACCTTGCAGACATTAGGAAACATAGACGTTATAAAGAAATTGAATCTCTGCAAAAAACTTAAAGATAATAAATTGTGTCCGGTCCTATAGAATTCGTTATCCTTGTTCTTCATCGAATTAACTTCAAGACCGAAAGCAGCTGATGCTATCACGTCGTTGGTGTAACGACGCATTAGATCTTCTACATCGACATCCTCGTTGAGGTGATCTGTGTGGAATAAAGTTAACTTTTGTTTTAGTGATGGATTTGGTGATATGGTAATGTATTAGGAAGAAATCAAAATTGGTCTATGATCTGTGGTATTCATCGTATTACTTGAAATTATTTTCACCCATTAATTCATTTTTGATAGTTTTGTTATAACGCGGAAGTTCATAGATATTTTAGACGATAGTTTGTCGCTGGGAAAGTTGGAATATTTATTATCCTCGAAGTTTTGCAGAAGTACAAAACAAATGAGGTAGTATGAAAATTAAGTGTTGTTAAATATTTGAAGCTTACGCAATTATTTAAAAAAAATATTAAAATAACTTAAAAATAAAAAATTATGCCAATGTCAAGATAAAGGATACCTCGTAAATATTCAATGATATTGGAGGAAATTGCTGTCATGAAGGGCATCATTTGTCTCATCTTCGAACCAGTGAAAGCTGGACTCAGTGTTGTTCGCATATCGTGCCATCTCTCGCCTAAGAAAAGTACAAAATTAAATAAAAATATTTTTTCTCATAAGATTTTAATTACAATTTATATAAAAAAAGTACTTTAAATGATCAATAAATTAATGCAATAACCTCGAACGGTCAAAGATATGATGATTTAAAATTCATAAACGCTGCAATTAATATGATGCCTGAAAATTAAAGTATTTAATATTATGTTTCATGCTTTTATTTCATTTAAAATAATTTAATTAATAATAATTTTACCTTTCATCAAAAACAAGCTGCCTCCTACTAGTGGTTCAATTTTTTCGTCGAAGATCTGCTTGTGGTCAACGAAATGTTCAAAATCCTTAACAGTTATGGTTTTAACCAGCTCTGGGTCTCTCACTATGATTATGGGTGTTGTACCCTCAATGTAGCCTACATATCTGCGAACATGTACACAGTTGTTACTAGTACTACCTCTCACAATATTTTAAAATGGATAACCACTAAATCACGCGACGACTTAAATATCTTGCCTTCCTGTTATTCACAAATTTTACTTCTACATCTTGTTGTATAATTTGGGGTGCCAGATGGCTGGAATTCGTCTGGAATGTCCCGACATTTCATTTGACGTTAAACTCCCGACAAAACACAAAAAGTCCCGATAAAAGATCAACGTTTTCTGTTAAAGCTTTTAACAAAACAGAATGCAAAAATCATTTATTTGTCCCGGCAATAATCGCATAATCCGACTTTTTGGAATTTTAGCCGGATATTTCAGTCTTTATATACCTATCTTATTTTATTTATATAAAAAGGAGGACAAACGAGCAAATACATAGTACTACCTGATGTTAAGTGGTTACCATCGCCCATGGACATCTGCAATACCAGGGGTGGGTGCGTTGCCGGCCTTTGAGAAGGTATCTACATATACACTCGACGCTTGAAAAACCCAAATCTATCTGATAGCGCAGGAAAAATTTTTAAGCCATTTTTACTTTTGTGAGTGATTTCTCAATATTATTTTACGTATAATTATACACTTCACTATGTATTATTGTATCAACATTATTAAGCTTCGTATTTAACTTTTAAAATTACAATTTTTATACTTATTATTTTTATTATTAGGTTTACAACAAAATAATTATAAAAATATAATGATTACGCAAGACGTAAACATTTCCGCCAAATTATAATTTATATCAAATCTACGGTTTCGTTTTTGTGAAATTAAGAGTGTATTTTCCTCTTTTTAAGTATCTCCTTTACCACATTCATTTACAAAGATAATAAATATCCTATTACCATTGATTTACGGGTATAATAAATGAAATTACACAGTTTAATGATAGGCTAAGATGATAATTGTATTCTCATGTTTTATTCAAATAGCATTTTGTCGGCCTTTGTTATAACACAACCTTAAAGTAACCGTGTTCTTTTGCTGATTTTTGTACGTAAATATTTGGAATCAAATGAAAATCGTACATTTCTTAACATAAATTATAGTCTCCACGATTACAACCTATTGCACCCGTGTTCACGTAAACTTTTTTTTTTATTTATATTTTATCGATATTTTTACAGACTTCGAAAAAGGAAGTGCTCAGTTCTTCAGGTACTGTTTTATGTTGGTTTTCTCGATTATTCGAAGGCGGCTTAACAGATTTAGTTGCTTTTTCTTATTTGGATTGGTATACTTCCTGGGTAGTCCCATAAAATCTTAATTTGCTTTTCAAGTTTTTTACTTCTATCTAATCTAAGTCTATAAAATATTCTTATCTTTTTGGATTATATATATATATTATTAGTCCACATATCTTGGCATGTATGTACATAAGGAACGATTTTGAACCTTATGACTTCTGTGATTATAGTAAAGCTGGTTGAAGCTAAACAGTGTCAGAATGTATGTATTGGTGCATCGAAATGTTGCTTAAATGATATTTTGACTAAATTAGCATTCCTAATATAAAATAACAAAACCATACTTTTTAACAAGGACACAATTGTAATTCACTCTCACAAAAGATCAGCATGAAAAAGCGAATATAACTGCATTACGTATAGTGAGTGTGAGAGCCGGAAGACAAATCATCTCCCCAATTCCTTTCATCTCTTACTATTCCCCTTCATCCTTTATTTTTCTTAGGCTTGCGTTTTTTCTTTTTGCGTCCATGGTCGGTGGTGATCGCTTAACATATGACGTCCTGTCTACTCCTTAGCCAGCTTTTATTTATAAAAAAACTACTTTGTTATTTATGTAGCTTCTATGTTAGAAGTATTAATTAAGCATCATCAATATGTATAAATTGTCTGCGATCAGCGGTCTATTATTAGATATGGCAGTATGTGTCAGTACGCCCTCGCGTTAATAAATAATACGTCCATAGTAAGAATCCAATTACAAATGTATACAATATACAAATATATGAGCTAGCATTTCCGAATAATCAGATAGTAATATTTAAATTGTCTCGTGCTGTAGAAAGGAAACCGTAAGGAAACTTGCATGCATCGAGAGAAATTCTAAAACATATTCGTGAGTGGAGCAGCGTGGTGAATTAAGCCATATCCTTCCTTAAATGGCAAAAGAGACCTAACAGGTGGTCTTTTACAGAATGTTACTGTAATCCACTATATATTAATACGCGAAGCAAAAACTTCGTACCCCTTTGTACGAAAATTGCGCGGACGGAGAAGTATGAAATTTCGCACATACAAGCTTATATAGATAAACAGAGAAAAACACAAAAGTACATTCAATCAATAAAAAAAAATTACTCACACTAACATTTATTTGACACACACACGCATATATACTCAGTTGTTTATTATTAAAGTCGGTGGTCAAATTGAAAATAGATTATCTGTGGTTAATCTTGAAATCGGTTGAAAATTTAATGAACTACGGTCGAATTCCGACCGCTAGACGACCACTAGTTACTATAACTAGGTGACCCTTGCGAATAATGCACTCTATTAACAATTACATACGTAACAATTTTAAGCTGTAATCTTTAATGTAAATATTAATATGAAGATGTTCATTTAATTATCGTCAGTTGAAATTATATTTGTAAGTTTTACTCTCGTGATTGATAAAAAAAACTCCTCTGTATATCTCTGCTCCTGGTAGCAGATACCGAGATAACCTTATGAAAAGTATGGGTGTCACGTGACTTTTACGCCATATTATAGTATATGTTTACGTATTATTTTAAAACGAAATCTACATTAACGCGGGCGAAGCAGCGAGCGCAAGCTAGTATATTATACTGTAATTTTGTTTAATATCAGAGTTGTTGAGCGTAATGACATTAATCACATGTTTTGTTTAAGACCTGACCTTGACAAGTCAAACTCCGTAGGTATATTTGGGTTAAATAAATATTGTTTAATCTGTAAGAATATTTAATAATATTAAACTTTTTATAGTTTGCTCTAAACTTTTTTATAAATAATATAAATAAAATATTTGGTAAATGAGTAGGCACGTGGTTTTAAGTGATCACCGACGCCCGTGAACTTATCATATTATTCCAGTTATTTTGATTTAACAATTTTGTCAATGTTCCGAGTATTAGAAGCAAGATTTAAACATCGCATATATTACAGAAAAAAAAAATTAAATAAGTTTATTTTATCATAAATTTTGTATGAAACGTCTAATAAATTAAAACAAATTATTGATGTTGAAGTGATACGACGTTCAACGGGTCTGGTAGTTTCTAATAAAACGTACTTATTATAAAAAAATGTTACTTCATATAATGACCTTTTTAAACCAAGCGACTTTGAAAGCGCAGTACACAATTTCGTTTAAACGGACACACTAATACCAGCTGTTTTGATTTTATAATCAAAATACTGAACCGATTTTATAAAAATTATATGTAATCAATCTAAAAATATCCCTTTTCATCTATACTAATATTATAAATCCGAAGAGTTTGCTTATTTGTTTGAACGTGCTAATCTCAGGAACTACTAGTTCGAATTGAAAAAATCTTTTTGTGTTGGATAGTTTATTTATTGAGGTAGGCTATAGGCTATATTACATCACGCTACGACTCATATTAGCGAAGCAGTAACCATAAACGCGAGTAAAACCGCAAGAGACAGCTAGTTTAAAAATAAAATCAAAATCGTTACATTAAGTATATGACGTTGAGTACAGTTTAGGTAACAAACATACCCTACGAATTGAGAACTTCCTCCTTATTTTAAAGTCGGTTGATTACAATAATAATATGAAAATTAAAACTTACTTTTCCTCCGGAAAAGCTTTGTACACTTCGCCAGCATCTTCTACAAAGTGACGATACAGAAATGTGCTCTTGAATGCGTTACCAAATACAGGGATCCCTGGCAAATACTTAATGCCCCTCTCATCGAAAAATCGGTGATTCCATTTATGTATAAACAATAAATACACTAAGAGGGTCGTGAGTAACAATATCAAGATTTCAACGATCATTTTGTTCGAATAGCGAACTCGGACTAACGGAGAGATATCATGCGGTTTTACAGTCTGTATATAGATGTATCATCGTGAGTTATAAGCGGAACGCGATAAAAAGGATGATTTCTTTATCCACCCAAAGTATCTATCCTAGGGGGGATAATCCGAATCGCGTGTGCATCTATCCACTCCGGCCCCGAGGTAGAACGGAATTCATTATGATTCTTCCGTTTTTTCCACCCCAGGATATATTGACCCCACCCCAGGGTGAGGTATTGAATATCTTTTATTAGAATTTCTTTAAATATAATTAACCAAATACTTTTTCGTAACAAGCTTATACGAAAATAGTCGTGTTAAGTACTGTATATAGTTGAGGAGCATAATCGGAAGAAATATAATGTCCGAGGATTCCGATTTTCCTCCTTAAACTGTATCATTTGATAAAAATAAAATTGTCATACGTATCGAAGTGAAAACTTCGTTAAATAATCCTTATCCTTACTTATATTATAAATACGAATGTAACACTGTCTGTATGTTACACAATCACGCCACGATATTAAACAAATTTGAATGAAATTTGGTACAGAGATAGTCTAGAGCCTGAGAAAGGAAATAAGATAATTCTTAATGTAAGGGCTATGAGGGATTGAAATATGCGTAAAATAATAATGATAAAAAATAGGGGTAAATAAACCTGCGCAGACGCAAATCGCCAGCATCATCTAGTTTTTATTATGGAATAAACCTTAAAGACTCGCGTCTTATCATCTCATTTATGTTAAGGGTTAAGGATTTTAATATGTATTATTTATACAATTTTATTTCATAGTTTAAATTTCACAACTATCAACAGTCCCAATGACTGCCTATATTTTTATTATTGATTATTTTGAAAGTAGTTACGCGGTATTGAATTAAAAGTCAGTCAAAATTATCCAATGGCTGGATCCACACCGGACGATCCATGTACCACGGCGAATGGATCAACCGCGGCAAGGAGCGCGACCTCTAAATCTACGCAGGGATCGTGGGCACCTCGGCCAAATCGACCTTGCATTTGGGCCGTGCGAGTTTGGAGCGCGGTAAATTGTCTAGTGACACCACTTGTATTAAATAAGTCTTTTCCGGTGCGTGAATGGGTGCTAGATTATACAAAGAGATAACTTATAGCTATATATATGCATACTTATATAATAAAAACAGAGCGAGTTTTGTATGTGAAAAGAAAACTTCAGAATCACTGAACGTATCTATATATACGTGAAGCAAAAAAGTTGTACCACTTTATACGAAAATTACGCGAACAGACGAATATGAAATTACACTTCGTTTGTATAGAAGGAGGAATGCCTATTTTCTTTTAATTATACATTAAACAAATAAAAAATATAATATATTCATTTGTTTATTAATAAAGTTTGTGGTCAAATTGAGATTAGATTATCTTTGGTCTATCTTAAAATCGGTAGAAAATTTAATAAACTACGATCAAATTCCTGCCGCTAGGCGACTAGTGGTCGTATTGATAATTGTCATAAGAAATGTATATTTAAATATTATTATAAATATAGCACGTAATAAATAAATAAGCTTAACTGCGGTAGAGCCTCGTACCCGAGCTGACTTCACTCTCACAGAAAGTTAGCGTAAAGTAGCTAGTATAGACTATATACTAGATTTTTGTAATCACTACTAATAAAAACTATCGCTAATAAATTAAAAACTAGTTAAGTTACGTCGGTTATTAAATTCGTAGTACTTTGATTGGCTGTTAGTGGTGATATTTTTTTGTATGGTGTTGCATTTTTTTCTTTATAGCCAACTTAAAAAGGCGTCAAGAGGTAAAAATAGGAGTGCGGGTCTAGACGATGTATTTTTTAATGTTTATTACATCAGAACTACGTCATTTCTTAAGCGATTCTGAAGTGCGCATTTTATTGAAAGAGTAATTATGGCTTTACATTGATCCCATTTTTCTGCATCAAAATCAGTTCAGTAGTTTGGTTTTTTAAACTGAAGAAAAAAAAAGTGTGTGTGTGTGTGTGTGTGTGTGTGTGTGTGTGTGTGTGTGTGTGTGTGTGTGTGTGTGTGTGTGTGTGCGTGTGCGTGTGCGTGTGCGTGTGCGTGTGCGTGTGCGTGTGCGTGTGCGTGTGCGTGTGCGTGTGCGTGTGCGTGTGCGTGTGCGTGTGCGTGTGCGTGTGCGTGTGCGTGTGCGTGTGCGTGTGCGTGTGCGTGTGCGTGTGCGTGTGCGTGTGCGTGTGCGTGTGCGTGTGCGTGTGCGTGTGCGTGTGCGTGTGCGTGTGCGTGTGCGTGTGCGTGTGCGTGTGCGTGTGCGTGTGCGTGTGCGTGTGCGTGTGCGTGTGCGTGTGCGTGTGCGTGTGCGTGTGCGTGTGCGTGTGCGTGTGCGTGTGCGTGTGCGTGTGCGTGTGCGTGTGCGTGTGCGTGTGCGTGTGCGTGTGCGTGTGCGTGTGCGTGTGCGTGTGCGTGTGCGTGTGCGTGTGCGTGTGCGTGTGCGTGTGCGTGTGCGTGTGCGTGTGCGTGTGTGTGTGTGTGTGTGAGACATCTTCAGAAGCAATTTTCTCAAAATGAAGTCCGTGTGGCTTTCCATAGTATTGCTTATAGGCGTCCAATTATAAAGTAACATTTTGTAATAAGTACGTTTTATTAGAAACTATCACATCCGTCGATGTTTTTATCGCTTCAACATCAAAAATTTGTTTTAACTTAGACATTTCACACGAAATGTATATGATATTTTTTATATTTTTTTGTGAATATTTTCGATGATATATTCTCACTTCTGCTATTCAGAATGTAGACAAATCCAACAAATTAATGAACATAAAAATCGAAACTGGCCTTCCTAAATTATAAATGATGTAAATAACGCGTCTTTATTTTATATACATATGTACATAAATTTATATTAACATAAAAGGCTTTGTAGGCCGTATCCACGGACTTTATTAAATCTATTTTAATTAAAATTTTGTTTTGTCTCGGCTGAAGATCTCATTTTAAAAGAATAAACAAAGAATTTCTAAATTAAAATACGTCTAACAAATGCTTATGAATGAGAGAACAACTATACAGAAGCAAATTAGTATTTTCTATCTTTAAAGAAAAACTTGTATCTTTGTAGCCAGTAGAGCTGTAGCATACTGACTACAGCTTGTAAAGCTAGACAGTAGATATAACAAGCGCTTCGTACGGTGAGTGAGTGAGTCGGCTGCCTATCCCTTCCCCTATTCCTAATTTCCCCTTCATACCTTATTCCATTGTAAGCTGGCGTATTTGTGTCTCTTCTGGTGCTGCAAATGTCCATGGGCGGTAATGATCCCTTAATCGTGACCCACCTACTCATTCATCCGCTATTTCTCTATCAATAAAAGTTAAAAGTTTTATGACTATTATATACATATATCGTCGGTCTAGATAGCTCGTACATGCAAACTGCCGAACTTTATAGGAGAGACAAAAAACTTATTTTAAAGCTAACTGTAATAAATATGTTTAATTTTTTTAAAGTTTTAGATTTAAGATATTGTAAGAAATATTATAGTAAAAGTAAATTTATTTGAATACCGTTTTCACTGAGAGAATTCATTTTTACCAAAATTGTTTGTTAATGTTAGTTAAATTGTTAGATTATATGTAGAATATATTGTACATATATTTCTTCTGTTCGTGTGTCGCCTCAGAAACCATTCCAAACGGATGATTTTTTCGTCTATATATGAGATGGTGTATATGCTACTATTGAGCAAGACAACGTCTGTTGGGTCCGCTAGTTGTCTACGCCAATACTATAAAAATGTTTATTTGCTTGCATATAAGAGGCTAAAAAAAAAGGAAAATTTTTGGAGAATTTTAAGTGGTAGTGTATGTTTTATTCAATGTGTCAGAACCTCGTCGTTTTATTCTTTTTTATTTTTTTTAATTGAAGGCTAAATACAGGGTTAAATTCAGGTTAGTTTCATTTATCAAAATCGATTTAATAGTTTGGTTTTAAAATTAAAATAAGCAAATTAAATTAAGTATTTTGCCATTACGGTCCTTTCCTCTTTTGGAGGTCCTAGGCCCAGAATAATGGGGCCTCTACGACTTTGACAGAGGACAATTTTGTTGAAATAGGCATAAAGATTAAATAGTCAAAATTCGAGATTTATAAAAAGTTACTAGCTTAGTTGTAACGTTTTTAGTTACATTTTTATTGTCTCACAAAATTAATAAATAATTGCTAAAATATATTAACATATTCTGGAAAAGTAATACTTTTAGAATACATAACGAATCTGTATCTTTTTTTAAGAAAGGCTAAATAATGAACCACTTGTCTATAATATAACAGTAACTATAAGGCATATCCAGAATGCGCTGTGGGAAAGAGAGACCTGGATATTGGATAAAATATATTCAAAACGATTAAATTATTCGATACAATTACAACAAACTCATTACAACCTGTATAAAAATATCCTACAACGATTCCCATTCGATATTACCGAGTTTCCAATAATCAGATGCAGCTATCGTTGCTCAGGAATGCTCAGCGAATTGTGAAATTCTTATTGCGATTATTGTGCGAAATCTTAGTACCGTGAAAATCTACCTGAACCACTGAATCGACCACTACGTCCGTCTCCTAAGGATTTTATTTCTCTATTCGAATAAATTCGTAAGAATGATATCTATTCGAATGAATTGGTGAAATGGTTTCGCAGTGTTATAAATTTAAATTAAATTTTAAATCAATTAAATTAAAAAAAAACGATAAAAATATTCGTTAATAGAGAAACAGAGATACCTGTTTTGATTTTTTTTAACCAATATCTTTTTTTTAATTTACTTACAAAACTTACTTCTTATAATATATACAAATACATAAAATTTAAGTGTCTGTTTTTCATTTCAAATTGTCAGCTTTTTAACTAAATGCATGTGAAAGATCATACGGTACTTACACTTATAACACCATTTATCAAAATTTTGGTTGTTTATCCGTATGTTCCGGCTAGTCTCTGAAACGAATGGACCGATTTGACGTGATTTTCACTCATAGATACCTACTGTTGTAAGGAATAATTTAAGCTATTTTTATTTTAAAACTTGTATTTATTCTATTTCATAAAAAAAATACGCAAAAAGAAAATTGAAACCAATAAAATAGTCAACAATATCCGATTTAAGTACGGAAGGTAAATATTATATAAATATAATTTTTCCCGAAATTACCGTGATTAAAACCACGAGGCACAGCTAGTTATTGTTATAAAGAAGACCATGTAAGTAAATTAGAACAAATTCAAACAATAACAACTATATGACGCAATGACTATGCAATTTTAATTTACCTAACATTACAATAAGAAAGTAAAGTTATGAAAAACAAAAAGATTATATTTTAATACGTTTATGTTATTATTCAATACTAGCTTCCACCCGCGACTTCGTCCGCGTTGAATAGTAAATGAAAATCCAAGATATAAGCCATCTTCATTTCAAATTTCAGTCAAATCAGTTACGTACTTTCTTCGTGAATTATTCCTGTGGGAACTTTTTTTCGGGATAAAATGTAAATCCAAGTTATAAGCCAGTATTCAGTAGTTTTTGCGTGAAAGAGTAACAAACATCCATCCATTCACACATACAAACTTTCACATTTATAATAAATATTAGTAGGATATATTTCATGTATTTAATACAAAGATTATAGACATGGGTACTTTTTTCATATACACAATTAACGTCCACTAGATGTCACGCGGTCAGATAGTAACATAAGTTTAGACGATCGTCTAGTCAGGGGCGTAACTATAGGATGGCAGAGCTAGAAAAAAGACACGGGCTGACCCGAGAGGGACCCGCGAGTAAAAGCTAAGCTAATATTGCTATTATGTTACAAATTCTCATATATATGTGATATGTTAAAGATAAGTACGACTGTAAAATTTCATCAAGTGGTCATATGGGGATATAGCTCAGTGGTAGAGCATTCGACTGCAGATCGAGAGGTCCCCGGTTCAAACCCGGGTGTCCCCTAATTCTTTTTGTTATTATTTTTTTATTTATATTTTTTTATGTTTATTTTTTAAATATTTAGAAAATTATACTAATCTTCATTTAATATATTTATATTAATAATAATAATAAACAATCCACCCACACAGCCCCCATTAGGATTTCGTGATTCTGTGTCTGGGGTTCGGTAAAGACAGACAACACAAATGCAAACACCCTGTCCTCAACACACATTCGCATGGCCTATAAAGAGATATTTGCCATGAGCGGGATCGAACCCGCTACCGTTAGCTCTTCAGTCACTTGCGACGACCGCTGTTGACAACTTGTCGTCAAATCTATACTAATAAATAAAATTGAAGTGTACGTTTGTAATTTCAAATTAACAGCTTTTAACTAAATGCATATGAAGGTTTACAAGGTTCTTACATCAAAAACAGAATTTTAAAATTTTTTATCTGTCTGTCTGTCCGTCTGTTTGTTCCGGTTAATCTGTGAAACGGCTGGACTGATTTTGACAGAACGTTCACTCACAGGCAGCTAATATTATAAGGAGCAATTTATGCTACTTTTATTAAAGATTTTTTTTTTAATAAATAAAAAAAAGTATTTATAAAAATAACGATTGAAACCAATGAATTATTGAACAATATCCGATTCAAGCAGGAAAGGTAAGCATTATATAAATATATTCTTTCCTCAAATTAACACAGGTGACATCGTGGGGCACAGCTAGAATAAAATGTAATATTAAAATCAACGAGTGCAGATATGCATTTTAATGATATTCTTAAACAATGAAATAAAACTAGACCTACCCGTGACCACGAACGCTGCAAAGTGCTCGAAACGTCGGGATGATAAAAATAATTTATATACGCGATTTAAATCCGTTCAAAATAGTTTTATTTCAATGAATAATAATCGCGAAAATCTAAGACAACAATATTCTTAAACAATGTTGGGATTGGCTAAGCGGACGATCGTGTGAAGTTTGATAGAGATCGAATAAACAAAATTTTTCTTTTGACAAGAGCATCGCTAGTATTTTTTTATTGGAATTCAGACATAAATTATTGTCCGTTACAACTAACTCGTTTTAAGGCGAGAATTATATTTGGCGGATTTCAAGCCTATTCTTAATAAATTCATTTGAAGAAGTAGGTATAATATTCATCTTTTCTTTTCTATTTTGATAAAAGGTAGAATGAATTAAAAGCAGTCTGGTATAATAAGAAGGTTTACCTTATACGTTTTTTTTAATATATGAGAACATTGCATATGGCAAAATATGGAATTAATAAAACCCCCTGTTTAGAATTAAAAAAAAATTAGTTATTCGTTTGACTGCTAAACTGAATATTCAAAATTTTACTGCAATAACTTCCTATTTTCCCATCCTTTTTCAACACCGCACTTTTAAATTTCGCGCCTTGTCGCACATCGCATTTCGATTCTAACGAAAATCATAAGCGCCCTCTCTTCTGTCACGCTAACGTACGCGTTGCGTCGCGCCTTAAAATAATTGAAAAACATAAGTAAAGTTAGTGAAAACTACTTAGAAAGACAATAAATGTGTTCTATACACAAACCATTACGAAGACCTAGCTAAGTGAATATATCACCACTAACATCATTTAACCAGCCGCGGCTGGGCTCCTTCTGCTTACCAAGGACGAAAACAAGGAAGAAACTGGAAAACCAAGTAAGTGCACTGTTGAATAATTTACCCAGCTACGAATATCCCTATTGTTTATTTAAAATTCGCAACGTATCTAGCAAATCCAAAATTATTCCTTTTAAAGTTATTGCAAGGGTCGGGCAAACCCAATGTGTGGTGATGAACCTTTCATAACCACCATCCCCTATTACCCTTGTGATATTTGGTGATTTATTCAGAGAGAGGAGAGCCCCTGGCCTGCTCATGTGCTGCTCGCTTCTATTTACTCAATTTGAGCTTTTTCATCATTACTTCACTTATGATAACAAATATATCACTTCATTTCAGCTAAAGGATTCCTAACTGATTTAATTATTAATTTTTAACATCAAAATATATTTTTTATATCAAGTAGATATATTTTATTTGTTGACATTTATCTCGAAAAAGTCGGTTATAGAAGCGAGTGAGGAAAATAATTTAAAATTCATTTCCCTTCTGTGCTATGTCCTCAACATCGGAGATATCAATGAATGTCGGTAACAGATTATATGTATATACATAATACTATATTTCAACCGATTTTATTATGCTCAAATGCCTATATAGCTAAATATTACCTATATAACCATAGATATGTTATGAGCTTATGGATTTTGACCAATCTATATGCATACCCATATTCATCAAAATAGATTTTGCGGTTTAGGTTTTAAAATGGAACAGATCTACAAACATAGTTATAATGTTAGTTATATAGTATATACATATAATTATTAGGCAGTACAGTAGGATTTAGTTTACCGTAATACAATATTATACTTGAACTTTGTCCGGCTACAACTAGATTTAATAAATCTTGATACTTTTATTATTTCCTGTACCTGACATGCGTTGTAATATCACCTAAAGTATGTAGATTTTTTTGAACCAGGAGCCTTCGTTGACCTCCCTAGAACTCTTTAAGAAAGTTTTATCACAATCCACTCAAAGGTTTCGAAACACATAGAAGAATAACATACGAAAATTGATTTTTATTCATGTAAAATATTATTAAAACGTATGTTCTGCCTTAAAGTAACTCTAATATACTTTTTATTATGAAGATAAAACTATATTAGAATTACACAGATGAAATAACATAATAGTATATTTATTATCTATACATATAATAAATCTGTAGAGAGGTCAATTCTGTACATGAAATATATTTTCAAAATAACTATCAGGGGGTGATTAGCGATCGATACTGATGCCAAAAATGCAATCAGTAAAATTTTTGTCTGTCTGTCTGTATGTATGTTCCTTATAGAAACAAAAACTACTCGACGGATTTTAACGAAACTTAGTACAATTATTCTTCATACTCCTGGGCAGGTTATAGTATACTTTTCATCACGTTACAATTAATAGGAGCAGAGTTATAAAGGGAAATTTTGGGGAAAACGGGATACGTTACTCCAATTTTTAAGCTTCCGTCGCGTATGCAGCCTTAATGGTTAAAATTACATAGAAATCATGTATGACAGAAATATTCTACATAAAATTTCCTAAAAAATATATAGCAACAGCATACGTCTATATTTTATGGTTGACTCACAATAACACGTGTAACTCCTGATAGGTTAGCAGTTCGAAGAATTCTGATTATATTTGTTTACTCTTACGTTTATAATACTCTCACTCATCTCTTATTTAAAAAAGTTAACACTATAAAGGTAATAGTGTTAATAAAAAAAATCATAGAAATCAAGTATTGTGGATTGACACATTATATTTCCCTATTAAATTACGATAGTTAATCTGTCTGTCACATCAAAACCTCTGAACCCTGAGGAAGGAAATACGCTACATTTTTTTTTTCTCGTAGTCGCAAGTCGCAGGCAAAAGCTAGTTTATTATAAAGATAATATTCTATTGAAGAGTTAAAAAACTTGGAGTATAATAAGAAAACAATATTTATATTACAGGCTTTTCTTAAAGATAAATTTTATCGAATTATTCATAATTTTATACAATAAATATATTACCGAAAAAAGCTTTTACTTTAAACTGAATATGCCGTGAATAATGAAGATGAATAATAATAATAGTTAAAATATTATTTTCAGGGAAATTGAACTGTCCGTTTGTAATTCAAAATTAACAGCTTTAAACTAAATACATATGAAAGTATATACGGTCATTACTACAAAAACGAAATTTTTTATGTCTGCCTGTTTATTTCGGCTAATCTCTAAAACGGCTAGATTGATTTTGACGGGACTTTCACTTACATACTGTTATAAGAAGTAACTTAGACTATTTTTAAATTAAAAAAAATATATATTTAATTTAATAAATAAAAAAAATTCGCGAAAACAAAATTGAAATCAATTAAAAGTGAAACAACCATCAATCAATCCGTACATCTTCGCGGTTTGACGCTTTTGTACTCGCTAGGCGGCATCATACTTATGTATGTATATGTAAATATATATAAGTGTGTGTGTGTGTGTTCGTATGTATCAATGTATGTATTATAATATAATTCGTATGTTCGTATGTCTGTTATATCAATAAGACCGCCTTTCGTACATTCTTTTTTTCACTTCTTCTTTGTTTGTTTTTGTAGATATTTGTTTTTGGTGTAAAATAAAGGATACTTGTATTTGTATGATTCCGTTTATCAACCCTTAAGTATCCACCCTAAAGAGGATAATCGGAATCGTGTGTTTATTTAGCCACCCTCGGTCGGGGTGGATATCGTACATTAATTTTCTTCCGATTATCCCCCTTGACTATCTAGACTCAATAACAGAATTAATTTAATTTTTAAATTTACCCATCGTCACAAACTTTCGCATTTACGACCAAAGTCATAAAATACTTAATGCGGACTATTATAATACTTAAGTAGGCTAAATAAGCCTTTTTAAATAAATGTTATTTTACAGAATAGATTACCGATTCAGCGAATTCAGAACGTCTGAGCTAGCACTAATTTACATAGAATATTAAATCTAGGCAGCTCGGTAAGAACTATGCCGCAGTCTGACTTGCAGTTTTAATTATTAACTAGTCGAAAACCGCGACTATGTTTATATAATTAAGTAAATAAAAACAAATGACACATTAAAACATATACGCGTAATAGGTAACCAATATTAGAAAAACTTTCGTTTCGTTTCATAAATTATTATAAATTCATAATTTAATCTGATATATCAAAATCAAAGTTTGTTTGTGGGTTCGTATGTCAAACGTTGCTGTATTCGGCTATCAATCATGTCATTTGTAAGTTTTACACTCGAGAGATATATAAAAATTGGCACAACTAAAAGCCATTAACCAAAGAATTGAATTGAATTGAGATATATAAAATAACTCTGTAACTTAGTAACACATACGTCTAAAGTACATACATAGATACGAAAGATGTAAATGTGAAATAAGATCCTGACAGTAACTTCCTTCACGTGTAAAGAGAAATAACTTATGTCAATTTTTATGAAAGTCTCAGAAACTCATACTTAAGTGTAATTAATATTTCCACTTATGCGAAGGTTATAAATATAGTAAAATTCACTATCAGTAGATGGCGCGCGAGTCGTACTAGACAAAAATAAGGTTTAGACGAACGTCTGGTATAATCATTAACGCAAGCGAAGCCGCGAGCAAAATTAATGTCTAATAGCAATTTTTTTATAAAATTATAATATACTAAGTAAAAATCCATTATGTATGAACTATTTCAAAAGAGCGCCTATCCAGTTTCTTGCTGGTTCTTCCCGGTAGAGACGACAGTTCAAACCGGTGTCAGGTTAAAAAAAATCTAACCAATTGACCTGTAACTTAACGATTCGAAAGTGCTTAAAAAGCCTATTTTAATAAAGCTTTTTTTAATTTGAATTACTGCGCTTTTTGTTGTATGTAAAATTTAATAATAAGATCACTTCTATATAGCTCAGAACTTTGTCACTTCTTAACACATTAAAAAATTATATATAATTTTATAAATTAAAAAAATTATATAATTTAGATTGGTTCCACAGAATTTTAATCAAAATTAGTTCAGCTATTCAATCAAAAGTTATTGAGTATTTTGCTTTTAAAATTGGTTTCTTTTTTAAGTGTTAATTATTTTTATCAAAGGTATTGCTGCACAAAGTCATGAAACATTGGAAAAACAATACCTAATTTAACTAAAATTATATAGAGTTACATACATACGCCTACTTTTTCTTCCAGTGCCGTCTCTTAACTGAGGTTAGCGACCATTAAGACTAACTGAACTTGGTCATCGCTGCTCTAAACAGTGATGCAGTACACAGTGACGCAAAGGAGGGGCCGCGGATGAGCATGCGCAAGCGATCTCGAGGCCTTTCCTTTTTTGTGCTGAGGAAGGGGTTTTAGTGGGTATAAATCGCCACATAACCCGATCTACTCCCCAGGAATCGGGTATCTTTTCGAACCACTGGCACGGGTTTTTAAACCAGAACATTCTACAGGGATCTTTTACTTTCCCCTGTATAATGAGAAAACATTAATAATAAAAATAACACGTACAAGAAAACATTAACAATCCTTACTAATAGTCAAAATTAAAATATTTTCTAAGCAAGATTGTAAACAAGTTATACGGTAAAATGGTTTATAAAAAAACGACGAATTTAAAAAAATAATAGGGGACACCCGGGTTTGAACCGGGGACCTCTCGATCTGCAGTCGAATGCTCTACCACTGAGCTATATCCCCTTGTGTTAGTAAGAACGAAAATTAAAGATGTAAGCATATCAGCAAATGTGCAGTTTTTATCCGACTGCGCGACGCATAGGAGGGTAATGTGTTAATCAGCTTATGTATGTCTGTATGTATGTATGTGGGTACCTTTGTCTCACTATTTAAACTAAACGCGTGGTCTAAAGCATAAAAATTTGGATAAATAAAAATGGCCGATTTTGGATGCCGTATTAAAAAAATGAATATCTAAAATCTATGTCTAATGGGGTATTAGTAAATAGGTATTTCAAAATAATTTTAATTTCTCATGACGTTTTTTAATCAGAATTACCGTTTAGGATCTAAAACGATTTAGGGTTTGTTAGTAACGAAAGAATCGTTACGTTAATCGTACTTATAAGTTTTTAGACAGAACTGATATTGATACGGTACTGCTGACTGCAGATCGTCTACGCAGTCGGAGTTTTGAATTTTTTATTAATTACTTGTTTAAAAAATATATAGTGTTAATGGGACTAATATACACGTGACTTGGAGAGTTGCCTAGCAACGGGCTGTTGAACGTAAAGAGAGAACATAAACATATCTCCAATATGTTATTAGAAGAGTTAGAAATAAAGACGTGGACTTTGAACGTAATAAGTTATAGTAATAAATTTTGCAATCTCTTAAAATACATTTACATACATATATATATACGAATAAAATTGAAGTGTCTGTTTGTAATTTCAATTTAATAACTTTTAACTAAATGAATATGAAAGTATACGCGGAACTTACATCAAAACAATATTTTAAATTTTTGTCTATCTGAACTTTCACTTACAGACTGCTATAATGAGTAACTTAGACAATTTTTTTAATTTAAACAAATTATTTGATTCAAAAAAAAAAATACGCGAAAACAAAATTGAAACCAATTGAAATATTGAACAATATCCAATTCAAATATGGAAGGTTAACATTATATAAATATATTTTTTTCTTAAATTAATACTGGTTACAGTTGTAAATAAAATTACAATATAGTATTAACAAGGACAGGGACAATGGAAGAAACTGGAGGAGGTCTATACCCTAGCAAGGGGTTCCTGTAACAATATCTAAATTCTATATACATATATGTGTTAAAATAAATAATAACTAACACTATAATCAATTACTAAGACTAGGTTAAGAAAAAAACATTTTGTAATTATGCTAATATATAGGAAATAAAAAAGGCTTTATTATTATATTATGTTATAAACACACATCCAATACAAATTGAATGCGACAATACATTCGATGCAGATACATACAGGTCAAAAACAGAACCCCCTTTTTAAAAATGCTAAAAAAAGAACCAATATTATCCTTCACTATCAAATCATTTAAAATACATACCATTTCATTATATCAATTAATTATTAACATTTAACATATAATAAATTATTAGCGTTAATTACATTGATTAAACATGTCAGATGCATGTCTGTTATCGAACGAAAATGAACTTTAAAATCTTTTTACGAATTAATTGAATACGCAGCGGAACTAATTAATTATGCCGGTGAATTGAAAATCCACCCTGATTGGTGGGGATGCGGTTACGTTTAATTGCTTATTGGTTATTATATCTGTATTGAGTGAATTTCAGATATGACGTTATTATACAGGTAATTTTGTAAAACTAGTTTTTGCTTGCGACATCGCTCGTTGATGTAGATGACCAAATAGAACATTGGTTCTCAAACAGTGAGGCGCGTTCCATGGATTAGAAGTAGAGGCGTTGGGTGATCTAAAGAAGGCCCGGCAGCTTCGGTTGTAAGGACGTATTTTTAAAAATTTACTCTTTTTTTTTAATTTTCAACTTTTTTTGACACGGTTCATCAGGTGCAACCATATTGCTCTCACTAAACTTTTATTTTAATTCTTTATGTACCTAGATTGCCCACTAGTCATCTTAATATAACTAAACTCGATCATTTGTATTTTCATCTTTAGTTTCATTTTCTTATTTCAATTCTTGGGAGCGGGGGAGCGTGGCGTTTTAGTTTAACGTTGGGTCAGGCATATGGTTTAAAGGTTGTGAATCCATGATTTGAATAATGTACTTTTCACCGCTTAAAACTTTTTTTTGTTTATTCCTAGGGATGAGATCTGGTTATGTTGAAATTTATACTCATCAAAACTCCTGCGATGACCTTCCTTCCAGAGGCTGCGGGATCGCTTGCGCATGCGCATACACATCAATATCAGTTTTGTCTAAAAGGAAGGAACTCGATAGCAGGGTCTAAGTAAGTATCGTTACCAACCAACTTTTAATCGTTATAGATCCTAACCGGTAATTCAGTTTAAAAACGATATGAGAAACCTAAAAATTAATTTAAATACCTATTCAACGATACCCCATTTTTGCACTTTTAACATTGCGACGTCCGTAATCGGCCATTTTGATTTTTCTATATTGTTACACTTTCTATGACATTCGCGCCGTCATGATGAATCGAACGACGTGGCATTTATCCAAATTGGCTCACGCGATTGGTCTAAATAGTGCCACAAGGACTGATTAACACTTTACCCTCCTTCGTGTAGCGCAGTCGGGTTAATAGTTTGTCTGTAGCATGAGAGCTTCTAAAAGGGTAAACCGAATATTTTTTTTGTTAGTAGAAGAGACTACATCGAGCATTTTCTTAGAATAGCTTTGACTTTTTAAACGTTTTTTCATTATTTTCGTTTTTATTAAATACGTAAGTATGTAAGTTAATCTGCACCAATTAGCATTTCAATCTCGAGCCTTTTTCCGTCGAATTAGATCGTTTAGAACTTTTTTATATATAAAAAGGAGGCAATCGAGCAAATAGCACCACCTGATGTTAAGGGGTTACTATCACCCATGGACATCTGCAACATCAGGAGCGTTGCAGATGCGTTGCCGGGCTTTGACAGAAAAGTCTATACACTCAACGTTTGAAAACCCTCAAAATATTGCGCTCTGGGTAAACCTCAAGAGAAAGATTTTTCCACCGCATGCACGTAACTGTATTGCATAAAGCACACGAGGGGTCTAAAGTACCGTGTATAAAGCTCCCGAATAACAGTTTCATTTTGTAACGTTTTTTAATATTAACTGGCAAAAGATAGGAAAGCGGAACACCTGATGTTAACTGATCACCGCCTTTTATATATAATATCGTCTTTCGACATTAACAGTACCAGTTCCACATACGCGTTACCCGCTTAAAAAGAAATAAAAGGAAAGAGGATGTAGAGAAAGCTATAGGGGTTAGTCTTCATACTCTCTCACTCACCGTACGAAACCCTCCTTTATTAGCAACTTCGAGCTGGTCTTTCATGAGAGTAATGCATTGCCAGCTTATATACGAGCTGT
Source organism: Hypolimnas misippus (assembly GCA_037950945.1). NCBI lineage: Eukaryota > Metazoa > Arthropoda > Insecta > Lepidoptera > Nymphalidae > Hypolimnas > Hypolimnas misippus. Next base: position 14,119,166 of record JBBEEQ010000029.1, read on the forward strand.
AGTCAGCGGTGGTACAGCTAGGTTCTACTAAACGGTGTGAGGATTTTAGACCTCACTATATTCACTTCATCCAAGACTATTTTATTTTTTCCTTTACATTCAGTATTTCAACACTGCGTCAAATGATCCGCAGTCAATCAGTCCGCTGCATTTAAACGGTAGTTAAATTAAACAAAATCAATGGAACTCACTGCGAAACCAACTGTATCGAAATTTTGGTCAGTTCGGGTTTATTAAATGTGTATTTATTTCAATACTCGATTCCATTATTATGCAATAAATGTTTTTGTTTAAGGTCTAATTTACACTATCATTACAAGGAATAGCTAGAGTAATGCTAGAAGCATTACTCTAGTTATTTCTTGTGGTTTTACTCATAAACAAATAAAAAATAAAGAACAGCTTAATCCACCACGCTGCTTTCACCGCTGAGCACGAGATAATATTGAATTTTTAAATCCCCGACGCAAAATGACGGGAGTTATAAGTTTGACCGCTATGTGTCTGTGTCTGTGGCACAGTAGCTCCTAAATAGGTAAACTGAATTAGATGATATGTTTTTTTTTTTAATTTAAAAGAGGGTTTTCTAGCGATGGTTCTTAGATATGTTCTACCAAAAACGGTTCACCCATTTCAAGATCATGAGTTCTTTTCTCTACTTTTTAAAGGTTTTTGTGATTGCTGATGTTGAAGAACGAAACAAATTCGCGCTCTATTTATTATATTAGTATAAATAATTTATTTGACTACTTTTGTAATAAAAATGCTTTTTTAATTGTTGTTGTAGACATGAATATAGTTTCGACGATTTTATCAATAACGTCACCAATAAGATTGTTTGAGTATATTATATCTATCTAGACACGCGGTAGCGTGTCAAGCCAAGTTCTAGAAACAGAACTGGCGAGCCGCAACGTATGTAATATTAGACGAACCATTTGGGACCACTATTGACGCCCTCATAAATAAAAACCTATTTTACATATATTGAGACTTGCGAGATATGTACATTTGTGTTCAAAATTTCGTAAGCTTATCCAAAATCCTCATTTTTATCATTGACTGACTGACTGACTCACTGACTGACCTATAGACTAAAATTCAAACCCAGTTCCAGATATAGAGAGTTAAAATTTGGTATGCAGATTGGTAATTAGATGAATACAAAGGAAAAAATAAGAAAATGGCAATTTTTATATAATTAGATTCGATTATGAACGCTTAACATAAATACCTATTAGTGCCTGTACCTAACTACTATAGATGTAAGAATCAGCAAGTAATCAAAACTCATAACAGGCGGTCTTTATGTGGTAGGTATGTGGATTAACATAGAAATAAAACTATTTTAAACGGATTTAAATCGCGTATAATAATTATTTTTATCATCCCGACGTTTCGAGCACTTTGCAGCGCTCGTGGTCACGGGTAGACTAAGGTGACATTTGTCTATTTGAGGTTTTAGAAAATATTATTTACAACTACCGCCAACGGTTTCTTACCATTAAATATTAATATCATCTAAGAAACCGTTGGCGGTAGTTGTAAATAATATTTTCTAAAACGAAAATCTAAGACAACGATATGGATTAACATAACATATGGATGCTGACAAGCAATAATGTGTCAACCCACAAAAAGTCAAATTTGGAAATATTGATGTATTTTGATACTGCATCACCTATTTAATATCATAAAAAAAAATCTACAAGTATTTGTCAGTTCTTATTTTATAATTTCGAAAATTTGGTTTGTTGGTAGAAAATACTGTTACTTATAAATACATTTCAGGACTGATCATTGAACTTGGCACCCAGTTAGAACTCACTTCTTTTGTTTTTGAAGTTAACAACCAAGGCATTTATCATAATTAAAGAACTTGGCTCTCATTTCACATTTATTTTTTTGATTGGATCTTTTATTCTGTATATTATTATATATAACTGTTATAAAATTTCGAACCTTCCTATTCAATCACTTTCTTTTTTATCTGTGCCTACTTCCTTTTTCTCTTTTTACTCAGTGGAACGTGAAACTCTGATTTAGCATTCCTTTATTAAATTAATTAAAACAATCCAATTAAAATTATCTCGTTTTATCATAATGACACAGACAAACAAAGTAAATAATTGTATAATTTAATGAAAAAAATATAGTGTTATGAGTTGAAAACAACAAAAAATATCCATTAAATAATGCAAGCGAAATCGTAAACGACATCTAACAGCACTGCGCTTTAATACGCTCTGTGGTTAGAAAAATACGAACACAATTTCTCATCACCGGAAGCTAAACTAAAGAAAAGATTCTTTGAATTTAAATATCACTTTACGAATAAATATTATTCTTTTAATGCGTAGCTCAAGACAATTACTGCTTTACAGTTGGTCGTTACTTAAGAAATGAGCTATTAAACCTAAGAGACAGACTTTTAATGGCTGGAAGGATGTTCAAAATTCACGTTTGAGTACACCACTTTATGCTTCGAGGCCTATAGTTATACATCATGATAAGCCATAAGTAATGTCTGTCATTCGTTAGAATTCAATCTACATAAACAACACTACCAAGAACAGCTTCTAGCACTATCATTCGGTAGTTACACCCGAAATGTTTTACAGAAATTTTGGAAATTGAATCTTATAAAAATAAGCAGGAGAAGAAATATTGTTAAAGAACTGTTTTGGGCGCCATTTTCTCAATATGGCGGTGCATCTGGAAAGTGTGACAAAGTTGAAATGATTGATGATGAAGATTATCAATTTTTAAATCTTTCAGAAAACTTTCAAGGTAACCCGTAGAGTTTGAGTACCAAATGAGTGTACTATTTCTCGGGAATTGTTTGAAATTATAATTATTTTTTTCAAAGGCGAAAATTACACTTGTAAGTTTTTCTCACAGACTTTAATAAAGATTTACATAAATAGATTATCATTGTTTTTACATCAATAAGAATTTACTGTTAGAGAAATATTTATTTACAATTACAGCTTACGTAAGCCTACCTCGGTGACTGTTAACAGATTTTAATTTTGTAAAATTCACCCAGGTGTTTTTATCAGTTACGAGAATAAAACTTACAAATAGAATTTTCGCCGAATTCTAACTAGACTGTCAGAATTTATTAAAAAAATGTTAAACTCTCAAAGACCATTTACATTAAAATTAAACGAACAGTTCCAACACGACAAAAGTTAAAGCAATAACTGTCAGTATCACACGATGTTATTAATTCCACCGACGGGAACGTAGCGGAACGCTGCGGTACACACTATGTCCTCGTGTCAGAGTGCGGCTGGACAGCGCTTCTCTTAATATAATACGTATAATGAACCAACTGAAAACGGTAAGTGATTATTCATGTTTAAATTAATTAAACGAACATATGTTTAAGATTGTTCTTGTTTGAATTGATTTATATTCAATTTTAGAAAATTATTATGTTTTTATCCGACTCAGAGAGGGTAATGTTTATCGCGCGCATATATGTATATATATATACCTATATATTTTAAGCTTTCGATTATACTTTCGATTATACTATTTCGATTTATACTATTTATATTTAATATAACGGATCTTATCGCGATAACTAATGGTAGTAATACCTTTTTTGCCCGACGTTTTGACGAAGTTACATTCGTCGTGGTCACGAGCTGACTGGTGTACCGCGCGTCCTCCGGCGGCGAGTGCGCGAGTTTTATTCGCCTACCCTCACAATATTAGTTATCGCGATAGAACCCGTTATATTAAATATGAATGTATATACCTGTATATATAAGTACGTTCTGTCCCATAGTGATGTCCTATAACCTGTCATTAATTCGTATTATACCCAAGAGTGTGTATGGCTATATGACGTCAGCAAAAAACAATATGACAAGCTGTTAAAAAAAGACGAAACGTATGCACAAATGCACACGCGCAACGAAAATGATATGGCTTTTGCGTCTTGGCTATGCACCCCACGCACCTGGCTAAAATTAGAGTTCGTGACCACTCGCTGTGAGAATGCGGTTTAGACGAAGGATCGACATCTCATACCCTGTTTAATTGCCCCAGGCTTCTTCATCCCCTCTATGACGTCCTCCCTCCTAAAGTCCCCCGCCCTGTAATTGCTGATTGTTTATTGAGTCTGTGTTAAATCCACTATATTCTTTTTTATGTAATTATATTAAATGTAACAAATGAAGTTGTAAATAAAATATGTGATAGTCTCATTAAATTATTTTTATTTTTATACTATTACGTATGATATTTATAAGTATTTTTGTGTTATTTTATATTAAGGACTAACAATGAAATTCACACTATTTTAGGGTGTTTCCAAAATTTAGTTAAGGTTGGATTCTCGACCCCACCGATCAATCTTCATCGTGTTTTCTCCATACCACGTGACAATGACAAAAAAACACGTGTCTATTTGGCACAACGAAAAGCCATAATTTAACCAAAGATTTTAATTGAATGAGTCTTCATACACTATGCGTTGATGGCCATACTTGCCAAAATTGTGCCCAATATGAAGGCACATAAGCCCCGAAAATACGCTCTGTGCTTATAGGTGGGTGAAATATAATCAGTCCCAAACTTGAGAAAGAATTTCGATGTTCAAATAATAATTAAAATAATGTCTATCAAATTTGAAATCTCCGAGAGTTAGAAATTACGGGAATTCCGTGGGAATATTTTCAGATTTATTGTCACAATGATTTCGTTGGAAATATTTTTACGTTACTTTCATGAATATTCGCATCGTACATATTTTGGTATTGGGGATATATTTAAAAAATTTAATAACCGGCCTTGAAAAATATCAACATCATTCCAAGGATTAGGTTGTCACAAATTATTTACATGACCTCAATTATATTTTCAATCTACTTCAAAATAGGACGTCCTCCTTTTTTCCATTTCTTTCTTATTTCGTAGTGTGGTTTTTTAATATATTTTTTTACTTAAAAACTCCGTTATATTTTCAGTTATTTTGAAAATTCGTTTAAAAAATTCTACGTGACCCAATCTGAAACGGTATAGTGTCAAATTGATCCCATAGAATTTTTTATTCAAATCGATTCAGTACTCTGATTCTTAAATAAAAATAACCGGATTTAGTATAATATTTAAGCTAACAAAATTACGTAATATTTTGCTTTCGATGTCAGTTTTTTAAGTCTTAGCAATTACATTGCGAAACTCCTCCATTGTGTAAGTAATATAACTAAATATATAGTATTCATGCTATGACGCATGGCCGGAGATTCAACAGGACCGCGAGAGGAAATGAAATAGGTTAAGACAATCACTGTTGTCCACTGTCTTATCGCCGTGATGTATTATAGTGTATTTGTCATCTGCTTAGATTAAACATCTTGGGTAAAAAAAGATGGTCTAGTAGTTAGAACACGTCGATCTCAAGCAACGATCATGGGTGCAAGCCCCGGCCAGCACCGCTGAGTTTTCGAGAGCTAAATTTGTGTTTAAATACATCTCGAGCTCGGCGGTGAAGGAAAGCATCGTGAAAAAATCCGCGTGTGCCGGGAGAAATTTTAACACATGTATCTAACCCGCAGTGGAGCAGCGTAGTGTATTAAGCTCTAAACCTGCTTAATAGAACAGGAGGCCTTTGACCTGCAATGGGGCATTTACTGGCTGTTACTATACCCAGTTAAAAGTCTTGGTGACGTGTTAAGCCCCGCATTTAGCCCCGAGGTCTTTTAAAACAGAATGCCCTCTGTAATTTTGGCATTTGAAATGATGGGTACATATATATATAATACTTTTACGGCCCTATCTGTTATTATATATACAAACTAAGCAAAGATTTTTTATGAAATATAGTTACATTTGTGTAAATAAATATTAAATAATATATACTCGCAAATTCATTATTTACAATTCACCTTATATCAATGGAAAAAGTAATTAGTCTACCTGGATTTTAAAGGATAATAATATATAACATTAATAATATATAAAAAATACACTTTTTTCGACAAAAAATATCCAAATAACCAAGCTCCATTATTCTCAGTGCACATAAAACGTTTGGGTATATTGCCTCATCGTGTTAAGTCTATTCACACGTACGCACCGCATGTGTTAGGCTGTTTCATGCGAAAGACGGAATTTTAAAAATATCGTATATATTTCACCAAAATTATTGTCTCGTGCGTATACTCATACATGTAAAAAGTTATAAAAATATTCGAATATGAAATATTTTTACGATACTACACATTAGAAGAAGCTTTATAATCAATATTTTTATTAAAAAAATACCTGCATATTATTATTTTAACAATTAGTATTTATCTGCCTGACTCAATAAAACCTTTTTTCTTTTCTTGACACATCACATATGAATTAGTGGCGAAAAAAATCCTTCTATGGCTTCAAAATATACAGTATTTGGTCAAGAATATGAAAACGTTATACATATATAATACGATAGTTTTCAAGAGAGCTGATAGTCAAGTCTCCATATCTTTCCCTACATCCTATTCCACTTCCTCTCTTTTTAAGCCACGCATTTGTTACTCCTCTGATTAAGTGAGAATTACGATTGTACGTATTACAGAGTTTCATAAGATGTACTTAAAATGTTCAACATTGTTTTTACACTCAAAATAACTTATTGTCTGTTACATACTTATTGACATTCACAGCTTACATAGGGTTTCTTGTGACCAAGTTACAGATTTGTTTCATATCAGTTTCGAGAGTAAAACTTACAAGAGCAATTCTTACCTTACGTATAACGTAAAACCGACATCCACACAAACAACATCAAAGATATAAATCTTTATTGATAATTAAGACACCATAAAGTTCAAATGAAGTAGCTATTCAAAAAGTACACTCAAGTGATAAAATTAGGCTAGAAATAATTGTTTCAATGGCCCCTTTAAACTCGCCTTTCGTCCTTCTTAAAAGACCCAATTAGAAAAGTGATTCTGTCTTATGACCTTGTGAAATTAAAAAGAAATGTACCCAATGTTGTAATAACGATTAATTTACATTCAATTGCTATGACGATAATGGTAATTCTATTACAGATAAAAGGTTTTATTGTTCGTTTCCTTGATCAAGATGCGTAATGGGAATTTTCTAATAATGGAAATATGCTATGGAAACATTGGTAATTGAAATAAGTTTATGATGATTTCAAAGGAAAGGTTGTAAAGAGTATAGACTATTTTTCTTTACTGGTCTATATTTGGTAACAATATCCCCAACAAAAATCACGAATTTTTAATTTTTTTTTTTTCATTATAATTTTTCATTATCGTTCATCACACGTTAGCCGTGAGCGGAGATCGAACCCGCGACCGTTAGTGCTTTAGTCCGTTGCAGTGACCATTGCGCCAACGCGTTTGTCAAAAAGAAAAAAGGGACTATAAGATCATTTATATGTAGGTGCGTTTTCATAGTTTATTTGACAGATGATGTTATGTTGCTAATTCCGTAAAAACACGAGGAGGACGGCAGCCGGGATGGCCTCGAACTGCCGTATGCACCAGCGAGGGGTGCGAGGAGGGCAAGACCAGACTTTGCCCTCCTGAGACGAGCTCCGCCAGCCACGAGCGGAGCGTCGCACAGGAGGGGCAGCGGATGCGCATGCGCAAGCAATCCCGAGGCCTCTCCATTTCCTTGCTGAGAAAGGCCATCGCTGGGTTTTTAATGGGTATAAATCGCCACATAACCTGATCTCTCCCCAGGAATCTGGTATCTTTTTGAAGATCCCCTGCGTAAACAAAAAAAAATCTGTAAAAACAATACCATTGTCGTTACTAAACATCGAGGTGTTTTTTTTATCCTTCGACATAAATCGTTCAGAGCTGTGTCGCATAATGCATAAAAGTGCCGCGTTCGAAAAGTCTTTTGAACAAAGGTTTTATTTTGTTTTTCAGGATTTAGATCTTCATCAGTTAAAAGTACCTCGTCTGCGGTAAACATAAATATCAAATATTCTGATAAGAAATTAGTCACATTATTTTGCTACAATCTGCGAAACAATATACAGCTGTTTATATCCCACATGTGTATACATGTACATGCGGCAAGCAAGCAAGCACCGCCCACCCATATATAGAAACGCCCAAAGAGACAATACAAAAAGCACACCTCCTGAGGACGTCGGAGTGAAACATACGTAGAATATCTATGTGGACAAGAACATGTGGTAAAAATATAATTATATCGAAAATAAATAAATTGGCTTTAAGACTTTGTACCTGCGAAGGCAATTCGGAAATGCGGTAATCGCAAGCCATAAAGTGAAGTCGCACCGAGCTATGATCGGTCTAATGGCATCTCATTGATATGTAAATATCTTTACGACTGCCGTAATAACATTTCCTTGATCCATCAGATCTTACAAATTAAACGTTTCGTATATTTCGGTACGTCTTATTCGAGATTCTTTCGTAATTGTTATCTTGGCAAAGTCTTGATGTTAAATAATTTTAAGTGATATTCATTTTCGAATACTGTCACATTTAAGTCGATAGAGATCTGAAAATGTATATTAGACAGGAGCATTTTTGGATTCGTTTTCGAAGTCGGTTAATTTTTTTCAAGTTTTTATTCAAATCTACAAAAAGTTCACCTTTGCTATATATTTTTAGGTTATTTATGAAAAAAACAAGCGTCAAGGTGATCTCGAAATTGGCTTAAAGTATAAGCCGGCTTAGTCTGCGTATTAAGGTTCTTATTACTTATAAACAACTTAAGAGAGTAATTTCAACTTATTGTATACCTTTGACTTTCGTAATTGTAAATAATACGCAGATAATGGTTTAACCTTAATTTGTAATTAAGTTGTTTAAATCGTATTGTTTGCGTTAAAATACGTATTTTAAGGAATTAGTTATGTGAAAGTGAAATCGTGTAATCTTAACGCTTTAACGTTTATTCTTTACTTCCAAAGGAGGAGGTTTTAATTCGTCCGGAACTTTTTAAAAGCTTTTATTTAATTTGCAATATATGTATGTATGTAAGCATATTTGGATACTTATAAGCAATAATGTGTCAACCCACGAAAAGTCAAATTTAGAGATATTGATGTATTCTCATAATGCGTTTCGTATATAACATTATACAAACATCTGAATTAAATAAATACGGAAAAAGTTTCTTAATCTAATGTTTGGAATATTGAAGTGAGTTCCGTATTTTGGATTATTCAATAATTTAATATATTTGAAAAACTTATTATTCGATGAAATTCTTCACTAGCGTGTCATCTATTAATTAAATATACTTTTTATTAAAATAGAAAAGATTGATATAATCTTTTTCAAACAGATGTGTTAAGACTGTTCTTAAGTTAGGTTCGAGGCCATTTTCTCAGAATGAAGTCCGTGTGGCTTGACACAGTATTGCATATCAGCGTCCATATGTATGTATGTAACTATGTTCGTGTGGAATTTTGCAAGTCAATTTTGAAGCAGTTGTCTTCAACCGATTGAGCATTTATTATAACTAGTTATTTCCACAATATTATGTATTCCCACAATATGGGTATCAAATGAAGAGGCATGTTGAGAACATCTCAAAGAATAAAGTTTTGTCACACTAATTTCAATATGGCTAACTTTTAAACATCATGGACCAATTTTTTATGCTTGTTTACAATGTGGGTATTCCATCTAAGGACTTTTTGGAAAAAACTCGAAATATATGAAGACGTCACTCTATATCTATTATGGCGAACTTCTAAAGATGGCGGTTATCAAATTAATGAACTTGTTTGGAACAGCGCGAAAAATAATGTGACGTCATTCTAAATCCAATGTGGCGAACTTCTAAATATGGCAGACTAAGTTGTTTTTTGTTGTCCTACAATATGGGTATCAAATGAAAGGACTTGCTGAAAATGCGAATGCGAGCTAAAAATAAATAAGTTGATGATAATAACCTTGGTTTCTCCAATCCGTCTAAAATTTTAGTATTTTGGTAGTGAGTTTTCGAAGTCTTCAAAGATTAATAAGCATTATATTAGCTGATAATTAACAATCTCCTATAACATGATGTAATATTAGTTAAAAAGTCTAAAAAAATAAATTAAAGTAAAAAAAAGCATTTTTAAAAACAAGTTTTTATTTAAGCGCGCTAAAAAGAATAAAAAAAAACTTTCCTTTAAATTTTTTACTATCAACTTATAACGTCATTATAAAAATTACATGATGAACCAGTACTCCTGGTACTTAATCAATAAATATCGCAATTTAATATCGTGTCATTGATCTCTATAATTGCTAATAATAAAATAATATTGAATGTATAATAAATATTTCCTGACGTACAGCCAGTAATAAGGGCAAATCATATACGGGCGAGGATCTTATACCTTACTCTCACTAAATATGCTCGTGAATAGCTGCGTTTTGACGAGTGAGTGAGAGAGTCGGAACCCTAGCCCGTTCTCCTGTTTCTAAGTTTTCTTCCTATTCCTGTCCAACTCTTATTACTTTTTAAACTAACAACGCATATGTAGGTCCTTTGATGCTGCAAATTTTAATAGGCGACGATGATCACTTAACATTAGGTGTCGCGCCTGCTCGTTTGCTATTTTTATCAAAAAAAATCTTAGTATTCAAAGACAAATTATATTGAATTGTATGTTCATTGTTTAATAAAGAATTATGAATGTGATTGATCGACGTTATTCTTTCAATAAAGGAACAATGACACGATCAATATAAATTGACGGGTGTATATGAAATCGCATGATGACAATAATACTGATAAAAAAGAAATATAAACAAAATTTATAAGCCCACATCTTGTGTATATAAACTTGTACCTTGTATATTGATTTTAAATATTTAAAAGTAACACTCCCTCACGGTAAGTCGGTGTAAAGTATGTAGCTTCTCGTACGGTGAGTGAGCCGGAAGCCACTTCCCCTCTTAATAGCTTCCATTACACTATTACTCTTTTTATCTGGGTTAAAATAGTATCCCGGTTTTACAAAACAGTTATTTTATATATTACTTATTTTATATATATTAAATTAGCAGCGATATCTTTTGTGTTATTTTAATTTGTTATCTCGGCAAGATATTTTAAAGGAGCCATCTTGGGTGAACATTACAACTATCTTTTCTTAAAATACTATGTAATAAAAAATAATATTTTGCAGCAGAATTTCACCGTTTTTAGTCCTATAGCAGTACTAAAAAGTGACAGTAAAACTAAAAAAAGTTAAGCAAATTCTAAAAGGATTAAGTTTTGAAAATATTAAAGTTATTATTAAGGTTCTGTCCGTTTGTTAGCGGGCTGTATATCATGAACTATAATAGGTAAAGAGTTATATTTTTCACAGATTGTATATTTCTATTGCTATTATAATAACTTATAATAACATATTTAATTAATTAAAAAAATCAATAACCCGACCATCTGCAGTCAGCAGTACAGTATAAATATCAGTTCTCACTTAGACAGTGAGAATCGTTACTAACCAACTATAAATCTTTACAGATCCTAAACGATAATTCTGGTTGAAAAAAGATATGACGAACCTAAAAATGATTTATAAATACCTTTTGTGGTGTAATTGACACCCCACTTGCATGCAATACCCCATAGTTCGTTGATTTTTAATTTCTTATTTTTCAGATTATGGCGGCCAAAACAGCTATTATGATTATTACAATTTTTTTGCTTTCTATGACATTCGCGACGAGTCCCACGACGAATGAGTCATCAAAACCCGCCCACGGGTTAAGTCTAAACAGTGCCACAAAGGTACAAACTCACATACATACATACACACATACATACATACATACATACATACATACATACATACATACATACATACATACATACATACATACATACATACATACATACATACATACATTCATACATACATACATACATACATACATACATACATACATACATACATACATACATACATACATACATACATACATACATACATACATACATACATACATAGAGCCCGTATTATTTCTTTAATGCTAAAATAAGTATTACTATTTCCAGAAGTATTTTTAACACAAAAATAATTTTTCTATTCGAACCAGCATTTCTTTCTTTAGAGATTAGCGCGTTCAAACAAACAAACACACTCTTCAGCGTCCTAATATTAGTATAGATGATTTCTAACGACTCTTAATCAAAATTAAACAGAATTATTCTTGACGTATACGTACGTACGAAGACGTCACCTGTTATGTATGTATATGTATGTATGTGTGTACAATCTATTCGTCAAAGTTTTGTTTCATTCCCGTACAAGGTACAAAGCACGTGTCGGTTTCAACGTTAGCCCGGCGCATCTATCGGACGCCATTTTAAACCAAAAAGCTATCTCTAATTCCTCGGTTTTCCTCAGTTTTTGGACGCATAGCCAAAGTTAAATTGGTTTCTGGAAAATTTATAGTTTGTATGCTATTATGAATTATAATAACTAGTATTTTGTATGAAACGAATTTAAATTAAAACATCGTTGAGCCAAGATGGTCTAGTGGTTAGAAAACGTTGATCTAAAGAGATGATCCGCGGGTTTAAAACCCGGCTAGCACCGCTGTGTTTTCAAGTAAGTGTTTAAATTCATCTCGAGCTCGGCGGTAATAAAAACATCGTGAGGAAATCTGCATATGCCGGGAAAAATTCTGACACACGTTCTCGTATATTCGTCAACCGGCAGTGGAGCAGCGTGATGGATTAAGCTCTAAAACCTTATTAATTGGAGAGAAGGCCGTTGCCCAGCAATAGGACATTTACAGGCTATTATTCACCTTTACTTACTTATTTTCTCGATTACTATAGATTGACATAAAATTATTTTAAATTGATTTAGATATAGTGATAAGTATACGATACGTCGAGACGACAAAAAATATCTGGCTGTCCGCCACAGCGCTGCACGGATGTACATACATAGGAACTTATATTTATATGAATATTTTTAATCCAAGTATTCTTTACCGTACGATTTTTCAACCTATTTTTCAATCGAACCTTATCCTAAAACTTACAAATGCACATCAAAAGAATTAGAAAAATAAGTGTAGCCATCCTGAAATTATGCACCTTATATAATATTCGACAATTGACTTTAATTACATTAGATATCTTTGTAACATTCATAATCGAATTCTCAACGAACCCTTCTACGACGAAATCTATTTAAAATTATATGCTGATAAGCAATAATGTGTCAACCCACAAAAAGTCAAATTCGGAGATATTGATGTATTTTGATACTGCGTCACATATCAAACATTATTAAAAATAATTTCAATTCATCTAAACTAAATAAGTACGGAAAAATGTTTCTTAATTTAATGTTTTAAATTTCAAGTGCGTTCCATATTTTGCAATTTATACAATAATCTCAAATATTTGTTAAACTTTTTATTAGATAAAACATTAAATATATAAATCTGCTTTTAATTCGTTTTACCTTTTATCAAAAAAGAAAAGACAAGATGGATATATACGTCTTCAAACAAATGGATTAAGAATAAGTTTGACATGTTTAGACGCCATTTTCTCAAAATGAAGTCCGAGTGGCTTGACACAGTATTGCTTATCAGCGTCAAATTTGCAAAAAAGTACTTTCATACCTGACTCGTTGGCGATGACGGCCGGATATAGGGACACTCACGTCACCAGATACTGACAGATTCCATTTATTTTACTATCTATTATATAAAGGCACCGTACTCAAAACATGTAAATCTTGCTACAAGAATTTCATTTGTAAGTTTCACTCTTATCCATACTAATATTATAAAGAGGCAGAATTTGTTTGTAAATTTTTATGGATAACTCGTTTATTGAGGATGTTTTTATAATATCTTGCTACGATTCATAGGAGAAGCGTTAGCCATAAACGAGAGTGAAACCACAAGGAGCAGCTAGTACCTAATCTAAAATAACTCTATAGTTTATAAACTAGTCACAAATCGTAATTACTTATGAAAGTGAATGTCAAAAATAAGGTACTGACGGTAAATTTTGTTAGGTGTAAAGCAATGACACATAACTGATGTAAATCTTCATAAAAGTCTAAGAACAAACCCTATAAGTATAGTCACACATAAACCTAAATTTATTGCAAGACATATTTGGACTCGACGATTGTACCTACATGAAGAGTTACAACAGTATGTTGAAACTTCAAATTGAGAGGCTCTCTAACACATCGAACGAAATGCAGCTATACCTTGTTCCACGTAATTGTATCGGTCTGAACACGAGGCGAGTCCAAAATCGCGCATGGTTCAGTCGAGTGAACAAGAATTAAAACTTTTAATGTATACGATATTGTTATAAACATATTGAATATATTCAGCTTTTAAAAGACAATTATAACTTATTATATCTTTAGTTGTTTTATTTAGTAAATAAACACATCCCGGGATTACTATCACGAATTTTCGAGTAATTACACTCGTTTAGTATTAATGTTTTTAATTAATTAAACCCATACATTTGAATTATTATATAGGAAACTTTTAATAATAAAAAATTATTAAGTGTCTAAACGATTCTCCTGGCGTCTAATTTTGTGTTCTGAATATAGTCGGACCGACACAATTACGTAAAATGAGTTATATGTAAGCTACTTCACGCCAATATTCTGTGAGAGTGAGGTACGGTTTAGCAAATCTATATACAAGCTGTAGCCAATAAGCTACACCTAGGCCCTACCTCACTTTGCTGTTTCCATCCGGAAATATATTAAATACCTATGTGAATAAAACTAGCCATGAGTTCTAATGGAGAAGAGTCTTGTATAAAACTGATCTATATTATTTTATTACGTCTAAAAAATAAATTTTATTTTTTTTTCTATTGAGGTCGAATCGAGATGTGTGCCCTCTGACTACAATTCGTACACAGACTGAACCAGGGCAGTATTACACTTGCAGAAAATTGGCCTTAATTATCTAGTATAAATGCGTATCGTCCAGTAAATGAGAAAGCTAAAACTCTTACACTATAAATTACCGCGTGAAAGTGGCAGTTTTTCCATTTCAAGCCGTTAACGCATTTGTAGCTCTCTCGTGCTACAAATGTTAATGGGCGTCGGTGATCACATAACATCAAGTGAACCTACTCGTCTGTCCGCTATTTCCATACAAATGTCTACATTTAAAATCGAAACTAGAAAAAAAAATATCAACCATTAAATCAACAAAATTGTTCACGAGTGATTATTCAATTAAAAATATGATACTTCCAATATCCGATTCATTGAATTAGCCGTTTCAATGTACGCCATTTTCTATTATAAATTTTGAAAATTAATTCGTATATTGTTGACTTCGGGGTAAAAGCGATAAATAATTTGGACAAATATCACCGCTATTCTCATACAACAATGTTTATTATTGCGTGCACGACTGCGACATCTGTAGCTGCGTGCAAAGACTATATTGTCAACTACGTCACATGTCTCATTGTAACGCACGGGAAAATGAACTTTAAAAACTCTTAAATAAAGACTATTCCAGCTTGAACGTGCAAATGTTATATGTATTTATGTGTGCTAGAGAACGTGTCCATTCACCACAGTCATTCGGCACGTACACCGCTATCCCATTGCATCGCTCTGCAGTTATAAACGTAAAAGCGGACTTACAGTGAAGTGAATTATTAGTAGGAGAAAGATACTAAAATTTTCACACATATGCGCTGTGAAAAATATTTTTTGAAGTAAATTATTTAGAGAAAATCGTACGAGAAATGACTGAATATAGATTTTATGTTTTAACAAAGTTATTAGCGTAGAAGATGTATTATGAAATGAGTGTATTATTGTTATAGCTGCTTTTTGCGGTTTCAAGCGCGTTTATGGTACTGTTTTCCTCTTGTGAGTCGTAGCGGTATATAATATAGCCTATAACCTTCCTCAATGAACGGACTATGTAACACAAAAATATTTTTTTAAGTCGGATCAGTATTTTCAGTAATTACCCCCTATATACAAAATTACAAACAAATTTTATCTTTTTATAATATTAAAAAGTCCTTAGTAGCATATTATTCTGTTCAAGATTATATAGATGATAAAGAAGCTTGGATTTAGTATAAGCTGGATACACACAGGGTATTTAATATGTTTGTAACTCATAAATGTATGTACCCACTGTAAAACTTTTTAAAAGACTAACTATCGAGATTCTTGCCGGTTCTTCTCGGTAGAATCTACATTCCGAACCGGTGGTAAATTAATTAATTAATTAGTTTCTTTTGTTTTCTTATTTGTTTCTGTATTGACGATTGAAAAGTGCTTGAAAAAGCCTATTTGAATAAAGTATATTTTTATTTTTATTAGTATAGATGTTATTAAATGGTTTTATAATGTGTTAGTTAATCTGATCGCATCATTAAACTACAATTTCATACAGACGTGCTAAAAACACATTTGATGATGTGGTCAACTTGCCTTTAGATAAGATTATTGTTAAATATATTATGTGCCAATATATAGAAAATACGTTGTCTACTCTATATTATTTAATAAAATTGTAACTGGTACAACTTTGTATGCAGATCGCACAGAAACTACTGCACGAAATTGGATGCGGTTTTTACAATTGTATTAATTGTGGTTTATTTTAAAATCTGCTGTCTGTTTTATCTCGATACGACGCCTAGAAATCTATATACACAGTTTTACGTAGACGAAGTAGCGAACGAAAGCTAGCTTAAATAAAATAGTAGTCACAAAAAAAAAATATAATCACAATTTCCCTAAGTTATTAATGCAGAAGTTTTCAGAGCCAATATTGTTACAATAATGTCATAGAAAGTAAAATATAAGACCATTCATAAAAAAATGAAAAAGAAGAAAAAATGAAAATATGACACAACTGGTCTCGAGCGTAACTTTTGTAAATCCATAAAATTATTATAAAAAAAAACGTTATAATGTATGCCTCGCATATGCTAATGCGATGCGAAACGAGTCACAGAGAATACGCAAACAATTTAAAACTCATGTCGAAAAATATCTACAACTATTTTTAACAAGTTGTCTAGTACATAGAAATAAGACACTATTATAGTTATATTCGCCACTGGTTCCGAGGTTTCGCGTCCACGCTATGAAAATACGGTTTGAAAATGTCTCCTGGGAACCCTTTAATTTTCCGGGATAAAATAAGATGTTATATATATTTTTTAATATTAATCCTGGGACAGTATCTTAGTTTATAAATTACTAGCTATCTTGGTTAAATGAAGTGTATCCGACGTAGTATTTATACAAAATACTTCGTACTTATTCTTATGCATTGTTAAAATCATCATTGAATGTTCCTTTTCTTGTTGAAATTCATAATAATAAGTGCCGTGACAATTTTTTAAATTTCCGATTGTAATGACGAAAACTTGCAACTTTATAATTTGAAACAAAATCTAATTTCGGATGGCCTAGTGATTAGAACTCGTCGATCTCAATCGATGATCGCGGATTCGAACCCTGTTTAGCACCGCTGTGTTATCAAGTGCTAAATTTGTGTTTGAATTCATATCAAGCTCGGTGGTGTAGAAAAACGTGGAGAAACCACACACATGTATATCCGCCAACCCGTAGTGGAGCAGCGTGGTGGTAACCTTCTCCTAAATGGGAGAGGAGGTCCTTGACCAGCAGTGGGACACTTACAGTCTGTTACTTTGCTTTACTTTACTTTTAATTTCGGAAAGTATAAATACAAAATTTACTTTTAGCAAGTTTTTGCACCCGCTAAAAGTAAAAAGGCTCCTTTAAAAAAAAATCATTTCAATTCAATTTTGCTATATAACAGCCAATGAAACCGTTTCCCAATAAAGTATCTAACAAAACAAAAGAATAAGACTAATATTTTTAATATATCGGCTTGTTCAAAACGAACAAAAGCTCCTTTATATTATCACCACACAATATCAAAGTTTTTGTGAGCGAAGCGCATTACCTCGTTCGTATTTTTAAGTTATGTTTATTTTTCTCGAAGTCGACGTTCGAGGCACGCGACTAGAATAGATTACTAGAATAAATCTTCAAGGTAACACCACAAGTCTAGAATACATAAGTGTAAACGTGTAGTTTCAAAAGCGAGACTGTAGGTGTAATATTAGCAATAGGTCTGGTGCAGTGGTCACTAGATACGCTGGTGGTCGCGAGTTCAATTCCACTTTTACGTAAATAGCAGGCAAACAAGCAAGCAGGTCATTTAATGGTAAGTGATCATCGCCCCATGTATCTCACTTGCAGTATCACAAGAGACACAAATGCGTTTCCAGCTTGAAAAACCGATCAAGGTATGCATCTCGGCTGGTTTATTTTTTAAATAGAATACTTATGAACAAAAAAGAATTAAATTTTATTAAATTAGAATTACAATAAAATTTTTTGTTTTTTGTAGTGTAAATGGGACTGTGTGTTAAAGAGTTGCCTAGCAACGAGCTGTAGATGTCAAGAGAATATGGTGACTTATTATTACGAGAGTTGGAACATAAAGACGCGGACTATGAGTCCGTGTCCGTGTAATGTCTTATTGTTATTTATTTCTGGATTCTTTAAAAGTAGATATATATTTTCAATACTTATTATTATTATGTTACTTAATTTATACTACCTTAAATCGCTGCTATTTAGTTCTGGAAATATTACAACGAAATACAATCGATTTAAAAAAAGAGGTTTCCGAATTCGTAGCGTATGTTTTTTTTTTTAATCTTTGTTACTGGGGATACAAATGTTATGTTTATGTTTATTAAATGTATATATTAAAAGTAATATTTTTTTTTTGTTATAAGTTTGTTACATCAGAACTTTGGAAATATCCTAATCCAATTTGTTTATTTTTATTATTCGAACGATTGATAAGGGTTGAAAGACAAATGTTATATACAACTCTTATCAAAATCGGTTCAGAATTTTGCTTTTATCATCAAAATAACTGAAATTAGTTTGTCATCTAAGAAAACGAAATTAAAGATTATGCTTTTGAAATCAGTTATTATTTTTAAGTGTTAGTTGTTTGATTATTGCAAAAAGTTTACATATTGTCTTGAAATATTATTTTAACGAAAACATCCGGTATACGTCTTAATACAAAAGGATTATATTCCCACCATAAACATCGACTTAAACCCAATTATATGAGAAATAATTGGATTCATTACTCAAATTACGTACGTATATGCTAAGTAATAATACCGTTATAGTGAGCCGTATTGATGGTTAATTATGGTAATGGATGAAAGATATTTAAATTAAAATAAAAATAAATATTCAGATCGGTGTGAATTACTTAATATAGATGCGTTTCGTGAGTGAGTGAGGGAGCCGGAAATCTAATCCTCTTTCTCGCTCCTTTCTTTATTTTCTCGTCGATCTCATCACATAGTCCTATTTAAGCTGGCAACGCATTTGTGGCTTCCGTGGTGTTTAGAATGTCTATGGGCGGCGATGACCACTTAACATTATGTGTCCCTCCTACTCGTTTACCAGCTATTAAAAAAATCAAAGTAAAAAAACATTTTAAAAGCAAGCTCTTATTTTAACGCACTAAAAAGAATAAAATAACTTTTTTAAGAGTTTTACTATCAACTTACAACGTCATTACATACTTTATATGATGGAAAAGCTTGACGTGAGATATACTTATTATGAAAAATAAAAAAATTAAAATTAAACAGATCAAGTTATTTAACTTACTTGTTTATTTTCACAGATACATATTTTGAAAAATTAAAATCAATCAGATCAAGATAGTTAATTTCCTTGTTTATCTACACAGATAAGTCAATTTTTAAAAATATTTTTTGTTTTATGAAATAGCGGGCAAACAAGCAGGCAGTTCGCTTGATAAGTGATCACCCGCCGTGAACATTTGCACCACCAGAGAAATTCAGCATCATTAAAATGGAATAAGGGATCGAGGGAAATAGGAAACAAGCGAAGGGATGGGAACCTTTGGTTGCTAAAAAAAAGTTGTATCTAATAATATATTTTCAAATATATCAAATTATTGTATAAATTGCAAAATATGGAAGGCATTTGGAATTCGAAGCAATTTTTTCGTCAGTTGTTATCAAAGAGGGGTACCATTGAAAATCAGCATTAGGTGTCCACGCCTATTAATTGCTGAATGGTATACCCATTTGGGACACGTCATGCCTATATGTTTATTGTAGTAGTATTTTTTTATTTTTTATTTTTTTGTTTCTTTTAACTTTTTTTTTATCGATCGTATCGATTTGTTTTATTGTTAATTTGTTTTTTTTTTTGTTTTTCATGTAAATGTTGATAGTAATTTAAGTTGTTTCTTGGTTATTATTTTTTTTATATATATATTCTTTCTTATTTTTAAGTTACTTATATATTTGTTGTACGGTCCCAAATAAAAGTGTTCTTTCTTTCTTTCTTTCTAATTTAAGAAACTTTTTACGTACTTATTTCGTTTAGATGACTTGAAAAATGTTTGTATATTATTAAATAGGTGACGCATTATGAGCATACATCAATATCTCAGAATTTTACATTTTGTGGGTTGACACATTATTGCTTATCAGCATCCAATTTAACGTTCATTATAAAGTAGACTAGCGTATACACGGTTTTCTGTTTCCAATATGTTTATTGAGTTGAAAACCGTATAGCCTCGTAAATAATATTAAAGCAAAATCGATAGAAAAATGCCGTAAGATTACCTAAGTCCTTGCGACAACGTCTAGACTCATATATTCAAATTTTTAGATAACGCGAGTACGCAGAATTGGAATTCGCATGAAAGCGGCTTACCTATAACCTATTATAAAATATAAGATTTGAAAAATAAAACGATTTCATTTCAAAAATAGGTACTTCTAAAAATAATTACTTTAAAATCGAAATTTAATTTTATTTAAACTTCTCTTTTATTTACAAACAAAAATAACTTTTCAATGTACTATATGTATGTTTATATATCTATAACTTTATAAAATTATTTTCAATTTAATCGTACCAAAATTTTATACAAAATTTAATTGATAAAAAAAAATCAAAAAATCTTATGCTAATTTAATCATTTAAGGTATTTTAGAGACTAACAATACTTATTCATAAATACTTATATTACTTCTTACTATCTTAATGTGGGGAAGGACGGGGGTATCACACGCAAAACCGACTAAACAGATTTTAACGAAACTTAACAAAATATTCTTAACTTGACATAATAATCACAATAACACACAGTTGCATCCACACCGACGACGTTCTAAGCCGAGGTGCGATCTCACTAGGAGACACCCTTAGACGGGGGCTCCCAATTTCAAGGCCGAGTCTCAGTAAGGTGACGCTGTCAAGGCCAGTAGGGCCAACAGCAATACACATTCAGAAAAGAAAACACAGTTGCAGGCGACGCTACGACGAATGTGTGTTTCTTTATGTACATATCTATACTAGTATTATAAAGAAATACAATTTGTTGTAAGTTAGGTGAGGTTAGGTTAGGTAGGCCATTTATTGTGAAAGGTACGGGCTACTACGACTCATAAGAGTAAAAGCAAAAGCTTGACTGAATCCATAAGAGGCAGCTAGTTATGATGATGGTGATAAGCAATAATGTGTCAACCCACAAATAGTCAAATTCGTAAATATTAGTGTATTCTGATCACATATTCAATATTATTGAAAAAATCCAGGTCATCTAAACTATTGTAAATAAGTACGGAAAAAAGTTTTTTTCATTTAACGTTTCGAATATTGAAGTCTTAGAATATATATTTTAGAATATGTAATAATCTTATACATTTTATAAACTTATTATAAGATAAAACTTTTTATTATACCTATGTGCTTTTAATTTATTATATGTATTATGAAAATAGAAAAGAAAATATGTATATATGTAAATACATGCTTCTTCAAACAAGTTATTGAGAAAAATGGATTTAACATCATTAGACGCCATTTTCTCAAAGTGAAGTCTGTGTGGCTTGACATCCTATTTCCTATCACAGTCTATTATATGGACGCTGATAAGCAATACTGTGTCAAGCCACACGGACTTCGTTTTGAGAAAATGGCGTCTAAACATGTCAAACCTATTCTTAATGAATTAGTTTGAAGTCGTATATATTCATCTTTTCTTTTCTATTTTGATAAAATGTATATTGAATCAAAAGCAGATAGATTTATTTAATATGTTATATAATAATAAGTTTTTAAATATTTGAGATTATTTTATAAATTGCAAAATATGGAACGCACCTGAAATTCGAAACATTTAGTTAAGAAACTTCCATACTTATTTAGTTTAGATGACTTGAAATTTGTTTGGATAATGTTAAATAGGTGACATAGTACCAAAATACATCAACATCTCAAAATTTGACTTTTTGTGGGTTGACACATTATTGCTTATCAGCATCCATATATACCGTCTTTTATATATATCTCGTTCAATATAATATATTATATATAATAGAACAATAAAACATAGTCTTTCAGTACGTCCATGTTGATCACGATGAGAAATGTAAATGATATGTTAAGTAACGCGCATGAATATTCCGCCGGCTTCGTTAACGTGAGAATATGACATTGCTTTGTTAACGAATTAACTTATTAAATGCACGACTTCCACACAGCTCCATGAAATATGGTGACTAGCTTGAGCTCATAACTTCGTTGTCATGGCCATTATATGGAAACTAGCAATTCCCTGCAAATTCGCACGTGTATACTTAGGAATTTGATACCTCACTTTCAACCCTCTTTTTAAGGATGTGTTTTCAAAAATCGTTTCTTAGGGTACACTTTCGATATTTAAGGAACGTTTATATAAAATTTCATGCTTCTAGACCCAGCGGTTTCAACTCTGCGTTGATCGATCAGTCAGTGAATACCAGCCAGTCAGTTTTGATTTTTATAAATATAGATAGATGCTAGATGTTTAATTAATTCAGAAAACACTTTTTAATGTAATCTACTACATTTATTGTATTATATCAAGTGTCATCAAATGGCGAACCGCATAATTAAAGTTCCGTACCCAAAGGGTGCCAACGGGACACTATTACTAAGACTCCACAGTCCATCTGTCCGTCTTTCTGCCTGTCCGTCTGACCGTCTGTCGGTGGACCGTATCTCATGATCCGTAATAGCTAGAAATTTGAAATTTTCACAATATGTATATTTCTATAGCCGCTATGACAACACATCGAAAAACATGTCAAGTGAGAATCGTAAACGAAAAGAATTTTTATTCCAAAGTATTCCAACTTTGTATGAAACACTCAGTACGCAATAACTCAATACTCGCACTTGACCGTTTTTTTTAATTAGATTTAGTGTCTATTAAAAATTTATTTATATCCACCGGAACTGGTAAACATCTCCGAAACATAGTGACGATAGCCTGCACGAACTTTACTCCAAACTTCAGACAGTTTTATCTTTTAATTATTTGATTTTAACGAACTTAATATATGTAATGATGTGAAGAAGAAGAGGGTAATGTTTTGAATTTTAAGTTCTTCCATAATCATAATGATAAATAAACTTTTCATATTAAAAAAACGAACCCAATTGTTTACATCTTCCAAAAAAGAAAAAGTTTTTAATTCATTAGGGACTTTATTTCTTTTACGTTAACGATTACTCGAGAACAGCTAGACTGATTTGATTAAGACGGTTTTATTTAAAACGTTTCTATAGTTTTTAGTCTCATAAAAATTTTCATCAAAATCAATTCGGTGATTTAGTTTTAAAATGAAAATGACTGGAATAATTAGGTCATTCAAGTAAATAAAATTTCGTATGAAGTATGTTCCCCGTTTTTTTTTTTTTTTAAATCTTATTATTTCATATTTCGTCCACGAAGTCACATGTAATACAATTTGAAGACACAAAACTGTATGACCTTTTAATAATTTTGAGAGGGTTTTGAAAGAAAATTTATTTCTTTAGCAAAATAGCTCTCGGCGACACAATGCACAAGACACTTACGATAACAACAAGCGATGCGATTACAGACCAAGAAACATTTGGAAGTGCCATCAAATGCCAGTTTATAGTAAACTCGATCTCTTATAGAAAAATTACACTGTTTTAGGGTGTTTCCAAAATTTAATAGTTTGGATTCTCGACAGCACTGATTAATCTTATGCGTGTTTTTTCCATTCCACGTGACTTTCGTAAAATAAAATGTGTCTAATTGACACAACTAAAAGCCATTAACCAAAGAATTGAATTGTATTGTAAAAAAAAATTAATAAATGTCACAAATATTATTTATTATATTATATATATTTATATTATTTATTTTTATAGTATAAATTCAAATAAATAACCAAGATTTTCTTATCTAAACATAACAATAATAATTACAAATTTAAACATCACACATTTAAAACTAAATTGCTCGAAAAATCCAAATTCAAAATGTTCTATTCTAAATTATTTAATTAATTTAATTTCTCAATAAAGCAATCATTTTAATGGCTTAAAATCTTTTAGAAACTTGTACCGGCTTAAGACCATTCAAGTTCATTAAAGTAAAAGCAACTTCGCGTAATGAATTTTGTTACGCATGAACTACAGTGAAATAGACGATATGATGTTAAAACTTCGTCAAAGCACACCGCGAATATGAAACTAGATTTCGGGAAGTTGACACAAACGCTTTATTCATATTATTTCAACGGTAAAACTTCTTGGACTTTTCACCTATATTCGTCGCAATTATATTAATTTTTGGTGGGTGTGTGAGTACCTGTATTATTGTCTAATGGTAGTCCGTTGAAATCACATTGACACTCACAACAAATCAGCGTGGAAGTTTAGGGAGTGAGATAGCCAGAAGCCCAATCTCCTTCCTCCATTCTTTGACAGACATGTTGGCGCATTGATCACTGCAACTGACTCAAGCGTTAACGGTCGGGGGTTCGATTCCCACTCACGTTAAGCGTCTGTACTGGCCATACGGATATTTTTCGTGGTCTGGGTGTTTGTTTTTGTGTTGTGTTTTCGTTATAATTTTCTCGATTGATAATTTCTCATCTCTAATTTTTATTTGTGGTTAGTAGTACGCCATATTTGTCTGCTAAATAAGAGAATTAAAGAAATACAGACTATACAGATTTTTGAATAAACTATACGTAAGCTATAGCAAATGATGTTAGAGTAGTCAATATTTTTACATAGAAATGTGAGGTACCTATTTAAAATTCTTCAACTAAAGCTCTACACAACGATAACAAAGTCACCGTAAACGACATGCTAACCTTCGACGCCTGCTTCCGTTCCAATCTATCAGGTGACTGAAAATTTAAGAAAATATTGTGTTCTCTGCTATTTTATTTATTTGTGGAATTTTTTGCACGTTTCTAACTTCTATCTGTTTACTAATGTAGTTATTTACGTATAATTTATTTAAACTACGTGTACGGTATTTTGTTAGGTATTTCGTTCCCTATTTTACCGCGATAAAAATTAGCACATACCCTTCTCCAAGGTTCTCTATCTATCTCAGTACCAAAAGTCATATAAATTAATTCAGCGCTTGAGGTATTAAAATGAAACAAACAGACAAATAGACGTATCAAATTTGTAACATTAATATTGATTTACTACTATACTTCATTGTTGGAGCAAGATGGTCTAGGACTTAAAACACGTCGATTTCACCCGATGGTCGCGGGTTCTAATTAACTAGCACCACTTACTTAGTTTTCAAGTGCAAAATTTTGTGTTTAAATTCATCTCAGGTTTTGCGGTGAAGAAAAACATCGTGAGAAAATCTGCATGTGTCGGGAGAATTTTGACATATGTATTATTAGCCTCGCAATGAAGCAGCGTGGTGGCTTAAACTTCTAACTGAATTCCTAACTAACCTTCTACATAAAGGAGAAGAGACCTTGCCCAGTGGGACGCAGTGGGACGTTTTCAAGCTGTTACATTTATATTTTTATACGTCTTACGTCAACTCAGAATATTAGCGAAAGAAATTATTTCATTCCTACTACAACACTTCTGATCTACTTGCCGTTCTGCGGCCACAACAATAGCGAGTGAATGTTAGTTTTATCTGCGATACTATTGTCTTCTGATGGAGAAACCATTCCGAGTTCAGTGGCTCGCGATCTCTCCGTGATAAACTCGATGTCTTTATAGTCGAGATTTTAAAATATATTGCACGATTATAATACTGAAAATGATATAACGCATTCAAATTATTTATAGCAGCTACAATAATTATTTTAATTAATTTTTTTTTGTTAATATCCTTTTGTAATGCTTGTTTTTAGGGTTCCGAACCTTAAAAGGAAAAAAGGAACCCTTATAGGATCACTTTGTTTCCGAAGTTCGAACTTAAATTTCTGTAACAAAATGTAGTGAGACATAACGATAAACAGCGGAACGTATTGGATTGATTATTGATACAAAGATATGACGTAAACATTCACTAAAAACGGATTTTTAAAAACCCTAAACCACGAGCGAAGATAAGGGCAAAATATTTAGAGCAAGTTAAGAATAAAATGAAAAATTCTAACACTGTTCAGAAGACACTCCGGACTTACATATCATTTCAAAAATTTTTATTTTGAACATTACAATTTATATTATTTAAAAGGTCACGAGCTGACCACGACAGATGCAAATCTGTCAACGACGGACATTGATAACAGGAACACCATTATCTTATCCATCGCGGTTAGACGATTGATTATGATTGATATGATTCAACAATTTTGTCTGAGATAGAACCTAGCTGTACAGCCTGTATTCAAGCTATAACTTCTGATTATAGCTCGTATACAAGCTGGCTCAACAGGCAAGAAAAGGAATTCGGAGGGGATTAGACTTTCGGCTCTCTGACTCACTGTGCGAAACACAGCTTTATTAGTTTCTTCTAGACGATCTTCAGTAGAAGGTACTGCCTCAGTCGAGCCAGTCCGTATACGAGCTGTAGTCAGTGGACTACAGATAAGTTCTACTTCAATTAGTATAGTAGTTCCTTTTTGAGCTGGTAACGTATTTATAGCTCCTTTCGTTCTGTAAATGTAATTTGTTTCTGGTTTTCTATTTATTTTAATTTTCACATATCTAAAAGTTGAACTCATTGCACACCTTGATAAAGTGCAAACAACATTGCACTAAACGTGGTTCAATACAAAATAATAACAAAGAAGAATATATTACAGCAGTGCTCGATCTTATAACAATTTATATTCTGATAAATGACATCCGAGCAATATACAAAGACAATCGAACACGGGAGGAAATGAAACGTTTCACGTTCAAGACGTCATACGATTTTTATTTATTTCGTTCTCGAACGATCCATTCCTATTTGCAACAACGGGTTCTCACGATCACAATTTTTCCTTTAAAAACTGGAACAATCTTCCGAGAAATCTTTTAAATAAGTAAAAGAAAGGACCCATTTTGTAATTGCGCCCGAGCGACTGTAAAGTGTTCGGAGCACGGAGAGATCGGAGGAATCGCTTTGCTCGTTTCCGCACTGCACTGTTAATGTTGTGAAATATTTATAATTGATTATTAATGTATAAAGTATTATCAAAATATTCTCTATGTGAAAAGAATTTTACGAGTAGTATTGAATTGTAAAAAATTAAATTTGTAAAAATCTTTTTTCAGAATATATATCTTACCCGAATGTTTTACCCACCTAAAACATGAAATATTCTTTTGATATATTTCAGGCACGCAAATTCCAGTTGTATGTTATATTAAAAATAATAAAAAAACAAGGAATATTGAAATAAATAAAGTATTATTTGTAGTTATTCACCAAAATCATTTTAAGTCAATCGTTACAAAATTAAACAATCGCAAAATAAATAACGCGTCCAGAAAATACACAAGTTGAAATTCGGATAGAACATCTATAAGATCACCAATTAACAAATTTCCGGGATAACTTAGGTAACCCCCCACTGTTCGAGCACCAAATGACAGTACTATAAGTATTATCAATAAATTTTTAAATTCTAAGAAATAATATTTGTTCAATGACAGATTACATTTTAATACTTTAACTAATATAAAACGAAAATCCCGGAACGTGTGATATAAAACTCCAATATTCAACCCGCTGAATATTCAGGATGTCAACGGTCAAGCCTGAATAGTTTATGACGCCCACTAAAGAATTCTAGGGTCGGAACGCGGTGTTGTCTTGTAAAATGTTTACAATTTTATTAAAGTATTTTCGTACATTTCGAATCGAATTTAGTTATTTTTTATACATTTTTAAAACTGTGCCTTTTTATCCAACTGCTCAAAAAGGAGTGCTATGTTTTCAGATTTAATATGTGAGGAATGATTTTCAAAACCACTTTTTTATTTTTTAAAATTGTTTTTTTTTTTTTGTATAATAATTATTCTCCGTAAACATGCCGATTTACTGTTAATTAAAAAAATCTACTACACATTTCCATTTCATTCAAAATGTAAAGAAAAAAGTAATAGTACAAAACGGAAGAAACCAAAAAGATTGCACTTTCGGGCACTTAAAGTAGAAGTCAAAACGTAGTAGAAAACTTAAAAGCTACTAGTTCAAATTGTTCCCCAGGGACGATCTGCCTGGCGAGTGATTCAAGAATAACAGGAAGAATTACATGAATTATCTGTTAACAGAATTGTTTTACTTGATTTATAAGAACAAGAGGTCGCCTAGCGGTCAGAAATCGATCGTAGTTCATTAAATTTTCAACCGATTTTAAGATAATCTATTAATCTCGGCCTGTAAATGTCCCACTGCTGGGCAAAGGCCTCTATTAAGGAGAAGGCTTAGAGTTGAATCCACGACGCTGCTCCACTGCGGATTGGTGGATATACATGTGTCAGAATTCCTACCGGCACATGTAGGTTTCCTCACGATTTTTTAGTTCACCGCCGAGCTCGAAATGAATTTAAACACAAATTTAGCACTTGAAAACACAGCGGTACTAGCCGGGATTTGAACCCACGATTGTCGGTTCAGATCAACATGTTCTAACCACTAGGCCATCTCGGCTACAAAGTTTTTGTTTCACGTATTAATATATAGATACTAGACTTTGTCCGTGGTTTCACTTGCGATAATATAGATTTTCCAAAGAGATTTTTAAGAGGAATAATTCAGTAACGCATGGTTTAATACAACTTTATTGGTCTACGAATGGCTATATAACATTATATTTTGTCTTTTAAGTCGGTTTATTTTTTAATAAGTAACTTTTTAATATTACTGTATATATAAAAAACGTTACACAATCTATATATGTATATTGTAAGGGGGCGCGATTAGTAAACGAGTACTGGTTGTAATATAAGCGCGCGAGCTGGCTTTTAAAATAGATAACAATTCGTGGAACGGGCATTCATTATTATAAGAAAACATTGTGAATATGTTATACTACTACAATATTGTTACTTCCAGTAAATAATTAAATATTAAGATTGCTTGAGTAGTATTTTTCAGCCATCCCTTCAATATCTATACTATTTGTGTCATGAGTGCAATGTTCAAACACAAACGCGGGTGGATGTTTCCCAGCTGATTCGTTTACGAAATCTGAAAAAAAAAATTCAACGCCAGCGTAACATATCGTGGCTACGAAGTTTTTCATAGAATAATGTTTAACAATGCGTTCCAATTCTGATCGTCATCAACAGTCCCTTTAAGCGTATTTCCCCAGCGCCGAACAAATGATACATGGCCGGAAAAAATATCAGGCGCCCAAACTGCATAACAGTTTTTTCCCGAGCTCCATTGAAAAATCGCTCGAAATCGCCAACGTACACTGACCTCTTGATTCTGTAACTTTGCGCTTAGCACCAAATAAATTTTCGCAGCGACAGCGCGATGGCATAGATCTTGTTAGGTTGGTGATATTCTGTTTGAAATGGGTGCCGCGTTCGAATGCCTCGCTTTCCGGTGTTAGAAACCGCTTCGCATTTCATGTTAGCCTGGTACTTGGGGGGCGTTGGCAACCGCGGAAACTAGGATTCCATTTGATTTTTTAAAGGATTTTGTGGACTGAATCCTAAATACCTTTAAATGCTCCGGTTTCGATACTGAAAAGTATTTGTCTTAATGTTTGTTCGTACTAAGTGCTCTGTTCGGATCAAGGCACTCGATGTCTATGTGTTTTAGAGGGGAGAAGGTTTTCATTTATTTTAGAACGTTAAAGCTCTTTTCCTAACCACTTTCTAAATATTTTTTCACTTTAAGAGTTTTAAAACATCGTAAATAATAGTTATTTCATTCCTAGTTTTGCAATTAAATGTATAAATTCTAATATTTCAGTATAATTCTAATGTCTTCAATGAAAAGAAAATTGTTATTCAAATTTACGAATTCACAAAATAGTAACAACTTTATGAAGATCCTTTATACCGTTAATTTAAATTTTATATTATAATATTAACTAAGCTTATAACTCAAGCAACTTAATTATAAATTATTTTAATATTGACGAGTAGAAAAATAGATTCGAGTAATTAATTTATTTTATCACAAAACTTGACTAGAAACCGATCGTAAATTTAAAAGAATCACAAAAACATTTAGTAAACACACATTGTAAGAATGTGTTACCAATTGTATATAAGATTTTTAAGTATTGCTCTCTGGTTTTTATAAGGATTTACATATGCGTTGTTTGACATTGCTTTACACCTGATAGAATTCGTCATTGCCTTTATTTTTTAATAGCTACAATTTTCGTAAGGTGACTTAGGTAGTAGTTAAAAGGTCATAGAGTTGTTAAATATTATTTACGAGAATAAAATATAAAAATCGATTACTGCCTATTTTGGTCTTTGACTTTCATAAAGATTTACACATATTAACTTAAGAGTTTCCGCCCGCGGCTTCGTCCGCGTGGAATAGTTACTTTGGGCTAATAATGCATTATTTTAGAACAAATTTGGTTAGCATAAAAAAGGTTATAGTGAGCTTACCTTAAAATATAGACATTGCTGTCGCGGACGTTTTTTAGAACTTTTAAAGGGGAACAATTCTGTCATACATGATTTTTGCGAAACTTTAACCGTTTACGCAGCGAACGCAGCGTAAGCTCTCTCAATAGGAAAATATCCCCCGATTTTGAAACATTCTTCATTGGTGCTCCGCTCCTTTTGGCCTTAACGTGATAATATATAGCCTACAACCTTCCTCAATAAATGGGCTATCTAACACTCAAAGAATTTTTCAAATCGGACCAGTAGTTCCTGAGATTAGCGCGTTAAAGCAAATAATCAAACAAATAAACAAACAAACTCTTTGGCTTTACATATATTAAGTTATTAAGTTACTCCTCATTGCTTTACACCAAAAAGAATTTAATGTCAGTGCCTTATTTTTAACATACAATGGTTTAACTATTTACGACGAAGCTGTTGCTAGGTTACAGTGTTGTTTTATATCGCTCGAAAGTAAACTTGCAAATGGATGCTGATAAATTAATTATAAAAAAAATCTAGCCACCTAAACTAAATAAGTACGAAAAAATGTTTCTAAATTGAATTCTTCGAATATTGATGTGTGCTCGATATTTTGCAATTTGCGATAATCAATATATTTGAAAAAGTCATTATTATATAAATCTTTCAATATACCAATCTGATTTTCATTATTATACATTTTATCAGAATAGAAAATAAAAGATGGATAATTCTTCAAACTTTGTTAAGAATATGTTTGATATTTTTAAGCGCCATTAGCTTAAAAAGTTAAAAAGTTTCAAATTCGAAACATTAAATTAAGAAACTTTTTTGATACTTACTTTGTTTAGATGACTTGATTTTTTTTTGAATAATGTTAATTACGCGACACTTTATCAAAATACATCAATATCTCCGTATTTAACTTCTTGTGGGTTGACACATTATTGCTTATCATTATCCATATACTTTTCAGTGCGTTAACAATATGGCATGCAATAATCTTGTCATTTTAACACACGATTTTAACTCAGTATAACCCGTAACCTCGATCGCTACAAAATTAAAGTGTTCAAACACTTTAAAACTTATGGATGATTAAAATAAATAATGTTTAAGTGTAATCGAACTCACACTTGTGTGTCGACTTTAATTTCAATTATTATTTAGATAAAAATAATAACCCAAAATCTCATCCGATCTTTAACCTTCAACGAGACAAAGGATTGATCAAAATTAATATAATTTACGATTCAGCGTCGCTCGACGCGGGGAAAATTTCAATTTAAGTGAGGCAATTCAATTTCACACGGCGTTGAGTATAAATGGGCGTAATTTTAAAGTGAGACTCGAACTGCTTGAATTAGAACTTCTTAGTTTACTGGCGGTCTAGGTAACTTAGACGTGACTTTTAATAATCCTTATGAGATACTGTCTCACCATTCACGTCTGTTTTATTAGATTTGCTCGTGAACTTATGTGCCTCTTATGTTATTATTTGGGAATTTTAATTGTATCTAATAACTAAAACATATTATTTCGTACAAGGTTATATACTAGCGGCCCGCACCGGCTTCGCCTGGGTTACGTATAGATTTACAGCCCCAAATTCACCATCTTAGGTCATATTTTGAAGAACGCCGTTGTACATGTTTATTTTGACAGACGCGTTGGCGCAATGGTAACTGCAACTGACTAAAGCGCTAACGGTCGCGGGTTCGATCCCCGCTCACGGCAAACGTGTGTATTGGCCATACGGATGTTTGTCGTGGTCTGGGTGTTTGCGTTAGTGTTGTGAGTGTTTCCGGATCCCCGACACAAGGTCATGAGATCTTAATGGGGGCCGTTGAGTGTGATGCGTTATTATTATTATTATTATTTATTTCCAGCCACGATAAGATACATTAAACTTCTTGTTTCTTACTTTAATAAAGCTTACATTCATACAACAGGTCATCTCTTATTTTACACCCTTACGGGATGAAACAGTATTGGAAAACCCATTCTTAGTTATCTTACAACTCAAAGATTTTAACTGAATCAACATAATTTCAAGTTTACAGCATCAGCGTTGATGAATAAGTCAGTCAGTCAGAACAAGTAATTTTATATTTATAGATAATAGATATTGATACTTGAATTCAGTCAAGCTTGATTTCATACGGTGTGTTTAATATACATAGTTGCCCGAATCGATGGTAGCTTATCATTATCAGTTTTTGTTTGTTTTGACGATTCAAATCGGCTTTCATAAGCCGTCTTGAATAAATTTTATTTGGATTTACACATTGAAGTATAATATTAATTGAAATGGTTGAAACCAACAAAAGAAATAAAAAAGTTAAACCCTAAAAAAGAAACAAAAAACCTCTACAAAAAAGCGTGCTGAAAAAAAAGCATCGGAATTTTAGGCAATTTTGTTCAATATTTCACATTATGAACATAAAACACGGACTCAGTTAAATACAAATACAGTTCAAATTGTATTACGTTGCCTTGTTGTTAATTATTAACGACATTAAAGCCCGAAATGCAGTTATGGAGTGAGGACAGCACGCGCCTAGATTACTGGATGAATTTTAGTGAAAATGGCGATACTAATAAAATAGATATATTCAAACCAAACTACTACACTAACTATACAATACATTACGTATAAATAACTGGTCGTTTATAATCTGTAACCATTAAACAAATAACATTTTGGCTCGAAGATACCCTCGCCTATCACATTCAGTCGCTACCTGGTTGCTAAGAGACGTCGTCTCTAAAGCCTTAAGCAATAAGTAAAACCATAAGTCAAGATACAAATATTTTTATATATATGGATTTATCATGGCAAGTCAATAGTTTTATTATGTCGAGCCAATATAATTTATATTAAAATATTAGACATTGGTGAAAAAACATGTGTCTAATTTGCACAACTAAAAGGCACAATAAAAAAATTAATAAGTCTTAATTAAAAGTCTCGTACGAAGTCGGGACGTACATCCAATGTATAACAAAAGAACATCCAGGGCATAGTCAATAACAGCATCAACATGTCAAAGTCAAAGCGAATGCAGACCTGTGTCATACAAATACGCCTGACCAATGCTAAAACGTTAACGAATCGATATTTGCATCATATCATCATCGTGTACTATACACCAATGTACTTGTAAAGTGTCATAATTCTTAATAAAAAGACAGTACTAATGCAAACAATCATTATTCTTGGCAAAATATCCGCTGAAGTAGAGCCTAGCTGTAGGTTGATCTGGGCAGTATTAAAATACACAAAATTGACGTAAATATACTGTGACGCAACCGTAAGAATCTTCTTAACTATCTTCTTAAATTCATCCCGAGCCTCTAGCACCGATATAAATTGCCCTAATAGCCTTTTTTGTGGCATAAAAAAAGTCTCAATGTCTGTGGCATTACTCCAAAGCAATATGCCATAATCACAGAAGATTGACGTGAAGTAGCTTATATAGCTGCATTTCGTACGGTGACTGAAAGAGCCGGAAACCTAATCTCTGCCCCAGTTTTTTTCTTACTTCCTTTTCATCCGTTATTCCTTTTTAAGCTGACAACGCATTTCTAGCTTCTCTGGTGTTGCAAATATCGATGGGCGGCGGTGAGCACTTAAAATTAGATATCCTGCCTGCTCGTTGTCCGCTATTTTTATTGTTTTAATTATATTTATTTTTAACATTTGCAAATTCCGTAACTATTTCATATCGAGTAACTGATTTCCCCATATTCATACACACGATGCAAATCTTGCGGAACTTAGGAAAAAACAAAACTACATAAAACATAAAGGAATATCCGAAAAATCGATACATTGGCATTGTCTCTTCAGATAGAAATGAAAATTTTTAAATAAATCAATTTTAGATGGTACGTGCACCAAGTTCTAGTTCGTTATAAATGCGAATATTCATAATATCGATTACATGTACGAGCACATAGCACTGTACTAGCTTCTTATTTCGAATATCGATTTTAATCTTATTCATAAACCCGACGCGGACTACACGTAGCCAGTGACATCGTTATCGTCCATATATTGAAAATTTTCACATATTTTCCGTATTGGAGCAACGCTTATGAAAATTTCAATAGAAATTTTATTATATTGGACTATATTTACGAGATTTTTTATTATTATAGTTATTTGGAAACTTTCGACGTTTCAACCGTTGTTCCTTATGATTAGGGACATTTATTTTTATACGCTTATATTAAATTTGTTCGTATGTTCGAGTCAAAACTCGGAGTTGAATTTGAAGCCAGTTTTCAATCGATTCAGCTGTGAGCATACTTAATACATTACAATAATATTGGAATGTTATTTTATAACTATAGATCGTAACATACGTAACTATTTGACTTTAAAAATTTGTACTCATTTCCAATTTTGAGGAGCTCCTCCAATTTGACCTAAAGATACTCTCGCCAGTCATAGTCATTCACTAGCTGGTTGCTAGGCAACGTTGTCCAAAATAGTCGGTCTTCTTTGTGCCAAAAGTCGTAATATTTTAAGATATCTACAGTTATATAATATTCTTGATATGACCATAATGCTAAAATCTGATGATGTAGACTACTCTAATAATTATTCAACTATTCTGTATTGTACTGTAACTTTAACGTTGCTCGTAAATGATGAATGATGATGAAATAATAGATGAAACCAGCCCTCGATTCAACTGTTAAAAACCATTGATAATTGCAACTTTTTTTCATTACTCTGTCACGTAAACCCTGCAACAAAGCAAAAAAGAAAATAAAAAACCTATTCTAGTACTCACAAACTTTCAGCACACATTTTGACTATTATACTGAAAGAGTCCAAACAATATAATAGCGCAAGTCCATTAGTTACATCGTAATTAACAATATACGTTGTGACAAGGACGTGAGGATTTCGCGCCAAATTTATACTCGCCAAACAGAGCCGCCATGATAGATGACGCCATTTTGAATGCTACTTTTGTAAATAGTACGGACGTTTGGCTGACACTTTTTTATCCTCTATGGGTCAAGCTTTATGTGAATTTATGGTACAACAGCAAAAAGGTTTTATTTATACATATAATATATTACTCTGTGTTTACATCTTCACAGGTATTACGTAATAAAATATAGGAGATTGAATGATTTGAAATGATATTGTTTAAACAGATTTGTGTTATGTCAAAAACGTATTATTATTTTTTTAAGATTATATAATATGTAAGTTTTGATATAATTATCACGGATTGGTAATTAATTAATCGCTTAAATATTTAAACAAAATCCAACACAAAATTTAGTGTTTACTTTATTAGTATACAGTGTCATAATTTGACAATATTATTTTATATTACTGAATTAATTATATGATATTTTTTTTGTATTCAAATTAAAAAATCAGAATATATCGTAAATATTACATACAAAAACTTTATACACAACTCTTTTTAAAAAGAGGAATCTAATTCATAAACAAAATAAAATACAATCTCATTCTACATAGCTATATTGATTTTTAAACTAGACTACTAAGCCGATTTTAACGTATAACGTAAAAAACGTATTAACCATTTTTGAGTAATATGTAAACATACATAAAAATATCCATGACGATTTGCGAATCTCCTCCTTTTTTGAAAGTCACTAACAATTCTATCCCAGCAAAAGATTCATTCTTTAATTCTATCTTTACAGTGTGTGATACAAATAAATAAAATTGAAATGTCTGTTTAAATTAACAGATTTTTACTAAATGCGTTAAGAAATATACAATATTTAATTTTTTTTTCTGTCTGTTTGTTCCGTCTAATCTCTAAAACGGCTGGACCGATTCTGAGGTGACTTACACTCACAGATAACTAATGTTATAAAAAGTAACGTAGGCTACTTTTTTATTAAAAAATACATTTATTTTAATTAAAAACCAAAAACGAGGTTTACATGAAAATAAAATTTAAACGAATGAAATAGTGAACAATATCCGATTTAAGTAGGGTAGGTAAATCTATATATATAAAATCACTTGTCATCAACGCAGAGCCTAAACCGCTGGGGCTACGAACTTTAAATTTTGGCAGTAGGTGGCTTTTAGGTTGTAGGCATCCACTAAGAAAGGGTTTTTCAATTATTCACCCCTAAGAGGGTGAAAAGAGGTAAAAACGTTTGTAAACAAAATCTTATTCCGTGGTCGTATTAACTTAAAACTTAATACACATACTTCTGGGTGATAGTAATGAAATATAAAATAGAAAAGGGGTACTATTATTCCACACTGGGGTGCAAGGGGGTAGTAAAAGTTGTATGGAGAAAATGTATTTTTTTTTATCAATTATCCTTAAATTCAGCACAAACATTACTTAGGGAAAATATAATTATCCCAGAATTTCAATCCCTTAAAATGACGCTAATACGCGGGGGTAATAATAATAAATAATATATAATAGACGCGGGGGTAATAAATCCTGGAAAGGTCACAATTTCGCTGGTAGTTTTATTTAGCTGAAAATCCAAAATATACGCGGGCGTAGCCGCGAGCAACTGCTAGTATTATATAAATATATTTTTTCCACGAATTAACGCGTGCGAAACCGCGGGGCGCAGCTATTTTATTTACAAAACAGTTTATTGTATCTATTATAATATATAATATAATCTGCTTAATGTTACTATTATTTTGCAACAGGCTTGAAGCTTTTCTTGAAAGTCTTAAAGCTGACTGACAGGTTACAGCGCTAAATCCACCTTTGTGAATTTCTTAGAAGCAAAGTGTTTAAATAAATAAACATTATTTTACCAGCCATTTTCTGTATCTTTTTTTATTTAAGATATTAACTTTTAGTTGGAGTGAATTTTTCGTACAATGAAACCAAACCTTAATTTATTCATAAAAATACGTAGCCATGGACATACGCTCAAAATACAAAATATTTTTATTCAAAATAGGAAATCACATTCTCTTCTTGAACGTCAAGAAAATGAATCTATCACGGTTTCGGAAAAGTATAACTCCACGCCTGAGAAGAAACCGCGAAAGAAACTCAGCGGGATTTTTTAAAGTCGCTAACAGCAAGTAAAAACTAAAAAACTATGAAATAATTGTAAAATAATAAATATTAAAATCCCTTATCGTCGATGATAACGATCCCTAGGAGTTAATGCGAAGCTATAAGATTTTGCTCTACCAAAAATCACTCAACGCTCAAAAGTTCATAGTAACTTAAGAATATCGAGAAATACAGAAAAAAACTCACTGAGATAGCTGTAGCTTACTCTCAGCGGCTCGTAAACGGGCTGGCGTACCTCACTCTCACAGACGATCAGCGCAAAGCAGCTAATCAACTGACGAACTGACAAAACGGACGAGGTTCTCAATTCGAAATGTATGTTTATTTTAATTACAAAAAGCGTTAAATAACTGCGTTTTATACGGTCAGTGAAAAGAGAGCTGGAGGACTAACTCCTCCCTCATACCTTTCCTTTCTTCCTTCTCCTGTTCATTCTTTATTCCTATCTAAGCTGGCAATGCATTTGTGTCTCCTCTGGCATTGAAAGTGTCCATGCGAAGCGGTGTCCCGCCTGACCATTACCAACGTTTTTTATGAATAAAAACTATACAAAGAGCCTGTCTTGAAGTTGTTTAAAAGAGCAGAACAATAGACGCCTTATCACGCAATCCAAGCCATTCAACTAAATCCTTTTCATGCGACAATCAATAGTACGTATTCAATTCCGGGCGTGTAACGCTGGAGCATAAACTATGCTAACATAATAACTTTCGTTCCGTGTCAGACAGCTTGACAGATTGCGATGAGGGAGTCATCTATCGGAATACGTGTCCCAGTTTTGTAATATATGTGCGTGGCTTTTAGCTGTTATTCATATTTTTCTGTCAGCTTCCGTTGAATATCAAATTCGACTATGTTTGCGTAACGAGTTCCAGGGGTTCATTGTCAAATAAGCATTTATTGTAATTTTCTTATGTCACCCATCTGTCTACTCGTTTCTCGTGTATTTTTAGAGTTAATATTTTTTTAACGTTTTCGTAATTCATCGTATCTGCTTTATACAGAAATTGAAAATAAATTAAGAAAGAATGATTGTTGCTTTTTAAGAATTCAATAAAAGAGTAATTTTAAAAAGAAATATTTAAAATTAAAATAAAAATGTATTTTGTATGACAGACAAGTTGGCGTAGTGCTTGCTGCAATTGAACTGAAGCACTAGCGATCGCAGGTTCGATCCCCGCTCACGGCAAATGTCTGTATTAGCTACATGGATGTTTGACGTTGTCTCGGTGTTTGTTTTTGTGACGCGTGTGTTTCCGGACTCCCGACACAGGATCATAAAACTCTATGTTGTACGTTGAGTACGTGGAGTTTGACGCGTTTATTTATTTATTTATTATTTATAATCCATTAACTACAGCTCGTATACAGGTTCGACCGGGGTTCCAAACTCTCATAGAAAATTAAAATATCTGCGTTTTTTATTATAAGTGAAAAGACCAGAAGCTAGAAGAATAAAATTATAATATACTACTAAGTAATCATAATATATTTTAAGCTTTCACCATTTATATTATTTATACATATGTTATATCTTCTTTTTCTCACGATAACTAATCGTAATAATACATTTTTAATGCCCGACGTTTCGACGAAGTTGCATCCGTCGTGGTCATGAGCTGACAAGGCGACAAGTGCACGAGTTTTCTTGTTCAAATCATATCAAATCAAATCAAAATAAACTTTACTCAAGAAGGCTTTTACAAGCTCTTTTGAATATAAAACTAAGATAGTATTCATGTATAGCCAGAAGCTAGTAGCAATTCGCACTCTCTCCCTAAATTAGTGTAGAAACAAAGTAACTCAACACCCATTCCCTTCCAGGCGTTTCCAGGAAATACAATTTATCCCGAAATTGAGGAAGAGAAATTGATGTAAACGTAATAACAAATCGATACGTAGTTGTCAAAGTCAACCATAACAAACACGTTATGGAGAAAAATTATCAGAGAAACGAAAATTGTATTTGCCACCGTTATTCACCTATAAAGCGTAGGGTTGCCAGTTTTTTTTTTTAAATTTAAATTTTATTTTTTAATACTACAATAATTATTTATACTCGTATTATAAATTGGTGAAATTTGTGTAAGTTTGTTACATACAAACTGGCGTAATCGCTGACACTACAGATCCGACGTCAAAAATATTTATGGATGGTTATAGGCTATATCTATACTAATATTATAAAATAAAAGAGTATGTTTGTTTGTTTGGTCGCGTTAATCTCAGGAACTATGGACTCGATTCGAAAAACTCTTTTGTGTTAGATAGGTTATTTATTGAGGAAGGTTATAGGCTATATTACATCACGCTACGACTCATAGGAACGAAGCAGTAACCATAAACACGAGCGAAACTGCTAGGTAAAGCTAGTCTTCAAAAAAGGGGCTATCCAACGCAAAAATATTGTTTCAAATCATATCAGTAGTTTCAAAGGTTACCTCATCGTACAAACTTACAAACATACAAAAAATATATATATTATATAGTATAGACAAACTGTAATTGAAAACATACTTTGTAATAATTAATTATAAAAAGTAATTTTCTATTTTCTCACCGATTCTTCTCGGTATCTTCCGAACTTTTGGGAATGTTATAATTAAAAGAGTGAGTTGCATATTGACGATTTAAATGTACTCTAAAAGTCTACTTGAATAAAGTATATTTTGAATTTTAAAGTTGCTATACTTCATAAATAAACGGAAACCCACGCGGGCACAATGGCGTTTTGTTTATACAATCATTATACCACAAAAACAATTCAAACAGAATACTAAATACTAATTTTCTCACAACCTTAAAAAACCTACAAAAAATAAATCATCGCCAACCCTAATTCGAAAATCACGGAAAATCACACGCGGCGCCGTGTCGCACATCCGCAAACATTAGTCACCTAAAAAAGGGGAGAAAAGACGCGAATCGGTGGAATTACAAATAGTGGACCCGGTTCGGAGTAATTTGTGAGCGTGAATCGGCACATCACGTGTTGCTGGCTCACGCGTGTTATGGACTAGGCGCTTTGTACTTGAGGTTCTAGATTTTTTATTTAGCGTCTTTACTAATATAGTACAGAGAATTATGGTACCATTTGAAAGGTGACCGTGATGGCCTAGTGGTTAGAAGACGTCAATTTCAACCGATGATCGCGCGTTTAGAACTCGGCTAGCATAGATGATTTTTCAAGTGCTATATTAGTGTTTAAATTCATCTCGAGCTCAGCGGTGAAGGAAAACATCGTGAGGAAACCTACATGTGCCAAGAGAAATTCTGACACATGTATATATGTATAGTGGAGCAGTGTGGTGAATCAAGCTCTAACCTTAATAGGAGAAGGTCTTTGCCCAGCAGTGAGATATTTACAGGCTGTTTCTTCTTTACTTCATTCTACTTTATTTGAAAGATGGATTATGTGTGTATGTTCTAACCGATTTCGACTACGGCAATTGTGTATCTGGATAGGTTATATACATACACATACATATAAGATATATTCATGTTATATGGGGACTTCGTTGTTCTGCTCTTAGATGTGCTCTAATATGACTTAAGTACTCAATTTTCTTGCTAAAGGTACGGCCGCATTTCGGGCATGTCAAAACCTCGCTAATGGAAAATGGCCGCTGGTGAACTGGCATTTAATTCGTCACTCTTTTTGATAATGTTGAGTCGACGTTCTGCTTCGAATTTACAACCTTGTAGGTGAATTTGCCGTCTTTACTCTGTACTTGTCCTGTTGCATACGCTGTGGTGCAGCGTATTAGATTCTGGATATAGATCGTTATTCAGGGTAGATATTTATATTTTATGTATACAAAATGATTCATTCAGATGAATCAGTAGAGGGAAATCAGAAATTAAGGGAGTTAGAGTTTGTTGAAAGATTTGCATAAAAACTATGGAACTTGAACCTTTACCAGGTAGTAAAAAAATGTTTTTCTTATTTTGTTATTTTTTATTTTCAACGAGCAATTCTTGTAAATATACATAATCTGAATGTCGGAAACAGCTCCAACAAATTTTATGATAGTATGATCTATATCGATATCGATAAATCGATCTAGCTAGGTTTATTTTTAGAAAACGTCTCTTATCAAATAAAAAGTTGATCATTAAATATTGGTAAAGGATTCAGCTTACTGATATTGATATGTCAATAAACTCATACTGTTAGTGAACACTACTGTTACTGCCTGTATATAGTCTATCGCAGAGTCTTAAAGCTTGTGAAAAAAGAAAAAAAAATTAAAAAAGTGAAATTGGGGTTCAACATTCATAAAAAAAAAGTTTTATATCACAACATTTAAACACAAATTGCCTTACTACCAAAGATTTTAATGTTTAAATGCGTGTTTAAAAAAATCCGTACCACAAATCCGTGTCTAAGGACAGTTTTGAGTTTGATGTGCTTTAGACGTAGCTTATCATACGCTTAACAGATGTCTAAAGTTGTCTTAGATTTTCGCGATTATTACTCATTGAAATAAAACTATTTTAAACGGATTTAAATCGCGTATATTTATTATTTTTATCATCCCGGGTAGACTCTACCCTTGACCACGAACGCTGTAAAGTGCTCGAAACGTCGGGATGTAATGTGTGTCATTATATTAATAAGATTTTCATGATTTTACTATCTGTTAAGCAATGTTTAGCTAGACACGTGTTGAACATGGTTTAATTGTTTTTTGTAGTATAGCAATTAAATTTTAAGGTTCTTTTACATATTATTTTAAACAAATCGTACTTTAAGTGTATGGTGCAACGTTATTTTTACAAGCACCAAATAAATTACTAGTAATCTATACTAATAATAAAATTCTAGCGCGTCGCTGTCTGTACATGGAAGATATATGAAAAAAAATCTTACTGGGGGCCTTTACCAACGCAATAGAACCCAAAACAAACATTTTTAGAATTCTTATCTGTTTGTCTGTTTGTCTGTTTGTCTGTTTGTCTGTTTGTCTGTTTGTCTGTTTGTCTGTTTGTCTGTTTGTCTGTTTGTCTGTTTATCTGTGCGTTTGTGCACGCTAATCTCAGAAACGGCTTATCCGATTTAGATGCGGTTTTCACTAATATATTGTGGTAAGCTTCACTTAACATTTAGGGTTTGTTTCATGTCAATCGGTTCATAAATAAAAAAGTTATGTCAATTTATGGGTTCACGTCGAACATTATTTTGTACTTTTCACTAAATGCATGAAAGTATATACAGTACTTATATCAAAAAATACATTTTTAAATTTTTGTTTCCGACTAATCTTTAAAACGGCTGAACCAATTTTGATGGTACTTTTACTTGCAGTTAGCAAATGTTATAAGGAG
This sequence comes from Hypolimnas misippus, assembly GCA_037950945.1. Classification (NCBI taxonomy): domain Eukaryota; kingdom Metazoa; phylum Arthropoda; class Insecta; order Lepidoptera; family Nymphalidae; genus Hypolimnas; species Hypolimnas misippus. The sequence continues at coordinate 14,162,501 of JBBEEQ010000029.1, forward strand.
TGACTTCTATTTTAGATATTTTTAATCGATACGTACATAAAAAATCTAACGGGTCGCTGTCTGTACATGACAGATATATAAAAAAAAATATTATTGGAGGTCTTTACCTACGCAATAGAACCCAAAACAATAATTTGTTAGATATTTGTCTGTTTATCTGTGAATTTGTGTCCGCTAATCTCAGAAACGGCTTATCCGATTTAGATGTGGTTTTCATTAATATATTGCAGTAAGCTTCACTTAACATTTAGTGATTGTTTCATTTTAATCGGTTCATAAATAAAAAAGTTATGTAAATTTAAGAGTTCAAATCGAACATTATTTTGTAATTTTCACTAAATGCATGAAAGTATTTACAGTACTTACATCAAAAAATCCAATTTTTTGTCTGTCAGTCTGTTTCCTACAACAAATCTCTGAAACAGCTGAATCAAATTTGATGGGACTTTCACTTGCAGTTAGGGGATGTCCATTAATCACGTGAGGCCCAGAGGAGGGAGAGGGGATGGAAGCAAAAAAAAATTACGAAATATCACAAAGTCTAAAAAGTTCTTAAAATCATTACTTGATTAATGAACAGCCCCTATACCTAGCTAATATTATAAGGACTAACTTTATTAAAAAAGGCTACTTTTATTAAAAAAAAATATTTATTTTAATAAATAAGTAAAAAAGAGATAATTCTCTTAATATTTTGTTATTGCGTAATCGCGATATACATATAAATGGATGCTGATAAGCAATAATGTGTCAACCCACAAAAAGTAAAATTTTAAGATATTGATGTATATTGATACTACGTCACCTATTTAACATTATCCAAACAAATTTCAAGTCATCTAAACTAAATAAGTATGGAAAAAAGTTTCTTAACTCAATGTTTCGTATTTCAGGTGGGTTCCATATTTTGCAATTTATAAAATAATCTCAAATATTTAAAAACTTACTATTATATAACATATTAAATAAATCTATCTGCTTTTGATTCAATATATATTTTATCAAAATAAAAAAAAGATGAATATTTGAATACATATAGGTGTTCAAACTAATTTATTAAGAATAGGTTTGACATCTTTAGACGCCATTTTCTCAAAACGAAGTCCGTGTGGCTTGACACAGTATTGCTTATCAGCGTCCAAATATTATTGATGTGTCCGTTTGTAATTTTAAATAAATGCATATGAAAGTATACACGGTACTGACAACAAAATTAATAACTTTAAAATTTTTGTCCGTCTATCTGTCACTCAGTTTGTTACGGCTTATGTCTAAAACAGCTGGACCGATTTTGACGAAACTTTCACTGAACAGAAAGCTAATGTAATAAGGAACAAAATTGAAACCAATGAAATAGTGAACAAAATTTAATTCAAATAGGGAAGATTAATTCAAATAGGAGTAACAGAGCCGATTTTAATAAAAACTAAAACTATATCATTAGTTTTTTGTAAAATAAGTTCTCCTAGCCAGAAACGAACACTTTGATTTTGGAAAAAATTAACATTCGGTATGATTGTATCATCCGATACTGTCACATATTATACGAATCAACTTCAGAGAGGTATAAGTATATAGTTAACTGCAACAAAAAGAAAGGGCAAATTTATTACAAAATACTATCAAATTCATACATTAATTAAATCCTTTGTAATTCTTCAAAAAAACGATCATAACTAAAAGTGAAATTTTAAAATTATAACGGGATGTTGTAACGCTAAATGCGGGTGAGTACAATAGCCGAGTCCAGTGAAATGTAGATTTTCAATAAATTGATTCATCTTTTTAGGAATTATCTAAACCTACTTAGGTAACGAAGTAGGTGACGGGGACCAAAACAAACGTCACATTCTATCAACTTTGTATAGCTCACATAGAAAAAATAGACAAATATAAAATAAGTTACTGTGAGTTATTCATTTTATATATTTTTGATTGTATTCTTTACACTTTTTCTTACTTTAGTAGGTGACTAGCATTTTGATGCAAATAAACAAATCGTTCGAAGTAATGCAACCTTTTTTTCTAAACTTACCGGGAGACATGATTTAACCCACATATTTAATTATGTATATTTGATATATATAGAATCGATTACTTCTAATTTATGTATAGATTTAATGTTATTTTGTTAAAAAATAAATCTTTTCCTTTAATTTGTCTCTTACTTTCCAAAAGTTAATTCTTACAAGTGACACTAGGTAGGTGGTGCAATAATACAGAATGTATTCTTTTTTTTTTAATTAGTGGGTTCAATTCCCGGCCAGGAGAATCATGAAATCAAAAAAACTTATGATGCAGTTTTAGATTTCTCAAAATCGGACACGAGACTCCTTTAAGTATTTTTCGCGATTCCTTAAAGTTCCATACTGTTATACAGTCGAAATTTTAAAGACTAGCACAAAACACTTTTCTTCAACATTTATAGTGAAAACCGTGGAGGAATACCGTATCTGAGTTAGAGTCTGCTTATAAATACAACCAGAAAGTTCCCAAATCTAAAGTAAGAAGCTCCTTTCTTAAGTAGCACCGCAGACTATTATAACCTTGCTTTGCAGGAGACATGCCAAGCAATCTGTAATCCACGCGAACGAAGTCGCGGGCACAGCTAGTTACCAATAAAGCTTTGTTCAATTCCTTGACAAAACTCTCGAATGTTTCTTTTCAGTTTTAACTTCTTTTATTTTTATTGAGGAAGCGAACGATAAAATGGATATCCTAATAAAGAAAGACACTAGAAACTAAGGGGTTTTTGTCTTTTGAATTTATAATAATTGACGATATCTCTGGTATGTGGGTATTGAATGTTGCTCAAAGGCCAGAATTACACTTATAAGTTTTGCTCTCAGACGTTCATAAAGATTTACATAATAATAATAATATACTTTATTGTAAACCACAAAGACACAATATATAACAAAAGTGATAATGTAAATAAAAAAATAAATTAGATGTACACTAAGGCGGTATTATCGCTTAGTAGCGATTTCTACCAGACAACCTTACGGGTTACATAAGCTATATGTCATTGCTTTACACCTAAGTTGACATTTCAATTTCTTTATTTTTAACAGCAATAGCTTTCGTAAGGTGAGCTGGAAAATGTTACCAGGTCACAGAGTTGTTTTATATCAATTACGAGAGTAAAACTTACAAATGTGATTCTCGCTTTACGCCGACGGTTGCGAGTTCGATCCCCGCTCGGGGCATTTTGTAATCATATTTGTTCCTTTGTCTAGATGCTTGTCCTTAGTTCAATTCAGTCCCAGTTCTTATCGCAACACCTGATAATGATTTTTACTCCTAATAGGAAAATTATTCTAGTTTAAATGCTTACTGGCGTGGCCTCAGGGGTTGCGAAAGTGAGATGGCAATCGCTCTGTGTTAAAATCATTAACTTGTCATTATCTGGACTAAAATAGTAAGCAGACCCTATTATAACCTGGAAAAAAGGCAAGATAGATGATGATGATTGTAGAATGTTTATGTTTGTTTAAGCAATATAAAGGTCATTCCTTGTTTGTTTTAATGCAACAAATTGAAAATGGTTACCATATTCTGTAATTGTTATTGTATTTTCAGTTATTCGTTTTACTGTTATTCGTCTATTTTTCTTAAATGTAACCACCTTACAATTAAATAAAAATAAATGTTTATTTGTTTGTTTGCTGTATTTTATACACTGCCATACTTTAAATAAAACTGTTCTTTACACTTGTTACAAATTTCCAGTAGGTGGAAGGTGCTATATTGTCCAGACAAAAGAATAAATTTTAAAGTGTCATCCGGCATAATAAAATCTACATAAACACAAGCAAAACCGCTAGCAAAAGCTATTATAAATTATACTATAAAGCCCCACATATCAAAATGAGTTAGCAGCGTCAATACAAGTAATTAACACCGTGTTGTATTCTGACCATTCTCTTTGGCATGCCAAAATCAATTCTTGTACTACTTGACATTTACATGCCGTATACATCATAGTTTTGTGCTAGAGAAATGTGTATTTACGACTCAACTTTTACTGTCATACTACAAAAGACGCATTAAAACCATGTTGAACACGTGTCTAGCAAAACAGTGTTTAAAAGTTAAACATTGCTTAAAATATTATCTAAATTGCTTAACAGCTAATAAACTCATAAAAAACTTATTGATAAAATGTTATACGCTACATTTGACAGCTGATATAGGTTTTAGACATCTATTAAACTCACTTAAACGTATGTTAATCTATATCTAAAGCATGATTAACTTAAAACTGTGCTTAGATGCGGATTTGTAGTACGGATTTTTATAAACACGCGTTTAACGTCTGTTTAAATCTTTTGTAGTAAGGCAGTTAATTTATAACATTAGAAACGACATATAAATAATAAAGCTCGCTAAATCTATGAACCCAAAGTACTGTTACAACATTCCAGAAATAGGTGCGTTAGATACCAAGCCACGTGTAGCACTAAAGTAAAATAAATAATATATAATAAAAACATTACAGCACCACGACGCAGTAATCAAAACGAATGACATGCGTATAGCGAGGATAACGCCGGAGAATTACCACCTCAGATTACACTGATGGCCGAAATAATTGGCGTGTTATTTGTTTGATAATACTTAGCGTTGGTATTCAAGATAGGCTTAATGTAAAACGTACATTATAACTCAAGGCCTTGAGGTAAGATCTGAGCAGATTAGCTAGCCTTAAAATAAAATATCCCCACAAAAACTAAGGTACAAACTAATGATACGAAAATAGCTTGCATTATAATATGGCAAACAAGTAAGCAGGTCACTTGACTCTAAGTGATCACCGCTATCTTTTTTGCAAGGTAAAAAGTCCCACAAATCAATTGTCAGATTAAAAAGGAGAGATGGATGAAAGAAATTAAAAAGTAAGGAAAGGAATGGGGGATTTGGTTACGCTAGGTTTTAGTTAAAGGCTTTTTACTGAGGGAGAGCGTAGTTGCAGCTTATTGACTACAGCTCCTACATGGTCTGTCTCAACCGGGGTAACATGATGTAGCTAATATAGCTGTTTTTCGTACGGTGAGTGAGAAAGTCCTGTTTACATCCTGTTATATTTCAACCCTTATTCCTTTTTAAGCTGGCAATGCATTTGTGACTCATATGATGCTTCAAATGTCCATAGGCGGCGATATCACTTAACAATATATAGCTTGCCTGTTCATGAGTTAATTATTTTTTATTTAAGTATCTTATAATCATATCACGTACTGTACTGTATTAGCCTGTGAAGTCCACTGCCGAGCAGAGATTTAAAACTTAATTCACCAAGGGACTCCACTGCGACTTGGAGATGTACATGTGTCAGAATCTCTGCTGACACTCTCAGGTTTCTTAACAATGTTTTCCTTCTATCAACAAGTATAAGATGAATTTATACAGAAACTTAGCACTTGAAACCTCAGTGGTGTTAACTAGGGTTTGAATCCGCGATCACCAGTCAAGACCGTTTTCTAACCACTAAGCTATCTGAGCTCGTATAAACATTTTTTTTTACTAGCTGCCCGCCCCGGCTTCGCACGAGTGTACTAAATAAAAGTTACTCACTTATTTATCTATACTACTATACTATGTACTATTACATATTGATATGAAGAGTAATATTTGTTTGTAAGTTTGTATCTAGGGGGTAATTTCTGAAACTACAGAACCGAATTGAAAATTTAGTTTTTCGTATGATGGCCTGTTTATTCTGGAAGGTTTTATCACATCATCCTACGACTCACAGAAGCGAAGCAATAATCATAAACGCGAGTGAAACCGCGAGAAATGGCTAGTGTGAAAATATTTTAACACAATATTTTCAAACATTTTCTTTCATACAAACCTTCTCCAAACAATTACAAACATAACAATGATCCAAATGAGTGTAGATGTTCTAAAGTCATGGGCTTCCAATTGCACATTCGGCTAGCTATATCTCGGAAACGGCTCCAACGATTTTCATGAAATTTAGTATGCAAGAGGTTTCGGGGATGTTAAATCGAACTGTGTTTCATTTTGAGAAAACGTCGTTTTATCCGTGTTTTCAGGTATTAAAAAACTGATTGAAATAAAACTATTTTAAACGGATTTAAATCGCGTATATTAGCTATTTTATCATCCCGACGTTTCGAGCACTTTACAGCGTTCTTGGTCACGGTGTACCGTTTAAAATAGTTTTATTTTAATTAGCAATAATTGCGTAAATCTAAGACAACGTTATTAAAAAACTGCTTTTTATTTACTAAATATATGAAAGCGAACACTCACTCATCATGAAATCTAAAAAATTACAAGTGCTAGGAGTTTAAAATTTTGCATGGGGTTTATTTTAGGACGTGAACACCTAGTTCACTATGACGTGATTTAGCAAAATTTGACCCCTAAAGGCCGAAAACGGGGTTTGGAAGTTCGTATGAAAGTCCTATGTGAAACCGCGAGGGCCGCCAGTCTAAACATAGTTTTCAAAAAACACGATTTACCAAAAAAATAGTACCGCGGTAAGTCTTAAACTAAGCCCATATACTAAACCACAAACAGAAACTAGTATTGTAAAAAACGAACATTAAACACATAGCTTGGTTACTGGTAAAAATCAATAAAGCCGCTCCGGAAAATATCATATACGATCTCCAATCCATTAATAAAAACAAATATAAACAAAATGTTCATACATTACTCTGGCAGGCGGTGTAGCGCAGGTGTTCCCGGCCGTTTTTATTCGCTTCGTTCATGTTTATTATGAGCGATGCCGATGTTTATTCTTACCTAACCTTATTGCATTGCTCAGGGATGTGTGTGAATTATAACTCTTATGTAATACATCCTTTTTCCTCGATTGCGCTTTTGTCGATGTTATGTAATTACTGATCTGAGGCTTTGTACAAAGTTAATAAATAGTCTAATATTACTAGCAGCCGCTCGCGGTGTCACTCGCGTTTATGGTTACTGCTTTGCTACTGTAAACCGTAACGTGATGTAATAGAGCCTATAGCCTTTCTCAATAAATAAACTATCCAGCATAAAAAGATTTTTTCAATTCGACCAGTAGTTCCTGAAATAGCGCGTTCAAACAAACAAACTAATTCTGCAGCCTTATAATATTATTTTATTGTAAGTACATATGTAAAGGTGATAATTTCTGGGACTACTGATCTGAATTTATTTTTTTTACTGGATAGCCCACTTATTGAGGAGGTTATATTACATCACGCTGTGACTTATAGAAGTGCAGCAGCTAACTACTTTAATAATTTTCATACATTTAGCTTAAAATAGACAAACAAATTCGTCATTCATTATTATCTTTTAGTATGGTAGCTGATGTTTGGTCTAATCTTTTGCTGGCATTTGTATTACTGGCATATGTAATATGTGACGTTAATGTGTTACACTTAGTAACTAATGTTAAAAAAGTATTAAAATCTGCTTATAATATAGAGAAAACCTCAGAAACAATTTTATTACTATTAAGATATTACAAAATTTATATGACCACAAATTACTTTAAAATATATACTTTATAATAACACAAAGAAAATTCCCGTAAAGCTTTATTTTACTAATTGAAGCCACATTTTAATTTCAGAGCCATCAGTGTCGAAAAAACCGTCCAACGTTATTTTGGATGTAAAAATTCACGTTATAAGCCAGCGCGATGACGGTCCCGGATTTGTCGTAATCCCGGGACAATCCCGGCGTCCCGGGGTAGTGGTGTATTTGAACGGGATAAGGCCTTACACCTCGGCCGGTAATTTATTTTATACGTGTCTCGTGTGCTGAATACCTAATTGAGACGCGTGGACTGGTTATCGAATGGAATTATAAAAATGGGGGGTTCGTTTTGATATCTTCTCTAATCTTGGAAATTTATTGAAAACTGGTTTGTGTTCGTCTCTTAATTTGAAGACAATATATTATATGGATGCTGATAAGCAATAATGTGTCAACCCACAAAAAGTCGAATCGAATTCAAAATCTCCATTGATGTATTTTGATACTACATCATGTATTTTAAATTGTTCAAATATTTTTAAGTCATCTAAACTAAATAAGTACGGAAAAAAGTTTCTTAATTTAATGTTTGGGGTGTTCAGGTGGGCAAGACCACATTTTGCCTTCCTGAAACGAGCTCCACCAGTCTTAACGGCGTCGCACGGAAGAGGCAGTGGATGCGCATACGCAAAAGATCCCGTAGGCGTAGTGGGTATAAATCTCCACATAACCCGATCTCCCCCCTCGGAATCGGGTATCTTTTCAAAGATTTCCCCTGCGAAAACGAAAAAAAACCTCTCTTACCATAAAAAGTAATACCGTATCCGATTTTTTTTAAACTAAAAACTAAAATTTATAACAAAATTTCCGTGCATCGAAAACGAATACCACAAAGTTGTTTCGAATACAGCCGGGCTGGCGGCCGCGAACGAACAAAGCGTCATTGCCACCGGTTAATTGTTAAAAACTTTTAATTGGCCGCAAGTTTCTGTTTTGAGTCCCATTCGGAGCCACGCGGGCGGAGGATAACTAGCCACTATTGTTCGTGACAAACTATGAAACTTTATTTGAAAACAGATAATAATTTACATACTTAATGTATATGACGAAGGCGCCTCCGAAGTGTTGTTAAAATGTGTGACGTCAGCTTTGCTTACATCACAATTGATTTCTTTAAGATGATTACTCATGTTTAGGTCTTCCAAAAAAAAAAATCCACTAGTGTTTTATAAATCTCGTACTCGTATATTCAGCGTAACGACTGATACGTTTGCACTGTACGAACGTTCGAATATGAATGACCCATCATCGACAGTGCTGCCGTAAACCGTCAACGCAAAAACACGTGTTTTAAAATTTTCAAGTTAGTTTTTTTAAATAATAATAACTGGTCAAGTGCGAGTAGGACTCGCGCACCGAGGGTTCCGTACAAACTTATAGAAATCTATATAAGACTAACCCATCTACGCCATTTGTGGTCTTCACCATCAGTTACAACATAAGTTACTATAAAAATACCTAAATCGGTATACGCTTACCTATAATATTTGAGGAGTTCCCTAAATTTCTCCAGGATCCCATCATCTGATCCTGACCTGAAGACAATGGGACCACCTTTGAAGTATACCTTTTCAAACAAAAAAAAAAATTGAAAATCGGTACCCAAATGGCGGCGTAATCGGCGAACAAGCATTAAAAAAAAAATTAAATACAAGGTCGAATTGAAAACACTCCTTTTTAGAAGTCGCTTAAATATAATCAAATATTATGGAAATATGGATCGCGTCCCAAAAACTATTTTGAAACTACTTAGGAGCACTTTAATTTAAAACACGATCATGGATGCAATCCATGGAAACACAAAATTCTATTTTAAGTACTAATACACCTTATACTTTCAAAAAAAAAGTTATAGCGCGATTCAGGATACACCTAGCGCCATCTCTTGACAATTTCAATGAACTAACTTGTTGACTTAAAGTCATTAACAACATAATTATATTATATTTTATTCTCGTTTTATTTTTATTTATATTCTACTACACTCCACTACCCCTGCACTACGTTCGTAAAATATTTAAATTTACATTATCAATCAAAATATCGAAATATATATTAGTGTTGCCAAGACGAAAATAATTAGTCCTTAATTCGAACAAAACTAATTGTTTATTTATAAATAACTAATTATATTACTAATAACCAGAAGACTTATATGTGTAGATAAATAAGTAAATTAAATAACTCGATCTGTATGAATTTAATTTTAAAATTTTCGTACTAAGTCAATACGAGTACTTAAATCAAATCGCGTGAAGCTCTTATATTGAATGTTAATTACGTAATGACGTTATAAATCGACGATAAAACTTTTAAATAAAAAGTTTATTTTATAATTTTTAGCGCGTTTAAATAATAATTAAAATAAAAATTTTTATCAATCGAGCAGAATTATATCACAGTTAAGGTCATAATGTTGTAATAGATGGCATTAGCTGTACGCTGCATCGCGCTATCATTTTGTTAGCTGCGATATATAGATTGCATTGCGTTGTTTATAAAAGTTTGCTGCTTTTTAATGTTTTCGTATTGATACAAATTTCTTCTCAGTGTTTGTAAAATTGTTTTTTTGACCATGGTCAACTTCTATGTTAATTTGTTACAAGTACATATAATTTTAATTCTAAGATTAATATATTTTCCGCTTGATCAATTTACAACTTGATACATTTACGCGTTCCTGAGAAAAAGGTTGAAAGACAGACGTACAGACTGACAGACACACGAACAGAAATTTACAGTTTTCGGATTTTTTCCTTTATGTATACTAAAGGACCTTGCTCCTGGCCAAAATTCATAATGCTTGGTCAATGGGAAGTACCCTATAGGTTTTGATTCCCTTGCGAGAACGTTAAAAACGCTATCATACTTAAAATATGTGATATAAATGACCGTATCTTTTGATTGCGTTAACTTACAAGTTTGATTTTTTCACAGCTCTTAGTAATTACAACTATGAGTACTTGACATTGATAAAAATTTGTTACCTTCACGCGTTTCTGAGAAAAAGGTTGAAAGACAAACTTACAAACAGACAAACATACATACAAAAATTTACAGTTTTCAGATTTTTTCCTTTATTTGTACCATAAGATCTTACTTCTTGTCAAATTTCATCGTGCTAGGTCAATGGGAAGTACCCTATAGGTTTTGATTCCCTTGCGAAAACGCTAAAATGGTCAAAATATACGACATATTTTCCATTATCTTTTAATTGCGTTGACTTACAACTTTAATATTTTCACGGCCGCATGTCATCGTAGACTTGAGTATATAATATTAATTTCAACATGATACGTCTATGCATTTCTGAGAAAAAAGGGTTGACATCCCGACAGACAGACAGACAGACGGACAACAAAGTGATCCTATAAGGGTTCCGTTTTTCCTTTTAAGGTACGGAACCCTAAAAATGACACGTTGTTTAATGATAAAATTGCAAATAATTCAAAATGACTAATTTGCGTTTTGTGAGTTTATTTTAGATTAACAATCACCTTAATAATTTTTTGTGCCGATATATATCTATTTTTACTAAAAAAATTCACCCATATTAATAAAATGACATCGATTGCGCATATCGATCATTTGTGTTGGTTCTTTTACTTTGTACCAAATATAGAAAAATGTTAATACTTTTCTATGCTATATCTATTATAAAATTGTAGTATCTGTTTATAATTTCAAATTAACAGATTTTTACTAAATGTATGATTGTATGAAAGTACATATATATGCTACTTATTTACATAAAAACAAATTTTCTGTCTGTCTGTTTTTTCGGGCTAATCTATGAAACGGTTGGACCGATTTTATTGTGACTTTATAATTTTATAAGGATTAACTTAGACTACTTTTATATTGGAAATTTTATTTATTTGAATTTTTTGCAGACGTAGTCGCGAGCAGTAACTAGTATCTAAATGAACGCTACTGTTTATGATCGATGATGTAAATTTACTGTATTATAAAAAAATGTAATTAACAAAATACATATTTTTTTGTTTAAATAATTATAAATGTAAGACTACAGCTCGTATACAGACTGTTTCAACCGGGGCAGTAACTCACTCTCACAGAAATCAGCGTGAAATGTTTAACAAAGCTGCGTTTCGTCCAGTGACTGAGGGAGATAGAAGCCTAACCCAGAGCATTATTTTTCTTACATCCTATTCTCTATCATATTCAGTTTCATCCTACATTCCTTTTTAAGCTGACAATGCATTTTACTACTGCTAATGTCCACGGGCGATGTGTATAATGTATAATTATATACATATAGTATATTAGACTTATTATATCGTGCACTATAATGTTAGATATCACACAGTGTATATTACAATACACCTGTATTACGGCTATGTTATAGATTTTCACTTCTTTAAAGCAATATGAGGTAATATTATTTCCACATGTCATTCCTCATGACGTCTAAAAATGTGAAAATAATTTCTAAATCAATTTGTTTGAAGAAATAATAACCATTTCTACTTTTCTATTTTGATAAATGTTATAATGAGTTAAAAGCTTATATTATATATTGTGAGCGGTAAAGCGTAGGAATTATAGTCACGTGTTATAGTATCATCACATTATAAAAGAGCAACACAAACGTAGATTGGGCACTTCTGCTTGAGCACTCGGAACTGACGGACGTTGACGAGACATTTTTTTAATTGTTATCTTTTATACTTTCCATTAATGTTGATTTTGTTATTTATAATTTTATTTATTAGGAAATCATAAATTGGTTTAATTTTTTTAAATAAAATATCGCTTTTTGCTTACAATATATTATGGTATAGTAAAACGTTTTATCTCAAACATTTTTCAGTACTTATTTAGATAATTTGTTGAAACAGATGATTTTTTTTTTAATAATACGTGACGTATTATTAGAGTACATCAATTTTTCCGAATTTGACTTTTTGTGGATTGACACATTATTGCATTCATATCGCCCATCTCCTAGCCATCATAGTGAAAATCCGAAGCGCGCCGACTCCATGAAACTTACCGCCCTAAAACAACAGGTATAAAGGTTAAAATTCCGGTGAAGAGATAAATTAAGTTGGTAGGTGATAACTTTAACCGAGTCGTTAGTAACTAACGGTCTGGTTACCGGAGGGGACAGATTGGACTCGAGTTTACTCGCTACTTCGGGGATGATAAGAACAAGTTGGAGTTTTGAACTTCTTTTATTTTATTTTTTATGGAAGTATTATACGTGAATATATAATGTTTTTAGTTTAAATAAGAATTTTTACAAAAAGGTGAACCGACTTTAGCAGCAAAATATGTAATTTTAAAAACCACTGAACACATTTTGATGAAAATTCTATGAGATCAAATTGGAAGTATAGGATATACTAATAAATAACTGGTCAAGTGCGAGTAGGACTCGCGCACCGAGGGTTCCGTACAAACTTATAGAAATCTATATAAGACTAACCCATCTACGCCATTTGTGGTCTTCATCATCAGTTCCAACATAAGTCTATCAAAAATACCTAAATCGGTATACGCTTGCCTATAATATTTGAAGAGTTCCCTCAATTCCTCCAGGATCCCATCATCTGATCCTGACCTGAAGACATTGGGACTACCTTGGAAGTATATCTTTTCAAACAAAAAAAAATTTGAAAATCGGTACCCAAATGGCGGCGTAATCGGCGAACAAACATAAAAAAAATTAAATACAAGGTCGAATTGAAAACACTCCTTTTTAGAAGTCGCTTAAATATAATCAATATTATGTAAATATGGATCACGTCCCAAAAACTATTTTGAAACTACTTAGGAGCACTTTAATTTAAAACACGATCATCGTTGCAATCCATGGAAACACAAAATTTTATTTTAAGTACTAATACACCTTATACATTCAAAAAAAAAGTTATAGCGCGATTCAGGATCACCTAGCGCCATCTCTTGACAATTTCAATGAACTAACTTGTTGACTTTGACATTAACAACATAATTATATTATATTTTTTCTCGTTTTATTTTTATTTATATTCTACTACACTTCACTACCCCTGCACTACGTTCGTAAAATATTTAGATTTACATTATCAATCAAAATATTGAAATATATATTAGTGTTGCCAAGACGAAAATAATTAGTCCTTAATTCGAACAAAACTAATTGTTTATTTATAAATAACCAATTATATTACTAATAACCAGAAGACTTATATGTGTAGATAAATAAGTAAATTAAATAACTCGATCTGTTTGAATTTAATTTTAAAATTTTCGTACTAAGTCAATACGAGTACTTAAATCAAATCGCGCGAAGCTCTTATATTGAATGTTAATTACGTAATAACGTTATAAATCGACGATAAAACTTTTAAATGAAAAGTTTATTTTATAATTTTTAGCGCGTTTAAATAATAATTAAAATAAAAATTTTTATTAATCGAGCAGAATTATATCACAGTTAATGTCATAATGTTGTAATAGATGGCATTAGCTGTACGCTGCATCGCGCTATCATTTTGTTAGCTGCGATATATAGATTGCATTGCGTTGTTTATAAAGGTTTGCTGCTTTTTAATGTTTTCGTATTGATACAAATTTCTTCTCAGTGTTTGTAAAATTGTTTTTTTGACCATGGTAAACTTCTATGTTAATTTGTTACAAGTACATATAATTTTAATTCTAAGATTAATATATTTTCCGCTTGATCAATTTACAACTTGATACATTTACGCGTTCCTGAGAAAAAGGTTGAAAGACAGACGTACAGACTGACAGACACACGAACAGAAATTTACAGTTTTCGGATTTTTTCCTTTATGTATACTAAAGGACCTTGCTCCTGGCCAAATTTCATAATGCTTGGTCAATGGGAAGTACCCTATAGGTTTTGATTCCCTTGCGAAAACGTTAAAAACGCTATCATACTTAAAATATGTGATATAAATGACCGTATCTTTTGATTGCGTTAACTTAGAAGTTTGATTTTTTCACAGCTCTTAGTAATTACAACTCTGAGTACTTGACGTTGATAAAAATTCGTTACCTTCACGCGTTTCTGAGAAAAAGGTTGAAAGACAAACTTACAAACAGACAAACATACATACAAAAATTTACAGTTTTCAGATTTTTTCCTTTATTTGTACCATAAGATCTTACTTCTTGCCAAATTTCATCGTGCTAGGTCAATGGGAAGTACCCTATAGGTTTTGATTCCCTTGCGAAAACGCTAAAATGGTCAAAATATACGACATATTTTCCATTATCTTTTGATTGCGTTGACTTAGAACTTTAATATTTTCACGGCCGCGTGTCATCGTAGACTTGAGTATATGATATTAATTTCAACATGATACGTCCATGCATTTCTGAGAAAAAAGGGTTGACATCCCGACAGACAGACAGACAGACAGACGGACAACAAAGTGATCCTATAAGGGTTCCGTTTTTCCTTTTAAGGTACGGAACCCTAAAAAAGAATAACCAAAATGGGTCAAGCCGGTTTTGAGTAATGTATGAACATATATATAAATCCCCGACGAATTAGGAACGTCCTCTTTTTTAGAAGTCGGTTATTATATGTTAACTAGCTGTCCCTTGCGGTTTCACTAACGTTTATAGTCACTACTTCGCTGCTATGAGTCGTGATGTAGCCATATAGCCTATAATCTTCTTCAATAAATAAACCACCAAACACAAAAATAATTTTTCAATTCGAACCAGTAGGTCCTGAAATTAGCTCGTACAAACAAACAAACAAACTCTTAAGCTTTATTACTATAGATTTAAAACCACCATAGCTTAAAATTAAATATATTTTTACTTTAATTATGTGTCGCGTGTGGGTTAGCTTGGCTTTCTCCTCTTATTAAGGATCACGTAATTTCATCAGATTACACCGAATCACGTTGATGAAGACAGAATTCTCCCAACTTCAAATTTCCTTCTAATATTTTCCTTGATTAAAAAACATGTGATTAAACACAAACAAAGAGCGTTTAAAAATTTCAGCACCGCTATCCGAGTTTTAGCATCGTGGACTAAATACCTGAACGTGACAGATTTAATAACTCCAAAACACAGGATATCACAGAGGAAGTCACTAAGTGTTTATGTATTTAATTATATTACGAGTTTCATCTAACTAATTTTTAAACAAAAGGCTCAAAATTCGTAGCATATGTTTGTTTATAATGTTTGCTACCTCTGAACTCCGTCACTTCTTAGACGATTTAAAAAATTCTTTCAGATTGGTAACGTAATTTTTTCCATTAAATAAGAAGTTCGGTTCGGAAATCCAAATAACTTGTACAAGCGTCCACGTAAAGAAAATTGTCTATTTCGCTTTTGAAGTCGATTGCTTTTAAACTCATATTATACGAGTAACAAAAAAAATAATAAACCCAAGGACAACTAAAATCAACCCCAAAAATGTACAGAAATATCATAATTATCGCATGAATACAGAGACAAAGTTACAAGCAAAAGCTAATTAATTAAAACGTATTATTGAAATGTACAAGTAATGCCCTTTCCAATGATACTAATCAATAAAATAACTAGCGGACGATCAACAGGCTTCTAACGATACCTTAGTTGTCCAATTCTGATAAGTAGTTCAGGAGTTATGAGGAAAAAACTGAACCTGCAAACATACATACATACATACATACATACATACATACATACACACATACATACATACATACATACATACATACATACATACATACATACATACATACAAAGCCTGTCAAAATCATAGCCCTCCTTTGGCTTTGCCGTAGTCCGGTAAACACAAGAAATACACTCATCCAAATTCAGAAGTTCAAACCACTGGGCTCAATGACAGAACTGTTACAAAGTTCGGAACGAGTGATAAACAAGTTGAAAGCGTGAAATATCTCGGTAAACAGTATCCAGCATCACAGCCCACGGTAATCTGAATTTATGATGCCTCTGACGATGGCGGCGGCAAATGAATACTAAGTTCCCTTTATGAATGGCGCGTGTCGGGAATAAGATGAGAAATCTTTAAAAATTGTCTTAACACCCTCGTTGAGGCTGTGTCGCTGTATGTATGGTGTATTAAATGTAAATATAGTATTTTTAACTTTCGAGTTTTCTTTTTAAAATATCACGTCGGAGTTGTTTATTCAAAAAATGGCGCTACCTACGATTTGTTGAGTTTTGTCCTTAATGTTTTTATTTATTTTTTTAATATTTGTTTCAATTTTTTTTTTATTTTACTGAGTTACAAAATAGTTGTATAAAGGTAGCTACAATAAGTTTTAATATCGTCTTATTATCTTATGATGATTAATTCTATACTTATATTATAAAGAGGAATTATTTATGTTTTTGTATCTGTCTTACAACAAATGAACTCAATAACTACTTGACCGATTGTGATAAAATTTTACAGTCTATATCAAACATCACGTACATATATTGTAGGCTAATTTTAACTCCTAAAAAATGCACGGTCACTGTAGGTATGCGATGAAAACGGCAGTGCGAATTCCGCTCGGACAAAGTCGCGAATGCAATGCTACTTATCTCTTAAAAATAACTTTAACTTATTTATTTACGAGCCGAGACGACCTAGTGGTTAGAACACGTCAATTTCAACCGAAAATCAAAGGTTCATACTCCGTCTAGCTGAGTTTTCAAGTACTTAATTTATATTTAAATTTATCTCATCAAACGAAAACATCGTGTACCCGCCTACCCGCAATGGAACAGCGTGGTGGGTTAAGCTCCTAAACCTCCACCTTAATACGACAGTCTTTGCCCTGTAGTGGGATATTAACAGGCTTTTATTTTTTTACTCGCTATCAATTTACGAAGTAAAAGTTATAAGTGATTACTGTTTTAATTACGACAGCTCGACAAGAACACTGATGACAATTGTCCAGTAAAATCACCATATGAAATAATAAAAAAAACTATTTAATACTAAGACTAAATCACTTAGTTATTGAAATGCGGAATCGCAAAGCATTGTAAAGAAAAAAACTAATGGTGAATAAAAAATTGCGTTATGTAACTATATCCGCTAATATACGAAATTGGAGAATTTGGCCAACAGAAGAACACCATAGGCTATATTAAGATAAAGTTCATTAATTAACTCATTATTGTTATATTCTCAAAATAGAAACCCAACATACAGACCGGAGCTAAATTATTTATTTATTTATTAAAAAATACCAACAAAACATACATTCGTTACATAACTATAAACAACGTATTTTTTTTATTTATTTGAGCAAACATTTCTAAATTAAACGGTAAATTAAATACAAGGAACAGATCAATGTTTCGCTTTATAAAGTTAGGTACACAAATTTAATTTAAAACGTAATACATTTGTAACAAAATTTTGTCTTAGCATTTTAGATACTATCTATAGAAAGCACCGCATTCACTGCATCAAAAAATTAACTCTAAAAATGACAGAATAACATAAAATTAAGCTAAATATAAATGAAGTCAGTTAAAATGTATTAATTTAATTAAATAATTTAAGTCATAAAAGTAGTAACACAAAAATAAAAAATATAAATTTTCACATTTCGTACATTATGAATAAAAACTTTTCTACATCAAAGGAAATATTATGATAATTTGTGGGGACGAAAAGTCGTTAAGACTGACCTATGTTGTATTACGGAACATAGCCTACGTTGACACCAATCATTAGGAAGTACAGGCCATTGGAATAACGAAATATAACTTATTGACACCCAGTGCGGAGTCGAATTTTGATTTCCTCCAATTTGGCAATGCACCGGGAAATCCGCAACGCCTATCCATTTAAACAAATTGCCAACTACACTATTTGGCTTTATTGGAATACGAAAATAAAATATTAATTAATAACGAAATTGAAACGGTGAAATAAAATAGCATTTTTTTTCTGTTTGCATGCAAAACCAGAGGCAACAGGAAAACACTGTTCATTGTTTATTTAATAGCTTTTATAAATTTTATTTTATACTAATTTTCTTAAATGTCAGTTTGGGTCTTAAATCATAGTCAGTCAAATCGGTACTCGTCACTGCAAATTCATGACCATGTATATGTTTAGCATCGCACTAATGAATGAATATGGGTCAATATTCTTCCTTTTACAAACATGGAATGGTGGAAAGAACTTCTTCTATAGGTCTTCTGGAGAACTATATTATAGAGGATTTAAAACGTCAAGAGTACCAAATTCTTCAAGGCCGGCTACATCAACTCCCTTTACGTTGCAGATCCCCATGAACGACAGTAAATACTTACCATCAAGTGGCCATCCTACCTGTTTTCCATTTTTTTTTTTTATAATAAACACACAATATAATAATAGCTAATGTAGTGACCGTCCAAAAGTTACGCTCAAATTGTTTTCTCCTATTTAAAACATACGACTTAACAATAAATAATTTTTTAATATCCATTTTCCACATATTCCACATTCAAATTCAAATATATTCAAAAACCCGTTCCAAAAATCAAAACAACGTCGAAATTAAGTTTCCAGCCAGTGTTCGGGCAAATTTCCTGTTTTCCATTTCACTTAAAAAACGAGCCAAAATGAAAGGAATTTGGGGGCCTTCGCGTTAAGAATCAACTCGATCTGCGAGTTCATAGGATTGTTGTTGATAGTTTGGTGTAAGTTACAAGTGTTGGGTTTCAATTAATTTTATTATAAATATTTATTACATTTTTATTTTATTATTATTATTTATATATTTTTGTAATTCTGTTTTATTTTAATAGTTATAAAGTTACATTCTTAAACATTTATTAACGAATGTGAGCATGTAATGACTGATTAATCTGTGTTACTATCGAGTCAAGTACTTTTCAATCAGAGTTACTATCCAGTTTCTTGCCGGTTCTTTTCGGTAGAGACTACATTCCGGACCGGTGGTAGCGTTATAAAAATCTTAAAAAAAATATGACGTGTAACTTGACGATTCGAAAGTGCTTTAAAAGCCCATTTGAATAAAGTATATTTTGAGTTTGAATATGTTTTGAGTTTGAGTTTGTGATGTATATTTTGGCGGAAATTAAAAAAAAGATGGTGTATATGTATTGAAATAAAACTATTTTAAACGGATTTAAATCGAGTATATTAATTATTTTTATCATCCCGACGTTTCGAGCACTTTGCAGCGTTCGTGGTCACGGGTAGACTAAGGTGACATTTGTCTATTTGAGGTTTTAGAAAATATTATTTACAACTACCGTCAACGGTTTCTTAGATGGTATCTTAAATAACGTTCCGGTTGCACGCAGAAGCCACTAACTGTATCTTTTGGTCTTGCAGTCTGTTGGACTTAGTATTTTAAATTTTTATATGTATTTGATCGGGATTGGGGAATTTGATGGGGAATAAATAAAATAAGACTATAGCATATATTAATAATAACATTGTGTCGGTTTGAATACATAGAATATTGTTGTGAACGCAAAATAGTTAATATAATTTTATTTTTAATTTAAGTTTGTATCTAGGGACTAATTTCTGAAACTACTGATTCGATAGCAATATTTTTTTACGTTGCATTTCCCATTTATTGAAGAAGGTTACAGACTATATAATATCGCGCTACGACTCGTAGGAATGGAGCAGTGACCATAAACGCGAGTGAAACCGAGAGGAGCAGCTAGTACAATATAAAATTTTAAACGTTCTGTAACACTAAATGGTCTGAATAAATTATTTAAACAGTCAATATATAACGACTTAATACTAAAGTGAACCACCAGGACTAAGTAGTAAGTGGTAACTTTGTAGGTTTTTTTCGTATCTTGTAACTATTATTCGAAGTACCCAAAATTGTTTTGTTTCATCCGCTTCGAGTAATAGCCGGAAGAGTGAATACGTTTTTGCTGTTACGAAGGTTTAGTGAACTTATTCACTGAAACGGATAATAATATTTCGTGTTAGGCGAGAATCACACTTATAATTTTTCCTTTAGACTTTTATAAAGATTTATCTATAAAAGTTATTTTTTACATTCATAGCTTACGTAGTTACTTACGACGTATCTGTTACTTGATTACCGAGTGGTTTTATATAGCTCTCGAGAGTAAAACTTACAAATGTAATTCTCGATTTAGAGAAATGAGAACAAAAAGATTCATTATATTTTAAAATTCAATAACTAACATTCAAGACTGCCTTTTCTTAATTGGTAATTAAGTTAAACTATTGCTATCACAAAATACAACATTCTAACAATTGGTTTCTGATTTCTGTGCTATAACACGTCTTTTGACTGAATAATCTACTGACTGACCAGGGTAATGTATATTTCTTTACTTGACTCTGAAAATACTGACCCGATTTTAAAAATTCTTTTAACATGGGATAGCCTGTTTATTAAAGAAGATTATAAGCTATATAACATCACGCTACGACTCGTAGAAGCGAAACAGTAACAAAAAATTTCATACTTTTAATGCAACCATTTTTGACCACAAACGTCGTCATTTAAAAATGATACTAAATAACACAAAAATATGTAGACATATCAAACTATTTTATATTTTACATGGATTTAAAGATAGAACCACGAATAAAATACTTTCGAATGGAAATCTACTGAAATGACCCAAACTCCGAATAGACTGAAGTAGCAGTAAAAATCTGATGAGGCCTAATGACAAAGATTGTGCCCGCGTTTTTACGACGTCTCGAAGCGTCGAAACATTGGAATTTTCGAGGGAGTCATAAAATTAGGTATTTCGAGTATTTGTTACGTAACCGTCTCCTTTGAACTTACGCGTCATAACAATTTAGCGTGAAATTTATTAGTCCAGATCATCGACAGTTTTGAATGAGAATATCTATAGTCTATTCTTCTTAACTTGTCTCATTTGGTAACAATACCCGGAATGAAAGTCACGAATTTTCGAACATTATTTTTGTTATCATTTTTCATTATGAAAGAATTATTCAGTTCGATTCGATCGATAATTTCTCATTTCTAACTCTTATGTGTAGTTCGAAGTACGCCAAATTTGTCTGCTGGACAGGAGAAGTAAAGAAAAATAAGCTATACGTGTGTGTTATGTTTAAAATATAATATGTGCAGGATGCAGGTCCATTTTTAACTATTTGTTTTATTCATTTTTTATATTTTGAAATTTTGTTAGGAATTCATAGTAAAACAAAACAATATTACTTACTCTTTTAACTTTATCTGTCATACTACAAAAGACGCTTTAAAACCATGTTCAACACCTGTCTAGCTAAACAGTGTTTAAAAATTAAACCTCGCTTAAAATATTATCTAAATTGCTTAACAGCGAATAAACTCATAAAAAATCTTATTGATAAAATGTTATACGTTACATTTGACAGCTGAAATAGGTTTTAGACATCTATTAAACTCGCTTAAACGTATGTTAATCTATATCTAAAGCATGTTTAACTCAAAACTGTGCTTAGACGCGGATTCGTAGTACGGATTTTTTTAAACACGCGTTTAACATCTGTTTAAATGTTTTGTAGTAAGGCAGTTAATTTCCAACATACGTCAATAATGTTACATGTTCTTGTATATCTTTTAATTATTTACCACTTTTTCATAAATCGACAACTAGTCATGGATCACTTTTTCTATTTTTCTGTATCTTTTATTACTTCGCTTTTAATACCTTTCTTCCCGCCATTTTCTCAGATTTACACTTGGAGTCGATGTTTTTTTATCAATTTTTAATGAGGCAAAGAACTACATCCAAACTGACCAATAATAGTTTAATTAAAGAGTACATATTAATAGTACAAAAATAATATGTTGATGACATATGTTTAAAATATAATATGATTATGTACTGTTACTTTTCTATGCTACATTGTTATAAGGGTGCGAAAATTTGTGAAGAAGGATAGATATATCTTTTTGGTTTCTTACGCAACTAGTAAATTAATTTTGATTAAACTTTACGGTAATGCAGTTTACACATAGAGTAACTATCAGCAAATTTAAAATATTGTAGAAAAATATTTTGAAATGGTTTGTTTTTAATTTTAAAATACTTTGACAAATTATTTTTTGGAGAAAAACAAACCGAAATCAGCATATGTGAAATCGCGGGCAGAAATTAGTAATTTATGGTAAAAACTTAATAAAAAATGAAGCGACTTCGAAAACGGCAAGTGACTAAACTAAACAGCAATAAATAAATATTTTCTACAACATTTTGAAGTCGGTATTAAGTTTTTTTTTTTTCGTTTTACAGTTTACCTGTAACTATTTATTTCGTTTTTGAAGTTGGTTCCCTTTAATTTTTTATTATATATGTATATACATTTGCGTATTATTTCAAAACGAAATCTAAATTGAAGCCGCAATGAAAAACTAAGTAATATCTTTTTCTTAACAATTCAAAATATACGTCGTGGATGAAATGTTTTCTTTTAATTTATTGATATTTTAATCAATAGAATTATATCACTAGAGAATGACCTTAAAATAATCTACATGAATATTATAAAGAGACAAAAATTATTTCTGAGTGTGTAGGTAGAAGGTAATTTCATGGAAATTACTGATTAATTTGAATACCTCATTTTGCGTTAGATAGACCTTATTGAGAAAGGATCACATTACGCTACGAGTCAACCAAGCGAAGCAGTCACCACTAACGCGAATGAAACCGCGAATTACGTTAACCTATTACTGCCATTATACAAAAATTTAAATATACATACATTAAACAAGTGTCTATAAAATCCTGTACTACAAATCCGCAGCTAAAGACAATTTTAGTTAAACGTCGTTTAGAAATTGTTTAATTATGTATAAACATACGCTTAGGTGTTTTTAATGTATTCTTAAAACCTACTTTAGCTGTCAAATATAACGTGTGATATTTTATTAATAAGTTTTGTTTTATAATTTTACGCAGCATACCAATTTAGACAACATTTAAAACACTGTTTAATTTTTAAAAACTGTTAAGCATACATGCGTTGGACATGGTTTTATTTCACATTTTGTAGTAAGGAAATTGGTATCACAAAATGATAGACCCCTATGGGAATTAAATAGGCATTCATACCACACTTTCACAGTTAATTTTAATTTTTATAATAAAATTTATGTATTCGCTTTGTTTTTGGACTCCGTAAATTTGATCATATCTCCAAATTTCGAGCTGAACTCAATTGGCTTCCTATACGACTTCGCAGGGATACTCACATTCTATGTCTCCTTTATAATATCCTATTTAATCCCTTGTTACCCAGTTACATTCGTGAGCGATTTACTTTCTTGCATCCTGCTGGTTCTCCCTGCCGTCCTAAGGTCCAGCTTCTACTCCGTATCCCATCCCATACTTCATACTTTTACTCCCACTCTTTTACTATGCACGCAGCGAGATTATGGAATTTTCTGCCGTACACAATTCGCACTAGTAAATCAATTCATATTTTCAAGAAGAAACTGAAAGAGTGCTTTTTATCTCAATATTAATTTATGGTATAATGTATATATAATTACATATGTATATATTTATTATATGATTATATGTATGTATTTAAGTATTTGTTTAAACTGTTAATTATCTTCTATAATTTAAGGTTTATGGTTGTTATTTGTTTTATGTGGAAACCTGCCTATCTACCTGTTACTGTTTCTGTCTATATCTATTCTTTCACGGGTATACTGGAAGAAATATCTTTTAGGGATAAGTATACCTTTTAAACTTTCTTTTCCTGTAACATATATGTATCTGTGTAATATTTCTGGCATGTTTTATAAACTGTTAAATAAATAAATAAATAAAATTCCTTCTTTCACTGACAAAATATGGCATGTTTAAAAGCCATAGTCTACCATAATTCCTATTAGATATTTATAGGATGCTAATATAATTTACCGTGTGTTCACTGTTTTTTGATGAATCAAACAAGGGGGTGTAACTCAGTGGTAGAGTGTCTGCTTCGCATGCTGAAAGTCCTGGGTTCAAATCCCAGCACCTCCAAACTTGTTTAATTATTATCCGTTTTTACATGTATACTATTTTTAGAACCTTATTTGAATGATCTTAATTAAAAATTGAACAAACATATAAACATTAATTAAATCTTAAACACAAACTCAGAGTTCAAATAAAAGCAAGCAAAAGTATTTTTAATAGGTAACGTTAATATTTCAACTCGTGCTCGACGATAAGTAGAAGCAGAATTTGCACGGATAGCAGAGAACGATATTTCAAAATTTAAAAATTCGTTTTAAAAAAAATAACTTTGACGATAGGTTGGTGCAGTAGTCACTGTAACTGACTAAAGCGCCAATAATTGCGAGTTTGATCCCCACTGACGGCAAACCTCTGTATTGGCTATGTTTGTCGTGGGAGTTTTTGTTTGTGTGTGTCTCCGAACCCCCGACACAGGATCATGAGATCCCAACTGGGGCCGTTGAGTGTGATGCATTTATTTATTGTTAGTATAAAATAAAAAAATTAAAAAACAATCGGTTTAGAAATGACAAAGTTCTGATGAAACAAACCTTAAAAAAAGGCATAAAGTTTAAAAATATATAACCCGACGACGTAAATAAATTCCGTCATATAAAATTGTGATAAAATTTATATAGCCTATTATATCCAGGCCATTTACATCTATTGACACCTCATTTATTAAAATCGCTTCAGTTGTTTAGGCGCTGCTGTGAAACATAATGACGGATTGAGAACCTGCTCATTTTTTAAGTCAGTTCCCTATTAATTTACTTAAGACGAGAATGACACTTATAAGTTTTGTTCTAAAACTTTCCTAAAATTTATATAACTTATTTCTCATTACTTTACACAAAGAATTTTCTGTCAGTGTTATATTTTTAACACGTTGACAGTCCCTGCATCACATATGATACAAATTTATCTTTCACCATACGTCCTTGCATCACATCTGATGTAAGTAGGCGTACAGACTCTACACCGTTTATTGATGAGGACGTCTGAGTTAGGGAAATAAATATTATTAGGACGTCTAGAATAGATATTAAAAAAAGTACAACACCAATGAACCAACACATTTTTTTTACTGAATGAAAATATTGCTAAGACAAAAAATCAATGTAATCGCAGGACGCCACGTGAAGGTTGTTGGTTTTGGCCTGGACAGTCAACGTGTTAACATACAGAGCTTTCGTAATTACTGACGAGGTATCTCTTACTAGGTTACAGAGTTTTTCTACTGAGCTCACGAGGATAATACTTACAAATGTTATTCTCGCTTTAGTAAGAAATCAAAATATACACAATGAAAGGAACTAAGACCAATATACCTCAATATTTATTAATTTAATTATAAAGTTCTAAGTAGTTTAAAAATACACTTGTTCTGAATTTATCTTCCAATAAGAAGTTTTTAATTACTATTATTAATAATAGAATCAAGAGTCCAGATTTCAAATAACAAGAGACTCGAATGAATCTGTAACAATTGGCCAGTCGGGAGATGAAATTAAACGCCGAGGACACTTCGCACCTGCCCGAAAACCGATTAAAATGATAAAACGATGTACGCGGATTTTTGACGAGGATAAATTATCACTGGAAAGAACGACTTTATTATTCCTGTGTATTTATTGCAAAGTGCTAAAACGTTACACAGATATTGTCGCAGTTTCAATTGACAAGGTGTATTCATGAAATGCAAGGATTGCTTGTCTTTTATATCGTAACTAGGTTTTAGGTGTGATTCCGCTTGCGTTAATGTAGATTTTGTTTTAAAATTTTACGCATGTATATAATACATATGATCATTTTCAAAATAGATTTATCGGTTCGAGAGTTCTTTTTGCAAAATCGCTTTCTCTATTTATATACATAAATTTACTTTCAAATATCACATGATTTTGATGTTAATAATAAAAATCAATAAAATTATCATTAAATAACTATGAAGAATACTAATGTATCATTCAAAATAGACTATTTGAAGAAGAATTAAATTTAATTAAAATATTAAAACATACTACACATGAAACACCCACACATCCCATTTCTAACTTTGACAAGTCTTATTGGCCCAAAGATTTTCTGGCCTGTCATAATCAGTCACTATCTTGTTCCTAGACAAGGTCCTTATGGATTCGGCAGAGGTCGGCATTATGGATGTCAAAATTCATGAGCTCACAACAAATTTATAATTATATAATAACATTTTCCACATGCGAAAAATCAAAAAATCTTCACCATAAAGGTTGTAATAAAAATCTAAAACCGTTACATTCAACGCTATTAACAAATAAAAAAAAATAACAAACATAAAAACGAAACGAAATTGAAGCGAAAATTACAAAGTTTTTTCTTGCACGAATTACATCCGTGTTCTTTATTTAATCTTTCACTCCCGGAGTATTGCCCGGGTGAAATTTTTCAAACGTCATGGTTTGACAAATGCTCCGGGGAGACCCACCGCAAATTAGAATCCGGCCATTTCGACTGGTTTTTTTTAATTGGCGCAGATGTAGGTTTAGGTGTTCGGGTCTTTTTGTCGTCTAAATTGATTTGAGCGAGATGAGATGCTTTGTTTGGAGAGGTTGACGATATCGGAATGATTTTTAGCGTTGTTTTATAAATACATTAATAAATCTATATTACGTGCATCACTTCGAAAGACTGACTATTTGAAAAGTTTTGTGTGAAAATTCGAACAAAAGAAATTGAATTTTGGGTAAAAATATTTTTACGCATGCGAAGCCCTTAAGAAAGCTGAAGCGAAGTTCTTAAGAAAACAACACAAACTTTTTTAATAAAATATTTACAGTAATATAATTCGTTTTATTCCGATCATATATTAAAGGCAGGCAACGCACACGGAACGCACCCGTCCCTAGTGCTGCAGATGTCCGGGCGATAGTAACTACTTAATATCTGATGGTACTATTTGCTCGTTTGCCCGCCTTTTTGTAATAAAAAAATATGTTAATAAATTATATAAGTATACAGCATTTTATAAGACAAAACTTTCAATTATAAATATAATATGTTACAATACTTTATATACTGTTATGTACACTAATTATAAAGAGAAAAGATTTGTATTTTCGTATGTTTCTTATGAATAAACCAAAAACTATTGAGCCTATTTAAAAAAATCTTTCATCATTGATAAGCTATACACGCTTAGTAACTTAGGCTATATTTAAAGCTAGAAACAATTAGGGATCCTTACTAAAATATAAAAGTAATACAACAAAAAAAAACATAAATGAAAAAAAGATTTCAAAACGAAGTACCCGCGCGAAGCCGGAACGGGCCGCTAGTTAATAAATATTTTTTTTATTCCCGCTAATATTATTGAGAAACACGAGATATTATTCCCTTCCCTCGATGCAGTCACAAGTAACGATTGCCCCAAAAAAGTCATATAAATATTCCATCCCAACCTCCTTCCCGACACTACAATTAGCGTATGCAAATAATAATTTATTTTCCGACCCGGAGGGTTTTTTCACATGCATTGTAGTTGTTTGTTTATCATTAAGCCTATCTTTTAATTGATAAGAGTTGACGCGGAACCATTGTTGGTATATTCAAGAGGATTTTATAATTGGGAACGATGTTTAAAGGAGGTAATTACACGTGAAAATTTTGTATCGATTGTGTGTTTTATGTTATAAAGAACAGAAATGTCCCAATGGATAGAGCAGAATGATTAAGGCGAGTAAAAAACCAAACTTTTTTTAATATAAAAAAGGGGGCAAACGAGCAAATAGTACCTGATGTTAAGTGGTCACCGTCAGCTATGGACACCTGCAACATTACGTTGCCTGCCTTTGACGGAAAGGTTTAAAAAAATTACAGCGCTGTGGGAAATCCTCAGGAGAAAGACAATTCTATAAAAAGACTCATGAAGAAAAAAAAACTCGTGAAGTCCGCCCATTAGATGCCAACCATCCAGGTGGTGTGGATGATATCGAGCTCTGAGGTGAAGAGTGCGATGGTAAAAACGAGCGAGTTAGTAAAGTATCCAAAATCGCATGCTAGGTCTAAAAACATCGGGAGGTTCCTACATTTGTTGGAATGAGTCAAGAAGCCGAGCGTTACAGAAAAACATTATTTGTATTATCGACAGTAAAAGTAACGGCATTTTCAACTAAATTGGGTAGTATTACCTAACATCTAACTTCTGTAATTTCGTATGGTAATTTGTTATTCTGGACAAATATATTTAGCAATAAGACTGCCGAAGGTCAGACGGTCGCAATATGTTAAAACTAAGAACCGTGTAATCTGGATAACAATAGCTGACGTCTACCGGGAAATATACAAGTACAGTAATATGATCTCATTCTCGCTTGATGAATATTAAAAGAACCGATCAAGTAGGAACCGGATTTTACTCGAAGGTACCTGTAATGTTTTCCGGGAGTTTTAAAAATTGGTAATTAGACAGATTGTGCTTTTTTCAAACTTCTACTTTGTATATTGAAAAAATGGCACCTGTGTTAGTTTATATCAAAATATGTATTACATATAAAACCTCTGTTACAATATTGTCATGTATTTATTAAGAAATAAACTGTCACTTCGTTCATGTCTCTTGAAGACGTAGTTTTATTATAGGTTATGGGCCCAGGCAAATAATTATTTTTTTGCGTTGTAATTTGAAAAATGTAAGTAAATTCGTTTCGCTGTATAAGAAAATATATTTCCAGTGTTACATCATGGCTTCGAACTATATTGTGAGCATACCTAAGTCATGACGATTATTCGGTGTGGGCTTTCGCTGCAGATAATTTTTTAATTCTAGAAGGGATGCTGGCTAGCATAAAACTGTGGTTTAAGCCAGGAATCCAAGAATTAAAAGCTGCTGATAATGCGAAAACAAAAGTCAAGTAGGTTTTAACAATAGACCCATCTTTGTATGTATATATAATAATGTTAATACTACAAGAGAATTATGGGACGAAACTTGTAACAACTAGTAGTGATGTGGACGTGATGCAAAATGTCAAACAGTCAGCCATGGTAGAAATTGATGAGCAGAATAACATGAGGTCAGATAGTCAAAATTCAGTGGGGGATGAACATCAGTTGATTGTTTTAGATACGGTTGCAGAAAGTTTGATATCATCTGATGAATCCTATGTACCATGTGAAGATAAAGGATCTGTTAGCTCACTTCGTTCATGTCTCTTGAAGACGTAGTTTTATTATAACCTGAAAACAGTTTTTTGACAATACATTTTTTTGTATTAAAATATATTCCTCAATTTACGCGTTTTACTCGCATTTATGGTTACTGCTTCGCTCAATTCAAATCAGTAATTAGAGATTACATACAAATTTGCGAACAAATTTTACATCTTTATAATTTTAGTATAGATATGAGACACTATATGAGACTTTGTCCAACCGTTACATCAAGCAAATAACCGGGATATTATATCGAACGATATTATTTTACTTATATTTTTCTATGAAATATTAACCCAGTCTGAATTCCGGTTGTGTTTCGTGGGGTGAATTAAATTAGTGAAATGACAACATTGACTCAGGAAATAGAAAATACTTTGTCAGATTCCGTGACGGTATTGTGTATTGAACACTATGAGACGTTTTAAGTGATAAGCGACAGCGATTTAGTTTATTAATTTTTAGTATTTTATATATCCACTAGCTTCCGCCCGCGACTTTGTCCGCGTGGAATAGTTACTTTGGGCTAATAATGCATTATTTTAGAACAAATTTGGTTAGCATAAAAAAGGCTATAGTGAGCTAACCTTAAAAGGTATACATATGCTGCCGCGGACTTTTTTTTAGAACTTTTAAAGGGGAACAATTCCGTCATACATGATTTTTGCGAAACTTTAACCGTTTAAGCAGGGCACGTAGCGGGAGCTCTCTCAATAGGAAAATATCCCCCGAATTTGAAACATTCTTCATTGGTTCTCCGCTCCTCTTGGTCTTAGCGTGATAATATATAGTCTATAGCCTTCCTCGATACATTTATCGATAAATGGGCTATCTAACACTGAAAGAATATTTCAAATCGGAACAGCAGTTTCTGAGATTAGCGCATTCAAGCAAACAATCAAACAAACAAACAAACTTTTCAGCTATTATATATGTATATTAGTATAGATACTCATATTATAACAATGAAAGTAAACTGTATGATTGTGACATTATCACGTTTAAATCACCTAATGTGTTTTATGGGTCTACATATATACATACATATATACGCATATAATATTCTCGTGTCACAATGTTTGTAGCCAATCTGCATCGAAATTTTTTGACAGATTTTATGATTTTTTTTTCGTATATGTGGTAAAGGTGAAAAGTGTTTATATAGCAATGCAACGTTTAGTTTCATGTAGAAACAGGTTGGTTGGAAATATGTTGAAAGGTCATAGGCTACTTTTTGTCGCGAAAGTTAAACGTGAAAGGGGTAAAAAGGGGATGAAATTTTGTACTCAGTTTGTTGAGGATTGATTCGCAGCCGTTCGAGCAGTAAATTTTGCTGAACCTTATTAATTGTTAATTAGAAAAATATGTAAAACTAACTTTTCCCGCGATTATGCTCACGTTATATAAAATTTGTTACGCCACTCTACTACGACCTTCTAATACCTATTTTTCTATTCCGCTTTAAATGTACTTTTTAGGAAAGTAACCCACGTATTTTTTGTACCCTTGACAACGCGTACGGAAAATTCATATTTAATATAACGGGTCTTATCGCGATAACTAATAGTAGTAATACCTTTTTATTGCCCGACGTTTCGACGAAGTTACATTCGCCGTACTTTCGCCGCTTACTGGTGTACCGCGCGCCCTCCGGCGACGAGTGCGCGAGTTTTCTTCGCCTACCCTCACAATAGTAATATTGTCCGTTATTATAATGCTGGGAGCACACCACACTAACACAATCGGTTCGCGCGAACATTGTTCGGGGTACTTCACTTTTGTTAAATTTATTTATCACCGGGTTCCAAGCGGCCGACAATTTAAATCCGTCATCGCAATTGAAGGTTTTATGTTTTTTAATTTCAATTGCTTCCCGTACTAAGCGGCAATAATAAGCCCCAGTGCCCGGGGCGGAATAAGTAGGGCACTCCCTCCGGCCGTGGGTGCGTGAGATGGGGGTCTCACGCATCCGTTTTCATACGGCCGAGAGGAGGACCGCAGTCCGGTATGGCCCCGGACTGCCGGTGTACGCACCAGCGAGGGGTGCGGGGAGGGTGAGACCATCTTCGCCCTCCTGAGAAGGGCTCCGCAAGCCACGAGTGGAGCAACGCACGGGAGAGGCCGCGGACGTGCCTGCGAAAGCGATCCCGTAGCCTCTCCGTTTTCCGTGCTGTGGCGGCCATCGCAGGGGGTTTTAGTGAGTACAATCTCACATAACCCGGTCTCCCCCCCCCCAGGAGTCAGGTATCTATGAAGATTTACCCTGCGTAAACAAAAAAAAAAAGCGGCAATAATAATTTTTGTCCGTCGAGAGTACCTTTGGGTCATGAAGCTCAATCCAATGGTTTGTTCCCGAGTTTAACAGATGGTCAGCCACTGCGGATTTTTCTGTCTGTCTGTTTTTCACCGCCGCTATGTGTTCTTTGACCCTATCCGCTATGGTACGTACGTAACTTCGTCGAAACGTCGGGCAATAAAAAGGTATTACTACTATTAGTTATCGCGATAAGACCCGTTATATTAAATATGAATAGTATAAATCGCGAAAGTTTAAAATATATAAGCGTACGGAAATTTTCGTGATATTGAATGCTTAAGACGTAAAAGTGTAACAATCAAACAAACTCACAGTCGCATTTATCCTATTAATTAAGAATAAACTTAACTGTGGTGCCTATTGACTATCGTATACCTCAATCTCACACAAGTGCCAACTAATTTTTACATATAAAAAAAGATTATACCCGCTTAAGCTCAACACGTAGGTCACAGCTAACTCCTATAAACAATCTAGTCACGTGCCAGCACCGCGGCTCCGTCACGCGGTGTCAACGATACTGATTTTCAGTTCTGCAGTTATTGTTCAAGTTACTGAGATAACAGACCTCTCAGCTGTAAAGTTAACTCTGTACTTGTTTACATACAATGTATCTATTATGTAAAAGTGTCGTTTCATGGTAAAAATCTTTGCTGACAATGAAATAACTGAATTTAACTCAGGTCTGAATTGTACCATTTTGTCTTTAGGCTTGTACGGACTGGAGATAATAAAGTAGGTTAAGAAAATAAGTTAGGACCTAAAGTAGGCTGATAAAAATATCCGCTGATAACTGCGAAAGTAATATAAACTAATATTATAAAGAGGTGTTTGTTTGTAAGTATCTATGTAATGGGTAATCCCTAAAATTAATGATCCCATCAAAAAAAAAAATGCCATGAATTTTTTTAGGAAAGTTATAAGTTATTACATCACGCTATGAATAAAATTATAGGAGCAAAGCAACAACCATAACGAGAGTGAAACCACAAGGGGCAGCTAGTAATCTTCTAATATATAAAATGAAATGGCATTGCCATACCGATGATTCTAAGATAAAACCGTTCATCTTAAGGTAAAACTTTATCGACTAATTGTTTGCACTGGCGAAAAGGTTATAAGCACAGTTAGGTGACGTCCATGTCATACTTACTTGACAGTATGAGAAGTTTAAACTGTCTTTCGACATAACAAAATCGAACATGAGCGAAGCCACAAGCAAAGTCTAGTAATGTACTACAAACAAATATATATAAACAAACAAAAATAATTGATCGTTGAATCCATTAACATCAACCTTAACGATGGCAGGAAAATGGAATTGACATTTTGTAAACCCT
The DNA here is from genome assembly GCA_037950945.1 of Hypolimnas misippus. Classification (NCBI taxonomy): domain Eukaryota; kingdom Metazoa; phylum Arthropoda; class Insecta; order Lepidoptera; family Nymphalidae; genus Hypolimnas; species Hypolimnas misippus. The sequence continues at coordinate 14,195,870 of JBBEEQ010000029.1, forward strand.
GGGAACAGACGGGCCCTTATGGGACGCCACATGCCTTGACATATTGGCCTGTATGACATGAAAACGGCCCCAAAGGCGGAAGCCATGAGTGTCTTTAAATGCATTTACAGCGGAAATATTTTATTTTATTTTTTGTGTATTTATACACTACTAACTGCTCCTTACGGTTTTACTCGCGATAATGGTTACTGTTTCGCTCCTATTAGGCGTAGCGTTTATAGAAAAAATTTTCAAATCAAATCAGTAAAAAGACAAATAAATTACAAACAAATTTTATAATGTTAATATAATTAGATTTGGAGTAGAAATACTTGAATCTCGGAGTTTCCTATAAGTGTGCGGGATTGCCTTGTGTTGATAGCGACTCTATACCTAAGGCGTTCCGCATAGGAGATACTTTTGTGTCGTGTGTCTAAAGACACCAATCAATATTTTGTTTTCATACTAGCTATACCCACGACATGACACGTGTTGCAATGACACCTAAAGCAAATAGATTTTTTTGCTAGAAACCCTCGTGGGCGTCCAGATTACCATACCAATCCGATTAATGGTTTCAGAACGCATAGAGGATAAACATACAAATATAAATTTTTATTTATATGATAAATCAATATGAAATCTATAACTTCCTGCGCCTAGCCTTTATTTGTGGCCACTTGCTTTCAATTTCAAATTAAAATTAAAAATATACTTTATTCAAATAGGCGTTTTAAAACCCTTTCAATACGTCAAGTTACAGATCCATTGGATATAATTTTTTTTGTGTTACCACTTGACGAAAATAAATTATCTATCAAAAAGTGTTTGGTGTAGGCAACTGGAAACAAAAGCTACATTTGCGCGTTTGCACAATAATAAAACAATCGATATGTATCATATACGACTCACGGGACAGTGAAAGAGTTGACTAAACCAATTTTCATTACATATAAGGGACACTAGAAATCCTCTCATTTCGACCTCTTACAATTTTTAATAAAAATTTCTGTAAACTAGCAGGCGGGACATCTGATGTTAAGTGATCACCATCGCCCGTAGACAAATGCAGCACTAGAGGAGACACAATTGCTAGCTTAAAAAGAAATAAATCATCAAAGAGTATATGGAGTAAGAAAAGGAATTGGAGTGGCTTTCAGCTCTCTCACTCACCGTACAACACGCAGCTACATCTTGCCGACCTTCTGTGAAAGTGTAGTACTGCCCCGGTCGAGCCAGTCCGTATACCAGCTGTAGTGAGTGAGCTACAGCTACACCTCAGTAGATGTTATACGCGCACATGAACGCGTGTTTAACACGACATAGCACGTGTATTTGACAACGCGAAGCTACATCGCTTTACATTACAAAATTCCCTAACACAAAACGCTTTCATTTATTTCATGATACCATTTATTATATATACTAAAGAGGTGAGTGTTTCCACCGCATTCGCATTAACTCGAATAACTCGGCGAAACAACAGCCATCAACTAAAATCAAGTGTCATAACTCAATAATATAGCGAACAACGCTTTAAACTTAGTTGTACATGCTCCACGTGTAGAGTAACTGGATACAGAGATTTTGTGTGAATTATGTATTGTAGTACATCGCGGGAAATGACCATTGCGTTGTGAAATGACGATTCAAATGATAACTTGCATTAAGTTTAATTTCATTTATATTTCGGATTCGTATTGCTTTTCATTTGGATAGATAGGGCTTATTCTCTGGTATATTGTAACTCCGACAGATACATTTTATTAGCAAATTAACTGCTTTTTCATATTTTTTATTAACCAACTTGAAAGGTTTATTTTAATTTCTATTTTGGAGTTGTATTGCTTTTCAGATTTGGATAGATACGGCTTAATAAGCATATCATTGCAGATCCCTAATTATTTGAATGAATAAAATCAAAAACAGGTCTTTTTAATTGACTTCCAAAAAAAAGCGGTTCCCAATTCGCTGGGGACTTATTTATGTGTATTAACCGCTTACTCGAAAACAACTGATTCGATTTTTTTTTTGTTTTAATTGATATATGTTTCCATTATTCCCATAGAATTTTCATCAAAATCGGCTTAGTCATTTGGTTTTAACATCAAAACAAGTTTGTCATTCAAATAAATAAAATAATATATGTAAAGATGCTTTGCTTTTGAAGCTCGAATTTATTATCTTTTTTTAAATGTCTTGTATTAAAACAAGTTATACGTATCTAAGACTAATTAAGGTTCTCAGAATTTCTTATAGTAGAATTTATACGTTATTATGCGTTAAAATTTTTTTTTATTTTAAGAAAATAGTAATTACATCTTACAATTTTTTTTAATTAGCTTCACTGCTATAAGCTATAGCATGATGTAATATAGCCTCTAGCCTTACTGAGTAAATAAACTAACCTAACCTAAAAGAAAAATATTTTTTCTAACCGAACCAGTACATCCTGTGATTAGCGTTTTCAAACAAACAAACAAAATTTTCAGCTTTATATTATTAGTATACATAAAATAACAATACAGCTTATACAAAGAAGTGACACTTATCTATTTTCCCTTATTTATAATTATTTCTGTATAAAAATAATAAGGTTGATTTCATATTTATTTTATTAAATTGGAATATTGACTGGTTCATTATATCCAACCAACGATACAAAAGTTTCTCCATTTGTGCGACGCCCTAGTTAAAATGTAAAATTAAATATGTTTTAGTAAATTCAACAATAATTTTACAGCAATCTATTATTAAGGCAAGAATTACGCTCATAAGTTTTGCTATGAGGCTTTTATAATGATTTATATTATATAAATTGTATACATATACATTATCTATATTTCTCATAGCTTTACACCTAAAAAAATCCTATTAATGTCTTATTTTTGACATCACAGCTTTCGCAACAATTTACGACGTATCTGTTACTAGGTTACAGATTTGTTTTATATTGCTCTCGAGAGTTTAATTTACAAATGTAATTATCACCTAATATGTTACAAATCTATGGAATATAAATTAGTTTAAATTTCCTTTGGTTTTAGAACGTTTGCCTGAAAATATATAATTTTTTTTAACTCGTCGAAATTTTTATATATCTATATGAAAATACTCTGTGCCCAGCAGGAACGTCTCACGCACTCGTGTTACGGTTTTATTGGCATTATATAGTGACTCTTACTGAGTAACAGCTTATTAATGAGTACTTAAGACCTTTGTCTAATGAGTGAGTTTTGCTCTTACGCGGTTATGTGGCCCTGGTAACTTCGTCCCTGGGATTCAATTTAATAAGATATTAAAGGGTAATCCTATTTTATTACTAAAACGAAATTTAGAATCTAGTGTTTATTTATACCCGGGTTTGCATGCCTTTAAATTTTTTTTAATTATCATGAGGTGGCCTATATACGTATATAGGCTGACTTGACCAGGTAGGTACAACACTCTCACAGATAATGCGCGTAAAATAGCTTTAGTTAGTTTAGTCTACAACTACAAGATGCTTTTACCCAGAGGTGAATATTTACAGACTGTGCATAAAATGGTCATAACATTTTTTTATATTTTTTCCTATTCATAATATAACAATTTTATTAAATATATTCTTAGCCTATAACTTTTGAAAAATGAAGTTTTTGGGATTTCCAACTTCTAAAGAATTTTTCAAACAGTCTTAGAAATTTCAGAGACTATCGTACATAGACACTAACAAACAAATTTTACCTCTTTATATAAGTACAATAGACTAACTGCCCAGCTTTGCAATGGTATAGGTACAAGTTGAGATTTACAAAAAATTTTAAAAGGAGATTTTATAACCCTTATTCACTTTTCTGTACGACTTTTTCAAATATTTGCTTTCGTAAAAACGTTGTCCTCATAACTACAAAGTATTATCCAAATAGGTGCATCTCTGAAGTGAATCGCTTACATTTGTTACATAAATATATATTTCTTGACATTCCGCAGTATATTTTTATTTATATAGTTTTAAAAGCAGGCAAATCAAAGGTGAGAATTACACTTATAAGTTTTGCTCTCAGGCATTCATAAGGATTTACATACGTTGCTTATCATTGTTTTACACCTAAAAGAATTTACTGTCAGTGCCTTTATATTTGATACGCAAAGCTTTAGTAAGCTTACCTAGTTACCAGAGCCGTAACTAAAGGGTAGCAGGGCTGGCAAAAAACCACGGGCCCCTTACCCGAGAGGGCCCCGACCTTAAAGAATTTTCTTAATAAAGATCTTATTAATAATAAATTGTAATTTCATTAAGAATATGTGTAAACCTATGCTTTTGAAAGTATGACTTATTAGATATTTAACTAAAATACACAAAATACTATTAATAGTTGAAATAAAACTATTTTAAACGGATTTAAATCGCGTATATTAATTATTTTTATCATCCCGACGTTTCGAGCACTTTGCAGCAACGACCTAGTTTTATTTCAATGAATAATAATCGCGAAAATCTAAGACTACTATTAATAGTGTTGGGTAACTACTTAAGTAGTTCATTAAAATTAACGATTTTTACTGGGAGGCCCCATCCAAAAAATTTACATGGCCTTCAGATGGTTTAGTTACGCCTCTGTTAGTTACTGAGTTGTTTTATATCAAAAGTTTTAAATGTAATTCTCGCCAAAGACAATTTAGATAAAATCGGGAATACAATGAATTTGTCATAAAAATAGACCAATTACATTCTGTATAACGTTGTCAATATTTTGCCGTCACAAAAAAATATATCCGCGAAAACTACTTTTTGACACAAATCTCCATTTAACAAGCAGTATTAACTAAGCGGATGGCTTCATCAATAACTTTACCGTATCTGTGATACAGTAAACAGGTTCCTTGTCGGCTTGTCGTTAAATCACAATGTTTTTTTCTTATCTACTAACTTAACCTATATTTTTTCCCCTTCGAACAGATTTCGTTGAGACTAGGATGACTATGTCTATTGGCCGACTATTTTTATTAGTTTGTTTTGGTGTGAGGAACTCTTATTAATCTCAATTTTTTATTTCTAAATTCTAATATTCACTATTAATTATTTTTAATTAAAATGTATTATTTGTAAGAGCCGAGTTGGCACAACCCCCGGCTATCATTGCTGAGTTTTCAAGTGTTAACTTTGTATTTAACTAGTTGGCGCTCGCGACTTTTTTTTTTGCGTCTGCGATGTCTGTGATGTCTACGTCATAGTAGCTATATGGATTATAAAGTATCCCGTCTTCATTCTCAGACTCTAGACTATCTCTATTTTCATTCAAATTTCATTCAAATTGGTTCTGTAGTCTTGCGTAACACCCTAACAGAGTTACTTTCGCATTTATAATATACTAGCTGAGCTCGCGACTTCGTCTGCGATATCTGCCTACGTCATAATAGCTTTATGCATGCAAAGTTTTACCCCGATCGGTTTAAAGTTGACACAGTTTCATACAAACTTTCATACCCTATTTTATCCCCTTGGGGGTAGAATTAATGAAAATCCTTTCTTAACGAATGCCTATGTCATAACATCTACTTGCATGCCAAATTTTAGCCCGATCCATCCAGTGGTTTGGGCTGTGCATTGATAGATCACTATGTCAGTCAGTCAGTCAGATCAGAAAATTTATCTCTGAAGGTAAATATTGTGAAGAAACCAGAAGAAATTCTAACAAATGTACCTAATGTACATAGTAGACCAGCGTAGTGAATTAAGCTATTAACCTTCTCCTTAATAGCATGGGAGGCTTTTGCCCAGCACTAGGACTGTTACAGCCTATTACTTTTTACATTACTTTATACTGTAACTTTTTCATTAAAACTATAACTGATTTCGAATTTCCCTTAATGACTCATTCCTTTTAAAGTTCTCAAGGCATTTGTATCTCTACTGGTGCTGAAAATGTTCAATTTTGTTTTAAATAACATTAAAATAAGTTTATCCGTCATAGCAATTAAGCATTGTCACCTTACACGGATGACTTGTAATCATATTATGATCGATGTCGGGGCCCAGTCATGTGACATATTTATCTGCTTCAGAAAACAATTTTTGCCAATCCCACCTCGCGTGGAGTGAGTTCGGATGAGTGAAACGATATTAATCAAAATCACTTGTTTATACGACCGCCGCCGATTTATCTTTTCTTTGCTCGTAAAAGATTTTTGATAACAACATTATATATTTATTTGATTTAGACGGTGATGTGATGTAATTTATATAATAATACGTGAAGCAAAGACTTCGTACCCCTTTTTACGATAATGCGACTTATCAACATATAAAATCACTTGTCATGACTAATTGATCAACGCAGAGCCTAATCAGGGGTTCAGGGGCCATCGCAGGGGTTTTAGTGGGTATAAATCTCCACATAACCCGATCTCCCCCCCAGGAATCGGGTATCTTTTCGAAGATTTCCCCTGCGTAAACAAAAAAAAAAAAAAGTAGATGGCTTTCAGATTATATGCATCCACTAAGAAAGGGTTTTTTGATTAATAACCCTAAGAGGGTGAAAAAAGGTGAAAACGTTTGGATAGCCACGAGAAAATGCTAGTATTTTATATTTAGTATTTTCGCACTTAGAGTTTATATAGGGAAGGAGTGTAGAACGCTAATATATTTTTAATTATAAAAAAATACAATACATTCACTATCATGTATTAGGCACACACACGCATCTATACTGTTTTGTTAATTGTTAAGGTCTGTATAAAACGTTGACAATTTTCAAACTTATAATTTAAATTAACTATTGTTGAATTTCGACCACTACGCCCGCGACTTCGTCCGCGTGGAATAGTTACTTTGGGCTAATAATGCATTATTTTAGAACAAATTTGGTTAGCATAAAAAGGTTATAGTGAGCTTACCTTAAAAGATAGACATTGCTGTCGCGGACGTTTTTTAAAGGGGAACAATTCTGTCATACATGATTTTTGCGAAACTTTAACCGTTTACGCAGCGCACGTATCGTAAGCTCTCTCAATTGGAAAATATCCCCCGATTTTGAAACATTCTTCATTGGTGCTCTGCTTCTTTTGGTCTTAGCGTGATAATATATAGCTTATACCCTTCATCGATAAACTGAAAGAATGTTTTAAATCGGACCAGTAGTTCCTGAGATTAGCGCGTTTAAGCAAACAATCAAACAAACAAACAAACAAACTCTTTCAGCTTTATAATATTAGTATAGATAAAGCTATAGCCTACTGGGGCAGTACCTCATTTTCACAGATAATCGGCGTGAAGTTGCTAAAATAACTGCGTTTTACGTACGGTAAGTGAGAGAGCCGGAAGCTTAATCCCTTCCCCAAATCCTTTACGTACGTTTTATTTCATTTCATCCCACATTCCTTTTTAAGCTGGTAACGCATTTGTAGCTTCTCTGGTGGTGCAAATATCCATGGGCGGCGGTGATCACTTAACATTAGGTGTCCTGCTCGTTTGCTAAGTATTATTATATAAAAAAAACCTTTCCCAATTCCTTCCCTCACTTTCTAGCCCCTTGCATTATCTATTCCTTTACAAGCTGGAAAATTATAATCACCTGAATGTTAGGAACATCACGGAGAGCTCTGCAGACGTTAAGACAAAGCATAATAATAATATCCTATTATTTTGTCTCCGATGTAAAATAGATATATTTTATTAGACAATTAACTGCAGTTTCATAATTTTTATTAACCAACTTCAAAACAAGTAGATCTGCATGAATGTATATACGTTTTTATGTTTACAATTTTTTTTTAAACTACTGATCCGATTTTGATGGGGTTTCCAGTGTATATTTTAAGGAAGGTTTTGAACGTCATTAGAGATAAACGAGAGAACTCTTTATTTAAAAATAGCTAATGACCCAAATAATCGATTGGTTCATTTTTAGGCACAACAAACTTAACAAACAAACTTAAAACAACTTAGTTCTGCTTTTGGATTACATCCGTTATTTGGGAACAGACTGCCTATCAATCAATTTAGAAAATGGCAAGTGATAAGCAATAGTGTGTCAACCCACAAAAAGTCAAATTCGGAGATATTGATGTATTTTGATAATACGACACGTATTTAACACTTTTCAATAATTATTAAAGTCAATAAAGAATATTAATATATTTCTATATTTTAAATTTTCGCGATTTATACTATTCATATTTAATATATTTATGTATTGGCTGTCTTAAACTTATTTATTAACTAACTGCTCTTCACGGTTTTGCCTGCATTTATAATAACACAAACAAATAGTATCTCCTATCCTCTTTATAAAATAAGTATCGATGGTATAATATTTTCGCATTTGTAATATTAAACGAAATCCTTGTTAACGAATGCAATGTCAAAGAACATTCATTTTGTGACCGCTTCAACCACGAACAACAAAAATACTATGTTGTATTGTAAAATACTATGTCTTTATTGTTTAAAATTCAATTTAATTACAATGAACTACGTTGCCCCATCGCGGTCGAATTTAAATAGACCGTTTCACGCAAAAGTACAAATTGGGAAAACTTTTTATTGCATTATTGCACGTATAATTTTCGAATCATTAAAATATGCATTTGAAGAGCGCTCTAGTGCGGTTATTTATAAAATAATTACCTATTCATTAAATTTTATTTAATTGAAATATTTACAATTTTCAACGGACTTTAAACAAGGTTCTTAATTTGTAGCGTATGTTTTTTATAGTTGTGACCTCAGAACTCCTTCATTTTTTAACCGATTTTGAAAATTGTTTTTTTTATTCGAAAAGTTATGACCCATTTAAATTTGGTTCCATACAATTTTTATCAAATCTTTTAAAAAGAGGTTAACCTCAACCAAGGTAAGTCTGAAGTTACAGTAATATCTACTGTTCTTTACCTTCCAGTATTTACGGTTTTTAGTGGTAAAAGAAGCTTGCATGTATCGAAAGAATTGCTCAGAAATGGACATCCACCAATTTACAGGATGTATGATGTATTGTTTTTATATTTAATAAAAAAGTAAAAACGTTTACATTTTTTTTTTAATTTATATATGCCCAGCAAAAAGTATTAAGACTGCTGTTCTACTATAATATCAGTCCAGAACTTACCATGCAATTATTGGATCTGCTAAACTCTTACGTGTGAATCTAGGTAATGCTAACTTAAATGTATTTCGTGCGGTGAGTAAGAGAGCCGGAATCTTTTAACTGATATAGAGCCTAGCTGCAACCCATTGACTCTAACTCACTGACTGACTGGCAATACCTCACTCTCAAAGATCGGCGTAAAGTAACTAGCATAGCTGTGTTTCATACTATAATAAGAGAGCCAGAAGCCTTGTTACCTCGTCCCGATATATATACTTTTTCTCTTTATCCCTGATTATTTTTTAAGCTGACAATGCAGTTGTAGTTCCTCTGAATCTGCATGTGTTAATTAGCGACGGTGATCACTCAACACCAGATGACCCCCCTAATTGTTTTCCAGCTTTCATTTTATTTGCGGCCACTATCGTGCCAGTGTTGTCGTTACCCTGGCCACCATAACCGTGATAAATAGTCCTTTACCGCATTATTGCTTCTTATTTTATGTGTTCTCCGATATTTAATGTGGGTATTGAATAAATAAAGGGTCAATTATGAAGAAACATCTGTTATATCTTGCGGCGAAATGTTTTACTATTTTGTTTTTGCGCTATAATTGTTTATTCCTAAGGGGTACTGATTATTATTGTCGATGGTATCACGACAGCTGCAATAAAAGACAAAAATATTACTTCTACATATTACAGATAGATTGACGCAGTGATCATCGCAAATGACTGAATCGCTACCGGTCGCGGGTTCGATCCCCGCTCGCGATAAACGTCTGTATAAGCCATACGGATGTTTGTCGTAGTCTGGGTGTTTATATTTGTGTTGTGTGTTTCAGGATCCTCGGCACAAGATTCGTAAGATCTTAATAGAGTCCGTTGGGTTGATGCGTTTCGAAAATTCATAGATAATGCCACTCAGAATACTGACCTCTTTAAACAACGACGGCTAACGAGTGAGTGAGTGAGTGAATAAACTGAATCATCCATTTGTATGTTGGTTCAAAGATAGCCAGTCATACTTAGTCGCTAGCTGATTATATAATATTGTATATAATATAGTAGATAGTTGCTTATAAGTACCTTGTACATATAGTATCTGTATTTACGGTGTACATCACTCACGCACGTGTTATCTATTACACCAGTTCACGAGTCCCGAGAGAAGTTCAAAGATAACAGTTACTCTCAGTCGCTGGTTGCTAGGCAACGTCATCCAAATTGGTCGGCATTCTGAGTGCCAAAACCCATGAGTTTTTAACATATTCAGAGTTATATAATATCATTGCCTATACGGATCTTGTACATATAGTATCTGTATGTACGGTGTACATCACTCACGCACGTGTAATCTATAACACCCGTTCACGAGTCCCGAGAGTCGTGTTAGACGAGCGTCAACCGTTCAGCGTCACACGTTTAATATAGGGCAAGTGCTTGTAGCTCAGATGTCAGATGGATCGGTTTCGAATTTTTTTTTTTTTAATCAATTTAGATAAAGTGCTTTCAATCGTTTAGTAAATATAGCTACATTTATCCACACATTGTTATATGATCTTGAAATTTATCTTCACGATAGAATATTATCTATGGTAATATAATAAAGAGGTTTTGTTCGTAAGTTTGTATGTAAGGGGTCATCTTTGAAGGTAATTATTTGATTTGAAAAATTCTTTTTGCGTTGGATACCCCGTTTATTGAGAAAGGCTAAAGGCTATATTATATCACGGTAGCGAAGCAGTAAACATAAATGCGAGTGCAATCGTATACTAATATTTATTATATTAGTATAGACAATATGGAGAGGTTTTGTTTCTAAGTTTGTATGTAGGGGGTAATGTCTGAACCTACTGATCCGACTTGAAGTATGTGTAAGTGTGACGGACGGTAGCATGCGTGAGCGATGGTGGCGCCCTACTAGGACGATGAGGGAACCGCTGGGTTTAGTGGGTAGTCTGGGACACTCGTCACCAGGAGTCTCACATACCCACCTGTATCATCGGGCAGGATGCATAAATGCATTCCCCAGCGAGAAAAAAATGTATAAGTGTATATATGAAATAGACGTAATATATATATATATATATTACGTCTATTTCATCAATTTACTTGTATGTATGTATATTCAAGAAACACTAAGAGAGTTATGAGAAGGTATACAATGATTTTAAAGATAATTTCTTTTAAACACTGAATAATGAAATTACATACGTCGCTTATTTTGTGGTACAACTGCGTAGTTCATGCATTAGTTATAAGCGTATAGCGGAAATAAATACTGATATTAAAATTTAAAAAAAAAGTTAACTGAAGCTATTGAAGACTCTCACTAGCTCATGGTTCCATCGGCAGATTAGCTTACTACCAATGTATTCTATTGTCATCGGCATTACACACATGTGCAATCTCAAACCGATACATTAATTGGTCACCGATAAACAATATTGTGTCAAGCTACACGGACTTTTTGAGAAAAAGGCGCTAAAAGATGTCAAACCTATTTTTAATCAATTTATTTGAAGAAATAGGCATCTCTTCTTTCTTTATTTTTACAAAAGACTTAATTAAAACTATTAAAAGCAGATTGATTTATTAAAAAGTTTTTTTTTTCTAATAATAAGTTTTTTAAATATATGAGATTATTGTATACGAACCAATTTGAATATTTCAAACATTAAACGAAGAAACGTTTTTTGATACTTATTTAGTTCAGATGGCTTGATTTTTTAATAATATCACAAACATGACGTTTAATCGGAGTACATCAAAATATCTTTATTTGACTTTTCGTGTGTTGAAACATTTTTGCTTATTAACATTATTCATTAAAAGTTGGTCAATTTCCCCAAGATTTGTTTACATATATAATTTGTTTGTTACAAACGAAGCGAATAAAAGTATTATGAAAATTTAAGCACAATATGTGTATTTCACGTAACATGTGTTACATACAGTGCAGTAGAAGAGGAAAGCCTCTTGGTTATTTAAATTCTTACTATTTTGAAATTATACATATAAAATGTTTTGTCCTCAAATGACTGATTCCTTCTTTTTCCCGACTGCGATGCAAGGGAAGATAATGTTTATCAGCCTACAAATGTATGTATATATGTGGGTTGGTATCTTTTTGGCACAATTTAGAGTGAACGCGTAGGCCCATTTTCATAAGTGACACGTCTTTTGATTGGTCATAACGGCGAGAATGACATAGAAATTATAACAATTTGAAAAAATCAAAATAACCGATTTTATACGTTCGTATCGTTGAATAGGTATTTGAAAATCATTTTTAGGTTTCATATATCATTTTTCAATCAGAATTACCATTTAGAATCTGTAACGTTTTAAAATTATTTAGTAACGATTCTCACTAATAGCACTCGGGTTTTTGATTTTTTTAATAAATTACTTGTTCGTTTTTAGGGAGGCGGTTATAAATATTAAACAACTGTACCGTTATTCGAAGCCTAATTATATATATATGAGATATGCCATCGCTTCCGTTCCATTTTTTATCTCTTTTCTCCTTTGTTTTATCCTTTTCTGTCCTTTTTCTTTCAATTTTACCACCACCACCCCAGTGGCGCCATCTGAGTTAACAAGTTAATGGCGCTGACTTTACTCGTCATTACGTCGTTGTTTTTCGTTCCATAAGGTTCCAAAGTGAGAAATTTAAAAAGTGTATAGTGATTATTATAGTGCTACTACGTCCGAGGTACGTACTGACTTTTAATTTTAACTATAATGTTCTATTCAACAGTAAAATGAATTTAATGTTATAAGGTAATTTCTTTGAATATAATAATACTCACTTTGAATAAAAATACCGTTAGAAACGTCTTCTTAAAGTGTATTTATGATTAATTAAACGGATTTTTCCGTTCGTAATATTTTTATTAATATACCGTCATACATCATAAAAATAAATATAAATTCTTTTTAGATCGAAATGAGTGAGGCAATCAATCCAGTAAATTCAGATATAAATAAATCAGATGCATGCCGAAAGAGAAGGCGTGAAAAACATCATGATGATTCGAGCTCATCATCTTCTAGTAGTAGTTCGATAAGTAGTAGTTCAAGTGATACTTCGAATTCAAAGCGGCGTCGCCGGAATAAATCTAAAAGACATCGCAAAGATAAGAAATTAGATAGATTGTTTAAAGAGGTCAATTACCTTAAGAATCGATTGAATAATAATGAACATAAAGATGATTATTGTAGTTATCAAACACCTAGCTATATTGATGACAATGTAAGTCGTCAGCTATACGAAGACAATGATTGTAGTGATCCAGAACCCCAATTTTCACTATCGATTAGTACTAAATTAAAAGATCCCGAAATTTTACAAACACCCTCATCTTATCTAGAAATATTAAAAAATGTGCAATGTTTTGGCAATTCTCAATGGCGAAATGTTAGGTATTCGGATGTGCAGAAAAATTATCGTCATTTCCCAGGTTTTTCTGAATTAGAAGCAAATGAAGAACTAAAACTATATGATAATAACCGACTTCTTATAAATGCCGACAAAGCATACGGTTCCTTGAGCTTCGCTCTTATTAAACAAAAAGATGTGCTTGAGAAGGAGCTTCGAAGTTTTTTATCATGGGTAAAAACGTCCCCAGATTTATCATTTAATGAAATTAACAATAAAATTGAAGATATTTTTGTTACTGGTGATTTCTCCAAAATTTCTAACGATGCCCTTCAGTTGGTCTGCGGCCACAGGGCAGAGATTATCCAACAACGCAGAGAGGCAATTTTAGCTTCAGTTAAGGACCCGTTACATAAAAGCACATTGCGCAGCATTCCACCGTCGTGTCAAAATCTTTTTGAAGCTGAAAAATTGTCAACAGTATTGGATAAAGCAGGTGGTGTACGTAAAGTGTTTTGGCAACGTACAAAAGATCGCGCTTCTGTACCACAGACCGATCAAAATATTATACCTCGTATAACACCACAGCAAAATTCATTCGCTTCAGTCTCGAGAAGAGGTGGATATAGTCAAGTATCAAGGGCTATCCCTAACAAGCCCTTTCGGGGCAGGGGAAGGCAAATTAATACCCGACGTCAAGGTGAGTCAACATTCGAATATCGCCACGATCGTAAAAACTCTCCCCCTTCCCACCGGGATCGGAGAGGTAGATCAAGAAAGTTTTGACTCACCGAGTCACTTTCGAGCTGGACAACTGACCAAATACCAAGTACGATGGGCGAAAATGGGAGCTCCGCCTTACATTTTGACCATTATTTCCGGCTACCATATCCCATTTATCAAAAAGCCCCCACTATTTACACCAGACCTAAGAAGTTCCGGCCATGCGACTCCGGTTTCTGTGCAAATGACACAAATTATACAGAAGATGATAGCCGAAAACGTTCTATCTGCAGTGCAACCGTCACCCAGCTTCCTGTCACGTATGTTTCTGGTACCAAAAGGAGACGGGACAATGAGGCCCATATTCAACCTCAAAACACTAAATCAGTATGTTCTGGCAACGCCATTCAATCTGATAAACATTCACAAAATACCAGGGTTCCTACAGCCGAACGACTGGCTAGTGAAAATAGATCTTTCACAAGCTTATTTTCACCTACCGATACACAGAGCACACAAGCGTTTTCTACGCCTCTTGTATCAACAGCAAATTTTCGAAATGAACTGCCTGCCCTTCGGGTTGAGTTCCGCGCCGAAAACATTTGCGGCCCTAAGCAATTGGATGGCTCAATTTCTGCGTCAAAAAGGGATACGTCTTATAGTATACCTAGACGACTATTTAATTGCCAACAGAGACTTGTCAACCTTAAAACAACATGTGGCAATAACGATAAATTTTTTAGAGTATCTGGGATGGATGATAAATTACGAAAAGTCTGTTTTGGTTCCCAGAAAGACTATAGAATACTTAGGCATTATATGGGACCCATGGCTAAATCGGAAAATGCTTCCAAGAGAGAAACAGGTAAAATTACATTCGTCAATAATCAATGTAATAAGAAAACCAAAAACGAATATAAAAGAAATTCAAAGCCTTATTGGACAAATGAATTTTGCCAGCTTCATCATTGCGCTGGGCAGGCTAAATTATCGACAGCTTCAGAAATTAGCAATAACACGTCTCAGGCGGGAAGTAAAGAGTTTCAAACTGAACGACGAATCACTGACAGAACTTCATTGGTGGCTCCAACACCTTCGAGATTGCTCCGTAATTCACGAGCCTCATCCGACCCACTACATGGTCACCGACGCTTCAGATCAAGGCTGGGGAGCGAGGATAAACGATGTAAATCTGTCCGGTGTGTGGTCGAAAACGGAAGAGAAGTTGCATTGCAATCACAAAGAATTACTAGCCATACTCAGAGCCTTCGAAGAGTACAGTCCGAGCCTACGTTACGCATTTGTTCATTTACAATGCGACAACAAAACAGCGGTTGCATACGTACGCAACGAAGGCGGAACGAAATCGCAATCCCTTCTGGACCTGACGTACAAAATATTTCATCTTTTACACAATCTGGATATAAGCCTGACGATCCATCATATTCCCGGCATATACAACGCGGAGGCAGATCGACTGTCGCGACTACGGACCCATCCGGAATGGCATCTTCTACCTCAAGAGACTTCCCCTGTATTTGCGCGATGGGGGACTCCTGTAATCGACCTGTTTGCGTCGAATCTCACACGCGTAGTAAAGAGATACTGCTCTCTGAATTGCCGGGACGATCAAGCGGAATTTTACAATGCATTATCCCAAGTATGGACATATCCGTTGGCATGGGTGTTCCCTCCTCCATTTTTGATACCCAAAGTATTACAACATCTGCATCAATGTCAGGGTATATTCCTCATTGTAGCACCGAGATGGGAAAAGGTATTTTGGAGGGCCGATCTAAAAAGTCGAGCAATATCAGCTCCTTGGACAATACGGAACCTTCCACAAGTGTTGATAGACATATCGACAGGCCTTCCTCCCCAGAATGTATCGAAGATGGTGTTGGAAGTATGGAAATGTGGGGGTGGAATGAACAATTAAAGGGATGGTCACCCGAACAAAGAAAAGTTTTAATGGATAGTTGGCGTCCTTCAACTCTAAAGTCTTACAAAACTGCATGGTCACGATGGGTAAAATGGGCTAAGGATAATACTGCAATTGTTAACAAACCTACAGGATCAGATTTAGCACGATTTTTGTGTGATCTATACAATAAAGAAAAGTTTTCTTATAGCACAATATTGTCACATAAATCCGTTGTGTCAACGTTATGCGACTTGGAATCATCAGAGCGTCTTAGTAACCACCCGCTAGTGAAACGAATGTTAAAATCCATTTCACTATCAAAACCTTCGACACCAAAACCACCGATTTGGGATGTTGAGATAGTTTTCAATCATATCTCCATGTTAGACACGGAAACAGAGAGCCTATATGAAATATCTAAAATTACTGCAGCTATTCTTTTATTGTACTCTGGAAGACGGATACATGATTTAACTTTATTAAGAATTAATTCTAATGATTGTGTTTTATCAGATGATTATGTTATTTTATGGCCAGCATTCGGTTCAAAAACAGACTCCATTAATTATCGCCAATCGGGTTGGAGATTAAATATTAATAAAGATAATAAAAATTTAGATCCTGTTCATTGGATTAACCGTTTAATCGTGATTGGGCGCGATAGAAGAAAAACTTCTAATAGCGAAAATCTTTTTATTTCAACCTGTGGTAAGCCTAGACCTGCCACTAGGTCTATAATTGGTGGTTGGATCAAAAATCTCCTTAAAGAAGCTGGTGTCATGGCATCGGCTGGTAGTTTTAGAGCCGCGGTAGCCTCTAAAAGTTGGCTCGAAAATAGCCCCATCGAAGATATTCTTGCGCGAGGCAATTGGAGATCAGAAAAAACTTTTAAGCGTTTCTATTGCCGACAAATTCTTCCTAAAACAAGAGTTTCTGAACACCCAATACAGAATTTGTTTACGCCAGTAACAACATGACTGTTATATGAGCTAATTATTGTGAATAATAATTTGTTATTATTGTGTTTATTAATTTTGTTAAAAGTCAAGAAGAAAATTATAAATTTATAATACTTTCAGTATAAATATTATTTAATTTTATTCTTACTTTAATACCTTTCTTCAAAATAAAATTTAATATTTATAATATAAATTTTCTTTCACTTTTTACTAATGTTATTTCCTATAGTCACATTACGTCGACCACCACCACCAGGCGATAACAAACACGTCTCATATATATATAATTAGGCTTCGAATAACGGTACAGTTGTTTAATAACGACGTTTTACCTACAAATAAAACGTATATTAAACATACTTACCTTATTCGAAGCCTAATACTTTAGTTCTGCCTGGTGGCAAACAACAGACGTAATGACGAGTAAAGTCAGCGCCATTAACTTGTTAACTCAGATGGCGCCACTGGGGTGGTGGTGGTAAAATTGAAAGAAAAAGGACAGAAAAGGATAAAACAAAGGAGAAAAGAGATAAAAAATGGAACGGAAGCGATGGCATATCTCATATATATATAATTAGGCTTCGAATAAGGTAAGTATGTTTAATATACGTTTTATTTGTAGGTAAAACGTCGTTATTATAACGATTGCTCGTATAAATATTATATATATTTATATATAAATATTATGCGATATATATAAATAATATACGAGCAATCGCTTATGAATTAAAAATCTCGCAAAGTATTCATTATCAATTTGTACACTGTTTTGGGCTTTTATTTAATTTAACTAGTTATTACATGAAATAACGATTTTGTTAATGATACTTGAATTGTTTTTATAATTCCATAATGTTTGTTTTTGTTAACAAATGTAACTAAATAAAATAGCTTAATTGATGATTTTTTTTTTTGTCTTATGTCGCGTTTCAGAAGTAGATAATAAGTACGAGATATTATATTAAAGTATTCTTGAAAATCGATAATAGCTTGAACAATTATTATTACGTTTCTATTGTTTTTTTGTTAAATATTTTATTTCGATTAGTAATTTATCAAATGTGATTGAAATTATTTCATAAATTAATTCAGTAGTAAATATATTTACAATTTTTAAAATCTATTGAATCAATTTTTGAAGAATTTATAGTGACAAGTGAGCGACAATTAATTGAAATTCGATCATAGTTCGTTAAATTGTTAAGTTTCAATATCATTAATTAACCAAAGAATTGAATTGAATTGAAGTTTCAATATTGATGTTTGAAATTGACAATCCGTCGAAAATAAGAATGTTTGATTGGCTTGCGAGACAATAAGAACGTTCAATTCAATTCAATTGTTTGGCGTAAAGAGGACAGTTTACCACTGATTATTATTAAGTTTTACGCTGTTAGTATGAACGTAAACATGGACTGTCATACTACAAAAGACGCATTAAAACCATGTTCAACACGTGTCTAGCTAAACAGTGTTTAAAAATTAGACATTGCTTAAAATTTTATTTAAGTTGATAACAGCGAATAAACTCATAAAAAAAACTTATTAATAAAATGTTATACGTTACATTTGACAGCTGAAATAGGTTTTAGACATCTATTAAACTCACTTACACATATGTTAATATATATCTAAAGCATGTTTAACTCAAAACTGTGCTTAGACGCGGATTTGTAGTACGGATTTTTTTAAACACGCATTTAACGTCTGTTTAAATTTTTTTGTAGAAGGCAGTATATGTTTAATTAAATTTCTATGTTGATGTTTGTAATTCATTTTGTAAGTTTCTATGTAAATATATTAAAAGAAATAAGATTACATTGAAAATAAATTACGTGTTTGTCCCTAAATAAAATACGAACCTGAATCGGTTTTTGTTTTATACATTTATTCGTGTTGTTCTAGATTAAGGTCTAACAAATAAAGGTCTTCTATTTCTACCAAAGTAACCTTACCAAAGCTGTTGCTGTAAAAAATAAAGACAATACTGACAGTAAATTTTCCATAAGAAAGTCTCTCCTTTCGTGGGTTGTCTGGAAGAACAAGTTGTACTAAAAAAATTGATTTTTTTTTTAAATAACTGTATGTTTTATAGTTTGTGGTGTATTATATAGTATTAAATAAATAAATACATTCTCTTCTATGTAACGCAATGACAAACAAATTTTGTAAATCTCTGTGAAATTATGAGAGCAAAATTAATAAGTGTAATTCTCGCCTTAGAATAGACTGATTTCGTTAGAACTCTACATATTATGTAAAATTCCGTTGAGTGTATACAATGTAAAAAGTAAAAATAAAGGGTTATAAATACAATTGTTGAAACACAGATTACTTTCTTTATAATCTGACGGCAGCCCACTATACTTATTTCTTTGTCTATGTTCTGATATCGCCAAAAAAATTGCTGATTTCGTCACATTATGTCATAATGAAATTATATCAGCATTTCTTAAAATATAATAAAAAATCAGCCAAGTGCGTGTCGGGCCACGCACAATGTAGGGTTCCGTAGTTGTCAGAATTGTCAAGATCGGTCAAGCAATCTTCGAGTACCTATTTTCGTAAAAAAGTTTACGACGAACTGGGAATTTCCTTTTTTAAGTCAGTTTATACAATATACGTACTTACAATTTTAAACCTTTTATTATTATAAAATTGTTTTTAATTTCTCTTTAAGAAGAGAATAAGAGATAGGTACGTAATCCGTATCTTTTATGTTATACCATAAATGCCAAAGTGAACTCGTTTGTTTGATTGTTAACTGGCTCTCGTCGATTATTTATTATTCTAACACTTGTAAAATATACTTAGCGCCGATAATTTTCCTTCCTGATTAGCGCCTATGAAATCTATGGAGATTTGGTTGAAAACTTCATAAGCGCGATTCAGAATCATTCGCGACATGTTTTATTGAGACATTGTTTTATATCTCATTTTATATTTTATTTTAATTAAAACTTATTAAATATTTATTTATTTATTCATTTAAATTCATATATTAATTTAAAATTATTAATATTTACATAGTGCACAGTTACACAATGCTTTAAAAAGTGAAATATTTATTTTTACTTAGATCATCTGTAACTCGATAACCATAAGAACCCACATAGCCGTGATAATTTTCCTTTTAAATTCATTATATGTACCACTATCGTAAATTTTTTCACATTTTTAGACGCAGCAGTTTAGTGGGTAGAGGGGGAGGGACACTTGACTCTAAGAAAAATTGACATTTCAAAGCTTAATATTTCGGAAACAGTTCGTCGTTCGGAAAAATGGTTTTCCCACACCCATAACATTATAAAAGACCTATCTCACGATACCCCACAACATGGTATAAATGAGAAAAAAAATTTTTGGTCTCTCTTAACACATAGGGAAGACACCCTGAAAAAAAAATATTTTTAAGATTTTATTGTACGACTTTCTCGGCGTAATTCATATGTATACTCCAGATTTATTAAAATGTAGTAAAGTTTTACCACTTTTTAAAAAGGGAAGCAAATGTGATCCTGGTAATTATAGACCTATTTCTAAATTACCTTCCCTAAGTAAAATATTTGAAAAACTAATTTTAAATCAACTCCTTGTTTATTTTAATGTAAACAATATTTTTCATGGTGAACAATACGGTTTCACTAAAGGTCGCTCGACTTCAGATGCAGGAATAGCACTCCTCAAACACATATATGATGCGTGGGAGAAATCACAGAATGCTATTGGTGTATTCTGTGATTTATCTAAGGCATTTGACTGCGTGGAGCACGAAACGCTTTTATATAAACTTAAATATTACGGTGTGAAAGGCAAAGCTCTTGATCTCATTGCTTCATACTTGACACAGAGACTTCAACATTCAACATAAATGGAATAAAGTCTTCTGGATCTGTCCTAAAGATGGGTGTTACACAGGGGTCAATTCTGGGTCCTTTTCTATTTTTATTATACATCAATGATCTTCCGTTTTATGTTAAAAGTATTTGTGACATTGTATTGTTTGCTGATGATACTTCGCTTATTTTTAAAGTTGACAGAAATAAAACTAATTATGACGATGTAAACAATGCATTGTCACTGATACAATATTGGTTTACATCTAATAATCTGGTCTTAAATGCTAAAAAAACGAAATGTGTAATATTTACCTTGCCTAATGTTAAACAGCAAACTTATAGTTTAATATTAAATAATGAGATCCTTGATGTTACTGATACAACGGTGTTTTTAGGAATAACTTTGGATATGAAACTTCAGTGGAGCTCCCATTTGTTATCTCTTACGGGGAGACTCAGCTCCGCATCGTACGCGGTTAGAAAAGTTCGTCAACTAACCGATGTTGATACAGCTCGATTAGTATATTTTGATTATTTTCATAGTATCATGTCTTATGGATTGATGCTATGGGGTAGTGCTACAGATATTAGTACTGTATTTATCTTACAAAAAAGAGCTGTTCGTGGTATTTATAATCTAGGAGCTCGAGACTCCCTTCGGGATATTTTTAGTAAAGTAGGTATACTTACTGTTGCGTCACAATACATTTATAACAATATAGTATACATTCATAAAAATATTCATTATTTTGAAAGAAATAGAGATAAACATAATATTAACACGAGAAAGAAAGATAAACTTATAACACCTTGTTTTCGACTTCACAAAGTAAATGTTTCCTTTCTGGGGCAAGGTATTCGTTTTTATAATAAAATCCCCCAGAAATATTTGCAGTTTTCCATGAATAGATTTAAATCATATGTTAAAAAGTCTCTAATAGCTAAAGCATATTACTCTATACAAGATTACGTTGACGATAAAGATGCGTGGGCTTAGTATATGCTGAATTTCGTACAGGATAAATAATCAATTTGTAATCATAAACTGTGTTGTGATGTATTGACAATATTTTAAAAGAGTAACTATCGAGTTTCTTGCCGGTTCTTCTCGGTAGAATCTACGTTCCGAACCGGTGGTAGCTTCATTATTTGATGTAATTTTTTTTGTTTTTTCATGTATTGATGATTCAAAAGTGCTCGTGAGAGCCTACTTGAATAAAGTATTTTTTGATTTGATTTGATTTGATACCGAATTACAGCTTTCTGGTATTAAGGGTTTCGGAGCAAAGCCGCGGACAGACAGACAGACACACAGACGGACAGACAGACAGACAGACGGACATGGCGAAACTATAAGGGTTCCGTTTTTACTACGGAACCCTAAAAATGAAAATAAATATAACGTTTTAGTGACAGAGATGACAACCGAATTATGTAAACATACTTTTTCTTTAAATATAATCTTTTTGTACGTATATATATGATAAGCGTTTTAATTTGTAAATTATGTGAATTTGAAGGACCGTCCGTCCGTCCGTCCCTCTGTCCGTCTGTCCGTCTGTCCGTCTGTCTGTCTGTCTTTCTTTCTGTCTGTTACTAGAGGTAACATCATTTAAAAAAAATATTTAAAAGCGCTAAAAATAATAAAATAAACTATTAATTTAAAAGTTTTATCATCGATTTATAACGTCATTACGTAATTAACATTTAATATAAGAGCTTCACGCGATTTGATTTCAGTACTCGTATTGACTTATTACGAAAATTTTAAAATTAAATTCAAACAGATCGAGTTATTTAATTTACTTCTTTATCTACACATATAAGTCTTCTGGTTATTAGTAATATAATTAGTTATTTATAAATAAACAATTAGTTTTGTTCGAATTAAGGACTAATTATTTTCGTCTTGGCAACACTAATATATATTTTGATATTTTGATTGATAATGTAAATCTAAATATTTTACTAACGTAGTGAAGAAGAGTGTAGTAGAATATAAATAAAAATAAAACAAGAATAAAATATGATATAATTATGTATATTATTTTTAAGCGACTTGAAAAAACAGGAATGTTTTCAATTCGACCTTATATTTATTTTATTTTTTTTATATTTGATTTTATATATGATTATACTGTATTGATTTTATTGAAATGTCCGTCAAAAGACATTAACAATTTCAAGATCAATGTCAGGGGCAGTCGCAGCGCCTAAGAATAGGTACATAAACAATACAATCGATATTAACTGTATCGATCAATTTAAACAGTAAAAAAAAATATCGAGTGATCGATGAAAAGTGTAGAGTGTTTGATATAGGGATACTTTTGTTATATTGTTGACCATAAATATTTTGTGTTATAAATGGATGCTGATAAGCTATAATGTGTCAATCCATAAAAAAATCGGAGATATTGATGTATTCTGATAATACTTCACATAACATTTCAAAAAAAAATTAAATGTCATTAAACTAAATAAATACTGATAAAGGTATCTTAATTAATTGTTTCGAATATTGGAATGTGTTAATTTAACAAAATTAATGCAAAAATGATGAACGCATATTTAACAAGGTTAAAAATAAATTTTCAACCTTCAAAAAGGAAAGAGGTTCACAACCTGAGTGTGTTTTTCTTATAGTGTTTGTTACCTCAGAACTTCGTAATTTTAATACTTTCGGATTAGTCTCAAAATTTTTTTTATCAAAATCGAATCAGTAGTTTTATTTTTAAATCAAAATAACTGAAATTAGTATGTCATCCTAGCAAACGAAATTGTATATTTTATTTTTGAAGTCACTTTATTTGTTTTTTAATCTTAAGTATACAAATATGAATAAAATCCTCTCGTCCACACTTCTGGTGAGTCAAGAATTGCCTACTTAGCGTAAAGGCTGAGCTCTGCTATCCAGGGAGGCAATAGTGCCAGCATCTTGAGTACAATGCCAACGTCTATTGGATAACGTTTTTGAAGACCTTTGAAATTTTTTTATACATTTATCGCTGAAGACTCTTTCTTGGAATATACCTTTCGAATTACTTAACTTTTTTTTAAATTGTCTTATTGATGTAAGTACCGTGTATACTTTAATAAGTTTCTAGTTAAAAGCTGTTAATTTGATATTACAAACAGACATTCCAAATTTATTTATTTGTATAGATAATTAAACTAGGTTGTACTTATAAACTTAACTACCTAATAAATAAATAATCCATATGTCAGTTCTTAAGAAGCGCCCCACGCTTGTTTACAAAAATTATTTTCCACTTTTTAGTTTCTTTCATCATTTTTTTAAACTATTATTTTTATTTTATACTTTTAGTCTTCTTATTATTCAAACTTAATTTACTATAAGTCTCGTGCCTATTTTTTTCGTATTCCTGACAGCAAATCCTTTTATTTGATACCTATATCATGGAGGTGCATTTCAAATAGCCTGTCCGCCATCTTGAACGCCCGCCATATTGGATTTGAGTCACGTGACTATTTTTTTGTATTCCTGACAGCAAACCCTTTCATTTGATACCCATATCATGGAAGTGCATTTCAAACAGCCAGTTCGCCATCTTGGGGAGGCCGCCATATTGGATTTGTAATGACGTTTCTTAGCTAGTCATGTATTGTCATCAGATCAATATCATCATCAAAGACCGGGAAGTCGGTCAAATTAAGATTCCAATATTTTCTTACATAGTGAAGCTAATAAAAGCTTATTAATAAGAATTAAAACTAACGAAATTATCAACAACAACGTGTAAATATATTTAAAATTCGCGTATTGTATTGTTACAGAACCAGCAAGATCCGGCAGATAATAATTAACGCAACAACCAAGTGTTTGAGGGAAAATGTACAGGGATGTCCTCATGAATTAATTCATGTGTTCGCTCCTACAATTGTTGGTTTACGGTTTAAAATATACATTCGTGCGGACCCCAGTGTAAACTGTTTCAAACTGGCTGGCATTGTGGTGTTTATATTACATATAGAACGCTTATAAAATCAACTTTGATCGTATTTATATTTTTTATATATCTAGCGATTTGACTATGTGTAAGAGTCCTTTTTTTTGACTGACACGTTGGCCCAGTGGTCACTACAACTGACTGAAGCGCTAACGGTCGCGGGTTCGATCCCCGCTCACGGCAAATGTTTGTATTGGCCATACGGATGTTTGCCGTGGTCTGGGTGTTTGTGTTAGTGTTGTGAGTGTTTCCGGACCCCCGACACAAGGTCACGGGATCTTAATGGGGGCCGTTGAGTGTGATGCGTTTATTTATTTATTTATTTATATATCCTATATGTATAAACATACGTAATAGCTTCTTCTGCGACTTCGCTCGTGTGGTATGATAATAAAAACTAGCCTGTGTGTTATTCGAATGTATAAGCTATATAAGTATAAAGTTTCACTAAAATCTGTTTTGTAGTTTTTGAATGTGGAACAAACATGTATCCATCCAAATGACCATCCATGCTGACAATTTTTCCCATTTATGATAGCTATCTCTTGCGGTTTTAAACGCGTTTATGGTTACTGTTTCGCTCTCATGAGTCGTAGCATGATGTAATATAACCTATAGCCTCCCTCAATAAACTATCTAACACAAAAATAATTTTTCATTTCGAACCAGTAGTTCGTTTCGTTTCGTAAGAATTATGAAGTTTCGCAGACTTATAGTTTATATAGAAAATGATTCTAGAATCCTAAAAATACATTAATAAGATCATCATCAAATCAATAAGAAAATACATTACACGCACTGTCCTGTATTTGACACACAAGCATATGTTCTCCTTTGTTTATTGTTAAAGTCTGTGGTCAAATTGTGTATAGATTATCTATAGTCAACTTTGAAATCGGTTAGAAATTTAATGAACTACGGTCAAATTCAATCGCTAGGCGACCACTAGTCGTAATAATTATACATCGCACAATTTGTATCATGTAGAATTTTACACGTTCATTATAGTTTGCAAACATTTATTTTAAATTGTTTAATTGTTTAGTAAACAATTATATTTGTAATAACATATAAAATCTAACATAATTATGTCATAACATCACGTGCAATCATTGCGATACAAGGATAATTTCAACAACATTTCTAGAGATAATTCATTGCTTTGGTGCACTAAACACTTTAGGCTGCTTATTCATTAGACATATGCAGTGAGCGAAATCACCGCTTCACTATTTCAAAGCATAAAAATATGCCATATAAACAAATGGATGCTGATAAGCAATAAAGTGTTAACCCACAAGAAGTAAATTTTGTAGATATTAATGTATTCTAATAAAGCACGTTTTAAAAATATTTAGAAAAAATGAAATCAACTAAATTAATTAAGTACAGAAAAGTTTCTTAATTTAATTACGAATAATAATAATAATACACTTTATTGTATACCAACACAAGAATACAAATTCAGAAAACACACAACAAAGAACATGTATGGCACAATAGGCGGCCTTATCGCTGAAAAGCGATCTCTTCCAGGCAACCTTGGGGCAGAGGAGATGGCTTATAGAATATTGAAGTCTGTTCCATATTTTGCAATATACAATAATCTTATATATTTGTAAATCTTATTATTATACCAATATGCTTTTAATATATTATACCTTTTATGAAAATATAAAGGAAAAGAAGGATATATATATATTCTTCAAACATATTTATTAAGAACAGGTTGATCTCTAGACGCCATTTTGTCAAAATGAGATCCACGCGGCTCCGCACAGTATTGCTTATCAGCGTCCAAATAATTTTGCTTAGCTTTAACTTCATTAATCATTAAAAAAGTTTATTGTGATAGAGCCAAGCTACAGCCCCAGTCTACAGCTCGTATACTCGTAAAGTAGCTAGTATAGGTGCGCTTCTTACGGTGAGTGGGAGAGTCAGAAACCTAAGCACCATCTTTTCCTTAACTTCATATTCTTTTATATCTTATTACGTTTTAAGCTGGTAACGCCGTGTCTCCTCTGGTGCTGCGAATAAGAAGCAGTGATCGCTTTACATCAGATGACTTGCCTGTTTATTTTTCCGCTATTTTCATTATCATATAAAATGTCAATTAAAAAAAACTGACAGTCTATGCATTGATACCATTTCAACAAGCTGTAAATTGATGAAGAGTTGTTTATCCTGTCGTTTTCAGACGATACTGCAATATCAGATCAAACTTAGGTAAGGTATTTTGCTTTAATATAATTCATAGTATAGTAAATTTCATGTCGATTTTACAGGTAGATGTTGTTCAGATCTTTCAAACAACTAGAGAAGACCTTCAAACGATTGAACGTGGCCCAAAAATTGTCTTAATTGAATACATTTTCAAACATTAATAAAACGCAAAATTTCATTAGGGAGTTATGATGCCGCAGACAGACACACAAATACACGTTATACTTAAATATTAATATAATAGCTTCGCAAAGCATCACGTTTCTGGTAGAAAGGCTGCCTTAGTGTGAGCTCGACACAAGTGTTTTCGTACTTCAGATAACCGAGACTGTTTATTATTTTGTATTGTTCTTTGATTAGGTAGTAATTGCGACGGAAAGGCTAAATGTCGAACATATACTCGGGTTTCACAGTCATAATATTTTGATTTATTAAAAGTTTCGTCAACTTCAGCTGAAAAGCAAAAAAAGTCATTATTAATTGGACGCTGATAAGCAATACTGTGTCAAGCCACACGGACTTCGTTTTGAGAAAATGGCGTCTAAAGATGTCAAACCTATTCTTATTAAATTAGTTTGAAGACGTATATATTCATCTTTTTTTTTCTATTTTGATAAAATGTATATTGAATATAAAGCAGATAGATTTATATAATATGTTATATAATAATAAGTTTTTAAATATTTGAGATTATTTTATAAATTGCAAAATATGGAACGCACCTGAAATACGAAACATTGAGTTAAGAAACTTTTTTCCATTCTTATTTAGTTTAGATGACTTGAAATTTCTTTGGATAATGTTAAATAGGTGACGTAGTACCAAAATACATCAATATCTTAAAATTTGACTTTTTGTGGGTTGACACATTATTGCTTATCAGCATCCAATTATGTTGTTTGTTACATCTTTTCCTGGTGCAAGATTGTTATACATATATTACGGAGTTCTTCTGGTGTTGCACCAACAGCTCTACATTACTACATGCATTGCGACGGGTATAACTTGCTTACCAATCATAATGAAGGAATCGAATCGCAACCAATGAAATACTTGTTATTGAGTAATTCTGGTGGCAATCTGTGATCTTCATTATCAGTTCCACTTCACCAAATTTGGCTTTCCGCGAGCAAATGCACAAGTTACTATTAAAAATACCCGAATCGGTATAAGTGAGCCTATAATATTTGAAAGGTTCACTCGATTTCTACAGGATCTCAGATCTTGACGTGGTGATAATGGGACCAATTTGGAGATACAGCCGTAATAGCCGAACATAAAACCTCCTCTTATTTCGAAGTAATTAGGCGAGAATTACACTTGTAAGTTTTGCTTACAGATTTTAATAATATTTACATAAATTGTTCATCATTATTTTTACACCTCAAAGAGCCTACAATAATTTTATACAGCAAGCAATCCATTGCTCGTTAATTTAGAAAACCTTTAAACAATTGTAGATGTATTCGTCGATGTATAAAGAGGTACGCTTAAAGTGTGAGAAAGAAATAAATATTGTGGGGTCCTGTCAGATTATAGAGGAAGTAATTCGTATTCGGACAATTGTATTCGTATACTTTCAGAGTCATATATTTAACATATTATTAAGGTTACCTAGGTAGGTTACAGAGTTACTTTATATAAATTACAAGCGCTAAACTTACAAGTGTAGTATAATAAAACATGAACGACGTAAGAGTAAATATAATTAGCTATACAAAGGACTTTGATGAATTCATTTAAATGCTGACAGCACATTGTAATACTAAATAGCCTTTTATCTATTCAATTATTTGCAAAGGTGACATCAGAGTGTTTATCTCTTTCTGGATTTATTATATATTATTCTTTGGGTCGTTGGTAATTTTATTATATTGTACAGAACCAGTACTTCGCCAGATTTAAAGCCTTATCTGTGGCTGTCCAGAGGTGTGGTATTGCGCAGGTGTCGACACACAATTAAAAAAAAATAAATGCATCACACACAAATACGAGGTTTGTTTGAAAGAAAACGTTTGAATGATCGCACGGAACTGTGAGAAATTTAGATTGATATATTACATGCTCGCACAGTAAAGGGTCTCATTTTCTTAATCTGATGACGTCTCTATATGTCTGACATCCTTATAAGTAACTAAGATAACAGGTTCCAAATAAGTGTTGTTAAAGCAAGAGATATCAATAAAAATCTGGCCATATACGAGTTGAATTGCCACATAAATGATTTCGTTCATACTTTTAAATTACTTTTGTGAAAGAAATAAAAGAGATCAGACGTTCGGTAATCTTAGTAACAGAGTGCCGTTTAAACCCCTTGGCTACAGAACTCTAAAATATATATATTAATACGTGGAGCACAAAATTTTGACAGATTTTTACAGAGGAGTGTGAAATTTCGCACACATATTGCTCATATGGAGAAGGAATGAGTGCTGCTATTTATTTTTAATTCTGCTTAAAAATACATTGCATCAATAACACACACAACCATGTATTTGGCATCCAGGCATGTATACCTTTTTTTATTTTCTGTGGTCGTATTGCGAATAGATTATCAATATAAACTTATAATTTAAACTAAATATGGTCGAATTTCGACTAATTCTCCTCCACTAGTTCTTCCAATTAAATAAAAATACAACTCCACTTTCTAGCTACAAAATTATTTCCAATCAAACCAAATAAAGATACAAAACTATTCGAAAAAATATCAAACCTAGGCCCCAATATAATCCCATGACCAGGAAACTTAATAACTAAGAATATTTTTTTTCCTTTGGGACACCGGTAGAGGATGATAGTGCCAAGCGGAACCTAGACACCGTTTAAAAAATCACCTACAACAATTTTATACAGCAAGCAATCCATTGCTCGTTAATTTAGAAAACTTTTAAACAATTGTAGCTGTATTCATCGATGTATATAGAGGTACGTTTAAAGTGTGAGAAAGAAATAAATATGGTGGGGTCCTGTCAGATTATAGAGGAAGTAATTCGTATTCGGACAATTGTATTCGTAACGTTTATTCTTATTATCCATAATACATCCTTCTACATAAATACGATATTACATAATATGTAGAATTCTATTGAAAGCAGTGGGTAGTCTATCTAAGGTGAGAATTACACTAATAAATTTTACTTTCAAACCTTTATAAAGGCTGCCTTACACCTGTAAGAATTGACTGTCATTACTGTCCTTATTTTGTCACAGCTTTCGTGAAGTTACTTAGTTATAGAGTTAAATCTTACCATATTACAAAGTAAAATTTATATCAGTTACAAGAGTAAAATTTACAAGTATAAACAATAAAATTAAAGTCTCTGTTTATAATTACAAATTAACAGCATTTAACTAAATGCATATAAAAATATAAACGGTACATCAAAACATACAATTTATTCTAATCTATATTTTTACTGGTAGCAATCGCACTTGTAAAATGATTTACCTAAGTTACAATAGCCTAACGTCAACCGCTTATAACCATTTACAAAATTTTCCTTTTGCCATTGCGGGGCTGTTGATTGTTGAGGTTGTACATAAGTAACAATAGTCTAATACCAACTGCTCATCACTCTTTACACAATATCACTTATCTCGATGCAGGGCTGTTAATTATTGAAGAGTTCTCCTAGTATTGCACCATCAGTTCCATTTTACCATATGTATTGTGACAAGTATAAATTGCTTAGCA
This sequence comes from Hypolimnas misippus, assembly GCA_037950945.1. Taxonomy (NCBI): domain Eukaryota; kingdom Metazoa; phylum Arthropoda; class Insecta; order Lepidoptera; family Nymphalidae; genus Hypolimnas; species Hypolimnas misippus. The sequence continues at coordinate 14,226,639 of JBBEEQ010000029.1, forward strand.
ATTATATAAAGTAATGGAATCGCAACACGTGAAACACTTGAGAACCTCCCCCTTATTAAACATCTCATAATTTTTTGCCTACTTATAAAACGTGAAAACTACCAAAAAAAAAATTCATCAATCAAGTTATTATATTGCACTTAAGATACTTTTATTAACAAAAACAAAACATTATGGAATTATAAAAACAAATCACGTTTTGTAAACAAAATCGTTATTTCAAATTATAACTAGTTAAATTAAATAACGGACGCCCAAAAACACCGTACAAATTGACAATGAATAACAACAATTGGATAATACTTTGCGCGATTTTCAATTCATAAGCAATTGTTCGTTATAATATTATAAACCACCTTCCAAAAAAGGGATAAACAAGGAAGAGACTCTCTAAGGTGTAGGTCTCTACAATTAGCGGTTTAGTCTGTGTGTTAACCAGTCAATCAATCAAGACAAAGCATTATATATATATATATATATATATATATATATATATATATATATATATATATAGATTACTGAGGTTTAAAAATAATAACAATTTAAATAACCAAGAGGCCGGGCTCTTCTATTCTTCTGCATACATATATATTTATATATATATATATATATATATATATATATATATATATTGTGAATAAATTTTCATAATACTTTTAATAACTTCGCCTTTAACTGAAGAACTTTGTTCGCCTTTAACTGCGTGTAAAGAAATCCTGACAGTTTATTTTGATGTTTGCACATAAGTATGTAATACCTGATGATCTGATACTGAAATCAGATAGATAGTGAAACTCCTCAATAGTTTCAAGTGTTGTTTCTTCTCAAAATTCAAACATTATTATATATTTTCGCTATACGCTCGTAACTCACGCAGGAACTACGCAGTTGTACCTTAGCATAAGCGACGTACGATATCATTTCATTAGTCCGAGTTCAGTGTTCAAACAAAATGATCGTTGAAATCATTATATTCCTGCTCACAACTCTCTTTGTGTATTTCTTGTATATACATAAATGGATACACAAGTATTTTGATGAGAGAGACGTAAAATATATACCCGGTGTACCGATATTTGGTAACGTTTTAAAATCAACATTTCTGTTTAATCACATCGTGTATGATTTAGACAAGGTGTATAAGGCTTTCCCAGGAGAGAGGTCAGTTATATTTTTTGTATAGTATTAGTTGGCAAACGGACAGACGTAGATATCCTGCAGGGCAGGCGGTGATCACTTAACATAAGGTACGCTTTATGTTAAGTGATCACCGACGCCGACATTTACAGCACCAGAGGAGACACGAAAGACAAAAAAGGTGATTATAATTTTCAAACCTGTTATATTATAATTTTCCAGCTTGTAGGTCTAAAAGGTGAGAAAAGGAATTGGAAAAGGTTTTTTTATATTATAATAATACCTAGGAAATGAGCAGGGCGGACACCTAATGTTAAGTGATAACCGCTGCCCATGGATATTTGCAGCACCAGAGACGCTACAAATGCGTTGCCAGCTTAAAAAGGAATAAGGATTAAAGGGAAAGGCATGGGAAGGAAAATACTAAATCGATTTCGATAAAAATTCTATGGGACCAATCTGATTTTTGTTTAATCAGTCAATAAATAACGGAGTTCTGTGCTAACGAAAGTTATGAAAAAAAAACTTTTTTGATGTTCCCGTTTCTGAATTCGGTTGGAAATCATCAAAATTGATCAAGTTACATAGAAAATATATATATATAATCAATATTATATAATAAATAAGGTTTTTAAAACAAACGTACTTTTTGTCATAAATATTTGACGAGATCCCATAGTGGATTGAACTTGACAATTTTAACCTGTGGTCACAGGTTCCAAACCAGATAACCGTCAATAAGAGACTTTTAAGTGGATAACGAGTAAAGGATATGAAGGAAAAGGGATTTAGGAGAGGGTGTAGACTTTTGTATAACTTATCCTATGAAACGTAGCAGCTATACTAGCTACATCACATCGATTATTTGTAAGAGTGTTGTACAGCCAACCAACCTATATACGTACAACATCCTTTTTTGAAGTCGGTAAAAAATCATTAACTTGTCAAATCCAGACTAGGATAACATTAGTCATAGTCTTTATTAATGAAAAATGAAATCATATAATTTGCTACAATAAAGACTTCATTAACAATAATTTATTTTTAAAATGGTCCAATCATATCAGTCGTAGTATTGTAGAATATAGCCTATAACCATACTCAAGAAACGGGCTATCTAATACTAAAAAAAAATCTCAAATCGAACTATTGTTTCTCTTTAGCTTTTTTTAATAACAAGTAATTAATTTAAAAATCATAAAACCCGACTGTCAAGAAGAATAACTGGCCTAGAATAACAAGAATAACAAGAAGAACATAGAATAACAAGAAGAACTGGCCCAGAAGAATAAGAGATATTAAACAACTTTAAATCGTTGTAAATTCTAGACGGTAATTTTGATTGAAAAATGACGTAAGAAAAGTAAAAACGATTTTTAAATACTACTTAACCACTCTCAATAAAGTTAGTCGTTTTTAATTTTTTTTTCACATTATGGCTATAAATTCGGCCATTTCGATTTTTCCAAATTATAATACTTTCTATAACATTCGCGTCGATATGAATCATACGACGTCTCATTTATCAAAATCCACCCACGCGTTTGGTCTAAATATTGCCACAAATGTACAAACATTCATACATATACTAATAAAGTCATCACCCTCCCTTGCGTCGTGCAGTCGGGTGAAAAACGTACGTCACTGTCCTGACAATGTCACCTACCGGGGCAAATTGCATATCTGAACCACTTAGATATCACTAAAAATGTTTTTTCAAAATCAGAACAGCCGATTAAGAGTTCAGTGACACGAATACGATATAATTACATATAATAAAGATAGATAATAGCAATAACAAAAACAATACTTTGCAATTAAACGCAAAAGTGCATTGTACAAATACTGATAAAATTTCATTATAACCCGTCATACAAAATTGACCTTTGATAAAAACGTTAAAAATATCATATATATTATCTCAGTTATGACTACGTGCCCTGCACGTGCAATGTAGGGTTCCGTAGTTTTTTTTTTTTTGTTTTCGCAGGGGAAATCTTCGAAAAGATACCCGATTCCTGTGGGGGAGATCGGGTTATGTGGCGATTTATACCCACTAAAATCCCTGCGATGGCCTTCCTCAGCACGGAAATGGAGAGGCCTCGGGATCGCTTGCGCATGCGCATCTGCTGCTACCCCTCCCGTGCGACTCAGGAGGGCAAAGTCTAGTCTTGCCCTCCCCGCAACCCGCGCTGTGCGCACAGCAGTTGCTCAATACAATATGCAGACTCCCGTAAAATTATATGTTTCATAAAGTTGTTATTACTAGTTACGGAACTTTATTGCCTTTTACCGAACCGTATTTAATTTATTACCTTTTAATTAAATTTTAATGAAAACCAGTTGGATATAGCATACTATGATAGACACGTTGGCGCAGTGGTCACCTTACTGAAGCGCAAACAGTCGCGGGTTCGATCCCCACTCACAGCAAACTTTTGTATTGGCTATACGGATATTCGTCGTGGTGTGGGTGTTTGTGTTAGTGTTGCGTATGTTTCCGGACCCCCGACATAAGGCCATGAGATCTTAATGGGAGCCGTTGAGTGTGATGCGTTTATTTATTTATACTAACTGACCCGATTATTACGTTACGTCATATATAACAATGTTCAAACAAAAATACTAAAATCTCCGTAAAAAATGGACGGCGGTACAGTATGGTGAAAAATAGTTTACGACCTATTGTCATACCTATCAAATATACAAAAAACAATTAAAATCCATCGAGCCATTTCAGAGGAATACGCTCACAGACACTGTGACACGAGATTTTATACATTAGATTAGCTACCTGTCGCGATTGCTCTCGCATTTATGTTTACTGCTTCGCTACCGTGATATAATATAGCCTATAACCTTCAAAATAATTACTTTCAAAGACTACATACAAACTTACGAACAAAACATCTTCATTATATTAGTATAGATAATATTCTACCCTGGAGAATGATAAATTGCAAGATCATCTAACAAAGTGTAGGTAAATGTATATTTACTAAACGATTGAAAGCACTTTATCTAAATTGATTAAAAAAATGAATTTTTCGAAACCGATCCATCTGACATCTGAGCTACAAGCACTTGCCCTATATTAAACGTGTGACGCTGAACGGTTGACGCTCGTCTAACACGACTCTCGGGACTCGTGAACGGGTGTTATAGATTACACGTGCGTGAGTGATGTACACCGTACATACAGATACTAAATGTACAAGATACGTATAGGTAATGATATTATATAACTCTGAATGTGTTTAAAACTCATGGGTTTTGGCACTCAGAATGCCGACCACTTTGGACGGCGTTGCCTAGTGACCACCAACTGAGAATAACTGTTAGGGTATCTTTGAACCGACATATGTACAATTGGATGATTCCGTTTATCCACCCCTAAGAATCCATCCTAAAGTGGATAATCGTAATCACGTATCATTCTAATTGCTCTTCCGATTCTCTACCTCAGGTTGTAGTAAGGTATTTAAACTAATTTATGTACTTCATTAAAATTTTATTTAACATAATAAATCAATTTATTTTCACTAACGAGCTTCAACAAAAATATTACACAAATTGCAAAATTAAATCGTGTTATCAACTGTTCATAGTCGCGTAGGATAATCTTAATATATAAAACTCAAACGTGACTGACTGACATAGTGATCTATCAACGCACAGCCCAAACCACTGGACGGATCGGACTGAAATTTGGCACGCATTTGGATGTTATGACGTGAACGTTATGACGTGGCATCCGCTAAGAAAGTGTTGTGGTTTCACTCGCGTTTATGATTACTGCATCGCTCCTATTAGTCGTAGCGTGATGTAATATAGCCTATAGCCTTCCTCAATAAATAAACTATCTAACCCAAAGAGAAATTTATCAATTAGGACCAGTAGTTCCTGAGATTAGTGCGTTCAATCTAACGAACAAAAACAAGATTTATAATATTAGTATAGATGAAATTAAAAGGAAAAATAAGTAAATATAACATCACTACATTATTTTAATGTTACAGTAGCTGTAAAAAAAATTATGATATTATTATATAATATTGGTTAAAACAGATAGACAGGTTGGGGCAGTGTTCACTGCAACTGAGTGAAGCGCTAACGGTCTCGGATTCGATCCCCGCTCATGACAAACGTCTATTCTTGGCCATATGTTTGCCATGGTCTTTGTGTTTGTGTTGCGTATGTTTTCGGAGGTCACAGAAACATGAGTTCCTAATGGGAGCCATTGAATGTTATCTGTTTATTTATTTATTAAAAAATATGACTGACCAGCATTCGTTAAGCTTACACATCACTCAATGACGTCATGGTCGAAACTGAACAGTTTGAATGAGAATGCTCCCGGTGAGACCCGGTGAGGGAGCACCCTAATTGTCCATAATTCAAGGTAGCGTACTAACAATAATCGTCTAAATGTTTTTGGCATTGACAATAAATAATTCACGTCTTATCATTTGAGTGTCAAATTTCATTCTATAAATAAAAGCCAAAAATATCTCAAATTTACCCCATTCGTTTCTTTCGTATTATTATTCCCTTTCATCACTCCTTACTCTTTTAGCTGGCAACACATGTGTAGCTCTGGTGATGCAAATCTCCATGGGTGGCGGTGATCGTTTCTCATCAAGTGACCCGTGTGTTCGGTTGCCAAAATTTTTATATAAAAATATAAATCGAAAATAATTTGATAAAAACACAGAAGGATAATTTAATTTGAACAATGATTATAATGTCGAATTTTGAGGTTACAAACTTCCCACCGAACCGTTGAGGTCATTTCGAATAAACTCGAACTAAATTCAAACTATAAACTGAAAAGTTAGACGAAAATTTTAAATTGAAAGTTTATTTACCATCTAACTTTATAAACATATACGACTATTTTTATTCTATCTATATCACAGAAATCCAAATCTGGTTCTGAACAGGATCTTTAATTATTTGTTTGTGGTAGAGACAGTCCATAAATTGTTTAATTTCACAATTAAACCTACTATTGACAACATTTGTATAATGCTATCATTTATAAAGCTAAAAAGTTTAATTTATACCGCGTTATGGCACGTTACGACGTCGATCGTAACTTTTCAAGACGTCATAGCGTGCCACGAAACGTCATCGTAACAAGTATGTGATTTGGCCGATATTCGTATATCGTTATCACTATTTGTTTTATGTTTACAGATATGTAGGCTACATCGAAGGCACAACACCAATATTCATGGTGAGAGACCCTGAGTTGATCAAGACAATAACTGTAAAGGACTTCGACCATTTCGTGGACCATAAAGAGTTCTTCTCTGAGGAAGTCGATCCATTATTCGGTGGCAGTTTACTTATGATGAAAGGTAAAATAGTGATGAAGGAAATGAAAGATAAACAAGCAGAAGAGTCACCTGATGTTAAGTAATCACCTCTGTCCTTAAGCATTTATTGCACCAGAGAAGACTTAAATACGTTTTACGACTTAAATAAGGATCGAAGCGGGCTGGAAGGAAGGGAAGGAACGGGAATTACTTAACACCAGGTTGATGATCCACATGCGTATTTTGTCCGTTATTTTCATAATTATATTTTGTTGATTTTTATAAAACACTGTATCATCGTAGTCGCCGCTATAAAGCGATGTCTTAAGTATGAAGACCATTCAAAGCACAGACGAATGCGAAGCTATGCGGCCCGATGCGGCGGCTTATCTTATGAACGCGTATGTCGTCCCGCACTATAACTGTCATGTAAAAATAAAACGATAGCACTGATCGCATTCGCTACAATTCGTGCCACGCCACACCGCATTCTTGTATCACGTAGGCCACTTCAATAAGTATCAACTGCTTGTAGTTTGCACCGCATCGCATTCGCTTACGTATTATGCCGGGTATTGTGCCACGGCTTAACTTCGCAACGAGGTTGTGTTTTGACTGTAAACCACCCTTCATAAAAAAATCGGTCCATATAGGAGCGACAATACTACAAAGACAGCTCCAAACTTATAAGACCATTTTCTTTTCGGAATTTAATAAAACATTAAGAGAACGAATGTTTTTAGTAATTAGTCTGCTTTCGCTTTCGCTAAAGTAAGATATGTGATAAAATTGTGTCATCTTTGTTTTCATTAGGACGTAATGTAATGTATTACAAGCCACATTGTCTTATTAACTTCTAAAAGAAAATAATTTATTCGATCGAATATATTTTATGCGTATATTATTGGTGTTAAAAACCATGTGTACTTAATTTGAAATAAATGTGACCACGGAATTAGATTTTACATATAAAAATGTTTACCCCTTTACACTATTTGAAGGGTGAAATATCAAATAAGAGTTTAAGAAACCCCTGACATATTTTTTTTCAAAAAGTAGATAAAAGAGCTCATGATCTTTTGATAAAACATGTTTAAGGCTAGAAAACTTTCTTTTAAATAAAAAAATCGCATCCAAATCGGTTTAGGAGCTACGGTGCCACAGACAAATACACAGCGGTCAAACTTATAAAAAATCTTTTTGCGTCGGGGGTTAAAAATCCTTTCTTATCATCAAATCAAACATCAATATTCTTACAAAATAAAAGGCATCCACTGCCATTGCAAGCTTTCCCGCAGCAGATGTACTATGCTTTAATGAAACAGTCAGTCAATCAAATATGTATAAAATGTTTTCACCGCTTGTAAACGATGGTCATAATATGTGTCTGACATTTCAAGTATTTCAGTAATACGTCATTTATACACAATAATTTATTTTAATTAAAATTAACAGAAGTGTATTTTTTTTTATTCGTAAAACCAAAACTTACAACTATTTGTTCTTGTTCTGTAGGCGAGCGATGGCACGACATGCGAACAACATTAAGCCCCGCCTTCACTGGATCCAAGATGAGAAAAATGATGCCGTTCATGACGGAAATCAGCTCTAACATCGTTGAATACTTACGAGGTACCCCACATCCTGTCTCTCTAAATCAAACAGGGCCCCTTTTTTTTGTTTTCGCAGGGGAAGTCTTCAAAAAGATACAATCTTCCAGGGGGGAGATCGGGTTATACGGAAATGGAGAGGCCACGGGATTTGCACGCGCATCCGCTGCCTCTCCCATGCGACGCTCCGCTCGTGAAACCAGGCCTTTAGACTCCTAGACCCTTGAGAAAAACCCATTTCTTATTTATTCAAAATAAAATTTTTATGATTAACTAGTTTTCCTCCTGGTTCCACCCACGACAACTCAAGGAAAAATGATATTTATAAAATTTTACCTTCCCTACTTAAATTCACTATTATATTGGTTTCAAGTTTGTTTTCACGTAATTTGTATATTAATTTTTATTACTAATTAAAATATTTTTAAATAAAAATATCCTTAGTTACTCCTTATAGCATTAGCTATCTGTGAGTGAAAGTACCGTCACAATCGGCCTAGCCGTTTAAAAGGTTATCCAGAATAAACAAACAGAAAGGCAAAAATTTTTAAATTGTGTTTTTGATGTAAATACCGTGTATACTTTTAAATGAATTTAGTTAATATTTAGTTTTATCTATATATATGTTACATTCATGCTATTTGATGTTAAAAATCTGTACCCATTTCCAACTTTGACCAACACGTCAATTGCTTGTTAGCCCAAAACTCCGGTCGCTTGTCATACTGTCGATAGTTGCTACATGGCCTATACTGGGTGGCAAAATCCATAAGCGTATAACCTATCTATAGTTAATTAATGAACAAACAATAACTATTTAACGATAAATTAATTACATACAACGAATGTGAATAGTGCGCGCGATTTAGAATTTAGGCAACGGTTAATGCCATTTAAATGTAATTCCACTACAAACAGCGAAAGTAATTAAAACTGAAATAGCAAATTATTATCGCAAGCAAAGAAACCATTTGCGGAGAATTAATCAAAATTCGTAAATGTGTAATCTTGGCGGATAATACGCATGTATATAACTAGACGAGCTTTGCGGTTTCACGCGTTTTTAATTCGTGGTACTTGGTAGGATTACATCACAAAAACATAAATGTAAAGAACCGCGGCAGTACCTCACTCCCACAGAAGATTGACGTGAATTAGCGAATAAATAATAGCTACGTTTCACATCCTTACTTCTTACTCCCCATCCTTACTTCCTATTTCCCTTCATCCCTTTTAAGCGAACAACGCATTTGTAGCTCCTCTGGTGATGCATATGTCCATCGGCGACTGACCATTACCAAACGTCAAGTGACACATCTGCTCGTTTGCAATAAAATATATAAAAACAAACTTATTTAATCCTAGAAAATAAGACACTGTTATTAAATGGTTTAAAAAAACTCCTTTCAACGAATACATCTGTTTCGAGATTTTTCCGAATACAGCCACCCCCTCCCCATCTACGAGTCTTAACTTTATACAGCCTACTAGCTTTTCCTACGACTCCGCTCGCGTTAATGTAGATTTTTAAATTTTATTTTCTCAAGGCATTATGACACGAGCGCCATCTAGTAGAAGTTAATTATACTATGCATACATATAACCTGCCAAAGTTTTATCCCAATCGCAGTACACTACCATACCGTTAATTTTTCGTGTACTTACTTTAGCCAAGTTCGTCTATACATATGTCTATACAGTTTGTCGTGAGCAGGAATCGAACACGCGACCATTAGAAATTTAACCACTTGCAATATCCACGCAAACACCTGGCTATACTTTGATGTTTTTCAACCTGAAATGTGGGCGAGATGATCTAGTGGTTAGAACACGTCGATCTCAACCCATGGCCATGAGTTCCAACCCCGGCTAGCACCGCTTTTTCCAAGTTGAAAATTTGTGTTTAAATTATCTCGGCGTTGAAAGAAAAAATTGTGAGGAAACCTGCATGTGCTAGGAGAAATTCTGATAGATCTATTTTTACCAACCTGTAGTGGAGCGTCGTGGTGATTTAAGCCCCGAACATTCTTCTTAATAGGAGAGAAGGTCTTTGCCCAGCAGTGAGACGTTTACAGATTGTTACCTTACAACCTGAAAAATAAACTATGTTTTAGACAGTTGTGTCAAAAAAGTTTATTCAAAAATAATATTTTTTTATTTTTACGTACAAACACCATTACAGTACCATTATATATATACAAATATAAAACATATACTCACTTTTAATGGCATTTAAATCCAATTAAACTTTGAGTGTGAATGTTATACAAACTCTGCGAGTTTTCGGTTACTACGCAATTACGATGAGCTTAACTCGATTACAAATAAAACGGCCTATGTCACATTAATTTATAATGTACTAATTGAATCCCACGACAACGTCTGCTTAGAATTATTATTTTAAATAGCTAGTTGAAAAGATATACAGATTGGTTTTAAAATCAAAGTAACTGATATTAATATATCAACAACGTAAATGAAATTGCGTTTGCGTTTGTGAAACCAGTTCCATTTTTAACCGACTTCGAAAAGGGAGGAAGTTCTATGTTATCAAAAATATACCCATATCCTTCTCCAAGGTCCAATCTATATTAATACCAAAATGTATCAAGATTGTTTCAACAGTTTAAGGGTAATGGAAACAGACAAACAAAGTTATTTTGATGCTATGAATTGCTTTTTGTCCGCGGCTTACTAAATCTAAAAGTAATTTTTCTAACCCTCAGAAACCGTAACTATTTTTGATGAAAGTGACCTATACCAACTTTACCCTTATTTTACCCTTTTCACAAACCCGTGACAACATGTATACTAAATTTCATGATAATCGATCGAGTAATCAAGGCACGAGAGCGTAACGAACGAACTCTCGTTCGTATTCATAATATTAGTTAGGGTTTACTCAATTACGAATAAAACGTTGTACGTCACATTTATAATGTATAGCTTTTACATGTGACTCCATTAGTATACTTGATTAATGATTTACAGACCGCCGAGTGACATGCCAATATTATTAATGCAAAAGTCCATCCACTCTATAAACTTCGTTTATATTGCTAAACTGCTAATAATTAAACTAACAATCACGCGAGACACCGTCCTCGTAAAAGTGTAAAATGAAAATTAAAAAAATATCTTTATGTGTGTGCGTCACATTTAGTTGTTTGTTTAGTAATTCAAATGCCTTGCCTTGCCGGTTCTTCTCGGTAGAATCTGCGTTCCGAACCGGTGGTAGCTTCATTTTGATTTTCTATGGGCGACGGTGATCACTTAACATCAGGTGTCCCGCGTTTGCCTACAACGTTTAATAAAAAAACAATGTACCGCTTGCGTGCGGTGTAATTTAAAACTTCTTGTACGAGCTAAATCGTGGACATAACTACCTACATAAGCAAAAGATAAACTTTCAATATGCTTCTATAGCAAAATATTTGAAAATATTGTAAGCAAATTGTGTGTCAAATGTTTTTATGATGCTAAAGATTTTATAATTAACTAGCGGTCCACGCCGGTTTTGCTCGGGTTACATATAGATTTACTACCTCTATTTCGCCCTGTTATAGGTAAAATTTTGAAAAACGCCGATGTACATGTACATTTACTTCTAATCAGAGTTTACCATATTAAACTTATTTCTTAATTTAAAAAGGACGAACTTCCATACAAGCGTTCATTTCATATTTTAATCCCTTACGCGTCAAATTTCCGAAAATCATTCCTTAGTGGATGCTTACAACATAAAAGTCAACTGGCAAAATTTTAAGTCTGTAACCTCATCTGTTTAGGCTCTGCGTTGACGAGTCATTCAGTCAATCAGGACAAATAATTATATATGTATAGATGGTATACCATGGGGATAAAAAACATTTTTTTTTTATTTTGAATTACACGTGTATAAATCTCGACCTACATTTTAAATGAATGTTCATATTGTTGTCCCGTTGAATACGACACGTGCACAAGTATTTTATAGTATATTTTTAGAACCAATTATTCCTGATTTCTGTTATTCTTTAGCTATTCTCCCATATTTTCCTCGGCAATGTATACAAAATAAATATGGTACAAGAAAATACACTTATTCAGTAACATACTTTGTGCTCAACTTATTAAGAACACGTGCCCACATAAAGATACTTTAGAACTTCTAAAGTGGCCCACGAACAACTAAGATTCCAATGGACGCGATTCGTCCCGGGATGCGCTCAAGTAGTCGCTTTTACAAGTTAATTTACTTTTATAAATTAGCCACGTCATTTTTTATATTTTCTTTGATTTTAAATTCTTATCCTATAAGGATCATCTCAAAAACGATTTGTGGATCGAAAATTACCAAATTATTTATTTCATCATGACAGAAGAAAATAAATCAGCGTCATAATATGCTTACCTAATTTATGAAAAATTGTTTTTGTTTATTTATTTGTTCGCATCATATGGGCAGTCGTATAATTCATCCGATGTCGATAAAACTATGTCTATTTAGTGTTTATACTTGTCACAAGGTATAGACATAATATGATTAAGTTCCTGCAGGCGCATGTCATACCAACCAGGCAAAAAAATAAGTAAAACGATAATCCAGCATAACTAACTCAAAATCAACCTGAGCAAAGTCATTTGAAAAAGCTACTTTACAATTTCTCTCTTCGCCGTTTACCAATATGTGCTAAAGAATAGGACGTGATCGAAAGTGATCATCAATAACACTAAGACGCACGTTTTATTCATCAGATCATTTGAACGAAGATATTGATGTAGAGGACCTGATTCGTCGGTACACCAATGACGTGATAGCATCAGCCGCTTTCGGTCTCCAAGTGAACTCAGTGAAGGATAAAGACAACGAGTTCTACAAAACCGGTCAAAATTTATTCCATTTCAATGTTCTGCAGAGAATTATTTTCTTCATGTCGTCTGCTTTCCCTAATTTCTGGAAGGTATTATATTTTTTTTCCTAGTTTTTAGCACTTCCTTGTAATTAAGGAATTATTACGTTTTTTCTTTCATTATTTCTGCTGTAAGTTTTTGTCCTTAATTCTACTGTTTTAACATAACACAATAATGATACTCTTAGGCGAGATTTACACTTATAAATATTGCTCTTCGGCGTTGTTTGTTATTGCTTTACACCTGAAAGAATTTATTTTGACACTTACAGCTTTCATACGAGAATAAAACTTACAAGTGTAAATATCTACTTACTCTATGACACGCATCACTGACGACTTTTAAGTTCGTAGTAACCACTTTGTCTTGATCCCTCATAGCTTACTTTTTCTTCCTAATATTTCGTAAGAATGAAATGAATGGACTCCTTTATATATAAATATGTAGGTATGATCATTATCCTTCTATTACAAAGATTATTATTATTTTGATAATATTTTTTTATAATTTGCCTCACAGAAATTGGGGATTCAATTGTTCCCCGCAAAAACTACAAATTTCTTCAGGAATCTGGCCACAAGCACGATGGAACATAGAGAGAAACACAAAATTGAGAGGCCAGATATGATTCAACTATTGATGGAAGCTTCTAAAGGTACTCTTAATAATGATATAAGTATTATTTACCTTATTTTAAATGCCTAAAAGGTGCCTGCTTGTCCTTTGTTTGTCCGTCTGTCTTCTATAATGCTCGAAGCATTATAGAATACATTTTTGTGTACGGGAAATTAAACAAAGTAATAAGATCTATAAAAATTAATAAAGTAAGTTTAATATATAAATTAAGTCGTGTCCTTGCAACTTTATTATAAAGTGAATCAAAAGTATAATATAAGATTGTGAAATTATAAACTAATACTATAATTACTATATTCACAATATATAATCATAATTTCTATAGAAAAATGTCTGGAATTAAATTTGTATTTGTTTTGTTGTCAGGTTCATTAAAGGCCGAAAACGAAGGGAATGACCAATTTTTACCTACAGAAGATACATTCAAACCAAAAACTGTACAAAGACGTAAGTTTCAATTTTTAATGATTTTATAGTTAATTTATATCTATATAATAATTATATAAAAGCGAAAGGTCTTTTTTTCCTCATTGACAAAACACGAAATTACGAAAACTACTTGATATCGGAAGCTGAAATTTTGGCCAGTAGATAAATTATAGGAGGTTCAGCTAAGAATTTTTTAAATGCATCTCCCAAAGGTAAAAAAGGTAGTCAAAAAAATTTTATCGTTATTTCTAAAATTTAGTTATTAACTTTGCTTGTTTTGTAGAATGGACACTAAACGAACTGGCCGGCCAAGTGTTTATTTTCTTCATCGCCGGATACGAAAGTTCCGCTACAGCCCTCGTCATGTGTGTCCACGAACTAGCTATCAACCCCGAAGCCCAAGAGAAATTGTACCAGGAGATCAGGAGCTTTAAGGAGAAACACGGAGACATAAGTTACGAAAATATCAACGAGTTGAAATATCTCGACTGCGTACTAAATGGTAAGTAGAACAAAATTATCTTTAAAATAATTAATGCCGGTTCTTCTCGGTAGAATCTACATTCCGAACTGGTGGTAGCTTTTCCTTAATTTAAGTACTTTTTGTTTATTTTGACGATTCAAAAGTGCTTTTAAAAGCCTACTTGAATAAAGCATTTTTTGATTTTGATTGATTTTGATTTTGAATCCAGCTGCCAGCATATGGGTCAAAGTTAAATGACATTGTTTGAATTATATTTTAAGAATTGTATTTATCAAACAACTCGTTGTAAGAATCAAACAGACAATTATGTATATAGATGATAAATAAGAGATATAAATCTTCTTCTTGGATCTTATGATGCTATGTCGTGGGTTCGAAAACACACGTGGGTGTGCGGAAATCGAACCAGCGATCATTAGCGCTTCAGTCAGCTACAGTAACCATTGCGCCAACTTGTCTGTGATATAAAATCATCATCTTCTTGTCCTGGTCCCACTCTACGTGGGGTCGGCACTACATGTTCTTCTCTTCCATTCCTTCCTATCGGCCGTCATCACAACACTCACTCCTTTCTTATTCATGTTACCTTTTACGCAATCCATCCGTCTCTTCTTTGGTTTACCTCGAGCAACATAACCCTCCACAGTCATATCTAACACTCTTCTTGTCACATGGCATGGATGAATATCCTTCCTCATAATGTGCCCATTAAACATAACCCGTTAATCTATTACTCATCAACTTATGAGTGGCGCCACTTTTAAACTGTCTCTGACATACTTTTCTGTGAAACAATGTCAAACAAAAAAAATATATACATTATTAAACATATAATAATATAAAATGTGATATAATTACCATAACAGATTATGTAGATACATATATGATTCCATATTAGACAAGACAGTCAACGTGCAGACGTTGTATACATAATAATAATTAATTACCGAAACATTGCAATGACATAACCATGTAATATGTCTGACGAAGTTAATATTAGTTATTAGTTATTTGTTGGTCCTTACGACTTCGTCGGAATAGAATTATGATTTTGACGACAGACTTCAAAAAAAAAGGAGGTCCTCAATTCGTAGCGCATGTTATTTTTTCTCATTTTTATTACCTTGGAACTCCATTATTTCTTAACCGATTTTGAAAATTATTTTTGATTCGAAAGTGTATACATTCAGATTGGTCCCACCGTGTCTTTTATCATCAACTTTTAAAATCAATATATCTGGATTAGTATGTTATCCAAGGAAACGAATTTACGCATTTTGCTTTTAAAGTCGTTTTTTTTTTATGTCTTAGTTATTATTATGTAAAGCTATTCAAAGCTAATTTCTTTGCGAAACGGTAGATAATCCATATATTTTCATACACTTTACATTCAACTTTTATATACTTCTACAAAGTACAATATAATATACATGTATATGTATATACCAAAATTTATCAAAATTGTATACGTTTAAGGATGAAAGGTAACAAATAAAAAGGTAGACAGAAGAGCTTGAAATAGGTTATTTTAAGTTTATATATTGATATTGAGAACCCAATCCCTCAAAGAAATGTGCTATTCAGAACCATTCTACGGAAATGAATTCGCGGAAATCGTCTAGTTTAGTAATAATCTTAATTTCCAGAAACATCTAGAAAGTGGGCAGCCGCTCTTATAATGGATCGTGTGTGCACTAAGCCTTATGAGCTGCCTCCACCAAGAGATGGCGCTAAACCTGTTCAAGTAAGCCAACAAATTACTATAATTAAACTGCTAATATATCAATATAACGGTTGCAAACTGTAGAACATTATATGCACATCATCTTATGAGGGTACCCAAATGCTTTTTTTCTACTTCTCTTCCAAAATCAAAAATTTTATACAAAAAAAACTTTAGTACTCTCTTATTATGCAGTATGACAAACCGATTTTTTTTGATTCTATTCCAAGATTATACAGACGATTGCTATTTGACCACCATGTTCCTTAATAGGCCCACTAATAATACAATGACGAAGTAACAATCACAACTTTTCTACCAGTAAGTAACAAAAACAGCAAAAACTATTCAACATAACATAAACATGGCAAATAAGAATATGCTAGACCAAAATCTTGTCTTAATTTATTGTGCCATATCCACATTTGATAAACCAACATAAATTGACCTGTATGTAATCTAAGCGAAGAAGTCACAAAATAAAAAAAAATTCACAGCTTAAACCTGGAGACATAGTGTACAATCTCGTGAACTCGATCCACATGGACCCAGAACACCACCCAGACCCCGAAAAATTTGACCCGGACAGATTCTCCGAAGAGAACAAACATAAGATCAAACCGTTTACCTACATGCCTTTTGGAATGGGACCCAGGAATTGTATTGGTAAGAAATAGTTTTTAAAAATTTTGAGTGATTAAAAGAGGATTTGACTTCCATTCCCAATTTCACTTCCTTAACGTTTTATTCTTGCGACACAAAATAGATTCTTCTTCAGGATCACATATTTTTACCAAAATTCATTAAAATCAGTGAAGCGGTTTAAGCGTAAAAAGGTAACAAACATATAGAGACTATATTATATAGTATGGTTTAATTTATATCTATTAATATATTATAATACTTGTTACAGGATCCAGATTCGCCTTGCTCGAATTAAAAGTACTGATCTACAGTCTCATACTCAACTTCAAAGTGCTTAAATGCTCAAAGACATCTGATCCCCTCGAGCTGAAACCTCATGAGTTCAATATTAAACCTAAAGGCGGTTCTTGGGTTAGATTAGAAGCGAGGACATAGATTGATACCTATCTTTAATACTTCAAAGACAAGATTTTAATATTATATAGCGATTAAGGAATAAATTAATATTTCCTTAGCCTTTGGCTGGAGTTACACTTGTAAGTCTTTTTCTCGTAACTAACATAAAA
The DNA here is from genome assembly GCA_037950945.1 of Hypolimnas misippus. Classification (NCBI taxonomy): domain Eukaryota; kingdom Metazoa; phylum Arthropoda; class Insecta; order Lepidoptera; family Nymphalidae; genus Hypolimnas; species Hypolimnas misippus. The sequence goes on from JBBEEQ010000029.1 coordinate 14,244,083, forward strand.
CAACTCTGTAATGTGGAAACAGTTACCCAAGTAACGGTACTGTAAGGTTTAATAAATGTGTTAGTAAAACGAGAATTACACTTATAAGTTTTGCTCTCAGACTTTCATACAGATTTATATAAGTTATTTCTAATTATAGAACCGATATGGTCTAGTGCTTAGAAAATATCAATCTCAACGGATGATCGCGGTTTCAAATCCCAGCTAGCACCGCTGAGTTTTCAAGTGCTACAAATGTACATATTTAAATTCATCTCGTGCTCTGCAGTGAACTTCGGCAACCTGTATGTACCGGGAGAAATTCTGACACATGTATATCCGCCAACCCGTTGTGGAGCAACGTGGTGGAGTAAGCTCTAAACCTTCTCTTTAATGGGAAAGGAGGCCTTTGCCCAAGATATAGGGATATTTATAGGCTGTTACTTCATTTTCCTTTACTTTTATTTCTCATTGCTGTCCACCTAAAAGAATTTACTGTTAGTGCCTTATTTTTTATATTCACAGCTTTCGTAACTACTTACGACGTATCTGTTACTAGGTTATAGAGTTCTTTAATATCGCTCTCGAGAGTAAAACTTACAAATGTATTCTCGCTTAAAATTATTTTTTTCAAGTTTAAAAGCAATGATAAATAAATAATGTATATCTTTTTAAAGTCAGTGAGCAAAAGTTACAAGTGTAATTCTCGCATTTTACGATTACTAGACGTTAAATGAAATGATTTTAAACGGATTTAAATCGTTTTAATTAATATCGCGAGCGGTGGCAGCGATCACTGGAGATTTCGTAACGTCGGAATGTTAAAAATAAAATTAATTAATGTGAATACGTAATTAAATCCGTTTAAAATATTTGAATTTCGTGTAATAAAAATATTTTTATACGAAAAGTTAATATTGATAAATTAATATAAAAATATTGATGAATATAAGTATTTATATATGAGATACATATTTACAATCTATACGAGTACCTTAGACCTATTTTACAATGTATATTATTATATTTATGATATGTTATGGATTATTTACATACGCAGATAAGTTAAATTTACATTGAATATGGATGTTATTGTATGTATTTATTGTTGAAATTGAAAAATAAAATAAAATAATTTTTCAACTGATTTTATTTTACATTAACTATCAACATAATGACCGAAACATTGGCGCAGTTGTCATGGGTTCAATCCCATGGAAAACAACTGTATTGGCCATATGGTGGTGTTTGTATTTGTGGTGTGTGTGTTTCCAAATCCCCTACACAGAATCTTGAGATCCTAAAGGAGCTGATGAGTTTAAAGCGTTTAGTTATTACTTATTTATAATATATTATATACACAAATTAAATAACATTTTTTTTGTCGTAAAAAAACAAAATGTTTAAAACAGCGTACGAAATAATGAAAAATTTGGATAAAAAATAACTCATTATAAAAAATGTCAAATCTTTAGTGTAGAACTCGTGCGGATCTGAGGTCAGTAGCTAGCTACTGACTAATACATAAGCCATTCCAATCAAGCCCTTTAGCTTTAGCCGACCCTCCTATTTACATGTGTACTACTTACAACGACTGTATAAATCGCATGTTAATAATGCCGTTATTCTATTTAGATTATTTATTTCTATTTAATCTCAATTAAATGAATACCACTCTCGAGGCATAAACCATTTCAAAATAGTAATGATGATGATATCAGTCTGCTCGTGATCACGACGGATGCAACTTCGTCGAAACGTCGGGCAATAAAAAAGGTAATATTACGATTAGTTATCGCGATAAGACCAGTTATTTATAATATGAATACTATAAATCGCGAAAGTTTAAAATATATAATAATTAAAATAGATACAAAAAAGAAAATTCAGTCGATTCTTAAAGATCCTCCTTTTTATATAACTTATTAAATTATATCACAATAACGGAATAACAAAACGCGGCCTGGCGTAGATTTAGCTTAAATCTGCCAATAAAAGTGTAAATTAACACATTCAAACTGTTAAAGATGATAAATGGATATACATTATCTTATACATGAATATTTCCCCGTTGTAAATCACCATAATATCCCATGCGATGGAAATTTTCGAGTAAAATAGGATTAAGACGGGACTTTAACACATCGCTACGCTTACGACTGACTGGCTTGGCTTTTAAGACTGCCAAAAATGGGTTATTATATTTTCGTATGTGTATAATGTACTGGGGTGGTGTAAAAACTCACCTAGGTTTTATATTCCACCATAGTTTGGATATTAAGAAGGTTTTGATATTCTAGACTATAACGTTCCTGGTAACATTGTAATGTGGTGTAACTCACCTAGGTTTTATATTCCACCATAGTTTAGATATTCCTCATTGCTGTAGATGTTTTTGATATTCTAGATTCCTTATAACGTTCCTTGTAATGTAACAAACTGAGATTCAATATTGGGTATTACGTTATAACACTACCTTACTGGCTAATGAGCATCAGCCGAACTGTTCTACGTGTGACTGCGACGCGATCCGGCGCGGCGCGAACACACGTTGACGTCTAGTGAAGTGGGCTACGTGACCCAAAGAACACGGTGCACGGTGCGACGCAGCGCGTATTAAAGCGAACGTCATCAGTAGGCTTGATGTTCTTGCACTAATAATTAGTATCAGAGCCATGTTTTTTTTAATTTCATATTACAGAAGTGTTTCTAAGTTTTCGAAAATTTCTTCGTATAAATTCTTAAGTGTTGGATATTAAAGAAATTAATTTTACAAAATTATTCGTTTGCATTCAATTCGCGTAACACAATTAGTACAAAGCATTATTTCTTGATCTTTTAGTTTATTTTCATCAAAATGTCAACGAGCAGGAATGAAATCCAAGAACTAGAAGTCTTGGACGATAGATGTTTATATCGAATGAATCGCTAGAACATAGGAAGCTTTGAAGAGACCGCTTTATGGAGCGAGCACGTCCGAACACGCACGAAACACTCTAAGCTACTTTTTGCACTCTCTAGTGGCATTTACATCAGGCAAGCAAGTGCTCTTAGAATGTTTGTAATCGTAGCTTACTTATGCATTGTTTACATTAAAAGAATGTAATAAAGTGAGGATAACATTACGATTCGCTCTGATGTAAATCGGCCTTAATAATATAGGCGAATTCTCTTCGTTAAGAAGCGTCTTTACATTATTCCGTTTGGTACATATTTTCAAAATTTACTTTTCTATTAATTTTCTTATAAATATTTGAAACGTTAAAACTTTTTGCTTTGTGTGTATGTGCATTGCGTATATATAAACGCTTGTCTGAGCGCACATTACGCTGTACCATTTGATTGGTTATAATAAAAGGAATCAATACGAGTGACGGTAAATAAATAGAAACGACCAAGTTAAATTGTTAGAATATAAGAGCCAATTTAACGAAATAATCTTTTTAAAACTGACTAAAAAATGTATTGTAATAATTATAATTACATTCATAAAAAATTGCATATCGGCTTAAAAACAACGAAGTCACTGTTTAAATTGCGTACATTTGGCAGGCTTTCGCCGTGTTTTTAGAACAAGCACATTTTAACTTGCCACGAGAAGCTATTTAGGGTCACCATAGATTTGATATTCCCAGGAATAGGAAATCTAATGAGGCGTATGAAATTTCGCACACTTACTGCCTTACTACAAAAGATTTAAACAGACGTTAAGAGCGTGTTTAAAAAAATCCGTACTACAAATCCGCATCTGAGCACAGTTTTGAGTTAAACATGCTTTAGATATAAATTAACATATGTACGTTTAAGTGAGTTTAATAGATGTCTAAAACCTATTTCAGCTGTCAAATGTAACGTTTAACATTTTATCAATAAGTTGTTTTATGAGTTTATTCGCTGTTAAGCAATTTAGATAATATTTTAAGCAATGTTTAATTTTTAAACACTGTCTGTCATACTACAAAAGACGCATTAAAACCATGTTGAACACTAAACAGTGTTTAGCTAGACACGTGTTGAACATGGTTTTAATGCTTCTTTTGTAGTATGACAGTTAAAGTTTGTATAAAAAAGGAGTTCAGAATGCTTAAATTTTTTATTCATAAAAAAATACTTTAATAAAGAAACATTACACGCACTGCCATGCTTTTAGAACACGCATAATATATACTCTTCTGTTTAAGTTTTGTTCAAACTTATAATTTAAATTAATTATAGTAAAATTTCGACCACTGAGCGATTACTAGTACATATAATTTGATATGAAAATGGTGTAATAAGTTAGTATGTAACGGCAACATTCCTTTTTTATTACACTGCTCTCAAAAACAGGATAAATTTTCACCACGATTTAAAAAGCCTTAACCAGTCCGTACTAAGATTAAAAAAGTATATTATTCCTTACCATGGTAATATGTAGTTAGCTTTTAAACGAAATTCCTTTTAATAATTACGTGTATTTTTCTATAAAAAAATACTCGTGATATGGAGTGAATTTTAATTAAAATCTGGAAAATTAAACACAGTGACAAGAATGTTTTAAAAATCGCACGTTCAACAAAAATGTCCATATACGTGCTATCTCATCCCCCCCCCCCCCCTCCTGTTGTGACGTTTCGCCTCCCCTTTCAAGCCAATTATTTAATGGATAATTCGAAACGTGCCACAGCGCGGCATCGTATATATATGTTTAGGTCTCAAGTCGCGTCAGTCACAGTCGTACATCAGGCACGAACCGTCCGCCTTACAAGCAACAACATGGCCGCCCCACAGCGGTCGGCGTGCAATTTGTGAGTTATTTTAATGTTAATTCAGTGCCGGCAGACGACCGCAGACCATAAATTCCCGTTGTCACCGCTTTGTTGCCTCTTTAATAATACCCTCTGCTTATTTAAAAGCTCCGTAGGAACGCGCAAGACATTTTCTCGTAACATTTTTCATATCTTTTTCGATGACATTTTGAATGTATTGTTATTTAAATTTAATTTGTTAAATTTATTAATTGAATGGAGTAGTTTACGTTTTTCGAAAACGTGATAGGTGGTTGTAAAATTTAAAACATCGGTATAAAAGACTTTTGGGATCTAAATATTCATTTCTCTATACTAATATTAAAAAGAGATAAAATTTGTTTATAAGTTGTATTAGGAAATAACTTCTGAACTTGATTATCCAATTACAAACATTCTATTTGCGTTGGATATGAATCTTCCACAATAAAAGTGTTATTGCGGTAGATTATAGGCTATATTGCATTACGCTATGACTCACAATATCGAAGCCATAAACACAAGTAAAACCGCGAGACTTATAGAGTGGGAAAACGAACAGTCATCTAATGTTAAAGTCATCACTGGCTATAATTTAAAAAGGAATGAGTGATGAAGTGAAAAAGGAAGTAAAGAGGTCGAATTCCGACTCTTTCCGACTTCTGGTTTTTTATGAAACTATATTAAAAAGCAACTCTCTCTCTCTTTCTCTCTGCGTGCAACCGAAACGTTATTCAAGATACCAACTAAGAAACCGTTGGCAGTAGTTGTAAATAATATTTCTCTAAAACTTCAAATAGGCAAATGTCACCTAAGTCTACCCGTGACCACGAACGCTGTCAAGTGCTCGAAACGTCGCGATGATAAAAAAATAATTAATTTATGCGATTTAAATCTGTTTAAAATAGTTTTATTTCGATATAGTAAAAAGGCATAATAATTATGTTTTCAAATGTAACTTGATTAACCAGATAATAATTAATTATTACTAAAACAATAGACGGTATAGATATTGAGATATTATGCAAATTGTAATATAAATATAATTATAAATTCAAAATGTACTTTGAAATTTAAAGAAGCTTTTTCAAGTTCATTTAAAGCTGTCACCGGTCCGGAAGCTTTCTACCAAGAAGACCCGAGCGAAACTCGATAGTTACTCTTTTAAAATCTATAACGTACGTATTTTTAATGTTCCATGACTACAATAACACATATAAGTTTTACTCTCAGACTTTCATAAAGATTTACCTAAGTTATTTGTAATTGTTTTACACCTTTTTTTATTGTTGGGAAAGCATATACGAATCCCGCAAGAGACATAGTCCCAGACGGGTATGAGGGACTCTCGGACTCAGACGTTGAACTGGACTACCCACTAAAAACTAACATCCCAACTAACACCCCTCCGCTCTTGGAGCGTCTCGGGATCGCTGAGATGCATTCGACCGTGACGCTCCGGGTCATTGTTTTACACCTGAAATTATTTACTGACATTCACTTTATTTACCCGACTGCGCGATGCAAAAGGAGGGTAATGTGTTTATCAGTCTATGTATATATGTGACAGTTGTGGCTGATTTTGATAAATCATGCGTCGATTCATTCGGTATGACGGAGCGAGTGTCAAAGAAAGCATAAAAAGTTGAAAAAATCAAAATGGCTGTTTTTGGACGCCATACTGTGAAAAAGAAATAAACGAAAATCGACGAACTATATTAAGTATGGTATTATTTAATAAGTATTTAAAAATATTTATAATATAGAAGAAAATAATATTTAAGAAAAATCATAACTCAAATGAAATATTAAGTATTACAATCATTTATTCATGTAAAAAAAAAATGGTGATTCAAAAGATATCATGGAGGTGCTGGGATTTGAACCCAGGACTTTCAGCATGCGAAGCAGACACTCTACCACTGAGTTACACCCCCTAATAATTACCTACGTAAAATAACGATTCCGTACATACTATTGCCAAATTACGATTATTTAATATTTACCTGGTATTAATACATTAATTAGAAAAGTCTTCATCTTTCAAGAAGTAAATATCAATATTTATATAAACGGTGTAGATATGATAGCTCGTAAATGCAAACTGCCAAACGTTACAGGAGAAACAAAAAACGTCTTTAAAAACTAACTGTAATAAATGCATTAACATTTTAAAGCGATTTAAACGTAAGATATTGTAAGAAATATTATTATTATAAAAGTTAATTATTTGAGCACCGTTTTCACTGAGAAAATTCATTTTTACCAAGATTGTTAGTTACGAGTAAACACATACAGAGCGACGATCTGTTTGTCTATATGCGTTACGAAACTTAATAGATACTGTAGCTAGCATTGAAACGCATTTCAGATACAGCTAGTATAAAAAGCAGGACTAACGAAAGCGAAGTTGTCACATTCATAATAAAATTCTATGTCCGACAGTAGGTAAATCTGCCAATCTGTCTGTTTATTTTCACGTATAAACCGCCAAATCAATTTTAAATCAATTTTCGTCAATAGCAAAATTCATAAAAAAGATGTTCTTTCTTTATATAGATTAAACCTTAGAGACAACACATAGACTTATTTGTGTCGTGAAAATAATAATTAAAGGTGCGAATTGAAAAATTATTTTCGTGTTAAATAGTCCATTTATCAAGGAAGGGTATATTTTGGAATATATTTTAGTTTTCATATCATAAACATACTCGTATCATGTTACGCCACAAATCAATAAAAAAATTCTTTGGCAAACTAGCGGGTAGTTTGACAAAGTATGGAAAATATTTTAGTAGGATTTTTTCCTCATATTAACACGATTCATATAATATAATGGGTCGTATTGCAATAACTAATGGTAGTAATACCTTTTTATTGCCCGACGTTTCGGCATTGTTTGCTTATTTTCGCCGAAGAAAACTCGCGCACTCGCTGCCGGAGGACGGTACACCAGCCAGCTCGTAACTACGACGAATGCAACTTCGTTGAAACGTCGGGCAATAAAAAGGTATTACTACCATTAGTGATCGCGATAAGATCCGATATATTAAATATAAATGGTATATATCGCGGAAGTTTAAAATATATAAATTAACGCGAAACTTAGGCAACCACAGACAACAACCAACATTATTACGAACTAGTTTTATTACTTTCGAAAAGAGAAAAAAATATTTGAAATTAATTAAATCTTGTTACGATATTTTAAACAATGAAGAAATTAATTACAGATTCAAAGTGAATATGTTACGTTGAAATGCGAGTATTTCTCAGTAACTTATTCAAATGATTGAACTCAATGGTTGAATGAATTGGACACAATGAAACTGCATTTGTTTATTGCTCTCAATTTTACAACGTCTAGAATACTTGAAATTCAGCAATCGATATTTTTATACTAGCTTTTGCTAGCAGCGTCGCTCTCGTTAATGTAGATTTTGTTATGCAGGACGATCGTCTAAAAGTAATTTTTCTGTCGGGTCGGTAGGACACGCGCGCCACCTTCTGGAAATTAATGGGCACACTATCGAATGCATATTAAATGACTGCAATTTTACATCAAAATCATATCTTCTATATATATAAAACAAACTGTTTAGTTACATAATTCCGAATAGCAGAATAACTAACTCGGAAAATTTTACAAAAAATAAAGTAATGGAGAAAATTCATTTTCTATACGAAGTTAGCTGGTTAATCAGCTTACCATATTACTGACATTATGACATTCCATGAAAAGCCACGCTCATCAGCTAGTTTTACATAATATAAACATAACATATTACTCCACAAATCAACCAAAAAATTCCTTGGCATACCCGCAAGATTGAGAAGTTGATAACAGAAGCGGAACATAAACATTTGTCGACCGAGTTGTACGAAAGTTACTCTCACAATCAGGTTGTAAATGGGATATCTTGATCGGTATCGTAGTATCTGGAACGCGGCATTGGATCAGTATTGGGACCAGGGTTTTATTGGAGACGATAGACGAACTGATTCAGATAAAAAAATAGTAAAAATAAAAGGCTTCAAATGTTGGAATATGGAAGCTGTTTTGCCACGTGGTTTTTCAAAATTTTGCCGTTTTCCATGTTGATTATTTTTATATACAAATGACACCTATGGGCCAATAGATACCTATGCCTTTTTTATTTTCAATTCTTGTTTTTTTCATCTTCAAAGTACAATTTTTATAAGTGACAAGAGTCTTAGAAGTACCCTAGAATCTAACTTTCGATTTTTAAGGACGTAAGTTGGGACCTAATTGTCTTTCTCAGTGCTTATAATTATATGATCTAATTTTTCGAATATTCTATTCTAATTATGTATTATGTTAGAACTCCCCCTTCAAAAGTAGTATCGTGATGTTTGTAATCCAATAACTCTATCTCGTAGATTCGCTCTCGTTAATTTAGATTTTGATATGCCAGGCGGCCTTCTAAGACTTATGTTTCTGTGTGGGCAGTACGACGAGCGCGCCATTTACTGTATGTTAATTTTATTATGCCTTAAACATTTTTACAAGTCCAAAATTGGTTGAACAGAACAGTTGCGTTGCCAACGCACAAAATATAATAAAATATTGTTTTTTTTTTTTGTATTAGATTGCATTCTTCAACAATCGGGCTATAGGAGATTTTCTGACCTTTGTATAATCACTATATAAACTTTGTAGTGAATTTTTCTTTAAGTATATTTTTGTAAAGTCTTTCCTGCTCTGCTTTTGAGATCTCATTCTCAATCCAACAAATGGCGCCCAACATGGGCCCAAATTATATTTATACTATATGTATTTTATTTTTATATTGTACAATTATATATATTGAAAAAGTGGTAAATGGAGTCACTTCCTTTGTATGCTTGATGGTAATTTGTTAAGACCTGCAATGTACATTCTAAAGGTATAGCTTGCGTTGTGCGAGGGGCTTCTGTCGCTATATGCGCAGACTTGTACTCAGACAATAAAGTACAAAGCGGTAACATAAATATGCGGTAATGTAAGTAACTTATGTTAATTATTGTGAACAGATTTTAGTACAAGCAAAAATTCTAAAACTCCTGGTGTTCAAACAAATGCATTACGCATAACAAGATAATTAGGTAAGTTTTTTATTTAAACAATACAACAACAAAGAGTAGTAATACTATTTAATGTTATTCTTTCTTTGTTTTACGTAACTTGTTGCTCAAACTGTAGAGGTTACGTGGAAAGTTATCATATAAATGGAATGCGTGTTGCAGCTTTGCAGCGCTCGAACACTACAACTATTAATTTTCCAAAAATATTTACACGAAATTTCCTCTACTTTAATTTATTACGTACATATTTTCATTGAAAAATGATTAACAATGGAGATATTGACAAAAAAATTGGAAACGGTGAATCCGAAAAAGATACGGTGGAATTCGAAAAGAGCATGTCAAAAGCTATAAGATAACCAATTTTTAAAAGTCGCGGAGAACTTTCAAGGTAAATTAACAAATGCCTGTACTGTTAGTCGCAACATATTCATGCTTAAGTTGTATAGTTTGAGATGGCGCTAGAAGTTATTAAAACACGCTATCATTACTCCTTGATTTTGAATACTTAAAAAATGGTTACTCGTTAAGCATTAAGTGAAAAGTCGTTAAGCCCCAGTGCCCGGGACGGAATAAATAGGGCACTCCCTCCAGCCGTGGGTGCGTGAGATGGGGGTCTCACGCATCCGTTTTCAAACGGCCGAGAGGAGGACCGCAGTCCGGTATGGCCCTGGACTGCCGGTGTACGCACCAGCGAGGGGTGCGGGGAGGGCGAGACCATCTTCGCCCTCCTGAGAAGGGCTCCGCAAGCCACGAGCGGAGCAACGCACGGGAGAGGCCGCGGACGTGCCTGCGAAAGCGATCCCGTAGCCTCTCCGTTTTTCGTGCTGTGGCGGCCATCGCAGGGGGTTTTAGTGAGTACAATCTCACATAACCCGGTCTCCCCCCCAGGAGTCGGGTATCTACGAAGATTTACCCTGCGTAAAAAAAAAATAGTGAAAAGTCGTTATTAACGTCTTACTCAAGTGGGAATGTAAATTTAAAGCGGCTTATAGTCGAAAGACCTCTTAGGGCACAAAGATCTACATATAATTTTATGTAAAAACAACATTAAAATTTTGTCGAAAATGTTTGTTTTTTGCCTTTTAGTTCATTTGTATCTGATTCGTTGTTTAAATTCGGTTAATTTTTTTTGTAAAAGGTTTTTATTTAATTGTCAATTTTATCTTGTAATAATACACCTAGTACGATACTAAGTAATATATAAAACGTTTATGACTTCGTATGATAATGTTATTTTTAGCGCATACCACGTCTTTTGACGGTTACCGCTACAAAAATTGTAGTACAAAATTTTACAAATATTGGTTTTTCATTAGAAGGTATATAAAATTTTGGCACATTTGTTCTCTGCTGAGAACACAGTGATAACGCGATGTAAGGTACTACTAACGCCATCTACATTCACTGCAGGTCACTGCATTCAAAGCTCCATTGTAGGAAAAATAAACAGAAAACACGCATTTCTTATAATACTAATTATAAAATAATAAAATAAATAATTCAAAAAGCTTTGAGTGCTAATTAAATACCAGTACATAAAACCAAAAATGCTTCTTAGCTTTTACCGAACTACGGCATCAAAAATTATGATTATAAAAAAATCCATATATAATGTTATTGTTATTATATATATTTCCAAATAAATAAGAGTGATTCATTATATGTATTATTGATTTACTCATTTTTTGTTGGTCTCATTTATATTACATAACAATTATTCCACTGTAGTAAAACCTAGCTATTGTGTGGAAACGTCGGGCAATAAAAAGGTATTACTACCATTACTTATCGCGATAAGACCCGTTATATTAAATATGAATAGTGTAAATCGCGAAAGTTTAAAATATATAATTAGAACCTAGCTGTAACCCACCGATCACAGCTCGTATACAGGCTGGCCGGGGTACCTCACTCTCACAGAAAATTGAAGTGAAGTAACTTATAAGTGCTTTTCGTACGGTGAATGAGAGAGCCAGAAGTCTATCCCCCTCCTCCATTTCTTTCCTTACTTTCTGTTTCCTTTTATCCCTAATTTATTTTTTCCTGATTAACATTTGTGGCACCATTTAGACCAAATGCGAGGGCCGATTTTGATATAAGACATCTCGTTTAATTCATCAGGACAGCGCGAAAGTCATAAAAAGTGTCCGATTTTGGGCGCCATAATGTGAAGAAAAAAATAATTTGACGGACATAATTATGTCAAATGGGATAATAGGTATTTAAAAATTATTATTAGGCTTCTCATACCATTTTTCAATCAGTATTACCGTTTGAAAGACTATATAGTCTATATAGTATATAATCTCTGATTGGCCCCATACAATTTTCATCAAAATCGCTTCAGTAATTTGGTTTTCAAATCAATTTGAGAATAAAATAACTGGAATAAATTTTTTAAAGCTTTTATTTGACTTGCAATCTATATATGTATGTAACAAGAATATGTTTTTCGGATGGAATCTTTTAGCTTAGTTTTGAAGCAGATATCTTAAATCGTTTCAACTGAAAATTTGTATACGAAATGCATTATTTCTACAATATAGAATAACCAAAGAAAGGGCTTGCTAAGAATAACTCGAAAAATAAAATAACGTCACTCTAAATCCAATATGCCAAACTTCTTAAAATGGCGGAATTTTTATGCTGTTGTACAAAATTGGTAGGAAATGAAAGGACTTGGAAAGAATACGAATGCGAGTAGAAAAAAATAAGTTGGTGATCGAAAATTTGGTTGCTGCAATCCTTCTCAAATTTATCATTGAAGTGGCTCATAAATAACAATCTCATATGTACATATATCATGGCGTAATAATAGATAACGATGTACAAATGTTGGGAGCGATAAATAAAAAGTAAAAAAAAAATATTTGGATTTTTTTTATAATCAAGATTTTATTTTAAAGCGCCAACTTTTCGTTTAAAAGTTTGACTAAAAACTTATAACGTCATTACACAATTTACACACACATACGCAATACGATTTCATCTAAAATTAGACATTTAAAAAGTTACTTCAAAGACAATATCTCATAAAGTTTGATAAACTTTCGGATCTAAGTTACCTAGACCGCCAGTAAACTAAGAAGTTCTAATTCAAGCAGTTCGAGTCTCACTTTAAAATTACGTCCATTTATACTCAACGCCGTGTGAAATTAAATTGGTTCGAATTAAAATATTTTCCGGACAAAGCGACATATTTTCAAATTTTATGCGTATAATATAAAGTAAAGTAACAGCTTTTAAATGTCTCAATGCTGGGAAAGGCCTTCTCTCATTTTAAGAAGAAGTCTCAGAGCTTAATCTACAACGCTATTCCACTGTGGGTTAGCGGCTTTACATGTGTCAGAATATTTCCCGGCACATGCAAGTTTCCTCACGATGTTTCCCTTCATCGAGCACGAGATGAATTTAAATACTTAAGCACTTGAAAACTCAATTGGACGGTTGAGATCGACGTGTTCGAACGACGAGACCATTATAAAGATAATATAAAGTTAGATTACTTACCAAGCTTGCGCACGTGTACGATGCGTTGGCGTTCATATTGGAAAAAAAACTTTCTTCGTTTCTCGCTTGGTTAATCGATAATAATCAATAAATAATCAAATATATCAAGCAACAAATTTAAAAAAATAGTGTAATAAAATATTGCATATATATATTTGGTGATAATATTAGAAACAGCGTGTTCGTGATTGGCTCGCGAGCAGATCACGTGTTAGTTGTATTGTCCTCTTCCGATCACCGACCATGCAATTGACGTACATGTTAGGCATAGTATGAACTTATCACTTATGGACATAAACGCGTGCATTTCACTTGTACTTATTTTTCACATTGCGTGTGCACCGTGTGCCTGATATACAATATATAATCAGTAGCCCCCATGCTCTTCGCCTAAAGGCAGTTCTAAAAGGCCATTAATTCGTCAGCGTGGTGCTAAGTATTATTTCTGATTACGTTACTATTAGTTTTGTAAAATTATAACGTATGTATGTACATCAAGAGTATGGTCCGAAGGGGCGCGGGGGTAAGTCCATTATGTCCAATTCTTAATACCAATCTTATTTATTTGGAAATAATATAAAAAATTGCCATTGTCAATCATCCAATCTACTAAGTATAAGTAAGTCGTGTACTAAGAGGGGGAAGTCCGAATCCCTAACACCCCCGGCCCTATACTTATTCAAGTCATTTTCATTAAAGTAATATAAAACATTCTCATCGCTTCATGTTCTCATTGTCATAATATAAAAAGTATAACAGAGTCATAGCTGTGTCTAAATAATAAACAGAATAACATTTTTATGCTGTCTGTTGTTGTCGATTGTCGGTTTACGGACGTGGAACATCACTAGCAGGGCGGGAGGCTGAACGAAACTTAGTCACAGAATGTAACTTAGTGCGTCTAAAGTTTCAACTCAGTCAATATTTTACTAAATTTGTAATCGGTCAACAATCGTACTTAATAAGGGCATTCTAAAAAATCGGACAATTTTCCAATTTCTGTGATAATTGTAGTTAAAATAGAAGAGAAACTTATAATTTTTTTTTTTTATAATTTTGTATAAAATTTAAGACTTCAAGAAGGTGCACAAACTGGCCATTCAGGTGTCAATGTACAACGTCAAGTAGCGATATCTTCGTTTTTTTTTTAAAGTATACGTATTAAATAAAATTAATATTTATGTTTTCCTTATACGTTACAAAAATCTTGAAAATTACTCTAAATACTGGATCTGGACATCTGGACTCTAATGACTGGATCCAGTCACCTACCTGCTTATTTTTTGACTAAGATATATATAAAAGAAACTACTCTTAGAAAGCCTGTAATTTAAATATTTTTTTTAAATAATTTTTATTGCATTTTAAAAACTTTACGTTCTAAGTGTACCACGTCACGCAGGTCGGACTCTGTGACAGATCTCAATGCTACAGGTACGGTGCAGTTAGGGTTGCCTACCTCACTATTTTGTACAGCTTGTATGAACTATGTTGTACATTTATACCAACTGTACTATTTTATATGATAGCCAGGAGCGACTTTAACCTATTGGAGGCCCTGGTAGATTAGAAAAATGGGGCCCTCATGACTTTGGCAGAAGACTATTTTGTTAAAACATGTATAAAGAGTATATAAGCAAATTTTTATATTTATTTAACTGTTAGGTCTATTTATGTAATGTCACATTCAATTAATAGACATATTATATTCACAAAAGAAAATTTATAATGATAGGAGTGGTATCTTTCAAATTATAAGAAAAGCAAAATCATCAATCACTATTCAGTAACTATGGGGCCCCCATCGGTTATGGGGCCTTTGGCAAATGCCCAGATTTCCCAGTGTGAGAGAGGAGCCTGTTGATAATTGTATTACATTTTAATATTAGGTACTCAAATCAGTGCAATCAAGGCATTCAAAGACACCGCATGTACATATTTTACAAACATTGACATTATATTGACAAATATTTAAATAAATGTATAGGGTCTCAATACACAGGCAAAGCCACTAAGAATACTCATAAATGTACACCGTTTTTTATTTTCTTATTTACATTAAGAATTTAAAAAAATACATTTCCCAGAAAGTGTAATTACGTTACTTTTCGTTTAATTACGTTACATTTCTAAAAATAAAACCTAGCTAGACCGATCCGATAGCCCCCGAAACCCGCTGTATACTAAATATTATGAAAATCGTTGAAGCCGTTTCTAAAATTCAATTTATGTACTAGCAGTACATAAATACAGTATTCAATTTACTAGCAGTCCATCGCATTTACAGTTACTTCTTCGCTCCTATGAATCGTAGCGTAATGTAATATAGTCTATAGCATTCCTCAATAAATAAACTAACGAAAAGTCACACACTCACTCATCAATACATATCAAAAACAACACACCTGTGGAGTTTTAAATTTTGCAAGGCCTTTTAGGACGGAGATGCTCACTAAGACGGGATTTTGCAAAATTGGACCCCTAAGGAGGTAAAAGGGGATTGGAAGTTGAAAGTAATATGTTCCAAGTGAATCCGTGAGGGGCCGCTAGTAACATATGTCTAAAGTCAAAAATTTCATAAATGCATTTTTTTTTATTTACACTAGCAACCCTACGGGACAGTCAGTTGTAACAGTACACAGTACGAAAATACGATACGATGCCGACCTGTAATAATTAACATTCAATCATGCCTTGTCTGCTAAATTGATAGCTGGGATTTGGGAGCAGAAATTCTCGGAACAGTTCATAATTTATTCCGATTTCGTCCTATACTATTGCCTCGTTGTTAATTTGTAATGATATTCAATTACGACAAAAATAAAGACTTCTTTAAGATCTACCGACCTTCAACAGTAAAAAACGCAATTTCGTTTACGTGAACCACACACTTATACAAATTAATTCGTTTTTAAAACCAATCTACTAAACACATTTTGTAAAAAAGTTTAAAAAAGAGGAGGTTTTCAACTCGTACTGTTTTTTTTAATGTATTACCTCAAAACTCCGTCATTTCTTTTATCTGAAAGGCTATACGTTTTGATCTGTCCTATATAATTTTTATCAAATCGATTCGGAAATTATACTAAAAAATCAAAATAACTGGAATCAATATGTCATCCAAATAAACTAAATAACGTCCGATAGCCGCTGAAACCCGCTGCATACTAAATTTTATGAAAATCGTTGAAGCCGTTTCTAAAATTCAATTTATGTACTAGTAGTACATTTATGTACTAGTATAAATTGAATGTTAGAAACACAGTATTTAATTTACTAGCAGTTCATCGCATTTACAGTTACTTCTTCGCTTCTATGAATCGTAGCGTAATGTAATATAGCCTATAGCATTCCTCAATAAATAAAGTATCTAACACAAAAATAATTTCTAATCCGAACCAGTAGTTCCTGAGATTAGCGCGTTCAAACAAACAAACATACTTTTTAGCTTTATAATATTAGTATAGAAACTAGAATTGCTCGTTTAAGGGTATAAGACATTTACGACTTACCTGTTAAATCCGTACAAACACCAATTAATTTTTAAGTTTCAATTTCATGTTATCTTTTAAAAATCTAAATTTAATTGTAATTTCGACATAAATAATATAGTTTAGTTTATACAGGTCGTACAAATAACCTAATAACGTACGGGGCAGGAATAGGCGTTAATGTATGTTTTCGATTGTACGGGGTGTTTAGCAAACAATGTTTTAATGAAATTGCATAATGAAAGCCTACTTGTAAAAGCATTAAATTAACATTAATTAATCACGAGCGCAAAAATATGTGACACAATGTATGTGGTAACATTTTGACCTCTATATCTGTATTTATAAAAGCGGAAGGTCGCTCAATCACTCATCCTGAAATCTCAGAAATTACAAGTGCTAGAATTTTAAAATTGCATGAGAATTTTTTTAGGATTTTGCAAAATTCGACCCCTAAGAGGGTGAAACGGAACTTGGAAGTTTATATGAAAGTCCTATGTTAAGCGCGAGTGAAAGCGCTAGGGGCCGCTAGTTGTATATGAAAAGAAGAAAGACTATTTTTTTACATTATTTTTTGACAAACAATATTTTATAGACATTAAGATAATTCAGAAGTTATTTTAGTACGATCACCCATTCGTGCATGATTCTTACGAAGCACGTCGTAGACTTAGGTTTTTCTTTCATGAGGATATTAACAAACGACTTGCGTTCACGCACATTCTACTAGCCGCTCGCCGGTAGCCGCCATACAATTTTCAAGTTAAGCGTGTAATCGACGCGTCTCGTGTCGTTCGGAACATTACGAAATTTTCCCTTGTCAATTGCGTCGTGATAGAAAAGCCTAACACGACCTAACTTGAGTATGTGTTTTGACAGTAATTCCACCAGTTTACGAAAACCTCGTTTCAAATAGAACTCCGTCCCTTTTCTAAATACTTCTAACATTATTTTATCTTAATATTATAAATAAAGAAATTAAAAAAATTTTTTGCTCTACTTTCTTTTTAATGGTTGAAGAAAACGTAAATATGTTTTTAAAATTGTACATATCTAAATTTAAAAGCGCAACAATTTAAATAAAATATTGAAATTGTTAATGATCGACTTTCGATACATTTTAAAATTATTCTGGGTTATGACGTTCAAACCGCTGAACCAATTTTGAGATGAATTTTAGCATAAACATAGATAAGACTAAAGAAAAAATCTCCTTTTTATTGCGAAAATAAACTTGTAGAGTATGAAATTTTGTATGGGGAATCTCATAGAAATAAGTATAAATAATATTTACTCAAAATAATTAATCTACACAAACGAAGTCACTAAAACGAACAAGTAATATATAAAAAAAACACAATTATTTGAAATACAATAATAAACATTTTCTCTTCTCTCAAGTTACAGAATAAAGCCTCGTATTTACATTTATTTATGCAACATTTTAAATGGCTTTGTTCGCATAACATTAAAATATATTACGCGGTGCAACGAAGTATTCAATTTAGTATTTTTATATTTTATTTATGATAATTGCGGGAAAACGCGCGGGTCAGCTGATGTGAAGTGATCACCGACGCTCACGGACATTTAAAGCATAAAAAAACCACAAATGCATTGCCAGCTTCAAAAGGAATGAGGCAAAAAAAGGGAAGGATTTAAGGGAAAGAGAATAGGTGAATGGTAATGTCATGCTTCCGACTCTCTCACTCACCGTACGAGACACAAATAGGGTAGATCTAGACCGTTTACGATCTTGTAATCAGTAGGCTAAAGATAGGCTCTACTGCGATATAATTGTGTGAAGTTCACTGGGAACTTCAACAACTCAAACTTACTAATTGGTAGAAGTTCCCGATGAACTTCGTATCATTCTACACCTATTTCCAAGTCTCTCTGTATATTGTTATATTATAAAATTAGCAATTGGTAATTTTGAGTTTTCGTGTTTTCGACTGTTTCTTTGAGTTTGTCCTAATTTACTTTTTTTCTAAAGTAACCTAGTAGGTATTGAGGTAACAAAAAAATAAAACATTAAAATCAGTCGAGCCATTTTCGAATTTTCGCAAAACTAGCTATACATGGCCTGCCACCTAATATATCGCTGCTTTTCAAGAATATCAATGCAACTAAAAACGATGAATTTTAGGGAATAGGGTTTTTAAATTTCTTTATTAATGTGTCAGTGCATAGCTGCAAAATTTAAACGATCCCTTGATGTTATATCTTTATTGATTTAAAGAAAATTCATCATCGCCACTCTTTTCATGATAAAACAACAAAGATTTATGGTCTTTTGACATACTTAGTTCTATTTGTTAGAATTTTGAATTACTACGATATTCTTGCAAACCAGCGATATAAACATTTTTTGAGCCAACAACCCTCGTGGTGTCCCCAAAACGACTTACCAATGTTGTATCACAATTCGATCAATGCTTTTGGAACACACAGAGAACAAACACACAAACATATATTTTTATTTTAGATATGTATATGCATAAACTAGAACCTAATTTATCATGTTTTCAATGTAACAAGTATTCAGTAACAATTTTGTTAGTATTTAAAACTGTATAGAGGTGACATGACTCGAATCTGTGAATAATAACTATTTTTGAACGACATCGTAAAACGAGGTGATTCCCAGTTCGATTAAATGTTTGTTTTATGTATTGGATTAAGGTCGATTTGTTTAAGTATATAAAAATACCATTTTAGATTTTCGTATTAAAATAAAAAGTACCTATCTATTAAAAATATAAATAAACGTATCACACTCAATAACTCTCATCAGGATCCTTTAATCCTGTGTCGGGGGTCCGAAAATACATATCACAAACACAAACACCCAGACCACGACAAACATTCGTAAGGTTAATACAGATGATTGCTATGAGCGGGATCGAACCCATAATCGTTAGCTCTTCAATCAGTTGCAGTGACCACTGCATCTGCATATGGAAATAAAAAACAAACACTAAACTTAAACATTATATGGATGCTGATAAGCAATAATGTGTTAACCCACAAAAACTCAAATTCGGAGATATTGATGTATTCTGATAATTTGTTACGTTTTTAACAATATTAAAAAATGTTTAGTCATTTTAACTAAATAAGTAAGAAAAAGAATTCCTTAATTTAATGTTTCGAATAATAGAGCGTGGTCATTACCTGTATAAAATAATCACATACATATTATATTAGAAAAAAAAGCTTATTATTAGGTTAAGCTTTTCATTATACTAATCTACTTCTAACTCATTATACCTTTCATCAAAATAGAAAAGAAAACATGGATATATATGTACGTCTTCGACAAAATTTATCAAAAATAGGTTGGACATGTTTAGACGCCATTTTCTCAAAATTAAGTCCATATGGCTTGACATAGCATTGCTTACCAGAGCCATATATAAATAAATAATCAAGTAACGTCTAAACATTTATATATCTACAAAATGTAAGTGAAAAATTTATATTTACAGTGAAATTTTAATTAAAAAAACGACGTTCTAGTTTATAAATATTCCGCCTACATACGAAGCTGGTCTAATTTCCGTAACGTTAAAATCTAGGTTACAGCTAGATAGAGAGCCGAGATGGCCTAGTGGCTAGAACATGTATATTTACCGATGATCGCAGGTTCAAACCCCGGCTAGCACCGCTGATTTTTCAAGTGCTAAATTTGTGTTTAAATTCATCTCAAGCTCGGCGGTGAAGGAAAACATCGTGACCTGCATGTGTCGGGAGAAATTCTGACACATGTATAACCGCCAACCCGTAGTGGAGCAGCGTGGTGGATTATGTTCTAAACCTTCTCCTTAATAGAAGAGGAGGCCCTAGGCAGCAGTGGGACATATAAAGGCTGTTACTTTACTACAGCTAGATGTTGGTCCTGATACGTGTTTCTATCTATATGTTATAGAATTAGTCAGAACAGAAAATTTGCTTAAAGTAGCGTTTAGTACAATGAGTTAGAGAACCTTAAGGCTAACTCTGTCCATTTTAACCGAATCAAGGAAGGCTAATGATTGTAGTAAATCATTTTTCATACTGAAAAAGCAATTCGAAAATTTGCGTTAAGTAGCGCTTAGTACAGTGAGTTAAAGAACCTTAAGGCTAACTCTATCCATTTTAACCGATGTAAAAGAAGGCTAATGATTGTACTAAATCATTTTTCATAATGAAAACAAAAATTCGAAAATTCGTGACTTACCTTAAATTCGTACCGGGTATTATATCAAATACGTCAACTAAAGTAAAATACACTATACATAATGCATAAACGCCAGTAACCCCGATATAACCGCAATACATCACATAAAACATTTCTTCAGGTTTTTATACCTATTTATTCTCCTTGTATGATACAAAATCTCCCTTAACCGTAAAATACGCTGACACTCCCCCAAAGCATAATAAAATATGAAAATCTCAACAAAAAGTCACCTCGCCGCATTTTTAGCCCATTTAAAGCGTTAGAAAGAAATATGGCGGCTACATTGTGCGTTGAAAAGAAATACAAGTTACATAGTTATGAGAAACTGTCTGGAGAATATACCTACAGAACTATTATATAAAATAACTAAATAACAATCTATACTAATATTATAAAACTGAAGACTTTGGTTGTTTCAATGCGATAATACAGGAACTAATAATTCGAATTGAAACGATTTTTTTGTATTAAATAATTTATTTATTGAGGAAGGATATAGGCTATATTAAATCACGCTACGACTCAGAAGAGCGAAACAGTATCTATAAACGCAAGTGAAACTGCAAGGGGTAGTTAGTAAGGGTATTTAACTAAAAATGTGCTATAAGGTCACGTCGTGTCACTGTTCTGGACGACGTTGCCTAGCAACCAGCTAGCGACTAAAAGTAACGAGCGAGAATATTTTTGGACCTGTTAGTTTATATCAAAATGTGTATAACATATAAAGCCTTTGTTACAATGTTGCCGTGTACTTATTAAGAAATTAAGTGTCACTTCGTTCGTGTCTTATGAAGACGTAGTTTTATTATAGGACCAACTATTGACGAACTTGACAAAGTAGAGAATTGGGTACAGATTTTTAACGTCAAGTAGTAAATAAATAATGTATGTTCGTTAATTATAATTGCCGTTTATATCAGCTTTAATAATTACATCGTATTGTTGAACTATTTCGATACATTAGAAATGTAGAACTGTTTTATACAGCAACGAACTCTGAGAACTTTCAGGACGCTGAATCGCAACGTGCCACGTCTGAATGTCGTATCATAATTCGCTGGTTTGCAAGTATATCGTAGTAACTCAAAATTCTAACAAATAGAACTAAGTATTCAAAAGACCATAAATCTTTGTTGTTCTATCATGAAAAGAGTTGCGATGATGAATTTTCTTTAAATCAATAAAGTTATAACATCAAGGGATCGTTTAAATTTTGCAGCTATGCACCAACACATTAATAAAGAATTTTAAAAACCCCGATAAACATAGATTCTTGAGAAGCAACGATAAACTCTATTTTTCTTTACCTGTCTTATTTAGCAGACAATTATGGCGTACTTCTAACCACACGTAAGAGCTAGAGATGAAAAATAGTCGATGTAATGATTGTACTAAATAATTTTTGTATGGAAAAAATAGAACAAAAAATAATGTTCGAAAGTTTGTGATTTTCGTCTCGGGATTGTTACGTAATAAGTTAAGTGAAGATAAATAGACTATAGTTATGCGCTTTGGTTGTAAAAGTTTTTTTAACCGACTTCCAAAAAAGAGGGGATACTCAATTAATCGGGACACTTTTTTTATTTACTGACACCGACATCAAAATGTCGTAGAAAATATATATTTTTAAATCGTTTTTGAAGTCGGTTTTTGTTTACAACTTTCCAACAGATCAAAAAAATACTAATAACATTATCATAAATACGTCGTTATAAACAAATCACATGTACTTTAGATGTAACTGTATGTATATCAACGTAGTTGCAAAATGTGTTAAGCATCACACTATCTCTTTGACTGCATTATTACTAACCCGCAATGGAGCTAGACAGATTGAGCTCCAAATGAAACTTCACCCTGCGATAGGCATTTAGGCTGTAAGGCTGTTTACGCACAGCGCAGCACCTAAATAATGATATGATATTTGCAATATTCCTAACAATCGCTTCACCAACATCGTCACAATTTCTAAAAATCTGACTCCAATTATTCTTTATCCTCGTTCTGCTATGAGTAGCATCAGTTACGGTATTACCACTACGCCGTATTTCAGAAGCAGGAGCGTAACTATAGGATGGCAGAAAGCCACGGGCCCCTGACCCGAGAGGGCCTCGACCTAAAAGAATTTTATGAATAAAAATCTTATTATAAGTAAATTGTTATTTCATTATAAATAAATATAAGACTATGCTCTTTAAAATACTCATTAGATATTTAACAAAAATGCACACTATATTAATAATATTTTTTGGGTAATTACGTGATTCATTAAAATTACGTTATAACATAACGATTTTTATTTGGAGGCCCTATCCA
Organism: Hypolimnas misippus; assembly: GCA_037950945.1. Classification (NCBI taxonomy): domain Eukaryota; kingdom Metazoa; phylum Arthropoda; class Insecta; order Lepidoptera; family Nymphalidae; genus Hypolimnas; species Hypolimnas misippus. The sequence goes on from JBBEEQ010000029.1 coordinate 14,267,458, forward strand.
AAAATTCCGCCACGGGCCTCAGATTGTAAAGTCACGCCTCTGGTCTGAAGCCTTACAATTTACAAATAATCAAATTGCCCATTCGATGTTAAATGGCGAATCAGTCTATAGACATTGACAAAAGCCAGAGACACAGGATTCCCTTGACATTGCCGATGTGCCGCCGACCGAGAGCCTAAATTGTTATACATCCAGCTTCTAATTACGCCAGCTCGCTCGTACAAGCCGCTAAAGTCCTCATTTCGTAGGCCTAAGGCTGAGTATGTGTGTTAACATTTCCAAGTAAATACGTGCAAACCTATTGGCTGATAAACAATACTATGTCAAGCCACGTGGACTTCATTTTGAGAAAATGGCGTCTAAAGATGTCAAAACTATTCTTAATATTCTTAATGTTTGAAGATGAGTATATGCATCTTCTCTTTTTCTATTTTGATAAAAGGTATAATGAATTAAACTCAGATTGGTATAATCAAAAGTTTTATCTAATAATAAGTGTTTCTAATGTATGATATTGTTGTATAACACTAAAAACTTTACCTTCATTTATTTTCCAACGACACCAACTTAAATCAATACCTATCTTTTCAAGTTCTAAATTCTAAGATAAACAAGAAAAAATCTGTCACGGCCAGTAATATAAATAAAATAATTACACACTATAATAAATGTTATTCAAACACATAATATTCATACTACCAATAGTAAATATAGAATATTAAAAACAAAAAAAAAAACAAAAAGTCCCAAATTTAATACATATAGATATAATAAATTTAAAAGTGTCGATCATGCAGATCTTCCATCAAGAATTTGTCAATTTAAATACGTTTACTGCTTCATCCAATCATAAAAATGTTGGCCTCAAAAACCTCAGCGTAATTCGACATTTATATACACCCAAAACCGACCGTCCACCAAAACCCAAGCTTCATGTAGCTACTAGCTGTTTCACTAGCGTTTATAGTTACTGTGTTACTGCTATGAGTCGTAACGTGATGTGATATAGCCTATACAACCTTTCTTAATAAACAGACTATCGAAAGCAAAAATAATTTTTAAAATAAAATCAGTAGTTTTAAAAATTATCCACTACATATAAAATTACAAACAAATTCTACTCCTTTATAATATTCTCTTTATAAGTTTACTTACCATCGTGTTAGTGTTCACATAATTAATATCAAAGTAGATATGTGTCTAACCTAACGCGAACTAAATTTTGCGCGAATTTAACAGCGTTAAAGTATGAAACAACCCGCTTGAATTCTAAATCATAACGCGTATATAACGATATTACTAAGACTCTACTATCTGTCCGTCTGTCTGTCAGCGGGCTGAGTCTCATAAATCGTAAGTGAAAATATTTACTCTCTGTTTCGTATTGAGTTGACATTTTCACAGTGGGCTTTTTTATTATCACCAGAACTGATGATAAAACTTGATAAAACTTTAAATTTGGAGGTGATATGTCATTAAAACTTAGTATCAATCAAAAATCGCCGTAGCAGTCAACATAGTATTATTTAACTTTTGTAAAGTAAGAGACAAGATTTATATATTTAACCAGCCGTGCCCAGCAACAGTAGCTATCCGTGAATGAAAGTCCCATCAAAATCGATCAAGCCTTACCTGACATTAGCCGGAACAGCAGACAAATAGAGAAACAGATAGACAAAAATTTTAAAAATTGTGTTTTTGTTGTAAGTACAGTATATAATTTTATATGCATTAAGTTAAAAGCTACTTATTTGACATTACAAACAGACACTTCATTTATATTTATTTGTATACAAAAATCTTTGAATATTTAATACTAATATATCGCATTACATCCAGTGGTAGTCCAGCCTATTGAACGCATCATTACACTCGCAGACGAGTTGATTTATGAAGGCCTAAATTCTAAAAAAAAAACGATAAAAATATTGCGTCAGTAAATGATTTATGAGCAATCATTATTCAATATTTCGACGTGTCCTATTCAAACAGGTTAATTTTATTGAATTTCAGATGTCATTTAATTTACGGAATTTTTTTTTATTTAAATAAATAAATCTATTGTATTCTCAACGGGAATATTGAATACACAAAATTAGTACTCATCATCTACGTAGCATTTTTATGTAATTCTGATAGTGATTGTGATAGTAACTGTGATCGCTTCACGTGCTCTCCGAGGCATGGTGAGGAGACACACAAGGACAAACACTCAGACCTAGAAACAAATATTAACGAAAATACAAATATATACCTCGAGCGGCAATCGAACCTGCAACCGCCGTGGTGATGTGCGTATACATTCAGTACCACCACACTAGAGCCTTTGTAGACAACCAAAAAAAACTCTTTTCTTTTCACTATATAATAAAAAAAGACATTCATTTTAATGTACTAAGGAATAAGTTTTAAAAGTCTCCCTATTTCTTACTAAATATCAAAACCAATCAGATATAATATAATATCTTGCTACGTGCTTTTTATATCTATACTAATATTATAGAAAGGTACATTCGAAAAAATATTTTTGTATCACATAGCCTGTTTATTGAGGAAGGTAATAAGCTATATTACATCACGCTACGACTCACAGGAGCGAAGCAGGAACCATAAGCACGAGTTAAAAGGGGCTAGTATTAAAAAAATTGACTATCATTATTTCTTTACTAGATAAAGTTCGGAATAGCCGTCAATCTTTCTTGCAAGTATTATAAATAATACACGTCTATCTATTGCTAATAAACATCACAGCTGACGGCACGCAAACAAAGTCTGAAGCGCGATTACTCGCGAGTGCGACCACGTATGAAATCTCCAATAGTGTGTAAACGCGCCTAATGAGCTCCCCTCAGTGATACCAGAACAAGTCAGTAGGTATTTTCATTGAAGTCCTGATTACCTTCTTGTACTTGTACGCTACGTACATGACGTTTCAACATTCTTCCTTGAGTTTATTCCAGGGATCCAGTTAAATTCGGAGTTCTATTTTAAAGAAAGGAAGCTACGACCTAATGTCCTCCCCCCCCTCCGCCCAGCCCCCTCTCGCATTGACATGATTACGTTTATTTACTTTAAATACTGCCTGAAATTTGGAACAAAGTTGATGTAGGATATTGCATGCTGATGATATTACACAATACATTATCACGGATAGACCATATTAATATATATATATATATATATATATACCCGCATTTATATATAAACAGTGAAAGTATAACTTTATTAGGAACCGTCGCGTGAAAACCACATAGTCCATTCCATCGTTTTGATACCAAAAATAGTCATAATGGAGTTGGAAATTTTCCAATTAGCAGTAAGTGTAAGATCGATACTTGTTAGGTATTGAATGTTTCACGAAGGAGCCGTGCCGCCGCATACTAGACCAAGATGATCGCATTTTAAAAGTGTTGCAAGTATGGAGGTGAGAAAAATACGATGCGGTAGTTTTAATTGTAAAGAAATGTTAACATGATAATATTTTAATACTGTATCACCTGATTAGCAAACAAAATTATAATGAAAAAAAAATTGAAACTTCGTTCGGGGTATTGTTGCCAAATAAAGACGAGAAAGAAAAATAGACTATAAGTGAACATTCGTAGCACCGGAATACTTAAATGCAAAAGCAAATACAGGGCAATTACAGATGCTCTATCGCTATCAGGACGCGATACATTTTGACAGTTGATTCCCTATATCTATAGAGATAAATAAAATTGAAGTGTCTGTTTGTAATTTAAAATTGACTGCTTTTCACTAAATGCATATCAAAAGTATATATGGTACTTAATCAAAAATACAATTTTTAAAATTTTTGTCTCTATGTCTGTTTGTCCCGGATAATCCATGTAACGGCTGGACCGATGTTGACGGGGCTTTCATTATAGATACATATATGATATAAGAAGTAACTTAGGCTACTTTTATCTTAGAAACTTTATACCACTAACCAGAAATCGAACCCGTTAATTAAAAAAAAAAATAACACATTCTATATCTTTGTACCATCTTATAGTGTCACGTATAAGGATCAACTGCAAAGTAATAATATACGGCAAACTAAAGAAAAAGGCATTTTTATTTTCAAAATTCTATTAATGAATGCGAGTAAAATGCTCTTTTCTTGAGAGGCACCACAGATTTGTATAAGAGGCTTTGTATGAGACATGCCACGCTGTAGTGCATGCGAACGAAGATGCGAGCACAGGAACTTTTAAACGGTTGTCGCGAGCAAAACAGTACGTAAAAGCTAGTAAAAATAATTAAGCCCTGATATAATTTTTATTGCACAAAGTGAACATGACGAAGATGCGATACATAGTGACATAATTAATATTCTTTATTTTAAATTATTCTTTTATAATACAATTTATAAGTCGCCAGTACTTAATATGTACAGACCTTTTTATGTTGTCGTTGACAATCGGACACTGTTTATTATAGTGTCTCTTGAGTATATTTTTAATAAATATGTATCTATGACTCAGTCTAGTTTTAGATTCAGGTATACCTGCTCTATCTCCATTTCGCATATAGTTTCAGCTGTCGTTCATAGATTGTTCGGACCAGCCAGGAAACTCAAAGTTGGTAAACTATTCACGCCGTCAATATCGTGAACTAGTTGAAATATCTTAGTGCAGTACACTACATGAACTAAAACTGGTTACCTAATAGACTGAGAATAAGATTTCCAATTAGCGTTCACAACGAAACCCAATCGGAAGCAACTATTGAGTGAGACCCATCCTATTCATGTATACTTTAATAATTGGTTGTTAATGTTTTAATTTAAATGGAATGAAACAGAAACCACACCACACGTCTTTTGATTCGTCGTAACGGCGTGAATGTCATTGAAGGCATAAAAAATTGGAACAAAATTTGCCGCCATAATGTGAAGAAGAAAAAAATTAAATTCGACGAACTATGTCAAGTGGATACCCCACATTGAGTAGGTATTTAAAAAATATTGGTAGGTTTTTTATATCATTTTTCAATCAGAATCAACGTTTAGGATCTATATCGATTTGAAGTTTGTTAGTAACGATTCTCACTTATAGGCTATTAGACAAAACTGATATTGATATGATACTGCAGACTGCAGGTGATTTAGTTATGCAGTCAGGTTTTTAGTTTTTTTTTAAATATTTACTTGTAGCTACACAAAAATAGGTCTCGATTTGGCTGATTTTGATTTTACATACATACTACATAATTGGGAATTAATACAAGTCACAATCCTATATAGACCAAAATTCGATATGAAACTTCGATACTAGAGAATGGTACTTATTAGCAAAATACACCAAAGCTCTTGTAATTAATCGTTGTACACATTTCAACAGTCCCTGTTCGAATATCTAATATCTAATTAACAGTGATATCGAATTGTAGTCCACTGACTACACACTGCTCGTACACAGGCAGGATCGATCGGAGAGGTAACACTTCCACAGAATACCGACGTGATCATGGAGGTATTTAAGAAGGGGATTAGAAAGTCCGGACCCTCCCTCTCTTAGTATACGACTTACTTATACTTACCACATTGGCTGGCAATGACGATGGTTTATATAATTTCTAAATAACTTAGATTAGCATTTCGAATCATGCCATCGTAATTTACGTTCATTATTTATATTCAATAAAAAAATAATTATTACGAAAGCCACCTCTATTATTTTAAAGATCTACGTCTCGCTTTTTAAAAGAGCCTCGTTGCTTGGAGCGTGTTGAATTTTTAAAGAGCGCTAATTGGTTTACCTTTTAGTAACGACGCGGCGTTGGACGCTGGTATTTCTGTGTTATCGCTATTGGCGGTCTTATTTTAAGATGTTGACTAGGTATTTTTAAAATATACTTATTACGTGCGAGGATTAATTTGAAACTTATTTTTACGATGGTTAATTTCTTACCTAAAATCGACAAACGAATAGACTAATATAAAGTAAATATAAAATATACTAATGTAAAGATATCTTCTCTGCCCATATGTATTTGTAACGAGCCTCAAACGCATTGGCCAGCTAAAAAATGACTAAGTGACGAAAGTGAACACGAAGTTGCGGAAGGTAAGATTCTTGCAAGGTTAAGGCTATTCCGTCACCATATAAAATGCAGCTATTTTAGCTACTCTTTGAGATTTTGATACGAGCTGTATTCAATGACTAAAAGTTTAACCTTGAAAGTTCCTTATAACAAATTGAATTAACAGTCTAGCCTTTTTACTATACAGCTCCGATCATCTAATGGCCTGAACGATATTTAGTCTTATATTATAATATTTATTAAACTGGCTGGTAAGTGCTTATGTCGAAATTAGAACCGGATCGACTAACCCGAAATCTGCCTGTTACTGCTCTGTTCTACTCCTAGTGTTTTGTAATTCGCCGTATAATAAAGAGGCTAGAATGTTAATTGAACGGCGAATTAAGCTAGTTGGCTGCGAAATATCAAATGACCAAAAAACTTTTTGTTAATTTATCACCTAAAAAACATTAATTTTATATATAATATCAAAAGCATCGTGAATTACGCCTACATTTAGGCTTCAAGAACACCTGCGAGTCTAAGTGTAGCATAAGTCTTCGTTTCACAAATTCTTAAAGACCTTAGACGCGTTTACACTTTGTCACTTAGAATATTTATCTTAAATAAATTATCTAAAGTGATAAGTTCGTGTTTCATATTTTATCCTATCTTTACTAATAAAGTAAAGAGAGCGAATTTTGTATGTGCGACGTTAATTCCGGAATAAGATGGTCATTTTAACCGACTTTCAAAAAGGAGTATGTTCTTAATTCGTCGCGGATTATTTTTATGTGTTTTGAAAACGACTAAATCGGTACGATTTTATTCATTCCTTTCATTGGTTCCATAGAAGTTCCATAGAAATTCAATTGGTTTAGTAGTTTGATGTTTTAATCAAAGTAACGGTATAATAATAAATAGTAGAATAAGTATGTCATTTAAATAAACAAAATTACGTACTTTACTTTTGAATTCGCTCCCCTGTTTTATTTACAAAATTTATATTAAATATTGACAAAATTAAAAAAAAAGTAATCATCGAGTTTCTTGCCAGTTCTTCTCGGTAGAATCTACATTCCAATGAGGTGGTAGCTTCATTATTGTTCATTTTTTTTTCTATTGACGATTCAAAAGTGTTCTCAGCGTACTTGAATAAAGTATTTTGATTTTTGTTATTTGATTTTACAAAAATCTTCTATGTACATATGTGTACTGTTTTAAAACTATATCTACATTAACGAACGTTTTATGTATACAGAGAAAACAAGGACTACTTATTGTGGATGATTTCATTCACATTTGAAATGAGTAAAAATATTAAAGAATAAAATCATCTGCGCATGTGCAGCGCACGCGCAGATGAATATACTGAGTGATTTTTTGAACTGGGCGTGGTAGGCCAAATCCAAAACTATAAAGAATAGCCAAAAATACTTAAAGGAACCTAGGAGCCAATTTTAATGGAAACTAAAACTGCATCGTTTGTTTTCTGATTTTTTTTCCAGCAACCCACACCCTATATTACTACACTATCTAATACTGTTACTTATAAGGATCAACTTCTGAGAAGTAACAGTATACAGCAAACTAAAGGAAAAGACTTATTTTTTCACCAAATGCTATCAGTTTTTACCACGCCCAATTAAAAAACTCATTCTGTATAAGGATTAAGGATTAATGCGTACAGCGCCATCTATTATTGCACGAACGAACTGGAACGGCCTTCAAAAGTCCTATTTATCGTTGATCATGGCTTAATTGAATCCATTCAAATGAGGGGAAGTGGAAAGAGTAACAAATGAGACGGAGAAACGCAATAACGCTCGAACAGGCGAGTTCGTCCTTCGCGATACAACTTTGCGTAATTCGGTAAACTTCTAACGTTTAATAGGGCTACCATGGATACTGAATTTGTTAGGACAATTTGTATACATTTAGGAATTTTTAATTTTAGTTTAGTTCAAAATTAATAATTTCAAAGAAGATATATAAGTAAAGATATTTATATCAGTCTTTCGATATATATCTGACATATAATGAATTAAAATTATATATACTGCAGTACTCACTATTGCAAAATATTGACAAATAAATATTTAAAAAATCAAAATATACTTTATTAAAGTATACTCTCAAAAGTACATTTGAATTGTCAATACATAAAAAAACTACATCAATAATGAAGCTACCACCGGTTCGGAATGTAGATTTTACCGATAAGAACCAGCAAGAAACTCTATTTAGTAGATATTCTAATTACTACTTCACTATATTCAATAAGCAATATTGTTTGAAGAAGTGCTTGAAAAATTGTCATATAAAAATTTATTAATAATCAATTATAACTATAACATGTTAAAATCAAAGGTATTTAATATGTTTTATCAGTGTGAATGATGTGATTTTAAAGAAAGTATTTTTGTAACACTTTAGTTAATATATTTGCACCATTAAAAGTACATAGCTTGTTAGTACACAATTTTGTAATTTGGAATAAGATCTTCTACAAATTAATCATATTTTTAATAAATATTTAAAACGCAAACATATTTCTATTGTAACAAACTCAAAGAAAATGTATGAAACTTATATTAAACGCATAATTTCTCGTCAAGTCCTGCATAATTCCCACGCCTAGTGACCCTAATGAAAGTTAGCTCAAGTTTAGAAATATGAAGAGAATACGTAATAAAAACAATCGTAAAAACTTGGCACGGAGTCGTTGTCAAATATTGCGAATATATGTAGTGACAGGATAGACTGTTATGCTTCACGCGGATTTATGAAAACCATTCGATATGTCACTGTAAAGTTTATATTTTTAGAACAAATTTATTACTTTTTTATTATTTAGAATAAAAAAAAACTTTTTGATCAGGTGGTAAATCGACTTTTTTCTTTGCAGACTCAATGGCATCTACTAGGATCTCATGATCCTGTGTCAAGGGTTTAGAAATTCATAACACAAACACAAACGACCGATACAAACGTTAGCCGTGATCCCTGTTCACGTCAAACCTGCGACCGTTAGCGCTTCAGTCAGTTGCAGTGACCACCACCACACCACCTGGACTTTGCTACAGTGGCCAGGACGGCAATTTCTAGGGCGGCATAATTTGGGATTTGAGAAATTGTTTTTTAAATTTTCAATAAAAAATTATTATACTCTTATAAACTTTTTTCTTTATTTTAAAAGAGTGATTTTGCTACTACTATATTTTTATTGGTAATGATTTAGGTAAAGAGGTGGCATTTTTCACTGTGCCCCGAAGGCGGCACTTTGGGTAAATCCAGCCCTGGTAAACTCTGTGCTGACCTATCAAATATATTTATGTGTGATGATTATTTTAAATGTAGAATCAAATGTACGAATGCTTTGTCCGACATTGTAAAAACGTAAACAACTGATTCGACTACACACGAATGCAAATTCGAATTTAGATTGTTACAACGGGCGAATGCTCGTCAGTCTAACGTTATACTCGAAATCGAATCTTAGATTAAATTCATGGTGGGGAAGAAAACTTTAACACCAATACTATTTTATCTGTCACATCATCGACATATTTCTCAATTATTGATAAAAAAAAAATGTCGTTAACATTTTTCATCGAACTAATTCATATTGAAAGGTAAAGCTATTTGAAGTTCTTTTGTTTATATTCTGAACTCCCAATAAAATGGTCCATGGCCGTTCATTGTTTCACTTTTTATACAGACTGTAATTGAAAATGAGAGCCTTAAGCAAGCTGCCGACAGCGCCGCCCGGGGCCCCGTCGAATATGAGGTTATGAATATTTCCTATTAAACGAAAAGCCTGGCTATGAAATAAAGACTTCCTAACGAAGTTAAATGGTTTAGTAAAAGTTTTATGCTACCGTGGGCCACTAAAACAGAGAACTTTTTAGTTCTCATTTCATCGTCATCACCTTAATTCTAAATATATTTTTTTTTTGCAGTTATCAATCCTTACAAACACTCCTATATCCAATAAATACAAAAATTAGTTTGTTTGTTTGTTACTCTTTCATGCCTTAACTACTTAACCGATCAATGTCAAATTGCATACACGTTTTGTATCTGTACACATTAACAAAGGACTTTTTTATTAAAAAAAAATACTGCTCCCAAGGGATAGAAACTAACAATGCTACGGTCGTCTAGCATAACAAAAATGTTAACGCAAAAAAAAAACTAAAGAAAACTGATATCCAATTAAAATAAATCTATACTAATATTTCATTAAAATTTATTTGTAAGTTTGTATGCAGGGGATAATCTCTGAAACTACTGATCCTGAATAAAATACTGAACAATCTGTTTATTGAAAAAGGTTATGTTTGAACGTGCTAATATCATGTTTACCGTGAGGGGACGGGTTTAGAATACAATTCCTCTCCGCCGCTGGGTTAGCGACTCGTAAGAGGCGAGTGTCCCAGCATGTTTGGTGGTAGGGGGTCCTCCCCCGCCTGGCTCGCGACCACTATCATGTCAAAGACGAACCGCAAAATATCCTCGGATGTGTTCCGGTTCGATGGCATGTAAGCCAGCTTCCCTCGTCCCACCCTATCCCTTCCTTTTTTGAGTGTGGTAGCTGCGGCAGCCTCTGGTCCTACATTCGCGGCGCAGCATTTCGTGCGATGGAGCGTGTGGCGTTGTCATGGGGTCCAGGGAGACCCGATGAAACGGTTGTCCGCTGGCCGCCCGGTGGCACCAAAGGGACCCGAACCCAGGCTGTCGCTGACGGGCCACGGCGGTTTTGCCGCCTATCTTTATCGCTTTAAATTGAAAGATAGTGCTGGCTGCGTGTGCGACCCCGAGGTTGCAGAGACCATAAAACATGTTCTGCTCGAATGCCCGAGGCATGACCGCGACAGATACGACCTGGAATTAAGTACTGGAATCAAATTAACGGAGACAACGATAGCAGACTTAATGTCTGACAAACACTCCAGGCCGTATCTGGAGCGGTTCTGCCTCAAGACGGCAAAAATAGTTACAGAACGCAATAAAACAAGATGACATATTTTATTATTTTAAACTTTAATTTATTATTGAAACCTTCATTTTTACATTTTAACCTGAATTATTTATTTATTTTAAAATTTTTAATATTTTTAATGACAATATTAATTTATTTTAATTTATTGAGTTCAATTTTAAATTGTATTAATTTATTAACTTATTATTTATTATTAATTATTTTAATGTTTTAATTTAATTTATTAATTTTATAATTTTAATGTCATTTTAAATTATTGTTTTAATTGTAAGTTTTAACTGTAAATAATTTTAAGGCAAATTAAATAATTGAATTCAAATTTTATTTTATATTATTTATTATTAATTGGGAAACTTGTATTTAAGTTAATGTCTGCGTTCTGTAACCTCTGCAACCTCAAGCCGTCGGCAAGAATTATAATGTAAATAGTTATTTTAAATGTAATAGTTATAATTAATGTAAAAATTAGAAATAAGAATTGTAAATATAAAAGATAAGAAAAAGGACAATAAAATAAAAGACAAAGAGGGAAAAAATAGACCCAAGAAAAGATAAAAGACATGCCGCAAAAAAAAATCAAGTAGCGGTAAAACATAAATAAATAAAGATAAGATTATGACTACCTCATTAAAAATTCTTGCCATGCAAGAAGTGCTTGACGGCATAAAAAAAAAAAAAAAGAACCCAGGCTGGGAGGCTGTCCCTGCCACTGTATACAGCCCGTTGGCTGATCGCCGTGCCGGAGTGGGAGACCGGTGTGGAACCCGACGATTGGTCAACGGGTCGGATTGGGGGCCCTTCCGTCCCCCATGCCAGCGACACACTACTCTCTGTCGTCGAAATCGTCCTGTGCTCGGTGTACTAGTTGCCCACGGGACTGCCGAGGCTACCTTACTCATCCTATCTTTCCCAATCTATACACTCAACTCGCAATGGCTCGAAAAAGAAAGAGTAACGGTCTGACAGCGGCTCCCTCCCTATCCACATTTAATGTGGACTTCTGTAACATAAGGGGTCTTCATAGCAATTTGAACGCCGTCCACCACCACCTTGAGACGGCTAAGCCGGCCTTACTTTTTCTTACTGAGACAAAGATATCTGCCCCTGACGATACATCGTACCTTCACTACCCTGGGTACCGCCTTGAACACGCCTTTATACCGCAGGCCGGCGTGTGTATGTATGTCAGGGGTGATATCTGTTGTCAACGGCTCGACAGCTTGTCAGTCGGAGTCAGAGACCTGTCTATTTTGTGGGTGCGCGTAGACTTTGGTGGCATCACGCGTATCTACGCGTGCCTATACAGGTCTCATAGCGGTAATACTGAAGTCGATCGTCTCCTCGGACACGTCGAGAAGACTTCAGAATACGTGTTTCAGCGGTATCCCTGTGCGGAGGTTGTGATCCTGGGTGACTTCAACGCCCATCATGTTGACTGGCTAGGATCGCGTTCCACAGACCACGCAGGGAGAGCCGTGTACAACCTTGCCCATGCATATGGTTTCTCTCAGTTAGTGTCGGGTTTTACCAGGATACCCGACATAGAGGACCATACTCCTTCTCTGCTGGATCTCCTGCTGACGACCCGCCCGGAGGGTTACCGGGTGACCGTCGATGCGCCGTTAGGCTCGTCGGACCATTGTCTGGTGCACTCTGAGGCACCTGTAGTGCGCACCGACCGCTCCCGACCACCTGGAAGTCGCCGTGTGTGGCACTACAAATCAGCGGATTGGGATGGATTGCGAGAATTTTACGCATCCTACCCATGGGGGCTTTGCTTTTCTTCGGAAGAATCCTCGGTCTGCGCGGACGCAGTCACGGATACCATTCTGCAGGGAATGAAATGTTTCATTCCCAGTAGTGTTATCCGTGTCGGTGGAAGGTCGCAGCCCTGGTTCGATGTCTCCTGCAAAAGAGCCTCTAGCTCTAAGCAGGAGAGCTATCGTGCTTGGACTGTGGCTCTAGCCGCGAAGGATCCAGTGGCGTCTGAACTGAAGAAGAAATTCAATGCTGCCTCCAGGTCCTGCAAGAAGCAAACAGCTAAGGCAAGGTTTAAACACATTCGCAGGATTGGCGAGAGACTATTAGGGTTTCCTAATGGAAGCCGTGCCTTTTGGTCTCTCGCCAAAGCTGTCGAAGGTAATTTCTGCAAGTCTTCATTTCCATCTTTGCGCGAACCAGATGGGTCGCTGGCACATTCCGCAAGAGAGAAAGCTGATCTCCTGTGCACTCTCTTTGCGTCGAATTCAACTCTTGACGATGAGGGAAAAACACCGCCAACCATCCCCCGGTGTGAGCACACGATGCGTGAAATCCGCTTTACTCAAAGCGCTGTTCGTTGTGCTCTTCGTTCCCTCGACGTTAAGAAATCCAGTGGTCCTGATGGTATTCCTGCTATCGTGCTTAAGACGTGTGCTCCAGAATTGACTTCGGTTTTAACGCGCTTATTCTCACTCTCCTATACCACTGGTATAGTGCCGTCTTCGTGGAAAGTAGCAATTGTTCACCCTATTCCCAAGAAGGGTAACAGCACAGACCCATCCAACTACCGTCCTATTGCGATTACCTCCTTACTTTCTAAGGTGATGGAGCGCGTTATTAATACGCAACTCCATGGTTACCTAGAAGATAACCGGCTTATCAGCGACCGACAATACGGGTTTCGTCGTGGTCGCAGTGCTAGCGATCTTCTAGTGTACCTTACACACCGCTGGGCAGCCGCCATTGAAAGTAAGGGGGAAGCTATGGCCTAGACATCGCAAAGGCCTTTGATCGGGTCTGGCATAAAGCTCTTTTAGCGAAGTTACCATCTTACGGCCTCCCCGAGGGATTATGCAATTGGGTAACCAGTTTCCTTGATGGGCGGAGCATAAAGGTCGCTGTCGACGGAGTATGCTCGGATGCAATGCCCATTAACTCTGGAGTGCCCCAAGGCTCAGTGCTATCACCTACACTGTTCATTCTGCATATTAACGACATGTTGCAAGCCAGCAATGTTCGTTGCTATGCAGATGACAGTACGGGTGATGCTTTTTATACTGGCCGGGCTAATATTTCTCGGGCGGAAGTGGAAGAGCGAAGAATACAACTTGTGTCTGAAATCGAGACTTCCCTGGAGCAGGTCTCCGTATGGGGAAGACGTAACCTTGTCCAATTTAACCCCTTGAAGACACAAGTCTGCGCGTTTACCGCTAAGAAAACCCCCTTTAACATAGCGCCGAGTTTTCAGAACACGACTCTAAACATCAGTAAGAGTATTGGGATCCTTGGGGTCGACATAACGAATGAGGTCCAATTCCGGGGTCACTTGGAGAGCAAAGCCAAACTGGCTGCCAAAAAACTTGGGGTTCTCAACAGGGCGAGGCGGTACTTCACATCAGGACATCGACTTCTGCTTTACAAAGCTCAGGTCCGTCCTCATGTAGAGTACTGTTCCCACCTTTGGGCAGGTGCCCCCCAATACCAGCTCCAACCACTTGACTCCATCCAACGCCGGGCAGTTCGCATTGTCGACGATCCCAATCTCACAGACGGTTTAGAACCTTTAAATGTACGGAGAGACGTTGGCTCTCTGAGTGTTTTCTACCGTCTGTACAACGGGGAGTGTTCTGACGAACTCTTTGACATGGTGCCACCGTCTCGCTTTTACCATCGCACCCTTCGCCTCAGGACTCGATATCATCCACACCACCTGGATGCATGGTCATCTTCCACAGTGCGGGCTTCACGGTCCTTTTTCCCGCGTACTTGCAAGCTGTGGAATGATCTTCCTCCTGAGGTTTTCCCTGAGCGCTATAATTTGGGGGTTTTCAAGCGTCGAGTGTATAGACATCTTTTCACTAAAGGCCGGCAACGCACCCGCAACATCCCTGGTGTTGCAGATGTCCATCGGCGATAGTGACCGCTTAACATCAGGTGGTACTATCTGCTCGTTTGCCCCCCTATTATATAAAAAAAAAAAAATATATCAGGAACTACTTACTGATTCGAATTGAAAAATTATTTTTGTGTTAGATAGTTTATTTATTGAGGAAGGCTATAGCCTAAATTACATTACGCTACGACCTACGGTGAAGCAGTAACCATAAACGAGAGTGAAACCACAAGGGACAGCTAGTTAAAAATATATGTTAAATATATACAGGCGAACTAAACGCCCTTTTCCTGGCCCAATCCTTAGCTAATACGGAGCGGTTCAGGCAGGATAATGTGATTATTAGTTTATGAGATGAGCGTGATGCACGGACGGACAGCGACGTTACACGGCTTATTGGTAATTCCCATACGGATATACGTTTTTTTTCAAACGACGGCCTTTTTGAAGGAAATTTAGATTTTCTTTTTCTTTATTTATACTTTTGGTGTTTATATGTAAAATGTTGAGGATTCCGTAGACAAAAATTAAGCCCATATTTGCAATTTTTAAGCGTTCCGTCCATTCCGTTGTTCCGTTTCCTTACCTTATAAGTTTTGCTTTGTCACGTAGTGCACGCTGTAGTCTTCTTTAATTGTAGTTGCACACAATCGATGTATACATCAAGAATGATAAATATATGAATTTGTAGTGTGTATCTCTCGTTGGTGACTCATTAAATAAATAAATAAACATCTTTTTGTGTGCATCAATATTGGGTAGATGACCGCTCTGGTATAGTGCTACCGAATGTACATCTAACGCCGATGGTTGCAGTTTCAATCCCCGCTCAGAACAGATTTTTATTTGTGTTAATATTTGTTCTTATGTCCGGGTGTTTGTTCTTGTGGGTTTCTTCACCACGCATCAGAGCTCACTTAAACCGTCAGTAAGGAGATTATTCTAGTCTAAATGTTTACAGGCTTACCTTCAGGGGTTACGAAGATCAGATGGCAATCGCTCCGTATAATAATTTGTAACATTCTAGTCCATATCTAGATAGGACTAGAATAGTAAGCAGACCCTGTTATAACCGGAGAGAATGCTAGGTAGATGCATCAATATAACTAACTCGTATACCTTGGAGGGCCGTTCTTAACTACTGCTACTATTGGAGGATAATAAGCCCCTATGACATAGTATTGTTGGATATTTTGTTAAAATACATATGTATTAAAAATAAATATGCAAAATTCAAGATTTATTCAACTTTTCGATGTCAATCATTTTTTTAAGTTATTCAATGTCACGACTACAGCCGCCATTGCGTATATAATACTAGTCTCCGCCCGCAGCGTCTCCCGCGAGGTATGTTAGTAAAAAGTAGCTTGTGTTCATCAGATGGAAAAACTATATCACTCTAAAGTTTCACCAAAGTAACGAATATCCAACCATCCAACCATCCACCTTTCCTCACAGACTTTTGCATTTAAAATAGTTCACTCCAATTATAGTGATTTCATTAATAGATTAATATTTATACAGGTTGTCAACTGGGGATGTATCGGACAATTTACCAGCATTAGTAGAACCGATATTTAAAAATAAAAGACTAAATTATTTTTTTTTTTAATTAAAACGTTGTATCTCGTAGGCTCATATAGTATAGGCATCATTTACGAAAAATATTTTATAAAATGTATTCAATTTTAAGCTGGTATAATGACCAACAAATGTCCAGTTAACACACTGTATATTAATAACAAACGTAATAAAATTCGTCTATTTCAAACGTCAACTAAGATACGGAGGTGGAAATAAAAAAGATGTCGATCCAGAAAGAGGACAAGAGGCACCCGGGTCACCGCCCCGGGCCTCTCGCTCGAAGGGCCTCCTCGACAAATGTTAACTAGATCAGATCAACTTACAGAAAACTCGTTTAAAAATTAAACATCTAAAAACGAAGCTTGTGACAAACCGCGACTATGTTCACGGAAAAGAATTAATCATACTATTTTACCCACCGGCAAAGCTAAGGATGGTTATGATTTAGACAGTATATGTATGTATATGTGTGCGGGCGTGCTGGCGTAAGGGCGTGCGGGCGTGTCTGCGTGGCGGCGTGCGTTTCTGAGTGCGTACGAGCTTAAGTGCGTGCGTGCGTTGTGTATGTTCATCTTTTTCCTAATAGCTTCTAAACTTCTTATCAGAACTGGACAAATGAGGTATCATTAGAAGCGTTCGTTAGCTGGTCACATTGTATAACGTGTCACTAAATCTAATGTGGCGTCCTCTAACGGGCATAAAGTACCTTCTTAAAAAATATAATAAGATATATAACACTATGTTTAGTATCATTGGAAAGGTACTTGTGCATTTCGAATATATGTACTACATTATCTTGTGACTTTGTCCGCATTCATATGATAACAATGATATTTCTATCGTTTTCCGATGATGATTCAAACCGCGCCTACCATCGCTGAGTTTTCAAGTGTTAAATGTATGTTTAAATACATCTCGAGCTCAGCGATGAAGGAAAATGCCGTGAGGAAACCTGAATATGGCGACAGAAATTCTGCCACATGTATTAAGGCCAATCAGCAGTGGAGCAGCGAGGATTAAGTTCTAAACCTTCTCCTTAATAGAAGAAGAGGCCATAGCTCAACAGTGAGACATCTACAGGCAGTTACTTAACTGTAGGTACATCAACTATAGTAGGAATAGTACAACAAATTGGAACACCAAAAAAATCATTTTTATGTATATATATATATATATATATATATATATATATATATATATATATATATATATATATATATATATATATATATATAAATTTTTATGTTTTTTTTTAACTTGCTTGCAATAAAGAAGGTTCTCAATTCGTCGAGGATTTTTTCATGGATGTTCACCGATTACTCCGCCGATCGTTGACCGATTTAGATTTTTTTTTGTTGGAAACGCTGGGATCCTGGAAAAATCGAGGGAACTCTTAAAATATTTTAGCCACACCTATACCGACTTAGGTATTTTTGATAGTAACTCTTGCATTTGCTTTCGAAAAGACACACTTGGTGAAGTGGTACTGATGATGAACACAGACGTCCATTAGAACTCAATAACAAGTGTTTCGCGGGTTGCGATTCGGTTAATTCAATTTGATTGTTAAGCAGTTTATGCTCGTCATAATGTATACGATATAGTGAAGCTGATAGTGCAACACCTGGAGAACTCCTCAACAATTAACAATTCTGCATCGGAAAGAGCAATATTTTCTTAATGGCGATAAGCAGTGGACGTTAGGCTATTGTAACTTAGATAATTAGGTTCTTCCTTATTGTGTTCGTAACTTAAAAGTGTAATTTTTTTTAATAAATATGTGCTATTAAATAACAAGTAAAAGATTTTACTTGACACCGAATTTGAATGTTTTACTTGGCACCGACTTTAATGTGTTGTAGATATTTATTTTTTGAATTTTAATTTATCTGTATCTATTGAATTCGTTCGTGAAGTCGGTTCATTTTTGTTAAAAAAAATATTCAAATACATTTTAATTTTTGTTATTATTAATTTGTTAATACGATTTCAGATTCGCACAAGCTTCGCGCTTTGGCAGGTTATGGCGGTTTATACAATTATGTAAACATTCGCAAATTTGCCGTTTAATAATTATTTTAATTCGACATTGAATATACACGCTGTCTCATTTAGCTCACGATATATAGGATTATTATATGGACAAATATTTACTCTCCTATATACTTACTTATGGCGTAGTTATTTACTTGCTCAATTAACCTATGTACATTTCGCATTAAGAAAAAACCTAGTGATCAGTATTTTGTAACAAATGTTAAAGTTTAAATTTTACAAAAATCTTAGAGAGAGTGAGAGAGAGTCTACCTACAATACCAAAATATTGTTATATATTAATATGTATCCTACAGTTTCATACTTTTTCATGTTTTGTCATTTGCGGGTCCTTATTGCAGATATTCATAATGGCAGCTTACTTACTAAAGTTAACCGTTATTTACCTAATATTTAAAAAATAAGATTTGTTAGTTCGTTAAACGCTAACGCTTATCGTTAATAAGATTGTGGTAAAACTTTTTCAACTTAGGCCTTTCTGCCATGAGGCTACTGGCAAGCGACTCGCGCACACGACGCGACGTGTCGACTACGCGCGAACGTCGTACTTATATGGCGGCAACTGGTAAGTAACTAACAGGATGTGCGTACAAAACGCGCATTGCCCGTAGAATCGTGGAAGTAAGATCTAATTGTTTGCACTTTTAAGAAGTATCGGCATAGTACAAGTAATATTCAGTAGTAAAACAAAATATATAAAGGCAAGCGATCAAAAGCTAGTCCAAAATGAAAGACTATATCGCGATCAATCTAACAATAAATAACAATCCAGCCCGCTGAAGCGTATCATAGTGCACATATTTACTTCCAAGTCACGGTTTTTCCCAAAGGTTGTACGTTAAAACATAATTAACGATCCAACCATCCATCAATCCTTCCACTCGATTTACCAACTTAATCAGATGACGGGGCGAATATGGCGCGGCAATATGGCGGCCGAACGTGGTATCTTGAATCGGATGTTACGCCTATTTGTACGAAGTTTGCTGTCATTTGTTACGATAAAAAATGGTTTTTCGTGTACTCTCTGTGTTCTTGAATATGTATATGTATATATGAAAGAGTATTACTTTTTTCGTTTTTTTATTAAATATTGTTATGAGTGAAGGTCGTGCGGTTTTATATAAGAGATCGTCTTTTTAGATTATGAACTACTATAAGTAATTTTTTTCCGAGAAAATATTTAATATTCAGAGAGAGGTAGGTACGTAAATTTACCTACAAAATTTAACATCTAATTTTGTTAGTTTGTGTATATTGTTGTACGTAATAGCTAAAAAAATTAATGGCCTAAGCTGATCTTCTTTACATTTTCATTTTTTTTATCTTATATGAAAAACTTAATATTTTTATTAAACTAGGGAACAAAGGAGCAGGTGACATAACTAATGTTAAGTGATCACCGCCCCCCAAAACATCAACAGCGCCAGAGGAGCCGTTTACCCTTAAATCCATGAATTTTATTATTCTAATCAAAATAAAAACTAATTTATATGAAAAAAATCACAAACAATTCGTTTAAACATGAGAACCGGCCCCTTTTTGAAATCGGTTAAATATGAATCTATCCATCTCACTACACATGTAATAAGATTTTAAATGGTTTTATATGTTAATATAAACGACATTTGCATTTAATATGTTGGCAAACTATATCAACTCACTTGGACTGACTCCCAATTGTGTGAAACATAAAACTGTGAAAGATACCCGTAATGGCGGTAATAAACCCTCACTCGAACGAAACTATACCGAACTAGGTGACATTTACGTTTTAACGCACTTATATTCTTTTTATCTGTGGATTGTTCGTTACAATTACATGAGTTGGAAGTGTGATTATTTTGTAAACTAGCTTTTATCCACGACTCCGCTCACAGAAAATTCGGTTATCCGAGGTTCAGGGGCGTAACTATAGGGCTGGCAGGGCTGGAAAAAAGCCACGGGCCCCGGACCCAAGAGGGCCCGCCCTAAAAAAATATTAATAAAAATCTTATTAAAAATAAATTGTCATCTCATTTTAAATATGTATAAACCTATGCTCTTGAAAATAAAACTTATCAAATATATAACTAAAATTCACAAAATATTACTATAGTCTTGGGTGGTTTAACTACTTAAGTGGTTCATTAAAATTAAATTATAACATGACGATTTTTACTGGGACGCCACATCGAAAGAATTTACCACGGGCCTCAGATGGTTAGTTACGCCTATGCCGAGGTTCCTGATGAGAATACACATATCTTCAGCTTTAAGGTAGCAAGATAAATTGTAAAATGTTATACAAAGGACAACATTAACAGTTACATTTAAATACCAATTTTTATCGAAAAATGAGTAGGAAACAAGATATCGTTAAACTGTTTTTGGACGTCATTTTTCCAATATGGCGGTGCGTCCAGAAAAAATACGAGGTAGCAAAGTTGAAATTCAGATACAAAATCCAAGACATTTCAAAATCTATGCGATCACCAATTTTCCTCCATATATATATTTGACTATACTATATTTTGAAACATACTATTTGATGTAAAACATGAGTTATGTTATTTAGTTATTCTTTTATTTAAATCTAAGAGACGCAGCATATTTTGTACCATATCATATTTTTAAAATAATTGCATAGAAATATCAATAGCATGCAACGTTTTAAAAAGGCAGGAAAATATTAATCATAATTTTGATATATTTTTTAATAATCAACTAGCTGACACCAGTGAGTCAATTCTGTTAGTGTGTTATTCCAACGTCCTATTGCTTCTTTATCGTATCGATTTTTACTTTAATTATAACATAATTTATTTACTCTGTTCGGGCCAAATACATCCAGAATGTTCTAAAAGAATCCGTTCCTAGTACTCCTATCGCTTTCACACGCAACAACTTTGTATCCCCTCTCCT
The DNA here is from genome assembly GCA_037950945.1 of Hypolimnas misippus. Taxonomy (NCBI): domain Eukaryota; kingdom Metazoa; phylum Arthropoda; class Insecta; order Lepidoptera; family Nymphalidae; genus Hypolimnas; species Hypolimnas misippus. The sequence continues at coordinate 14,288,910 of JBBEEQ010000029.1, forward strand.
TCGCACTCACGCAGTTTTTCTATTGCTATCTCTATCGAATGGAGTAGTAAAACGCCTGAAGTGTTAACGGTTTTCAACGATCAGTCTTCGCTAGGAGCTCCTGCGACGCGCGCGCATCTTTGTAAGTTGAGCGCCGCCGCAGTTTAACGCACGAATTAATATTAACGCACTCATTTTTTAATTACGCATCAATATATTAAACGCTTAAAGGGAACATTACTACAAAACGCATTAGTAGCTTACGCAGTGAAGTGGGCAGGGTGGGCCCCCCTACGAGTGACTCTCGTGTGCACGTGCTATTCCACCGCTTCCAAGGACGTAACGCATGTTCTACGTCCTCTTGTTTTACCCACTGGAGTTGTGAGACGCAATAGAAGGAGCCTGCTACGCCGCCAACCGCGTGAGTGTTACCATTGCTAATTTACCTTTTGGCTACTTTGGGCTTCTGGACTTTGGCCTGGGCACAGGGTAGCCAACGCACCGAGTCAGAGGTGTCGGAACATACCCCGCACACCCGGCTCATACATACTCTTATAAAATAATACAGTCAGGGTGCCGAATTCCGTATGACGGGTTTAACCGTCTACTCGCAATAAAGGACGCTACAGTATAGTTACACATAATATATATACATAAATAAGTACTAGCTCTGCCCCGCGGTATCACCCGTGTTAATTTAAGGAAAATTATATTTATATTTTGTTTACCTTCCCAGGTTGAATCGGATATTGTTCAATATTTCATTGGTTTCAATTTTGTTTTTGCTTATTTTTTAAAATATTTTTTATTTATTTATTTTTTTTAATAAAAGTAGCCTAAGTTACTCCTTATAACACTTTCATTCGAGATAGCTAATGAGCTAACCCAATATGAGTCCAGTCCAGTCAAAATCGGACCAGCCGTTTCAAAAATTAACAGGGAAAACACAGACAAAAATATTAAAAATTGTGTTTTTAAAATATAATACTATATATATTTTCATGCGTTTTAAAGCTGTTAATTTTATATTACAAACAGACACATCAATTTTATTTATTTGTATAGATTACAACTTTGATAATTATTTGACTGAGACAGAATATATAACAGAGCGCCAATATCAAAACTAAATAGCATTTAGGATCTGCCCGCACTGTGATATAATCGCGAATTTTATACGTGGTATATAAACTACATCAAAGTGTGAAACTTCGGAAAATACCGTAAGGTGGATTCTTTGGGGTAGATAAACGGTAAACGGAATCTTCCAAAACTTCATACGAATACTATATCGTTATGAATGACCATCCTATGAACCCCATAGGGTGACATTTTTTAATTCAAGCAGTCGGGATCTCTTTTATATACTTAATTCTTCTAATTTCTGATCATATTCTAGAAAGAATTATTAAGTTACATAAGCTGTATTTTTTTTTGATTTTAAAAATAAATAATAAGAAATTATCCACTTTATATTGATTTTAGTTCACATAGAATATGTTATACTGAACTCTATAACAAACTAGAAATATCCTTGTACATTGCAACGAGAAAAGTTATATAAGTATGATATTGAGGCAACCATAGTGTTCACTTGTTGTGGCCGATAGAAATGTCGGCAGGAAGTCAACGTTCCATTAGGAAACCCATTACTGACATATCAAAACATAAATTTAATATACTTTGAAAACGTGTGTAAGAATTTAATTTATATTTTATTTTTCGTATTATATAACTAAATTTCAACGTTAAAATATAGCCCAAGATAATATATTTTATTTTATTTCACAATTTTTTTTTCCTTTTTATAGAAATATTGGGCATATAAGCAGGTTCACTTGATGTTAAGTGATCAACGCCGCCCATGGACTATTGCAGCTCGTGAGGAATCATAAATGCTTTAATGTAGTTCACGTGGCTATTACCCTGGTGCTACTGACCCGGTCGAGCCAGTCTGTATATGAGCTGGACATACTCTGTGGCTAGCTAAGCTGTACCATAGTAAAAAAATCGTATATTGTAACGAGAACACATACAAGCAGCGGTCATAATACATTAAAGACTACGATGAGTCCCGGCTTTTTTATGTTTTAATATAAACAGAATTATCTGATATTCAGTATAAAACCGAGCCGAGACGGCCTAGTGGTTAGAAGCCGAGATGGCCTAGGGGTTAGAACACGTCGATTGCAACCAATGATCGTGGGTTCAAACCCCGGCTAGCACCGCTGATTTTTCAAGTGCTAAATTAGTGTTTAAATTCATCTCGAGCTCGGCGGTGAAGGAAAACATCGTGAAGAAACCTACATGTGCCGGGAGAAATTCTGACACATGTATATCCGCCAACCCGCAGTGGAGCAGCGTGGTGGATTAAGCTCTAAACCTTCTCGTTAATAGGAGAGGAGGCCTTTGCCCAGCAATGGGATATTTATAGGCTTTTACTTTACTTTACAGTTTAAAACCCCTTACGTGAACGGCACAGGCTTAGTCAAAGTAGCTTGTTTCAAACACTAAGGATTTGTTCTATATATATTTGTTATACTCTACACTAACCAAGACTAATGATGACATATCGAACTTATATTTTTCCACATCTAACGAGATATCAACTTAATTCAAAGACTAAGGACCTGCGACAATGGGAAACAGTTCCCAGGGTACATTTTTATCCCTCGAAATATATCTTTTAAAATTGAATCTCATAACGAACGAGGAACTAAAACTACTACCTACAAAATGTCTCCCGAACAACCGAGGTTAGAGATTTTTTTGATGATAGAGAGACGTTAGTCTTCCGCGGACAAACGCCTCTCCCGGTCATAACTCTGATCAACGTGCTAGTTTACATTTCAGAACATACATGCCTTAAATATAAACAGAAGAAATCGCAAGAAAACCCAATAAGAATTAAAGCTGACTTAAGAACAATTAATGACCAGAACGTAAAAAGTTTAAAATCCTTTTCACCAATAGCGGTAATTATCATTAAACCACAATTCCCTCTGTAATCACATTAAGCTGCAAAAATATCGTGACGAGCGCCAAAATACTGTCGGAGTAATAAATTTAGATTAAGTGAGCCACCCCAGCGCTGTGTAATGATATATGACGTGGCGTATAACTTACTGACAAACTTAATCAGACATCGCGAACACTTTGAACGTAAATAATATGACTAAAAAACTGAGACAAATTTTATGTAATCCAAATTGTGAAATGGTGGAAGCTTCAGGTTGAACTGACATGGTAGACTTGAAATAACAATTTAATTTGCTTGGAAAAACCTACTTGAATGATAATAATAAATACATATATAAATAATACAGATGTTTGTCGTGATCTGGGTGTTTGTGTTAGTGTTGTGTGTGTTTCCGGACCGCCGACACAAGACCACGAGATCTTAATCCCTATTAAATCTGTTGAGTGTGATGCGTTTATTATTATTTAGTTAACCGAAATTTAACGATAACCAACATTTAAGGTTTCATTGTATAATTTTTCTGTTTGATGATCTCCCTAAGTTAGCAACATTAGTTTATAAAAAAAATAATTTGGCATTTTTAATTTGACGGAACGCCTTTAAACGTTTCAATACACGATTCTAATTTATCTTTGTTTAAAAATGTATCCATGTTTTATTTTTAATCAAAACCCTTGAAACACAAAATTGCAGTTGATTAAGTGAAAAAGTTCCAATTAAGCTACCGTGAACTTTAATCGAACTGGCTGGAACAGGCTGTAAATAAAAAAATTTAGTCTTTAGTCCGCACCCGCAGTGGCCATCCTGACGCCGCGTGTATTTGAATACCGCAACATCCTCACATTTATATCGCGAGATGTGATTCCCCAAGCTTGAAAATTTGCTATAATTCCGCTTGACATTCCGGGAATCGCCACAGTAATGAGAACAGCGTTGTATTCTTGTACTGTTGCTGCTGCGGCAACCATTTTGTTTAATTTTGCAGCACGTTCTAATGCGCAATTATATTTTATAGTTTAATAAATAACGCTCCTAACCATGGGGCTTTAAAGTGGCATAAAGGAAATGGAATTTTGTCATCTGAAATATGATTAACAAATAACTAAGATTTTAAAAACAAGCAACCAACTCCAATGAATAAGTTATTTACATTTTAAAACCGAATCACTGAATCCGCGGATCTTGACACAAAATATCCGAATTCGGTTCCAAATCCGCGGATATACATATTTAACTATTAATGCAAGCGAAAAACATTACCCTCCTTCTAGGTCAGTCAGGTATAAAAGGCGAGAAGAAAACCCCAGTACGGGTTATTCCATCAACCTCACGTGGCTTAAAACTTCCTATCGAGGAAATACGTTTTTCTTTTAGACATTTTTACGACTATCCGTAGATACATCTTATTTACCGTCGCGGTTTCTGCGCTCAGAGCACTTGTTACGGTAAATATATATTTACTTTTTAAAAGTATGTTTGTAATTCGAAGATTGTTTTTTTTCTTAATCCAGAAGTTCGAAATACATATATAGACTACTACAGTTCACTTTACAAAAACTATCTGTCATACTACAAAAAATGCATTAAAACCATGTTGAACAATGTCTAGTTAAACTGTGTTTAAACATTAAACATTGCTTAAAATATTATCTAAATTGCATAACAGCGAATAAACTCATACAAAAACTTATTGATAAAATGTTATACGTTACATTTGACAGCAGAAATAAGTTTAAGACATCTATTAAACTCACTTAAACGTATGTTAAACTATATCTAAGCCATGTTTAACTAAAAACTGTGATTTATAGTACGATTTTTTTTAAACACGCGTTTAACGTCCGTTTAAATCTTTTGTAGTAAGACAGTATGTCTTTATCTTTATAAGCTTAGGTTTCGATTTGTCAAATAGCGCAAACCAAACCCCCGCTCACAACTAGCTAAATAGATAAATAGAATATACTTTATTATACACTACTTTCAGTAAGTGTTACATGTATTACTTAAGCATAACAAGTAGTTAATTAAAAAGTCAAAAACCTCACTGCCTTAAAATACCATCTGCATTGTGAATCGTTACTTATCAACTTTTAATCGTTGTAGATCCTAAACGGTAATTCTGATTGAAAAACGATATAAGAAAACTATTAATGATTTTTAAATATCTCTTCAACGATACCCCACTTGACATAGTTTTAATTTTTTTCTTTTTCACATTTTGTTGCCCAAAATCGGCCAATATGTTTTTTTCAAAAAGTAACGCTTTTTAGGTCATTCGCGCCGTCATGACGAATCAAACGACGTGTCAATAAAATCGGCCAACGCGTTTGGTCTACCACCCACATACATACATAGGCTGATAAACGATGCGACCTCATCGCTAAGTTAGGATTTCTACCAGACAACCTTCGATTTAGGGAATTAACCGAACCATATGTTAATCCCAGTACTTGATGTACGTTCCAGATTTATCCCACAACATGTCAATCTGGCGATGTTTTCCTTCGCTGAATACGAGATGAATTGTCGTTACGAATTAATCAATCCTGAAACTCAAGGCTTGTGTAAAATTCAAATTAGAACATGCAGATACTGATTAAATACATACTGATTGTAAGGCGAGAATTACATTTGTGTTGTACTCTCGTAATCGATATAAAATAGCTTTGTAATCCGGTAACAAATACCGTCAGGATAGTATAGGTTTCATAGCTGACACGAAATCGTGCGATCACGTGAAATGACGGCTGTTTTCTTTTTAATAGCAGGCAAGGGCAGCAGGCAAATACGACAAAATAAAAAATACTTCACCCACACCTTTATGTACTAATGTATTAATGTTATAGTTTCGCAAATCTAACTAAATTATAAACTTGCTCGAGTATTTTTTTATCTGTGGCTACCACGTAACTTAACATAATTAATGAACATTTAATATTGGTAAGAAAGTTGAGCGCATTCACCATACTTAGGTTTTTATCTATGGAAATCCCACCCCTTATTACGTAGTTATGTATACGGTTCAGTCACCTTATGAAAGTTTTGAGTATCAAAATAAGGTACTGACGGTAAATCTAACAGGTGCAAAGAACTTATGTAAGTCTTTCTGAGAGTCTGAGATTCACGATTCCTGCCTAACAGCATAATTATGTTCAATAATAAAATCACTAATTTGTTGTAGTTCAGCTGAACAGATAATTTAATAAGACATAAATATTCGGAACGGAATTCGTGTAAGTGAAATATCATATTTATAAATAGACCTAGCACATAGTATTTATGGGAGCATACGGAATTTCAGTTTTTAGGGATCTCCCAAATAGTGAAATGTTACAATATTATACAACGAAAGTGAATTACTTATTTATACACCATCCGTACTAAAAAGTTCGATGATTTTCGTACAATCCAGTAAAAAGTAAGATTAAGAATTTTAACAAAAGTGTAAGATCCCAAATTAAACATGTTATAAATAATAATTCCTAACACTTTTCCAAATATAATCGGAATTAGATTACAAATAAGCTTTATTAGACAGAGACATTGGTGCAGTGGTCACTGCAACTCACAGTCGTGAGTTCGATATCCGCTCACGACAAATCGTTGTATTAGGCATACGAATGTTTGTGGCCTGGGCGTTTGTGTTTGTTTTGTATGTTTCCGGACTCTTAACACAGGATAATGTTGTTGGCTGTTGAGTGTGATGCGTTTATTTATTTATTAACGATGAATCAAAAATTAAACAAGTCATTTAAATATATTTATTTATAGACGATGAGTCGAAACAATTTCAAGGTTGCTTAATATTAGTTCTTAAGACTATAGAAGACCTTATAGCTAGAAAAAAATCAAACGATGATGTTAAGTCATCATCATTACAGCTCCAGACGAGTGATTAATTTCTTGCTCTTAAACTTAAACTGATGTAATAACACAATTGGTAGTACAGCTTAGGTTCCGTTGGCAGTGTATTAAAAAGTCAAAATTTAGTAATGATTCATACAATTTACGCCAAAGATCCCATTAGGCTACTCCTTCACTTTCCTATTTTCCTAGTACCTATAAAAAATAAAAAGTTCATAACCTTTAATCCGATTATATTCTAAATATTCTAATATAAAAGTTAATGTCTGTGTATGCACTACGTTAATTCAATTAAGATAAAACTTTAGAAAAATGTTATAGGCATAGTAGGTACAATTATCTTCTAGTAGCGCCAATCGAATCAACTAGATAGAAAAATAAGTTTTAGATAGTCCTAAAGTAAAATTCTACATCAACGCGAACGAAGTCGCGAATAAAAAGTAATACCTATACTATAATCCGTAGAGATGATACAGTCTTTTCACAGCGGCAATGAACCATCAAGAGACACGACGGTTCACGCTTGCCAAGTTTTTTTCACAGTTTCCTCTTTATGTTTTTTCCGAGTTGCACAGCCAGCTCGTAAATTACACAGGACGTGGCTGGACTAACAAATTCTCATATCGTGAATATTTGACGCCATTTTTATTTCGTACACGCTTTTTGGAACCGCTACGTAAATACTTGTGGGAATTAAAATACTCGCTGAAAAAGGTTTGATAAGTAAGCTAAACTAGAAACTAAAGTTGATTTTTTTATATAACACAAGGTGGTCGCAACTTCGTCTGTCATCCCCTATTACGTTCTTTTCTTTTATTGTCTGTTACATTTGAAGTTTGTCATTTCTTAACCGATTAAAAAAATCTTTATTTGAAAGGGATCTTCAAATGAAAAACGATTTATATTTTTTGTTCTTATAGTTTTGTTTTATAGAATTGATCAAAATCGGTTTCGTAGAAAGTAAATTATGTCATCGTAAAAAACGAAAACACGATTTATGCTTTTAAAGTCGGTTTCTTTAATAAAAATCTTAATTGTTCTAGGCCAAAATATATTACGTCCTTGTACAAGCAGACAGACGGAGTACCTACCCTCCAAAAAGGAAGAGGTTCCCAATTCGTCGAGGAGTTTTTATGAAGGTTCACGAATTATTCGAAAACAGCTCTAACGATTTGGTTAATTATTGTTTCGGTTTATACTCAATAAAAAAAAAATCAAAATATTTTTATTCGAAATTATGAACTTACATTTTCTTTTTGAACGTCAAGCAAATGAATCTACCACGATTTCGTAAAAATTAAACCTCTGACCTGTGAAGAAACAGCTTAAGAAACTCAGATACTTAGAGATTGGTCCCATAAAATTCTCATCAAAATCGGTTCCGCAGTTCTCAAATCAAAATAACTGAAATAAATCGATACCTCCCACGTAAGTTATTGTAAGCCACAAAATTGCCGTTAGCGTTTTTACTGAATACTACACGAATTTGCATTGCTTAATGCATTCAAAGTGAAAAAATACCAAAAATCCTTTTTTTTTTTAAAGGAAAGTTACAACAAAATACGCCTGAAAAAAGGCGTATTTTGTTGTTACTTTCAAACTAAAACGGATTAAAAGTGCTCTACTGTAAAATTGTAATTTTGGGGTTACAACAACTTACGTGGGAGGTATCGAAATGTGTCATCCAAGTAATAGTCAGTTGCCTTTTTTTTTAAGTCTCGTCTTACGGATATTATTACGTGATTTTTACGCTGTTTCGTAATGAGCTTCATTCCTCATTTTCTTGTTCAATTGCGTTTACAACCTGCGGTTAGCAGTTGTAACATTTCGCTTCGGTTCGTTTTCAGAATTACTGCTGTATTTTCATTGTATATTCTTAAAATTCCATCCGACACAGTAATTTCGTTGTCAGAACCATTCTCGTTGTGTACTAGATTTTCAATTATGCTTATAACGGAAAAAGAAGAAAATTATATAGGGTATAAAGATGTTGATTTTATTGAACAAGATATAAAAAATAATAATGTTCAATACTAGTTGGGTGCTGCGGTCCTGCTCCATAAAAAGAAGTATTAATGCAGGACCTAATAGGCTAATTCAATTCTACTCAAACTTATTTAACCATTTCATTGTAAAGAAATAATAAACTTACACTAATTCATACTGATATTTTTTATTGAATTTTATTATGATTTTAATTTTAATATTGATTTTTTTTTATTTTAAATTTTAGAATTTGAAATTGTATTTTTTTACATTTGATTCTAATTTTTTTTTATTAAAATTTAAATTTTTCTAACATTCATTGCTTTTCAACTTTAACATATAAGAAATGTATACAACGAATCTTCTTTTTATGAATTACTTAATTACAAAATAATGTAAAAATGAAATGTATATTACATATAAAGAACCAAAAAAAAGCTTTATTATTATTATTACTAGCTCATACTTATGGTATAATCTATATTAACAACAAACAATTGCCAAAGGTATATAAGCGCATCACTTAAGAACGGTTCGACCTATTTGGCTAATTACTTCTTGTAATACACTAATTACAAGAAGTAATTAGACAAAAAAAAAACTACTTCTTATAATTACACTTAATTGTTAGAAGTAGTTTTTTATGAAGAAAGTATTTAAGCACGGTACGGCATAGTAAAAAATATAATATAAAAAAATAGGTTTTGCTCTCACGGGTGTGCCGTGCGAAGTCGGAGCGAGCAACTATTAAAATATTTGTATCTATACTAATATTTTAAAGGAGTAAAGTATACAGGGTGTTATATCTGAAACTACTGATCTGATTAAAAAAATATTTTTGTGTTTTGATAGCCCGATTATCGAGGAGGGCTATATAACATCACGCTACTCATAGAAGCGAAGCAGGAACCATAAACCACGCAATGGACAATTAGAATATATACTCGTTGTACACGGCATGCGTTGCAAGGCCACGTAATATATATAGATTTCTTCAGAATAGAGATCCTCCTGGCTATCTTCTTAATACCTTACCAAATTTTCTTCACAATACGATAAATGGTTTCGGAACGCATAGAGGACAAATGTACCGATATTGATTTTTATTTATACAGATTATATATAGTTAAATAGAACAAAAATATGTTATAACCTAAAATTGAATTGTAAATAAAAAGCCCTTGGATTCCTAGAAAAATCTCACTTACTGTGTCGGCTTACGTCATCAATCCAGACTACGTGACGTCACCAGACGTCTAATACAACTGTCGTCTTATATTCACAAAAGAAATAGGTATTCAAAGAAATCTTATAAAATGTAAATAGCTTTATTTTTCCAAACAGTATTCGGCGAGAATTACCCTTATAAGTTTTGCTCTAAGAGCAAACCTTATATCCTTCTAGAAGTCTCTTTTTTTTAGAATTTACTATCAATATCATATATTTAGAGTACAGAGTTGTTTTATATCGTTCTCTAGTAAACTTACAAATGTCAACTTAGAGATTAAGTTACATTATCTTGTATGACAGTGAAACTTAAATATTTACAGTTGATAATTACTGTACAAGTTACGTCCGTAATAGTATCAAGAGCGCCAACAGCATGTTCTCAGGATCGTAATGTTGGAAAGCACTGCTGCCACTAGTTGAGGAATGTAAGATGTTATGTAAGGATTTTTATGTAATGCATACTACGCATTTTTAGTAAAATTGACTACAGCTCGTAAACGGGCTGGCTCGACCGGAACATTGTCGTTTTCTCTTAGAAAATCGTCGTACAAACAACTCAGTTTCGTAGACAATAACTTAAACCCCTCTCTAATTCTTCTCCATTCTCCTTTTACATCTCCTCTAGTGGTTTCAATACTCCACTACTACATATATAGTATATTTTTCTTTACTTGTCCTATTTACTAACAATACCTAGAACGACAATCACGAATTTTTGATTTATTTTTCATGATAATATTTCATTATAAAAAAATAATTCAGTTCAATCATTCGGTCGACAATTTGATATCTCTAACTTTTTTGTGTGGTTAGAAACAAACCATTTTTGTCTGCTAAATAAGACGATTAATGAAAACAAGAGTATGATTATATGGATGCTGATAAGCAATAATGTGTCAACCCACAAAAAGTCAAATTCAGAGATATTGATGTATTTAGATACTGCATCACCTACTTAACATTATTCAATAAATAATAAAGTCATATAAACTAAACAGGTAGGAAAAATGTTTCTTAATTAATTGTTTCGAATTTCAAGGTCGTTCTTTATTTTGTAATTTATACAATTATCTCATATTGTTAGAACTTTAGTGAGTTCTAATGGAAGTTAAAATCAAACGATTTAACCTCAGAGTAAACGTATATTATTCACTTTTAGTAATTTTTAGTTACAGAGATACAGCGTTCGTTCGATAGTAAAAAGTTATATAAAAATAAAATATTTATGTAGGTAGGTAAAAAATTAAAAGTGATGTAAAATGAATTAGTGTATGCGGAATTGCTATATTTATTTAGTAGGCGCTTCCTGAAGTCGTAACACATATATTTAAAAGACTATTTCTTAGATAATATATGGAAAATATCAACGTGCTTTTAATACATTATACCTTTTATCAAAAAATGAAAGAAAATATGGACAATTGCTTATTAAAACCAATTGATTAAGAATAGGTTGACATCTTTAGACGCCATTTTCTCAAAATGAAGTTCGTGTGGCTTGACACAGTATTGCTTATCAGCGTCCATATATATAACTTACTAGTAAATGACCTTGAAATCTCCTTCCCTCTCACCCCTGACCTTTTTGATGCGAGTTCAAAGCCCGGACTCTACAACTTGACAGCAATTTGTTACGTTCTCCAACGTCACGATTAAGGCGAGACTTACACTTTTAAGTTTTGCTCTTAACTTTAATAAATATTTACACAAGTTATTTCTCATTATTTTACACATAAAAGAATTAACTGGTACCTTTTTTTACATTTACAGTTTTCATACCTGCTTACTACGTATCTGTTACCAGGTTACCGAGTTGTTTTATATCAATTAGTATATAGAGAGAGAAACTTACAAGTGTATTTCTCGCCTAAGACAGACAACCGCCGAGAGGATTTATTTTATTAGTTAATAAATAAATAAAAAAAAGCAGAAATAAATTTCTATATTCGGAACGATATGCTTGTTCAATACCTGTGGGTTGTAACGTTTTGATAAACAACTAAAAATAACTTAGGGTGTATGTACCTAACATAGATAAATTCGAAAAATATGTCTTTAATATAATTATTATAAGTCCGCATTATTAAACAGAAAAACTACTCAGGTAATCAATAATTTCGTAATCTAAATTAGTATCACCAAATATTATTTAGTTACACGCCATTATATAATACTAGCTGGCGTCAAGTCTGATTTCTTCTTACAAGCTTTGGACCCCCGTTTCAATACCTTAGGCTTTGAATTTTGGGATTTTTTTGCTTAGCAGATGCCTACGTCATAATAACTTAAAATAAATTAAAATAAGTTCACTAGATTGTTACGGGTGGTAATAAATCAATCAGTAACTAATTGCCTTTCATATACATATTTATACAGAAGGCTAATTACGATAAACTACCCAATGCGAAACATTTTACAGTTGATTCCAGATTTTTGTACTGAAACGAAACCAATAAACTGTCTAAAATCAATCAAAATTCGAATATTTTATTCGAGAAGGTTCTCACAAGCACTTTTAAATCGTCAATACAAAAGTTTAAAAAAAAGACATTAATGGGAAGCTACCACCGGTTCGGAATGTAGATTCTACCGACAGGAACTGGCAAGAAGAAAATATATCGCGTTACGATAGCGATAACTCCAAATAAAAACCCTGCTTATATTTAATACTATACATATAATCATATGATTTGTTTCTTGTATAATTTTCAAAACTCCTTCAAAAAACCACTGTCGTAAGATACACGCATTTTAAACAAATATTCTTTTGTTTAAAATACGTATATCTTAAGCTTAATTATTATACCACTTCATAGATAAAATAAACCAAATTCACATAAAAAAGCTCATAAAAGCAATTACAGAATATAATGTTATTGAATCTCTTCAGGACGTTAAGTAAAACCATTAAACAATAATACTTACCCATAACAAGGAGTTTCTCGCAACAATTCGAATAACACAAATCACGGTGTATTTATGGGTTATTTACGAAACATTATAGATGTCATGTCGGTCTCGTCCGCCATTACTCAGCTCGGCTTAACTCGTGAATTTTAAACGGGATTTAGTATGGTGCTGCGTTTGAACTGGTTTAGTTAATGGTGCGGGTAACTCGTATACAATTTCAGTGATTCGAATGCAAGTTTATTAAAAATTTAGCGTGGCTATTATGTTTTAGTTTTTATGTGAGCAGTTGTACAGCGTGTTTAGCGGAAAATATAGATATAATTTCGAAATAAATTTTGACATTGACGTGAAATAATACTATTCCAATAATGTCAGACGGCTGGTTAAAGATTATTATGAGCAAAAAATATTACCACACCTTTATATAGGTATTATAACAACCCAAAATACAGAACATTCCACGCTCTACAGAAAGTTTTAGTGCTTGTTAATACAACATTATTGTAGGATACATATATTTCTCATATCTACATATAAATGTAAGATAACAAAACTTCTAACATATAAAACAAAAGAGATACTTAAATACACATAATTGTATATTGTGCAAATCGCCGTATAGCTAATATAGCTGCGTTTCGTCCGGTGAGTGAGTGAGCCGAAAGTCTAACCTCCTTCCCCATTTCGTTATTTACTTTCTACAACTTCCTACCTTTCTTTTTTAATCTGGCAACTTTTTTGTGACTACTCTGGTGCTGCAAACCATAGACTATATGGACGATGATATACAATACTATGTCAAGCCACACAGACTTCATTTTTTCGACTTATATATTATCTAATAAAGAGTATAGTAATAGTTCAAATATTGGTGAATATTGTATAAATTGCAAAATATGGAACGCACTTTAAATTCGAATCAATTAATTAAGAAACTTTTTTCCGTACTTATTTAGTTTATATGACTTTAATCAAAATACCTCAATATCTCAGAATTTAACGTTTTGTGGGTTGACACATTATTGCTTATCAGCATCCATATATTCATATAAAAAAACTACTTAACGTAGTTTTAAACTACATACAAGTGTAAACTCAATTCGAACGCGTCATAAAGACGTTATACCAACGTATTAGCGATCTGAAACAAACGCGCGGCTCGGTGACGCAGACCGCAGTGTTTCACGCGAGATTGTTGGTATGGGCATAATCCGGATCTATTTGTTCCTTGATGCTTATATCTTTGAATCTTATCAAAGTCATTATTATCAAAACATTTTGGAACAACATACATTTTTATTTTGACATAATCGGCATAAATTACCGATAATCATATACATATATTTTTACAGAAAATATATTACTTCGATAGAATCATTGAGTTGCTGTGTTGAAATGTCTTCAGTGATGGCATTATGAGCAATTTGCCGTCATTAGTCGAGAAATTTATTCTCGGACATGAACTGTTTCCATCGAATCTTGAATAAAATATGGAGCATAATATATTAAAAATGTTTATTAAAACTGGTACACAGACAACAAAGATGCCGCGTAATAATGATACACAAAAGAAAAAAGTGTTTATCATAATTGAGTAAATTAACATAAACGTTTATTTCATACATATCAATATCAAACGTATTCTCAATAAATTTGTTCGAAGAGGAATATATTTATCTTTCTCTTCTATTTTATTAAAAAAATAATAATTAAAAGTAGATTGGTATAAAAAGTACATTTTCAAATATATTAGATTATTGAATACTTCAAAATATTAAGCACACTTCAATATTTGAAACATTCAGTTAAGAAACTTTTTCCTATATATACATACTGTGTTTAGATGACTTGAAAATTTTTCGAATAATATAAAAAACATGACGCATTATGGGAATACATCAACATCTCCAAACTTTTTGTGGGTTGACACATTATTGCTTATCAGCATCCAAATAAAACCTAAAATATTACTTTTATTTCCATCTATCCGTCATATCCGGACATATGTTATAATATGAAGCAAGAAGCATTAAGTCGCCGCGTGCTCGCGCCGTTCCATAGATAATAAACCTGACCTTTCCCGTCCCGACGTTAAAGTGGAGTCACATGCTCGGTAAAAATAACTGGCTGTATTATTGAAGGAGATGTTATAAATGATACAGAAAATTTACTCGTTAACCAGAACGCTAATACCTGTACCAGTGGGCAGTCGTCGAAATTAATGAGACCGGACATGGCTACATGTGCTAAATTATTTAATTAGATTTGTAAGTTTTCACTGTTTCTCCTTTTTAGTTTTCAATTATTATTATTTTTAGTATTTTCGGTTTTACGGTAACCACTGAAAACCAGCGTTGGAGATGAGCTCAGTCGGCCTCAACATAACCTGAGTGGCATTTCGTTTCGCAGAATTTGTTTTTTTATTCTATTAATAAAAAGTTTTTTTTTCTTTCTTTCTTTTAAATAACCAAAATGAAGTAAGAGAACCTACGGTAATTTAGGGCGATATTTATTACAATTATAGATAATCGGAAATCATGAAAGGTATACAAGACTTATTGTTTACACAATATTCACGACCAGCAAGAAGGGCCGCGAGTTGCCGACCGCTGACCTACAGAACCGTACCGACGTAGCATAGTGCTACGATCATATGATTTTTATTGAAATTCAAACCAACAGTCATAATATGATGTTACGTCGTAGATTTTTACGACACGACATCGTAATTTTGGACGACGTCGTAAAATGTCACGCGAGGTCAGAAAGCGTGTATGTTTTGGATATATAAATAATAATACCATAGTGGCAAGAATAAGTAAGAAAACTTATAAATTGTCATACAACTTGACCTTAAGTGCCATTCTATTTTACGAGTCAAGATTGAATCGGAATTTAAAATGAATGTAACTAAATATGGACGCTGATATGCAATACTGTGTGAAGCCACACGGACTTCATTTTGAGAAAATGGTGTCTAAAGATGTCAAACCTATTCTTAACAAATATGTTTGAAGAAGTATATATATCCACCTTTTCTTTCATTTTTTGATAAAAGGTATAATGAATTAAAGGCAGATTTGTATATTTAATATATTATCTAATAAAAAAGTTTTTTAAATTTTTAAAATTATTATATAAATTGCAAAATATGGAACGCACTTGAAATTCGAAATAATTAGTTTCGAAACTTTTTCCGTACCTTTTCTATTAGGGTTCCGTAGTAAAAAACGGAACCCTTGTGTGTTCAGTGTTATCCTATTGCATTCCAATCTGGGGTAGGACCTCAAAAACAAAATTTTTGGAACTAGAAAGAGCCCAGAGAACACTCATAAATGTATGTGATGTATTTTAAGTCCTATAGATTTCCTACCTCGGAACTATATGAACACAGTGATCTTCTCTCTGTAAGAAAACTATATATTCTACTCTCCATTTTAAAAATACATAAGTATATAAAATTTGACCCCAAAGTATTTACTAAAAGACGTAAAGATATTATACTGTCCCGTTCTATGACCCTCCCCGTAAAAACTAGTTTTGCTAGAAAACAATACCAACGACAAGCTTCTTATCTATACACTAAAATTAATCGAAAAGTAAACTTCTATGGTATGAACTTGTATAATTGTAAGAAAACGATTAAGGACTGGTTAAAAACATTAGATTACTATAAAACTGAAAAACTAATGGAAGTATTGGTATAAATATGACCAACAAAATATTGTAAAACACATTCGTACACACGACATACACTCATACACACGCACACTCACACATATATTCACACTCATACACATACACACATACACACACACACACACACACACACACATTCAGACAATTTAACTATGTAGTTAATTTAATTGTTACTGTGTAAAAATATTCACGGATGAGTGAACTCTTGAAATTATTCTAAATATTCTTCTGCCTTGATCTACCTGTCTATTGTGGAAGAGCAGGGACTCCTAGCACAAGTTAATACCATTACTTAAAAGGAGCTCCCCAGCTGTATCTGTTTGTATCTAGGTATAAGTTACAGAAATAAAGAATTTTTATTTTTATTTTTTTTTTATTAGTTTCGCCATGTCCGTCTGTCTGTCTGTCTGTCCGCGGCTTTGCTCCGAAACCCCTAATACCAGAAAGCTGTAATTCGGTATGAGTATACATATGAATTACGCCGAGAAAGTCGTACAATAAAATCATAAAATATTTTTTTTTTTTTCAGGGTGTCTTCCCTATGTGTTAAGAGAGACCAAAAATTTTTTTTTTTTTATTTTATCCCATGTTGTGGGGAATCGTTAGATAGGTCTTTTAAAAATGTTATAGGTGTGGGAAAACCATTTTTCCGAACGACGAACTGTTTCCGAAATATTAAGCTTTGAAGTGTCAATTTTTCTTAGAGTCATGTGCCCCCCCTCTCTACCCACTAAACTGCTGCGTCTAAAAATATGAAAAAATTTACGATAGTGGTACATATAATGAATTTACAAGGAAAATTATCATGGCTATGTGGGTTCTTATGGTTATCGAGTTATAGATGATCTAAGTAAAAATAAATATTTCACTTTTTAAAGCATCACATTATGTAAATATTAATAATTTGAAATTAATATATGAATTTAAATGAATAAATAAATAAATATTTAATAAGTTTAAATTAAAATAAAATATAAAATAAGGTATAAAACAATGTCTCAATAAAACATGTCGCGAGTGATTCTGAATCGCGCTTATGATGTTTTCAACCAAATCTACATAGATTTCATAGGCGCTAATCAGGAAGGAAAATTATCGCCGCTAAGTATATTTTACAAGTGTTAGAATAATAAATGTTGTGCACAATTAACATAATTTTTATTTACCTACGGCGTTATAGCGAAAGAGCGAGTTAACAATCAAACAAACGAATTCACTTTGGCATTTATGGTATAATATAAAAGATACGGATTACGTACCTATCTCTTCTTCTCTCCTTAAAGAGAAATTAAAAATAATGTTATAATAATAAAAGGTTTAAAATTGTAAGTACGTATATTGTATAAACTGACTTAAAAAAGGAAATTCCCAGTTCGTCGTAAACTTTTTTACGAAAATAGGTACTCGAAGATTGCTAGACCGATCTTGACAATTCTGACAACTACGGAACCCTACATTGTGCGTGGCCCGACACGCACTTGGCTGATTTATTTTTTTTATATGACCTTAATTTCTTTTGATTAATGTTAAATAGTTGATGTAGTATCAAAATACATCAATATCGCAGAA
Organism: Hypolimnas misippus; assembly: GCA_037950945.1. Taxonomy (NCBI): domain Eukaryota; kingdom Metazoa; phylum Arthropoda; class Insecta; order Lepidoptera; family Nymphalidae; genus Hypolimnas; species Hypolimnas misippus. The sequence continues at coordinate 14,307,127 of JBBEEQ010000029.1, forward strand.
TTTGACTTTTTGTGGGTTGACACATTATTGCCTATCAGCATCCATATAGCACTAGCATCCACCCGCGACTTGGACACTTATCGTTATAATTTGGTCATTTCATTAAAAATATTAATAAATTATAGGATCTAATGTTCTTATGTAACTATAAGCTATATTACTAAAGTTTAATCTAAATCTATACAATTTTTTCGTTTTTAAAACGAAAGTTCATATGAATAGTATATTCAAATATTTATGCGCATGGTCCATTTACGTAATACAAGTCTATTAGTACTCAAGATAATGTTTGTCAATCTGAATATATTTAACTTAAAAGGTGACCGACCGACTGACTGACTGACATAATGATCTATCAACGTACAGACCTAACCACTGGACAGATCGGGCTGAAATTTGGCATGCAGGTAGATGTTATGAAGTAGACATCCGCTAAGAAAGAATTTTGATTAATTCTACCCCCAAGGGGATAAATTAGGGGATGAAAGTTTTTATGAAACTTTGTCAATTTTAAATCGATCGAGCTGAGACTTTGCATGCATAAAACTACTATGGCGTAGGCATCACAGACATCGCAGACGAAGTCGCAAGTACCAGCTAATGTTTAATAAAGTTTGTTTAATAAAATCCATACATCCTAAAAATACACTCAAAACGAACCCCTTCTCTCTTGGTCTATCCTGTTACAAAATATCTATAATATCGAAGCATGGGTGCGTATGTATGTACAATTGTACATATTTTACTATTGATTCTTTTCATTTACACAGCCAAAACACGTGTCGCTAACCACAACTGGTTAGGAATACAAAAACAAAACCAAACCCATTTTCTATATTCTATATAACCTATAATTTCATAGCGAGATTCCTTATTCTTTGACTGTTTGACTTAATACATTTTGCCTTTGAAATGTTTTTGTAGAAGAATCACATCAATAACTGATTGGAAGTCATCAATGTATGAGTAAAATACATTGATATAGTTAACTAGTTAACGAGCAACCTGACTACGTCAAATGCAGATAGCATTTAATTAAACGTCAGAAGGAAGAAAAGATATTATTTATTTCAACAATTTAACATGTATGGATCTCATTTAAAAATATTTTTGCGTTGGATACCACATTTATTGAGGAGAGATATAGGTAGGTATAGGTAGTATAGGAGAAGTATAGAGCTATAATGTCACACTACGCCATAAGACTGAAGCTATTGTCAGTTACCATTAAAGCAACGTTCCATAATAAGTTTTTATGATTTTTAGGATTCCTTTGTGTGTTCCTTTAAGTGACTCGAAAGATTTTTTTCTAAACCACGTTTAATTCTACTAATAACTCATAATATTATAATACAGAAAAACGAAAAGTACGATGCGACACCTATTAGAATTAATTTTAACAGCCAATTAGGCCTAAACGATTGTGCTGCACCCTAGCATTAATATTTCAGTTTCTACTTTTATGCAACGTATGAGAGAGAAAAAAAACAAACAAATATTTATAAAAGATATTTATTATTTAGGTATATTTACAATTACAAAGTCATTAACATAAACACTATCGCCATAAAATGAATTACATAATATACAACATGACGCGCGCCGACTTATTTACAAAACATGTTACAATTAATATTATTCTTAATCAAATAAATAATATACACTGATATGTAGTAATAAAGACACTTTTCTTTAATATCGTAAACAATTAATGAATTAAAGCTATTTTTTTTTAATATTATAATCGAAAGATCGAAAGTGAAAATCCCTACCCTTTTTAGTTCCTTTTTTTGTCACTAGTAACGCTGACATCTAGTATATGCTAAGTTGAGTTCTATGTATGTACAATTGTATATACTATATAATATTCTCATAAGTATAAGAAGTTACTTTTATCTATGTGTCACACTCACATACATCTAATATATGGATGCTGATAAGCAATAGTGTGTCAACCCACATAAAGTCAAATTCGGAGATATTGATGTATTTTGATAATTGGTTAACTATTTAAAATTATTCAAAAAATTTTAAGTAATCTAAACTACATATGTATGAAAAAATGTTCTTAATTTATAGCTGAGAGTTTCGAGTGTGTTCCAATATTTTTCAATTTATACAACAATCTCATATGTTTGAAAAACTTATTTTTAGATACAAATTTTCATTATACCAATCAACTTCAATTAATTATACTTTTTATCAAAAAAGAAAAGGCGTCGCGACGTCTTTATTAAGAATAGCTTTGACATCTTTAGATACCATTTTCTCAAAATGAAGTCTGTGTGTGTTGACACAGTATTGCTTATCAACGTCCATATTTTCATTAAAAACCACTTCTACCGAGACAACTTAGCAACCTTAGCTTTTTTTAGACTTTAGACAATAAATATCAATGTTAATAAGTATAAAATTTTAAGTAATAATTAAAATTCTACTTTAGCATGAATTAACGTTATAATACAAAAATCACTCTATTCTTGGTCCTACAATCTATTATTTATATTAAATTTAAATGTACAGTATTTAGCTTAAACAAATCCCTCTAAGTTAATATCTGAAACAAATAATAAAATAAATACATTTTTGGTAAAACATAAATATACATACCTGTCACAAAAAAAAAACGATTTATAATATTATTCTAAAATAAAATTATATTTTTAATTTTTAAATATAATATTTTTTTACATCAAAAAGAAAATTTAGGCACAATTTATTGCAGAGTAATCATTAAATTATCCATTATATTTTAAGCAAACTAAAAATTAAGTTATTTTACATATTGTCATGGATACTTCAAAACCTATCTAGCTGTAAAGTACAAATTTTAACCAAATATTAAATTACGTTAATAATAAAATTAAGAACTTATTAGCATTTTTCAATACGCAATGTATTGCATTTGTAGTGTCACCGAGACTATGTCAACATTAATTTATGTTAAGTATTAATACTACAAATATCGATTATATAATTTTTAGCGCACTTATTATTGCAATAGCTAGTTACGTGGTTTTGCAATATTCCCGTCGATATTATACGCTGTCAATCGTCTATGTATACTAAGAGGTAAAATTTGTAAGTTCGTATGTAGAGGGTGTCTGTGAAACTACTGATTCGATTTGAAACATTCTTTTTAATTAAACAGCCCTTCCTTTAACGAAGGTTATAGGCTATATTACATAACGCTACGCCGCACAGGAGCGAAGCAGTATTCATAAAAATGATGATGATAGTTCTAAGTTAAATACACTTACCTAATATAAATTGGTCGATGCTGGGTCCAGACACGAATCTGGTAGATATCCCGGAGTGAAGACTCTCTAACAACTTCTGATGTTTTAAATCGAAGTTCCATAACAGGACCCTGTGTTTTTCCTTCTCTAAATCTAATATCACTGTGATGAGGTTCTGAAATAAATAAATTGAACGAATAAATGGAAAAACGTGTGAAGTTATATGATTTTGTTAAGCGTTAGGCGAGAATCGCATTTGTAAGTGTTAATCTCGGATATGATATATGTAAATAAATAAATAAATAAACGCATCACACTCAACGGCCCCCATTAAGATCGTGACCTTGTGTCGGGGTTCCGGAAACACTCACAACACTAACATCCAGACAACGACAAAGATCCGTATGGCCAATACAGACATTTGCCGAGAGCGGGGATCGAACCCGCGACCGTTAGTGCTTGAGTCAGTTTCAGTGACCACAGCGCCAACGTGTCTATCTATAATATAACTCTGTAACCTGGTATTCATCTTCATTATTGATGTATTTTTTTTTTGTTTCTTCATGTATGACGATTCAAAAGTGCTCGTGAGAGCCTACTTGAATAAAGTATTTTTTGATTTTGGTATGATTTTTGAAACGACACATATTAAGACACATATACCAAATCTCTTTATCTCACAACCTGACCAATACATATGATAAATGGATGAAAAACGTAGTTTTAATTAAGTTTATTTGCAAATTCCATCTATGACTATGTTCTTGTTCATCTGCTTGTATAAAAATAATCCTAAAAATACTGCCGAGTTATTTTTTTTAAACGGTATTATTCTTTCAGATAATTTTCATCAAAATCGGTTCGGTAGTTTGATTTTATAATCAAAATAACTGGAATAAGTTTGTCATATAAATAAACGAAATTACGTATTTTGCTTTTGAAGTCGGTTCCCTTTTTTAAAAGTCTTGTTGTATATTGCCTAAACATAAGTTGGGACCCACCTCGAGCACGCCGAAGTCGGCGGCGCGCAGGTGGCGCGCGTCGAGCACGAGCACGCGCACGTGCGCGGCGCGCGCGCGCAGCTGGCGCGGCACGTGCTCCGCGCACGCGTAGCTCAGCGCGCCCGGCAGCCACAGCGACACGCAGTCCTGGTGGCCCACCTGCACGCCGAGTGCGTGATACTGACTACTGATACTGACACTGACACTGATGCGAGAATTTTATACGGGATGAATAACATTTATCATTTATAAAATGTATGTATTAACAGAATTTTTAGAGTACCTATCGAATTCCTTGCGCGTTTCCGAATCAGTGGTAACTTTCCATTAATTTCAATGTTTTTATTGATTTAACAATAGCGTGCTCTTATATGTCTGTCTATAAACGATATTACATACAGACGTTTTTATTCTGATTATTATTCAAACATTAACGTCAAACCGGCACAGTTAAAATGGAAGTATCGCGTACTAAATGCCACACATTTAATCCTCAAGACCTACTGAATTAATTTCTGTATAAGGAAGTATGTAATTTTATTTTATTTATTTATTTTTTTGAAAAATTACAAGCTTAGATATATGAATTTCCGACTCGAAGAGATTTTCGCAAATCTTCGAACATAGTTTCGCTTATTTCAACAAATTTCTCTAGTTGACTTAGTTTCAGAATTTTCCCAACTGACCCGTCTTAATGACTCTTCCTGTATTTTGTTTTCGTGTCTCATGTTAAGTGCAGTCACAATACAAAAAGCTTGTCAAATCTACCTGTACATTTATTTATTTGGTAACAATACCCCAAACGAAAATCACGTACATTTCGAACATTTATTTTTCATTATATTTTTTAATTATAAAAAATTATTCAGTTCAATCATTCAATCGATAATTTCTTATCTAACTCTTATGTGTGGCTAAAAGTTAAAAAATAAAGAAAAATAGACTATACTTATATAACGAGACGAATAAGTTTCGATCAACTACCAGGAGATCATGAGTTCCAAAGCGTCTTAAACTGCATAAAACACTGTCCAAAAAGGAGAGAGACAGTGTCCAAAATTTTACATTGAAAAGTTTCATAACACGCTGTACAGGTACCAGGAGCACATGAGCTCTAAGGAGTGTACCTTGAACTGCTGCATGTGGAGCTGCGGCCGCGCGGCGACGGCGAGAGCGCGTAGCGCGTCGGCGGCGGCTCCGGCGGCGATGCCGTACTCCAAGCCCGCAGTAACGCCCACGCACACCGTTAATGCCCACACCGCTAACTCCGATTCTATGGAAAAAGGATTAAGTAAATTAACACATTTTAACTGCATTATAGCAACATCTCGCACTTTAGAATTAATCCATGGTTTAAGCTTCAAATAGTCACAACAGTGCACTAGTTTCGACATATTATGCCCGCCATGATGAAGGAGATTTAAGATACATTCATTCAAGCATGTGTTTTAATCGAGAATCTAGATATTTGCTAAAAGGAGTTGCTTTTTAAAATTACATTGAAGGAGGCGTTGCTCAGATTTTTTTTGTTACAATAAATAGTCGTAAAAAACAAACAGACAAAAACATGAGACTAGAAAGAGATAGTAATCTTCATATATAAAACTTCAACACCCAATTTAAACAGGCATATAATAAAGTACTCACTGCTGCTAATCCACAGCTTCTTGACGATGGAGAAGTCGATGATGGACATCATGGCCACCATGATGATGGCGGCCAGCGTGGCGCGCGGGATGAAGTAGAAGGCCTCCGCCAGCAGCGTCACGCTCAGCAGCACGAGGCTCGCTGCGATTATTGGCTACTTAGTGAACTTAAAAATCGTATATTGTCTTGGATAATGCAAAACCGCGTAACTAGTTTTTCCTATAAAGTCGAAATTTGAACCAAATATTAAATTAAAATATTGATTAACATATGGCCTTATGGGCATTCTCTATTACGCAGTGTATGCGTTGTGTAACCGATGATATATCAACATTTATTTATGTTAAATATTAATATTACAAATATCGATTATGTTTTTTGGTAGGGTTTGTTTATTCTATATGACTTTGCCTGTCTACCTTTTCTTTTTTCTGTCTACATCAATTTTTTATCGGATATTTTGTAAGAAATCTTTTTTTAAGAACAAATGTACCTTTTTATTGCCCGACGTTTCGACGAAATTACATTCGCCGTGGTCACGAGCTGTGGGTAGGCGAAGAAAACTCGCGCACTTGTCGCCGGAGGGCGCGCGGTACACCAGTCAGCTCGTGACCACGGCGAATGTAACTTCGTCGAAACGTCGGGCAATAAAAAGGTATTACCACTATTAGTTATCGCGATAAGACCAGTTATGTTAAATATGAATAAGATTGTCACCTTTGAACAGCGAGCCGGCAGGGGTGGCGACGCCGCTGGCGTGGTTGAGCGCCGTGCGCGTGAACGAGCCGGTGGCCGGCATGCTCTGCGCCAGCGCCGCCAGCACGTTGCAGGCGCCCACCGCCACCATCTCCTGCGTCGCGTCCACCGGCGCGCTGCCCGCTGGCGGGGCGAAAGCGAATGTTAGAGCGCAGGTGTAGCTCGCTGCACGTCAGTGTGTCAGTTGAACACGGGGCGAGTCCGATTACAATTGAATATATGTGATATTGTTATAAAATTATAGTTATAATCTATTATAAAATTTACTCGACTTATTTAGTAACTACACACATGCCGAATAATTACACACACAGTGTTTCTCAACTATTTGAGATATACATACGATATAAATTGCACTAAAAACGGCTATTTATTAATTATTTAAAGATGACGATAAGAGGTTCAAGAATATTAAAATTTAAATTACAATTTATTTATTTCTATCTAAAAAAATCTATAAACCTATAAGAATAAAATTAACTTTATTTATTGTTTTAAATAAATAGTAATTATTTTTATTTTTCCATCTTTATACATTTGTAAGTACCAGGTTATAATAAATATATAAGAAGTTGCTTACTAAATGAAAATTACACTTTTAAGTTTGTTCTCAAACTTTCATAAATATTTACATAAGTTGTTAATCACTGCTAAACACCTGAAGAATTTACTCTCAGTGCCTTCTTTATTTTTGATGAAACAGTTTTCGTAAGATTATCTAGTTATTAACTGTTACCAGGTTACAGAGTGGCTTTATAAAAATTACGAAAAAACCTTTAAATTTAATTCTCACCTTAAACCTATATATTTTGAAAGTACCAGGCTATAATAGCTGTATAAGAGATTAGTTATAAGAAAAACTCTTACCGAAAGCTTTAGCAATCGCGATACTTTCCAATATGGCGACGAGCGGCATTGCAAAGCCTTCTGGTCCAAACACTTCCAACATTTGTTCGAAATTGAGGGTTTTGTTGTTCACTGTTGTTGAAAATGGCGGAGGCCCGAAATGCGGCAAGCCACCTTCAATTGTACCTGAAATAATTAAAAAAATATACACTAGAAAAATATACACTAAACAAAAAAAATATACACTAGAAATTGGGATATTTAAAGGTATTTAGTTCATTAAATTCAAAGATAAAAATACAATTTTTAATTCTGATTAAACAATTGATAGTCTCGGTTTAAAACCATAATTATCTGATTAATTGTTACGCTAGACGGTACATATTTAATGGAACATTTTCAAATAATTAACTTAACATAATCCAAAATATGGAACTCCCTTCAAAATTCTAAACATTTGATCAAGAAACTTTTTTCCGTACTTATTTAGTTCAAATGATTAAATACGAAATGCATTATCAGAATACATCAATATTTTTAAATTTGACTTTTTGTTGGTTGACACAATATTGCTTATCAGCATCAAATTAGACTGCGCTTATCAAACAGTGATCTTGGTATTACTGTAAATCGAAAATAAATAATATAAAATACTCACCAGTTAGCGCGAATGGCGTCATGCCATATAAAGATAACGCATACGCCAGTAGCAAGCCAGCGAACACCACCAACGCGTTCCTCGCCCTAACGAAATACAGCCAAACTTTGCCAACAATTATTCGACTGCGACTGTCTGTTGGCGATGTTGGTATCACTGCTCGCTGAAATAAAGTAATCCATCTTAAGTTGAATTCAGTAGAAAGTTCATGTCGGTACATTAAATAAATTCATCAAATAAAGTGTGTTAACGATCAGAGGAGAGTAATGGAACACAAAAAATAGATTTCATTTTTTTTCTGTTTGTATGTATCTTTGTGTGTATTTACATACATATATCTGTGTTCGCCAATCACCATCACTATGCATCGGACTTTATTGCGATTTTTAAATTGAAACTTATATCAAGGCATATCGTAGGCTTTATTTTATTGAAATCTTATGCCAGCAAAAAAAGTTACCATCATTTAAAGATAATTTTAAGTATGAAACGCCTGTTGCAATGTGCATAGCAATATGTGACTTCCAGTGACATTTCATCTTTTGAACAGGCGTAGCGTTAGAAATCTATACTTATAAACTGAATTTTACGCGAACAAAGGTGCGGGCACCTGCTAGTAACAACTGGATGCTGATATGCAATACTGTGTCAAGCCACACGGACTTCATTTTGAGAAAATGGCGTCTAAGGATTTCGAACCTATTCTTACCATATCTGTTTGAAGAAGCATATATCCATCTTTTCTTTTCTATTTTGATAAAAAGTATAATTAATTAATAGCAGATAGGCTAGTAAAGATTTTTATCTAATAATAAGTTTTTCAAATATTTTAAATTATTGCATAATCCAAAATATGGAACTTACTTCGATATTGTAAGTATTTGATTAAGAAACTTTTTTCCGTACTCATTTAGTTCAAATGACTTGAAAAATTTTTGTATAATGTAAAATACGAAATACATTATCAGAATACATCAATATCTCTAAATTTGTCTTTTTGTGGGTTGACACATTATAGCTTATCAGCATCCAACTAAACTATTATTTATTAATATAATAATTTAATAATATTTAACTTAGCGAACTTCGTACCGCCTTAGAATAAATACTTGTTGTGTTAACTTATGAATTCTATACAAAACTTATGAGAGAATGAACTTTCTTAATATTTTTTTTCTTGAATTTTCCGAGCAAAGATCGCGAGATCTTATTATAGTTTTTTTAATTAAAAGAATATTCTTGAGTAGGTATTTGCCTAGCATATCATTTTTTTTATTTAATCCATTCCCTAAAACCAAATTATAATAAAATCGTAAAAAAAAAACCGACTTTAAAAATGCAACAAGTACACTAAAAAGAATTAAATTTTTTTATCTATATAAATCAAACTTACCTTGAGTAATAATAACGAGACTATTGTTACGACTCCCAGTATAGGATCCCACAGATGTGCAGTATTAATGTTTTTGAAGAAGTTTATCAATGTTTTTATGAATGTACCACCAGATGAGCCTAGAAAATAAAAAGGATCTTCTTATATGGATGCTGATACGCAATAATGTGTCAACCCACAAAAAGTGAAATTCGGAGATATTGATGTATTTTGATACTCCATCACCTATTTAACATTACTCAATAAAAAATAAAGTCATATAAACTAAATAAGTACGGAAAAAAGTTTCTTAATTGTTTCGAATTTCAAGGTCGTTTCATATTTTGTAATTTATACCATAATCTCATATATTTAAAAATCTTCTAATTAGATAATAATTAAATATATCAACCTTCTAATTCATTGTACCTTTTATCAAAAAAAAGAAAATATAGATAAATACTTATTCAAACAAATGTATCAAGAATAGGTCTGACATCTTAAGACGCTATTTTCTCAAAATAAAGTTCGTGTGGCTTGACACAGTATTGCTTATCAGCGTCCATATATGAAAAAAATACGAAATTAAAAAATATGTATTATTTGACAGATGAGAAAATGTTGACATATTTTATTCACAATTATAGTTTTAACCAATACATGTATATTTTAATGTTATATCAGACGCCTACCAACTGTATTTCCACAGTAAAGGCGTTCACAAAAATAAAATATTCATTGAGACCATTCCATCTGAGTCCACAGACAGATCAGTCATGAAAACTGTTTTGTAGAACTCATAGTAGGCGCGAGTTCATAGCGTTAGCGCGATTTAACTTACTACTAACGCCATCTCTTTTTCACTACCATGTAACTAAGCCATTTCGTTCATACGTTTTAATTTACAACAAAGGAATTATGTATTTAACGATAGAAATATATTCATTGTAATTAATGATGTAGAACCCTGTTTATAAGTTTTAACCAACATCAAAAAAGAAAGAGGATCTATGTTCAATTGTTTATTTATTTTTTATTTACAAAAGAAATTACCGATTTCTCCCTTTATTGTGAACAGACTTTAGTTTTTTTTTTTTTGATTGAAAGGGTATACTTCCTAGTTAGTCGCAGTCATTAAGTGAGGACCTGAGCCTGGAATTCTGGAGAATCGAAGGAACTTTTCGCGTTATAGAGAAAACTAGATACATTAAGGTTTACCTTTAACTCGGAACAGTGATTTGAGTTGACTCGTTGCTATCTGCAAAGCGGCCGCTGTCGTGAACCCACTTATCACTGGTTTCGATATGAAGTCCAACAAAAACCCTGCAAACCAAATTTTATACAAATTTATGCTCGTATACCAATCACTACTCATTTAGTTGTAGGTTTTAACCGACTTAAAAAAAGGAGGAGGTTTTCATTTCGTAGCGTAATTTTTTAAGTAAATGTCGTCATTTCTTAACCGATTTTTAACCGACTTCGAAAAAGGAGGAGGTTCTATGTTCAGCTGTATGTATTTTTTTTATGTTTTTTCACCGATTTTTCCGTCGTTTGTGGACCGATTTTCAATTTTTTTTGTTTAAAAGGGTATACTTTCAATATGTGGCTTCAAAATTTGATACAAAATATTTATTTTTTACTTTTAAATTTACTTGTTTCGGTTGCAAAGTCGGTTTGATTTTTTCAAAAAGATTTTATGAAAAATATTTTCTCTTTATTTTAAAAATAATCTATACTAACATTATAAAGAAATAAAATTTGTTTATAACTTTGTATGTATCTCTGAAACTACAGATCCGATTTAAATAAATCTTTTTTGATAGATATACTGTATATTAAGGAAGATCATAAGCCATAGTACATCACGCTACTACTCATAACAGTGAATCAATAACCATAAACGCGAGTGGAACCGCGAAATGCAGCTAGTTAAATTTACATATAAAAATACTTACCTAACTGTAACACTCCAAGCAATAAAATAAGACATCCCGATAAAAATGTAGCGAGATATGCAAAATCCGGCGACTTGGCCACATACTTGGCTATAAGTGCCGCCAATATGGCCGTTGGGCCAACAGTGACGTCCTTACAGCTGCCCAACATGGCGTAGATTATACCCGGGAATATGCTTGAATAGAGACCCACCTGGATATAAAAATACATATATACTTTTTAAAGTGAGGTGAGTGAGTGGGTCATCTGACAAATAGGACATGTTTAGAATTTAATAATCTATATTAATATTATAAAGAGGGAAGATGTGGTTGTTTTTTGTACTTATTGGGGTTCGAAATTCCTAGGCCGATTTGAAAAATTATTTTGCGTCCTATAACCCGTTTATTGGGGAAGGTTATAGGCTATATAACATCGGCTGGACCGATTTTGATTACACTTTCATTCACAGATAGCTAATGTTATAAGGAATAACTGAGTAGCCTCAGTTATTAGCCTTTTATTTAAAAAATATTTATTTTAATTAATAAATAAAAAGCGGGTTACGCGAAACCAAAATTGAAACCTCATTGGTTTGTATGGCAATAGTGAACAATGTCCGCTTCAAGTAGGGAAGGTAAACATTATATTAATAAGTATAACTTTTCCTCAAATTAACGCGAGTATAATCGCGGGACATAGCTAGTATGATACAAAAAATAAGAGAATTAACAAAAAAAACTATATTTAGAATTTTTGATAACAACGTAGAATTAATAAATTACAGTTAATTGAGCGATAAAAATTAAATTAAATTAAATAATGACGTCAGCATCTCGACGCTGTTTTGCATACAAATGTATGAGATCAGCGACGAAGTTACGCTAAAGCAAGGAAAGTGGTCACTTTCACGAGTTACGCGACTATTAATTATAATATAATCTTCGGTACTTTCACTGGTCTTGACGGAATGGAGTCGTAATCGTGATTGGTATCGACGCTAGGATAATAATCGAATGTCCAAAACTTTTAACATAAAACTAATTCATGTTATGAAGAAGAACACACAGAGGAACTCTCTTTCACTAAGTTGGTCCTCACGTGTCTTCTTCTCTTAGGACCTACCCTATTATTATTATTATCATTAAAACATACTAATCATCTAAAATTAATTAACCTATTTTAATATTTCTTAATTTTTATATATTTAATTCAAAATGCTATCATGGCTGAATGATTTAGACATTACCTAATATAAACTGTAATATATAAATTTGTACTATTAAATAAGTATTTTGTATATTTCTGACAGACACGTTGGCGCAGTCGTAGCTGCAACTGACTCGAGCGCTAACGGTCGCGGGTTCGATCCCCACTCACAGCAAATGTCTGTATTGGCCATACGGATGTTTGTCGTGCTCTGGGTCTTTGTGTTAGTGTTGTACGTGTTTCCGGCCTCCCGACACAAGGTCACGCGATTTTAATGGGGGCCATTGAGTGTGATCCGTTTATTTATTTATTTCTTGCCGACAAGACTTTACCGACAGCGAGTGACTTAAGAGTATATAGGGTTGGGACATCGTGTCCTGTGAATACTATGGTAAAGAGTTACAGAACACGTTACCTGAGGCGGCAGGCCGGCTAACATGGCGTACGCTATCCCCTGCGGTATTGATGTGAGACCAACTGTTATACCTGAAAAGTAACAAGATTCTTTGCAATAACAATATATTATTATATAGATACTTCAAACAGCTTCAACGTCGCACGGCTGTATATAGTTAATAAGACAGTGATCAAATAATTATTTTATCTTAGACTAGCTGTACCCAGCATGCATTGCAATGGCTCCTAAAGCATATCGATATAAGGGCCTGAATATCGTACTAAATTTTCATCACAATCCTATAAATGGTTACGAAATGCATCGTGGATAATCAAACAGGCATTGACTTATAAATATATACTAGCGGCCCCTTGCGGGATCAACATAGGACTTTCATATAAACTTCCAACCCCTTTAGGGGTCAAATTTTGAAAATTCCCGTCTCAGTGAGCGCCTACTTCATAAAAACAACCCAGATGCAAAATATTAAACTTTTAGCACTTGTGTAGTTTAGTTTCTGCGATTTCGTGACGAGTGAGTGAGTGACCTTTCGCTTTTATATATATACATAGATAAAGTTATATTATAGTCGACAAATTACAAAGCGACAAACCGAATTAGACTCCCTGACTATACCAACTTTTCTGTAAGTCTTTTCGAAAATTAGTTTTGCCAAGTACAAGCAATATTGCTTGTATATATTATATATAAATAAAATAAAAATCAAAATAAATAAATTATTATGTATATTCTCGGATATTTGTAAAGTACATTTTGCGGATATTGCTTAATGTTATCGTATCAATCAGATTAGTAATTCTGTACGAATCCTTAAAAGTGTGCACACAAAACTGCTCACTTCACAATACGAGTAAGTACCTTTGTAGAAAAAAAAAATTATCCTTCATATACTATAATAATACGAATAGTCGTACACATTAGGAACGTACAATTCCGTACACACTATTGTCTATTTCTCTTTAATTGTCTCTATCTGGTGGCAATACCCCGAACGAAAATCCCGAATTTTCGAATAATTTTGTTTCATTATAATTTTACATTATAAAAAATGATTCAGTCGAATCATTCAGTCGATAATTTCTTATCTAACTCTTACGTGTAATACGCCTTATTTGTAAGTCAATAAGACACGTAAAGAACAATAGACTATAGTGATGTGCCGGATAAACGTATCCGTGACTTTTCTGGCGGATCTTTTATGCATTTTTTTCATGTTATTTTCAATACATAGACGAAATTCTATATATAGGAGATAAAGTAGCAATGAAAAATTATTCAATTTTAATAAGATTTATATGTATACGCGATATATATTTTACACGATCCGGCACATCACTAGAATGCACTAGCATGCCTATTGGACACAAGTAATTTAATTATCCAGGAGGCGTATTGAGATTATAGTAACACGTTTATCCTTCCTTATCTTGAATGGTATAAATACCGTAACGTGTTATCAATGATTTAATACAATATTTATTTAAATAAATATTTCCAACAAACAACATCGCATGAAATCCATTTATTCATACAAAATGATTTTTAGAATTAACATAGTCTGAACTGACCAGCTAACTATGTATAATATATGTATACATAAACGAAAAATAACAGAAATGACAAGGAAACATTAAAAATAAAAATAAAATTCATTTATTAAAAATAAATAGGTATACTGATTACTAGTATATATGTAGCAAAAATTAAGTACTATTTGGAATACGTAAACAAAAATTTCTAAATAAAAAAAGTTTAAAATACACACATACTTTCAAATAAAAGAAAAATCCAAATCGCTTATTTTTTTTTACTTTTTTTTTAATAAAACAACCGACTTCCACATTTTCTCGAAGTCGATAGAAAAGAAAAGAGAAAAAAAAATTATTAAACACGATTATTACCTACGTAATTCAAAAAAAAAATTACAGGCACTCGTTCCTAATTTACGCGTACTAAATAAAGTCCCACTGACTCAACCTAGTAAACAAAGCCTTAGAAAATCATCGCTAACATTATTAAGAAATACGGTCAAAGGCAGGTTGTGTGCCTCATTATAGAGGGTTCTATAAGTGAAGATATAGGTATTTTATGTTATCCCAGTAAACAGCTAACCCGCAGTGGAGCATTTAGCTCTATCTCTAACCCGGAGTGGTGGATTTAGCTCTAAATCTCCTCCTTAATAGGAGAGGACTTTGACCGGCAGTGGGACATTTACAGGCTGTTACTTTTGTAAACAGCGAATGATTACTAATGTATTTGATAAACCTTACTAATATTATAAACGAGAAAATTTGTATTTATGGATGGATGTTTATTGCTCTTTCACGCACACACTGACTGATTCAGATGAAACTTTGCCTATTTTTTTTTAGATACACGCGGGAGAAGGCGCGGGCGGATACTAGTAATTGATAATGAAGCTTCAATCTCTACTTTTTAAAATTATTATTGTGACTAGCTGATAGAATAGTAAAATTTGGTAACTGTACCAAATTTGAATAAAAAAATTGAAATATACATAACATACCTATTGTACCCATAATTGTAACTGACAGACAGTGAAGTATTTCATTAGATTATTAGACATAAAGATTACTTTATGTTTAGAACTATAAAATCTAAAACCTTGCCGCAAATGCGGAGAAAAATTATGCTATTTACTCAACTTAAGCTTATCTTATGTTTCTATGAGTATGATGATAGATGAGTCAATGAACCTCAATCGTGCACCTCATATTTGGACGCTAATAAGCAATACTATGTCAAGACACATGGACTTCATTTTGAGAAAATGGCGCATAAAGATATCTATATCCACACATCTTTCCTGTTCTATTTTGATAAAAGTAGAATTATATAATAAAAAGTTTCATCTAATAATAAGTTTTTCAAATATATGATATTATGCATATTACAAAATATTGAACGCTATGTTCTAAAGATTAAATTAAGAAACTTTTCTCTGTACTTATTTAGTTAAGATGACTTGAAATTTTTTTGGGTAGTGTTAAATAGGTGATGCATAAGATTACATCAATATCTAAATTTGACTTTTCGCGTGTTGACACATTATTGCTTATCAGCATCCAATTAGACATTACTAGTATGTTACTTACTAGTCTAACATTGTTAGTCAAGATATATACATAGGTATATTCCAAAATAAAATTCAGCACACTGGTTAGAGCTAATGACATTTAGAAGTGACACTTTTAACCGACACTCAATTCGCCGGGACTTTGTTTTCTGTACATAACATACTCTATGTCAACTATTAAACTTACATCATTTTTAACTGAATTCGTGAAGCCTTTATTGCTAAAAGATCTAGAAAATATTTTATTGCTAATAATAAATTGGAGTATTAAAAAAAATTACGATACGAAAAATCTACAGACACATATTTTCTAAAAGGTATTTTTTATCGAAATGAAATATCTAAAATGAATGAGCATTTTAAAAAAAATATTTTTGATACACCATTTCGAAAATCTCTTTTTGCTCGAATCACGAAAAAAGTAAATATCTCAAAATTTATGTTCTCATTAAAATACAGTTTAAAATTATTACGCAAATAATTACTAACAGTGCGAAATATTCACACGGGTTACGTAGTGTTATTAAATAGTTATTTAATGAGATCATTATATAATGAGATCTACACGAATTAATTTCAAATAAAAAATATATAGAAAATTATGCAAACTGAAATATGATTAATATTTTTCAAAGTTTATATAATACTAGCTGACCCGGCAGACGTTGTATTGCCATAGATATCGAAAATTATAAAATTACTAAAATGGCTATTTAAAAATAGGGGTTGGCGATAAAAGGGAAAAAATTTTAATGCCACATTATAGAAAAATAAAAACAAAAATTTTTGTCCAAAAATTAAAAAAAAATGTTGAGCGTGAACAACCATTATCACTTAGGGGTATGAAAAATAGATAGTAGCCGATTCTCAGACCTAGTGAAGATGCATATAAAATTAGGTAAAAAACGGTCAAGCAGTTTTGGAGGAGTAAGGTAACTAACATTTTGACACGACAATTTTATATATGGACGCTGATAAGCAATACTGTGTCAAGCCACACATACTTCATTTTGAGAAAATGGCAGACCTATTCTTAATAAATTCGTTAGAATAAGTATTTATACATATTTCTTTTCTTTTTTGATACAAGGTGTAATGAATTAAAAGCAAGTTGATATATTTAATATTTTATTTAATAAAAACTTCTTTAAATAGATGACATTATTGTATAAACTACTAAATATGGAACGACCTTGAAATTCGAAACAATTAATTAAAAAACTTTTTTCCGTACTTATTTAGTTTATATGAGTTTATTTTTTATTGATTAATGTTAAATAGGTGATACACAATCAAACTACATCAATATCTTCGAATTTCACTTTTTGTGGGTTGACATATTATTGCTTATCAGCATCCATATAAGATTAACAACCAAGTATACAAGACCCTATCAACGTCGATAACAATAATCAAATAATTATGAAATAATGGGTCAACAGGACACTCGATTTCTTACTTCTTATTGCCTGCTACTTTATGTGTGTAAAATTAAGACATCCATTAACAGAGCACCTGGTACCTGGATGACCGGAATTAATTTCGGTAATCGGATTCGGATATTATATTTAGATACGAATTACATACTAATGAAATACCTATATAATATTTTTCGATCGTTGGAACCGTTTACTTAAATTAAAAAATAAATTAGTGAGTAATTTATAAAACATTCACAATCACTATGGTTTTGTGTATTTATAAACGTGTTCATTAAAAATATTCAATATTAATAATTTCGGTCCCGTTTTTTCTTATTTTTTTCTTCATTTCGTTTTGTTGTTGGTTAACTTTACTTTGTTATGCCGTTGCCTAAATTATGAGCCTAAACTCTTCCCTCATCAGGAAAGACCTTATTTTCTATTCTCTTCTGTCCTTAATTCCCATTTTTAAGTGTTCAACGTATTTGTGGCTCATCTGGTGCTGCAAATGGCGGTCCAGGGGCGGCGGTGATCACTTAGCATCATCCCGTCTGCTTGTTTGACATCTACTTTTATAAAAAAAAATAGAACTAAATTTATTGCAAATTTCATGTATTTTCAATAATTTAACGAGTCTTTGTTTGTTATTAAATTGAAGAGAAATAAAAAAAGTGTTCATAATAATATTAACAATCTTCTTGTTATTATAAGAAGTAAGAAGAATACTTTCAATGTGGCTACTATGGTTACTATATCTGCAATTTTATTGTATATTTAATTGCACCAATAATATTTTATAACTATAGACTTATTACGTTCATATTCATAGACGTTAAAAATTTGTACCTATTACCAACTTTGACAGGTCAATTATTAGCCCAAAGATACTCTCGCCTGTCACTCAGAGGATACCTGGTTGCTAGGCAACATCGTCCAAAATAGTTAGCATCCTGCATGCCAAAATCCATGAGTTTATAATATATTGTCAAATAATATCATTGCATGACACTCACGATATTTACAAATATATCAACAATTGAATTATCATAGTTAAATTAATATATACTTCACATTTAAAACGTATATATTCGATTGTGTATAAAGTGATAAAATTAATGTAATTCTGTCTGGCTATCAGTTACAATAATTATATTATAAGTAAAAAAATCAAGCTACACGTGTTCTTTAACTAGTTTGCTGATAAAAAAAAACCAGAGGTGTCGTGGAGCGCGTGAAACGAAACTCCTTTCGCTACATATTATGAATTATTATATAACAAGCATAATAACGGAATATTAATAAAATTGTTTTTAATATAATTTTTCCTATGAAAAAGTAAACGAATCTAAAATAATTAATTGAAAAAAATCAATAACCCGACTGCGTAACAAGACCATAGACAATCGTTCCTAACCAGCTTTAAATCGTTATAGATTCTAAACGATAATTCTGATTGAAAAATTATATAAGAAACCTAAAAATGATTTCTAAATATCTTTTCAACGATATCCCACTCAACACATTTCGTCCTTTTTCATTTTTTTCTTTTTTATATTATGACATCCAAAATCGGCTATTTTATTATTTTTCAAATAATTCTTTCTATAAAATTCGCGCTATTATGACGAATGATACGATGTGTCATTTACCAAATAGGCTTACGCGTTTGGTTGAAATAATGCCAAAAATAGTTGCTTCTCGGCGACAAATACACGTTAACCTTCTCTCTATCTCTCTCTCTTCGTTTTTTTCTCTTTTTACTATATGACAGTAATGTACTATAGCAACACTATCCACACTCTATACAGCGTAAATCCCAACCACGAAAAGCAACAAGGAAATGCCGTTCATAAATTAAAAGTCACCATTAATTAATATTCATTTGCAATCTACTGCTAATAGCTGCTTCATAAATAAATTCCTTTCGAGGAACGTCTTTAAAAAAACGCGGGAATACCTTCATAAATGAAGTCCTTTATAAGAAACATCTTTAAAAAACGCGGGAAAATTCAAAAACAAATAAAGTATACAAACCTGCAATAGCATCTCGTAGCAAATAGTCCAGGTTGTATTTCGGCAACCAGATCGTAATTGGCAACCTCCTCTTCCACGAATCCATGTTGCAGAACTTAGACGCTGTTTGTCGCCATCTTACTTTTCTTGGCCCCCCTACACAAAACAATAACATAATTACATCGCGAAATTTTAAAGAACACAATACAAAATAATAACATAACCTACATAAAATTTACTATTAAATATACACAATATAACAGCCAAAGCGATATATAAAATTTGTTATTTATAAATCTATAAAATAAATACTGGTAATGGTCCCAATTATGTCAATTAATATCAATACGAAACAATGAAGTTTATATTACCGATCGATCCGCTCATCTTGCTCTTTCAATTCAGGCATACATTAGTAAAAGCGTGGCTCTCGGGTGACGATTTATACTATAATGAAGTAGAAATGCGTAAGTTAAACCGTCACCGTACTGTGAACGAAGCGAAATTTAAAGCGCCTTGTTTATTATCATTGAGCTGTCGAATTTATGAGTCGTAAGCAAATATCTGTTTATATTTCTATTCTTTATTTGTTTTCGAACGATTGCTTGAAATATGTGGATTTCAGTTATGGATATACTTTTTTAAGTGTGCTATTTATGTTTCTATAGTCCATAAAAGTGAAGTAAATGTCCCATTGCTGGGCAAAGGCCACTTCTCCTATTAAGGTGAAGGTTTAGAGCTTAATCCACCACGCTGCTCCACTGCGAGTTGGCGGATATACATGTGTCAGAATGTTTTCCGACACATGCAGGTTTCCTCACTATATTTTCCTTCACCGCCGAGCTCGAGATGAATTTACACACAAATTTAGCACTTGAAAACTCAACTGTGCTAACCGGGGTTTGAACTCACGATAACCGGTTGAGATCGACGTATTCTAACCATGATGCCATCTCGGCTATGTCCATATATGTATATATTATTTCTCAAAAGCTTTTTGTCTGAACGAAATATCTCCCTTCATACTGAACGAAATATCTCCCTTCATACGTATCGAAATAATTATTTGATACGTCATTTTGAAGATAATTTTTCGCTCTAATGATTTCCATTATTAAGTGTCTCAAAAGTAATTTATTCATTAAATATTACACTTAAATTTAACGGTTTAATTATTGACTATTCATATGTATCCTAGTTATAGTATATATCACATTCAATGGTCTTTAATTTATTCGGATCTTTAAAAGTAGATTAAGTGATTCGTTGGATTAATTTTTTTAGTGATCCGCGGTATATCAACATCTGTAAGCTTAGACAAATATCAATTTCTAAATTACAAGTATGCAGCTCATAGAGAAATTGATAGGGCACCTGCACGGATTGCAAAGAGTACGGGTTCAGTACGGCTCATTGTGTATATTTAATAACTTTTAATTTAATATTTAAAAACATATATGGACGCTGATAAGCAATACTGTGCCAAGCCACACGGACTTCATTTTGAGAAAATGGCGTCTAAATATGTCAAACCTATTCTTAATAAATATGTTTGAAGAAGTATATATCCATCTTTTCTTTTCACTCTTGATAAAAGCTTTAATGAATTTAAATCAGATTGATATAAATAATATATAATCTAATAATAAGTTTTTAAAGTATTTGATATTATTGTATAACTTGGAAAATACGAAACGCACTTTCACGCACGAAATTCGAAAGAATTAATTAATTAACTTTTTTCGGTACTTATTTAGTTTATATGACTTCGAATTCTGTTGAATACTGTTAAATAGGTGATGCTGTATCAAAATACATCAATATCTCTAAATTAGACTTTTTGTGGGTTGACACATTGTTGCTTATTACCATCCATATATGATAAGACTTTAGCATTAAGTTACATGATCGTTCTATGTCAAAAACTTTGTCTAGAATCTAGACAAAGTTAATGTTCTAGACTTCCGACCCATTTTCACTATTAAATCTAAGATAATTCTTCAAGCAAAAAAAATATCATCGCAAGCGATACAACTGAATCTTAATGATATAACAAAACAATTTTAAGTAGAAGATAGCCTGAAGTGGCTTTAACACTCAGAGTAATTATACCAAAACAAAGATTTGTACATGATAGTAGAAATTGTGCTTTGTGAAGATTTTTTTATTACTGTCATTGTTGAACGAAAGATTTCCTGTTTTGTAGGCATATTGTATTAAACTAACCTTCAAATGTATGTATATACTCGTATGTGCCATAAATTCAAATTAAAAAAACCGTCAATTTACAAGAAGTTTTTTTTTATCTATATAAAGCCGCTTTCGGTTCGAAGTGTGGTTTCTACCGATTAGAACCGTCAAGGAACACGATAGCATAAAAATGTAACGATTTCAATCGAATCGATTATTTATAGGTTCCTGTAGTTTTTACACACTCGCAACAGTCACAAAAATGATTCTGCAACATCGAGCATATTGCAGTATATGTTTATATTGCAATAGATATTTACCATTAGATTTTGATATTCAGAACAATTTCCAAAGAGACATCATTTAAGGAAAAATTGTTAATTTCTATTTGGTTTTGTTTTCTTCCTTTTTTATCTTCCGTCAAGCGTCGACAATAAACTGTATTTTTAAACTTATTTAAACAGATCTGTATAAGTGTTGATTGAGAAGAGAAATAGAAAAGAATATTTAAAGATTGGGATAAATAGAGGGAACTGCTAAAGACCTTTGTCAGGAGACAACCTAATAATAAGACTATGTAAATTCGTTTGCTTTGATGACATGGAAAATTTGATGAATTTAAAGTTATTTTGATTGGAAAACCAAAGTACTGATCTGATTTTGATAAAAATTCTACGGGACAAATATGAAAGTACGCTCTTTCGAAAATAAAGAATTTTCAAAATGGTCAAGGAATTAGAGAGTTCTGAGGTAACATATACTAAAAACAAGCACGCTACGAATAAAGAACTACTTCCTTTTTAAATTTCGTTGAAAAACGTCTTAATTAAATAAAAAAAATAATAGTGTAAAGTATTAGAAAAATAAAAGTATCATAAAAAGATATCAAAAGATTATATCAACAATTCACAAATTTTCAAAATTCAAATAAAATCTTAGTAAATACATCCATTCCGACATCTAAATAAACTTTAATATAATATATATTAATCTTATATAAATCTTATTATCGTCATATAGTTCAGAGATCTCTACCTACTCATCGCATTAGCTTATCACGTCTGATAATATAGAATCGTTGATAACATTTTATATTTCACACTCATTGACTACATCGAGCTTATAAGGATTTAAATTCCAACAGACGGTTTGTACTACATTATGTATAATTAATCTGATTGTCTGGCCGTGGCGATGTTATCTCTAAACAAACAGCCCGAGATTTAGTGTGTAGGCTTTTAAGCAATTTGTTTTTTTACTTTCGAAAATGTCATTTGAAGACTAAGCGAGAATTCCACTTCTGTAATTTGGTAACAATTCGCTTGGTAACCTTTAGAAAGGTATTAGTGACAAAAATAAGCCATTGACACTAAATTCTTTCAGGTGTAAATACAATGATAAACAGTTTATGTAAATGTTATGAAAATCTTATAAGTGTAATACTTGCCTTAGACTATTTTGTTATTTTATATTTGCAAGTAGTATTGACAACAGAAAACGTGACAAAGAGTTATCTTGTTTAAAGCAATGTCTCAACAATATGAGAAACTCATACATTCCGTTTACAATGTTTAAAAGGCCAATATATTCTTACTATGTTTATTTGGTTGTTTTGACCTGACTACGCGACACCAAGGAGGGTAGTGTGTTTATCAACTTAAACCCTTTTATAATATCATTATTCCATCAAAATTACCTTTTAGTATCTATATCGATTTAAATTTGGTTAATAACGATTCTCCTTACAGGCTCTTAAACAGAAGTGATACTGTACTGCTGACTGCAGGTGGTCTTATTACGCAGTCGGGTTTTCGATTTTTTTTTACTTGTTTATTGTCACTATAAAGATATACTGTCATTCAAAAGACGCATTAAAACCATGTTGAACACGTGTCTAGCTAAACAGTGTTTAATAATTAAACATTTCTTAAAATATTATCTAAATTGCTTAACAGCGAATAAACTCATAAAAAAACTTATTAATCAAATGTTATACGTTACATTTGACAGCTGAAATAGGGTTCAGACATCTATTAAACTCACTTCAACGTATGTTAATCTATATCTAAAGCATGTTTAACTCAAAACTGTGATTAGACGCGGATTTGTGGTACGGATTTTTTAAAATACGCGTTTGACGTCTGTTTAAATCTTTTGTAGTAAGGCAGATAAACGTTATTAATGGAATGTTTAAGGCTGCCCTCATGCCATGCCGTAACGATTTCCGTTGATGCGGAGCTGTGTTGTGGTTTGTATATAAACTATCAACCTGAATAAAATATTATTAATTATTTTAAAAAATTACGGCACCGCTCTCTCTATATAAATATAAGCACTAATACGATTACAAAAGTAAACGGCCTAATTCATTTTCATACATAATTTACTACATATAATTTCGTCCAGCAATCATTTGATTTATATGTGTACGCGTATTCGACGCGTTCACTAAAAATTTCGCCCCTCAAGCCACGAGTTCAGTTCAGTTTCGTCACAGTCGATACGAGCCTGTCATGTGTTACAGGCGTACGCATGTAAAACATGGCAAACTACGCTTATTCGTAAATGCACAATCGTGCATGGTTCAGGATGAGCGCACATCGGAAGACCAACGTTCCGCCCTATTAGAGCGAGACCATTACACCTGGCGACTGAAACTGGGTCATGTTCTATACTGTATACTTTTACTTACATACTTTTTTTACTTATATTATTATTACTAATATATAATATTTTAAATTACTGATACTATAAAAGTACTGGCAATATATTAATGTTATTTTGTAAAAGTTTTTGATGCGGATAAATATACAGTATGTTATATATAATTGCACCTCAAAATATAAAATAAATTTCTTGTATAAACATTAATTTCATTAATACCACTATAATAAAATTTTAACATTTATTTCTTTTTTATTTAAAATACTAGGCTAGGAAGAAATTCACTGTTTTTTCAATGTCTTAGGTAGTGATTTTTCATAAGATTCACAAAACAAGTCCTATCTTTAAAACCATGGGAGGGGAAGTTATTACTTAGTCCCTTATTATAACTCCCTTCGAGTTAATTATAATTGTTAAGGACACTGTATATAAGGTTTTGCATCTTAAGTTGCAGTTTATATTATAAATGCAAAGAAAAAATATTATTTAATAGGCAATAAAAAAAAAATTACTTACTATTCATAATTTTGATTGTAAAATTTACACTTAGTTTTGAAGCAATACTCTTTACTTTAAAGGAAACTTGGAATCCTAATCTAATTTTTATCCTTGACTCACTGTATGTATTTGATTTAAAAATATTTACTTAAGAATTGAAATATTTTAAGAACTATATATATGTAGTAATAAATTAGTAATTTTTATATGAATAATGTTGTTATATAGACAATGGACATGATATTTTAAATTTTTAGTATAAGTATCTTTAAGTTAAATCGAGAAGTACAATATAGTAAAGAAACAAGGAGAATGGTTCCGAAAGTGTATGTAGATTACAGGTAAATTACTAAAAATAAGTCTAAAATAAACGAAATTTATGAAATTGTATAAAAAAATATTTAAAAACAATACTTTAATACCTAGTATTAAGTTCGCTCATACATTGAAAAGTTAGTATCGATTTTACAAAAATATTTAATCAATTTAAAACTGTTTTAACATAATTTAGCAATCATTTCTGTCACTAAAAATATATATATTTTTTTTTATTTTTTTTTAACTATAATAGAAAACAAATCGGATACTTGATTTTTAGGCATTTGTAGAACACAGCCTTAGCATGTTCACTCTACGGCATTTTATTAAAATCATGTAGTTAATATTTAAATATGATTTCTTAGAAATTTTAATAAATATATTGTTTTCATATTAATAAATAGTTTATATTTTCTTCTTTCAAAACAATGACAAACAAAAATATTTTCATGCAAAATTTAATGTTAAACTATGTCACATATCACTAACTTTATTTTACTAAACTAAATACTAATAACAAGAATAGACTTAATAAGTACAGCGAAAACTAAATCAATTTATAAATACCACTATAATTTCTACTGAAATAGGTATTGCATTAACAAGTTACACAACAGAACATAAATAATTAAAAAATGGAACGTACTAAAAACTGTTATCGTAAAAAAATAATGTAATATTTTTATAGTCTATTTATAATGTCATATTCGAAAGATTTAATATTCGTTTCTATATAAAATCCTGCAAAAGTCTCACTTCTTGTTATTTTAAATGAAATAATAATAAAAAACATACCTAACAAGGGTTGCCGCGGGTCATCTGTGTCCATACTTATTGCGTTTGCTAATATCCATTGTGCGATAAAGTTGAATCTATTACATTAAACGATTAATTACCGTATTTCTTCTACATTGTTTGTTTACAATATGAAATTGACAGCAACTGTCAGATTGTCAATATGACAGCACAGATAATAACGTACTATTTTGTAAACTTGACAATTATATCACAGTATCTATTCATTCTTTAAATGATAATATATCGTAGGAATAATTAATAAAAGTTATATAAACTAATGTTATCGAAAATTATTTAGATATGTTATTAAATAAGTTTTATTTAATTATTGTAACAAGTACGACTTCATTATAAAAAAATAGTTTATGTAACGTAAATCATGGGAGTTAGTACTACTATGTTTGTGCGTCTGCAAAGGGTTGTCAGCTTATAACATTTTACGAACAAAATAGAGATATTTCTGAATGAAATTTAAATGATATTCAAACAGTTTTGAATATTTTGTTTTATGGGTGATATTTTATATATTTTATTTTTTCATTAGTTGTATTGTGTAAAAATATGTACGAGTTAAATTTACTTTTGAAACTATCGCTTAATCAGAAATATTTCGTGGGTTGAAAGATGAAAACCCAAGGTCAAGCAAACTCAATTATTTTTTTACTCATTGATATTATATATAAAAAAAAACAATTACCGTTAACTTAACTATATAACCTTATATTTTTATGATGAGATAGCTGTTGTATTAATTGATTAATTTATTTTATTCACAAAATAAACACTTAAAATATTATTTCCAGACTTAAATTTTTTTCTGAACTATCCGTAATAAATATTTTTAGATTAATTCTTATGTACTTCGTATCAGTTTTAAGGAATCGCTAATGCACCAGGTCTTCTTCGATATTACTAAAACTACTAAATTTTTATCATACACTAATAGCTTAATTTAGCGTTTATTCATTAATAGTATCAAATATTTATTTTATTTCATAAACAGTAGCCCAACAACCAAGGAAAATGTAATGCGACTATATTGGCAACACAGTCGAGAAAAATGTCGTTTTATGAATTTCAAAAAAATATAATTGTAAAAATTAATTAGCCAACTTATGTTTATAAAACACAAATCTTACAGTTCTCTGTTTTATCCTTTTTACCTGAATAGTTTCTGTAACATGTAATTGCACAAAACGCCATTTTTAATTATTTTAACGGTAGCTAAAACTAGTCTTTACTGTTTGGTGCGCTATATGTTCCGACAGCGGTTTTTTGCAAATGACGCAATTTTACTACAAGTGCAATTTGACATTTGAAAATGGCAGATCCGGTATCTAAACTTAATCAAAGATTTTAACTTACAATTAATCGATGTCATTTCTTTTTAATTTTTACGTACCTAATTCATATATGTTAGTTATATAAAAATAAAGTAAATTAAAGGTGACGTAGTTAATATTAACTATTTTAAGAAATAAATAGGTTTTGAGAATTTACCAAAAAAGAGGTCAGAAATATAAAATTTAAAATGTAAAAATAATCAAAAAATCAATGACTTAACAACACCAAAATTATTTTATTTCTTTAGGAATAATTTGTCATGAAAATAACACATAAAATTTGCCCATACAAAGCCGTCATGTAGGTACTTTCGCCTAGCAAGAAATAAGAATTTATGATTTATGACTCTATTTATTAGACTCAACGATCGATCAAGTATTCGCCAGTGATTGGTAAATAGGACGGCACGGGGCTCGAACTGGCTCCGATAACCTCGCGTAGTTATAAGCGGTTCGGAGCGGCTGGATACAGTTATTACTTCATATACAATTTCACTAAACGCTCACTTAGGGCTTAGCCACATAATTTTTTTTTTATAAATCATCAGATATTAAATGGTCCCTGTCGTCCATGGTCATTTACGACGTTAGGAAAGTTGTGGATGCGCTGCCGGCCTTTGGGAAAAAGATGTATATACAGTACACACTAAACTACTAATATAATAAATAAGAATGTGAGTTTCTTTTTCAAGTCACACATCATCTACGAGTATATACGACTGCCCAATTTCAAACCACGGTAAGGGACGAAAAAAAAAAGTCTCAAAAAATCAATAAAACATTTTACAAGACTCCACCGGAAGAAAAATACAAAAAAAAATCGATTTTGTAAAATTTGCTCCTCACTTTGGAAATTGAGCAGCCGTTACTTAATATCGTAAAAAGATAAAATTTGTTTCTATGTTTATAGAAATGAAGAGAATAAGTTCTGAAACTAAAATATTTTTATATTGAACAATCCGTTTATTGAGCAAGGTTATAAGCTATGTTACATCACGTTACGATTCATAAAAGCGAAGAAATAAACATAAACGCGAGTGAAACCACAGGGGGCAACTAAATTGAGAATAAATTAATTTGTACTTTATAGCCCTATCGCAGATGCGCGTCGCGTTAAAAAAGTGTCGACAATCTGCATTTTTTTTATTCAACTCCAGGTAGACTCTACACTACACCATAGCGTACAACCAACCTATTATTTCATCATCCACGCGGAAGGATGTGAGTGATGAAATAGTAGAGTTTGGTTGCATTTTGAATATTCTATTACAAATTTTCTAACAATAACAATACATAGATGCTTAATAATAACCCTAAGTCCTCGGGTTACGAACTTTCAGAATACTTAATTATGATTCATTTACCGATTTACATAGTTTTAAAGAAAGGAATTTTATTGTAACATCTAATGCTTTACATAAAACGAAGCAAGAACACAATAATAAAAATACAGCAAAATGAAATATTTAAGATTTTATTAGTATAAAGCACTGTTTTAAATTTTTGTGATATAATATGTAATTCTTCCAAGATATTTGAATGCTGAATGTTATCATTGCTAATATATGTCGCATTTCAGTTTTATTCTTACTTGTAGCAAAAATATTAAATGCCAAGCAAGAACAAAAAAAATTAACAAATCATGAATGTATTTGTACGTTTTACATTATCTACTTCTGAAATTATCGTCGGCGATCTTTGTAAAAGATTTCGTTTCTTGATGTCGATTCAATGATACCTAATTAGTAACTCTCGAACTATTAAACTAAATTATAAAATTACAATTCGTAAATGCTGGTACATAAAGTATATTGCATATTCAACGAAGGCTCAGAAATCAATTGTCGAAATATAGTATATTTGGACCATCCAAAAAAAATTAAATTATGTTTAATGATGAAAATTATGTTTAATTAGATATGAGTTTCATTTAGAGACATACATTTTGTCACAATATCACGTCAAATATAATAATAACAATAATATTCATTGAAATAAAACTATTTTAAACGGATTTAAATCGCGTATATTAATTATTTTTGTCATCCCGACGTTTCGAGCACTTTGCAGCGTTCGTGGTCACGGGTAGACTAAGGTGACATTTGTCTATTAGAGGTTTTAGAAAATATTATTTACAACTACCGCCAACGGTTTCTTAGATGGTATCTCGAATAACGTTCCGGTTGCACGCAGAAGGCACTAACTGTATCTTTTGGTCTTGCAGTCAGTTGGACTTGGGATTTTAAATTTTTAATAAGTGGATCCCAGGTGTTCGAAAGTCTCCAACCATCTTCTCTATTGAAGTTCGGATGTTTTTGAATTTCAATAGCCTCGCGTATCATTCTAGGAATGAATCTGTGTTCTCTAGCGAGGATCTGTGGTTTATCAAATCGGATAAAATCGAACAATAATATTATCTAAGTTATATGTTTACAAATAGACATGTTCTTTTGAAACTTTCTAACTCTCCAAGAAACAATAAAAAAACGTCAACGTACCATACATTTAAGATTAAAAGTTCATAACAATGCTAATTTGTCGAATGAAAAAAAAATCATATTTAAGTTACTTTTTAAAAGCATCTCAGCATCGGTCGGTAAGTATCTTAGTTACATATAGATAGGTGCATCGAAATATATTAATGGATTTAATTTGCCACAAAATGACTATTTACTACAATTACTGATAAGTGACGTTTAACATACAAACAGAAATATTTTGTAAACGCCATGCATTTCTTGTTCATTATATATAGAGGAAAAAACAAGAAGTTCTAAGAAATATGTTCCATCCCGCAAAGGTTTGATTATGAAATAAGATCCGAATACTTTTCCTTAACAGGAGAGGAGGCTTTTGTGTAGCGGTGAAATATTATCTATGGGTAATAGGGTACGATATACTAATATTTATTCCTCACAACCAAAATATTATTTTGTAACAAGAATTAACAAAATATATTAGCATTTATTAATAATTAGAATAATCTACTAGACACAGTTCGTTGATCTTCATGTTTTTCTTTTACACATTATAACGTTAAAAATCGACCATTTTGATTTATTCAAATTTTTATGCTTTCCAGAACATTCGCCTTATCATGAGGACGACGTATCTTTTATCAAAATCGGCCCTAGCGTTTAGTCTAAATAGTGCAACAAAGGTACCCTCATCAAAACATACACATAGGCTGATAAACAATTTACCCTCTTTTGCGTAGCGCAGTTGGGTAAAATAACAAGAAGATATATTTTGTTTTAAATTCGTCTTTTGGTTTCGACGTATTACTAAACTTGGATACATATTACTAGCCTTGTGACTCAATCGAACGGACTGGGTACACTTACGATAAACACTTGTCCTAGGTCTCGGCGAGAAGACGTCACCAATGCTAAAGATAAGCTTATATCTTGATAGAAAATGGATTTTTCCATCAAGATCTGAACATTGAACTGCAACGTCAAGATCGCATACATTAAATAAATAAATTATAAATGGACGCCGATAAGCAATAATGTGTCAATCCACAAAATGTCAAATTCGGAGATATTGATGTATTTCGATACTGCGTGAGCTATTTAACATTATACAAAAAATTTCAAGTCGTATAAACTAAATAAGTACGGAAAAAAGTTTCTTAATTCAACGTTTCGAATTTCAAGTGCGTTTCATATTTAGCAATTTATACTATAATCTCGGATATTTGCTAAACTTTTTATTAGATATTACATTAAATATATATCATTCCGCTTTTATCAAAATAGAAAAGAAAAGATTGATATATAATTTTGCAAACAGAATAATTAAGACATTTGACATTTTCAATTTGACATTTTGGACGTCATTTTCTCAAAATGGAGTCCGTGTGGCTTGACATAGAATTGTTTATCAGCGTCCAAATAAACGGGCTCCAAGACGACAGGTTAGCGCAGTGGTCACTAGAACTGACTGAAGTATTAATTAGTTAAGTTCGATATCGTTGTCTTAGATTTTCGCGATTATTATTAATTGAAATAAAACTATTTTAAGCGGATTTAAATCGCGTATATTTATTATTTTTATCATCCCCGTCTTTGCAGCGTTCGTGGTTACCCGTGACCACGTACGTTGCAAAGTGCTCGAAACTTCAGGATGATAAAAATAATTAATATACACGATTTAAATCCGTTTAAAATAGTTTTATTTCAATAGTTAAGTTCGATCTCACAAACGGCTGTATTGACCATCTGGATTTGTTTGTTTTGTATGTGTTTCCAGATCTCCACAAGATCATGAAATCCTAATAGGCACCGTTGAATGTGAAACGTAATAAATTAAATAAATTAAACTCTGAGGAATTCCTTAACATTTTATTAAAAAGACAACTCCCTGATTTCCTTGTATATATTAACAATTATTGGAAATAAAGTTACAATACAATAATTGCAAAATTGGGAAACTTAAATATTTATAACTCTTTAATTGTGGTAGCTAGACGCTTAACTATTCCATCTGAGGCCCGCGGCATATTCTTTCGATGTGACCTCTTCGTAAAAATCGTCATGTTATAACTTAATTTTAATGAATCACTCAAGTAATTACCTAAAATCTTCTATCTTCTTCTATCTTCTATACTTATAATAAATCTGTAGAGAGGTCAATTCTGTACATGAGATATATTTTCAAAATACCTATCAGGGGGTGATTAGTGATCGATACTGATGCGAAAAATGCAATCAGTAAAATTTTTGTCTGTCTGTCTGTCTGTCTGTATGTATGTTCCTTATAGAAACAAAAACTACTCGACGGATTTTAACGAAACTTAGTACAATTATTCTTCATACTCCTGGGCAGGTTATAGTATACTTTTCATCACGTTACAATAAATAGAAGCAGAGTAATAAAGTTAAAACGGGAGACGTTACTCCAATTTTGAAGCTTCCGTCGCGTATGCAGCCTTAATGGTTAAAGTTACATAGAAATCATGTAGGACAGAAATATTCTACATAAAATTTCCTAAAATATATCCCGTAACAGCGTATGTCTATCTTTTATGGTTGACTCACAATAACACGCGTAACTCCTGATAGGTTAGCAGTTCGGAGAATTCTGATTATATTTGTTTACTTTTACGTTTATAATACTATTACTCATCCCTAATTTAAAAAAGTTAATATTATTACCTATTTAAAAAAAAAATCATAGAAATCAAGTATTGTGGATTGACATATTATATTTCCCTATTAAATTACCATAGTTAATCTGTCTGTCACATCAAAACCACTGAACCCTGAGGAAGGAAATACGCTACTTTTTTTCGAAAAACGACGAAAACGCGGACGAAGTCGCAGGCAAAAGCTAGTTATTAATAATGTTGTCTACATTTTAGTTAAATATCTGTTAAGTTTTATTTTCAAGGGCATATGTTTATACGTATTTATAATAAAATAATAATTTACTTAGAATATGATTTTTATTAATAAAGTTATTTTAGGCCGGGGCCCTCTCGGCTCAGGGGCCCGTGGCTTTTTGCCAGCCCTCCCACCCTATAGTTACGCCCCTGGGAGTAGCGATAATATCCACGACACACGTGGAATGATGGCAATAAAGCCAGCAACGTTTTCTCACGCGCCAACTCTCAGCAGGATCAATCAGTATCTATATTATAACCGAACTATCCAAGTTGGTACTAGTTAGAAATGAGATAGTAACACACACACAGTATGTATATATATGCCTATTTGTTAGTTACGTTTTCGCGCCTAAAATATGACATGCTGCTTTTATCGCCAAAACAAAACCTCAATGTGACTAAATAGCCTATTAAAAATAATTATCTGACGCAAACGAAGTTACGGAAACAATTAGTATGGAATATGTTAGCGGTACGCTCTACGTTAGGTGTCATTTGGGTTTTTATTGCATCTGTAACAAATGTTCTATTGATCTTTATGCGTATCAATATTTCCGAAACTGTTGACTTAGTTATTAATTGTGAAAGGAAATTTTTATCTGTGTAAATCACTGACTATAATAGGGTTATTTATTTTAATAGATAATTTG
This sequence comes from Hypolimnas misippus, assembly GCA_037950945.1. Taxonomy (NCBI): domain Eukaryota; kingdom Metazoa; phylum Arthropoda; class Insecta; order Lepidoptera; family Nymphalidae; genus Hypolimnas; species Hypolimnas misippus. Next base: position 14,340,589 of record JBBEEQ010000029.1, read on the forward strand.
ATATGCCTAATATGACAAATAATGATATCACTTCATCAGTACAGTCATCTGGTAGTTTTACCTCAAAGTTTTTCGAAAATTTTGAAAATTGGTGATCTTAAAGATTATGATAATCTCTTTCTTAATTTCTTTCGCACCTCGTATATTTTTCGAACGCGCCGCCATTATAAAGCAATAGGGCCTAAAAACGGTTTTTTGACAATACAACAAATGAAAGTAGTGAAAGTGCCCAAATGTCCAATGAAAATGTGTAATTCAATTTAATAGTTTTAGTGTACGAATACTACAAAGCCTAATCTTTGATAAATAAATTTATGTGCGATTTGAACTCGCACTTAACTGATTTTTTCTTTTACAACTGGATGCTGATAAGCAATAATGTGTCAACCACAAAAAGTCAAATTTGGATATATTGATGTATTTTAATACTATGTCACCTATATAACATTATTAAAAAAAAAACTGGGCAAGTGCGAGTAGGACTCGCGCACCGAGGGTTCCGTACAAACTTATAGAAATCTATATAAGACTAACCCATCTACGCCATTTGTGGTCTTCATCATCAGTTCCAACATAAGTTACTATCAAAAATACCTAAATCGGTATACGCTTGCCTATAATATTTGAGGAGTTCCCTCAATTTCTCCAGGATCCCATCATCTGATCCTGACCTGAAGACAATGGGACCACCTTGGAAGTATACCTTTTCAAACAAAAAAAAAAAATTGAAAATCGGTACCCAAATGGCGGCGTAATCGGCGAACAAACATAAAAAAAAAATTAAATACAAGGTCGAATTGAAAACACTTTTTAGAAGTCGCTTAAATATAATCAAATATTATGTAAATATGGATCACGTCCCAAAAACTATTTTGAAACTACATAGGAGCACTTTAATTTAAAACGCCATCATGGATGCAATCCATGGAAACACAAAATTTTATTTTAAGTACTAATACACCTTATACTTTCAAAAAAAAAAGTTATAGCGCGATTCAGGATACACCTAGCGCCATCTCTTGATGACTTTGACATTAACAACATAATTATATTATATTTTATTCTCGTTTTATTTTTATTAATATTCTACTACACTCCACTACCCCTGCACTACGTTCGTAAAATATTTAGATTTACATTATCAATCAAAATATCGAAATATATATTAGTGTTGCCAAGACGAAAACAATTAGTCCTTAATTCGAACAAAACTAATTGTTTATTTATAAATAACTAATTATATTACTAATAACCAGAAGACTTATATGTGTATATATAAATAAGTAAATTAAATAACTCGATCTGTTTGAATTTAATTTTAAAATTTTCGTACTAAATCAATACGAGTACTTACATCAAATCGCGTGAAGCTCTTATATTGAATGTTAATTACGTAATGACGTTATAAATCGACGATAAAACTTTTAAATGAAAAGTTTATTTTATAATTTTTAGCGCGTTTAAATAATAATTAAAATAAAAATTTTTATTAATCGAGCAGAATTATTTATTTTATTTTATTTTATTCTTTATTGCACACCAACACAATACAGTATAAAGTACAAAGAGTTAAACTAAACGTTGAAGGTTGCGTTAGGTGCAACAGGCGGCCTTATCGCTAAAACAGCGATCTCTTCCAGGCAACCTTTGGGCAGAGGACTAGTAATAGAATGTTGGGAAGGGGCGCAATATTAAATTCGATTATTGTAAGATATAATAAAAATATTTATAAATTAAAATAAATAAGACTATTTCACTTACATATAAACATAAATACATACATACATACATACACACATACATACATATACATACATACGTAATATATATTATATATACTCGGAAAATAAAATAATTAACAAGAATGGTAAGCATAGTTAAGGTGATAAATACATTTCTTTGACAAGTTTTTTAAATGTAGTCAGGGATTTAGCGCGTTTTATGGACAAAGGGAGGGTATTCCAAAGGCGACAAGCTTCGACTGTAAATGATTTAGAATAAAATGATGAGGAGTGGGAGGGTATTTTTAAAATTAGGTTATCATTTGAACGGAGAGGCCGTTCATGAGTATCACTAAGAAACTCGAATCTATTTTTAAGATAAGAAGGAGTAGAAGGATTAAATAAAACAGAGTAGAGAAGAGATAAAATGTGAGTATTCCTGCGAAGGCGAATAGGAAGCCACTTGAGGTTTTTGCGAAATTCAGAAACGTGGTCATATTTGCGAAGTCCAAATATAAACCGTATATAGAGATTTTGTAAGCGCTCAAGTTTATTTAATTGGTCCTCATTTAGATTAACATAACATGTGTCAGCATAGTCAAGAATTGGTAAAAGCAGAGACTGTGCCAGCATAATTTTAGTAGGTATGGGCAGAAAGTAACTTAACCTTCTTAGCGATCCCATTATGACAAACAACCTCCTACTCACATCATTTACTTGAGGCACCCAAGAAAGATGTTTATCAAAAATTATACCAAGATTTTTAACTTTGTCTGATATTGGTATACATATTCCATCAAATATAATCGGTGGTAGTTGCGACCAGTCAATGCGTGAAATGAACCTCTGACTACCGATGATAATAACCTGTGTTTTTGTAGGATTAACTCTTAGTCCATATGAGTTACTCCACCTTTGTATAACCATAAGATCATTGTTCAGTGAAGTAATGCATCCCGGAAGGTCGTTCAGGTGCGATTGTGAGTATATTTGGAGATCGTCCGCATACAAGTGGTAGAGAGAAGAGATGTACTTAGTGACCGAGGAAATGAAAACAGAAAACAAAAGAGGAGACAACACGCCACCTTGCGGAACGCCAGCTTTAATCATACACCAGTCAGAGGAATGACCTTCAACGTATATTCTTTGCCGGCGACCTTGCAAGTAACATAGAAACCAGCCAGTCACCTCAGGAGATATGTTAAGAGAGCTAAGTATGGCAATTAAAATATCAAAGTCAACAGTATTAAAGGCATTAGAGAAATCTAATAAGATTAAGACCGTGACAAGATGATTGTCCATACCTAGTCTGATGTCGTCCGTTATATTGACTAAAGCAGTAGTCGTGCTATGACCATGGCGAAAGCCGGACTGGAAAGGATTAAAGAGATTATTTTTTGAAAGAAAAGGAGTCATTTGTTGATAAATAAGACGCTCAAATACTTTTGATAGAAATGGTAGTATAGATATTGGACGAAAATCGGAGAAGCTAGAAGGATTTGACTTTTTAGGTAATGGGATTATTTGAGCATCCTTCCACACAGAAGGGAATGTAGAGGATTCTATGGAAAAGTTAAAGAGAGATGTGATAATGGGAGATATAAGGTCAATAATCGGTATGATCATTTTCCGGCTAATGCAGTCAGAACCAACGGCATCAGAACTGATGTCTAATATATTCTTCTTAACATCACATACAGTGAACTGACTAAAAGTGAAAGCAGGAAAACTTGGAGCAGATGAAGCTGAAACTTGATTAATAGTATTTAATTTAGTTGCACCATCAATGGTAACAGAAGACGAGAAATGCTGGTTAAGCTGATTAAGGTCTAATTTATTTGAATTGATGTCAACACGTGCTTTTCCAACTCCAAGTGTTTGTAGAAATTTCCATACCTTAGAAGGATCATCTTCTTCGGTTAGGCGGTTATGAATATGGCGTCGTTGTTTATCTCTACAACGAGTATTGCAGCGATTCCTAAATTTCTTATATTTCTCATGGTTTGCATCACTCGGGTTAGCCCTATATTTAGCCTTTGCCATGCATTTTTTATATTGAAGAGTTTTAATATCATCAGTAAGCCAGGGTGCTGGTAGATGCTTCATACGTACTGGCCGAATCGGGGCATGAATGTTGTAAAGTTGTATTAAAATTAAATTAAAATTTGTAACCCGTTCGTCAATTGAGTCGGCAGAGAGAACAGGAGACCAATCAATTTTTTCGGTATCTTGACGCAAGAGATCAAGGTCCAACCCACTAAAGTTACGCAGCAGAAGTATCCTTGACTTTGCTTTGGGTGGTCTAATTTTGTAGGATAAGTAAATTAGATCGTGATAGGAAAACGCTAAAGCATTGCACTGACCATATTTTTCAACATGGTCATTAGAAGAAACAACTATTAGGTCAAGAAGAGAGGGAGTAGAATTTGGACAAGAGTGAGTGGCTGAAAGAGGAAGGATATGTAAATTAGATGCAGTAATAAGAGAGTTGAGTCTTAAAGATTTATAATCATTTTTTATTAGGCAAGTGTTAAAATCACCCATTAGTATGGTATGATCATATTGAGGTGTAAATTGTTCAAGAAGATTTTCAAGGTGAGAAAAGTAGTCAATAGAAAGAGAGGGATTATAGAAAACGCATAAGAGAAGTTTGGAGTGAGAAAAAGTTAATTCAACGAAAAGATGTTCGGTGCAAGGACTGGCCTGAGGTGCTGATGTACTAACAATATTAAAAGGAATGTAAGAGCGTAAGTATATGGCAACACCCCCACCAATCCGATTTACGCGATCATTTCTAATTAAATGAAAACCTGGTAAGGAATATGAAGTTGAAGGTAAACATGGTTTCAGCCAGGACTCAGAAACAAGGATAGCATGAAGGTTTTTGTTATCAAATGAGGTTATAAGATCAGGGTAATGAGCAGGAATACTCTGGGCGTTAATATGTACAATGTTAAAGTTTTTCGGTAAACTTGAGAAGTGAGTATTAAGTGATTCACTAAGTGATGGGATACTATAAAAACTATCGTCGCTCAATACTTCAGAAGAAGAGGAAGAGATAGAAAGAAAGGTATCATTATAATTGCCTATAAAACCATTATCAGTCATATTAAAACTTATCATATAATTATGTTAAGTATAAAGTAATACTAATATTATATATGTATTTTAATAAATATATAATAAATAAAATTATCTTAATTAATAATAAAAATAAAAATTAAAATTAAATATATATATATATATATATATATATATAAGAAGTTTACGTCTTACCCGCCAGCAGTGGAGAGATGATTGCTGATATAATTACAATAAAAAAAAGTGACAACAAAATATAATAACAAAAGTTTTATCTGCTTACTCAACATGTGGTTAACAAAGAAAAAGGTAACCATAAAAAACACAAAAACAATGATTAAAACAACTACTTTGAAAGTGCTGTACTTACGCCCAAACGTAAACAAATAAAAATTGAAGCAAAATATTAAACAAAAAAAAAAAAAAAAGTAATAATAACAATTAGATGGTATTTGATCTAACATTTACCAGTAATAATAATAGTAATAGTAATTATAATAATACATTCATTTTTCAAATACAGGCAATGTGGGCAAAAATGCTAGAATCCAGTGCAAATATTTCACAATGAAAACATTTATAGTTGACAGCAAATGAACAAATATTTACTTAGTACCTTAACTAACACAATTATTAAAATAATAATAAAAAAAATAATGTACAGTTACCTAGATAAGTTTATGTGGGTATATGAAAGTAAGCAGATATAAACAACCTGAGTATTAATGTTAATGCTACTTCTTAACTATTCTCTTCGATCGTGGAACAGATGTTTTAGTGTCAGCCGCTTTGGAAACACTCTCAGTTTTGTTGCTCAGGGGTGATGGCGAAAAAGAAATAGCTTTCAACTCGGAGGAAGTCTCGACTTGGTGACGTGACCCATCAGGAGCAATAATAAAAATCCGACCTTCTCGGGTCCAACATTTTCCGATACCGAAACGCTGCCTTGCTGCAAGAAATACGTCGTGTCGAGTCTTAGTGAGAAATTCCGATTGTGTTATACCAGAGCCCTTAAACCGGGTTTTGGCAAACCAGACCTTATCTCTAACACTAATAGTTAATGTTAATGTCATAATGTTGTAATAGATGGCATTAGCTGTACGCTGCATCGCGCTATCATTTTGTTAGCTGCGATATATAGATTGCATTGCGTTGTTTATAAAGGTTTGCTGCTTTTTAATGTTTTCGTATTGATACAAATTTCTTCTCAGTGTTTGTAAAATTGTTTTTTTGACCATGGTCAACTTCTATGTTAATTTGTTACAAGTACATATAATTTTAATTCTAAGATTAATATATTTTCCGCTTGATCAATTTACAACTTGATACATTTACGCGTTCCTGAGAAAAAGGTTGAAAGACAGACGTACAGACTGACAGACACACGAACAGAAATTTACAGTTTTCGGATTTTTTCCTTTATGTATACTAAAGGACCTTGCTCCTGGCCAAATTTCATAATGCTTGGTCAATGGGAAGTACCCTATAGGTTTTGATTCCCTTGCGAAAACGTTAAAAACGCTATCATACTTAAAATATGTGATATAAATGACCGTATCTTTTGATTGCGTTAACTTAGAACTTTGATTTTTTCACAGCTCTTAGTAATTACAACTCTGAGTACTTGACGTTGATAAAAATTTGTTACCTTCACGCGTTTCTGAGAAAAAGGTTGAAAGACAAACTTACAAACAGACAAACATACATACAAAAATTTACAGTTTTCAGATTTTTTCCTTTATTTGTACCATAAGATCTTACTTCTTGCCAAATTTCATAGTGCTAGGTCAATGGGAAGTACCCTATAGGTTTTGATTCCCTTGCGAAAACGCTAAAATGGTCAAAATATACGACATATTTTCCATTATCTTTTGATTGCGTTGACTTAGAACTTTAATATTTTCACGGCCGCGTGTCATCGTAGACTTGAGTATATGATATTAATTTCAACATGATATGTCTATGCATTTCTGAGAAAAAAGGGTTGACATCCCGACAGACAGACAGACAGACAGACGGACAACAAAGTGATCCTATAAGGGTTCCGTTTTTCCTTTTAAGGTACGGAACCCTAAAAATCAAGTCATCTAAACTAAATAAGTATGACAAAAGGTTTCTTAACGCGATGTTTCGAATTTCAGATGGGTTTTATATTTTGCAATTTATAAATTAATCTCAAATATTTAAAAACTTATTATTAGATAACATATTAAATAAAACTATCTACTTTTGATTCATTATACATTTAATCAAAATAGAAAAGAAAAGATGAATATATACGTAACCAAACAAATTTATTAAGAATAGGTTTAACATCTTTAGACGCCATTTTCTCAAAACGAAGTTCGTATGGCTTGAGACAGTATTGCTTATCAGCGTCGAACTAAACAGGAAATTAATTGAAACAATTTAAATTTGAATACTCAGCGGGAACTGTGGTCATGACCAGGGCACCATCGATTGAAGTCGGTGTGCCCCATCCACGGCCATTTTAACTTTTATCCTTATACAATCATCACAAATAAACATCTTACCTCACAAACTCACCTATTAATAGTATATTAGTATATTGAAGATAACCTACACGCAAAGATCTATTTATATTTCATCATTCATTCATTATAATTATTATTATTTGCAAGTACATAATAACATGTGCTCAAGCTAATGTACTTAATGTCACCTCAGCAGTTGCGGTAATACATAATTTATATTGCATTAAAATGGGTTTTTAACCAACTTCAAAAAAGATAAGATTATCAATATATAAAAAAATGGCGAATACAAAACAGTCGTATTGACAGTTATGAATACTATAACTATTTATCCGATTTATTTCAATATCTTTGTATCAACCCGTTTATTGAAAAAAAAATAGATTTGAGACACACTGAAATAGTACCTATTATGCCGTAAAAGTTACGTCACGGCGGGTTTTGATTGGATGTTTAAAGTTTAATAATATTATATTTCCACTCGCAGATTGAACTCTAAATAATAATAAACAATTTGTTGTTTCTCGTCAAAGAATTCAATGTAACATGAATCTTTAAAAAGTTGAAAACTCAGAAAAGATTTTACTTTAGTCAATACCACAATGTGAATTTGTATGTAGGTATAATTATATCTAGAATTTCGAGTACCTGGCACGGTGTGCAAGAAGGTTCATTCCCTGATGTGTGGCATTTTTTGTTGGTGTTTATAGTAATCATAAGAATCTGATTAGCAATAATGTGTCAACCCACAAACATTAAAGTTTGGAGATATTGATGTATTCTGATAAAGCGTTGCGTATTTAACATTATTCAAAAATATTTCAAGTCATCTAAAGGAAATGAGTACGAAAAAGACTTTCTTAATTTATTGATTCGAATATTAAAGTGTGTTCCATATTTTGTAACAGCGTTTCCACTTCTTTAACAATCTGCTTTAAATTAATTACACCTTTTATCATATAGAAAAGAACAGATGGATATATACATATTTCTTCAAACTATTTTATTAAGAATAGGTTTGAAATGTTTAGACTGCATTTCCTCAAAGTATAGAATTGTTTATAAGCAAATCTAGATTAAATTTGGAAAACAGCTTTTTTTTACCATCAAACATTTTTTTAATCTGTTATAATACATTAATCTAATTCGACCCAACAATAATTTAAAAAAAAAATCATTAATCGCACCCACGCGCATTTCTTGGCGTCGCCGAGCACGTGACAATGCAAGCCATGAATTAGTTGCATCATGCTGTGAGAGCTCGCTTGTAAATACATTCTAAATCGGGTTAAGAACCTTGCCGAATACACTTAACAAGTAAGTTATGTTTCTAATTGGACGCTGATATGCAATACTGTTTCAAGCCACGCGGACTTCACTTTGAGAAAATGGCGTCTTAAGATGTCGGACCTATTCTTGATACATTTGTTTGAATAAGTATTTATCTATATTTTCTTTTCATTTTTTGATAAAAGGTATAATGAATTAGAAGCAGGTTGATATATTTAATTATTATCTTATTAAAAGATTTTTAAATATATGAGGTTATTGTATAAATTAATCTGTTTGAAGACGTATAAACCAATTTTCTTTTCTATTCTGATAAAAGGTATCATGAATTAAGACCAGAACCAAAAGTTTTATCTAATAATAAGATGTTTATGGAACACACTTCAATATTCGAAGCATTAAATCATTGAACTTTTTCCGTCCTTATTTACTTTAATGCGTTTAAAGTTTTTGAATAATGTTAAATACGCCATGTATCAGAATACATAAATATCTTCAAATTTTACATTTTTGGGTTGACACATTATTGCTTATCAGCATCCAATTATCTTGTGGATGTTATTTATTTAATTAGATCGACGTGACGTTTTAAGAGCGAAGTAAGTACGTCGATTTAACGGTTTTCGTTATTGTTGAAATTCAAAAAATTTGCATTATTATCTATTTCACTATAAGCGTTTTGTTCTAATGTTACTGCGCATATTCTTTGCATTATTTAATATTAAATAGCTTATCAATCACCGTTATCCATTGTTACTGTAATACATTCGTAATTAATAGCGTAAATTAAGATTACTTTAAATAGATGTGATCATGACTTAGAAAACACATAAATTGATATTTCTGTTTAATATTTAGCTAGCAGCTACTTTACCGCACGTACTTTTGTATATTCAAAAATTAAAACCAAAAAATATATGGATACTTATAAGGAATATTGTGTCAAGCCACACGAACCTCATGAAGAGAATGTCAAACCTATTCTTAATTTATTTGAAGTATATATATATATATATATATATATATATATATATATATATATATATATATATATATATATATATATATATATAATAAGTTTCTCTAATATTTTAGATTATTATATAAATTGTAAAATATGGAAAAATTTTGCAATTTATACAATAATTTGAAAGTAAAAGTATTAGATTTTTTTTTCGTACTTATTTAGTTTAGATGACTTAAAGTTATTTTTAATAACGTTAAATAGGTGACGGAGTATCAAAATACATCAATATCCCCGAATTTGACTTTTTGTGGGCTGCCACAATGTTGCTTATCAGCATATATAAAAAGTAAACCACTGATTCGGTAGTAGACTTTATCTAGAAGAATTTTTTCTTCTAGATAAAGTCTACTACTAATTACATTTATCTTTTAATAGATCCACCACCACTGAAGGAGAAAAGTTATCATCAATAATCCTCTTTACAGTTCTTTAACGATCAAATTAAGTAGTAGAGTCTAATTTTAGGTAATCTATAAGTTTTGCGCTACCGTGTAACTATGTAACTTACCGACTACATAATATCGATTCCAAATCGATTAAATGTCTCATAAATAACTATCTAAGCCCTAATCAGTCATGCAAGTCGCTGTACCAGTTTCGTCACTCTCATAACAAGTTAAAACCGCCTCATTATTTCTATGCGCTTTCTTACTCAATATGAAAATGATATATATATTAATATTAGGCGAGGATAACACTTGTAAGTTCTTTCGAAATTCACGAAAACTTTACGAAAGTTGTGAGAATTAAAAATAAGATAGTAGGTAGTCTTATTTCAATTAGAAATAACTCGTGTAAATCTTTATGGAAGTTTCAGAAAAATTTAAGTATCAGTACAGTTCTCACATACATTATTATATCGCATAATATTTATGGGAAAATATACTTTAAGTAGATAAAGATACTAAGAGATTATTTTTAAAATTGTTTATTTCTATATTTTATTCTTTGTGAATATTATTATTTACTTTATAAATTATGTAAATAAAAATTAAATGAAGAATATGTAAGCGCGTCACTATGAAAGGGATGTATCAATTTAGGTGATTTATTTTACAAGAGTTAAGATCCTTTATATGAAAAAAAAAATGTTTGAAAAATCCTATGGAAAAAAATTGAGTTTTAAAATATAGAAAATAATTCTTAATTCGATCTCCTTTGCGAAGCCAGAGAGAGAGCCAGAGAGCCAAATAAAATATGCTATCTTAGTTCATGTCTTCTTATAAAGTCTATTTTTTTAAGTCTATATAACTTAGCTCGACAAAATGTTCAAATCTCGAATTATCAAATATGGATAAACTAAAAAAGCCGAGATCGCAGGATCAACCCCTAGCACCGCTGATTTTCAAGTGCTAAATTTGTGTTTAAATTCATCTCGAGCTCGGCGGTGAAGGAAAACATCGTGAGGAAACCTGCATGTGCCTGGCGAAATTCTGACACATGTATGCCAACGCGCAGTGGAGCAGTGTGATGGATTAAGCTCTAAACCTTCTCCTTAATAGGAGAAGAGGCCTTTGCCCAGCAGTGGGACATTTACAGGCTGTTACTTTACTTTACTTTTACAACTGTTAAGAAAGTAATTTTTTTCCTATGTTTATAATAAATTGCCTATTAATTTTGAGATTTTTAGGGTTCCGTACCTTAAAAGGAAAAACGGAACCCTTATAGGATCACTTTGTTGTCCGTCTGTCTGTCTGTCTGTCTGTCTGTCTGTCGGGATGTCAACCCTTTTTTCTCAGAAATGCATAGACGTATCATGTTGAAATTAATAAAATATACTCAAGTCTACGATGACATGCGGCCGTGAAAATATTAAAGTTCTAAGTCAACGCAATCAAAAGATAATGGAAAATATGTCGTATATTTTGACCATTTTAGCGTTTTCGCAAGGGAATCAAAACCTATAGGGTACTTCCCATTGACCTAGCACGATGAAATTTGGCAAGAAGTAAGATCTTATGGTACAAATAAAGGAAAAAATCTGAAAACTGTAAATTTTTGTATGTATGTTTGTCTGTTTGTAAGTTTGTCTTTCAACCTTTTTCTCAGAAACGCGTGAAGGTAACAATTTTTTATCAACGTCAAGTACTCAGAGTTGTAATTACTAAGAGCTGTGAAAAAATCAAACTTCTAAGTTAACGAAATCAAAAAAAAACGGTCATTTATATCACATATTTTAAGTATGATAGCGTTTTTAACGTTTTCGCAAGGGAATCAAAACCTATAGGGTACTTCCCATTGACCAAGCATTATGAAATTTGGCCAGGAGCAAGGTCCTTTAGTATACATAAAGGAAAAAATCCGAAAACTGTAAATTTCAGTTCGTGTATCTGTCAGTCTGTACGTCTGTCTTTCAACCTTTTTCTCAGGAACGCGTAAATGTATCAAGTTGTAAATTGATCAAGCGGAAAATATATTAATCTTAGAATTAAAATTATATGTACTTGTAACAAATTAACATAGAAGTTGACCGTGGTCAAAAAAACAATTTTACAAACATTGAGAAGAAATTTGTATCAATACGAAAACATTTAAAAGCAGCAAACCCTTATAAACCACGCAATGCAATCTATATATCGCAGCTAACAAAATGATAGCGCGATGCAGCGTACAGCTAATGCCATCTATTACAACATTGTGACATTAACTGTGATATAATTCTGGTCGATTAATAAAAAAAATTATTTTAATTATAATTTAAACGCGCTAAAAATAATAAAATAAACTTTTCATTTAAAAGTTTTATCGTCGATTTATAACGTCATTACGTAATTAACATTCAATATAAGAGCTTCACGCGATTTGATTTAAGTACCCGTATTGACTTAGTACGAAAATTTTAAAATTAAATTCAAACAGATCGAGTTATTTAATTTACTTATTTATCTACACATATAAGTCTTCTGGTTATTAGTAATATAATTAGTTATTTATAAATAAACAATTAGTTTTGTTCGAATTAAGGACTACTTATTTTCGTCTTGGCAACACTAATATATATTTCGATATTTTGATTGATAATGTAAATCTAAATATTTTACGAACGTAGTGCAGGGGCAGTGGAGTGTAGTAGAATAATAGAAATAAATAAAAATAAAACGAGAATAAAATATAACATAATTATGTTGTTAATGTCAACAAGTTAGTTCATTGAAATTGTCAAGAGATGGCGCTAAGTGTATCCTGAATCGCGCTATAACTTTGCTTTATTGAAAGTATAAGGTGTATTAGTACTTAAAATAAAATTTTGTGTTTCCATGGATTGCATCCATGATTGTGTTTTAAATTAAAGTGCTCCTAAATAGTTTCAAAATAGTTTTTGTGACGTGATCCATATTTACATAATATTTGATTATATTTAAGCGACTTCTAAAAAGGAGTGTTTTCAATTCGACCTTGTATTTAATTTTTTTTTATGTTTGTTCGCCGATTACGCCGCCATTTGGGTACCGATTTTCAAAATTTTTTTTTGTTTGAAAAGGTATACTTCCAAGGTGGTCCCATTGTCTTCAGATCAGGATCAGATGATGGGATCCTGGAGAAATTGAGGGAACTCCTCAAATATTATAGGCAAGCGTATACCGATTTAGGTATTTTTGATAGTAACTTATGTTGGAACTGATGATGAAGACCACAAATGGCGTAGATGGGTTAGTCTTATATAGATTTCTATAAGTTTGTACGGAACCCTCGGTGCGCGAGTCCTACTCGCACTTGACCAGTTATTTTTTTATATCCTTAAACGAGAATCACATATACGTTAAAGTAACAACTACAACTTATCTGTTACTACGTTACTGAGTTGTTTTATATTAGTTAATAGAGTAAAACTTACAAATGTATTACTCGCCTTACACTATTTATTTCTTTAAACGTGTCCAGTATAAATAGTATAATAGTATATAATCCTACATAATATTAAAATAAGATGAAAATAATTAAAAAATGTATCGATTATTTTTTTTATTAAAGGTTCAAAGACGATTGATAAGTATCATGCAAATGAATACAAAATAAATCAGTAAATCAATTTGTAAATAAAAGTCAATTACGAGAAAATAACACGATTTTATTCTTCCTCTGTCCTTGTGTATGATATGCAGAAATGAACTTCGAGTAAACATAATTATCTCAAAAATATAACGTATAAGTCACTGACAACACTCTTAACCGTTCAAATGTAATTTAACTTACAAAATAAGTCAAAGCTACTGTTTACGCAGGTTTTAGAAATAAAATACTTTTAATATAAATAACGAAAATGAAGAGCAAAGATCTGCAAATATGTTCGTTATTTATTTATGAGGCTCATGATAGGCAAAATACTGCCAAGTAAATAAGGTAATTTTCTTGCAACAGTACCGTTACCTGTTATTTCAGTCACTATTACTTCTAGCCAATTTTGCCAGTTAAAAGTAGCATCGGCCTTTAATGCATTTTGACTGTAACATACTCGTACTCGTAGTACCTATGTGAAATTCGAAAAAGATATTACGTTACATAGGTTCAATTTTTGAAAGACCTACTAAGATAACAAAATAACTAATTACTTTCTTGTGTATATATGAAAAAAAAACCCTGAGCGGAAATTAACTTTTTAAATATAATTTTCGTTTAAAAAGAAAAATAAAGTAAAATAAAAGAACCATGAATTAATTAATTAAAGGGGCAATTTATTTTTTTGATTGTCAAAGCATTCTCACGTAGTGAGGCCAACATAAAACAGCAAGAGCGCACCCCGACCGATCATTTACCGCCAGAACGTCACAACGTCAACAAAACAAATTCACCTCCTAGTTTCTTCTAGTGCCTTGTTACTGGGATATAAACAATAAGTGAAGTGCAGTGATTTGTTTTTTTTTTTCGTTTCTCTCAATTTTGGATAAAAAAAACAAACAAACAAGTAAGTTTTTTATTAGATTTAATTAAAAAAATATATGAGTAAATAAATTATTTTTTTTATCTATGCAATTACTGTAATATTAGGTCAACAGTATTTTCTTATTAATTAACTTAGAGGTATTAATTTATTTAAATATCGCGCATCCAAAACAGTCGATTACGACAATGCAATCGCCAGAATTTAAACGGAGTTAACGACCTTATTCAGATAGTATGTATACAGAAAATGAATTTGTTTGTGTAGATATAATTAATAATTGTTCATTTAATTTTTTAATATAAAAAATACTAAAAAATCTATAGGAACGGATCTCCAAATTTGTAATACAAAGATTTTATATATTTTGCGAATTTTGTTGCTTGAATTAATTTATATTAATTTCTGAATACTGTAACAGTCTGTAAATGTCCCGCAGCTAAGCAAAGACTTCCTTTCCTATTAAGAAAAAGATTTAGTACTTATTCTACCACGCTGCCTATATGCGGAGATACCAGGTGTCAATTGTGTTGAATATTTTACCATCGTTACCAGAATCGATATTTAAAAGTAAAAAACTGATGAAACTTTTTTTAAATTCTTTTGCATAAATACTAAGCCTATACGACCCTTCAAGATGCAACGTTTCCTAGCAAACACCTTGTATAATTATATACAGATTTTTCCATGATGTTTTTCTTAACACTTAAAATCTTTGCTTAATGGTCTAAGTTAAAAACTAGCCAGCCCGGGTTTTAACACGCGTTCTTCGGTTAAGATAAGGTTAAGATCAACGTCTTCTTAAGCCATTTTGGCAATTTTGGATAAATAATTTAAATTTAACTATTTTTGTTATTAAATGAAAGATAAGTGCATGAGGATAATTAATATGGTCGTTCAGAAATATCTTAACGGTCTCTATGTATGGACAATTACTTGACCTCTGACGTATCCGGATATATTCGCTATTTACTTGAATACATTACTCTTTATACATGTTATATATAAGTACATAATTATGTTACTTACTCATCTTATTTATCGATGTTCATTTCTTCGTATACAAATGTTTTATCTTTGACATGAAAGTTTTAGAATATCTTTTGAAAGTTATTTTAACCGATTTTAAAATCGTCTTTTTATTTAAAACAGTATACTTTTAGTTTGTGGCATAGAATTTTTATCAAAATTGGTTTAGTAGTTTGGTTTATAAATCATAATAACTAGAAAACGTATATCATCTAAGTAAAC
Organism: Hypolimnas misippus; assembly: GCA_037950945.1. NCBI lineage: Eukaryota > Metazoa > Arthropoda > Insecta > Lepidoptera > Nymphalidae > Hypolimnas > Hypolimnas misippus. Next base: position 14,356,333 of record JBBEEQ010000029.1, read on the forward strand.
GAACTTATGTACAATTTCCTGTTTATCCACTTCACATCACATCACTATCCACATACCAACAATTGCAAACTCCGGGTTTCGTACTCGCAGCATCGAATTTCTAAAAATGACTCTATATTTATATACATATATTAATAAGCTATAATATGTACGTATAAGTTATTATAATACGCCAATTGCGCGCGACTTCGCCCGCTTTAAAGTTGAATTTTTATACAAACTGCAAACTCATTTAATCTCATTGGGATGCATTTTGGGTCCTATCTTAGCGAATCTATATAAGAACAACTATCTATGTGCCTTTGAGCGTAATCCGTTCAGTGGTTTGAGCTGTATTGTGGTAGTTCTATCAGGCAGTAACGCTTGCCTTTTTTAATTTAGGGGAGAGCGGGGATAAACGTAACATTTTTTTTTATTTACGTAATATTTCATAAAGTTTATTGAATATTAATATTTTAATTATGCCATACGACATATTGATCATTCAGCTATATTTTAACGTTAGACTAAATGCGTTTGATTTTACAAATTTTAAGAAATACACCTAAATAAAAAAGTGGAATTCGTTACAGCCATCCCAACCCCTAGGGTTGTAACAGTGTAAGGGGATGATTGTAACATTGTAAATAAAAAAAGAACAATTTCAACCAGTCGTCACCAGCACGTCCATAAGACCTCTACAATCTGGAATTTTCTTAATTTAATTGTTAATTAACACGCTGGCTTTCTTACTTTTGTAGTAGTTATCATATTTGTAAATAATCTGAAAACAATAAACTAAATATGTATTTATTTTCTTACTCGTTGGTAAAAACTTTTATACGAAATCAGAGGCTTTATTTATAGTGCAGACTGCAGGGCGCTGCCCGCGAGCGCATGAGTATCAGGGCGCTGAGCGCCGAAATTATTTGCACTATTACTGCTGTTGATGTTTTATTTTTGTATGAGTTCTTGTATGTTAAATGATATTGTGCATGAGTGCAGTGCTCATAAAATTATGCGCGTTACTCGACTATTGTTTATAAAGTGTAAGGTATCCTATTATGATCACTTACTAGAAAAAGCCAGATGATTTTATTTATATTAGTTACAGGCGCATCTGTATGTATAAAGTCTCATTAATGAACTTAATAAGGGCTCGACACCCTACAAGAATCAAGCATTACCGTTAATAATATTTGAAAGCGCTTCTTTGAGAAAGACCAGTATGACTGAAATATTTTATTACGTAAAATGTTTAAAGATTATCTAATTCTTAATCTTAAATTCTTTTTGTAAGAAATATTCCCGAAAAAATAAAGAAAATATGCAGGTAGTAGTACTGTCGTTTCAGATTCTATTGTAATAATTTAATAGATAATATCGATACCTCCCATGTAAGTTATTGTAAGCCACAAAATTTCCGTTAGCGTTTTTACTGAATACTACACGAATTTGCATTGCTTAATGGATTCAAAGTGAAAAAATACCAAAAATCTTTTTTTTTTTTTCAAGGAAAGTTACAACAAAATACGCCTGAAAAAAGGCGTATTTTGTTGTAACTTTCAAACTAAAACGGATTAAAAGTGCTCTACTGTAAATTTGTAATTTTGGGGTTACAACAACTTACGTGAGAGATATCGATATATGATTCTACTAGTCTTAGTCAATCAATGTAGTAACCTTTTCCACGTCTGTCTAGGAACAGAATTGCTTTACAAAGTAATATTTAGTGACTCAGCTGGTGTGACCAGCGCGTGAAATGTTAGATAACTATTTTGTAATGTTATTAGTTATCTCAAAGATTTAGCTTGTAATGTCTCAAATTTTTAACTGCTTCTAAGGGTGGTAGTACATAATGGTACAATAAGAATTTTTTTTATTTAAAATCAAACAAAAACCATCAGGATCTGTAATATGCACATATATTCAAATTCAAAAAATAAAGTATGTAAGTAAAGTAATATATTTTAGAAATTTTTTGCACTACCATTCCAAGGTTAAAGTGTTTTGTCTGCAAAAGACAAAGAAACAATTTGGGTTTTGGAATAAGTGACGAATTTTTGAAACGTATTACGAATTTGTTTTAACCTAGGTTCAGAGCTATATCTAAATCATTGGTACTTGTAACATCACCAATGACAGAAACACCATAGGGGCTGTCCATTAATCACGTGAGCCCCAAAGGGGGAGGGAGTCCGGAAAAAATTACCAAATTTCATAAGGGATTATTAAGACGTCGTGAATTTAGTATAAAAACTGCACCACAATCATATATTCCACTTAATAGAAATTTCAAGTGTATTAAATACATTAAATTCCATTAACCCTTAGATGAAAATTGTTAATTACGTCAAAATGAAAAAGTATTTACATAGACAGAATAACCAGTAGATTCATGGAAATATAATTAAAGAAAATATAATTACAGCCTACATAAAATATAAACATAAAGTCGTTATTTAACTTTAAATAATTTAACTTTTAGTTGAGAGTAGGCTTTGTCATAAGCGTTTTATTTTTTAATCACCGCCCATTTAAGGGTTAAACAGTATTAAGATTATATCCAAAAAGTCTTTCATTTCAAAACAGACGCAGAAAGGAATAATTATTATGGATAATATCAAAGTAAAATTCTAAATAGTTTTATTATATGAAGTGCAATTACCATCAGATGATAAATTATAATTTATATATTGTAATTATTCTCGGGTAAAGAACTCCATTACCAGGTAATAGTATACGTAAGATGTTTGCAAACTCTAGATTTTCCTTATAAATTATATACCATAAAAATCATAGTACAATTTTTCTATTATATATATTAAAATAATCACATTTCATTAATTTCTAGAATAACAATTTTATTTATTCTTTTAGTTAAACTTTTCCTTTGCACATCATAAACGTGTAAGTCTAACGATTTTTTCAGCGCACGGCAGAGTAGCTCGCATATAGCAGAACTGTTCCTCGTTACAGAACACTTATTGTTATACAAGCTCTGCATGCGATTTCACTCGCGTTAATTTTTCCATTACACGTGACATTAACGATATAACATGTTAGATACATGTTATACTGGCACAACAAAAAGCCATTAACCAAAGAATTGAATTTAAATTAAACGTCGCATTGTATTTACATTTTTAAATATTGTATTTACATTTTTAAATATTTAATCAAAGAAGTAACAATTGTAATTTAAGATAACTGTTACGAATTCCGAAATACTTATTTTCATTACAAATTGTTTTTGTTGATAAGCAACGAAATAATTTGCGATAATGAAATGGGACATTGACATCTAATTTTTTTTTCCATTATTTTATTTAGATAGTTATACAAAAGTTAAATATAATCTATGTTATGGTTGTGAGAATGTAGTATTTGTTTGTAAAGTCATTGAACTGACTAGTCGATTCTTTTACTTATAGAGTGATTACAATATTATCTTTTCAAGATAATCTATATATTTGGCCAAACATAAAAATAGCATGATATGCTCTCCAAGTTTTTAATTGAAAATAGATTGATATTATGCAGATTAATATTTAAGAAAACTTTAAAAAAATAGAAACCGACTCCCAGAGCAAATAACATAATTTCGTTGATTTTAATGACATACTCCAATTTTTTTCATTTTACAATCAAGTTATTGAACCGATTTTGATCAATGGGAGAGTATACCTTTTCGAACATAAAATTGTTAACCAAATCGAATTTGAAAGTCGGTTAAAACACTCGAAATTGATGGTTGGAGGTGGAGGAGGTGGAGGTGCATCAGAAACGTTCCTCAAAATATCAACTTTGTAACCTTTGGCGGTAGTTAAAAATATTTTTAAAATTTTTGACAGATGAATGTAACCTCAGTCTACCCGTGACCACGATCTCTGTGAAGTGTTCGAATCGTCGAGATGATGAAAAATAATAATATACGCGATTTAGTTATATCTATTATATAATTTTATTTTCAATTGACAAAAAGTTTAGTACAAATTACATTTAAAGTATATAATATAATTAGGACTTTAAAAAAATCAACAGACTTAATATGCAAAATATACAATTAAATTTGAACGTGAACGATAAATATATACCAGCTAATACGATAAAAAAATATCGAAATAAAAAAAGGTTTTTTTCTTTTAAGTAAAACAAACCACATGATTCCAGACATGCGAGTGTGTGTAGTCGGCGCGGGCGCAGCTGGTCTCTGCGCGGCTCGCCACCTCCTAGTGGAACCATGCGTCACGGAGGTGGACATCCTGGAGCAGTCCTCACAGCTGGGAGGTACCTGGGTGTACACGGAGAACGTGGGCTACGATGACTTCGGTCTACCCATACATACCAGCATGTATAAGAGTCTCAGGTGATTTTTTTTAATTTTTTTTACGTATAATGACACTTAGGTTCGAGTTATTCAACCAAAATTAATTCACACTTTTTTTAAGTGAAGATATGTTTAAACTGATCTTGCTTATTAAAAAGAAACTTATTAGAAAGACGATTTATATTTTTTCTATGTGTACTTGAATATGAGCTAAAAAGTAAATAACGATTTGTCTTAATGGAGAAAATTATAATTAAAAATTTATTTTATGTATTTGTAAAATATATGTTAATCAATTAACCCTACTATGAGAATGATAAATAATAATTGTTGTTATTTGAATTATATGTTGTCTAAGTGCAGCTGATTGTAGCGTGATTGATAGCATTAAACATCATTTGCACTGATTTCTTCTTACGACTTTGCCTGGATGTTGTTTATATTGCCAAGGTGTTGTTATTATTCTATTCTAATCCATGTGATTGTTAGCTTCCTGTGCAGTCTTTATTATTCGCGACTCAATCATTTTATATTCAAAATAGAATGCAAATGAAAATTTTAATTTTGACAACGCGTTTAAAGATAGAACGTGTTACGAACGCGTTTAATATATTCGTCAGATGTATAAAATTGCAAACGCGTGTTAACGCATGTTTAACACGTGTCGTATGCACATAGCCTAACTATTTTTATAAGCTATTTATCGTTACAAATATTGACATAATAAAATTGATGAGCCATTCACAAGTGAACTCTGCATATTGAAAGCTGAGAATTATCTAATTTGCTCTAAATATTATATAATATGCTACTCACCCAGTGCGCCCATTCGCTCAGAAGAAATTTATCGATACTGATAGAAATTGCACTTCGATCCCGCAAACAGAAATGTAAGCATATTACAATTAATCTTACAATGTAATCGGTTATATGTAAATTAATTACACACGTCAACCATTTAATCAGTTGATGTATTTTGGTAAAAAATAATATATACATTAATCCATATTATTACATAAACAAAAAAAAAACTAAGGCTTTTTTGAAAGCATATAATTTATTCCTTTTGACAACTTTCAATTCAATTGATCATGATGATTTGAATGATAGTATTTATTACCAAACTAAAATTTGAAGCATACTATTATTTTGAAATAAGAAAATATATTTTCTAATTTTGTAATGAAAATTAGGCTTAATTGAATATTATTTATATTCAAGGAATCAAATGATTTTATTAATTACATACATAAAAACAGTCTCGAAATCCTACGCCAGACATTTTTTATCGCTGTTTTCCCTAATGCTTTGCGACACGGTGCGCCGGGTCACAGGGTATCAGGGCGGCAGCGGCCCAAGAATGTCTATTGACTTGACTATTAAGGTCATTCTAGAAACTTTTGTTTGCGTTCTAAAGCACTTACGAGGCTGTTATATAAACATGTCAGCCTAGTCTTACGGGCGTTAAAAATTGTCTAAAACATAAAAGAAAGTCCAGAGAAGAAAAATATAAAAAATAATATTTTATAAAAAAGATTTTTTTAATGTATTTTTTTAATCTATTTTCTTTTTATATCATAAATAATTAAGCTATGTTGCAAAGCCCCAAAGTATGAAATACAATAATAAAAACTAGTCAGTCAGTTAAGTGCGAGTCAAATCGAGATGAGATTTCGGAATTTAACTCATACTGAGATCATATTTCTTTTCAATACATTATTTACCTATAAATAAATATCTTACTTTAACTATTATCCTCTAATAAATTTGGTAGAGTCAATATTTAATAACATTTTTTTTTTCAGGACAAACCTCCCCAAAGAAATAATGGGTTTCCCAGATTTCCCTATTCCTGAAAGCGACAAATCGTATATACCCGCCAAGGACATGCTAGCCTTCCTGCAACTTTATGCTGAAAAACACGGCGTCACGGAACACATTAAAGTGAGCCTTATTTTATCTGTAATTTTAGTTGATACAATGATTTACAAAAACACCGTCTAAAAGTCATTCTCTTATTATTCGAAACGACTTTTTTTGGATTAAAAATTGTACAATTGTCCATTTCTTTATGCAAAGTTTTATTTTAGTTTGATTGAGTATTTAAGGCGTGCAAGCAAGAGTAAGAAACAAACTCACATTTGCATTTTAAATATTAGTTAAGGCTAGAATTTAAAAGATTAAAAAAAAATTATAATATAAGGTTGTTGCATTATATAAATGAATAATTAATATATTATTTTATCTTTGACAACATTTGGTGTTTATTCAATGGTCAACTTACTCTATGGTTTCAGTTCAAACACCATGTTCAACTGATAAAACCGAAACAAGGCGCCACAGCAGAGCTATGGGACGTGACGTTTAAAGACCTCATAACTGAGGTGACGGAAACCAAGGAGTACGATTTCGTGTTCGTGTGCAACGGACATTATAACACGCCGTTTATACCGAGTATACCAGGGCTTAAGCAATTCGAAGGTATGCACGCCGAATAATATTAAATAATTAATAGGGCACATAGACCGGGAGCACATTTTCTTTTCTCTTTGATTAATATAAAAATAATTTTACGTTAGTCTATTAGGCGAGAATTGCACTAAGTTTGGTTCTCAGACTTTCATAAAGATTTACATAAGCCGTTTGTCATAACTTAACACCTAAAAGATGTTACTATCTACCTACCATAGATTTGTTTTACAGAGTTATTTTATATTACTTTTGAGAGAAAAAGTTAGTACTAACTTATATAAAGATGTGACAGAATCTAAACACTTCTAGTGTTTGCGTTGTATCTTTTAACAGTACCAACGTTCCCAAGTCGAATTTAGGATAGCTTCCTAAGCTTAAGGCGAGAATCACAGTTGTAAGTTGTACTGACAGATTTTCATAATATTCATATAGATTTTTTATCATTGGTTTTACACCTCAAAACATTTACAGGCAGTTATTTTTTTTTATTTAGCACACAGCTTTCGTGAGTCACTTAAGTAATTGTTACCTGCTTAAGAAGTTGTTATATCTATTATACCATGGACCTATTTTAGGCGCAATAAATCCCGAAAGTTATTAACATATAACCTTCACTCCGAAACTCAATTTTACTATTTTGATAATTATATATTTTTAAACTATAACAGGTGATGTAATGCACAGCCACGACTACAGAGTACCAGATATATTCAAAGACAAACGAGTGCTTGTCGTTGGAGCTGGTCCATCTGGCATGGACATTGCGTTGGAGATCACCAGCGTCACAAAGAAGGTGATCCTCAGCCATCACCTGAAGGAACAGCCAAGATCTGTCTTCCCAAAAAACCTCACCCAGCGACCAGATGTTGAAAAACTTGAGGGTAGCACAGCATACTTTAAGGACGGCAGTCAAGAGGACATTGATGTCGTCTTCCTTTGTACTGGTAAGCTTTATTAGGATTACTAGTGTTGCCCTGCGGTTTCAACCGCGGTTATTTCAGGAAAACCTATGAATGTTTAACCTAACCTAATCTATCCAATCTATTTACGATATCTGATTCCGATCCATTATGTGTGACTGAAAGTCCCGTTAAAATCGGTCCACGTTAGTTGTAAATTTGAAATTACAAACAGACACTTCAATTTTATTTATCTCTATAGATATAAATCTTTTTTTCATCTTTTGATAACTTATGCAATCATTAAGGATTTTTTTATCTTTATAGATATTTAATTTGAGTATGCTTGTGTTTGGTGTATCTCTTAAATGTATTGACCTATTTTTTATACTTATGTGGGTACCTATGAGGTGCCTGGATAGTCTTTAGCTAGAGACCACGAAGGCGGTCCTATTTTCTAAATCCAGTTTTTTTAATTCAAGTTTGTGATAAGACCACGTTTACCCACCGGTCTCGCTAATTTAAGATCACATTGTATTACGCAAATAAATCCATCAGAACACAAATATTTCCTTAATTTATATGACATCCAGTGACAAAAATTTACCTTTATTATTTAAATTGTAAAAAATGCGAGCGTAGCCACAGGGAATGTCTATATATTCGAATCAATAACTTTGCTCCCTACTACCAGGCGAGCATAAGATACGAGGAGATTGAAAGTTTCATCTTTCCAGGTTACCTCTACAACTTCCCATTCCTCCACGATTCGTGTAACGTCGTGGTGGAGGACAACTGCGTGGAGCCGCTGTACAAGCACCTCGTCAACATACAACACCCCACGATGTGCTTCATCGGCGTCCCCTACTACGTGTGCGCTTTCTCGATGTTTGATCTACAGGTAAATTATATTAAATATTACAATATAGAGAATACGTTTCTATGTACTTTTAAGTTTCTGTACCCAGTTGTGAGCATATTATTAAAGGAATGCCATCTGCGCGTTCGGCCATCCGTTGATATTTATTTATAGTGCTCTTTTGAACTATACTTGAATAATCATAGAAAATATTTTATTTCACTGGTTTATCTATAATTATATTAGTCTGATGTATGTAAGTACTTAATTTTAACTCTCGACATAAAAGAGGATTGTTATAAGTTTGACGTGTGCATCTGTTTATCTGTGACATCGTATCTCCCTAACGAAGGGATCAATTTAGAAGCGTTGTTTATTGTTTGAAAGCTGATGTCATCGAGATGGTTCTTAGCTATAATTTATGAAGATTTATTCAGACGTTTGAAGGTTATCATGATATCAAAACAACATAGCTGCGTAGCCTCGACCTGATGCTGCAGCATGATCTGGAATCTGCATATGTGTATCCTGCTGATTCCAGATGATGCCTTACCAAATTACAGTAGAAATATCGTGTTAGGACTCTTTAAAATGGTCTCAATGAATAGATCAGCGAGGATTTTTTTTTAATTTTTTTTTTAAATTTATTTATAGCCTAAGTAATCTACTTATACCAAGCTGTCAAAACAGTAATTTTACATTACTGGCTGGTGCGCGCGAATTCGTTTGCGAAAAATTAAAATAATAAAATTAAAATAAAATGTAACCATTTACTACTAGTGAAAGTAGAAAGATCCTTCAAAATCGGCCAAGCCGTTTCAGAGATAAGCCAGAGCAAACAGACGGACTGATTGACAGACAAAAAAAAATTAAATTGATTTTTTTGATGTAAGTATCGTATATACTTTCATAACCATTTAGTGAAAAGCTATTTATTTTAAATTACAAACAAAACCTTCAATTTGTTTTATTTGTAATCTAACTTCTTAAAGCAATGCATCAGGACAGTCATATTATATGAAATCGCTGCTTTTCAAGAATATCGATGCAACTAAAAATTATGAATTTTATGGAATCGAGTTTTTAAATATCTTTATTAATGTGTTGGTGCATAGCTGCAAAATTTAAACGATCCCTTGATGATTTAACTTTATTGATTTAAATAAAATTCATCATCGCAAATCTTTACATGATAAAACGTCAAAGATTTATAGTCTTTTGTCATACTTAGTTCTATTTGTTAGAATTTTGAATTACTACGATATTCTTGCAAACCAGCGAAATATAAATAAACTTTATTACCAGGTGCGGTATTACGTGCGGTCAATGAACGGCACCTTCAAGCTGCCCTCCCGGGAGGAAATGTCCCGCCACTGGGAGGACGAGATGAGCGAGCGTGCCTCCCGCGGCTACACGCGGCGACAGGCGCATATGATGGGCCCTGATCAGGTAATAAATTCAAATTGTAAATATACATCAAGTAGACATTTAAAACACTTTTGAGACGTTAATTTATAAATTAGTAATATGTATTATTACAAGTGATGCGCCGGATATCCGTATCCGTGAATTTTCGAGTAGAAGAAATATCCGTATCCGTTACTTATCGGCGTATCTTTTACGGAACTTTTACCTTATTTAATGTAAATATATAAATAAAAAATTTATATATATGATCAAGTAAACAAAAGCAAAGCAATTACATTTCTTTTTACATAATATTTTCTCGAATTTTCCAGAAACTACTAAACCAATCTAGACGATTGAAATTGTATTTTATTAAAGCTATAGTATGGAAAATATTTATTTTGATCTGTAAATACACGTTAGGTGCATGTATTTAAAGATCAATATATTTCAATTCTAAAAAAATAAGCGCCATGATATAAATGTTTTAAAAATATCGCTTTCAACGAAAACAGAATGCACATGATATCTCGTTACACCCCTAGTCCGTCTCCCACCCTTTGAAGCCTCACCTGATTAGTAGACGGTTTTCTGAGTCTGACTCGTAAGACCTTTACATCATAAGTAACTTACCATCTCAGCAACTTATAAGTTGACGCAGTCTAATCGTACACGTACATAAGGAGTTTTTGTAGTAGATAGTAGGGATAGGGATCAATTAAAAAATAATTTTATGATATTTAACCTCTAAAAGGGCGCGAAGGGATATAAACGTCTTTATGCAAAATATTATTCTATGGCATACTATGCAGTTTTAAGTAAAACTGCATACATATAATTTGTAATACTAATAATGAAATTTAAAACTCAAAATGCTGTGTTTTGTCCATTTTCTGAATCGCTTCGCGAGAAACTACTAATCTCCTAAATAATGATGATAAGTCCTCCAAATTTCAAAACTATGATCATCGGTTTAGGCTGTGCGTTGATCCGTCAGTCAGTAATTCAGGCCAAGCATTTTATATATTTATGTAGATGTAGATAACTAGCTGGCCACACGGGCTTCACCCGGGCTGCATATAGCCTCCTATTACCTCTGTTTACCCCCTCAGGGATAACATTTTAAAAAATGCCGATCATTTTGCATTTATTTCAAACCAGAAATAACCAATATTAAATTTTGTGTTTCTTACTTTGAAAATACGTACTTTTTTTACAAAATACGTACATTTTCTAAAAATCCTCTCTTAGTGGATGCTTACAACATAAAAGGCGTCAACTGCCAAAATTTTAAGTTGGTAGTCTCAGCGGTTTAGCCTCTGCGTTGATGAATTAGTCAGTCATTCGGCCAGGACAATAATGTATATGCTAAAGAGGTTTAAAATAAAATAACCATCTTTGTCATAGGTGATAATTTTATAGAAAGTGCTTAGTTTATACCTGTCTTGACTGATAATAAGTATATTAACATATTACATTAATAAATTAGATAATACTTTATTTTAAATAACTTAAGTAATTCTAAATAAAGAAAACTCGAGTAAATTTAAAACGCGTCTGCAGACATTAAATTATACGCCAAATCCGCCATTAAAAAAAATTGTGAACTCGGATCAGTACTTTCAGAAATTATCCCCACATATAAAACTTACAGCCAATTGTTATCTTTTTATAATGTATGTTATATGGATAAATTAAAAAAAATATTATAGACTACTTTATTCTGAATCGGATGGCCTAGTTAATGAACGCGATATCAGTCGAAGGTCGCGGGTTCAAACTCGAAACTCGCTCATGTGTTGTTTAGACCTACAGAATCTACGATTTTGTATACATACGAGGATCAACTTAGTATGGTTTGATATATTATGAACCTATCTTAGGCCTTGTTAAGTGATGTCATTAACCGTCTTCCAAAAAGAGGAGGATATCTTGTATTCGGCCCGTATATACGTAGATAACGTATGTAAAACGTGAATTGCGATTTTCTCAAAAACTAATGATCATATTTAGATGGGGTTTTCGCTGTTTAAATACATATTTATCAATAATAGTTTTAGAATAACATAGATTAAGATCTCATGAAGATCTTCGAAGGTAAACAATTGAACTCTCCAATAACCAACAGCAAATGATCCGCGATTGTTGCGATCGTGTCTCTTTGTATTTTGCATACAATTTTCTTTGAAGTCGATTATAGTCGACTATATTTTTCTAAAAAAAAATTATTATTTAGTACTTAAATAATAGACCACAACATCATTATTAACTTGTATATAATTAATTATATACACATGAATTATGTGGTACAATAACTAAATTCATACTAATATTATAAATAGGAAAATACTCTGTTTGTATGTTATTGTATTTTCAGCCTTAAGTCGCAGAACCAATATTAATGAATTTTGTTTTGTTTTGTACAGATTTGATATTTTTGTTACGAAACAAAAATTTAGAGGAGACGAAATACGTAATGACAATTTAAATGGAAAACCCGTCATTTCGCAAAAAAATATAATATTGCCAATGCCCCGGCTAACTTTATAATGACTAAAGAATATCAATTTTATGCCAAATCAAACATGATTTAGAAAATTCATTAAGAAATATCTAGTACACTTTTTCAATTCCTTGTTAAGAGCTTTAATCCATAAAATCTTTGTCGATTAAAGGATATCCTACTTGCATAACTTAATAGCATAGTATTCGATTAATAAGTTATATAGTATACGATGTCGTTCAATGCCTTCTAATCGTGTATAGGAAGCTAAATCGTTGCATTTTCCACACAACAAAGGTCATGATCTACACATTTTATTCAAACTTCCTTATTTCTTTCCCTTATTTTAACGATATATCCGTCCATTCTTTATATAGCATAAAACTTCTAAACAAGGCAACGGATTTTAATGCGGTTTATATCCGACAATTGTATGTATATATTCTTTTTATCATATATATACATAATATACATAATATTTGTAACCGTGGTATTATTTAACAGCTAATATTGAATAATTTTGCGGAACCCATGACTATTCTGATGACTATTCTACGGCAACCCATTGAGGTAATCCTTGCTCTATTTTAAAAATTATTGCAAGGCGACTGGCTACATTTTGATGTTAATTATAAACCCAGGCAGAATATTACGTTTCGCTGGCTCTCGAAAGCGGCGCTGAACCCCTGCCGGCCGTCTTCACCGCCGTGCACAACGACTCCAGTCAAAAGTTTCTAGACGATATCGCTGGATTTAGAAACGATATTTATAAACTGATTGACAATGAGAATTTTATTTGTTTAAGCAAATTACAAATGTAGATTGATTTATATTGTTTGTTAATCGATAAATAATTTTGGTTTTATGCATGTGCTAGTAAAACTTTGCTTGTAATTAAAATGTATTGTATAACGCAGGATATATACATTCTTTTACAAAATATATAATCATTTAATACGTAAATAAAATTTTACTTAAATTCTCCTAATTTTATTTTATTAGAAAAATATTATTAAAATTTTGTAACATAGGTAAAAATATTAGAGTTCAACAAAAGATATACATAGATAAAATAAAATCAAATTTATTATAAGTATATATGGACGCTGATATGCAATACTGTGTTAAGCCACACGGACTTCATTTTGAGAAAATGGCGTCTAAACATGTCAAACCTATTCTTAACAAATATGTTTGAAGAAGTATATATCCATCTTCTCTTTTTTTTTGAATAAAAAGTATAATGAATTAAGAGTATATTAATATATTTAATATATTATCTAATAAAAAGCATTTCAAATATTTGAGATTATTGTAAAAATTGCAAAATATGGAACGCACTTGGAAATCCAAGCAATTAATTAAAATACTTTTTTCCTTACTTATACTTGTATATATGACTTGATTTTTTTTTTAATAATGTTAAATAGGTGGTGCAGTATCAAAATACATCAATATCTCCGAATTTGAATTTTTGTGGGTAGACACATTATTGCTTATCAGCATCCATATATAACTAAATTAAATAAAATAATATTATCCGTAAAAAAACATATATCACAAATGTGCTATATTAACCTACTGCATACGTTGTTATTAATCAAAACCGAGCATTTTGTTCAAAGTTAATTTTTTAAGGCGAGATTTACACTTGTAAATTTAATTTTCGTAATTGATATGAAACTATCCTGTTATCTGTAACGTGGTAACAGTTATCTGGGTAATATAACAAACAAAAATAATAAAGTATCAAAAATTAGGCACTGGCAGTGAATTTTTTTTAATGGTTTAAATGACAAAAAACTTATGTTAATATTTATATAAGTCTGAGAGCAAAACCTATTACAAGTTATTACAAACGTTATTTGGCTAAAGAATTACATACTGATTGATAACGTACATGCATAATACCTAAACCTTCGTTCAGAATTATAATAATTATCATTACATTTAAATAAAATGTATCTCTTAATTAATCAAATTATCTTTACTTAAGTGTAGTTTGGCTGCACCTTTTCGATTTTTCTGTCTCTCCTTCTTTTGCAATACTGGTGCATTGTTTTTGCCCGAAGCCGTTCTTTCGTATTTTAATAAGCCATTCTTAATTCACGCAACAATATTTTATACACTATTATACAGGATTTATTGGTACGAACATACCTACATAATTAACAATAATATATATAATACTACAATATTCTTTGATATTGCCAACATTTGAGATGTGCCCTCCTGTGACTTCAAAAAATATAGATTCTAAACAATATAGCAGAATCATTGACCTAGGTGACCTCGGGAACCTCGATCAATTGTAACTACTTCCTTGAATACCATAGTTCACATAATTAAGTTTCATTTTGAAAACATTTATATTTTTCTTTGATATTATAATAATATAGATTTTGTTATTCGGGACGGTTCTGTTTGACCGGTACGAAACACTCGTCGCCTACTGGAAGTTAATTTTACTATGCTTATTACTAGTAGGAGGAAGGTTATTAGAGGCGTAGGAGGGCTACCACTTAGGTAACCCACAATAAGTTGACAAAGTTTTTTCTTTTTGAATACTTTTTGAAGAATATTCCAGGTAATAGAAGGTATTTCATACCTCGACCAATGATAAGCTATACAATGGTAAAATAATATGTGATTAAAGATTTTTTTTTATATTCTTTTCATAATCATTATTATTATTTTGCTGTATACATATAACTAAATCCTTTTTTATTTAAAAAGTTTTTTGTTTAAAAAAGATGTAGTAAAGGAAATAAACAGATAATAAATATATTTTTTTTTCTTGTAAAAAATGAATTTATAATTTCTTAATGTCAAAAATAAAACCACCCATCAAATATGTTTTATTAAATAATATAAAAAATAACAATATAAAAAAAAAACAGAAATTTATACAATAAAAAAAATATATAAGAAAATATATGTGCTTCTATTTACCGATATACTAGGAAATCATAAATGTACAGAAGTCGTGTTATTGATTACTTGAAACAACAGCACTCAGCACGTCTTGATCCTTTCACCCATTGCGCGTGACTACATATTGCAATTTATAACACATATTAATTATTTTAATTTTATACGAATGTTTTAGTTGCTTATCATACAAACGGGTTTATGTCGGCTTATCGTGAACGAAGCCTTGTTAAGAGGCATTGATACTTGTAAATATTTCTTTATTATCGACATACGAACGCGACATGACATCATTCGTTGCAACCAATTGACCTTTTTAAGCAAAAAATAAATAACTAAATTCTGCTCGCGGCTTCGTTGGCTTTAGTTTTGTTTGGTATTAAGAAACGATATATGGTAAAAGATACAACACATAAACATACTGTATTACCCAATATCTTCCGAAAAATTCTTTCATTAAAAGAAAGCTATACTATAGCTTTCTTTTAATGAAAGAATTTTTAATTCCGATCAGTGGCAACAGAGATTGCGTACCTTTTACAAACAAAATAGTTTTCACCTTTTCCAGTATTAAAATGCTCACAAAATCCTCCTAGCTTATTTTTATTATACAAGTTATCAACTAGGCGTGTGTTGGATGTTATACCAGCATCAGCAGAATCGATATTTAAAAGTAAATAGCTGAACTAAAGTATTTAATATTAATTAAAAAAATAATAATTTAAACATTGGATCTACGTACGTTTAGGCTATACATAGGCTTACCATTTATGAAAAAGAATTGTTCATTTCAAGAATTGTTCACAAAAAAAATGTTCATTTTTTACTTTTAAATATCGATTTAGATAACGCTGTAAAAATATCCAACACATGCCCAGTTGACACGTTTAACTAAGTAACCTAATTCTTAATCATATATTTTTTTCGCTTATTTATAAACAATATATTTAATGTATATTTTTTACTATACTGCAAAATATGTTAATGTCGTTGAATTGTTTCCAGGAAAAATATTATGCATCTCTCGCCTCAGAAGCAAGGACGCAAAGCATACCTTCAGTGATAACGAAGATAAGGGAGGAGAGCTCCATCCGCTTCCTCCACAACTTGCAGAACTACCGACAAGACGTCTACAAGATCATTGATGACGACACTTACGAAATATTAAGTAATGGGAAACGGGAAATTGTGTGTTGATCTTAAGCAGGGTACTAAAATTTAATATTAAGTTAGTTTAAGCTTTAATGATGCCTATTCTTTAAGGGTTTTATAATTTTATAAAAAAATTTAATACGTGTACCGAATCTCTGTTCTCTTAGACATGTTACTAATTTTAAATAAGAAAAATAGATGATTTTGTCAAATTTAAAAACTACATAATAAAAACGCAATAATTTAACTTATATTTTGTTAATAATGTGATGTATGAAATAAAACTATAGAATTAAATTTTAAAATTTGTTAATTGACTTTCAATTGTGCAGGTTTTCATAAAAAAACTTAGGAAGGTTGTATTTTAAATTATATTTATTATGTACTTTTTATTATTGATATTTATATAAAGTCGTGGGTGTGTATTTCATGCAATTCTATTTTTAATAAATAAAACACTAAGTTCAGCCAAAAATATTTTATTTAAGCGTATTTATAATCTTTATATTATCAATGCTGATATATTATTACTCTTTAAATCTAATAATTATTTGTATGGCTTTCCCTTCGGTTACACGCTAAGGTTGTTGAGAATAATTCATAAAATTCATAACAGTCTCAAGGCGAAGTAAAGACCTAATTACACTCAATAAGGCTGTTTCGATTTTAATGAATTAAATCAAAATGTTAGTATACACTCACGGGGCCGAGTTAAGACTCGCTCATCAACGAATTTGTACTTATTTTATACATCTTTTATTTAAAATTAAAAATTATTATTTCATTATATAAAAATACCACATTCTCTGAATATTTCCAAATTCGAAATTTTGTTTTTTTTTTTCATTTCCAATATATTTTTAATTTTAGAGTCCAATAATATATATTTTATTTGTAAAATAATAAAAAACCTTAATCTACGAAACTTATTAATCAACTTAAGTTTAAAACTATATCATAACAAACTACGGCATAAGTAAATAATTTTCAATCGGCAATAAAACATAATTTTCACATGATATTAATTAAACACGTTTTCAATTTTATTAGAAAATGAAGGACTTCATATATTCGTATATTCATGTTCAAAACATTAAAATATATAAATAAAACAGCGACAGTTTAGTTTTTTGCATCATATAAAAATGTTTTATAAGGAAAGAAAATGTCACCGCTACACTTATATTTAAAAAAAGTGTCTTCCATCTAACTGCGTTAGCATAATTCTGTATTAAAATTATACATATATAAAAACGATCGGGGCACAGCTACATCAAGCTTAACATAAGGGCCTGAGTATCTAAACTTATACGGCTGAAAATTTTCCATCATTTTTCTATAAACTGTTTGGCCACTTCATACAAAACCTATCTACTTTCCTATCCTTGGTCGACCTAGCTATATCCCTGTCTTTTCAGTCCCTTCATATACATTCGATATGAATTAAAAGGATAAAAAGCGGGCTTCGATCATACCCTGTAGAAATTAAACGTCGAATAAACATACATTACGAATAGAGTAAAAAAAATGGCAACATCAGAGCAAGCGGATACCGAAATAAATTTATAAAAATCGTTATACAACTGAAACACCTACACCTCTCGTCGGACATATCTATTTACAATCTTAATTATAGCGAAATTATACGAACAGTATTAAGCATCTAGCACCATTTCGATATAAGGTATACATCAAATAACATAATATTATCAACCAATCAAAAATATATATAAAAAAAATATAAAGAAACAATAAAATAACAAACAGTTCCGAAAAAATTTATACAAAATTCTTACGTTCCATTGAAACGTAAAAGTTACTTTATTGAAAACTTGACTAATATCATCACTGGTTAATTTTGAACGAAATAAGGGACTAGCTGAAGTAGTATTGCGTTTTAAAGATAATATATATTTATATGAAGAACTACTAAAGTATACATAAAAAATCTAAAATAAAAATATACATTAATGATACAACTACCTATACACTGAGATTATAGCGTTACATGTATAAAAATAAATCACATATCATCACCGAATCGGTCGCCATTCCATCGACCAAAAATCGCACCCATATTGTCATCACCTCACACCAACTCGGCCCGTATAAATCGAGATGAAAAAACATAACACTCCAAAATGGATACCGCTAAAACGTAACAAGGGGTAACTTTAACACGTACCTACGTTTATAAAGATCGTCTCGGAGGACGGTAAACGTGAAAAAATTGTCACATGTATTGAGCCTCAAAAATCTACATTGTACTTTAAGACCTGTATAAGTGATTCTCAAAGCTACGTCCGATATTCTCGTGGATTGGAAAGAAATCTACTGGTACACTCTAACATCGAGATGTGATAAACTGTTTAATTTAATTAAAACGCTATTGCTTTTTATTAATTACATCATCTGTGTCAAATTTACATCAAGTCAATACATGATAATGGATAATTAATTATTTTATTAATAAAATTCTTACTGTGTACACACTAAAGAGTGATATAAATAAAAATGGAAAATAATATTAAAAATACAACGATCAAGATTGTTTCATTGCACTGCAATGTTATGGAACGAATAGTTCCCGTTTCACTAGTTTAAAAATACCAGGCGAGCATACCTCTTTAAGAGGTCTTCGCGAAAGGTATATCTGGTTCTATGCGTTGATTCTGCTGCGTGGAGTTGTAGTGGCCGGCGAGGTAATTCATTGTACCGGCAATACACGGATCGAAAGTACCAGGCGAGTATACTTTATTAGGTCTTCACGAAAAGTATGTCTGTCTGGTTCAGCCGTAGATTTTATTGCATGGGGTTTGTAGTGGCCGGCTACGTAGTTTGCACTGGCAGTACACGGATCGAAAGTTCTCGCTTTAAAAGTACCAGGCGAGCATACCTCTTTAAGAGGTCTTCGCGAACGGTATATCTGTTTCCATGCGTAGATTCTGCTGCGTGGGGTCATAGTGCCCGGCGAGGTAGTACACATCATTATTATCATAGACGGTGCTGTATTTGACAGGGTCGTCACCCATGCGCTCCTTGTACTGCTCCAGCGGTAACACCTCACACTTGTGTGATATTGTCTGTACGTCGTTCTCGTCGGTATGTGGTGATTCGAAGAGTCCACCCTGTAAAAGTTATGACACATCATAAAAATATGATAAGCATTCAACTCATGTCAATGAAACTTATGTTAATACTATCATTCTGCTACTACAGTAAACTATGTATATGAAATTTTCTAGAATAATTTGGAAAACCATATCAAGTTCCATAATAAATAAAAGCCACCTGATATGTGTGTATAACGGACCAACAGACAAAACGATATTATCACATGCCTTGTTTTCTTAAGAGTTACTTATTGTCTTCTTCTCCTAACTAAAAATGAGCAGACTTTCAAACATCTGAACAGATCTACAAAAATTATAGCTAAGAACCACCTTAATTACATTGGTTTTAATACAAAAAAAAACGCATAAATTGGTCCATTGCCACAATGCCACAGAGACAGACTAATAACATCATTTTGGATCAAAGTTTTTCAAGTAGAATCTTACCGGATAGTGCAGCTTTTCACAGCCGGCCGTCTCTTCGGGATGGTAGAACCAGTGTACGCGTACCGCCATCGCACCACGTGCCTCCCACAACGCTGCTATACGCCCAATGTACGGACGGTCTGCTCGACCGGTTGATAGGAACACGGCAGCTTCGCCCACCTATAACGTACAGGGTATTAAAGCCTATCTTACGTTACTAACGTATATAAGTTATGACACCATGCAAAGAGATACTAGGCGCACATAAGTGAAATCAAATTGTAAGGCGATAACTTTCATAAAGATTTACATAATTTATCTCTCACTGCTTTACACTTGAAAGAATTTTGAAAGTGATTTATATTTTTAATTCACACCATTATACTATTTACGACGTATCTGTACGTACGTAGGTTATTTTATATCGCTCTAGAGAGTAAAACGCAATTCTCGTCTAATAATAAGATTCTCAAATGTAGATGACATTTGAGAAACAGTATAGCATGAATTAATAGAGAACTTTTTAATGACACTTAGGAGAAGTACTAAGTAAAGTAGGAATGATAATCGTCAGCATGCATCCATAAATGTACTAGCCTTCTACTGCTTTGCTTTTTACGGCTATCTGATGCTAATGATGATGATAAAAATATTATTTTTATTCGCCGCACGATTAAAATTTTAAAATTAGGGCATTTAAGCATAAAAATATATATTTTTGTTCTATTGAAAATTATCGAATAAACTAAATCGTTAATACTCACGTGTAATATCTCCTCCCCGCGTTGTATGGCTCTGTAGAATAGCTTGCGGTGTCTCGGTCTCGCGGTACGCCTATAGGCAGGTCCATGCCACCGCCATAAAGCGCCTCCCGGTAGGAAGGCCGCCATCTTGCTCACGCCGCCACCGCCACCGTCAGATGACGTGGAAGAAACGGTCCGTCGCTTCGTCTTCTGAAAATTGAGAAAAAAATTACATTACTTAGTATAAATTGGATGCTGATAAGCAATTGACACATGTCAACCCGCAAAAAGTCAAATTTGGAGATATTGGTGTATTTTGATACTGCGTCACCTATTTAACATTATTAAAAAGAAATTGAAGTCATATAAACTAAATCAGTACGGAAAAAAGTTTCTTAATTAATTGGTTCGAATTTCAAGTGCGTTACATATTTTGCAATTTATACAATAATCTCAAACATTTGGAAAACTTTTTATTAGATAAAATATTCAATATATTAGTCTGATTTTAATTTATTTTACCTTTTATAAAAAAGTAGAAAAAAAAATGGATATTACTTCTTCAAACATATTTGTTAAGAATAGGTTTGACATCTTTCGACGCCATTTTCTCAAAATGAATTCCGTGTGGCTTGACACAGTATTGCTTATCAGCGTACAATAAAGATCGTTGTCACGATTATTAACTTAGTAACGTCAGTGCGCTGTTTAAATATAGTAATTTATATATAAATACGTGAAGCAAAAAAAAATTGTATCCCTTTTTACGAAAATTATAAGGACGGAAGAGTATAAACGCATACTTACAGTTTATAAAAGGGAGGAGAGAGAAATGCTTATATATTTATTAAAACATTAAATGAAAAGAAAAATTACCTTCTTATTTACATCAATAGTAGCAGTTGATGTTGATGGCATTTCTTCTTCCAGTCCGATTCCACTGTCTTTTAAATTGTCTTTTACTTCTGTGTCTTTTTTCAGAGCGATCTTGCCCAAATTACTAAAATCTAACACCGCATTCTTAACCAGACTCTTCTTTGATAGAACGGCTTTCTTAATGACAGTCTTCATCTTCTCTTCTGGCGACTTCTCGACTGCTATCAGAGTTGATAATCTGTCATTTGAATCCACTGAATCCTCGTTTGATTTATTAGAATCTATGTAGTCGGATGATGATTTGTGTCTGTGATCATCGCCTGATGAACTCGAGTGATCTTTGCAGATAGAATGATGTCTCTTCTTGTGTTTCCTGTGATGTTTCTTGTGGTGACGCCTGTGTTTGCAGTGTTCTTCGCAACACTTATGTTTCTTTTTCTTCTTTTTAACATATTCAGTCGAGGTTGGATCTTCTTCGCTCGTTAATCTTCTCATCTTCTCCTTGCGATGCTTTTTAAGTTTCTTTCTGTCCCTGTGTCTGTCTTCTTCTTCATTCTGTGCTGGCTGTATAGGTTGTGGTTGTGGCAGATCTGTCTTAACCTCGGTACTAGTAGTTGCAGCTGATTTTTTCTCTTCTGTCATGCTGGTATTTCTTCTTCTCTTGCCGAGTGTAAATAGTGTGTTTTCGTACTCTGAAATAGTAATAGAACAAATATTATTAACGGCATCATATGTTTTTTATATAGAATTATTGCTTCTAATAACATTTATTAGGCACAACGAAAAGCTGTGTGGATATGTATAAAGTTACTCAAAAATAATTAAAATTACATTATGTTGTAAATACTCTATGATATCAGATTTAATAAAAGCTATTTTAATGGCAATACTCACCAACAACAGGATAATTCGGTTCCAAGAACCTAATGTCCTCAATGGCTATCCTCCCTGAATCTCCATCATCGAACTCCACAGCCACGAACTTATCATCATGAGGGTCAGGGGAAGATACGGCCACAGTACCAGGGTAAAGACAACGATACTGTTGGGACCAATACGCGCAAACTCTTGTACCAGACGGCAGGTCTGTGACTGAAGAAGGACTCACTTCGAGTATCTGAAAAGTAAAGGACAATTAGTTTAATATTTTATTACAAAATGTAATTCATTGATTCAAAAATGGATTTAAATTTTGAAAATAGTAATTACCAATTTCGTAGTAGCATTTATCTGAAAATGTTGTGCCTTCGGACAATGAAATCAGTTTATTAATTTTATTAACTGTGCCATATGATAAATATCTCAACATTGACTACACTTGACATACTACTAAGTTAATTACCGGAATTAATTTACATATAATAAAATTAAAATAAGGTCACTTTCAATACTATTAAAGATTCTACTTACAGCATCTTTTAGCGTTTCCTCTCTGGACAATATGTGCGGTTTGTTCCCTCTTTCTCCGTCTAAGGTTATGGCGTAAACATCCGGTGCTTGAACAGCACTTAACTTGCCGGCGTAGAACAGCCCTCCTCTCGCTGTTAGCACTCTTGGAGAAGAATCCAACTTATCCTCTGTTAATGTACATTTAGATATCACTTGTGGCTGTACGGCGGACTCAGCCGGAGTATCTTTTGTTTCTTCGTCCGTTCTTTCTTTAGACTTCGTGCTCTTTCGCCGCTTTTTCGCTCGGCGTCTTTCCTTATCGCTATCACTCGAAGCGCTCGCTCGGCGTATGGCTAATTCTATTTCTGAGAGGTCGTCTCTTGAATGCTTTCTTGCTAGCCGATCCACTTTCTCTCGATTTTTCTGGCGAACCTCATTAAGACTTTCCATTGAAGAACTCGCTGATCTGTTAAGGCCCCATTCGTGTTCTTCTTCTTCTGAATACATCTTCACTATCGGTTCCGCTTTCAACTTAGGTCGCACTTTACTCGTCCTGTTTATGTCCTCTCTAGAGGGTTCACCTTTTGAATATAAAATATTGCCCTTCAATTTGCCTTTTGCTAGTAAATATCCAACAATACTGCTCTTGGATTTAGGTTTCTTGGCTACAATAGTCTCAGTGGAATCTGGACTCGATACTTTCCTCGGCCGTCCTACTTTACGTTTCTTTGAAGATCCTCTATCGGAGTCTGGTGAGAGAGCTGGAGTACTCGGCGTGGGGGGAGTCGAAATCGCAGGTAGAGGCGGAGTCAATGCGTTCAATTGTGCTCGTTTCTCATCACACTGTCTTTGTAACTCTTGTAAACGTTCACGCATGTCTTTTTCGATAGCATTCACTAACGCTTGAGCCGAGGGCACGGTGGAAGAATGCGTACAATTCGCCGAACCACAAGAACACGCCGTCACACGACGTAGACTAGCTTCTAATTCGCCTCCTTCCTCGCCTTCTCGTTCTCGTTTGTGTCGTCGCATCTTTTCTAACTTGTGACGTAATCTATCTTCTCTGTCACGACTTCTTTTCCGTCTACCTTCGCTCGAGTCTTCTCTATTCCTGTGTTTTTCTTTCTTAGATTCAGTTGATCTGTCCATTTCTCGCTCTGTGGGGCTCAATAATGGTTCTGATTTGATGAATGGTCGAGATGTTGAAGGTAAATTCGTTTGAGGGCTCTCTACAACCTCTTCCATAAATCTTTGCTCAGCTAAGGCGCACAACAATCCTAGACCATCAAAGGAAGGTTTAGACTGTTCAGCGTTAGGTTCTGCAGTTGGGAATTCAAACCTTCTATGTGGTTCCACATCTGCACGGGGAGGTGATTTTGGCGATGTTTTTATTAAAATATTTAATTTAGTAGATGTTCTCGTGTCTACTGTAAGAGGCGTAGGTTCTAAACTGGGCATATTGGCAGGGGTAGTGCGTTCGAACTGCTCGATACTATTAGACAGTAGCTCCAATCCACTGACATCAACCGGTGGTCTCGTCGGTGGTTGCGGTGGCGCGGGCAATGGAGTCGAACTCCTAGCTGTGTCTATGACTAAATCGTGAGAGCCTCCGCTGTTTGAGTTATTGTCTATTGTGTCATCTCTTTCGATTGCATCAATCGCTTTTTCCACTGCACCAACAACGTTCGAAGCGGCAAGACCTTCTGAGGACGATTCTTCTGCACTATCTATCGGAGGCGGTTGTAAAGACTGCATCTGCATTACGTTGTTTTCTTCAGGAAAATGAGCGACGCCCACGCACGCTACCTCTCTTTCATCTTCGTCGGCATGATTTGGCGAATCATCTTCATCATCTATGTGATCTGTTTGATTTGACGCATCTTTGTGTGCTGGGATTTCTGGAGCTTCTGGTGGTGGCGTGGGCGGCGCAGCGGGTGAAGTTGCCTGACTTCTACACGCTTGTTCGGAGAAATCCGGTTGGTAATACAAGTGCGTAGTCAGCATCGGCTGCTGTACTGGTTCTGGAGCAAATGTTGGGGGTTTCTCTTGAGGTGGTTCCGGCTCAATTTTAATAAGCGTGTGATGTGGGGTAATTAAGGGTTGGATAATCGGTTTCCGTTTATCAACTGAATGTTGAGGGTGCGGCTGTGGTGGGGGCGCCGGGGCAAGGGTAACGAGTCGGGTGGAATGAGTGTGCGTGTGTTGAAGTGTAGCTGTTGAGGCGAGGAGGTCGCCTGGTAGCAATTGGAGATGGTGGGAGGGGTGCGGGGCGGGTGGCAGTAGAAGGGGAGCGGAAGGATACGGAACCCCACCCCAGACTACTGCATGTGGAAGGTCTGGCGGCGCGGGTAGCAGCAGCAGAGCCCCTGAAGTTGGTTCACGGACCAGCTGGAAGCCTCCGACGGACGAAACACCTCCACCCACCGACCCCACGCCCACGCCGCCAACTCCACCCACCATCATGCTCTCCATTGATACTTGAGCTGGAAAAGAAAACACACTATTAAACAAAAATACTGATTATTTAACTAAACCAAAATATTAGTAACAATATAAATGTTTAAATTACGTATTCACAGTGACTACACCTTTATCAATTAATTATATCAAGCATAAAATAATTTAATAATTTCTAAACAAAGTAATCAATTAATTATTTTCAAACACATCATCTGAATATACAGGAAACATAAACCGTAAATACTAGCTAATAGAGTTGAAAAGAGAATGTTACCGTAAATTTATAAATACTACTTCAATTATGGGTCCCTAGTAGCAAAGTGAACCTTAAAGTCTTAACAAATAAAGTTGATAAGAGAATGTTAAGGACGATTCTATAAATACCACGTAAATTATGAATTCCTGGTAACATGGTGCATTACCAGTTCTTTGAGAGGAGCGTCATTTGTATTCCGTATTCACACTTCCGGTTCGGAGCGCGGGGAATGTTGGAACATCGGTGGGAATTAAAGGACAGACAGATAATTACCATTTTTTCTTATTTCCTATTAATTTATTTGTAATTCTTCGGTCCTGCTTTGTTGTTTTATTAAAAAAAAGGACGGAATGAAATTTAAAAAAATATCTACAAATTTAAACCAATTAAACTGATAAGTATTATTTTAAAGTAAGTATCGAATAAATAACTATTATGTATATGGCATAAGTATGTTTGTTTATTACTTACTGTACTGTATTCGTTAAGATACAGCTAATTTACAAGGGCATTGTTAAAAAGGGTCTTTCAGAATATTTGTCTAGTAAATAGGTACTGCTGACAAAGAAATTCGAAAAGTATCTACTACCTAAATTTTATCAGAATTTTTCATTACGAACCAACATCTCTAAAAATCCAAATCAAAATCCAATCCAAAGACCAAAAAAGTAATAATTAATTTATTTAAACTGAAGAGCTTGTTTAAGTTATAGGCATAGTCAAGTTTATTTAATGATTGTCCTGATTGTCCCACGAAAATTTGTCTTAATGTTAGGGCACCCCCAAAATGCATTAATTATAGTAGCTATCCCAGCAATTAAATTTCTTTATAAAAGCCAGGGGGGTGTAAGCGCACCCTTTCGAAGTATTAATGGTTTGAGTATCTACTCAATTTAATTAATACCTATAATGAAACAAATGTTTATTTTTTAAAAAGATATGTTTAATAGTTTCCTGTACAGAAAAAATGTTAACAATCTAACACAATTAATACCGCGATTTCATAACTCGTGTGAACAATTCGACAACAACCATAATTTGTGAATTACGAAACTGCAGAACCCATTCGAAGAGAATCACCAGGCGTGAAAACAAAATACGATAATCGTCGGTTAATACCATAATAAGCGGCTCCACGCACGAGAGAGCAAGACAACAACACGCCACACGTATCCATTAGAACGAGACAGGTAGACGTTAGAAAGGACCGTTTAATTTTTCGAATTAAAACGAACGACGCGTCGCATACTGAATCGATTTTTGTAAACGATTGTTTCTCTCTCGATAAATTATTGATGGGTGCTTTTTAGCGGCCCGATTCGAGTTTAATACGTTTTAGACATCGCAGGAATCTCAATTTGACTTGGTATGTTGACACGAAAAAGTGTAATAATGAAGCAGGAAGCCATTTTGAAATTACGTCAAAATATATTGTCTTTTGTAATTGTGATTTCAATGTTTTTTTTATTTATTTATTTGTAGCAGGTAGGCATATTATATATTATGAATATTACGACAAATATAAACTGTAAATTACATTGAAATCAATTTAGATTTTTATACAAATTAAATTTTATACATTACTAGCTTTTCTTTGCGGTTTCGCTCCCATGACGCGATGTAATATAGCCAATAACCTCTAACTAACCCACGCAAAAAGAATTTTTCAAATCGGTTTTGTAGTTTGGAGCATACTCAATGCAAATAAACAATCAAATCTTTCATCTTTATAACATTAATATAGATTAATGGATAACCTAACCTAACCTATGTGCACGTGACTTGGAGAGTTGCCTAGCAAAGTTGGATGCTGATAAGCAATAATGTGTCAACCCACAAAAAGTCAAATTCGGAGATATTGATGTATTTTGATACTGCATCACCTATTTAACATTATTAAAAAACTTTCGTAAAAGTCGTATAAACTAAATAAGTACGGAAAAAAGTTTCTTAATTATTTGTTTCGAATTTCAAATGCGTTCCGTATTTTGAAATTTATACAATAATTTCAAATATTTAAAGTACTCTGTATTAGATAGTATATTAAATATATCAATCTGCTTTCAATTCATTATAGCTTTTATCAAAAAGGAAAAGAAAATATGGATATATACTTCTTCAAACATATTTATTAAGAATAGGCTTGACATCTTTAGACGCCATTCTCACAAAATGAAGTCCGTGTGGCTTGACACAGTATTGCATATCAGCATCCAGTTGTTCATGTCTAGAGAGAAAATGGCGATATGTTATTACAAGAGTTGGAAAATGAAAACGTAGACTTTTGATCTAACGTCCTATTATTATTCACTTATGTACTCTTAAAAAACCTATAATTAAACAAAACCTTTGTGCTCCTTGCTAATATTATTTTTAATTATGCCTAAAAATACATTAAAACAAACAAAATAACACACACTAACATGTATTCGACACACACACCCATATATGGATGCTGATAAGCAATAACGTGTCAACCCACAAAAAGTCAAATTCGGAGATATTGATGTATTCTGATAAAATGTATTTAATATTATTCAAAATCTTTTAAAGTCATTCAAACTAAATAAGTACGAAAAAAACTTACTCAATTAAATGCTTCAAATATTGAAGTGTGTTCCATATTTCGAAATATACATTAATCTCGTATATTAGTAAAAAATATTATTAAAT
Source organism: Hypolimnas misippus (assembly GCA_037950945.1). NCBI lineage: Eukaryota > Metazoa > Arthropoda > Insecta > Lepidoptera > Nymphalidae > Hypolimnas > Hypolimnas misippus. Next base: position 14,384,801 of record JBBEEQ010000029.1, read on the forward strand.
AATACTATTGATTATACCAATGTGATTTTATTTCAATATACCTTTTATCAAAATAGAAAAGATAGATTGACATATACATGTTCAAACAAATTTCTTAAGAATAGGTTCGACATCTTAGACGCCAATTTCTCAAAATGAAGTCCGTGTGGCTTGACACAGTATTGCTTATCAGTGTCCATATACTTTTTTGTTTCTTGTTAAAGTCAGTGGTCGAATTGAGAATATATTATATATTAATACATAACATGAACATAATTATGATCGAATTTTGACCACTGGGCGACTAGTATAACTGAATATGTATCTGACCGAACTTTCAAACAATCTATCAAAATATTGTGTGTACAATAATCAAAATATTTGTGGTCAATCTTGAAATCTATTGATTTGATGAACTACGATCGAATTCCTACTAGACGACCACCTTATGTATAGATATGTACTACAGTTATTGAAAACAATCTAATTTTAGTTTCAGAGTTAAAACTAGTGAAACTTGATAACGCTACGCGTAATGACTTAACGAACTTAGATATAACTTAACACAGCTTACTTATTAATAAGATTTAAGTATTACTGATGTTAATCAACTTATCAACGCAAGTTTTAAGCTATAACAAGCTTAAACCCAAGACAGCTTAGTTCGAACTAAAACTCGCAAGCTAATTAGTAACTACAATTTCGATCATATTTACTTTGACAGTTGAAACCGATAATCGCTTTCAAAATGAAACATTTTTTTTTAATTGTATCGGTATTCCAATCAAGGTTTAATTTAGTGTCTGTAGGAACGATTTTTTTATTTAAAAAGGTGGTAAACGAGCAAATAATGCCACCCGATGGTAAGTGGTTATTATCTGCGGGTGCGTTACTGGCCTTTGACGGAAAGGTGTCTATACACTCGACGTTTGAAAACCCCCAAATTATAGCGCTCTGGGAAAACCTCAGGAGGTAGATCATTCCACAGCCGCACGTACGCGGGAAAAAGATCGTTAAGTCCACATATGGAATACTGACCATGCATCCATGTGGTGTGGATTATATCGAGTCCTGAGGCGAAGAGTGCGATGGTAAAAGCGAGACGATGGCACCATTTCAGAGTTGTACGTAACTATAGGTATTGATAACTTGACTTGAATTTTCAATATATTATACTTTATATTAAATTATAAGGAGAGAGCGAATTATGTGCGAAGTAATCTACCGAACCATTGAACCTATAGAAAATATGATGGTACCATTTGAAATGTACATTATTCTAAATGGTCATAGCTTATATTTTATGTATAACGGCGTACTATTTTAAAACAAAATCATACATAAACGCGAGCGAATGTTAGTAACTAAAATAACGATCTCAAATTCGAGTTCTAATTCTTTTTCGACCAATATATTATCTATATTATAATATTACAAAGCTGAAGAGTTTGTTTGTTTGTTTCAACGCGCTAATCTCAGGAACTACTGGTTCGAATTGAAAAATTCGTTTGTGTTGATTTAATTGACAAAGGCCATAAACATTACATCACGCTACGACTCATAGGAGAAAAACAGTAACCATAAAAGCGAGGGGCAGCTAGTAAATTATAAAAATTACGTCTTAAGAGGGTTTTGTATACTAATAACGTTAAGTCACGAAGTATGTTTTATATGTTACTTTTCTAAACCTAACACTTGAGAACATTGTATGCCAAATAATTACTTTATATGTATTATTAATAGTTTAAATTATTACATTGATATGGCTGTATCTAAATCGCTTTTCAGAACTCTATCTACTCGTAAGCTCTCTAGAATGGAAAAGAATCTATACTAATATTATAAAGAGGTATATTTTATTTGTTAGTTTGTATGTAGGGGGTAATCTCTGAAAGTACTGATCCGATTTGAAAATTTCTTTTTGCGTTAGACAGCCTGTTTATTGGGGAAGGTTATAGGCTATATAACATCACGCTACGACTCATAAGAACGAAGCAGTAACCATAAACGCGAGTAAAACCGACAGCGAAAGACATGGAGAATGCATTCATTCACTTCTGGGCTATTTAAAAGTATCTATAACTACCGTGTTAGATTCATTTTCTTGACGTTCAAAAAGAGAATGTAAATTCCTATTTTGAATAAAAATATTTTAATTTTGATTTCTCCATATAGCCTATTTTTCATTACTTGTCTTTATTTGGTAACAATACCCATAATCACGAATTTTCGAACATTTTTTTTATTATAATTTTTAATTATAAAAAATGATTCAGTTCAATCATTCAATCGATAATTTCTTATCTAACTCTTATGTGTGGCTAGAAATACACCATATAAGTATCTCTATTAAATTAGACAATTAATGAAAAACGGACTATACATCAGTTATTAACATTACATAAACAAAAATTTAACTATGAAATAATAAAAACTGCAGGTACATTTTAATATATTTTTCATTACATTAAACCACTTTAAAAATGATAAATATTTCGTTGAAATGAAAACAGGGCCATTAATATTAACGATTAACTAGATATTTTAAAAATGTCCAATAATAAATGTTACTGACTTAAATGTTATTCAAACAAATTTCATTTAATGCGCAGTTTAAAAACATCGGAATTTCTAGATGTTATCATTAAGAAAAAATCGTTTCAAATTTAATTACTCTTTGAAGAAAAAATGTTGTTTCATAATAAATATTTTGACGATAAAATGCTTTCTAAATTATCTGCCGATATGGAAGATATTTTGACAATGTTAATATTAAGTTTTAAATTCTGATTGAATACAGATTTATCAGATTAATATCTAAAGCCAATTAAAATATGAATATTTGAACATATTTATTCATATTTGATGATGTAAAATTATCGTAATAGATAACGTTTATTAGTTAATCGTAATCAAAACATCGGTTGCTCTCTATAATTATTATCTGTAACTCCATACGAGTCCTTCATATTTCATAAATTTTTTCTGCCCCGATACTATCGCGTGAGGTGTCAAATTCGTAACCGTAAACTGTTAAGACTAACTATAATCGTCAGTAAAAAAAACAACAAACAAAGCACTAATTCACAACACTAAAACGCAAAAGGCGGCGACCAATCAGATCCCTCCTTGCTTGCCGCGCTCGTTTCTCATTGGCTGAGACGTTTCGGAGGCGGAATTTAGAAGGCGGTCGTTGGATTTAGGGCCGTCCGTTAGTCGAGTGGAGTTATCGATAAATGAGTTTTTACGATTTTTTTTTGCATGTTTTTTTTCGGATGATGGATAATTTATGGGTTGGGAGTGACATGAGTTCCGCTTGGCGTGTGGGAAGCGATTTAGCGGGTGAGCGATGGAATCAGTCGTGCGGTTGGTTTATATTTAACTAGACGTTGGTTACAGGTTACGTTTTATTGGTTTCGAGTTACTTACCCCTTGTCGGTACATACTTTGTAACGCTATGATCATATCGTTTTACACGTAGGTTATGTTAATAGCAAAAACATCGGTTAACCAATGTCTAGCTCAGTTATTTTTTCTGAAAATACATTGTTAGCGGTGGACATAATTTTTAACAGATTTTTCAGTTTAGAGGGTTTTATCATCTTCCTCATTTTAGAGTAATTCATTTGTAATGGAAACAATAAAGCGTTTTTACGTTTTATGATGCGTTATTTCATAGTTACGTTGCTGAACATTTTAATTGTACAAATTATAGCTATGTAATGTTTCGAAGTAAATATCTAATCGATGCTAGATTTCCTTTATTCAAAAAATTGTTGATCATCTTTAAAACTAATTGTATATTTTGATTGTTTGTTTTGTATGTTTTGATTAGATATAAAATTATTGTTGTGTATTAAAAAAAATGTCAAATACGGCCTCATTGGTTCTTGGAGAAGTCACATGAGGGACTACCGCGTAGTCTTCTGAAGTACAGTTATATTTTATACTGGTTCGGAAATTTACATCCTCTGCGGACAAAAGCCCCTCGTCTGCAGAGCGCAGTTGTCAATATTTTTAAATGATTTATCGTTGTTATTAATAATGACGTTTACAATGTGAAAAATTATATATACCACTAAGTTATAAGTGGAACGTTAACGTTATTTGTATATTAACGATTTATATATTAGGGCCTGTTGAAAATATTTGATTCAAATGCGAAAAATTCTCAATAATGGAATCTACTAGGTGATATGTCGAATATTAATTTTACAAAACATGAAATTTCTATAACAATAAGAAGTACGAAGATATAAAAGGGGAACAATATTGTAGTTGATTTGAAAACATTACAACTAGTAGTAGTGACTCGAACGTAGTCTTGGCAAACGGTTAGCTTTGACAGCTTTATGTGTGCGTTTTACACCGTGATCTAATTTAGACCAATTATTTATATATAATTTTGCTAGTAGTACTGAACATACAAATATCTTAAAATAGAAAAATCGCAATCAATTATGTCAGTTATTGAAATTCCCCGCTTGGGATGTAAGTGGTTAATTTCAGCAACTTACTAATCAAATAAATATTAGCCGCCCAATGAAATACCATGCATACTTTTACATCCTGATTACCATCATAGAGTAAGTAATAGATATTATGGTGGTCCTTTTATAGGGTTGACCAAGATTAACTTTGATGTGTGAATAATTTAATCATCTTGATATCTTTAAAATCAATCATACATTTTAATTATAACAAAAACCTAACAATAACTCTCAAAGAAGATAAAAAACACAATAAACAAAAAACAGTATTAAATTTCTTAAATAGATAAACCGATAATTTATGCAAAAGAAAAAATACAAAAAAACAACAGCCTTTGTCCACGAAATAACCACAGGCGCACGCTAGTTCATTACGGAACAAAACGAAGCTAAAATAAAACGAATCGTTGAGAACCGGTGGCCGTAATAAACGGGATCAAGTGTCGGACAAAAAAAAACTTTTAAAAAACAAATTAGACCGAAAGTGGTGGGAGGCTGATTACATCATTTATAGTCGGTCAAATTACACGCGGTTATGCGAGTTTGTTTGTAGACGGGATATGCTGCGTATACCTACTTAATCTACTTATACATTTTGAAATTCCGGTTTTGACAATTGTCAAACTTTTGAAAAACGATCATTTTATTATCGTAACGCAATAAATAAATTCTCGCAGTCAACATTCTATAGAATAAATTAATTAATTTTATCTTCATCATATTAAAATTCGTAACGGAATTTACAAAAAAAAATACAATCTGAATAATAAAATCGAGATTACTAAAACAGAGTCCGTCCGTATCGGAGCAATGAATGACGTAAACAAACATACCGAAAAACCGGTAAAACCCAACGGTCGAACTCAGTTGCAATGCCGCTACCAAAGCGGCATGACACCGCAGGAGGTGGCATTCAAAACTGTGGCGCGCTGGCAACGCTAAAACGGCGCTCTCGCAATGCAGTTGGCGCGTAGTTACCAGGCGAACATGAATGCGTGGGAGGTGTCTTACCGGGGTACTGCCACAGCGGTGCGGGGGGCGCGGGGGCGGGAGTCGGCCACGCCAGCGGGGCGGGGCGGTCGTCGCAGAGCACGTTGGCCACGCCCACCGTCATGGCCGCCTGCGCCGCGTCTGCAATGACAACAATATGACGTTTAATCCGTTCCGAAGGACACCGTTACGCCGATTGTCGGAAATTGTTAAATGATTTTCTGTTAATTTAATTTGTATTTTAACATTTAATGAATATTTTAATAGTAACAGTGTTATTTACGTTTATCTGATCTAACATTAATGAACACATACAATAACATTAATTTATAAAATTTGAGTTTATTTATTAACTTTTTATAGAAACAGTAAATCTGTACAATAATAAGTATCTATAATCTTATAAAAACAATAAAACAATGTATACAAATGACACTGGAATTATATTGTTGTGAATGACGATCAGGCAACACACGCAATTTGCAGAAATCGTAAACAAAACCTAAACTAAAACCACTGAATCGTTTCAAAAATTACGTTGTTTTCACACCTTAGGTTACCAAAAAAAATTACGCAAAACTTTTCTGCGTAATTTGAGTCGAAGGAGGAAAATATAAACGACTTAGAATACTTCTCCAAGTAAGCTATAATTAAGAAATCATTAATTATAGATCCATGGCGAGATAATTATCATAAGCACGTATCAATTTTACATATCAATCTTCATATTGGCTAAACACTATTAAGGTATCTGTAGATACATTATCTAAGAACTTTAAATAGAAAAAAAAAAACTAATAATCAACTTTAGTGTTCCATCGTTTTAGAGTTTAGTACCTATACCTATTGTTAATGTCCCCTCAGTCCGTGATGTGCACGTGACTTGCAGTTGCCTAGCAACGGGTTGTTGATGTCAATATATCATACCAATATCATGAATACGTGGCCAGTTCTTGTAACATATTAATTATTCTCCTCTGTGATGTTTAAAATATATACATAGGTATAAATGCTAGCGACCCCTCGCGGTTAACTCGCGCTTAACATAGGTCATTCATACACACTCCCAACCCCCGTTTTACCCTTTTAGAGGTCGAATTTCGCAAAATCCCACCTTAGTGAGAACCTACGTCCTAAAAAGAACCCCCACTGCAAAATTGAAAACACTTAGCACTTGTAGTTTCTAAGATTTCGTGATGAGTAAGTGACCTTTCGCTTTTATCCATAGTAACAGCCTGTTAATATCCCACTGGTGGAGAAAAGGACTCCTCTCCTATTACGGAGAAAGTTTAGAGCTTAATCACGCTGCTCCACTGCGAGTTGGCGGATATAGATACATGTGTCAGGATGTCTCCCGACACATGCAGGAATTTAAACACTAATTTAGCACTTGAAAAATCAGCGGTGCTAGCCGGGGCTTGAACCCACGATCATCGGTTGCGATCGACGTGTTCTAACCACTAGGCCATCTCGGCTGGGATTTTATCCATATAGATTACAAAGTGATTATGTCCATTATTATTTAACAATAATTACCTATTCCCAAGTTAAATTAATCTAAGCTAGAGAACAAAAAAACTTAATGATGACTTAGATCCAAAAGATGTCTAGACGTAGGCGAACCGGTTTAATTCTAGATTCCTTTAGACTCTTCAATGTTAATACCTAAGTACTAACTACCGAGATACCAGTGGTTAGCACATGTCGATATCAACCGATGATCGCGGGTTCAAACTTCAGCTAACACCGCTGAGTTTTCAAGTGATTTTGAGTCCAATTTATCTCGTGCTGAAGTAAAACATCGTGAGCATGGACGTATATAAGGAGGGGTTTAGGGGTCCGGGCCTCCCCCTTAGTGTAACTTACTTACCTATCCTTAAACGAATGACAATGACAATGGTTTATAAAATTTCTAAATAACTGAGATTGATATTTAGAATCACTAGTGTATAATGCCCGGATAAAAAATAGTTTAACTTTGTACATTTTGGACTAACAACCGGATCGAGCCGGATATTCGTATCCCTCCATATGAAAGGTAATTGTTAGGAAACGTGTGTGTTGGAGAAAGTCTAACACATGTATCTATATTCGACGCGTAGTTGAACTGTGTGGTGGATGGCTCGTGCACAGAGGACATAAGGGAAAAGTATCTTTTTCTTTATTCAATATGAATTCATACGTAACCAGGCGCAGATCCGCTTTTATTTTGACCACCATTAGGTATATATTTACCAGATTTATTTCACTTTTAAAAACGAGTTTTATAAAAAATAAGATATAATGATATTTAATCTTATTTTTTATATACTTCATTTTTTTTTCAAAAACGTAGTATCCTACTAATCGAAACACGTATTGGTAATCTTATACATTATATTATATTCCTATGTCCTACATAAATTTCCTCCCTCCCTTCTCTTCTTCCCGAACTAATACTGAAAATATTAAAATTATAAATTGAAAGTATAACATAGACAGAAGAAAGCACATATTATGTTTAAAGAACCATTAACGTTCGTTCGTCCCCGGTGTCCCCATTGGTCTAATAGACAAGGTCTTTGCCCAGCAGTGGGTAGCAGGCTGTAATAGTAATATACTGATCCGAATGACAATTGCGATTTGTGCCGAATAGAATAGCTTTACGTAATTACCCACTCTGCAGCTATTAGCTATATTTTGTCCGTTGTTTTATGATTTATTTACTAAAATATCTGCTTCAACTTTTGATATGTGACATTTTTTGATAGCGATAGCCTTACACAATTACCCCCAGGATTCATTTTAAGTAAAAATTCATTTACAAATATATAAATATAAAATGATAACTTCTTATTATGAGTGTCTATCTTAAATCTGTACCTGAATGGCCGAGCTCGGTTTTTCTCTTTTTTTTTGGTATAAATACAAAAAAAAAAAATTAAAAAATGTAAAATAACAGTAGAAATTATTCATTGCTTAATAACACAGATAAAACGAAGTTTTCTAAATGATACCTAACTAAATCGATTTATGAAAATATGCTTTATTCAAGTAGGCTTTTACAAGTACTATTGAATCGTCAATACAAAAACAAAAGAAAACTAAACACTAATTAATTAATTTACCACCGGTTCGAAATGAAGATTCTACCGAGAAGAGCCGGCAAGAAACTCGATAATATCGATTCCGAAACCCTAAAATTTCATATAAAATCGTTGAAACCGAGATTTAGATTCTGAGGTATATATATATTCTTATACAATAAGCTCGTTGAAAGGTATTATATTTTAAATAATAAGACAGTAATTGTTGAAGCATTTTACAATTTTTAGCGTATTCAAGCGTGATTTAGTCTGAATGACTTCATTAGGTTAAGAGATGATGAAAATATGATGTAAGGGTAAAGATGATGTTTTAGGTATATAATAACCTGCGTGATTCACTTAATTTGAATTAAGATATGTGAATTCTGATTTCCTGTTGTACTACCTACCTCGCCGTCTCATACGCGTTTGGACGCTGATAAGCAATAATGTGTCAACCCGCAGAAAGTAAAATTCGGAGATATTGATGTATTCTGATTATGCGTCACGTATGTAACATTATTCTAAAACGGTAAAAAGATTCTGAATTAAATGTTTCGAATATTGAATTGTGTTCCATATTTTGTGATACACAATAATCAATTTGTAAAGCATATAATTAGATAAAACCTCTTATAATACTAATCTGCTTTTAATTCATTATATCAAAGTAGAAAAGAAAAGATTGGTATATACGTCTTATTCTATCTCTTATCAATAAATTATTGAGAATAGGTTTGAGATGTTTGGCGCCATTTTCTCAAAATGGAGTCCGTGTGGCTTGACATAGGTTATTAGCGTCCATTTATGGTTGCATTTTCGTCATAACTTGATGGAATATAGCCTATAGCTTTCCTCAATAAATGGGATATTCAAAGCAAAAAGTAACTAATAATGAGATTGACGGACACGTAACTTGGTCGGTTGCCTAGCAACTGGCTCTTGATGTCAAGAAAAAAAAATGGCGATATGTTATTATAAGAGTTAATAAAGACGTGGACGTTTAAAAGTAATTGTATTATTATTATTTATTTCTGGGCTCTTTTAAAATACGTTAAACGTGTATAGTTGACTTTTCTTTACTGGTCCTCATTTGGTAACCACGAACGAAAATCACGAAATTTCGAATAATTTTCTATTCATTATAGTTTTTAATTATAAAAAATGATTCAGTTCAATCATTCAATCGATAATTTCTCATATAACGCTTATGTGTGGCTAGAATTAAGCCATGTCTGTTAAAAAGTAAAGAAAAATATGGCATAGCTACCATACCTACATATAAATGTTCTTCTTAAATCACGTGCAGACGTCGGGAAGCGACTTTGTTTTATGTAAAGATAATTCTATTAGACCAAAAATTATGATTTTCATTTAAAACAAAAAAGAAAACAATATTATATTTATTTTTTATGTAATTCATAATAATTGCTAGTTTTCTAAATTATTACACTAGCTTTTGCACGTGGCTTCGTTTGCATTAATGTAGATTTTATTGTAAAATAAAAATAAAAATTGTATAAAAAATAGCCTATGACCTAAAATGAGGTACCATGCAAATGGTACCATTATTTTAATACGTTCATTAGAGTTTACTTCGCAGATACAAAATTCGCTCTATCTTTATCGTATTAGTATAAGATTTTACGTTGAACTTATTTATTTATTTTTAATTAATATTTCAGTGTTTGAAGGACCTATTTAAATAAAGTTAGTGTGGTTCGTTTTATATAATCGCGGTGTTGTATGTAGGCGAATATAATACCTACATAATACATTACAGTATTTAAGCAATTATATATCACTAGTTGTTTCTTGCTGTTGTTTGTTGAGTCATAACGTGATGTAATATAGCCTATATCCTCAATAAACTATCTAACATAAAAATATTTTTTTAATTCGAACCAGTAGTTCCAAAACTTAGCGCTTTCAAATAAACAAACTAATTACCTATAGATTACGTACTTAGGTATAGTGAGAAAATGTTCGAATGAGAAATTTTACCATTAACATAATACAATTTAATATAAGTACTAGATTGTCTTATTAGAATTATTCGTGCTACATCGATACCACTAATAAGAATAAAAATTATTTTTTATGTACTTATATAATACATGACATTGTTTTTTTTTTGTTAGAATTCTCATATTCATTTAAAAATCTTTAACGCTATGAAGCCTTTTTTTATTTACCTATAATAATTTAAATTATACACCGTTAACTAGTTCTTACAAGCAGATTCATTATAATAAATCCGCTTACGAAACATACCACTTGACAGTAATAGAAGTTTTAATACACACCAGATATCAGCTATTAGAATAGTCAATTTTGTTATAAACTATTTAACGTAATTAGCCTACAGTTTCATATCGTTAATATGTAAATTATTATTTTTTTACTTTAAGATAAGATCAAGGAAAGATAACTTGTACAATCAGTTACTTTTATATGCAAATAAGATTATTATGAAACGTTTGACTTAATAATTTATGAACAATATTTTTTTATAATTAGTAAAAGTGCATGTTTAGTTTTTTTTTTTATTCGACCGTTGTTTATCCTCCATTGATTCAAAAAATAATTTACAAATTTCACGTAAATAAGTTTCCGCGGTTAACTTTTTTTTTGCATATTCTTCGATAAACAAAAACTTTTCTCACGAAACAAATTCCCACAATGAGATGTGATATCGGAGCGGCAGCGGCGCGAGGAGGCAAAAAGATTATTATGAAAGGAAGCAGAAGCACGTGCTGGTATGTCTGTCCTCTTCTTACAAATCGCCCTCTCTGTTTTTTCTCGTAATCGCACAGAGTAGTTTTATTGAGACTAAACTTTAAATCGGCTATGATATTTTTTTATATTCATCATAGAACAGTCAATTAAATTATTCATCTATTTTATTTAAATATTTATTTATTTTTGTGTATAAAGTAAATGATAACTATTTCATACAAAATGCATGAAATGTTATGAACCTCTAATCAAATAAATATATTATTTATGACTTTTCCAGAATTTACCTATTAAAAAAAATCATTATTTTTAATAAAAAAAAAAAATAATTAGTTGATATAAACAAACCTAACATATAAATTCTCTATTATAAACTACACTGTGCCGAGTATCAGTTGACCTTCACCGCGAGGTGCCGCTCTATCAACAGCATTCCAAGCGTAAGTCCGTCTCGCTCGCACTCGCTGCTCAATGCGTCGCGGAGTTTCGATGTATCTCCTAGTAACCGCTGATAGCCTAGTATCACGCGCGCTGAAGAAAAGGGTTTATCCGACGCCGAATGACATTCATTCCCCTAGGATTTTCCGACCAAACAAACAATCTAGTTTTCCGCGATAAATATAAGTTTTATAATCCAATGAAAATACGGTATGAAAATTAATTACAAAAATCGATCTATTTAATCTTGAAATAAATAGCAATTTTATTATTTTTACATTCGTTTGAAGTCGCTATTTATTTATCTACTCGCTTATATCGTTTTATTATTTTCATGCTGGGAATTCTAGGCCAGATAAATAGCGTCCCTATCCTAGAATAGAACTACGTCGCGTTGCGTGGTCAGCGTAGCGAGGCGTAGCGTAAATAGAATGACGGTATCGGCCGCCTGCAGACCGGTATTTAGCGGTATTGAAACGATGCGATGCCGGCAGTATCGATTCGAGACTACTGATATCGAATAATATTTATCTAATATAGAGGAATTCTTGTCGAAAATATCCTACTTTATTAGTTTCACATCCATAAACGCGAATAAGTTGAATGCCAGTAAGTAGTGTCTCATAATGAATGGAATCTGGATTCGATTTTATAAATCTTAAAATCATAACGCCTGAACAATACACAATATTACGCAATCTATTTTCTGCTGTATTTCCTTGCCCGTAAAGTGAAAACTTATCTGTATGTCAGGCATTGTTAATTGTTTATTATAAACGCAAGAGGGGTTAAAGAAAAAAGCACCAGGGCATCAGACAGAGGTGTGCGTGTTTGTACGGATATCGCGCGCGATAGTGACATTCCATAATACAAAAAAGCCAAAGCGAACCGTAGACAAAACAATATGATGAAAAAATAAACCATTTGTTTAATTAAAAAGGATGAGTAAATAGATAAAGTAGAAATTCTATTAATTTCACACATACATATTATAAAAGTAGAAAAATCAAAGAATATTTATGTCACCTTTAAATATGTGAGCTATATGATATCATAATACAATACAACTTTAAGCATCAATGAACACTGTTGTTTTAAATATTCTATGGTGGTAGCGCTTGCATGTCGTTCTTTTAACATAAAACATGTCTAAAAATTATACCTACAATACGTCTCTCATTGAAAATAATTAGATGTTTGAAAAAACAGTACAGTCAAATACAACCAAAACTTATAACATAATATCTCCTTTCGTGGATAAAAATATTTGTAAGCCGTACAGGGATCAACATGGCTGACAACATTCTTATGAACATCTATAGAGTTAGAGAGCTCCATACATCCCTTGTTACAACGTTACAGAAATGTGGCTTTTGTTTCAATGTATATAAAACGGAATGTACCTTACAAGTAAAGAACTCGCTCATTTTCTAAACTTTAAAGCCTTTAAAGGCGCATTTACAAAATTGAAAAGTGTATAAAGCAAAATTCTATTCATACATAAAATTGTTCGGACGAAACCATGTAAGGAATAAGGATACCTATTCAAGTCTAACAACGTTACTAGTTTGGAGATAATATAATTATAATTTATAATTTTAGTAACATTTTCGAGTTATAATTTTAAGTAACGTCAGAATGCTGTCAGATAAAATAGTTTTTAAAGTATTTTAAAGTTAATTGAAGAATAAATAGTACGTTGCGTAAAAATTTCACAATATTATTTCACCGAAGTGATTGAGTAATGATTCATAAAACTAAAGTTATATAATTATTATTATATATTTATCATTCATTTCATACATATTGCATTCGTTTTAAAATTCGATTCGTCAATAAATTATACCGTGGCTGAAATAATATATTTTATGTTTTAATGTAAGCTTTATTTAGTACAACATTAGTATTATACAGACGCAAATTAAACTGTGTAAATGTTTTGATTTTAGAGTCAAAGATATTTAATATTACAGTCTTACAAGACTAATAAGATTGTATAAGAATTACACATGTAAGTTTTACTCTCCTAATTATTGATAGAAAACAACTCTATAAACTGGTAACAGTAATTTTGTAAACCTTATGAAAGCTATGTCTCAAAAATACGGCAACTACAGTAAATTCTTTCAGGTTTAAAGCAATGACAGACAGACTTATGTAAATCTTTATGAGAGTCTGAGAGCAAAACTTATAAGTGTAATTCTCGCCTAAGAATAGCTAAATGTAAAATAATTATTATTATTATGACAGACGAATCACGATACTTCAAGATAACTCCAAATATTTGACACATAATTTTTTCAATATCTTTCATTGATTTTTTGTTTTTGTTATGTTCTACGCTGTTTATTATTAATGCGAATTACTTTATTTGGATGAACATTAAGTTCTAATTAGTATTTAAGATATTCCATACGTTATAGCAAACTTGTAATATAAACTAAAATGAAGTCCACGCCAACTTGTCTGAGTCAATAAGTCTAGACAATAGACATTGCATATATTATATATAACTTTTTTTTTGTCTGGGGTTCAAATATCCAGGATACGATTCCTGGGGGTAGATAGAAACATCACAGCGTGTACCAAGGAGCCAGCGACGCGTAGCAAGCGATCCCTAAGTCCGGCGAGGGTCGTCGATGAGGGAGAATTTTGTCTTGCAACTAGTGTTTATTTTTATTCAGGGTTGTTACACACAATAAAGCTATTTTTATGAGCGGTACTACCACTCTATTTAATATTGTACATGAATCTATTTATATTATGCATATAATATGACTTTGCAGATGTTTTATTTGGCTACCAACTTAAAGAGTAAATTATTTTCAAGTCGGCTTAATATTTTTTGTGTTTGTTAGTAAATACTTTAGCCGATTATTATTTTATTATTTAACTATTAACATAAACGTCTGAATTACTAACATCATCCAATTTGTATCTGATATGTAGTGAATCGCTTTCAATTATTGTAGTTTCAATAAAGATCATCATCACACACACACTTCAATAGATGATAACTGTTCGATCAAAGCCGATTGTATTTTTCTTACGAAAATAGAATTATCTTCAACGATTTTATTATAAATGCAAAAATAAACCTGTATATATTTTATTACATCTTTACGATTCGATCGCAGCTCTAATAGAAAACGTAGTTAATTAGAAACCCAGCGACGATAAAAATCATAATAAACGTTTAAAATTATTGAAAAACGAATTGTCTTCTACTTTAAATAATTATTAATTTAAATAGATACTTTATTGAACGTTTTAGTTACTTCTATTGAACGTTATAGTCCACTTTAAAAAATTCTCTATGACCCGTATGACTCCATACTTGTGTTATTTTCTAATATCGTTCCCCAGTGTTAATGCAAACAAAACAAAATAATTCATATCGATTGAACTATTTTTTGAGTTTTTGCCAAACTAACATGACACGCTCGAAAAATTTGTACCAATATTATAAACGGGTAAAATTTATTTGTAAGTTTGTATTTAGGGGTAATCTCTGTAAGTACTGATCCGATTCAAAAAATATTTTTGCGTTAAATAGCCCGTTTATTGAGGAAGGTCATAGGCAATATTACATAACGCTAAGAGTCACAGGAACGAAGCAGTAACCATAAACTCGAGTGAATTCGCGATTCCTAGCGCTAGTAATGGATAAAATAATATGCCGTGGTTGGCAGCCCTCGGGAAGTACACCTAATGTTTGTGACGGGCGGCCGAGCCCGAATTGGCGAGACGTGATTAGAAATACTCTACGCTGCAGCCCTTCGTATCTGTGCCACCGACGCGGATCTAAAATTACTATATACGCAGCTTATAATAAGTATCTTATAGTGTTTAACTTACTTTCTATTATGTATTAAGGATAACAATAATGTGTGTATGTATATCAATTATTTTTCGTACGTATTATATTTAGACGCTGATAATCAATACTGTGTCGAGCCACACGGACTTCATTTTGAGAAAATGGCGTCTAAAGGTGTCAAACCTATTCTTAACAAATATGTTTGAAGAAGTTAATATCCATCTTTCCTTTTCTTTTTTGATTAAATGTATAATGAATTGAAATCGGACTGACACATTTAATATATTATCAAATAAAAAGTTTTTCAAATATTTGAAATTATTGTATAAATTGCAAAATATGGAACGCCCTTGAAGTTCGAACCAATTAATTAAGATACTTATTTTTTTTAATAATGTTAAGTAGGTGATGTAGTATTAAAATATATCAATATTTCCGAATTTGAATTTTTGTGGCTTGACGTATTATTGCTTATCAGCATCCATTTCTAAATCGACTTATGTTGAATTCAAAATAGATATTTTAATATTTTAAATACAAAAAATACAGTAATATAATAAAAAGAAACATTTATTCATCCGCGTCTAAAATTTTAAAGTAAATATCGTACCTTTTTTGTCGAGTTAAATATTTTATTTTTAAAGTAACATGCCGCTTTCACTTTAGTGGAAAAAATTAACATCAAGAGTTAATACTAGTTTGAAAATGATTCTGCGTGAGTTCATTTAATGAGTTATGAAAGTTTAATAGTCGACTGCCTACTTCAATTAATATCCGCGACAATGTTTTCAAATAAATCAAATATAATTTATATTTCTGTCATAAGACCCCAAATGTTGTCGACCACTTGCCGCGGCGCTATTATCTACTCGAGTCACTTTGTTTGCTCTTGTTAATCGCTCCCTAAGCAATAATAACTACTACTCCCATAAGAATAATGACCACTTTCCCGTAAACAATACTTGGTCATGCGCCACGCTTTAATTAAGAAACCCCGAATGCTCCTGTAATTCCTGTCTCCCTAGTACTTGAAAGTCAACTTTATTCTCATTTAGGTAGAGATTGCTTTGGAAGGAAAGAGGGAAGTTTCGTAATAATAATTACGTGTTTATTGTATTCGAAGTAATAGGGGTCGTAAGGGGTGATAGATATCGTAGGTCGATAGATAGATTATCGATTTTTCTTATGTCATCGACAATGCGTTTAATGAAATCGATTTGATGATTGATGCCAATATTATTAAAAAATACTTTTTCCCTTTTTTGCTTTACTTTTAAAAATTAGCTGCCTTTACTACAAAAAATTTAAAAAGACGTTAAACGCGCGTCTAAGACAGTTTTGAGTTAAACATGCTTTAGACATAGATTAATATACGTTTAAGTGAGTTTAATAGATGTTTAAAACCTATTTTTGCTGTCAAATGTAACGTATAACATTTTATCAATAAGTTTTTTATGAGTTTATTCGGTGTTAAGCAGTTTAGATAATATTTTAAGCAATGTTTAAATCTTAAACACTGTTTAGCTAGACACGTGTTCAACATGGTTTTAATGCGTCTTTTGTAGTATGACAGTAAATTTCTTCTCCAAAAAATACAAGTTACTCAAGTAATAATTTACGTAATGTGTGAAAGGCTGTTAAAACTTTATTAAAAATACATTTTAATGTATAATTATAAAATCAGGGGAGTGTATCTGATAAGACAATCATTAATTTTAATAAGATAATAACGCATGTAATAATCATTCGTACCTTTCCCGCTAGTAAACCCTTATATCATTAAATAAATGATCATTTTTCTTTACGAAAAAAAAAAACATTTCAATCAAAAATATCATGTCATGGTTTGTACTTCAATTAGGAACTATTTAATAAATATTTCGACTTCCTATTAACATTAACAAACCGAATAGTGTTAAGAACGATACTAACCGCCGATGTTGCGTGTACGATTGTCATCAAACACGTACAGCGTGTTCCGCGGAACTAAATAAAAAAAATGCGTATTTTGTGCGACGTGAAAATTCATGAAGCAATAAAAGCGACCGCTCTCGCAATTTATAGTAATTGTAAAACTCTGATTAGCATGTAATTGGTCGGACCGGTGCGTTTTTGCCGTGTAAATAAATTCGAGCTAGATAGCTGTACATCCGCTCGCTTTCGCGATGTTATCTGTTAGCGCTAGAGCGAGAGAGCCGATGAGCCAGACGGCTTTTAAGTTTTTATAACAAAGGCCATTTATTTATACAACTTTACCACTTATTCAAACTGTTTCATTAAAATAGATATATGAGGTTTAAGAATATATTCTTTAATTACTACAAATATAATAAATTTCTATTTTTTACTTTTTTACTATTTTTTGTTAATAAAATTATCTTGTTATTTTTCAATTTACAATTTTAAATATTTTATAGACTATTGTTTTCGTTCAGTAATTGATTACAATATAATGTTCCCAATTTCGCTGAAAGTATTATAAAACTGCGTGCGTCACGCTCGCGTAGTCAGCACTAGCCGATACTCATTTTCTGCAATTAAGGCAATATCAGACGACCATTAAACTTACGAGGATAATTACAATTTTAATAAAAAGAGTCTGAATACGATATTATACGCAAAAAACATATACCAGTTTTAATTGATTGACAGGTGAAAAGAAATGAAGACAGATTCGTGTTATTACTTCATTATAGATTAAAAATATACGATAATATGTTTACTCTAGAAATTATCAAGTTTTTTTAATGAAATGTTGCTTATTTATGATAGGCAAGGAAATGCATATTTATAATAAAACCATTTTAAATTCTAGGTATTGAAAAGTTCAGTAATAAATAACCATAACCTTAGAGAGGTTACAGTTTAGTATTCTATATTATAGTAAAAAATATCTAACTACATTAAATTTTAGTCATGCCTAGTTACTCTTCAAATTGGAAGTGAGTTCTTACGTGTCAACTAGTAATACTCTCAGTTCTTCAAAAAATTTAGTGGGTAATAAATTACATTTAAAATTTCGTTATAAAGATCTTATCCAATGAAAAGATATTCTCAATAACTACACCTCGTGATCGTATTAATCAGTATAATTCACCGGTCATAAGAAGTCATGATTAGCATATAATTGTTTCTTACGAGCTTTTATAACCATAAATCTCTCGAGACCATTGCATATGTAGGTACACTAACGATCTTTTTACATGCAAAATTAAATGTTACCTTGTGAGTTCAGCGGGAAACGTTGAGGAAAACCACGATTATGTACTTATTTATATGTAGCCGTGATGGAAACACCCGGCTGATTCTATGTTAATGGCTCGTGTAATTTACATGGTAAAGGTGGGTAGGTTAAATATGTTCTTATATATAAGCAATATAAACATTTATGCACTTCTTGAAGACATCCGATAAAATAAAAACGAAATCAAACTTAACTTTTACGTTAAAAACCGTTTTTACTAATGAATACCTAATTTTTCTTACATACTTTGTCTTATTACTACGAAAAAGTCATCACAGTAATTAGTATTTAGATACAATACAATGAAGGCCACGTAACCTAATGTATTATATCAAAAAAAACAAAGTAGAAAGCAAGGTAAAGCGAAAGCAAGGTAACACTCTTTAGTAGATTTGGCATGGTAAACCCTATTAAAACTTCAAACAGCTTCTAAAAACTTAATCTCACTTTATTTCGAGTCGTATATCAAGACAGTATCGGCGGTGGGTTGGCGTGATCGAAGCAATGCACGATGCCGCGATAGCGCGATTCCGCTCCGACGCTATCAATTAAACTAGGCTTTGATTTACGATTACGATTTCACCTCATCGACGGTCGCTGCACAGTTTATAAAATACGCATTTATCTTTTTAATATATAAAAAACGTGTTGTGACCTTTATTATTCATACTACAGTAACTCAATTAAGAACCGGCTACAGAAAAGATATAAACAAACTTGTAACGGACGATAAAATAATGAATGGATATAAAAAACAACAGAATAAAATACATATATGCAAAAAGCACAACCTGTAGCAATTATTGCTTTGACTTCAATGTGTTCAAAACTTTATTGCGATGGATTTAGAGTCGAATTTCAGCGCTTGTATATATTTCATATTATATACAAATATGAATTTTATATATTTTTTGTTTAATAGTTCATTTTTTTTTTTCATCGTTGTACCGTTGTTAATACATAGTAGTACTAGGCTAACATAAATGACAAAGAGATTGTGATTACTTTATTGATGACGCAACTACTATCGGCGCGCACGCCGCATGGCCACGCAACTAGGTACCAAAAGGTCTGCTTACAAACCAGTACCGTCGTAAAATCTTATTTGAGTTACTTTTAATATTGTAGTAATAAAATATAACAGGAATTAATTATAATATACGTATAAAGTTTAATGACGGCGATTCAAGTGCTCATATAATCGTATAGAACTTACCAAGATCGTGTAGCCGTTGATTGTCTTTCTGCGAAAGTGCGGCAAAAAGGCCAGCGTCGCCTACTCGTTGGCGGGCGACCGCTATCCCGACTGGGATTGAACCTAAAAATAATAATAGATTGTAGAACTAGTAATTTTTGAATTTTTTAAAAAACTTAACTTTAACTTTATTTATAAACTTTTAAAAGTTGTCTTTAGGAATGACAGATGTGAAGAAACTTCTTAACAAACAATAAAAAAACCAGCGAAAACAATTCAAATCTACCGGCGACATCCATCACAAGTCTGTTCTCATTCATTGCATCATCGTGCTCAGAACTACTAGGAGTTCATAAATGGTAAACACGTTTTATTTCAAACTGTAAGTATTAAAATATAATATTTTAATCAAAACAATTTAAGTACGAGTATAAATTATATACATTATTTTGATACATATTATGAATAATATCTTAATGTTTACCCGTAATTTTGTTCCCATAAGATAATTAATTCAAAAGCTTATATTACATTATTTTTATTTTTAGAAAATAAAGATTACCTATGTAAAAAGTACACAGTAACAATTTTTATTACATATTAAACTAACATGCGGTCAATTATTGGTGTCAATTAAGTAATTGATTTAAAAATCGCGAGTTAATAAATATATAATGCATATTTTTAACAAAACTACACACACACCACACATTCTGCAAACAAAACAAGTTTCGTCAATTTTAGCTATTTTTCCTCCTTTGGTTAAGGAAAAATTTCGCAAACAGTTGAGTCTTTCAAAGTACCAGAGCAACATAAACCGTTGGAAGTTACCATTGTTTAACGAAGCGGGTATAGCGGGCGGCGGCTGCTCGGGCTTGTTCCCGGGCGAGGCCTGTTCTAGCTTGACTGCGACTAGTTCCGACACGTGGACGTGCTGCGGTTCACGCTTGACTTGGACCTGTACGTTCTGGCCGGCCACGCCCAGCCAGGTTACTGGATTAGTTCGACTGCAACCGCCGTCTGTGTGGATAACCTAGAAGGGCAAGTTTTGTTACATAAACAATTCTCTAAGTATACACTAATAATAGTTAAGATTTTTTTCTATGAAAAAGACAAGCTTCAACTAGGTATAATAAGCAAAATAGTTGCAGCAGTATTTCGTAATTATGAAAATAAAGTTTAATACGTTAGATGATGGAGCTGTTAGCTTCAGGTCTCAATTTATTCTACAAGTGGAGTGAATATGTTTCAAATATCTAGATGAAGTAGCACGAATTTATATTTGCGACTTAAATAATAACCTTTTTAGGTGAATTCGTAAGACAGGTGTTGCAAGTTCGCTTAGCCTGTTCCGTCTTGATAGTGAGGGGCTGCATCATGCCCACGCCTTCGAGCAACTGGCGCTGGTCAGGACAACAGAGCGGTTCGGATAAGCACTTCCCCAACTTAGCCTCTTCCATTTTACTGGTCTCCCTGTACAAATAAAACGACATAATATATAATAAATATTAGAAAAATGTTATTAAATTAATAATGATTTAAATAAGATAAGTCCTACAATCGATGTACTTTAAACATCACATTTACATATCAGATGTATTAAACCTGTGAATTTTAACTGATAGTCGCAGGTTTCGAGTTCACGGTAACTTACAATTTTTTCGTGAATTCTGAAAATTGTTAAGTACTCACGTACAATTATATTATGTATCTTTCTACCCAAGGCAAGAATTACATTTGTAAGTTTAACTCTCGAGAGCGATATAAAACAACTCTGTAACCTAACAACAGATACGTAGTAAGTAATTTCGAAAGCTGTAAAAGTAAAAAATAAGGCTCTGATAGTAGTAAATTATTTCAAATGTAAAGCAATGAGAAATAACTTATGTAAATATTTATGAAAGTCTGATAGCAAAATTTATAAGTGTAATTCTCGCGTAACAGGTTTTACCTAGCTATTGTTTTACACGCAAGATGAACCTTCCTAGAGAACTGAGAAATTTTACAGCCGAAAAATAATTTGTTAACATATACTTTTAAAAGAACAATTAATGTTTCATACAAAAAATATGTTTATAAAAATATGGATACTTCATGCTGATAAGCAGTAATGTGTCAACCCACAAAAAGTCAAATTCTGAGATATTATTTATCATTATTAAAAAAACTTCAAGTCATCTAAATTAAATAAGTACGAAATAAAGTTACTTAATTTAATGTTTTGCATGTGTGTTCTTTATTTTCCAATATGTAATAATCTAATATATTTGAGAAACTTATTATTAAATAACGCTTTTAATAACACTAATCTGCTTTTAATTTCATTATACCTTTTATCGAAATAAAAATGAGAAGATCTATATATGCTTCTTCAAACAAATTGATCAAGAATAGGTTTGATATCTTTAGACCCCATTTTCTCAAAATAAAGTCCGTGTTGCTAGACATAGTATTGCTTATCAGCGTCCATATATTCTATCTTTATAGTGTCAAAAACGTATCAACGAACTTGTCGGTGACGAGCACTCGCTGCGCGCAGTTGAGCAGTTCCAGCTGCAGCGGCGAGTAGGGCGAATTAGGCGGCGGAGTCGGCACGCCGAACGTCGACAGCGACGTCGAGAACAGGCTCTCTGTTACTGCGGGATAGAGCATAAGTTAGGAATATTAGGAGTATTGTTTATTTCTTGATTATAAAGTTAAGTTAGGTTGTAAACATTAGCTGTCCAAAATAGATAATTTTGATAGTTGAAGACATTATTTTGTTTGAAAATGAAACGAATTAAATACAACAATTTAATAGCATTTACCGGATTATGATTTATACTAGCTGTGCCCAGCGGTTTAACTTGCGTTAATTTGAAGAAAAAATATATTTATATAAAGATTACCTTCCCTATTTAAATCGGATATTGGTTTTAATTTTGTTTTCGCGTAACCCTCTTTTTATTTATTAATTAAAATAAATAAAATTTAAAAAATAAAATTTAAAAAATAAAATAGCTTAAGTTACTCATTATAACATTAGGTATATGTGAGTGAAAATCGCATCCAAATCCAGGTCCAGCCGTTGCAAAGATTAGCCGGTACAAACAGACAGACAAAAATGTTTAAAATTGTGTTTTTAATGTAATTATCGTGTATACTTTCATATGCATTTAGTCAAAAGCTGTTAATTAAAAAATACAAACAGACACAATTTCATTTATATGTATAGACGAACATATAGATTGAATTAGTGTAAAAATGTAAGCTCTGTACGTTATAGAGTAAAGAGCTTATAGTTTGAAATTAAAAGCTATTTTAAGGGCAGACGGAAATCAAGTAAAAAAAGTACTTATAATTTAAAATAAGGCTATCTATGAACCTTCACCCTTTACGTCTCTATCAAAGCCGTCACCGACAGTTAAAAACATAACAAAAAAAATGTTCTTCAGTCGACTAATAGCGGCACAGTGAGTAATGAACACATGTGCGGTGCGCGGGAGTCGCGACGAGTGACACAGTGATAATTAAGGCCCTCGGCCCTACCGCAAATAGACTCCGGCCAGTTTCACCAGATATTTAATGAGTTTCATTTGTCATGCGTGTTTTTTTCCATGTTCCGGATAAAACGCGACGTTATAATGGAGACTTTTTTATGTATGGCAGCGTTTTATTTAAATTGACATAGCGTAAATCCGATACAATGAAATACTCGTAAAATTTTTTAGTATTCAGTTTCGAAACTAGATTCGGCGATGAGTCAATAACGTAATGGAACGATTTTTAGATAGTCAAATTAGATGCAATGTTTGTAGATATTCTCTATGTGATGGATTTAAATAAAACTTCGATGGTGATATTTTATAATCGCAATTTTACAAAGGTGACCTATTTATTTATTTCATTTATTATTTCATTCATATTTATATCTACTGCGTAGAAAGAAGATTAGACGCACAAACTTGTAAACAAATTCTATCTCTATAAGGAATGCGGAGCATTCTTTTCGTATGTCTTTAATAAAAAAAGTCTCTTTCTTCAGCAAATTATCTTTTTTTACTTATTTCTTAATTTGTCCATCAGACAGACACATTATAATTTTCACGCGCGTCACACACATGTCTCGTATGAACTATATTTCGTTTCAAAACATACCAGGCTCGCATAATCCATAACAGCTCATGTCCCATCAAGGCCTTGTTTGAACAAAAAGTTTTTTTTTTTAATTTAGTTCCTTTTTGCGAGCTGTCATGGGAGATATTCATAAGAGCCACATATTAAACACTAAATCCGAGAAGCCGTCCATCCGTCACGTTGCGTTACACGCACGTCAGTCACACCGACCTCTATAATTGTTACCAACGATACGATCTCGAGTTTATTGCTAAGTATTTTTTACATTACACTAGCTTTTGTTAGCGACTTCGCTTGCGTTAATGTAGATTTCGCTATGCCGGACGACTGTTTAATTATAATTATACTTATTTTTCACGAAACGCCGCCTTGTAAGTTAATTGTGCTATGCCTTTAATTTTTGCAAAGTGAAAGTAATCAATTGTCAAAGTTTTATCAAAATCGGACAAACGGTATGGTATCGCATAAAATATGAACAAAAACATAGTAATCGAAGCATTTAAAAATTAACACTGAACTAAAATGAAGACTAATATTGTTAATCGCAATTATATTCATACTTAGTATATAAAATCGCAAGCGAAGTTACCCCAACCTAATAAAACAAACTGCAGTTAAGTTTAAAACTATCCTTCGACTGTGCCTAGGCATAGCCCGCGGCATTCCACGTTTGCTAATTGTATATTGCATGTTCCAACTTCCAACTCGGGTTTTATAATAAAAATGCAATTAAAACGTACCTACTTCACTTTTACAACGACTTGCGTGTTTAAAAAGTTTTATGTGATTATGAAATTAAAAGGTTGGTAGATGTAATTTAATGTTTTTAGAAGAAATGTTTAGTACTCGCGTGTAAAGCTCTGAGCTTGGCATAGTCACCTCATATCCTGTTCGACGTATTTCGTTTAACTAATATGAAATTCGATATTATTACTAATTACGATGTATTTTCAAGACAAGGTTGCTGAATTCAGTGATTTTATAAATTAAAGTTACCCTTTAAAATACGTATCTGATTATATGTTCTTTAATAAACTAATAAATAGGATTTTTTTTTTTTACCTTTATGTATTTGTGTAGATCTGCCACCTTGATTTGGAAAAAGTGAATACAGCGGAAATCTCGTGACACCTGTGAAAATAATTCAGTTTTAAATAACTGTTCTTTATTTTTTATTGATACAACAAAACAACATATTTTTTTTTTTTTTAAAAAACCTTTTTTTATTTCAAAATGGATTCTTTTTTTTCTGAATTCATTTTACTTGGATGAATAAATTAAATTTTATTTTTTTTAACTACAGAAAATCAGCATAAAAGTTGTTCGAGTACCAGGCTCGCATACCTTGGTGCAGGTCAGTGGGCGGGCGGGAGCGGGCGCCCCCCGCCGCCCCGCCCAGCATCGCCCCACGTGCTGAACCACCTCACCACCTGCGGACAAACCACAATTATATTACTATCATGCTATACGTTCCTAGTTATTATGCCTATAGTAATATAGTTACGACTACATAATCAAAATTTTATTATTTTTCATAACGAGCGACCCGGGCCAAGTCGGCTCTTAATAAAAAATGTTATAAAGAATAACTTTGAATATGTATATGTTTTACGATTTTTTACTAATATAACCACAGTTAACCCAAAAGTCCTTAAACTTAAGAAAAAGAATCGAATCGATAAGTATAACAATATTCATGTTTTTTTCGCTGCCTTTATCACCTTCTTTCATCATCAAATACATCTAAAGCTTTAAAAAAAAAAACTTTAAATATGTATACAATATATTTTTTTGCTAGCCTCAAGTCCTACAACGTAATAAACAAATTAATTCTCTAAGGAAAAGAGATTTGTCTGATTCCTTAATGGTAAAAGTATTCATTTCAATAATTCCAATGATCTGTCGAATATTACTGATTTTACGAAAAGTTTCTTTATTTAATCGATTTAATTTTAACGTATTATGAAACAGAATAAAAAGGTACGAACAAAACTTGCCCTAGCGAAGTCTAATAAAATGCCTGATTTCGCAAAACTCCGTCATTGAATTACCCTTACAGGGCATCGACCTATTAACCCGCAGAATTAGTCCGGTCACAATCTGTAAATAGACGTTAGAAAGTTCACTTATGAACGTTTTAATGACATTACGCGAACCGATGCGGCAAGTAGCGGTCTTGTTAATAAAATCGTCTCGATACATGGAAACGCTTTTAGCCCAGCGCTCGTTCAGCTCGCGTCCTATTGTTTACATTTTAGTTTTCAATTAAAATGTACTGCTTTACGGTATATATTAAAGCTTTTTTATTTGTCCATGAACGGCGAATAATGAACAGACATGTATAAAACATACTATATCGCGATAAAAATCTGTATCCGATTTCCAACATTGACAATCTCGTTAATTTCTTTATTAGCTCAAATAAGCTCTTGCTTCTCATACTCAGTCGTTACTAGGCAACGCCTTCAAACAAATTTAAATATATGGGTGTCATAATCCATGAGTGTATAACATAGATTATATGTTATATAATA
Organism: Hypolimnas misippus; assembly: GCA_037950945.1. NCBI lineage: Eukaryota > Metazoa > Arthropoda > Insecta > Lepidoptera > Nymphalidae > Hypolimnas > Hypolimnas misippus. Next base: position 14,411,411 of record JBBEEQ010000029.1, read on the forward strand.
TTTTAACTCAAATTAAGAATATACTGTATTCCAGTAGGCTTTTAAATCGTTTTTCGATCGTCAAGTTACAAATTAGTTTAAATATAAAGCTACCACCAAATATATATTAAATATAAAGCCACTTTGAACATTATAAACAGATCATTTTAACAGTTTGTAAAAAAGTATTGTAAAATTTATTCGATTAGTTTAAAAATCTGTTAAAATTCCAAGCAGAGATGGCGCTCAGATCGCTTAAAACTGAATAGGGACAACATCGTTTGCTAGTAGCATACCAGACGTTGACAGAACTCATTTGATGTGGTAGACAAAGCACACAATTTTTATGTTGCAAAATTTTTTATACACCTTACAATCAATACTGATGGTATCCAAAACATGAACAAACCGTATATTTAAAATATTCGTAACGATATAATTTTGTCTAGTAACAATCCTTACTTAGTAACTCCAAGTAACTCTGTCAGCCTGTTACGCAAGACTCCTTAACTACTCAACAGATTTAGATAAAACTTGGTACAGAGATAGAGCCTGAAAAAGGACGGATACTTTTTAATGCGAAACAAGAGATGTAAGGTGTAAAAACATCACGTAATTTAAACTTTAAGTCCATATTTAGTAGTAACATTGCTTTAAATTTGTGTGCTTGTATATAATTCGGAAATTCTAAACAGGAAATCATCGGTCACAAGAAACCAAGATTGGTTTATGACGGAAATAAAAGAGATAATTCCTATTCATTATTAATGTTTAAATAATCGTAAATGTTATGGGAATTTTATTCTATTTACCAGTTATAAACTTATCTATAACTATTCCAGTTTTTGTTCCTGGAGTATTGTATTGTTTGATTGGTTATAAGTATTTATAACGAATGCATTAACAATATCATTTTTATAGCAACATAAAAGTACCTTAAATAGTTACGAGACGATAAAATTTTTTCTAATACAATTTTAATGCAATTTTTATGATAATCTTTGTATAATGTAATTATAAGAAAAGCTTTCTAGAAAATTAATTATTTATAATCCATTGTGAATACAGGGATATAGAAAACTTTTTTGAGCCAATGAACAGACCCGCGCATACATTTAAAAACATACTGCCTTACTACAAAAGATTTAAACAGACGTTAAACGCGCGTCTAAGACAGTTTTAAGTTAAACATGCTTTAGACATAGATTAATATACGTTTAAGTGAGTTTAATAGATGTTTAAAACCTATTTCTGGTGTCAAATGTAACGTATAACATTTTATCAATAAGTTTTTTATGAGTTTATTCGCTGTTAAGCAATTTAGATAATATTTTAAACAAGGTTTAAATCTTAAACACTGTTTAGCTAGACACGCGTTCAACATGGTTTTAATGCGTCTTTTGTAGTATGACAGATAAATTTTTCATTAATTTTTAAACGTATATATAGGTATCTCATTATATCTTTTTTAAGCATTGCATAATAAACTCTTTTTCATAATAAATCGTTTTTATAACGTATAATTGGATCTCTCAGTATGTCTATAAACAATTAAATCATTAAAATTTCACGTCCAACAACTACACAGCGGGATCCGCAGAAAATGTAATAGTATTCCAAAGTTATTTAGGTAACTAATTAGAAACCATAAATTCAAGAATCCTAACCCTGTTCCACGTACCTTTAATTTGAGCTTTAAAAATACTTCACCTATTACGAGCTATCATAAAAAGATAAACTTTATTACTTAAGAAACAGAGTTTAAAATCGTTCGATGATGCGTGTGGGTTAATCTGTGCCAAGAAGTAGGCGGCTCGAGGATACAGACGGACATAAAAAACCTTCATTGTTCCGTGTTCTATCGAAGTGTGAGATGTGGGAATAAATTAAGTTGACCCATTTCAAAGTTTTTACAGGTAAAGGGATTGCGCCTTCGGAGAATTCTCGGGAAGATTATAGATTAAAATCGTCAAGGAATCGTTTTACGATTGTGTAATGTAGTTTTTTCGACGTGTTATAATTGGATTGTATTAATTAATTTTTTGGATTGTAGCCACGTAACAACAGCCATGTTTATTAATTATGATCGATGAGAGTTGAATTAAATAACCAGCAGCTGTTTCGAAATTTGATAGAAGCTATTCAGAAAACTATTATATTATAAGCATCAAAAAGTGTATTAAGTTTTAGGTAAATGCTATTCTTGATAAACATTTTCTATACAAACGTTTTTAACCTTTTTCACCCTACTAGGTTTAGAATATCGAAAAACCCTTTCATAATGGATATTTACAACCAATAAGACACCTACTGCCAAAATTTCAAGTTCGTAGCCCCAACGGTTTAGGCTCTGCGTTGAAGAATCAGTTAGTCAGGACAAGTGATTTTATACGTACAGATAATTATTAGTATCATAGTGTGTAAATTAAGTTTTATGTGAATTCGACCCCGGAATAAGATTTTCTATTCAAACGTTTTTGCCCCTTTTCATCCTTTTAGCAGTGGATACTCCAAAAAACCCTTTCTTAGTGGATGCTTACAATCTAAAAGACACCTACTGCCAATATTTCAAGTTTGGCGCCCCAGCGGTTTAGGCTCTGAATTTATGAATTATTCAGTCAGTCAGGACAATAATTAATATATGTTTAGACAACAGGTCAAGTAATTATTGTTATTTAATTTAAATAATATAACTTTATTAAAAGCTTTTATGTAAGAAGAGATAATTGCAGATGTTGATATATTATGAGTTTAATATAAGTGACATTACCTGCGGCTCTGCTCGTGTTAATTTAGATTTTGTTATATAAAACGCTATTAAGGATGATAAACCAGATTTTCAATACTTCAAAAAAGAAAGTGGTCCTCAATTCGTAGAGTATATTCTTTAATGTAATGTCTTAACCCAGTTTTGAAAATTCGTTGTTATTTGAAAAGATTGGCCGTATTGAGTTTTTATTAAAATTCGTTCAGTAGTTTAGGTTTTAAATAAAAAAGAGCGTATTTTTTTTAATCGGTTCCATTTTTTTAAACCTTAGCTATGTAAGAGCAAAGTAACAAGAATACGTTACATGCTGTAAAACACACACTTCAGCTCAACGACAGTTAAGAGTTAGTTAAACAAACCTCAATTGACGTGTATTATTTAAAACTTTTCGTTGGTCACGCTACCGATGAATGTATGTTTGAGTTGAGCATCTCATAAAACAAGCTTGCTTTCAAAATTGTTACTGTTTTGTTTGATTAGTGTATTTGAAATACATTTTTCTGCTTACATAATTAAATTAGTTTAGACCACAATACATTGAGTTACCATTGAGCGAAAATTGCCCTTGTAAGTTTTAGTCTCGTAATTGATATAAACGTCTCCGTAACCCGGTATTAATTATCTATAATCTATTTTTCTTTACTTAAATTATTTGGTAAAAATACCCGGGACGAAAATCACGAATTTCCGAACATTTTTTTTTTATTATAATTTTTCGTTGTAAAAAATTATTCGGTTAAATCATTCGATTATTTCTCATCTCTAACTCTTACGTGTGAATAAAATAAATACCGAACATTATTTTTTATTAAAATTTTTCGTTGTAAAAAATTATTCGGTTAAATCAGACCAGTAAAGAAAAATAGCTCATATGTAGTCTTATGAAACATGTGAGTGTCAAAACTAAGTAAACTCTTTCAGATATAAAAGAAATTAGAAACAATTTATATAAATCTAATAAAAATCTGTTAGCAATACTTATAATTGTTATTCTCATCTTATAAGTAATTTAAAAAATTAAATAGATAATTAACAAGTTAAGGCAAGATACCGCTATCACAACACAATACATTAACTTATGGTTTTTGTACTAATGCGAGCAAATCCACAGTCAAAATGCATTTCGTTGCGATAGCGATGGCACCGTATAATGACGTCTCTGTATAAAGCAATATAAAATACTCATAATCTTACACATTACTCATATTACACACATAACACACTTCGTATAAATATACTTAACGATAAAGTAATAAAAAATTACTTGAAAGCATTTAAACGGCTTGCGCAAACGAGGAATAATTCTCGGGAAAATTTTTTTTGTCCGTCGAAATAGATCGTTTAGAAGGAGTAAAAATACTGCGTATAAAATTCTACTGAGCAGCGATTTAATTTTTTGTGACGTCACGGGGATTTAAGTCCAAAGACAAAAGTCCCTTTTTTGTTTAGACAATTGCGTGAGTTTTAGCACTAATGCCTAAGCCATATAGCTGCATGTCTATTGAATTGAACACATTACAGAACGCAAATCAAATATACACCACATATTGAAAGCTTCAGTTGCATTTAAATTACAAAATCAACAGTTACTATACATTAATTTACTAATATAAAATCTGTTTCCATTCGATTATTGTTTGATTGTTAATGTTAGATTGTAGGTTTGCAAATATCGATATATCGTCGAATATACCGAAAAAGGGTCCTGTTTCGTATTTACATTTATTTATCACAGAGATTAATAATGATCCGAAGTTTTTAAATGAGTAAGGGTCGAAATATGACATAACCACGTTGTAACGTGGCGTCCTAAGAATGTAGGACGTGCATTGGAAAAAATCACGACGTCCAATGTGCTAATTTTGGCGGTAACACTAAGGCGAGAATTACATTTGTAAGTTTTACTTTTGAGAGCGATATAGAACAACTCTGTAACCTAACAACAGATACGTCGTAAGTTACGAAAGCTGTAAATGTCAAAAATAAGGCACTGATTGATAATTATTTAAAGTGTAAAGCAAAGGAGATATAACTTATATAAATCATTATGAAGGAAGATCAAAATGTATAAGTGTAATTTTCGCCTAATAAATATTTTATTTACTTATAAAGGGTTACCAACAAGGGACAATATTAAATTTGCCACAAATTTAAAGTTTATATAAAAAAATTATTAATAGAAAAAGCATACTATTCAGTACATGACTAGATTAAAGATAAAACCGCGTGGAATAATAAAGCGTTGATACTCTCGCTGGATAACTGTAGCTAATTGTATCAAACAATATTCTACAAAAATATTTTTAAAAGAGTAACTACTGAGTTTCTCGTCGGCTCTTAGAGTCCACACTCAGAGCCGGTGGTAGCTTCACGTGGAACTGACATCACAAATTTGTAAATTGACGATGCAAAAGAGCTTGTAAAGGCCTATTTAAATAAAGTATATTTTGAGTTTGGTTTGGACATAATCGTTACATAGATATAAACAAAAGAAAGCATAACACATTTACAAAAAGGTGCCTTAATCATAGATACATAACACTACATTTACCACATCAACGACTTAATTCTATAAAGTCACAGGATAACATGAAATAAAATTATATTGAATTAAATTAAAATTAAATAAACCTAAATTAAATTTCAATTCAATAATTTAAGTCATAAAAAACAAAAATAAAAACAATAGTTTTTCTGTATATATAATAGTTAAAGCAACAAATGTATCCAGCAACAATATGTACTCAAAGCTACGTTTAAATGAAAGTTTTAGTTATTACACACTATTCTATCTGTGTTCTTACGTAACCCAGCAATCAACATAAAACATAACGACTTAAGTCTAACTTTACAGATGTTACAAAGGTTTTTACATGAATTTTGCATTCAAAATCTATCCAGTTCGAGACGACAAAGTTAGCTACAACGTTCGCGTGAGGTCCAGTAGTCAGTCGGCAAGCGATCGTAAAACTCCGACAGGCTGTTCAATGTGAACTATTGTTATTACTAGTTGACGAGCTTTTCACACACACATGTAAAATGGCAAATATGTAGGTGTTGATATTGCATACTTTACTGGAAGCTGAAAGCTCGTTATAATTTGCTGAATTGATAATTCAATCAGGAATGTTTTTTTTTTACTTCGATATTTGACTAGCTGTCTTGCGGTTTATGGTTACTGCTTCGCTCCTATGAGTCGTAGCGTGATGTAATATAGCCTATAGCCTTCCTCAATAAATAAACTATCTAACACAAAACAAAAATTCAATTCAAACCAGTAGTTACTGAGATTAGCGCGTTCAAACAAACAACCAGAACTCTTTCAACCTCTTCAGCTTTATAATATTAGTATAGATTTTATGTCGTTTGCAATAAAGATACGAATTAATTTTATGATTGTGTGCATGAGTAAAAAAAATTGACGAAATAACAAAGCTTTTCTCTAACTATTATTTTAACATTAAAAACCGTAATAATAATCAAAACGAATAAAAAAACGATTTTTTATTTTTAGAAATCAGAGATTCGAAATTTAATTAATCGAGTCGAATTACCATTTCATATTTCTAGAATAAAATAGCGAAAGATATTCACAGATATTACAGTCATCCCTCGCAAAGGGAATGTTGCTAAGCAGCCCGCCTCTATTCCATCGCTAGGATCAGGAAACCTTAGAAAATTCCAATAAGATCCCCCTCCGTCTGTGTACAACCGGCTAAGTCGCTGAAACGTTGGCGATTTCTTTTGACGTCGAATGAGGGTCTTATCCAAATAACTTTGAGCATATTAATTTTAAATTCTTACTGACTTTACTACAATAAAAATTAAACATACGTTAAACGCGTGTTTATAAAATTCCGTAATACATATCGCTGGTTTGCAAGAATATCGTAGTAATTCAAAATTCTGACAAATAGAACTAAGTATGTCAAAAGACCATAAATCTTTGATATTTTATCATAAAAAGAGTTGCGATGATGAATTTTCTTTAAATCAATAAAGTTATAACATCAAGGGATCGTTTAAATTTCGCAGCTATTCACTAACACATTAATAAAGAAATTTAAAAACCCCATTCCCTAAAGCTCATCTTTTTTGCATCGATATTCTTGAAAAGCAGCGATATACGTGTCTAAGGAATGTTTTGAATTGAACATGATTTGGACGGTTTAACTATGTACTGGTCGTCTAGCGGAATTAGACCGTAGTTCATTACATTTTTAACCGATTTCAAGATTGACCACAGACAAACAATAAACAATAGAGTATGTAGTATGTTTTTTTTATTGATTTTTATATGTATTTTTATGCATAATTAAAAATACATATTAGAATTTCTCGCTCCTTCTCTATATAAACTATGAGTGTGAGAAACTTTATACTACTCCGTCCGCGCAGAGATATAAAAAGTGGTACAAAGATTTTGCTTCTATTATTAATATTTAGATTAAACATACACTTAAGTGAGTTTAATAAATGTTTAAAACCTATTTTAGTTGTCAAATGTAACGTGCGACATTTTTATCAATAACTTCTTCATAATTTCACTCGCAATAAAGCAATTTAGATAACATTTTAAGCGATGTTTAAATTTTAAACACTATCTGCCTTACTACAAAAGATTTAAACAGACGTTAAACGCGCGTCTAAGACAGTTTTGAGTTAAACATGCTTTAGACATAGATTAATATACGTTTAAGTGAGTTTAATAGATGTTTAAAACCTATGTTTGCTTTTAAATTTAACGTATAACATTTTATCAATAAGTTTTTTAATGAGTATATTCGCTGTTAAGTAATTTAGATAATATTTTAAGCAATGTTTCAATCTTAAACACTGTTTAGCTAGACACGTGTTCAACAAGGTTTTAATGCGTCTTTTGTAGTATGACAGTATTTAGCTAGACATGTGTAGAACGTTGTCTATTTTATCATTGTAAAAAGACAGTTATACTGTACTATGATGTTGACAAGCAGATGCTTAGTAAGTATTGTTTAATAAAGCGATAGAGTTGATACTGCATGTGCTCTATGGGGGAAACATCTAAGAAACCTATACGTATGTAATATGAATTCTGAGACATATGCGTAGTCTTAACTCGTATTTGCCAAGACGCAGTGGGGTAACGAATTTAGCTTCAAATACAATAGGGCTACATACAAACTCCTCGTAGGGCTACATTTGTTTTACTCTCTTCGGGGACATAAAACATTTTGATACCTCACGAAAGCTAAGCTGACAAAAATAAAAGCACTAACAGTAAATTCTTTCAGGTGTAAAGCAATGACAAACAAATTATGTAAATCTTCAAGAAAGTCTGAGCAGAACTTAAAGGTAATTCTCGCCACATATTCTAATTGGATGCTGATATGCAATACTGTGTCAAGCCACACGGACTTAATTTTGAGAAAATTGCGTCTAAAGATTTCGAACCTATTCTTAACACATCTGTTTGAAGAAGCATATATCCATGTTTTCTTTTCTATTTTGATAAAAAGTATAATTAATTAATAGCAGATAGGCTAGTAAAGATTTTTATCTAATAATAAGTTTTTCAAATATTTTAAATTATTGCATAATCCAAAATATGGAACTTACTTCAATATTCTAAGCATTTGATTAAGAAACTTTTTTCCGTACTTATTTAGTTCAAATGACTTGAAACATTTTTGTATAGTGTAAAATACGAAATACATTATCAGAATACATCAATATCTCTAAATTTGACTTATTGTAGGTTGACACATTATTGCTTATCAGCATCCATTATACTAGTTGACCCTTGCAGTTTCACTTGCGTTTATAGTAACTGCTTCGATCTTCTGAGTCGTAGCGTGATGTAATATAGCCTATAACTTTATATAAACGAACTATTTTTTCAAATCAGACCGACCAGTAGTTTCAGAGATTACCCACTACATACAAGCAAATTTTCTTCTTTATAATATTAATATAGAAATTCTACATAAATCTATAAATGTATAAAATCGAAAAAATATTTCTTCTTGTTTATCGTGAATAAAAAAAAAAACAAGTTACTTCAAACTTAACGTTCCAAAGGTTACTTTCTTAATAACTTATTTCTTTGCTTTATAAGCTGTAAGTATTTGATATCTATCTATAAATAGAAGTAAGGTTTCGTATTCTGGATATAAGTTGCTAAGTCGGCAAGGCTCCAGCGAACTCGGCGCGGAAATGAAAAAGTTCCGGAGAAGATCTCGTATCTTATGGATTCCTGGTAGGAGTTGAAATATTTTTATACGCTATTTATTAGATAATATTAAAAATCTTGTTTTGTATGTTCATGTCTAATTTATTTATCCATATCTACTAACTAATTTTATAAATGAAAGTTACTTCTGTCTGTTTGTTTCTTAGGTTTTCATGCCTAAACCGCTTAACCAATTTTTATAAATTTTGGTACATATGGACGCTGATAAGCAGTGCTGTGTCAAGCCACACGGACTTCATTTTGAGAAAATGGCGTCTAAAGATGTCAAACCCATTGTTAACAAATTTGTTTGAAGAAGTACATATCCATCTTTATTTTATTTTTTGATAAAAGGTATAATGAATTAAATTCAGACTAATATATTTAATATATTATATTATAAAAAGTTTTTCAAATATTTAAATTTATTGTATAAATTGCAAAATATGAAACGCACTTGAAATTCGAACCAAATAATTAAGAAGCTTTTTTTCCGTATTTATTTAGTTTATATGACTTCAATTTTTTTTTAATAATGTTAAATAGGTGATGCAGTATCAAAATACATCAATATCTCCGAAATTGACATGTTGTGGGTTAACACATTATTGCTTATCAGCATCCATATTTAAATTGGAATTGGAGAGGGACATAAACAATTTTTTGTAGGGAGTGAAGTAAAAGAATGTTTACGCAGGCAAAGATACGAGGACCATCCCTTTTCCAATTTAAGACAATCAAACTTTAATGAAGTAAGAGTTAGTTTAAACTACACGCCGTAATATCAATTAAATCATTAAAACGGTGATAAAAATGAAATTTAGCCCAACGTCGGCACGTCCATCTGTCCGTCGTAGTGGCGGCGTAGTAGCTAAGCCGCAATTAACTAATTGTATTTAATGACAATTGCAGAGAAAGTGTAAATTAAGCTATTAAGTTTAAACGCGCCACAATTGACGGCGCCCGTATTGTGTTTCCTATCACGTTTGTTATATATTTAGATATGTATAAACATAAATATGATATATACATACTAGCTGTACTCGGCATGCGTTGCAATATAGACACATTTTTGAGCCGAGAACGCTAACACAGAACATGGAAGACAAACATACAATACATTAATTTTTATTTTAGTAGAGCCGAGTAGAACAGTCTGTTAATGTCCCACTGCTGGGAAAAGGTATCCCTTTCTATTAAAGAGAAGGTTTAGGGCTTAATCTACCATGAATCTCCACTGCGGATTGGCGGATATACATGTGTCAGAATTTCTCCCGGTACATGCAGGTTCCTCTGCTTTCCTTCACCGCTGAACACGAGATGGATTTAAACACAAATTTTTCTTTCGAAAACTCAGCGGTGCTACCGGAGTTTGAGCCCGCGAGCATCGGTTAGGATCGATGTGTTATAACCACTAGGTCATATCGGTTCTTAGTTTATTAGTTAGTAGAGCATAGTTGGTAGAGCTTTAGCCTACTGACGTCAATACGTATACGGCCTGCATTGATCGGAGCTGTAACCGACTTTAACCGAAAATCGGTATAAAGTTTATAATATAGCTGCGATTTTTACTTGACTACGGCGAAGCCAAAAGGAAGGGACTACTGAAAGGATATTAATCAATGAGGTGTTAATAGAATGGTAATAATGGCAATATTATGTTAAATAAAAATTTTGATAATATCTATTACCATTATTATGATTATTAATATATGATGGAATTTTGTATTAAGTATATGTACGCCCTTATCACTTCAGTCAGTTGCAATGGCCACTGCGCCAACGTGTCTGTGAAAAAGGACCCGATGGTCGAAAAAATTCAATTTCTATATCCAAATCAACGGAGAACAAAGGTCGGCCAGCTCGGGCACAGCTCGTTATGAGATAAATTGAGGCGAGCGGTGGGCAGCGCGCGTGTAAATTTTCGTTCACAGTGCTCTTATCAAGACCGGAATTCGGGCACTGTTATCGAAATGAATGACTAACAAAACCGTTCGTTATTAAGACAATTTTATAGAAAAATTCGTTCTTTTTTTAATATTTCTGATTATTTAGATGATTCCGATTGTATATGTTACTGTTTAATATATAAAAAACTTAGGTATGTTTATAAATAGCTGGTCTACGTAGAAACTGTTATCTCTGGATATTTTATTTTCGTTACAAGTTTAAAAAAAAATTAAACCGACTTCAAAATCATAATACGTTGTTTCGTTTATTTAAATTACATACTTTTCCTATTTATATTAATTTTAAAACCAAACTACTAAATTGATTTTGATAAAAATTCTATGGAACCAATCGGAGAGTATACGAGAGGTAGAGTTTCAAAGAAAAAAACAATTAACAAAATCGGTTTATCCGTTTTCCAATTTATCTCTATACCAAAATTCATCAGAATTGGTTTTACCGTTTAGGCGTAGAAACGTAAAAAACAGATAGACAGAGTTTCAGATACAGAGAGAGAGAGAGAGGTCACATTTATAATATTAAATATGGATGCTATAAAAATAACTAAGAGATATAGTATGTAGTTCGCAAACTTGAAGTTTTTTTTACACTATTAATAGATTCTAATATGTTTTATTTTATTAATAGCTGTATTTTCAAACGGACTCCAAAAACTGAGAGGTTCTCAATTCGAAATGTTTTTTTTTCAATGCTATTTTGATTATTTTTATTGATTGGATTGAAGAATTCAGATTTTTATAATATATTTTAAATCAAAATCGAATCAACAGTTTGGTTTTAAAATCGAAAAAAATAGTACAAGTAGTTCACACAAACGAAATAGCGCATTGAAGTCGGTAAAATTATTATTAACGTATCGCAAAAACTGAATACAAACCTAAAAGCATAAAACATCCTTTCAACGAAACGAATTAACGCACATCATACAATATTACAGTTCCTCCCAACTATAAAACGTCTATGCATCACACAAACGTTGTTTACTTTGATGTCGCTTTATTAAAACCGGTAGACAGCAATTATGTCTCCCCAGTGTCCCCCGACACGTAGGCGTGCTAGGCTCTATCCTAGCCTGTGTAGGCACATATAGGCTAAGCCTATCTAGGTTCTAGACCAAAGGGCGTTTGTGTAAGACTACGTTAGCGTGACGTTCAAACTTCACGCGAAGGTGTACGGTACGCAGTGCAAGGAATTTTGTTTTTAATTTTTTTTGTTGTTGAAATTAAATGTATGTATTGTAAATGTAAAAAAATTTAAAGGAGTAACTATTGAGTTTCTTGCCGGTTCTTTTCTGTAGAATCTACATTACGAACCCGTGTTAAATTTTTAAATTTGTTTTTATTTTTTTTGTATTGACGATTCAGAAGTGCTTGTAAAAGCCTACTTTAATAAAGAATATTTTTTGATTTGATTTAAATATATAGAATGATGGCAAATGTTGCCACGGTATAATAAGGTCTGCTGATTTGGACAAACTATGTAGATGTAACACGACTTTCTTGTACAAGATTAGAAAGAATAAGCAGTCAAGCAGATATTACAATAATCCTGAATATAAAATTTCCTAATAAAATATCTTATTGTTTATGGAATACCAACACTAGATATTTTGTTTGAAATTTGAGTGCAGTTAATAAAATTAATTTTGATAAATTTTGTCTTTTATACATCTATATATTAAAATTCGTTCAATTATTAAGTAGTTTTATCTACGCTGCAACATAAATCTACATAATATTAGTTATTTTTAAAGACCACATTGATACTCGCAAAATTCGTTTGTTTTACTTCGATAAAAAGCAACAAGTTCACACAACATAGTTTCACGTATAGTTAATTTATTCAATTAGTCTAAAGTGGGTGCGACAGCTCAACAAATCATACAACAATATTAATGTTTTCCGGACAGGTTTATGACGAGCGACAAAACGACACGCCACTAACGCCTCTAAGCGAAAGTAATACTTATCATAATTGCGAGAACAAATCATTCGTCGCGAAAATTTATTTCGAACCGACATTTCGCGTGCATAGATCAATTTTACTGCACGATAATCACTAACAAAAAGTAACCTAATTAAAATTTATAGTACGCGCTCTTTGTAACGATAATGTAACGAAATTTATCATGTTATAATAATTCGTTATCGATATTAAAATAATACATACATAATATATTATAATGTCGATAAACGTTCACTTTTGGTTGTGTTGTAATTTTTTCTAGGAATAACAGTCGTATGCAAATTGTCATTAACCGGATAAATAAATAAGCTGCTGTATAAATTAGTAGTAAAAATAAGTTTATTTCATTTTTTTATGTTGACGCTACGCTTCAGAGTTTTTTTTTTCTAGAGCGGCACGAGTGGGAGACATTCGAATAGCGTGGAAAGAGCAGTGATGACTTAGTGTTGTGTATGCTGTGTTGCTTATGATATAAAGTTGATTTTCCTTTGTGTAAGAATGTAGTTTCTGCTTGAATGTGTGTATTCGGAATTATGTAATTTATGAAAATTATGGAAGTTCGCAATTCTAATTTTTTTTTCATATTTATTCTCGGTTTACAATGTATTTTTTTTATATTTAAATAAATTTTGATAGATTATATTACAATAATTCGTTGTAATATTATCATATTAATGTTCTATAATACGTGTAAGATTTTGGTTTAAATTGGTACTTATGAGTTGTAATTATACATTTAATTATGTTGTACTGTGAGTAAAATAATATTTTACTATTAATAAATTAATGTTTATTGACAAACCCTTTAAGTATAATAGGGAGCTGTTAATCTATACTTATATTATAAAGCTGAAGAGTTTGTTTGTTTGAACGCGCGTATCTCAGGAACTACTGGTTCAATTTGAAAAAATCTTTTTCTGTTAGATAATTTATTTATTGAGGAAGGCTATAGGCTATATCACATCATGTTCCGACTCATAGGAGCGAAGCAGTAATCATAAACGCGAGTGAAACCGCGAGGGACAGCTAGTACATAAAAAACTTGAAATAAAATAATTTGTGCGATCGTGTATATATGCAGTAGTATTTGCATCATAATTGGAATTCATCTAATTTATTAAACTTTGATATTTAATATTTTTTCCACCACGTGTATAAAATAATAATAAACAATTCGTCTAATAAAAATTACACTAATTTTATTTATCTCTATTAAACAAAATTGTTAAGTTTCTTAAATTAATATTTTTTATTGAATTATTAACGTGAAGCAGATTATGATCTTATACAATAAAAGCCATAACAGTAAGATATTGAAAAATGGTTTCAAATTTAATTATCAGAAAATTCTACACTCTCAATGGAATGAAAAACAAACAATATTTTTTGATTTTCTGCAGGTCCTGACTTTGATAAATATCTTAAGAAACCTGGTTGGAACATATGCTTTTAAAATTTTCATTCAGATTTATGACGATAAGCTTATTTTATTTAACACTATATTTGTTTTGTTGTTTTTCTTGAGTTTCGTTGACGGAACCCTAAAAATACTTAATGGAGTATAATAATAAAAAATGATAAGAACTCCATACATTTAAATATATCACATACCAGGGACACATAATGTGAGTGGTATGTTTATTTAGGGCCAGACGCTCCCTTCACTTACGCGGTCATGCCGCCCTGGTACACGCAGATGTAATTATCTCTGGCCTAGGATTTATAATTTCAGGGTGGCAAGGAGGAAAAATGAACAGGGAGCGCTGAGTGGATGCTAAGCAAATTAAAACGTATAGGTACTTTATATTAGGGTTGCAGTCTAACTCAGAGCGATTGCGAACATGCGAATGGAATTCGTTATGATGAATTTTTAACGTTGATGGCATTTTTAACTGAATTAAATTTTAATATCAATCTCCCGTCCTCAATAACTTTAATGATGTCTATTTCGTAAATAAAAACCTTTCGGACATTACAAAAAATAATAACGCGTTGACAGTGCATTATTAGATCATTTTGTCGACACGATAAAAAGAATTTGTCTGTCACCTTTTTCGCAATAAATGTACAATTAATAAAATTGATGATTAGAATTTTATTTTTAAAATTGTTTTGATTTAGTAATTATTCTAAATGAAACAGATTATCTCAACAGATCCTTCTTTAAGCATCACAAAGTTGAAAAAGAGTAATTTGATTTTTGTAGAAAAATATTTAGGTACTTTGAACCAGATTAAAAATAAATCCGTTCTCAAAATAATTGTTTTTCTTTTGTCTGCGAATCAATTTTAATATTTTTTTTTATTTGATAGGTTTTAACATTTATACATACATTTTAACTCACATTTTTTCGATGTTGGGATCTAATCATATCCTTTAAGAAATAATTTCCATGCGCTGACCCGTGAATCGAAATTCATTCAAATATCGATTTTAGCTACTAGTTAAAACGTCGCATGTCATCGTTTGTCAACTTCGTGAGAATTTAAACGAACGCGCTCTTCTATAAAATTACGAATAATAGATTAAGATTTTCTTTACTGCGGGTACCGGTTTATCCGATATCCGAGACAACAGCTACACGTATATTATAAGGAGGTATTTGCTTGTAATATTTGTGTGTAGGTAATCTATGAATTTACTTATCCGATTCGAAAATATCTGAAACCGCACGAGGCAAAAACATTTCAACGGAGAGCGTCAACTAAACTTGCTTGAAGTCGGGTACACATTTTTATAAAAACATAAATACATATATGTATAGACACTATAAAAGGTATATTTTATGAGTTGGAACATCGATGTTTTAATATAATTTCTCAGGATTAAAAAAAGTCCAATAAATTATCCGAGCGTATAAAATTTCACCGCGCCGTATTTAATTATCCAATCGATCTAGAGATCTTCCCGTAACACAGACACGAATCAGCAATATTTTATCAATTATCGTTAGTTATTACATATAAGGACAGACATATTCATATATGGGTCCATTAAAATGTTATTATATTCCTAATATGTACCACGAGGCAATTGTAATGCATGATTAAACTTAAACAAAAACATATGTACATTTGTCATCAACCCCGTGGGTTCACCTGGCTAATGACGGTGAGTTATCGCTATTATAAAATACTACATTTCATTAAATACTGATTTCTGTCCTAAAACAAAAAAAAAGTCAACTGTCAAAATGTATCGCGTTGTGATAACGATATTTCCCAGTAATTGGCCTGCACGCATAAAACTTCGTGTTTGTACCTATCTAATGATTGTCGATTTTAAGGGAAACTTAGATTTTAGATTATAAATCGCGTGTTTTTTTATTAGTTGTAGCGTGGTGTTTTATAGTCTGTAGACTTTATCTTCGAATGTGTTATGAAATGCAAAAATCATCTTTCAAATAAAATCGATATATAGATTAGTTAATTCAAAATAACATTTCAGTTTCAGCTATTTGTAATTAAACATAATTCAGTTTGAATTTATTATGTTTTTATTTTTTATTAGCTTTAGTACGTATTGATCAATCAAAACTTTTAATTGGTCAAAAGTAGGTACTTGTAACTAAAAAAATCCGACAAAGTTTGACTGAAGACTGTACAAAAGTAATTTTTATATAAATAACAAATATGAAACGTAATACACACCTACAAATAAATTGAGTTAATGTTTTAGCAACAGTTAAATATAATATTCACAGGTTAAAAGTTTAGATTGTAACAGCGTGAATTTTTTTAACTAGGCAAAATGCGAAAGTATAAGGAGTAGCGAAAAATACTTTAATGAAAACTAAAATTGCATCATTACTTATTTTTAATTAATTTTCCTAGCCAGGATTCGGACCCAATGACATAGAAAAAAATGTACATTACTATACTATCTGATAATGTTATCTGTACATGTAAAAGTAGATAGTATGTATACTACATTATCCTTCTACATCAATTTGTAACTTAGTAACGAATTTTTTGACCTCGCAGCGACGTCGGGATTAAAATACACGATACAATAATTCGTGGAGCGGAGTAGAAGTAAAAAACGTCTAAAGGACGGGAAGTGTGGCCGATAGGCGCGGAAATGAAGCGCGATCATTTCATCGTAAACTTATCGATACTTCTAAGAAAAGGATTTTTTTACGATATTAATCGATTAGTTGTTGACTGAAACAGAAACGTAATATGTTAATGTATAACGTTATATATTATGTATATAAATAAGAATAAATGTTTGTATGTTTGTAATCTATGCGTTTCGTAACCATTGATTGGATTGTGATGAAACTTTGGTATGGTGTTATGGGGATGCCCACGAGTGTTTTTGGTCCAAACTGAAACTCAAAATATACTTTTTACAAGCTTTTATTTAACTTGTGTGTTATTAGTATTATTTAAATTTTGTTTATTTAAATGGGCTTTTTAAAGCTCTTTCGAATCGTCAAGTTAAATGTCAAAACATCTATGTACCTTATGTGGCATTGTATCGTATGTCGGGAACAGCTAGGGATAAATTAAAAAGGAAAATGGGTGAAATTAAATAAATAAATAATTCACGAAATCATGATATAGTTATTCGTATAAGTGTAATTCTTTCAAAACGCTGTTGTTTTAATTGGATTATAAATAACGTATATTATATATTATAATAAAATAATTTCAGATTGTTACTTGCTGTACTTATGAAACGATCTTTAAAATAGGTAAATGTATTGTAACATTATTGGACTAAATGTTTACAATCCTGATGATGTAGGCATTGAATCACGATAAAAGTAAGAAGTATTGCATTTCAAGTATTCAAAAATTTGCTAATAGTACCTTTTATATTATATTATATAGCTCATCTCAAAACATCTCATGATATATAACACCATTAATCACTTAATAAGTGTCCAGATAACGCTTCGATGATTGCGAAAAAAAAAAATAATTTTGGACAACTTAAATGTTAAAGTTAAGCGAAATGAATAGAATAAATTTATCTGTTATTATGAAACTCAATTTATTAATTCAAAATACAAAATAATTAAGCACGAAACCACACAACATATTAATTAATTGCAAAGACCCGGTGAATTAATGTTTGTCACCGTTTACAAGGAAGTTTAATCGAAGTAATATTCTATATACAAGTATATTAGTTGTATATAGAATATATAATACTTTTCTTGATTTTTTTTTAAAGTAAATATTTGAATGTAATCTTCATTTCGTAATAAGTTTAGTCTAGTCTTCTTTGTCTGTAAGAGATTTATTTCTACACAAAACATATAGAGTAAACAATAGTATTTCATCGAATATTATTTTTATGTGGAATATAATGCGTTTAAATTAAACGTTAAAAATACTTTCCAAAACACATAATATTTTATATTACATTAGTTAGTGTATATGGAAAATCTATTTCCATAATCTAATCTAATAAATATATATAATTAATACGTTAAAAAAAGACTTCAAAAGCCAATTGCGTAATTTACATTTTTGATTTAAATAAATATTGTATAGGATCAATCTAATATACCATTTCAAATGAAAAAATCGATTTTCAAAATCGGTTAAGAAAGACTGAGGTTAACGTACATAAAAATAATCAAACATTCATAATCAAGAACCTCCTTTTTGAAGTCAGTGAAAGAATACAAATTACTTTGCCTAAAAAGAATTTAGGGTCACAAATCTAATAACAAAAAAAATTAAACTTGAAATAAACGTGTCGATACTCGATATTTATAAACACGGTACATCTCTCTCGGCTACCTGGACGCTAGGTAGGCGTTTCTGGGAACGACCGGCTGTTGATAGCGAGATAGCGACGACACTTCTCATTTTACTAGACACGGGCACAAAGCGCATCCACTTCTAACTTAGGAATATTAACGTTTAGGAGTACGAGTAATTTATATAAGTTTATCGATATATCGTGTTTTTTTAACTGATAAGTATAGAGAGAATTGTTTCGATCGCTCCAGTGTGGTACTGAATGTACCCCTAACGGTTGCGGGTTCGATCCCCGCTTGATGCAGAAGTTTGTATATTAGTTCCCAAGGCTGGGTGTTTGTTCTTGTGAGTCTCCCTATCGTACCTCGGAGAGCACATAAAGCTATCGGTCCCGGTTATTCTAGAGATTATTCTAGTCTAAATGGTTACTGGCTGGCCCTCAGGGGTTGCGAGGTCATCAAACGCTTTGTATAAAAATCAATAACTTATCCATATATATATGATTTGACTACTGAATAAGCAGACTATTGTATAAACGGAAAAAATTCCAGGTATATAATGATATTTCTTAAGCAATAATGTGAAATTTCGTAAGAACTAACCCAGAAGTGATTTATAGAATTTAGTCGTTGATATGGTAAATGTAGTGTTACCTTTAATTAAGGCAACTTTTTATAAATGTATTATGATTTCTTTTGTTTATATCTATGTAACGATTATGTGCCTTGTTGGTTCTCCTTAATAATAAACTATTAATAAGACCTTAAATTAATAATCAGTTTATTTTATTTTTCAACTCTTGTAATAATATATCGCCATGTTCTTTCTCTGGACATTAAAAGCCGTTGCTAAGCAACTCACGTGTATGTCACATTAACGTTATATATGTTTAAAGTAAATTCTATCGACGAATCGCAGTAATTAACTTCTCGGCAGACATAGAACTGAATTGCTGAATAGTATTTTGGAGCACACCTAATGTATATAACCTACTCGCTAATCTATATATACATTATAAAGCTAAAGAGTTTATTTGTTTGATTGAACGCGGTAATCTCAGAAACTACTGGTTCGAATCGAAGAAATATTTTTCTTTTGGATAATCCATTTATCAAGGGATGCTATAGGCTACATTACATCCCGCTATGAGCAATAGTACAAATAAAAAAAATGTTGCAATAATGGTTTTTTTTTCCCAAATATCGCGGGCAAAAATTTATTATGTAGGTACTTTTGCATAAATATTAAATATGCGTATTATTTTCAAATAAAATCTACATTATCGTGTTTATACAAAACAATATATGACCATCTAGAATAATGTACCTTTCAAATGACAGCATATTTTTTTTTAATTTTGAATTTATTGTATTAGTATAGAACTATTAATTTTGTCCTCCATAGATAGAAACTGTTACAAATATCATTGAAGCTTCTAAGCCGTCAAGTGTAGTTAGCACTGAATTACACGCTATCGCGGCCCGCAGCGGAGACGTGACCCACCGGAACGTGGAAACGATTCGCTCGCAGGCATAACATCGATACCGTTCTTAGATTTTCATATTATTTACCCATTCATATCCATACTAATATATGTGAAATTAATTTGTCTGTCTGCTTGATGCTGTTCTACGGTGATTAACTTTGATTGATTTTGCTATAGACGTTTGGACCTTGACAAAGGCTGTATATATACCTTGACACATTTTGAAGTAAAACGTATACAGGAGAAATAAGGGATGAAAATTTATATTAAAAAAAATTCCGAATGAAATAGGCTATCTATACTAATATTATAAAGAGGTAAAATTTGTTTGTAAGTTTGTAGGGGGTAATGTCTGAAACTACTGATAAAAATCAATCTGAACTGATACTGTTTATTAAAGGAAAGCTATATAATATCACGCTACGACACACAATAGCGAAGTAAAGTCCATTTTTCATTACTTGCCTAATTTTGTAACATTATCCGGAACGATAATCACGGATTTTGGAATACTATAGTTCGTTTTAATTTTTCATTATAAAAATGATTAAGTTCAATCATTCGATCGATAATTTTTCATCTCTAACTCATGCTTAATTAGAAAATACGTCATATCTGTCTGCTAAATAGGACAAGCACAGTAAAATAGACTATAGTATAAATAAATAAATATAAATAAACGCATCACACTCAACGGCCCCCATTAAGACCTTGTGTCGGGGGTCCGGAAACACTCACAACACTAACACAGACACCCAGACCACGACAAACATCCGTATGGCCAATACAGCCATTTGCCGTGAGCGGGGATCGAACCCGCGACTGTCTGTCAATATAGTAACCATAAACATGAGTGAATCCGCGATGGGCAGCTACATAAATATTTATCTATTTTAATTGTAAACTGTGTACAATCAATTTAATTAAGTTCACATTATATTTCAAACGTTCCTTTATAGGTAACGTACCTGTACAAAGATTGCCAACATAATTGCTGACCTTTGCTCCACGTCCGCCATCGACAGTAATGCAATAAGTATTTAATACCTGGAAAATAGTCGATAAAACGCTTTATAAAATATGCGCTCTGTGAGAAACACGCTAATGCCAACGTTTAATGGAAGATTATATTGCGACGTTTAAATAATAAAGTTTAATTAAAGTAGGTAAGTTAAGAAGGTTATGGAGTTTAACTCGTTACGTGCACTTCAGATTGATTAATACATATATATATATGTCTTAGCAATTCAATTATTATCAATTGATTGACATTAAGAAAGTAAAACATTTTAAAGTATAAAAAATATTAGATTTGCCAATAAGTTAAAAAAATCAAAATATACTTTATTCAAATAGGCGTTTAAAGCCCTTTGGAATCGCCATGTTACAATCGAGTTTTTTGATTTTTTTAAAGTTGTTGATATTCGGAAAGTAGTCTCTAGCGTGAAGAACAGGCGAACTCACTAGTTACGGTTTTAAAATTAATTTATACAGTAAGTACATAGTGAAATTTTTAAATTACAAGGGACTGCGATTTAAAATCCTATTTATTCTACCGATACTTTTAGTCGAATCGAATTTCCTCAAAGACCACTTTAAAATCGATTTATCACTTCTGAAAATATTTATATTTATCTAAATGGTTAGTATCAATTAAAAAAAATGTAAAAATTGTAAAATAATTAAAAAATATATAAGATCGATAAACGATATTCAATAAAAAAGTTTTTATATATATCAACATAATATGCTTGTGAAACTTGATGCCAAAATACAAAGTTGTCAAGGAATATTCAACAGGATTTAAAACTGCGTTCCATAATCCACGGTTGATAGTAAACATGTAACTGAATCCCGTGTCTAAGGGATATTAATTAATCTCGTCTTTGATGTTATTCGCAGAATCTAGAGCATGTGTACAATGTACGTAGGTAACCTACATAGCTTTGCTTCGTGTTGTTTGCCTACAACGAGGGTCCTACTTTGTGTCGGTTGTACGCAACGCCACGGACTTGGTAAGCCCTCTTGTGGTTTATTGAAGATTTCTATATATTGTGATAGATTTTTTTACGGACTTAATTTTGAGAAAATGGCGTCTAAAGATGTCAAACCTATTCTTAATAATTATGTTTGAAGCAGTATATACCTACTTACCTTTTCTTTTGTTTTTTGATAAAAGGTATAATAAATTAAAAGCAGATTGATATATTTAATATATTATCTAGTAAAAAGTTTTTCAAATATTTGAGAATATTCTATAAATTGCAAAATATGGAACGCACTTGAAATTCGAAAATATTAATGAAGAAACTTTTTTCCATACTTATTCAGTTTATATGACTTAATTTTTTTTAATAATGTTAAATAGGTGATGCAGTATCAAAATACATAAAAATCTCCGAATTCGACTTTTTGTGGCTTTACACATTATTGCTTATCAGCATCCATATGTGTTCTGGGAAACAGTTCAGAAAGGAACTTCATTAAGCCTTTATAATGATACGCCCGTTTCTATTTTTAACATTAATTATTAAAATTAATAAACCATATTTAATTATTTAACAATCTCGTTGTCTTTAATTTCTACAGTTATTTACAATTTATTAAAAAATACACTTTTTGCTAAACCATACAAAGTGATTTTAAAAATAGGCGCATAAAATAACCTTGCACTACTAGATATGTTAATAAACATAATTTTAAAAATATGTGTGTAAATAATTATTTATAATACAATATAAATCTAATAAAAAATCAAATCAAATTCAACAAAACGCGCCGCGTACAAGCGTCCTTAGCGAGCGATAATGAGCGCGTCATAAAACAATAAATTGCTAACATTTGCCGCTCCCGTCCCGAGGCCCCGGGCGACTCACGGCCTATATATATACGGAGGACTAATTATGTCTGTTTGATTACTTTATTATGTTATATATAAAGAACTTGAAAATGACATAATGCTGAACAACATATCCTTCTGGAGAAGGATACGGAACCTGACTACTACTTCACATCTAGACACAGAACGTCCTACTTGTGAATTCATTTTTTCCATAATAATATTATAAAAGCAAAATTGTCTGTCTGTCTGTTTTGATATAGGTACATATGAATTAGACATTCGAGATGGATATACACCCTTTTTTCGCAAAAATAAAACGTAACAAGGTATGAAATAGAGTATGAAAGTCTATACGCAGACGAAGTCACGGGTAACAATTAGTAAGAACATAAATTTCATTTATATTTATTGTCTCGGAATATGTTGAGTCAAATAAATTTCATCACGAATCTTCACCGAGCAAGGTTGACTAAAATTCTTCTATTCACTACATTGCACAATATTCCAGCTCTAGTTTTAATTTCAGTCGAGTACTAACATAATCATATTTATTCCAAAAATCTTAAAATACATTATTGAATCACCAGCACTAATAATATCCGAGAATAAAAATGTATTATACACATCCAATCGTGAAAACAGCACCCTTTTTTTTTCACAGTAAATAAATATAACTAAAAATCATTTTTTAGGGTTTGTAGGTTTTAGGTTTTATGTTAAATAATCAACTCAACCAAATACTAGCAAATAATTAAGAAACATAGTTACATAAGAAACACAGCCTTCTTGAAATTCCGTGGTTACAGACTCTAAACATACTAAAATAAAAACGTGGGCCGCATGAAAACCGACTTCGAATCCGATATAAACACAAAGCAGCCCAAACTTGACAAAACTAAACTGAAATTCAAGTTATTTTAAAATCACCGATCAAAGTGAGTCCTCAAGAATCCAACAAAGAACAGTACAGCGCCTCATTGTTTCCCACCCCTATTAATTTCCAGCGACGCCCATGCTAGATATTATCTACTAACGAAACCATGGTCATAGTCGAGTCAAGTTAACGCGTGTTCCTAAACCTCGCAATAAAAACCACGTTATGAAGCGATAAATTGCAGGGTTCGGTTCGTATTACCGCACCACCTGTCGCACTGATCTGGTGAATTATGACGCATCTTTAATCTTCAATGACATCGTCTTATGTTGCTCGTGATTCTTAGTATGCTGTTGTTGGAGATAGGATAGTTTTGCGTTGTTGTCAAGAAGCCTTAAAGAGCCGATTCATTAGTCACAGTGATAAAAAAATTCTTTAATTACTTAAAACTATTAATAAAAATTGTAAAATTTTGCGAGAACCGTATTTCCATTTTAGGCTACTCTTTATACACACACTAGCTCAGTGTATATCATTAGTTAAACAAATTTGAATTTAATGATTGTCGATATTGCTAAAATCCTTGACGACTTATCGGTTCAATTCGTGTTTATTTTTAAGGAAAAAATCTTTGAAAGTATTCACCTGAGTTATTAGCTATCGATTATAAACTAAATAGCTCACGACACTATGATACCTACATAAATTTACGCAAGAGACAATTCATAAAATATTCTAAAACATGTATCTGCGAGTGATCACGGAGGTTTGTGCAAACTTCCTCCACTCGTCTACAAGTATCTACTGTTGATGTTAGTTAAGGAAAAATATTTGCTCTGTGATTACAGCGACATTTTGTACATTCTATTTAAAGACGAATATTCCTCGTACCACTATAATTATATGGCGAGAATTACACTTAGAAGTTTTGCTCTCAGAGTTTGTCATTGCTTTACACCTGAAAGAATTTACTCTCAGTGCCTTATTTTTCACATTCACAATGTTCGGACTAAATACGACGCATCTGTAACTAGGTTACAGAGTTGTTTTATATCAGTTACTAGTCAATCTTACAAATGTGATTCCGTATACTATTATGTGTACCTACCACACCACTTACTATGGTAGGATAGATTACATCGCAATAAATGCCAACAATACACGACTTGATATCGTATAAGTCTTGATACTTTTTGATAACGTAATTTTTAACCGGTATTCATCTACATATATATATATAAACTGACAGCGCAGCATGTCTAGCGAAAATTTAGCTAAAGGTGCAGCCAGTTAATGTTTTCAAAATTACTAAAAATACCGATCAAAAATAACACAACTTGTCCATAGGTGTAGTAGTAAATATATAAATATCAGTAATAATGTTAACATCCATCCTCGATGACTTCTCAATTTAATAAGAAATGTAATGTTTTTCCATAATTTATGACTAGCTGATGATCGCGACTTCGTCTACGATATCTGATGATTGCGTCTGAGTAGCTTTAAGCATGCAAAATCTTAACTCAAGCGCCTTAAAATTGACAAAGTTGCAAACAAACTTTCATCCCCTATTTTATCACTTTGGGGGGAGAATTAATCAAAATCCTATCTTAGCGGATGCCTTCGTCTTCAAATCTACCTGCATGCCAAATTTCAGTCCAAACCATTAGTGGTTTGGGCTGTGCGTTGATAGATCACTATGTCAGTCAGTCACTCAGTCACCTTTGAGTTATATTTTAGATTAATGAACAATAACTATCTTATTAATTCAATTGAATTATTATTATTTTTTTTTTTTTTTACATTTGGGATACGTTATTACACCAATGCAATGTCACGCGGAATGGAGGAAACATGATATAACTAATACTTAAAAAAAGAAGCAGACTTCAAAAGCCAATTGGTTTTGCGTAATTACGCAATTTCAGTTTTAAAAGAAAATTTGTGAACAGATTTAGTTGAATTTTTTTGGGACCAATCTGGAAACATATCGATCATATAACTAAATACCCTATTAATTAAGCACCTCCTTCTTTCTTGAAAATATTGTGAACTTCAATAGATATTAAGACCTCTGTTTTAATAAATAAAATTCTAACGCTGGCTGATAAACCTACGCTCAAGCTAAATAAGTGGGCGTTAATTTTGCACAGGAGATCCTTATAAAGAATACGTGAGCATTTAAGAAAGATTTTAACGAGGTTAACGAACGACGAAAGACTAAATCTATATATCACAGCTAGTATTACATAACATGTGTTATTTACCATTACCAAACAATAGTATACTCTTTCCAAACAGTACATGCCCGGCCTTATTTGTTCAAATCAAAACTACGTAGTGCATTAACGAAATTGCCCAAAGTAGGCAAACAGTGCTCCGCTGAGTCACGCGTGGAGGAAATGTGTCACGACACTGACTCACAGCTACACTGAGAACGGTTTCCTTGAAAACTATTATCATTAAAAAATAGTTTAGATGGTAAACATAAAGTTGGAATTGCTGTTAGCGATAAATCATACGAATAACTAACGTAAGGCGAGAATTACACGTACAAGTTTTGCTCTCAGACTTTCATAAGGATATACATAATTGTTTATTAGAAGATAATTGTTCTATTCTGTTTAATTTATAAACAATAAATAGAATATAATTAACACTGTGAAAAGAAAAAAAACAATAAAAATATTAAAAGAAGAATTAAACAAAGAAAAATTAAACTATATAAAATCTACAAATCTGTCGATGAATGTTTATTTACATTCCTTCACCTGATATAATCAAGTGTCAGTTAAGTTTTCGTAAGGTTATCTACGTAACCGTTTCCATGTCACAGAGTTGTTTTATTAATACGAAAGTAAAACTTAACAATGTTATTCTAGACTAACTCTATCATCGATATATTTACAATTCTAAAAAATTCCCATTACTACTCTACAAAAGCATAATGTTAAAAATTTTGTGACTGGATGATAAATCCTCGCTTTTTACGAGTATAATCTAAGGATACTCATTCCATGAGGTTTTAGTGTCCTTATAACATCATCTACCTTGCATTTACGATATACCAGGGTCTGCTTTCTATTCTAGTCCAGATATTGACGAGTTACTGATTTTTACACAGAGCGACTGCCACCTGACCTCCGCAACCCCTGAGGGCAAGCCAGTAACCATTTAGACTAGAATAATCTCCCTACTAAGAGTAACAATCATTATCAGGTGATTATGAAAACAACCGGGACCGAGAGCTGTACGTGCACTCTGAGGCACGGTGGGGAGACCCACAAGAACTGACCTAACCCAGACCGGAACAAATATTTGTACAAATATTAATATCTGCCCCGAGCGAGATCGAAACCGAACCCGTCAGCGTCAGAGGTACATTCGGCACCATACCAGAGCGGTCGTCAGTGACCTTATAACAAATATTGTTTAATTGGATGAATATTCTATCGACTGAATACACAATCTATTTCAAAAGATAATAAAGGAAATATTTGATTAATATTTTTAGTCAAATCGTAAAAATACTTAAGCACCACTTCACCTATTTGACAATAGGTGAAGTGGTGGTATAAAAATATCCATTTTTATAGAAATATAATGTACAAATAAAGGTTTATTTCCACAAACCTCATTTCGACACGGAAATGCGATTTAAAAAAATGTAATAAAGAAAATTTATTGTTCATTTTAATAATTATTAAGTAAAAAATATATATAGAACACCAGCTATTGTAATTTGTAACATATACAATTGTCCGACGAAGACTGGCCTAAATATAACCTACCTATATATTAATTTTAACATAGACTATTTCTTAGAAAACCGTCTGTCTATTCGCATTTAAATTTAGCAAAATGTGAACATAACTTTCAGAGCTGTGATTCATATTAGATACATCTATGTACCTACATACAATATAAACACAGAGTCATCTAATCTCTACTGTAAAATGAATAAGTGAAAATCGGATGAAATAGTATTTATTTATTTAATCTATAATTATACGCTTTCACGGAGAGACACACCAACTTCGTTTTATACTAAATAGTTAAATCTCAAGGCGTTACACCTCATAATTATTTACAAGGAAAACGCGAAGTTATGATCGAACATGGGAAGTTTACCGATTATCCCATCAAAGTGTTGTGATGATTATTACGTAACTAAATTCCTGTATAAATACATATCTATATAACTAATTTCAATGCAGAATATTTATTCAACACGAACAAAACAATCGAAAATTATATCTGCATAAAACATTTTTAAACTTTCGTTGGTAGGTACCCATCTCCAAATGGTTAAAACTTTTGTTAAATAATTGTGAAATATTTATTTTTTTTATTTATTTATACTTTATTGTACACCACAAGATATAGATTAAAATATGTTACAAAAAAAAATTGGATATTACTGTAGAGTACAACGGGCGGCCTTATGGCTAGGTAGCCATTTCTTCCAGACAACCCAAAATATTGAGAACTATTGTTTACTTGATAAGATAATTTGACGCTGATAAGCAATATTGTGTCAAGCCACACGGACTTCATTTTGAGGAAATGGCGTCTAAAGGTATCAAACTAATTCTTAACATATTTGTTTGAAGGCGTATATGTCCATCTTTTATTTTCTAATTTCATAAAATGTATTACGAATTAAAAGCAGATTGGTCTAATGAAAAGTTTTATCAAATAATAAGTTTTTCTAATACATGACATTATGTTTTATTACAAAATATGGTACACAATATTTGAAACATTTAATGAAAAAAATTTTTTCGTATTTATTTACTTTAGATGACTTGAAAAACTTTTGAATAATGTTAAATATATGATGCACTATCAAAATACATCAATATCTCCGAATTTGACTTTTTGTGGGTTGACACATTATTGCTTATCAGTATCTTATTATCGTAGATACTAAACATGATGTAAGACGTAAAGTTTAATTGACATAAACTTTTAAAATGATCAAATAAAACTCCACTTAATATTTGCTCTTAAAGATTACCTTGTAATATAGACCTTAAAAATCAACTTTATAATCCATATTACAATAATATCCATACAATAAAATAATAACAATATTATACTACAGTTTTTAATTCTGGAAAAATATATCAAGATGCGTCCGATAAAAATTAACTAATTAATATCTCATTACGACAATGATGTTTCTTTTAAAGCAATTACTTTTTTTTAGGAGTTTTTAATTCTACTCCAAGTAACATTATCATTAAAGTAAATTAAATGTATTAATTAAAATTTATATCAACTCAAACGTACAAATATCTACATATTAGCACAGGGATGAATAGCAAAGCCCTTTGATTTCAATGGGTGATATTTAAAAAAAAATTATATATATATAAATATCATATAACAAGCAAACCTTTCGCGATTCAAGTCTCACTAGCAGTTCGCGTCAAAGCCTCTAGTTACCTGTAAAAGAGAAACAATTGATTGAGTTACAGTAAACGAGTCAAAGCGAGCGCTCTGTGGTTTCACTATTTTTATTCGAAAAGTCAGTCTCGACAAAGTTTTATTTGATACCGAGTTCTTACTATAAAAGTGTGACTACTGCTTCTGTAGATAAATATAGTTTGAAGTTTAAACTTGCTTGATTACTAACAATACATAGATATGGTAGAAGATATGGAGGTATTATACATTAATAGTTAGAAAATGTAATGCAACACGATCGTAATCTTCTTAACGTCTTTTGTTATGGACGTAACTTATTTTACAAAATTTTCAACTTTTTCAAATATTTTATTATTTTTTCTAAAGATCTCATGGTTCCGATAGAAATGTCAGTTCCTTTGATTCGTAAGTTGAAAAGGGATACACCGATGTACTCTTCTATCTGATCCAAATAATATGCCTAAAGGATGCAATGCGTACGCGTCATGTAATTATTGGAATTGTCTACGCAACTTTAAATTTACTATTCTTCAATCTATTTAGTACTTTTGACGTATATTACTGAAATTAAAATAAACTGTAAAAGATATTTTATACCGACAGTCGTTTGAGTTTATTCTGCATAATATTTATATTATAGAAATAAGAAGTGACGCTTAAACAGCATTATAAGCGAACCATTTCATTGCATGCAGCGTAAGCAGTTATCTGTGAATGGCGCCAGTTTAAATGCACATCTTACTTTCCTTGCCGTTGTACACATCCTCGACTAGCGCGAAAGAGATAGCCATATACAATCAACACAAGAAAGAGCGAGACAAATATATTGGGACAAAGCAAGATAAGTAGCATAAATTATGCTGCTTACGCATTGGTGAGTCGGTCGCGCGTCTTAACAGCGCTGTCAAAACGCTTACAGCGAGACTGTGATATTAACTATAGCGCTGAATCGCTGTAATTACACAAGATACGCTGTTATTAACACTAGGTATTGGTTTGTGAGTAATTAGACTTGAACTACTTCCAAATGTTTCACCATCCGCTGCAAACTGCAATCGAAATTCAATTGTCGACATGACGTGCACTTATTTAATCAAATGCGATGTTTTTATTAATTTTGTAATGTTTTTGTCCAAAGTAAATTATAGTACAACAATAATCTTCCTAACTTTGTAGGAAATAAATAAACACTTAAATATTAAAAACATACCTTTATAAATGTCATACAGAACGACGAAGATTAACCATAACTAAAACTTTAAAGTAACGTTTATATAAAAGCGCATTTTACATAACCATCTATTAGCTAAGATTAAAAGTCGCGGGAACTGCCAGTTGTTTCATTCGATCGCAAACAATAATTACGAGTAAGTGCATATAATATTCAACGCGACGACTGCACTAGATCGCGCGGCAAGTCGCAAGTGTATAAGGACTATTATTGCTATCATGCGGTCTGTATTCTCATGAGCACCATGTGGTATCAGCAATTACCCACACGTTATGGTGTCATTTATTTTCTACACGCGACGCCATTGCTTACGAAATTAAAAAAAAGTGTATGTTATTATTTGCGATGTTAAGATATGGTGCAATTTCGTTTTAATGCTCCAATACATTGAATATTTTAATTTTATACCTTCGTCTGTTTAAAATAGTTGTTTCGAATAGCCTATTTTGAGAAATTTTACTTTTGTGACATAAATTCTACAAGATCCAATTTATATTTTTACCAAAATTGGTTTAGAGGTTTAAAATAATGTTTCAAGTAGACTTATAAAGAAACTTTGAAATCGTCAAAATAAAAAGAGAAGTCTCTTTTCAAAGATTTCTCAAAGACACTTTGGAAGTCAACTGGGGACCCAAGAGCTGGCAGATATCGGTCAAATGATCAGTTTAGCCATTCAACGCTGCCATTATTTTAGGAACTTTACCTAGTTAGGATAGGGCCTACAATTTTTTTAATGAAATATCATTTTTTATGGTTTTATTGTGATTTTAGTATATTGCTCAATTTGTAAATATATAGATATTGTTAAACTAGAAAAAATTATATACATATAAATAAAAATGTATTTAAATTAAATATCTAATAGAAGTAACAGGTTAGTGGTATGAACATGTTATGCTTTGAGATGAATGAGAGAATTTGAAATGACAAGAAGTCCGTTAAGTAGGCGTGTTGAAGGATATGATCGTCGGGGTAGACCAAAGAAGAGATGGATGGACTGTGTTAAAAGTGATATCAGTAAGAAAAGAGAAATTGGTAAGAAGACGACTGATAGGCGAGTGTGAAAGAGAAGGACATAAGAGTGGAACAGTACAGGAAGAAAAAGAAGAATCTTTCAATCACGCCTAAACTTTTGAAGTGATTTTAATGATATTGGTATAAAGATAGTCTAGAGTCTGAGAAAGGAAATAGGGGTGAATAATCCTGCGCAGACGAAGTTACGGACACCATCTAGTCTAATATATAAAAATAAATGATTATTAACTTCCTTCTTACAAAAACTAGTAATCTATAATATTGAAACTAGCACGAGTCTATCTGGAAATATCAAGACTTCCACTAATAGCGCGACTACGAGGTGACGGCCAGACACTTGAATAAGCGGATTATTAATACTAAGAGGTCATGAGATACGCGGATTCCTTTGAACTTAAACTAGAAGTATTTGCGTCTAGTCGATGAACGAAGCGATAGAAATTGCATTTTACGGTAATCATTTACGAGGTACCTATTTACGTACGATACACGTTTGCTTGTATTTTAAGAGTGATAGACAAAGTTTTATTACAAAATGATGAGATTGTTTTTGCTTTAAAGATTATTTTCTTCTTTAAGGCATTTGATTAAAATATTCTTTTGTTCTCAGTGTTAAAGATACATCAATTAAGATTATAATGTATATTTTTTGTGTACAAAAGATTAAGAAGATGGCATTCTTATTTGGATATCCGTTTACAAAATACATACAAATTACCAGTACCTACAATTAACATACGGTACCTACAAATAACATGAGCTCATGTTATATATATTGCATTTGTGCCGGATACGATTGTGTGTAGGTGTGTTTGAAATACGTACATATCCAGCATAAAATCTCTTTTTACTTTATCCTCATGAATAAAAATCAATGTTTCCATGTTTGTCCTCTATACGTTCTAAAACCATTGATCAGATAGTGAAAAAAATAAAAAACCTGACTGCGTAATACGACTATCTGCAGTCAACTGTACTGTATCAAAATCATTTCTGTCTAACACACATATAATAATACATAATATAATCTTATACTTGAGAATCGTTACTAATCAACTTTAAATCGTTTTACATCCTAAATGTATTATGAATGAACCCACGTTAATAAATAGACTGATAAACACATTACCCTCCTTGGCATCGCGCAGTCGAGTAAAAAAAACTCCACAACGATAAAAAATATTTCATACTAAATCTTCAGTGTCTAAAGTTTTATTGCATGAACATCTAAGCCCAGTAGTGGACGCAAGGGCCGCTGCTCGCCCGTACCTGGCTGGAGCTAAGTAGCGAGTGCCCGAGTGGCCGACATGACGCATGGCCCACTTTATTTTACGCACCGTCTTAAGCGCCGCAATCATTCCAACAGTTCTCTCACTACCGACTTTGTGGTTCAATTTAGAAGCGAAGCGATTTTATAGTCATTTGTATTTATTCCTATAAAAAAAGCATATATTATCTCTTTTTCAGATTTCCTTCTCCGTCGCCTGAAATGTGTTCTTTACCTAGCATGGGAACTACTTTACGGACTATTACATCGGGTAGTTATTTTAAGACATTCACAAGATATTTTTGATTTGAATGGTTGCATTTTTGTTTGCACCTGTAAGCGTTGAGAAAGGATTATAGGCAATGCGAGGGACAACACAAAATGTCATATCATATAGTGTATTGATAATCATAGTATCTATAATATAACTAGGAGTTTTAAGGACTTAATGTATAATACATTTAGTGTTCATGGAACTGCTAGAAGCTTTGATGCGCACATTTACATTCTCGTGTCCGAAGGTTTTTCACTTGTACAATACCATGTGGTCAAATTTGTATAGAAATTGGTATTTATTATAAACTTATAACTCGCGCCACGCAGTTCCCGACCGGCGGTCGGCACCGGGACATCGCAGCATTACTCATCGTTCAAATGCTCCCCGAGGTTGAGTGAGAGAGTCGATATATCCCTCCTTATCCTCTTTGTCTGCTTTACGATTTCACTTTTTTCTCTATTTAGCGATCGAATTCCAATATCTTTTGTCTTGGAGCGTGAACGAAGTGATTTTGTAGAGCTATTTTTCTATGGAAGTACGTCGTATTGTCCATAACTAAATTGGATTCTGATTATAGAGGACATACACGCAGATTACAACCTTAAAATAGAAATATTAGCCTATATACTTTTTAATCTAACTGGAGACCTACCTACTAGTTACATGACAAGCAATATTTAAGAATACTTTCGTTCATTTATGAAAAAAATATCACTAAATATTTACTATAATCAAACTCATACAACAACAAAGGCGGCTAGTTAAATGGGACAATATTACAAAAAACGATAAGCACTTGAAACTAAATTAAATACATATTCCATTCCGTTCCATCAAATGTTGGAGTATTAATTTCTCACATCACATTCAACCTAATAAAATGAAAAAAAAATTAATGAAGAACCGTATGTAGTAGTTGAATGTCCTAACACACATGCGAAATTTGATGAGAACATCACATGATATAACACGATGCACAAAAAAACAAAACAACCAAAAACGATTGTAATCAAAAAGTAAATGAAGATCCACAATTAGATGTTACAACAAAACTGAATATGATATTTCTTTATTCGTTAATCATTAATGATGTATTCAAGGTGCATGTATTACATTGATACCTACTTCAAAACAACTGGTAATAGTCAAACACTTTAGATGTATTGGAAAGGCAATCAAATCATCGAAAAGTAAGAAATGAATTGCTTCTTTCTTAGTAAATACATACATATGTACATACATGTAATATATAAGAAATCAATTTTGTTTAATCCTATGATATAAAAGCCGAGATAACCTAGTGATTAGAACACGTCGATCTCAACCGATGGATTCAAACCCGGCAAGCACCGCTGAAATTGTAGGTGCTAATTTAGTGTTTGAATTCATCTCACGCTCGGCGTGAAGGAATACATCGTGAGGAAATCTGCATGTGCCGGGTGATATTCTGACACATGTATATCCGCTAACCCGCAGTGGAGCAGCGTGGTGGATTGAGCTCTTAACCTTCTCCTTAATAGGTAGGCCTGTGTGCCCAGTAATAGGACATTTACTTTTAATTTTATGATATGCGCAGCTATATTGTTCATCCGATTCCGATAAAACTTTGTCAACATTTTGTATGCACTTGGGTTTTCAAGCGGTGTCAAGACAACTCTCCGTCAAAGGCCGGTAACTCACTCGCCAGGCCCCTGATGTTGCAGATGTCCATGAGTGATAGCGACTACTTAACATCAGGTGGTACTATTTGCTCTTTTGACCTCCTTCCTTTTTATATTAAAAACTTGGGTAAAGGTTACAGGCAAAGAACAACTAACTAACAGTAGGCGGCGAGAGTACCAACCAAACAGAACAATAAGTTTTAAATTTAGAAGATCGTCTGGCATAACAGAATCTACATTGAAGCGCGAAGACGCGAGCGAGCTTGTAAGTACAATAACACTATCAAATGCAAATCAACTTGAACTTTAAGTAAGACACGAAACGTCAAACACCTAGGGGTCATATATCAAAAACATATAATTGTATCTGTGCCAGGGACCCTCGTGAAAGGAGAGGCTTAACGGCTGTGAGGTAATTGTTGCTGTAAATTACCATGTGATAAACAGTTGTTCAAAGGTCGCCGTCACGATTGCGATTATTTAAATTTATCACATGATTAATTATTTAATTGGACATAAAATATAAGTTAGATTTAATCAACGTAATGGAAGGTCTTAAACGTATTTTAAGGTGCGTTTAAACCAAACGAACAAAGATCAAGAGCATTATTTCATGATCTTTTATTGTGAATTGTAACTCGTTTATACCAAAAAACGAGGACAAGTACTAGAATTCTTGCACATTAGATGTTTAGATCAGCTGAATGAACACAAGAACGCTTTGAAGAGACCGCTCAGGAACGCGTCAGAACATGCAAGAACGTTTTGAGCAGCTGTTCGCGCGCTCTGGTGTCGTTTACATCAGGCGAGCGATGGTGAGTATACCGAACTTACGAACGCAGACAAAACGACACGTATAAGATGAGTTGGTCGTGAACCTCTAAGTTTTCTAGTTAGTGAAATCGTGAAAAAATCTGAAGTCTCGGAAAAAACTGATCAGTCATCCGTACTGGAGCGGAATGGTGGATTTTATCTCTATTATTCTCCTTAATAAAAAGGTTTCGCTTCGCTATCAATTAATGCAATCACAGTAAAGAGGTATATAAATATGTGCATAGAGCCTAGCTATAGTCCATTAACTACAGCTCGAAAAGGTCTGGTTCGAGGCAGTGCCTCACTCTCACAAAAGATCG
Source organism: Hypolimnas misippus (assembly GCA_037950945.1). Taxonomy (NCBI): domain Eukaryota; kingdom Metazoa; phylum Arthropoda; class Insecta; order Lepidoptera; family Nymphalidae; genus Hypolimnas; species Hypolimnas misippus. Next base: position 14,447,263 of record JBBEEQ010000029.1, read on the forward strand.
GCTTGAAGTAGTTAATATAGCTGATTTACATACGTTGAGTGAGCTCCGAAAGCCTTACCCCCATTCCTTTTCTAACATTTCTTTTTCTATCAGGGACCGACAGCTAAATGGTTCAATTGAAGTCAGTTCATTTTTTAAATGTAACAAAGATTAATTAAATCCACACGTTGGTACTGTAGAGGCCTGAATCATTCGAAATAGATAATTGATTACACATTTATGCATTAAATTTGTTCATTTTAAATTCAAATTTTTACAATGAAGCAATTAATGGGGGCAGGTGTTGTTTGGTACAGGATGTGTAAGAAATAAAATAAGATTTTTCGCAACGGAGGCGTACAGGGGAGTAAGCGTATCCTTCCTTTCCAGACTAGAGACTGTCTATGAGCCGATAGTAATTTTTTAATTTAATATTATTTGGGGACTTTTATACCTCAGCGTACACAAACCCTTATCCTTATTCTATCCATTGTTATTGATTATAAAACAAAGTTATACAATTTTTTTTGGAATTTTTGAGTCTGGACAAAACATCATGAAAAGCTCCTACATCTGTTATGTTTATCTTATGTTTTGTGACCTTCTCCGTCATAAATTATATCGGTAACTTGTCTGGCCAACAGTTTAGTCGAATTTTTAATTAGCGTTAAGATGAAAGTGTGCAAATAAGCAAATGGTTTGATATTATACTTTTAACTTGTTTACATAATACTAGCTTATGTTCGCGCCTTAAAATACTACACATATATACATCAAATATAGCCCATGAACATCTAGAATAATGTACCGACATTTATGTATTTGAATGATGCTATAATTTTGAAAACGACACTGAATTTAGCACACAGTTAACAAAAATAATGGATACATATATAAAAAACTGGAATTAAGAAGGAAGAAGTTTGGGGTCAAAATATCTACATTGGATATATATAGATATTTTGACCGTAAAATAGATTCAGTGGTTTCGGAATTTACTTCGCATATATAAAATTCGCTTTCACATATCACATTAAGCACCAAGACATTTCTTTTATTTTACTTATTATATTTTAATTCTTATATAATTATATATGTCAATTCATATGTTTAATTCATTATTTAATTGTTTCTCAAAAGTTTTTAGTTAAATTCAAACCGAATATGTAAACTCAAAATAGTTGAAAATATTAATACTGAATCAGTGTAATTGTTAGAAGAGTCGTGATTTTTGTTCCGAGGTGTGTTTATTTACCATTTAAGTCAAGTAAATAGATTATAAATAATATACATTAATATACATATAGATTCAAAGTTTTAAGTTTTGTTTATTCGAATCCATCGAGCGCGAGTTCGGACTCGCCTCGTGTTCAGACCGACACACTTATGTGAAACTAGGTATAATTGCCTTCTTAACATTGTAATAAAACTATTTAAAACGGATTTCTAAATCGCGTATGCTTCTTAACACCACGACTTCTCGAACATTGCGACTGTGGAAAGTCTGAGTCAGTCGGGATGATAAAATGTTAATTTTAATTCAATAACATACTTTGAAACTATCGGTTTAAAAAATTATCAGGCGATAAAAATTGAAATAAAAGTATTTTAAACGGATTTGAATCGAGTATATTAATTATTTTTATTATCTTGCCGCGGACGTTTTGAATACTACGGTGATTGTAGTCACGGGTAGACACGGGTTACGTCGGAAAAAACTAGTTTTATCAGCCGACTTTAAAAAACGAGTAGTTTTTGAGTTTTTTTTAATGTTTGTTACTTTACAAATGGGTCATTTCTTAACCAATTTTGAAAATTTTTTTAAAGAATATGCTTCCAGATTGGTTCCATAGAAAAAATGTTATCTAAATCGATTCAGTAATTTGATTTTTAAATCCAAATAATTCGTACGTGTCGTCAAAGTGAATTAAATTGCGTATTTGGTTTCTAAGTCTTAGTTATTTAAATGTATATTAAGAAATAACCAACTTATAGACAGTCGCTAGTCTACAACTGCCCTTTGAAATAGAGATAGGTATGGCCGCGAAGTTGATTAAACTCCGTATTTATCCCCTTACGAGATACCTTTGCCAGCTTTTACGGGCTCTTTATATTTTTTATGGTCTTTTTTTCTAATTTAGTCCTTTGGTTTCCAGTTACTGAAAAACGTACGTTATAGAATTTTAAACCGTTTTAGTGAATCTATAGATGATGATAAGGATAGTATGTAGGTACATAATTATGTACATACCTATGTGTCATTACAATATTAAGCGTTTTTATTACGAATTATTGCGATGTTACTCATATTGCATATAACATTATTTCTATTATAGCTAAAAGGTACCTAGTTTTACCTGAAAAGCTTTCCGGGAGTTTTGAAAATTTGTCATTTATAGATTTGGACGTGATCTTTCCGAATTTGTACTTTACGTATCGTTACCGAACGCGCCGCCATATTGGAAAAAATATCACTTCGCTAATTTTAGCATTAAATTAAAAACTTCATACACGTTATGTAGTTTTAATTAAACAAGAAATTAATGAAATTTATTGAGAAAAATTAATATATAAAAGTCAACTTGTAAATCCAACGCGAAAAAACAAGACATCTGCAACATTAAATGTTTATTCCCCGTATCACCTGACGTAAATTGTATGTGAAAGAATTTGTGATAAATATGTGACGTTTCACACTGTCGCGACAGCTGAACTTTAATAAAGTGCGTCGTTTAATACAACTAGTATAATGCTGGGGACACATAGAGCGAGATGCCGGGTACAAGTATCCGATGATATATCTATTCTATACTAATAATAAGATTCTAACAGGTCGGTGTCTGTGCATGGAAGATATATGAAAAAAATATTATTGAGGGCCTTTACCATCGCAATAGAACCCAAAACAATATTTTTAGAATTCTTATCTGTTTGCTGTTTATCTGTGCGTTTGTGCACGCTAATCTCAGAAACGACTTATCCGATTTAGATGCGGTTTTCACTGTTTTTTGCAAGGTTTTCACGCCTAAATCGCTAAAATCATTTTAATTTTTTTTGTGATAGATTAGACAGTCTATATCCACATACGAAATTTATTTTATTCAATATTTCGTATCAACGTACCTGAGATATTCGAAATATGTAATAAAAGTTTTTATGCAGATGAAGTCACGAGGACGACCTAACGTTATATGACTTGGGACCTTGGAGCTACCACGCATTTTTTTGCGCTAGGTAATTAATTCGTTAATTTAAGATATTCCACACCCTTCCCTGTTTTAAAATTAAGTAAGTGTTAAAATGAAACAAAATTTTAACATCTAACAATTTTGTACCTAGGTACATGTACCTATCTACGTACCTACCTAGGACTTCTATCAAATCTCAATCTATACGCTATATTAGTAATAGGTATAGAATAAAAAGTATCTTTATAGAGGAAGTATAAATATCATTATGCAAATATAGATTCCTTAGTCGGTATCTTTGTAGTTTTTACTGAAGCGGGATGTTTGATTTTGCCCTTCCCTTTATCAGTAGAAATAACAAAAGTGCCTGAATTCCCACACTCGAAGTCCGTTTACGCAATACTACACTATTTATTTATTTCTAATTTCTGTTCGCGGTTTTGACAAAAATATTCATTCACTAACACACTATATAATAATTTTGGAAATGCAAATTTTCATTTAACATCACGTGACAAAGGTGAAACAATAATCCCTGAATGCATAATTCACGAATATCTATCACCAAGAAAGTCTGTAGCTAATATCAATTGTTCTTGGAAGATCATAAAACACGGCGTGCTAATTAAAAGTTGCAATATATATTCGTTCAAAGTATTGATTAGTCGTCGTAGCGAATAGATCCATTATTTAAAATATGAGCAAAATAAACTACGAAAGTTTAAATTAAACAGATCTATCATAAACATTCTAAACTATAATAGTTGTATTTACCTACATGATTTCTTTTTTATATCACAAAAACCTTCAACAATTTAGCTTTACATTATGTATCTCTAACCTTGGATACGAGATGTTTTGTCGATTCTTCTAATAACTGATCGTCTACATCGAAACTTAAAGACTCATCGTTAGTATTAAAGTGATCGAATTCAAAAATTCAGTTTAGAACACAAAACGAACAAACGTTTTACACTTAGGAATACCGCGGTTTATTTGGCCTTAAATTTCACGAAATAAAATAGACTATGAACCACAGAATTATATGTAACTAAATTTTAATCACTAACTTATTTCACATAGAATATTTTATTTTAAATAGTTTATTTCTTTGAAAACTAATACGTTCCCCATACAAACCCTCAGTAATCTATATATATATATTGTCTAAATCCAATCTACATATATCCGTACCAATAATTATTAAAATCGGTTCACCGGTTTAGGTGTGAAAATCTAATAGACAGACAGAGAGGGCGTTAGTATGAATCTATATAAGCCGTTAAAAGCATTTTATACATCTCGTTTATTGAAAAATAAATAAATAACAATATTTGTTATTGTACATGAAAACCAAATAAATTCAACAAACAATAATAAAGACAAACAAGGATTTATTTAATAAAAAATTATGCTATATTTACCTATCAAAGTAAAAAACGAATTATTTGTTTTAATAGATTTTGAATCATTAAAATAATATTCGCAAAGTTTACATCAAATATAGATTTCAATCCGCGTGAAGTTTGCTCGGTTGACTGTGATGTTAACTTTTGCTCTTGTTAATTCCGCTAGTCTAGGCCAAGCTGTTTCCAATACTTACTTTGAATTTTACTCGCATTAATTCGACAAGTCTAACTGACCTTAGAGTATTAATTTTAATGCGCAGTTTTTATAAGACATAAACATGTTTGGTAAATTAACAGCTGTGCAAGACAATCGTTTTAACGCAATACACGCTTTTATGCAATAATATGAAGTTTCCATTTAGGTACTAGTTTTTGCCAATGGTTATGTTTATCATAAATACTAATAATTACCGCGCAATCTATAGCCGATTGTATTAAAATACAGTAATTTAATACACATAACGTAAATATGTAGGAGTTGGAATATATTTCACTAATGCATTTTTATTCAGTGGTATATCTCAGCGGTTTTTCATGTAATAATTGGTTTTGTTTTAAAAAAATTGAGATATTATATAAAAAAAACACAACTGCAAGAAAAAATTAAGGTATTATAAAAAAAACATTTATTGACACTCATTTAGGTATTGTAAAAAATTCATTTCGATAATCGCGATGAATCTAACAACTTTATTTATGTTAGAATCCATAAGCCTTTTAGATTACAGAGCAGACAAAATAATTGGCATGTGCTGGAAAACAATTACCCTCAGTCTAAAACAGTCGGGACAAAAAAAAGAAAGAGCTTGAGGATATAAAAAATAAATTATTATTTATTAACACCATCGATTTAACAAAATTATATCAAATAATTATTTAGCGTCGTTAAGATAGTGTTTAATTTAATTAGACAGACTGAAGTTCTAACGGTCGCGGATTCGATCCCAGCTCACGGAAAACGTCTGTATTGATCATACGGATGTTACCGTGGTGTGGGTGTTTGTAATGTGTTTCCAGACTGCTAACACAGAATCATGAGATCGTAATGGAGACCATGATGCGTTTATTATTTATTATTATTAATTTGTACTTATTATCAATTTCATGTGATGTTTCTACCATGACTGATGTATTAAGACCATAACTGTATTCAGTTATGGCGTGTATGTTGGTTATATCGTAACTAATATTTATATTAACTGAATAATTCGAAGGTAACAGTTAGTCACGAGTAGGACCCCCCGCCGCGACACCTGCCGCATGTATCCGTACCACCTGTACTGAGATTAATATTATCACGATAACTTATAAATAATGCTAGTTAAGTATTTAATTTATACATAGACAAGTGTCTATGCTAAGAATATTTTTCGTTACGTATTAAGTAGCTTGGTATAATGATACTTAGATACCTATAAATTTTATACTTTTTGTAAAACTGTTAAAAAATATACTTTACGGGAATTACACTTGTAAGTTTTACTATTGTAAAAAATCTAGCATTTTATTTAAGACATCTCTGTATCAAGGTTCAGGTCAAGGTAATTATACGTAATCGTCAATAAATATGTCACTGATCGTAAATTCTTTCGGGTGTAAAAGCTATAATGAACAATTTATATAAATTTAATGAATTTCTATGAGCCAAACCTACAAGCGTGATTTTCGCTTTAGAATAAAAAACGGTATGGTAATAACATACGGAACTTAATTAACAGACTATTCTCCCTCAACTGAAATCTTACAAGTGTACATTAGAATCCCGCTGTGATTTGAAAGATAACAATTAATATTTATACTTTAAGTTCCCATTTTAAAATCGACTTCCAAAATCGAGGAATTCTTAATTCAGCGGGATCTTCCTTCACCGATTGTTCGAAAATGGCTGGACTTATTTGAATAATTATTTTAAATTTGAAAGTGTATATTCTCCGATTAATTCCATAGAATTTTCATCAAAATCGGTTTAGGTTATTTAAGAATGTCATTCCAGTAAACGATATTACGTATTTTTTTTTTTAAGTCTGTAATCCTTTAGTCTTGTTAGTATCATTAATTAATAAACTATATCGTATCTCAAAGAATATCTTAAGTTCGCTTGTATTTATGTTCGGAAACTATGTGAAGAACTTAGAACTTCGTAAAGTAAACCGACACGAAATTAATTTCAGTTTCATATTTGTTTATAAACTTAAGATAAATATGTGGAAGTTTGGAAAGTTTATCTTAATTTCAAAATATAGTAAGAAAAATATCTATTTTTGAATTCTACGCGTAAATGAATAAAAAAGTATTACATTAATTTTATTTTGAATCGATATAAAAAAGGAAAATATATATGAAACGACGGTCGTCTATAATAACTAAAAATTTGACGTAAATCCGTTTACAAAACAATTGTTTTCGTAGAAAAATAACCGACATCAAACAGTTGTTGTATACACAGACATACGATCTCATAAATCGCAGGTCACTTGCTGTTAGTTATAGAACTGTTCCTATGTTTGTTTCAGAAAATTATTAACAGATACTAAACGACAACACTATCTAAATCGGATTAGTAGTTTTTGAGAAAATCGCAGTTTGAATTAACAAACTTACAAAAATACGTATGTTACATAATCCTTTTTCGCAAAGACCTAAGAGAATACTAAGAGAGATTATTATTCGTTTTATTTACTAAACTAATTATATAACAAAAACTTTTATTTTATGTAATAATTTATGGTCTAGACTACATACTTGAATTCCACATACTAATAATGCAACAAAAATATCAACATTAAATTTACTTAGCAAGAATAACAGCATATTACTAAAATCGACGAAATCAAGGTTCTTTATAATATCAATATAACTTTATATTTCATAATTCAATCGTAAATATAAACAATGCAAGGGTACCACTACAACTACCATTAGCATAATTACAGGCGGGCGGCGGCCGGTGGAATCAGACGTCAGCTGATAGAACACTATAATTTAATAATGACGCGTAGGAACATCAGGACTGTGTGTACCAGGACCTGTTTTAATAAGATTTATATTACTTTGATAATAATTGAGAATTCGTATTGCTAAAAAATATTTTAATATATTTTTTAATAATATTCATTCGTGCGTTTATTGGGATCAAAAGAGTGTACATCAAATGTACTTGTATACCAATATTATAAAGCTGAAGAGTTTGTTTGTTTGGTTGTACGCGCTAGTCTCAGAAATTACTGGTTATATTTGAAAAAATCTCTTTTTGTTAGATAGTCCTTTTATTGAGGATGCTATAGGCTATATAACAACACGCTACGATCTATAGGAATGAAAGTATAAACGATAGAATTTCAAACACGGAAAAAATATTATTTTTGAGAGTTTTTGTTGCGTGTGCTGCATAAACGGTCAAAATATTGAATATATTTTAGTATTTTCTTCTAATTGATGTAAAGCCGCAGGGCTCAGCTAGTGGTTTATAATATCGTTTTTTATCATAAAGGTTTTGAACACCATATTAAAATTATTAACAAAGTTTAAAATGGAAAAGTGCAATGCAAAAATATTTTGTTTATAATTCTGATTAGACCTTAAAAATATTTGTTATCAATGAAATTATCGTTAATAATATTTTCGTATTCACGCCTTATCTATATAATTCGTACATATAAAATAACATGGAAGTTCAAGGCAAAGAAATAAAAACAAATATTTTTTTTTTAAATAAAATTTTTATTTCTAAATAGTTCGATAAATTCCTATAAACATAAAAAGCAACTTATCTCCTCGAAACCCTAAACGATACTGACGCACGAAGGTCGCAGGTGTAGCCTCCGAGTTCAACGCGCATGCGTATAACTCTCTTCAGAACATCGATATCATTTGCGTGCCAACATCCCCATTATCACACGATTCTCATCTCTAATACCTTACGAATAAGGCGTATTATGGATGAATGTGATTTTTTTAAAAGAAAATTAAGTTTGTCGTATCTTCGTTGATGCGGTATGCAAAATTCAGATATCGGACGGTACGTGTGATTCGAGTTGAAAGCGTAGACTTAGTATCGCCTCGTGATACGACGTGTATTCGAAAGTATGCCTTTATGGGTTACTAGTTTTTGCTTGTGGCTTTGCTTGTTTTAGTGATTTTGATTTTAAATAATACGCAAATGTAGATGAAATATAGCTTATGACTATTTAGAATAGCGTGCAGCAAATGGTGCCATAATTTAAAAATTTGATCCTATTGTTCCGATGTTTATTTTATTTCCCTTTTAAATATTATAACAAAATAACAGATATTATGTACTAGAATAAAATAGAAGTGGTTGTCAATCGTCGGTGTTTTTGTAATTCATCAAAATATTAGGAATTTTCTCTAATAAGTATTGTGTTTTATCTATATTTTATGAATGCTCTTCGTTTTTTATACCCTTATATTGTATTGTTAATATTTCTTTTAAATGATATTATAATATTCACAAACATTTTAGGCGAGAATTACATTTGTAAGTTAATTACTTTCGAGAGCTATATTAAACAACTCTGTAACCTATTAACAGATACTTCGTTAAAGTTACGAATGTTGTGAATGCCAAAAATAAGGCACTGACAGTAAATTCATTCAAGTGTACACAATTTATGTAAATCTTTATGAAAATCTCAGAGCAAAACTTATAAGCATAATTCTCGCTCTATAAATATCTAAAATTGTAAATATGGACAAATATTACTGTCCTACGTAGGTAAGTCTTTATGTAATTTGTCTTTATTCTATAGTAGTCTAGATATGTTTCTTGAGCATGTGTGGAGCAAAATGAATCAATCTGTATGGTAATGCAGCGCGCGTGACGCAGAACTAGATCTTCCCCCATACATTTACCCCTCACTTAATGAATACCTACAGATCCTGAGCATCCAGTTTAAACCTTAAGCTTTTAGAAGATGTAGTATAAACGTTCGAGAATAGTACATTTTTAATGGCTTTTATATATCTAGATTACAGACTGAAGATATTAGCAAGAATTTAATGCTATGTTTTGCAAAGCTCAACCATTTTTTTAATTTATCCTATTATTATAAAGAGAGATTTGTGTGTTTGTAACGAATAAGCTCAAAGACTGCTGGGCCGATTGCGATATTTTTTTACAGAGATGTAGTTTATAGACTTTAAAAGGACAAAGGCTACTTTTATATAACCGAATCGAAACCGAATAGGGACGAAGCCGCGGACGGAATGTTATGCTTTGAATAGGAAAATCGTTAACCTATCTAGTTAATTACAGACTATTGTGTATAAATTTAGGTTCGAATTTTGGTAGTTGTATCAATATTCTGTGTTACAACGTAAACTAATAGGATATATTTTGATTGTAAAATAAAAACAGAGGCACAAAACAAATATTGTTATGCAAAAGCCAACAAGGTTTTGTATTGAAATAAATGGATCCTGATAAGCAATAATGTGTCAACCTACAAAAGGTCAAATTCGTAGATATTGATGTATTTTGATACTGCATTACCGACTTAACAGTATCCAAAAAAATTCAAGTCATATAAACTAAATAAGTACGGAAAAAAGTTTCTTAATGAATTGTTTCGAATTTCAAGTGCGTTCCATATTTTGTTATTTTTACAATAATCTCAAACATTTAAAGATTTTTTATATTATTATATATTAAATATATCAATCTGTTTGCTAATTCATTATACCTTTTATCAAAAAAGATAAAGTAAAGGTAGATATATACTTCTTCAAACATATGTATTAAGAATAGATTTGACATCTTTAGACGCCATTTTCCCAACATGAACTCCGTGTTGCTTGACACAGTATTGCTTATCAGCGTCCAAATGATGTACATAACGTATTCACAACATAATATGTATGCATTTATTTTTAGTTATTAATTATTTATTTTTAAGTAATATAGTTATCTACTACATCCTCTACGTCTTCTGAGTAGGTATATACATATTCTTTCAATTACGCTTTTCCATACAAAATAAATATAGCATAGTAATCATCATAAGGTATGGTATTACTTTTATGGTATGAACCACGCACGTCACTGACTAATACAAGTGTGCAAGAAGGAAGGGCAAATGACTAATTTTTCATTATTCCTTCCGTTGGTTATGATCGCGTGTTCGAATACCGCTTGTTTTGTTACTTGAGTGTAGCCAGGCCAAAGTTTACATACAATATAACTAAACATCCCTGTCCTAATCTATTAAAATATATTCCATACTTTAATCATTCCAAGCGCACGCAACGGAAGCTGTCAAAAGGAAACATTTTTCCCGTTTTTGCAACATTTTTAATTGCTGCTCCAATTGGTTGCAGCGTGATGTTATATAGCATATAACATTCCATGATAAATTTACTACACAACAGTAATAAAATTTTTCGTTTCGAATAAGTAATTCCCGAGATTAAGGCGTTCAACCGAACAAACTCTTCAGCTTTATAATATTAGTAGGTATGTATGTATGTATAATATTTTAATATATTATACAAGCTCGCTATAAACAATTAGATCGACCGTGTTATTTATTATTATAAACTGTATAAAGTAATTAATAGTATCTAAATTTAATATTGAAATTTGTACATTATTGAAAGGAAATTATTTACATATTGTGTACACTGCATCATTAAAACTAACTTGTGACGACTATAAATTGAAATAATTGTTCCATAGAATAATTGTATCGCCTAATTACCGATATTTAATTTCGTTCGCTTTCCTTTGTGGACGGGTGCATTGAACTTTCTAGTAGCGGCCGTGACCGACTTATAGGTTAATTGTTGCATGGATCTCAGTTGACAGTGGAAACGATACTTAAAATAAAGCAAATCTGAGGCGAAAATTACACTTTTAAGTTTTACTCTCGTAATTGACATGACCTGGTAACAGTTACCTAGGTTACGAAACCTGTAGCTGTCAAATATAATGAAGAGACAGTTAATTACTGTTTTAGTGTAAAACGAAGACAAAGAACTTAGATGTATATCTTTATGAAATTCGAAAAAGTATAAGTTTTAATTGTAATTCTTGACGAACGAATCAATTGTTTTAAACGAAAGGGATAATTATATTAAACTATCGACATAGGTAAAATTTGACAGACAAGTTAGCGCGGTGGTCACTGCAACTGACTGAAGCGCTTACGGTCGCGTGTTCGATCCCGCTCACAGCAAACGTCTGTATTAGTCATACGGATGTTTGTCATAGTCTGGGTGTCTGTCAGTGCTGTTTCCGGACTCCCGACACAAGAGATCTTAATGGGAGCCGTTGAGACTGATGGGTTTCTTTATTTATTTATTTATATTGTTAGCAGACGGAAAAATGGACGCTGATATGCAATATTGTGTCAAGCCACACGGACTTCGTTTTGAGAAAATGGCGTCTAAAGATGTCAAACATATTCTAAATAATTTGTTTGAAGACGTATATTGAATCAAAAGCAAATAGATTAATTTAATATGTTATCTAATAATATATTTTTAAATATTTGAGATTATTTTATAAATTGCAAAATATGGAACGCACCTGAAATTCGAAACATTGACTTAAGAAACTTATTTCCATACTTATTTAGTTTAGATAACTTGAATTTTTTTAATAATGTTAAATGGGTGACGTAATATCAAAATACATCAATATCTCCAAATTTTTGTGGGTTGACACATTATTGCTTATCAGCATCCAAATATTTATGACAGTAGCTTGCTATCGCTATAAATGGAAGATGTCAGCCATTTGAGTAGCACTTTGCTGTTGAACTTCAGTTTAAATAGTTAAATTAAATGTTTACTTTTGGGTTTGTAATCTTTTTTTAAGTGTACCTTTATCTTATTTCTTACAATAATATGTTCTTATAGTTCTGTTTTTGTGTTTGTGTTTCTGTTTTTGACAAGCGTTGATTTTCTATCCGGATAACATAATTAAAATGTAATAAAAATACATTATGTATAAATGATTTTAAAAGAGTTACTATCGAGTTTCTTGCCGGTTCTTCTCGGTAGAGACTACATTCTGAACCGGTGGTAGCTTTATAAAAATCTAAAATTAAAATATGACTTGACGATTCGAAAGTGCTTTAAAAGCCCATTTGAATAAAGTTTATTTTGAGTTTGAGTTTGTGTAAACTCTTGCTTTAACTGACAAAAATCATCAATCAACTGTGATTTGATTTCTATACTACTAACCTCGTTTAATATGAGTGATTTGTTAAATGTGTCCTGCACTTTTTATTTTTAAAATACTACATTATTTTAAATCAAATTAAATTAATTATTAAAATATGAATTGCAACATAACATTTAATCTTTTCAAAATCGGTTTTAAATTTTTAATTAATTCACGAGTGGGTTAATATAAACTTTTAGACGCAAGCTGGACTATGTACTAAAATTTTAGGAATATAAAACAATAATTTTAAAGAAAAAATATCTATAGCAATAACAAACATCATCGTCTACGAACCGACGGAAAATAAAACCTACTACATTATTTAATCAAAGTAATAAAAATTAAATGAGACAGAAGGAAAGGAAGTACAGGACCTTTAGTGAAACTTGAAACTCGCAACTTCACAGCGAAGTAGCACTTTGTACCGCTAACCGCTGAAATGAGGAGCAAGTTTTAAAGGCGAGAACATTTAAAGTGACATTTTTAACCAATCAGATCGTGAAATGGAGTGAAGATTGAACTTATTATTCGGTTCTTAAAAAGTACTCAATTTGCTGATGACGAAATTTAAAATAACTGCAATTACTCGAGAACTATGATATTATTCCAAAACTCGATTTAGATGAAAATTCTATTAGACAGTATATCATTTCGAACAAAAAGTGAATCAACCAAATTTGCATCGGCTAACGTAATCGGTAAACGACGAACTGCGACCCTCCTTTTTTGACGTCGGTTAGAAATATCTACACATTTCATTATAGAGCGCCATCTGAACGATGCAATTGAAAACATAATCATCGAACACAATAGGCGTAGAAAATTTGTTAGTGATCTTTGGTTTATTTCTTTTTCTAACGACTCTATTAAATGGTGATCCATGATCCTTAACTGGAGACCCATTTGAACACAGTGGCATCTATGGTTCGTAAGTAAGTAAGCTATATTTGGTATATTCATTTTTTTAAGGAGAAAATGGCACTTTTCTCTCTTCTTCTCTGTTCGCAAATTTTCACAAAAGTTGTTGGTCATTGCGTTACATCTGAAAGAATTTACTGTCACAGGATTCACAGCTTTCGTAAGCTACCTAGGTAACTGTTACTAGATTACAAAGCTGTTTTATATCACTTACGAGACTAAAACTTACAAGTGTAACTCTCCTCTTACAGATACAAAATGTTATACTCGTATTATACTGATCTACGAGTATCATAAGAAAGCGAGCATATTTGTTTTTTCATAGATTTTTTTTATAATATTAACTGAAGCATATGTAGCTGATAGACAAATGATTTTTATTTCTAAATCAACATAAAACATCGCGTGCACTTAATTTTATATAGACATACTGAGCAATCGAAAATGTGTTCAAATTAACTGACGAAACAAAATAATTTAAATTCCCTACATGACTGAATCATGCTCAACATTACGTTTAAATGATTACAATACAAGGGCTACATTTTATCATATAACCACAATTAGTACGAATAGCGAACAATTGTTGGGAAACGATTTTGTGATTTCCTCTAAATAATCTCCCGTCTTCGCCGAGCGGTAGCAATCTAGGGGCCAATTTATCTCGTTAATCATCCTTTGTGTAAGAGGTCAGGCTGTTTTGGTTCACTGTTTATGTAGTATTTGTGTCCTATTACAAAAATAATATTTCCTGATACGCGTATTTTTTTTTCCAACCAGATTTTGTATGAAGCTTTGCTCGCGTTAGTGTGGATTTTGTTTAAAAATAATACGATTACATAAATACGTGTACATAAAATATAGCCAGAATGGATTTATTTATGGTTCATGAGTTTTGGGAGCGCCGAGCGCCAATTTTACTAATAGTTTTGCTAATATTGATGTTTTCTTTTTATATGCGTTTTTTTTTCTTATAGTATGGCGTGCATCTGAGGTACTTTTCACAAAATATTTTATATGCGTTCGTCAATTCAATTCAATTCTTTGGTTTATGGTTTTTAGTTGTGCCAATAAGAATGTTATTTCGCCAATGTCACGTGGAATGGAGAAAACACGATAGAGATTGATCTATATGCGTTCGTAATGATGTAAAATGATATTGCGTACGAGTGTCAATGTCAATGTATTTTTAAGAAATTTTTGTTCATTGTGTGCGTTACTGCTTATTAGTTAGATGGTCTAAGTATCTATTCTACTTTGACCGCGCGCCTACTGACGTTAGGGTATTGATTGCTCACGGGCACTTTATTGGCTAGAGCTTCTCGGAGTATAGCCGATGATAAACTAGAATAATGCAACTTTCTCATGGTACAATATTTTTTTGAATAGGTGGTTAGGAAATTATTTTGCGCATGATATACAAAAATCGCTGTCTCTTTATTATATTAGCATAAACACTACAGATTTAAGGACCTACTTCACTTTTTGTCTGGTTAATTAAAAACAAATCAAAACGAGATATTTAGAGAGTTAGCTAAAAAAAGAATAAAAAATCAACGAGCATCAAACAGTTCGTTTCGTTTTGTGAATATTTGAAACAACTGAAAAATAATTTAATCCGGACAGTTATTTGATTTGCTACAAAAACAAATGAACAACAAAAAAACCTCTTCAATCGAGTGATCGGGACCCGTGACGCTTTCCATTGTGGGTGGACGGATAAAGAAATAGAAAAAAAAGTCACAATACGATTAAAGGTGAAACAAAAAATTCGGTTGGTCCATTGATTGTGCACTTCGTTTTAGTGAACCCGTTAGGAACTAGTGTTTTTAAGTGCGTCTGAGATCTGCTATTGACGCTTGATATATAAAAATATCGACTTTTTTATAGGAATCAAATCGATTAAAATGGAAAATATTGTTCACTGGCATTTCGTTGAAAAAATACCGCGATATTTTCGTAATAACGTGATATTTTCGTGTCAGTGATAATTCCTTTGTTTTATATTAAAGTTTGTGATGTGGATTAAGAAATCCGCATTAAATCTAACCCTTCCTCTAATTATTTTAATTTATGTCTGAAAGTAGATGATTATAATTATGTGATCATTCATACTGAGATAAAATTTTACATCAGTATTATTACATGAGTAGGTGCTGATAACTGTATCAATATTAAATATTTAATATTATTTAAGATGAACGATTAGCCCTTCAAGTGTGAACATTTCAATTACTTAAGTGTCATCTAAAAACTATTTAGTGGAAGTTGTGCGCAGAGTTTTTAATAAGATTTACATAAATTATTTATCATTGCTTTTACACCTGAACGAATTTATTGTCAGAGTCTTATTTTTGACACTCACAGCTTTCGTAACCAAGATAACCGTTACCAGGTAACTGAGTTGTTTTAGATTAATTACGAGAGTAAAACTTACAAACGTAAGTCTTGCCCTAAGATGAATATTTGAAAATTATACCCATCACTTACATCTTTAATATTCAAAACCGCTCATGGTGTTCAAGTTCTCAAATATAAATAGCTCATTATAGTCCGAGCAATCCATTCGGAGTTGAAGGTTTTCTGTGAAGTAGAACTTTCTGTCGGACTTTGCGCCGCTACTCGGAAACTTCGTCGGAAAACCGTACAAGGTACCTTTGGAGAAATCTTATGACTTAAGTGTGTAAACTTTTTTTTTATTTGAAACCGCCGAAGAACGCTTTTTATTCGTATTCTGTGGACTCTGAGGTTTCGTCTTTGAATTAAATGCCAGTTATAAATAGAATGTGATACGTAATGCTTTCGCATAAGCAGGACTTTTTTGGTAGGGATAGACGGGGAAAATTTTATCACGTTTTCTGAGTTAAATTTTTTCTCCCCTTACTTAAGAAATACTTACTAATAATCAAAATCAAAAAATAGTTTATCCAAGTAGGTTCTCACGAGCACTTTGGAATCGTCATACATGAAAAATACATTAATAATGAAGCTACCACCGGTTCGGAACGTAGATTCTACCGAGAAGTACCGGCAAGAAACTCGATAGTTGATGAATGAATAAATATCTTTAGCATAATTAAAATTATGATCAAAAATTAATAATCCATAACATTATTATTTTTATACTTTTCACTTACATCAATAAAAAAATGTATACATTCATAGTTACGTATCATAATTAATTCGCAAAAACATAATTATAAAACACTATCGCATAGTAAGTTAT
Source organism: Hypolimnas misippus (assembly GCA_037950945.1). NCBI lineage: Eukaryota > Metazoa > Arthropoda > Insecta > Lepidoptera > Nymphalidae > Hypolimnas > Hypolimnas misippus. The sequence continues at coordinate 14,464,171 of JBBEEQ010000029.1, forward strand.
TGTGTAAATTAAGGAACACAACATTATTGTTGTCCATTGTTGTAGAGCTTAGTGATTATCTGCGCGTGCGCAGCTGACGTCACGCCGGGCTTTGCCGAAACGCCTGCGACCGCAGATATCGCCGCCGCATATCTACACTGACGAGCATAGAATAAATATAACGTTACACAGAATTGATTGCCTACTCGTTAAAACCCGCACCGGGTTTCTTGTATTATCACTTATTTGAATTTATTTGTCGCTTTTGAATTTAAAACATTTTTTCATGATTTCGAATATACCTAAGATTTATTATTTTACTGTTTTGTTATTAGTTCATTATTTTTTGACATTTTGTATATTAATATATAATTCTATGTAAATAAAAAAACAATTGTAAGCGCATCACTTCAGAACGGGTGCACCTTCTTGCCTTATTTTTTTTAATTATATTTGTAATTATCAGGACAAGGTCAGAAAATTAAAATGACTACATCCATGCGTAGTTGGTGAGCTTAGTCTATAACAATTTACTTTTGCATAAAATATTATTTTGTATTATATAATCTACATCGTCTGTTAGATATTCTGACGCATCGCTTAATCGGTAGGGCATCTCGATTTCCTAGAATTGCGTATATTTCTAGCATAAGCTAATTCAGGGCATAGATTATGTAAACTTAAATATCTAAGTCAATTGAGCTATCACTATTAAATAATTAAAAAAATTATAATATTAAAATTAGCTTTAAAATGTTTTAAAAACTTGTATTCATGTTATTAAAATCTAAACTATTTTTTACTTAAATAAATATTTATCGAGGAAAAATTATCATCGACGCTGAGCATAAAAACTGATTTTTTTGTGCAAGGCAATAGATAAATCTGTCGGCTTATCTGACCGTGCACGTTTCGTGGCACTCACTAAGTTGTCTTCATGGAACTTAACTTTGTGATAACAATTCTTAGATCATAATTTGAAGGCTTGGAGATCCAGAGCCAACAAGTAGTTCATACCGATTACTTTCAGTAAAATATTAAAAAAAAATATTGCGGAATATAAACATGACTTTAACAAACATACATATGTAGATATGCATAATGAAATAAATTACCGCGTTAGACAATGGAATGTTGCTGATCCATCAAAATTAGGTTTTTTTTTTCTTAAAAATCTAGATTGTTGATGCCCCAAGGCTGTAGCTCCAAATGCTTTAATTTAAATACACGTAGACAATTTAATTCGCATAAAAATAAAATATATATAATAACCTATAAGGTAAAAAATTTCTAAACAACTGTGTATTTAGTTACGCAAACAAAATCGCTAGCATAACAGTACATATTTCAACATGTGAATATCTTAATCAATCCAAAAGAGTTGCATCATTAACCAACATCAGCGCGGTACACAAATAAGTCAGTTCTACGTTTAGCTTAATCAATGACACATTTGCATACAATAGCCGGTCGACGAGCGCGTACACGCTCGGCTGGCCTGATAGTGATGAAGCTTACAAAGTTGCTACACTTAAACAATCGCCAAGTCAACGCACTATTATGCAATGTGAAGGAAAATTGACTTTTACCGGCCTATTTCTGGACGTTGATGTATGATGTGGCGATTCTATCTCTTTCGCACTTAATAGATATGCAATACGGATAAAAGGGATAAGTGATCATTTGGTATATTGTTTAGTGAATTGCTTATCGATATATATGTATCGTAACATTTGTAACTTAAACACATTTTAGTAATATTATATTAAAGTATCATCTACAAATTGTAAGGCGAAAATTATATTTGTAAGTTTTACACTCGTAATTGGCAGAAAATCCAACCCTTTAACCTGGTAACAGTTACCTAGATAACTTTATAAAAGCTGCTGTATAAATTCTTTTAGAGGTATAAAGCAATGATAAACAACTTATGCAAATATTTATGAAAGTCTGAGAGCAAAACTTGCAACATATATGGATAAAAAATGTCTTTATGTGTAAATATATTATGGCGAGAAATTCTAATGTTACTATTCAGTGATAGTTATAAAATAATTTTCTATTTGTTTTGTCTGCGTCATTTCTTAATACATTTAGAAAATTTCATCGAAAGGGTATACTTTTAAATCGGTCCCATAGATTTTTTATTAAAATCGTTTCAGTGATTTAGTTTTTACATAAAAATAACTACAATAAGTACGTCATCCAATGGTAATAGTACAATAAAGTAAAAATAATTATTGTAGTCATAATAATTATATTTACTGTTTAAATATATTTACTGTTCTATGCTTTACACATATATAAGCAACTCCTCGCCTACCATTTAGAACAAAAAAAACACTATACACAAATATGGAAAATTTATCTGATATTCGAATAAAGAATAAAAACAAAAAGAATGCCACCTAATTGTTTTTATAGAACCGATCTCCAATTAACCGTTTCTTGCTCGATAATAACGTATCGATTAACAACAGGATACATCACAATTTTATTACTATTTATTACGAAACTAATTCCAAGGAGGAAGCTTTAAGTTTACATTATTTTTTAATTGTAAAATTATTACGTTTCCTGTGATGATACTCAATGATTGTCTTAGTTAAAACAAGAAATTCTATAAAAAACATCGCAACCTTCGTTAAAACGTGAACCTGGTTATCGCTAAACAGCGTAGATTTTACTCCGATATCAATGAATTGTAATAATAACAGAATGGCATATAAAAGGCTAACATCAAGTCTCAATAGCATTCGTCTTCTTCAAAGGTTAAGGATACGAATCTTAAACAATTATTCTTAACCTCGCCACTGCCACATATTTTAGAATGTCTCCAGACACCGGCAAGTTTCTAAATAATAAATAAATACATCACACTCAATGGACTCCATGATGATCCTGTGGCGAGGGTCCGGAAACTCTCACAACACAAACACCCACGAAAAACATCTGTATGGTCAATAGAAAAGTTTGTCGTGAGCGGGGATCGAACTTGCGACCGTTAGCGCTTCAGTCAGTTGCTGTGACCACTGCGCCAACCTGTCTGTCAAGTAAATAAAGCCATTAATGTAAATCCTTCTTTTCTTTACTTTTGTATTGATAAATCAAAAGTGCTCATGAGAGCTTAATTGAATAACATATATTTTTGTTTTGATTGTATCAAATTCGTTATGAACCGAATATCCACACGTGTCATTCTTTTCCCTAAATTCCATTCTACGTGTAATAGTTGATAATTCATTTGCGAACAGGAACTCCCCTCACAAAAACAATCTCTCTGAGAGACGATTACACATTTAACTGCCCCCGGGCACGTAATCAAGAGCCTGCCCCCGGCGTTTGTTCCCGCTGAAGATGAATACATCCGCGTTAAAATTCAGCTCGTAGATTACGAGTGATGCCGTATTACAAGCAGATACAAGTGTAAAATTAGTATATATGTTTATTGTAGAAATTAACTGACAAACGAGCAGAGAGGACACCTGAAGTTAAGTGATCACCGTCACCCATGGACATTTTCAGCTTAGAGGTGCCACAAATGCATTGCCAGCTATCAAAAGAATTAGAAAAAGCAAATAGGAAGTAAAGAAAGGGATGGAATCAGGTTTCCAACTCACTCAGCGTACGAAACGCATTTAGTACCTCACGCCGATCTTGTGAGAGTGAGGTACTGCCCCGGGCGAGCTGTATACGAGCTGTAATCAATAGTCAACAGCAAGAATCTCAATAAACTGAATGAATTAAATTTGTTAGATTCTATGGCTAAACTCGGAGCTATCACGTCTGGTTTTGTACTGAATATTTCTTTTAAACTGCATAATATCTTTTAAAGAAATACTTTCACATCTATTGTTTGGTACTAAACGTTCCCTTTTAACTTGATGAAATCCTAAGAGATGCTTTATATTTTTGGTTGTTATTGATTAACACCGCAATCTCGTTTCGACTTTTATTTCGTTTATCAAACGTTTCGAACTACAGTACCCATTTCCAAGTTAAGGATGTTTTCAGACATCAGTTATGCAATGAGAATTTTATGGTCCTTTCAGACTATGTATTAAACAAAGTTATGTTAAATAATATTTTATTAGCGTGGATGATATGTGATATTAAAAAAGTTTATTGAACAATGTTAAACAAAGTGAACGTTTTATACAGAGTGTCAACTGGGCATGTGTTGGACGTTTTACCAGCGTTAGCAGAATCGATATTTAAAAGTAAAATAACTGAATTTTTTTTTAAATTCTTTTTCACAAATGATGCCTATACTGTACGAGGCAACAAGATACGAGATTTTTTTTAATGTAATTCAGTTTTTTACTTTTGAATATCGATTCTTCAGATGCTGGTGAAATAACTAACACATGCCTAATTGACTCTATATAGCAAATTTTTTTGCACTTTAATTAATCTTACACCATAAGCAATGCTAACATTTGCAAAGTAATATTTTAGACAATACAACGCGAACCGTATTTTAAACAATTAAGGAAATGAACAATCACGGCGTGTAAGCTATATGCACTTGTGTAAACAGATGTACTCGCAGTTTCTACCGGAGCCCACTCGACTGATAAACGAACAATATTTCCCCTTCCACTCGGAGACGATTACGTGTAACTGCCTCGGGTAACGTAATCAAGGGCCATCCCTGCTGTCCCTGTCACTCGAATTACAGCATTTTTTAATATGCCTGTCAAATACATGGGGTATTTTGAGAATTGTTTTGTGAGATTTTTATGGGATATAAAAAAATCAGTTTATCGTTTAATTTTTTTTTCGTTATATAAAATGTATGCTGTCATTATAGTATCAATGCTAGTATTTGAGATGTTTTACAAGAACGGAAATTTTTCTTGAAATTTTCACTGGGTAAACGTGAATGATATCGGCCAACTTGCAAGAGCAGCGTAGCAGCTTAAACTCCTAGCCTTCTCTTTAGGAGCAAAGGAGACTTGCGACCTTGGGACATTTATACTTTGATACAAATTTAAATTATCTGACACTAACTATCGATTCACAACGATAGAATATGTTGTGTAAAATTATTGCGTTTTGTTATAGCGTTATATCTCTGATATAACCTTTGGTTAAATAGGGAGATTTCATATAATTCTTTCATATCTTCCACTAGCTGTCCCTCGCGGTTTCACTCGCGTTTATGATTACTGCTTCGCTCCTAAGAGTCGTAGCGTGATGTAACATAGCTTATAACCTACCTCAATAAATAAACCTTTGAAGGCGTTCTTTTGTATCAATATTACTTTATGTGTAACAATCATAATAGCGACTACGTTCGACAATTAGCCTGCTGATGGTGAAACGCTCATAAACAATTATTACCTATAATTTACGGATTATTTTTGTATGTGTTTACTGCAAGTAGCTAGTTTTGAGACTTGCATATATTTTTATACTAGCTGTCCCTTGCGGTTTCACTCGCGTTTATGGTTAATTCTCCTTATGGTTAATTCTCCTTATGGCCTTCCTCAATAAATAAACTATCTAACACAAAAACAAAATTTACAGCTTTATAATATTAGTATAGATTATTTATACTTAATTTGGAAGACAAGGTCAAAACCCTCGTTAGCACATCCAATGGAGTGGTTATGGTCTTAGAAAATATTGTCACGAAATATCCAAAATTCAGAGGAAATTCGTAACCATCTCGCCAACCCGAAGTATAGCGATAAGCTTGAAATCGTTCCCTACAATAGGAGCGGAGGTCTTTGTCCCGGAATGGGTTCAATGACTTGCCCCTGAACAGATAAAGCAATATTTACAAATTCAAAAAGGTACTACTACTAATGTATAGCTTGACATATATGTACTTAGGTAAGAATTACACCTAAGTTTTGCTCTCAGACTTTCATAAATATTCACATAAGTTGTTTGTCATTGCTTTACATCTGAAGGAATTTACAGTCAGTGACTTTTTTTTACATTCACAGCTTTTGTAACGTATCTACTTACGACGTGTCAGTTACTAGGTTACAGAGTTGTTTCATATCGCTTACGAGAGTAAAACTTACAAATGTATTTATAATATAACGCTTTAGTAAGTTCAACCTTTGTATCAAATATCACGCAAATTTACAAGGTTACTAACAATCTAATAAAGTTGTAAACGCGAAAGTAACTTCCATACAACTACGATGGTATATAATTAAACACCTCGGGTTTTATAAAACAATAAACTTTTGCCTCTATGTTATACACAAAGTGTGGTTAAAGAAATTACATTCTTATATTAAATATGGTGTATATAAAAAAGTATATTACAGATTTGATTAGTTGATTGTTTGTATTGAAAAGGCTCCGAACCTTTTGACCGGTTTATTTATAAAGTTCAAAGGCTATATTACATCACGCTACGACTCACAGGAGCAAAGCAGTTGTCGTAAACGCGAGAGAAACCGCGAGGGGCAGCTATTCTATAATCAATCTTTTGTTAACTTGCTGTGCGATATACCAGAGTATATCGGAATCAGCAGTGCGATTATGCGTGTGCTATTGCTATCGCAACTCTATATATTTAACAATTGATTTCTGATATTTGTACTTAAAAAAAAAATAAACTGTCAAATTGTCAAATTGCATTGTAGTGCGATAATGGTTGCTCATACTAATAACCCCCCAGGCTGGTATTATGTAATGTCTTCCTCATCTGCAGAGCAATTACGTAATTGCCAGACACTATCGTTACCAAATATGAAAAACAAGCAGCAAGCATCAACATTAGCAAAAAATCCGCCTGATTTGAACAAGATACGTTCTGACTTACTTATCGTTATAATTTGGCCAAATCGTACATCTTTTTAAATTAAAGAGTGTGTGTTTCTAATGTAAAGCAATATTATTATTAATTTTCACCAAATTCAGCAGTTTTTAAGCTACCTAGGTAGCCTTACGAAAGCTGTGACTGTCAAAAATAAAGGCACTGGCAGTAAATTCTTTCAAGTGGAAAAGCTCTTAGATTAAAACTTATAAGTGTCTTCGTAGAAAAATGTCAATCTAAGAAGTGGTTAACTCTGAACACTAAGCTATTTCGACAATTACCTCACTGTTTGCACGAATTTTATTGGTAACCATATCTCAGCAAACTCAGTGTTAAAGTCACTTTAATACTAAACACGCGATTATGTCAACAAAAAATATTTCGTAAAACTAAAGACGACAATTATAATCACTGAATTCAAAGCTAGATCCGCAAGTCCAGTCAATACAAAAGATATACGAATCGAAATCGAAATGAAGATTCCAACTATAGAATATTATGAAACAATCCAAGGTCTTCATCAGAGACTCGTTGACAGACTCGAGATGAATACAGACAGATAAATTAAAAACCCATAAAACAACCTCGAGAGAAACAATGTCGTAATTCATTCTTAAAGAATCATTATGAAATTCTACAGTTTTGGGTATGATTTTTTTTTAAAGAAGTATAATTTATTTCCTTACAATAGTAATAGTTTTTATGTTAATCTTGAATTAATTCAGTACCTACTTCATATTCAGCGGTTTTCAATCTTTCAATGAAATATCTATACTAATATTATAAAGCTGAAGAGTTTGTGTGTTTGTTTTAACGCGCTAATCTCAGGAACTACTGGTTTAAATTGATTTTTTTTGTGTTAGATAGTTTATTTATTAAGGAAAGCTATTGGCTATATGACATCACGCTACGACTCATAAGAGCGAAAAGAAAAGCAATTTATGCAAAACCAAACCACTAAACTGAATACGATTTGTATTTAAATTTGCGTATCAATCTCAAGACTCATATTTCTACACAATCCGAAAATAGTATATATCCTTTTAAACAAAAACTTCGACCGCTCTGGTGTAGCGGTGCTGAATATACCTCTAACACCGACGGTTGAGGGTTCGATCCCGCTCGGGATCGGGACGGATTTTAATTTATATTTGTGTAAATATTTGTTTCCAAGTCTGGGTGTATGTCCTTGCCGGTCTCCCCACCGTGCCTCGGAGAGCACGTAAAGCTGTCAGTCCCGGTTGTTATCACAATCACCTGATAATGATCGTTACTCTTAGTCGGGATGTTATACTAGTCTGCTTGGCTTGCCTTCAGAGGCTGCGGAGGCCAGATATCAATATGTGGACTAGAATAGAAAGCAGACCCTGGCAAGCGGGAATAATGCTAGGTAGAATAATAATGATCCTTAACAAAAAAAGGATAACATCGTTTAAGAAATGATTAAGAGATATTTAAAAAAAGAATATGCATTACGAATTGCGAACCTCGGTTGATTACATTAAAATAGCTCACATCATCTCGATCGATTTCATATACCGTTCCGATAACTTTTCTCATAATAGATAGACCATTCCTCGCGAAGTTTCTCGAAGCCGCTAGTAAATACGAATCTATCAAAACGTGTAATTTGGACCATTTAAAGTAACCGTTCGCTAGACGCGTTGGAGCCGTACATAACGTATTTACGATTAGACCACTAATTATAGACAGTGGTTAATGCTTTAACTGTTTGTACTGATATCTGCGCACAGGACCGGTTTATAATAAGTGCATAACTAGTAATCAATCTATATATATTATTAGAAAATGTGACTTTTGTCTGAATGTAACTTCTCCAGTAATACTGCATCGAAATTGAAGTTTGATGCGCCATTTTTCGCTTTAATAACCATTATTAAAGAAAGTCTTAAGAATGATGTTTTCATTAAAAATATTATATTAATTCATCAACAAGGATCCTCGTTCGTATATTTTAACTGACTTCTAAAAAAGGAGGAGTTTCTCATTTTGTCGGGGACTTATCTTTTAAAAATAATTTGTTCGAGGCACTCTGTTGGCGCAACTAGAACTAATTAAAAAAAATGTGGTAATTATTATCTTTTAAGTATTAAAAAATTTATAGTATAAAGAAAAACGATGAAATATCTACAAAAAAAAACTTCAATGTGTTTGTTCATTTGTCATTTAAAAGAAAATGATGTAAAGTAAACTAAACAAATTAATTACTTTTAATATCCATAATTTATTTCTTAGCAAAACTTCTATTTAACCAAAAACATGTACACATTATAGTAACGAAACGAATTTATTTAATAAATTGCTATCTTAGCAATAACACCGCCTATGTACATTTAACTTTAATTGTATCTATTTTATTTGTTTTATTTTATTGGTGTACAACGAAGAGTATATTTTGTTGTTGTTGTTATTTTTCAAAACCAAAAAAAGACTTAATAAAAAACAAAATAAAAAAAAGATTTTATAATATAAGATTGCTTTGAACTATACAGTATGATCAAAATAAAAAAACATAACACGTTGTAATTCAGCCTTATCAAGTATTTTGATGCGACAAGGAAAATACGTCTACTAACATGGCAACACTAATTACATCTGATTTAAGAAACAAGATACAGAGATATCTATTACGGAATGTTTATCGGACCTTGGTTACGTCGAGATCACTTATTAACCTGTCAAGGTATTGACGAGGTACGCATAGATATGCGTAGAATGTGCTTGTAGTCGCGGCTTCGATTATTTCTGTTATTATGCTCTAAACTAAAACTCATTTTATCCGTACATAAATAGAAACATAATAGCACATATTTCTGTCCTCGTATTCAATTGTTTGTCAAAAGATTTTTTTTTATTTAATATCTATTGACGATCTTCAGAAAGAAGTTAATCGCTACTAATATTATAAATACGAAAGTATCTCTGTCTATCTGTTACGCTTTCCCGCTTAAACCTCTCAACCGATTTTTATGAAATTTGGCACAGATGACAATCTTTAGACCATGAGAAAAGACATAGTAAAAAGTGAAAGGTCACTCACTCACCCATCACAAAATCTCAAAAACTACAAGTGCTAGGCGTTTCAAATTTTGCATGAGGGTTCTTTTTAAAACGTAACAATAAAAATGGGGGTTAGAAGCTTGTATGAAAGTCCTATGTTAAGCGCGAGTGAAACCACGAGGGGCCGCTAGCTTTTTATATAGATAGGAAAAGAAAAAACAGATCTATGTTTTCTTTAAATGTTCAATACAAATTATAGTCGAGTTTCGACACTTAGGCGAAGACTAATATTATAAAGTTGATAACAGTTTTGAAGGAAAAATAAAAACAGCCTGTATAACCCATTACTGGAGCTACTCGTCTCGTGTTTAGGGGTTCGAAGTTTAATCCACTATGCTGTTACTATGGGGTTTGGCTCAATATAAGAGTGGCGTTAAATAGTAACACAAATGTTTTAATTCCTTCAATAACAAACCGACGCAAAAAATGTTTATGTATGCATTTGGTTATAAAATCCTTTGTAGATTGTTATTAAAATACAAGTATTTAAATGAGTTACATTAACAGATGTTATATATGTATTTTGAAATAGATATAATGATATTTTGATTTCACAATATGAAATCAATTTTTTCAATTTGGCACAGCATTTGTCTCTGGTACGACAAATATCCATGGGCGGTGGTGTTAACCTATATTATATACATATGTTCATATAATATATGACCCGTGTGCTCGTTTGGCAACAAGTTTTTTTTATAAAAAAAAATTAAAGATTTTACTATTATTCCTTGTTCCATTCGAGAACCGTACGCTGTTCTGAGGTGGCTAAATAATATGCAGAGGCAGCTGGCAATAAGCGACGTGAAGCGGCGAAATGGTCGTTTTTACAACCCGACGTTTTTAGAGCTCGACGGGACTTTAAAGTTATTTACTAAAGTCGCGCGTGAGTTACGAGAGCTGGCGAATTTGATATTAAAATATTTTAATAGAATTTCTTTTTACATTTTTTAAATTATACAATTAGAAGATGAAAGAAGATTTTTTAAAATGAATTTATGCGGTATTCCGAAAAAATACAATCTTCCGAAAAATGTTTACCGTCTGAAAAATAATAATAACGATTTGATTTCATTAAAATAAATTTTAAGTATAGTTAGTTATTTTAACAAAAAAAAAATACTATAAAATAAATATTATATTCATTATATATTCAACCCGCTATAATCTTGAGACCTAGAGCACACTTTCAACTTTTCCCCATCAACGTCGCCCGCATTGAGCCAAGCGCGAACGGCACATTATAACCTGGCTTAGTCACTACGGCTGTACTACTATAAAATCGACAGATTTCAACAAAGATCTTTCGGAAAAAAACTCGGATAAGATATTTACCACTAATTGATCTCTGCGACTTTGCGTTGAAAGTTTTACCTATTCACGTTACTAATGTCCTTCGCCAAGGTCAAGTCTATACAGAAATTCAACAAGATTGATTCAGCATAAATGTAAGAACATAAACAGACAAACAGCATAACGTTCGCATCTATAATGTTAGTATGGATGTGACCTTCTTATCTTTAAAATATTTCTTATTTAGTCTTCAATGCGTTTCATTACAATTGTTTTGACCCGTTTCTGATATCTTGAGAGCAATTGACATTACAAGACGCGCACGTATGCTTTATCTGTTTCTCAAAAGATGCTTTATTCATTGAAAACATCGAGCCATTCATTACATCACATAGTTTCTTTCAATAGAATGTGTAAAATCTAAAAAAAAAATGTTTATTTGTCTGTTTCAATAAATCTCATTGATATAAAACTACTTCGAATTTGCATTTTGCATTCGCGAGAAGGTTGTAGGCGTGCTATAATTAACTTACCTTTACTGTAGATGGCAGGCATATCGTCTTGTTCAGATAAAAAAATTAGTTTTAGACTCTAACTGCCTTACTACAAAAGATTTAAACAGCTGTTAAACGCGTCTAAAAAAAATCCGTACTACGAACCGCGTCTAAGCACAGTTTTGAGTTAAACATGCTTTAGATATAGATTAACATACGTTTAAGTGCGTTTAATAGATGTCTAAAACCTATTGCAGCTGTCAAATGTAACGTATAACATTTTATCAATAAGTTTTTTTATGAGTTTATTCGCTGTTAAATAATTTAGATAATATTTGAAGCAATGTTTAATTTTTAAACACAGTTTAGCTAGACACGTGTTGAACATGGTTTTAATGCGTCTTTTGTAGTATGACAGTAAGTCTCTAAGTCTAAGAGCAAAACCTAGTAAGTAGTAAAAAATGTATTTGTACGTAAACTGTATTTGATTGTAAAGATACAAAACGTACGACATAATAAATCAAATTGATAAAAAAAAATCGTTAGACAATTGTCAATTGACTGAATATAATTTTCCATTCAGTCATTGAATGAATGGGTATTTTTAATGAAATAACATTTCATAAATAGCGAAGTATTGTTCAACAACAACAATTACTAAACGTATTGTATAAATCATCATAAAATGTCCTAAACGCCTTATGGTAATACGCGATATTGAAGCTTGCTTACTTTAATTACATCTCAATAATTATTATTGTATTGAATAGCCCTTGTCGATGAAATTACTGTTATTAACTACTCAATTCCATTGCCGATTCTAATTCATTTGTCGTCATTATACAATAAGAAATATATAATACTATAAATGTAGTATAATTTCTCAATGAATAGTGTGTTTCTTTAAATATTCGTTACGGCTAAACTCCGTCATTTGTTAATAGATAATTTTTTTTTTATTCCAAATTGATTTAGTCATTTGTTTCTTAAATAAAAATAATTGTTATAAATAAGTAATTCAATTAGACGAAAGTGCGTATTTTGGTTTTTGAAGTCAACTCCTTTTTATTAAAGCTCAATTACATTGCACAAATTCTAGTGAAGCGAACCACATGTGTTGTAATAAAAAGCCAACTGATAGTGAAATTGGCTGATATAGAACTCAAGTTTGTTTGGAAATAAACAGTCAATTGTTCTTGGCTCGGAGATTTTTATAGTTCTCAGAATTCAAACGAACGCGTGCTTATCGTTTATTTGAATACAATTTAGTACAAATCATTCAGGCGCTGCGCAAATTGAGAGAATTGTGTGTCGTATAACTTTCTCTACTGGTGATTTTTTTAACCGTAGAAGACCAAACTGGAACTATAGGGATTATTGGGAAATACTTTAGGAGTCTCGGGACCGGTTTTGATGAAATCATCTCATTCATCAATCACGATTACCACTAATAAGAATCAACTTCTGGCAAGTTATATGTAGTTTCGTATTTGTTCATCCGCGCCACGTTTCAACATCCACCCTGTATACAAGACACTAGTCAATACTTTACTTTAATGTAATTAACATGAAACATGTGTCCAGCTTCCTTGACACAAACAAATTGCTGATCAAAATGTGTTCAAGTTAGAAATAAAAGGTGCCTAGGTTTGCACAGCACCTAACAAATATATGTATGTCAAAAAGGTTTACAATGTTATTGTAAGATGATTGAATTCAAATCTTAATAATCAATTAGTACGGTAATTAAAAATAATAATAATAAATACATAAATTAGTAATTCTACAAAGCAATGGCTGTTAATGCAATAATTTTAAAATGGCTGCCGAAAATATGTAAGAAAAGTTTTCAACGAGGAAATAATAATTTACAAACGACATACGGATATTATAAAAAATAATGATGGTATTCTTACATCATTTTAATATAAATAATAATAATAAGAAAATCAACCAATACATCACTTACCCCTTTTGAAACTTCTCGTTCCCTAAGTATGATTACGAAATTATTAAATTTAATTCAGTCATTTCAGTTTGATCGATTAATCATAATTAATAATACAATCACAGAACCTCGAACACATTGCTCAAAACCGAGCCGTGTTAATTCGAACTTTACGACTCATTCGAAGTTACACGTAATTGTCAAACTTCGAACATGATAAGGGATATTAGCGCGTATATCTCTGGTTTACGAGATATAATTGTGTGCACAGAGGGATAGGTGGAAACACTAGTAAACCCTGTTTCCTGCGCGATAACACCTTGATGGATCGCTTCCTACGGATAAGGGATGGCGTTTAGATCCTACGTATCCAGATTGTAAGATCTATGGATACTCATAATTTATATAGGAACACGGGTCCTCGGTGAAGATTAAGTAATTTACGACTAGTTGACTGTGACTATGAATTCGCTTTGTAGGTGTTTTTGAAGTTTCTAGCATATTTGATATGTTTTAAATTTTACATTTTTTTAAACATTAAACAATGTTGATGCTAAATGTTTTTATTTTTAGTGTCATAGCTAACAGTATCTTTACACAGTCTAAAACAATGTCATTTCCCGCCATCTGTACGGTTAGATCTTCTAGACTACGCAACGGATTCAGTGCGGTTTTCATCAATAAAACAAGTCATTAAAGAGGAAGGTTTATGTGTATACATGCATATTATAATAGATAAAAGCGGAGAATTCCAAAGATTTGTAATGTGATGTCGTAAACAACTACATCGCACGGCACGTCGCTCGCTTTGAATAAAACAAAAATATAAAGTCTTCAACACTAAGCGCCAATATTATTAATATTTTCTTTTATTTAAGCAGAGTTGCCGTTAATAATCACTACGTCGAACTATACATCGAAATTAACTATACCTACACAAATGTTAGTTCAAACACCTTTCAAGGCAATTCAATGAACCAATTAAAATTTGTATAATCGCGATCGGTCACGGATGATGTGAATCTGTGAAACTTACCAGTTTGAATATTTTTATCGTCTGAACGAAAATAAACAATTTTCATCATCGTCTAACGTAGCAACATACTGCCTCACTACAAAAGATTTAAACAGAGGTTAAACGCGTGTTTAAAAAAATCCGTACTACAAATCCACGTCTAAAGACAGTATTGAGTTAAACATGCTTTAGATATATATTAACATACGTTTAAGTGAGTTTAATACATGTTTAGAACCTATTTTTGCCGTCAAATGTAACGTATACTAGTTTTTTATGAGTTTATTCGCTGTAATTTAGATAATATTTTAAGCAATGTTTAATTTTTAAACACTGTTAAGCTAGACACGCGTTCAACATGATTTTAATGCGTCTTTTGTAGTATGATAGATGTTTGATCAAGGTGTAATTAAAAGCAATTTAAAACTATAGAAAACTATTAAGTTAAGCCATACGCGAGCAACGGTATAAAAAGAGTATGCCCAAACATTGTTGCAAATATTGTCTTATAACATAACTAGCTGTACCCGGCATGCTATGTCACCTTAAATCTATATATAGATTTTTAGGACCAGGAACCCTCGATCGATAGTGTCGGAACGCGTAAAAGAGAAATATACAAAAATTGACTTTTTATTAATCGACTTCTAAAAGTAGGTTGTGCATTATATTTATGTATGTATGAACGTTTGTATGTTGGCGATTTTCTCAAAAATTACTGATCCCATTTAGATGGTGTTTAAATGCATTTTTAAAGGTTTAGAGTATATGAGGATCTGATGAAAATTTTCGATTATTAACTCTTCAATTACTATGTACAACAATAGGTATGTATGTTCGAAGCGGTTTTTTTTACTACAAAAAGTTTCTATACTATTATTATTAATAGATACAATTTCTTTGTAAGTTTGTTTGTTTATATTTGACAAGTATTTAAAATACGAAACAAAATAATTAAATCGATATTCGAAAACATATATTACTACAATATTACTTAGTGTTACGAAATTAATATTATACGTTAATTTTACCCATTCAATGTGTTATGGATTGTAAAACTTAGTAATTACACGTGAAGTTACTAATTAAATTTATATCATAAAGTTAATTTCATACCACTAGTATCGTAATGTTAAAGCTCCACTTCAAAACTTTTATAAAACCGAACGTTTGTAAAGAACTTTGTTAGGAAGGAAGCTGTCATTATCAAGTCGGCTTGATCGAGTAGATTAAATGTATGAAACTTTTTTTGTCTTCCTGTTTGTAGAGTTAATAGATAAAATAAAATATTACTGTGTCAATACACATTTTATTTTATATTATTTTCAATTGAGATAAAGAGTACATCGATAGTTATCAATAAAATATTTATTGATTTCATGATGAGATACTATTAATTACTTTCAAATCGCGTTCTATTTTTAAACGTAACAAAATAATATAAAATAACCAAAGATATATCAACTCTATACATATAAATAAAATTGAAGTGTCTGTTTGTAATTTCAAATTAACAGTTTTTAACTAAATGCATATGAAAGTACTAACATCAAAAACACATTTTTTTTTAATTTTAGTCCGCCTGTCTGTTTGTTCTCGCTCTCTGAAATGGCTGGAGCGATTTTGACAAGACTTCTACTCACAGATAGTTAATGTTATAAGTAATAACTTGGGCTACTTTTATTTAAAAAAAAAAAAATATTTTACGTAATCAATACATAAAAAAGATGCAACAAAACTGAAACCAATGAAATAGTGAACAATATCCGATTCAAGTAAGGAAAGTCAACATAATATAAAAATAATGTTTCCTCAAACTGACGCGGGTGGAACTGCGGGGCACAGCTAGTAATTAAATAAAACAATCAATGAATCTATAACAACATCCACTTCGGATTGCTCGACAAAACGGTAATGTGGTCACTGCGCGGCAAATATTAAGGTTGAAGCAATACCAGCCTTACTACCATGTACATAAGGGCGTATGCGTTATTATTTATAGGTTAATTAGTCGAGTATCAACAAAGGAATTAAAAGGCAGGCCGCGGTCGTCGCGATGCATAATTCATTTGACGTTGGCTATCGCTACATCTAACGCGTCGTGTTTTTTGTTTACCCTTTGGTATGACAGGGAGAAAATGTTTTGGAAGTAAGTTTTATTCGAAATAAATGCTGATAAGCAATAAGGTGTCAACCCACAAAATATCGAATTCGGAGATATTAATGTATTCTGATAGTTCGTTATGTATTACACATTATTTAAAAATAAACTGTCATACTACAAAAGACGCATTAAAACCTTGTTGAACATGTGTCTAGCTAAACAGTGTTTAAGATTTAAACATTGCTTAAAATATTATCTAAATTGCTAAACAGCGAATAAACTCATTATAAAACTTATTGATAAAATGTTATACGTTAAATTTAAAAGCAAAAATAGGTTTTAAACATCTATTAAACTCACTTAAACGTATATTAATCTATGTCTAAAGCATGTTTAACTCAAAACTGTCTTAGACGCGCGTTTAACGTCTGTTTAAATCTTTTGTAGTAAGGCAGAAAGTCAATTAATTTAAGCTAAATAAGTATGAAAAAAAGTTTCTTAATTTAATGTTTCAAATATTGAAGTGTGTTCCATATTTTGCAGTACATATATTAATTTGAAGAACTTATTATTAGATAAAACTTTTTATTTTACCAATCTGCTTTTAATGCATTATACTTTTTATCAAAGTAGAAATATAAATAGTTCTTTTGGTTAGGAATAGATTTGACACCTTTAGATGCCATTTTCTCAAAATGAAGTCCGTGTGGCTTAACATAGTATTACTTATCAGCGTCCAATTATCATGTCATGTCATGTTTTAAGGGATCGTTACTTATTTGAACGTTTTATTTTCAAACTTTCGAGTTTAAAGATGACAATCGTTAAATTTTTCTTAGCTTTTGTTATTTTTTGTGTTTAATTTAAATTTTATTAAGTGCAAGTTGTAATATTGTGTAACTCTACTTCTACATCTACCAACTACAATGCAATTGTGTGTGTATTCTAAATTAAGAATTACACTTAAAAGTTTTGCTCTCAGATTTTCATAAGTTATTTTATTGAGAACTTATTTCTCATTGCTTTACATCTGAAAGAATTTACTGTCAGGACTTTATTTTTGATATTCACAGCTTTCATAACTATTTACGACGTATCTGTTGCTAGGTTAAAGAGTTGTTTTATATCGCTGTCGAGAGCAATACTTATTAATGTAATTATCGCCTAATAGTACAAATTATTTAAAATAATCTATGTAGTAGTCCTCATTTCATATTTCATTTACCATCACACCCCTAAACTAATTTTGTAAAATATCTACCGTTTTATAACAAAAATTTAATTCGTAAACCGTTTATTTCAAAGATATTCGCATG
Organism: Hypolimnas misippus; assembly: GCA_037950945.1. Lineage (NCBI taxonomy): Eukaryota > Metazoa > Arthropoda > Insecta > Lepidoptera > Nymphalidae > Hypolimnas > Hypolimnas misippus. Next base: position 14,482,185 of record JBBEEQ010000029.1, read on the forward strand.
CATCAGATATGTCTGTCAAATATTTGACATGGCATGTACCGATCGCTAAACCACGAGGGTGCGCAATTTTAGAAAATTTAATAGAACTCGTCGCCGTGCTGGGAAGGGAGCTGACATCATACACTCCCGAGGGGCAACGCGTGCCCAAACAGCTGATTGCCGGCCGAACACCATAAAAAACCTTATAAAATACCACCCGAGCGAAACCCAACCTTAAACTCAAATATTAGAGTCTATTTCAGCTTGGCGTGTCACATCCGACCCTTATTTCTAACACTCCAAACAATTTTGAGCCCTGAGTTACACGCACTTACTCTCAAATACGCTCGCGACCAGACACTACTAAACACGTCATCTACAGAATAATTTTTTTCCCGTCTACGATTTTGAGCTTTACCACAATGACGTAAGATATATTTCGGCTTGTGGTGCCTAGTTAACGAGATAAAACCGAATGGATTTTGTGCATTTCACTTGGCTGGAGGCCGTGCCGTGCCCGATCTTGGTTGCATTCGGTGCGCGGTAATAAATGAAAATATTTCACATCGAAGATGGATAGTTGGGAATTGCCTCACTGCTCGCATACAGATGCGTTCATATTCGATTTTCAAATTTTTATCATTATAAATTTGAGTAATCGTTTTAAACTAGCCGGAAAGAGGTAGTTCTTTAGACGTTCGCCTTTTTTTGTTTGTATACGCATACTTCGAAGCAACTTTGGTATAAACTTTAAATAGCGATAATTCTGTCCCAGAACCGAAGATTGAGCACCGATTTTCTAAACGACAGCAAATCACTAATAAAGAATACATAAATAGGATCGCAGTCGATTAAATATACATATAAAAACACAATTATTCATTACATTAGAAGAGTCAATACTGTAAAATCAGCAACGAAATCATCAGATAAAGTCATAATGTAACAATACTGCAATCTAATCCGCAACGAATGTTCAAATCAGCTCGGAACAAACACTGAAATATATAACGAGCGCTGTGGGAACGAACGAGTGAGCCGGGCATTTGATGCATGCATTTAAATAATTAAAAACAATGAGCAACAGTTATCAGATCGTATGAATGCGAATGTTTTAGGTTTAATGCCAAATAACCGTCTAACGTGGCGTTTTAAACGTGGAAGCTAACTTTTTTTTTTGTCACGATCATTCAATATACTGGGGTAGAGCCAAGGATCCAGCTTCGCCGCCAGGGGTGGTCACCTAGTGTGGTCAAGTCACAAGAAGTAATAATTTAAGTTTGATAATAATCGATACAGGTAAAAAGGTTATCACTTCTTCTACTTGGATGGGTACGTTTTTATGGACGTGGAGAAGTGCCAGTCCGGTTAAACGTTCTTCAATCATACAAATTATATTAATTAAATATTAAAGGCCTCTAAGGGCGGATTTAGAGGGGGGGGGGCCCATGACCCCCATGACCTACACTATATATTAGCTGTAGCCCACTGACTACACACACACCGCTCGTATAAGGGCTGGCTCAACTGGCAGTACAACTCGAGCACAGATCAGCGTGAAGTAGCTAATATAACGGTGTCTTGTACCGTGAATGAGAGAGCCGGAAGCGTAGGCCTCTCCCCCATTCCTTTCCTTACTTCCTATTCATCTCTGTTTAAACTGGCAACACGTTTGTGATGCCTCTGGTGCTGCAAATGTCTTCATCGCTTAATATCAGCCTGCTCGTTTGCCCGATATTTTTATCTATTCTAATATTATAAAGCTGAAGGGTATGTTTGAACGCGTTAATCTCAGGAACTACTATTTCGAATTTTAAAATTATTTTTGTGTTAGATAGTTTATTTATTGAGGAAGGCTATAGGCTATATTACATCATGTTACGACTCATAGGAGCGAAACATTAACCATAAACGCGAGTGAAACAGCAAGGGACAGCTCGAAACTAGCTACTTGCAGTAAACACCTACAAAAATAATCCATGAATTATAGGTAATAATTGTTTATAAGCGTTTCACCATCAGCAGGCTAATTGTCGAACGTAGTCGCTATTATGATTGTTACACATTAAGTAATATTGATACAAAAGAACGCCTTCAAAGGTTAGAATGATTAATATTTTGGTAGTTTCTACAATTAATACTATCAATAGTTGTGTCAAATTTCTTTTCAGAAAACTATCGATAGCTTGATCCCTAGGGAAGAACCCTTTTTTAACTGAGAGTAAAATACAGGAAAGAGACTAAAACTCAAAACTTAGTTATGATTGAATACTTAAATTTAAGAGTACTCTTTCTTATTAACGAGACTTAAATAAATATTGATAAAGCGAATCTACTTCTATCTCTATAATGTACCATATTTAATTAGATTAAAAATAAAAAAAAAACTCAATCAATAATAAGAAAACTTCAAACTTAAACTTTATAAACAATATAATACAGTTCACAATTTATCGACAGTTTACGATCCTGGAAAATACCTTATAATCTAGTGGTTGGTATTTACAATTTTACGGTGACATATACAAAGGTGTGATAAAGAATCCGATTAAACTATCGAAAGTTTTAGTTAAATTTGTGTAAAAGTGGCTGATATTAAAATATATATTTTTTTTTTCTCTTTATTTAAGGAGCTTGGTCCTTTTGGACTACGTCGCTCCGTAGAGTACGCAATACGTGTGTAGTTACAAAATTTAACATCTTATACTAAAACCTAAAATTAGTACGGAGAGACTTATATTAAAATAATGATTTTCATATGAAAGCTCATAACTTCGATTACATGTTAACGATAAAGTATGTTCGCCGGTTAAACATTAAGCTCTCGAGCGTAGCGGTCTTGTATCGTTGAAAACGAAAGGGTTTTAGAAAACCCGTTTTTGAATTCTAGAATACGAATGTGTTCTGTACAGTTTTTTTGAACGAGCATAATACATAAAGCTAAACTAACAAAAATACGAATATTTGTAAACTGTTTTTGTGTTATTGAATTAGTCACTTTATTGGGTCTTATTTATTATATATATATATAAAATAAATAAGACTATAAATGTGTTATAAGCCCGAGAATTTGGCACCCAGAATGTCGTACACTTTGGACGACGTTGTATAGCAACGGGTAAGAATATCTTTGGGCTAACAAGTCAATTGACGAACTTATCAAAATTGGGAAAGGATACAGATTTTTAACATCAAATAGTATGATCGTTACGTTCCTACAATTATAAAATAGGTAACGACGGACTAATAAATTTGTTTATGAAAATGTTTCAAACAATTGTTTAGAGTCATAGTCTTCTTAAACAATTTCTACATGTTGTGGCTAAAACGAAATCGTCAATCGTTATTTAATAATGCATTTTACAAATTTTTGAGTTTCGAGAGCGATATAAAACAACTCTATAACCTCGTAACAGATACGTCATAAGTTGTTATGAAAGCTTCTATGAGGTGTAAAGCCGTCAAAAATAACATAGGTAAATCTTTATGAAAGTCTGAGAGCAAAGTTTATAAGTGTAATTCTCGCATCAACTCTAGACGCTGAATTTATAATAAGTGTAATGTCCGAATTCACATTCGTTTCAAACAGTATCGATTCATTTCGCAAACTCTTATCCTACTTTATTGCAAGACATTAACGACTTTATATACACTTCGACGGAATGGAAGAACGTAAAAATTTAAATAGATACTTGCAAGTTTTATCTCGCGTTTTCTTAACCTACATATAGTGAATAGTTTTAACACTTATGCTCATATAATATTCATGGTGACGTGTTTACGTAAGAGAAGGTTACATCCATCAAGTTAAGATGTGAGCACACTGCGTGTTGGGAGCTGTGATAAAAGCTTTTAGCAAGAAAGAAGCCTTATCGTGTCTTCTAAATACACCTTTATAATTCAATCAAGACGGTAGAATCTTGTGTAACTACAAATACAGACTACAGAACAAATACAGATAGTGTAAACCATAATACTTTGTTTTTTACTGTTTCGAAAAAAAAGGTGTTCAATTCGGCTTAATTTCTTTACGTTATAATTTATTACGTTATATATTTGCTAATTTGAAATAGATTTCAGTGATGTTTCGTATTTTGATAAGTTTTAAAATAGCATCATATTTAGTCAAATTCTTTACATTCATACTTTTAAAATGGAACACCTTAAGAGTGAAAATCGCTTGCGATTAATGTAATACATTTCGACAGGAACTACGAAATTCGATTTAGGTAGTATTTATTAAAAATTTAACATTTTTGAAAAGTTATTAAAAATAGCTCTTCATTTAACTTTCTAATTAGTTCGAGGACAAAGTTTAACGGTACATTACAAAACATGATACAGCATAAGTCCTCTAAACTTGTGCACGAAAAACTGTAATTAACTCAAGCTGTGACAGTCTTATCGTACTTTTAGGGTTAAAGCGACACATTTTAAATATTTCACCGACGCTACGAACCACGAATGCGACACTTTAGTTGTACTGTAAAAACGAAATACCACTCCCTGATTAATCACGAAATCTCAAAAACTATACCACCTACAAACTTGAAATTTGGCAGGTAGGTTTCTTATAGGGGCAGACATTCGTTAAGAATGGATTTTTTGAGATTCCACACCTAAGGGGGTCAAACGGGGGTAGGAAGATTGTATTAAAGTCCGACGATTTTAAAATAAGAGACTTGAAATTTAAAATGTATTCTCTGTAGGTGTACTAATAATGTATCTTTAGAAATTAACCCCCTTTTTGTTATGTGATGTCGTAAAAAGCCACATTGCACCTGTCCGGAGCCGGGGTCCGGTTGCACCGGATCGCTAAATATATAGCTTAATATAATGTCGTCTCGATGATACCCATTTTTCTTTAATAAATTTTACATGCACAATAAAGTAGTACACAGACGTAAAGCGAATTATAATGTACCTACATATATAACATTATTTACTAGTATCACAGTAATATATTAAAGATGTTATAATTAAACGGAACAGGGGAAAATGGTGCAAAACTGTCGCTAAAAGCAAGCGTTAACGATTGAGCTATTAATAATGTTAAATAACTACAAATATGTTAGAAGCTCATGGATTTCGGCAGCCATGCCGACCACTTTGGACGACGTTGCCTAGCAACCAGCTAGCGAGTTAGGATGTCAAGCGAGAACATCTTTAGGCCAATAAGTCGACTAAGTGTAATGGATATAGTATGAACGTAATTCATTTATTTTTTATAAAATATAATTGGTGTTAATATAACAAACAAATTGGCGCGATGTCTGCCCGTATCGCAACAAAAGAGTCGGCTGATTACATTAATGATGAAAGTACGTAGTCAATGAATTATGCAATTATAATATTATCATGTGGCGGTTTCCCACTTCGGCTTTATCGTGGTCTACATAACTATCTGCTTATTATGAAAAAAATAATTAATTGTGACTACAACACGTACGTAATATTTAATTTGAGCGTGACTGCTTAAATAAAAGGATATTGTTTTCACGTTTTTGTGTCTGTGGATGAAGTTTTTCGCTTAGTCGTCATTTCAACTAATTTAGATATGTTTTGTTATCCTTAAAATATCCCGGGTGATATAGAAAAGTTGAAATCTAGGTGAAATCTATTTCACTTAGCTCAGAGTAATAAATTATTAAGAAATCTTACTTAGACTATTACAAATGCGAAAATTAGTGAGGCAAGATGGATATTTGGATAGACGAGTATTTGTTCCACTTAAACGCAAAAACTACTGAGATTTTGATTTTAATAAAAGTTTACAGTACTTAATATATTATAAAATTAAACATCAAAATAAGCTACACTGTAATAACGTATCGCCACAATTCAATATAATATTCGATAATTATAAATACTTTTTATAAAAACAATACAAGAATTTCTTGATATCCTTATATTTTTCGAGATAAAGTGACGACGGTACAAGCCGACATCATTCCGAGTTACATTCTAATCTATTAAATATATTCTGGACCGTTAAATTATCTTATAGAAGTTGTGTTACTCTTGTATTGACAGTAAAGTCTTTAGATTTATCTTTTCGAAACATATTTCATATAACGACACAACTCCGATATAATTTTATCATGAATAGGTTACAGATAAGAGTTACAAGCTACGGCTTCGACTAACTGAAATGAGTTCTGGGGGATAATTATGCACCAGTTTTGCTATAAAAATATACCCGATTTTAACTTTATTTTTGTACGAAAGCTTCTCCATAACCGACAAGATATTTCGATAGCGATAGTTTTACACAATTTTCCCCCGGATAATTTAGTCCGATGACATATACCCTTCTTATTTCGTATAATACATATTTTATATGTTAATTTGTTTTACATTTACTTCTTTGTATGAATATAAGACGTGCTTCCTTATGGTGATAACGTAAACAATGAGGAGTATTTCCAGTTTTATCAACATTTACTTACATACCTAACCTGTATTGGTTAATATCGTATACCTAATTGGACACACCAATGAATTGATGACAGCCATTCGTTTTTGAAAATGGCAATAAGATGTATTTTATGTATACCTTTTATATTAATAATTACATACAGTACTACTAGGTATAATCAGAATGCGTGCATACCATAGACGTACATATGTAATGCTATTAATTGCATACCATATTTATATTTATAATATATCTAACTTATTATGATTCGAGTGTCTGTAATAATTAAAATTTAAATATAATAATTGCTACAGTCGAATTTGAAACCCTTAACTAACATGGTCAGGTGTTTGTCACTAAGCTATACTAGCGACTCTGCAGTAAAGTGTGACTTACTTAATTAAATGTATATGACTTACTCGGTCTAAAGCGATCGTAATATCGTGCTGTCTATAGTAGAGTGTCACAGTGTAACAGTTCATAACGTAGGCAATGCACAAAAGTAGACACTTGATTTCCAGTTGCTTACATCGGACACTTTTTGATCGGCAACCCGTTTGTGTCAAGTGGAAGCAACTGGACACAAATAGTTGCGTAGGGAGTGGTTGGTTTAATATTGACTTTATGAATATAAAATATTTACGTGTCTTGTATCCAACACACGACACAAAAGTATCTCCATTGTCGCAGCGCGCGAGTATTCTTAAGTTTGTTTTAAAATTAATTCTTTGACAAGATTGAGTCTTAGTCACCATGTTCTCGTAATGGATATAATAATTTACATTTTCTATTAATAACTAGCTATTATGTAGAACAACATTTATTAAAAATAACATGCACTTGTTCTATACAACTATTGTAGCGTTCAAATAGAAAACGGTCTCTATTGCGAGAGTGACGAAAAAAATATAACAAATATTATTAAAAGGAAAAGGTCGTTGGTAATATAAATAAACTAATACGACAATCGTATTATTAATATTATAATAAGATTATTTATTAATAAAGATGAATGTTCAGTATTATATGTTTTTGTTTATATTGACACACTTATTCGTAAATACGTGATCACAAAATACAGTATAATAATTACACTATATCTCTACCTACTAAATGTTAGAGCTATTTAATTATTGTTTACTGATGATTTTCGGATACAACACCTAACGTGAATTTTACGATGCTCGTCATAGATTTTAAAGACGTGATGTCAAAACGTGCCAGGTCTTGCAAAGTGGTTGTGTTTTAGGCCTTTCAAAATTTTTATTAGGAATAAATGGCGTCTAAAGATGTCAAACCTATTCTTAATACGTTTGTTGGAATAAGTATTTATCCATATTTTCTTTTCTTTTTTGATAAAAGCTGTAATAAATTAAAAGCAGTTTGATATATTTAATATATTATCCAATAAAAAGTTTTTTTAAGCTATAAGATTATTGTATAAATTACAAAATAAGGAACGACCTGGAATTTCGAAACAATTAATTAGGATTTTTTTTCTGTACTTATTTAGTTTATATGACTTTATTTTTTATTGAATAATGTTAAATAAGTGATGCAGTATCAAAATACACCAATATCTCCGACTTTTACTTTTTGTGGGTTGACACATGATTGCATATAATGAAACATCCATATAATGAACGCCTTTTGTAGAGCTGAGATGGCCTAGTGGTTCGAACACGTTGATCTCAACCGATGATTGCGGGTTCAAACCTCGGCTAGCACCGCTGTTTTCAAATGCTAAATTTGTGTTTAAATTAATCTCGTGCTCCACGGTGAAGGAAAGGTGAGGAAACCTGCATGTGTCGGGAGAAATTCTGAAACATGTATCGGATATACAACCAGCAGTGGACAGACACGGGGTAAGTTTCAGTAATATTGCGAGTTTATCTCTTACAAATGAAGTTTACTAGGACCGTTACATGTCTTTAAGACGAGAATTACATTTGTAAGTTTTACTCTCGTAAATAATGAAAAAGAAATCTATAACCTAGTAACAGTTACTCAGGTAACATTACGAGAGCTGTGGTTATCAATAAAGACACTGACAGTAAATTCCTTTAGGTGTAAAGCAAAGATATATAACTTATGGAAATATATATGAAAGTCTGAGAGCAAAACTAATAATTGTAATTCTCGCCTAAGATTAAAGATCTTGTGTAGTTTCCTTTGTGTATACTGTTTGTAAATATATAAGAATGATGACATAATTTTAAAAATTTAATGATGACTATTATTGATGATACACGCAAATTTAATTCTAGATAACATTAATTTATAACAGAAATGAATATAGATAGGTAATATTAATATCTGTAACCGTCCTGTCTGTAAAGTGCCCATGTTACGTTTTTTCTATTTTACCATCAATTTCATCTACTAATATAAACAATATCAATCAGCGCTATGTTTTATTAATGTGTTACTCCCACTTATATCAAAAGCAAAAATCTATCTTTGCTATTTAAAAATTATCTTGTTATTTACCATGGAAATAAAGCTATCGCTTCTAGGCTGTCTTAATACATTTTATAATTTGTAACTAATCTTGACGTTGTTATGAAATCACAAAAATAAAGTCCCACTGAGCTTCTCTCGCGGTTTCTTCTCAGGTCTGAGATTATTTCCGAAACCGTAGTATATTCCTCTGCTTGAAATTTAAAAGGATGTAACGTATTGCATGTTTATATTTTACATGACCTGTAATGACATACATTTTTTTTACTATTTTTCCATGAATCTACTGGTTGTACGGTTTGTTATTTTGATGAAAGAAAAAAATCATGCATTTAAGGGTTAAAAAGATATTACAAATTCTATTACAGGTGGCATAGTCTTTTCAGATCGAATAAATGAATCGTATTAAGAATCGCTTAAGACGGAATAGATGTATTATATCAAAGACTTCGTCCAAGAAACTTCTTAAGTGTCAATTAATTTTGTCAATTTTAATTAATCAATAGTTTATTATAAATAAACTTTACTTTTCTTATGAAAAATGTATATTGTTTTTGAATATAATATAATATGCATAGATAAAAAAAAATTAATATTAGTGTCAGTACATTGAAGTATGTTTTTTGTACACTAACATCCGAATCTTGATAAGATAAAAACCGTTATCAATATAAATAATATCAAACTAAAATCAACTACAATATGATAATTATCATATCACGGAAACGAATTATAATATGAAATAGTGAAATACAAAATTTTTATGTTTATTTCATTCAACATAACATTCCTAGATGCGATAACTGGACTGTTAATGAATTACAATCAAACACACCCGTGGGGGTCCGCGCCGGTGTTTTATAACGAAAATTATAATGAAAAACAGTTTAATAAACATACATATATATCTTTACCGTCTAACTCTAAAGTACCGCGAATGATTTCATAGGATTTATGTTAATAGTGTATGTGAGAAACTTATATTTAAAATTTTAATCCGCTTCGTTCCCATTTATTAATGACATTTTTCTTAATTGAATAAATGTAAATAAGCATACTAGATTTAGTTTGATGTTTAGTGGTGGTGTTTTGAATTTGATTTTTTTAACGCGAGAATTACATTTGTAAGGTCTACTCTCGTATCAAACAAACCACTATGCAACCTAGTAACAGATACGTCGAAAGTAGCGACGAAGGTCGAGTATGTCAAAAGTACTGACAGTAAATTCTTTCAGGTGTAAAGTATGACGAACAACTTAAGTAAATCTTGATGAAAGTCTGTGAGCAAAACTTATAAGTGTAATTTACGCGAAACAAAATATATAAAACTTATAGAAAATTCAATTGAAATTTCTCTATTATATGATTCGTTAGAAGTATCATCAGGCGTGAAATAATTGAATATTATTTCATTTCTTTATGTCATCTGTACATATGGGTGTTGGGGATATTTATATGTATTTGTCATTAAAACAAATGAGTTTAATTGGATAAATGCACAAATACATGAGTAGAGAGAAGTAAAAAAAAATGTGTTCCTAATTAGCAGCAGATAAACTCTAAAAGAGAACTACCAGCTGTTACTTACAATACTTATTTAAAACATATAAGACTATATATAAAAACTATTTACTGCTTATAACTCGATCAAAATTTGATAAATAAGCTGCAACACTTAATTAAAGTACTATTGATCAAAATGCCCCTTATTAAGGAAAACGATACAGGGGTAGAACAAGTTGTTTTAATTCAGATTAACAAATAATAAAGGTTATAGACACAGTACAATTAACTTACAATAGGTGACGCGCACATCGTATCGGTACACCTATTCTACATTAACGTAGCGAAGCCGCAGGACAAAGCTTGTTTATTACATAAAACATTTGAAAAATGTATTCGTACTCATGCATATCTAAACTAAACCATCTAAACTGATAAGTCATTAATAAAAATAAAATTATACATTTAATGTTTATGACTGGTTCTTCGGAATAACTTTTAACAAGTATTAATATGTACATAAGTAAATTTCGTGTTAGGTAAGTTTACATAAGGAATGAAAACATTGCATGGCATGACGAATGAACGGCGATGAGGTCATTCAGTACCAATACTTTTAAACAACTTTAGCTAGCTATGTTCGTACCAGTTCGTGACTTAAACGAACTTCAGACTTAAAGTACCGTGTTTCTTACGTTATGACTTTAAATTTTTTATGTTTGATTGTATCTACAGAACTACTAGATTTATTTGTAGTGCACTACAGTAGTGGAACGTACCTATGAATTATTTAGTTATACTGGTATATGTTAAACAGTTTATTGGTCAAATTTTTCTTCTATAAATCGAAATTGTGTACTATTTAGATTTAAAATTGTCGTTTTCAATTTCAAAGTAATTCGCTTGCGACTAAGGGTTAACAAGTTTATACCTAACTGTTAAATTGTGTAACTATTATGAATAATAATTTGCTAAATTATCACTCACTAATAATAATACGTAAAATGGAATAAAAAAATCACTTTTATATTTGTTGCTACTATTCATTAATATGAATTATCTTGGTGTATTAAGATTATAAATATGTAATGGTCGTATTACATACAATATTGTTAATTTTAATTTTTGTTTTACTCTTATACAAGTAACGCTAAAATTGTGTATATCATACTCATAAAAATGAGTTCTTTTTGCGAAGGCAATTAAACACAATAATTGGACGTAATTAAGCGTAGTTTATTTAAAAAATGTAGCAACTGTATCTTCATCGATTCAAAACTATCAAATCCATTGTTATAATATTATAAAACCGAAAGTAAGTGTTCGTTACATTTTGGCGCTTGACAGATTTTATTTCACCGATTTTTATTGGTCGTTGAAGACATAAAACGTCAAGGATGTAACCGTTTCTACGCAGACAACGTTGCGAGAATCTAATATTTAATAATGAACACAAACTTGTTATAACACATATACGAGTAGAACTATCGACATATACAAAAATATTGCTTTCTTAAAGAGGATACCTAAATTATTATGTGCGGAACACGTTTCACAACATCCATTGTTGTTCGATGTCGCTAATGTCAATTACAGGCACTCATACAGTGAAACACGGCCAAAGAACAAAGCTCGTTGCATCACAAATGATAGCGTGTAATTATGACTCAGAACAATCCTAGGGGTAATAAAGTTTGAAATATAGTTCGATAGACGTTGTTTATAGACAACGTCAACGTTTCTAAGCCCAGCCAAAAGACGGTGCTCTCATATTTCAACGTATGTCTAAATACAGAATGGGACACAGTACCAGGTCATATTGGCTGTTAACGAATTGGTATGGCGTCGGTTGTTTTTTAAGATTGAAATCTATACTCAAATTATAAACATAGAACTGTTTGGTCTATTTTTGACAGTTTCACACCTAAAATGCAAAAACAATTTTGATACATTTCCATTGGACTTTGAAAAGGACACTAAATATTTTTTTTATAAAACTTAAAGGGGTTAATAAATTGAACGATTTAATATCATGCCCATCATTTCCAAAGAAATAGACAATTCAAATAATTATTTAACACAGAAAAAATTGGTAGAACCAAGTGACATAATATAAAATCACAAAAATGTTGTATTTCAACCACTCAATTTCATTAACTAAATCTATTTTCAAGCAGAGCTAGATTTATTCTAGTTTTCTTAAAATTGTTTTGTAAAAATAGTAATAGAATGATCATTTTCATTTATACAGACTTCTAAACAATATTTCTAACTTGATTACAATAAATCATGATTACAACATATATTTCTTTCTTTCCATATTCTTATGGACAGTTTTGTTTTAGCAAGATCATAGCAGGTGCACTTTTTTCTCCCACGACAACAGCGTTTAAAGATCCCTTAAACCTTAAATGCATGTTTTTTTTATTTCATCAAAACTGAAAACAATTTATATAAACTAACCTATAGAATTACAGGTCATGTAAAATATAAACACCCAAATTAGATGTTTAGTAAAAATTTTAAACTTTTAAATAAGTGTTTTTGACACACCATGCATTTAACGGTTAATGTAGTGAATATGTTAAAAGCAATAAAAAATTAAACATACTCCTAGAGACATAATTATCAACTTGTTTGCACTAGTTTTAATAATTACTTTTGAGTTTTAAATTTAGAAAAATGGTTATTGAGAAGGTGAACTTCGCTAGGAACATCATTATTAAAAAACAGTATTTTAACACATAACAAATATGGTGACAATTATTTCTCAAAGCATTTTGCAAGATATATAATAAATGATTGTCAATTTGGTGATAAGTTTTATCTATTTAAATAATACATTATATGTTAAAAGTTTTAAGTGAACAATCAACTTAACAAAACTGAAGAAACATAAATTCCATGTATCCACAATTACATGATGTAATCATTATTTCATTACATAATATCTTACATTAATAAAAAATGTAACATTTTTATGTTATTACAAATAGAAATATTTAATTATTTTTATATGATCCTTTTCTGTATATTAACAATTGAATTATATTTCTTTTTTTTCACTTGTCATTTAAATCATAGATTACTTATGGTTAATAAAAAGGATATAATATTAAAGAAACTATGGTGTTCTAACAAACTTAATTAAATTTTATGTCATTTGTACATTGTGTACTGTAAAGATATTTATTTATAATAAAAGAGAAAATGTCTTTATATATTACACGCCCAATTGAATTAAGCTTATCCATTTTTGTTTACATTTTTATTTGAAACATACTAGCTTATGGCAAAATGTATATGTTATAGTATATAAATACATTCTAATATTTAACACAATACCTAAATCATCTTCTAACAAACAGCTTTTATAAATATTACATAAATATTCTTATAACTGTAATGTTTAGATATTTTATTATATTATTTTTTATCACTTGGTCTAATAATACTATCGCATAGCACACAAATTGAGTATTTTATATTCAGTTTTTGTTGTGTATTTTATAAAATTTAAAATTGTAATATAAAAAAAATCTAGAAAAACAAACTAAATGCATTTGTTTAGATACATATTAAATTCAAAGTTTCGATCTATCACAGTGAGCGTTTCGTGTATTTATTTCATATTTTTGACTTATAATATACTTCCTCATCCCATTACCGTAACGATTCAACTCGAAATGCAGTTATTTTAAATAAAATTACGTTCGTCCTTAATTTTAAACGGAAAGTGCGCTACCAATTAAAAAACCTTTTATTATCTGTGTAAGTTTCGTCGGAAATTTTGTTATTTCGTTCGAATTTCGAAATTTTTTGTCTGTGATGTATAAATAGTTGGAACGCATCGACTTCGCCGGTCAACGCGTTAGGCCTACATCCCATCGAAGCAACCAAAATTAAGTATGCGACGTATTAAGTAAAGTTAGCAATTAACCACACATTTTATAACATGTATGTCTTTTAAACACCTATTTAAATGTAACCTTACCTTATTAACAGGTTTAAATCCACATCCACGTTAAGAATCCAATATAAAGGCACACAAACTTTGTCACTAACACTTCTTTATTTTCAGATATTTCGCTTTACAATACACTTTGTTTTTTATTTATTTAATGTTGATCACTAGAACAGTAGCAAGCACTCCAGTGAGTTTGAATTCATCACACTTCACATAAGATTCGCACTTTAATGTTTTCGAAGAAGATTAAGTATTCTGAAAAACTTAAATTCACATAAATCCTTCGTTTAAAATAGGTTTGAGCATTATTTTCACACAATAACTATAATGAAGAAGATATTTAGGAAACAACCGATATCCAGATTCTAGTGACTTCCATCCGCATCCTCAAAACAGCTGTTCGGGACAAGTGACGTCGAAAATCGATAACAACCGTTTCGGATATTAGAACACCGGCGTAACACCTAATATTTTTTTTCACAGCACAAGTTAAACAGTTATAATTGAAAATGCATTCTCATGAGTATATTAAGATTTACAATAAATACCGTTTTTTTATTTATTTTCCACACTAAAGTATACAATTAAAGATGTTCGAACAATAGTCTAGTTTTCAGGTAGGTTTTTGCCGTACAAGAGTCAGTTATTTTTGTTAGTTTGCAAAGTGTATTTTTTACTGGGCACATAATTCTATCGCAAGCTGAACGCACGCGGTCGCGCTCGGTCGCGGACTGCGGCGCGAGGCGGGGGCGCGGGGGGCGCGGGGCGCGCGGGCGGGGCGGGGGGCGGGTCGCGGGCGGGCCCGACGAACGCGGAATGCTATTGTAGGCGAACTTGCCCGCTACTTTTTTCTCTCAATTCTGGTCAAACAAGTTTTGTATACAACCTGCATTGTAAGGATTCCGCCATTCTTCGAACGAGTCGGTCTTTCTAAACTTAGAGGCGTAAGGTTTCGTATAAAGCTCACGGTTTTACTTTAAAACGCGTGTGTAATGAATAAAACTGACCGATTAAATCGGTAATTAATTTCACACGTTATGAAACGATTCCGGTAATTGGAAACCATTGATTCGCTGTATTAGTGAAAATTGGTTTATCGTTACTATATCAAATATCCGACATTCTTGACTAGCACTCAGTTTTCTACTCGTGTAATACGATTAAACAACAGAATAATATATAATCCACAACATTTTATATCATCGTAAAAAAAAATCCTTTTTTGATAATTATAGAAAATATATTTAATGAAATAATTAAGTCTTTTTTTAATACAAGTACATGCTAAATACGTCGTTTTATCGCAATCAGAAACTAAACATCGTTCGAAGACGCGAAGCATGCGAAATAAAAGTCGTTATTAGAGCTTTTCTTAGAACGTCTATAATAAGCTCATGTCAATCTGCCTCGTGACGTCACCGCTGGCGGACAAACAAACTCGTCCAACTCGTATTACTAGATATTTACATACATTCGAAATTTTTAGAAATAACTTGTTATTTTTCTTTACTAGGAATTTATTTAGTTATTAAAAAAGTGGAAATCGAAAAAAAAAATAAACCTAAGTAGGTGGATTAAAAATGCTAATTCCAATTATTTTTAAACATTTCTAGTAAATATAGCTAAAACTTAGTAATTATGTATACACTTATTTCAATAAGTATCTACCTAATATTCTTATTGTAACGAAAAAACAATACATATACATACATAATATTCTTTATTAAAACGTATCTAAGTTTTAACCTGTGCCCTTTTAGAACCTGAATCGGAATTTCAACATTCAAGGTTAGAAGGGAACTTCCAAAAGTATTTGAACAGCGATAACTGAACCAAACGCAGCTTGTGTGGACTAGGAGACAGAGACGCTAGATCGCAATCGCTGTAGGTGTGAGGGAGACGGCACGATATATTTTATTTATTACCATATCAAGTTACGCGGGTTCTGTATCATACCGTGTGAAAGAGATAAACGTAATTCGAATTTCGAATGCCAGGACCAGCTAATTTTTTTTTTATAAATATATAAATTATTGCCTTTTTAATAATTAATGGTTTCAAAGTTATCTCATTTCAAGGAATTTTATATTTTCCATAGATTTATTAGACTCTATTTTTAAAACATTTGTAAGTTCCGCTCACAGATTTTCATAAAGATTAAATATTTCTGAAAGAATTTACTGTCAGTGAATTTAGTTTTTATGGAACTTCATAAGCTCAACCATTGACAGCTGAGAGCATATTATTGTTATACACACCCTGACTGATGGTGATTTTAAAGAGATTACAAAAATATCACGTTTAAATTGCAGTTTTTATTACTTCTTCGAAACAAGCCAGGCAGATGTTCCACGCAGCGCCAATGCAACGAGAGAAACAAAAATCTAATGAAAACGTCCCAAAAACCCTAAAATAAAATTTTGGTTGACAATCCTAAAGGCCTGCATAGATTGAGAATTTTTGTCCGCAACAGAAGAAAATCGATCTTCGGGATCTTACACGTAGTCTCTTATGCGTTTTGCAATACAGTTCTAAACGTTCTTTTTTCGTCTTTCGTCTGTGTAGGGCTTAATACATATGCATCGATGTTCGATATATCTTATTAGTCCCAGGTCCGGTACCAGAACTCCTAAAACTTTCACTGTCATAAATAAAACTCTTAAATACATATTTATTTCAACCCTTTGATCTATAATTTCAAGGCATTCGATAGAAAATGAAATTATTCGTAGACTACACTAAAGTCTATTTTTCTACAATTGTCTAATTTAGCAAACAAAAATAGTGTATTTCTAACCACACATTAGAGTTAGAGACGAGAATTTGTCGACTGAATGATTGAACTGAATCGTTTTTATAATCAAAAATTATCAGGGAAAATAATGTTCGAAAATTCGTGATTATCGTTCCGGGTATTGTTACCAAATAGGACAAGTAAAAAAAATAGGCTATACCAATAAGATTATGTGTTGCCTGTGGCTGTGCTAGCATTCATGAAGATTTTGTAAATAATTTCAGGGCGCTTATTACGAACTCTTATTCCTAGGCAGTTTACACCGTAACATAAACTTGGCAATTTCATATTATAAACACATACCTCCAGCCAGTCAGCGATCACGTGACAGTTTACCAGAACTGCCTGGCAAAAAAACTGATTAACAGTCGATTTCTGGTTTTTGACAGCCATAGGAGGCGTTTTCATAGTCAGAAATCAACTATTATAACATAGCCTGGTTTGATAGCGATAGTTTAATATAATTGGACGAGTGCCTAGTTATTTTCCTATGCCTCGAGAAAAATTATTTTTTTCTAGTTAAAAGCTTTCTTGTGACCTTTTCTGTACCCATGATAACGCGTATGGAAAATTAACTGTGAAATGTTCATCCTGTAGATAATCATTTGAACACCTGAGGTGTGAAAGCGTTAAAATACCCACATTAGCATTTATAATATTACTAGTTGGTCCCCCTTATCGGCGTAGAAACTGTCCCCTATTAATGTAATATGTCCTTCTCCAAGCTCCAATCAATATTTGTAAAATCACTTGACCACCTCAAAAAAGGGAACTGACATCCAAAGCAAAAGACGTAATCATAAAGACGTAAGAGGTCGCTATTCTAGTTATTTTGATATTAAACTACTGAACCTATTTTGATGAAAATTTTATGGAACCAATGGAAGAATTAACAAAATCGGTCTAGCCATTTTCGAGTAATCGTTGAAGAAAAAAGATAAATTGAGAACGTCCTCCTTTTTGGAAGTCAAACAAACAAACCGACAGACCTTTTGCATTGATAATGTCATTGATAATGTGTGTGTATTATGTACACGGATTTAGGTAACGATCAACAAGTAAATGATTCGTAATAGCATAGTTTTAGTCTGGTTCCGCGAAACAAGCGGCGATTTCGTTCCGGAGAATAGCACGTCAACAGGTTGTACGAGTACGAAGAACTCTCGAGGCGGACGAACGCTAGAAATATGTTTGTTCAAATCTACGAGACGAGCGTTCCTTGAGTCTTTTACACACGAATCGGTGAGTCTAGTTTTAAGCTATTTAAGTCAGATACGGATCCAGGTTTTTGTTTAGGGGGGAACAATTTTTGTAGGATTTTGGAACGTAGATAAACAAAAATTACTAATACGTAGTTGCTAATGCTCCTCATGTCCCTCCCTAGATCCACGCCTGATGTTAGTCTAGAATTCAACGTTTTTTCTTGTATGACGTGAGGATAATTAAAAATTAAAATAAAAAATTATGGACTTCAAAACCAAATCACACAAATTCGTTTATACGTATATAGGTACTATACCAGTTATTTTGATATTAAAACTATTGAACTAATTTTAAATATAAATTTCATAGACCAATCTGAAAGTATCTATACTCAAATAAAATGTTTTTCAAAATCGGTTCAGAAATAACGAAGTTTTAAAGTAATAAACTTAAAAAACACATACACAAGGTACAAATTGAGATCCTTAAATATTGGAATTATGTTATTGACAAAACGCTATCGTTATCAATTTATCGAATCCGGGGCTAATTGTGTAGAACTATTGCTTTCAAAACATGCCACATTTTGAAAATTAAAAGGTATTTTTTATACAAAAATCAACTGTCAGAATAGTTAGTATATTTGAAGGTGTCGTTGCAATGAAGAGTTTGTTTGTTTGCTTGAACGCGCTAATCTCAGAAACAACTGGTTCGAATCGAAAAATTCCATTTGTGTTACATAGGTTATTTATTGAAGAAGGCTAGGCTATATTACATCACGCTACGACTCAGGAGCGAATCAGTAAACATAAACGCGAGTGAACCGCAAGGGACATCTAGTATGTTATAAGCTCATGGATTTTGGGACTCGGAACGCTGGCCACTCTGAAAGACGTTGCCTAGCAACAAGCAATCGACTAAGTACGTCAGGCGAGCGCACTGAGAGATCGCCAAGACAACCAAGACCTTGTCAAAGTTGGAAATTAGTACAGTTTTTATCGTCAAATAGTATGAAAGTAACGTATCTATATATCGTTGTGTTAAAGGACTAACAACTATTTATTTCACTGCTAAAGATCTATTAAAATACGAAATAAACCTTAGAGACTTGAAAAGAACCGACATAAATACTATGGAGAAATTAACTTAACATACCGGCTTTGGTAATAAATTAGCGCCAACCAACCTGTTTTCCAACACGACCTGATTTTGAAGTGTCCCGTTTATGTTAAAAGGAGGGTTTCTTTCATAGTTTTTTATTTTGTATTTGGTGATTAAAAAGTAGGTAACGATAGCCTCAAAATTAGTGTTCTAGCGGATAAAGAAATAAAGTTGAAAGATCTGTAACTAATAACAGTAAGAAGATGATTAAAAGATGAAGCTAACTTGGGGTACTACTCAAAACAAATTTAATAAAACTTATGTGGGGAAGGGGGGGGGGGGACACCTAGTTTTGGTCACAAGAAGTAATAATTAAGGTTGATAATAATCGATACAGGTAAAAAGTTATCACTTTTTCTTCGATGGGTAAGTTTTAATGGACGTGGAGATGTGCCAATTCGGTTAAACGTTCTTCAATCATACAAATTATATTAAATTAATTAAATATTAAAGGTACTTACATAAAATCTATATCATGTTTAACTATTATATATACGAATAATTAGTGCTCTGTCTAGGTCTTGGACCCAATCCGAGGGGTTGGGGGTCATGACACCCATGACACCCCCCTGGATCCGCCCTTGCTAATATACCAAGGTTTCGCACGGTGAGAGATTACTGGTGAATGCTCGACAGCCAGTGAGGCGCTATTGTAACGTAATCTTCAAACTCGAATCGAAATCGAATCTAATTTTTTTACGTTACATTGTTACATTCGATTTAGGGAATTTTACAATCATAATTTCCTACATCTCTTAACACTTTAAATATCAATTAAGAACGTAAACAAGTTTTAATTTTAACAAAAGTATATTTTGATTTTGTATAATTAAAAAATCAAAACGAGACAGCATAATAAGACCATCAGCATTCACTAGTGCCGTAATAATAGTACATTCCAGAATCCTAAACGATAATTCTGATTGAAAAACGATAATAAAAACCTAAAAATGATTTTTAAAGACCTATTCAACGTTACTTCACTTGATATGGTTCTTCAATTTTTTTTTCACATAATGGCGTCAAAAATTGGCCATTTTGATTTTTACAATTTATCTTTTATGACATTCGCGCCGTCATGATCAATCAAATGACGTGTCTATCAAAATCGTCCCACGCGTTGTTACTAACAAACATATATGCATACATAAAAATTTACATACTACGAACAAAGACTGATAAACACTTTACCCTCCTTTACGTCGCGCAATCGGGTAAATAGCCTTTGAAACTCGCAAAAAAATATCAAAAATATACGTACTATAATAGTTGGTTTACCTCCATTACTTCAATATTCTCGGTCCCTTTCAATATGAAGACAATTGTTATCGTTGTATGACAATTAACCCGCAGATCAGGTTTCTAGAATAGTAATAGCGACTGGTATCTGACCCCTACGACCATTGTGAACAAGCCAGAATCGTGTTGCATTTGAATAGTTTTCCTGTCCGGTGATAACGACAGATATCTGTGATAACAACCTGTACTGACTCTATCCTCCAAGGAGACCAGACTTACATGGATATTTACTGTTAAAAAACTAAATTTAGTGAGTGTTAAGTTATCTCTGGGGTTCTAGTTACTAGTTTAATTTAATTATTAATATATTTCTGAGAGTAAAGACGAGCAATCTATCCTAGAGAGAGGGTGCGTACTGCCGATATATAATAATAACTGATCAACGAGCTACCATAGACAAAATACAGTATTATTTACTTTTATAATATATTCCTAACAGTGACGAATGCTTAAAGGGAATCAAAAACTAATTACAGTTATTTTGATTTTATAACCAAACTACTAAACCAATTATGATGAAAATTTAAAGCCTTAAAATTATTGAATTGAGAACCTTCTCCTTCTTCGTCGTCGGTTAAAAATATAGAAAAAAAATACTTACTTATAATAAGAAATTCCTGTATAAGGAGCTAAATTCTTACAAACAATAAATAGAGGAAAAAAATATTTTATAAAGTTTTCCTTTACATTTTCAAGAAAAATGTGATAATACTTACTTGAGCCAATAAAATTTATTTACCCACGTTTAAACGAGTGAGGTACGTAAGTACCTTTATCAATTATTTTATAGAGCTTCACTGAAAGGGATTCGAACTTTTCATTTTTTAATTAAAATGTTTCCTTCTACATATATCCTTCATTTCTTGTACTGGCCGTTTTGATATTCGATTTATGTTTAAATATGATGGGAATGACAGAAGAAGATACGAAGTGAAAGTCCTTGTAAAATATAAAATAATAAAATAGAAAGATTTATTATATTAAGTTGATAGAAAGGAAATAATAACCTTAATGTTGTTTCTCTTTCAGAGCAGCACATTTGGTTTTATTTCAAATATAATAATAGTACATTATAAATATATACTTAGCCACACATAGGATATCTCAATCTTACGCCAGTAAATCCCCGAAACATAAAGATGGTTATACAGTTAATAAGTCCATATACCTGCCTGCCTATTTATACGCGAAAACAAAACAGCAGTTATAGGAAACAATAAACCTTTTTTACCGTATATTTGTCAGACGATATCCTTTTTTTATTTTTTAATATTGGCAATCATTAGTGCTACCAATAAAAGTGATAACTTTCTATCTCTACAAGAAAAACTAACTTATTAGTTTTTCTTGTAGAGATAGAAAGACAATTTTTATAGTTATGTTTAACTTTTTGACGTTAAAAATCTAAACAAACTTTAATTTAGCTTTGAGCTTGTCAATTGATACCTTAAATGTCATACTCAGACGCCGGTTGCTAGGCAACGTCGTCCAATCTGGTCGACATTCTAGGTACCAAAATTTATGAGCTTATATCTATAGTTATATTACCTCCGTCTTCGCGCAGGATTTTGGCTTTGGCGATGGCGGTTTTGGCGATAATGGTTTACACATGATACATATATGTTTTCGAGAATGCGACTGTGAACACTGATACATCATATGATATTAGCATTTGTAATACATCCTTATTAAACCGTATACATATAACGTCCGACGATATCTTACGCAAATTAAATAAACTAGATCCAAGCAAAGGTGCGGGCCCCGACAATATTCCACCAATATTTATAAAAACATGTGCTAAAGAACTGTGTATGCCGCTTTACATCCTATTTAACTTATCACTACAGAGTGGTGTGTTTCCCAAGTATTGGAAAGCGGCATATGTAATTCCTATTTATAAATCGGGAGATCGCACATGCTGTGAAAATTATAGGCCAATAAGCATTTTATCATGCTTTTCAAAAATACTGGAATCAGTAGTATTTGATAGTATTTACTTTCATACAAAATCGTATATTTCACCAAAACAGCATGGTTTCGTTAAGAATCGATCAACAACATCAAATTTATTGGAATATAAGAACGCCATTTGTAATTCGTTTGGGCGCTGTGGTCAGACTGATACAATATACACAGATTTTTCCAAGGCCTTCGACAAGGTTAAACATGTGTTATTGTGCCATAAATTGAGTGCATACGGCATCAGCGGCGATTTGTTGAGATGGATTGAATCCTATCTGCATAAAAGAACTCAACTAGTAGCAATCAAGGGACACATTTCGTCCCCCACAATAATTACTTCAGGGGTTCCTCAAGGATCACATCTAGGTCCACTTTTCTTTATACTCTTCATCAATGATCTTGCTGAGCTTTTGTCTTGTCCATGCCTACTCTATGCTGATGATCTTAAAATTTTTAATTGTATAAATAACCAAAATGATACTTTAGTTCTGCAAAAAGATTTAGAAACTGTTGCTTATTGGTGCAAATCAAATTATATGTTTCTTAATATAAATAAATGTTCAGTTGTTAGTTTCACTGCAAAAAGATCAAATAAAGTTATTTTTGATTACTCCTTAGAAGGCCAGCGTTTGACTCGTAAATCGTCGATTAAAGATCTCGGCGTCATGTTCGATGAAAAACTATCATTTAAGGATCATTACGACTACATCACAAGTAAGAGTAATAGGCTTGTAGGCTTTATCAGCCGTACTACAAAATCATTTAGTAAACCAGCAAGCGTCATCAAACTATATTACGCCTTAGTTAGAAGCATTCTGGAATATAACTCAGTTATCTGGTTTCCCTATTATTCGATTCATCGTGAAAACATAGAAAGTGTCCAAAAAAAGTTCTTGAGGATTCTTTGTTATCGATTTCATTACGGCCGTAAGTTAGCAACTTATGAAGACAGATGTAATTTCTTCCATGTACCATCTTTGAATTGTCGCCGGCGTTACACTGACTTAATTACTCTTCATAAAATAATTCATGCTTTTATTGACGCTCCTCTACTGTTATCATGTATTAATTTTAATACTAACCACAGATCCAGAAATCCCAAGACATTCTCTCTTATGGTTTACATAAATAACACGTCCTATTACAACCCCCTAGCCCGTATGTGCCGTTGTTATAATGATTTAGCTGCAATAAAGGGCAGTCTCGACATTTTCAGTACCAACGTTCATCATTTTAAGAAAATAATTCGAAAATAATCGTTCAATTTTAAACTGAAAACCTTATCTATTGTTATCTTTTCTAACTTTTAGTCCACTTTAACATTTATTGTCACTGTTTTATTGATGTATTGTATATTTACTTTAGATTCTCTTTACGTTTTTCGAAATTGTTTTACATATTAACTTCACTAAACTGTGATTTAAGTGTAAGTAAGAAACATGTGATGTAATTGCACTTTAAAAATATCTTGATGTGTACACATACTTAAGGGTTTAAACTTTGTCACAGAACTACGAGCATTTATATTTGATTGTATTTAATAGTTTTTACCTGTTTTATGTACCATAGCTAATAAATAAATAAATAAATAAATATGCTGTCGCGGGCTTTTTTGTAGGACTATTTATGGTAAATATTTCCATTATAATTGTAGCTCTAACGGTTTTTGCAGCACACGCTAGAATAGCTCACAGCTGGTTACTTTTTTTCCTACTTATTTAACACTTATCGTTATATGTTGGACGTTTCACACAATATACTAATAAATTATAACCTATGTGATAATCTGATGTATAAGCTATATCATTGTAAAGTTTCATTAAAATTCATGTAGTAGTTTTTGCGTGAAAAAATAACATATCGCTGCTTTTCAAGAATATCGATGCAACTAAAAATGATGAATTTTGGGGAATGGGATTTTTAAATTTCTTTATTAATGTGTTGGTGCATAGTTGCAAAATTTTAACGATTCCTTGATGTTATAACTTTATTGATTTAAAGAAAATTCATCATCGCAACTCTTTTCATGATAAAACAACAAAGATGTAGTCTTTTGACATACTAAGTTCTATTTGTCGGCCGTGGGTGCGTGAGATGGGGGTCCCACGCATCCGTTTTCATACGGCCACGAGGAGGACGGCAGTCGGGATGGCCTCGAACTGCCGTACGCACCAGCGAGGGGTGCGGGGAGGGCAATTTTAGACTTTGCCCTCCTGAGACGAGCTCCGCCAGCCACGAGCGGAGCGTCGC
This sequence comes from Hypolimnas misippus, assembly GCA_037950945.1. NCBI lineage: Eukaryota > Metazoa > Arthropoda > Insecta > Lepidoptera > Nymphalidae > Hypolimnas > Hypolimnas misippus. Next base: position 14,507,184 of record JBBEEQ010000029.1, read on the forward strand.
ACGGGAGGGGCAGCGGATGCGCATGCGCAAGCGATCCCGAGGCCTCTCCATTTCCGTGCTGAGAAAGGCCATCGCAGGGGTTTTAGTGGGTATAAATCTCCACATAACCCGATCTCCCCTCCCAGGAATCGGGTATCTTTTCGAAGATTTCCCCTGCGAAAACAAAAAAAAAAAAAAAAAAGTTCTATTTGTTAGAATTTTGAATTACGGCAGGATAATATCATTGGATAAGGAAACAATTCAATATTGTCCTCATTAATAACGATTATAATTAAATTTCAACATGTACGAACACTAGTTAACTAAAATAAACAATGTTCAAGTCAGAACAGAATCAATAACTGACCTACGTTACTGGTTGGAATTTGAAGTGATAACCAAGGAGCGGTCCCGACCTACCGCATAATTGTTCATACGAATTCGTTTTAACTGTAGCGTTGTTTGTTTATGTGGGTCGTTCACAATTACGTTTAGATTTTTTTTTTGTGTTTTTTAAAGTGATGAAGAACATTTGTGGTGTTATAATCGTTAAAATGACGTAAGAATTGATATCGGTTTTCGGTTAAGCCGTAGTATAGAATTTAGTAAGCACATATGGATGCTGATAAGCAATAATGTGTCAACCCACAAAAAGCTAAATTCGGAGATGTTGATGTACGCTTATATTTAAAAAAACGTAATAATTATTTCTTTCTTTAATAGCATTACTTTTTAACAACAATAATTAAATCGAAACTAAAATTATTTAAAAAAAAGTATTCATTCATAGATTCATTTAAAATGATTTCTTAGTTTTTGTAGTTACTAGCTTCATATTTTTTTCCATTTATTTATTCCAATCTCGTCTTTACCCTCAGAGCATATGGGGCACTCATCTAGGGCCCCTTTATATAAATTTATTTAATCATTAAACTTATACATTTCAACGTTTATTTAGTATCCTAAAAATGCCTCAGTATCCTTGAATGAAAATGCAGATCTAGTCTTATCCAAGGTTTTTTTTTATTAGATAAAAATAAGGAAACATTAATAGCAATCAACGTATGTACGTATGTATTTAAAACAGATGTTCGTAACACAATGACACTATTAACTTCATTCAACATTAAATCCAATATTATAAGCGCTACACTTCAGTTTGATTGAATAAACACGAATCTGCGGGTAATTATTTTGTAATATTGGTTAAAAACTTCAGAAATTACTGCACAAAGAGTATTGAATGGTATTGATTCGGACAAAGAGACAAATCATGAGTGGCTTTCGGATAAATTAATGTACAGTCGATTTCAATAGAAGTTGTACCAAATGTTAAAATAAAGGTATTTTATTCGAAATTGGAAAAAGGTATTAAGTAAATACAAATCGGTATTATACAAATCAGTATTGTAAGTTTTAATTGTGGCGACCTTCGGATCCGAAAAAGGGTTATAGCGAGTAGAAATTGCTAGAAATAAGATTTTTTTTTAAACAGCAGGCAAACGGGCAGAGAGGTCAGCCGATGTTAAATGATCACCGCCGCATATGAACATTTGCAGTATCAGAGAAGGAACCAATGCGTCGTCGTCTTAAAAAGGAATATTTAGAATATACTTATATGTATATTAGTTTCAAAAATATAGTGAGGTTGTCTACGAGAGATCGCGACTTAAAGATAAACAGAGAGTCTGCCTTCTAATTTTATATTTTCACAAGAGAAAATAAACATTGTCAAAGTTTCATGTAGTTAACACCAGTCTATACCTTGACAAAGTCGGTCCTTTTATAAAAAAAAATTAACATAGGTCTTATCTCCTTCTTTCCACCCTACATCCAGGATACGTTAATGTCAACTGTTTGTATGCCATCTATATTGTAAACTAGGTGCATCCTACAGTTTTATTGTAAGATAAAAAAGCCTGACGTCAGCAATCTTTACTTGAATTTCCCTTAAATCCGTTAAGTCATCAGTACATCGTGTGATTAAAGAACAAGATATTCGTATAAATTGAAAAAAATTGCAATTATAATATTAATTTCAAACACAATTGTATTATATTATATAAACGTCAAGATAATTGCACTTATACACTATAATGTGTTGTCTAAATTCTATATAATAAAACTTTAAACAAGAAATATTACAATTCAAAAAATTACAAACATTCTGTTGATATGAACTATTCTTGACACACCGTTCGGTTTAACTGTTTCATTGTATTGGTTTTGTTTATTGTTATTACAAATTCTATTGCAACCTACTGTAACGTTGTAGTTGGGTATATTTCTATTCTACACTCGGGCATTCCCCCAGTGTAAATCACAATGGGCAATGATTGTTCTAGGTTTTTACATGTTTAAATTGTATAGAATCCTTTTACTATTTCATCTTTTATTGAAAACTATAGCGATGGCGTCAAGCGAAATGTTTTCATTCAATATATATAATAACCGAGTTTTAACCAATATTTCATACCTGATTTCTTATAAGCAATAATGTGTCAACCCACAAAGTCCGAAATATTGTTGTATTCCGATAGTGTATCATTGATTGTACATTATTCAAAAAATTTTCAAGTCATATAAAGTAATTAAATACGTACGTAAGGAAAAGTTTCTTAATTTAATGTTTCGTATATTGAAGAGTGCACAATATTTTGCAATACGCGATAATCTACTATGTTTGAAAAACTTATTGTTTGATAAAAACTTTTTATTATAAGAATCTACTTTTAATTCATTATACCTTTTATCAAAATAGGAAAGAGAAGATGTATATTATATACTATATCTTCAAATAAATTTGTTAAAAATGGGTTTGACATATTTAGGCGCCATTTTCTCAAAATGAAGTTCGTGTGGCACACAGTATTGCTTATTAGCGTCCAACTATAGATATGGTTTTGCGTGGTTTATGGTTATAGTTTTGGCACCCAAAATGTCTTTACTTTTTGAAACTACACTTGTCAAAGTTTAAAATAGGAACAAATTTATTATAAAATATTAATTATTAGATTTAATGTATTCATATTTGTATTTGATCAGTCTCGCTAATTAAAAGTTTATTTACGTCTGCGGAATATAAAAAAAACTTCACTATTAGTATTGTTAGTGTGAACTGTAATTATTACGTCTTGTACAAATGCGACGGATGTTACCTACATTATTATTTTTATTGGCTTTTTGTGAAAATGTTATGTCTGTTTTATTCTACATGTATCCTATACTTAACTAATTGTTTTATATTACTTTTATATGTTTTTAATACGAGTTTCGCTTCCGTTAAGGTAATTACACCTACTGTAATTACTCTTGTGACTTCTTGCTATATTTTACAGAATACCGTGCAGGCAATCGATGAATATAATGTAACTTGATAATTCTAATTAACGTTGGATATGTATGTGTTCGCGTGTTACGAATATTGCAAAAAATATCAGCCATACAATATTGTTTACCTACTTAATAATCTAAGTATCTATTTAGCATACGAAGTTATAATGAATACAATTTTCATTAAAAAACATACTTATCAAAGTTTTTTAACGAACTAATCTGAATTCTAAAACATAATATTAAATTAATGATTCTAAAATTTAATTGAATATTTTCAAAACGTATTTATGTAATTCTATAGCGTTTAATATAATTAAACGTGATTTAAAAAAAAAAAAAGCATCATTGCAGTTATTTATTCCGCGCGTCAGCATAAGCAGCAATTATGGCGCATAGCGATTAAACTTAAAATTAAAGAAGAAATCGGTAATTTACGGTAATTAAGCGTTTTAGTGCTTCACTATTGCGAGTAAAACCTGTCGGTATCGCGGCGGGAGGGATCGATTCACCGCGCGCTCACGGCGCGGGTCGCGGCCGAGCGCGGGCCGGCGCGGCGTTGCCGCTCCGCGCGTGTTTTGTTTGGGTTGTGTGCATCAGCCGCCGCCCGCCGCCCGCCAGTCGGCGCCAAACGCCGTATAAAAACTTTCGAACGTAAATTGTAAATGTGAATTGTGAAGTTACTAGGAGCGAAAATCGAAGTGTGTTTTTTTTTTCTTTCTGTGATCGATCACGGTAGTTATTAAACAAACGAAATAATAAAACAACGGGTAACCGTGCTCGAATTTCTGGTTAAACCTGATTTTAAAAAAGAACTATCGACTGTTCTGACCTCACCTTGTCTTTTTATTGCCTTAGTTTCTATTCAATATTCGGACCTATTCTATGCTTTTTTGATCCTTTTAATAAAACTTCATCTGATTAAGAGCTTAGTGAGCGTTAAATTTGAAATAAAAAATGTAAAAAAAATTATATGTACCGAGCACCAGATTGAATAAACTCTACAAAATTACTATTATTTGCTTTAGAGTTGGTCATTTTTTTACCAACCTGAGTAATTTAACTGCCGACGGAACACATTGTCGGCTAAATTAGATTTTATTCATAGCTAGTGTAACGTTGATTGAATAATTTTATACCGCCAAATCAAATTTTATTCAAATTTATTACAAAAAAAAAAAAAATGGTTTATTCAAACTAATAAAGTCTATTGTAATAACTCACACTATATAAAATTGAAGAAAGTTTTTTCAAGTCACATTCAATGGGTTATCGTTGACGTAACGCTCATATTTTATCTGTGGTTTATTTGACACAGTTCTCTACATCAAAGGTTACACTCGATTTAGATTTATGACTGGCAGAAAATGTGAGACTACAAAGTCTGTACTTGCACTATGCAATGCAATCCATCCATCAATAAAACTAAGCTATTTCCTTTTAATAAAACCAGGTTGATCCTTTTAGACTTATTTGCTTTTACTCGCCTAGCTGTTTAATTCTCTTCAACGTCCTTTTGCTTGTCTTACTTTATTTCTTCCTAGATCTTCGCGGTTTCGTTCGCGTTTGGGGCTTTGAGCGCTTCTGTGGTGTTATGTTTATGCTTACGGCTCTGGTCTTATGAGTTGTAACATGATGTTACTTAGCCTATAATGAACTCAATGAAGAGGCTATTAATGTAAAATGATTTTTTTTCAAATGGACTTGTAGTTTATGAAATTTACGCATTTTAATACAAAAAACAAACAAACTGTCAGTATATTTATTGATATTTAAGAAAATATAGTCAAAAAATTTAATATTTTATGATATTTCAATTTTGATACATATTTCCAAAATAAAGTAGGTACTTTTAATTACTCGCCATTGCTAACTTGAAAACGGTATCGTTACAAAAAAGGAACAAAATAGCCGATAAACGAATTAAAATAACGGTAACATCAAGTTTTTAAGTTTTTTTAACTACCTATATACCTAAACGGAACTCCACTTAATTTTATAACTGTACTTTGTGCCTTTGTTTTAAAAAGTAACCAGTTTCTGTTAAGGTAATTATAATTTTATTGTGATATTACTTAATATCATGATTACTACTCAATTGAGAAATAAAACGTGCTGTTTTCCATATTTATATAATAGAAATGTCATAAGCTTATGGGCATCCACCACGGCCGTTTCTAAAGCTTTTATATGGAAGGATTTTGTTCAAGGGAAAGGTCTGCAGGGGAGGTGAGGGGAGGGGGCGGTTAAGTCCAAAATGTACAAAGATAAACTAAATTTTATCCGAGCATTACGCAGTAAGATGGTACGATTCTAAATACTAATCTTAGTTATTTAAAAATTATATAAGCCATCATCATTGCTAATTGTTCTATGTACTAAGTATAAATGGACGCTGATAAGCAATACTGTGTCAAGCCACACGGACTTCGTTTCGAGAAAATGGCGTCTAAAGATGTCAAACCTATTCTCAATAAATTTGTTTGAAGACGTATATATTCATCTTTTCTTTTCTATTTTGATAAAATGTATAATGAATCAAAAGTAGATAGATTTATTTAATATCTTATCATATAATAAGTTTTTAAATATTTGGGATTATTTTATAAATTGCAAAATATGGAACGCATCTGAAATTCGAAACATTGAGTTAAGATACTTTTTTCCATACTTGTTTAGTTTAGATGACTTGAAATTTTTTTGAATAATGTTAAATAGGTGACGTAGTATCAAAATACACCAATATCTCAAAATTGGACTTTTTGTGGGTTGACACATTATTGCTTATCAGCATCCAAATAAGTCGTATACAACGGGGAGAGACCGAACCTTTTTAAATTATATACCATTTGTACATGATAATTATGTGGTATGCAAATAAATAGTAATAAGAAAAACTTGACAAGTATGTACGCCCTATAATTTTTGTTATTCAAACCAAGGGATCTTATTACCGATTCGTTGGAATTCTTACTCCAGTTGGCCTTAAAGCTCCTTATGACAACTTTGTAGTAAGTCTTCGTGGTAAGTGTATGGAGTGCTAAGTCCAAGCTCTTTTTCTAACTAGCATTTTTCCCGGTTATACCAGGGTCTGCTTTCTATTCTAGTCCAGATATTGACGAGTTACTGATTTTTACACAGAGCGACTGCCATCTGACCTCTGCAACCTCTGAAGGTAAGCCAGTAACCATTTAGACTAGAATAATTTCCCTATTACGAGTAACGACCATTATCAGGTGACTATGATAGCTGTTGGTACAGCTTTACGTGCTCTCCGAGGCACGGTGTGGAGACCCACAAGGGCAAACACCCAGACTTAGGAACAAATATTTATACAAATATAAATATCTGCCCCGAGCAGGGATCGAACCCGCAACCGTCGGCGTTAGAGGTACATTCAGCACCACTACACCAGAGCGGTCGTCTGCTAAGTTCATGTTATGTCAATAAATATATCCTCTACCTAAAATAAAACAAAATATTTCACTTTGATAATTGTTTGCTTTTATATTTATTTATTTATTTGTAAGTTTTTTTTTGTAACTAATATTATATAAATATTCAATACTTATTTTAACAGGAAAGTACAAGAGTAAACACTAGACATTTTCTAACGACGACAACAGTGAAGCGCGGCAAATTATTAATATTACACAGATTATATACGCTTATCAAAGTAGTCTCATTCACAACTTAGTCATAATACTAACAGATTATTTTTCGACTAGCTCAATTACGAGGGACGCAACTTCATACACTGGAGACTTTTACAACCACCTTCTGTTCACCAGGAACCTTACTGCACTTTGGGATAGATGGTTTCCCTATAAGGATCATAAGGTGGTCAGACTTGACAGTTATGGTGGTCAAACTCTCCCTTAGAACTTCGCATAATTCTAGAACATCACCTTATCCTTCCTCTTCGATTGCACCAGGTGTTCTTCCATAGAACATCGTCATTCAGATGCTTTTGCATCTTACAAATAGTTAAATCTCAATAAACTGGCAATATATTCTATATGAAAGCACTTTGCAGTAAGATTACTAGCAATACCTAACATCTGTACGACTTTTTTTAAACTTATGACCTTTGTATAAAAATTTAGTCTTAATTAATCAACAATCCCCTTATGCAACTAAGTTTAATAAATAATTCAAAAGAATTATAAAAATAAATATAACGTATTTAATTTCCTGAAAATAATTGTGTACAAACACAAATTAATTAATTCGTTAATATGTATGGATTCATCATTGTCGATATATTTGTTAAACGAAAAAAAGTAACTAAACGTATAACACTTTTGGTCATTGCAAACGAGATAATAAATAAGACAGATATTGCTAAAATAATACTACGTGTGCTATATTATTATACTTGTAAGTCGCCACTAGTGTTTTTTCTTTTTAGTTTTAGTCATAATTTAACATATTTTTGGTTTGACAGTAAACACTGAAAACCTTCGTTGGAGACGATCTCAATCGGCCTCAACATAAGCCGAGTGGTTTTCCGTTTGGCAGGACAACAATTTATATTCTCTTAATAAAGTTTTTTCTAAAATTATAATATGTGGAATTAAGCGTTAAGCATCTAGGTATAGAAGGTTCTAGCTCGTCTGTGTAGTTACCTTATTGTCAAACACCAGTAATTTAATCATCAATACTACAAAGTATTATGCATTCCCGTTTAATAGCTACGAAGAAGAAACGCATCACCTGAACGCAGAAAACTAATGCAACTACATACATTATGCAGCTGACTTATTACCATCTTGTTTTTATGAAATGATAATTGACTAAATTATTATTAAAAAAACCGATAATATGTGCATTGAGACCATTGAAACGAGCACCAACACGATCTCTCTGCTGTTAGTTGGTGTGGAGTTGTTTATCCTGCAGGTCCTAGATGCAGCGTTAGACCAAGGATTCCATAATTTTGAACAGTGTGGTACATGCATAAGTGTTTAAAATTTTAAGTCACACATATGTTTGAAAGTAAATCAAATACTTATTGTGCATCTAAGATACCTACCGCAGCTAAGAAGAAAAGAGCTTAAGAGATTTTGGTAGAACATGTCTAAGAATCATCGCTAGAATAAAAAAAAACCGCACCCAAAGCGGTTCACTCGTTTAGGAGCTACGGTGCCACAGACAAACACACATAGCGATCAAACTTATAAGACTTACACACACACACACACACACACACACACACACACACACACACACACACACACACACACAAAGCGGGCAAACGAGCAGGCGAGTCCCCTGTGTTAAATCATCACCGCCGAGCATGGACATTACACGTTATTGAAACACCAGAGGAGTCACATATGTTGCTAGTTTACAAATGAGGAAGCAAAGCGAATAAGAAGTAAGGGAAAGGCCGGGTTTAAGATATTTCGAAATCAATATTTAGAAGTCTACTCTCCAGTTTTCCTCTTGATTTTCAAAATTTCCGTTATTTTCTCTTAATATCGCCTTAATTTGCATTTTAAGATACCTGACAAAATAGGCTCTTACATGCAGACTCCCTAATTGCCGACGTAAAGTACACACGAGATCCTGCGTCTGCTGCTGTAAGAATAAGCTTATATTTCAATTATACGCGTATTTTTCAGTCTTATTCAGCTAGGCTATTATAAATAGTATATTACATAGTTGATGGTGTACGAACGCGCATCTAGCCCACAAAAAGGTTGTGGGCACCGGTAGCAGAAATTCGGTCAAGTGCGAGTCGGAGTATGAATCACTCAACACGTAAAGAGGTATCCAAATTTATTAAAAAAATCAACACGTATATTTCAATATACATATATTCATGATTGAGGGTTTAATATATAAAAATTTTATTGAAAATTATTGCCAGAACTGGATCTGAATCATTCACGCACGAAATTTTTTTTGTTATTTTACTAAGGCATGTGTATAATTTCATAAGTCCGTTGGGGTTGTTGGCCCATCGTGACCATAACGGTGGATCAGCCTTTGATGGTAAATTAATAAATACAAGCGAATTAATTCATTATTCTCTTTGAATGTGTTAAGTAAGAAGCTTTAGCCTTCTTTCTTAATTAGATACATATATCAATCAAATTGATCATTTGATCCTAATGTATTGCGGTTATATCGTTCTAGGTTATACGCAAGCCTAGAAACCGAGGAGAAAGTCATGTTGCGAACAATATCTTGAGAACAACTCTAATGTTGGCTCAACGTCGATGTTGCGTTAGTAAGGTTTAATCTGTGGAACATATAAACGATCTTTGAAATCATGTATTGATTCAAATGAGAGAATACTATGATATTAAAGATTTTGTACATGATTACTAATTATGGGAATAAGGTGATCGCTTCCAGGCTCTTCAATTAATTTCATATATTGTTTAAAGTTTGACGTTGTTGAAAAAAAGGAGAAAAAACATTAGGCCCGCTGAGTTTCTTTCGCGGCCTCGTCTCAGGTTTGAGGTTTAACTTTTTCGAAACCGTGGTAAATTCATTCGTTTGAGGTTAAAAATAATTTTGAATAAAGATATTTTTATTTTGATTGATTGTACTTTGGTGTTTATCTGAATTGGACCTACAGATATACCTAACAAAATATTAAATAAGCAAAATTGAATGCTGTTAAAATTTCGATATTGTGATATGTTGATATTAGGTCATTGACATTAAAAATAATTCAATCAATCCATTAGGTATTTTGTCAATTTTTGGACGAGTTGATTGATGTCATTAGAACAAGAGTTTTTAACATTATGAAACTCATGGTGGCAATATCTAATACTTTTTTTGCTTTAAAGACGTTCATATAGTTGGAAATTATTACATGAACATCAGGTGGAGAAAGATGAAACTAGGAAGAAATAAGAATGAATGAAATTTATAAAGAGCAAGCTTGTGTAGGTCTCCGAAAACACGAATACGGCTTTTACATTTATCTATTTGTCTTTCAGGACCAAAAATTTTATTTGTAAACACTAGATGTGGAATAACTCACGGTAACTTATTTTAATCCACTGAAATTCATAGTTTTGTTTACAAAATTGTTAAAATTATTTGTCCAGTCATTTAGTATTAATCAAACTTATGATTTAGTACAAATTGTTTATGCGGGCGCGTGGTTACTAGCACCTACGTATTTTGTAAAGTCAACTGAGCACGATAACAACAATGTCTTTTTAACTTATTGATAGCTTATTGGTATGTTGCTAAATACTTTTAACTTTTGTAAATTATAATAATTGGACGTAGTTTAGCAGAAAGGACTCAATCCACACTTTGGTCAAAAATGAGTTATATATACCAAAGAGGTCCTAAAGGTTGGTTCTTTCACTCAGCAAAAAAGATACGTGATACTACTACCATAAGTATGATTTTTAATGACGCGAACCAACCCACATAAGGACGGGTATTTTCCTTCAAACCACTAAAACACTAGCAGAAACGGCTCAAACCAACATTTTTCCCAATAGCTCGGAAATAATTTGGTCTTTCTTACTGCAACTGTTGTATATTTTGTCATTACGTGATTATAATTCAAAATATTCCAAATTCTAAATGATTGGAGCAATACACACCTAAACTTAAAACCTCAATAACTCAGAAATAACATATTGTGGGTTGAGTCCTTACTGCTAAACTACGTCCAATTACACGGTACGAATTTCAATTGTATTAAAATATAAATATTACATATGTAACGCCATCTCCTGGTACATGTGGAAACTAATTACAATCTGAGTTTTGTATTAGGTTTAGTCAAGCTGCCGACTTTTCATTTCGCATACTCATGAATAGATGGCGTTGATTAATCAAATAATTCTTAATGTTTTCAGGTTTTTTTTTTAATTTATTGTGGTAGACTAATACTTTTGATAGACCTTTTTATTAATGATTTATTTTATTTTATAATTTCGTGATCGAACTAAATTGTACAAATAAATGTAACTAGAGTAGTTTCCGCCATCTATCAGTGAACTGGCTAAAACCATGTGCTCACACAAGCTTGTCAAAAATAAACGAATTTTATTTATGTTTAGATAGATGGCGCTGTGTGTATGTGTTAATGTATCTAATGTATTATGTTAATTTTGGGGTTTATATTTTTTTTAAATATAATTGTCAATCTGTCTGAATTACGATTTGGAATATTTAACAAATTTCCAATTTAGGTAAATTAAATTGGCATTATTTTTTTTATTTTATTCTTCAAGAAAGAAAAATATAAACAAAAACTGAAATCTGTGTATATTTTCCTACAATAGAAAACTCAGTTTCAATACCCATACGACGCAGGACTGTAGGTATTAATAAAATGAAATCCCAACAATTTTCCGTTCACATTTTATTTAGAGACATCGGTATAAAATATATGAGATATAAAACAGTACAGTCGTAATTAAAATTAAAATACTTCGATATACGAATATAAAAAACTTCATTTCAACTGTAAAGGTCAATCTGTAGCAATGTGTCCGTTGAGGTCATTCGAATAAAATAATCAGTAATATTTAATCTAAAACACGAAGCTGGCCCCAACGGTCACATCGCACAGATGAAATTAAAAAATAAACAGGATGAAAGATTCGTAATGAGATGGATTTGATTCACTGTGATATTATTTATAAATAATTTTAACTTTTACGATACTAAGAATATTGATCGTTAATTTTAGAACGCTCCAAATGACAGCGAACGTGTACATTTTCTTTTACTATTAAAAATTCTTACAAATATTACGTTATCACAGTGAATAGAGCTTAGGTATAGGATGATAGGGTTTCCTAAATAAGTCTCGAACAGAATCGTTTCATTACCAATACCCTTGTTAAACCTTTCGAATTACCTATCCATTTTACACATTACATTAAATTGCATTAGTAACCTCCCCACCCCCTAGATCGTTCAGAATTTCCGAGACTTATTACAGAATTATTTTCAAAAACAAACTGAAAAATGACGTACAGCGTAGATTATACATTAATAACACATTCATGATAATACATTATCTATCCTAGACACTTAATAATTCAATGCTATTTCATCAATAAAATCGTTTGGCGACAATTTCGATACATACAAAGCGATGTGGAATGTTCGGTACTTAACCTGAAAGTTATCCACTTGACGCACTACTGCTACCGTTCCACGTGGCCTTAATCTAATCAGAAGTTACAAGGCTTTAAGGATTTATCGAATACATCAATAGAATCCACACAATAAAACTAACATTTACATAAATGAAACGGCTATTTCATTGGCACAAATGAAAGTGTCGTTTACAAGCGAACGATTAATACTTATCATGCGAATATTTATTTCTTCTTTCCCATTCTTTTTTATAAATCTATACAAATAATCCTAAATCCATAAAGATAAATTTAAATCTATTGACAACAACTAATTTTAATTAAACATTAATTTAAATAATATAGTTTTAATAAAATTTAATCGTAAATGGGTCGGGAAGTAAGTTTGGCTGAAGCGTTTTACAACGTCAATAATTGTTTAGCCCGTTTTATTTTTTTTTTAGTTAATAAATTATTTTGTAACGAAATAATTTACATAATTCGGGCTGTTAAATTAGTTGAAATAATTCAACAATATTTTGGCACGGCTATTCAACTGAAAATTAGCTAATTTAACAAAGAACTGCAATTCAAAATTCTGTTGAAAGTGTCATGTTCAACTACTAGTATTTTATTATCTGTGGTTAAAATAATAAAAAAAGTAAATTACAATATTTAAGCTTACGTGATAAACAATTATTTTTAACGATTAATTGTACGTTTATTAAATATTTAATATTTTTTACGATATGAATTTTAAAATTCTTAAGTTTTTACATAATATGTGACGAGTTTCCATGCGTTTTTCAAAATGCAACGAGTACGTAATATTTAAGAAATAATTTAAATTTAATTACTTTTGTAAGAACAAAACATAATGACTAGATTAACATACAATCCACACCAATACCTTATTCTATAGCTTACAAAACGTGGAATACTTAAAATTAAGATATAATTCGAAATTATTTAAAAGGTTTTTTTGGACATAACATTTTAAATAAAATAAAATATTTAAATCTGGCAACATATCAGCGTTTTCTGCATAATCCCTACAAAACAAAAAAAAAACGTTCTCTTTTGTTTACAAGTGAAATTTTGTTTGGAATATTATAAATATTTTTCAATGGACCAATTTTTGGACCCAAAAATAATTTTCATTTTTTTTAAAACGACCAACTGTTTTGTGTGACGTTTATACTAAAGACTATTTTAGGTTAAAAATCAATTGTAAATAGGGGGTACTAATATTCAAAACCATTTGCGAATACAGAAAATATATCAAAAACTGTTTAAAATTATATCTTTGAATACTTTAGAACACTTCTCAGTCTCTTTAAGATTAAAATTTCATTATTCACAATCTCTTTAAACGAAAAACAGCATCTATGTCAAATTAAAAAAGCATTAAAATTGATTGGAAAGTAATGTTATGAAACGGAGATATCCTAATACGTAATGGTCAAAACGCACACTACAATGCCGAGACGTGGCACGTTACGACGTCGCGTCGTAATCTTTTACGATGCGCGTCGTAGTCGTTATAACGTGCGATGACTCGACGTCGCCTCGCGTGTATGTGTCTTGGCCCTAAATCGTACATACACAATCATTACGTTAACATTAATTAATATTGGTCTACATCAGTAGTGTAATATTTAACACCGAGGACAACATCTAAACACCAATAGCTAGAGTACTTGTAAGTTGTAGTAAACATTGTGATTATAACGATATTGGTGAAATGCTTAATTTACCTTATTTCAATTATATAGTACTTATTTAAAAGTGTATACTCCTCATCGGATTCATTAAAGTTGATATAGTTTTTTTTTTTTGGTAAAGATGTCGACAAACTTTACGCATGTTTTCTTCGTTTAATATACTTAATATTGAAAGGTATATTTTATTTAAGATGGAGTCGGTGGAGAAAATATTATCAACATAAAAATATAAGGAAGATTCTAAATAAATATAAAATGTGAGATTTCTATAAATAACATTTTTAAAGTAAATGCTATAAAAATACATAATTTCCATTAAGCTCTTGTAAAATTTTCAACTGCACGTTACTAGGACAACATGGCCTTAAGCATGTGTTACTAATAGTTTTACTCGTTTAAGCTGCCACCAGTTATTAAAAGGACATGAAGATCGAAGGGTGCCGATTTTTGAGCTGGAATAATTCAGTATTTTAGAATAATTAAGGAGAACTGGTTGGCAGCTTTATTATATTTATGTACGAGTTAAATTTTGATGATAGTTTGCGATTTTTTTTACTATTGAGCGCTATTAATATGTTTCTGTTGAGACGGACGGTAAGGATTTAGAATGAATCTTACTCCTGTGTAGAGGTCATATTTTTGCTATGCTCCTTTAATTGAAAATTTCAAATGTATTAAAGCTACTTAAAACAATAACATTTTTTATATAGATTTTAATTTTCGAAATATGTATAATATATGTAATAGATTTATCTAAAGCAAATATATAAAGGGATATCTCAATTGTAAAATCTTCAAAAATATTATATTTAACGTAATATCGTAAAATATGAAATTGAAACGTTGTGATGGCTTGATGTCATTAAAATCAATGATATTGATAGAATATTAAAACGAGACAAGGTCAGGTCTAATAAAAATGATATGTGACGAACACTTAATTATACATACGGATAGATGAGTAACGTTGACGTAAATAGATCTTAGAAATAAATTTTACAAAGTAGATGTCAAAGACCAAATTGATTTAACGTTCTAGACAACACGTTTGCATACGTTAAAATGCAGATATTAACTAAAATTTAAATTAAGTAAAGAACTAGATAACGTAAGTACTTATTCAAATAAAACCTCTCGAAACCTTCATGCTGAATGGTAAGATTTGTAGATTATACTTGTTCAGAGGAATCTAGTGAAAGTTGTATATAAAGGTACTATAAAGTACACTGAATTGAAAAAAATCTTCTCCTGTCTGTAAACCTCAAACACTAAAAGATTACGACATCGCTATAACTTCAAGTCGATGAGAACTAGACGATTTGAGCATTTTCTATCAGCAATAATCGTTGAATAAATTCCAGGTGTAAAATTGTCACGAAAATCACCACGCACATTGTAGATTTCATAAAATCGGCCGATAATTTAGTAGAAAAGCCAATGAGTTTAATGAACGTCTATCGATTAAAAATCCACCGATAAAACAATCGAGAATAGAAGAAGTAGAAACATTTCTCGCGACAAAACTATCGCTCGACGAAATAGAATGCTTCGTAAAAGTGGGAATAGACGAACGTTTGTTTAAAATTGTAGCGATATCAGTAACTCGCTTATATATAAAAGCACGTAACGATTCTGCGTGACCGAGTGAAGCGACAGCGCTAAAGACATCGAATCTTCTATTACAACAATACTCGAATCTAAGCGACTTCAAGAAGGAGTTAACTATGTTTGAAACGCAGCAGAAACTCCAGCAAAGACGCATAATCTTTGTTTGTATAAGTATGGTTGATTTCGTTTCCCTCGGTCGCACAAGAGCGTCTGGTCTCAAGAATGGTACGACACATAATATGCTAAATTACGCTACAATGGTCAGGGTTTAAGTGTCACTGGCTACGGAAGGCTGTTTGATGAGGTCGACGTCCTGGACGCTGGCCTGCGCCTTCAGCTTGGGCCTTTCTTCCTTGCGTCCGTGCTCGTGGTCGTGATGACTCTCCACCACGCTGACGCAGTTCTTCTGATTGGACCGAACTCTTTCGTCGTATTCTTCGCGCAGCTTAACGTTGTACCAGTGGAGACACATGCATCTGTAGAAGACAGTTTTTATATTATATAAAGATTTTGTCCTCGAATTCGTTTTAAAGTATATTTATGCCGGACAATTATAAATTTAGTCAATTTACAGAAAAAAAATAGTAAGATTAGTCTCCATCATTTATCGACATTATCTTCCTAATAAGTAAGGCTCATAATAATTTATGATATTGATCAATTCCTACCGACGAAGTTTCGCAAATTATGGTTCCAATTTCCTACTTATACCCTCAGTGGAAGTTGTTTGTGTCGTATTGAGACATTAATGGGCTGTTATCTTTCGTACACATTTTGATTTGATAGAATGTTTATTAGTTGTTAATATTACATATTTTTTTGATCGAATACGAAATAAAAATAAAATATAAAATTGAAATAAAAATAAAATTTAAATTTAGAAAATGTTTCTAAAGCTAACATTATAAAATTTAATATTGTGTAGAAAATAAAAATACAAAATGTTGTACTCATTTATGTAACGTGAACGATAAGAACATAATTGTTAAAATTTAACACTTGAAAAGTGTTGGCGGTAGAAAAATTCACTTCACCATTCACAATTTGTAGTAAAAATGAAAATTTTAAATGAAAAGGCCATTCGGAAAGAGCGAACTAGCACAAATTCAAATTTTAAGTTTCAAAGAACTATGAATTCATCAAAAGTTTAAAGCTGGTTTTATTATTTCACTGACAATGTGCTCACAAGAAACTCATTAGATACTTTTATAATAATAATACTAACAATTCTACATTACTTTGGCGTACGTTATTTCATACTCGTAAATTAAATTCTATAATTTATGTAAAATGTAGAAGATAAATGTAAAATTTTGGCTCAAACAGAAAGTATTTATTTAAGAGTAGTATAAATTTACAAATAGAGATATTTGAATTTCAAAGATGGAACCAAAAACATTCAAGACTGGGAAGGTTTTATGCATGTTTTGTCACTTACATAGGCGAGAAGTGGCATGAAAGAGCCAGTTTTCTAAACAGAGCAAATAAATATACTTTTAATGTAAGAAATGATGATTTTTTGGTTTTAAATTGATATTAATTTATTAAACTAAGTAATTTCATCCAAAAAAACCATACAAAAACTACAAAAAAGTCGACGAAATATTCATTTAAAAAAAAATGTGTATTTCAGCTCTTTCATAACTTTTCGGTATTGAAAGAGCCGCTAGAAGTTATGATAGAGCCAGTCTGTAATATAAGGTATAATTGTGAAAATTACGCAAAATAGTAATAATTACACTATTGAAAAATAACAACTCTAACAGATCTCTTTTTTTAAAGTAGACATTTTTGTTAAATTTTTAGTTCCATCAGCCATTTTAAGTAATTCTAATTAACGCTTTAATCTTAATACATTATTCAGTCATTCTTATTATATATATTATTATTATAATGAAATTAAATAACAAATAATATCGTCTATCAAAAGCAGCATCATAAAATTTTTAAGAGATTAAAAAAAATATTAGTCACTTTTGTTTACTATTCCGCTATTGAAGTCGATGATAGACAGATCGAAGCACTTTCTCAAATATGTAAGATAATAAAAAAAATTCCGACTAGCACGATAGTATTATATGAATTCAATAAAACGGTCTTAACGATATCACCCGCTTTAAATGTCGGTATTAGCTGTGTATTGATGTAAATTTTATTTCTCCGCTCAGTTTGTCATAAACTTTCCTCAATAAACTAAAAGGTTTTTACACAAAAGAAATTAAAAATTGACTTTTTTATGGTAGAACCTAACTGTAACCCATTGATCACAGCTCGCATTGGGCTGGCTTGGCCGGGGCAGTACTTCACTCTCACAGAAGATCGGCGCGAAGAAGCTAATACAGCTGCATTTTGCATGGTTAGGGGAAGAATCGGAAGCCTAATCCTATGTCCCATTCGTTTCCTTACTTTTTCCTTACCATTCTTTATTCCTTTTTAAGCTGGTAACGAATTTGGAATTATCACGTACAAACAAAATCTTCGATTTTATTATTATATATTAGGTATTCCGATATATAAGAATATAAGAATTCTTGGATAAAAAACTAATTCGACGTCAAATTTCCACGTATCATACGAATATAATTGAAGTTTCATACGAACATGTTGACGAGGATAATTGTATTAAAAGCAGTTATGTTTCCATTCCATTAATGAGGGCTTATCTTTTTAATTTAGCTAAGTAACTACAATTGCGTACGATACCACGTGGTACACTGTACGGTCCGATGGGGCTAGTAAATTAACAAAGGTTCTGTATCACTTGGTTAATTATATATAATTTAAAGTTTACTTTTAAATTGTGGGTAGTTTAAAATTAAGGTTACTGGCACGCTAAGTTTTATTGACATGTTCTAAATTCGCGTATTTACACTATATTTTTTTTATTTTATAGGGAATTTTGGTCCAGGATACGGAATAACTCAACTTGTAAACCAAATTATTTCATAAATCATAATATATCAACGGTAATTTTAATAAATAATATCAAACTCATATAATCGTCTAAGTTTAGACTACTTGCCCTTACCATAAACCAAACAAAAAATTTTGATGATCCGTTTGTTAACAAACAAAAATCACCTTTTTAGAGTGATTTTATGAAACTTTAAGGCAATTGTCATTCCAGCGGGTGACCCTGTGATGTTTTGTAGCCATCGAATTTACAGAATTTTTTGTTTTGTCGTTTTGTAGCCGCAAGGGTAAGTCGCCAAATAGCTTTTATATAATTAAATTCGTTAATAGGTTGTTTTTTTATTTAATTCAAAATTACAAATTTATATTCTATTTTTGAACGTCACTTAAATATGCCTGAGTTTCGCAAGAGTTAAACCTCAGACCAGTGAAGAAACTCAGCGGGATTTTTTTGTTGCTTCGGTGGCCACCATTAATATGATGTTTATTTTAGCTAATCAATAAATTCATAGTAATTGTAAGCAAATAAGCATAAAACTTGCTTGTATTTGTAATCATTTGAATAAATAGCACCCTCGTCTATTACGTCACACAAGCGAGAACTTGTCGTAACTTATTTTAATTAAACTCCTCCCTTAATTTGAAATAACGCCAAAATTAGAGGCATTCATTTTGTGTACTTTTATTAATTTGATAAGAATTGTTGGCAATGATTGATGGTATCCGATATTTTTCAAAAGGAAAAAAAGGTCAGCTTTGGTTATGGGCTAGCTTTGTTATATAGCCAAGGTGGCACTGCTGAGTTTTCTTGTGCTTAAATCATCGCGGGCTCGACGGTAAAGGAAAAAAGATAGGAGATATTTTGATACATATGTATATATCCACCCATCCGCATTAGACTAGCGAGTGACATAATTACTGGTTGTTACATAAAAGAATGGCTAAAGGTTTTTAAAAAAAGTGGGAACAGAGATCAAACAAACCTAATTTCGTTTACTTGAATGACATATTTTGTCCTCCGTTTTAACTAAACCACTGAACCAATACATAAAAAAGTCTAAAAGGAATTGTTGTTGAACGAATTTCCGCCATTTTTGAAAGTCGTACCATCAACTACACTTACCTAAGCACAGCTCCTAATACGCCGGTGCCTACAAGAGCTGCGCCAGCTCCCATGAGATAATAGCGATGTTGAGCTGCCTCTGCGCCTGGGGACAGCTGCACCAGTCCCACCACCAGCACTACTATGCCGAGGAGCAGCGAACCCACGATAGCGTGTAGGGCTGCCACCTGGGACAAGAACAAAAGCTAAATTATTAAACACTGTCACTGTTAAAAGTATGAAATATTTTAATAATGGAGGGCGTAACTGGAGGTTGGAAATGACGATTAGCCCGCGGGGTAAAGAATTAATATATAACATCTATGTCGAACATAAGTGAACCCAAATGACTTCAGTGGTATTCTGTTGCTTACTGACTGATTACCGGGTGGTGTGAAGTACACTTGGTCATACAATGTGTTCGATTCTTTACAGCAAAAATGTTATTAAAATCTAAATATTAATTTGAAAATATTGTATGAAGGTTTAGGTATTTTTAGGATGTTCGTAATATTTAGATTCTTCTGGATAATAAATTATATCTCATTTTCCAAAGCTTGAGATAAGGCGAGAATTACATTTGTAAGTATTACTTTCGTAATTGACATAACGCAACTCTGTAACCTAGGTGAAGTTACGAAGATTTAAAAAATAAAAACAGTGACGTCAAATTCTGTCAGGTGTAAAGCAATGACAATAAACTTATGTATGTCTTTATGAAATTCTGAGAACAAAACTTATAATTGCGGCCTTAGACTACAGATAACATCATAGACATAAAAAGTATAAATTAATATCTTGCATGTTACAATTGAATTTTAATATATCAAAAATACATGACCTTCGATTCCAAGAATTAAACACATAGAAGTGATAACCATTGAAAGCTAGTCCTACCTTCCCGCAGACATAGAGCTCGTTCCTCAGCCGGTGATCAGGGGAAGGCGTCGCGTCCTCAACGCCTCTGCCGAGCTGCAGTGGCAGCTGGGACGGCCGCCGCCCCCCCGTGCGCTTCTCCGCCCGGCGCCGCTCATGCCGGACAGCGACTGCTGGCATCGCACCAATCATTTTTGCTGTAAATTATGTTTTCAAAACATAAAAACCTATTTCTTTGACTGGTAAAAGTGGCTATATACGTAACTTATTGAACGGTGCAGCGTTGGAGCTTGTTAAAAGAAATGTTGGACTAACTGTCTCTGAAACGTTCATTTCATTTGCGTTTGAAGCATAAAAGCAGCAAATATCGATAATCTTCAAGTTTAAGATACACAGTATACAGGTAGGTATGTAGCCACTTCAAATTCTTGCCGCCTTTTATAAGTCCCTCTGGAATATCGATTCATTGAATACCATTGAATTCTCTTCAGATTCAGCGGTGCCTTTTAATTTCAATGCCAGTATTATGAGAAATAAAAACCATTTTTGTTGGTAGATCTCGCTTTTAGAATCAGAATCGATTTGCGGCCGAGTTATTAGTTGGTTATAGATGAAAAAGAACTCCATTATATTTTTGTGCTTGATTAGTTCTTGGAGTTTCGTTCGTTATTATTAAGTATATTGGCGACGAGAATTATTGCAAAAAAACTTACGTCTTTGGTTGTCTCTTGGTTGTAATAAAGATTGTAGCATATCTGTAACAAGTGAAAATAAAATTATTTAAAATTATCAATACAAAACCATGAAACAATGTAATAAATACCTGTATTTTTACTAATACTGCATATTTCTCCTTCTGATATTTCCAATTTTAGCATGGTACGATTGGAAATAAAACTATTCCATTTTGTCTTAATCGATGTAAAGATTAACTAAAATAAATCTCGTCAAAATAATAATTTTTAATGGTAAATAATAATATTTTCTAAAACCTCAAATAGACAAATGTCACCTTAGTCTACCGTGACCACGAACGCTGAAAAATGCTCGAAACGTCGAGATGATAAAAATAGTTAATATACGCGATTTAAATCCGTTTATAATAGTTTTATTTCAATAAGTAAATATCGCGAAAATCTAAGACAACGATATGGCACTTCCTTTTTACTCCGAAGAATTGCATGTGATTTTATCGTAATTAGTACATTTATTCATTTCTGTAACCACCGCAAATCCTTTTCCTTTCAAGTTATTACGCTCAACTTCGAGACGTTTCCATCGTTCACTCAATCTAACCTCGGTCGGAGAATTTACATACCCACATCCAGTAATATAAAAGTCTCTTTAAATATTAAGAAAGGCGCTTATGTACAGTCATTTCGAGCGTTTTAATGCGAAGTACATTATGTATTCGTGTGAATGATATAAAAGGGTACAGTGATGGATCGTATACTTATATTTTTCAATAAAATACTCCCTCTGCCAGCAGATTTGCGTGGTTTTCGGGTTCTTCAGGAATAAATGAAAGGTTTAATGTATCAAAAAAAAAAACAGACAAACATATAAAGTTAATTATAATATTTAAAATAATTTGTAAAAGTTAGAATAGAAGTTATACTATGTAAATTAAAACTGTTCTTCTGTTAAGATTCTCAAATTTGCAGCGAAAAGCTCGTGTAAAAGTTTTAAGAACAATCCTTAAAAATAAAACCTTAAACGCATTCAACTTTCGTAGAATGTAAGTTAGAATTAACTACAAAATAAGAAATCCCTGTAATACGCGTTCTACCTAAATAGGAAACCATTCGAGCTGGTTCCGCAACAGCTCGTTCTAGTGTTGATTTAGCGTCAACTGGGTCACGATAACTTGCCTTATTTATGAAAGCTTTTAGCAAATGCCTGGCAGACATTTTAGTGCCGCTGTAAATACTGCAGTTGACGGTCATTGAATGCGTTTTTAATTAAACTATGATGTAGATGCGAGGTTATATAATTCGTGTGTAGAGGCTTCGTGACTACATCGTTTTGAATAAAATAATTATATTAGTACTTTTATATGTAAATAATAAATATGATTAATGTAAGGAGGTGCGATTTGTAAACGAGTACTGGTTGTAACATAAACGCGCGAGCTGGCTGATGACAATGTGGTCCCTTTTGTGTTGCAAAGGTCCATTAATTGTATTAAACTATTGATTCCGGTTTAAAGCTAAAAATTGGCTAATAGCTTTAAACGAGCAATTCTTGTATATACGTATGTTTTGTATATTTATAATTTGAATCTCGGAAACGGCTTTTACGATTTCCATGACATTTAGTATGCCCCCTGCATAATAAATTTCATTGGTTTTTCGTTGATTTCGGGGGCGATAAATCGATTTGTTTTTTTTTTTAATATTAATGTCATTGTAATTGTTTAATCCTCTTTATTGCACACCAACTAATTTGCAAAGAACATGGAAAATAAAATTAAAATAAAGAATGATGTACATAGGTAGTCTTATCGCTAAAACAGCGATCTCTTATTACTATATAATTCGTATAAAAATATAATTTCCAAAAATTACTATTTACTAAAAGTGAAAAAAATCTACCAAAAACATACTGAGCAAAGCTCGGTCATCCAAACGAGATGTGATAGAGCCTCTAAAGAATATAATTCAAGCTATTTTTTTAAAGATTCCACGAGTACGTTAACGAAGGGTTCCATCCAGAACATTTCCTATAAAAGTGTAGTTTTCTTTGTAGGCCGTCTTATTGGACGTTGCATCGACTATCTGAACTGGGTCAGGCTTAACGACCGCAGGCAAAAATCTCTCTATTTTCCCTTCGTTTTATGAGGATGCTACGGGAAATGTTGTTTATATATTTGATTATTTCGTCTTTAAATATTCTACACATACTAAGTATATCGACATAATATTTAGTAGGTGTAAAGCGGCTTACGATACGACTATGGCGAGAAGTATAATTATAAGTTTTTCTCTCAGAATTTCGTAATTGATTGATATTATTTGAATACGATAATTGCACATTTTTTTAGGATAAAATATATAACTACGATGCGATGTCGTAACGTCTCACGAAATCGATCTTAAAGTGTCACGACACGTCACAATGTATGGTTTGGCTCCTTAGGTACGTACGAATAATATCAATTTAATCAAATCCGGTCATGTTTCGCTAATTGCTTGACTTGCAAAAGAAGGAAACAATTTTATTTTATATTACTATTATCTATACAATAGCCAATATTTTAATATTTACACTTTATGATATATTATTTGAAGGAATAGGTTATTGCACTTTTAAAAAGTTATTAAAATTATTTGTTATGTTATCTCTGGGATTTTAGTCACTAGTTTACTTGTAATTATAAATATATTTGTGTGAGTGAAGACGTACGAGTGGGTGCGTACTACCGATATATAATAATCATAGACAATACAGTATATATGGAATTGCTGATCAACGAATTACCATAGACAAATACAGTATTATTAACATTTATGATATATTCCTAACATTATTATATAACAGTTGTCAACGAGCTCTTGTATAGTTTTCAGTTACAGCATTTAAAAAATATAAGTCCCAAAAATTTTATTTAATTTACTTTTGTAATTTTTTATTCTTTGTTTTTAAAGCTTAACGGCAGTATCACTTTTAGAGTATCTAATTTATTTTATTTTTAAAATATTGGAAAACATAGCGATTTCTTCTATGTATTTTAACACAATCTATTACTATTATTATATTTCTATTAATAAAATTTCATAATTTTCGTTATTCTTATTTGATAATTGAAAAGTTTAATGTAAATAACTTATCATATTTTAAATTCAATAAGAAGTTATAAAAACTTTGTACAAATAAAAAAAAATTATATTACTTATGAGTACTAGGAAATAAGATTTAATATTTGGTAACCCGAATGCAGCAAATATAATTACTAGAAGTGTTGCCTGTACGTTTTCGTCTGCCCTGTTTGCAAGATAAATAATCTCACAACAGTCGAAACGAGGAAATTTAATAGAAAATCTCATTAAAACGGTAACATATAACACAAAATAAAATAGGAATTCAACTTCTGGAAGGAAAAGATCTGCACAGACGAGCAACAAAGTTCCGGCTACTTTTTTGTCTGTCGAATAGAACGTTTGGGACTGTATCGCACGACGCACGCGAAAGATTGAAGGTAACGCGTACAAAAATTCAAACATGCAACGGTAATTGTGAACAATTAGGTAATTGTGGCAACAGCCCCGCCAACTAAGTCCCTAGTTTGTGTAGATCATTCTGTTGAACTTGTTTGTATGTTCCACCGTAGCGCCTAAACTACTGAACCAATTTTAATAAATGAGATGTCAATGGATTCGTAATAATGGCCCGGGTGACATGAGCTATATAAATTTTATCACTTTTTTTTTAATGACGGAATTAAGTTACTTAATCGGGTTATAGTTTTTAAAACTTATGCTATTATATAATATTAGTATTAATACTTACATATCTAGTAAATAACTATTACACGAATTATTGTAGACGTTTCAAAAATGTTTTTTTTATTAAGAATAGTGGTCGCCTAGCGGTCTGAATTCGACCGTAGTTCATTAAATTTTCATCCGATTACAAGATTGATCACAGATAATCAATTTTCAATTTGACCACAGACTTTAAGAATAAACAAAAAAGTTTGTGTATTGTTCAAATACATACATGGTAGTCTAGTAATATTTTTTAATGATTTAATGTATTTTATGTATAATTAAATAAATAGCATTCCTCGCTTCTCCTGTTAATAAATTATAAGTGTGCGAAATTTCATTTTTCCCCGTCCGTGCAATTTTCGTAAGAAGGGGTACATAGATTACACATAATAAAGGTAAAGGCAATCGCCATGTGCATGGCAACACTGGTAACGAGACGTCAGTTTAAACACTCGAGTCTTGAAACTGCGCCAAAATTCTAATTATCATATCAATATGGGTTCCGGGTTTGTAAGTTTTAATGATGATAAAATTGTAATGGATGCAGACAGATGGGCAGAATTCAAAGGTAAAATATTTGCTGGTATTATTTGATGTATGAATAATGAATGGCATAATTGAGTTATTTATTTATTAAGGCCTGATTAGAAATATCTTGCATTCGGGTGAAATGAAAGAAAATTTTAAATTAAAAAAAAATCCGATTTCGACGTCTTCTACGTCAGCTGAGGATAGATTTTTGAAAATTCATTTCCTTAATGGATGAAATGGTGGTCACAGCTATTTGGAAAAACTAGTTAGTTATGGATACGTAAGACGGCAATAGTCCCTTTTATTTAATTCCAAAATTTGTTAAAATTTATACCTCTTTAGCTCCTTCTCATTCATGAATTGATTTTTTCTAACTTTTTTGAACTAACTTCGAAACTAATATTAAAAAGAGGTGAAGTTTGTTTGTAAGTTTGTATGTAGGGGTTTTCTATGACGCAGCGTCTGCTATACCTCCTCGTATTTCTTTTTGCATTATATTAGCTCGCGACTTCGTCTGTGATAAAGTGAATAAATTGTCTACAATAAAAGTGGCCTAAGCTAACCCTCATAAAATTAGCTATTTGGCCAGCCAAACAAACAGACAGAAAAAATCTACAAAATTGGTTTTTTGATGTAAAAAATAATACTAAATAATTATGTAAACTTAGTACCGTATATACTTTCATATGCATTTAGTGAAAAGATGGTAATTTGAACTTACAAACAGACACTTCAATTTTATTTATTAGTATAAATATGAATTCTGGAAAGGACAAAGTTTCTAGAGCTTTTGCTTCTTTTCGGATTTCGATGATATTACGTAAGTGACGCAATATGGCGGACTTATTATTCTATTTTTTTTTCACTAGACAGACTTTGAATGACGTCATTTGACGTTAAATATTGGCCGTTATAACTAAGAATACACAATTTTGAGCGACATATGAATCATTTTACGGATGAACCTATTCTAATAAAAGACGTAAAAAATGTTTGATTTATTGTATTTGAATGATTGCTAAACCCATTTTTATATTTTAACTGCAATATTACCTTTCACAATCAAACAGTATTTTTTTCTGCATTGCCTATATAGTTAGAAAAAATTGGAAATAGTTTTAAATAGTCAAAACGTGTAAATTTTTAGGATACCGCATAACTTATCAAATGCTTAATTCATTTTTATAGATAATGATGATGATAAATTTGAAAATAAATTTCATCAATCATAATCATAACTCAATCTAGAACCTTTATACAATTGTACGCACTCCTATATATGTACATTGACCTTAGTTACCGTTATCAGTAAATATTCTTCCATTCACAAAGCAATATGAAAGGTGAGGGAAACTTTCTGAATATAAATAATGAGTCAAAGCATATCTTTTCGTTCAGTGAGTTCTCTCGGGACCCCTTTGTAACTTACGTAGGCGGGTTACCTTAAACCTTTTCTGTTTGTTTTGAATAGTCGAAAATATTATCTTTCATTCTTCAGAGGGTTATTTGAGTTATTTCTTAAGACCTTTGAAACATTTATGAAATACCTATTTTATGTATGTTTTTGGTGTAAAAGGGACACTTACGTACCTAGTCATAGTGTATCAAATACATAAATTATTGCTACATAAATACATAGAAATACATACATAAATGTACGTACATACATACAGTATATGTATATCTGTATTAGATTCGCCTGCGGTTTAGTTGGAGCTGGTCTTCGTTTGATAACGATTCGAATTAAAGTAATATTGGGTAATTTAAAAGCCTTTATTCTTTTCTTAGGGAAACAAGGATTGTATTGT
This sequence comes from Hypolimnas misippus, assembly GCA_037950945.1. Lineage (NCBI taxonomy): Eukaryota > Metazoa > Arthropoda > Insecta > Lepidoptera > Nymphalidae > Hypolimnas > Hypolimnas misippus. The sequence continues at coordinate 14,534,625 of JBBEEQ010000029.1, forward strand.
TTTTTAAAAAATCACAAAAAAATCGTTATAGGTATACTATAGAGTAACTTAGTTTTTAAATTTGGTTACGTAGAAATAAGCGTACGAATATATTAAAGACAATTATCACAGAAAAACATTATAATTTTATTACATATACCTAGCGAGTTTGTACGTTCATCCGCCGTTCACGTTTCAACGTCTTGAGCGATCGTTGTGAAACTTGACACGAGTATAGTTTGGGATATCGGGGGACGGTCACAACGATATTTATATATGTATGTATGTATAGTCTAATTTTCTTTCCTTTCTTATTTAGCAGACAAGTTTAGCATATATCTAGCCTCACATACGAATTAGATAAGAAATTATCGATTGAATGATTGAACTGAATAATTTTTAGTATGCAAAACTATAATGCTACCAAATAAAGATTAATAAAGAAAATGGACTATACGTTTTCTTTTATAGGGAACAAGTAGCCTTCCTACCATATGTTCATTGGCTTTATTTTCTTATCACCAAAGTAGAAATCGCTATAAACCTATAGGACCACCTATTGTATATTTTTCTTTTTTATTTGCAAAATAATTTTGTTTAATTTATAGTATATGATAGAGTGTAAAAATAAATAAATACTGATTTAAAGTCACATATAAACGGCGAAATTTTCGTGTTGCAGTTCATTGTTACCGCAGCACTAGAAAGCTCACAAAGCTTCACAGAAGCTTTTGTTCCAACCATTAGCTTGGCTGAACACAAATGTGCTTTCAACGTTAGTGATGCCGCTTATATGATGGCTTCGAAGCTAGCAATACATCAGGGTTGCTATGTTCTAATATTAGAAATAAGAATTTTTGTCATGAAAATTTTTAAGGGAAATTTTATAAATACAATATTAAGAAATTATGCTACTTATCAAAAATAGTGTTCCAATTACGTGATCAATTTTATTTTTTACGTGTTGGCGCAATGGTCACTGCAACTGACTAAAGCGCTAACGGTCGCGGGTTCGATCCCCGCTCACGGCAAACGTGTGTATTGGCCATACAGATGTGTGGTGGTCTGGGTGTTTGTGTTAGTGTTGTTAGTGTTTCCGGACATCCGACTCAAGGTCATGAGATCTTAATGGGGGCCGTTGAGTGTGATGCGTTATTTATTTATTATTTTTTTTGTGTTTGTTGGAAAACAATTTTGACGAATGATAAAAAATTTCTAATTTTTTGCAATTTTTCCTAGCACCATTCTCGCTCTTTATATCCTTAATCAAAAATTATTTTTGTAAACTGGTTGCTAAGTTTACAATGAGTTTTGTGATTTTATAATGGGACGCGCATGTCATAACAAAATAACGAACGCTCCCGAAACCGCGGTTAAGATATAGCATTTAGAATATAACAATGTTGAATTCATTTCTTTGTTTAAACAAATTTATTTTTCAATGTGCCTTTTAGCTGTCTCTGCGAAGCGTAGATGTGCCTTAACAATAGATAGTGACATTTCAATTTGTTCGCCCCTGTAGAATAAGTCCTGAAGAGGCAGGTAAAGGACAGGAAAGAATTTATGATCTAGTCTTACAACGGAATGAAATGGGAAGGTAATTGAAGAAAATAATATTGGATCGAATACGTTTACATCATCACGGTTCACTGTCACTTATAATTAGAGTTATAAGGAAAGAGCGAATGGACATTTTTAATCTAAGCAAACGCATGTAAACGTCATTGCTTACCATCAGGCTTGAATAGCGTTTCAATAATAAAATAAATCAGCCAAGTGGGCCACGCACAAAGTAGGGTTCCGTAGTTGTCAGAATTGTCAAGATCAGTCAAGCAATCTTCGAGTACTTATTTTTGTAAAAATGTTTGAATGTGAATTATACTAACGATTTTGAACTTTAAATGTTCGTCGATTATTTATTATTCTAACACTTATAAAATATACTTAGCGCCGATAATTTTCCTTCCTGAATAGCGCCTATGAAATCTATGGAGATTTGGTTGAAAACTTCATAAGCGCGATTCAGAATCACTCGCGACATGTTTTATTGAGACATTGTTTTATACCTTATTTTATATTTTATTTTAATTTAAACTTATTAAATATTTATTTATTTATTCATTTAAATTCATATATTAATTTAAAATTATTAATATTTACATAATGTGATGCTTTAAAAAGTGAAATATTTATTTTTACTTAGATCATCTATAACTCGATAACCATAAGAACCCACATAGCCGTGATAATTTTCCTTTTAAATTCATTATATGTACCGCTATCGTGAATTTTTCCATATTTTTAGACGCAGCAGTTTAGTGGGTAGAGGGGGGGACACTTGACTCTAAGAAAAATTGACACTTCAAAGCTTAATATTTCGGAAACAGTTCGTCGTTCGGAAAAATGGTTTTCCCACACCTATAACATTTTTAAAAGATCTATCTAACGATACCGCACAACATGGGATAAATGAGAAACAAAATTTTTGGTCTCTCTTAACACATAGGGAAGACACCCTGAAAAAAAAATATTTTTAAGATTTTATTGTACGACTTTCTCGGCGTACTTCATATGTGTACTCATACCGAATTACAGCTTTCTGGTATTAAGGGTTTCGGAGCAAAGCCGCGGATAGACAGACAGACAGACAGACAGACGGACATGGCGAAACTATAAGGGTTCCGTTTTTTACTACGGAACCCTAAAAACGATCATAAGTTCATTGGCAAATGATCAATAATGTTAATGTTTTCGTGTGAAAATCCTCAAAAATATATTATCAAATTCGGGCGTGGAATAGTTTGAAAGAGGTTTTGTGCTTAAAATTCATGCCGTGTTCTGCGATGAATCAAAACTACGTGTGGCGGGGAAAATACGAGCCAAGTATATTCGCCAATCCGAAGAGGAGTCTCGTAGTGGATTAAGGTTAATTAGGCGTATCCTTTTAATTAAGAGGAGGCTATATCCCAACTATGAGACATACACAGCAATGATATCTTATCTATGTAATTATACGTGAAGCCAAATGTTATCCCTTTTTACGAAAATTTCGCGGACGGAGAAGTATGAAATTTCGCACACTTATTCTTTATATGGAGAAGAAGAAAGGTATCATATATAAAGATAACGTTACACACACCACCACGTATTTGACACACATGCACACGATACACTCATTTGTCTATTGTTAAAATTTTGCGATCAAATTGAGTGTTCAAGGTTATAATTTAAAATAATTATAGTCTAATTTTGACCAGTGGACGACTGCTAGTATCTATAGATACGAGTTTGTCAGTAGTCTATGAAATTGGCACCCAAAATGTCTTCCACTTTTGGAAGACCGGGCATATAGGCCACCGGCTTTATCTACTGGTTAGTCCAATTTTGAAGGTGGAAAAGGAACAAATTGTAACTATGTAGTATGAATGTTACATTTATGGTTTTACTTGTCGACTTCAAATGTTGCACTTGGCACCGACTTCGAAATTGTGTAGAAAATATTTATTTTTCACTTTTTAATTTACTTGAATTAAATTCGTTTTAAAGTCGGTCCTTAAATCCGATATACACATATAGAATTGGAGATGTGTTATTGTACATTACGGATGCAGATATTTCATGATATTTCCTGCACGTGGGCGTACATTTCGTCTGTTTCAAATGAAGTTTACAAACAGAATGCGCGGGCTTTTTGCGTTCGAAAACCAACAATAAATGAGCTCTAACGCGTATTCTGGCATCAGCTCAGTCGGTGATTGTTGTCATAATGACGTCATATTGTACTAGGCGATCCGGATTCGGATTTTAAAATACATATTATTATTTATAATAACTTTTTTTTTTTCGTATTAATCGGATAATTATATTGTGATTAAAATTATGTATTGACTTGTGACAGTACGAACGTGAAATATTTTTTTACACATTGTTGTATGGTGTACCTATATCTTCTACATACAATGTAAATAGCCAAAGACAAAACGGTATATTACCTTGTTCTCTTTTGTTTAAGTTAGTAAGTTAAGCTTTAGTGTTATCAATAAAAAATAAATTAGAAACAGTTAGTTTTTTATACACACAAAAAATATCAACTCAATGTTTTTCTTAAAATTTCAACAATATCGAATATTGATGAATGGGTGGTGATCACTTGTAATCTATAAATCTGTGTGCGTGTTAGGTACACATACCCGTGTATGTATGCTTGTTCATGTGTCTCGATTCCTATGGCTGTTATTTGGATTGGAGTAAACAAAGGATTTTGGATTACTTCTTAATATATAGTAATACTTAACCTACTCTGATTTAACTTCTTATTTTCTTATGCCAGAAACATTATTTTGTAGTTTGGCAGAATAACAAAAATTTTAATTGTAATTAAAATAAAATAACGAAGAAAATAAACTTGAAAAACATTTACATTTTTCAATAAAAACACCTTTAACGTAAAATAATATTAAAACGAAATTGCATAAAAAATGTAAGGGTTGTTCCAAAACTATATGATGTGAGACGCCTAATTAGCCAACCCAGACAAAAACTGACATTTTTAATTTTTACGAGTTGTTATAAAAATATTTATGTATTGTGAGCTATGTTATAAATTAATAATTATCTTATTTTGAGTGAAACTTAAAATTACTACCTTGATTTGAGGAGAAGACGGTATTGTATACGAATGATAATGCGTTTTATAATCTTTATTGTTTAGTCGGGCCCGGCTTTGCAGTTTTTTTCGCCATCACATTACACATCTTTGAAATTCTCGGCTTTTCTCTATTATAATATGCATGAATTATACATATTAATCTTCCACGAGAATCATTCCGTTGGTTGATTGAAACTACTAAACATTAAAATCAATAACTTACATTATAATCCGTAGGTTAAAAAATCTAAGCGCACAGACGACGAGAACTTTGTTTTATACTATAGAAATATAAATATATATTTATTTTTTGTTGTTATATACTAGAAATATACTGATAGCACATATCGATCGCTATCTACACACACGTCTCGTTGATTTATTGTAATCGGGCATAGGAATGTTGATTAGTATGCAATTACCTAAATACATATTTTAAATTCGTTTTTTTACTAGCGTTTTAACTAGTAGACTGACTTTCATTAGATATATGTATATATTATTTTTCAAACGTGTTTTTCATCGTTTTAAAATATCTCCTTAATTAATTAAAAATAATCTTTGATACGCCGTTTTGAAGACCACTATTGATCCAATGACGAAAATTATGTATATATCCCTAAATTAATGTTTTCATTAAAAAAAATAACAGTGTAAAATTATTACGTTACTAATGAATATTTTCTTACGGTACGGAGCATTTGCTAGCGTTGCCTAGTTTATTTATATTGGTAGTCTTAGATCATAATATACTCGTGATTAAGGATAGGGTTTCAACAAAGATGCTATTTAATTATATAACCTAAAGTCGGTGGTGAGTAATAAAAATCAAATTTATAATTATTAGTTTATTGTAATAAGTGTAATAAATTCAGTGAAATAAAATATTTGCCTAACGTGAAATGGTGTGGACATTATCTGAGAAAAAGTGCTTAATATTTATTAAAATTAAAATTTACTCTTTAAATAATTATCTTTCCTAAGCGCTGTTAATTGTTTAACTTCGCTTAAATAAAATGGCAGTTTGTTTAATTATTATTTGCTTAACATTAAAGACGTTATAAGAATTAAGGTAAATTACACAAATTGTAAATCGCCTTCTCTTAAAGTAATTTTAATAAATAATAATAATATTAGAGCTTATAATTTTTGTTAAAGATTGCATAGCATGAAATATTGTTGCGAAAATATTTACGCAATTGTTTAATTTAATTTGATGTTTTATAAAAATATAAAAGCAATATGAGAGCGAATAAGTTTAAAATACAGTTTTTTGTGGTTACATTCGATTGGTGTTTCGTACAATGATTATAATAAAAGAACCGACGCAGTTTTATTATAAACACACGTAACAAATTATTTCATGTAACAAATATTATTGTGGCCAGTATATGCTTTCAGTATTTCCATTACAAGCACTTTTGCTCAGATAAATAATAAAATAGTAGTATTACAAATTCTTATTAATTAACAAGAAATAATTTCTCTATTACAATCGTTATTAAAGGAAGGTAAATATTTTACAAATGACTATTATAAATATCGATCTATACGTTACAGATGAACTACGGACCTAAATAGTTTTACGTGTAATAATTATAACTATGTAACTATTTATTTTATATGGACAATTTTTAGAGATTAAAGACGATTTTAACATGCACTTTTAATTGATTTAAATAGTTATAGACCGATCTGTAACATATACACCGATGGTTTAATATCACTGAGTTGTTGGTACAATTATTTTATAAGAAATATAAAACTCGACGTGAATTCTTTCGGGAAATATAAGAAACTCTAATGCCAAGCTACACTGATTACAATTATTAGGCGAGAATTACACTCGTAAGTTTTGTTCGCACACTTTCATAAAGATTTACATAAGTGGTTTGCCATAGCTTTACAGCTGAAAGAATTTATTGTCAGTGCCTTATTTTTGACACTCATCATTTGTAAGTTTATCTAAATATCTGTTACCAGGTTACAAAGTTGTTTTATATCAATAACGAGAGTAAAACTTACTAATGTAATGTTCGCTTTAGGACAAATAAGGAAGCATCGATTTAGCATATCAATTAGTCTGTTTTTGACATTTTACGATTGAATTCGTCGTCGAGTTTCTTAGCAGGTTAATTGTGGAAGTCACTCGCTATCACTTATTGGAAACAATTGTGATAAAAATGTTTTCAATGTTTTTGTATAAATATTAAGAATGCCAAAATGTTGAATTTTTGTATCCTAAATAATTTATACAACTAAAAACTATTACAGAAATTAATATTATTTCAAGATTTTCATTTGACAATTCTCAGTATACAATTATATAATTCAATTCAATTCTTAGGTTAATATTAATACAATTATTTCCTCGTAATTCTCAACGCTCTGACTTTGATATTTGTGATTTTATTTCTGTCACCTTTAAGCCTAATTTACATAAAAAAGTGGTATGAGGTTGATTTCATGTTGTTAATTTAATCAACAATTTCGCATTTATCATCAAGTTACAATAAACATGACACGTGAAATTAATGCATGCATTATAACATTTGATCAAAAATGCTGATATAAAACTCCACGAATTTAATTTCGTGCCACTAATATCATAAATAAGCAAACGAATTATTTTCTGACACTTTAATTCTAATTTTGTAACTTAAAATTGTAACGAAAATATTCAATTGTCAAAATTCATCGCGATAGCGACAGAAAATATAGAATTGAAATTTATGGACTTTTACGAGATAGCATAGCCTTAAGACCAATATTTTGATAGCGAGTATGTTCAACGATTAACTCTTTGCAGATCTAGACAAAGTTAGTAGACAGTTGACAAATTTTAATTGTAGACAAGTCACAGTATGCATAGCACTGGTATAAGCATGTAATCAGACACGTGATCATCTATTCATTAATAAATTTGTCAATTGTTTTACAAGGTTGTCTTATCTCGCAGTGCTTATAACCCATCTACAAGTAATAATGAATTTGCATCAAGAATGTCTTTGACATGAATCAGATTAGAGTGATTTTGGAAACTTTCATAAATATTTTCAATATACATTCTTAATGCAAATTTAACAAGTTCGATTAAATTTGTTTGACAATATTCGTAATAAATTAAATACTATGATTTAAATAATACTTCTTAATATGATTTTAATTATGTGATATATAATTTTTATGTTTGTCTCGATAGTAATAGCACACATAGATTTCATATTTCTTATAATCCAGGCATGTTACAAGCGAATAAATAATATTCCTATAACCTTCACTAATAAAATAAATACAACATTAACATAATGTAATTAACATATTTTATTATTAAATAAATTCTATCATTTTCATTTTTCTTTCACTGCTGGTTGGCGTTATGCCAGTTAATATTTAATTTAATGGTCGACGTTAATAAACAGTATTATATATTAATTCGATTTGAAAAAATATTTTTGCGTTGGATAGGCCACTCACTAGGAAAGGTTATAGGCTAAATAACCCCACGCTACCACTCATAGAAGCGAAGCGGTTACCGGCCAGGTGCAGCTAGTTGTTATTATATTCGAGACAAACACCGAACGAATGAAGGGAATGGAACGTCTTACACGGTAAGGTGCGTACAATACGCGTATAGAATTGATTAAAAAGGCGCAAAAGCGTTTATAAAAATTTCTTCACGACATCGAAATTGCATTAAAAAAATTCACAACTAACACATTTGAGCTCAACACGACACAGAATCTATTAAATAACACAATCAAAGGAAAATATTTAAACTTTTTTTTTTTCAATATAAAGTCTTATTTGTGCTGTATTTGTATTATCGTGTGCGAAATTCACAAATCTCGATTTAAAGGGACCATTCACGTTACGACGAAAATAGGTCGTTTCACAAATTCGTGTAGCAAATCTTTGCGACTCACGAATTTATATTGTCGTAATAAGTCTCAGGCGGTGCCTGTACGTCTTTTTCGTCGTAACTTGAATGGCCACTTTAACCTTTGAGCGTAAGCGTGCCTGTATTGCTCTTTTCGACTTGATTGATTCATATTCATCTGTACTTTTGATGCTGAGTGGAAAAAAAATGTCGAAAATTTATATATCGATACTTGGAATGAATAAAATGCTTATAAGAATTAAGAAAAATACTTTTTTTTTGCTTAGCCTTTTTTACGTTGATATTATTCAGACATGTAAAACAGGGTGTTAATTGTGTTTAACAATCGCTATCAAAACACGCTATATTCTTGTTGATGTCCGATTTTATTTCTAAAATGTCTTCTTTAACTGTCAAAATGAGGTAGGTACGTTTTAATGGCGATAATTTTACACAATAAGCCTTCTAATAAAAATTATTTGTATTTTAGAAACTATTACATGTTATCTGTTATGTTTTAACCGTCATTAAACTTAATTGTTTGTTTGCTATAAACATTTTTAACTTAAGCACCATAAGTACAGATAAGTATAAATTTTAATGTAGGCATTTCCTTATTCGATACATATAATAAAACATTAAAAACGCGTGACATATTTACACGTGATGAGGCGAACCCTTAAATACTACTATCAAAAATACCTAGATATAAAAGTATAGGCACGAGAAAGTTCATAATTAATATGTGCATAAACTATTTCCACGCTATTTCATACAATAAGTGCAATTATTATACATTAAAACGCCAAGAAATATGAAAAATTTTACTAATTTTTAGAGATATATCGATTATCTCGAAGCGAATATGGCACGTCACTAGTCTCGAGTTAGAATTTTAAATTTACGAGTGACAAATGCATGCGTCCAATTCGAACAAACTTTTGAAAATGAAACGTAAATCCTTTTATTCGAGAATGATCACGACAAACGAGACATCGTTATTTTCATATACGATATTTACAAGCTAGCCGATACTAGACATTGAGGCAATATTTAATAAATATACGTAAGAACGTATTATAGAAGCAAGAAATCGTAGAATCGTTTTCACAGTATCCGATACGATATCGTTAATCGACTTGAATTTTATTTATATTTTATCACGCGGTAATGATCATCTGATGTAAATGATACAAATGCGAAGTTGCAAATGCATTGCCAGTTTTAAATGGGGTAAGGGATGAAAAGGTATAGGAAGTAAGGTAAGGGAACCTCCCTTGTCCAATGTTCCATTTCTCTCCAATTAATAGCCTAAATTTATCAATTAAAATCTATTAATATGAGGTGTAAAAGAACTTTATACTAAGTATTCCATATCGCTATGTGGAGTAAGAAACAACGTAACATATTTGTTTATTTCTGGCAATGAATTTTATCGATTCGATTATAATCGAGTATAAAATCGATATCGTATCTGAGAATGTTAATATGTTCCAGAGATGATGGTATGGCTAACAGATTTTATTCAACTCTATTTTATAACTTAAGATATTATCTATATATTAGCGCATTAGTTTTAGCACCCGAAATGGTTGTAGACCGGGCGAATAGTCATTGTCTAGCTACTAGGCAAAAGTCTAGTTGCCAATATTGGAAATGGGTTCAGATTTTTAACGTCAAATAGTATGAATATAATTTTGTTTCTAATTTTGAATCAACGATTAAAATTTATACGAAAATACGATATTTTTAACGAAAAACCTAAAAATAAGGTTTTTAAACTGTTATTTTTTTTACTTAAATTGCTTTTAAGAGGAATCAGTAAATTATTTGTTAGCCATATCGCCGTCGGTAAAAATATTTGGCAATTTGAATATTTTATTTTAAATCTTACTTTTATAATACTTTCTTACTTTCTAGTTTTATCCTATAGTTGATAAAGTTAATGGCACAATTGTGCTTTTAGACATTTATATAATCTGGTAAAATATTCATATTTTAAAATTTATTCAAAATTATTTTCAACAGATTATAAAAATGTTTTCTTTGTGCCCATTAAGGGTTCCACACATTACCCGAAACAATAGTAGAAAAGTTTATTACAAAAACATCGAAGGTTAATTTAAAGAGTTTCTTATATTATAGCTGATAAGCAATAATGAATCAACCCATCAAAATTTTTCAAAATTGATGTATTCGACAATGCGTCACGTATTTAACATGATTCAAAAATCTTTCAAGTCATCTAAACTATAGAAAATAGTTTCTTTATTTGATGTTTCCAATTTTAAGTGTGTTTATTTTTTTTGCGATATGCAATAATCTCATATATCTGAAAAACTTATTATGAGATAAATCTTTTTATTATACCAATTTTGCATTTAATTCATTATACCTTTTATCAAAATAGAAAACTAAAAATGGATATATACGTCATCAAACATATTTATTAAGAATAGGTTTGACATATTTAGACGCCATTTTCTCAAAATAAAGTCCGTGTGGCTTGACACAGTATTGCGTATCAGCTCCATATATTGAAGTACACAAGTAAAGGTAGGCAACATGTGGAAACATTGAAATGCACAGATAGTTAAGGCAATAGTATATAATAGCAAAAAGGACAGATTAGTAAAGTATTCGATGAATGTGATTTATTATTAAAAAAAAAATTAATAAAAGAAAAAAAATTAGAAAATAAACAATCAACAATAATCACATTCATCATAAGTTACAGATAAGATAATATTATTAAATAATGAGACAGCAGAAGGATTGACTTATTCAAATTTGCTAAGCTAAGCTCGTGGTGATGGAAATTATAATTTTAAGAGTACATACCTGCGCGGTGAGCGTTTTTAAAGCTACGGCAACACCAGACGATCGAGCGAGATAAATACAATTGACGGTTAAGTCATACTGTACGCAATCAGCGTGACCTTGAACGGTTATAAACTGATTTTGTAGAATACCTTAGAAAAGCGCAATGTGAGGCGCTTCGTTCACTATGCATTGCTTTATATGGATCTATACAAAAGTATTTATCAATTGCGTTACCGCATTCGGTGTTCGAGGCTTCTAAGATACATCAAATTCGCTTATTCGCGCTAGTGTGGCAGTAGCTTAAAACGAACCTCGCTATGCGTCGCTTCGCTTGTTCGCACAGATGTGTTCGACCCTTAAACCTTATAATATCAATGTATACTTTTAATTTGACAAAGTTTTTCTTGAAGTTAAATTAGTTTACAGTTACGAAAAAAGTACACAAACAAATTAATAATATCGAAACATTTTTACAAATCATGGCTTTAAAATGAATATAATTTTGAAGTATATGTTATAACAATATATGTAATCACAGCCTTAAAATATACCATAGTAAATAAAAGCACATTTATTTGAGATCATTCGTAATTAATTTTGTATTATCGTGAGAGATTTGTAGCGCTTTCGTCATTAAAATAATAATTATCAAAAGATCATTTTCAAGGAAAAAACGTTTTTAAATTAATAAAAAATTATCTGTTATCGTTTGGCACACTTTAGAAATAATAAACAGTGTATCGACAAAATTAGTGATTTTGAGGTAATCCGCTTAATAGCAATACATACGAAATATTAGATTCTAAAACAGTTTTAATTACAATCAGTCTCAAGCCGCGACTAAAATATATAGATACGATACAATACAGTTCAACGAAACCTTTACAACAGCGATAAATGTTCTACATCATGAAAAGTAAAAGATTATTACAGAACAGTGAACATAAACACGCGACAAACGTGCGCAAACTGTATTCGTATTTACGACGATCGTGAAAAGCAATCACAATATTTACTACTGCTAAACTCTACCATTTGGTCCATCTGTAAGAATGTGAGTGAAAAGCAAAGGATTGTAGTAACCCACGAAGCCGTAAGCTCATTCTTTGATAGCAGTGGCAAATATTTCAGGAAATAAGCAGTAATACACTGAATGTCACAAAATGTCTTTTTAAAATAAGCCTTCAACGCATGGCGGTTCTCTCCCAGTTTTGACATTTCATTGATGCCGCATATCCTATTCCTCGTTGGAGAATGCGTTTAAGAGCTTAGGAGCTCATTTTTAACATAGAAAACAATATTGACCGACGAATAACAATTGAAATGCTATCAACAACTAGAAAGATTCGAATGAGTTGATTTTGGTTTAAAGATTCGTGTTTGTGAGAGAAATTTATAAAGTTACAATTTTCAGATGATTTTCATCAGTACATGTATTAATAAAACTAACGTGAAATTATATGGTTACCAATAAAATCAAATACAAGTCCATAGAAGAGTAAGATGTACGGTATCAATGAACTGTCAAACTAGGACGTTCACATTCTCGACATGATCATGTAGCGTCCGTCAGAGAGGAGCTCCCTCGTGTCAGAGGGCGATCCCGGGCTCAGGCTGGGTGCTACGGAGGGTGTGGAGTAAGTGTCCTTATTGAACTTGCCCAATCTCCTCTCTGTCTCTGAAGCGACAGAGACTTCTTCCTCTACGATTTGCTCCAAAGGTGTCTCCCTCATGGCGTCACCGTTTAGGGCGAGTGCATTTACGAATCCATGAGCCCTGTCCTGTGGAGGCTCGGTATAGGTTTCGGTGATCGTGTCCGGTAACACTTCAGTGGCACGCGCTCGTCTCGCACCTTTTGTTCTCATACCACCCGTCTCTGCATCTCTCTCTAATCTATGACCAGATCTGGATCTTGTCAGCTGGCGCTGAACGTAATCCTCTAGCGCATCCTCCTCACTCTTCGTCAAGTACTTATGGAGCACGATCAAGAATATTCCGATCACGAGAGCGAATAAGCCAGAGCATACGAGTTCGTTTAACCAGCTGATGGAGCCGATGCTGCTCCACGACGTGACGTCATCGGGGAGCAATCCAGAGGCGACTAAGAACATACCGAGAACGAGGAACATGACTCCGAGATGGAGCATTCCCACCGATGAGACGACTTCATTTTCGGTGGCTCGCGACTTCTTGTACCTTCGTCTTTCAAGGCTGCCGGTGGAACAGTGGGGGGAGGTGACTCCGGACTCAGTCGACTGGAGGGAGAAGCGTCGCTCGCGCGCTCGCTGCTGCTCGGCGCGGCGTTTGCGCTCGCGGCGGATGGCGAGCGCTGAATGCAGGCCCACCGCGTGCATCCTGCAAGCACGGGCACGGGTGAGCGCGTGCACGAGCGGCGCGCGGCCGCAGGCGCGGGTTGCCGCACGCCTAGAGGAGTCCGCCGACCCGTGCCCGTGCCGTGCCGTGCCGCCCGATACACATATATAAGACTTGATTTCTACGTTACGACAACAACAACTATGTACATATATTTAGTACTTACTTTTACTGGTGCGTTCGTTTCGAATATTTAAAACGAGTTCTTGAAAAATAAGAAATCAAGCCTTAAATATTTATTAAGATACTTATGATCTATGTTTTTTTTACTCGTACTTCAATTATTAGGTTAATATTTATTCAGTAAAATTAGAATAAATTATAAAAACATTCTTATTCATATTTCATGTTCTGGAAGTTCAACAAAAACGTCGCTGTGTAAGCACTGTTATTCTAATGGAGTGACTGCAGAAATATTCTCACGACCCTACTTTGAGCAAGTTATGAAATGAATGCGAAAGGGCTGTCCCTTCATTACGAGCATCATAAACGGCAAGATAAGGCTGACCTATGGACCGGGTACGTAAGGCGGTTCTTTTCTGCCTGCGGATCTTTGGGTTGACATTTTACTTAAAATCATCTCGCTTGATTGAACTAACCCTTTACATTATTAAAGATAATACGTTCCTTATTTCATAACTTTATTTTATATATGCTTAATCAAAAATCAAAGCTAATGCTCCCGTTAGCACTTTGAAGATAGGAAAGAGATAATTAGGGCACAAACGAGTCATAAATTTCTAAATAAAATGAATAATGTAGATCTGCTTTTGCATTAGATGAGGCGACGAGTCATCAAATGTCAAAGGTGAACACGAGTAATCTTCGCAACTAGAAGCAGAAGGTAAATTATTATTTTATTTAAATATTCTGTTAAAGTATAGTTAAATATACCTTTAATATATGAATACTGTTATAATATTTACGACCTGAATCTATACTAATATTATAAAGCTGAAGAGTTTGTTTGAACGCGCTAATCTCAAGGATTCCTGGTTCGAATTAAATTTTTTTTGGGTTAGATAGTTTATTTATTGAGGAAGGCTATAGGCTATATTACACCATGCTACGTCGCATAGGAGAAAAGCAGTAACCGGAATGAAACGGCAGTTAGTGTAATAATAATTATTATACGATAGTAGTCCAAAAAAAATGTGCTAAAAACGTTGCCAATGTCCAAAATTCTTAAAATATGACACAAAAGTAGTACAAATATTTCAAACGTGTTTGAGATTATCAAGCATAATCTCAAATATGGGGCAAAATGTAAATTTTCCGCGTGCAAATAAAGCGAGTGTCGAGTACCATTAATCTGAACAGCGCTCGAGTATCACTTAATCAGATCGAGTTGACACCGAGTTTTAATGGGGAATATTTTTAAACTGTTACATGTGGGGTAAAGTTCAAAAATCACATATTGGTATGATACGAGTACGTGTTAAAACTTGTCCCTATAAACGTCACGTGACGTGTCAATATTGTGAATACCATCTAGTTTATTTGATAGAGTGTATTAAATGTGGTTTATTAGTATGGCCATACTACCGTTAGGCCGTTTACTATTAAGGAGAAGGTTTAGAGCTTGATCCATCGCGCTGCTCTACTGCGTTTTGGCTATACATGGGTCAGAATTTTTCACGGTGTGCAGGTTTTATCACAATGTTTTCCTTCACTGCAGAACACGAGAACATTTTAAACACATTTTTTTTCAGTGTTGTTTATTGCTAGGACTTTATCCTATGACGATGTTTTTATATATTCTGATGTTTTGTTCTCCTCGTCTAAATTTATTGTATCTATAAATACATGAGTTTCTCTTTCTTCTCAGTGAAATTTGTTTGGCAGTAAAAAAATATAGTGAAAAATACAAGGGAAATGTATAATCATTTTCACGTATATATTTCTCTTCATAAGTTTAGTATATCTGATAAAAATTAATATCAAGTGCATAAGTCCAGATTGTATGATACTCTACACACATAATTCTATCGAATTATCTTCATCTGTGTTACAATATGTTTAATTCCTTAAAAAAATAATATCAAAAATTTTTAGAGTTGAATTTAGCCATAAATTTAAAATGATCAAACAATATGCGAGATCGATAGCTTTATCTAGCACGTGTCGTCTATCAACCAGCTATAACGAAGCTAATGATCCAAGAATATGAATGGACGACCGTCCATCATTCGCATACTAGACGTATTACGAGTTAGTTTTACGAGACAGGTGTCGACTCAACAAGTCTGGACTTATGCCAACTTGCAGTTTTCAACCACCACACCAATTTACGATTTCCTAAAACGTATTTATCGTTGCGCAGCCGCGAGCGACTGCGGGCTATTACTTAAGTGGCGAACCGTGTCCGCTGTGTTGTATAATCCTTTGTTACTATAAAATAGTAGGTGATAAATTAGCTTTTCTAGCAACCTTTCTTTTTTATTCATTTTCAAATTGTTTAGCTATTTTGTACTTTAGTCTTTTAGAATTTTGAGAGTGATAACAGTATGCTAACTACTAGGCATTCTGTTATCACTCTCAAAATGTCCATCGTTCCTTCCCTTCGACTTTTAAAGAGTTGTATGTTTTTAATTGTAAAAGCCTGTTTCACTGGTTCCTGATAAAGTTATCCCACATGTAACGATATCCAACGAATAAGGTTTGCTAATATATTCTTTCTATTCGAGACCTTTGAAAACCAAAAGTCGTTGTTTTTATTAGGCTGATAAATTCCAATGAAGCTAACGTGGACTATCTGAAAAATGGTAAAACAGGCCCTAATATATAGGTATATTATTTTGGCAATATTCTTATAAATAATAAAAATCGGTAAAGCGCTTAGTGTGAGTTAAACTCACACCCGACTCGACGTTTGAGTTTAATTCGTGTTGTATTGTTTTTTTTCTCTTCTTTTCCACATATTCCTAAAATGAATAGCTTAATAAAGAATTTGAAAAATTGAAGCCTTTGTCTCTCTGTGACGCCGACGCTCTGAGCGGATAAACTGATTTTTAAGGTTTTTTTTTGTTTTAAAGCTGTTTTAGTCGTAAGCTGGTTTAAAACATTGTTCAGAGTACTTTTGATTTCAGTTTTATTTTTAAAAAGCTGTCCCTTGCGGTTTTACTCGCGTTTATGGTTACCACTTCTCTCCTATGCGTCTTAGCGTGATGTAATACAGCCTATAGCTTTGATCAATAAATAAACTATTTAACACAAAAATAATTTTTCAATTCAAACAAGCAGTTCCTGAGATTAGCGCGTTCAAACAAACAAACAGCTTCAGCTCTATAATATTCTAGTATATATTGCTATTAGCACACAAAATAAAAATAAAGTATTCTAGCGAACATAGATTTACTGAGAAAACACTCTATTGAATTTAAAACTCTCATTAGCATTGCTGTGACTATACTGCGGAATGAGTGGAGAGAATGAAAATGTTTTTCATTGGCCATTGCCATTGTAACTGTTTTTATATCTCAACCGCCTTAAATGCTTGAAATTTCCGTCTCTCTGGGGACTGCATGCTAAAAAGTATTGATATAATTATATAGTAGTAGTTAGTTGTACTTAATGACACTCCTTGGGAATATAGCAATCGCTTCCAGGCTGTCTCAATACATTTTGCATATTGTAACCAATCTTGACGTATCGCTGTCTTAGATTTTCTCGATTATTACTCATTGAAATAAAACTATTTTAAACGGATTAAAATCGCGTATATTAACTATTTTTATCATTCCGACGTTTCGAGCACTTTGCAGCGTTTGATAAAATTAATATACGCGATTTAAATCCGTTTCAAATAGTTTTATTTCAACAAACTTGACGTGGTTTCAAAAATTAACAACAAAAAAGTCCCGCTGAGTTTCTTTCGAGGTTTCTTCTCAGGCCTGAGGTTATACTTTTCCGAAACCGTGGTAGATTAATTTCTTTGACGTTCAAAAAGAGAATGTAAATTCCTATTTTGAATAAAAATACTTTGATTTTGATTTTTGATTTTTAATAGTGTTTTTCACTTCCTATTTACTTCTTATATAAGTCATATACAAAGTCTAGTCTAATACAAAGTAAGAACACTCTTCTATTGAGACGATATAAAAAAGAAGATATGAGACAGTTGTTAAGAGATTGCCGTTCGAAATTTGAATGAGATTAAAAAAAATGTTATTGCACATTTGAAATTAGATTCAGAAAAATGTTTGTATATTATTCTTCCTGTATCAATTTAAAAGTATAATTGTTGCTACGTGTTTTAGGTATCAAATTATCTATGTATTAATACGTAAAGCAGAAACTTTGTACCCCCTTTTTACGAAAATTGAGAAAAAGAAGAAAAGAAAGAGTACGAAATTTCGCACATTTATAGTTTATATAGAGAAAGAAAGATGAATGCTATTTTTTTAATAATGCATTAAGAATACACTAAATCAATAAAAAAAATAGTACACACACTACCATACAATACATACGCGTATATACTCTTTTGTTTTTTGTTTAAAGTCTGTGGTCAAATTGAGAATAAATTATCTGTGGTCAATCTTGAAATCCATTGAAAATTTAATGAACTACAGTCGAATTCAGAGCGCTAGACGACCACTTTTCTCTTATTAATCGTTGTTGCAATTGGGCCGCGACCACCCTCAACACCATTCTCATTCCAGGTCAATCTCGTCCAGATTTATAAATCAGAATCAGAAGCAATTGTTTAGACTTCGAACTGGGTTATAGCTCATAATAAACGTTTTAAAACACACTTTCGGTTTTACAGCACCGAGCGAACATCCGTGATAGAATTTCATATTGAAGATCTTATTTGTTTATTAGTTCTTTGTGGCTGTTCATTAATCACGTGAGGCATAAAAGGGGGAGGGTGTTCCTTGAAAAAAAAACAAGTATCACAGGGATGCCCCTAAGGGACGTTTTTTTTCTGCGAATTTATATACATATATATAATATTTATTTTCGAAACTTTTGTAAGCTACATATATAGAGTTGCATAATTTTTTACACTTTAATGCGATTATACCTAACTGTTAAAGATAAGCATATTTTTTTTTTCAATATTCCTACTTAGGTAGTATATAAAAAAAAACACTTGGTCTGTAGTGGGGGAAAGAGTTATACAAAACCTTACGAGGGCCTCTAAAAATTTGCTAAAATATTACGTGATTAATGGGCTGTACCTCAGTGGTATTTCCTTCTTGTTTTGTTCGTTAAGTTTTTATTAATTCTTAACCAAATCTGCTTATTCAAGCTTGTGGCTTTCTTGCTTCGATTTCGTATAAAGAAATTGTATGAGTATTTTCTAGGAACTATTTTATAAAATAATATTTCGAATTATAATAACGATGAATTCCATACGATGAAATAGTAACGAAAGATTAAAATAAATACACAAAATCCACAACGTTTTGATTAAATAAATATAGTCATCATCGAAACGAACGTTGCGTGTTATTGCAGGATTTTGTATATTTGTGTTTAAACAAGCATTTGCTTGCGGCTTTGCTCGAATTAATTTTGTAGATTAATTGTAATTAAGTGTGTAAGTAAGATTTTGTTTGAAATGAATACATAATATATAACCTATAACCTTCTAGAATAATGTACGTTTCAAATAGTATGATAATTTTTAAACTCGTATAAAACTCGCTCTCCATTGTATATTACTATAGAAACGGATAAGTTATTTCGGTTCATTCGCAATTTCTGTTATTTGGGTTAAAAAAGAACCAGACTTTAAGTCACCAGTGTTGGCTTTTCGTTTAATTCTTATCTATTTTCTCAGTATATTACTCCTAGAAATGTTTTAAGTGCAAGATTCAGTTTTATATTCTTACCAAATTTTTCAAAATTAGTTTTTGATTTAGACGTGAGACCATATCAAACAAACTATGTGATATTATTATGGATTTCCGAGTCGTGTACAGTTTTTCTGTAAATCTTTTGAATGCAATTTTTCTTAACAACAAAATCGTTTACATTATTGCTATCAATAATTTTTTTTAGCTATTAGAGTTTCAGATATCTCACTACTGACTCATCTGAATGAATCATACAGCATATCGCTTAGTATTCAATTAAATGTCCGACCGCTTTCTCCGTCGATATAAAACGTGTAGAACTGTATCGCGTAAAACACACGAGGGACTAAAACTACTGCGTACTAAAGACCCTCAGACAATCGTTATATCTTGTAATGATCTGAGGATTTAGGTACTCGCGGAGAATTAGTCTGCCATTAAGTCAGGCCATTAATATCAGATTGCCACAAAGAATCATGATGTGTGTGCCGTTTGAATGATGGATGAACTTATTACCGCATAATTTAGTTCTCACGGTTGACAGAGATTTGGCAAATAATAGTCAGTATAGTGATGTTGTCTGCCGGTCACACACGCCAATATGTCTTCAGGTGGGTCATAAGTCTTATTTTAAACTGTTTCTCGCGGTTTTACCCACAGTTATAGTTACGGGTCTGCTTCTATAAGTCGCAGCGTGATCTACATTAATATTATAAAGAGGTGTTTTATTTGTTCCATACAAATTTACAAACAAATTTATTATTTGAAATCAGATTTAATAAAACTGATCAGCAGAAACTTGTAAATTTAAAGTTTTTTTATTTTTATTTCAAGTTTAAAAGTATTGAGACAATTCTACACTGTAAGTTTTATTAAAAAGTATTTAAATTAATTATTTTCATTCAAATATTTAATTGCAAAGCGAGTTCAGAAGAATCACTATAGAATGACAGTATTTATATGACAATGTATCTATATAAAAATTATTAATTCAATCTATATCTATAGTAATAAATAAAATTGACGTGTCTGTTTGTAATTTAAAATAAACAGCTTTTCATTAATTGGATATGAAATTATATACGATACTTACATCAAAATTTCCATTTTAAAAATTTTTGTCTGTCTATCTGTCTGGTCGTCTTTTAATTCCGGCTTATCTCTGAAACGGCTGGACCGATTTTGACGGGATTTTTCTCGCAGATACTGAATGTTATAGTCTTATACTACTTTTTTGGAAATTTTCTATCATACATTCTAATTTTTGGCAGAGGAAGTTGTGGGCACCGGCTACTAGCAACTATAAAAACATAATAAAACGAACAAACAGCTTTGTTTGAGAATAAACAATGATTTATTTCGACGCGTTCCTATTTCACCGAGTGCTTGGTAAATCTATCTTGCGGTGTCAGTTTGATGGGCGTATCGGTATGTAAAAGATAGATCGCTTCGTATATACGTGCCGATGCTTGCGTCATTCCATACTTTGACATCGATCTATTGTAAACAACTAAATGGAGCCCGTAGACGGCCTGTCCCATTTTCCCCGAAGAATATGCATATGAGCTATATTTAAAAGGTTGATAGGATACTAAAGTTATTCGGTTAAATGGGTAGTTTTCTAGGTTAATGGAATAGGGTACTTCCCCGTTAGTAACGAAATTTTTTATTGTTTTATTATCACAGACTAAAACCAGCTTATATAGTATTTATTATAAGTGAATGCATATAATGGTGGAATAAAGCCTAAAAATTAGTAAAATTTATGAATCATCATTCCAATAATTTCGTAATAGAATTTTCGGCTTAGCTATGATCAAAAATTCATTACACATTTTGACCGTACGTCTGTCTTAATAATAAGTACAAAATAATGAATTTAAAAATTACATTGAGTATAGATTATAATATATTAATTAATACGTGAAGCAAACACACAATTTTAATTTATATTAAATAGTTAGTGTTATTGACAAATTTTTATATGCCATATAGAAAATTAAATATATAAAAAAACAAAGTTGCTCCGGGTCAACATTGTAGGCCATACAAAATTTTAATGTAAAGTACTAGGAGTTCATAAATAGCAAGGATTAATATTTTTTAGATACCAAAAGCGCGTGACGCAGTGCGACGCCGCAAACTGATACCACCCTATCGGAAATGAAACGCAAAGTGCCTTTATATCTGTCTCATTTTATCTAGTATCGAGTAGAATTAATTTTATCTCTCTCTGATTTGTAATGTTATTACACGCAATCTATATATTAATACACTAGCTGTGCCCGCGACTTCGTTCGCCTGGATTACAGATGGCTTGGCATGTCTCCTGCAAAGCAAGGTTATAAGGGTCTGCGGTGCTGCTCAAGAAAAAAGCTTTTTACATTGGATTTGGGAACGTTCTGGTTGTATTTATAAGCAGACAGTAACTCAGATACAGTATTCCTCTCCGGTTTTTACAATAAATGTTGAAGAAAAGTGTTTTGTGCTAGTCTTTAAGATTTCGACTGTAAAACAGTATATTCCCGCCGAGGTTCTCCTTGTATTTTATATCGGGTGACTTTTTTTAACTGGGCTTGATAGGCCAAATCCGGAACTATAAGGAATCGCGAAAAATACTTAAAAGAGTCTTATGTCCGATTTTGAGAAATCTAAACCTGCATCATAAGTTTTTTTGATTTCATGATTCTCCTGGCCAGGAATAGAACCCACTAATTTTGAAAAAATAATACATTCGGTATTATAGCACCAACTAATAGTGTCACTTGTAAGGATCAGCTTTTAGCAATTAATAGTAAGCGACAAATTAAAGGAAAAGATTTATTAAAAAAAAAAAAAAAAACATTATATCTGTACATTAATTAGTTAAGTAATCGATTCTAGACAGACATAATCAAATATGAGGGTTAAGTCATGAGTCCCGGTAAGTTTAGAAAAATACACTGGATTACTTCGAACGATTTGTTTATAGGTTGCATCGAAATGCTTGTCACCTACTAAAGTAAGGAAGAGTGTGAACAATACAATCGAAAATATACAAAGTGAATAACTCAGAGTAACTTATTTTATGTTTGTCTATTTTTTCTATGTGAGCTATACAACGTTGAAAGAATGTGACGTTTGTTTTGGTCCCCTTCACCTACTCCGTTACCTAGGTAGGTTTAGATAATTCTTAAAAGGATGGATCAATTTATTAAAAAATTTACATTTCACTGGACTCGGCTATTGTACTCACCAGCTATTAGCGTTTTATTTTTACATCCCGTTTTAATTTTAAAATTTCACTTTTAGGTATAATCATTTTTTGAAGAATTACTAAAGATTTAATTAATGTGTGAATTTGATAGAATTTTGAAAAATAAGCCTTTTCTTTTTGTTGGAATTAACTGTATACTCCTGAAGTTGATGATCCTTATAATATGTGACAGTATCAGATGGTGCAATAATACAGAATGTTAATTTTCTGCAAAATCAACGTGTTCGTTTCTGGCTAGGAAAACCTTTTTTTTTTTCAAAAAACTAATTATACAGGTTTAGTTTTTATCCAAATCAGCTCTGTGACTCCTTTAATTATTTTTCGTTTATAGTTTCGGTTTTGGTCTATCATATCCAGTAAAAAATTACCCAGTAAATATATTATTACTTAAAATTATTATATTTATATAATATATATCTTCCCTATTTCAATCAAATATTGTTCACTATTTCATTGGTTTCAATTTTGTTCCTTATTACATTAGCTTTCTGCCAGTGAAAGTTTCGTCAAAATCGGTCCAGCTGTTTCAGATATTAGCCAAAAAAATTGAGTGACAGAAAGACAGACAAAAATTTTAAGATTGGTAATTTTGTTGTAAGTAGCGTGTATACTTTAATATGCATTTATTTAAAATTACAAACAGACACATCAATTTTATTTATTGTTATACCTTCCCTTTTTAAATCGGAAATTGTTTACTATTTTATTGGTTTCTACAATATTTTGTTATCGCGTAATTCTATTTTTTATTTATTCATTAAAATAAATATATTAAAAAAGTAGCTAAAGTTAATCCTTATAATATTAGCTATAGGGGCTGTCCATTAATTACGTCATGTTTTGAAGAACTTTTTAGAATTTGTAATATTTCGTGAATTTCTTCTTCCATCTCCTCTCCCTTTCTGGACCTCACGTGATTAATGGACATCCCCTAATTGCTTGTGAAAGTCCCATTAAATTTGATTCAGCTGTTTTAGAGATTAGTCGTTAGAAACAGACTGATAGACAAAAAATTAAAAAAATGATTTTTTGATATAAGTACTGTATATACTTTCATGCATTTTGTGAAAAACATAAAATACTGTTCGACGTGAACGCTTAAATTGACATAACTTTTTTTTTATGAATCGATTGAAATGAAATAAATACCAAATGTTAAGTGAACCTTACTGCAATATAATCATGAAAACCACATCTAAACCGGATAAGCCGTTTCTGAGATTAGCGGGCGCAAACGCACTGATAAACAGACAAACTGACAAAAATTTTAACAATTATTGTTTTGAGTTCTATTGCGTATGTAAAGGCCATTTGATGCCAACTCATTTTTTTCATATATCTTCTATGTACAGACAGCGACCCGTTAGATTTTTTTTTATTTGTGTAGATTAAAAATATCTAATATAGCACTAAGCCTAAGTCACTCTTTATAACATTTTCTAACTGCAAGTAAAAGTACCATCAAAATCAGTTCAGCCGTTTCAGAGATTAATCGGAACAAACAGATAGACAGACAGACTGACAGACAAAAAATTAAAAAATGTATTTTTTGATGTAAGTACTGTATAAAATTTCATGTATTTAGTGATAGGCACAAAAAAATGTCCAACGTAATTCTTTAAATTGACATAACTTTTTTATTTATGAACCGATTGACATGAAACAATGCCTAAATGTTAAGTGAAGCTTACTACAATATATTAGTGAAAACCGCATCTAAATCGGATAAGCCGTTTCTGAGATTAGCGTGCACAAACGCACAGATAAACAGACAAACAGACAAACAGACAAACAGATAAGAATTTTAAAAATCATTGTTTTGGGTTCTATTGCGTTAATAAAGGCCCCCAAGAAGATTTTTTTTCATATATCTTCCATGTACAGACAGCGACCCGCTAGAATTTTATTATTAGTATAGATATAGATGGAGAGATTATTTTGTACAACCCGTATGTATATGCGTTTATTTTTTTGCATGTATATGCGTTTGGAAGTTTGTATAGACGAGATTTTTTCAAAAACTACGAATCCGATTTTGAGGGTTTTCGTTATATAAATGCATATTTTTGGAGGATTTTAGTATATAATATTTTAAGAATTTAATAATGAAATCGGTTATTTTTAACCGAATTTGAAAAAGACGACGTTCTGTGTTCTGTTTGTGTCAGAAATATAGATACTGAAAGTAATTTCTTTTAGGTGATAAGCAGTGATAATAAAAATATGTAAATCGTTATAAAAACCTGAGAGAAAAACTTATAAGTGTAAATCTCGCCTAGTAGTCTCTGTCAGACTTAATATATATTCAATTCTTTGATTTGTGGCTTTAAGTGATGCTAATTATGCACGTATCATTTCGCCAATTTCGCGTGGAGTGGAGAAGTCTCGATGGAGATTGTTCGGTGGGGTAAGAATCCAACCGTAATTACATTTGGAGAACACCATAAAATAGTGTGAATTTTATTATATGTCCTTAACCTAAATCAATACAAATATAATTAAATATACACCAGGTAAGTATACATAGTATATAATAATTAATCATAAGTGTAAAAACATCAATAACAGTCAAACCTAAAAGTTTAATTAATTACGCCGTACTACGGCCACTTGGCAACCACCAGCAATTCTAATACCATTACATAAATGTTATGAAACAAATCGGTAAATAATGCTCATTTAAATTTATATTATTTAGGGTATATTGTATGATAAAAAATAATTTCGAAACGTAATATCAAATGAAATATTGAATTAATTCGTTCATCATAAACGAAATAAAAATTGTCTCTTAGATTTTATTTGATGTTGAAGAAGATAAAAAAAAACATAAACATTTTTCTCATCATTAATCAAACCCGAGATTGTAACAGTGGATTAAATAAATGATTTCGTCGTTCATTCATTCATTTCGTTCTTTATCTGGCGCCATATTACGTTTATGACTACCCGAGACTCTTACATCAAATCAAATTTAAAAGTAAATTAAATTATGTGAAATGATAATTAGAATAGTCCAATCATGATCTTATGAAGATATTGTAAAGTTACGAGTATATTACTTGAGGTTAAATAACTCTAAAGAAGTCAAATCTACTACCGAAATGAAAAAGGGAGTGAAATGGCCAAACACATCTTGTATAATAGAATGTTTTTTAACCGACTTTCAAAAAATGAAAAGGTTCTCAATTCATAAGGGGTTTTTTGTATAATTATTCACTGATTCTTCGAATACTTTTTTTTTTAGTTTTTTTGACCAATACTTTTTGTTTTGAGTATATTTTCAGATTGGTCCCATAAAATTTTCATAAAAATCGTTTCAGTACTTTCGTTTTAAAATGAAAGTAACTAAGATAAGAACGTTGATTTAAATAAATGAAATTACTTTTTTTGCTTTGTGTCGTACTGTCCCTGTTGAGTCAGCGTTAGGCTGAAACTAGGTCCTACTGCATTACAATAAAGAAAATAGAATAATAGCTATATATACGAGCGAAGAAACAAATATACACAAGCTTTACATCAAAATGTAGCAACATAAAATAACATTAATTCATAAAACATTTTATATCCCACAAACAAACCCAACAATTTTATTTGTTTAAATATAAAAATGTATAATTAAATATTTATTTCTAATAAACAAACAAATAGAACCATTTTATTTATTTGTATTAATTTTGCTCGCTGCTACATGACGTGTGCTGCTAAGGACGATTACACAGAAACGTATTTTCGGGGCGTTTGTACAAAATTATTTACGTATTGTATGCGCCGCGCGCGTAATAGAAGTTGGTAAAAAATAAATAATAACGTTACAAATTGCTGTGTACTATATAATGTTTTGCACACGACTTGGCCTGTATAAGCGTTTCTATTGAACTGTGGAAGTACCTACTATTTTATCTATAATAATATAGCAAATTGGTAAAAATTGTTTTTACGTTTGTATGTAGGGGGTAAGTTCTAAAACTAATGGTCCGATTTGAGTTCTTGTTGTGTTATGGGCTACATATACTTTTTTAGGAAGGTTAAAAGCCATATTACATCACGCTAAGACATTACATACATTATAGGAACAAAAAAATAACAATATATATTCTTTATTGCACAATAAATGAGTAACATACATTAATTATGTAAATATAAAGGCAAAGGTGGACTTATCTCTAAAAGAGATCTCTTCCAGTCAACCTACGGAGGCGAGTGATAGCCTCAATAATATATACATAATAAGAAATGACCAAACAGCTTACCAACTTTTTCTCCACTGTGTATAAACCAATTTTTTTACACTTATTGGCGAGTTTTATTATCAATAAAAAAAATTTAAAACAGTTCTCTTTCTGTACATAACTATGCAGGTAAACGTAAAACAGTATAACGTACTAATATGTGTTTTAATGCTTGTTCAATAAATCATTAGTAATAATATAATTAAAACACGCCGCTAGTGTAAACACCCTAACGTTTGTAACGTTATTAAAGCTTGCGACGGCATGTTCTCATTTTTCCTAATGCTTTATGAGTTTATTGACTCGATACACATACGAGGAAATTACGCGGCGTGTACTCTGAATTAAACGTAACAGATGAACCATGAATTAATATAAACATGTCATACGATAAGCTTGTATGAAAATAGCGATGTAATTTTGAAACAAAATGTGATTTTTCCGTTCAAAATTGAACATTAATTCTTGTACAATTTGTATAATAATTAAATTATTTGTTAAATTGTGTATTGTAATAAAAATAATTGTTTTTATTTAATATTGTATTTTCTAAAATGTATTTTCAAATATTCGTCGTTGAAAAAAGTTTCTTTAACAATTTCATAAACTTAAAGAATAAGTAACTAACTTGCAAAAAAGTATATTATGTTTAACGCATTACAATATATAAGGCTTCACAAGTAGTATTATGTAATACATTAAGATAGTATTCAAACTAAGAGTACAAGAGACTATTTACACATTGTTAAAATGAATTTAGTCTAACAAAAATCAATGTTTGTTTGTTCGTATTATTTACAGCAATCCAATTAATGCTATGCTATGCATGCATAGCATTAATTGGATTGCTATACAAGTTTTTTAACTTGTTAATATTTGAACTGGTGTAAAGATTATAAGCATAGTTAAATTAACTTTTAGTAGCGCGCGTACAGAACAATAAGTTTTATATGTCGTCCGCTATAACAAAATCTAAATTAAGACGACCGGAGCCGCGAGCAACAGCCAGCTAAGATATAAACAAATGAATTCAGTCAGCTGAAACACGCCTTCCAAAAGTGTGTTTTAAGTTTAATCACAGCCTTATCCTGTCACCGAATTCTTATCGACAGGATTTATCTAAATGTCACCACGACATCTCTATCAGCCCATCAGTTTGGTTCCGCTCACTGATTGCATTGATCGAAAATATTTCACTAAAATGTTTTATGTCCACGATAAAAAGGGTAGGTACTTGTGTAAATTCGTGTAATCTATATAAATAAAAACAATTGCCGTTTATTTAGTGCATCACTTTAGAGCGTCTTTGTCTATATTGCTTATTAAATGGTGACCGCAACTTCGTCTGCGAAGATTTAACATTTTAAAACGTACAAAATAATAATCCATACATACATAATAAATAAAACTGAAGTGTCAGTTTGTAATTTCAAATTAACAACTTTTCACTAAATTCATATAGAAGTACATACGGTACACCATAAAAAATTGTCTGTCTGTCCTAATCTAATATCTCTAAAACGGCTGGACCGATTTTGACAGGACTTTTACTCACAGAAGCTCTAAAAATAAGTACTTAAATAAATATTATTATTAAAAAAGGAAGGAAATCCTTTTTGAATATTAGATAATATTTTAATTATGTATTATTAGAAAGAGGGTTACGCGAAAACAAAATTGAAACTAATGCAAGTGCGTAAGGTATACATTATATAAAAAAACTTTTTTTCTCAAATTAACGCGAATAAAACTGCGGGGCACAGCTAGTCTATTCTATAATATCAAAACTCCCGCTTAGTTGTTATCTACGTGCGCACAACGGCCGTCGAGAGCAGACTCGGCGAAGTTTGTGACAGTCCGACATTCGGATGAATTTAACAACAGTGTAAGACCGAGTTAGCCGGAAAGATAAGCTCAGTTTTGATATCAACTGGGTCACGAAGAATTTTTAACACAAATCTTGTATTGAGGCTTGTCAAAAACTTATTTTAACGTTGAGATATAAGTATGGACTGTTTAATAATCATTTATTTTTTGGAATTGTTTATTGTTACAATTCTGTAGCGTTTATTACTTTGTATTTATAAAATGAGTTTTCAGTTTGTTCATTAAGTATGATTATTTTACTCTTTAGGATAGGTTTGTTTTATTGTGGTAAAGCCTACCTGTAGTCAAGTAACTGTAGCTCGTATACTTGTTGGCTCGACCGTGGCAGAATCACACTTTCCTAGAAGATCGGCGTGATAGCTAATGTCGCGTCTGCGTTTCGTACGATTTATGGAATCTGAAAACCTCTTTGCGGCTCCTCGTGAGCGGCATTGACCATTTAATATCAGGCCTGCTCGTTTATACGTTATTTTTATTAAAATAAACTGTAGAAAAATGTTTTGAAGACGTGTTACGATTATTTCTCTTATTTTGACTTTTTGGTAAAGAATAATAGCAGGCTTTGTTTATGACGTCTTTTTCAGCGTTTCTTTCTGTTTCAGGTCCTTATTATTCTTGTCCGGATCTAAGAGATTATTGAGCGATCTTCATACAGAATGATTGTCACTGACTTTCTCAGTCCTTGCTTGCGGGTAGGTCGTAACCCTACTGGAATAATTTTTCTACCAAAAAGATCTTTACCAGAAAATTTCTACCGACTTCAAAAGGTTGTTCTGAATTCAAAGTGTATGCTTTTTCAAATGTTTGTTACCTCAGTACTCCGTCATTAGGTTTAAGAATTATGATTAATATCATCGTTTAATTGTTGAAAATTCTTTTTTTTATTATAATTTTAGACTTGTCTTATAGAATTTTATCAAAATCAGTTTAGTAGTTCGATTTTGTATAATCAAGTAAAGGAAAATACGGCTTTCGGTTATGCAGTTGGTTGTTTTCTGAGTATTAATTGGACGCTGATAAGCAATACTGTGTCAAGCCACACGGTTTTCGTTTTGAGAAAATGACTCCTAAAAATGTCAAACCTATTCTTAATAAATTTGCTTGAAGATGTATATATTCATCTTTTCTTCCTATTTTGATAAAATGTATAATGAAGCAAAAGCAGATAGATTTTTTTAATATGTTATCTAAAAATAAGTTTTTAAATATTTGAGCTTATTTTATAAATTGAAACATATGGAACGCATCTGATATTCGAAACATTGAGTTAAGAAACTTTTTCCATACTTATTTAGTTTAGATGACTTGAAAAATTTTTTAACAATGTTAAATAAGTGACGTAGTATCAAAATACATCAATATCTCCAAATTTCACTTTTTGTGGGTTGACACATTATTGCTTATCAGCACCCAATTATTACACGTTGAGTTAAAAATAGGAAACAAGGTTGCATTACGTTTTGTCAAGGGCATTAAACATACTAACATACATTGAGAAACTGTACACACAGAAAGATGAATCACGGATAAACAAAACGGATTAATGATCAAAGACCGATCACTATGCTTAACCATGAGAAATCAAATAGCGACATCTTCATTCATGGTAATGCCTATAATTAACATGACATCGTTTTCACGGCTAATTTTACGTTTTATTATATTTTCATATTTTCAAAGATTTTCTAAAGATTGAAATGAAATCGTTGAAATAATATTTGGTAAATTTTACCAAAGTAAGTAGACGTAAAAAGTTAATATACGTGATATAACAAAGTAAAACAACGATCTGTAAATTTCGCACTGCTGGGCAAAGGCCTCCCTCTTATAATTAGGAGAAGGTTTAGAGATTAATCCACCACGCTGCTCCACTGCGGGTTGGTAGATATACATACATGTGTCAGGATGACTCCCGGCACATGCAGGTGTGCTCACGATGTTTTTCTTCACCGCCGATCTTGAGATGAATTTAAACACAAGTTTAGCACTTAAAAACTCAGCGGTGCTAGCCGGGGTTCAAACCCGCGATCATCGATTGGGATTGACGTGTTCTAAACAATAGATAAAAAAAAAATTAAGAGGGATCTTTACATAAGAAACTGTTTTTTTTCTACGTATTTTATTTATTCTTCCTGTACTATGTAAAAATGGTAAAATATATATAAGTAAGCGTTATGCTTGGAATCATTATAGACGAAGCTATGAATTACAACAAAAAAAGAAACAGTCAAGTCTAAGTCGTATATAAATTGTAGGTATATACATCTCGGTGCGCGAATCTATTTTGCGTTTTTTTTTTTAATATACATTTTTTAATGAAAATAATATAATTATGAAAGGTGTCGAATATTAACAAAATATAAAACTAAGCTGAGTAGATCGTTCTCAAGGAATGTCGGGTAACGGCCAATTAGCGAGTGAGGGCTCCTCCTGCGGGGTTAAAAGGTTAAGAGGCTGGAGAGGTCTCGGTTACAAGAGCAACGCTTACACGGGAATATTTCATACAGAATTAATTAGAATTAAACTTTTAATAAATTAATTTTCTTTTCTACTTTTATTTTTCGAGTAGGTTTTGAATAAGTCTAAGGCGAGAATTACACGGAGTTTTCCTCTCAGACTTTTATAAAGATTTACATAAGTTGATTGTCTTTGCTTTACACGAGGAGGAATTTATTATTTTTGAGATTATTTCATAACTATTTAGCACGTATCTATTATTATGTTTTAAAATATTTTTACATCGCTCTCAGTGCCTTTATTTTTGACACGCTCAGCTGTTGTAAGGTTACTTACGTAATTGTTACAAGATTACTTGATTTAGATCGATTACGAGACTAAAACTTACAAATGTAATTCTCGTGTAAGATATAATGTTGGGAATTTTAGTTCCATGTTCTAATATTAACCAATTTAGTTCCAAATAAGTTTTCATTTTTTTTTAATAATATATATCATCAGTTTTTAATGCGTCAATTTATATGGATCACGACGTCTTAAATCTAAGTTTTTAACGACGAAGCACGATGTTTAAAATCACATATCTTTAGCATTAATAAAACACTGTTGTATTAAAAGTAACATGCAATAGCGAAATATATTACGCGATACGCAGTATGGCACTGTATATAGGATTTCATGTAAGGTAATGTTAAAATAGGGTCGAATTTTCTCAGACCCAATTACGTTTGATGGTGTATGTTGATTAAAGGCGTCTCGCGTGTAACGTATCATTTTTCTGGCACTTTCTTTCAACCGAAATCTTGCATCTTTTCTAGACTGGACGTAAATTTTATACGGAAATGAAAGTAGGTCACACTGCATAATAACTTCGGTAAAAAAATAGTTTTAAGTATTTGCTCTAAATGAAAAGTTGTTAAGCAACATATTCATAATTAACTTTAGCGTTGATCTAAAGGCTAAATTAATTATAATAAATCATTGTTAGCAAAACATTTCGTTTTTGAACAAAAATCATTAATGAACTATCAGAAAAGAGTGTTTTTGGGATAGCGATATGTTAACGTGATTACCCTGCTGTTTTAACATTATTTATGTCTATAATTATTCTCATCTCACTGGGGCTGTACCTCATTCTCACAGAAGATCGGTGTGAAGTAGCTTATATAGCTGCGTTTTGTACGGTTAATACTCCCTTACTTCTTATTCCCTTTCACCCTCTGATGCTAGAAATATTCATTGGTGGCGGTACCACTTATTATCAGTAGTCTCATCTGCTTGTTTCCCAGTTTTTTTTTTTATAAGAAAACTAGCGGCCCCTAGCGATTTCACTCGCGCTTAACATAGGACTTTCATACAAACTTCTAACCCCCGTTTTTATCGTTACGTTCTAAAAAGAATCGTCATGCAAAATTTGAAACTCCTCGCACTTGTAGTTTTTGAAATTTCGTGATTATTGAGTGAGTGACCTTTCGCTTTTCGCAATAAGAGGTAGCCTATGTCCTTTCTCAGGGTCTAAAAATTATCTGTGCCAATTTTAATCAAAATCGGTTGAGAAATTTAAGCGGAAAAGCGTAACAGACGACAGATAGAGTTACTTTTGCATTTATAATATTAGTAGGGAAGAACGATTCACTTTTTTGTGACTTCATCACATAAATCTGTGCAGGCGATATAATCTATGCTCATTTGGAACAATTACAAGTTAAAAGAATTGTATTTAATTGCTACTGTAATAACTATTAGCTTTAGAAGGAACCGCTATAAACATAATTAAAAGAAGACTAGATTTTCTATAAATACCTAAGAACTGACTTCAGAATCGAAATAAGCGATTTATTTTGCTTGGATGACACATTTTGATTACTTTCACTTAAAAATCAAACTATTGAACCGGTTTTGATAAAAAAATTATGAGTCCAATTTGAAAGTGTGGTGAATGAAAATGAGAAGAATTTTTAAAATCCGTTACTAAACGATGGAGTTCTGAGTTGAGAAACATTAAAAAAAACATTCGCTACGTATTAAGAACCCCTTCCTTTTTGAAGTCGGTTAGAAATATCATGAAACTAGAAATTAATGTGATGAAACGTTATTTAATTGTATTATAAAGCTCACTGTGTTAGATATTTCGTGAGCATTAATATATTTTTGCGGTAAATAAACTCTTAGTATATAATTATGTTTCTCTTTAGCGTGAGCACGTAATGGTGGAGCAGATCTCCTTTTCCTTGAAGGCGGGCTGGCTGTGGGCGGGCTGTGGGCTGGTGACATAACAAGATAATGATATGCAGAAATTTAAATATACCGAATATTCTGGATTCATTGACATTTAAATTATTCTCTCTGGAGTATAGGCGTTTCTGCGAACGCTGTACTTTTGTAAATAATCACGAACGTGCAGAGAATAATTCAACTTATGTAAATTATTGGGATTTAAATTTATTGTAATGAATGATGTGGTTTAAATCTATTTAGTGGTTTTCATGTGCTTGTACAGATAGATAACTTTATACTTTGAGAAAGATATATAATTTTTTTTCAGCATTAAAGATTGTTAGCAAAGATATCGTCATACTAAGTCGCTTGCTGGTTGCCAAGCGACACCGTCCAAAGTGTTCGGCATGCTGGGTGCACAAAATTCCTAAGTTTATAACATATTTATAGTTATACAACATCACTGATTTAAAAATTAATATTCTCTCATCGATATATCTATAGTAATATTATAAAGTTGAGGAGTTTGTTTGTTTTAATGTGCTAATCTCAGGAACTACTGTTTGAATTGAAAAAATATTTTTGTCTAAAATAGTTTATTTATTCAGGAAGGCTATATTACATCACGCTACGACTCACAGGAGCGAAGTAGTAGCAAAAACGCGAGTTATGTTATATAAAGTTCATATCGTACAAAACATACTGGCTATGAAGAATGTAGTAGGTGGCTGGAGATAGAGTTTATATAGTGAATGCCAGTCTATGCTAATATTATAAGTAGTTTGTATGTAGTGGGTAATTTCTAAAACTACTAATATGATTTGAAGAAAATCTTTTTGCGTTGGATAGCCTGTTTATTGCGGACGATTGTAGACTATGTACCATCACGTTACGACTCACAGGAGCGAAGCATAAACGTGAGAGAAACTGCGGGAGGTAGCTAGTATAATAAGTTATAAAAATCTGAATCACCACGTACCTTGATCGTTACGTGAACAATATATTTCAGTTTCATAGCTTATTGTTTACGTTATCCGCGGTAGTGGGTGAATGGGTGCGAAGGAATTTCATATTTATTACATCGTTTACGCAACTCTATGTAAATAGATGCGTGTAATTATTTATCTATTCGAACGAAAAAATGTAATTTACGAATGTTGTAATAAATACTTTTGAACGAACTTCCATACTAATATTGTAATTCAATTCAATTCTTTGGTTTCTGGCTTTTAGTTGTGCCAATTGGACTTATGTTATTTCAATGTCACGTAGAATGGAGAAAAAACGATGGACATTAATCGGTGAGGTCGAGAATCCAACCTTAACTAAATTTTGAAAACACCTTAAACTAATATTGTAAATGTGAAATTATTTGTCTGTCTTTTGAATACAATTATAATTTATTATAAATATAATTTTTATAACAATGAGTAAGTTAAATTATATATTTTTATTTGTTTCAACGAAGTTGCATTCGTCGTGGTCACGAGCTGACTAGACAGCTCGTCGAAACGTCGGGCAATAAAAAGGTATTACTACCATTAGTTATCGCGGTAAGACCAGTTATATTAAATATGAAGAGTAAGTTAAATATTTACAAATCATAATCATTTTCGCGGAATCGCAATTTCGATACTCTGGGCGAAAAAGCGCCAGTTTTCTTACCCCCAGCAGAGGTAGTAATAAGTGCATTAATATCTTTTAAAATTGTTTAGCACTATTATTCCGAAGTCCAAGCATTGCGAACGACACAAAGATGTAATTTGGAATAAGCACGGACGTAGCTATTACTAACAAGGGGAGGGGGGACAACTCCAACGTATACAAAGATAAACTAACTATATTTTATCTGGGTATCATGCAGTAAGATGGTATGATTCTAAATGGGAATTTAATTTTTTTGTAATTATATAAACCATTGCCTTGGCCATTCGTCCAATGTAAAGGTAGGTCTGCACTATGCGCATGACGCTCCGTAGAACACTCAATTAGCCACCAGGACAGTCGTTTAGACATTTCATTAATTTTAATTATTAAATGCTTCTTATATAGTGATATATGTCAAATTCTTGTGTATAGATAATTAATTATTAACATTTTTAGTGCAATTTACATCGGATGTATTTCTCAAATAGTTGAAAATATTAATACTGAACGAGTGTTATTATTCGAAAATTCGTAATTGTCATTCCGGGATGTGTTTATTTATTAAACAAGTCAAGTAAATATATAATAAATTATAAATCTCTTTTCACGGCTTAGAATATTGACAAATTTTAATTCTTGTTCACTCGGATGTACCATGCGCGAGTTCAGACTCGCCTCGTATTCAGACCAAAGCACTTACGCGATACAAGGTTATTATAAAAAAAATTAGTGTCAGTTTCTTTATTTTTTACACAAACTTTTCATAACTATTTTCTATTCTACTATTACCAGATTACATAGTTGCTTTAAAACAATTTCGTAAGTAAAACTCACAATGTAATTCTAGTTTTTTCTAACGAAATAAATTTTGCATATAAAGATAATGTAAGAATCCATTTGACCTCACTAAATCCTTAAACATAACTCCGGGTGACCCATTTCCTTTTGGCAGATCGTCGCTATTGTCTCAGCCGTCGAAGGCTTTGCCAAGTTACATATATTTTTATTCCCATTACCCTCATTTCTTTACATTGGTAATATAAGTGGGGGATTATGTTCGTTGGCTGGTTATTGCTAATAGTTTTCCTAACAAAAAAATCTTCCTTTGTGAATACATCGAAATATATAATAAATGCGAAAATTTGTAAGGAGATTTTTTGATGTTGAGATGAATGGACGTTTGCTTCTCTTTTACGCAAAAGCTACTTAACGGATTTCAATAAATTATATATTTTAAACTTTCGCGATTTATACTATTCATATTTAATATAACGGGTCTTATCGCGATAACTAATAGTAGTAATACCTTTTTATTGCCCGACGTTTCGACGAAGTTACATTCGCCGTGGTCACGACCAGTCAGCTCGTGAGCACGGCGAATGTAACTTCGTCGAAACGTCGGGCAATAAAAAGGTATTACTACTATTAGTTATCGCGATAAGACCCGTTATATTAAATATGGATTTAAATAAAATTTTTCACTTATATAGTTTATACATAAGTAAAGACGCAAATTATTTTTATCAGCGTATCACTATCACGCAGACGAAGCCGCGAGCGGAAACTTGTCTAAATTAATACTATGAAGAAGTAACTTTTTTCCTTTTATTGATAGTTGCGAAATCTATCCGAGCAAAATCGTGTGTTTATTTAGTTTTAATTATTTTATAATATCTATTAGTATATTATGTTTCAACGTTAATGTTTTAGATTTCATTAGTTTACACTACAGCAGTTATTTGACTTGATTGATAAGTATGACTTAATTGACAGAACACTTTGGAGACAGCATATGTATATAAAACCGAGAGCATTTTAAGAACCACATATACATTACATGCTTTGTCCTTAGAACAGATGGTAGGGTAGAAGTGACATAAAATAATCTAAAAATTATTACATACCTGTATATATTCTATTTTTCGTAGCTTATCCTATTTGGTAACAATAAACGGAGCGAAAATCACGAATTTTCGAATATTATTTATCATGCTAATTTTTCATTAAAATGATTCATTTCAATCCTTCGGTCGACAATTTCTGATCTTTTATGTTAGAAGACAAGAAAATAAAAATAGACTATAGTATGGTATTATACAATTGTAATTGTATGTAATACAAAACAAGTCTTATCGTATTTGAAAGTGTATCTTCTTATTAATGCCATCGTGGCTCCATGGAAACATCTTAAAGTTATATCCGGTAATATTTAAATGCAAATTTAATATATAGAAATCAGTATTTGTTTTTTGGTCGCATCTTATACGCTGCCATACCGTTGATATATATACGTCAACTAATAGCGTGTGCATGTGCGTGTGCACATGTGCACTATTGGTATGTGGGAGGGCGGGTGGTGCTCATACTGCATGATACCAGACAGCTGGAGATGATTTCGCGGATTATAGCAAAATAGTTTTGTGATTAATTAATTATTTGCGCTCGCAAAAGTTATAGACATCGAATAATTAACTCACACGAGGTGTCGACAGTCGCATGTCGTAAGGGACAGGTAGAAAATATGTTTTAGATAGTCATCTGGTGTAAGACACAGTTTCATCGCAAGCGAAGCTGCGAGCTCCTCTCAAAAATTGTATAATCTTCCTTAATAACCTGGCTATCTATTGCAATAAGTTCGTGAATGTATAGTTAATTTTACATATAATAATACTTCATCTTTATATTCATAATATTAGTATAAGTTGGACGCTGATAAGCAATACTGTGTCAAGCCACGCGGATTTCATTTTGAGAAAATGGCGTCTAAAGATATCACGTCAAACCTATTCTTAATAAATTTGTTTGAAGAAGTGTATATCCATCTTTATTTTCTATTTTGATGTAAGGTATAATGAATTAAAAGCAGATTGACATATTTAATATGTTATCCAATAATATGTTTTTAAACATTTGAGATTATTTTATAAATAACATTAAATTAAGAAATCTTTTCCCGTACTTATTTACTTTAGATGACGTAAAAACATTATGAATAATGTAAAACAGGTATCGCATTATCAAAATACATCAATATCTCGTAATTTGAGCTTTTGTAGGTTAACACATTATTGCTTATAAGCATCCAGTCGATCTCCCTTCTTTCCACTCTCTGTTCTAGGGTTCACGTAGTGCATGTCTGTAGTGGGTGTGGTTTCGCCCGCCAGATCGCTGGCCGTGATGGACTCTGTGTTTGCTAAGTTTAAACTATCGATTCTGAATTAGTCCACACTATACGAAATTTCTAGACCCTTTTAAGCCGAGGTATCATGTTTTTTTTTTTCATAAATTATATATTTTTTTCAATTTGAAATTGAAAATTTTGTTTATAAATAAATAAAAAAATCAGTATTTTGGCACCTAATGAGAAAGAGGTTGAATTAATCTCCTCAATCTTCTTTTTAAATGGAGTTTTTGCCCAGCTCTGGGACATTTACTACATGTTATAGGCCTTGTTCTTATCCAGTTTTACTTATCATTATCCATTATAATTAAGTTATTACATCTTATGCTCAGAAAATCGATGTTTGATAGTTTTCACATACTGTCGGTAATAATGCTATAAAAGATAAAATTTCTTTGTAAGTTTGTATGTAGAAGGTAACCTCCTAAACTATTCATCAGATTAAAAAAAATTGAATTGGATAGCCTGTTTATTGAGGAATGTTATAGGCTATATTCTATCACGCTATGATTCACATGAGCGAAGCAGTAACCATAAACGCGAGTGAAACCCCAAGGGGAAGCTAGTTTATTTTAAAATTATAACAGAATACATACTATTCATGTATTCATAGCAGCTTAAACATTTTATTAACTAATAAACGCGTAAAAAAATTGCTCAAACCTTAATAAAATAATCACCATTAAAAACAACAGAACAACAAATAAAAATGTTGCTTGCGAGATCACCGACAGCTCTACACCCTCTCTTATTAAATTATAAGTAGATTCTAAATGTTTTATGCAGTGTTCATGTTAATGAAGCACCTACATTTATGAATATAGTCTAGACTAGATGATTTAATTAAATATTTGACAAGCAATATTGATCCTTACAGGATCTTGACTTATGATCTGAATTTAATCTAGCAACTTAAGTCTTGTCAGTGACGGATTTACACAGTAGGTTGAGTAGGCTGAAGCCTGGGCGCGGATTTAGAGGCGGAAAATTTGGGCCGTTGTTATGTCTTACAAAAATGTTTAGTCCTAAAAGATTCCTATTTATAAACCAAATGTTTTCAGGTCTACATAAATAATTTAAAAGATAATGTGTTTCATTAATTTTATATTTCTCTTATTTGCTTGCATCGACTTTTCTTTTCAATTCAGACAGTATTTATATATTGAAGATTATTATTTGTTTTTAAACAAAGTCATGTTGTAATGTCAAGGTCGGATAGGGGCATTGGGTAGGTGTTAAAAATATAATGCAACGGTCATATTATTAAAAAAACCGACCCCAAATGAAATTAACTGGTGACCCCTGTTGTAGAAGGTCATTGGCTAATTATCACGTATATTACGGTGCAATTAGAATGTTATAAAAAATAATACTATAAAAACATAAACATTTTTATAAGGGATAATCTCTGAAAATTCTAATCCGATTATTTTTAACTTGGATAGCCTGTTTATTGAGGAAAGCTATAAGTTACTTTACAGTCAGTTTTTATAATATCAAACGCTTTGGCGCATTTTATATACAGTATGTAAAATATTATTTGATATGCAAAGCATATTCTCGTGTTCAGTCTTAATATTAAAACTAAATGTAATACGATCGTTGTGAAACTTTAGATTTATATTACAGTTCTTATAGCTAATTGAACGTGAACATTTTATAAAATAAGGGATCTTGGTAAAGTATAGAGTTTTCTAGACACACATAATATTAAATCCATAATTTGACGGATCGTAATCCTAGAAAACAAAAAGCATGATGCATCATGTTTACCGCATTAGAAGAAGGTAAGTAGCTTAATCCACTACGCTGCTTTGGTTTGGAGGACATACAAGGGTCAGAATTTTCTACCGACACGTGCAAATTTCCTAACAATGTTTTCCTTCATCAAGAGCCCGCGATAAATTTAAATACAATCACTTGAAAACTCAGCGGTGGTAGCCGGGGTTTGGATCAGCGAGATCGACATTCAGTTGAGATCGACATTTTCTTACCACTTTTTTTTTTTCACGCAGGGAAAATCTGCGACGCTCCGCTCGTGGCTGGCGGAGCTCGTCTCAGGAGGGTCCTCCTCGGGGATTTTCTTACCACTAGGCGATTTCGAGTACATATACTTATTTATATTTTGTATACATATGTATATACAGAGTGATTTTTTTAAAAAACATACCTAGAAGCAATGACTGTAGCCACACAGTCAGTATTTGGCGTTAAATTATTTTATAAATTGAAAGTGTCACTATAAATATTTTAAGGTTTAATGTATATTTTGTGCAGAATTTTTTTTTGCCTTCAGTTTGCCGTGTACTATAAGTTCCCAGAATTCCTTTAAGTGACATTATCCGATGTCCAATAAAACACAATGTGTTTTTTTTTCAATTTCGTATAGTTCGATTCCTGACTAGGAAAATTAATTTTTCAAAAACCTAATGAAGCAGTTTTAGTTTTCATTAAAATCGGCACCGAGACCCCTTTAAGAATAATTCGCTATCTATACATATGTATATAATCACGTGTTCCTTATAGATTCGGGTTTGATCATCCACGTATCGTTAAAAAAATCATTTATTACGTATTTCCATTTATCAATAACGTTAACTATTTGTTTCATACTATCAAGAGGTCATGGAATGCACCGCTGAGAACGGCCAGACCGAAATAGCCCGCACTTGCGCTCGTGATTGAGTACGTGCAATATTTACTTTCATACTTCCGATTGCCGTGATTTGACTCTTAAAATATAATATCAGTGGCTGGATATATTTCGGATGTTTTTCTATGATGATCTCGTTGAAAGTATTGTTGTAAAGTAAGACATAATTTTTAAGATTAAAGCTACAAAAACATTAACAACATATAATTTAATACAATGCATAATGCTTTTTAATGTGATAATTTTTAACAAAACAGAACAAAACAACACTTCGAAAGAAAAGATATAGAGATATATAAATTATATTTAATTTTAGTTCCATTGTTTACTTTTGTTTTCGATCCCTGTTTTAGTATGTAAAATGTATTTCTTATTAGGTTTTATATTACTAGCTTTTGCTCGCGGCTTCGTTCGTAACGTAGAATTTGTTTGAAAATATTACATATATGTATATAGTAAAAATAATAATATATATTCTATTAGCATCAAGTAGCTTTCATATGGTACAATAATTTTAAAAAGTTTCGGCTCCGAAGGTCTCTTTGTTTCTACTTACAAAATTCGCATTCTCTTTCTTACTAACTGACCCGGCGAAGTTCGGAGCGCCTCAGAATCAATAAAGGTTGTGTTAGCTTATATAGTCATTCCTTATCGTTACATATGTTTTTTTCCTCAATTTTTGCCATGTTTTAACATGTATTCTACTATTCGGGATGGAGACAAATCCAGGAATATAAAAATCTGTTTCGCCGTTCTTTAGTTATAAATGGTGTTATTAACTGGACTTACTTATATGTATATAACTACTATTAAACATACGTATATAAGGCAGGGGGTTGTTTAGTGGGTCCGGACCGCACCTTAGTATACGATTTACTTATATTTATTACATTAAAACAATGGAAAAGACTATGTTTTATAAATACTATGATAAAAACTAGTTTAGCCTTCGTACATTTTCAACTTGCAATCACCTTCGGACCCTTATCTTGGACGAATCCCTGCATTTGAAAACTATAGCTACGCCCGTGGTATATAAATATAAATATATATTTCCGTCAGGTTTTCCCTAATTTGTAGAGTTATTATCTAATATTGATACATCTGAAAAATCATCACAAAGCCGTCACAAAAAGCCTCGAAATCAATACCCTGATCCCGCAGCCGTATCGGGGTAGATAATGTGGAGTAGAGTGAAGTACTTGTTTGCGGACTCTCGTGTTCATACGCTCTTTGATTGGCGGCAAGTGACGCGGGTCATTTCATATAGAAATCAACTTTTTTCATAATTGTTACATTACATATCTCTACATTGTTAGCTAGGTAGCCTTTGCGCTTTTTTACTTTTTAACTTTTAATTTATAGTAAAGTAAAGAAACAGTTTGTAAATGTCTCACTAGTGGGTAGAAGTTTCCTCTCCTATTAAGGAGAAGGTTGGGAGCGTAATGTGCCCATGTTGCACCATTGCGGGGCGGATATACATGTGTTTAAATTTCTCCCGGCACATGTACGTTTCCTCATGATATTTTCCATCACCACATCTTTATATACTCTTATGGTAATATTATACCCATAAGAGAAAGAAATACTATAAATGCAATGTTACATAAAACCTTTTATGTAACATTGCATTCAGTGCAAGAAATTCAATAAATGTCATTGAATATTGACGTTTTTTTTAACATTTGCAGATACGTCGAAAGTAATTTTTTTTAATTAACTTGTTTTACGGCCCTGGGTTCAAGCCCTTTTGAGCCTTATTTCGTAAGTAGTTACGAAAGGTATGTCAAAAATAAGGCACTAACAGCAAATTCTTTCAGGTGAAAATCAATGAGAAATAATTTAATTAAATCTTTATGAACGTTTAGAAAAGCAAGCAAAGAGCAAAGCCTATAAGTGTAATTCTCGCCGAAGAATTATAGATATTGTTATGTATGTAGGTTTTACATATATTTTGTATTGTAACCGGTCACTGCATAATATGAATATAGAGGAACAATAAACGTCAGTGTGTTCTGACCAGTCAATAAATGGACGCTGATAAGCAATAATGTGTCAACCCACAAAAAGTCAAATTCGGACATATTGATGTATTCTGATGGTTCGTTACATGTTTAACATTATTAAAAAAATTCAAGTAATTGAAACAAAATAACTACGGAAAAAAGTGTCTTAATTTAATGATTACTATGTCAATACTATTTCAATTCAACACTTCAGTGTGTGATATTTTTTGAGATATTCAAGAATATCATATATCTGAAAAAATATTACTAGATAAAACTTTTGATTATACTAATCTGCAATTAATTCAATTTATAAAAATAGTAAAGAATAATGGATGTATACGTCTTTAAACCAATTGATTAAGAATGCGTATGTTATCTTTAGACGCCATTTTCTCAAAATAGAGTCCGTGTGGCTTAACACAGTATTGCATATAAGCATCCAAATAAGAGTTTGA
Organism: Hypolimnas misippus; assembly: GCA_037950945.1. Lineage (NCBI taxonomy): Eukaryota > Metazoa > Arthropoda > Insecta > Lepidoptera > Nymphalidae > Hypolimnas > Hypolimnas misippus. Next base: position 14,578,129 of record JBBEEQ010000029.1, read on the forward strand.
TTTTAATATAAATACATAACAGATATATAAATTTACTTGAAAACATCCGCCGGTGTTCGATAAAAAGGAAAGAAAATGGCATATTTTAAGTATATTTCCCTTGCGAAAAGGCGTGTGTAGTTTCATAAAAGCCAGCTCATATTTCATATATAACTCTCGAGGCTTTGACTCGCGGTCCCTTAACAAGGGTCAATGTACTCTAAGTGTCCTTTAGCTGAATGGTGTTGTTTTAACTCGTTATGGCATATAAATGGGGTTGAGTGTCAATAATATTATGATACTTTTAGTTGAGTGCAATTAAAATAGAGCTGTTTTGATTTTGTGATAGAAATGATTAATATTTACGAAAAATATTTGATACAAGTGTAAGTTAAATTTGAATTTATTATTCCGTATCACTAAAACTCATGGAGTTCGTATAAGAACTTGGTATCGATTTGTTATCATCAGTCATCGATACAACATTGAATACATTTATTTAAAATAAAATCGTAATATAATATACTTATTTAGTGATGTGCCGGATATCCGTATCCAAGGTAGAAGAAAGATCGGTGTCCGTATCCGTTACTTTATTGCGAATCTTTTACGGATCTTTTATCTTATTAATTGTCAAGAAAACCAAAAAAAGACTAACGTCGTAACATGTATTGCCTATCACGAAAAGGGTCAAGTGACGTCAACTATCGTTTTAAGTAAGAAAGTTTAGATCCGTATCCGTATCCGCGGATCTTAACCACAAATATCCGTATTCGGATCCGTATCCGCAGATATACATATTTAACGATCCTGCTCATCGATAATACTTATACAAAAAAGAGAAGAATATTTACAAATCATAATAATTTCTGTTCAAATTATGTCCACCAGGAATAATAGTAAGAATACTAGCAGTATTTATCGACTTGCCGGTTCTTCTCGGTAGAATCTACATTCCGAACTGGTTTTAAATTAATTAATTAATTAGTTTTTTTTTTGTTTTCTTATTTGTTTCTGTATTGACAATTCAAAAGTGATTGAAAAAGCCTACTTGAATAAAGCATATTTTGATTTTGATTTCCCCATTAAAAAAAAATTAAAGTAACATTCCGTCATGGAATGTCTTGTGACGATATTATAGATTTACTGGCAACAAATTTATTTCAAAAGTGTTCCCTTGATATCGGTTCCTTCCTGTCCCATTTCACAAGTATCCGGGACAGGTAACTCATAACAGACGTTTCATTGCTTGTAAAATCGTTACGGCATTTCGATAAAAACGTTTATGATGGCTCTGTGAATAAATATTAGGGTGTAATCGAATGGCCGTTTGAATACTAATTTTTGGTATATTTGTTTTTAATAATGATTGAAATATTCATATTTAATATAACTGATAAGTGACTCAGTCAGCTCATGACCACGACGGATGCAACGTCGAAACGTCGGGCAATAAAAAGGTATTACTACCATTAGTTATCGCGGTAAGACCCGTTATATTAAATATGAATAGTATAAATCGCGAAAGTTTAAAATATATGATTGAAAGATGATAATGAGCTATTCTATGTGAAAGGTAATGCGTTTGTAAATGTTCTTAGTATCTAAGATTATTTTTAGAGAACTTTTATACTTTTTCTCCTGAAACATGATTGAAAGAGAAGTCTGGCAGAAGCTAGTAGATAAAATTTTTAATACAAATATCTAATACCGACTTATCAAATTCTATGTAACGACTGTCGAAAAAAGGCAGTCAAAATTTTAAAAAATCTTTACCGAGTCGTAACCCAAAAGTAATTGACAAATTGTTTAAATATAATTAAAATAAAAAAATATATATTAATTTTCCTCCAGAGGCCCTAAAAATTTCAACACATTAATTTAATTCATTACACCTTTATTTTAACTAAACGTAAATAATTTAGGATGATATATCTCCGTACAAAGATCAACAAATAATAAAATACTCATTAAATAACTCAATGCCGTGCGGTGCTGTGAATGAATGATTTCATTGCAATAAATATCTCAACGTTTGTATCTTATAGCTAGCGTTTTACTGTGATTCTGTTTGCTTTGTTAATAATGCAATTAAAAGTCAACCAGGGTTATCTGTAAGAGATCGCTTTTAGTGATAAGACTGCTCTTACCTACAATTAGTCATTTTTTTTGTAATCTACACAAATAAGTAAAACTGAAATGTCTCTTTGTAATATCAAATTAACAGTAACTTAGACTACTTTTAATTAAAAAAAAAAACTTTTCTTAATTCATAAAAAAGAAGGTTCGCGAAAACTTAATTAAAACGAATGAAATAGTACAATATCCGATTCAACTAGGGAAGGTAAACATAATATAAAAATTCTTCCATAAATTAGTGCGGTTAAAACCGCGGAGCACAGCTAGTGAATTAAAAAATCTACTTAAACATCTCGCACTTTCAATTCATGAAACAGTTCTACAGTTAGTTTTGAAGTTATGAATTTTTTACACCAAACCTGCACGTGCGGGACCGTCGATCGATAAAAAGCGGCGTTTGTTTTGTGAATTATCGACGTGACGCCCACGCTCACTAAATGTCGGCGTTTAACTCTGCCGTTATGTTGACTTGGAATAATTGCTGTTTAGTCGATTCGGACATTCCATGTTGGAGTTTTTTGAATAACTTCTGACCCAAAAAAGGGGTATTATGAATTGGACGTGTGTTTTTGTGTCTGTGTCATCGTAGCTCCTTAAAAAACGGACCAATTTTGATGGTTTTTGTTTGAAAGCTGATGTAATCGAGATGGTGTTTTAGCAGTAATCTATAAAAATCTCTTTTCTAATTTTTGAAAGTATGTTATAATAATAATAATAATAAACGCATCACACTCAACGGCCCCCATTAAGATCTCATGACCGTGTGTCGGGGGTCCGGAAACACACAACACTAACACTAACACAAACACAGACCACGACAAACATCCGTATGGCCAATACAGAAGTTTGCCGTGAGCGGGGATCGAACCCGCGACCGTTAGCGCTTTAGTCAGTTGCAGTGACCATTGCGCCAACGTGTCTGTCGTGTTAATAACTTCTACTGATCCTTTCGACGCAAAATGTTCTATACTGTGAATGATATTAAAATTATATAGCTAACTTTGGCCTGACGCTGTATCATTATCTGGAATCAGCTGGATATACAACTCCTCACCAACTTACAGTAGAAATACGATACTTAAAACGTACCGCAATAAAAACGTGATCGCCTTTTAAAAAGTTTGCGTAAGTGCCCTTAAAGGCTTCAATCTCGTGTACCATTGCTGCAATACGTCATGATATTATTATATATACATTTTTTGAATACTAGCTGTGCCTCGAGGTTTCACAGATGTTAATTTGAGGAAAATATATTTATATAATGTTTAACTTTCTTACTTGAATTGAATATTATCCACTATATCATTGGTTTACAATTAAGTGTTCGCGTATTTTTTTATTTATTGATTAAAATATATTTTTTAACAAAAGTAGCCTAGGTTACTCCTTATAACATTAGATCTGAGTGAGTGAGTGAGTGAGTGAAAATCGCGTCATAACCGATCCAGCCGTTTCAGAGATTAGCCGGAAGAACAGACAGACAGAAAAAAAAATTAAAAATTTGTTTTCGATGAAGTCCCATGGTACTTTCATATGAATTTAGTTAAAATCTGTTAAATTGAAATAATAAACAGACACTTCAATTTTATTTATGATTAATAGTTTAAAAAAAAAGTAATTCATTGGTTTATTTTATAGGAACGTTGAGATTTTAATACAAATATTATAATTTAGTCTGTTGAAACGACTATTGAGTCGTTTTATTAAAGACTGGCTGGTGCTCGCGACTTCATCTACGATATCTGTGATGTCTACGTCATAGTAGCTGTATACATGCAAAGTCTCAGCCCGATCGTTTTAAAATTGACAAAGTTTCATACAAACGTTCATCCTCTATTTTATGCCCCTGGGGGGTGGAATTAATCTAAATCCTGTGTAACGGATGCCTACGTCATAACATCTACTTGCATGCCAAATTTCAGCCCGATACGTCCAGTGGCTGTGCGTTGATAGATCACTATGCCAGTCAGTCAATCACCTTTGAGTTAAATATATGTATTTAGATGTCTTGTTTAATAAATGGCATTAAAAAGCTTAAGGGACAAACAAACATTATTTTTTATGTATTAAAACATAAATTTAATCTAATAGCATATTGATATATTGTTCGAAACAATCAATAGTACACAAAGTTCATGTCTTTCCAATTTATATAAATAAAAATGAATGCTTGTATCTATGTCTCTATGCGTTCCGAAACTTTTATTCGAATTATGATAAAATTTTGGTATGGTTCATGACCAAAAAATCTATATAGTTATTATAAGTATCATTGCAACGCTTGCCGGGTAAAATTAGTATAATTATAAAAACCAATTCCCTAAGAGTATTATAAATTTCATCACTATATAAATTCATCAATTTCAATTCGTCAAATTGACAAAAAAAAATAACAAAAAGCAGTCCAATGCATTTACTTTAAAAATGAACAATATTTTTTGTATAGTCTATTTTTCTTTACTGGTCTTTATTTGGTAACAATACTCTGAACGACAATCACGAATTTTCGAACAACTTTTTTCATTATATTTTTTTTTAATATTTTTTTTTCAAGACGAGTTTAAATATACAAAATATTTATAAGCACTGTAAATAATTTCGCTTTATTATTGTTAAAGCGGGAAGCCTACTTACGTTTACGTTAGCTAGAGAGACCATGATGTTATTTTGTGGGCCGTTAAGAGTTTTATCATTTCTTTCTATGTAAATGTTTGTGCAACGACTGAAACGTCTGTGTCAAAACGTGAGCGACAGAGAAGACGCTATACACAACCGAATCTAACTGATTATCTATTTCTAAGGCTCGATTTTTTATATTTTCTACCACGTACTATACACACTTCATTAAACACACCACATCTGAATATTGTAAAGTAAATACATTTATGGGTGACCTTTTAAACTTTATACCAAATTAATTAAAGCAACGCAATTCCATTTAAATCCATCTTTCGTTTTTTTTTCGAAAACGCGTTTGATTTCCCACTGGTTTTCTATAACATATGAATATGAATGATTTTCTTCTGAGTTTATCTTATACTACAAAGGAAAATTCAGACGTTGCCGTTTATGTAACATTATTTCAATTCTATAAAATTTCCATTTTCTTACGCGATATTTGCACTTGCAAGCGTTGCACAGACTTTCATAAGATTTACATACTCGTAAATTGTCTATTATTTTACTCTTAAAATAATTTACCGTCAGTGACGTATCGATCCAGTTTACCTTTTATTAACTAGATAACTGTTTTTCATGAGTACATTTCACGCGGACATAATATTAATTGTAGATTAATTAATGAATTGTAAAAAAAATAAGTGTGGTTTTGTAATAAACAATTGCAATACTCTATTGTAATACTATATTATGTTTTAGGTCAAGTAGTTATGTGATGTTGTAATAGAGTGGAATCAAATAGATTTAATAACCAATTTGGATATTGAAAGGCATTCTACGTTCCTTTTAGCTGATATATTTTTTTAATAAATCGCTTGCATGCAGAAAATACTGCTTTATGATAGAAAATTAATAAAATAATGCTATCTAATATAGAAGAATTTAAAACCTTATAAAAACTAAGCTGTAATAAAACACGTCGCAAATTCTTCACTTAAAAAAGTAAATGAAACCGTCCAAGAGAAATATAAGAAAGTGCCTGTAAATAATATTTCTTCATGTTTCAGCTTCCACGGAGCTAATTCAGCGCCGAGTAAATAATGTCTAAGAAGCCAGCGAAGCCATTTTAAATTGAACTTTACAATTTAATATGACAGCGTCGGGTCGACTTTTCTCAATAAAAGTTTATTGATCTCAGACTTAAGACTTTATTAATTGATCTAGACTGTTCTAAATTTGTCTTTAAAAATAAAACATTCAAAATGTATTTATTTATGCAAAGTTTTTTTTAATACTATAAATAAGGTTTGTTCATCAAAGTTTAAAAGAATATTATAAAATTAATTAAAATAATCAAAAACCCGACTGCGTCACAAGACCATCTGCAGTCAGCAGTACTTTGTCAATATCAGTTCTGTCCAAAAGCCTATAATAGAGAACCGTACTAATCAATTTTAAATCGTTATACATCCTAAACGGTATGAGGAACCTTAATACCTATTCAACAAAATTCATTTTTCTTTCTTTTTCACATTATGACGTCCACAATCCGGCATTACGATTTTTCCTTTTTATGCTCTTTGTGACATTCGCGTCATGACAAATTAAACCACATATCCTTTATCAAATCAGACTCGATTGCTCTAAAAGCGTGACAAAGGTACAAATGCATATAATTACGCACGTAAATAGGCTAATATATACATACTTTTCTTTGCATCGCGTAGTCGTGTTATAAAATTTGATATACGTGCATTTGCTACAGTCTTAAAGTCTTTATTACAATAATGCGCTGAAAACATCACACCTTGCTGCACTTAGCCGGCTTCGACACTGAATAATACGGTTATTTCGTAAAATAGCCACATTTAATGCGATCACGTGTTCACTTACGCCAGACCACGTGGTCACTCACGATGGATCACGTTGCAATTTCAAAAGTGGACCAATTTTGCTATGAGACATACGAAGTCGCGCGTAACAGTTGGTGTATTAATAAATTTAGATGATATTATTGATATCTTAAGATTTATTACTTTGTTGGTTATTTGAATCTATACTAATTTTATAAAGATGTAAAGTTTCTACCTAAATATATCTATAAGAGATAAACTCTGAAATGACTGATCCGATTAGAAAAAAGATCGAGTTAGATAAGAGAACTTTAATATTAAGTTTATAAAAATGAATAAGTGGCGAAACGATACATTTTGAACTAGTATGCCAACCGCGACTTTGTCCAGGAATCCGGGTGTATCGCGCTCCCGTTTACAGGGACTTCAGGGACCGTACATTTTTTTGAAATTAAAAGTCTAAGTTCTACCTCAAGCTCTAACTATTTCTGTACCAAATTTAATTTACACCGGTTCAATAGTTTATGCGTGATTGTGTAATACACAGACAGAGTTACTTTCGCATTGATAATATTCAGTCAGGATTTTAATATACTAAATTAGTTGTTTATGAAATACCCGCGATTTTAAAATTATTATTTTAATTCAGATTTAATAAAACTGATCTGCAGAAACACTTATAAAGCTAATTAAAAGTTTTAAAACTTTTTATTTCAACTTAAATATTGAGCCAATTATACACTCTAGGTTTTATTGAAAAGTATTTCAATTAATTATTTTAATTTAAAAATTACGACGCGAGTTCAGAAGAATCACTTTAGAATGACAGTGTTTTCGTGACATGTGTGTGAGTATATACATATACATACTAATATTTTATATGGTAACATTTGTTTGTAAGTGTGATCTGATTTGAAAAATTAATTTTGAGTTTGATAGCCCGTTTATTGAGGTAGGTTAAAGACTATATTACATCACGTTACATCTCACGGGAGTAAAGTAGTAACCATAAACACGAGTGAAACAGCGAGGGCAGATAGTGGGTAAAAAATGACTCTTACTAATGTACAAACTCAACAGTGTATAATAAATACTTCAGTTTATGAACATGGATTGTTCTTGCATGCAAAAACTAATAGTAAAGTAAAGTAAAGTAACCCCTATATGTCCCACTGCTGTGCTAAGGCCTCCTCTCCTATTAAGAAGAAGGTTTTAGAGCTTAATCCACCACGCTGCTCCACTGCGGGTTGGCGGTTATACATGTGTCAAAATTTCTCACGATACATGCAGGTTTCCTCACGATGTTTTCCTTCACCGAGCTCGAGATGAATTTAAACACAAATTTAGCACTTGAAAAATCGGCGGTGCTAGCCGGGGTTTGAACCCGTGATCATCGGTAAAGATCGACGCGTTCTAACCACTAGGCCATCTCGGCTTTAGAAAACTAATAAATAGATTTCAATTAAACTTTACTATAATACAACTTATATGTACATGAAAATACCGCAATGACTTATTTTTCATCGATATACCACGCATGCGTGTAGAAGTATACGATACTTTAAAAGACGTGACGTATTATACACAATTTTGTATGCTTAAAACCAAATAACTGAACGTTAAATTTGAATGAAATCCTATGTGACCAATCTACAAGCATTTTCTTTTCAACAAAGAAATTTCAAAATCGGTGTATATATGTAGGAGTTATAAGGTAATTAATATTACAAAAACCTTACGAACTGAGAACCTCCTTTTCGAAGTCGGTTGATGAAGAGTAAATAAGTTAAGCTAACATCTCAAAGAATTTTGACATCAAAACGCCTCTCTGCTGCTCGTAAAACACTGAATCCGGAAATAAAAACATCGTGACGTATTTAATAAGTCCTTGCATTTATTTGCAATTATAATGCCTTCATTCGAATTTACCGGCTTTGTATTTGCTTATATCATTTGTACGCTAATGAGCAATACTGTGTCAAGTCACACGGACTGCATTTTGAGAAAATGACGTCAAAGATGTCAAACCTATTCTTAACAAATATGTTTGAAGAAGTTTATATCCAACTTTTCTTTTATTTTTTTTTTGATAAAATTTATAATTAATTAAAATCAGACTGATATATTTGATATATTATCTACAATAAAGTTTTACAAATATTTTATATTAATGTATAAATTGCAAAATATAGAACGCACTTGAAATTTGAACCAATTTTTGAACTTTTTTCCGTAATTATTTTGTTTGTATAACTTCAATTTTTTTAATAATTGTTAAATAGGTGATGCAGTATCAAAATACATCAATATCTCCGAATTTCACTTTTTGTGGGATAACCCATTATTGCTTATCAGCATCCATTTATCAAAGGCGACATAATAATTGCATATCTGCTGTATTAAATCTACAAAAAGGATATAAGCTATTTTTTGTTGCTTTATATGAAATCTGTAATGAAAGCCGAATTTTCTCAAAGAAATTAATTGTTCAAAATAATTTTCCTACGCAGACGATGTCGCGAAAACCAATCCTTAGACGAGAATTGCACTTATACGTTTTGATCTTAGACTTTCATGAAGATTTATATAATTATTGTTTTTAATATAGTGTACTATTTTTTTTTCCTTTCACACATATATGTACATGTGGTGTTTGTCTACATATACATAGTTACATAATTTCTATAAATGGACGCTGATAAGCAATACTGTGTCAAGCCACACCAACTTCATTTTGAGAAAATGGCGTCTAAAGATGTCAAATGTATTCTTAATACATTTATTTGAATTAGTATTTATACATATTTTCTTTTCGTTTTTGATAAAAGGCTTAATGCATTAAAAAAAGGTTGATATATTGAATATATTATCTAATAAAAAGTTTTTTAAATACATGAGATTATTGTATAAATTACAAAATATGGAACAACCTTGAAATTCGAAACAATTAATTAACAAACATTTTCCGTGCTTATTTAGTTTATATGTCTTTATTTTTTATTGAATAATGTAAAATAGGTGATGCAGTATCAAAAAACATCAATATCTCCGAATTTGTCATTTTGTGGGTTATTACATTATTGCTTATCAGCATCCAAATAGCCTAATGGTAAACGTTAACTCTTTAGATTTGTAATTTGACGAACTTTGAAATAAATAAATACATTAGTTGTTTGTCATTACTTTACAATTCAATTCTTTGATTTGTGGCTTTTAATTCTGCCAATCATGCACATATTATTTCGCCAGAGTCACGTGGATTGGAGAAAACACGAATGAGATTGTTCGGTGGGAATCATTCCTTTACACCTGTAAGAATTTACTGTCAGTGCGTCATTTTTGACATTCACAGCTTTCGACACATATTTTTACAGAGTTGTTTTATGTCGCTCTCGAGAGTAAAACTTACAAATGTAATTCTCGTCTCAAACGATAAAATCACCCTCGGTAGAGTCGGTCACGTGTCCGCACGTCCGCTTAGATGGTAATTGAGCAAATGGGTCACTGCACTACGCTCTTCACTGTCTTTATTGTTTTAGAAAATAAATAAACTCCTTACACTCGACGGTCCAGAATATTTCTTGTCTTTTATGGGACAAAGTATACGCTAAAATAAAATCCCGGAAACAATACTAAATTTGCCACTTCACTAATTTACATTTTTCTTAACAAGTTCACATTAAAATATCATTAATTGAAAAAGCATGACACTGAAATTCTTAGGCTATGTTTAATTTTGCATCTCAACCTCTAATATAAAACATCTAATTTTCTTTACAACTTCAGTAATTACCTGAAACCTGTACAGAAAGAATTATGATTACGAATTTATAAGGACTCCTCTTTTTGCTAACGGAGTTTTAGACACGGTAAATCTACAATAATCTGGATTGTGGTTGAGATAACAGAGATTTGTACGCAGTAAGTAGATTAACCACACATTTTAAATGGTTTGTCGTCACGTGCTCTTGAATTGGACAGGATTCGTCACGTGACCCTTAGTGTTTCCTGTTTAAGAGCTGTACAACTAGATGTTACAACAGTCCTTTTCACTTTCAGTACATACATAGATATATAACTATCTGTAAACATATTTTCATAGAGTTCAGAAGTTAAGAATAAGATATTAGATTCATAATCCATGTTATTTTCCAACTCTTGTTGTGTCATAATATATCGCCATGTTTTTTCTTGATATCAATAGTGTATGTCTAGGCAACCCTACAAGTACCGTACATTAGTCCCATTAACAATAAGTCAAGCCGAAAATTATCAAAATAGATTGGTTAAATCTAATAATCGAATACAATACCTCGTACAAGTAAATAAGTTTTAATATAACCTGAATGTTTATCAAAACATAACAAAAAATTCAGAACATTTTTAATTGGTATTGAAAGTGTCATATCTATGACTCATCAGTTTTCGAAGGATTAACAAGTTTTCATTGATATAAGAATAGAATATATGCTTATATAGTTAGTTTTGTGTAGTTATGTAGCTTTTTAACACCAAAAACAAAACAGATCAAATAAAACACGTAGAAAAAACCAGTCAGGTCAGTCATTTATTTTATTTATTATATTATATAAGACAAGGATGTCATACACTATATAGACCTAATGATGAACACGTTTAAACGTCAATATATGTATTCCAAGATATCAATACTAGCGCATACAGACAAAGTCGGGAGATTTAAACGTAAAGAAGTTCTGACTCAGCGTCGTAAATTAACTCAGTAAAAGTACACCACAGCGTTAACAGTGCTAGTTACATTGTAGTTATTCCTGAATAGTAATATTAAGCTATTTCAAAACCACTCGCGATATTGTTTATTAACACCCAAACGAGCGGCTTCTACAACGTTCTGGAAACATAAACAATACGCAATATTTAAAAAAAAAAGAATTAATTTAACTGCAAAATGTTTATCTAATATTTTTAAATCGCAACGCGCTCGGAAACAGATAATAAAATAAAAAGAAACGATTAATCGTAAACCATTTCTATAATCGATTTTATCGTATTTGTCTCGATGTTTATTGTGATTTTAACGTTTTGGGCACGGATTCCGCCAATAAAGTTAATACAAACATCGATTTTGGCATCGCGTATGATCGGCGCGCGCATTAAATCGACGGGGCGGTGAGTCAACAAACAATTGACTGGCGTGCTGCGCGCGCGCAAAAATAACGTTGAACGCGCCGACGTAGGCGTGCGTTGTATCCTCTACGATCTGTCAACGGCGATTGTTTGATCGATCAGTATAGATCATAAATTTAAAAATTTTTAAAATACACTGTTTAATATTACGAAAATATTTCGCTATGTTTAGATTTTTGTATACAAATTCTTAGCGCGTATGCACTTGTGGGGAGGCTAAAAATATTCTATTAAATCAGCTCTGACAATACTACGAACGTACTGCTTGTCAGTGAATATGTGGCGTAATAAGCCAGAAGAGACTAAATACATTTAAACGAACTTGGCATAACTTTAAGTGACCTTTATCACTTTTAACCGATCTGTTTGTATTTTATGGGATGTTTTCGTCTATTTTATACACATTTCAATTATTTTTTAAATAAAATACAATATATCTTGATCCATCAAAAAATCCATCTCACATTATTATTTAATTATTCACCATTGCTCATAAACTATTTCAAAATTGAAGTTTTTTTTTTAATTAAAAATAGATATTATATTTATTTTCACGCCTATATTTTCTATTACAATATTGAACAGGATCTTTAAAAATATCAAAATAAAATACAAGATAAAAAACTCCTATATTCAATTCGTTTGATATAAACCAAAGTCCCACCCACACCACAGCCAGCACATAAGATTCTCGTAGTATCCTCAGTACGGACATCGGAAACGAAGCTCGTAAAATCGATTCATCGTCTTCAATTAGATAAACAATTATTAATTCGATCACATGCTCTATTCGAATAACAATTGTGTACTTTGAATTTTTATTGTCGATAGGATTTTTAATGGTTGTGTAAATTTAGCTTTTGAGCATATAAAATCGGTTTATAATGTTTTTTTTATGTTTTGGCTTTTCATTTTTTTTTCTTTTCTTTTTTCCTAGGCCAGTGTTGGTGTGAACGAACCACTATTATTACTAGCTATTTTTGATATTTTTCGAGACTAACACACATAAATTGATTTATATATATTTATAATTATGTATGTATATAGATTTTTTGATGTTTTTTTTTAGGCAGTTATTCCATTCCTGGGCAAAGATCGCATCTAAATTGGTACGTAAATGTTTCCTCGCTAAGTTTTTCTTATTAAAATTATTCAGATGTTTGAAAATGAGTGAAAATTTTCTTGTAATATTCCATTACATTACTAGTGAAGTTAAAAACTTGTTAAAAAGTTAGCTCCATCGGAAAACGAGCTATCGATTTTGATTGGAGCGATTTAGAAGCGGAAGGAAGGGTGCCGGATGGAGGGTAAATTGTAACAGCACTAACAGCATCGATTACAGTCAACGGCGGTATCATTCACTTGATATTCCTTCTTCAAAACGCTTTCTATTATTGGTACGAGTTGTGGTAATCTTGTTTAGCGTAATGCGTTTGTTAGTTTGTGGCAAGAATTACACTTATAAGGTTTTGCTGTCAAACTTTCATAAAAATTTACATAAGTTATTTAATATTGCTTTACACCTGAAAGAACTTACTGTCAGTGTTTTATTTTTGACAGCAACAACTTTCGTAATTACGACGAATCTACGACGTATCTGTTACTAAGTTACAGGGTTGTTTTAGATCATGAGATACTAAAACTTACAATTGTTATTCTTTGATTAATTTAGTATACATTGACTAGCAACGTCTCTATCAAGAAATTCGTTAAAAGCGCGGCTAGTCAATGTATGAAGAGTGCTGATCGAAACTTATGTAATCGAAGACTATCACTACTAAGGGTCCAACTGTGAATTAAAAAGTATCTAAGGACCAACTCGAAAACACTCATATAGTTGTTCTTGTATCTAGTTGTTTTAGAGCTAGAGATATGAAGTTAATGAGTTTGTTTACTTAAACTCCTTCATCTCACGAGCTAACTTGTGGTTAAAAAAGAATAAGATGAAATGGCATGTTTATAGAGAGAGCTCATAATAATATATATATAAAATCATTTGGGGTGACTGATTCATCAACGCAGAGCCTAAACCGCTGGGGCTACGAACTCGAAATTTTGGCAGTAGGTGGCTTTCAGGTTGTAGGCATCCACTAAGAAAGGGTTTTTTGATTATTCACCCCTAAGAGGGTGAAAAGGGGTTGAAACGTTTTTATGCAAAATCTTATTTCGTGGTCGTATTAACTTAAAACTTAATACTCATTCTTCTTTATGCTAATAATAAAATATAAAACACAACATCATCCTATCAATATCAACCCCAACCCAAAGAGGTGCAATAGGGTAGTTTAGTTTACCTAAATGAAGAAAAAAATTTTCTTTAAAGATCAAAGGTGAAAATAATTCAGCATAAATTATATATTTATTGTACACGTTAAATCCCTTGAAGGATGGTGAATCACCAGTTTTTTAATTCCTTCTATCAAATTCCAAAATATACGCAGGCGAAGCCGCGAGCAACTGCTAGCTAATATATATACTTGATGCATTAGCTTAAGAGCACGGCAGTAATCACACATCTCAGCAGACGTTTTTGGTATAATTTATATGCAAAATCGATATATATATATATATATATATATATTATTAAAGAAGTCGCCTGGCCGCGGCGATGGCTCAATTTCATTCGGTCTGAATGATCGAACTTAACCGCTGAAGGTCGTTGCAAAGTTACAACGCGGAGCTAAGCTACGAATGGACAATCGATATACAAGAATAGACATTTTCTTGCCTTCGTTTTAAGTAGTTTTCGAAGTATGACATTATGTGAAAATTGACGAGTCTATTTCAATGGTATTATATTTGTAAGTTTTAGTTTCGTTATTGACATAATACTGTTATCTTATGAAATGTGTTTTATCTTTTAAGGTGTAAAAAAATTATGTAAATCTTTATGAAAATCTGAGTTCAAAACTTATAAGTGTAATTCTTGCCTCTATTTAAATATTTTAGTGTTAAAAGTAAAATACTTATTATATTGTAAAAATATAAGAATTGGATATCATAAAAAATGTTATAGAGCACCTTTTTTTAAAGATGATAAAATTTATGTTTCTTCGCAGAAGATTATCTCTTTAAACACTGTTTTGATTTTATTAATTATTTTAACACACTATACCGAGCATAATATGTATATACTAAATTTTATGAGATGTAGCAATTGATTCCAAAGAAACATACAACTGAGCTGTGGGTAGAATAGTACAGTATATATGGACTTGATATATAGATAACCTAAATCTAGATATTTCAATATTCTCAAAGCAGGCTTAAATGTACCAGTTCAGAGATTATACAACACGAGATGGTTTTCTCCTTTTATACCCCGCTAAGCTCCACTCATGTTTCCGCACTGCGCGCCGCTGGGATTACACGGTGTGATAAAAGAGGCTCGGATCGAAAACAGAACTATACATGTGTGAACTTATAGTTGATACCGTTAGATTACTTTTATGCGAAATCTAATCTACATATATAAATATCAATTTTTGTATGTTTGTCCTCTATGCGTTCCGAAAGTGGTTTGTGATGACACTGTTCAGGGGATACCCCCTGGGGTTTCTAACCTAAAAAATCTATTTACTTTAAGTGGTATTGCAACGTATGCCGGGTATAATTAGAATAGGTATATAAAAATTAAGATTTATTACTTCGCATTTTATCATTTAAGTTGAATGATTTAAAGAAACTCTGTAACCTTATAACAGATACTTAGTAACTAGATACCAAAGCTGCAAATGTTACGAAAACTATAAATGTCAAAAATAAGGCACTGACAGAGAATTTATTCAGATCTAAAGTAATGAGAAAAAACTACGTTAATCTTAATGAAAGTCTAAGAGCAAAACTTATAAGACTAATTCGTACTTTAACGAAAACAAAGTCACGGCCAAGACCTGCTATTTATATATTTTCAGCGGTAGAAATTATTTGTATAGTAAAGTGTATAATGACCGATGTGAAAAAATTCGACACGATTTGAACTGTGACCCACTTAACTAATGAATCGTTGAAAATTAGTCACGGCACGCGTTAACTTAATGACAGCCTTTTAGACTTATCGGTGATTTATCCTATTATTCATGAACGTCTATTAAGCTTATCTATTTACGTATCGTTATTGCTGAAATATATTATTTTTTACATTGTATGCATACATTTGCGATTTGCTATTGTCCTTTGAGGAGTTCTCCAGCTAAATCCAAGGTATTTAATTATATAAAATATAATCGCTGCGTTCATTTATGTATGTTCTTTATCTACACCGAAACAGCTGGAACCATTTTGATGAAATTTCATAGGCAGTCGTCTGATTATTCAAGCGGGTGATTCTGTGAAGTTTAGTAGCGTTTTTATTTAATTTTTGACTCAGGTGACTGGCTAATAATCTCCTCAAAAATTATAAGAAATATTACTAGCCATGGTGCCATAAACAAATACATAGACAGACAAAGTATTTAAACCTATAACTCATCTTTTATACTTCAGTGGTTAATAAAATGCTTCTCTTAAATACATTTTCGTCCAATGACATCCCGTAACGAAATTTCACCAGAAACACCCGTAGAGCCCTCAGGGAGTACTTAAAGTCTAAACCGTGAGTGGGTTCCCAATTTGACAGCTTAGTACTTACCTAAATAGACGTGGAGTACAGCACGTTATATAATGGAAACACTTTTTATATTTTATTTATTAACTCGCTGCGTCTCGGGGATTCACTCGGAGAATAATCAGTGTTCCAGGATATACGCTACTACCAGTAGATCCAGGATTTTTGTTTACGGGCTTAAAGTAATGTAACAGACTTTTAATGCCCCACAGCTGGGCAAAAGCCTCCTTTCCTATTAAGGAGAATTTAGATGTGTTAGAATTTCTTTCGGCACATGCAGATTTCCTTACGATGTTTTCCTTCACCGCCGAGCCCGAGATGAATTTAACCACAAATTTAGCACTTGAAAATTCAGCCATGCTAGCCGGAGTTTAAACCAGCGATCAGCGGTTGAGATCGACGTGTTCTAACCATTAGGCTATCTCGGCTCTCCAAGGTAATTTTTTTTAATATTAGGCAAAGGCAGGGAAGCAAAAATGACAAACTATAGAAACCACGGGGACCAGTTAGTTACAAATAAAATGTACTTGAAAAACTCAATAATCAATTTCCAATAAAGACCCACATAACTTCCACTGGGTTATTTCAACTCGTAAGGTTTCTAAGTCAGAGTTAAATGTCGGGAAACTATTTTCTATGACATTTATAAAAACCTCTGACCTTTTAAGTAAGATAGTAGGTAAAGTTGGTAAGAAACTAGCGTCACCGTCACTTATTCGTATTCTGAAACAAAATTATTTATAACTGTGTAACGTATTTTAAACTAGCTGTCCCTTGCGGCTTCACTCGCGTTTATGGTAAATGCTTCGCTCCTATGAGTCGTAGAGTGATGTAATATAGCCTATAACCTTCCTCAATAAACTATCTAACACAAAAATATTTTTTCAATTCGAACCAAGAGCTCCTGAGATTACTGCGTTCAAACAAAAAAAAAAACTCTTCAGCTTTATATTATTTGTATAGATAAAAATACACTTGAGTTATGATTTTAATTTCAGACGCTAACACAATTAACGATATATAAAATGGATTTACTATCTGTAATATTTGTTAGGTAAAAATTACATTCGTAAGTCTTATTCTCGTAAATAACGTAAAACAACTCTGTAGCCTGGTAACAATTACCTAGGTAACCCTACAAAAGCCTGGCTGTCAAAAATAAAGGCATTGACAATAAATTCCTTAAGGTGTAAAACAATGACAAACAACTGATGTAAATCTAAATCTAAAGCAAACCTTATTAGTGTAATTCTCGCCTTACATAATATTTACTAATATTACTAAATGTGGTGTATTATTAATAAAATATGATATAACATATTAATTTATTTTAATGTTTTATATCCTTAATAATATTATATTTATAACATACTCTTAGTTGTAAATTTTTTTTAACGGTAGTAGGTACATATATAATGACTACCATACCGAGGCTCGAAACTCTACGTCAACATAAGAGCGACCCCTTATTATCTTCTTCTAAATGTACATTTTTTTAAATCAATCATATACCAAAAATTTTAAAAGAAATAAAATTCTATGAACAAACAGATTATATAGATACAATTACACGAAAACCATTATTTGATTTTATTTTTCTATTGTGGAACCCCCAAAGCTGTATCGCTACAGGCTCATTTCTAAATTCGGGCCTGACATACACAGAGAAATTCTGAAGGTTAAAATAACCGATACGGTATATCGAAAGTAATTTCGAAATGTCACGATAAAAGCAAGGAAGGGATCGCATATAAATGGCATCACATTTATGCTTTATCTCGAGACGCGGTCGACAGTTGGATGCTGATAAGCAATAATGTGTCAACCCACAAAAAGTCAAATTTGTAGATATTGATGTATTTTGATACTACGTTACCTATATAACATTACTAAAAAAAATTCAAGTCATCTAAACTAAATAAGTATGGAAAAAAGTTTCTTAACTCAATGTTTCGAATTTCAGATGCGTTCCATATTTTGCAATTTATAAAATAATATCAAATATTTAATAACTTATTATTAGATAACATATTAAATAAACCTATCTACTTTTGATTCAATATACATTTTATGAAAATAGAAAAGAGAAAATGAATATATACGATTTCAAACAAATTTATTAAGAATAGGTTTGACATCTTTAGACGCCATTTTCTCAAAACGAAGTCCGTGTAGCTTGACACATTATTGCTTATCAGCGTCCAGTTATGACATTGCCATCCGAATTTTTAACGTTGCTATAACCTTTGTGTTTCGAGCGACATGTTTACAAGATGTTTTAAATAATATATTCTCCATTCATACGGTATTGTCCGTATCAGGCAATGATTACAACTATAGATATGCTATGTCCATACTATTTGATGTATCTGGTTTACCTATCTGGTTGCTAGACAATGACTGTATCATGTATGTAGTGGTGTAACTAGTAGAATGGTAGGGCTGAAAAAGCCACGGACCTCGGACCCGAGAGGGCCCTGGCCTGAAAAAAAAAATATTAAAAATAAATTCTTCTTTCGTTATAAATATGTATAAACCTATGCTCTTGAAAATAAAATTTTGAATGGTGAAATATATGCGCTAATAATATGTCTACAGATATAAGATATCAAGAAATTAACGAATTGAAAGTTAAATTAAAATGGGTCATTAATAATAAATTGGTGATATTTTCTCATTTGTAATAATTTTTCATTTGTGTTTTTCTATTGCGGAAGACATATATACATACATATGTTACGTACACGTACAGTTTCTTCTATTTCTATAATATTAATACTAAAAATGTTTACAAAATTTGATAGACTTAGCTAAAAATTCACGATAACTAAAAATTCAAAATAAAAAACACGAATAATATTACGAAATGAGAAACTTCGTTTTTTTAAGTCGATTGAAAAAAAGTAAAGTTAATTGGAAAACTAACTTAGCTACAATAAGATGATGTTGAATTCCAATTATATGAACCGCTTCATTCTATGCGACTTATTGAATCTACTCCCTGTTCGATTGTTCCCAACTTTTCGATCACATCGAGTGAGTTCGACGTTTTCCCATTACAAGTTTTATCTACAAATGTTCATCCTCACCGCCTTTTAAACTATACTCTATGTTAAACATTATTTGTACGAAATTATTCTTGAAAGTTCATCACATTTTATGTTCATCAATGATGTTGAAAAAATGTTGATGGTTTCATTTCTCCGGTATAAGATTTTTTTAAACTATGATAGTATATACGGATGCTGGTAAACAATAATGTGTCAACCCACAAAAAGTCAAATTCTGAGACATTGATGTAATCTGATAATGGGACACGTGTTTAACAATATTCAAAATATTTTATAGTCACCTAAACAACATGAGCCGAGATGACCTAGTGGTTAGAATACGTCGATCTCAACCGATGATCGCGGGTTCTAAGCCCGGCTAGCACCGCTGATTTTTCAAGTGCTAAATTAGTGTTTAAATTCATCTCGAGCTCGGCGGTGATGGAAAACATCGTGAGAAAACCTGCATGTGCCGGGAGACATTCTGACACATGTATATCTCTTAGGAGAGGAGGCTTTTGCCCAGCTGTGGGATATTTACAGGCTGTTACTTAAACAACATAAGTACGGAAAAAAGTTTCTTCATTTAACGTTTCGCATAAACATATTTTGCAATATATAATAATCTCACGTATTTAAAAAAATTAATATTAGGTAAAAGATTTCGTTATAATAATCTCTTTTTAATTATAATTTTTTTCAAAATACACAATAAAAGATGGATATATACTTACTAAAATAATTTTATTAAGAATAGGTCACTTTCTCAAAATGAAGTTCGCGTGGCTTGACACACTATTGCTTATCACCGTCCATATATGGCAGAGCATATTTTTAAGTCTTATTTAATTTCAATACGTACTTTAAACATGCCAATTTAATTTTAACATTAAATAATTTAACTTTGCAAAATTAATTTTAAAATTTTATTAAAATCAGTTATTTATTTATGTATGAATAATTTAATATAACAATAACTATTGTGATAGCACGGCAGGCGGTATATGGGATTAACGTTATAAGATGTTTCTCCATGACAACGTTCGCCCACAAACTGCACGATACTCTTTTCAAGGCCTTCAGTTTCACGTCTTGAATATTTATTGTATACCAGACGGAAAATTTCATATTTATTTTTTCCGTAATATTCAAGCATATTTATTTAAATAATTCAACATGCTTTACGCGTTTCATAATTTTTGACAAGAAACATATACAATTTTTTTTAATACGATACGAATAATACGAACTCCTCTTATTCTTTGACAGAAAGGCAGTTTCTTTATCACGATAAGGAATTAAAAAACTTGTATTCTGGTCTCTCAACATTTGTCAAAATTCATCTCATGTTGGAATCCAACCTTTGTAAAGTTTCCTTCTATGTTGTGCCACAGGACTTCATATTTTGACGCCTTTCAGAATTCAGCCCCGCGGAAACCTCTTTAAAGCTTTGGCTATAACTTACTGGACTTTAATCGTTTGACCGCGATCATGATTTATAACCACGACAACAAATATTGTATATTGCACACCAAACCACCACCAATTATATATATATATATATATATATATATATATATATAATATATATATAATTTATATATATGACGATGATAACCTATGTATTAAAATTGTCTTTGTACATCTTTCTCGATGTTTGTGTTTTAAAAGATAGTTAGTAAGAAAAACCTCACATTAAAAAAAAAACAATTTTATACTGTTACGAGGTACAAAGTTAACTGTGTCACCTAGTCTATGTGATATATACATATACCTACTTTTATTGAGATATGTACAACAATTTACATTTCTTTCGTGGATCGAATAAAATTTAGTAGAAAAAATTCAAGGAAAAAGTTTTAACGATTAATTAATTTCCGTCCAAATTCTATAGCAAAGGCATCGGCCAATTGCTATTAA
This sequence comes from Hypolimnas misippus, assembly GCA_037950945.1. Classification (NCBI taxonomy): domain Eukaryota; kingdom Metazoa; phylum Arthropoda; class Insecta; order Lepidoptera; family Nymphalidae; genus Hypolimnas; species Hypolimnas misippus. Next base: position 14,599,461 of record JBBEEQ010000029.1, read on the forward strand.
AATTGTAAAAATGCATTAATAACAATAATGATTATACATTTTTTTACGGCGAATTAATATAAAGGTTCGTTTTATTTGGCCGATACAAACAAACGCAATTTTTAAAAACTAAAGAAAAGAAAGAAAAAAATACTATTTTCATAAAGTACCTATTATATAAATTATAAAACAATAACTTATTTACTAAATTTAACAAAGAGCATTTATTATTCTAAATATATATAATGTTCTTTACTATATTTGAAATAAAGCCAATGTGTTGCTCTGAAAGAGGACATTTTTATTAATATTTTTGTAAGTTTTTAACAATATATTATTTGCAGCTTTTTATATTATTTTAACAAACATGCATTAAAATAACTTTACCTGAAAGAAAAACAACATTTAGGATACTTTGATTATATACTGTCTAGATGGAGCGATGTATGAAAAAAAGCGTGACCTGCAGATACATGAAAAATGTCAAAATTTAAGTATCTGCCGCTAGTCGCTGTCAGTGGGTTGTCAGCAATAAACGTTATTTTTGCTCCGAAAAAAAAAATTGAAAATGTCCTCGTGTGCAATAAAATTTTGCAAAAATTATTCTACAAAAAAAAGTGATTCAAAGAAAATTACGTTCCATCTGTTAGTACTGTATTTCTATATGCATAAGTTTTTTTAATTAATATTGTAATCATGATATTTTGATGTTTATAAATACATTTCTTCGGGCGTGTTGCTAACATAACTTCATTACTTTTCCCTTTATTGGGTTGTATTATGTATAAAAAATTTCAATATATTATATAGATATATTATTAAATAATACATTATTTATTATTTTGTAAAGTATTGGTAACTAAATACATATTTGTTTGTCTAAGATTTAATAAAAATGACTTCGTTACGTGTTAATCAAAACTATAAACTTTTCATATTTACATTATTATGACGGGATATATTTTCTCGTGCCTTGTATAAAATATTATTAATATATCGTAGTTTACATTTTTAAGACTTCCTAGAGATAATATACTTGCTGAGCAGTGGGTAATAATTCTTAAGAATTGTAATGGTTTAAATTGGAAACCGAAATGTAGAACTTATATTTGTTCAGCTCATTTTTCGGATCATGATAAATATGTAACAAAAAGTGGACGGCACAAAATAAAAGAAGGAGCTGTACCCACTAAGGTAATTATAAAAAAATCAATAGGTATATTTTTCAACACCAAAACAATTATAATTTTTATATAAAATATTACCCTATTTTAGTGGTAAGAAGTTATAAGCTGACAACTTTAAATACGCTCACAAACGCAAATGCCAAGCCGCACGTCGTAACGCGTAAATGACAATTTATGAATGAAATGCTCTATCTAGACAGTATATAATCAAAGCATTTAGGATATTATTTTATAATAAAACTACGTCTTCAAGAGACATGAACGAAGTGACACTTTATTTCTTTATAAGTACAATACAATATCGTAACAGAGGTTTTATATGTAATACAATAAGTATATTGATATTGATATAAACTAACATATTTCCTTCAGTAAACTTAATGTGTATTAAGTTTTATATTTTATACACCGTCTTTCACTACATATGTTCCTCTGTCATTCCCATCATATTTAAATGTATTTCGAATATTAAAACTGCCAGTACCAGAAATGAAGGATATAGAACTTCATTACATATATTGTCGAGGATAGTATAAAACCGCGTTACTACTAGTAACTACCGCGTAACTAGCTTTCACAATAAGGTTAATTTTTGCGCAATAGAAAATGCCCATAAGCCTTTTTTTATCAATAATGTGATTTAGTATTTGATTTTAAATTTATAAGAAAAGTTAGATACGCGGTTTCGAAATATCCCCGACGATATAGAAAATCTAGAATGTGTAAAATAATAAAAATAAAATCAATTATGTATATAGAAATTCTATTATAAATAAAGGTCGAACCCGAGAAGACAATATCGATCCTATTAATTCCTGCCTCGCCGTCCCCTTTAGCTCTAAGCTGTTATTAGCTTCGTTATTAATTACAGGTAATAGTTTAGATGGAAAACGGTCTTTGAACGGACGTAGAATTTAGATCCTAACTAAGAATTCAATCAGGAATGCCGTTCAAATAGATAAGAGATTCTAGAACTACGGATAATTTTTGCGATACTTGGAGTAATCTATAATTTTTATATCTGAACTTAGAATATTAAAACGGAATTTCTTTCCAGTATAAATAAAAAAATGTGTGTATACATACGTGTATGTAAATTCGCTAATAAAAAAAATGTAGAATAGTTCTAGTAGAATAGTTTCAGAGTCAAGAACACATAGAAATAAATATGTTCAGGATATTTTTTTTCATCTCGAAATTTTTCATAATAGTCCTTCTATTCTTCTTACACATACGGACACTTATAGTTTTATTATACACTAGCTGCCCCTCGCGGTTCCACTCGCATTTATGATTACTGTTTCGCTCCTATAAGTCGTAGCGTGATGTAATAAGCCTATTACTTCCTTCAATAAACGGGCTATTCAACGCCAAAATATTTTTTCAAATCGGCTCAGTAGTTTCAGAGATTACCTACATGCACACACAAACAAATTTTTCTTCTTTATAATATTATATAGACTAATTGGTCCCGGCGTCAAATATGACTATCGAAATATGCTTCATTACAGCGGTTAAAGACGTCGTTTTTTTACAAGAACATGTAACTGAAAACTGACAAAATTATATTTAGATTTTAAATCGGTTTTTATACGTATATATTTTAAACTTTCACGATATATACTATTAATCCTTAAAAGCGCACTGCGGTTTTTAAACAACGTAAAAACAGTTACATATATAGTGTGAAATATAATATTTATCACTTTTGGTTTTTAAATTAAGTTATCATACTATAATTATAAAATTAGTAATAATCCAAATAAATTAATTGGCAATGCCAATTTAATTTTTTTATAGACAAAAAATATAACTAAATTTTTCGAACGAAAATAAATCACGCGTTTAAGGGTTAATATTTAATATAACGGGTCTTATCGCGATAACTAATGGTAGTAATACCTTTTTTATTGCCCGACGTTGGAGTCGGTTCGTGACCACGACGAATGCAACTTCGTCGAAACGTTGGGCAATAGAAAAGGTATTACTACCATTGGTTTTTATACCGTTTGGATTTTAGCACCTTTTCAAATATTGAGGGATCCTTGAACATGTTCCACAGATGTGGGATGTCTCTCGCGTGACATAACCTCATTTCATCCCTGTCAATACCACCCTGAGTTTGGATTCAATTGCTTTTTACGATGATTGCAGTTTGGGTGATGGAATTGTATGTGTTTTCTATCTATACTAATGTTATAAAGAAGTAAAATTAGTTTGTACAGTCTATTTTTTTATTTGTCCTATTATGTGACTATATCAGGAAAGAAAAGAATTTTCGGATATTATTTTTCATTATAATTTTTCATTGCCAAAATTGATTATAAAAAAAATTGATTATAAGTTTGTATTTAGGGGGACTTTTATAATCCCAGAACCTACAGATGCAATTTGAAAAATTCTTTTTCGTTTGGTGTATTGGGAAAGGTTTTCGCATCTATATTTAAAACATTTAACGATGATGTATAAATTACTCACAATAAAATTTAAAGTACTCACTCTTTTATACTATACTATACACTAAACAATAACATATATAGAATAGATGAATAAATGCATTTATTTTTAGAGGCAAGTTTTGAACTCATAGTTTCAAGAAGAAATTTAAATTCATAGTTTTTCAAATAGCATGTCAGCTCAACCAGCATGTAAAACTATCAAGTACATGTACAACACGCATTCAATTCGCGAACCTTAATAATTAAACTAAATTCAAGCTCGTAACCGCAAAGCAATTAGAGTTTAAATTGCTTTATTTCGTATTAACTATTTCGTAGATACAATAAAACTATATACTGTGTCGTTGTCGGTTTGATTCCCGCTCACGGCGAACGTCTGCATTGAGTCTACGGATGATTGTGGGTGTTGGTGTTTGTGTGTGTGTTTCCAGACCCCGACACAGAATTATGAGATCTTAATGGGAGCTGGTGAGTGTGATGCGTTTATTTATTATTATTAAATGGTATGAGTTTTAATATTGTGCTTTCACAATTCACCTACTTAAAGTAAAGTAACAGCCTGTAAATGTCTCACTGCTGGGCAAAGATATCCTCTCCTATTAAGAAGAAGGTTTAGAGCTTAATCCACTATGCTGCTCCATGGCGGGTTTGTGGATATACATGTGTCAGAAGTTTTCCCGGCATATGTGGGTTTCCTCACGATGTTTTAGTTTACCGCCAAGTTCAAGATGAATTTAAAAACAAATTTAGCACTTGAAAACTCAGCGGTGCTAACCTTTGGCATATACATTGTCAGGGATACCGAAAAAGACACAGCGCACCTTTGTCCAGAAAATATAGTTCTAGTGGATAGAAAAATATTTTTTATACTATTGTCTGTCATAATAAATACTACATTAATACATAAGTTTCCTAGGATTTCAATCCGTCAAATTATAGGCACAATATTATATATTATTAAAAAAAAACTTTTTGGACTTTACGACGTCAATAAGGCTTTTTAAGAAACCGTGCCCTAAAATATTCGCAGTAAAAGACTGAGTGCTGTCTTTCGAAGACAAAGCGTCCGCTAAATGGAAAGCAACGTCATTCTAGGAAACCAAAGCGTTACGCGAGCAAGAATTAGTTCCTGCGAAAATTCCATGAAACGATTTACGCAATTACTTTCTTTGATATCAATACTCGTATATAGAATAAAATCGAATATGTGACTCATTGTAGCTGTATTTGGATCAATAACTGCCTGCTCGCTTGTTCTCTGAAGATTTATTGTAGCTTGCAATCTTAATTATGATATTGAGTTTAATATAAAACAGTTATGGTAGGGCTGTGTTTACTGGGTGCAACCATGTGTTGTACCTATGAAGAAACGTTTTTAAAATGATGTTTTATGAATACACGGACAAAAAAACATGTTCTAAATGTAGCACAGTTAAATCAATTTCCTATATACGAGGTTATACAACTAGCTACTCTTTACGGTTTGACTCGCGTTTATGGTTACTGCTGCTATAACTCGTTGCGTGATGTAATATAGCCTATTTATTATTATTTTATTTAAATGTTTTATTGTATAACATAAAAGAGTAACTATCGAGTTTCTTGCCCGTTCTTCTCGGTAGAATCTCCGTTCCGAACCGGTGGTAGCTTCATTATTGATGTATTTTTTTTTTTTTTTTCATGTATGACGATTCAAAAGTGCTCGTGAGAGCCTACTTGAATAAAGTATTTTTTTTTTATTTGATTTGATAAAATATTAACAAAAGGCGGCCTTATACTACTGCGTTTTCTACCAACTAACCTAGAAAATACAAGAGAAATTGATGTCGGTGTACAATAAAACATATTATAATACATAATATATATCTTTAACCTTCTTCAATATCTCAATAATATAAGTATACAATCTCAATAATATAATATTCTTATATACATACATAATGTATACAAGAATATTTAACATATCTAACAAATATGTTTCTTGTCGAAATTGTACACTATATAAAATTTCACGAAATATTTATCAAGAGGATACATTTTGCGGTAGAATTGGAACAAAATTTTCCATTTCCGACATTTACGTGAACAAGGTTAGGGTTACAACTTCTATACAATTTCGCTGTTCATATAACATCCGCTTAGAAAAAATACATGTCGACAGAAATGAAAAAATGAAACAAATGTTTATATTAACCCTTTAAAAAACCACCAAAATACTTAAATCTTTACTTGTTATACTTATTTCTCTTTCAAACAAAAAAAGAAATAAATAAATAGATCTAGTATTAAATAAACCGTTTCAACGAATATATCCTATTATTTGGTATAGCATTTAGAAGTTTCTCGAAAACACAATGAATATTAATATATCAAACACTCCAGAAGCGCCTTGTATCAATCACACGCTGGTAATTGGAACGGCTCTTGAATCCGTCTGTTCTTCACATCACTACGACGTGCGCCTGCAGCGTTTCATTGAATATCGACCGAGCTCTTGAAATAATGTGCTTTACACACGGCTCCTATATTATTTAAGTTTACATTGACATTTTTCTTCTTATTAATACATGTGTGCGTGTGCACGAATATAACCGTTAGGTTTGTCATGTATAAACGAAATCATAACAAATAAGCATGAGACGGGACAAATTCTAAGATACGTACTATTAGTACACAAAATAACTCAAACTGATGGACGTTTCATGTATTGCTAGTCGTTATTAAACGAAGTAATATGAAATTTCGCACACTTATAGAGAAGGAGTGCAATATTGTTAGTATGCATAAATAATACATTAAATCAATAAAAAAAACATAACACACACCACCACATACCACACGTATTTGACCCACACACACTCGCATGTATACTCGTTTGTTTATTGTTAGTTTGTGGTCAAATTGAGAATAGATTATCTGTGGTCAATCTTAAAATCGATTGAAAATTTAATGAACTACCGTCGTATTCTGACCGCTAGACGACCACTACTAAATATAATTATATAATGATATATATTATATAAAAATCAATATTTGTGTTCGTATTTTATGAAATATTGTTCATACGATTGCGATTAAACTTTGCTGGCCATTTGTCTATGTATTATAGGCATAGTACAACTAAAATTCAGTAGGTGGCGTGAGTGTCGTATTGATAGTTGTAAAGTGATTACATGAACAGAATCGAATAATCTTTTCTCATTCTTGTAAACAAATATGTATCAAATACAATAATAACCATAAATAATTATATACGAGTAAAATTACGTCATTCTTCGAATAACAGCAATTTTTCCAGGATTCTAGGAAAAATAAAAAAATTGATCACCTAATTTATTAGAAGGCTTCAGTGTTGTGTGAAAACGTAAAATGACGCATTTATGAGGTGATTTCAACAATATGACTCAACGACGGCCTCCTTCTCCGGCAATTAATTTCGCCTCATTAAATTTTATACAGACGGGACACGGCGTGGATGTGTACCTATCACACTAATAACGTAGAGGAAAATTCCTTTTGTTTCTTTATTAACGCGCTTTTATTAACTTGACCCGGAGGGTTATTCCAGTGAGCTACCGCTATCGCATTGCGATACATTATGACAGTTGATTTTTGTTTAAGTACAAAAATCAAAAACAATTGTTAAAATTTAGTACGTTACAATAGTTAAGTGCACGCGTAATTGCTAATAAGCAATAATGTGTCAACCCACAAAAATCTAATTCTGAAATATTGATGTATCCTGATAAAGAGTCAACCATTTAACATTATTCAAAAAATTTTCAAGTCATCTAAGCTAAATTACTACGGAAAAAAAGTTTCTTATTTTAATGTTTCGAATACTGAAATGTGAATCGAATGCATATTTATAATGTTAGTACGTATATAAATAAATACATGAATCATAAAAACCATAATCATTTGCGTTCACATAAAAATAACTCACAAAGCCGATTATCTTTTTCATCGTATCTCGTTTACAAACCAAATGAACTGAACGGCGGAAATAAGATTAATGCCTGCAAATATTGTTTTAAATTAACGTCCTAATTATAAATAATGATCATCGGAACTTCCTGTGTGTCTGACAGGACTGTTGAGCTGAACGTATACTGAGACGCAGCATAATACAATACACACAATTACAGCTCCTGACGACCGCTCTGGTGTAATGGTGCGGAATGTACCTCTTACGCCGACGGTTGCGGGTTCGATCCCCGCTCGGGACAAATATTTATATTAGTATGAATATTGGGTGTTTTTCCTTGTGGGTCTCCCCACCGTCCCTCAGAGAGCACGTAAAGCTGTCGGTCCCGTTTGTTATCACAATCACCTGATAATGATCGCTACTCTTTGTATGGAAATTATTCTAGTCGAAATGGTTACTGGCATGCCCTCAGGGGTTGCGAAGGTCAGATGGCAATGGCTCTATGTAAAAAATCTCCAAAGAATTCAGGCGTGAAAACATAACATACAAACTTACATTACAATTTATATTACTAGATTTCTGTATATATATACTTATATAGACTATACTTATTATAGACTTTTCCCAATTTCACCCCCTAATTGAAAAAATGGGTGTCTTAAGTTTGTATGGAGAAATCAATCTTAATGCGAGCGAAACCGCGAGTAAATTTTTGCGATTTTTGCGATTATTGAGAGTTGTTATAGGATGTATTGCATCACACTACGACTAACGGGGGCGAAACAGTAACCATAAACGCGAGTAAAACCGTGATGGGCAGCTAGTAGAATATGATTTACTTATAAGAAGATGTAAGTAAATTGTCTGAGTCTTTCTGTTTACTCAGCCACGCGCGTCACTTGCGTCTCAGCGTACACTTCGCATTATTAATCCTTGAATGGTGGATGTGAGTCACTAAAAACCTTTTCCTGAATCCAGACGTAAACATTTCACAGAAATGATTCAGTCTGTTATCTTAAGGTGTAATTTTAGGAAATCAAGATTGTTTTGGCAAACAGTTTACACGACTCGAAATCAAACTTATGATTTATTATTGTTTAAATTTTGACGGTAAAGATGAACACTTTCACGTCAAGAATAAATAATTTCGTAGCATTATTTAAATGTTAAAATATAACTGCCTCTCGCTATTGCGAGTGATTACTGCTTCTAACTTATGAGTCGTAGCACAATATAATACAGCCTATAACCGTCCTCAGCGAGCGGGTTTTTTGACGCAAAAAAATCCAAATCGAATCAGTAGTTTCAGAGATTACCCTCTACATACAAACTTACTAACAAACTATACCCCTTTATAATATTAGTATAGATTTTTAAAAATATTCATCGTTTCTTTCGTCGTTGCGTCACTAAATAAATTTTAAGTAGGTTCAGTGACAGTTTATACCCTATCCCGTACCCTCTAGGGATTTCTAAAAAGCGACGTTGGCTTTAAAAATTTTAAGCCTAATATAAACTAGGTCACTTTATTGAAACAGATAAAATAATGAAAGAAAATAAACATAAAAAGACACTCCTCATAAAGTCACGATACAAGGTTAGATTAAATAAAGTATTCGCGGAAAAAAAATCAAGTTGAGTTAACAATGGCGTGTTTCCGCCATATAAATGAAACGCCGAGCATAAAACCGGAATCGTTATTTAATTTATGTAGGTTTTTCTTGTCGAATACAATGATACTTTGTTTCTGAAAAATGAGATTATAAAGTGTCAATATGTTTCTTTAAATATCTCATAATCAATTGAATTCTCGAACCCACCGATCAATCGTGTTTTCTCCACTCCACGCGACATAGGCGAAATAATATAGTTGGCACAACTAAAAGCCACAAAATAAAGAATTGAATTCAATCTAGCAATCAGTTTTGGTAAGGTTAAATTTGTTTTAATTAAATTGAAGATTCCGTGTAGTGCCTCCGCAAATTCGTAAGGTGTAAGAGTTTCAGCGATCATTATTTTTTTTAAATTAAAATTATAGCATTAAACATATGAGCCCATATGGACATCCCCATTAAGGTGGCCCTGTGTAGTGTTTAAGCTTAGAAATTGTTAGACTAAGTTAGTTGTAAGCTTTTAGTGTACTTGTAAGGTTATAAATTATTATTTTTTTCATTCTTCGAGTGGTTTTTCAGTTAATTAGAGCGTGATTTTTTTAAATATTTTAATTTCATTAGAAACCCAACTGTAATGGACCGACTTTCAAAAGAAGGAGGTTCTCGATTCATAGCGTATGTTTTTTTGTTATGTTTGTCGGAATCTCGTCATTTGTTAATCGATTTTGATTTTTTCATCTCATTTGAAAGTAGTATGGTTTTTACAACAAAATAATGGGAATAAGTATGGCATCTAAGTTAACGAAAAAATGTGTTTTGCTCTTGAAGTTGTATTCATGTTTTAAAATAATAATTAGTTATATTGTAGTTGAGAATATTTTAGATAATAGTTTATTAGTATTTTTTTACTTAATTTTATGTCCAAAAATATCAAATAAGCAACTATGATTAATTTATTTTTTTATTACAAAATCACATTAAAAAAAGCCTGTAAAAATAAAGATTCGTTTACAGCTAAAGAAATCTCGAACATTCGTTCTCGCTCAACTTAAGTAGGCACTCGTCTACGACGTAGCGTCTTGTGCCTACGACGTAGCTCGTAAATCCTGCTACGAATTTCAGCTACAAAATTCAACTTTCTGTCTATTATTTATGTGCTCAAATCCTTTGTAACCAGATGATAATGGCCGATAACTATGAGTTATACTACGATCGTTGCCAACTTCCTAAACTACAAACATTTTATAATTTTTTATAAGAATAAATGGTATTGCCAAAAATATCCCACGGTATCTATGAAACATTGCTTTAATTAATCAAACAGCTTATTGATTTACTGCCTCTCTTTATAACATTTATTTTAATAAAAAAAAATATATAATAACAAAAAAAGTTATTACAATTTACCTGTATTTTCTTGTAAACAAAGTAAATAATATTTACTTAAAAGGGTTATGAAAGACACGCTGTTCTACGCGCTCACTGCGGGCACATGATTACATAATGTCTGAGAATTTCTCGCGACGCATGCAAATTTCATCGCCGCGTAAGATGAATTATTACTTCTTACACGTTCATTTTAACGTTGGATATAACCGTGACATTTTTATGAATTTCAACTTTTTTTTTCAACTATAGTCGATTTTTCAACTATATATTGAGTCCAGGTTGAGGGTGCGATCTCTCATTTTGACAAACATCTGTAGGGCTCACCGATGTTTGTCGAGGCTTAAGTGTTTGTGCTGTGGTGTTTTCGAACTCGCGATGCAAGATTATATGATCTTAATGAACGCAATTCAGTTTATTTTTTAGCGTTTATTTATTTACATACATTTATGCTTATGCTTAAAAAGACATTTCGATTTTGATTTACACATTCACACACATAACGAAAGATCTCTTATAATAATACAAATTAAATAAAAAAACGCTCGACAATTTAACGTTCATTGCGGCTGTAATAGACTCTCTACTCTTTTAGCACTGAAAGACAAGCGCACAAAAGCACAAAACACAATAGGGTCTCAGCGCTTGGGTCGCTCCCGCCCACTGGCCAGTTGTTGTACCGTCAAACAGCATTGCTTTCTATTGCTATGTTCCGCAATGACAGATAAAGCTGTTGTCATTATAAACACGAGCAAGTCCAAACAACTTAGATCCTATGGTTGTCAGAGCATTAGTAAAGACTCAACTCGGCAGGAGTAATTATATATTTTTATATTATTTAATTTTCGGCAGGAGTACACACCGACCCATGCATATCATATTTGTGCATTACTTACATGTATTTACATAATATACAAAAATAATACCGTAACAAACTCCGTCCAATCATTAAGTTATGATGCCATAGACGTTATAGACACACGTCAAACTTAAACACCCCTCTTTTCGAGTCGGGAATTAAAAATAAGATGCTTATTAAACGGCCATTACAGAACATTACAAAACCAACTTCAACTATCCGGTTTTTATTCCGCCTATCAGTTTTCGTCGAGTAATGCGTACGTCTTGTTCACTGGAACGTAACGGTTATCAGTGATAAATGGTCACGGTAAAGTGCTGTGTCATCCCTTCGCTACGAAGACCTTGGGCAATCTACATGTAATAAAGCTATACCAAGGTCGGGTCTGTCTATGACATATGTGGTGGACATTTTTAGCTAGCTGATCTTGGCGACTTCGTCTGCTTGGTATAACATAACGAGCATATCCATACTAATATTATAAATAGGTTAAATTTGTTTTAAAAGTTTATAAGCTTGTATGTAGAGTATTATTGGGTTTGTATTTTTATCTTTAAAACTATTAATCCGATTTAAAGAATTATTTTTCCATTGGAAAGCCCTTTTCGACGCGTAGATATTTAATACTCTAATATACATAGACTATTGTATCGTTTTAATGTAAAAAACCCTTTTGCTACATTTACGTTTTTATATATCTAGGGCATCATATTGCCATCTTTCGCTTACATTATGAGTTCATAAATTGCAATTTGATTAACTTAATGAGAGATTCAGTGGTGTTTTTGGGAAAGGTAAGGATATTGAGGGAATAGTCAGAGATTTTCCTTATCCAATGTCAATGCGAACGAAATTGCGGCAACAGTAATTTATATATACCGACTATAAGTGCTTAACTCGATATATTGATTTGCATATTACTCAATATCTTGTTTCTCAACAAACTCTTTTTATTTCAATACTTAAGTCTGAACAAAATCCGATAAAGACTGTCCGACTCAGAGAACGGAACTCATGCGGATTGAAGCAACTCCCACGCGATCAATGAAGTATCGCTGTGGAAGAACATTTCAACGAATAGCAACTCGATTGATGTTACTAATTCTATGGAAATATAATCACGAACCAACTATTATACCGCTGCTTTTCAAGAATATCGATGCAACTAAAAATGATGAATTTTAGGGAATGGGGTTTTTAAATTTATTTATTAATGTGTTGGTACGTAGCTGCAAAATTTAAACGATCCCTTGATGTTATAACTTCATTGATTTAAAGAAAATTCAGATTTATAGTCTTTTGACATACTTAGTTCTATTTGTTAGAATTTTGAGTTACTACGATATTCTTGCAAACCAGCGATATATTAATAAAAATTAATCAATGTCACTATCTCTATTGTTATTTAAGCATTAAAAATAGTATAAGTATTACGGTTGAAGAAAACTTCTCAAGTTATAAGGTTCATTTTAGAAGTTAGATACAGTCTTCTGATAACATATCGGCTGAGGAAATATCATACTCAAAGGAAACGCAAGCGTAAACACTGCGTAAAACGTAACCGCAGTTTTACTACATTGCTAAATTTCATACAAAAAATTAGAAGGCTGGATCCTCACAGCCCTCTATCCCTTCATTATATCCTATCTCTCCCTCTCCCTTTATCATTTATTTCTTTTAAACTCGGAAACGTATTTGGTTCCTTTGTTAATTAACATGTTCTCATTTGTCGGTAAATATCATAAACAATAAGCCCATTGGTCTCTCTGTTTGTTTGTGCTGCTTAATGCTTTAAAACCTCAAACAAATGTTATAGAACTTGTCCTCCTTGACAGCTGGAAAAACAGGAACAAAAGGTTTTTTATTTTATTCCGATCGAAAACACTCGTGTGGTTTCCAAAAATAAATATAATATTGTATATAACAGAACCTAAAGAAATAAAGAAAATGTTTATGCAAAAATATGTCAGTTTATGAGAGCGCCGGCAGCCTAATCTTCTATCACATTCCATTCCTTATTTCCTAATCCCTATCATTCCTTAAAACTTTTTAAACTGGCAACAGATTTTTCTGGTGCAAATGATCAGGAAATCTATCTTCTGTCAGTTATTTTATACAACAAAATAAAATCTATAAATTAAAAAACAGTAACAATATTTATAGATAAAAATTAAATTGTAATAAAGATTTAAATACATTTGCTTATTTAATGAGGACCTTGGATTTATTGCTATTAATAAACAATACACAAACGACGATAAGGTCTGATAATGACACGTATAGTAAACTGACCTAAATGAAATGTATTAAATATAAACGACATTCGAATATGAATTGTTTCTTTAAGATTTTTACATTAACTACGCAAAGAACTGATTTTTGAACAGATTTTTATTAATTTATAAAATACGTAGACGCAATGTACAAGTTTCTAACTGCGGCTTTGTTTGCATACGCTCCGATTCTTGCAAAAGTTACACTTTTCCACAGTTTTTGTAATATCATTGAATTTTATTTTTATAATATAATTTAATTTTTTAATATAATCTACGGGCTTAACAGTGCTAACGTAATGTATAAAATACACGGAGATATAATTACTTTCGTATTTTTATTACGCAGTATAAATTTTAAAAAGCCATCACTACAATGTTGTGTCTCAAAATTTGACAAATATTGCGAAGCTCAATGACACGTTTGAAGACGAAATAAGACTGTTTACGTTAAAGAAAGGGCAATTTGTAATTTGCGTATCATTTTCTTTTGTTTCTTTACGATCAATAACGGTGAAATTGCCAGTTTTATATACTTAGTCGGCATTTTGTACAATGAAAAATGGACCTTATATACTTAAATACATACCATTATATAGAGAAAACTTTTTAATAGATTCATATACGTAATGATGAAAGGCTTCAGTTAGTCTTAAAGATACCGGTGACAAGATTATGACGATTGTTGCAACATAAATAAATATTAAGATAATTAGTGTTCGCAATAGAAAAAACGTTTGAATGCGGGTATTATAATAAATACAACGTCTATTGTAATATATACAATCGAAATAGTTAAACAAGATAATAAATAGCGCTTCGGTTAGAGAATTTAGTGTAAAATGTAGGTGGACGCTTTTCATGTTCTTTGTTTTATAACAAAACATCTAACGCTAACGAAAAACATACATCCAAAATACTTTACAACACTTGACTTATACGCAACGAAACGCCGAAATAACTTCGTAAAAGAACAACGCTATTACTAAAACACGTCGATAAACTAAACTAAACATTTAGAAAACACAAACATTCTATAATTATCTGTTATATTCACCTGGTAACGTGTGTTCAATGCGGCCAGCGTGCCGCCGGCTGCATTGCGATACGTCGGAACACTGGCGAGCACGTGCGGTCAGTTGCGGTCACTTGCGATCACTTGCGAACACTGGCGGTCACTTGCGAGCGCGGGCGATCGCTGGCGGGTCGCGGCCGGGACTGGCTCTGCCTCGCCCCGGTCGATACTCCCCCCGGCCCGCGACCCCCACAGCCCAACAGGTAGGTTAGTATGCGTGCGCCGCCCGTAAACATCAGCTCGGTGCACTGCTCTGCAACTTTGTGACTGACCTATAATTGAGACCTAATACTAAACAGGTGTACTGGATTGTCCTATTAACATGTGGATGGCTCTGTATTGAAGGGTTGCTTTCCAGGTCGCTGGAAGTGTTGCGTTGCACATTTTAATTCATGGGTTTAATTACAGCTCGTTATCTTCATGAATATGACGCTTGGAAAAGTTTTTAATTGTGATGGCATTAAAGAAACCATAATTACAAAAAGTCTTATAATATACTTTGAAAATAATACGGCGTATAAAATAGCTTATTGCGTGATTATGAATTTAGAACACGTTTAACATAAAATGCGTTAGATAATTATTTGTGGTGGAACGTCGCGTGGTCGGGGCGGGGGCTGTCATGGTTATCTAAGAGAGTAATGGGAACGCATTTCTTAAAAGGGGTGAAAATCCTCTTACGCAAGCGACGACAATATTACATAATTTTATAATTTACTGGAAACGAGACTCGACGATATATTGCTGTTGTGTTTATTTGCATGGAAAATTTCGATCTTCGGTAAAAAGTTTATATTTTTTTTTATAAATTGCTACCAAACTATCCTGTACTTTTTACGAGTTGTGCCTGCGACTTTGTCTGAAGTTTTTTTTCGTTTTGACTGAATTTGAATTCCTTAATTTCCAATAACAGTGATTTCATC
Organism: Hypolimnas misippus; assembly: GCA_037950945.1. Taxonomy (NCBI): domain Eukaryota; kingdom Metazoa; phylum Arthropoda; class Insecta; order Lepidoptera; family Nymphalidae; genus Hypolimnas; species Hypolimnas misippus. The sequence continues at coordinate 14,615,143 of JBBEEQ010000029.1, forward strand.
AAGTAAAGACAATACTTTAGCTTTCTTTCATACGTAGATTATAGTTCTTTATACAAAATAACAATAGATACATTTAGGAGTTAAGCTTAGCATGCAAGCAAGTGTATCTATATGTTTTATACTTCCCTATAACCTTGTCCACAGTAAAACATCCTTTATCCAACTGTGGGACAATTTCAGATTGTTACAAAACAGTACAGCTAGCCTGTATTTTTTATTATCTTCATTTTCATGGTTACTAATACTTGAAGATCTAAATGTAGTTATGTAGGTACCACTGGATTCTTGTAAGGAATAAAGCTCTCAATGAGTCACGTAGCGAATACGGTTAATCTCGGAAAAGCGTCTCATTGTCGTAATTTAATTTCTGCGGCAGTTTCTGAGTGACTCGTATTGCAATTAAACGGAAATTGAATGAGACTTATTTAAAATATAGCTAACTAACCGTCCTGACTTTATGCGAATATAATTATAGTTCTATTTTAATTATTTCGACCTAAAACCTTTATCAATAAATTGTCCAAAAACAATGTTTCTAGTAAAGATAATTAATGTGTCAAATGCCTGAACTAATTTTGATCACATGTTTGTGGCAACACTCAAATAGAGTACGTCTTTAGATGGTTTAGAATCAATATCGAAATCAGTAGGTAAAAATGATATTAGGTTAGAAGTCTGTGGAGTCCGATATATTTGTATATATGGGATTTTTTTCGGTAGATGACCTATTGTTGTATTACTTCTGTTTACAGGGTCGGTAACAGGTTACCTTGTCACAAGTCTGTATATACAATACATATAGCATATAAAGTTTCGAAATTAGTATAACCACAAAAATGTTTTATTAGCGTAAAACAAATTCGTGCAAATTTTTACTAAACTTCCATTTGATGTATGAAATGATGCTCTTACGTCAGCCATATGATTAAGCTAAAAAACTAAGAACTGCGCTTAACCTTTGGGCTTGATCTCCTATTGATTATTCTTTCCACCGCTTTGTTTGACTCTGTCTTAAATTCTAGTCTACATTTGACATGCTGTTTAAAAAGTAGGAGTTGGCATTTGAACGCTGCAAGTCTTAAGGGCGAGTCAGAAGAGTAATAACATAAAGCAGTCTGTAGGAAAACTATGGAAAATAGCCATATCGAAATAACGTATTTCCTGATAATACAAAGATACTATATTCCTGATACTAAGAACTAAACACAAGAACAAGATTTAAAGGGAGATGCTACGAATTTAAAAGATTATTGTACAAGACTTCTTAAAAAAAGAGAGCCAACAATAAAAGTAAAAAACGTTATTTCGTTTACTGGCAAGACATACTTATTACATTCCTTTCCATTATTTGGATTTTAAAAACCCAAACTACTAACCGATCTCGATGAAACCTCTACGAGACCAATTGAGAACAAGAGGTTCTCCATTAGTTTTTTTGAAATCGATTCAAAATTTACTTGATGTCTACGGACACAGCGGTTTTGCCAACAATTCATTGTCTGCAAAATTATATTTCCCATACTTCACAACTTAGTAATTTTAGTATCAATAAAGCATTCAAGGCGTGTTTTATATCCTTTACTTTACGACCCGCTATACATTATATATTATTTCTAAACATATTTATGGAGTTGTGGTCACGAACCCTTACACTGTAACAAATAATTTATACTAATTAATAGTATTAATGAAGTAAATTAGAGACGTTACTTCTGTAAAACATCACGACATAATGACGTAACGTCCCACGGCACGAAGTCGTCTTGTTGTGTTTCTGCCGTAACTACTAAATGTTAAATACAAAATAAATATTTGTTCTTAAGTCAACTTATTGTTGATTAATAAAGAACCCAAAAAACCTCTTAGGTATATTGTGCAGTTCTTTCTGTAATTTTAATTTAATGGCACTTGTATTAAAGTTCCTTTCAATACTCAGACTTAACTCAACTCAAACTCAAAATATACTTTACTCAAATAGTTAATTTTAAATTCACTGTTGAGTATGGGTGGAATTGAAGTTGGGACTTGAACCTGCGGCCTTTGGTTATTTCCACATGCTTATCGACTATGCAATCGTGGCTCAAGGACTGAAATAACACTTACGAATAGTTCCTGAACGATATGCGACCACATTTACTGTTGTTTTGTAATGAAATCTATACATAATAGTCTTAAAAACCTTACAGTTTGTTTGTTTGAATTTAATTTACGCAAGTCTGTTGATTGTAAAAGGTTAATGTTAAAATATTAAGCATTTTTGTTCACTTCGATTATACATATATTTCAGTTTTTTACTTTAAAAACAAAACTACCAAATTGATATTGATAAAAATCTAAGAGACCAAACTGAAACTATACTTACCCTTTTAAATGTAAATAAAGTTTTAAAATCGGACGAAGTTTTAGACATGAGGACGGAGTTTTTAGGTAACACGAATTTGTTTCAAAGGATATGCTTTTAAACCCATAGAATTTTCAACGAAATCGGTTCAGTAATTTATTTTTAATAACGAAGTAACGCTTTTAATGTCGGTCCTTTTTTAAGTCTTATTTTACGACCAAAGTTTTCTTTTGTCAAAAAATGTACACATCATGTGTCATAAAATGAAGTCCGTGTGGCTTGACACAGTATTGCTTATCAGCGTCCATATGTGGTGTGCAATAAAGTGTTAAATAAATAAATAAATAAATCAATGCTTAAAATTATAAAGCTGAAGAGTTTGTTTGTTTGAACGCGCGAATATGATAACTACTGGGTTGAATTGAAATATTATTTTTGTGTTAGACAGATTATTTATCGAGGCTATAGGCTGTATTATATCACGCTACGACTCATAGGAGCGAAGCAGCAACCATAAACATGAGTGAAACCGCAAGAGAAAGCTGTTACAATATATGCGAACGCTTTTAGATTACAGTTTTGTAATTTTTTTTTTTAATTTTTTTAAATTTTTTTTGTTTACGCAGGGTCAATCTTCATAGATACCCGACTCCTGGGGGGGAGACCGGGTTATGTGAGATTGTACTCACTAAAACCCCCTGCAATGGCCGCCACAGCACGGATCGCTTTCGCAGGCACGTCCGCGGCCTCTCCCGTGCATTGCTCAGCTCGTGGCTTGCGGAGCCCTTCTCAGGAGGACAAAGATGGTCTCGCCCTCCCCGCACCCCTCAATGGTTCGTACACCGGCTGTCCGGGGCCATACCGGACTGCGGTCTTCCTCTCGGCCGTATGAAAACGGATGCGTGAGACCCCCATCACAGTTTTGTAATTGACATTAAATTTAACTATCAACTTTACGTAAACTTGTCTCCTAACGCGTGAGAAACCGCAAGGCACGCCTGAGGCAATATTGACGAGAGTTCATTGCGTGACTACATAAAAGAACATATATTTTAATAGCACCATTTATCATTCTTGGTATTTATTTTAAGGAATGTGTAGCATTGTTGTGGGTTCAAGTATTTTAATTTCACTTTCAGGAAGAAGGCATTGCCCGTTAGCTATTTTTAAATCAATTCTCATGAATTTGTTTGTATTAAACTGTTTTACGATTTTACAATGGTATAAAAGGGACGTAAGGAAAACAGTAGGGATGGGAATTGGCTTCCGGTTCTCTCGTTCATCACACGAAACGGTATGTTAGCTACTTCACGCCGATCTTATGTAAGAATGAGGTACTGCTGTACTGCAACAACAGTTTAATTCAAAATTATTAATTTACATTTTTTTTTGAACGTCAAGCAAATGAATCTACCATCGAACCAAAGAAATCTCAGACCTGAGAAGGAACTGTGAAAGAAACTCAATCTTATTATTGATATTTTTTGTTCAACAACGTTAAAATTAAGAAGAAGGTTTAGCTTAATCCACCACGCAGATCCACTGCGGGTTGGCGGATATACATGTGTCAGAATTACTCCCGGCACATGCAGGTTTCCTCATGATGTTTGGCTTTACCGCTGAGCACGAGATGAATATAAACCCCAATAGGAGAGGAGGCTTTGCCCAGCAGTAGGATATTGCTAGGCTGTTACTACGTCAAAATTTTTTACGAATTTCAGAATGTAATTAGCCTGAAAACGATTATGATCATCTATTTATATCACCATATTCTCAAGCACATATTTAGCACATATTCTACATAATATTTTTGAATTTGTGCTATAGAAGCATTTCGAACGTTTTCTGGGATCCTATTGTATTTTATACCTTTTAACAAAACAATCAAAATCAAAATCAAAATATGCTTTATTCAAGTAGGCTTTTACAAGCACTTTTGAATCGTCAATACAGAAACAAAAGAAAACTAAACACTAATTAATTAATTAATTTACCACCGGTTCGGAATGTAGATTCTACCGAGAAGAACCGGCAAGAAACTCGATAGTTACTCTTTTTAAAAGTTTTACGATGGGTACATACATTTATGAGTTACAAATATATTAAATACCCTGTGTGAATCCAGCTTATACTAAATCCAAGCATGTTTATCATCTATATAATCTTGAACAGAATAATATGCTTTAGCTACTAAGGATTTTTTAATATGCACAATGGATTTGACAGACGCGTTGGCGCAATGGTCACTGCAACTGATTAAAGCGCTAACGGTCGCGGGTTCGATCCCCGCTCACGGCAAACGTGTGTATTGGCCATACGGATGTTTGTCGTGGTCTGGGTGTTTGCGTTAGTTTGTGAGTGTTTCCGGACCCCGACACAATATCATGAGATCTTAATGGGGGCCGTTGAGTGTGATGCGTTATTAATGGCTAACTATTCATAGGCCAGTCGAGTAGACAAAGGCCTCTTCTTCTATTACCACCACCTTTGCTCACTGCAGTGTATAAATTAGTTAAAGAATTTCATTCAATAGATGTGAATTTGTAGCTTATGATTCCCACCACGACAGAACAAGAGCGTTATCGTTATATAGGTGTGTTATATTAACTGGTCCACTTTGCTTCTATGACGTGTTCTAAATAAATATTGACACAAAAGGGCTTATGCAATAGTGCTAGTGCGTCAAGTAGTCAGTGTGCCGGATAATGAAGAATTTCTTACATTATAATTATCTATGTATGACGTACTACAGGTGTCTCAGTTTACGTTTAAAGTCACTGCTTGGCTACTGTTAAGCGCGATGCTTCATAGGCTACAACCTTCTTCTATTATTTTAGTGAAAAAAATGTTTTAAAATGGGTCGATACTTCTCGTGATTAGCGTTGTAAAACAAATAAATTCTTCAGTTTAAAAACTACTAGACCTAGAAGTATACATTTTAGTGTTTCTATTACATAATGACATCCTTTATTGTCTATAACCGTCATTACGTTAGTAACTTAAGGGACACTTATATATTAAATTTAAATAAACACTAGCTGCCCCTCGTGGTTTCACTCGCCTTTACGGCTACTGCTCCTATAAGTCGTAGCGTGATGTAATATAGCCTACAACCTTCCTCAATAAACGGTCTATCCAGCGCTAAATTAATCTTTGAAATCGGATCAGTATTTCAGAACATAACCTCTATATACAAACTTATAAACACATTTTACCTCTTTATACTATTAGCATAGATAAGAAGAGCTCGAATCAATTTCATTCCAATTTAACATGCAGAATTGTAGATATAAGAAATCCTTAATATTCTAGTCTGAGGGCATGGGTCTAGAACACGTTCAATACTCGCGAAATATTCACAGTATGTGAATATTAGTAGTGATCTCGATAAGTGTTGTACCTTTTATTTGAATTTAGTGGGTTTATGAAAGCATTTCGATATGAACCAATAGCTTAATACAAATATATATGGATGCTGATAAGCAATAAGGTGTCAACCCACAAAAAGTCAAATTTTAAGATATTGATGTATTTTGATACTACGTCACCTGTTTAACATTATCCAAACAAATTTCAAGTCATCTAAACTAAATAAGTATGGAAAAAAGTTTCTTAACTCAATGTTCCGTATTTCAGGTGCGTTCCATATTTTGCAATTTATAAAATAATCTCAAATATTTAAAAACTCTTATTATATAACATATTAAATAAAACTATCTGCTTTTGATTCAATATACATTTTATCAAAAAAAAGAAAAAGATGAATATAAGAATACGTCTTTAAACTAATTTATTAAGAATAGCTTTGACATCTTTAGACGCCATTTCTTCAAAACGAAGTCCGTGTGGCTTAACACAGTATTGCTTATCAGCGTCCATATAAGCCATCTTCATTTCAAATTTCAGTCAAATCGGTTCAGTATTTTCTTAGTGAGTTATTCCTGTGGGAACTTCAAATTTTTTCGGATTCAAATTTCTTCATTTTTTTCTTGGATAAAACGTAGCCTATGTGTTCCTCCAAGATATAAACCATCTTCTTTTCAAATATCAGCCAAATCGGTTCAGTAGTTTCTGCGTGAAAGAGTAACAAACATCCATCCATCCACACATACATACTTTCACATTTATAATATTAGTAGGATTCTATACACTAAATTGGATTAACGTAATCACAATCGTCGTCATGACGGCGCGAATGTCATAGAAAGCATAAAAATATAAGACATCAAAATGGCCGATTTTGGAATTATTTTCGATTCATAATGTGAAAAAGAAAAGATGAAATCGACGAACTATGTTGAGTAGGGTATCTTTAAGTAAATAATAAAGTATAAAGTAAAGATCATTTTAAGGTTACTAAAATCGTTTTTCAATCAAAATTATCGTTTAGGATCTATAATGATTTAAAATTGGTTAGTGACGATTCTCAGGCTTTTAGACAGAACTGATGCTGACACAGTACTACTTACTGCAGATGGTCGGGTTCTTTTATTTATTCAATTAATTACTTATTTATAGTATTTAGAAGCAAATACAAGCAGTGAAAGAAAACAACCATATAAAACGTACATTTTATTTTCTCACTCACAACATAATTATAACTTCAGTTTAACAATAAACTCAACTGAAACATGTTTTGCTTTTTAAAACATGTATTGAAAATAACTACTTATAAACATATTTGACTTAAAACACTATAAAGAATAGCCAATTAAATTAGAATTGACTTTATAATAAAATTGTAAAATTATAAGTCAAGAATTCTTGATCCTCAATACCATATGGGTTTGAATGACATTAGGGGTCAAGAATTGCAAGAAAGAAAGAATTATTTTATCTATGTACATGAAGAAGAAGAATATAAAAATATATAATTCATTTTTCAAAAAAATACTTTGAGGTTTCGAGAAAAAAAATTTATCGATATTTCTAAATCATAAATGTATGCTGAGAAGCAATAATGTGTCAACCCACAAAAAGTCAAATTCGGAGATATATAGAATCACCTATTTAATGTTATCAAAAAAAATTTAAGTCATATAAACAAATAAGTACGAAAAAAGTTTCTTAATTAATTGGTTCGAATTTCAAGTGCGTTCCATATTTTGCAATTATTACAATAACCTCAAATATTTGAACAGCTTGTTATTAGATAATATATAAAATATATTAATCTGTATTTAATTAATTACACCGTTTATCAAAAAAGAAAAGAAAAGATGGATATATACTTCTTCAAACAAATTTGTTAAAAATGGGTTTGACATATTCAGACGCCATTTTCTCAAAATGAAGTCCGTGTGGCTTGACACAGCATTGCTTATCAGCGTCCAAATTTTGTACATGAAATAACAATAAACTACACCATCATAACTCCTTCTTCCTGATGAAGAGCGCGGTGAACTTACCCGGCTCATATGTCGGCATGAAGGGCAAGTAGCTCGTCCAGTTCCATCTGAAAATATATTTATTTCCTTAGATTTTTAGTCTTATATATAAACTTTCTTAGTTCATGAATCAAAATGTATAAATATGTCATCCAAACAAACCAAATTGCGTAGTTTGGTTTTCGAAGTCGGTTTATATTATTCAATTTTGCAAATGAGATATTATTCATGTTACATAGAATCTTATAATATATGATAAGCAATAATATGTCAACCTATAAAAAGACATATTCGGAGATATTGATGTATTTTGATACTGCATCACCTATTTAACATTGTTCAAAATAATTTCATGTCATATTAAGTAAATTAGTATGGAAAAAAGTTTCTTAATTAATTGTTTCGATTTTCAAGTGCTTTCATATTTTGCAATTTATACAATAATCTAAGATATTTGAAAAAGTTTTTATTGGACAATATATTAAATACATCAATCTGCTTTCAATTCATTATCCCTTTTATAAAGAAAAGATAAGAATAGATAGATATACAGTTCTTCAAACCAATTTATTAAGAATAAGTTTGACATCTTTAGACGCTATTTTCTCAAAATGTAGTCCGTGTGGCTTGACACAGTATTGTTTATCAGCATCCATATGATCCTTAATCATAATGCGCGGTAACTTGCTTTTTGGAAAAAATTACTTTTAATGGGAATGAAAAATAGTCAAAGACAATGCAGGCCCGAGTGAAGGTGAAAATATTATAAAAAAATTTACGGGCAACACTTAACAAGGTGGATATTTAAAGTGTGTATAACCAAATCAGAATATATAGAGGATAATCCCGACAATCTATTTATTGAGATATTTAACGAGCTCCAACGTGCTACTTCTGTTGTAAGCTGGTGAGGAGTTGTGTATGCTGCAGCATCAGGTCAAGCTTACGAAACTGTTATTTCAATATCATACACATATAGTAAACTTCCAGTCGATTAGACCAGTAGAAATTGCTCACATCCTTTTAACAACTAAAGAGCTGATAACCTTACTGAAAACTGTTTTTTTTAGAAAATGTCAATTCTTAAATTAATAAATAGATTAAGTTTGCGATTGTTCTTTTAAATATATCCAAAAATATATGTTTCAAAACGATTTATACAAATGTTATTTTGTTTAGTTACTTAATTTATTAACAAAATTTAACTTTAAATCAATCAACAATGGCTAATGTTTATAGGAAACGTTGGGATGGTAGAGATTTATGTAAGTGGTTTTACCTGCGTGTAAAACTCATGCCGATGGGGAAATCATACGTTTCCGCGGCCTCCCCTTTCCCACACTCGAGTGACATCTCCTTCGCCCAAGCTGCCAGACCCCTTTCTTCATCAGTACCTTAAATATTAATAAAAATAAATATACGCTTCCCACTCAATTTCACCTTAAGATCTCACGATCTTGTGTCGGGGGTCACACACACACACACCACACAAGCAGACAAAGATCCGTATGGCCACTATAGACGTTTGTAATGAGCGGCGTTCGAACGCGTACCGTTAGCGCTTCCGTCAGTTGCAGTGACCACTACGCTAATCTGTCTATCAAATATTGAAATAATTCGTTGAATATTATCAAAAATCGTTAAATATTGTTCATTTTTAGTGGCTCCAAAAAATCTCTGTTGAATTGATCACGATTGCAGACATGAGTGAACGAAGATGCAAATTTCTTATTTCGAGAAAACTGAGTTCAAGAGTTTGCTTAAACATGAAAAACGTAAAAGTGCGTGAATCAAAAAATATAATAATCCTTAAATAGCCTCAAAAACGGTTGTTTAAAGGTTTAATATCGTTCGTATACTTATAATACTTTTATACGTGCATAGAACAGCGAAAAGTACGAAATGCGACGCATCATTTCTCCCACTGATGTCTACTATTCGCAATTTTTTGTGCGTTTGTTACTTTAGAACTCCGTCATTTGTTGGCCGATTTGGATTTCTTTTAAATTTAAAAGTATAAAATTTCATATAGCCCGCGTACAATCCTTTATAAACTTAATTTAATTGCTTGGTTTTTAAATGTATAAAATAACATATATATAATGGGACCGTAAAATTTGTATTGTTAATCCACAAAATATAGGCTAAATTATTAAATAAAAAAAGGCAATTATAAAATAAAGGGTACTTGGTCACGCGAAATCGTGTATCAAAATTATTTTAGAAGGCTAAATATTAAATCACTTATGAATTGAAAAACTACCTTTTATACCACTTTAAAAAAGTAAATTATGTATTCGTCCCGTATGTATGTATCTGCAAACGTTCTTGCGAATTAAAAAAAAAATACTGATTCGATTTAGACGCCATTCTTACTAATTTAATGCATACTTTTTGAGAGATGTATATATTGTAGTATATAAGGATCTCAAAGGAACTCTTCAATTACCAACAGGAAATGACCCATGATTGCTACAACAACAGGTATGTCTGTGACCGGCAATATTTTTCTATAAAAACAATTGTTTGAAATTATTTACAGAAAAAAAGTCGCTTCAGTACAAAAATCAGAAATCAATTACGAAGTCAGTAAATAACATTCTGTTTTAGACTTACATTATATTCGTAACTTAAATTGTATAATAATTCAACTAATTTCAACATTCCCTACCATCCCTACCATCTTTAACAAAATTCTATAAAGATCACCCCTCTCTCTTTACAAAAACCCCTAAGTGCTCAGCTAAATTCATAATGCTTTCATACCCCCAAATTCTTTTACCTACATGTCCCAAAAGTTCATCATAATAAATAATTTAATACGCTCTCAAATATAATGGCATAAAAACGTTAAAAGTGCTTTTTGTCTGTCCTACGACTTTACGAATAAAACATTCATATTTATATATATATATTATTTATGCACAGACAAAATGGATTACATATCGTATTATGTATAAAAAATTTATCTAATACCTTTAATCGAGCAATTCCTGTATATATGTACATACCTACATACATATATAGAGTAAGTGTGTTATATAGTCATAACAGGGCAATGTAGGACAAATTCGAAACTATAAGGAATAGAGGAAAACACCGAAACGACCCTCGGAGCCGAATTTGTAGAAAACATTAACCTTCATCATTATTTGTTTGGAAAATAAATTTTCCTAGCCAGGAATCTAATCCGCTGATTGTAAAAAAAAACACCCCATGTTTTTGCACCATTTGATAGTGTTCCTTTTATGGATTAACTTTTGGTAAGTAAGTAATACACAGCTCAATGTATTTCCATGTCATTTAGTATGCAGGGGGTTTTGGGGGTGATAAATAAATCTAGTTAGTTTTCATTTTAAAAAACGTGGTTTTATCAGGCAGTGAAAAACTTCTACATTTTTTATTTAATAATAAATCGAAATATAATTTCCAGAAAACACGATTTATCAAAAACGAATACCAAGCAAAGATCTGCCATCCAGGTACTTATGAAATGGATTAAAATGAAGTAAATTCTCAAAATATTACCCGTATTATTACCCTATTAGATACACTATTTTCCTTTGACGAAACATAGAAGAGATAACACATTGGGAGTCACATTTAAGATGAAAGTACATTTTTGGGACAAGAGCAGACAGGACACCTCATGTTAAGAATACCTGGTCCTGGACATTTGCAGCACCAGAGGAGGCACAAATGCATTGGGGTAAAAAAGAAGAAGGAATGAACGGAAATAGAAAGTAAGGGAAGGAATAGTTTAAGAAAGTCGATTTTCAGAGCAGTCGCAACTATACCAGTTACTTCAGGTCGTTTTCCTTAAAAGTGTGGAAATACTTTCATTGATTCGTATATGAGCTTTAGTCAGTGGATTAGAGTTGTTGCATCTGAAATAGAATCCCTATAAATATATAAAAATCAAAATGTATAATCCACATATTCTAACCACTTGGTCATGTAGAATAAGTTAAGTATCGAAGTAAAGTAAGTAACAGCCTGTAAATGTCCTACTGGACAAAGACCTCATCTCCTATCAAGGGGAAGATTTATCTACCACACTGCTCCACAGCGGGGCGGTTTTCCTCACTATGTTTTCCGTTACCGAGCACGCGATGATTTTAAACACAAATTTAGCACTTGAAAACTCAGCGGTGCTAGTTGGAGTTTAAATTCGCGATTATCGGTTGACATCGACGTATTCTAACCATTAGCCACCTCGGTTCTCTTAACTCAATGAAATAAGCTAAACTGCTCGCAAAATACAAAAGCACATACAACTCAGTCTTATACATCTAGATTTTAATTCGAGCATGCCATTCCACTTCGGTTTAGACGCTTGAAATATTTAAACATTCCTTAAATATTTAAAGGCACGGCGTTGGAAAAATTCGCATTAACCTTCCGAGAATTCAAACCCATTTCCTTGGAATTCACATCGTATGGAAACAATCTCACTTGGTACTTCGTCGGGTTACTAATGTTAAGAGTCTTATTATGGACTTTACGACTTTCTACATTTCTGTTTTAAACCAGAGTGATGATTTTTTTTTTATAAATGGCCATTTCACAGGCAGGACACCTGGTGATAAGTGATCATCCACACAGAATGATGTCATGGATGATGATTGAATGGATGTAAGCCCTCCCCTTATTGTTTGAAAAAGTGTAAGAACTCTGTCGGTTTGACACTCACAGATAGGTAATGTTATACGGAGTAACATAGTCTACTTTTATTTCCAAAAAATATTTTAATTAATAAATAAAAATAAGGGTTACGCGAAAACACAATTAAAACCATGTGGTGGTATTTAAGTACAGATATTTAACATAAACGTTTCCTATGTATCGAAAGCGTGCACTAAGAAAGGATTTTTGAAAGTCGGGATGGATCTGACGGGTTAAAAAGAGAGTTGAAAGTTTGGTATCAAATTCCTAAAATACGCGGACGAATCGACAAGGAACTGCTAGTATATATTTTTATCTCAAAATAACGCGCGTGAAACCTAGCGACACCTAGTAAGAGATAAACTCACCCGGAATCAAGTTGTCCAAGAAGCACCCTACCAAGCCTCCCACGAGGATGGACGTGGACAGCAACACCTGCGCGACATTCGTATTGTATAAACAAAACTTGAAGCATAAAGTATTCGTCTTTGTAAAGTTTTTTTTACGACCAAGCTGTGTCACATTTATAATTATTTCTCGCTGCTTTACATTAGCTACTATCGAAGTTGCTGTTTCACTCGCAATTATGGTTGCCTATGAATGTTCAAGCTATCCACATAAAGAATTTTTTAATCAGGTCAGTAGTTTCATTATTCCTTGAAGAATTGACACATTAATACATGAATTTAATATCATTTTGTAATAAAAAACTTTTCCTTTACTTTGCCGTTTACTTGCCAGGAGTTGATCCATTAATGGTAAATATTGGCTGAGCTAAAAAAATTATTAAAAAAAACTATTAATGCAGTTTTAGTTTTTATTAATATTGAGTCCTATGAGTATTTTCCGCTATTATTTATACTTTCAGATTTTGTCTACCACGCCTAGTTGAAAGTCCACCTATATATTATAAACTTTATATAATATAACCTGTAAGACTGCGTCCAAAGCCTCGACCCCGGTTTGTATGACGCCGCTGTGAGCCGACATCCAGCGCGTCAGCACGAGCGGGAAGAACAGGCTGAAGCCTATTATGTACAAGTTCCTGGAGCTGTTCAGGTCTACGTACTGCAGCGCGGAGAGACCTGGCGAGATGAATATGAGTACATAATAATAAATAAACGATTCACGATTGATGGGAGACGCCATTGAATTCACAAATTAGATCTTGTAATTTCCAGTAAAAATTTTTATGCTTTCACTAACAATAAAATATAAAAACTGAATTAAACTATACAAGTTTGCATTTAACCAGGTTTAAGACGTACGTGTAATAATGCATGCGGTTAGGGAAACAGTAGATTTTTTTCTATAATTTTGGTCACTTTTTAGAAGATTTTTCAACTTAGTGGGGGTTTATGTTCTTTTCGGTTCGCTTTCAAGAAGCTACATCCATTGCATTGTACAAATTACGAGTACTTATATGTTATGTAGCTTCAAGTCTAACATTCGGTCAATAAAGAATATATATTTATTTGTCAACACTTATTGTACATTGTACTTAAAATCTAGTAATCTAGTATATAATTTTGTATTATGTTACTATGGCGAGATGATGTGAATTTGACTACCAGTCGACGCAGTTGACTACGGCATGAATTTAAAACAGCCGCGGGTTCGATCCTTGCTCACGATAAATGTATCTATATACGAGTACATACTGACGTACATCGTGGTCTGGATGTTTGTGTTGTGTGCTTCCAAATCTCGGCACATGATCATATGATATTATAGACTATTGATTGTAAAGCATGAATTGTTTATCATAGGATATAAGCCAGCATCTCACCAAAGGCGGCGATCATGCCGAACATGACACAGAAGAGACCCCCCACGACGGGCTGCGGGATGAGGATGAATACCGCCCCCAGCTTCCCGACCACCCCCTGCAGTATCATGAGCCCAGCCGCCCACTGCACCACACGTCTTGATCCCACCTAACAACAAAATAAATCTTCTAAATCTTCTGACGGATGTATATAATACTAATCGTGGCTATCGTTTTTGGCCGATATTTGAAATACTTGGATGATAGAAACAATTACGGCGTCATTTAAAATAGTTTCGTTACTATCTATCGTTGATTGTTATCTGTAAAAACTGAAATAATAACAGAACAACTAAATTGACAAAGAAAAGTATTCTAAATCTGAATTTTTACAGCAATGAATTTGACATTAAAATTGAGGCATAAAGTTAATTTTGACATATCATACTTAAACACTATATTACAAATCCTTAATTCCTATAAATCTTACCTTAGTAACTCCAATAGCGCCAACATTCTCTCCAAAGGTGTTGGTACCGTTACCAGCTCCCCACAAGCCCGCTAGTAAAGTACCAAAACCCTCCGTACCGAGACCACGATTGATGGCATGTAAGGGAGGAGGAGGGGCAGCTAAAGAAGAAAATCCAATTTTAATTGAGAAGTTAAGGTGAATTTGAAAGTACGTAATGTAAGAAGCATTAAAAACTTTAGTAGCGATGGTTTTCGCCAATTAACTCTCAGAAGCCAAAAGTTGAAAACCACTGCTGTCAAAACATGGTACCTGCTGACTGTTGATTTCTGTACTACAATGTTTCAAAATGTAAGATAGTTTAAGGCGAAAACATTTGAATGTTGAATGTTACAAGAGTAATTGACAAAAACAACTCTATAATCTGGTAAGAATTACCTAGATAATTTACGAAAGCACTAAAGGTAATTCCTTCAAATGACAAACAGTTTATGTCTATCTTTATGAAAGTTACAGAGCAAAACTTATAAGCATATATGTATAATTGTCTACGAATAAGGTAATTTCATTAGGGAAAGATAGATAACGTCCTGATTAATGGGAAACCTCTGCTTGATAATTTCGAGTCTTAGTGGTGTAAGATCGTATGCCGTAGAATCTCCAAAGGTCCCGGCAATTTCCTTTGTCCACTAATGAATATTAGTGGACATTAACAAAAACGAACGAAGCAAGGTTAATTCCGTATATTTGTTTGTTTCCGTATGTTCATTTTATTTTAAGGGATGGTTAGGTTTAGTCTTGTTCTGATTTTACGGCCAATTGATGTTCGGTAAGAAAAAAATGTATTAGTTGTTTTTTTACTCATAAGAATTTTATGTTCCAAATAATTACGTGAATAAACAGTTAAAATGATTAACTGTACAAACTGGAAACTTAAACAAAAGAGCGATGTTTTGTTCCAAATAACTTTGAACGGAACACAATATATTTTATCGTCGATCATTTCCCGCGTAATCGGCTTCACGATCATTTATCTCTTCTCGAGTGGGTCTCGTCGTAGATCGATGTGAGCCTTTTAAAATGGCGAGACGCTTGAATTGCCGATTTACATCTACTTCTAAAAAATGTAACCAATTTATATGTCTTCAAATCAATTAACGTATGTAAGACCAAGAAAGGTAAAAACGCGAACATATCCCAGATTTAATGCGCCTTAATATTAGGCTGGTTTTGGAGGAAGAAGAAAACTAGGAAGACTCAAAGCAAAATAGCTGAAAATATCGATTTTAGCATGGGAATGGCAACTTCAGATTACTATCAATATATGAGTCACTGAGTGAAAGTTAGTTATGGAATAACGATTTGGCGGACAAATGAGCAGGTGGATCATCTAATGTTATCACAAATGTGACCACCACACAAGGACATTTGTAGCACCAGAGAAACACAAATGCTGCAAATACATTGACAGTTTAAATAATCAAGAGATGAAAGGGAATAGGAAGAAGGGAAAAAGAATTGGGGAGAAGATTCGACTTCCAGCTATCTCAATAACACTGCGAAACTCAGGTATGTTAGCTACTTCTAGCCAATATTCTGTGCTAGTATGGAACTGTCGCAGTCAAGCTAACCAGTTTTTTTGCTGCTGTATTTACACAAATTAATTGAAAATTATTGCACCGCTTAAAATTGTAACATCGATGTATAAATGTGTATTTGTTATATATGTTTGTATGTACATATATGAACTCACCACACATCCTCGCAGTAGTGGGGTAGTAGCTGATAGACTCCACGGTACACGCCAGAACTCCCGCCAGCATGCCGAGTACTCCCGCCACACTTACCGTTGGTACTCCCCATTGACCTACATATACAATACATGGAAGCTGATAAGCAATAATGTGTCAACCCACAAAAAGTCAAATTTTGAGATATTGATGTATTTTGATACTACGTCACCTATTTAACATTATTAAAAAAAAATTCAAGTCATCTAAACTAAATAAGTATGGAAAAAAGTTTCTCAACTCAATGTTTCGAATTTCAGGTGCGTTCCATATTTTTCAATTTGTAAAATAATCTCGAATATTTAAAAACATATTATTAGATAACATATTAAAAAAAATTATCTGCTTTTGATTCATTATATAGTTTATCAATTTAGAAAAGGAAAGATGGATATATACGTCTTCAAACATATTTATTAAGAATAAATAGGCTTGACATCTTTAGACGCCATTTTATCAAAACGAAGTCCGTGTGGCTTGACACAGTATTGCTTATCAGCGTCCACATATTTACATCTGAAGGGATAATTTTTTGATGAAAATTTTAAATTGAAAAAACTCCCGACAATCTATTTATTGAGATATTAAACGAGTCGCAACACGAACTTCTGCTGAAACTTGGTGAGGACTTGTGTATCCTGTTGATTACAGATAGTGATTAAGGTCACACGACTGTATTATTTTAATATAATTTACAGTATGTAAAGTCATTTTCTTTTACTTAGCTGTATTCATAAATAAATGCAAAGTTATTTCAATTTTAAAACATCATATCAAAAATAACACAGTTTTGATTTGTGACATAAAAAATCTAGATCTTTTATAAATTAAACTCCTGTAATTTCTGTTATTACAGCAAAGCATAAGACACCTATCTGTGAACGAATAACTCAAGGATTAATATTTATTTGATTTACATTTTACAAAATATAAACGGAAAAAATCAATATTACCAAAAAAATTGCTGTTCTCCCATTCATTTGTTGATAATTAATCTTTTCGGTAAATACTTTCATGTATAGACAAGACCTCGTTTCAGTTTTATTATATGAAGAAAATTGCGTCCAATATTACAGCTTAAGAGATTAAGGATTAATTCACCAGTACTACACGATATTATATAGGCGACCCTTAGAGTGAGGCCATATCAAACTAGAAACCAATAATTTTCATCTCTATCAAGACATTTATTACATTACAAGATTTGAGGAGAGCCTTGCAATTATTATTGAAAAACTAAAAACCAAGAGTTGCCAATTGTTATGTACAATGTTTAATTATAAATTAATGTAGGGTACTTTTTTACTTTGTTAGTGAATAAAGTGAATTAAGTGGGTATGTTGCTATAATGTATGACAAAGTCAGTTCTAATCACAGTATGTAGACAATTACACGATTAATTACGGACTCCTGTGTTTTCTTCGTTCGGACGAACATAATACCAATTTAAAGAGATATCACACATCATCATTCCTTTTCAAGCTAGGGACCCTTACCCTCTAACTCTTCGTACATATCCTAAAATAAGGCAAAATGTTTTAAAAACGTTTAATAATTTTTGTAATTAGCTAACTGCCCTTCGCGAATTCACGTTTATGATTACTGCTTTGCTCTTTTGAGTTATAACGTGATATAATATAGCCCATATATACAATATAATCATCCCGAATAAATGGGCTATTCAACACAAAAATACAAAAATCTTTACATCGGATTAGTAGTTTCAGAGGTTACTCCCTACATACAAATTTAATTACAAAGATTGTTTAAAAAGTATTCGAGATTTCAGATTATTATAAATAAAGAAAGTCTCTATATATCAATACGTTTAGCGAAAACATTGTACCCCATTTTAGGAACTCCACGCAGACGTAGAAGTATGACATTTCTCACACTTATAGATTATATAGACGAATGCTAATATTTTTTCTTAGTTCTACTAAAAATACATGAGATCAATAAAAACAAACATCACACATTTACCATGTTTTTGACACACACACGCATGTATGGACTCTGATAGCAATACAACGTCAACATGGACTGCATTATTAGAAAATGGCATCTAAAGATGTCAAACCTATTCTTAACATATTTGTTTGTAGATGTATATATACATTTTCTCCTTTCTATTTTTATAAAAGGTATAATTAATTAAACTTGGATTCGTTTAAAACAAAGATGAGTCTAATAATAAGTTTTTCAAATATATGGGATTATTGTATAAATTGAAAAATATGGAACGGATTGAAATTCAAACATTAATTTAGGAAACCATTTTCTATACTTATTTAGTTCATATGACTTGAATTTCTTACAGTAATGTTAAATAGGTGACGCGTTATTAGAATATATCAATATCTCCGAATTTGACTTTTTGTGGGTTAACACATTATTGCTTATCAGCTTTCATATACTCTTTTGTTTTTTGTTAAAGTCTGTAGTCAAATTAAGAATAGAATATCATTCTTGAAATCAGTTGAAAATTTAATGAACTACGATCGAATTCTGGCCGCTGGCGACCAGTAGTCTAGATTAATAAGCGACAAACTACGTCACGCCTAACCTCGAACGGAGTCCTTAATATTGTGTAGTGTAATAAGTCCTTTACGATCCCCGACAAAATCGATTTAACGAGAAATAGGCTACCGGGACGCGTCCTCATTATCTATTTATTATATTACTTGAAAAAACGAGATGTCGTCACGGTGACCTGGGGAAATGGATTTTTATTAGCTGGCGTCATTATTAATATTACCACAGGACACTGTTGCCAGTGATTAAAACATTTTTCTTTATTAATAATAACTGAAATTCTTAAATACTATTTATAAGTCGAATTCCCTAATATAATTTGTTTAATAAGTATACGTGTGGAAACTAGATTATTTTAAATACCTAATTGAATGCTGATATGCAATAATGTGTCAACCCACAAAAAGTCAAATTCGGAGATATTGGTGTATTTTGATACTGCATCACCTATTTAACAATTTTCAATAAAAAATAAAGTCACATAAACTATATAAGTACGGTATTTAACAATTTTCAATAAAAAATAAAGTCACATAAACTATAAAAGTTTCTTAATTAATTTTTTCGAAATATCAGGTCATTCTTTATTTTGTAATTTATACAATAATCTGATATCTTTAAAAACATTTTTATTAGGTAATATATTAAATATATCAACCTGTTTTTAATTAATTACAGCTTTACTCAAAAAAGAAAAGAAAATATGGATAAATACTTCTTCAAACAAACTTATTAAGAATAGCTTTGACTTCTTTAGACGCCATTTTCTCAAAATGGAGTTCGTGTGGGTTGACACAGTATTGCATATCAGCGTCCAATTATTCCTTACTGGGGTATCTTTTTTGTTTATATTGTTTGCTCCATTAAACACATAGCTTTTAGTACACACATATGATATGACAATAATGAATATATATTTATAAAAATAATAATAAGAGATTTAAACACATTTCAAATAGTTTTATTTTGAGAAAATCTTGCGAAAAAAAATAACATTTTTTTATTTCTGTTACATTGCAGCGTGAAAAGCGTAGGCGTTTAATTACGACACAATAGACTTAATATAATGTAAGACTATTATTGCGATATATCTCGAAAAGAACAACTTGTGCTGTCGACTTTACTAAACAAAATATATAAAACTAATAAATCTTCGCGACTTCGTCTACATAGACAATTAAGCCCCCTATATCACCCAAAACGTTTTATTTTTATAATAAAAAGTACCCTATGTTCTTCTCCAATGTCTAACATACATATATACCAAAATTGATGTTTTTAGCTGTTTACGCTTACACGTTCACATTATAATATTAGTACGGATGAAGTAATTTGTATTTCTACTAATGATGTGTTGAATATCCGTATCCGTATATATTACTTTTTGGCGGATGTCTCACGTATCTTTTACCTTATTTATTTTTAATAAATAGATAAAATCTTACATATATGCCCGGTGCCAAAATAAATTATCATCGAAACAAAAAAAAGACCTACGCAATGCAAGTCGTCATGTGTCTTGCCTATTGCGCAAAGTGTCAAGTGGCGGTTATTGACGTTTTAAATAAGAAAAATTAAGATCCGTATCCGTATTCGCGGATCTTGTCGCCAAATATCCGTATTCAGATCCGAATCCGCAGATATACATATTTAACAATCCGGCACATTACTAACGTCTACATTTTTACATAATACAGTGTACCTATGTTTTACGTTGAAATTACTGAAGAGAATGAATAAACTAAAATTCGCTTGATGTAATTAACAGGCTGAATGAATTATGAGTACTTGAATTTTGCTTCGTCTATGATGTAATTTATTCAAGGCATTGTGATTAACTGCGAATATTTTGACAACCGCCATTCTCACTTCTCTAAGAATCTATACAAGCGAAGACACTTTTATTATTGACACTGACTACAGCTCGTACATGGGCTCCGCCGCAGCAGTACCTCACTCTCAGAAAAAACCGGTATGACGGTAATATAACTCCATTTCGTACGGCGAGTGAGAGAGCCGGAAGCCTAACCCACTCCCCGATTACTTTCCATACTCTTTTCTTTTCCTTTCCTTATTCTCTTTTTTTAAGTTTTCAGTGCAGGCAACTGAATAGAAAAATTGCATCACGCCTAATTGTCGCTTTTAACGAACTAACGAAGATTCTAGATTGTATTGCGAAGAAAACATTTATGACCAGCCACACGGACTCCATTTTGGGAAAATGGCGTCTAAGTTTATTGAATTTTATTTGAAGCATAAGTAAGTACACTTCAATATTCTAAACATTTTTAAATGTTTTGATGTTTAAATGTTTTGAATAATGTTAAATATGTAACGCATTATTAGAATACACCAATATCTTAGAAATTGACTTTTTGTGGTTTTTGTGTTGACACATTATTGCTTATCAACATCCATATATTTAGTGAGATTTGGTTATTTTACACTCCCGTTTACGTCGGATTTGTTATTGCGCATTTTCCGGAATTATGAGAAGCCTGTCCTTTTAAACGACGATTAATTAAGGTAAGCTACATCTCTGTAAAATATTATAGCAATCGACCTAATAATTTTTGACTTTATTGATTACAATCATACGATTATACAAATCTTTCTTCTTTATAATATTAGTATACATTTGAAATTTCATACCAATTACTGTTTTGACGTAAATTTAAATCATAATATTTCAATAATTACGTCATTTCAATGGAACTTTGTTCCGTGTCTTCTAACTCATTAGATAATTAAAGTCATTTCGAGTTTACAGCCAACTCTCTTTATTAGTGGGATGAGAGCGTCCAATACATTAACTATGTTTTCGCGTTATCTTATAACTGCCTATTAAACCATGATAGTATCTATAGATGTAATTAAAATGGATTGGAACGGAAATCACATTATCTCAGTAGATACCAATAAATGATCTATATTAGGATGTTTTTTTTCAGTTATTATTTTAAGAAAATATATTATGTCAAAAACTTATCGATAAGAAACATCATCGCGCGGCTTGCCAGTAAAATTTATTCGTATTATATCTATTTACGTGTGCGTATTCGTGCGTGCATGTGTGTGTGTGTGTGTGTGTGAACAAAGCTCGTCATTCAGGTATTCCTTAATTAAGTAGCTACATCAACCTTTTATTTCAACATATATTTTTTGAAATTGCATGCCGGGTACAGCTTAAACTATTCCCATTATGAATGAGTCTCACCTGGGTAGGGAACTCTGAACCACGGCGCTCTTTCTATGATGTTCAGCTTGACGTCCGTCCGCGCAGGGTGTTCCGGTCCTAAAGCGCCAGATACGGTCAAGATTCCACAGACGCCCCACATTATTACTATTGTTAATAGTACCTGTGTAAGTTCAATATAAGCTATTAATTTATATACAGGTGAGTTTTTAACTCGGCGTGATATGTCAAATCTGGAAGTAATAGCGAAAAATACTTAAAGGACCGATTTTGATGAAAATTAAAACTGCATCATTAGTTTTTGATAAATTCATTTTTCTAGCTAGGAATCGTAGCCGCTGCTTTAAAAAAACACACACTTATAATAATGCACCATATGCTAATGCTACTAATAATATACTTATACAGCAAACTTAAGGAAAAGGCTAATTTTTTTTAAATCTTAAGTAATCAATTCTACAAAGAAATGGTAATGAATGTTATTCCTTGTTAAAAGGAACCATATCACATTAAATGTTCGATTACTAAGCCGCAAATACTTTATCTACAAATCTTTGAATGCAGTTTTTCTGAACTTCAAAAGTGGTTCCTCTCAACTTTTCATGCTCTCATAATTTTAGATTTCTCTCTACTGATCCATCTTCATGAATCATCCTATATATTATTAATTACATATTAATACATATAAAAAATAAGATAGAACATTTATCATGAACGTAATTCGCATCTGATATTATAGCGTGACAAACTACGTAAAAGTCCTCCAATACACCAAATGGTATCAAAAATGAGACACTTATTTTGAAGCCTACTGTCAAAATTATATTTTATTTATAATTTTACTAAACGTCTAATTTGGCTATTTATATTTTACGTGACCTCTAATAATATACTATTTTTTCCTTTTTTTCCATGAATCTACTGGTTAGTCTATTCAGACATGTAAATATTTTTTTATTTTGATAAAATGATAACTTACTTACCGGAAATAGTTTGAACAGTGGAAACCAGATTATCGTACAGCCCGCGCCGCGCTTCCACGATAGGATTGGAATTTGAACATCCCCCATACACTGCGAGAATATAGTGAGCAGGATGAACGTTCTGTGGAAAGAATTACTTACATTACATTTATATTATCATATTACATTACATTTTTAAAAAACACGATTAGGTACATCTCAAGATCATGACCATAAGCAATCAAAACATCTTAAAAATATTAAAGTGAAATGTTTGTATTAATTATTAAACATCGAATCAGTAACTTAGAGTTTTTTAAGAAAAAGGAGATGACTTCAAAAACGAAATATGCATATTCGTTTATAAGGATGACATATTTATTCCAATTATTTTAATTTAAAAAGCAAATATCGGGCCGATTTTAATACCAATGGGAATAAACTGCAAGTATACTCTTTCGCATAAAAAAAGGAATTCTCAAAATCGAATATGACGGAGTTCCGACAGAAACACAAAAAAAAACATACATTTCTAATTGAATACCTACTTTTTCAAGGTCGGTTAAAAACCCGCACATAGCTACGTCATTGAAACAAAGCATTCATAAATTCAACTTCACACTGAATTCATTCAATTCTCTGCATAAGCCGCTCAGCTGTCATTGTCGGAAAATGCACCAGAATGTTATTACGTGATTATCTCTTGTACACAAGTGACTTTGTACACAAAGGAAATGTTCTCTCAGCGTTATTAAATGATAAGTCTTAGATAATTAATTTGCATACTTTATTGGTGCTTTTAGATAAACGAAAATTGACATTCTCTTGCCTCGTGTCGAAGGTAGGAAGTTTGATTACTCGGTATATCCATTTAAATGATTGGTACGGGATCTAAATAAGTATAAAACAATACTAGATCAAATTGATCAAAGTTATATGGATGCTGATAGGCAGTAATGTGTCAACCCACAAAAAGTCAAATATATATAGTATATAATATAATAGTATTATAAAAAAAATTGAAGTCATTTACACTAAAAAAGTACCGAAAAAAGTTTCTTGATTTAATGTTTAAAATTTCAAGTGCGTTCCATATTTTACAATTTCTTCAATGATCTCAAATATTTGATAAACTTTTTATAAGATATTATATTAAATATCTTAATCTGATTTAAATTCATTATACCTTTTATCACAAAATGAAAGAAAAGATGTATATATACTCGTTCAAATATATTTATTAAGAATAGGTTTGATATCTTTAGACGCCATTTTCTCAAAATGAAGTCTGTGTGGCTTGGCACATTATTGCTTATCAGCGTCCATATATGTTTTTCTTTAATGTAATCATCATCGAAGGCCATTAATAAATTGATAGATATAAATAATAAACTACTATACATATTTTTATACTATATTCACTTTCACTATTAAAACGAATCTAATAACACCTTAAAGGCCTATATACTAAACTGTCTGTGCCCCGCGGTATCAGCCGCGTTAAATTGAGGAAAAATTATATTTATATAATGTTTACCTTCCCTACTTGAATCGGATATTGTTCACTATTTCATTAGTTTCAATTATGTTTTCGCGTAACCCTCTTTTATTTTTTAATATATTTTTTTAAATAAAACTCGCCAAAGTTACTTCTTATAACATTAACTATCTGTGAGTGAAAGTCTCGTCATAATCGGTCCCGTCGTTTCGGCGATTAGCCACAACAAACAGACAGATAGACAAAAACTTTACAAATTGTGTTTTTGATGTAATAACCGTGTATAAACGTACAGTAATATGCATTAAGCTAAAAGCTGTTAATCTGAAATTACAAACAGACACTTCAATTTTATTTATTTGTATACAAATCGAATAGGCTGTAGCCTATTACAGAACATGCTCGACAAATTCAAAGACAAACAAAAATACATAAGTCAGATACATGATACATCTATACTATCTATATATCTATAATATATATACTAATATTATAATGAGGTGAAATTTGTTTGTAAGTTTGTATGTAGGGAGTAATCTCTGAAATTATTATACCGATACGAAAAATTGTGCGTTGGATAGCCTGTTTATTGAGGTAGGTAATAAGCTATATTACATCATTCTACGTCTCATAAGAGTGATGCAGTAACCATAAACGTGAGTGGAACCGGGAGTAGCAGCTAGTTATAATAAAATCAGTTTACAATCAGCGTAATTATCATATATATGGGAAAAAAAATCAAGCAATTTGAGAACATCCTCCTATTGGTAAATCGGTTAATTAGAAAATGTGTTTCATACGAGAGGATTTATTTGCACTAGCACAAAAGCGCTCAGCGAACTCGGTTTAATCAAATGCATAATTTAGCGAACGAGGCTTTGGTGACTAGTTATTAATTACTAGTTACCCGCCTCGACTTTACTCAGATTTAATTACGGTTTTAGGTGACTTATTAAGACAAAGTTTTTAACACAATGAATATTTCATGATTTCAGGCTACGTTTGGTCATGTGCTCCGAAGGCCAGAAGATCGTGACGTGAAAGATGGCTACAAAGAAGAGAGATAAACCGTGGCTAGGACGGACAGTGGTTGTGCATGTGCAAGCGATCTCACAGTCTCTCCGCTTCCGTGCTATAACGTCTACATGAAACAAAAAACAAGATTACAAACAACATGGTTGACGAAAGTCCGTAAAGACATGAAAGACATGGGTCTCACGAAGGATGAAGGCAGGAGTATAGAGCAGATTGTATGTATTGCGATGGTGCTGAACCCGATGTAAGTCTGACTTTATTCGCGGGGCTACAAGTGTTAAATAGTGTGACCAATTTCAGTCAAACGCAGATTTAAAAGGAATTCAGTCAGCGCCATCTCATGTTAAGCAGCGAATAAAAATGAAAACAAAAGATCGTTTGATTGATAGATTCGTATGTTGGCATGTAGGGTCTAGTGTGAGTGTGCAAACTGTATACTGTACAATTGATGAATAAAATAACGGACTTATGTACAACCGTTGATCCCTTTTTTTAACCTCTTAGCGTGGACATTTCCAAAAATCCTTCCTTTACAAAAAAGGTGTCAAGTTTCAGTTCGTAGCTAAATCGATTTAGGCTCTACTTTTATGAATCAATTAGTTAGTCAGGACAAGTGATTCTATATGTGTAGATTACTGTCATAAACATATACATCTCCATTCTATAAATCTCATAAAGTATTCTACAAACTACATATGGACGGTGATAAGCAATGCTATGTCAAGCCACACGGACTCCATTTTGAGAAAATGGCGTCTGAACATGTCAAACCTATTCTTGATAAATGAAGATCTTTTCTTTTCTATTTTGATAAAAGTTATATGAATTAAATGCAAATTGGTATATTTTTTTTCTAATAATGTCTTTTTCAGGTACATGAGATAATTGCATATCGTAAAAAATGTAACACACTTCAACATTCCAAACATTCAAATAAGACACACTTACCGCACTCGTTTACTTTAAATAACTTAAAAAAATTTGAATAATGTTAAATAGTAAACGCATTATAAGAATACATTCATATCTCAGAGATTGATTGTTTGTGAGTTGAAACATTATAGCATATCAGCATCCATATATATTCTATGTTTATTTCAAAATTTACAACAAACAGACATTCCTTTTGATAACGTTCGTAGTAACTTCGAAGCTCACATAATGGGATTCAGTGTCGCTTCTGAATAGAATTCAAATTGCAACTAGCTTTGTGTTACGAATTGCCTCGAATTCATTCCCACTGACTCCTGATGACGTGTTTATTATTCATAGACTGAAACTGGCCCGGTTCTAAGCTTACACGGGTTGGTATTATAATATATGATATAACTTAACACCTGTATGTAATATTGCTTATTTAGAAACTTATTTTAATTTCTTTATATAACACTAGCTGCCCTTCACGTTTATGGTTACTGCTCTTCGCTTCTTTGATCGTAGTTGTAGTGTGATCTAATATAGCCTATAACCTTCCTCAATTCAAAACCTACTCAAAGCGAAAATAATATTGTTATTTATGTTTACAGATTATTTACAAACAAATTTTTACCTCTTTATAATATAAGTATAGATTACGCAATACTGTAAAGAAATTGTATATTAAGAGCCTCTACCCGCGAGGCTCCGCCCGCATGTTATATTGATAAAATATAGGCTTGAAATATGTTACTTTTATATGTTAAATAAGATAAAAGCTCGCAATATTGTATATATTTAGTTACGTAGAAAGAATTAATATAATACATTAAACTTAAAAGCAAATTATGTGTTTGTGTTTAAGTAAACAAAAAAAAACATAAAACTAAAAAAATTCTATGGAGGTGCTGGGATTTGAACCCAGGACTTTCAGCATGCGAAGCAGACACTCTACCACTGAGTTACACACCCGGGTACAGATTTGACTAAAAAACGCTTTGCAAAATACTCTTTTAAATCAAAATAATAAAAATATGATAGTTTTGATTTCTCATTTAAGACAATCAAAGGAGTAGCACATTTTCATACAATAATCAGAAGTCAACTGTGATAATGTAGAATGATTTGATAAGGATAGTTCTATATAATTAATCCCCAGGTTTGTATACAACGACTTCATTGCCTGAATGTTAAAGAAGTGGAAGCGAAATGTTCATATTCATACTAATAAAGTATCAGCCCGTTAACGTCTCTCCCTGCTGGGGAAAAGCCTCCTCTCCCGTTAAGAAGAAGGCTTAGAATATAATCCACCTCGCTGCTCCATTGCGGGTTGGCGGAAATACATGCAGGTTTTTTCTTCGTCGCCGAGCTCAAGATGAATTGAAACACAAATTTAACTTTAAGAAACCTAGCGATGCTGATGATGCATCTCGGCTCCCCATTCATACTAAAATTTTATATAATATGAAAGTAACTCTGTCTGTGCGTTTGTTAAGTGTAAATGACTAAAACGCTAAACCAATTTTTAAACGACTTCCAAAAAAGAGAGGAGATTCTCAATTCGTTGGGGTCTTTTTTATGTTTGTTCACCGATTAGTGGAAACCCCTTTAAACGAATTTGTTATATATATTTTCTGTTTTAATGGGTGTATCCCAACTATTGGTCCCATTGAATTTTTATAAAAATCAGTAGTTTAGTAGTTTAACTTTAAAATCAATATAACTGGACTAAGTATGTCATTCAAGTAAATGAAATTATATATAATACTTTTGAGTCGGTTCCCCATTTTTAAAAAAGTCTTGTAATAACTGAATTACAACCTTTTGATACTTGTTCAAGTTCATGAATTTTGGCACCAAAAATGCCAATGAAAGACGTTACCCAACTACCAACTACTTACTGATTTTATTAAAGACCAGTGTAATTTTAGAACAACGTGTCAATTGACGAGGTTGTCAAATTTGGAAATAGGTGCAAATTCTTAACGTCAAACAGTAACATATAATTGGATGCTGATATGCAATACTGTGTCAAGCCACACGGACTTCATTTTGAGAAAATGGCGTCTAAAGATGTCGAACCTATTCTTAACACATCTGTTTGAAGAAGCATATTTCCATCCTTTCTTTTCTATTTTGATAAAAAGTTCAATCAATTAATAGCAGATAGGCTAGTAAAGATTTTTGTCGAATAATAAGTTTTTCAAATATATGAAATTACTGCATAATGGAAAATATGGAACTCACTTCAATATTGTAGACATTTGATCAAGAAACTTTTTTCCGTACTTATTTAGTTCAAATGATTTGAAAAATTTTTGCATAGTGTTAATTACGAAATGCATTATCAGAATACATCAATATCTCTAAATTTGACTTTTTGTGGGTTGACACATTATTGCTTATCAGCATCCAATTATAAAATATGTATATTTTTCTAATACTAGAAATTATGTCAAAATTCCACCACTAATAAGCCGAACCTCAGTTAAATAGTTTATTGAATACTGCCGTTAGTCAACATTGTCTTGCGGCGACCGTCTGGCGCAGTGATTGGAGTACGTGTTTCCAATATCATCAGGATTGATTCCAGTTCGAGATGCTTGTATTTCAAAGAGAACTGTGTCAACGTTTGATCTCTTGCTATTTGCTTGGAAAGCTGATTCTTCCTATCATCTTCTTCCCAATCTTCAAGTATTATTCCATGTACGGTACGCATTTGTGTTACTATGACATACCGATACCGATACATTGGACAGCAGTGATCATTTTTCTTTTGCAGGTGAAGAACCTGCTCGTTTGGTTGCTTTTACACATAAATCTCCTTCAGATAAATTTCATATATGCTTAGTAGCCATAGCTACGTTGAAAACATAATTATTACTTACCGACTACAGCCTGAAATGGCCATCAATACAATACCCACATTTGATACTTGCTCATACTATCTAATATTATAAATACAAATTTAAATATGTTACTCGTCCATACCTCAACTATTCAACGGTTAATACCAAATTTCGCGTTACGATACATTGTCAGGGATACAGAAAAGCGCATACGGTATCTTTTATCTAGAAGAATAGTTGTCGGTATAACAATATTTATATTAAAGCGAGCGAAGGGTTTTTAAACCCCAACCAAAAAAAGGGATGTTATAAGTTTTACGATATTTTTTAACTATAGATATGGACTTACTTAAAGCCAACAACTTTTTGCCCGGACTCCAAAAAGTAGGAGACAAGTAGACAAATATTAAATAATTTAAATCATACGAAATCCCATTTACTCCGACATAACCCGAAAATTGATGCAGAGATACAAAATTAAATTTTCAGATGTGCGTTTCCGGAAACCTAATTTCAAATTACTGGTTAGCTATAAATAGGTAACACCTAAAATAGAGCTGAATTTCGGTGATCGGCGCGTAGTCTAAATAAAACAGATTTCGCGAGCGATTGGCCGCGGGGCCGTTGTCATGGCGACCGGGTCGCTCAACAAGTCCCGATCGATTCTGCAGCGATGCAGCTGGCCGTTGAACTTTGATACACTTCGTTATTAATCGCTTGTCTGTATTGCATTGAAATGTTTGTGTGCGACTGAAAATTATTTTGCTGGATGTTCGGTGGAAATGTCGAGTTTGGTCGTGATTTATGTTTTTTTTTTTTGATAATTTTGTATGCAAAATAGGAGGTATGAAACTTTTATGAGTACGTCTTTGTACTATAGGTATTTTAAAGGTAATTTTGAATTAAGTTAGGGAATAGCGGGCATGTATTACTATATTTAATCTTAACAGGATCTTCACCTTTACCCAGCAGTATCAAATGTAGTGGGATAGTGTAATAAAAGACACGATACCTAATGGTAGTAATACCTTTTTATCGCCCGACCTTTCGTAGAAGTTGCATTCGTCGTGGTCACGAGCTGACTGGTATACCGGGCGCCCTTCGGCGGCGAGTGCGCGAATTTTCTTTGTCTACCCTCACAATATTACCACTGTCTTTACCGTTTGTATAATAATATTACAATAAAAAGGTGTTATCACCATTAGTTATCGCAATAAGACCCGTTATATTAAATATGAATGATATAAATCGAAAGTTTAAAATATATAATTTGAAGGAATTTCGCGAACAAGTAAATAAAAGCATCACACTCTTACACACTTTCACAACTTACACGCATTCCATTAGAATATGATCCTCTGCTGGGACTGTGACTACACATATCGTCGTTTCGTCGTTAAAAATAAATTTTCTCCGTGAAAACGGTACTCAACTAATTTACTTTTAAAGTAATAATAATTCTTACAATATTTTAAGTCTTAATCATTTATAAATGGAAATATATTAATTACAATTAGGCTTTAAAAGAATTTTGTCTCTCCTGTAAGGTTCGGCAGCTGCCATGTACGAGTCTATCACAATATCTATCACATTTAGACCAGAAATATGATAATGTTAAATTTGAAATTAAAAAAATCCCGACAGTCTATTTATAGTTGGTACAGGAGTTCCTGCTTATTCCAGTTAGGTTGTAGAATCAGGTTACGCAATATGTTATTTTAATATCATTTACAGTTTTTGAATCGATTAGACCAATCGAAATTGCTCAGATCCTTTCAACAGCTTAAAAAGAGCTGATAACCTTTAAACGATTGAGCTGATACTTATTATAATATTAAAAAAAATACAAATTATAGCAAAAGCCATGTCCATTATATCAACTTTCAAATAAAATATAACACATCTAGAACATTATTATTATATGCATGTATTATACAAGGCCGAGGAAACGTTGGATCTTGTAGGTTCGTATAGATTACTTAAAAGCTAATCATTTATAAAGAAGAGTTTTACAAAACTTTTGATCAGTATTTTTACTTTTAAATATCGAACCCGTGCCCAGTTATAAAGATTAAAAACGCAGTGAAAAAATACTTAAATTTATTATAATATGAAATGAAATTAGTTTACCCAAATGAGATGGCCTAGTGATTAGAACACGTTGATCTCAACCGATGATCGCGGGTTTAAGCCCCGACCTGCATCGCTGTGATTTGAAGTGCTAAATTTTTGTTTAAAATTATCTCGAGCTCGGTGGTGAAAGAAAACATCGTGAGGAAACCTGCATATGTTAAAAGAAATTCCGACACATGTATACCCACCAAACCGCAGTGGAGCAGCGTTGTAGATTAAGCTCTAAAACCTTCTCCTTAATAGGGGAGGAGGCTTTTGTCCAGCAGTGGGACATTTACAGGCTGTTACTTTACTTTTAGTTTACCTATCTCCTAGGAGCATAAAGCATTCTAAATCAACTTATGAATAGAAATAATATAATATCTAACACAAAGAAACTCACTTTATTTGTGAAATGAAAATTCTTTAACTATTCCTAGGCAAGGAAACAAAGTGCACTCGTACAAAGTGGAGTGGTTGTTTTATAAAAAAAAATCAAGTTTAAGAGTAGTTTAAATAAGCGAAATGAATCTTTTTTCTTATTTCAGAAATCGAGAAGCGAAGACAGCTCGAGGCATTGTTGCCAAAGAACAGGGAATTGTCGAAGTGTGTTAAAACAAAAATATCTTCTTGGTTCCTATTCATGATGTTCCCTCATCTGCGCATTGGGCAAGTTAACAAGCAGTATTTGGAAACCATTCAACAAAGTGCTAAATTTTTCATGTTCTCGTTTCACGTTTCGATTTCCAAATGATATAGTCTAAGATAAGTTTTTTTTTTAGACTTTTATAAAGATTTACATAAGTAGTTTGCTTTACACGTGAAAAAATATACTGTGAGCGACTTTTTTTTAACATTCACTGCTTTCTTAACTAATTATCTGTTACCAGGTTACAGAGTTAATTTTTTATCAGTTACAAGAGTAAAACTTACAAATGTAATTCTCGGCTATGATAAACATGAAATATGAAGCAAATTCTACTGTATCGCAAGTAATATGACGTTAAAAATTTATATACTTTTACCTTTTCAAACAAAATAAGTAATAATACAATTTTAACTCTAAATATATTCATGTCATTTCTAGTTCACTCTGTTCTAAGGTTTAATATTTTCACAGCACGTGCCTTCTTCACATTCAAGCTTAGAATGAATATTGAAGTAACTTTATATTTACACTATAAGAATCATGAATATATATTTTTTTCATTTTATGTTTTAGTTTTTTTGAAGCGCTTTCACGTGGAAGTTAGATGTGAAGATGTTTCCAACATTTTATGTCTATTTTTATTTTTAAATGTATATGATTATTATCATGTACATATTTGGACGCTGATAAGCAATACTGTGTCAAGCCACACGGACTTCATTTTGAGAAAATGGCGTCTAAAGATGTCAAACCTATTCTTAACAAATATGTGTGAAGAAGTACATATATATCCATATA
Source organism: Hypolimnas misippus (assembly GCA_037950945.1). NCBI lineage: Eukaryota > Metazoa > Arthropoda > Insecta > Lepidoptera > Nymphalidae > Hypolimnas > Hypolimnas misippus. The sequence goes on from JBBEEQ010000029.1 coordinate 14,648,112, forward strand.
TATTTTTTATTTTTTGATGAAAGGTATAATTAATTAAAAGCACATTCATATATTTAATATATTATATACTAAAAAGTTTTTTAAACATTTGAGATTATTGTATAATTTGCAAAATATGGAACGCACATGTGATTCGAACCAATTAATTAAGAAACTTTTTTCCGTGCTTATTTAGTTTATGTGATTTCAATTTTTAGGGTTCCGTAGTAAAAAACGGAACCCTTATAGTTTCGCCATGTCCGTCTGTCTGTCTGTCTGTCTGTCCGCGGCTTTGCTCCTAAACCCTTAATACCAGAAAGCTGTAATTCAGTATGAGTATACATATGAATTACGCCGAGAAAGTCGTACAATAAAATCTTAAAAATATTATTTTTTTTTCAGGGTGTCTTCCCTATGTGTTAAGAGAGACCAAAAATTTTTTTTCTCATTTATCCCATGTTGTGGGGTATCGTTAGATAGGTCTTTTAAAAATGTTAGTAGTATGTTAGTAGGGGTGGGAAAACTATTTTTCCGAACGACGAACTGTTTCCGAAATATTAAGCTTTGAAGTGTCAATTTTTCTTAGAGTCAAGTGTCCCCCCCCCCCCCCCTTCTACCCACTAAACTGCTGCGTCTAAAAGTATAAAAAAAATTACGATAGTGGTACATATAATGAATTTAAAAGGAAAATTATCACGGCTATTTGGGTTCTTATGGTTATCGAGTTATAGATGATCTAAGTAAAAATAAATATTTCACTTTTTAAAGTACCACATTATGTAAATATTAATAATTTTAAATTAATATATGAATTTAAATTAATAAATAAATAAATATTTAATAAGTTTAAATTAAAATAAAATATAAAATAAGGTATAAAACAATGTCTCAATATAACATGTCGCGAGTGATTCTGAATCGCGCTTATGAAGTTTTCAACCAAACCTCCATAGATTTCATAGGCGCTAATCAGGAAGGAAAATTATCGGCGCTAAGTATATTTTACAAGTGTTAGAATAATAAATAATCGACGAACATATAAAGTTCAAAATCATTAGTATAATTCGCATTCAAACATTCATTTTACATTAAAAATATTTTAATTTAAAATAATTTTATAATAATAAAAGGTTTAAAATTGTAAATACGTATATTGTATAAACTGACTTAAAAAAGGAAATTCCCAGTTCGTCGGAATGTGCATGCTAATAACGAATATAAACTATTGTTTGTGTTTTACATTGATTTTGATAAACCGACTATAAACTTCGTACCCCCTACTAAAAACACCGTCTACTGAATATAATCCAAAGTGAAAAATCGCATACAAAATGCCCAATTTGGGTGTTTCCTAATTTTTAGGGTTCCGTACCTTAAAAGGAAAAACGGAACCCTTATAGGATCACTTTGTTGTCCGTCTGTCTGTCTGTCTGTCTGTCTGTCTGTCTGTCTGTCTGTCGGGATGTCAACCCTTTTTTCTCAGAAATGCATAGACGTATCATGTTGAAATTAATATCATATACTCAAGTCTACGATGACACGCGGCCGTGAAAATATTAAAGTTCTAAGTCAACGCAATCAAAAGATAATGGAAAATATGTCGTATATTTTGACCATTTTAGCGTTTTCGCAAGGGAATCAAAACCTATAGGGTACTTACCATTGACCTAGCACTATGAAATTTGGCAAGAAGTAAGATCTTATGGTACAAATAAAGGAAAAAATCTGAAAACTGTAAGTTTTTGTATGTATGTTTGTCTGTTTGTAAGTTTGTCTTTCAACCTTTTTCTCAGAAACGCGTGAAGGTAACAAATTTTTATCAACGTCAAGTACTCAGAGTTGTAATTACTAAGAGCTGTGAAAAAATCAAACTTCTAAGTTAACGCAATCAAAAGATACGGTCATTTATATCACATATTTTAAGTATGATAGCGTTTTTAACGTTTTCGCAAGGGAATCAAAACCTATAGGGTACTTCCCATTGACCAAGCATTATGAAATTTGGCCAGGAGCAAGGTCCTTTAGTATACATAAAGGAAAAAATCCGAAAACTGTAAATTTCTGTTCGTGTGTCTGTCAGTCTGTACGTCTGTCTTTCAACCTTTTTCTCAGGAACGCGTAAATGTATCAAGTTGTAAATTGATCAAGCGGAAAATATATTAATCTTAGAATTAAAATTATATGTACTTGTAACAAATTAACATAGAAGTTGACCATGGTCAAAAAAACAATTTTACAAACACTGAGAAGAAATTTGTATCAATACGAAAACATTAAAAAGCAGCAAACCTTTATAAACAACGCAATGCAATCTATATATCGCAGCTAACAAAATGATAGCGCGATGCAGCGTACAGCTAATGCCATCTATTACAACATTATGACATTAACTGTGACATAATTCTGCTCGATTAATAAAAATTTTTATTTTAATTATTATTTAAACGCGCTAAAAATTATAAAATAAACTTTTCATTTAAAAGTTTTATCGTCGATTTATAACGTCATTACGTAATTAACATTCAATATAAGAGCTTCACGCGATTTGATGTAAGTACTCGTATTGATTTAGTACGAAAATTTTAAAATTAAATTCAAACAGATCGAGTTATTTAATTTACTTATTTATATATACACATATAAGTCTTCTGGTTATTAGTAATATAATTAGTTATTTATAAATAAACAATTAGTTTTGTTCGAATTAAGGACTAATTATTTTCGTCTTGGCAACACTAATATATATTTCGATATTTTGATTGATAATGTAAATCTAAATATTTTACGAACGTAGTGCAGGGGTAGTGGAGTGTAGTAGAATATTAATAAAAATAAAACGAGAATAAAATATAATATAATTATGTTGTTAATGTCAAAGTCATCAAGAGATGGCGCTAGGTGTATCCTGAATCGCGCTATAACTTTTTTTTTTTGAAAGTATAAGGTGTATTAGTACTTAAAATAAAATTTTGTGTTTCCATGGATTGCATCCATGATGGCGTTTTAAATTAAAGTGCTCCTATGTAGTTTCAAAATAGTTTTTGGGACGTGATCCATATTTACATAATATTTGATTATATTTAAGCGACTTCTAAAAAGTGTTTTCAATTCGACCTTGTATTTAATTTTTTTTTTATGTTTGTTCGCCGATTACGCCGCCATTTGGGTACCGATTTTCAATTTTTTTTTTTTGTTTGAAAAGGTATACTTCCAAGGTGGTCCCATTGTCTTCAGGTCAGGATCAGATGATGGGATCCTGGAGAAATTGAGGGAACTCCTCAAATATTATAGGCAAGCGTATACCGATTTAGGTATTTTTGATAGTAACTTATGTTGGAACTGATGATGAAGACCACAAATGGCGTAGATGGGTTAGTCTTATATAGATTTCTATAAGTTTGTACGGAACCCTCGGTGCGCGAGTCCTACTCGCACTTGCCCAGTTTTTTTCCTACATCATCCCAGTATTGAGGCGAACAAAACAAAAAATATTCAAATCACAAGAACCATTTCGAGTTTTTGCGAGACTAATGCAATTTTCATATAGCTGACCCTTGCGGTTTTACTCGCGTTTATGACTCCTATGGGTCGTAGCGTGATATAATATAGCCTATAGCCTTCCTCAATAAATAAACTATATAACACAAAAATAATTTTTCAATTCGAACCAGTATTTCCTGAGAATAGCGCATTCAAACAAACTCTTCAACTTTATAAAACTAGTATAAATAAAATTAATTAAAAATGTCACCACCATATCTTGATTTTAAAAAATAAAATCAATTTCGAGACGCTTTTATATTCATGATATGCACGTTGTACTGAAATGATTAGCTGAATCAATAGACTCGCAGGGCTTTGACCTTTGACCTTACCGCCTACATACCAGCCAATCATCACCAAGCTTTACTGTCATAGTTAATTGACATAAAACAATTAATTTGAGAAGTTTAATTAATATCTGTTTTGTTTAATTTTTGAATACGTTTGAGTTTTGTAAGTTTGTTATGGAAGTTTAATGATATAGTAAAACTCCTTATTGTAAACTTCACTCTATTTCTTTATTAGCAACTTTGTCGTTAACAGTTCTTAATTGTATTTTATTGACTTTGTTAAAATTTAGAATATTAGAAGAGTGATCTAGTAGTTGCGTCGAAAACAATTTAGTTTCTGCATTGCGTTAAACTCGTTTTCTTAAATAGAAAAATATATAATCAATTATTTAGAGATAATATTTTCGGAATGCGTTTGATTTGTATCTTAGAAGTTTTACCCAATGATTAACTATAAATGTTACGTTCATACTATTTCCGTTCAAAATCTAAACCCATTTCCAAGTTTGACAAGCTCGTCAATCGACTTCTTGATCCAAAAATATTTTCGCCTGTCATTCTCCATCTCTAGCTGATTGCTAAGAAACGACATCCAAAGTGATCGGTGTTCTAGGTGCCTAAATCCATGTGCTTATTAAATATCTATAGTTATATAACATCATTGGATTTTCCGCCATGTAGGGACACAAAATTTAGCGTTATTTAAAAAAAACACTTCCAATCAAAATATCGATAATTATTTTCATGGTTCAGTAAATATTTCGTGTTTCTCGACCCTGCTAGCGTCATACCCGAGTGTATAGATTTATCGAACGAGATTGAATCAACATCGGGTGTAACACGTGTCAAGCTCAATTTAACTTGCAAATCCAATTACATACGCTCGCCCTTTTAGAATTAAATTTTATTCCATGGAAATGAGGAAAAAATAAATATTTTTACTCAAAATAAAACGGTATTTTATGATTAGCAAATAGTGTAGGTGAGCACGACAGTCCTATTAAAATTTGTTGTTTCTGTACGTAGGTATGTTAATTAACAATTTAATATATTTTTTTAAAATAAAAGCTAATTAAAACTTAAAAAAAAACAAGTGGACTAAAAAGCAAAAAAAAAAACACTACTTTCTACAACATTTTGAAGTCGGTGCCAGTAAACATTCGAAGTCGGTGCCAAATAAAACTTTTTACGTGTTATTTGATTCAGTCGGAATTACTGACTTTTTCTTACTTTTTGAACATAACATTTCTTTCGTAACAAAAATACTTCGTGCATTTAAGGGTTAAGGGTATTGAATAGTGTCCTTAGGGGTTTCCATTTATTTTCTCTCTTTCCACGTACATTATACATTAGATAATTCCCAATTTTGTTTGAAGAATATCCTATCTTTTCTTTTCTATTTTTATAAAAGATAATTAATTAAAAGCATATTGGCCTAATAAAAATGGTTTTTAAACCTGGAAGATTATTGCATATTTCAAAATATTAAAATACACTTAAATATTCAAAATACTTAATTAAGAATCTTCATCCGTACTTAGTTAGCTTAGATGAATTGAAAGATTTTTGAATAATGTTAAATACGTGACGCATTTTAGAAAAATTTATTATCTCCGAATTTGATTTTTTGTGAATTGACACATTATTCCTTATCAGCATCCAGGTACTGATTTATTAAATTAAACATAAATAAACATAAGTATAATCAAATTACAATATAAACATCTGAATTTTGTTATAACTCACCCGGCCGCGACGCCCCACTGCTGGGAGGCCGCCTCCGCCGCGTGGTCGAACAGCGTGAGCCCCACCAGCGCGACGGTGGGCGCTATCGTCAGCGGCGTCACGTAACGCAATAGAGACCCGATTATACCGAAGTATCCTAGCGAAATTATATTGCTATTAAACAGTGACGGATTTACACATTGGCGTATTTTACTCCAATAACACTTTTCACGCGTTCCCGTATCGCAACAAAACGCGACAACGTAAATTGTAAAAAAAATATACAGAGTGAGTTTTTTAACTAGGCGCGGTAGGCCAAATTCAAAAATATAACGGATAGCGAAAAATACTTAAAGAATTTGAGGGCCGATTTTGATGAAAATTAAAACTGCATCATTAGTTTAAAAAAATAATATTTTCTTCGTCAGGAATCAAACCCGATGGTTTTGAAAAAGAAAACTACATACATCTACATTATTGCACCACCTGATAATGTTACTTATAGGGATCAACTTCTGGGAAGTATACGGCAAACTAAAGGCTTACCTTTTACAAAATGCTATTAATATCATACATTAATTAAACTAGATATAAATAGACCTAGATTTAGATCCACGCCAAGAAGAAAGCTTTGCTTGACAGGGGTTGACTTATAAACAGTTACTTATATGTACTGTAATAGAACAAACAATTTGGTTGATTGTACTGCTTCTAACTAGTTATAATTTATAAATGGCATTTTCATTTAAAATTTGGTTGTATAGAGTGATCCTAAAACCCAAACTTGAAAAATAAACATGGTGCGACATGGCCACCAAAGTGCGATATTCTCACTACGCCAGTATGGTTTTATATGCACCAATGTACATCGACCTTCCAAGATCTAAGGTAATCCAGATTGTTCTTTAGTCCCACTATGCCACATTAAAACGTCTTCAGTCTGTGAATCTTCTAAGATACTTCTATATCTAAACTAACTAAAAAAGGATTTATGTTTCAACTATTATGACTATATTTTATTTATATATTTATTTATTTGAGATATGTGTTTATGGATGTGTATATATTTATTATCATATACATTACATATATATATACATATAATTTTTTTTACAAACGGCTTTCTTACACGTTTCTGGGTTGGCTGGTAGAAAATGCTGGTAGAAAATTATCTTTTGTGCAATAAAGTGTAAAAAAAAAACTTACTAGATTATCTAACTTGCTAATTTACTCCTACAACTCACCTCCGAACACTTGGAACAGCGACGCCACGGCGATAGCACCAGATAGCTCGCACATCCTCACCGTCCATACCTCCCTTCTCTCCTCTGCACTCATAGCGTCCAGCACTTCAGTGGGTGGACACTTCCACGCCGGCAGACCGAGTATAGCTAATGTTGGCACTAGGAACGATATTGTCCCACCTTGGACGATTGGTAACCGACAGCCGAATGTCGCTTGTAACCAGGTTATTAGACCTAGAAATTGTACAATTTTCTAAATGCCAATTTAGAATGGCAATGGTTAATACATTTAATACTATGGAATAAATGATAGGGGAGTTTCTACAGCCTTAATATCAAATTAATGTTGCTTTCGTGAACTTTGTAATTGGGTAATTACTTTTCTAGATTTTTACCGATGTTTCATTTTTTCACTTTCTCTGGTATTAATAATCTAAAATAATATAAAAAAAACAATATTTTCATTGACACCATTTCAACGAGCCCTAAAACGATACTTCTGCTGTAAGTTGGGGAGGATTTGTGTATCCTGCTAAGTCCAGATGATACTACAGCTTCAGGTCAAGGTTATGTAACTATGTTTTTTTTTTGTATCATCGAAGTCACAGTGCAGTTAATTTCGATGTGATCAGACCAGACGAAGTTGCTCAGATCTTTTCAAAGACCATAAAAGAGCTTAAGATAACTTTCAAAAGTCTGATTAGATCTTTATAGATTATAGCTAAGAACCATCATCATTACATTTAGCTTTCAAAAAAACCGCATCAAAATCGTTCCATTCCTTAAAGAACTACGATGCGGCACAGAGATATACTTACACACACACACATCCTGTAATACCTTTACTAAGTTTTCATATCTTAGAATAAAATATTCTGATTAATAATTATCATGTCCAAAAGACAATCCCTGTGGAAAGGAATATTTTAAAAAAGGAAAATATCTTAGTATTATTTCGTCTAATATCTTGAAACAATACGTAATTTTTTAATGTTTTAATAATAGGGGGTGTAACTCAGTGGTAGAGTGTCTGCTTCGCATGCTGAAAGTCCTGGGTTCAAATCCCAGCACCTCCACATATCGAGTAATTTTTAGCACGTATTTATATGAAAAATAATACCATTGTAGCATAGTTATCTAAGTGATACAGTTACAATAATTTATTCTTTTTTCTAAGAACCAGACTATTGTTATAGCAATCTTTTTAATCTACCCCCACAAAATCCTCAAAAAATTAAATTACTATCAAGTCACAATATTTAGTATTTATTTAATAAAATTTTTTACTGATTTTTCTTTGTATTGTGGTCTCATTTTGACATAATTTAAATAAATACTAAAATTAAAACACCTTGACTTACTTTATTAAATGTTAAACAAAGTTAGTCTTCGTGTTAATTATATAAATCTTAGTGTAAACACACGAATTTTCGCGTTAATTCAAGAATAGCTAGCTTGTGTACGTAGGTTCTCGTGTGTTTCGGTGTGTCGAAGAAGAAAGTATAGAAGTACTCTTAAAACTGAATATAATCCTGCCAGAAGTTCTAGTTTAAGCCCCCGACCAAAAAGAGGGTGTTGTAATTTGACGTATGTATCTGTAGGTATGTCTATTTGTGGTATCGTAGCTTCTTAAGGAATAGATCAATTTAGCTGACTAAAGCTGTGGGTATACGTAATTTCTTCTTGTCACCTAAGCCTTTGGGTATAATGGAGGATTTGTGAATGAAATTACTTATCTTATTTGGTAACAATACCCGGCACGATCACGATTTTCGAAGATTATTTTTAATTATAATTTTTCGTTATAAAAAACGATTCAGTTTAATTATTCGATTGATGATTTCTCATCTCTTACTCGTATGTGTGCTTAGAAGTACGTCATATTTGTTTGTTAATAAACCAAGTAAAGAAAAATAGACTATAGACACCATTGTTTTAAATTAACACCCAAATACTACTAATGAAACTATAACGTCGCTAGTCCGTCCAATTGACTGAACCGTGAAATACAACAAAAATACAATAACATTATTTTCCATGCATTGTACACGGATAAGGTGAAAGTAAATTTTAATGTCTTATCTGTAAAGATAAAGAAATCTTTATAAGACTACATGCCATAAAATGAACGAGGAAAGATTAACGAACAGAAAAAAAAATATACAGACTTCCAAATATAATACATAATATTTAAATAACTTTAAGTATTTTACGAGCTTATATTTTGAAACATTCCAGCTACGTGAGGTATATTTTTAATTATGAAAAAAACATATTTTAATTAGTAGAATTTTTTATTTGATTGAGATAAAATTCAGTATATTTGGATGCTGATAAGCAATAATACGTCATCTCACAAAAAGTCAAATTCTGAACATTATTAAAAAAAATCAAGTCATCTAACCGAAAAAGTTTCTTAATTTAATGTTTAGAATTTCAAGTCCGTTTCATATTTTGCAAGTTATACAATAATCTCATATAATTATTCATAAAAACTTTTTATTTGATACAAGTTCCTATTGTACCAATCTGTTTTTAATGCACCTTTTATCAAAATAGAAAAGATAGATATAGACTTTTCCAAACAAATCTATTAAAAATATGTTTGACATATTTAGACGCCATTTTCTCAAAATGAAGTTCGTGTGCATTGACATAATATTGCTTATCAGCGTCCATTTGTTAAACAATGTCCACTTTGACTATTATTTACCTGTAACGAATATCATAGTAGATATGATGTTGGAGCGGTCGGGATCAGCCTCCGCCATGCAGAGAGCAGGACATAGGATGAACGGGATGGCAACTATCGCGCCGATCATCGTCAAATAGTGCTGTTGGGATGAAATTCATGTTTAAAACAACATAATAAAGAACGAGAGCTAAAAGCTCGTTTTTACCCGTTTGGGTGTGTTTGTGTTTATCTGCCTATGTATGTATGTGTGTACCTTTGTAGCACTAATTAGACCAAACGCATTGTCCGATTCTGGACGCCATAATGTAAAAAACAAATAAATTAAAATCGGTTAAGTATGTTAAGTGAGTTCGATCATTTTGAAGTTCCTTATAACGTCTTTCAATTAGAATTACCGTTTAAGTTCTGTAACAATTTAAAGTTAGTAAGTAACGATTCTCACTTATAAGATTTTAAGTTTAGGCTTTAAGACAGAGCTGTTATTTATAGAGTTCTGCTGACTGCAGATGGTCTTGTTACGCATTCGAGTTTTAGATTTTGTTGTTATTCATCTCGAGTTCGGCGGTGAAAGAAAACATCGTGAGGTACCTTCATGTACCAGGAGAAATCCTGACATGTGTATACCAACCCGCAGTGAAGCAGTAAGCTCTAAACTTTCTCCTTAATAGGAGAGGAAGCCTTTGCCCAGCAGTGGGATATTTACAGGCTGTTACCTTACTTTACTTTTCAGGGCCTCATAAACTAACCGACAATATTTTTATATTTATTTATTACTTTTGTTAGGGATTCATCTATCATCATCAATCTATAATATAAATTACATCATGGCATTTCAGACTTCCATGATGGATCACACATTGTATTTGATATATATATACTACGTATCACATGTCGCCATTATAAGGAAGTACCTGGATGACCGCTTTTTTTTGGTGATTCCTCTTTTTTTGGAAATTATATTTCGATTTAGTAGTAAGCAAAAAAAAATAGTAATAGTTTATTATTGTCTGAAACGAGACGGATAAAATAACCCGTATTTTCTAAATGAAACCTAGCTAGATCGATTTATCGCCTCCGAAATCTCCGCAGCCGCTAGCCGTTTCCGAGATTCAGATTTTATACATATATACAAGAATTGCTCGTTTAAAGGTATTAGATATCGTGAACCTCGTTTCTATATTAGCGTCGCTTACTTCCGAGTTATCCGTATCATCCGTATATGTCCCAGTTTTAGGCTAAGGCCGATAAGGGTGAAGTCTAACTAATTCCTTCATACGGCAGTCGGGGTGGTTTCGAACTGCCGTACGATGGCAAGACCATTCTTAGCCCCCTGAGACGAGCTCCGCTAGTCACGAGCGTAGCGAATGATCCCGCGGTCTCCTTCTTTCCCTGGTTTTTTTTTCTTTTCGCTGGGCAAATGTTCGAAAAGATACCCGATTCCTGTGGTGGAGATCGGGTTATGTGGAGATTTATACCCACCATTACCCCTGCGATGGCCTTCATCTACCCCTCACGTGCAACGCTCCGCTCGTGGCTGGCGGAGCTCGTCGCAAGAGGACAAAGTGTGGTCTTGCGCTCAGAGCACACCACGCTGGTGCGTACGGCAGTTCGAGGGCATCCCGGCTGCCGTCGTCCTCGGTGCCGTATGAAAACGGATGCGTGGGACCCCCATCTCACGCACCCACGGCCCGAGGGAGCGCCCCATTTATTCAGCCCCAGGCGCTGATGCTATCCCTTTCCGTTCTAATGACGACAGTTTTCCACAGCAGATTGGTGTATGCTAATCTCATAATCTTTATCTCATAATCTTTGTCTCGGACATACAAGTTTTGTAAAGACATTTTTTTTTTATTTAAATTTTTACTTGAATAACTCAATAAAATATCATCGATGAACGTAGACATATTAAATAAACGTTAGATTAAATAAAAATAACAATTACTGAATACAAACTCATGATATAACTATTTGATAAAGACGTATCTAATTAAAATTCAAATAGGTAAAATCTTTGAAGATAAACCGGTCCAATTTATAAAAAGAAATAATAAAAAAAATTATAATGTATTGTTTTCTTGATACAATAATAATAAAATTAAAGTATTATTTTAATCTTGGAAAGAGGTATATTTATTCTACACGAATGAAATTGTTTTTATACATAGAATGCTTCTTCGTTGTTTTTGTTTACACGTTTGGTTATAACAATTCACATATGTCTTAATATTTATTATAAAATGTTAAATACAAAACGTACTGACAGTGTCCTCTGTGGTGGAATGAACCCCACTGGATTAAGTTAATACGTATAAAAGTATTTCTTAAACCGATATTAACCTTACACTTACCGTAAATATTAATACCTCAATAATAGTATAAATGAGTTGAAATCATTAAATGTATCATAGAATTTCAGAATCACATTGTATTTTTTTTTCTAGACTTGACTTTTGTGCCCACCCGCATTTAGCGCTACAATATTATATTCTGTGTTAAGTGTTGCTCATTTTCTTAAATAATTGATTACTTAAGGTGTAAGCAAGTATGAATGTATTTACACTTTTCACTTAGTTTGCCGTATACTATTACATCCCAGAAGTTGTTTCTTATAAGAAACACTATAAGATGGTGCCATATTATAAATTTTTTTTTTTTTCAAAATCAAGAGGTTTGATGCCTGGCTAGGACAATTAATATTTCAAGGACCTTCGCGGCCGATTTTTTTGAAAACTATAACAACAGTATTAATTTTTTGAATTAATTTTCCTAGCTAGGAAACCAGCTAATTAAAAAAAAACACAGCCTATATTATTAAACCATCTGATGGTGTTCCTTATAAGGATCTATTTCTGGAAGTAAGAAGCAAATACGACAAACTAAAGAAAAAAGCAAATTTTTTACACAAAATCCTATAAAATACTAGCAATTTGAGGATTCGCACGGTTACTTCTACTAACAAATAAATAAACTTTTAGACGTTCGTTTGACATAACAAAATACATTAACACGAGCAAAGCCGCCGGCAAATGGTAGTCTTCAATAAAATAATTTTATTTCTGTCTCAGCGAAATCTTATATCCGCGCCTGGGTGGCAATAATGGTTCCGCCGCCACACATCTACTTATATGCCTATGTACATTTATAGCTCAAACAATGAATAATTTGCGTTTATATATTTGTAGAATATAATAATAATGTTTCGGAATATTATCAAAATCATAGTTTTACTCGAACCAAGTATAGCGATTTAAATCTGATTATACCATCTAGAATATGACATAGTAGTTATTATAGAGTGTGTTCCGAAAACACTATGCTGGTCAATCTCACCTAAATTCTCACCTAATGAGAATTACACTTATAAGTTTTGCTCTCAGACTTTCATAAATATTTACACAGAAGCTGTTTGTTATTGCTTTACACTAGAAATAATCTACTATCAGTACCTTATTTTTGACACTTACAGATTTCGCAAGGTTTCGACAACTACTAGATTACAGATTTGTTTTATATCAATTATGAGAGTAAAACTTAAAAGTGTAATTCTCGCCTTATGATCTTACATCGATGACGAATCACATAATTTACATAACGTTAAACGTAGCAAACATGAATTTAGACATCCAGAATGCCGATCTCTTTGGACGACGTTGCCTAGCAACCAGCTAACAACTGTGTATGACAGGCGAGAGTGTATTTGAGCTAACAAGCCAATTAACGAGCTTGTCAAAGTCGGTAATGGTTACATATATTTAATGTAAATATGTATAAACGTAACGTATTTGGACGCTGATAAGTAATATTATGTCAAGCCACACGAACTTGATTTTGAGGAAATGGCTTCTAAAGATGTCAAAGCTTTTCTTAACAAATTTGTTATATGAACAAATATAAAACCATCTTGTCTTATCTATTTTGATAAAAGAAATAATGAATTAAAAGTAAATTGGTACAATATAAAGATATATCTAATAATTAGTTTTTCAAATTTATTAGATTATTGCATATTCAATTCAGGCACATATTTTCTTACTTATTTAGTTTGGATAACTTGATTTTTTTCAATAATGTTAAATACATGTATTCTGATAATGAATGATGCGCCATTTATTTAATGTTAAATACATGGCGCATTATCAGAATACATCAATATCTCCGAATTCGACTTTTTGCGGGTTGACACATTATTGCTTATCATCCATTTATAGTTATAAAATATCATTCGGTAGCAATGTCAAATTATTTTTAAACTGTATTTTTACATTATTTTTTTACCTGTAACGCCATGAATATGCATAGATACCACGGCGGGATGTCGTCCATGGCATACGTGACGTTGCCTTTGCGCTCAGCGTTCCCTCCATTAGGCACATTCTACAAAAAAAAAACCTTTTAAATTACATCTTGTTATAACGTAGACCATTAAGCGAATGGGCGCGTAACGCACACCGTTCTACGAACAAAATTTTCAGCCAATATGCGAGGGGACATAAGGAATAAAATTGCATGATATTGTCACAGCACGGATCCGATTATTTTGCACTTAGCCAATCTATTTGTCTGACGATTCTGATAGAAATAATTAAGAAATTATGTCAAAAATTTAAAATGTAACTCCATCTTTTTGAAGATTAGATGTATTCGATGTGTTCTTCCAATGGCTAATGTACGCAATAAAATCGATTTTGATATTGTTGAAAATTGATTCCTGAGTAGTTTTTATTAAACACGTTAGATCATTTTATTCTAAGATTGGCTGAGGGGAACGATCGAGAACAATAAACGATTAACTTGAAGAAAATTATAGTCTAGCTCTTAACTGGAAAAAAATCAAGCGTTGGCCCCTTGGCGTGCCAGATAGAGGGGAAAAAAAAATTACGAAAAATCAATACTTAATTCAATGTTATGAATGCAACGGCTACTTTTCGATTATTTTTACCGCTTCCTGCAGATGAAAATGAAACTGTTCATAGAAAGTAATCAAATAAATAAAGGTATCTGACCTTATTTTTTATTATAACTTTTTTCCTATTTTTCTTTTCCATTGTTTTCTTTTGAGACCTTGTGAATTTTGCATTACACATAATTTATAAAAACGAATACGGAAACCTACAATATTGCTTACACCTAAATCACGCTAATGTTTTGTTCTGATCCTGATATGTTTGTCAATTTTGTAGTATTACGTTTCCATAAAAACAAAACAAGAATTTAGTTCTCAATTTAATCCAAATGTGACAATCTTTAACGTAAATATACACTGAAGACCTTGTCATGACTTCCTTTTTTGGTTTGCACGTGAAAGATACATAGCTTTTAACAATAATAATCTTTATTGCTATACTTTAAAGTATAAAATCGGATGTAGCGTAATTTTATTAGAACAGTAAATATAATTAACGACATGACAGTCGGTATATATGTATGTGTGTATCGAATTATCACATTGCAGTTATGACGAGCCTTTAAGATATTTCTAAACTGTACACTTATAATAACATTTCTTTATACAAATGTTTTTATGTGTCAGCCGTAATATCTCAAACTTGGCTAAGTGCAAGGACCAAAAGCTATAAATGAAAAAGGGCAAGGCTTGAAGGCTTCGTGGTAATTAAAACTTTTGTGTAATAGATAGACAGGTCTACTAATGCTTAGCTGTATCCACTGCTCATAGACATTTGCAGCACCAGAGGGGACACAAATGTGTTGCCAGCTTAAAAATTAATGAGGCATAAACGGGAATAGGAAGTGAGGACAGGAATAGGTAAGAGGGTTTGGATAACGTAAGACTTCGCTTAAAACGTAAGAACCCCAAGAATAATTGGGAGTTTCAACTCATTACCTTAATTATCTTAAATTGAGTGCACATTAATTTGAGTGAAATTGAATTATGCAATTAGGAAAACTAAGCACAATTGATCAGTTGTCAAACCGAACGAAATTTTTCGATGATCGAATCGGCATTCAAATAGAGCCTATTGCTGATAATTTTAAAATTAAATAGCAATCATAATATAAATTAACATTAACATGCACGTAATTGCACGTTACACAATTATATATGTTTTTTACGATTACAAAAGAACAAATTTGTTAACATAAATTAAAAACTTGAATTCTTATCAAATAAATTTAGAAAGCGAAAAGCTATTGACATATGTATTTCAAATTCAATAGGAAATAAATTAATAAAAAATTAAAATAACCTATATCTATTGGAATGTTCAGGTATAGACGGGATACTTTCAAAAAATAGGACGTAATATTATTAAAATCTAAATTCATGTCTGAATGGACGTTCTCGTTTCGGGTTAATTGGTCATATACGTGCTCGTATAATATTTGACAAGATAGTTGTACTGCAACGAGATCATTCAGCGTTGCGTTAGGCGCAAATCACCCAATATGATCGTACACGCGTAACTGCAAGTACGAATGGTCTATTGTGAATTTGCAAAATTTCTACAGCACCGTTTGCGTTTCTAGATATAATAAATGTAATATAGCTTACAACTTTCCTTAAAAAACGGTCTTTTTTAAATCAGATAAATAGGTCTAAAGATTATCCCCTCTATATAATTACAAACAAAAATTTACAAACAAATTTTACCTTTTTATAAGTAATACGCTCGTTACAAGACAAAAATTACTTCGTAACACGTAAACGTAAAGCGCAGCACAGACATACAAAAACATTTCGTCGAAATCAATACCTACCCGTTTTGAAAGTTAATCAAAATAAAATCTTTAGCTCCCTAAAACGTATTAATAAATATACTCACAATATCCCGTACTATGTTCTCAAGTCCAATCTGAATGTTGTTGTGCACCATTTTTACCTAAAAAAATCACATAAACAATTCAACATGTAATGTTTCTTCACTTATCTATATATTTTTTCGATTTCGCTTATGGTTGCGACGCGGAAACGAATTATATGTATTCTCGAAATATGATAGCCTCCTAGCGGTAAACGTGTAAATCTACCACTGTATTTAGCTTAAAACGTCACTAACCGTATATCAAAGAAAGTAATATCTTATAAAGCATCAGATAAGCACAGCTATTAGAGTTATAACTTATGTTAACATTAATACGATCTAGCTGCCCTTCACAGTTTCACTTGCGTTGATGGTTACTTCATTCCTTTAAGTCGTAGCGTTATGGAGTCGTAACCTATAACCATCCTCAATAAACAGGATAAACGTAAGTTTTTAAATCAGCTTTATAGTTTCGGAGCCTATTCAATGCAAACACACAATCAAATCTTTCCTCTTTATAATATTAGTATAGCTACAGTAGATTACAACAAATGTTCTTAATAAAGGATCCCTCAGGGTCCTGGAAAATAAATAAATCTTCAAAATTAGCTAATTAGTGAGGTAGTAATTTGTTAGTATTGATAGAATGTTGAAATTGGTTTCTAAACTACAACAATTTGTCTTAAGCTTATTCAAAAGCAGTTTTTTCTTAACCTACGAGTAGAAGCTAGTTTAAAATATTTTCAACCGACTTCAAAATATGATGTGGTTTTTAAATCATAGTGCATGTTTTTTCCCGATTTTGAATTTTTTAAGCGGTATCATTTCAGATTAGGTCTATTGAATTGTCTTCAAAACCGGTCCAGTAGAGTGGATTTAAAATAACGTGAATGAATATGTTGCCGAAGTAAACGAAAATGTGTATTTGCTTTTAATATTTACACTTTTTTTTATTAATTAAGTTATTAAGTACTAGCTGTCCCTTGCGGTTTCACTCGCGTTGGTTACTGCTTCTCTCCTATGAGTCGTAAGCGTTATGTAATATATTCTATAGCCTTCTACAATAAATAAACTATGTAACACAAAAATAATTTTTCAATTCGAACCAGTAGTTCCTGAGATTAACGCGTTCAAACAAACAAGCTTAGTATTAGTATAGACATGGAAATAAAAACTACGAAGGTACCGTGATTTATTAAACGTAGAACTTGCAATACGTTATATGGTAGCAGTTCGGAACTGCTTTAATTGTTATGTTTTACATATTATATAATTGTTTGAATAATTTATTTACTATTATATTTTATGCAGAATATTTATGGTGATTAGCTCTGCTTTGTAACTATTATGGCTGTAATTATGAAGTCAGTGCAGGTTAAAATTTTCTATAACGTTCTTTAGAGTTCAATAACTAAAGTATAGTAAAATTGTCTCACTGCTGTTAAGGTTTCTTTCTAAAGAGATTAACAGATATTTTAATCTGTTTTAACAGTTTTCATATGCGTCAGAATTTCTCTCTTCGTCTCATGCTGGTCATCACATTGCTTTCATTCACGCTAAAGATTTTTAAATAATTTAGCACTGGAAAGCTCAGTGGTGCTTGAAAACGCAGCGGGCTTGAAACTGCGATCATTATTTACAATCACTGAACTATGTCAACACTTTCATTTAGGCAATTTTAGAAAATTACAAATTTCAGAAGTTCAGGTTAAAATCCAACGTATAATCATTTATAAATAAGAAAAAACTTATTAATATTTCTTCCGTTTACAAAATAAAATTATTCGGAGGTAAATCGTTTTACAAAATAATTTGAAGCCAATAAAAAAATTCAAATTCTCATACGGCGTAAATATCGTGAAACAAACACACTAAAAAAGTCATCGAAGTTACTTTTTCGAAGTCATTTAAAAAAGCTAACTCACCAAAGTATTTAGATGCACAACACTTATTAATCAGCACAAGCGTGCGACACAACCGAGGCCTGTTAATGGCAATGACGGCTACCATCTAATAAAAATTAATATCAGCGCGACCGTGTACTGACTTATTGACGTTGAGATTATTATTATTGAATGAGTTAATGTTTTCTTAGCGTAAAATAAAACTGGTATTGAATTATTTTTTTATTTTTTTTTTTAATTTATTTATTTAAATATGACATAAATAGAAGAAAAACTATATATCGAAGCTGATAAGCAATACTATGTCAAGCCACACGGAATTTATTTTCAGAAAATGGCGTCTAAACATGTCAAACCTATTCGTAAAAAATTGTTTGAAGGCGTACGACTATATCCATCGTGTAATTTCTATTTTGACAAAAGGTGTAAATAATTAAAAGCCGATTGATATAATCAAAAGTTTTATCTAATTATAATTTTTTCATATATGAGATTATTGCATATAGCAAAATACTGAGCACACTTCAATATTCGAAACATTCAATTAAGAAACTTTTTTCCGTACTTATTTAGTTTAGATGCTTTGAATTTTTTTTAATAATGTTAAATACTTGACGCATTATCACAATATATCAAAATCTTCGAATTCGTTTTTTGTGGGTTGACACATTATTGCTTATTATTATATTATTAGAAAATTCGTAACTGATGTAACCTGTAACTCAAACTAGGTAATCGCCAACAACAGTGAGAACAACTTTTCCCTTAATAATATAACTATTTAGTTTTTATACAAATGCAACTTTCTTCCATACCAACAAACCTTGCCCTGATAATTACAGCAAAACAGAATTAATGAAATACGTGCAGCCGATCTTAAGTGATGACTTTAAAAATATTCGGGAAATTGATGTTTATTTAAGTATATAAATACTTGCAATCGTTTTAATCTACACTTACTTATTATTGCAGTGAAGAAAACATGTTGGCTTTATAAAGTAAATATTGATTTTATAAAGATTATAAAAATCTGTAAATAATAATAGGTGCCTACAATATTATCATTATTTTCAATAGTTAAAAACTCGAAAAAGAATAAGCTACAAATTTACGTAACATTGATTTATTAAGGACTAGTTGCCTCTCGCAGTTTCAGTCTCGTTTTGGTTACTGCTTCGCTCCCATGAGTCGTAGCGTAATGTAATATAACCATTATAACCTTTCTCAATAAACGGAAAAAGGACCAGTAATTTCAGAGATAACTTATTATATATTTAGTACTAGCTGGTGCTCGCGACTTTGTCTGCGATGTCTGTGATATCTACGTCTTAGCCCGTTTGGGCTGTGCGTTGATAGATCACTATGTCAGTCAGTTACCTTTGAGTTATATATGTTCTATAATCGTTGATTAGACAGTTTCTTTATCATATATTTGCGCCCAATCGACGTAAGGCTTATGGGCTGTATAGTCTGACATTAGTTCCATTGTGACTCGGTGACATTAGAATAAGGTCCGGTTCCTAGCAGTCTCTCTGCTACATGCCGCCGATACAGGAACACGGTAAATGTTAGTTCCGGTGAATGATCGTATTTTTACCAACAACAAAACAATATATATTTAGTACCCCTATATTTAAAAGATTCCTTAACCTTTCTTCGAAGTACAGTTTTTAATAATTAACTCAGTGATAAATGATTTCTTGTTTAGCAGTACTCTCGCCAAAGTTCTGGCCTTCGTTAAGTTTTATGGCGCCATTAGTTATTTCGCTAAATGCCAATTCAAAAGGCAACAAATTAATCTGTACAGCCTAAAATATTTTCAATTTTACTTTATTGTTATTTCACTTTCGTTATGCAAAAATACTATTTTATTTATTATAAATATTAAAATATTACACATATTTTTTTAAGAAAATTAATTAAAACCAACGTTGACACGTTAAATTAAAAAATACTTTTTTAAATTATAATGTTATTATAAAAGTTTACCAAATGAGGATGACCGTCATCTTAGAAAACCGGAGTTTTATATCATTGACTATCTTCCGTTCGCGGCTTCGCCTATTTCCAATAGTAACTTATACCTATGTTATTCTGATGTATTTATATTACCGTATTTTCATCAAAATCTGTACGGTTTTTTTTCAACTTTTGCATTTATAATAATAGTAAAATTTTAAGGGACAAAGCTATTAGTGTGCGAATTTAACTTTAATATTATTTTGTAATATTTACATTTTTTTTATTTAACTTAGGTTGTGTTGCTAGAACTATAAAAATCTAAAACTATAACAATATTGCGAGTACGTTTTGTAACAACATAATAACTTCTAATCTCTAGATAAAATTGAATACAGTATCTTAATCGTTGTTAGTATTATTTGTTTGTTCATCAAACAGTAGATATCATAGATCTATAGAAATAAATAAAATTGAAGTGTCTGTTTGTAATTTCAAATTAACAGCTTTTAACTAAATGCATTTGATACTGTACACGGTTCTTACATCAAAAAGATATAAGGAGTACTTTTATTAAAAAAAAAGTTTATTCGCTGTAATGGGTGTTTGGATAGAGGTATTTTGTTGGTTCTTCACGCAAATACTAAACCGATTTTGATGAAACTTTACAATAATGTAGTTTATACGTCAGAATAACATATAAGTAGGCTATCAACATACCACGCAGGCAAAGCCGTGGGCGGATGTTAGTAATAAAACATTCTGGTGAAGGAGTGCACCATATCCAGAAAACATACAAGGTTTTTTTACTGTATTTTGAGACCAAGGTAAATAAAACAAATATATTAAAGACGCATACTTTATTAGACTCATTTCCAATCTCAAGGGACAATGTTCTATTTATATGCTGTAATGTGTTGCCAGTATATGCTTTGAAAAAAAGGCTCGAAAATATTATATCTTCTTTTTCTCATATACTTTATGTATAAATAACACCAAATAATTTTTTGATAGCAGGTACATACGTTGCACATAATAGTCCAGTTCATTTTGTTATACTGAGGCCCAAAACATTATGTTTTATTACGTTCCGATGTCGAACACCACGCGACGTCGCTAATCGATGTAATGATATATGGATGCTGATAATTATGTGTCAACTCACAAAAGGTCATTCGGAGATATTGTGACGAATTATAAGAATACATTTTATAATGCGTAAAGCGCAGCACAGACATACAAAAACATTTCGTCGAAATCAATACCTACCCGTTTTGAAAGTTAATCAAAATAAAATCTTTAGCTCCCTAAAACGTATTAATAAATATACTCACAATATCCCGTACTATGTTCTCAAGTCCAATCTGAATGTTGTTGTGCACCATTTTTACCTAAAAAAATCACATAAACAATTCAACATGTAATGTTTCTTCACTTATCTATATATTTTTTCGATTTCGCTTATGGTTGCGACGCGGAAACGAATTATATGTATTCTCGAAATATGATAGCCTCCTAGCGGTAAACGTGTAAATCTACCACTGTATTTAGCTTAAAACGTCACTAACCGTATATCAAAGAAAGTAATATCTTATAAAGCATCAGATAAGCACAGCTATTAGAGTTATAACTTATGTTAACATTAATACGATCTAGCTGCCCTTCACAGTTTCACTTGCGTTGATGGTTACTTCATTCCTTTAAGTCGTAGCGTTATGGAGTCGTAACCTATAACCATCCTCAATAAACAGGATAAACGTAAGTTTTTAAATCAGCTTTATAGTTTCGGAGCCTATTCAATGCAAACACACAATCAAATCTTTCCTCTTTATAATATTAGTATAGCTACAGTAGATTACAACAAATGTTCTTAATAAAGGATCCCTCAGGGTCCTGGAAAATAAATAAATCTTCAAAATTAGCTAATTAGTGAGGTAGTAATTTGTTAGTATTGATAGAATGTTGAAATTGGTTTCTAAACTACAACAATTTGTCTTAAGCTTATTCAAAAGCAGTTTTTTCTTAACCTACGAGTAGAAGCTAGTTTAAAATATTTTCAACCGACTTCAAAATATGATGTGGTTTTTAAATCATAGTGCATGTTTTTTCCCGATTTTGAATTTTTTAAGCGGTATCATTTCAGATTAGGTCTATTGAATTGTCTTCAAAACCGGTCCAGTAGAGTGGATTTAAAATAACGTGAATGAATATGTTGCCGAAGTAAACGAAAATGTGTATTTGCTTTTAATATTTACACTTTTTTTTATTAATTAAGTTATTAAGTACTAGCTGTCCCTTGCGGTTTCACTCGCGTTGGTTACTGCTTCTCTCCTATGAGTCGTAAGCGTTATGTAATATATTCTATAGCCTTCTACAATAAATAAACTATGTAACACAAAAATAATTTTTCAATTCGAACCAGTAGTTCCTGAGATTAACGCGTTCAAACAAACAAGCTTAGTATTAGTATAGACATGGAAATAAAAACTACGAAGGTACCGTGATTTATTAAACGTAGAACTTGCAATACGTTATATGGTAGCAGTTCGGAACTGCTTTAATTGTTATGTTTTACATATTATATAATTGTTTGAATAATTTATTGACTATTATATTTTATGCAGAATATTTATGGTGATTAGCTCTGCTTTGTAACTATTATGGCTGTAATTATGAAGTCAGTGCAGGTTAAAATTTTCTATAACGTTCTTTAGAGTTCAATAACTAAAGTATAGTAAAATTGTCTCACTGCTGTTAAGGTTTCTTTCTAAAGAGATTAACAGATATTTTAATCTGTTTTAACAGTTTTCATATGCGTCAGAATTTCTCTCTTCGTCTCATGCTGGTCATCACATTGCTTTCATTCACGCTAAAGATTTTTAAATAATTTAGCACTGGAAAGCTCAGTGGTGCTTGAAAACGCAGCGGGCTTGAAACTGCGATCATTATTTACAATCACTGAACTATGTCAACACTTTCATTTAGGCAATTTTAGAAAATTACAAATTTCAGAAGTTCAGGTTAAAATCCAACGTATAATCATTTATAAATAAGAAAAAACTTATTAATATTTCTTCCGTTTACAAAATAAAATTATTCGGAGGTAAATCGTTTTACAAAATAATTTGAAGCCAATAAAAAAATTCAAATTCTCATACGGCGTAAATATCGTGAAACAAACACACTAAAAAAGTCATCGAAGTTACTTTTTCGAAGTCATTTAAAAAAGCTAACTCACCAAAGTATTTAGATGCACAACACTTATTAATCAGCACAAGCGTGCGACACAACCGAGGCCTGTTAATGGCAATGACGGCTACCATCTAATAAAAATTAATATCAGCGCGACCGTGTACTGACTTATTGACGTTGAGATTATTATTATTGAATGAGTTAATGTTTTCTTAGCGTAAAATAAAACTGGTATTGAATTATTTTTTTATTTTTTTTTTTAATTTATTTATTTAAATATGACATAAATAGAAGAAAAACTATATATCGAAGCTGATAAGCAATACTATGTCAAGCCACACGGAATTTATTTTCAGAAAATGGCGTCTAAACATGTCAAACCTATTCGTAAAAAATTGTTTGAAGGCGTACGACTATATCCATCGTGTAATTTCTATTTTGACAAAAGGTGTAAATAATTAAAAGCCGATTGATATAATCAAAAGTTTTATCTAATTATAATTTTTTCATATATGAGATTATTGCATATAGCAAAATACTGAGCACACTTCAATATTCGAAACATTCAATTAAGAAACTTTTTTCCGTACTTATTTAGTTTAGATGCTTTGAATTTTTTTTAATAATGTTAAATACTTGACGCATTATCACAATATATCAAAATCTTCGAATTCGTTTTTTGTGGGTTGACACATTATTGCTTATTATTATATTATTAGAAAATTCGTAACTGATGTAACCTGTAACTCAAACTAGGTAATCGCCAACAACAGTGAGAACAACTTTTCCCTTAATAATATAACTATTTAGTTTTTATACAAATGCAACTTTCTTCCATACCAACAAACCTTGCCCTGATAATTACAGCAAAACAGAATTAATGAAATACGTGCAGCCGATCTTAAGTGATGACTTTAAAAATATTCGGGAAATTGATGTTTATTTAAGTATATAAATACTTGCAATCGTTTTAATCTACACTTACTTATTATTGCTGTGAAGAAAACATGTTGGCTTTATAAAGTAAATATTGATTTTATAAAGATTATAAAAATCTGTAAATAATAATAGGTGCCTACAATATTATCATTATTTTCAATAGTTAAAAACTCGAAAAAGAATAAGCTACAAATTTACGTAACATTGATTTATTAAGGACTAGTTGCCTCTCGCAGTTTCAGTCTCGTTTTGGTTACTGCTTCGCTCCCATGAGTCGTAGCGTAATGTAATATAACCATTATAACCTTTCTCAATAAACGGAAAAAGGACCAGTAATTTCAGAGATAACTTATTATATATTTAGTACTAGCTGGTGCTCGCGACTTTGTCTGCGATGTCTGTGATATCTACGTCTTAGCCCGTTTGGGCTGTGCGTTGATAGATCACTATGTCAGTCAGTTACCTTTGAGTTATATATGTTCTATAATCGTTGATTAGACAGTTTCTTTATCATATATTTGCGCCCAATCGACGTAAGGCTTATGGGCTGTATAGTCTGACATTAGTTCCATTGTGACTCGGTGACATTAGAATAAGGTCCGGTTCCTAGCAGTCTCTCTGCTACATGCCGCCGATACAGGAACACGGTAAATGTTAGTTCCGGTGAATGATCGTATTTTTACCAACAACAAAACAATATATATTTAGTACCCCTATATTTAAAAGATTCCTTAACCTTTCTTCGAAGTACAGTTTTTAATAATTAACTCAGTGATAAATGATTTCTTGTTTAGCAGTACTCTCGCCAAAGTTCTGGCCTTCGTTAAGTTTTATGGCGCCATTAGTTATTTCGCTAAATGCCAATTCAAAAGGCAACAAATTAATCTGTACAGCCTAAAATATTTTCAATTTTACTTTATTGTTATTTCACTTTCGTTATGCAAAAATACTATTTTATTTATTATAAATATTAAAATATTACACATATTTTTTTAAGAAAATTAATTAAAACCAACGTTGACACGTTAAATTAAAAAATACTTTTTTAAATTATAATGTTATTATAAAAGTTTACCAAATGAGGATGACCGTCATCTTAGAAAACCGGAGTTTTATATCATTGACTATCTTCCGTTCGCGGCTTCGCCTATTTCCAATAGTAACTTATACCTATGTTATTCTGATGTATTTATATTACCGTATTTTCATCAAAATCTGTACGGTTTTTTTTCAACTTTTGCATTTATAATAATAGTAAAATTTTAAGGGACAAAGCTATTAGTGTGCGAATTTAACTTTAATATTATTTTGTAATATTTACATTTTTTTTATTTAACTTAGGTTGTGTTGCTAGAACTATAAAAATCTAAAACTATAACAATATTGCGAGTACGTTTTGTAACAACATAATAACTTCTAATCTCTAGATAAAATTGAATACAGTATCTTAATCGTTGTTAGTATTATTTGTTTGTTCATCAAACAGTAGATATCATAGATCTATAGAAATAAATAAAATTGAAGTGTCTGTTTGTAATTTCAAATTAACAGCTTTTAACTAAATGCATTTGATACTGTACACGGTTCTTACATCAAAAAGATATAAGGAGTACTTTTATTAAAAAAAAAGTTTATTCGCTGTAATGGGTGTTTGGATAGAGGTATTTTGTTGGTTCTTCACGCAAATACTAAACCGATTTTGATGAAACTTTACAATAATGTAGTTTATACGTCAGAATAACATATAAGTAGGCTATCAACATACCACGCAGGCAAAGCCGTGGGCGGATGTTAGTAATAAAACATTCTGGTGAAGGAGTGCACCATATCCAGAAAACATACAAGGTTTTTTTACTGTATTTTGAGACCAAGGTAAATAAAACAAATATATTAAAGACGCATACTTTATTAGACTCATTTCCAATCTCAAGGGACAATGTTCTATTTATATGCTAAAATGTGTTGCCAGTATATGCTTTGAAAAAAAGGCTCGAAAATATTATATCTTCTTTTTCTCATATACTTTATGTATAAATAACACCAAATAAATTTTTGATAGCAGGTACATACGTTGCACATAATAGTCCAGTTCATTTTGTTATACTAAGGCCCAAAACATTATGTTTTATTACGTTCCGATGTCGAACACCACGCGACGTCGCTAATCGATGCAATGATATATGGATGCTGATAAGCAATAATGTGTCAACTCACAAAAGGTCATTCGGAGATATTGTGACGAATTATAAGAATACATTTTAAAATGCGTCACGTATTTAACATTATTCAAAAAATTTTCAAGTCATGTGAAGTCAAGTTTTTTTATTTAATGTTTCGAATATTGAAGTGTGTTCCATATTTTGCAATATGCAATATTTTCATAAATATGAATACTTATTATTAGACAAAACTTTATATTATACTAATCTTCTTTTAATTCATTACACCTTTTACCAAAAGAGAAAAGAAAAGATGAATACATACATAAATTGATTAAAAATATGTTTGATATCTTTAGACGTAATTTTC
Source organism: Hypolimnas misippus (assembly GCA_037950945.1). Taxonomy (NCBI): domain Eukaryota; kingdom Metazoa; phylum Arthropoda; class Insecta; order Lepidoptera; family Nymphalidae; genus Hypolimnas; species Hypolimnas misippus. The sequence continues at coordinate 14,674,872 of JBBEEQ010000029.1, forward strand.
GTAAAATTAAATTAGTGTGGCTTGAGCTTGATACAGTATAGCTTATCAGCGTGCATATATCATTGCATCGCTTACCGACGTATATAATTTTACATTTAAAACTAGATGTACCCTGCATGCGTTACAATGCCAGCTAAACTATATACATTTTGGGCCAGGAACCCTCATGGCGTCAAGGGATGGCGTTCAATATCGAAAGGATAAAGAATCGTCCTCTATGAGTAATTTACCTGTAAACTAATAATACTTGCACATTAGTTACTACCATTAAGACGAGAATGACTCTTATAAGTTTTGCTCTCAGACTTTCATAAAGATTTAAACAGGTCATTTGTTACTGCTTTACACTAAAAGGATTTACTGTCAGTGCCTTATTTTTGACATTCACATCTTCCGTAACTACTAACGACGTATAAGTTACTTATTAGGTTCAGTAACCTACTCAGTAGTTGTTTTATCAATTACGATTAAAATTTACAAGTGTAATCCTAGCCTAATTCGTATAAAACGAGCTCTACTATATTTAAATTTTTTACAAACGTCTAAAAAAATTAATAGGCAAACGTAAGTCAACAATTTTTTTCGTTCTCATACTAATACAATACTAATGTCACATCTATGTCGTGTTAAACCATATTCTAATTAGCCCCGCATTTTAAATTAATATCACTTTTTACATACTATCAAATTTATTTTAATCATATGCAAATAACAAAACGGAAAGTAATAACGATAGTTTCCATAGTATTCCAATTCTATCATAGAAATTAACATTTCATTTTAACATTTTTCCATTTTAAACCATACAATGATATTTACAAACATAATTATGTTACGTTTATAGTATTTGATGTGAAAAATCGTGAAAAATGATACACCACAAAATTTTACAAGCGACTTGTTAGCCTAATGAATCTTTCGCCATTCATACTCAAAATGATTAGTATTCTGGGTACCAAAATCCACGAGCTTATATTAATTTATAGTTACAAAATATAATTGGGCATAACTTGCCAATTAATGACAAAAAAAACTGAAAACAAAAAAAAATTTCAATCACCATGATCGGACGAACAAAAACAACTTTCATAAAAAATATATTATTCCTATTAAACATATCTCTTTTTTACTTTACTATACTTACAAATGACTAAATGCAATAACCATAAGAAATTGCCTTTACCACCATCGACTAAAATCGCTATCATGAGAACCGTACATGAGAGTAAAACTGGATGCCGATAAGCAATATTGTGTCAACCCACAAAAAGTCAAATTTGGAGATATTGATGTATTTTAATGCTACGTCACCTATTTAACGTTATTAAAAAAAAATTCAAGTCATCTAAACTTAATAAGTATGGAAAAAGGTTTCTTAAGTCAATGTTTCGAATTTCAGGTACGTTCCATATTTTGCTATTTATAAAATGATCTCAAATATTTAAAAACTTATTATTAGATAACATATTAAATAAATCTATCTGCTTTTGATTCATTATACATTTTATCAAAATAGAAAAGAAAAGATGAATATATACGTCTTCCAACAAATTTATTAAGAATAGGTTTGACATCTTTAGACGCCATTTTCTCAAAACGAAGTCCGTGTGGCTTGACACAGTATTGCTTATCAGCGTCCAACTGTGTATGAGCTTACGCTTAGTTAATAATATGGATATTTATGTTTGAGCACCCAAAAAGTCTACTTTGGAAAACCGAGCAAATAGTTGTTGCCTTGCTAAAATGGGCACAGATTTTTAACGTCAAATAGCATTAAAATAACATTATCAATTATTACATATCGTTTAAATAAGGAATGTGAATTAATAAAAACAAGTACTTACGTACATACTTTAGTGTACATTAAAATATAACTTAGTTTTAAAAAGTTTAAAAATAATAGAAATATTTGTTGCGATATGAAACTATTTAAAAAGGAAGACAAAATTTTATTGACAATGTCTTAATTCTTATTGAATAACTTACTTTATTTTTAAAACATCACAGACAATATTCCTGTTTTCCAATTATTTTTTTTATTTATACTATCATCTCACTGAGATACTATAAGATACAGATAAAATAAATTAGGTACTTTATTTTTTTACGTATATGTGTAATGGTGTTGCCACAATGCAGTAACAAAATATTTAAAGAATTATTAAACATCAACATATTTTATAATTCTGTTACTAGTACATGCATTTCGTATATATACATTCTTCAATTTTAAAATTTACAGTCAAACATAACACCGAGGTTCAACACAATAGAGGTTACTTTTTAGATGCTTACACCATTAACATTATAATAATTGTTTGAGTTTTTCATGTTAAAGATATATACGTATATATATATATATATATATATATATATATATATATATATATATATATATATATATATATATATATATATATATATATATATATAATACTGAATAAGCATATTTGCAAAATCGAATTCTAAACAAGGGTGATATGTAGACCTGGCACAAGAGGAGTCTCGTAACGAGGTACAATAATATAAATATTACTATCAATCAAATCATACATATTATCCTTAAGGTTGTTAATAGGATTATATTGTTTCAGTCCTGGTAAGTTCCATATATCTATAATTTCATGAAGCAATACAGTAATATATCAGCAAAATTGTAATTGAATTTAAAGTCACCTTTATGTACTAATATTAAACTTGCTCGAATATATGTTTTATGTCTGTGACTACATAACTTGATATAATCTGTGAACATTTTATATTGGCAAAGAATCTTAGCGCATGCGCCATACATAGGTTTTTATCTATCGAAGTCCCACCTCTTATGTAATATTGTATACTTTTAGGGTATAGATATAAAACAATTCAGAACCACTCGACCACTGTTCTAATTTTGAATATTACATATTAAGACAGAGCTTCATAGCATAATAATTAAATTCAAACTAATATTTTAAAATCTTTTTATAACTGTAGTCTGGCAACACCATAACATTTTATTACTCAAATTCCTATATAAATACTTGGCATTGGCATAGATTAAATATAGGAACAGAATATTAAACATGCATAATTTAAAACAAATAAATATAATAACTATCCATTATTCTTATTTTAAATTATCTTTACAGTCTTTTGTTTGTTCTGGTTCGTCTTTCCTATGTGTACATAAAACTTTACAAACGATACAATCTCCTGTCAGGAGATGACGATGTTGTGGAAGACGTACGAAATCCGTACCTGCAATTTTATATGTATTTTATAGAAACTACTATCTGGATACATTATATTTTAAAAACCTTACAAATTAATTAAACTTATAAACTTTGCTCTCTCTTTCATGAATATTTACGTAAGTTGTTTCCCATAATTTTACACCTGAATTTTCTGTTGATACCTTATTTTTGACATTCATTGTTTTTCGTTAACTACTTACGACGTAACTTTTTTTAAGTTACAGAATTGTTTTATATCAGTAACGACAGTAAAACTTACAAATCATCAGAGATACTGCAAAACTGGGTATCTAGCTTTTACTATAACCTCAATTAGAACCAAATATTAAGTTACATTATTTATAAAAATAAGGTCCTATCTGTGTCACAATGTATTGTATTTCTAGTGTCACCGACAATATATCAAAATAGATTTATGTTATGTGTTTATTTTACAAATATCGATTATATAATTTTAAGCTAACTTGTTTTTTATCAATAACAAAAGCAGCAAAAGCTAGTTACACGGCTTTGCACTATCCTCTGCGAAATGTAATTATCGCCTGTAAACAAAGTTTACGCAGTATCTAAGATTCAAAACATTTTTTAAATCTATGAATAGACCATTTTATTTGTATTTAAAATAATAAATAACTAAAAGTTTCTATTAAAATCACAATTTTAGAGCAGTAAAAAAACACTATTTACATAACTATTAAAATATTTCTCATATTGTACCTTTGGCCTCAGAACTATTTATGTCCTCCGACTCCTGAGAACTGGAACTGGTTGACTCTTCATTTCTTAAGCTTTGTTCTCTCCTGTAATGCGATATACTAGTTAATATATCAAATGTTTGTAAAAATAGAATTTAAATTGGATAATTTTAAAAAGAAAGTCAGATTGTCCATTTGTTTGTATATTTCCTGTATCAATAGGAGTAAGTAAAACATACTTTCATGATTGTAAAGATAATAAAAACAAAACTTATAAAAAATGAACTGTCTTCAAAACCAATACGTACTTTAGTTTTTCTATTATTTTGGTTTTAAAACCAAATTATTGAATGGCTTTTAAAAAAATAACCAAATTGATCAAAATTATTATATTATTGTAAAAGCACATTTATCTAACGCTGTTTTTTTAAAATATGTTTACAAGTTTTTAAAGCTGTATCAAAAAATTAAAAATATAAAAATATATAACCTTTTGGCATCTATTTCCTTCATTTGTCGTTCAGCTCTGACCCATATATCCTCTTTAACTTGTTCTTGTAATTTACTCTTTTCCAAATACGTCTTATAACGTTCACCAGCATGTGAAGATGGAACAAAAGATCCCGGTTTATGTAAATTTTCAGGAACACTTGTTGAAGTAAGATCTTTTTTCTGACACATACTTGTGTTATCTGCATTCTTGTTTGGTGATTTCTTTTTAAACATAGATATCGGCGATTTGATTATCGGAATCTTATTTGAAATTTTACCACTGTTATTAACAGAATCAATGGGACTATTATTTTTCGTGTTAGACATAAAATCGTCTGGTTTTAACAGTTTTGGACTTGGTGATTGTTTTTCATTATTTTCATTATCATATAAATTATCTCCATAAGTTTCAATGAGAGAGGCCACAGCCACATTCCGTTTCTTTTTCGGTTTTTTACCTTGATTTTTAGTATCTTCTATTTCTTGTAAAACAGATTGAGCATTTGCTTTACTACTTTCAAGTATCATCTCCGTGTCTGTAACATCTTTCTCTTCAATGTCTGTTATTTCAACTTCCCGTACCTGAAATTTCAAACACTACTATTTATTTATGAGTATAATCAAAATACATTTGAACTAAACACATTAATTCAAAGGTATTTTTATTTAATCAGTTTGATATGAAAATTTTTGGACATTGTTAATACTTTGTAAAAGAGGTGTAACAGAAGCATACCATGTTTAACATTTGTTGAATAAGTTGAAGATCAGGTCCAGCTTCAAAATCTCCACTACCAACACATCCATCGAAGAATTCTTCTTCCGTTTCTGAAAAGTAAAAAGTGTATGCAAATTAAATTTTTAAAATAAATGGTTGTAATATATGTAGTATATGTCTCATTTTTGCTACAAGTACGTATTTTAGGTAATTAGTATCAAATTTACTGTAAATTTACAAGCATTCATATACCTACCAACTAACTATAAACTCATTTAGTGGAAGCATTTCGAAAATTCATTTTTTAGTGCTCACTTGTAATATTAAGGAACTCTTCTGCAAAATTTTTTTCTAGCAATGTCACTACTTGTGCATTAAAGAGCTCTCTATATACTTAGAAGCTGTGTACATACCTTCTGTGTAGTTAAGAGCGGGTGGTTTTTCATTAGACGTTACTGGATTCACAATTTCGACGGGGACTTCACGTCCCTGTGCAACAGATAGATCGCGTAGAATTGCATTTTTACTAGTCCAATGAGATGCCATTACTTACAAAAGTCTTTTTAGTTACAATTTACTCAAAACGACTTGTTTAAAGGCACGAATAACTTTAAAGAATAATCACAAATTTTTGCATCGATATTAAACGATATTAAAATTGCAATTAATACTAGCATTTATTTTTAATTCAATTCATTCTTTTAACGACTTTTATGCTAATATATGCTTATTTTCAATTCAATTCTTTGGTTAATGGCTTATGCTTATTTTGTTGGTTCTGCAAAAACTTCGCGTATACAAATTACAAGAATGTCAACGACAAATTGCTGTCAAAATGACATAACAAAAAAGTCTAGTCCAGAAACATAATATTAATTTTCATTTCAATTTGGTTTTAAAATGATGATGAATTTGGTTAAAAAAACTAGTACCTAAGTGTGATGTGTATTGCGTACGAAATTGCGTATTTTGCTTTTGGAGGCGGGCTCCTTTTTTTTACCTTAGTTATCAACTTTAACAAACGCATCTACTGCCTTCTTGGATCAGACATATTCCCGCTTGTGATACTCCGTCGCTTGCAATGAGATATGATAAGTAAATTTGGATGCTAAGCAACGATGTCTGAAGTGGTCAGCATTCTAGGTGCCGAAGCCCAATAGCTTATAACTTTTCTATAGGTATACAGGTAAATAAACATTGACTGCTGATTACTTATTTAGTAATTATTAACTTTGTCGTTTTCATTCTCTTACAATTCCATGTTTTAATTTTTGTTATGCTAAACAATTTTAAATCAGTAAATGTTAAAAAAAATTAGCATATAGGAAAAAGCTGTATCTGACATTACCAGATACTTGTAACAAATTAATAATTTTATTAAACTATTTACCTTAACTTTGAATACCAACTTGACCTTAACTTGTGTACTGCGTATTCTAAACGTCAGATCATTCAAAATCAATCAAAATATATTCAGTTGTATAGGGTAGGTAATTATTGTAGATTTTCTTATTTAACGTCAAGTGAATATATCTACTACGGTTTCGGAAAAGTGAAACCCTAACCCGATAAGAAATCGCAAAAAACCCCAACGGTTTATTATTAAGTATGTATGTCATGTGGAATATAGGTATTCATTCACATTAAAAAATTACTCAACTGCACTCACTTCTTATATCACAAGTGTAACATAACTCCACCACGATAAACATTTAGTGTAAGTGATAAGAAGTATAAAATCACATTTCAAAACAAATAACGATCTTATAGTAAATCGTTGACTTGAATGTACCTATTAATATAGTTTTATTATTATGAGTTGATCAATTAAAATTGATAACACTTCATTACACTTTTCCCTTTATTTTAAAGAATGATTTTTCTACTATAAAAATTTACATAGGTAATGATTTAGGTAAAGAGGCGGCATTTTTCACTGTGCCCCAGGGCGGCGCTATCCGGCCCTGCAAAAATCTAATGATCTTTAAAGTTTAAGCGGTTGAAAGTGTAGTTAAGAAATTTCCTGGTGAAATAAAACCGCGTTAATGGCCACATAATACTACATACGGATAACTACCTACTACCTTAAATTAATTACCCTTTCTGTTACGTTCTGAATTCAAAATACATTACGAATTGTATTCTGTTCATAAATTTATGATGTTATATATTTTTATTTCTACATATATTATTCGCGAACGAGTAGAGAAAGTCAAAATTAATTTAAGGATAGTCAAAATTGACTTGACCATGTAATCTGAAAATGTAAAAAAAACGATTTTATTTTCAAATAAAGAATATACCTTATCAAATAATTTTAGAAGTTTAATAGGAACTGCTATATATTAAGCTTGGATACACAAAGAGCTAATAACTACGTGTAAAGTCGTACAGCTCTTGTTACGTCGCGTCACCAGCTCATATTTCTTGTGCGACCTTTATAATATCAACATCGTCCCCAAAAAATATTTACGGAATCTTGGTGTCTGCTTGTCAGAGGTTGTTGAAGCCTGATATTTTTTATTTTTATATTTTCTAGAGACAATTTGATCTCTTTATAATACTAGTGTAGATGAGATACGAACATTAATTAATTAAAACGCCAGATTTCAAACTGTACTTTATTAAGGTAAAATTTTACACGTACTTTGAAACGTCAATTTACAGATATGAAATTACAAAAAAAAATCTGATTAAAAAAAATTAGGTACACTTATATTCATACGGAGTTATATAATCAGTTTAAGTCTCCATTTACAAGTGGTCCTAGTGACAGGTTAAAAGTATTAGGATAATGAAGTACACGTATTTTTATTATATTGTTGAAATATCATTAAAAATTGAAAATTTACAAAAAGGCGATGTAAGAAAGGGAGAATTTTGCATGAGCGAAGTAAACTGACCATATTTTAAACATTATGATACGATTTGAAAAATCAAAAATCGAAATCAAAATAGGCCTTTAACATGTACTTTTGAATCGTCAATACAGAAACAAAAAAATAATTTAAAGAATTTACCACCAGTTCGGAACGTAGATTGTACCCAGAAAAACTGGCAAGAAACTCGATAGTTACTGTTTTAAAAAGATACTTCATTCTCATTTTTTCTAGATTATGACGCTAAGAAGGCGAACTAGATTTTAATTAAAATGTCACTTAGGCCACCAGTAAACCGAGATACCTATACAATATTTTAACGATTTCAAAATACTTTAAAATACATTTGTATAAGTGAATTGTATTTTGCAATGTTCAATTAACTTACTTACATAAAAATATTTAAATGGTTATCTACGACAAAAAAAAACTCAAAACAGTTGCAAAAATAATAAGTAATTCATTGTTTTGTTCAAATAACATTTTATTTTACAAATGTTTCTCTAAGATGTAACTATATTGTTATATTCTTATTCTATTTTTAAAAGATTTTAAGCACTGAGTTTTTTTATAGAATGAGTAGTATTTATTAAAAACTCATTGTTTAAATTGAATACTACTTTTAGCTTTGCCAGTCTAGATAACCAAATTTCAAGTATATTATACAAAATACACAGCATTGTATTATTTAATAATAGTCCTCAATTGAAGGATTTAAAAAATAATTTAATTATTCTTCTTCTAATAATTGAGCAGATACAACTACTAAAGACCATGTAAATGTCTACAAGAACTTACTACGTATCTGGAAGTACTATATATAACATTGCTATGTATACCTAAGACGTGATAGAATGAATACATTAATTTATTCAAAAGTTTGTGTATCCAAATATTTTAAAGAAAATATATGGAAAATTTCTCCATATGTATATTTATATATAGCCATAATCATACTATCAATACTAAACATATTTTATCTAACAAGTGTGCTCATACTAAATTAAAAATTCAGTTAGTTTCAATACAAAATCTGCGGTTTTTCATACTGGCGATAGAATTTTTGCACCATTTTACGAAGTTTATCAATTTATGGGAAATTTTTAACACTAGTTAACAAAATCGGTAATTTATTGAAATTGGACGAAAAATGATGTTATTTTAAATACACGCGTCGCCTTAGTACCAGATACTGGTAAAAAATATCCTAATATCCCGAAAACCGCTCATATTTAGGGACAAAGATATAATCTCATTGTTTGTTCGTTGTGCCATATAACAACATTTAATAATTTAATGACATTTTATTGTTATGATTGTTTGACAAAAGATAACTATGATATTTATCTAAATTATTTATTTCTACTAATTTTAGAACTATTATATAATATATAGAAAAGATAAATAAGATTTAATGTCCTTATGTGACTTTAATTTTTCTTGTTACAAAATATCACAAATATTCATCAAATTTTAATTTTTAAATAAGCAGTCAATTTGACCTTTTAAAATCGTTTCATAATATATTTTTATATCCTACGCTAGTATAATAGTCAGTAGTACAATCGCTACCCTGATTCTTTGAGCTAAAAACAAGCTAATATTAAAGTCTAATAAATTTAGTCTAGTATATATATATATATATATATATATATATATATATATATATATACTAGACTAAATTTATGCTTTATGATATATATATATATATATATATATATATATATATATATATATATATATATATATATTCAATTGCGAGTAACTTAAAGAATCAAAATTAAAAATCGAAAAGTTGTACAGTTTTGGATCTGTAATTTAAAAATGCTTGAAGATTGTTTTTGTTTTATAACTGGTTATTATTAACTAGGATGTACCCTAGCAAGAAATACAAAAAAAAAATAGGGAAAATACGTTGATTTTTTTTAATTGAATTTTAGCATCTTACACATCCTTTAAATAAAAAAAAATATTAAAAAATTAATAACTCGAAAACGATACACTTTTGCATAAGCATTTTGGGGGTCATTTGATAGCTATTGTCCTGAATTATAACCCTTTAAAAGGATCGTGACATATTACCCTGTAACCCTGTATATTAGTAATTAACTATTCAACGATTTTTTTTTTAATCTTTTTTAGAGTTTTGTCACAAAAAAGTAACTATGTCGTTCTATACATTCTCTTAAAATAGGCATATTCATTTTATTCTCAAACCGAGCCTCACAAGTTTGTACAACATTCTGACTCAAGATACTGTTTACTCAACCGACTTCTTAAATTATATGCTATGTTGAGACTTTATGACGAAAATTTTCATTCCGAGAGCATTCCATCAAAATGTGACATACATCTTAAATAAATCAACGACTTCCAAAGACAAAATATAGTGCTTTATGATATATTCCTAAAATCGACATATCTTTTTCCACTCATGTTTAAATTTATTAACTGATCTGAGAATAAGTCAGTAAGGATTCCCGGCACGCACGCCAAAATTGCATTTTTTTTTTCAGATTTAAATTGCACATATTAAAATTATTTTTATCACCACTAATCGCATCAAAATCTGTAAATTTTTTATGCGCAGTTCACTTAGAAAATAAGGTATCTATTACCCATAAGACCAAATGATAGCGCAGAAGTTATTGTACACGTGGCTTTGTGTAAGATGGGGGTTTGATAATAGTTGGACGAAAACATCGCACCTTAAGAAAGGTGACAACAATAAATAATAGAAACTGAATATAAAGAAATATAGAACAAAGAACAAAGCTGTATGGCTCTGCGCATATAGAGATACATTTGTGTTTTGTGTTGAATACAAGACACCAGTAAAAAAAATATTACATATAATCAAAAATTATATTTTAATGAAGTAGGCTTTCACAAGCCCCTTTGAGTCGTCAAAATAGAAACAAAAAAAAAAAACATTTAAATTAATGATGCTACCACCGGTTCGGAAAGAAGATTCTACTGAGAACGACTAAGAGCAAGAAACTCGATAAACGATATGAAATCATCTTCTCCATATGGTATGTTACCAGTTTACAGAATATATTAATTAAGAGGATAAAACCTACACATTTAATTCTTGCCTACAAGAAAACAATAGATTTTTTTATATTAATTTATAAAGTGTCTATAGTTATATATGTTTAGATATGTGTTTTATTTTTCATGAACTGGAGTGTAACAACACTTGTGACATTTTTTTTCACTTCCCTCTGTCTCGTAAATATGCCCAGATGTTAACAGCTTCAACATCGATGTTTCTGAACGTTACATCCCTACGACAACTTATTTCTTCAATAAAATATAATATTTATATAATATTACAAACAGAAATATAATGTTCAATTATATTTACAAGAACTCCTTATAAGAAATTTTAAAAGTTCTTTACTTTTACACGTCTTGTGTTTATTTAGTGCCATTAAATGGAAGGTGGAAACAATAATAATCAAAGCGATAGTCCAAAACCTTGTAACTAGCTTAATATTGGACCTTATGTCAATAGCTAGTTACGCTGTATCACACTAGAATTACAATGTTTACTGACAAACATAGATGATATTTACAAAATATTTTATCATTGCTTTTACATCTGAAAAATTTGATGTCAGTGACGTAATGATTTTCGCAGCTTACTTATATATTTAAGTCTTTCGCGATTTATACTATTAATATTTAATATAACGAGTCTAATCGCTTATTCGTCGTAGTCAGCTCGTGACCACGACGAATGTAACTTCGTCGAAACGTCGGGCAATAAAAAGGTATTACTACCATCAGTTATCGCGATAAGACCCGTTATATTAAATATGAATAGCTTACTTATAGTTAACCAGGTAACTATTACCAAGTTACAGGGTTGTTCTATAACAGTTACAAAAGCAAAACTTACAAGTGTAATTCCCGCCTTAGTGAGAATGTCATCGATCATATGCCATCTACACAGTCTACATGAATCGAACACACGGTATCGTATACAACTTTGTACGTTTTAATTAATGTAATGTATATAAACCTAACATATAAATGTATACAAGCCTAATTTTTATGAATATAACGTCTTTATGTAATTTATCCTGCTCTTACACTTATAAAACCTCGCAGATTATAGAGTATTAACACATTCACTGCCGCCGACACATCATGTGTGTCCTTTTATTGTATATTGAACACGTTATGGCAGTGAGAGTTATAATGATCGTAATTATGTGCTGTAAGTATAAAATAAAAAGAAATAAAAAAATAAAATATTTCTCTTTTTGAACGTCAAATAAATAAATCTGCTAGGATTTTGGAAAACTTCGACGTGAGAAGAAATCACGTAAGAAAATCATTTCTTTTTTTAACAAATTAAAATAAAAAAAATTATTGAACCTTGAGGCTGTCGCCTAATTACATATCACGTGAATATATTAACTATTGTGTCTGTCCATACTGTAATCTGCGGAGACTATAAATGTATTAAGTTGTAATAATTACTCTACCTTAAAAACTAACATTCAATATAATCATTTAAGATTTATTGCATAAGAAAATAGAACGTAAAATATATATCTTGAATCATTTGTTTTTATATAATTATAAAATAATATTGTAAAATTAAAATTAATATAAAAATTTTCGATAAAACAGGATTCAAAGTTGTAAACTACCTAGAGTATAGCAATTTTGTTGTTATTTTGACAGTAAAGATAATTTTGTCTAGGGCTGCCATCTTTATTTTGAAGAATAATAGTATTTTTGTCAAAACATTCCAAAAATACAGTACTTTTGGGAAATTGAAGAAAAATAATAAAACATACATTTATTTTTTATTATTACGAAGTAATTAGAATGTATTTTAATGATACTGTCCTTTTTTTTATTTAACAAAATAATCATCTTATAAACACAACTAACAAAATACTCTCTGATAAGATAATTGAGCAATATAAAACCTATGCCTTTTTAATTTATGCGAAAGTTTCTACAATTTTTATTAATTCTACGCGCCTTACCGCTGCAGTTGAAAATTTACTATAAATTGGGAAAATAATATTTTCTCTATATTAACGTCACGATATTCTCGTCACATGGCGATAAAAAATAATATTTTGCTTACAATTTTCCTGCAATATATAATATTATTTACAAAAATATATTATATCATATTGTAGTAAGGATGGCAACCCTAGTCTAATAAAAACACTAAATATTAAGCTATTCTGTTACTCGTTAGTTTCTAGTCTAGAATTGGACATTTGCAAACGTTGTTTTTTTATAATTTCATCCTTTGCTTTTAACTCCTATTCCAGTTTCGTCCACATGTTTTGTTCTACAATCTCCTTCGCTTTGCTGCGTTCCATATATTTTTTAGTCAGTTCATTTGCAAACTCTGACGGTACGAAATTTTCCATCTTCTTTATAGAGTTCGTTTCCGAGTCGATAGAAATTGGAGACATCGGCTTGCTGTTAACTTTCCTTTTAAAAGTTACTGGACCTAAGTAAATTGAGGGCCCCTTCGTTGCTTTCTTCGTAGGACTGTTTAACCAGTTTTCTACTTTTTCTATCGACTCCTTGACGTCTTTTGTTATTTCGTAATTCGTTTCTCGTTTTTGTATATTTTTCTCACTAAGTACTTCGAAAGTTTTCACCGTGTTATCTGATGGTTTATTTTCTATAAGACTAGACTCACTCGTATTCTTATCAACTAGTGGTTCATGTTTCTTATCAATTACAGAATTTACTGTCGCTATGTCATGTTTTTGAGTTATACTCGAAGCAGGTACATTGTCTGGTTTTTCAATAAAATGATTTTCATTCGCGATTTTTTCATGATGTAATAAGCTTTTCTCATAATATTCCGGAGCTATTAACTTAGGTTTATCTTCTTCTGAGTTAGTTTTTGGTGCCTCACAGTGCAGCTTGACCAATGTTGCGATAGCTAGGTTGCGTTCACGTTTTGCTTTAACACAGTTTGTGTTTGATGTAACACTTATTTTCGTTTTTAATTGTTCTCTCATTTCTTGCATTTGGACTGTTGTGAGACGAGATGTATCGATACGATTCGAAGTATTCCTTAAACTATCAGTCTCATTAATTTCTTTGATATTATTACTAATTATGGAGCTCGGTGAATGTTCCCCTTTATCATTCCCGTTTTCTCTTTTCTTTGACATCTCATTCGCGTCACATTTTGGACTTAAACCTTTATTTGTATCTTCATTTACACCTACATTAACTAATTTATTTAAATTATTATTAGTGTTAACATTTTTTGGAACGAATTCTGCTACGTCAGGATTTAATTTGCTTATAGCAACAACCGTGTTTGTTTCTTTATTATTTTTTACATCTACGTGACTTACATATGATGGCCTTTCGTAGAACTGGTCTACCTGAAATCAAAATTTATATTGGTAGCAACGAATATACATAATTTTACATTGGTGTTAGCCGATTCGATATCTATTATAAAAACAGATTAATTAGTTCTATGTTAGTGCGGTGTCGTTACGGGTTGCGCCATAAGCATCGCATAATATTTGTTACTAATATATAAGACCATTTGTGCAATAATTGCCAAAACCTTAGGAAACTATTCTTGTTTAGCTTGTTTTATAAATTATATGAGTAATACACTCGTAACAATATGAGTATGTAGTTGCTTATAGAATGCAGTTTCGTTTTTATTTGAAACTGACAAGATTTTCTAATTTTATTATCATCAAAATTCAAATGCAGTAGGAGTGTTAATGTAGCATAACTACTTAAATACCAGGCGTTACTTCTAATGTATAATTTAGTGTTTTTATTGACTCCTGTATCCTGTATCCTAATGGATAATAATCATATTATGATTATTATCCATTAGGATACCATTACATTTATTTGTGAAATTTATATAATGATGTTTTCTGCTAAATATTTTGTTGCATGTTGTATGATAAATAATTAATTACTTTCTTCTTCAAACATATTTTTCCAAAAAAAAATAGACCATAGTATTTAATAATGAATCATATAGTAATGTATGAATGGGAGCGCAATAACATATACTAAAATAACTTACCATTCTTAACATTTTTGTTATTCCTTGTAAATCTGGCTTGACAATATCTTGAGATGAAGTTACTCGCCCACCGGATATTCTTAAGATCTGTGCTTCCGCTTCTAAACAAAAATACAATAATATATGTTCCTAGCTATTCTGACAAAAATTGTCTTGTCTAAATTTATGCATGTCCTAGTGATAAAAGTCATGTTATAAATGTTATATACAGTAACATGTCCGATTCTCGAGACATTTAGAGTTTTTTCGAAAATCTTAAAATACAGTTTTTCTTAACATGTAAATCACTCATATAGTTCCAACATAGTCCTCTAGCTCTATTTGATTTAAATTTCTCCCTACTGACCTCAAATGAATTACCCTGTATGATTAAGATTTTTTGTTTCAAAGAAACAATACTTGCTTCTTGATGAAATCTCTACTATATACATTTCTGTACCCCTAATCAGTTGAGGTGTAAAGTATAACAAATAAATAAACTCACATTAGCTTTTAAATTATGATTAAGAGTTTATTTGTACAATAATACTACGAGGCGTAAAACAAATACATTTTTCATTCAATTCATCAGAGTCGTAACTTGTAAACACAATAATCATTGAAGTTTTAAGAACAAAAGAAAAGGTAGGAAAATGCTAGCTTGCGATATTTTTAAGCAAGTTTAAAAAGAAGAGGTTTTCTATACTACAAGTATATATTAGGGATATTCAGTATTTTAATGCATATTTTTCAAAGAAGGTATATAATATACTAAATTCTCATGAAGATCTTAGCATGAAGATAGACCTTGAAACTTTAATAATTAACAGCAAATGATTTGTGATTGCTGCGATCTATGTATACAATAATAGTCCTGTTCTATTTGGTAAATAAAGTAGGTTTCTAAAACAGTGTGATTTAAAATATTTTATTATATCACAAAATTTAACTGATAGTAAATAAACTAAAGATACATGATGTTATTGAAAAATAAAGAAGAATTTTCAAGAATTTAAAAATATTATTATGTGCAAATAAATTTGTTGATACATCAGACTTAAATAATGTCAACAAGCTAAAATTTTCAATACATGACTAAATTGAACTTTAAAATGTTCGTTGAGAGCTTACTTTGCAACTTCTATTTAGCTCAGTTGAAATTTGGGCCAAGCAAGTAAACAATAATTTGTTAATTTTTCTTTGTTTGTAGCTAATAATATCATTAATTATACCTGTAGTATACCTGTTGCACACTGTATTATATATATAGGTCGTATACCTTTTTTAATCATTTTTACATTAATATAAATAAACATTATTTTAGCAATGAAACCTTCACATATACCTTTCACATAACCTTTCATAAACAGGTTGAGTTAAAACTTTAATTTACATCATATTCCACGAGTAGTCATTCTGTATTATTTATTATAAAAAATATGATACTAAAAAATTTGTAACCACAACTTGAAAGTTTATTAGGGTGTTAAGAGGGTGCCCCCTTCCTTACCACAAAAATTTTTACACAAATTTCCTTCCTTTTTACAATAATTTGTATTTTAGAGAATAACCAGAAAAATCTATATATACTGTCAACTCTGAATTTTGTAAAGGTGATAAATAGTTTTATATATAAGGTAACTAACCTTCATCAACCATATGTCGCGGTGGTGGCTGCTCTCCCATTATCATAAAGTGTTCATTAAAATCACGAACTCTTTTCCCAGTGGCAATAGCCAGATCATTAATTACATCTTTCTTTGAATGCCATCTTTTACAACTCATTGTGTTACTGCGAAAATTTAATAAATATGATAAAATATTTACGATCACACTATGTCATACTTAACTAAAGAAAACAACGTAGACACCACTGCAACAATTATTTCGAAATAAAAAACACATATCTAAGTCTAAACTTTGTTAAACTCTAAAAACATTAAGAAACCAAATTATAGTTCAATTGTTTTTTTTTCTGTTAAAGTAACACTTACATTAAAAGTTTCGTCAAAAATAAAATAAGTTATAATCTTAGCTACTTGCAACGGTTATTGCAACAGGACAGTTATGTGTTAAAGAGTATATAATCACTACGGTTAAACTGTAAATTTTTAAGGGTGTAAAACAAAAGACTGTACGTGCAACTTGCAAGTTATAACTTGTATATAGGTAAGTTTTTATCGGTAGACAGTTGACAATTATACAGTGTTCCCCCAACTCCTAAAAATATTTACCCCTAACCTTTAGTTTATGGCCCCTAAAATTCTAGCAATTACTTGGAATGCAGCCTAAATAAAAAATAACTATTGTTTTATAATTTAATTACAAATTATTAAGAATTTCTATTTTTATATTTTTTAAATACTTCCGAGTTAAAATAATATATTTGAATATAAAATAAACTTGCTTTAGTTTTATTCGATGAATTAAATTTTAAGCTAGGTCAATTGCAATTTATATCGTATTATAATTGAACTTTGCACCCCTTCAAAAACGGCATTAAAATACCTAAAAATTTATAGCTAAATTTCATCTATATATAATTATAATTAACCCTCTAATTTGTCTTGTTATTTTTTCAGAGTGTCGCCATCACTTGAATTATTCTCACCCTAAACCTCTTAATGGTCTTAGCTAAAACAAATTTCTAACGACTTTAAAGCAAAATAAAAACTATTTAACTCTTTTTTCTAATGGATATATATTTAGTAGTATGTTATTTGAACGTTTTTTTTACTTACAAAACAATCATAGTTAAATGTATTTACTGAAATCATATTATTTAATATATATTCATACTTTTGTTACATCCATAATATTATAATTATAATTTTTATTCAACATTAAAAAAATACATAATAAAAAACGTTATTGAGTATATTAATATTATTCCTACTTACAACCCTATGTCAATTATTTAAAAAATCGGTCTACAATTCGACTAAAATCGAATGCAGTAAAATTGATTCTCCATAAATCTAGCACTAAATTAATGTTTTAAAACTAAGTCGAATTAAAGCTGTTAAATTTTTTTAACCAGTAGATGAAATCATGAAAACAATATTTATAAACAACGAGGTATATTATATTCTTTTAAGACACCTAAAATTGTTGTACGCAGTGTTTTAAAAAATAAATGTGATATGGTACTATTTAAAACAATAATATTTTATTGTTGTGGATATGTTACGTTTTTAATACGTTAAAAATCTATGCCCATTTTCAACTTTGATAACTATACTTTTCGGTAGCAAGCCAGCAATTTGCTAGGTCTTTTAAATGTGACATTTTACATGCCAAAATTCATCCGCTAATAGATTTAAAACATCATTATTTTAATTACTTACTATCATTTATGTGATTCGATCATTTATGTGATTTAATATGTGATTCGGTGCTAATCGCAGGGATTGTAAAGTGATGTTCAGATCGATTTAAAAACTGATACGTCGTACAAAAAAATCGATTTTGAATCGATATGTCTAATAGATTGGGAAGAAAGGAAAAGATAATAGTTATTTAATGTTTTCTAAATATTAGGGTCATATTTTAAAATAATTATTAAATCAAAAACAGAAAATACGATAAATTAAGGCAAAGGATTTGAATTATAAATATTTATCAATTATTCTAAACAACCCATTAACTTAAATAAACATTCGAAATAACCTTAGTAGTTATTTGTTATCGTTCTTTTATTATTGTAAATACTCTTATTATAAATGGGGGATGAAAAATCAGATGATATATCTCAAACGGAAACATCGAACTCTGAAAATGTTAAAGAAAATGAACAAAAAGATGATGGTGAAAGTGGAAAATCGGATAAAGTTAAAGGTACGTGTAATTATGTGTATAAAACGTAAGTACAACATAATAAATTACATATTACGAACTATTTAATAAATAGTATTTAATCTGTTGTGATATCCAATTATTGTATTG
The DNA here is from genome assembly GCA_037950945.1 of Hypolimnas misippus. Taxonomy (NCBI): domain Eukaryota; kingdom Metazoa; phylum Arthropoda; class Insecta; order Lepidoptera; family Nymphalidae; genus Hypolimnas; species Hypolimnas misippus. The sequence goes on from JBBEEQ010000029.1 coordinate 14,693,882, forward strand.
TGAATGTTAAAAATGAAAATTAATTCTATATGTGAACCTATCTTATGACTAAGACGTACATTTTACATATTCTAATCTTACGTTTTTACATATTTTAATTTCATCAAATCTGTGAGTGGCAATTGATTCTTCAAATATGCTTGTAATACTGTGTAAAATTACTAACAAAACTGAATTATTATTTCAGTTGACATATTGCTGAAAGCAACTGGTAATGCTCCTATCATGAAGAAAAAGAAATGGACAGTGGATGCAGAGAAACCTATCGGATGGATTATAGAGTTTGTGAAGAAGTATTTAAAACTTGAGCCTGAGGAAAAATTGGTGAGACACCTTTTAGGTGAGAATGACTTGTAGGTTTTACTCTCGTAAATTGATATAAAACAGCCCTGTAACCTGGACTGTTAACAGTTATGTAGATAACCTTATGAAAGCTGTGAGTGATAAAAATCAGGCACGAACAGTAAATTTTCAGTGTAAAGCAATAACAAAAGCTTTTGTAAATCTTTATGAAAGTCTGAGAGCAAAACTTACAAGTGTAATTCTTGTCTAATATCAACATCATTGAATAATAATTTAATTCACAATATATTTTTAAATTGATCTTATAATGAAAGTACCGATTGGATCACACTAGTCTGAATATGAGGCAAGCTCAAATTCATGCATAGTACAGTTGAGTAAAAAATTGTAAAATAATTGAACCTTGGAGAAAAACATTGCTAATTTTTGTCAAGAAAATAAAAATATAAGAGATAAATTAGGAGTTTTGTGAGCAACCCATTGTAACTCAAAGAAATAAGCTATTCTGTAAAATACAAGTTACTGGAACCAACTAAAATATATATTTTATAACAAAATCTATATTTCTCTTTTTCAGTTTCTATATGTGAACCAGACGTTTGCTCCATCACCTGATCAAGTAATAAGGAACCTGTATGAGTGTTTTGGTACGGACGGTAAGCTAGTGCTTCATTATTGTAAGAGTCAAGCGTGGGGCTGAATATGTAGTTGTAATTTTTGATACTGATAAAAGCTTTAAAAAGTCTGTTTTATAAAAAGGGCATCGTATAGCTACATTTCTTTTTGATACAGTTTCTAAAATGAGTAGAAGAAATATTTTTTTGTCATTTATAATTTTTTATCTAATGGTTTATTTATATTTATGAAGGCTATAAATAGGCTATGGGTGGTTCATATACTTCATTGTGCAATAATTCACCTTTATTATTCCCTTTTTTGTCATGCTGTTCTATAAATTGGATAAATTGTCAATGCATTTGCAAATATCATATATGGATGACATGATAGCATGTAAATGGGAGCTAAAAACAGTTAAAGACATCATTTACATAAAAACATTAATATGTCAATGGTTATTTTTTTTAACATCAGGTGAAAGAAGGAAGGTGAAGAAAGGCTTTTAGGTGTATGTGACATTTGATTATCAATAACAAAAGATAAATATAATACAAATTTTCATCAGAAATCGGTTACTTCCAATAAAGGAGAAGATTCTCAATTTGTTGGGATTTTCAATTTATATTTTTTCTAAAATATTATAGAAAATTTTAAGGAAAAATTCGATGTGCGTATCTTTTGACGAAAATATTTGATTGTGTGTATTTTTTCAACTAATGTATTGCTCACTTTGCTTCATGTGAAATTTTTATATTGTTGAATTATACAAAATGAAAATTAATTATTATCATTTTTAACTTTTTTAGCCACAGATCCTTAATTAAACATTTAGTTTGATTGCATATAAGAGTATAGAAGATTATTTTGTTTTAATGTATTGTGATATTTTTCTTTTATTTATCAGTCATATTTAAAGGAATTAGCTTTAAGCATAGAATATAATAAAACAAAGCTATTGTATAAAAGTGTAATAAATAAAAGTATCAATATTAATATAATTGGCATTTTGAATATAAAACACACTAATATTTGAAAATTGTATTTAGAATATTCCTTAGTTTTTATTTCACTTTTTATCACCACTACTGTTGACATAATCCTTACTCGTTGTCCTTGTTGGGAGATGATCTGTATACAGAAAAAAAAAGCTTTTATGTAAAATTAGCAATATACTTTTGAAACAGTACTGTAACAATTTTTATAACTATAGATATGGTATGTTTATACATTTTGATGTTCAGTTCAACTCTTTGGTTAATGGCTTTTAGTTATGGCAATTAGACACATGTTATTTCGCCAGTGTCACATGAAATGGAAAAACATGATGGACATTGATCGGTGGGACATTTTGATGTTAAAAATCTGTATCCCATTTTCAACTTTTACAATGTCGCCAATTGACTTGTTGAACCGAAGATAATATTCATAGAAAAATTCAATTCAGTCGTTATCTGTTTGCCAGGCTGTCGAAAGTGGTCGGTATTCTGAGTTCCATCATCCATGAGCTTATAACATATCTATCTATAGTTAAATAATATCATTAAATTATTATTTTTTTCTTTTCAATAACATAATATTATATAGATTTATAAATTAGAATAACTACATCTTTTGCAGATTTTAGTAAAGGCAAAATAAACTTTTACCTTTTAATATATTGAGTTTTTAAAGATTATAAATCATTGAAATTTACAAAATGCGTTTATTAAAAATATTGTCAACAGTATTCTTATTATTTCAACTATATTAGGATTAATACCTGTGGATTTACAGCATTTTCTTCCAGTATTGCCAGTTTTGGGGGAAGTTTTCTTAGATTTATCAGACTGGTTAGATTTCACAGTATTACATGGACAGCAGGAATGCACACTGCTTCTTGTTGTGTCCATTGCGTCAATTTTTTCTATCTATATGGGACGAAACAAAAAATTAAATAGTTATATAAAAGAAAAATAAAAATAGCCTGAGGTAAAATAAACAATATTCAAATTAATATTTGCATTTCAAAACCACATATTTATAGTTTAACTTTATATATTAAAATATAAGCCTCAAATATTATTTTTTTAACTAATCGCCAGTCAAAAAAAAATAATCAATTATTTTTTTCACATTATAAAGATTTTCAAATAAATATAAAAATAAAATAGGTATACCTTTGATGGTGCAGACGGTATCTTATTCTGCCTGTCACCAGCCGCTTTATGTGCTGGTTTATCTTCAAGTTGAAGTTTTAACTCTTCTTGTAATGTTTTTGGTGATTGTGTGACACTCTTACGATCGGAAGGTGGTTTCTCCTTTTGCAGATACATCTACGACGAAAATAGCTTTATATTAAATCTAATTTCATAAATATTTATAAAATACATAGACAGCTCTCTCCTGCTGTTTATCGTTTTAAACTTCAGCTCTTCGTTTTAAGCTTCAGCTTCGACATTATTTAAAGATCGGATCGAAGAAGATCGGGATCGGCTTAAATCCGGCTCATAGGACCAAAAAATGGTAAATGTATTTGTATATAGTAATAGTATTATAGTATACACGCGACGCGGTTGGCGATTGCTTGTAAATCTTCTTAATTGTTGTTGTTATTAGAAATTAATATTTAGGTCAGTGTGTAATTGTGTGTATACAAAACTCACGTGCAGAGTTTTACAGTTTTATAGTGTACAGTGTAGTTATACAGTGCTTTAACTGTATTTTCAACAGACTTTAAAAAGGAGGAAGTACTCAATGCAATATTGTTTTTAATGTTTGTTATCCGAAAGATGCTTTTTTAACAATCTCAATTATATACACCAAATGTGAATTTATATCCTTTTATTAAGTTTCTTGTCGGTTCTTAGTAGAATCCACGTATGAAACCGGCGGTAGCTTCATTAACTGAAATATTTTCTTGTTTCCGTTTTAACGATTTAAAAGTGCTTGATGAAAGGCTACTTGAATAAAGTACCTGGATGACCGAACTTTGCTCGGTATTTTTTTTTTTGTTGACCGTGTTTTTTTTTTAAATTATATTTAGATTAAATAGTAAATAAAAAAAATATTAGCTGTTTTTCATTGCCTGAAAACACGGATAAAACGACGTTTTATATAAACGAAACCTCGCTAGATCGATTCATTTCCTCGGAAACCCTGAGAATTCCTCGTTTAAGATTTTAAAGATCGATTTATACTGCCTCACCTCGGGCACCTTCCATATGATGATGCTGCCGGCGGCGCAGCTGCTGACGATGAACCGCGCGTCGGGGCTGAAGCGGCAGCTCGTCACCGCGCCCGCGTGCCCGAGCCCCGTGTGCGTGTAGATGCCCTCCTGGTACTTCCATAGCTAGGTCGTGTGAGAGAAAAACTTGAGCATTATGCATTTTAGGCTGAATGGTGTGTTGACAGGTGTCATGTGTGTGCGCCCGCGTGTACGAGCCCCGTGTGTGTATAGATGCCCTCCTGGTACTTTCATAGGTAATCGTGTGGGAGAAAAACTTGAGCAGTATGGATTTTAGGCTGAATGGTGTGTGTTGACAGGTGTCATGTTTAGATATCCTCCTGGTACTTCCATTGCTTGGTCGAATTGGGGAAAAATATAAGCATTAGATTTTAACCGACTCCCAAAAAGGAGGTTCTCAGTTCGAGAAAAAATTACTAAGTATCACAAGGGGGATACTTAGTAATTTTTTAGTTTTCTAAGATAACCCGTGTATTTATTTTCGAAACTTTCGTTTTATATATATGTATATACAGGTTGGTATATATTATACTTGTTTTTATAGCATTTTTTTTTAATTTTCTTACTTAGGTAGTATGTACAAAAGAAATACACGTGATTTTATAGGGCGAGGGGTTGTACAAAACCTTACCGCGTATTACCAGGAGGGAGGGGAGTCTAAAGAGTTGCTAAAAACATTATATCATAAACATAAATGGACGGCACCTAATTAATTTAAATAAGTATTTAACCCAGTCACAGATACGTAGTTAGTATTACTCTTCACTTTCATTACCTTAACCATTTGATCATTGCCACCTGTTACAAAAAGTTCGCCGTTTTGCGTTATATGAAGACCGTTAATCGCTCCAACTTTACTAGCTTCGAGCTGAAAAAATAAAACAGAATCATACAGGCACATATTATCGGGGATAATGCAAAACCGCATATCTAGCTTTTCCTATAAAGTCTAAATTTGAACCAAATATTAAATTACATTATTGATAAAAATAAGACCACCGATACGTTAAAATTTACTTATGATAACTATTAATTTTACAAATATCGATTATATAATTCCAAAATTGACCTTATTGCAAAAGCCAGTTAGTTACGCGGTTTTACACTATACCCGGCGATATAAATATTATTTTTTTGGGCAGTCTATAGGACAGTATTAGTGGATTTATTAGTTATCGTGGAAAGTACGACCAAAACTTTTATGCCTTTACCATTAACATACCGTTACCCTTACTTAGCCGTGATCCTTAAGAAGGATCTATTTAAGTGTAACTTAAGTGTGTATTTACAGTAAATGGTCCAACTAAACCCGACCTCTCGAGCAAGGTTTCCGCTGCCCGCCTCCCAGTACGCGACGCGCCGGTCCGAGCCGCCCGTCAGCAGCTGACAGCCTCGCGGCTCGAAGCAGACGCACATGAACAACGTGTTCGCGTACATCACTTGACGGCGAGATAGGGAGCTGGACAAATTATATTCAATTCAATTCAATTCAATTCTTTGGTTAATGGCTCTTATTTGTGCCAATTAGACATATGTTATTTCGCATGATATATGTTGAGGCGATTAGTTTGGATTCTTGTCTTTAGATACTTCATATTGTTGATATATGGACGGTGATAAGCAATAATGTGGCAACCCACAAAAAGTCAAATTCGGAGATATTGGTGTATTTTGGATACTGCGTCACCTATTTAAAATTATTCTAAAAAAAAATTTCAAGTCATATAAACTAAGTACGGAAAAAAGTTTTTTAATTAATTGTTTCGAATTTCAAGTGAGTTTCATATTTTGCAATTTATACAATGATCTCAAATATTAATGAAGACCTTTTTATTAGATTATATATTAAATATATCAATCTGTTTTTAATTCATAACGCGTTTTATCAAAAAAGAAAAGAAAAGATAGATATATACATACATCTTCAAACAAATTTATTAAGAATAATTTGCTATTCGTTTTTGGGAACTAAAATATTAGTTAAACTTACATTAAATCCCAAATAATACAAGAGCCATCTGTTCCCGCGCTCACAGCCTCCATGTCGTTAGGCGAGACTTGTATAGCGGAAACAGGGCTTTTGTGCTCTTTCAGTACCTTCTTTAAACTCTGACATTCCGGCTTTATATCCCAAACGCGAACCTTAATCAAAAGGCACATTTTAAGAGAAAAACTTATTTTAGTAGACTTTTGACGGCATGTTGGCGCAGTGGTCACTGAAACTGGCCGAAGACTTAACGGTAGCTGGTTCTTTTACCGCTCACGGCAAACATTTGTATGGGTCGGTTTTGTGTGAAGCATTTTTTATTTATCTTTGTTTTAATTTTACACTTACTAATAAGATAAAATTTAGGGTGCTAGGATTACAAATGTAAAGTTTAAAAATTAGGATTACGAGAAGAAAAAAAAAAGTTGTATTAATAACATTTTTTCTTATATTATACAATATATAATACATGTCAAACCTGTCCTTCACATCCTCCAGAGATCAATGTACGTCCATCGTGAGTCATATCTAACGCAGAAGTGCCTTTGTTGTGAGTGTTATAGATACAATAAATCAGTCTTCCTGTAAGTGGCGTGAACGCGCGGATATTACCATCATTCCATGCTGTCAACAATCAAAATGTTTAATGAAAATGATATCTTCAAATAAAAATGATACATTAAAAAGAAAGTTGACTATAGTTACAGGGACATAAATTATCTGTTATAGTGGCGTAAAGAGTATAAATTATTCTCCCGGAAATAGGTGAATCCACGGGCAGCTCGTTTTACTTAGTTTGGGTTCGTGAAACTAATCAATGATACTTTTTTCACAGACAAAATCTTGTCCATATATGCTTTTATGATGTACTAGCTGTGCCCGCGACTTCGTTCGCGTGGATTACAGAATGCTTGGCATGTCTCCTGCAAAGCAAGGTTATAATAGTCTGCGGTGCTGCTCAAGAAAGGAGCTTCTTACTTTGGATTTGGGAACTTTCTGGTTGTATTTATAAGCAGACTCTAATTCAGATATTCCTCCACGGTTTTCACTATAAATGTTGAAGAAAAGTGTTTTGTGCTAGTCTTTAAAATTTCGACTGTATACCAGTATATTCTCGCCGAGGTTTTCCTTGTATTATATATCGGGTGACTTTTTTAACTGGGCTTGATAGGCCATATCCGGAACTTTAAGGAATCGCGAAAAATACTTAAAGGAATCTCGTGTCCGATTTTAAGAAATCTAAAACTGCATCATAAGTTTTTTTAATTTCATGATTCTCCTGACCTTTTGGAAAGTTTTAGGAAAAGATTTATTTTTTAACAAAATAACATTAAATCTATACATGAATTAGAAATTAAGTAATCGATTCTATATATATTAAATATATATACATCAAATATGTGGGTTAAATCACGGCTCCCGGTAAGTTTAGAAAAAAAGTCTGCATAACTTCGAACGATTCGTTTATTTGCATCAAAATGGTAGTCACCTACTAAAGTAAGGAAGAGTGTAAAGAATATCAAAAATATATAAAATGAATAACTCACAGTAACTTCTTTTATGTTTGTCTATTTTTTCTATGTGAGCTATACAAAGTAGATACAAAGTGACGTTTGTTTTGGTCCCCGTCACCTACTCCGTTACCTAAGTAGGTTTAGATAATTCCTAAAAAGATGAATCAATTTATTGAAAATCTACATTTCACTGGACTCGGCTATTGTACTCACCCGCTATTAGTGTTACAACATCCCGTTATAATTTAAAAATTTCACTTTTAGGTATGATCGTGTTTTTGAATAATTACAAAAGATTTAATTAATGTATGAATTTGATAGAATTCTGTAAAAAATTCTGTAAAAACTTTCTTTTTGTTGCAGTTAAGTATATACTAATACCTCTCTGAAGTTGATTCTTATAATATGTGACAGTATCAGATGATGTAATCATACAGAATGTTAATTTTTTCCAAAATTAACGTGTTCGTTTCTGGCTAGGAGAATTTATTTTTCAAAAAACTAATGAAATAGTTTTAGTTTTTATTAAAATCGGCTCTGTTACTTCTTTAATTAATTTTCTCTATTGTTTATAGTTTCGGATTTGGTCTATGATATCCAGTAAAAAAATTACCCAGTACATATATTATTTTCCAAATTATTATATTTATATAATATACATATATTTTCCCTATTTGAATTAGAAGTTGTTCACTATTTCATTGGTTTCAATTTTGTTCCTTATTACATTAGCTTTCAGCAGTGAAAGTTTCGTCAAAATCGGTCCAGCTGTTTCAGATATTAGCCGAAAAGAATTGAGTGACAGAAAGACAGACAAAAATTTTAAGATTGGTAATTTTGTTGTAAGTACCGTGTATACTTTAATATGCATTTATTTAAAATTACAAACAAACATCAATTTTATTTATTTTTATACCTTCCCTTCTTAAATCGGAAATTGTTCAGTACTTTATTGGTTTCTACAATATTTTGTTATCGCGTAATTCTCTTTTTTACTTATTCATTAAAATAAACATATTAAAAAAGTAGCTAAAGTTAATCATTATAATATTAGCCATTAAATACGTCATGTTTTGAAGAACTTTTTAGACTTTGTAATATTTCGTGAATTTCTTCTTCCATCTCCTCTCCCTTTCTGGACCTCACGTGATTAATGGACATTTTCTAATTGCTTGTGAAAGTCCCATCAAATTTGATTCAGCTGTTTCAGAGATTAGTCGTAAGAAACAGACTGACAGACAAAAAATTAAAAAATTGATTTTTTGATGTAAGTAATGTATATACTTTTATGCATTTAGTGAAAAGCATAAAATACTGTTCGACGTGAACCCTTAAATTAACATAACTTTTTTTTATGAATCGATTGAAATTAAATAAACACCAAATGTTAAGTGAACCTTACTGCAATATAATCATGAAAACCACATCTAAATCGGATAAGTCGTTTCTGAGATTAGCGGGCGCAAACGCACTGATAAACACACAAAAATTCTAACAATTATTGTTTTGGGTTCTATTGCGTATGTAGAGGCCCAAATAATTTGTTTTTTTCATATATCTTCTATGTACAGACAGCGACCCGTTAGAATTTTTTATATGTATAAATTAAAAATATCTAAAATAGAAGTAAGCCTAAGTCACTCCTTATAACATTTGCTAACTGCAAGTAAAAGTACCATCAAAATTGGTTCAGCCGTTTTAAAGATTAGTCGGAACAAACAGATAGGCAGACAGACTGACAGACAAAAATTTAAAAATGTATTTTTTGATATAAGTACTGTATATATGTATGTACTTTCATGCATTTAGTAAAAAGTACAAAATAATGTTCGACGTGAACCCTTAAATTGACATAACTTTTTTTTTATGAATCGATTGAAATTAAATAAACACCAAATGTTAAGTGAACCTTACTGCAATATAATCATGAAAACCACATCTAAATCGGATAAGCCGTTTCTGAGATTAATGGGCGCAAACGCACTGATAAACAGACAAACAGACAAAAATTCTAACAATTATTGTTTTGGGTTCTATTGCGTATGTAAAGGCCCAAATAATTTGTTTTTTTTTTATATATCTTTTATGTACAGACAGCGACCCGTTAGAATTTTTTTTATATGTATAGATTAAAAATGTCTAAAATAGAAGTAAGCCTAAGTCACTCCTTATAACATTTGCTAACTGCAAGTAAAAGTACCATCAAAATTGGTTCAGCCGTTTTAAAGATTAGTCGGAACAAACAGATAGGCAGACAGACTGACAGACAAAAATTTAAATATTTATTTTTTGATATAAGTACTGTATATATGTATGTTCTTTCACGCATTTAGTGAAAAGTACAAAATAATGTTCGACGTGAACCCTTAAATTGACATAACTTTTTTATTTATGAACCGATTGACATGAAACAAACCCTAAATGTTAAGTGAAGCTTGCCACAATATATTAGTGAAAACCGCATCTAAATCGGATAAGCCGTTTCTGAGATTAGCGTGCACAAACGCACAGATAAACAGACAAACAGACAAACAGATAAGAATTCTAAAAATCTTTGTTTTGGGTTCTATTGCGTTGGTAAAGGCCCCCAGTAAGATTTTTTTTCATATATCTTCCATGTACAGACATCGACTCTCTAGAATTTTATTATTAGTATAGATATAGATGTATACATATATAATTACTTCTGACTGACTGATTCATCAAAACAGAGCCTTAAATAGCTGAGTATTAAACTAGAAATTTTGTCAGTTGATGACTTTTATGTAGTAAGCATCCACTAAGAAAGGATTTTTGAAAATTTTACACCGGATAGTAGTATTTTACACCGGGTGCGGGCCGCTAGTTCCTAATATAACTGACCCATATATATGTAAGGTGAATAAATGGTTAGAATCGTCCTCAAGTACGATCGACGCAATACTCACCGGTGACGATAGACTTGCCGTCGGCGGCGAATAGCAGCGCGGAGCACGTGAAGTTGGGCACGACGATGCGGAGCAGCTCGCGAGCCGACCGCGCGCACCACACGCGCACGTCGCCCGCGCCCGCGCTCGCGAACACGCCCGACATGCCTCTACGGACACGAGCGGAACTTGAAATATTGCAGATAGCCCAAGCTACCTTTAGAGCAAGAATAGAAGGTCTGAACAACTATGATCAAAGCTCCAGATGCATACTTTTTATGTTGTCACTTGGTTTCTAGTGTCAAGTTTACATGATATTTTAATATATTTAATATCTATACTAATAAATAAAATTGAAGTGTCTATTTGTAATTTCAATTTAACAGCTTTTAATTAAATGCATATGAAAGTATACACAGTACTTACATCAAAAACACAATTTTTTTTTTTTTTTGGCTGTTTGTTTATTCCGACTAATCTCTAAAACGGTTGGACCGATTTTGACGTGATTTTCACTAACAGATTGTAATTTTATAACTACTTTTAATACTTTAGGCTACTTTTATTTTAAAATTTTTTTTATTTTAATTAAAAAATAGGAAAGAGTGTTACGCGAACACAAAATTTTAACCAATGAAGTAATAAACAATATCCGATAGGGAAGATAAACAATATATTTTGAAAAAACAACAACGCACCAGCAACCAAAGTGCATATTTCCATAGGCGATAGTAACCACTTAGCAGCAGTTGACAGTATCTGCTCGTTTGCCCCATTTTATTTTTGTAAAAAAAGTCTACTTGAATAAAAAAGTATAAGAAAACAATTATTCTATTAGTAAAAATGTGAGTATCAAAATCTAAAACGCCTCTTTCGATATAAAAAAAAACCCTTTTAAATGCAGAAATAAATAAACATAACAGAATAATACCAAAGATCCGAAATGACTATTAGTGTCTTTGTAATGTAGTTGTAAAAATATTACCTACAAATCGAACATTGCACGTTTATGATAGTCTAATTAATCTTGTCTTTATATTTTGTTAGTCTTAATGAAAATTACAAAATACCTTGGAAAAGCGATATCGTTAATGGCACAACGATGACAAGTAACCACAAGTATGGGGTCGAATGTGGACACATTAATTGCGTAAATTTCACTAGTCTTTGTTCCGGCGAGGAGAAGGCGCTTATCACCTTTTAGGGATGGTGACTCCATTAATTCCAGAGAAGTAATACTGCCATCAAGTTTTGTGCTTTTCAGCTGAAAGAAATACAGTGATAAGTCAAAAAATAATTAAACCATTTCGATCTTTCATCCAGGACACATTTATTAATAAGTATTATGTTTTATTAATAAATAGATTTAAAAAAGAATTTAAAATAGAAGCTTAAATATGCATGTTTTTTTACCACACAATCAGGTTTTCTCGCAAATTTTTCGCTCACCACTAAGCACAAGACAAACGTCATAAATTAAGTATTTGAAAATTTTATTGTGTTCTTGCGATATATTTACCGGTCTCCAAATGTTACTGAATATAAATTTTACTAACTGCACGAAAATGTGGCTTGTTTGGGTTCAAAACCTTTTCTTTGGGAAATTCACCTTTCCAGTTAATTTCGTCTAATATGTCGATAGTACCGTCTCCAGCACCGACGATAAGGCATCCATCCATCATTATTAATATCGATTCTATACCTGATAATTGAAAAAAAATAGTATTTTTTAATGTATAGCAAGGAATTATATTTATGATCTTAGTGTACTCGTAGTGAAAAAACCGTCATTATCAAGAGTTTTAAACTGAAAATGGTAATGAAGCCTTGATGTTTTATCGATTAATTTTATTTTATTAAAATTATGGATCAATATTTAAAGATTATGCCCTAATAAATTTAAAAGCAACTAGGAATATTACCTTGACTATAGCATATTGATTCTGGTCGTTTCCCTTTCCTCCAAGGTCCACATTTGGCTAAGCAGCCAATTAAAGATGGCTTGCAATGAGCTACAGAAGCGGTGGGGTCCGATGGGTAGTTAATTGAAAATTTTATAATGTCTCCAGACCTGATGCAGAAATATTAAAAAGAATTGTTCTTCAAAAATCACACAAAAGTTTCCACTTGCCGCGAAAAAAAAACTGTACAAAAATGTACACAAAAAAATAACTTTACTCAATTTGATCTACAGAAAACTAGTACGTTTAGTACCACTTAAAATTATAAATATACAATTGGCAAAGATGTTAAATTCTTGTGTCGCAACTTTTTGTTTTTATTTTCTAAAGATAATTAAAAGCAAAATAAAAACAAATAGTTGGCCGGTTTACTAACGTGGTTCCCGCCATGCCGAATACATCGTCTTGGTTGATGGCAATACATCGCACGCATCTCCGCAACTTCCCCAAAGAGACATCCACTACATCTAAATTTTTGCTCTCCGCTCGAATGTTCCATACGCGGAGATTAGCTGAAGAAAATTACATTCATAAAGCGTACGGGTCGGAGAGATTTTTCGGCACAGATTTCGTGGATAAATTTTCTCATCATTTACTCAATCAAACCACCTTCACCAAATCAATATTTCACTGTTAATGTTAGAAATATATTATAAAAGTAAATAATACTGTATTTTGTCTATGGTAGCTCGTTGATCAGTTTCTCATAAATATATTCATAATTACAAGTAAACTAGTGACTAGAACCCCAGAGATAACTTAACAGTTACTTTATTATTTATTTATTAACCCATCGTAGGAAACTACTACAAAATCAAACGAGACAACAACATGTGACACATGAGTGACATGCAATCTACTCACAATCTCCACCAGTCACAAACGAATTGACCCTCAAGGTCAACGGCGTGAGTGTCATAGCATCTCCAGTGGTCAACCGAGCAGCAGCTGCTGTGCCCGTCGCGGCGCCCGCCACACAATCCCACAGTACAACACAACCATCATCACGACCACCAAGCGATATCATATAACGCTCGTCAGATGAAAATGCTAACGCTTCTACTCGTACCTGGTGTAAATTTATTAGCCGATTTTCATTTCCTAACTATTTACTTAAAAAAAAAACTACTGATGACCATTGGCAAAGACCATTTTTTCTGTTTTTAACAATAGGTAGTTAAACGCGCAAATTTCCTTCATTGCTTACCATACACTAAATTTGAATGCAAAAGCAGTTAAAACAAACAAACCTCGTCCTATTCTTGATTTTATTTACGGAACCATCTCCGTTTTATCACTATAAATATTTTTTTTTTCATTTATGTCATCTTAAATGGTTTTTATTCATCCAATTAAAAGAAAAAAATGTCAGTTTATCAGAATTTTGACATACCTTATGTAATTCATGACTTCCAATCATACTCTTGTTCTTGAAATCCCACAATTTAGCAGAAGCTTTAAAACCAATGTGGTTAATTTGACCAGATCCTATGTAAGTGCCTCTAGGAGATACAGCCACCGTGGAAACGCTGTTGGTATGACCGCTGAGGAAGTACATCTTCTTGGTTTTCCAGTCTTGAATGCATACCTTATTTCCCATTGGGTATACAATATGTTCACCGTCAGGATGGACTTTAAGGCCACGAATTGCTGACCCTGAATTGTAATTATGAAGGTGATCTCACTTGGAAGGTAAAATAACATACATCTCTCAACGTCTACGTACCATCAAATCCTATAATGGCATACGGTTCTAAGTTTTTCACGTCCATTCCTATCTACTCAGTCTTACTGTGAATACAATTGTACAAAAATAAACCTTTGAAATTAAAACGAATCAAATGTTGTTTTGAAAGCTTGACAACATTGTTTAGTTTTCCGTTGCTAAGAGACCTTAATTATACGTCTTAGCAATGATTTTTTAAAGTTTATTGGCGTTATTCATTTAAATAAAGACTAATATATACAAATCGGTCTGTATTTTACATTTTTACCCCCTATTTTACGGTTAAGATGATGTCCTTACAATTAAAACTTAAAAAAAAGGAAACCGACTACAAAAGCAAAACACGCAATTTCGTGTACGTTAACGACACATTTATACACCACCTATTTGGATTTTAAAACCAAAAAGTAGAACATATTTATATCAAAATTTTATGGGACCATTCTGAAAGTATGGTTTAAAAAAAAAGTATTTTCAAAATCAAAATTTTAAGTTTCATCAAAATCGGTTTATTAATTTGTTTTTAAAATCAAAATAACTGAAATAAGTTTGTTATTCGAGTAAACAATATTACGTATATAACTTTTTAAGTTATTTCCCCTTTGTTTGAAGTTATATATATATTAGTACTATAATCATTTTAGTACAAAAAAAAAGACAGAATAATGTACAATATTTTTTAATTTTATAATACACAAAAACTCTTAGCATACTTTAACAAAAAATTAATAATTATTTCATTCATTGTGATACATTCATGTATTTATTTAATCAACAATTTCAGTCTTAAAATACATATTACATAACATATATTGTACTACATACTTGTGAATAGCGAACATTAGTTTCTAGTAGTGAAATTATTAATACACATAATTTCTTCCTGTGTGCAATATCAAACATTAACTAAATCTGTAACTTATTTTAACTTTTCGACGATTTAAAAAATTATACATTTTGCTCTCAAGTTCAAATGGTTTAGACTCTAGACTAACACAAGCTAAATTAAACAATTTTTTCATTGCATACAAATAGCAACATCATTTATATACAGTTGTTTCAAAACTACAACCAAACATATTTTATTTTTCAACACTGTGCCAAGCCACACAAGTATTTATCTATATTTTCCTTTCTTTTTTTGATTTAAGGTATAATGAATTAAAAGCAGGTTGATATATTTAATATAATGTCTAATAAAAAGTTTCTTTAAATATATGAGATTATTGTATAAATTACAAAATATGGAACAACCTTGAAATTCAAAATTATTAATTAAGAAACTTTCTTCTGTACTTATTTAGTTTATATGATTTTAATTTTTATTGAATAATGTTAAATAGGTGATGCAGAATCAAAATACACTAATATCTCCAAATTTAACTTGTTGTGGGGCGACACATTGCTTATCGGCATCCCTTTAAGAAAGGCTAAACACTTATGATGTAAAAAATTTAAATTGATCTTGTAATGTAGTTTTAGTTATTCAATACTATACATAAGGATGTTTGATATTAAACACTCAATTACTTTCTTCCCAAACATCTTCGTCTCACAGATTTTGCTTTCTCATCAATTTGTTCTTTAGCTACTTCCGCGATGCGCTTTGTTTCATTTATCATGTACTGTTTGATGACTGATAAGAACTCTGAAAGCTAAGAAAAAGAAATTATTTTATACATATACTTAAAAGTAATTTTAAAATTATTATACAAAATGTGTTTAACATTAAACACCTACTTAAAAAATCAAATGTATTGATTAATATGATTCAATAGCGAGCCATACTTATTTACATACAAATTTTATAATTACAAAAGACATCTAATGTATGACATTTGTTAGATAAAATTGTTATAGCAATTTCAAAATCATGTAATTTCAAAGTTATAATACATGTGGTTTACAAGCTAATGTAGTGGACATTAGCTAATTTACTTTAGCAGAGCAACAAAAATACACATCAAATAGCCAGTATGACTTACTAATAATTCATCTTCTTTCTTGCCAAGTTGGACGAACGCACATTTAGATGCATGACTCTTATGCTCAGCCCAAGGATCATCGCTAGCCTCCCAACCATCTAGTTCTTTTCCACATAGGAAGCACTTCGCAGCGTCCGCATCTTCGTCTCCTGTCGCCACGGAATAAAAACCAGCCTCCGCCATATTACGTATGTTACACTTATTCTTATCACTAAAGGGCCATTTTTTAAATGTTTTTATTCGCTCTTCTACTAAAAATAAAGGTAGACTTTCCATAATGTAATAAATAAGTACTCCACAAAGTTTAAGAAGCCGTTAGGATGTAACAGATTTTCAAACATTTGTTTGACATTTGTCAATGTCAGTTTATGAACATTACAACTGATGGGACGCTTATTCAAAGCCGATTTATACCTAAAAACTAAAAGCATTATTATATAAAGGCTTATAATTAGGTGAAATAACAAAATAAAAACAACCTACTATTTAATTGTCTATAGCAGAAAACGAAACATGAAATTTAAAATGACAGCTTACCTTATTTTTTAAAAAGTTTTTTAAAAAAATATTCTTAATAATTAATATTTAATAATAATTTTTAAAATTTTTATTTATAAAATATATTTCAAATTAGTCTTAAAGTTAACTTTGCTTCTCTATGAAATTTTCGTTAATACAAAAATACGTTTTTAGATAACATTGTTCTTAATACACGGCTTTTAATAAGAACTTTTTTATCATAATTAATAATTTTATGGTTAAAAGATATACGTATTGAGTATAAAGCATAAACCACAATTTATTATTTTCCATAGACTAAACTTTTCTTTTACCGCAATCTGTATTCTGTTTCTGTATTTTCTTGTAGCCAATCGAATTTGAGGAAAGTCAAAGTCCGTGTCGGCCACAGTACAGTTTAGTTCCGATACTCTGTTGATCTAGAAAGTAATTTTGCGTTAGTGTTTTTCTGAATGAAACGTAGATCAAGTAGCTAAAATATAGCTACTATTAATATAATATATAAAATAGACGCTAATTCATTCATTTAACGTACAAATTAGTGAAGCAATCTTTTAAATTAATCTTCCAAAGTAATCGAAACAAGTGCCTAACATTTTCTATAAGTCTTTGTTATTTTAAGATATATTGTCATTGAATCGTGTTCGTCGAGCGTTTAATGTTTTCCGCGAGTCTTGCAATGGTCCGAGCTGTTTTCTAGCATTGTCCAGTACTGTACAACATTTTGGTGAGTAAATTTGTATTTTGTTTACTTCGCTTTACGATAGTAGTTTGACATTTTAATTAAATTAACTTTGCATACTTACATTCACGTTGGTTCTTAGTCTCGATAAATAAATAAAAAATATTTATATACACATCATGTTATATTTTACACATTCGCGAATCTGGATGTTTGAGATACGAATGCGAGTGCAAATATAAATAGTAAGAAAATGCACAAAAAAAAAACCTTTGGTTAGCATTATTATTATTTAGACTTAGGTTACTATTAAACTTAAACTACAATTTTATTTGTATAACGAAAATTATTTTATTTAAAAAATGCAACAAGGGTAAATGACTTAGAAGCGTCAAATTTTACACCTTCAAGGGGTCACAGACTTGTATATCATTTTAACTTGGGAATTCTAACCGTGCGTTAGGAAAATGGTCTTAACAGATGGACATATCAATAGACAACATGGGTTATACTATATGGCTCCTATTCATTATTGTTGTTGAAAGTACGAAAATCTTAGAATTAAAATTGTCATTAATGGTGTCAAAAAGTATAATATTTCATTGGTAAATCATTGTTTAAAACAGCTTCTCAATGTATATAGGCATTAAAAAAATAATAAAACAATAAATAATATTTGGTTCATTGTGTTTTGTTATTTGCTAATTAATTTTATTTGTTTAGAGTTAAAAAAGGAAAATATTATATTAAAACCATATGTAATTGCATTGCTTCATTATTTTATTTTATTTTATTTTAGGATCTCCAACAAAAGATACACACAAAAGAAATTAAAAAAAGAACAATGTTACTTTAACACAATATGTGTGCTCCTTCAATTATAGGAGACCACAGCTTGCTCATATATGTAAATTATTAACATTTTATAAATAGAAATGAAGAAACATAAAATTAATAAATTGCTAACTTTTAATTATATTATATTATATTATATTATATTATATTATATTATATTATATTATATTATATTATATTATATTAAATAAACAACATGTTTTTTTTTAATAATTGTAGCAAAGTTTGAAAAAAGGATTACAAAAAAATTGAGATATGAAATAGTATATTCTTCCACAAAAACATTCAAATTAAATAAATAAACATGATTATATTATTATATTTAAATTATTTTTTATTATATGTTATTAAATAAAAAATCATTATACTATTACTATTACAATCAAACTAACATGCTGGCTGGATAGGCCATGTACCATATCATAGAGTATTGATAAAACATTTAAATCTATTGAGGAAGTTATTAGCTTTAAATATAACAAAATTTTACAACTATGCTATTTGACATTTTAAAGCTCTACCCATTTCTAACTCTGACAATCGTGTTTATGAAATTGTTTAATTCTATTAAAAATCACCGGTGTGTCTGTCTGTGGCATCGTAGCTCCCTAACAAATGAGTCAATTTTGTGTTTTTTTTTTGCCTGAAAGTATTAAATTGTTATTTATTTATATCAAAATAGATATGTTTTTATCAAAATAATAAAACTACCATTTTTTTTACATAATTTAACATTCAGTAGAATAATACAATACAATGCATTAATACTGCCAGTGTCAATTATTGTATATTATTTTTATGTTTTAATCTATACTAATTTTATAAACAGGTAAAATGTGTTTGTTTGTTGAGAATAGTCTCTGAAACTACAGATCTCATTTGTAAAATTCTTTTGTGTTGGATAGCCTATATATCAAGAAAGGTTGTAGGCTATATTACGTTACGCTATGATTCAGAAGTGACACAGTAACCCTCAACGCGAGTGACTCCGCGAAGGGCATTAGGTCCTTCAATAAAGTTCCGTGGAGTATTGTAACATACATAATGGGTAAGACAATAGTAAGACCATAAGAAGACGGACACACTTTTTTATTCGAATAACTGAGTATGGACTATGGTTAACATTGGTTACAGATAATTATTTATTATTAACACTATATAGTTATTAATATAACCAATAGATTACCAAGTAAGATACATAATTCTTTTAAGTCTCTTGTGGAAGTCACTATACTATACTATATATTGTACTATCCTTTTGTATTGTAACTTGTGACGTAAAAGCGTAGCGGGAGATCGCTCGAGGCCGCTGATCCCAGAGGGGCTAAGAACCCTATATAGTTGACATTCTTATATCAGCTGCTATAGTCAACATAAATTTTAGGAATAAAAAAAAATTACCATATTTGAAAAGAGAATCTTTAATGGTTAGCGACGCTTGGTTTCGGGCGACAGAAAATTCTGTACATGTGTCAGCGATGTTTTGCCAGACAACATAAAAAATAATGTATATGTTTAAACATTACAATAGGATGTAGTGACAGCCTATATATGTCCCACTGCTGGGCTAAGGCCTCCTCTCCTAGAGAAGGTTTAGAGCTTAATCCACCACGCTGCTCCACTGCGCGTTGGCGGATATACATGTGTCAGAATTTCTCCCGACACGTGCAGGTTTCCTCACGATGTTATCCTTCACCGCCGAGCTCGAGAGATTTAAACACAAATTTAGCACTTGAAAAATCAGCGGTGCTAGCCGGGGTTTGAACCCGCGATCATCGGTAAAGATCGACGTGTTATAACCACCAATAGGATGTATGTAAATATATCATATACAGGAGAGAGACCAATAAAGTTTCTTTCGTTATTGAGAACGAAAGAAAAGCAGAAGACGTTAAAAGCTGTTTTATCGAAATTGCTTGGCTTAGTGTATTCTGTATTCGTAGAAGTCGTATATACACAGAGAGTCATCTTTTTCTATGTCTTTGCAACTTGAGTACTAAATTGCAACTGTTTCTATCCCAGCGTCACACGTTGTTAATTAGATCGTAATTAAGTGCAAGGATCGATGCGCTTTTCGGTGATAATGATACTGCTTTCCTTTGTAAGTGAAAACGAAATGTAGGAGAATGCTTTAATCAAAATATATTTTATTCATGCTTGCTCTTAGGCGAGATTACATTTGTATATTTTACGATTGTAATTAACATAAAACTGCTCATTAACCTAGTAATACATACGTCATAAGATGTTACGAAAGCTGTGTATATCAAAAATGAAGGCACTGACAGTGAATTTTTTAGGAATAAAGAAATGACTACCTATGTAAATCTTTATGAAAGTCTGAGAGCGAAACTTATAAGTGTAATTCTTGCCTAACCAGCACTCTTTAAATTGTTATAATATAAACATTTATTAACGAAAATATTGAGTAAAGGAATGAGTGATGATGAATGAAGTGAACCGCCTCACTATGTGCCTATGAACATTTACAAAAGGCGTTTTTAGCTTCTTAATACAAGCTAAAACTAAAAAATATTTCAAACAATGGGAAGCTGTCACTCGTGCTGCTCCCTCTACGTGGCTCTGTTACTTCAAGTGACTAAAATTTAGTTTATAATTAATTTCGAAAGTAAAACTAAAAACCCACTTAATAATAAATAAATAATAAATAACGCATCACACTCAACGGCCCCCATTAAGATCTCATGACCTTGTGTCGGGGGTCCGGAAACACTCACAACACTAACACAAACACCCAGACCACGACAAACAGCTATATGGCCAATACACACGTTTGCCGTGAGCGGGGATCGAACCCGCGACCGATAGCGCTTTAGTCAGTTGCAATGACCATTGCGCCAACGCGTCTGTCAATTACTTAAATACGTATCATTAAATAACAAAAACGAATAATTTTATCACGTCAAATACAAACGGTGAAGTTACGTTACATGTTTCGTCATTATAAAATATTCAGTAATAAAGGGAGAGGTCTAAGCTCAGATTAACGTCAATCGTTAATCCTGTTTGCGTTAAAGTTAAAGCTCTATAATGTAGAACTTTGGCGCGTCGAAAGCAATAAAATGGGTCGTTAATGCAAAATAGGTTATCTTGTGAAAAATAGATCATGTCTATAATGACGTGGGTTGGAACCTTTTCACGAAAAATATTTCGTTAAGTCTATAAAGATGTGTTATATAATAATATATTAAAAAATTAAAATAATCGACCCGCCTACTCGTTTGCCGCTTGTTTTATTAAAAAAAGTCTAATTAAATGTAATGCTAATGAAATTACGGTAGTTTATATAAAATTACGGTCAATCAAAATGAAACCAAAACATATTTTTTTAATAGGAATTTACATTCTCTTTTTGGACGTCAAGAAAATGAGTCTACCACGGAAAAGTATAACCTAAGGCCTGAGAAGAAACCACGAAAGAAACACAGCAGGAGTTTTTTTTGTTATTTTTGTTAATAACGTCAAAATTGGTTTCAATTCTTAAATTGAATGTATTGAGACAGCCAAGAAGCGATCGCCCTATTCCCATGATGTGTCATCTTCTATGAAATCTTTATATTATCGTAATAATCACTAACACACAAACGTTTCTTTACAATCTTTTTGAACTTTGTTATAGATCAAATATGTTCTAGATTCTACTAAATGCCATTTTGTTTAATTTAATAGCCCGAATGCTTTATCTCGTCAAGGGCGAATCTCTAGTAATAAAGTTACCTTATAATTTTGTTTGTAACTTTGCGTAGGGTTACTAGGTTTGGAAAGAAAATAATATTTATCTATATAATTAAATTCATCTGTATAAGCATATTACAATTAACTTTCAGTAGAGCGACCAGATAGAAAAATGTTATAGACGGTCATCCGGCATAACAAAATCTGCAACATTAACGCGAGCGAATCCGCGAGCAATAACTAGTTATCTTTTAAAGTTGGTATCCTCAGTTTTATTGTTTCTTTATTTTAACCGACTTCTAAAAAGGAGGTGGTTCTCAATTCGTTGGGGACTTTTTAAATGTATGTTCACGGATTACTCGAAAACGTTTGACTCGATTTTGTTAATTATTTTCCTTCGATTGGTTCCATTGAATTGATACGTTCATCAAAATCGGTGCAGTAGTTTTGTTTAAAAATCGATATAACGAGAATAAGTTAATAAGCATAATCGCGTATTTTGCTTCGAAGTCGGTTTCTATTTTTTTTAATGTTAAGATGATAATAGTCGTATTTTCAAAATTGACAACCCTTGATTTTCATTTGGTATGCTCTGATGGATCTAAAGTGATTGATGAAGTAATTCAATTTTATTCATCATAAAAACTAATTGATAGGCATTTAATTTATTGAATATCGTTCAATACTGTATACATTGTATGTATATTACAATATTAGCTTTCGCTCATCGCTGTGCCCGTATTGTGTATTGATAAAAAGTTGCCTATGTTTTATTCTTATAACCTATATTATTGTAAAGTTTTATCAAAATTTGTTCAAGAGTTTTGGCGTGGAAGATGAATAAAGAACCATCGTCCAAATATGTACATTCGTGTGTACCTACGAGTAGTTATATAAAATACTAGCTGTCCCTCGCGGTTATGGCTCCGCTCCTATGAGTCGTAGCGCGATGTAATATAACCAATCTCAATACATAGACTATCTAACGCAGAAATAATTTTCTCCAATCTAATCAGCAATTTCAAAGATTTCATACAAAATAACAAATAAGTACGTCTTTATAATATGAGTATGGAGGATATATGTTCAGTTTTTTTTTTTATCAATTTGAATCAATACCTTAGAAAGAGTTCATCAAATATTAAAACGAAAAAAAAAAACTAAAATACGTAGGTAAATTGTTTAAAAAAAAACCTAAAATAAACCCGTTAAGAATATACACAATGGTGTAGTTCAGAACAATGAAGCGTGACCTCTTCGAAGCCTCTTGTCAACCTACGCCTCCTTCAGAAGTCAATATGGCAGTGGGTTTCACACTACCCTCAATGTTATAAAGACGTAGCCGAATCTATTTAATTCACGTAAGATATCACGTGATGTAAGATTTAATCAACTGACTTAAAAATAGAAATGATTCTCAATTCTTAGTGTATGTTTTTTAACCCCCGAAAAGAGAAGTGTTATAAGTTTGACCGCTATGTGTTTCTGTATGTCTGTCTGTGGTACCGTAGCTCCTAAATTTATTTTAAGCGTATACTGAGAGCATAGTTTGATTCTAGTTTGAGTTTGCAAACTATATACTTACTAAACCATTTGCATTTAAGATTTTGTATGGACATAATCACGTGTTCAATTTTCGTACGTTTTCGTTTTCCGATAGTTTTATAAGGATAAGATAACTAAAGTGGAAATGGACTTTCTTTTGTAATAAGAGGCACATACCAAACCCTCACAATGTGCAGAAGATGACGCCTATCATTAGCAGGTTATTGTTAATGTCAAAAAAGTGTATGTTTTTTATCTATATAAATAAATAAAATTGAAGTCTGTTATATCAAATTACACGGTATATGAAAAACATAACTTTTGATTTTTTTTTGTCTCTGCTCCGGTTAATTTCTGAAACGGCTGAACCGATTTTGATGGGGCTTTCACTCACAAATAGCTAATGTTATAAGGAGTAACTTAGGAGTAATTCTTAAGAAGTAATTGTTTAATTTAAAAATTTAATTTATTTTAATAAATAAATTAATAAAAACAAAACAAAATTTAAACCAATGAAATGGTAAACAATATCCAAGTCAAGCACGGAAGGTAAAAATTATATAAATATAATTTTTCGCCAAATTAATACGGGTGAAACTGCGGGGCACAGCTAGTAACTTTCTAAAAATATGTACTCATGTGCTAATGGCCTTGTGCCCACAAGCCATTAGCGATGGCCACAAATATGTAGATATTTCAAAGAACCACGTAGTGCATGCTGTGATAATTAAACTATAACGTTATATAGAAGCATACTCTGTACCAGGGGTCGTCAATTGGTTTCATTCGGGGTTCGATTTTTAAAATATTATGATTG
This sequence comes from Hypolimnas misippus, assembly GCA_037950945.1. NCBI lineage: Eukaryota > Metazoa > Arthropoda > Insecta > Lepidoptera > Nymphalidae > Hypolimnas > Hypolimnas misippus. The sequence continues at coordinate 14,718,219 of JBBEEQ010000029.1, forward strand.
TCGCAACTCTCGCGTATATTTGTTAAAATCAAAAAAAATTATATTAATTTGTAAAGCAACTTTATACCCCTTTTTACGAAAATTTGTGTAAAGGAGTGCAGAGGCTAATAGAAATTTTTTAAATTATGTATAATAAAAAAAAAACATTAAGCACACTACCACGTTTTGTTACAAGCGAAGACTGGGCGACCATTCGCAACCTTAAGTATGCAAATATTGTCTGAAGTTTGAAAAAAAACCTATGCAAGCTACTGTAACAAAATTTTGGACATGTTTAACCAGTTTAAGTAAAATAAATATTTTTTTAAAGAACCTGAATCTAAGACGATTAAGATCAACTTACGCCGTAGGACCGGATATAAACTGTGGTCCGCCATTTGACGACCCCCGCTCTATACTAATAGTAATCGTATAGCCATGGAAAATGTTTTAAAATAAAAATATACTCATATTGTTTCAATTCTTTGTATTCTGGTTAATATCTAATGATAAAAACTTATTAATTTGTTTTTGTGACTAATTCTGCGTATAACTATTTTGATTAATCTATTTATTTGGGAAATTATGGCTTCTACATACAAATTTTGATCCCCTATTTCACCCTCTTCAAATTTTTTTTCGCAACAAATGGTAGCCTATGTTCTTTACCAGGGTTCTATCTATATTTGTACCAAAATCCATTAATATTGTTTTAGCGGTTTCCGCATAAAAACGAACAGACAGACAGAAATCTTCAAAATAGTTGTTAATTAAATATAATTAATTGTTAATTAAATAAAGTGAAGTAATAAATGTATTTTTATAGCTATAGTGATTAAACTATAAACTATTTTCAAAATTAGAAGTAGAACTATACGTAGTGGAAATTACAATTTTATTTCATAATTAGTTACAACAAAGAGAGAAGCAATCAATTACATTTTAAATCCTCAACATGACATTGGCAAAATATATTGCGCAGATGGGGCTGATTGTAGCAATTAATTGATCATTTTGTTTCATATTTTTTGGTAAGGAAGTATTTCTGTAGCGAATAAAAAATTTGGTTTTTAGATTTCGAATTGAATATTCATTTTTAACCGACTTCAAAAAAGGAAGGTTCTCAGTTGGACGGCGACTTTAAAGTATGTTCCCTGTTTACTTAAGAATCTTTATGAAAGCTTGAGAGCTAAACCTATAGGTGTAATTCTCGCCTGAGAGATATCTAGTTGTACTCCTCTTGTGTCAGTCATTCAAGGTCATGTCGAGCTGAAACTTTGCACTCCCTTTGTAACAAAATTCGTTAAAAATTAAAAAAAGATTTTAACGAGGGTTACAACATCGCAAGTTATTCTTCCGTACAGACCAGTAGTTGATAATGTAGGGGAGAGGTGCCATGAAAGGGACAGGTTTTGAAAGGGACAAATGGAATTAGTCCTGATTATAACGCAGAATTAAATTTTTGATTTTTACAACCTGACAACAATAACCCATCCAGAATATTGACCTAACCGTCACTTAGTTGCCAAACGTAATAAAATTGCAAAACTTTGTAGAACATTTTGGTACACAAAAGTAATTTAAGAAAAAAAATTGTAATACACAAAATCGTTCTATTTCGGTCAAAATGTTTTTTTCTCTATGAGGGAACATTATCATACAAAATTAAATTGTATGTCTGAGTTGCAAAGGTTTCTGTGTTCTTGCAAAATAATAGGTGTATTTAAAAATATGCGAATGATTGTTTACATAACATAATTGTCGTGTCGAGTTCAATGAAACGTGTAAGAACGAGTTGGTGATCTTCCAACTTCGCATTTGTAATGAAATATTTTTGAAAATCTCTCCTACGAGAAAATTTTATTAGCATTTTTCGCTTGTCTTTGATGTTTGATTCGACGTTTTTTTTGAATTTAAATAAGCGAGTACTTTATATTAGCAAGTATTTCTGAATGTTTTTAATTTATTCATTGCATATAGTTGTCGTGGATACCATGTGACGTATATATTTTAATGTAAGAATTCAATATTTTGTACCGAATGTCATTAGTTTTTATATTGTTTGGAGAAGTAAAGGAAAATTAGTTGAAATTATAACTAAATCTTTTTGAAAAAAGTACGTACTTTAAAAGTGAAATACGCAATTTCTCTTTGAAATAAAAAAGGAATTTTCAAAATCGATCAATAAATGACGGGTTTCTGAGGTAACAAACTTAAAATAAAAACTATGAATTGAGCACCTCCTTCATTTTTAAAGTCTGTTGAAAATTATGTGTTTAAAATGAAATACATTATCTCATAATTACCAATTATCATGATCGACGAAGTAAATACATTTCAAACTTACGGAGCCGGGCGTGACGCTAACGAGTCGTGTTCAAACCGAGCCTATCCCCGGGATACGGGATGAAATCGATGCGGGATCCGCACTGCGGTAGATCCCGCAATCCTACAGTTCCTCCTTAACCATAAATAAAAAAATATGCTCTAAATAAAGTAGGTCTATGGCAAGAATTACGCATATATGTTTTGCTCTCAGACTTTCATAAGGATTTAGATAAGTTTTTTGTCATTGTTTTACACTTGAGATAATTTACTGTTTCTGCCTTTATTTTTAATTGCCACAGCTTTCGTAAAGTTACCTAGGTAAATGTTACCAGGTAACAGTTTTATGCCAATTAAGAGAGTACAATTTACAAACGTAAATCTCGCCTACGATTTAACCACAAACAAGTCTAAGTCGACTTAAAAACAACCTACTTTAAAAAGAAAATACGTAATTAAATTTATTTTGATAACATATCTATTTCAGTTATTTTGATTTTAAAAACAAAATACTAAACCGATTTTGTTAAAAATTCTACTTGATCAATCTAAGAGTCTTTAAAAAAAAAAAATCAAAATCGGTTAAAAATGACGCAGTTTTGAGGTAACATACATTAACATAAAAACACATGCTTCGAATTGAGAATCCTATTTGAAGTCAGTTGAAAAACTTAATAAAACCAAGCCTTTTCAATACCCTTCACTCTGTTTTGATACTTATATCTCTAAATAGACATTTGATATAAGGTCATCCATAAAATTCGTTCGACAACAAGGGTGAGGCGAAAGAGGTATTCCTTAGCGTGTTGATATTTGACAATTTATTCAAATCATGTGACATATGACATGGCGTAGTAGGGCCTGGAAGCGAATTTGTACCTCACGAATTTTCAACTGGTTTAAATCATATTGGCTTTTGCTCGTTAATGTAGATTTTGTTTTAAAATAGTACGCATTTACACATAAAATATAGCCTATGAATCTACTTTTGAAATGGTACTATAATTTTTAAAATAGGTTGGGTGGTTCCAGAGTTTACTTTTGTTTATACAAAATACGCGTTCTATTACATTATTAAATAGCTGCCTCGGTTTCACTCGCGTTTATATATATTTGCTGCTTCGCTCCTGTTAGTCATAGCGTGATTTAATATAGCCTATAAACTTCAATAAATAGGCTACCAGACGCAGTAAGATTGTTTCTATTCGGATCAGTAGTTTCAGAAAATACTCCCTACGTACGAACTAACAAACAAATTTTACTCATTTAAAGCATTAGTATAGACAGTTGTTTTACGTTGTATAAATATATTTATTTTAGATATTTTAAAGATAATCTGCCGATGTTTGGAAATGGCTAGCGAGGAACATGTATATCATGTTTTAATTTAAAGCTCATCAATTTGTAAAATAAAAAAAGATTAGTATAAATTAAAATGACATGAAAATTCTCAGAAATTGCAAAATGTATTACGAATAATTATTGAATTATTCGTAATACATTTAAAGAGATCAAAAGATATATAATATATCAAAAGAGTTAGAAAAATATATAACATTGAATTGCTAAATATTGTAGCAAAATGTCTGTGCAGCTTCTTAAAAGTTAAGTCAAAACTTATGTTTGTTTTATTAAACTAGAAATTCCGGAGAGACTGGTAAGGAGTAAGACTAGCTGCAATAAACGTATCTAGTTACATTAAAAACTAGCTTTAAAACTCAATTTTTTTTATTTTTTGTGACGCGATTTAATCTTTGCGCTCTCGATACACGCGAAAGTCGCTACGCAAAACATTATATGTTTCTTTAAAATGCAATGCAATTTACGTGAAGCGTAAATTATCTTAGCCATAAAACATATCTTTTGTATCAAATATTTGGAATTCATATTACATAAAACAATATATCTTACACAAGAATTATTATATTTAAAAAATAGAAGTTTTCGATCCGCTCGGACCGATTTGAACCGAAATTGGCAAATAACAGGTTCTAAAAAAAAAACTTTTGATTTGATTCGATCATGTTTTCAGATTTGTCTCATTTAAATCTTTAAAATTCAAATTAAGTTAGATTGCAATTATGAATTTGAATATACAAAGATAGACATTATAAAATAATTTCTCGTAACACTTTATAACATTTTTTTAAAACGACATTGTTGTAAGTAAAACGTATTGTGATTTAAAGCAAGGTGTTTCTGATAAGGGAAGGATTGAATATCGTAATGGGATTCCGCGTATTGTGCATGGCTTCGCTTGTAAACAATCTTCAATAGGTTGTAAATCCGCAATTTATATTTTTATATAAGCGTTGACTCGACTTCTTCGAGCGTCACGTTTTTCCAACAGAAATCCTCCAATTTTAGAAGATTTAAAGTAAAATAGTTAAGGTATCAGATATTAATAAAAATAGAAGATTTTCAATATTTTAATAAATTATGACATCATTTTTATAGCTCGTTTTTAATCATTGTGTCTAGGATCAGATTATTGTTCTATAAAATTTAACAGAATAGGACAATAAATGGCATAAAACGTTTACCAACTAAAATCTCTTGAGGTCAGTGTAAAGTAAACTTTATATTGGAATAGAATAGAATACTTTCTCTGATAAATTCGAATTATAAAATGTATTTATAAACTAAAGGGACTGTCGATTGTAGAGTCTATTTTTGTTTGCTTGTCTTAGAGCTGAGGAATTATCTATCGAATGATTGAACTAAATAATTATTTATAATGAAATAATGTTCGAAAATTTGTGATTTTCGTTCGCGGTATTTATTACAAAATAAGATAAGTAAAGAAAAATAGACTATAATTGGATGCTGATAAGCAATAATGTGTCAACCCACAAAAAGTCAAATTCTAAGATATTGATGTATTTTGATACTGCATCACCTATTTAACATTATTAAAAAAATTGAAGACATATAAACTAAATAAGTACGGAAAAAAGTTTCTTAATTAATTGGTTCGAATTTCATGTACGTTCCATATTTTGCAATTTATACAAAAAATCAAATATTTGAAAAACTTTTTATTAGATAATATATTAAATATATTAGTCTGAATTTAATCCATTATACCTTTTATCAAAAAATAAAAGCAAAGATGGATATATACTTCTTCAAACAAATTTGTTAAAAATGGGTTTGATATCTTTAGACGGCATTTTCTCAAAATGAAGTCCATGTGGCTTGACACAGTATTGCATATCAGCATCCAATTAGTCGTCGAGGTTGGACACACGCAAAATTTGTTATCCAGATCGAGAAGCAAATATTTTTTAAAATAGGATATAGGTATAAATGTGAAAGTGAATTTGTCCTGCTTTCAAGTTTTAACGCTTTAACCGGTTGTCGTGTTTCGTATACTGATTTTAAATATGTAGGCTTTTTATTATCTAGCATTTTATCGTGTGGGTAGTAGTAGATATTTTTGTTATACCTAAAACTTAAAAAAAAAGGAACGAACATCAGACGCAAAATACAATTTCGTTTACTTGGTTAACATACTTATTCCAGTTATTATGATTTAAAATCAAACGACTAAATCGAAATAAATGAAAATTATATAGGCAGGATAAATTTGAAAGTATATATTTTTCAAATAAAAAAAGTCTAAATCTATTAATAATGATGAAGTTCTTAGACAACAAACATTAAAAAAACAAATATTACTGTTTGAGAACATCGTTTTTTTTTCGAAGTCAGGTAAAAAAAGTAGCTCTTTTGAACTTATTCCTCATAATTATAAAATGGAACTTGACATTGACTAATTAGGTGATTACTTGAAAGAGTTCAACTATGAATTCGGCCCTAATAAGCTCAAAGCTTCGCTCTCTTCGCTCTCAACATGTTTTTTGTCATCATACAACTGAATTAATGTTCTTTAACAAAGGTTTCCTCATTCTGCTGTACTTTATTAATGTAGTTAATTAGGATTAAAAAAAAACAGTGAGAATATTATGATTAATTTTTGTGATATTCCATTTATATTTAATGTGCTTAGTTGTATTTGTTATTTATTTTAAATTTTAGCTAATAAAAGATGAATACCACTCCTTCAGTCATTCATCACCAAACCTTCGGAACGAGATCTGCAAACTTAAATTTTGGTAGGAGTTTTCATTTTGTGATGCATCGACTGAGAACCGATTTTGCGCAAATCGATTAGAAAAGGATCGTGAGGACTTAAAATCATGCCCATACTAAGTGGAGATAAGCAATGTACTTAGTATTGTCGATAGGTATGTTTTAAGCGACACCGAAAATACCTTTTCAAAGTCAATGTGTGTTACACCCTACTTATATTGATCGAGTCGATTGCGGGATGTGTCGTCGAATGTCACAAGTAATTAGGGCCAATTGGTATAAAAGGCCAATTCATGAACGTCTTCAAGAAAAGGACGTACCTTATGGAAGGCTATTTATAGATATTTCGAGAAAAGCGGAAAAATAATGTGTTATCTTGTTTACTACGTGACTGGACGAAATAAATGGCGTCTCTTAATAACGAAGATGCTATTAGATCAAGACCTAAAAGGCTCCAAAGAGTATCTAATAAGGTTAGTTTTGTACGCAGTCGTGATGAAATTCTTAAAACATTATTCACAGATAAAACGAAATGAGGACACTTGGCCTTAATAATCTTAAAGTAACAGAAAATATCGTAACGAATATCTCAAGGACACCTTTATAACTAACTTAAAATATATCTTTATGTCGATATAACGATATCTATTAAGAGAAATGTAAGAGTCACGAACTAATTCTCTAAATTAAGTCTAATGACCGTTGAGCTTAGTCGTGATCGTAATTATTCATGAAATACATTTATTTTCATTAGCGCGTAGGAAACCATTTCTTTCGATGAATTCATGAAAATTACCTAGACTCTAGATTTAAAATGAATATAAATGAGCTCGAATAAAGTTTAACGAAACCAATTTCAGTCGAAGATGGAAATATATATTTTAAAATTATTTCAAAATTTCAATTCAGAGAGATATATTCTCTAGAATCAACATTATAAAATACATTAATTATTTAAACATTGAATACTAAAATTTCTAATTTAAGAATTAAAATTTATCAGAGTTTATAATATTTTAAATAGAATACAGAAGATAAATAGAATATTTTTAATCAAAATGATGTTACTCCGAATTGGCTTTCCACAAATTCGATACGACGAAATTGGATTCAATAAAGAGAAACAACACAACATCGGTACCTATCGGCGTGGCCAGGTGTTTACTGACTGGAGCATCCACCACAGGCCACAGTTCCGCAGCTATTTAGGTCAGAGCTATTTCTGATTATGGATATCCATCAGGCTTTATACTGCCGTAGATTTTGCATTAATAAATAATTCTTTTTGTTTCAAGTCCATTTGAGATATATGGGTATTTTATTTATCTTGTTATTAATATTAATTTTGTATCTTTAATAAGCTAACCGTTAAGTAATTATTTAATTTTTTTAAGTTTTTCATTTACATTTATATCAATGCCGTTAGAAATAACTTTTGAAAAATTAGTAAGCAACAGCAAGATATTTCATAATTATTTTTGAATATAAGAAAGTTTCATCATTAAAACTGACAAAAATTGGCCTCGTATATATTTCAAAATTTATCTATTTACTGGAAAGAGGGAACGATCTGGAACAGTCATCAATTAAGGTCGAGTTATTTTAAACTTGTTCAAGATGCTAGTTCACTGTCGCAACGGTTTAACTGGACGGCTTTACGAAAAGCTAAACGTATACTTTCAATTTACCTAAGTGCTTCCCTTGGGTAAAGAGAATAATGTGCGTTTTTGCCATTCGTCCATAAAATGAGTACGCTAGGCGTCTTGTTATTCATTTATCAAAATAGTTTCTGACTTTTTTTCGTCTTACTATGTTTGAAATGTTGGTAAAAATTTTACATAAAGCGGTATATATTACGTTACATACACGTACGGTTCTTTATGTATTTCTGCTTCTTGTACATAATAATAATCCTTCCTTTCCTCCTTTATTTTGATAGTACATTACATACGTTTATTCTAATCTACTTAGTATTTTTCCGGGCTATACCGGGGCCTGGTTATTATTCTAGTGTAGATATTGACAAGGTACTGATTTTTACTGCACTTCGAAATGCCGAGACATATTTTGTAAAATTATATAATTGATTATCTTTAGTCCTAAGTTCTGAATAAAATGATTTTTCTAAATGAAAATATTTTTTTTTTGCGGCTTAGGACTTGTGTAAATATAAATTTTATAACCTAAAGCTATTATTTTGATCAAAATATTCTTAGGTATACTTAAGCCATCAATATTTTGATTTCACGATAAATATATATTTATCGTGAAATCTCTCAGAAATTAAATTCTAGAATCGTTAACGCTTACTCCTGCTTAAAACCTTTATATCCGACAAATTGGTGGAAAGTGGCACGAATAACGAAAATCGCGCGTGTATCAGTACGTGGCAATGATAAAATTAATTATTTTGCAAATTCCCAAAGTGGCACAATGCCAATATCAGAAGAGGGGAAGGAGAGGAGAGGAGCTATATAATGAATAAAGAGCTATACAGTGGATGCGTTCTAATTGATTGTGAATATTTGGAACCTGTTAAGCAATTCTATGTCAAGCCACACGGACTTCATTTTGAGAATGGCGTCTAAAGATGTCAAAAATATTCTTAGTAAATTTGTTTGAAGACATTATATATCATAACGAATTAAAAGCAGATTGGTACAATAAAGTGTTTTATCTAATTTAGATAAGACGACTTAAATCATTTTTGAAATTTTTAGAATATCAATATGTCCGAATTTGAATTTTTGTTCTTTGACACATTATTGCTTATCAGCATCCATATATCAAGCGGACTCCATGCTTTCGTTCTTGTATCGTATTAAAATGACAATTTTCTGCGATGCTATGATATTCATTGTGATGTAAATAATTAACAGAGGCCGCAACCTCCCTAGCCTTTTAAATAATATAATCGTCCATCAGGAAACTTATAATTTATTGAAACCAGTTTGGAATAAAATTTTACAGAACGTATCTTAAGTTATTGTCATAACATGTTCCATTAAAATCCACCGAGTCTATGTATACAGAAATTTGATACACAAAATTCTTTATGAGATTTGTCTCGAAAGCTTGAGAATTTTAGATGCAGTGCAGAAATAGCACTTATCATGCATGATTATAGTATGAAATGTTTTCGAGTAAGAACAAAGGATACCCTTATCTGGGCTTAGGGTTCGGTTGGTCTGGAATAGCTTTTTAACAACCATAGACAAGTTTATTGCACTGTCTGGAATAGTACAGTTGAGCCTGTTTAATATTCAGATACTAACTTTTTCATAACACTTGTTATAGAGAGTATTATTGTTTTAAATTGAGTTGAGCCCGGATTTTTCTGTTGGTCATAATTAAAAAATTACGACTGTAAACAATTATATTATATAACTATAGATGGACGTTGACAAGCAATTCTATGTCAAGCCAAACAAGCATAATGTAAAACACACCTCAATGTGAAACATTAATTTAAGAAACTTTTTCCGTTCTTATTTAGTTTAAATGACTTAATTTTTTTTAATGATAAATACGTAACGCATTATCAGAATACGTCAATTTGACTTTTTGTGGGTTGACCCATTATTGCTTGTCAGCATCCAGATATGTTATAAGCTCCACCTACCACTTTAGAAGACGTTGCCTAGCAATCAGCTAGCTACTGAGTACGACAGGAAAAATATGTTTGGTCAAACAAAGCTTGTTTTAACGTCAAATATTAGTAATGAAATATTTCTAGCTATAAAATACCATTTGCTATATAATATTTTAGATCAGCTGATACTCGTGGTTTCATTATTGTCGTTACGTTTTGGTATTTGCCAAATTGGTTGACGTCTGAGGTTATCGCGTCAGTCCCTTAAATCGCAACATGATGTTCTATCTGTCTATATATAAAAATCGATCTGTATATATGTGCATCTAATGGAGTCATAGATAAGCCCAGCAGATAATCATGTCAAGTTTATTTTTTATTTATTGGGCGGGACGCTAGTAACATTTTTCTAGATCTGACTGGTCGTGCCTGATATTAGTGTGATCAAATCAAAAATAAACTCTTCAGCTGTATCATTTATATTATTATCATTAACATAATAAAGATGTGAAATTTGTTTATTTTGAAGTGGAGTTTTTTAAAGACACTAACACCACTGATCCGATAAAAAAATCATTTTACGTTAGACGCCCGTTTATTAAGGAATGTTATAGACTTTATTGAATAACGCTAAGCTTCATAGCAGGGAAGAAATAACAATAAGTGTAAGTGAAACCACAAGGGGCAGCTAGTGTTGATATAGATTAGAAGATCGTTATTTGTTTCAATATCGAACAATGTATGTGTACGCTTCTGGTTAACAAAGCAGTCGTTAACAGTAGTAATGTATTGTTTTGTAGATTCATTGTTTGAACGGTAAGTAATAGGTGGTACGTTTTATAACGATGCAGATAATTAATTGGTGTGCATTGTTAGATCATTAGGTTTATGATGTGTGCTAGATTTCTATTGCCATTGTTTATCGAGATTCTTGCCGGTTCTTCTCGGTTGAATCTACATTTCGAACCGGTGGTAGCTTTTCCTTAATTTAAGTACTTTTTGTTTGTTTTGACGATTCAAAAGTGCTTATTGCCTACTCGAATAAAGTATTTTCTGATTTCTTTTTAGTTAAGTAATTTTTTTAGCTGAATTATTGTGTGACTTCCGTTTTAATGTCGTAGTTAGTATTTTCTTAATCAATCTGATTACTCGCTTTCGCTTTTGAACTTTTTTTAAATTATTCAGTTTAAGTCAAATTTATTTTAGAATATAAAATAAGATTGACTTCTTCCTTTGAATTCATTTAGTTTATTGTACTTGTTATTTCTATTTAGACTAAAAAGCTTACAAATCAATCAAGAAAACTTAGTTGAAAATGTAGTAGCATCTACATTTATTTCATTATTATCCAATTAGAAAAACAAAGTACATTTAATTACTAGCGAATCCGACAAACGGTTGTCCTGCAAAGTCATACATTTTTTTTTATCATACAGAGGTCTGCGACATATGTATGGACGATGTTAGACATAAACATATTTACTTGGCGTTGCATTAAACGTTATGTCTCAATAAACGTGTCGGTAGTGCTTCTTTAACCACAATCAGTAATTTAATACCCCCTTGATGTTAAACCGCAAGTACTCGTCTTCCAATCGCGAGCTTCGCAGAAATATCGAAATTAACTTATTAATATTATATAAAAATGCTAATCGTTGCCTATTATTATCTTAATGTTTGTGATGTTCGAATTATACGAAGCGTGGTGTTATTCTTATTGAATTTAATATTCGATGTTCTTGTAATAGTGTGGGTGTTTGGATCATATGATCTTAATGGGTACATCTTAACAGCTTTTAGGATGTGATAAATTTGATTTGAGTGCTTTCACATTAGTATGTTGGTACACTTCTACTATTATTTATCTTTGTATTTACCAGATGGCAGAATATATACCCAGCAATTATCTATGTTATTTGTTATTATCATTGAAAAGAATGGCGTTTTTGTTGTTAACCGCATGAGTGCAGTGTGGTTACATTTATCCAATTTCATTATTCCTTACATGTTCGCTTACCGTTTCACGTTAAAGATTAGGGAGGTACATATAACCTTAGGAATTTTTGTATAAATGTTCAAGAACGAATATTTAGTTTGCTACAATATAAGTAAGCATTTGAAAGAAGAATAAAAGAAATGCGACGTCATTGCTCCGAAATATTGGAACTCATGTTGTTCCTACAATTAAAACGAATCTAACGACACTTCATATGAAAGAAATCCATAAAACTATTTTGAATCCACATAATGTATCAAAGAAATAGACTCGCATGCGCCCAAAAATATGTTTCTTTTAAGGGAGAGGTCATTGACGTGCTTCTTCTACAAGTATAAGAGCTAGTATTTTTTAAGAAGCACTTAAAAGCCTTTATACACCAATGAAAATAATGGAATGCCGTGAAAGCAACGCGATTAGCATAGAAATGTGTTATAGCTAGCTAAGTAGACTTGTCGTGAGTGTGGAATTAATAGTACTGTAAAGAAATGTTCAGTTTATTTTTTCAAATTCACCGTCGTGGCTGTAGTACAACGAAGTACAATTTTTGTTCATTAACGTTCATATTAATATTTTAAACGGAATATTCGGTATGGATACATATTGATGATATGAGGATGGATTAAATCCTCTGGCAAAACATTGGCATTTAAATTACCTTTTAAGTGTGAACAATTATTTATTGTATAATAAAATCCTTATAATTCAAAACATCGTAATATTATTCAATATTACGATGTTAAAAAAGTTATACTTTATCTACACATTTTACTATAAAATAAAGATCTGTGTTATGTTTATAAACTCATAAATTTATTATGTAATAATACGAAAACAAGCAAGAACAATATAATCCGATCTAATTTAGTGGTCTATTGTCGTGAGCTAAGTTATTGGATTTTGGCTCGATACAAAATTATAGGATAAACTTCGCCCGAACTTGTTAAAGTGCCTTGGGCTGAGTGTTAACAACGTCGAAAAATATTTCATTTTAGCAAGACTTAGGTCAACAAAATATTTATAATACACAATGCTTGTTGGTAGCCTGAATACATTTACGAAAATATTATTTATCATCGATCATCTCTCAGATCACATTAAGGGAATAGATTAACAGATATGATAAAATACGAAGCTTTGCTAAAATGGGTGTGTTAAACATGTCGGGAACTTTAAGACCGCTATTTTTTTTATTATAGGTAAAATCAAAGTATTCGAACAGATATAGGAAGTAGTATAACTTAGTTTTATAGAGGTAACTGATTTTGACGAGCACCATGCTATTAAGTTTGATGACTAACGATTTGTTTGTATCTTTTTAAGTATTTTAGAGTCCAGAAGCAAATAATAACTGACATTAGATTCATTGTCCATGTTTTTATTTTCAACTCTTATTATATCGTCACGTTTTCTCTTTTGACATCAATAGCCGATTGTTAGGTAACTCCCGCAAATCACGTGTATATCAGGCTTATTAACGGTGCATGTAAATTATTTTCTTCTGAACGAGATGTCTGTTGTGGAAGATTAACAGAATCTTTATCATTCTCTACTGAGTTGGAAACGTTCTGAATACTATAGAATGTTTTCTATTCACTAATATCGTCTGTTGATAGCGTGAGTTAAGTATATCTCTTACAAAAGAAAATCTGCAAAGCAATGTCAGTATTCAAAGCTATAGGTCATTTCGATTCCATTTGTACTCATTTAGAGCTTTTAAAGTCAGTTAAGAGATGAAAGTCGAAGTCATGAAAGCACTATCGTGAAATGAAAATTCTTGTCATACAATTTCTTTATGCTATTGCGTTGAAAAATTACGTTTTACTTTCTGATTCAATAATATTAAAAGCATTTAGTTAAGCTACCTTATATTTTTTGTTATACATGAAATTACAATCAGAACTTTTATAAATTTGTTATGACTTAAACTTACATATTATTAAATATATTTTAACGGGTTTATTTATGTCCCTTCGCCAATAACCTTCAGCATAGTTAGCGACAAATTTATTCCGCAAGCTAGAAAAACAATTATCTTATTTCATAGAGATAAATGAAAAAATAATATTACAAGAAAATCTCGACCATTTTCGAGTTTCCCGACCTTGACCTTTTCCGGGCCAGTTTCCATGCCTCAGCTTAATGTAACTGCCTCTCAAGTGACCCTTACAGGTCGACAGTCCACCATACATTTTAGCTGAAAAAGCAAAGGTCAACGCGTTAAGTTTTTAAATGAACCACTAAAAGAAAAAAAACTTTGTTGAGAGAAATGTTTTTAGTTTAACTCATTGTATTCCTCAATTAGAATTGTTTAAACAATTTGGGAGTTCTTCCGAAAACATTTAACGAGATCGTTCCTACGTCTTCTTTCTTGTGTATTTTAGATGATTTTGATGAACTTTTTAAGGCCTTTTCTATTTTTCATGAAAAATAATTAGATAAATAATATTGGAGATGTTAACGTAAGTTATCATGACAAGTTTTATTAAAATGTAATACCCAAAAATTATACAGGAGCAGACAATAATATCAAAGATACATTTTGGATCACTGCACAGAGAATGGTAACTGTTGTAAATGTCTCCCCATTGCGGGGGCGGGGGGGGGGGGGGGGCATTGAGATATATATATAGTATATACACACATAAGTTTATTAGATATCGTTTTATGAGTCCAACGCCTCTGCGACACGGTGTTTTATGCGGCTAGACGATTGCCCTCATACCAAAAAATATTCCTTTACATTGCAATCACGTATTTCGATATCGAGAAATGGGAATTGGAAACCAAATCACGTACGATGATTTCACGTAAAAACTTAATTTTTCAATGTTCATAATGACTATTTTTAATGTTGGCTGTTTTTACTTTTTCGTCGGCGAAAATTGAAAAGTTTTTCAATGAATCTGCATTTTCCAAAAAAATATGTAAAGACGTAACTCGGTATGTTGAAACGATTTTAATTTATGATGTACTAATTTCCGGTATTTGCCTTAGCAGAGATTAAATGATGTTAATAATTAAATATCTATTAATTACTTTTTTAAGACACGTTGGCGCAGTGGTCACTGCAACTGACTCAAGCGCTAACGGTCGCGGGTTCGAGCCCCGCTCACGGCAAACGTCTGTATTGGCCATATAGATGTTTGTCGTGGTCTGGGTGTTTGTGTTAGTGTTGTGAGTGTCCGGATCCCCGACACAAGGTCACGCGATCTTAATGGGGGCCGTTGAGTGTGATGCGTTTATTTATTTATTTATTAATTCTGCATTTTAGATATTAATTTTGTTGTTTATTTAGTGCGTAAAAGTATTACCTGCGTAAATACGCAATATCTGCTCATTCTGCGCCGGATTATAGTAATCCTGTAATCTTTTAATCAGTTTTAGCTTAGAATCGGAGCTCAATACCACGTGTCAAACATTCCAAGCGAAAGACCGTTTTTCTTGCAAAGGAAATATTGTTAACAAAAAAGGATTTTAGTAAAAATAGCCATTTCGACTAGTTACTATGTAACATAATATAAATAATGCTCGCGACTTCGTTTATTAAAAATTAAAAAAAAAAACTAAAAAAAATTTGCCTAAGTTGTTCCTTATTACTTTGCCTATCTGCTAGTCACGTCAAAATCAGTTTATCTGTTTCAAAGTTTAGCTGGAACACACAGATGGATAGATAGACAGTAATTTAAAAAAAATGATATTTTATGTGAGTACAGTATATACTCACATATGCATTTAGTGAAAAGTAGTACAATTTTACTTATTACCATTGATTTTGTAAAAATTAAGTAATTTTTTGTAGCGTCATAATTTAACTGCCTTGTAACTTTCATTTTATCGCCAATTTGTACGTTTATAATAATAATGAAATTTGTAATAATAATGCAGTTAAATAATAAGATAATGTAAGCGCGTTTATTTTGATATCTCGAAATTAACATGCTAATGTCGCATACAATTTGTATTTAATTTTTCTAAATGTTTAGTCTAAATTAAAATTGTAATCGATTATAATCCTTATTAAATCAATTATAAAATATGATATCAAAGTACTCCACAGTGATTTAATTAGCGCGATTTCAAAGAAAGCAATGGAATAAAAAAAACAGTGACAATGAAATTGAAATGTACGTATAGTCGAGTATCAATTGATTGGTGTTTTACTTAATTAAAATACGATACAACGACACAAAATACTAAAGAAGGTAATCCTTGTTCAATAGTTTGTGTAATGTACATGATATTTAATATAATGTAGTGTACATATAATATATATATATACAATAACTATAATGTACTATGTAGTAACATTTTATTACGACATTCACTATAATTTAGTATCATCTTAACAGTTAGAAATAATGATTATGTGCGTAATTATCACATTTAATAGTCCAGCACACAATACACGCAGAGCGATTAAAAAAACGATATAAATTACGTTTGTATAGATGAAGCGCATTTCGTGTGTAAAACAGTGCAAATGAAATAAGTTAAAATTTTAAGTAAAGCCAAAAACAAATGCAATGTTTGAGTTTTCGCGAGTATTTGTTTTACACGCAGGCGCTGAAGTGCGCAAACTGGTTTATACCAGTAAACGCGTATACATGATGTATAAGCGTATAACGGTTTAGTCTGTACTACTACGTAAGTAATTACATCAAATACAATTAAATGCTTAGTGATTTGATAGACATCGAGTTAAATAAATGTTATAGTTTAATATCTTTAGATCAATATTAAATATTGTGGGATTAGTAGATTGCATCACCTAGATATTCTTACAGAAGAATATATTTTCTTTAATAGTTGTAATCTTTGAATTGAATATCTTTGGTGATTGAAGACGGTCGTGTGTTAGGCGATCGTTATAAGTTTAGCTCTCAGACATTTATAAAAATTTACATAAGTTATTTGTTATTACTTTACGCTTAAAAGAATTTACTGTAAGTGTCTTATTTTTGATACACAGAACTTTTGTGCGTAGTTACGATGTATCCTTTACTAGATTGTTACAGAGTTGTTTTTATCAGTTACGAGAGTAAGACTTACAAATGTAATTCTCGCCTTAAACTTTGTAGTGGAACTGATAACAGGAATAGATAAGAAATGACAAGAAGTCGTTAGCTTGTTCCAAACTAGGGATATGGTGTGATAACCTTTGATTCAAAGTCTGCTTAACCGCTGACGTTAAACGCGTGATGATTAGAGAGAGACAATTAGTAATATCATTTAGTTCTTCTGTATAAATTAGATTTTACGAGAATATCTTACAATTAAATCTTAGTACAACTTAAGACGCTCCCTCATTGGGATGTAACGAAGAAAGGTAACCATCTAAGGTTTTATGATTTTTTACTTGAAATATAATTTTGTTTAAAAATCTTAATACGAGGGTTCCCAAATGTGGTAATATAAGAAAAATAAACATACATATGGTGTATTGTTTTAGCTTGGTCGGGTTTTTAATAAAGATAGAAGCTTAGATACGACATTTTTTCAGGACGAATGTTAAAATAAATAAACAATTGTTAACATAAAAATGCTTATTATAATAACAAAAGCTGGTGTAACCTTGTACCTGGCTAAGCGAACCATGACGTAGACAAAAGAGTTCAAACAATACCGCGGCGACTAAAAATGATTTACACAAATGATTAGAGTACAAATGTTTTGATTAAAGTAAAACTATATATTATGATAAATACTTAAATAAGTGAAGTAAAATCGAGCCTAAACGAAGTTGATATCTATGAAGGTGTCGAGGATAATATTCAACGAATTTCTAGGACAGAATATTTGTTACAAATTTTAACAGACTTTCATAAAAGGATTCCTTAATTTTCCGGAGACTTTCCATGTATGTACCCCAATTAATCGAAAATGGCTTCACTGATTTGGTTCATTCTTTATTGTTTGAAAGGGTATACTTTCTCACTACTCCCATAGAATTTCGTCTGAATCGTTTCAGAAGTTTGGTTCTAAAATCAAAATAACTTGTTAAGTACTGAAAGGACGGCTCAAAAATATTATTAAACAATCTCAATATTTATTCATCTTCTGAAAAGTCACGGTATAACTAGTATATTACATATACAGCGCTTTCTTATAATATTGAATGCCCGTTCCACGAATTATCATCTATTTTAAAAAGTGTCATCAGCCAGCTCGTGCGTCTAAGTTACAGCCAATACTCGTTTAATAATCGCGTCTACTTACAGTACGTCATTCAAATAAACGAAATTACGCATTTTAATTATAAAAGTCGGTTCTTTCTGATTAAAAAGTCTTGTTTAATTCCGAGTTTTAACAAATTTAACAAAATTTTTTGTATTGCCATGTAGTTTCTCGAATTTTAGATTCTAATAAGAAATTGCATTTTTACAATTCATTTTCTATCTACCTCTCAGTTTCAAATCGAGTTTTCTTGTGTGATCAAGCGAAGTAGCAGCGATGCAAAATCATCTGTAAAGCGACAGCAGGCACAGGCTGAAGCCACTTTTGAGCAGCCAAGCGACTGCGTTGTCGCTTTGTTGTAATTATTACGCTTCAATGCGTTTATATACGTTTCCATGCTATCGTAGGTTCTTATAGGGGAGCTAGCTTGTTGAATTCTTAAAGCCACCACAAAGGCGTTACTTAAATGAGGGATGAAAGGGAATATAAAGTAAGGGAACAGATGGGGGAGGAGATTAGGCATCCGACTTTCCGAATATAAGCAGCCCTTTGAGCTACTTTACGCCTATATTCTATGTGACACTTCCCATTCGGGCCATGTAGGAACAATAGTAGATTGTTATAATATCTACTACCAAGTAGTGGAAATAATTTTATCTGTTCCTTAGTGACATTTTGTACGTGTCTTCAGTTGTTTTTTCAGTGTAAAAAAATTGACTGATGTCCAAGTACCTAATCAGATATCCTAATTTTTTGCAACCTAATCGCAGATGTCGCCTTCCTTAATTAATAAATTTTATTACCGCAGTACGCTTAGCCGTTATCTTCGTTAGTGACATTTATCTTCAGAATGTGTGCCGGTTACGGACCTCTGTCGTGTAACGTTGTCAGTACGATATCTTTATTTAGAGACAATTATATAAACGATTAATCACAAGGAATTAATAATATTATAAATATTACTATTTCCAGAACGTTCGTAATATTTAGTATACCAGCGACTTTGCTTGGACTTTGGATAGACTTTTTTTTACAATTTCATATATTGGTTACACATGTTTGGGTTTACTTAACGTCGTAGCGCGTGTAGGGTCAATCGGAATGATGAAACTCTTTAGTTCATTACACTATTGTCACTTATTATAATATACTTAGCACTGGTTGCCTATCAGGTAAAAAAACTGACAGATCATTTCCACACACGCTCCGTTTGACCTGCGCAGACATACCCGGCAACTATATATTTTTTATAAATATAAGTAAAAGTACATACATATACATATATTTATTGTAACACTGATTGATTTATCATTTTTACAACTAACTTAACTTGTTATTTTATCGTATAACTTAACACGAGACGTATGAATAAAATTTTGTGCACTAAAAAACGAAATTTTCGTCTGCACTTTAGTTAATCAATCGTGTCAAGAGTGTTTGCTACTCTCGTCTCACCAGTTCGCCATTCAGTCATAAATACGTAATTCGGTGTCGTATTGACCGAGGACGACTCAATAGATAATCTTTTATCTGACTATTAAATAATGAGGCGGCGGGAGCGCGCGCGCCGGTCACTTTTCTCAGTGCGTCCACGACCGTGTACTTTACAATATCACTTCTAACTTCATTGATTACATTTCGGTCATAATTCATTCGATCAATTTTTAGTTTTCTTTCAAGTGCTTTATTGATTTGCATCAAATAATCAATAACATCGTTTTAATTTGATTTCTTTCATTACGCACTAGATTTTTTTAGAAAAAGATTGTGTTGAAGTGCATCCAAAAATGTGAATAATGTATAAGATGTTTATAGCAACGGATTTAAGGTGTTTCTATATCTGGTGACTATTATTAGTTTTCGGAATGCGGTGCTATTCAATGAACATAGTGTGTTTTGGCAGGCAGGCGACCATCAGTAACTGTGCCAACATGACGCTACAAATAAAGGTGATTTTGTTATTGTTTACAAACGATTTGTTTACTCGTTTAAAAGTTGCATATTATCTCATATTATCACCTTAAATGTAACATTTAAATTCAATGCTATTTTGAGGGCCAATTTTCAAATCTGTTTCAAATCTGTTGCTATCAAAACATTCAACATTAAAAGTGGCGTTTTAACGCAAAAGTGACTTAAATTGCCAGAATTTTGCATGTTTCAGCGATAATTTTTAATAAAATTTTTAATAAGGGGTCCCTGATTCGCATAATTTTAAAGGCAAATTTCATGTTCTGTACATTCTTTTTATTTAACATTACCCGCTCTTCGCGGTTTCACTCGCGTTTATACTTACTGCTTCTCTCCTAATATACCTGACAACCTTTCCTGAAAAATGGGCTATCTAACGCAAAAAAAAAATTAGATCAGTAGTTTCAGAGATTACCCTCTACATACAAACTCTGTACCTGTACTGTTTAATATTGGTATAGATGTTACTTCCGTTTACTTAATTGTCGAACTACGTCAGTTCAGACTGCTGTTTAAACAACGGTTAAATCAATTTGCAGCTCAAATATGTCATTGGCACGTTTATTGTTCAAGTTAGGAATATAAACGTTGCATTGAAATTTTGAGATTCAAATTGTTAGTAATGGACACCGGGTATGGAATTTGATATGAAATTCTATTTATGTTTAGTTAATATTGTTACTTTACATTATATTCCTATCAAATGTTTATTCTCTGATTTTGTTATCATAATTGCTTTAAATTCGTAATGTAAATATGTGCAGCTCAAATATCATTTTTTCTTAATCATTATCTCCAATAACTGCTAACGCTAATAGAATTTCTGTTTCATTTATTGTATTTTTTGTTTTATTTGTTTGATGTATATTCTCGAACAATAACGTTTTGAACGTAAACGGTTCGGAGATTAGACTTATTTCAACATGATGATAAAGTGTCAATGTATTACAGATAACTTACGCCGTATCGCCTTTATGCGAGTCTCTTTACAGAATAGTTCACCGTGTGCGTGTGTGATTACACTATAGAGTAATACTTCGTTTTGTTTACAATATTTTCGTTCTTTGTTTTTACTATTCACGTGTTTATACACGTGTTTATTCATTTTGTTAAAAATACGTGTTTCTATTTGTTCTGATACTGATTCATAATGTCGTTATGTTAGTGATGTAAATTAAATTTTACAATACTGGTTATTTTTTAGTAACTGTTTCGGTTCAAAGAGTGTTACCGCGATGTGCTGTAGTCTGTAATATTTCTTATATTATGAACTGTTTATACCAAAAATGTTGTTTTCAAATTGAAGTAGAAATATGTGAGATGAGCACATTCAAACAAATCTACATTTTCATATAATAATACGTATAAATTATGTAATATTCTAACGTCATTATCGAAACGTTATATTAAATAAACATTCTTATCCATTTTTTTTTTGCTACGTTGTTGATATTCAATGACAATCGTTTAATTATTTTTACGTATCTTTGTTGAACTTATGACTCGTTTTTATTTTGTCTTCCATTATATTCCTGTTCTTCCATTGATAGAATTATGTTGAAAAATTCGGTACTGACAATCCTGGAAATGATTCGATATCGATAATTAGTTAATATTCTCCTTTTGCTTTTGTTTCTGTTTGTACTAAGAAAGTTGAAAAATCTATTACACGAATAAGGAATTCAGGACATGAAATTGTAAGTTTACTCATCGTCTTAAAGACATTATTCGTTAATAAGTAATCGTTTATAACGTATTGCTTAAATTGCATGTTCCAATTCTTAGCCCCATAAGAACGACATTCTAATGATATTGTAAGCGAAAAAGTATTTTTCACGGAGCAAATGAGAACGTTTCATAAGATACATTCTTCGACTTAATACTTTGCAATAAAAGGACATTTATTTAACACAATCCCACCATCGCTGACAATGTAACCTCTCCGAAATCCCCCCAAAACAGCCTACGTAACCCTGTTGCGTCACAGTTCCGCAGTTAATGGCCGCATGCCAAATGTGTTCTCAAACCTTCTCCGCTAAATAAACCTTATCATAATAGTCCTAAAGTCCAATTTCCTTCTAATCCCAAGAACAATTTTCTTGTTAAAGCTTAAACTCCTGGTAATACGGTTCACTTCGAATCGTTAAGTTCTCAGGGTGAATCTTCGCCGCCTCTTTTATGTTTTTACAGGAAATATCTTTGAGAAAATGTGCTGGTGTCGGTTCAAGTTTAATAGCATTTGGCACGGATGAAATATCTTGCTTGGCCGCCAATGTGGCTAGATTAATTTTAAAATGTGGTTGTTTTTAAGTTTCTGGTGGATAGGGTAGGTCATAAGCGAACGATTGGATCCAATGAAAGTTATCTCGTTTTGCAGAACCAAATTCCATGCATGTTTTGTCATTATTACCGCAGTTCTCTGACATAAATTTCTATATTTTGCAAATTCGTAGCAGGTTCCTCCAACTAATAAGTTGTAGCGTTTCTTATATTTGATCTCTAAATATGTAGCAATTTGTATATGTGAGATTCTTTTAAGAAATCTTCGCTTTCTACGCTTTTTAAACATGTGTAATTGTTTGTGTTAATTAGTATTGATATATGTATTCTTTAATGTTTGTGGTTAACAAGAAAAGAATATCTATCTATCTACGGCTATCTTAACACAATAACAAACGAATTAGGTATCTTTCCTTCCTCTATCGAATAAACAAGTTGATGCGACGTAACGAGGTGTTGTTATAGAATAAATGGATAATAGCAATTGAGACAATGGCCCCGACACGCGCCTAGCGCCGGCATTAGTCATGTTCATGATCATACGAGAACGTAGCCCGTTGGGGCAGGAGTTCATTATCAAAGGGACAGGAGAATTAAAGTTTGTTCTGCTTTGGTATTCAAGCTTAAATATTTAAACGAGCCTTAAAATTCTCACGTATGACTGGTCATGATTTTTAACACCAAATAGATTAAATTTTGTACTCTTAGATTGAATATATAAATATTATACTGTTTTTTTTATTACCAATAACAGTCAGCTGGTCGACGCAGAAAACACATGTTACCTAAAATCTGCAGTGTGAACACTCTATCAAAAAACTGGTGCATTTTCCAGCCAATATATGACATCAATATGTCACATTTGACACTATTAAAGGTTCAAATAATCGGTCAAATTGATGGATGGGCATCCGTAGTAATTTAGCCATGGTCCAACATGACGGATGGCTCATTACGTCCGATTGCACGAGGATGTACAATTTATCGTCAAGTTAAAATTGCTCATTGTTCATAGCTTTATACCTACTTGCGTCGCTTGTCTCGATTGCTGACACTAATTTAGCATGTAGTATGGAATATAAGTTCGATCCACACCATAGCCAAAACTGGATGGATGTCGAGTGCTTTCTGAAACAACGTTAAATAGACAGCATATACCTTTTAGATAAATGTTTAACACTATCTACAGATAAAGTTATATGAATTTGTTAAAATTAATATTAATCTATTAAATCGTCAGTACGTGTAAAGTGATATTGAAGATGTTTGATCATTTAATAGGGTATACCTTCAAAGTTATGTTTGCTAAAGATTCACGGAATTCAGCAAATTTTTAAAACACTTGTCGTATTTTGAGGATGATTACAATGACCGATAAAAAGTGATAACAGTAGGCTCTTTGCAGTTCACGTTCCGTGATTCTCGATTATATTTTAACATGTCATTGTGGATAGCGCACATTGATAACGATAACGTTTTGATATAATCCTAATTAGTCGGTGGAATAATATTTAGAAGAGTTTTATGAACGGCCCATAAATATATTTATATTTATACGCCATGATATTTCATAACCATATACATATTGAATTCTTAGGTACGATCATACGATTTGACGTTAAAATATACACACTTCCAATTTTGACAAGCTTGTCAATTGCCAATTCAACTCTTTGGTTAATGGAAATATTTTAATAGCGCAAAGATATTCTCTACTATAATACTCAGTCGCTGGCTAATTGCTTGGCAACGTCGTCCATAGTGATCGGCATTCTAAGTGCCTAAATTCATGAGCTGCTAATTACATATCTATAGTATATAACATCATAATTTATGGATAAAATTATTGATAGAATTAAAAGCTGATTATGAATCTCAGAACATCTTATTTAATATTGAGCGTTTGTATGACAAGGTACGAGTATATTATCATCTAAAACAACTGACCAATCAACTGATAAACTGTAGAATGCGACTAAAAGCGTAATGGGATCAATGTTTTGATATTCTGAATGATTAATTTAAATCAACAGTATTTGTTGCTGTTATTTTTTGAAAAAGAAACTATGAGTGTACTGGGAGCAATGTAATGGTAATTCCTCGCGAACAAAGCCGAAATAACAGTCCAGTAAAAAAGTTTTGGCATTTCAAAACTTTTGGGCCTGAAAATAAAAAGCCAAGGTTAAAAACAAAACAAATTGAAATAGATTCTTATTTTAATATTTTAATTTCATAACATCTGACTGGCATACTTTTGGCAGCCATTATGTATGCTGCAATTAAATATTGTACACAAACATTATAAATCATTGATAGAAGACGTGAGAACTGGAAGTCTGCCAGTAAAAAGACGTCATTACCGTCATCTTCACATGTGTCTTTTTGTCGTTAATATATAAATTGCTTATTTTGTCAAAATTTTTGGCAAATCCTCGATTCGAATTATGCAAATGGCGTAGTTTCAAATTCGTCTTTCAGTATTGCCAAATAGTTGTATTCATTTTTCATTTTAAGTCCCTGTTTTTGGCATTAAAATGGCTTGGTAGCGTATCTTGCTTATATATTTTTTAGGCACTGATATTATTTACCGGGTTGACCTTATTTGCTTCTAATATATGTAATTGATAAAGTCATAATAAATTCGTTTTAGCTGCATATAGAATATTGTAACAAAGAAATAGTGTGTAACTAGTTTTGGGTATAATTACAAGTGATAACCACGTGCTGTTTGTTTTATTTTATTACACGTTATCTTCGCGTTGATTGACATGTTTTGTGAAGTTTTTGTCCTAACAATACTTATGCATCTAATTTATTATTATTTTATTACTTTTTACTGTAGCTTTGGTTTCGCAAATTTTGATCTGGGTCTAATATTAGTCAAATAAGATCACGGTGCTCACAAGTAATTTATTTTCTTTTATAAGACATTAGTATAGGTTTATTGATTTAAATGAAAATAAAGTTATTTTGAAACTAAATTAATCTATAGGTTCTCATTATATTACCGTAATAAAGCTATTGGTTATTGGACTTAAAGTAGAAACTAGAACCTGCATGATACCATTTTGCTTCGCTTATTTGTCGAAATATTTAGAGTTACTAAATGTTCATTCGTAATTATTTAGCTTTTCTAATGTAACATTTTTTACAAATGCTATTTGTTGTAACGGAAACAATATATTTACATTTCGTGCAATGGCCTCTAAACTTCTAGGTTTTACGCCCTTGGGCTAGAGGTCAAGAATATGTTACTGTGACTGTGGATGCGGGAACACTTACCTTATTCAATGTTAGAGGCATATGTGTATAGATAGATCTTATGTGTGTGTTAGATAGATGAATCGATAAGTCTTTTAGAAAAATGCCTTTTCATATGGCTAGTGATGTTTTTAAAACGTGATTTCTTTGGTGCTTACTTGTGGTTATGTATATCGCGAATATTTTCGGTTCTTAAGAATTTAGCGGAAATATTAGTTTGTCTAGCATAGCTTAAAAACTATAAGACAAATAATATTGAGTTGTAGTAACGACTATTATGACATTTATGTCTACTACATAATCTTTGCTTCATCTAGCGGTCGTTTTTTTTATCTTCTCTACTGGATCAAAGTTGTTGCGACCAGTATATAAAACGGTGGTGGTTTTTTAAACTTTTGGGCTTATAATGGGTCGGATGTTGTATATAAAAGTGCAAAAGCTGTGTACAATATGTTATAAAAAAGTTATAAATATTTACATAGCTTTATTAAAAACCATCGAGTTAAACTAGCGTTTCATACTCTCCAAGAGCTCGTTGATGATTAGTATTGTATAGAAATGAAAACGATTTTTATATGTTTTATGTTTGTGAATGGGTTTTGATGAAGCCTTGACTTTTGATCTTTAAATGAAATGCTAAAAAGTGCGGTTTATAAGTGTACATATATTATATAGTCTAGCTGTGCCTCGCAAGTCTGCACGCCTTAATAATTTTATTAAATATTTAATCGTGTAGGTTGCAGAATTATATTTGTAAGTTTTACTCATTTGAGCGATATAAAACAAGTCTGTAACCTAGTAATAGATAGTCGATCGAAATACATTAAAATAGTCGTAAGTACTTACGAAAGCTTTCACAGCTTTATTATTTTATTAAAAATAAGGCATAAATAGGAAATTTTATCAACTAAAGCATTAAGAAATAACTTATGTAAATCTTTATGAAAGTTTGAGAGCAAGACTTATAAGTGTAATTCTCGCGTAATATAACGACTATCTATCGCAATAATATTTGTTTTTTTCATTGGAGAGGTATGTAGATCTTGGGAAAGTCGTCTATGTAAAATAAAGTCTTGGGAATAATGGTCGACCAGAACTTGTCATGGTACCCGCAAATTGAACATGTTGCGGCACGCATTAGGAAGTTCACGTGGATATTCAAATCACTGAGATATATTGCAACCAATAATACTGTAAATGACTCCTCAAACAATCTTTTAAATCAAATTTATATAGCTTTGGTGCAATCCATAATAACATACTGCTTACCTATTTGGGGAGGTGCACGTAAAACACGTTTCATGGAAACTGAACGAGCTCAAAGAGCATTGATTAAAGTAATGTTCTTTAAAAAACAAAGGTTTAGTACTGAAAGACTCTATGAAGAAAGTGGTTTGTTAACTGTACGTAAATTATATATTGTACATACTGTCCTAAAAAAACACAAGTCTTTAACCTACGACATATCGTTACTCAATAAACGTATAGCATATAATGTTATACCTATCCCTGCTACTAAAACAGTCTTCGCTAGTATTCAGTATGATAATAGATCTGCTTATTTATATAATAAAATAAACAAATATGTTGATATATATTCAAAAACTTGTAAAGAGTGTAAAATTAAAATAATAAAATGGTTAAAATCTTTAAGTTTTCAAGAAACGGAATTTTTTTTTTAGAATGTAGGAACTAGCATTGATATCATATTCACACCAACATACATATACAACACATACACACACACGCACGCGCGCATACACACACACACACACACACACACACACACACACACACACACACACACACACACACACACAAACAAGTGCACGCATGCACACACATACATTTTAATCCCACATTTGGTAATAACTTCTCTTATTATTACTTTTTATATTGTTTCTTTATTATTGTTGTACCTAAATATCTTCTTTATTTGTACCTAATTCGTGATATGGAAGAGCGGAGTTTCCTGGCACAGGCTTTTCATATGCTTAAAAGGAGACTCCAACAACCTTATATTTAAGTACAATCTTGTTAAAGTAAATAAAGAAATTTTTATTTTTTTTTTTATTATTTTTTTTTTTTTATGTATATGAAAGTATGTTTCCTAGTACGTCAGTCTATACCATTACTCGAAAACCTTTCTTCTATAGCTCTATACGAAATAGCTTTATGCAGCTTTATAAAGGAGCCAAGCTATGAAGTTATGGCGTCGAATATAATAGGTTCTTAAGGTTTTTGTCCTTTTGTTTTACGTTCATGCTTCTGAACAGATTTCCTCGGGTATTATACTGTAAAAGTTATATATAATATTCCATATTGTCATTCGTCTTTGCGGTTATAAGTCGGAAGGGTGCCAACGGGAACCTATTATTAAGCTTCTCCTGTCCAATTGTCTTCAATTGTCTATTTACCTCTCCGTTTTCCTGTCAGCAGACTGTACCTCATAAAGTGTTATAGGTAATCTATACAACTATATGAGTGTCTATTCACAAAAACAAGCTATTATTTAAATAGTGAATAATAAAAACTGGTTGGATGAAATTAAAACAACTTATTTTGGTAATCAAATGCTGTTCCAGCAAGTTGGCAGTAGAGTTTAAAATTCCTGGAGGCATGTTGCAGTTATCCGCAGTTTGTTTAGTTCATTGCGTTATTGGATTTCTGGCAGAGCTTAATCATACACGTTATTCCATTAGGCTGAACTGCACTAATACTTGTAATGTTGTATTTGTTACTTCACATATTATGTAGTATTGGGTATTTTTATTTGGGAATTAGAAATCGATTTGAAAATTACTCAATTATAGAGACTAAGGGACAGGGTTCCACGCAGCGCTATGCTATTCTGTATGTATAAGCTATATTACTGTAAAGTTTGAAGTTTTTGGCGTCAAAAAAAAAATCCATTCATCGATACATCCATTCATCTTCACACATTTTCACATTTATAATAGTAGCATGATATTTAAAGATAAGATAATGCAAAATAATATAAAGAACAAAAGAAATGAACACACAAATTAAAATAACGCTCATAAAACGATAAAAAATATAGTATCAAATTTTTCCGCGAATATGATACCATTTTAGCGTTTAATGCGAATGACACAGTTACTAACATTCGCTATTAAAGTACATAGACCCTCACTATTCATGACTTAAAGTTAGCAAGAGATTGACCCGAAGCGACGCGACGTCTAGCTTTGTCTGCCAATCGGTCGAGATAGTTTATCATATCCTCTGACCTCTTTTGTAGTTCAATGGAGTGGCACTGAAGGCTTTCAACTAGAATGAACCTTCTATTTCGTTAAAATAATAAGGTGAAAGATTTACTATGTTCAGAATATGTAAAAGGGTCACCTTTTTAAGATGTGAGATAGTAGGTTCATTGTAAGTTTGGTTATGTGAAGTTTTCGATCCTTTTAGTAATACTGTTGTTGCTATAATTTCAAAAACATTTTAAGTCAGCAAATTTCGCCTAAAATTGGAATTGCAACGGCGAGAGACTGGAAAGAATTATTGCCGCTGTTTGCTTATTTATATTTTGTGGAATTATAATGAATAATTTTTAACATTTTACGGTTAGTTCATTTATTGATTATTTAAATAAAATATTTGTTTATTTCCAGCATGAGGTCACGACGGCGGTGCGGTATACGCATGGAAGCCCGGCGGCCTGGTGATCCCGCGCTGCACTCGTTGCGCGCGCAGTTTCGCCGTGCGCTGCCGGTATGGACCGCGCACGCCTCTCGCCGCCGTCGGATCGCGCGAACCATCGGTCGCTCCAAGGAGGATCCCGCGGAACCCTTGACTCCCCTCCCGCGGAGACCTTAAACGACCCAGAGACTCCGCGGCCAGCGCCGCGTGCGCTCCCTTCTATCCCCGAGAGCGAGCCCTTGCTTCGCGACCCGCTCAGTGTTAGTGATGTGCCGCGTAAAGGTCGCCCGCTTCACGTGCAGTTTGACGCGCAGTCGCCGCCCGTGCCGGTTTCTTTGACCGGTTCCAGTTCGAGTTCCAGTTCTGACGATGAGGATGTTTCGATCGCTGAAGCTAGGCCCCCCGATGGAGGGTGGGGTTGGGTCGTCGTGTTCGCCTCGTTCATGGTCAACCTCATCGCCGATGGTATCACGTTCAGCTTTGGCGTTTTTTTCCCGCATTTTTTGGAGTATTTCGGCGAGGGTAAGGGAAAAACCGCTTGGATCGCCGGAATCTTTATGGCGATGCCGCTGCTTTCTGGACCTATTGCGAGTTTTCTAACAGACAGATATGGTTGCAGACGCATGACAATATTCGGTTCCATTTTGGCGGCTCTAGGATTCGTAATTTCGGCGTTCGTAGACAACATGGAGACACTATTTCTTACATTTGGTATAATGGCTGGATTCGGACTGAGTTTATGTTACGTAGCGGCTGTGGTTATCGTCGCTTATTATTTTGAAAAGAAACGTTCCCTCGCAACCGGGATATCAGTCTGCGGAAGTGGAATTGGCACATTTATATTTGCGCCATTGACATATATTTTATTAGACGAGTATGGATGGCGCGGAACAACATTAATACTTGCGGGATTTTTCTTAAACATGGCCGTATGTGGCCTATTGTTCCGTGATTTGCCATGGACAGCTACGATGAATGAAGAGAGAGCGAAAGAAAGAAAAAGGAGAAGAGAAAGAAAACGAAACAAGCGTTTTGGCTCATCGGTTGACAGTTTTTCAGACACTAAAAGTAGTGCAGCCGGTTCGACTAAAGTTACAGATACCGTGGATATAGAGGCGGTTACGTCATCAATTGTACCTCAATTTAGTTCTTTAGTAGATCTACCAACATACATGACCGGAGGTGAAGGAGTATCGTTAGAAGTATTTGAATTAATGTCCAATAGAGGTCGAGCATACGCTCTCTTAGCACAAAATTACCCAGGAGTAATGTTACCATCGAGAAGTTTCAGCGATAGTGGTCGGTTACATGAACAATCGCCACCTAAGACGTTGATGTCACCAGGAACAATTTCTCCTGGAACTCTATCGCCTACATCAGTACCGAGTGCTCCAGAATCTAACTGCACAACAGCGCCTATAAACGAAAAGGCAGCTATGTCACTTTGGTTAAGACGACAGGCGTCTGGATCATCAAAAAAACCACCAGCTTTCCTAAAAGATCTAAGGATACACAGACATTCTTTAACATATAGAGGTGCTATGCTTAATATCAATCGATATAGACTACGTGCATCTTCCTGCCCAAATATTTTCAGAAATTCGATGACAACTATTGCCAAAGAAAAGGTGAGAGTTTCAAATAATTTTCTCGGTATGATAGGGTCTGCTTACTACTTATTACACTAGTCCAGTTATTGACAAGTTACTGATTTTTACACAGAGCGATTGCCGTCTGACCAATTATTTGATTAATTATTAATTTACTTAATTTAATTCTTTCAATACTTTAGAATAATTTTAAAATTTCTGAATTATTTTAGTCTCTACTTCATATTATATTTACAAAAATTATGTTTTGCCAGTTGATACACCCGAATTAAAAGAGTTTATGTTAGTTTTACTCATTGATAATAACAATATTTGCGTTCATTCTAGGTGCAATGGTACGCAGGTCTTTGGGACTTTTGGGATTTGGTAGTTGACGTGCTGGATTTCTCTCATTTCCGCAACCCAGCGTTCCTCTTGTTCGCCGTCTCCAACTTCCTGCTTTACATGTGGTACGACGTCCCCTACGTGTATATCGCAGACAATGGACTTAGTATGGGCTTCAATGAGTCGCAGGCGTCAATGTTGATATCTATTATTGGTATCGTCAATATGTTTGGAGAGGTAAGACCATTAAATATATTTATGTTTATTTATATATATTTTATAATAGTAACGGGCAGTTCGCCTGATGTTAAATGGTCATCGTCGCCCAAGAACATTTGCAGTACCAGAGGAGCCACAAATACTTGTCAGGACAGCTTACTATTGTTTGGTCAAAATAAGGAATTCATTATTTGACATTGTCGTTGTCTTATTTTCTTTATTTAAATACATTCTTTTCTGTACTTACTACGTACGGAAAAGAACGTCTTTTCGTTGTTTTCGTCGTTGGGCTGGTAAAAATCTAGTATTTAGTTCTCCATTTCCGTAATATATATTTTTGTATTGCGCAGTAAATAAATCGCTCTGTATATTTAACATTTCAAGACTAAAGCTCCGTGAACCAGTGTACAAGTAATTTGTATTGTAATTTATGTAGTGAACCAAGAACTGGCGCTTATGTAGCTCAAAGACTAACCTAACTTACTCGTGAGAGTCTATAACACTAGCGTCTTAGAGACAATTTCATAGCAGACTCTATTGTATTATTTACATATATTATTTAAAAAAATACAGTATTTACAGTTACCTAGACATACTTAAATTTAAAACATAATAAAGAAACAGGTAAAAATTTTAACTAGATCCTATTTCTTAATTTAATATCAAATAAGGGACTGACCAAATGACACTTTTTTAAAGAATTACATAACTTTGCTAAATGAAACTATTTTAAACGGATTTAAATCGCGTATATTAATTATTTTTATCATCCCGACGTTTCGAGCACTTTGCAGCGTTCGTGGTCACGGGTAGACTAAGGTGACATTTGTCTATTTGAGATTTTAGAAAATATTATTTACAACTACCGCCAACGGTTCCTTAAATGATATCTTGAACAACGTTCCGGTTGCACGCAGAAGGCACTAACTGTATCTTTTGGTCTGGCAGTCTGTTGAACTTGGGATTTTAAATTTTTAATAAGTGGATCCCAGGTGTTTGAAAGTCTCCAACCATCTTCTCTATTGAAGTTCGGATGTTTTTGAATTTCAATAGCCTCGCGTATCATTCTAGGAATGAATCTGTGTTCTCTAGCGAGGATCTGTGGTTTATCAAATCGGATAAAATGGTTAGGTTTATCCAAGGCATGTTCACAAACTGCAGACTTTGAAGAACGCCTATTCTGTCTGCAAAAAGTCTGCAGTTTGTGAACATGCCTTGGATAAACCTAACCATTTTATCCGATTTGATAAACCACAGATCCTCGCTAGAGAACACAGATTCATTCCTAGAATGATACGCGAGGCTATTGAAATTCAAAAACATCCGAACTTCAATAGAGAAGATGGTTGGAGACTTTCAAACACCTGGGATCCACTTATTAAAAATTTAAAATCCCAAGTCCAACAGACTGCCAGACCAAAAGATACAGTTAGTGCCTTCTGCGTGCAACCGGAACGTTATTCAAGATATCATTTAAGGAACCGTTAGCGGTAGTTGTAAATAATATTTTCTAAAATCTCAAATAGACAAATGTCACCTTAGTCTACCCGTGACCACGAACGCTGCAAAGTGCTCGAAACGTCGGGATGATAAAAATAATTAATATACGCGATTTAAATCCGTTTAAAATAGTTTCATTTCAATGAATAATAATCGCGAAAATCTAAGACAACGATAACTTTGCTAAAACTATTCAAATCGAAATAGTTAAGGGGAATTACGGTTTATTTTTAAAAATCTGATATCGCTAATGATAAAAATCGCTATCAATGCTAACAAAGTTATCACTAAAACCGTTATCAGGAGTTTGACCCATTTCTATCTAACTTGATAATACCCACTTAAATGACAGTTTGTTTTATGTAACTAATAAACACGTGCTTGTGGGCGTCTCGTGTTGATGCTAGTAACATTTCCTCTCTGATATGAAATTATAAAATAAACAAACAACTTTATACTACTTTATCGTCTACTTAATCAAAGAATAAATAGAATATAAGTGCATTGGTACACCTGATAATAATAAAGATAAAGAACTTCTTCTGAAAATGATAGCATTTATATTAAAACTATTCCTAATGAGATTTTGGAGCAAGTCGTATTTTATTAGAAAATCATGATTCATTAATTGTCACGATTATTATTTAATAAGACTATAAAATAACTTATATACACTGTATGCATTAGCTTTAATAACAGATTTTTCTAATCAAAATCAACAGCCCAAAATTATCACTACTTTGGCTATCTTTGTCTGTACCGCTATGGTCTGGTAGAAATCGCTACAAGATATAATCTTATCGCGATTATATCCTACGGCCGGAGTCCTTAAAAAAGTCAATATTTGCTCTGGGGAAACCCACGAAGGTTGCTGGCTTAAAAAAATTATATTATCTATGCATGCTGAGTACATTATTTTAGTTATATATTAATTATTTATTTATTCATTCCAGATATTTCTAGGATGGGTGGGTGATTGGGAGTGCGTTAACCCTAGCTTAGTATACGCGGGTTGTATGATCCTATGTGGCTTGGTAACACTCATAATGCCACTTCTGACAAGCTATCTAGGCCTTGCAGCCGCTTCTGGAGCTTTCGGAGCTTTTATCGCAGCGAATTATTCCTTGACCAGCATAATTCTCGTGGAACAGATCACGTTGGAGAAGTTTACGAATGCGTATGGATTGTTGCTCCTGATTCAGGGTCTGGCGAACCTTGTTGGACCTCCTTTAGCTGGTAAGAATTTTAATGGTTCTCAATATTGAGTTATTTTATAATTGGATGTTGATGAGCAATAATGTGTCCACCCAAGATGTTAAGGTATTCTGATAATGCGTCACGTATTTAACATTATATAATTCTTTTTTCAAGTCATCTGAACGAAATAGGTATCGAAAAAAGTTTCTTAATGTAATGTTTTAACATCGCCCAGTTGTCGGCATTCTGGGTGCCAAAATCCATGTGCTTAGAATTTCTATAGCTGTATAATATTATTGGTTTTATGTAATTTAATAACGTTCGAAGATTGCAATGTTACTATTTTTTGATTTAAAGTATTTTTCTTGATGTTAGGTATGCTTTTCTCCCATCAAAGTCTCATGACAATCGGTTGAGCTGTTAAAACATAACAATAAGCAAACAAAATCCCATTCGTATCTTACAATAATAAAAAAATTAATATATATGAAATATTTACCCAATTAAAAATATATTTTCTTTTCTTCCAGGATGGGTCTACGACATCACAGATTCTTACGATCTGTCATTCTACTTAGCCGGCATATTTATCGGTATATCCGGTATAATATTGATTATTTTACCGATTTACAATCTAATAAGAGCTTATAACGCGCATCGGAAGAGAAAACCGGTAAACAATGAGCCTCAAGCGAATGGAGAAGCGAAACAGAATGGAAAAATTGTTTTGTAGATTCTAGAATCTTCTAGGAGTATCCAGAAAATAATGTGATTAAAAATGCATCATGTCATAGCAAAATATTAGTATAAGAGTTATATACAAGTCGCTTTTAAGGAATTTATTATACAGATTGGAGGTAAATGTTAGATATTTTCCGCTCAGAACGTAAGGGAATGACAATGTTCATATTTTATTCTAGAAACTTATTCTAGTTATAAGTTATTTAATGTAGAAAATTCACACGCCCTTATACACGTTTTATACAAAGATATGTATTATATAATACTTTAATATTTAATAAAATACACGATAATAAATTTAGAAATAATTTCCCATTAAATAATGATGCTATTTAAACGTTATTATATACTAACATAATGAAAAATATTTCAGCGAAGTTCTTAGAATTTATACCATTTAAAAATTATATTTATCAGCCAATAATATTTAATAAGAACAGTTTTTTCACACGTAAAGTAGAATTTAGATATAGTTGAAACGAATTATCATTTTTTAACGTATGAGGCTAGTATTTTGTTTCTTATTAAACGGATTCGCGTGCGAATGCTAGTTTTAGTGATAAATCTCCCGAATGTCAGAAAGCAAATAATTAGATGTAAGGATTAGGTAAGGATCCAGGGAAGGGTGAGAGATTTGAATACAATAATATATTGGAAATTTTAAAGAAAAAATAATTATTGGATTGTATCAATGTAAAGTAATATAGAAATATGGATTAAAATTAGTCAAATTAAAGATACATGCAGTTCACAATGTGTAAGTTACATTGAGGTAACACATACAATGGCATACAAGGTTCGGTTTTTAACTGATTTCGAAAAAAATGTTCTTTTTTTATTGTTTTTTTTTTTTTTTTTTTTTTTTTTTTTTTTTTTATGTCTAATAACCGTTGACTTGAACGGCTGAACCAATTGGGTTAATTCTTTGATTTAATATGTCATTTAAGTAATAGTTACGTATATTGCTTTTTAACTCGCCTTTTTTAATGTCTGTAATATTTTGTATGTGAGTAATGTTTTTGTTTATGTAAGTGTTTAATGTGTCCTGTATTACCATAGTACGCCAATACATATATGTTCTTACCCATTAACGGCGAAGTCAAATGGAAGGGTAACGATTTTGGCACTCAACTACTAAACCGATTCTATCGAATCAAGTGTAATAAAATAATTTAATAATGACCGAAGGAACCCATGTCGGTTTTATAAATTCTGTCAAAATTTTGTATGAATTTATTTTCGAAATCGGCTTCTAGTTTTTTTTAACTTTATGGCTTGCTTAATAATTATGACAACGACGGCTATCCCCGTATACTTAATTTGAGAAATATCACATAAGTAAAGTCATCTCCCCCGAAAAATTTCCTGGATCCGCGCCTTTCAGTGACGCAATTAAAAATATCAAAGTATTCTAAATAATAACCAAGTGGACTTGAAAAATTGCAAAAGAAATATATAGAATTACGTAGGAATAAAGTTGGAAGCGTCGATTAGAAATGTAGATGTTAGGTTATAGATTGTTGTTTGACGGTTTTTGAATAACGTTTGAGATGTAGGAATAGAATATGTTTGGCTTAGAATGTTCTCGATGGTACGATAAGTTATAGAGGGGATAAGTCACAGATCAAATGGGGATGAAAAGATGGATTCAGATAAAAAAGAAAATTGTAAACGTCATGTTATTTTTTACTACTAGTCGTGGTTATAATTTATGTTTATAAGGCGAGAGTTACATTTGTCAGTTTTATTCAAACTTACAATTACCGAGGTTACGAACGCTGTTTATGTCAAAAATAACGGCACTGACAGAAAATTCCTTCAGGTTTAAAACAACTTATGTAAATCTTTGAAGTCTGAGAGCAAAACTTATAAGTGTAATTCTCGCCTTATAATTGAAATTGTAAATTTTCAAATATGGAATCAAAATCTGAAAATCGAATTATTAGTAAGTAAAAAATTGTATATTTTGAAATCCATTCGCTATTTTATTTTAGTTTTTACTTGTGAGTTAAAACTTTTCGTCGATGATTTGGATTCAAAACAGAGGTTATATTGTTTTTGACAACTTTTGAGTAATCACTGAAAAGGGCTGTATTGAAAATATTAGTATTATATATCAGTTTAATATGTTTCTTTTCATGAACAATTATATTTTGAGAGATATATGTTATTATTATATAATTTACATAAAAATATGTATATGTAATATTTATGTAATAATAGAATTATTTAACTTTTTAATAATATTATTTAATGGTGTATTCATGTATAATCATTTCAGTTTTTTTTAATTATATTTATATAAAAATGTCATAAAGGTGGCTATTACTCGTCGATAAGAAAACAGGATAAAAGAATGTGGTTTGACAGTATCTGATATAATTACTAAATGTATTAATAAGTCATAGATTAATAGAAAAATGATAAAAACAATAAGTGAGAATATAACCCATAGATAACCATAAATATTTATGTCCTTTCAATAATTTTCAACGGCGTTTTGGTGTATTAATTTCTATTGACATTTATAAGCAATATAGTGAGCTGTTAGAGTTTTTTGATATATAAAATATTGATGATATAAAGATATAAATGATTAAAACAATTAGTTAAATTCTAAACTAACCAAAGACTGCCCATTAAACATATTGGTGACAAAGATCTTCCCATGTAGTCTGTGCCATAGATAATAATATAAAATAATAACATTTTTATTTCTCGATAATGCTAGAAAAAGTTTTGACGAAAAAGTATTTAGTTTAAGATTTATGTTATAAATAAGGCGTAAACATTTTAAATCGTAAGCGGAAATAGTGATTATCTATGATTCATGTTATTGTCTATGGTATAAATAGGTTAGGTTTATGTGACGATATTCTACCATTATTAATCTTTAGAGTATTTACTAATTATAGACAATTGAATAATCGTAGACTTAAGGAGTTTAAGGAGCACGTAAATCGTTTGCAAAAAAAAAAAAAATTTTTTTTGAATCGTAGAATTAGGTTTTAGAATTAAAAATGCATTTTTTGAAATTACGCGCATTTTTTAATTAGCTCTAACAAAATTTAGGCGTATATATTATTAATTAATTCGTAATTATTGCTTTGCTAAGTTTCTTGAACTAAATTTTGAAATGTATAAAATTAATTTTTGACAAAATCACGTCCTATGAGCTATCAAAACAAATGAAAAATATAATATGTGTATCGGTGTACAGTGCATTTCAATAGTTTGTAATAAAATTAAAACAAAAAGACATCTTGTTTTAGTAAAACTAAATTTAAATTTGTCTCCATCAAAAAGTTTTTATTTTAACATTTCAATATGTATCAACAAAGTCAAATTAAATATTTTTTTTTACGTTAGTTTGGTTGTTAATGGGAAAAGTAGATAATTCTAACAAAAAAAAATCCACGCCATTTATAAAAGTTACTAAACGTCAAACTGACGTACAATAGAAAAAAATATCGATTGAAATGTACTGTATATAGGATATTTATCTTTTTTAAATAATTAATAATAATTTAAT
This sequence comes from Hypolimnas misippus, assembly GCA_037950945.1. Lineage (NCBI taxonomy): Eukaryota > Metazoa > Arthropoda > Insecta > Lepidoptera > Nymphalidae > Hypolimnas > Hypolimnas misippus. Next base: position 14,756,681 of record JBBEEQ010000029.1, read on the forward strand.
TTAAATAAAAGATAATATTTCATGTTTAATTAATATTTCTATGCTAAAAATTTGCTTTTCAACAATAACCTTACGATTAATTTTATCCTTTATATAAGTAATGTTTATAAAATGGTACTAATAAAACTGGAAATAGCGTTAAATTAATCTTATAACATAAATAACACATTTTTACATGCTTTTATTAGATATTTGTATTTAAAATTAACAAATATTATTCTCTTATAATTAATTAAAGTTCAATATTTAATCCGCGTACTTTTCACACTTATACAGTTATTAACGAATATTCTAAAGCATGTTCTCTATCTTAATACATGAAATTATTGAAATTGTAATCGTTTTTTTATATTACCAGGAAATGTTTGTACGAGTAAAATGTTTTATGTAGTTCTACATTGTTTGTAATATTCGATACATTTGTTTGCGCAAACCAGAGTTTACATGAGTACAAACACGATAAGTTTTCGCACGCGGAAACGTGTGCAAAACCTTTTGCGCGTGCGAAAACTTATCGTGTTAACGATAGTGTCGTTTGATTAAACACAGCCTTATCCTGTTATTACTAAGGAATGTAGAGTGATACAAATTTCGTGTTTAAGAGACATATGGATCCTCAAAATGCCGACAAATTTGAGCGTTAACTTGTAACATAACACGTAGTAATCGCCGTTTTAAATTTCGAATTAACGAATTGAGCCGAATTGATTATTCTAGCGAAAAGTTTTGAAAATATGAATTATTATTGATGTGTCAGATTGTTTCTGTTCGAACATTTATTTTGAAAAAAAAAAATGTTTACATATTATGATTCGCTTGTGTTACAAATGAATGCTCAAGTCTTGCAGAACCATTAGACCTATGATTTGTGATACATTTAGAAATAAGTTTATTAGTAAGTTGAAAATACAATTCAAAATTCTTGCCGATAACCATGTCTACAATACGTATTTAATTTTAATAGAATACATAATATGTTACAAAAAAATTTACATACTTTTAAAGAGTGTAAATGTTAATAAAAATAAGCCGTTAGGTTCATTGTACACGTCTTTATTTTCAATTTCTTGTTAAAATATGTCGCCATTCGCCATGCTTTTCATCTTGACGTCAACAAACCATTGCAAGGCAATCCCATTAATAATATATTTCTGTCTTTTTTATAATTATCCTTGTATACTAATGTTTGTATTGATACTATAAACTCTGCATTATCTAAAGTTTGATTGTAACAATGCTATATAGTTGGCTAAGTTTTGAGTTAAGGTATAGCAGATCGTATTGGCAGGACACAACTCAGAGTCAAGTCTTAGTTTTCAAACTGTACACTGTACCGTTTTTCGTTACTGTATCGTGACAAGGGTTGCCAGATACAAGCATTCAGGATAATTTCCAAAATTTTTGTGTCACAAAGTCAGGCGGTAACAATAAATATTGTACTGAAAATTTAAAAAAAAATGTTGATATTTTTTTAGTATTTCAATTTTCGAAAGATCTTCTTTATGTCAATGAAAAATTGGCTTTGTTATGGGAATTGGAATATGGAGAATTGTTAATCAAAGTACTTTTAATATCTTAGTTTAGTCAACAGATGATTTTCAGACCGACTGTTTTAAGTCAAATAACACATCGCTCATAATATTTATGGCAATCTAATAGGCACTCGGAATCCGGAATTAATATGTAAATTCCTGGACACACGGATAATCCCGGAGTCCCCAGCCATCTGGCAACCTTAATCGTGACAATGTACAGCGCCATCTATTGCGAAATGTTTGACGTTGTTATTGTATATACTAAATCTAAAAACGCAAACGGTACGGTATGCAGTTTGCAAATTCACATTAGACCCTTAGCAGGTTAATTACAATCAGCTGTCGCTATCACAAAATGCTACATTCAGATAACTGATTTCTGATTTTCGCACTAAAATGAAAAAATTTAACAGTCAAAATGTATCACGTTGTGATAGCAATAGCTCCGTGTAATTAGCCTATAGATATTAATTACTTGTACTTTACACACGTTCAGCGTATTGGTCGCATTTTATTATATTGTAACTAAAATTTTATTTTAAAATAGTCACACTGATATCCTTCTGTTAATTATTCTATTGGAATGATGTATAAGTATGTGATAAAACTAACAATTTCAATTATCATTTTTTTTGGTAAATGTTTTATCTGTAGACGGTGCGTTTAATCTGTAGACGGTGTGTTTAATCTGTAGACGGTGTGTTTAATCTGTAGACTGTGTGTTTAATCTGTAGACCAGTCGTTTTGACAGTTATTTATTTTGATTGGCAGAAATATATATTTTTATTCCTTAAATCATGCTATAAAAGAGTGAACACATTTGTGAGATCTTTTTGTAAAGTTTTGCTCACACATGAGACAGCTAAAGTCGCGATCATAAACGTGAGACCTTAGCTTTATAAATTCTGCTTCGCTTAATTACATAAGCGTAAACAATCTTTAGGCGGCAATTACACTTGTAAGTTTTATTCCTGTACTGATATAAAACATTTCTTTAACCTGGTAACAGATATATAGGTAAGCACACGTAAGTTAGGTCAATAAATATGTCACTTACAGTAAATTCTTCCAACAATTTATGTCTTAAAGTGTACGAACAAAACTTACCAGTGCAATTCTCGCCTTATGATTGAGAATATATTTTTAATCATGTCAACGCTTAGTTTCGATGTATAAGAGATGTTTGTCGTATTTCGAAGCAAAACAGAAATGCATGTTGCATGTACATGTTGTATATTTTGTTTGTATAATTTATAAAACGCTATGGCGATGCCAATACGAAACGGGTAAATGAATGTATTATGTATATTGTTGCACTTAATATAACGTGTGTACGTTTAGTAAACTTGTCTCCAAATTCATCTGTGTTTTATTTCTGTGTTGTCCTTGTTTGTAGTTTTTATGTGCATGTGCGAATGTTTTTGTCACGTTTTTGCGCTTTTTGTGTGCAAAAATTGTTGTGAAGCTTTTGTGTGAAGATTGTGGCTGTTAGTGTAATAGGATAAGTAAATAGTGTTTTGAAATATTTAAAAAAATATATATTTAAAAGTACTCGTCTTCGTAAAAGAAGAAAGTGTATACAAATAAAATGACATTACTTGCAATAAATTCTGTTGATCCAAAATGATGCCGTAATTTGTCGCCTAGTTTAGGTAATTTTCTTTTGATTTTTCTTTAGTTTTGAAAATAGTGTCGTTAAAAATATATATTATAAAAACATTTTATATTATTCTTTTTTGTTTGAAATTTTCATCCATAACGTATTTCTAAATTAAAATAACGGATATAGGTATTTCGCTTTTGAAGTTGTTTTCCTTTGTTTTTAAATTGTAGTTAATATTTACTTTATTTATTGTTTTCATTATTTCATAATTGGGCTAAACAGATTTTATAAATTATGATGGAATTCTTGTTAATATAAACGTAGCATTATATTTTAGTTCTTAACCGACTTCCAAAAAGGAGGTTTTCAATTCGTCGGGACTTATTGATGTATGCACACCGATTACTCGATAACAGCTTGACCGATTTGGTATTTCGTTTCATAGAATTTTTATCAAAATCGGTTCAGTTTGTTTTCAAAATCGAAATAACTGGGATTAGTATGTCATTCACGCAATCGAAATTACCCTTTTTTAAAAGCCTGTATAACCTTTGGTAAAGGTAAACCTAATCTGCCTTACTACAAAAGATTTAAACAGACGTTAAACGCGTGTTTAAAAAATCCGTACTACAAATCCGCGTCTAAGCACAGTTTTGAGTTAAACATGCTTTAGATATAGATTAACATACGTTTAAGTGAGTTTAATAGATGTCTAAAACCTATTTCAGCTGTCAAGTGTAACGTTTAACATTTTATCAATAAGTTTTTTTCTGAGTTTATTCGCTGTTAAGCAATTTAGATCATATTTTAAGCAATGTTTAATTTTTAAACACTGTTTAGCTAGACATGGTTTTAATGCGTCTTTTGTAGTATGACAGAATATCTTTCAAATAAATAATAAATAAGAACTCAGGAGAACAATATATACATTATATTAATGTTTAAATCTATCTCGTGCTTGGCGGTGAAAGAAAACTAGACAACATATTCATATTTAATATAACGGGTCTTATCGCGATAACTAATGGTAGTAATACCTTTTTTCTTATTGCCCGACGTTTCGACGAAGTTTCATTCGTCGTGGTCACGAGCCGACTGGTCAGCTCGTGACCACGACGAATGCAACGTTATATTAGTTATCGTTATATTGAATATGAATAGTATAAATCGCAAAAATTTTAAAAATATAAGAAACAACATATGTTGCAAAAAGAATTATAGACGCGTCTATTCGCCAACCCGCAGTGGAGCATGATCATACATTAAGCTCCCATCGTTCTTCCTAATAGGAGAAGAGGCCGCTATTCTACATAAAACGAATACAATTATTTCTTATTTCTAACTGTTTTCGTAGGCTAATGATTAAATGGATGCCGATAAGCAATAATATGTCAACCCACAAAAAGTCAAATTTTGAGATATTGATGTATTCTGATGATGCCTTAACTTATTCAGCATTATTCTAAAAATATTTCAAGTCTTCTTAAGTACATAAGTACGAAAAAACGTTTATTAATTTAATGTTTTGAATTGGAAGTGCGTTCCATATTTTACAATTTATTCAATTATATCATATATTTTGAAAACGTGTTATTTGATAAAACTTTTAATTGTACCAATCCGTTTTTAATTAAATATACATTTTATCACAATAGAAAAGAAAAGATATATACTTCTTTAAACAAATTTAGTCAAAATAGATTTGACATCTTTAGACGCCATTTTCTCAAAACGTGTGTCTCCGGTATATAGTGTATTATCTATGACGTGTGGCTTCACATAGTATTACTTATCAGCGTCCAAAATGCTGTTGCTATTAGTGTTACGAATTTAGATAATTATGTGTTTTAGCTATTAAATTTTAAGCTAGTTTTGCTTATTATTGTAGCGATAGTTGTATTTTTAGAGAAAGTAATGAGTAATCATTTGCAAAAAAAAAATTGTCATAATTTATAATATTTTTCTCTATTTTAAATCCGTTTATTTAGTTAAATTCTTTGGCAGTTGATTAATTTTTGCTGTATTTATTTAACACAAACTAACTTTATTTTACTGCGTTTGAGGCCTTTTAATGGCATTGAAACTAAGGAATTGAGAAATAAATTAAATAAAAAATCCTTTATTTGTTTTATTTGTTTACCCATTTACCTATTCAGTAGTTTAAAGGTGATTGCGTAACGCACAGACAAAAATTACTTTTACGTTTATAAACGCTATCTTTACAGTTCTTGTCAGAAGCGCTGTCATATGTGCACAATTAAACAAAAATACAGATCGAACATTATCACAATTACTTACCGTGTACCCCACACGTGTATATTGTCACCAATCCTCGGAAGTTCTACATCGAAATATTTATTTATTTAATTTATTTATTCTTTGTTGCACACTAATACAAAAAAGGTAAGAAAAAAAATACTTAAAATAGGTACAAGGTTGATTTAGATGACACATATATACATACATAAATAAATATATTTAATAAATATAATAAGTACATAATTAAGATGATAAATACATTTCTTTGATAAGTTTTTTAAATGTCATAAGAGATTGAGCGCGTTTTATGGATAAAGTGTTTGTAGAAATTTCCATACCTTAGAAGAATCATCTTCTTCGGTAATGCGCTTACGAATATGGCGTCGTAATATATCGCTGCTAATATAAAGGGCAAAAATTTGTATGTAGGAAGTAATCTCTAAAACTACTAACCCGATTTGTAAAAATCTTTTTACGTTGCATAGCTCGTTTATTGAGAACGATTATGGGATTACATTACATCACGCTACGACTCATAGAGGCGAACCATTAAACATAAACGCGAGTGAAATCGCAAGGCGCAGTTGGTGTATAATAAATTTAAATGGCTGTTTTCGATTTCCATATAACTACCCGCATTAAATACTGCATGTATGTTTATAATAATATAAACATATTAAAAAAATGTTTAAAATCTTTTAGTCTCTAAATTTTTAAGAATAATTTTCGAATAGACTTTGAACGAGACAGCAAGTTTTACAGACTTTGATAGGCTAATTTTAAATTTTTAAATATTTTTTAATATCGTTGACAGTTCTGGCATAGATAAAGCTAAGGTTTCCTCGGATTGTGGCTGCTTGAGTTATAAAATGGGGTTCCGCGCATCCGTTTTTATACGGCTTTGAAGAGCGCAGCAGTCGTGCGGAAAGGACTAGATCGCACTTTGCCCTCTTAAGATGACCTTGGCCGGTGGAGCTCGTCTCAGAAGCAGCGAGTGACGCACGCAAGGTGCAGCGGATGCCTATGCTCAAGCGATCCCGCGGCCTCCATATCAGTGCTAAGGTCGGCCATCGCAGGGGTTTTAGTGGTTTGTCAAAAACCCGTTCTTTCACCAGGGATCGGGTAGCTTTCAAAGACTTTCCTTGCAAACAAGATAAGGCTTAAGTTAGTTTATTATATGCTAGCATTTGCTCGCGGCTTCGCTCGCGTTAATGTAGATTTTCTTTAAAAATATAATGCAAATATAAACAAAATATAGATTACGACCATGTAGAATAATGTCTTTTCCATCTTTCGAATAGTACCATAATTCTTAAAATAGGTTCAGTGGATCCGAATTTTACTTCGCACGTATAAAATTCGCTCCCTCTTTATTGTATTAAGTATACATAGCAAGCTGCTGAAAGCGACGCCTTATATTTTTAATACGATGACTAAGGATTAAAGCGCGCGGACGCGTTATAATCTGGATGTAACATTTTAAAATCCGATGTAACTCGTGAAAATTATTTATATTTTTATTTATGTTTTTAAAAAGTCCCGCGTCGCCGTAATGGGATTGTGTTTATTATTAATCCAAGATTTTAATTTTTTTAACAGTTTGTTGTCTGCATAGGCAGATTAGGAATTTACATGTGCCCATGTATTTACAGTAAATTACGGAAGCTTAGTTGTAATACTGATTACAGCTTGCTCTTTTGCCAGCTCCTTATAAAAATTACTTGTTAGTGTTTTTCAATAAATAACTTAAACAAAAAAGTTAAAAGTGAGACTTCATGTGTGTCAGATGATAAAATATATGCTTCGAATCTTTAAACTTATTTTAATCAAAAATTAACGTCGTGAAAAAAATAATATTCAACAAAAAAAAATCATTACTTTCTGGCTATAAATATTTATGTAATATTTATAAATTAATTTTTAAATTCTAAGGTTTATTTTAATTCAGTCCATTGCGAGTACTAATTCCAAATAATTCTTCATGTCAGCCCCAAAATGGAAAAAGAAAGCTTAGTTACGTCAAAATAAGAGGGAAAAGCAGTCATTTTAGCGAATTAAAACAGTGTGTTTTGTGTTAATACGATGTTTGAAACCTCAATAGAAGACTAGCTAATTACTAGCTTTTAGTAGGGTTGCCAAAGATAATTCGAGCGTGTAAAATATTCAAATATATAATTTAATAGAAAACAATTATAAAAAACATTTTCATTACGATTTTAATTTGAATGAAAATAAATGTAATTAAAAACGAAAAAAGCACGAAAATGTTTAAAATTTTTTGTACAAGGAATTTTATCAACAAATATCGAAATTATTTTTTGCGAGTTAATAAATACAGCTATTCCAAAAATTTACGAATATATTTCGTTTAGCAAAATAACAATGAAATAAAATAAAAAAAATTCATGACACTATTTGTGTATTGCATTTTATTAGGATTTAGCGTGTATTTAAAAATGTTGGAAGTTTTTTGTTAATTTTAGATATGAGAGCCTTACTGAGACGCTACCATACGGTGTCGACTCGGTGACATTTCTTGCGAGTGATCCGTCTTTCGAGCCTCAGGCAGAGATTATGCGGACCTGTACTGGCTCCGGACGAGTATGTGGGGAAGAACGTTCAAGTGTGGACCAAGTAAGGATGGTCAAAGTTTTTTCCCAGAGAGCCCCGATCGACAGGTGAAAAGGGGATCTGGGATCTCCAGCCTCTGGCCTGGTATCGGTTGAGGTGATCCGGTCTTAAGCGTATCGTTCGATCAAGACGAGGCATGGGGTACTGACCTTCGGGTTAAGGCAGATACTTACCGGGCATGGGTGATTTTGTACCTGCATCAGACATTAATAAAAAGTTTCACATGTCTGTCACGAGTGTAGTGTATTTGTCGACACGGCGTGTCACACCCTGGAGGAGTGTGCCGCATTTCCCCAGCGCCATGTTCTGATGGCGGTAATAAGCGGAGATATCTCGTTACCGACTGTGATTCCAATATTAGTGAGACAATAACTTTCCTATCTCCTACCGTAGTAGGTGAGTGCTCTCGGTGCGTGGGAGCACTCTCTAGGCGAAGGTCTGAATAGGTGGATCAACCGTCGAAGCTTTACGGAGGTCTATTAGGATAAGGGCACCCCTGGGTAGACTGGTACGTTTCAGGGGTCCTATATACCCGCTTAAATTACTCTCAGAAGGTTTTAAATCTAGAAATTTCGTTTTGGCAACCCTGTCTTCAACGCTAACGACGTAAATGTAGTTAATTAGTGGCATAACCACCTGCAGGAAAATTGGTAATCATTACATTTCTAGGTCACGTTAATAGACCTTATAATGCAAATGTTGGGTAAATAAGACATTTTGAAGTACGGAATTACTATCCAAGCCTATTCGGGCGCTCACTCAGCTATTGTACTCTAGAGTAACTAAGCAACTATTGCATTTAGTGCTTGTGGAAGGTTTTAAAACAAGTAGTAAAGTAAAGTAACAGCCTGTATATGTCCCACTGCTGGGCTAAAGCCTCCTCTCCTATTAAGGAGAAGGTTTAGAGCTAAATTCACCACGGTGCTCCACTGCGGGTTGGCGGATGTACATGTGTCAGAATTTCTCCCGACACATGCAGGTTTCCTCACGACGTTTTCCTTTACCGCCGAGCTCGAGATGAATTTAAACGCAAATTTAGCACTTGAAAAATCAGCGGTGCTAGCTAGGGTTTGAACCAGCGATCATCGGTAAAGATCGACGTATTCTAATCACTAGGCCATCGCGGCTTCTAGGCCATCTCGGCTCAAAAACTAAGTAACACATTCGTGTTAATGTAAATTTATATAAAAAAAACGCGCAGCGCTCTTAGCGGATTATCATTTATCTAGCATTTCCCACTTATTCCGTGTAGGCTAATTATTTTCGTCGAGATATTGACAAGTTACTGATTTTTACATAGAGCGATTACCACTTGACCTCCGTAACCCCTGAGAGCGAGCCAATAAGTGAACGTTAGACGATATAATGTTTGTTTACGGATATAGATTTTCTGTTACGGCCAAGAATATAATTTGCTTTAAAATTGAATAAAGAGCGGTAGGTATATGTCGATAATATTCGCAAATTACACAAGCCAGTTCAGTGTAAACAATGTTACGTTATTAATATTGAAAGGTTACTTAATTGAAAGCACCCGTTTTAGCTACCTACACACATGTGTCTAAACACAAGTGTGTCTACACACAAAAGCTGTTCCTTAGGCAAGTCTTACACTTGTAAGTTTTTAATCTAGGTCATCTTACAAAACTTGTTAGTGTCAAAATGAGGATCTGATAGTAAATTCTTTCAGGTGTATAGCAATGATTAACAACTTGTGTAAATAAAATGTATGTCATTATGAAAGTCTGAGAGCAAAATTTACAAGAATAATTCTCGGGTCTATTTCAATATACAACCACGTGACACACAACATCATTGTACATCAACGAGAATTGTTCCTTTCACAGTGAATTGAACTAATAAAATACATGAAATAAAACACGTACCATATTTCATTCACTTTATATTTCTTCATCAAAGTGAAAGGTTTATTGAGACACTCGGAGAAATTGAAAGGAATATTACTGAAGTGCATCTAAAGATCAGAATGCTATTAAAATTCTTTGATACGATACGATTGATATTCTTTCAGTCGGAAACTTAGTTTGTATGACTAGTTAGTGATATATTTTTTTTTACTTTTAATGTATGCTAATATTATAAAGAAGAAGATTTAATTGTATTTTTGTTTGCAATGAATAGGCTCGGAATCTACTAGATTAATTTGAAATATAATTTTGCGTTGAATAGTTCGTTTATTAAAAAAGATTATAGGATATATTACATCACGCTACGACTCACAGGAGCGAAGTAGTAACCTCAAACGGGAGGTGTATTTGGGTAAAGAAATTAATTATTAATAAGATTTTTAACGTCAAATAATATAAACGTATCTGTACATATATGTATAACACACTCTGCTTAATAGCCAAAACTCATTCACACGTTACGACATCGCGTGGTCGCACGTTATCATGTCGTGGAACGTTATGATGTGACGTCGTGAAAATCTATGTCATTCGTGGTAAAAAATCGCGTCGTGGTACGGTGGTACGATTTTTTATAATCAAATCAAATTAAATATCTTATGACGTAATGTGCTTCGGTGTGACCACGAAGGGTTATGAGTTTAGGCCAATAAACCCGTGGAGTTTAATTATAATTTTTAAAACATATTACGAAATGTTAATAATATAAATATTATTAAGTTTTATTCATTATAATTTATAGTAACAAATTTTATACAAAATACGCTACGTATTACCGCAGAATAGTAAGCAATATTTTCATAAACAACACTTTTAACATATTTCTACATTATTATAATAAAATTTTTATGTCTGTAAATTGTGTAGAAGCCAAATAGATTGTACTGCTTTGGAATTTGAAATAGGCGACATGTGTGCGTAGATATAGAATAGTTTCAGAATGTAGAATTCAATACATATTCCGATGAAATTCCTTAATGTATTCAATTTCACTCTACAACAGCTGGACAAAGTCTTAAGTACGAAAACAAATAGAAACTTAAATGAAAAGATACGCAGGGAAAGACAATGGTAATTGTATCGAATATAGAAATCGAGGATAGAAATTTAAACAAAAAGGTTCTCAGAGAAAAGAAAATGGTCTTGACAATATAACGACAAGGGGTATCGACCCTTGGGCAGTTCCTTTCAATAGAGGATTCACCTGTAATATTTGCAAATATAATTACATTAGTAAGTTAGCACTGAGCATAGCAGAACGCAGCATATACATATATTATTTGGTAAACCGTGTTTTTTGGAAATTATTTTTAGATTAATTAGTTTTTCATTGCCTAAAAAGACGAATTAAACGACGTTTTCTCAAAATGTAACCTTGCTAGATCGATTTATCCTATCCAAAATCTCTTGCACACTAAATTTCATGAAAATCGTTGGACCCGTTTCCGAGATTCAGATTATATTAACAAGAATTTCTTAAAGAACTTTGTTGTTCCTATAGTTTTTAAAGTTTTTAGTACTTCGTAAAAGGTTCTTACGACAAAAATATAAGAAAGGACAGAAAATTACAGAAAACTTAACCACTCTATAAACTTTTCTAATCTAACCTTAGCGCGCTTGTCATAACAGTCAGTCGTTTCACAGTTCAAAATGACAGATTGTGGTGTAAACATCGTTTAACAATTACATACATCGGTTTATAAATAAATCTATATATATATATATATATATATATATATATATATATATATATATTATTATATATATATATTAAATTACTTGTCCTGACTGGTTCATCAACGCAGAGCCTAAACAGCTAGGGTAACAAGCTTGCAATTTCGGCTGGAAGTGCCATTTTAGGTGTTAGCATCCACTAAGAAAGGGTTTTTCGATTTTTGACCCCTAACAGGGTTAAAAGGGGTAAAAACATTTGTATGGAAAATCTTTTGCGGTGGCCATTAACTTAAAATTTAATACACATAATTCTGGATGATAGTTATGAAATGTGAACACGCACGAATGTCATCCCCTATTGAACTGCAAGTGTTTTATGGACAAAATATATTTTTTTGGCCGATTATCGTTTGTTACCAGGGGGTATTGAATCCTGGAACGGTAACAATTTCGCTGGTAGATTTATTTAGCTGAAATTCCAAAATATACGTGAGCGAAGCCGCGAGCTACTGCTAGTATATATGTATATAAAATCGAAAGGTCTCACTCATTCATCACGAAATCTCAAAAACTACAAGTGCTAGGATTTTCATATTTTGTTTTTGCATGGGGGTTGTTTTTAGGGCGTAGGTGCTCACTAAAATGGAATTTTCCAAAATTTGACCCCTAAGGAGGAATATGGAGAGTTGGAAGTTGGTATGAAACTCCTTTGTTAAGCGGGAGTTAAAACACAGGGCCGCTAGTTATTTTAAAATAATTTATTCAAATTCGAATTAAATATTCATACTTAAACCAAGATAACGACTGTCGGGTCAACTAGTTAGATTATATTTGTAACGCTCGTGATAGAATGTGCAATGTCAGTGTACACCAAATATTATGACCGCTTCGTCCAACATAATAAAAACAATGCATCCGATAGCAGATTACCCTTCCAAATCGTAACTGGCTTGTATATTATTAAATTACTAATTAATAATCAGATTTATTAAAATCTGGTTTAACTACAAGAAACTAGACTTTCATATTTTTCATCTGAAACAGTTTTAATTATTGAAATCCTCATTGTAGCGAGAGTCGTAATTTTTTCACTGCACTTTAACTCAAAGTAAACATTAGTTAGTTAATTTACTCTCGGGGACGATGCAAATATATATAGCATTTTATAAAACAGAATAGGAAAAAAATCCATTGTCATACATAAAAGCATTGAATAATAAATTTTCCTTTTATCCAAGGCGAATGCGGAATTAAACTATAATAGTATAATATGAATACAGGCTCTTTAATACGTGCTTTCGGCTATACAAACAGCAGTGCGCGCAGTTACCGGACTTATTTCCTCATGCATAAGGTGTATGTTGAAATATTTTGTGGTAATCTATTTTTTAGTTGAAAAGTAGAAAATGTGGTACGTGTAGGTGAAGCGTAACGAGTTGAAAACGTAAAAATATTTTTCAATAAAGATATTCGAATATTTATAAATATTTTTAAATATAATACGGGTGTTATTAAATATTAGCTATTCAACGTAAGCTTTTTATTGTATACTAGCTGTGCCTCATGATTTCACCTGTGTTAATTTGAGGAAAAATTATATTTATATTATGTTTACCTTCCTTGTTTGAATCGAAAATTGTTCACTACTTCATTGGTTTCAATTTTGTTTTCGTATAACCCTAACGTACCGTAATATTTTTTTTTCTTAATTGATATTTTTAAATAGAAGTAGTCTAACTTACTCCTTGTTACATTAGCTATCTGTGAGTAGAGTTCCGTTAAAGTTTGGCCAGCCGTATCAGAGATCAATCGAAACAAACAAACACATAGACATAAAATTTGAAAATTGATATTTTTTCTATGTAAGTACAGTATATATTTTCATATGCATTTTGTTAAATTTGTTAATTCAAATTACACACAGATACTTCAAATTTTATTTATTTGTACAGATAGCGCAGCTTTCATCGCGTTAATTTAATATACATATATACGCACAATGTCGTATATATATCTAAAATAATGTATCTTTCAAATGGTACCATAATTTTTGTAATAGGTTTCGGAGTTTACCCCGTACGTACAGAATTCCCTCTCTCTTTATTATATTAAGTATAGATAATAAGCTGCTAAAAAACTCACCTTATATTTTTAATACGACGTCTACGTCTTCGACTCTCTTTGTTAAATAAATAGACTACTAAATTTCTTTACAAAACAATTTAACGGTAAGGCTTCAATCGGCTTTACCTGTTTTGTATATTTAATGAAAAGATGTAAAGAATAAAAGATTAGTTGGTAAAGAAATTAACAAGCGCGACAACAATTACGCCATCTTGAATCGGGACTCTGTGAATCGTCTGTAATTAGAAGGAATTCCATTTTCCTTATGATTATTAACATCTTTCTTTTCATAACTTAGATTTAAAAAAAAGGAACCGAGTTCGAAAGCAAAATACGCCATTTCGTTCACTTTGATGACATGCTTATTTAAGTTATTCTTATTTTAATGAAAGTTACGTTTATGGTTGTGGTAAAAATCTGAATATGTACACTTTCAAATAATAAAAAAAAAATTCAAAGTCGATCTAAAAATAACGGAGTTCTGAAGTAACAAATATTAATTAATACAAACACTACATTGTTAATTGAATTGCGAAACTCCTTCTTAGAAGTTGGTTAAAAAATTATTTATTTACTTTAAGTTATATTCAGGAAGTGAATTAAGTTTGAACTAGTCGCTTAAGTTGATTTGTTAAGATAATAAACCTTTACTCACTCCAAAAGATCAGAATTTTATATCATTTCTTATTCCAAATTACTTTTACCATATAAGTTGTTTATTTTTTGTAATCAGCTTTACGTTAAAAAACAATCGTTTTGAAACCTGACTCGATAGGCGCGGGCGAAAATATTTTATCTATTTTTAGGTGACTTGCACTTAATAAAACGACTGTTCTACGTACCAGAAATAAATTTATAATTATCACAAAATAACAACAACCAAACATAAATTAACATAACTTCTATATCTAAACAAAATAGTGACACCGCTCCAATTGCTAAAAGCCGCCAAAGTGTTTTTCAATCTCTAGTCCGCATCTGTCAAATGTATTTCACCATGAAGTTGCTGTGAGTCCTGCCGCACACTAACTTCACACACTTTCTTTTGGGGCTGCCAGTGTTCTAGTCCAAGACTATAATATAAAAACTAATCGCTGAATGTATTGCTAACCGAGTGAATCTCGAGAGCAGCAGAACTGATTTAGCTTTTTATAGTATTCCCTGACGTAAGAGAATGGTTCTTACTTTTTAAAAACTCTTAAAACAATACTATTCTATATTCCCATACAGATTGCTAATAATAATTAAAAGTCAATTTGAACTAATACCATACCATAGAATTTAAGTGTTAGTAGAGGAGTTCTGTGAAAGCAAAACGATTGAGTGACGTTAGTATCTTTTAAATATTAATATCAATATTTATACATTACTCATAATTGAATCCTATAATAAAATGTAAATTGTCAGTGGTAAAATGGTAAATACAATTTTTCCTTAAATTAACGCGAGTGAAGCCGCGGGGCACAGCTAGTTTTTCGTGTAATATTGTATCTTAACTTTCAGTAGGTGGCGTGCATGTCGTACCGGCGAGATAGAAAAAACAGTTTCATGCGGCAGACATAACAAAATCGATTTAAATACGAACGAAGCATCGCTACTTCGTCATGTCAGTATGAAAACGAATTTAAGCAAATTGTGAAACAATAAAGTCTAGACATAATCACGTTAAATAAATCACAGATTAAGTAATTAAACCAATTAATTTTATACATTTTCCTGTAATTATTAGTGAAGTGAAAAAAAAATTCCTCCTTGAGTTTCATTAAAAATAAAATCGGAGTTCACCCTCACAGCACTAATTAAAGGAACATTCGCCTTGCGACTTTTGACTCCGCTCTTTACTTGACTTCTTTTAAAAGCAAACGTTTATTCTAATTGTCTTTTACTTTTATGAAAAAACCAGCGCTTCCAGCTAGCTATTTAAGGTTTTCCATGTAATACAATTAGCGTTTACCTGTTTTAAGTAAGTTTATCGTAAAGACCTTTTAATCTATTTCTTTGGAAAGTCATTTAAAATAGAAACTACATACATATTTAAGAATAATTGTAGATAAAAATAGTAGCATTTACCCATGACTTTTTATGTATAGAATTAGTAATATTATTTTTGATTAGGATAAGTGGTCCGGCGATTTTATCTGCGTAGAAAATTTCACACGTATTACTATACCGACCAATATAGCGGGCTATATCTTTAGAATTTTAGCCTTTATGGATGTAAGCATTCATTCACTAAGAAAGGGGATTTCGCAATTCTACCCTTAAAGGGTGAAAAGGGGTACAACTTAAAACTTAATACACACACTTCTGGATGACAGTTAATGAAATATAAAAAACAATTTTATCACTTTTCTGAATCTATTAAATACCGAAGTACACGCGGGCGAAGCGCGAGGAACTACTAAATATAAAATTTTACAAAACTCCCACATAACTATTCATTGAGAGCATTTCAATGAGCCCCAGCTCTATACTTCTACTGTAGATTGGTGAGAAGTTCTGTGTTTCTAAGATTAAGATTTACAATACAAGTAAGAATTCCATTTTAATCTTTACACGTCTTAAATTTTATAAAATAAATCTTTAAATCCAAAACTCGATTGAACATCATAATCCGTTGTTCTACTGCAATCCGGAAATCCGGATCACTGGAATGAGAAATCCCTTGTGAACTTGTATCGGCGAAGATAGAAGATGTATGTAAACAAAAATTTACGTTCTTTTGTATTTAAGGTTTTATTGTACATGTAAATATTCTGCTTACATTTTAGACATTACATTTGTATTATATACAATATTTGACTTTAAAATAGATAGATAGATGGATGGATACTATTTTATTGTACATTGACATACGATAAAAAAAAAATAACAAAAAAAAAATAAAGAAAAAAAATATGATTGTACAATACTACAACTATTAAGCCAAAATGCCTTAGTAGTTAGTACATGGCGATCACAATTGCGGGGTCAAATCCCGGCTAGCATCGCTGAGTTTTCAAATGCTAAATTGTGTTTAAATATACCACGTGCTCGGCGGTAAAGGAAAATATCGTGAGGAAATCAGCATGTGTCATAAGAAATTCTGACACATATATCCGTCAACCCGGAGTGGAGCAGCGTGGTGGATTAAGCTGTAAACCTTTTCCTTAATAAAAGAGGAGGCCTTTGCCCAGTAGTGGGACAATTACAGGCTGTTACTTTCCTTTTTTTTATATGGGTAACTATTTTCGTATTCATAAGGTTTTAGAATTATCAATATAACATATTGTAATTGTTACTAGAAAAACACTGGAAGAATCTCTTTCGTAGGTGTATATTTGAAATTGGTAAACAATTTCGTGCAAATACTGTTTCGAAATGTTTCATGATACAATTTATGGGATTACAATTTGGAATTATGTTACTTCGTCACAAGGCTTGTACGACACGTTCCATGATCTTGATTACACTTGTACCTAATATTGTGACACTATAATCTTTTCATAGTATAAAACAAAGGTGCTTGTGTTGTCTGTACGTTTAGATATTTTTTACTTTTCAACATATTTTATATGGTACTCATATTATAAGTTTGTAATTTATGTACATAGAAACATTGATATATTTCAAAAAAATTGTGATGTCCATCATATCAGAACTAGAAACAAGAATAAACTCTATATACCTGCCAAAGAAGAAGGTTTACAGCTTAATCCACCACGCTGCTCCACTGCGGGTTGGCGGATATACATGTGTCAGAATTTCTCTCGATACATGCAGGTTTTTTCACGATGATTTCCTTCATCGTCCAGCTCGTGGTGAATTTGATTACAAATTAAGCACTTGAAAAGTCAGCGGTGCTAGCCGGGGTTTGAACCCGTGATCATCGGTTGAGATCGAAGTTCTAACCACTAGGCCATTTCGGATCTCGTTACCCATATGTTTTCGTGCATATTTAAAAATTAACTGGTACTCGCGACTTTGTCTGTGCAGGATTAGTTTTGACGATAACAGCTGTACAATTCGCTGGGATTTATCAAAATCTTAGAGGATGCCTACGTCCGTACCTAATAACTTTATGTATGCAAAATCTCAGCCCGATCGGTTTAAAATTGACAAAGTCACATACAAACTTTCATACCCTATTTTATTCCCTTGGGGGTAAAATTAATCAAAAACCTTTCTCAGCGGATGCCTATGTAACAACATCTACCTGCGTGCCAAATTTTAACCCGATCCGTCCAGTGGTTTGGGCTGTGCGTTAATAGATTACTATATCAGTCAGTCAGTCACCTTTGAATTATATATAATATTTAGTTTATTTTATTAAATAGGAAGAAACAAACACTGATATATATAATAATGTTAGTAATAAATGAAACAGAACTCAATCAGAGCTGTATACAGCCGCAGCGCGACCCCCGTTTACTTGAAGCCGCGAAATTGCTTACCGAGCTTCATATTGAGAAAGTTACGCGGCAATTTTATTATACTGTTATACTAGCTAACGACGATTGCTTGCTTGATTTTGATTGGTCTATACTTATATTATAAGGAGGTAAAATTTATTTGTATGTATGTAAGAAGTGAAAAATCTCCGCCGCAATTATTTCAATTAAACCCGCCGAATTTAAGTTATAAGCGATACGTTCTTATTTTATATCCATACTAATATAATAAAGAGGTTAAATTGCTAGTAAGTTTGTATGCAGGAGGTAATCTTGGATACTACGAATTAGATTAGAAAAATCTTTTTGCGTTGGATAGCCTGTTTATTGAAGACGTTTATAGGCTTCATTACATCACGCTATGAATCTAGAAGCAAAGCAATTAGTGCGAGTGAAACCGTAATTTACATCTAGTCAGCTATAGAGCCAAAACACAGCCACGATGTGTCGCATCACGAGAACAGCACCGCTGAGTTTTCAAGTGCTAAATTTGTGTTTAAATTCATCTTGAGCATAGCGGTGAAGGAAAACATCCCGAGGAAACTTGCCTGTGCCGGGAAATTCTGGCACATATATATGCGCCAACTCACAGTGGAGCAGCGTGGTGGATTAAGCAATAAGCTCTCAAAACCTTCTTCTTAATAGGAGGTCTCTGCCCAGCAGTGGGACATTTACAGGCTGTTACTTTACTTTTTTACTTCAACTACGATTCGTTTATAAACTATTTCGCCAACAAAAGACTTCGATCTCGGCACTCATAACAACGTTGCAACAAAATCGACTTTCAAGTCCATATAAAAAGACGATACTCGGGAGAAATAAAACTCGATACTTGTGTCAAGAGGGGAAAGCGGAAAATAACCAATCCCGTAAACTGCGGAGACAGTTGACTTTGTGTGTTTTATCAATGGAAGTTTCTGTCCGTGACTTTGTTAACTTGGTTTTTGGTCTGTCTAAGACAGTTTGAAGTCTCTGCAAGTATTACAAGCAAATTCATCATGTGCCTACCACTTTTCAAGGTTATATCAGGGTCTTCTTATTATTCTATTCCAGTTATTAACAAAATACTGATTTTTACACAGAGCAAGTGTCATCTGACATCCGCAACCCTTTAAGGCAACTTAGTAACCATTTAGACGGAATAACGATTATTTTTTAAATAAATTATAAATAAACGCATCATACTCAACGGACCCCCATTAGGATCTTATGATCCTGTTTCGGGGATCCGGAAACACATACAATATAAGCACAAACACCCAGACCACGGCAAACATCCGTATGACCAACACAGACTTGGCGTGAGCGGGGATCGAATCCGCGACCGTTAGCGCTTCAGTCAGTTGTAGTGACCACTACGCCAACCTGTCAGTCAAATATTATTATCAGATGATTGTGATAACAACCGGGACCGACACCTTTACGTGCTCTCTGGCACGGCGGAGAGACACACATGGACAAACACCAAGACCTTGTAAAAATATTTATACAAATATAAATATCTGCCCCGAGCGGGGTTCGAACCCGCAACTGACAGCGTTTGAAGCACATTCAGTACTACACCAGATCAGTCGTCAAGTATTACAAGCAAAATAATAATATTTAATATTTCCAACTTTCACAAGCCTGTCAATTGTTGGCACAATGATATTATCACCTGTCAAACTCTATCGCTAGCTGGCTGCTAGGCAACGCCATTCAAAGTGTCAAATTCAGTGTGCCAAAACCCATGAGGTTATAATATCTATAATTGTATATCATTGGAGACATGTGTAAAATATTTGAAAAGTTGGTTATGGCAATGGACATTGCAACTGAATGAAGAGCTAACGGCAAAGAAACTAACAAATAAACAAACAGACAATCGTATAGGCCATAAGGGTGTTTATCAGTCTGGGTGTTTGTGTTTTTGTTGAGTGTTTCCGAAACAGGATCTTGAGATCCTACTGGCGACCACCACACTCAGTGTGATGCGTTAGGCTATTTATAGTGATAAGTAAAATTCACGAAAAAAAAGTCATACAAAAAAACCTCGTTTCACGTAACCTTCTTTCACATTAACATTCATGTAAAAATATTAGTATTAAAGCTCCAATACACCGAGCCAGTTCCACGTTAACTATGTACCGATCATTTCCGGCGCGTAGACTCAATCCATTTTATTTAGTTCGGTTCGTACCGGCGGAATGAAGTGTTGCCATCGGTTTTCCATATCCTACTAACTCTTTGCTGATCACATTGTATTGGAGAGCGATTTTGTGATATTCATATTTTATTTTTTACTATAATAATAGATTAGAGAAAAAGAGGATATTATTAAGAAATTTTTGTATATGTAGTGTCATTGTAGATCTCATTGGTTGCTGGTTTATATATTTTTTTTCTATATAAAATAGCTGGCAAACGAGCAGGTGGGACATCTTGTTTTATTGTTGGTAAACACACGATGATTTGCCGGAACCAACATTTAATGTGTTCCTGTATCGACGGCATGTAGCAGACATGCCGCTAGGAACCGGATCCGATTCTAATGTCCAGAGTCACAATGGAACTTATGTCACAGACTATACAGTCACTCGACAGCCCATAAACCTTACGCTGATTGAGCGTAAATATATATCATATATTTACGCTCAATCAGCGTAAGGTTTAGTAACTAATTAACGATTATAGAACAAAAAGCCGTTTTTAATCTTGTTTTACTTTTTTTAGGTATGATTTTTTTATAGGGAAAAATTAATACCAAATTATATAAAGCAATTCTTAAATCAAATCAACGATTATAGAACACACCTGATGTTTAGCGCTGCCAACAGACATTTTCAACCCAGAAAAGTCACAAATGCGATGCCAGCTAAAAAAGGAATACGGTATAAAAGAGAATAAGAAGAAAGGAAAGGAATCGGGTTGCTTCTGGCTCTCTCACTTACCGTACAGCAGCTACGTAAGCTACTTCAAGGCAACCTTCTGAGAGAGTGAGGTACCTCCCCGGTCGACTTGTAGGTCGAGAGTAGTCATAAGGCTACAGCTAGGCTCTACCTCATTATGGTTTAAGTATGATTGCTTGTTTAATACAAAACCATAGGGTAATTATAATGAATTACAAAATAAACATACCACGTTCTGATAATTAAATGAGGCGTTTTAATACAAAAATCTGAAACGAGAATGAGATATTTATGATAGTGATAGCTTAAAGCAATTACTTTGCAGTTCCGCTGATTTAATATTATATCAATTTTTTCTAAATTGGCGAAGGGAGAATATTGATGTTATTTATATATCTAGAAATATCAATTGTGTTACAAAATACAAAAAAAAAAAACAACAGTTATACTTATAAAAATAGTCACGTTTACAGTAATGTAACCACAACCGAAATAGTATTAAAATTTTTATTGCAGCAATATAGTGAATTGCGAACGCGATACTTGTTTGGGACGTACCAATTTTATATGCGAAGTATAAAACATATGTCATTTCCTTAACGTTCGAGCTCGTTCGACCCTACGGGCGGAGGTCTATAAACTGTAGTCTGTATTATAATAAAACTTGGCTATTTAATATTTAGTTTTATTACGAGTATATAGGACTTATGTTTTATGATGTCTGAGAAGTTGTGCCTAATACAAACGCAAGTTACTATTTCGTGTCAATAGATGGCGCTGATTAACTAACTTAATTTTTTAAAATGCGCTAGCTAGATTTTTGTTATGTTATTAAGACTCAAAAAATTAAATAAACCGAATGATGACACACTAAATCAAATTATTTGTTCTGATGATGACAAACTAATCAACTAAACCGATTTTGATTAAAATTGGTATACATACTGTACAATGTGAATGTATACTCCTAATAAAAAAGATCGACGAAAAAGATTAAAATCGGTTAAGATATTAACGGTTATATATATATTAACATTAAAATACAAAATAAATGAATAAAAAAACATAGGTACACTACGAATTAGTCCCTATCTCATTTATTTAAGTCGTTTGATAATATGCGTAAAAGGCTTATAAAGTTTGTATTGTCGATCAACATAAAGTTCCGTGGATCACTATAGTATATCACTATCTTTTTAGTGATAGAGTGAGTGGCATTCTCTATTCAGCAGATTACTTCGGACGTAAACATAAAAGTTTCATACCAATTTTAGGGTGTTTTGTTCTTTAGATATATTTTTTTAAATTGTTGTTTAAAATTAAATATCCTACCGAACAATCTCTATCGCGTTTTCTCCACTCCACTCGACATTATCGAAATAACATGTGTATAATTAGCCCAACTAAAAGCCACTAATCAAATAATTGAATTGAATTGCATCCAATATCTATTTAATTTTATTTTGGTAGGCATTTGATGTAGTCATTTGACTTTATATGGAACCTTATAGGGATGCTAATAAGCAATAATTTGTTCACGAGAAGTAAAATTCGGAGATATGTTTAATCATCAAAACGAAATAAGTACGCAACAAAAGATTCTTAACTTAATATTTCGAATATTGAAGTCTGTTCCATTTTTTATAATATGCAATAATCTTGAATTTATTAACTTATTTTAAATAAATAAATTGGTTTCACATCTTTGTCATTTTCTCAAAATTAAGCCCGTGTGGCTTGACGTAGTATTATATATGTTAAACTTTCGCGATTTATGCGATTTTATTTAATATAACGGGTCTTATCGCGATAACTAATGGAAGTAATACCTTTTTATTGCCCGACGTTTCGAAGAAGTTGCATTCGTCATGGTCACGAATTGACTCAAAATCCAGCCCGTATCGGTTTGTAATTATATATTTTAAACTTTATATAATAAGATAAGACCCATTATATTAAATATGACATTATATTGTTGATCAGCGTCTATATCTAGATTAGTTTGACTGAGGTGTTCCATTATCAGAAAAACTTAAATTAATTACTATAGTTGCATTTCGCACGATGAGTGAGTGAGCCGGAAGTCTAAAAAAAGCTCATGTAAAAAGAAACATATCGGCAAATTTTATTTTCTTTACATCCTGTTAAAAGCGTTGTACAAGAGAAAACATACATTTGGATTTTAGTGCTGTACGTTAGCCCGAAAAAGTGCTTGCATTAGATCAGGGGTCATCAAATGGCGGGCCGTTGTTTGGATTCGTACCGCCGGGCTATTTTGAGCAGACCTTAAGTAAACAACAGTAGGAATATCTAACACTAAATTAATCTTTTAAGATAACATTTGATTTACTTTCCAATAAAAATTTACTTGTTACATGGAAAATAAACATCTCCAAACTTCAAACTTCAGAAAAAGTTTATATATTTAAATGTTTTATTTGATTTTTAAACCCCCGACCAAAAAGGGGGTGGTATAATTTGACGTGTGTATTGTTATATCCGTGTCTGTTTGTGGCTTCGTAGCTCTTAGTTTTTTGTTTGAATGCTGATGTAATGGGGACGGTTCTTAGCTATGATTTATGAAGATCTGTTTAGACGTTTATTTATTTATTTATTTTGTTTGGTACAGTAACAGATAACAGATTAAAACATTTAGATACATGAAATAGTACTTAACATATTTAATAATAAATCTGCTTTCCAATTACATCTGTACACAGCACTTCAGCGTGATAAGTGTTTGAACATGAGCAGCTCTGTTATAGTCGCTGAAATGATCCGAGCATCTTCTACTGTTTCTATTGGTACTAAATTTACAATATTATGACTTGAATGATACAGAAATAACATATTTACTTAACCTTTTCCTGATGCTGCATCATCTGGGATCAGCAGGACATAACTCCTCACCAATTTACAGCAGAAGTATTGTGTTTAGGCTTGGTGAAATGATCTCCATGAATAGATTATCGGAATCAGGAGGGAAGGGGGGATGAGGACCGCGTCGATCATAATATTAAAAAAAAACCGAATGATCGAATTAACCTAATAACCCCTGCACTAGATTCTACATACTGAATGATATAGAATTTGATTTTAATTGTTCTTTCCTCGTGTACCTGATAAGTGTACTGGTAAAGGAAAGAACGAATGTACATTCGCAATGGTCACTTCGTTTTAATATCAGCTATTTAACAATAACACACGTTCACAACAAGTTTCATAGTGCGCGGAAGCTGCGTATACATCACTACAAGATATTTAAACGCATGACACTAGATATTAGGTATACTCCACAATCAACCATTCAAGCGTAAAAAAAACCAACAAAGAAACAAAATACAAAGGGTGCAAATTAAAAATATCAATGCTACAAAACATAATCTTTAAAAGCTAGTGTTGTTACGAAATGGTCTTATATTTTCATTTCGGGCGCATTCGCTGGCAGTGACAGCGCAAAATTAAATCTTTCCCGGCAGCACTTATTAAAATCTGGCCGAAAAACTGCTCTTTTACCCCACAATGGGTAATCTAGCAGTCGGCAAAGCCGCGAGTGTGGCTCGCTGGCCCAATTTAAAGGATTTCAGTGAAATC
This sequence comes from Hypolimnas misippus, assembly GCA_037950945.1. NCBI lineage: Eukaryota > Metazoa > Arthropoda > Insecta > Lepidoptera > Nymphalidae > Hypolimnas > Hypolimnas misippus. The sequence goes on from JBBEEQ010000029.1 coordinate 14,781,347, forward strand.
TTTGTTGTGTATAAAGCTAAATAATTAACGCACGGTTTCATTTTAACTTGTTTGTTTTTTTGGATTTAATTCGCGGTGCGGGAATATAGTAATGAATATTATGGAATTCTGTTTACAGGTTACATTTACAGCCAAAATGCTATCGCCTTCAACCGATGATCGCGGGTTCTCAAACCCTGGCTAGCACCGCTGATTTATGGAATTCTGTTTACAGGTTACATTTACAGCCGAAATGCTATCGCCTTCAACCGATGATCGCGGGTTCTCAAACCCTGGCTAGCACCGCTGATTTTTCAAGTGCTAAATTTGTGTTTAAAGTCATCTCAAGCTCGGCGGTGAAGAAAAACATCGGGAAGAAATCTGCATGTGCCGGGAGAAAATCTGATACATGTATATCGACTCGCAATGGAGCTGAGAGGTAGATTAAGCTCTAAAACCTTCTCACTAATATGAGAGGAGGCGTTTGCCCAGCAGTGGGACATTTACAGGTTGTTACTTTACTTTTTTTTTAGTAGCGGCTTGAATAATTTGTTATTATCACGAATTTTTTAGTACTATTGAAGTAGAGTTTAGTATTAAACGAATCAAGCTTATTAAAATATTATTTTCTATGTATATGTCAAAGCATATTGTATGGGTATGAACGATAGAAGAAGTCTTGAAGTTCTATAAAAACAGAACGTAACACTCAGCTTTTTCACTGACGTGTTGTAATCAGACTATTATTAGAAGATAACGTTGCCGTAATCCTCGTTTAAGTAGGCCAATAAAACAAATACTCAACGAATACAAATTAAGCTAATTACTTCCAAGAGTTAAATCAACTACTGAGCCTGTAAATGTTACAACTGCTCAAAACGACGGCTCAGTCAATAGTAATTTACTTACATATAAAAGGCTATATAAAATCTATCAATATATACTTTATTCAAGTAGGCCTTTAAACCCACTTTTGGATTGTCAAAACAAACAAATAATTTCTAAATTAATGATAAGCTACTCGTCTTAGAATATAGAGTCTACCGAAGAAGGCAATAAAATTAGGTACTCTTTTATAATTTTGTTAATACATACATTTATAAATATTTATATTAAAAATTCTTTTTGAAATCCAGCTATGCTAAATCCACGCAATATTATTATCTATAATATTTTGAACATAATAATATCCTTTATCTATTTTATAAGTTTTTTAATATACAATTTAAAATTTATTCATTAAAAATCGAGGTGGGTTTAAAAAAAATGGCATTATTTGTAGTACTAAATTTAAAACAAAACAATTCATAAAAAGCAATCGACTGCAAAAGTCCATTTTTAAAAACGATCAAAAAACTTGTCTTTTGATAAAGTACTGAGAAGTCTTAAGGTTTAAATTTGAAAAGGCTGTTTTTAGGCTTAGTGTTGTTTATTTCAAGCTAATAAATAAGGAATACCTATTGCTTCGTAGTAAAGATCACGACGTAATAAACATTCAAGTTCAATCCTGTTTAATTCGTTACCTATTTATACTTAACGACACGATTTTGTTACGATATCGTTACGATACACGAGTACTTGTCGTGCGTGCGTTTAACTTATGTAATTTATGTATGTGCAATTATAAGAAGGACAAGTACAATGTTCTAAGAATACTAAGGCACTGACAGTATTTTTTCAAATATAAAGCTATGAAAAGTTAACGAGATTTTTTAAGTATAATTCTTGTTAATTAATGACAGTCCTATTCTTGATTTTAAAAATTTAAAAAAGCCTCTACACAAAACCCTTCAAAAAGTAGAGAAAAGAGCTCATGATCTTGAAATAGCTGGGTCGATTTTGGTAGAACATCTCTAAGAACTATCGCCAGAAAACCTCTTTTAAATTAAAAAAAAAAAACGCATCTAAATCGCTTCACCCGTTTAGTAGACACACACGGAGGCAGACAAACACATGTCAAATAACATACTCTTCTTCTTCTTCCTGCCCTGTTGAAGACTGTCTTTTTGTTAATAAAAAAACACGAAATTATAATTTTTTTTAAATATACCACTATTTTTTATAATGCAAAATATGATCATTAACAAACATACAAACCACGAACATCGAATCAAAAGTTAAACTTTCGATATGAACATAACTATGAGCGTAACGAACCACAGACATTGAGTAGGAAATAATGGTCGCTTTGTGAACCTTAACATACACTGTGTAGTACCAGCCTCGGTAGAATTAGCACTTTAGGTGAATGATTCTGACGGCGAGCCTTTAGAAAGGCTTTTTGTAACAATAATGAGCTACTTGTTATAAACTACCGCCATTAAAGATGTTATATTTTGATAGTTGAGGAGTTTAGTACAAAGATCAGAAATAAACTGTCTGAATGCAGCATGTTTTGAATTTTGAATGTGGCTTCTGAAAGCGAACTGGCGATAACCACCGCCAGGCCATCTCGGCTCATGAATAACGGATTTAACAAAATTAATATTTTTATAAGTTTAATTAAATTATTAGTATTTCTATGTCAACATATATATTTTATAATTATATATGTGTTGTTTTAGGTTAATGCCCTTTTTAAAATTCACATTATTTTAGGGTATTTTCCAAATTTAATTAAGGTTCTATTCTCGACCCCACAGAACCATCGTGTTCTCTACGCGATATTGGCGAAATATCATATGCACAATTTACATTACTAAAAATTACTAATCAAAGATTCGAATAGATTTTTTAACGTACGCCATCAATAAGTCTGGACCGCACGTCTAACACGGGGTCTTATTGAAATAAAGTTTTCGGTGTGTAGAAAGTTAACCGACTGTTAAACGTGTCGAGATTTCCGCACGAACTCAGAAATCATTTACAAGGCTTTCCATTATTAGGTGAGGCGAGAAACGTAATATTTTTTTGTATTACATTTTTTCGTTTGCGCTGTAATTGTTGGGCGAATCCACGCGGAAAACGTTTCTTCTTTATGAGGAGAGACATTAATAAAGAGTGACTTATGAAATATTTTTTATAGAAACTGATTCAGTCGCTTGTTATTTCGTGTTAATCACGCATTAGACTAGCGGTTTTTGTAAACAGATATTTTTCTGGTTATCTTAACACTTAACATTATGATTTGAAGAAAATAATGCTATATCTTTAATTGTAGCTTATATATTATTGTAGCTATTTATATAGATTCTAATATATGAGCTATATAACTCTGTAACTCCTTCAAAATATGTTGAATATGTATTGCGAATAACATTAAAAGATAAACACGCGTTATTTTACAAAAAAAAAATGTTTTTCTTTTTTGTAATAACGTTTTTTACAGATAATATAACCTACATAGATAAACTTAAAAAGTAAAACCTTATCGAAATACAAATTTTATTCAAGTCGTTACAGCTTTTAACGAGATATGTACACGAAATATATTTATTTATATGAGTATATAAATTAATTGATTTATTTATCGTTTTTAGATGCTAGAAATATAGAATATAGCTTGTAAATGTTCTGAATAGTTATTATTTTGTGATTGAAATGAAATGGAAAATTTTATATTAAAAAAATTAAAAAAAGCTTTTTAGTCAGCCGATTAGTTAATGAATCAATAAAACTTTTCATAAACATTTTCCCGTGTATTAGTCCAAAGCTGTAAAAGTTTCATCTAGTCAAATATTTTACGATGTATCAGAATGAAAGTCGCCGAAAACTTTATCTATACAAATAAACAAAATTGAAGTGTCCGTCTGTAACATCACCAGAGCAACTTTATATAGAACGAAAATATCTAGAGTCTATCTGTTCCAGCTAAAATCGGTTGAACTTATTTTGACGGGACTTTCATTGAAAGATAGCTGATAAAAGGAGTATTACTACTACTAATTCTATAATATACTTTTCTTCAATGAAGTTCTAACAGCGCCTAAGTCAAAAATAACAGCTTTAAGGGAAAGCCAAATAAATAATTTTATACAGACTCCATTATGTATGAGTGATAAATTAAAATTGAAGTATGAAGTAGAAGGGAGTAAAAAATACATCATTTTAAATTATTTATTACTGATTAAAAACGATCTCGTTGAATGATGCAGTTTTAGAAATTTACTGATGTTTTATTTTAGAAAATAAGAACGATTAGAGGTTTTGAGAAAAAATTAAATCAATAAAATCTGATGAAGATTTTTGGAAGCAGACAATTACTGTCATACTACAAAAGACGCATTAAAACCATGTTGAACACGTGTCTAGCTAAACAGTGTTTAAGCATTAAATATTGCTTAAAATATTATCTAAACTGCTTAACAGCGAATAAACTCATAAATATCATAAAAAAACTTATTGATAAAATGTTATACGTTACATTTGACAGCTGAAATAGGTTTTAAACATCTATTAAGCTATGGTAATCTATATCTAAAGCGTGTTTAACTCAAAACTGTGTTTAGACGCGGATTTGCTGTATGGATTTTTTTAAACACGCGTTTAACGTCTGTTTAAATCTTTTGTAGTAAGGCAGATAAACTCTAACTTCATCTAACAGAACATAACCCTCAATTGGTGTGATCGTATGTCTAGGTATATAACAACAATTCTTTATAAAGTTGATTATATTTTCCTAAGAAAAAAAAAAAATTAATTTGATGTATAAAATTGACGCGAACGGAGTCGCGAGCAGAATCTAGTTAAAGGATAAAAAAATCCTTGTAAAAATCCGTTCTAACGCTAAAGCTGTTTCGCCTTTACGCGAGCATTCGCTCCGGACCCGTTTATAGCCTATCATCGGGATCGTTTGCTCTCTCTCATAAAAATATTTTACGAAAAATTCGAGCTTTGTTCAAAACTGACGACATATTTTCTTATCCCCGTTTAGTCTACGAATAATTCTATTTGGATCATTTGTTTGTTCGGGACGACCGTATTAGATATACGGCGTGTTGAATGAAAACATTTTTTTTTTTAATAAACCGACTTCGAAAACGAACCAAGTAAAATAAATAGCAGAAATTAAATATTTTCTTCAGCATTTTGAAGTCGGTGTCAAGTAAAACATTTAAAGTCGGCGGCAAGTAAAATCTTTTACATGTTATTACGTGTTTGTTTGTTTGGAAGGCCTTTTAAACAAAAAAAATCAAAATCGGTGGAGAAATCAGTTAACAAACGTAAAAAAGTACATACAAGCGAATATAGAACCTTCACTTTTTTCAAAGTCGGGTAAAAAGACGATATAATATTGTTAGTGCCAATTCGGATATATTAGTTCATGGGGTATTTAAAATAGTTGTATATGATAGGAGTCCAAATTGTTGAAATTTTTCGTTATCAAAACATGCAATATTCTGACACTTAGTTGTGTCAGTTCTTAGTTATTTTTGTGCTGAAACGTCTCTTTTAGCTATCAATATGTCGCATATTTTGATAGAGGTAATTTGAACAATTAGCCACCAGAATGATAATTAAATAGCTAAATACAAAATTTTCACAGTGAACTGCTGAATCAATTTTGCACATACTTTGGTTTAAAAATAGATTGTACCTTGCAAAAATATATGGGTTACTCTGTGTTGCGAAAACTATGTGACGAAATTGCGAGCTTCAATAAATATTTCATAAGATAGTTATATAAAATGCTATCTTTTGATTTTTGTTCTAAATAAAAAGAAAATATTGTTTTCGGAACAACCTGTATATAGATACATAAACTAGTGACCCTGATTTTCCGAGGGTTAAGGATGAGGGTTTTATTTTGTGATATATGTATTTTTTAAATATAATATTTTATTACTATATGGTTATTGTATCTACAAAACATAGATGTACGATTATACATATTACACGGACTTTTTGGTGTAAAATACTTATATTACAATACTAGCTGCCACTTGCGGTTTCGCTCGCGTTTATGGTCACTGTTTTTCTCCTATGAGTCGTAGTGTGATGTCATATAGTCTATAGCCTTCCTCAATAAATAAACTATCAAACACAAAAATAATGTTTAAATTCGTACCAGCTGTTCCTGAGATTAGTGCGTTCAAACAAACGAACAAACAAACTCATCAACTTTATAATATTAGTATAGATCAATTTAGTAAATAAAAATCTGCTTTATATAAATATAAAAAATAGCAAAATAACTGTCATACTACAAAAGACGCATTAAAACCATGTTGAACACGTGTCTAGCTAAACAGTGTTTAAGATTTAAACATTGCTTAAAATATTATCTAAATTGCTTATCAGCGAATAAACTCATAAAAAACTTATTGATAAAATGTTATACGTTACATTTGACAGCCAAAATAGGTTTTAAACATCTATTAAACTCACTTAAACATATATTAATCTATGTCTAAAGCATGTTTAACTCAAAACTGTCTTAGACGCGCGTTTAACGTCTGTTTAAATCTTTTGTAGTAAGGCAGTAAATGTTTAAGAACTAGTGATATGCCGGATACGTATCCGCGGATATCCGAAGGAGGAAAAAGATCCGTATCCGTTTTCGTTAGTTTTAAGCAGATTTTCTATGGATCTTTTACTGTTTTAATTTTTAATAACTAGAAGAAATTTTATATATACCTATGCCCAGTGTGACACTAAAATAACAACCAAACGAAGTCTTGTCTATCACGCGAATCTTGACACCAAATATCCGTATTCGAATCCATATCCGCGGATGTACATATTTAACTATCCGGCACATCACTAATAAGAACATCGGTCAATTCACCATCTCTCCTCTCCGAATCAATACACGTAATGTCGTAACGTGCCGCGGCGCGTTTTTGCGCGTTTTATCTCGCGTATACGTTTAAGCCTTTGTCTCAAATCGAAACCCAGCTTACCCTAGTTAGCCTATTAATGAATACGCCATGCCATTTGTCGAACACTCACAATAGCTTTCATTATGTCGATCGGACAACAACAAATCTATTGTTTTGATCTCTGAATCAAGAACGACGATTTCAATACGATTGTTTTCGCAAGTTTGACAAATATATGCTCGTATCGTATAGCACTTATTGCTCATTGAATTATTACACAGAATTCCTATTATAATGTATGTTTTAAAATTACGTACTTTAACCATATATACAGACGGATTTAAAATTAAAGTCCTTTAAATTGAGGTTCTATAAGTTCTAACAAAATATTTCGGAGGAAAAAAAAAACATTTTTTATTATATCAGTTATTTTTTGCATGCTATTGGACTAGTTGCTTGTTTGTTCGTTTGAAATTGTTTATGTTTTATCACAAATTATTATTGTTTTTTTATTATTTTAACTTTAATAAACTGTAGGTATTTGTGCGTCGCGTGGCGTGGATAGTTAGAGGCGCGTGAGCGATGGTGCTCCGGCCTTTAACTGTTTTATAAAATGTTAGCTGGTGCCCTTCGACTTTGTCGAAAAATTAAAATGAATAAAATTTCTAAAAAAAAGTAGACTAAATAACATTAGCTAACAAAATCGGTCCAGCTATTTCAAAGATAAACCGGAACAAGCAGACAGACAGACAGACAGACCGACAGACAGATATAATAAATTAAAAAAAATTGTATTTGATGTAAGTACCGTGTATACTTTCATATGGATTTAGTTTAAAGCTATTCATTTGATATTACATACAGACACGTCAATTTTATTTATTAGTATTGGTAATAAATAGCTGAGTTTCGTACGGTGAGTGAGTTTGTGGTTACTCTGGTGCTGCATGGTCACCTCACCTCATATCAGGTCACCCGATTGCTCCTCAACTTTTATTAATAACGTTCCAAGAAGTATAAATTTATTTATTTAAAAGAACCCAATAGCGAACATTCAATTTAAGTAAAAGGAACGTAACACTGAAACTGATCACATTTATTTCTTCGTTTACATTCCTATCGGGGCTCGAATGGTAAAATATTTGACGGCATCTCGGTTCGCAATTAGAGGAATCCAATTTACACACTCTCACTAGAGAATATAAATCAGCACCGCAGCGAGATGCGTAACGAGATTGTGGAACTTCATTAATTGTTTTAGTAGGCATATTGCTTTGTTTCATTTGCGAAATGTATGTTACATTTTGATATCATTTACGTTGTTGTTTCTTATGATTATATGTAACCCTAAGGGAACTATTATGAAGTTGTCATTGAACGTAGAATGGGGAGGCCCTTTGGTTTATTATTGTGTTCGTGTTTTAACTTTTCGTTTCTGATTGCGGATTATATTTGATATTGACTGTGAAAAATTAAAATCAAAATCAAAATATTTTTATTCAAAATAGGAATTTGCATTTTTTTTGAGTTTCGGAAAAGTATAACTGCAGACCTGAGAAAAAACAGTCATAGAAACTCAAACTGTGCCCGCGACTTCGTTCGCGTGGATTACAGTATGGTTGGCCAGTGTCATGCATGTCTGTAGTCTAAGCAAGGCTATTGTCTGCTTTCAAGTGTGATTTTTTTGATTAATTGTAATAAATACATTTCTAAAATAAAAGTAGCCTAAGCTACTCCTTATAACGTTTCTTTTCCCTTTCAGTGATTATAAATTCAGACAAAAATTTTAAAACATGAATTTTTATGTAAGTACTATATAATGTATATACTCTTATATGTATTTAATGTTAAGTTGTTACTTTGAAATTACAAACAGATACTTCAATAATATTTATTTGTATGGATTAGGTAACCTTTGCAGTTTCACTCGCGTTTATGTTTATTGCTTCGCTTCTATGAGTCGTAGCATGATGTAACATAGCCTAAAATCTTCCTCGTTAAATAGTCTATATAACGCATGACGAATTTTTCAAATCAGATTAGAAGTTTTAGATATTACCCCTTGCATACAAACTAGCAAACAAACTTAACCTCTTTGTAATATTTTATTTGATACTAGTTTCTGAACGCGGTTTTACTCGCGTTATTGTAGGTTTTCTTTGAAAATAATGCGGATATATGCAGAAAGTATAACTTATGATCATCTAGAATAATGTATTTCTTAAATGGTATCATAACTTTAAAATAGGTTTAGGGATTTCAGAGTTTACTTCGCGTAAATACAATTCGCTCTCTCTTTATTATATAAGAATATTAAATATATCTCTATAGATATGTTTACTAGCGCACATTTTAATTATAAACAATTATATCATAGACGAAATATAATCTAAATTAACTTTTTAGTATATTTATATGGAAGTTTTACCTGGAAGGTTTTTCGGGAGTTTTTTCCAAATTTGTATTTTGTCGCCTCGTATGTTTTCCATGCGCACCGCCGTGTTGGAAAAATGGCGTCCAAAAAAAGTTTTTTGCGCTATGTCCTTTTGCTCATTTTTAGATAAAATTGTTTAATAATAAATCAAACCAGACAAAGTTTCCTGTAGGTAATTTATGTTAAAAACTTTTAATTTTTTCAAAAATAAATAGTTTTATAGTACCTGTTGTTAGTGTTATTAACTCAGCACGCGTTTTAAATACAAAGCTAATTTCCACTCCACGTTTGAGCACCAAAAGACTGTACTATTGGCGATATGTCACTATTCATATTATAGATATGACTCTGTATGTCTGTTTGTTTGTTAGCTTCTTATATTTTTATAAATTATTATAAAGATATAGTTTTGACCTTGGAGAAGGACATAGACTACGTTCTGGCGCGTAAATATAAACAAATTTTTGGGCTATATATATTTAAATAAATTGGCTATTTAAAATAATTATTTTAAAGTGAGGAGGATGAAGTCTCTTAATAGTAATGTGTATTTGATATTGTAACTATTAAAGTCACATAAATACATTGACTAACTTTCTCCTTTAAAAATTACTGAAGTAAAAAAGAGTGATTTGTAAACATCAAGACTGAAGTCCCTTTTCCCTCTCGTACTTAGAAAAAATGAGAAAATTTTAATCATTATTTCAAAAGGAAAGCAATTAATTTGATTGTCCCAATAGGGCGTTGGTTGAGATCAGAATTTTCTATTTTTTTTTCGATAGAAATAATTCTTAGATGCCTTTTACGTAATTTTCCATGTAATCATTACAATAAAATACGCTATAGAAGTAATCGGAGAGTTAAACGTAATGTCAAGGCTATAAGGCGTAACAACTGAACACGAGGTTCTTAATTTTTGCGTTTATACTAATACTAGCTGATGCTCACGACTTCGTTCACGATGTCTGATGCCTACGTCATAGTAGCTTTATGCATGCAACGTCTTAACCCAATCGGTTTAAAATTGACAAAGTTTCATACAAAATTTTATCCCCTATTTTATCCCCTCGGGGGTAGAATTAATCAAAATCCTTTCTTAGCGGATGCCTACGTCATAACATCTACCTGTATGCCAAATTTCAGCCCGATCTATCCAATGGTTTGGGCTGTGCGTTGATCACTATGTTAGTCAGTCAGTCTGTCACCTTTGAGTTATATATATTTAGATTTTTAAATCCCTGACCCAAGTTATGAGTTTGACGTGTGTAACAATGTATCTGTGTGTCTATCTGTGGCTTCGTATCTGCTTAAGGAATGAACCGATCTTGATGCAGTTTTTTTTTATGGAATCGGAATAGTTCTTAGCTACAATTTCTAAAGAACTATTCGGACATTTGAAGGTTACTAGCTCGTTTCTAGTTCTTGAAAGTTTTTTTTGGTCTAATCAATTCGAAATTTACTATATTGTGAATGATATCAACATTACATAGTTGTGTAGCGAAGTCATATTATTTTAAATGCCACGGCTCTATTGACCTTTCTTAAGAAAAAGACAAGGTCTTGAAATTAAAATTCAGGCGATTTTTTTGTAGAATTTATTTGGAATATTGAAGTATGCTTAATATTTTGCAATACTGTAATATATTAAAAAAAAAAAGATAAAAGTATTTATTACACCAATCTGCTATTAATTAATTATACCTTTTATCAAAATAGAAAAGAGTAGATGGAAGATGACGGATGGATGAAGGATTTGTTTGAAATTTTTTGAGAATAGATTTGACATCTTTAGACGAAATTTTCTTAAAAGAAGTCCGGGCGGCTTGCCATATTATTGCTTATCTACGTCCATATGTGATCTTTACTCATAACAACCACAAGAACCAGTAAGGAATTTTGGGTACCAGTATTTTGTTCTTTGGTCACATTGGCGTTTCTCAAAGGTTATTGTTCGGAACCATTACGAGCATGAATGCTTTTATATATAACCTACATATCTAATACATAGCTCGTTAATAACATTACGCCCATTGTGCTTATAATTAGATTGACTTGCACATACAAACCAACATAATACTGAGTGTTATTGATAGCGAGAGGTGGATATAAACAGGTGTTTAGAAATGGCTTCATTTTAACGTACATTTAACACATTCACTTTTACTACATAATCAATACTTATATTCTATAGAGGTAAAATTTGTTTGTATTTAGGGGGAACATTTAGAAAATTCTTTTGAGTTGTAGGCTATATTACATCATGCTACGACTCACAAGAGCGATTCATCAATCATAATTATAAATCAATGATTTGTTAATATCTAGTTTAGAATAATCAAACGACAGTTCGAACAGTTCACCTGATTGTACGAGTAAATGGTCACCGCCGCTCATGACACAAGCAGAATCATAGGATCCACGAATGCGTTGCAGCTTAAAAAAGGAATACGTGATGAAACGGAATCGGAGACATATATTTATTATTATTATGTACATATGTATATATACTCATTATTATTACGTTCATTTACCCGATATTTAATGAAAACATCACCAAGTGCTTGGTTTTAAAATTTATATCATATTCGACAGTAAAACATCATGAGAAAAGGAGAGAAAATTTTCTTGATGTATGCGAATGTAATCTGTGGAGAAGCAGAAGTTTCTTACATAAAAGGAAAATCTTTGACCGATAAGAGAAAATTGTAAAACCTCTTAATGTCCCTCACATTAAGAGGTTTTACAAATTTCTCTTTTAACTATTACACTATACTAGCTGCTTCTCACAGTTTCACTCGCATTTATAGTTACTGCTTCGCTTCTAGGGTTCGTAGCGTGATGTAATATAGAATATAACCCTCTCCAATAAACAGGCTATCTAACTCCAAATAAATTTTTCAAATCCAATTAGTAGTTTCAGAGATTACCCACCTACATACAAACTTAAAAATAAATTTAATCTCTTTATAATATTAGTATAAATATACACCAAGAACGTCTCGCTTATAACTCAAATTCGGGCGGGTAGCTACTCGTTGAGTTTATTAACGCAAATAGATTTTTCATTTTGCCTAAAGTAATATAACTGAATAAAGACTTCCAAATCGCCCGCCGGATCATTGTTCCAGCCGTCGTAAACAAATTAGTCACGTATCAACAATACCGAGGCGTTTTAATGAGGTCTCATAATTCGATTGTCTGCTGATGTGACCGAATGTATTGCACATTTTAGGACAAAACTGGCAAGGCCATTTATAGCTAGAATATGGGAGGCGTGTCGTTTGTGATGTACTTCAAAAAAGCAGCTTCTGTATTCGATTTGTATGCATTTATCTATGTATGTATGTTAGCGAAAAGTTGAAAAATGTTGTAAAGAAACGTTTGTGGATATTAAGATATTAAAGATTTTGTAGATGATGACAGGCCATGGGATTAAGAGGATCGCTTCCAAGCTATTTCAATAAATTTTATAATTTGTAATAAATTATCGTAAATGTCTAACGAATGAACCAATTATAATGCAGTATATTTTGTTTGAAAACTGTTACAATCTTTTGAACTTGACTTTTGAAGCTTATTAGCTCTTTTCTAGCTGTTTAAAGGATCTGAGCAGCGGCTTAGGTCTAATTGACTCGAAATTTATTACTTTGAGTGATATTAAAATAACATAGTGGATATTCTTCACCTGATGCTACATAATAACATCATATGAAATCAGCAGGATACACAACTCCTCATCAGCTAACAGCAGAATTATCGTATTGAGGCGCGTTGTAATGGTTTTATTAATTCGATTTAAATTTTAAATTTTATATTATAATTTTTCTAGACCGTATCCAAAAATATTGTACATATCCGTGCCCATTACAAAAACGATTTCATTAAAATTATAGTTAATATATTACCTATGAATATAATTTATAGATTGAATATAAATTTTCAATTCATATATTATGATACAAATATCAATACATTCGTGTTAGTCTCATTAATAATACAAGCACAAATATAGTTACAATAGTGAATTAATACCGAATACAATATTGCATTGTTATATATTATAAATTATGTGCCATAGTTTAAACGATTTCTATTTCAATTTGGTATTCATAGCAACTAATCAAATTCAACGATTATAACTAAATGAATAGCTTTTCGTAGCTGTGTAGGCATGGCGTAGCAATCGTAGAAGTTACCTACGGCGTAGCATGTAATGCGTTTATTGATGGGGTGTTGCAAATATTTTATTTTGTGCAATTTTACTTGAAAAAAAAAAGCATAAATAGATTTAATATTTAGCTAATGTATACTTTGATTCATAGTAACTATACTGCGTGTAATCGAACAGTACGTGTCAATGCACGTTTATCAAAGTATATGACTTTTATGTTTTTCTGAGACTTGTAGAAGGTTTTCCTAATATAAGATAAGATATACAGTATGCTTAATACGAGTTTTCGTAGTTTTCGATACCGTAAATATTGATCGGTATTTCTACATACATACATTGACTAGAAGCGCTTCTAATAAAACTTTCGCTACAGACGCTGTTAGAGGCACTGAACATAAAAATCGTACGTATACAATAAAGAATTTATGAGACTTAGTTACTGTATAATAAGAGAAACACATTTTAAAACAAATTATTTATTTATGGTGTTCACACAATGCACCCAGCTGGACTACGGGCTAATCTAAGTATGTAACGATGCGGCCGTGCCGCCGCGTGCATCCGAATGGCGGGCGCGCTGACGGGCGAAGTCCGGGCCTGTCCCATTGGTCCACCTCACACATCACCGTCGTTCGATTGGTTGCCTAAATCATAGTATAGTGTACCATATATATGCCTATACTTAGCCATACACATTAGTATATGGCGCGCACATAAACTCCCCCCCTGGAATACCTTCGGGTATTCTAGATTTCTGAGATTGGTAAGGGGCACAGTCTTGCAAAGGGCCGTCGCACGTTGCCTCTTTGAGTTTTCACATCGGCGACCCTGCTCACACCGTCGACGCCGGGGTATAACTTTATCACCCTTCCAAGTCGCCAGTGTAACGGTGGACTGTGGTCCTCTTGAAGGAGTACTAAGTCGCCTATGTCGAGGGGCTTGCATTTTTTGGTCCGCCACTTTGTACGCTGCTGCAACTCGCTGACATATTCATTTTGCCATCTTTTCCAAAAATGTTGACGAGCTTGCTCCACGCGATGGTAACGTTGCAGCCGAGAGATATTTTCTTCCTCCAGGACTGGATCTGGCAGCGAAGATAATGCTCGACCAATCAGGAAGTGCCCTGGAGTAAGAGAGAGAAGGTCATGAGGTGAGGAAGAGAGAGGAGACAGGGGGCGGCTATTGAGGATAGCCTCCACTTGTGCAAACAGTGTTGATAGCTCCTCGTACGTTAAATTCAAATTGCCCATAACCCTTTTAATATGGTGCTTGGCCGACTTGATGGACGCCTCCCAAAGTCCTCCAAAATGTGAAGCGTAAGAGGGAATAAAATTAAATTTAATATGCTCGGTAGCTGCATACTCAGATAAAGAAGCTGAATTCTCTTCTAGAAAACTACCGATCTCTTTAGCCGCGGCAACGAAATTTCGACCGTTGTCAGAATAGATTTCAAGTGGTTTACCGCGTCGGGCAATAAATCTCCGTAAAGTCATGACAAAGGCATCCTTGGACAACTCTGTGACTGCTTCCAAATGTACGCACTTGTATCGGAAACATATAAAGAGGCACAGGTAACACTTGGAAGTTTTTGCGCCGCGACCCTTCCTATTTAGGATAGTAAACGGACCTGCGAAATCTACACCTGTAGTAAGAAAAGGAAAGGCTGGCTCTGAACGTTGCGATGGCAAGTGACCCATTATAGGTGCTAACGTGCGTCCTTGTAAACGCCTACATTGTACACAGTTACGTACAGTGCGACGCGCAAGATTCCTACCTCCTAGCGGCCATACGTAGTTTCGCACCGTATATAGTAAGAGCTGCGGTCCTGCGTGCATTTGCTTTATATGCTCATACTGAAAAATTAGAGTTGTTAAATGGTGTTTAGAATGCAAAACTATAGGATGCTTCTTTTCATACTCATAATTAGAGTTTTCTAACCTGCCGCCTACACGAATAACGCCTACTTTGTCTAAAAACACATTTAATGGAAGTAGGTTGCTTTTAATTGAAATCGGCTTATTTTTACTTAGAGCACTATACTCATCTGCGAAAGACTGGTTTTGAGAAAACTTGCAAAGATGATAAAATGAACTTTGTAACTCGTCAACTGTTAAAATTCCTTTAACTTTACATTTAGACCTTAAGTTCTGAATAAATCTTAAAACATAAGCAAATGATCGCTTTAATCGTATGAAACTAGAAAACCTTTCGAAATTAAGACATTTATCTGAAATTTGAGCTACGCAAACCTTTATTTCGGGCAAATCTCTGTCGATTTGTTTATGTAACGATGGCCACTCTGATTCGTTATTAGTTAAAAAACTTGGACCTGACCACCATAATGTAGATTCTAATAATACACTAGCCTTGGTGCCTCTAGAAATTAGATCAGCCGGATTATCATTCGTTGGTACGTGTCTCCAATTGGCAGGTGAAGTAATTTCGCAGATTTCTACGACTCTGTTAGCTACGAATATTTTTAATTTATTTGGACTAGTATTTAACCACCCAAGCACAACACTAGAATCACACCAATGTACAATCTTCGAAATGCTGCATCGTAACGACTCTAATACCGATTTACATAGCCGAGCAGCAAGCAACGCTCCTAACAGCTCCAAACGCGGTATGGTGGTGGGCTTGCTAGGGTTTACCTTAGACTTAGAGCAAAGCAATTTTACTACTACGCAACCGTTAGTATCGATAGACCTTAAATATACGCACGCTCCGTGAGCTGAGCCAGAGGCGTCGCTAAATGAATGTAGCTCAATTAGTTCGGGTGAATTGCATAAAACAAATCGTGGTATCTGGACGGATTCTAATGTTACAAAATCATGTTTTAATTCGTCCCATGTGCGCTGTAAATCTAGAGGAACTGGCTCGTCCCAATCGATCTTACGTAGCCATAGCTCTTGCATGAGCAGCTTGGGTCGAATTGTGCATAGAGTGATGAGGCCTAAAGGGTCGAAAATTTTAAAGGAATGTGCTAAAATAATCCGCTTTGTGATTTGACCATTTAAATTGTCAGGTATGTTTGTTAAAACAAGTAACGTGTCAGAGTCCGGCTGCCATTGTAAACCTAAAGCGCTCGTAGATTCACTTAAAGTCAATGGATCTAATGTGTTTATTAGAGAATCTTTAAAAATTGAAGGCACATTAGATTTAAATTTTCTAAGTGGAAAACAACCGGAACGCAAAGTAGAAACAACTGAATTTAAAATATATTGTAATTGTGTAATTGAATCGGCACCTGTTAACAAATCGTCAATATAGAAATCATGTTGAATTATTGTTTTAATTAAATTATCTTCGCACTCTTCTCCTAACTGCCAGATACATTTAGTACTAAGATAACTGGCACTTGCGAAGCCGTAAGTAACCGTATTTAGTCTAAGAGTTTGAATAGGTTGCGACTCGTCAGTTCTCCATAAAATTAATTGAAGATTACGATCCATTTCGTGTACATTAATTTGACGGAACATCTTTTCGATGTCACCAGTTAGGACGTATTTGTGTTGTCGGAAACGCACTAAAATGGAGAAAAGAGAATCCTGAACCGTAGGGCCTACAAGTTGTAAATCGTTTATAGAAATACCAGAAGAAGTGCGAGCAGATCCGTCAAACACTACTCTTAATTTAGTTGACTCGCTGTTCTGCTTTAATACCGCATGATGACATAAATAATAGCACGGATCTGGCCTTATATTTTCTAAAATGGAGCAATGACCTAATTTGATATATTCATTAATGAATTCAACATATTGTAGTTTAAACTCTGGGTGTGATTTGAAACGCTTTTCAAGTTTAAAAAATCTATTTCTAGCTTGAATGTATGAGTTACCTAAAGAGTCTGGTAAATCTTTGAGTGGTAAACGAACGCAAAATCTACCCAAAGAATCACGAGAAGTGTGAGTCTTAAAATGTTGCTCACATGCTTTCTCGCTCTCGCTTAATATTTGGTTTTGTGGTAGCTCTTCTAACTCAAAAAATCGACTAAGTAGTTTATTGAGATCATCGGTTTGTGTATTTAAAGATTGAAAATTGCAATTAATATTAGATATACGAGAGTTTAAAAATAGTGAACCAGATAAAATCCAGCCGAACTCAGTGCTTATTAATTGTGGTTTATTAGAACCTAGTGGCTTGCGCTCTGTACCTACGATGTGCCAAAATAGGTCAGCGCCGACGAGCACATCTATTGGTGATGGCTTGTAAAATGTTGGATCGGCTAGCTGAACATCCGTAGGTATATTGAGAACCTTAGTATTTATGAAAGACCTAGGAATATTGCCTGTTAGTTCTGGTAGTACCGGACATGTTAAATTGATGAAGAATTCACTGTGTAAAGATTGTAATTGAAGTGTGCAAATATCTTGTACACAGTGAGCACTGGCATTTCCGATACCTATAACTTGAACAGGCTCCACAGAAGTAGACTGTAAACATAGCCTATCTCTTAGTCTATCTGAAATCAAACTAGATTGACTACCGCTGTCGAGTAGCACACGTACTAGCTCAATTTTATTGTTGATAGGGTTCACTGCCTTGACTAGGGCTGTCGACAACAAAGTTAGTTTATTAAAATCGTTACCTGCAAAGTTTACGTTGAGGTCTTGTGTTGCAAGCGAAGTCGAAGCGCTAGATGTGATAGGGGTCGTAGCCTCTGATGGTTGGGCACCCGTATTGCAAAGTGAAGTATTGTGTCGCCCTCGGCACTTACGACACGAACCGAGTCGACATGTGTAGCTTGTATGTCCCGGACGCAAGCAATTGCGACATAGCTTAAACTTGGAAATGAGCTCCTGTCGTTGCAAAATCGTCTTAGATTTATAATTAGGACATTCATAAATGCGATGTTGACCATTACAAACTAAACAGTTTTTAGAGATGTTATTTTGACTAACAATTTGAGTAGAAAAAGTTTTAGTATGTCTCCCTTGATGTGATTTATTAGACTTATTCGTATTAGGGTGAGACAAATAATCATTCTTTGACCTGCTATGGCTGTGATTTTCCAAAATGTCCGCTCTGTCCCTAAGAAATTTATTAAATTGTTCCAAAGTAGGTCTAGAAGAAAGGGTTTGTTTATATTCCTCCCACTTAATGCTAGTGTAATTCCATAGTCGTTTGGAAACTAAATGTATAATTATACTATCCCAATGTGAAGTAGGTTCGTCTAAGCTAGAAAGTGCACGTAAATTTTTATTTATGTTGTCTACAGTTGACCTAAGTCCCTTTGCACTTTCACCTTCGCGTGATATATTGTCAAATTCGAAAAGAGCATCCATATGAGTTTTAATTAAAAGTGTTTTATTATCATATCGCTCGCGCAACAACTCCCAAGCTTTATTATAATTAGACTCGGTTACCTCCAAATTACTAATAACTCGTGCGGCCTCCCCCTCCAAGTATGAATTAAGATAGCAAAATTTGATGGTCGGCGAAATGCGCTTGTTGTCGTGTACAAGTGAACAAAATAAGTCGCGAAACTCAAGCCACTTAAAGTAGCTACCATCAAACTTTCCTATATGCAAAGTAGGGGGCTTGAAACCTATTCCCGATTGGTCATGACAACACGATGAGTTGCTGTGAACATCGACGGCGTTGGTTGAGGTGGCCTCATTATATTTAGACTGGTAACGCTGCGCGGTCGCGATGAGGCTAGCAAATTCAAGCTCAATATTGTCACGCTCGTCGATCTCCCCGTCCAACGAAGAAGAATTCAAAACTTCTATCTGAGTTTGCAAATCTTCGAATACAGAAGATAGATTTTCAATCTTAGACAATTGAATATTTAATTTAGATATTTCTATGTCATTAAAGGACTTTAAGTCATCTAAATTGCTTAAGTAGTTTTTGAATTTCGTTAAACGACCTTTAACCGAGCTACGTTTAGCTAATAACTCTTTTAACTTTTCAGACATAATTGTAAATAATTATACAAACTCGACAATTAAATATTTGATAAGATACTGTTAGGAAAAATAATCAAAACAACCCTAATGCTATGTAAATAAACTAATTATTGCATCTTACGCTCCCGTTGAATTCTTATCATAACACCTGAACAGTCGGCGCGCGCGGAACTCATAGGTACCTCGCGGCCGTGGACAATAGGGAACCGGCTTTCAAGTCAGCCAAACACTCCACCTGAAATTCTATATAAAGAGATAGCTATGAATCAAGCAGGAATAGCGAGAGGCTGATAAGGGTATTAGGCGAAGAATGATATTTAAAACTTTGAAACTTGTAAATAGTATAGTATATAAGCAGTAGATAGACAAGTACGAATGTTATAGAAACGTTAAGTATTTATTGTAGATGTAGAAATACTGTATGTACCTATATGTAAAATTTTACTTGGGATAATTAAAAGCGCAATAATTTACTTGGGACTTAACTTACGAAATATTAGCTTAGAATTATAATTAATTTAAATGTATTTTAGAGCAAAATGTCGTTTTATAAATATGTTAGGCATAAGCAATAATGAAAAAACCTATAATTAATGTAATTGTGGTTGCGTAGTTAACTTACTTTAACTTGAGTTATAAAGACGGGTAGGTCTGCTCGTATGCCTAAACCGATTGCGTGATGACGCGAACGTTTTACTTTGGGATTAATAATTTTGTGAATATGATTTTACGTACGTTTCACTATTACTCTTAAACACATTGTGGGGCTAAACTCTGGAATATTGGTAATTAGGGATAGAAATGGAAGGACACTTAGCTGAATGGCCGACGCTGCCGCAGCGTAGAAGACTGGCGCGTGCTGTATATTATCTATATGTATCTTGACTGCAGGTCCTGTCACGGTCGCCAAACTTCTCTTATGTATAATAAGAGAAACACATTTTAAAACAAATTATTTATTTATGGTGTTCACACAATGCACCCAGCTGGACTACGGGCTAATCTAAGTATGTAACGATGCGGCCGTGCCGCCGCGTGCATCCGAATGGCGGGCGCGCTGACGGGCGAAGTCCGGCCTGTCCCATTGGTCCACCTCACACATCACCGTCGTTCGATTGGTTGCCTAAATCATAGTATAGTGTACCATATATATGCCTATACTTAGCCATACACATTAGTATATGGCGCGCACAGTTACAAAACCAGTTTTTGTCATTAAAAGTTTTTATTCGATAAAAAAACAAAAGTTATCACATTGGTCGAGCATGCAAATTTTATTGCGAAAAATATTCGAAAAAATAAACGCGAGTTAGGTTTCGGACAAAAAGATCGTTAAAAATTCAAATATTCTCCACCCTATCTATACTCTGTTACAAATGGATTTGTACAAAACATAAAAGAACATTTGTTTTAACTTTAAAAAATACTGTTTCATAGTGTTCCGTGGGGTCTTTGAAATATTTATTGTGGCATTCGTAAGAATAACAAACCAATGCATAATATAGTTAAAGCTTACATCTTGTGCGGAACAGTTTTTCTTAACCTGTGGTCTGCGGATGCGCTAGTATGTGTTTAGGTCCGTCGTCTCAAACTCAAACTCAAAATACTTTATTCAAATGGGCTTTTTAAGCACTTTCGAATCGTCGAGTTACATGTTATTTTTTAATTTTAGATTTTTATAAAGCTACCACCGGTTCGGAATGTAGTCTCTACCGAGAAGAACCGGCAAGAAACTCGATAGTAACTCTTTTAAAATCGTTTAAACATAATGTATTTTTATTACATTTTAATTATGTTATCCGGATAGAAAATCAACGCTTGTCAAATCCATCTTTGTCGTCAAAATATTCTTGTATGGTATAATATGCTTTATTTAGTAAAGATTTTTTAACGTAGGCTTTAAACTTATTAAGTGGCAAATGTAAAACTGTTTGCGGGATTTTATTATAGATGCGAATACCAAACCGATGAACGATGAACTGACTTTATGAAGACGAAAGTTTGGTATTATCTATGGACAGTTGAATTAATAAATCAACGCCTTTGTTATCTATATACTTCTGTGAAAAGATATTCTTTGGTCTTGTATACATTAAAAACAAGTAGGTAAAGAAATAGATTACAATTAGAATATGAGATTACAACTATGTACCATATATTACTAAATTAGTTGCAAAAAGCAGAATCAACCTTCACATTAATAAAGTGTTTTTAATTTTTATGAAAAGGTTTTTTTTTGTAAATTAAATAAGTGTCCCAAAATTAATTTCTGTGTATTTTATTAGGAAGGTTATCGAAATTTATTTTCTAGGGATAAGGATAGGGATAAAATCCATGGAGGATTGAAAAAGGTTAAAAAAATGCTGACGTATAATTTACAAATAATAATTAACTAAAATATTGTAAAAGCTAAAAGTAAATTAATTTTGAACACAGCACAGAAAGAATACCGCTTGTAATGAAGTTGAAAGTGCATTCAAGATTTTTTTAAGAAAGAAAAGCTACTATTGTCTTTAAGGAACTTTGCTTTTAATATAGCCTGAAATTTATTCTTTATATAGAATTATACCTATATACCGTGAATTCTATGGCATTTTTTAACCTATAGTAGTCTATACAATTAAAAAATCTATTTATATTTTATCATATGTTGACTAACCGTGACTCGCGATATTATAGATAATAAGACAAAATTCTAATAAGGTGATCACTTCCAGGATATCTCAATACGTTTTTAAATCTGTAACTAATCTTCACGTAAAAAAAATCAACAAAAAAATAAATTTCACAGTGTTTCTTTCGCGGTTTTTTCGCAGGTCCGAAGTTTAACGTTTCCGAAACCGTAGTAGATTCATTTGCTTGGCATTTAAAAAGTTAATGTAAATTCATAATTTTTATAAAAAAATATTTAAATTTAGATTATATTTTTGACTTGTTATTATGTAGGTGATAAACGGGTTGTCTAAAACAAAATGAATGCTCAATTTTGAGTTTAGTTTCAAGCAAATAAACATCAACGCTATATCTTTATTCAAGAACCCATAGATAATATTGCGGTCAAATTTTGTCTACTATAATAGTCCCGTTTGTCCTGTAATAGAATTTCCACACTCTGGTCACCCTCGCCATGAGTTCCAGATAGCTTTATTAATTTACTGATGTAAAGAAAAGAAATTGGTAAATTAAACTTGACGAATTGAAGAGGGTGCTTGTGGCATATTAAACAACGCTGAGTTAAGCCTGTCCGATGGGACTGTATCACGCTAAAGTCTTTGATGTAACATTTTTGCTGAGGGTGATTACTTCAATCTTAGTAAATTTAGATGTTTTTGATAGTAAAATAAATTTATTAAAAAAAATAGACTGTCTGAGACGTTAAGGATTTACGGTGGAATATGTTATCCAAATATATGTAGATAGAAAAAAAATGGGAGTTTTTTTTTTTTTTCAGATATGTATTAATATTTATGTCTCAATAAAATTTAAATATGAGAAATAATATTTTGCGATTAATTTTCACTATTTTCATTTAGATATTTACTTCATTACAAACACAATCACCTTTTGTAGTCAGTTGAAGAAATAAATAAAGTCACAGACATACAACATTTTAGTAATTAAATTAGTTGCTTTCCATCAATTTATCTATTTAAGTAAAGTGGTTATCACAATAAATACGTTTAATTTCTTTAAGAGCATCCTGAAGCACTTAAGATTTAATCTCACTACAAACGGATCCTTATACCTCCACGCCTACGGTCTAAGTCCTGGTGATTATGCCAATTATATCTTAATTGCTAAATAGCCGAGAAAGCCTTTCTATATTGAGAGAAATGCTCCTTCTTATTTTATTCCGTAATCGTACTAATTATAAAGGGATATTTTTATTTATTTTAGTTATATTGGACTTCCATCTCTCGATAGTAGATCTGTTTGTAAAGATAAGTTAAAGTCAAATTGTCTCGCGTGAATTATCCTTGTAAATTTTGGACATTTGGTCATGGACTTACATAAGATTTACATAAAATTTACATATTAAAATTGCTGTTAGGTGTCGATTCCCGCTCGGCGTAGATACATATGTGTATTTATAGAAATATTTGTACTTAGGTCTTGTTGTTTGTCCTTGTGGGACCTTATTGTGTCTCAGAGAGCACGTAAAGTGGTCGGTATCGTTTATCACAATCCCCTAATAATGATCTTTACTATTAGCAAGGTGATTATTCTTTTCTAACTTGCTAATAATTAGACTAGAGTAATAAGCAGATCCTGGTATAATTGGGAAAAATTCTAAGTTAATGATGCTGTTAGGTATCATCAATCATGTTTTAGCAATGTTCATGACGTCATGTTTTAGCAATTTTTAACTAATACTATATAATCTCACCACGTGTGACCTCCTTGGTTGACTAACGATAACTAAAAATAAAACGTTACGAAACAATTTTTATACTATTAGTATTATTATATAACTATATAGTTTTAAAATACAGGGATAATAATCTGTGATAATAATTAAAATTTAAAAAAAAGAACATATGTAACATTATTATTCCAGTTATTTTGATTTTAAAACCGGCTTAGTTTAAAAGTTGACGCGATTTTTATTGATATTCTATGAAACTGTAACTACTATACTCTTTAAACAACAAAGAATTTTTAAAGGGTAAGAAATGACAGAACTGACATTAAAGAAAAACAAACACTGTTAAGAGTCACCGCCTTTTTTAGATATTTATTCATTCAGTGACTAGAAGCGCCTTTAGCAAAATTTCGCGTTATGTTTTGATTTCCTAGGATTACAGCCCAGTATTATTATCCCTGTTTACGTTGCTCTACCCATCTGACATAAATAATCATAATCTAGGAGATAGTATTGTATTTTGTTTATTCAAATCAAAGTTCTTAATTTTATTTCAATAGTAATATTTTTTAACACGTGTAATGAGAAAATAAATCTTTTTATGATTACTTGTTTTAAATAGCTATCTCAATTTCGATGACATTTATAATTATATATATGGTTTCCACTTATACAAAATAACTTTATTTATGAATACTTTTTTTTAGTGTTTTTTATATCACTTATGTACATATACGTTACCTTTAAAGTTATAATGGGATTATAGATCAAAAATTCAAATGTCAGATGGACATTGCAACGAAAATTGGCATATTAACGGGGCCGTAATCCCAGGAAAAGCATTAACGGCACAACTAGTCAATGTATGCAAAATTTTACAAAGATTACCGAAAATTAAGTTACTGAAAACGATTACATTTCATACTAGGGGTTAAGGTTCAGACGGATCAGCATGATAGATTGTATGTTGAAACATATCTCGTATCTAGTGCCCTTGTACCGCGTGGACACAACAAGCCTTGTTATAAATATAACAGACTACTGACTCCCACGAAATTTTTAATAAAAATACACCGAAAAAAAAAAAATATTCCACGAATCGTGTTCCGAAAATGTTATTCAATATATCTGAAAAACATGAAACATAAAATTCCATTTTTATTCTTTCTAAATATGTACGTTCGTACTTTATCAAAATATTATTTATTTACATAAAAATTTATTCATACGTTATGATATTGATAAGATTCTTGAAGAATTCCTTTTGAAATATGAGACTTGTCATGCGAGATATGAATATAAATGTCATTTACATTGGTTTATATTGGCTAAAGGACTCTACACACAGAATTCGGTGCAACGCGACGCTAGACACCGTCAGACAACTATTCTATGTTAAAGGCTTATTCTACTTCTTCCCCATATAAGAGTGTTAATAGGATATTATTCCCACACTTATGTGGGGTCGGCACATCATGTCACTTTCGCCTATCCGCAGTTACTTCTTCGTTACTTACTAGCAAATGCTCGCAGCTTCGCTCGCGTAAAATTTAGTATTTGACATATGCAATTTAAAAAAGTGTTATCCCATATTTCATCCCCTTACAGTCCTTTTATCGCATTAAAAAGTAGTGTCCTTTCTCAGGCTCTAGACTATCTCTGTACTAAATTTCATTTAAATCGGTTCAGTAGTTTAAGCGGGATTGCGTAACATACAACCAGAACTACTTATATATGGACGCTGATAAACAATAGTGTGTCAAGCCACACGGACTACAATTTGAGAAAATGGCGTCTAAAGATGTCAAACCTATTCTTAATAAATTTGTTTGAAAAATTGTATATCTATCCATTCTTATATTTTCTTTATAAAAGGGATAATGAATTAAAAGCAGATTGAAATATTTAATATATTGTCCAATAAAAAGTTTTTCAAATATTTTAGATTAATGTATAATTTGCAAAATATGAAAGGACTTGGAAATCGTAACAGTTAATTAAGAAACTTTTTTCCATACTTATGTAATTTATATAACAAGACATTTTTTTGAATAATGTTAAATGGGTGATGTAGTACCAAAATACATCAATATCTCCAAATTTTACTTTTTGTGGGTTGACACATTATTGCTTATCAGCGTCCATATAATATAACAGTAAGGCTTCTCACAATGGATAGTCTGTGTGTCTCTCCATTGGTCTACGTCGACTAACATATTCTTCAACATGCATTGTTTAAGGCTTATATATTATATAAGAGTGACCGTATCACGTTGCTTTTCAAGCTGAGGAGATTGTGGGGTACGTTGTTTATAATGAAAAGGAAAATAGTACTTCGTATATATACAAATATATAGAATTCAAGTGTCTGTTTGTGAAATTCATTAAAATATGTTATATTATCTAATAAATAATAAATAAATAAATAACTCATCACACTCAACGGCACCCATTAAGATCTCATGACCTTGTGTCGGGGTTCCGGAAACATTCACAACACAAACACCCAGACCACGACAAACATCTGTATGGCCAATACACACGTTTGTCGTGAGCTGGGATCGAACCCGCGACCGTTAGCGCTTTAGTCAGTTGCAGTGACCATTGCGCCAACGCGTCTGTCAAGTCTAAGTAATAAACAATTAAAATAGTTTTTTAAGGTATCAGTTAACGCTGTCATTGCCTGGCCACAAGGAGGACAGCTGAAAATCATACAATGAAAATAAAATCAATGAAAATAAATGATCATCGCCACTCATAAGCATTCATCACCAAAGCAGCCTCAAATGCGTTGTCCGCTTACAATTTAATAAGGGAGGAAGAGTAAGTAAGGGAAATAATGGCATTAAAAAATTTTCTGTGAGAGAATGGTTTTGATCAGTGAGCCGAGCTGTCCATAATATAGTCAGTGGGCTATAGTTAGGCTCTACGTTGGTAAAAAGTCTATTTGTTTGTATATCTTTCTAAATAAAGATAAGATAAGTGAGGTTTCTTGAAATTCTTTAACAGCATCATTAAATTCTTGCTGTATGCAGAAAATTGTTCATAAGAACGAGCATGTGAACAATTGATTCGTTTTTGTTTTATATTCGTCATAAATACTTACCGGTTCTTAAAAGATATAAACCACTAAAATGTTAGAAAATTACCAGTAAAATGTCGAAAAATATTTTAAAACAAATTCAATTAAAGAAATTGGCAGGTTTGATCATATATTGGTCCTTAGTTTTCTTTTTGTATGACTATTGAAAATGTAAAAATTGTACCCTTTAAAGTTCATCGCTAGAAATTTGAATTACTACATTATTTTTTTACATAGCTACTCCAATTAAAATTGTCTTTTCTGTAATATTTGTACTTATTTGTACATATATTATTTTATGTACTTTCAGAATTATATTTAAATTTTAAAAACATTTAATTTTAAACATAATTTGTAGAAAACAAAGGAAACAAGAAATAAAATCGACTCGCAATAAAATTTTGAATTCGACAAAAACATGAAAATATTTTATTTTAACGAACAACTCGAACGGACTTTGTGAAAATATAACTTTTAAAATGTTGTGTTCGTTTTTTGCCTTTGTTTATTGTTTTATAACAAAACAAGAATAAAGATACACTGTAATTTGGTAAAGAGGTTTGTTATATTAAAAAAAAATTAAAAAAAACTGCATTTATAAAAAAAAATAAGAGCTACGTCATAAAATATGATATTATACATAAAACTACACAGTTATTCGCGAAGTGTGGGGATGCATAAATTACATTCATTACGTTTTTAAAAGCGAATAAAATATTATTTATTATATCACTGTTAGCGGAATGGATGTATTATATTACGAGTGTCCATAAACACCCGGCTGAGCTGGCAATGGTTTCATCTCTTATTAATTGGACGCTGATAAGCAATACTGTGTCAAGCCACATGAATTTCATTTTAAGAAAATGGCGTCTAAAGATGTTAAACATATTTTTAATATATTTGTTTGAAAGAGATATCCATCTTTTCTTTTCTATTTTGATAAAAAGTATAATGAACTAAAAGCAGGTTGGTATAATGAAAAATTTTATCTAATAATTAGTTCTTTTTTTATGCATATTGCACTATTGCATATCGCAAAATACGGGCCACTCTTCAATATTCTTAACATTAAATGAAAGAACTTATTTAATTCAGATGACTTTCAAAAACTTTTGAATACTGTTAAATACGAATTTGGAATACATGAATACCTCTAGATTCTAATTTTTGTGGCTTGACACATTATTGTTTGGTAGTTCTGCTTTGGTTTCCTAGATTGACATTCTCTGACATTTAACGGACGCTTTATCGTCAGATGACATCACTCAAACTTTTACTATGAAAATAGTATGACACGGATTCCTAGAAAGCGTATTTTGCCGCCGTAAAGTTTTCTAGAAGCCCGTAATATTGCGCTCATAATTTGTCGGACCGCAATCCTAGGAAACTACTGCATTAGAGTCGTATTGGACTGCAAAGATTTTGTAGGTCATTTTATTCTCTTGTATTTTTACGATTACTTTTAAATCGTCAATTTATAAGTCGATTTTGTTAGTTCTTCTAGTATTTATCGGTGCCTATGAAGGTGAACGAGTTTATGAAGCAAAAATTCGTCTCTTCTTTCTAACATCGTTCATAAACATTTTTGTCACAAACAGATGATGTACACTTCGCAACTTTCTTGAGTAAAAAAAAGTAATCCCTTAGAAGGAACTTCCTCGCTTAGCATAACGATCATAAATGAGTCACAAAGACACGTGTTAAAGATCAAATATTAACAACGGGATATTTTTTTGTTATCGCAGGGGAAATCCTTGATAGAGATATATATTTTAAGATCCAAGAAATTAAGTTCGAGTTATGTGAGATATTTAACTAAATTTTCTGTAGTGGAATTCATCAGAAAGAAATTGGAGAGGCCGCGAGATTGCTTGCGCCTGCCCTCTATATATGTCTCTTTCGTTCGTTGCGGGCGAAGTTCGTTTCTGGAGGGCAAAATGTAGTCTTGTCTTTCCTGCATCCCTTACTGTTGTGTACAGCAATTTGACTCCCGACTATTCGACTTTTCGAGTACAAACGGACTGATCAATAGACCGAGAAAACAAAAGACGATCGGATCAACTGTCTCACTGTGAATGGTTAACTTTAATATCATTACAAACTCTAAAGTTACGTTAACGTATAATGATTTCTGCAACGCCGAATAATACATCAATCGCGGTACAACTTACATAGTTGAATCCACGCCTCATATTCAATTCGAGTTAACTTGTTTCGAACTTAGTAATATTAAGTAACGTTTGTATCAAGTGACTTGAAAGTTTGATAGATGTGTTGGAATACCAAAGTTTATTCAAAGCGTACGTTCGACTTCCTTCATATAGACTTTGACACGGGTATCGTTCTTTGAGGTTTTTATTGAATTTTTAGTATGTATTATTTATATATTGAACATAACGGGTCTTATCGCGATAACTAACGGTAGTAATACCTTTTTTATTGCCCGACGTTTCGACGAAGTCGCGTTCGTCGTTGTCACGAGCTTACAGTCAGTGATATTAAATATGAAATGTATTATTTAGTTTTTATTATTCAAGGCTTCATAAAAATTTGTTCTTGGGTTTCGCGAGATATATGCAGCAAAATAAAATTTAATTGTAATTTTTTTTTTAATAAATATTTGGCAAACGAGCAGGCGGGACACTCATGTTAAATGTCCACCGCCCGTGGACCGCCCGGCATTTGTAGCACCAGAGTAACCACCTTCATAATTGAATTGGAAATAAAGATAGGAATTAGCTAATTAAGGTTTTTGTAATAAAATGCAGGGTATCTGAGAAATGTAATTTTATTTTTATCCCCTGAAAAAAACATTATTATAGACTAGCTGCCCCACGTGGTTTTACGCGCGTTTATGGTTACTGCTTTGCTTCCATGAGTTGTAGCCGGATATAATATAGTCTATTACCTTCCTCATTAAGCGGGGCATCTAACTCATACGCAAAACAAACAGACGGACAGACAGAAAGAAATATTTTAATTTAGTTTTTGATGTTAGTACCGTACATACGTTCATATCCATTTAGTGGAAATCTGGTAATTTGAAATTGCAAAGAGAAACTTGAATTTTCATTTGTATAGTTTATAATCGTAAATGAATTTAAACCAATCCTAAAGTGACTGTAAATTTTAAAACTATCTGAAAGTGCATCTTAAACTTAGATAACATCTTGTAGCGTTGCCTCGGGTAGATTTCGGTTTTGCTGTTGGCGGCCTTAAGCGGTCTTACGTTATAAGATAGTGTTAATACCGCCAGAGGAGTCTGATAGTGCTATCTCTTAACGCTAATGCTATGTGCAAATATAAGTGAATTTGGTAAATGGAGTTTATTACAATAGAATTATATAAAAGAGTAGCCGGTGGCCGCGACTTCGTCTGCACTTTGTTTTCGAGTAACGCTTATAAAATTTCCACAATAAAAGTAGCCTAGTTATTCCTTATAATATTAGTTATGAGTGAAGGTCCTTTCAAAATCCGTCCAGCCGTTTTAGAGATTAGTGTGAACAAGCAGACATACACTTTCATATTCATTTAGTCAAAGCTATTTATTTGAAATTACAAACAGACACATAGTTGAAATTGAAAGTTATTAAGGTAAAAATCTTTGAAAAATGTAGTAATTGTCGATAGTATAATAAAGACTATTTGAAAAATGGGAACCGGATTTTAAAAGCAAGTACGTAATTTAGTTTACTTAAATGACAAACTTTACCGATTTAATGAACATTCTATAAATAAATCCACATCGGAGTGTATACCCTATCAAATAAAAAAAGAATCAACGAAATTAGTCCAGTCGTTCTCAAATCATCGGTGAACATACACAAAAAGTATTGATGAATTGTGAGCCTCATCCTTTTTGAAAGTTAGCTAAAAATATACTTCGTGTTAAAGGATCTAAATTTCAAAGGTTGCTTCTTATAAAGCTGATATGTTTTGGGTATTTAGAGTTTAAATATTTGTATATTCTAAAACTACATACATATTAATGTTTATTTCCAGAAAGATGGAGAATGGATAAAGGAAATGCTTGCATGCAGAATTGCTGCAATACATTAAAGAATGTTCGTTTTTTTATGTATATACTAATACGTTAAGCAAAAACCTTGTACACTAGAAAGGGGAAAAATCGCGGACGGAGGAGTATGGAATTTCGCGTACTTATAATTTACATAGAGTGCAGAATGCTATTTTTTTAAGTTATGCATAAAAATACATTAAATCAATATCAAAACATTACGCACACTACCATTTATTTGACACTCACACATATATACATGTTTTGTAGATCTGTGGTCAATTATAAGTCGTTTAAAAATTTAATGAATTACGGTCGAATTCCGACGGCTAGGCGACCTCTAGATTATTTAAAAACGTAACGCAACTCTTCAAGAATCCAATTATAAAACATAACCAAACATTCAACATAATGCGAATACATTACCAGGTTAACTAAAAGGTTGAAAATTACTATAATCATTCGTAATTATCTCCGTCACTTTATATTCTATGTCTTAATATAAAGCCGTTCTAAGCTGAGCTGAAATCTGGGTCCAAATGAACATTCTCCGAATGTGGCGTAGACACCGCAAGACGCTCTCTAATTTAACGGCGCTTATAAAGAGACGCGTTAATTAAGCTGGGGACAGGTTTACCTACGCCCAAGACAAATAGATGTTGCTGTGATCGTTCGATGAATTGAAGTGCGATTATATATAAAATCGTAAAAAATATTTGAAGTTTTAATTTTATGTTGCTCGCTGCTTTTTCTTTGTTGGGTTCTGTTAAGCCAACCCAAAGTAACCACCCTGAGGTAGACAATCGGAATCGCGTGTGTTGGTTGATCTTTTCAATATCCACTTCAAGGTAGACTGAGGTATTAAATACATTTTTTTAGAATTTCGTTCAACAAAATTATTTTTAGCAACGAGCTTAAATAAA
Source organism: Hypolimnas misippus (assembly GCA_037950945.1). Taxonomy (NCBI): domain Eukaryota; kingdom Metazoa; phylum Arthropoda; class Insecta; order Lepidoptera; family Nymphalidae; genus Hypolimnas; species Hypolimnas misippus. The sequence goes on from JBBEEQ010000029.1 coordinate 14,812,996, forward strand.
CATATTACACAAATTGAAAAATTAAATTAAACGCGATATTGACTGTACATACGAACTCTGTTTATCCACCCCCAACACGCGATTCTGACTCTCCCCCTTAGCTTGGCTACTTTAGGGTGGGTAAAGGGAATCATCTTCTTTATGAATGTAGTGTTTGTTTTCACAACTACTACTACTGCTTAAACTTTGTTCAAAATAAATAGTCACGAATAACACTTAGAGCCTTCGATGTTTTGACCTTATGTGACTCATATGGGGTACATTCTAATACGAAACGTGCGACCACAAGCATAAGTCATCAGTCAGTCATAAGTAAGTATTAATTCTTGTTATTTTTATAACTGGAATTTGATAAAAATTCTATGGGATAAATCGGTTAGGAGATAGCAGAATTCTGACAACCTCTTCTTTTTTTGAAGGCGGTTCAAAATATAATGTATATATAATATTATGTGTGTATATAATATATTTTGTTAAGCCGGACGAATGTTTAAAGCGTATTTCCTATCCGGTCGGTACAATTGAATTGAATTATACTATCATCTTCTTGCAAGTGTAAAAAATAGACAAAGTTTAAAAGCAATCACTACAACAACTAGTAAACTAAAAAACTGAAAAAAACATAAAATAATTTTCAAGCTTCTAGCTTTAAAAAATGACGTAATTTCCACACAAACTTTCATTTCCTATTTCCTCAATCCTTTATCCCATTTATCAAATTTATACAATAATCCCATATAATGGAGAAACTTTTTAAAGATAAATCTTTTTATTCTATCAATTAGCTTTTAATTCATTATACCTTTATCAAAATAGAAAAGAAAATACGTATACGATAACGTCTTCAAACAAATTTATTAGGACACGTTAAGACGCCATTTTCTCAAAAGGAGTCCGTGTGGCTTGACGCAGTATTCCCACCAGCGTCTAAATATAAGGTGCGCTAAAAAAGGATATCAATGTTGGTTTGTTTGCGCTCAGAATGCCGCTGGAACTATTTCCACGGACGTGCTGCTTCCTCGTCTAATGGATCACGTTCTGCTGATAGACAAACTGCGGGATATTGGAAGCTAGCTCTGTTTTCTATTTACGAAGTTGCAATAATTTAGTTTGGCGTGAAACGCTGATTATTTTATTTATTTCTGAACTTGTGTGCTGAATTATTTTGTTAGGTGTATTGTTTTTTGTATCTTTAACATTCTATTCATATATGATTGGTGATAAGGTGTCAACCCAGAAAAATTCGGAGATATTGGTGTGTACTCATAATATGTTATTATCATATTTTTCAAACTTATTTCAGTATATTTTCTAATTATTAAGTTTTTTTGTTTTATTAGAATGGCACACTTGATTTCAAATTGAATAATATTAAAGAACGATACAATCAACTAATATTAACTTGATTATCGAGGTATCACAGTTTATCTTTACAATTTAATTTATATATTAATTAAACAAATTATAAAAATGTACATAAATAAAATAAATAGGAAAAATTATTTAAAAGCAATAAAACGATCACTACAACTGGCGCCATGCGGCGTGTAAAAAATAACTGGTCAAGTGCGAGTAGGACTCGCGCACCGAGGGTTCCGTACAAACTTATAGAAATCTATATAAGACTAACCCATCTACGTCATTTGTGGTCTTCATCATCAGTTCCAACATAAGTTACTATCAAAAATACCTAAATCGGTATAGGCTTGCCTATAATATTTGAGGAGTTCCCTCAATTTCTCCAGGATCCCATCATCTGATCCTGACCTGAAGACAATGGGACCACCTTGGAAGTATACCTTTTCAAACAAAAAAAAAATTTTGAAAATCGGTACACAAATGGCGGCGTAATCGGCGAACAAACATAAAAAAAAAATTAAATACAAGGTCGAATTGAAAACACTCCTTTTTAGAAGTCGCTTAAATATAATCAAATATTATGTAAATATGGATCACGTCCCAAAAACTATTTTAAAACTACTTAGGAGCACTTTAATTTAAAACACGATCATGGATGCAATCCATGGAAATACAAAATTTTATTTTAAGTACTAATACACCTTATACTTTAAAAAAAAAAAGTTATAGCGCGATTCAGAATACACCTAGCGCCATCTCTTGACAATTTCAATGAACTAACTTGTTGACTTTGACATTAACAACATAATTATATTAAATTTTATTCTCGTTTTATTTTTATTTATATTCTACTACACTCCACTACCCCTGCACTACGTTCGTAAAATATTTAGATTTACATTATCAATCAAAATATCGAATTTTTTTTATTTAACTTGTTTTACGGCCCTGGGTTCAAGCCCTTTTGAGCCTAAAATATCGAAATATATATTAGTGTTGCCAAGACGAAAATAATTAGTCCTTAATTCGAACAAAACTAATTGTTTATTTATAAATAACTAATTATATTACTAATAACCAGAAGACTTATATGTGTAGATAAATAAGTAAATTAAATAACTCGATCTGTTTGAATTTAATTTTAAAATTTTCGTACTAAGTCAATACGAGTACTTAAATCAAATCGCGTGAAGCTCTTATATTGAATGTTAATTACGTAATGACGTTATAAATCGACGATAACACTTTTAAATGAAAAGTTTATTTTATAATTTTAAGCGCGTTTAAATAATAATTAAAATAAATTTTTTTATTAATCGAGCAGAATTATATCACAGTTAGTGTCATAATGTTGTAATAGATGGCATTAGCTGTACGCTGCATCGCGCTATCATTTTGTTAGCTGCGATATATAGATTGCATTGCGTTGTTTATAAAGGTTTGCTGCTTTTTAATGTTTTCGTATTGATACAAATTTCTTCTCAGTGTTTGTAAAATTGTTTTTTTGACCATGGTCAACTTCTATGTTAATTTGTTACAAGTGCATATAATTTTAATTCTAAGATTAATATATTTTCCGCTTGATCAATTTACAACTTGATACATTTACGCGTTCCTGAGAAAAAGGTTGAAAGACAGACGTACAGACTGACAGACACACGAACAGAAATTTACAGTTTTCGGATTTTTTCCTTTATGTATACTAAAGGACCTTGCTCCTGGCCAAATTTCATAATGCTTGGTCAATGGGAAGTACCCTATAGGTTTTGACTCCCTTGCGAAAACGTTAAAAACGCTATCATACTTAAAATATGTGATATAAATGACCGTATCTTTTGATTGCGTTAACTTAGAAGTTTGATTTTTTCACAGCTCTTAGTAATTACAACTCTGAGTACTTGACGTTGATAAAAATTTGTTACCTTCACGCGTTTCTGAGAAAAAGGTTGAAAGACAAACTTACAAACAGACAAACATACAAACAAAAATTTACAGTTTTCAGATTTTTTCCTTTATTTGTACCATAAGATCTTACTTCTTACCAAATTTCATCGTGCTAGGTTAATGGGAAGTACCCTATAGGTTTTGATTCCCTTGCGAAAACGTTAAAATGGTCAAAATATACGACATATTTTCCATTATCTTTTGATTGCGTTGACTTAGAACTTTAATATTTTCACGGCCGCATGTCATCGTAGACTTGAGTATATGATATTAATTTCAACATGATACGTCTATGCATTTCTGAGAAAAAAGGGTTGACATCCCGACAGACAGACAGACAGACAGACAGACAGACAGACAGACAGACAGACGGACAACAAAGTGATCCTATAAGGGTTCCGTTTTTCCTTCTAAGGTACGGAACCCTAAAAACTACTCGGTGATTGAAGGGACATTGAGCGGGACTTTTTTTCTTAAGAGTTATAACGAGATCAGCGAGCTAATTAGATAAAGTTAGAGATAAGTGGAATAAAGAATATTAAATTATATATATGACATAATTAAAAAATAACTGGTCAAGTGCGAGTAGGACTCGCGCACCGAGGGTTCCGTACAAACTTATAGAAATCTATATAAGACTAACCCATCTACGCCATTTGTGGTCTTCATCATCAGTTCCAACATAAGTTACTATCAAAAATACCTAAATCGGTATACGCTTGCCTATAATATTTGAGGAGTTCCCTCAATTTCTCCAGGATCCCATCATCTGATCCTGACCTGAAGACAATGGGACCACCTTGGAAGTATACCTTTTCAAACAAAAAAAAAAATTTGAAAATCGGTACCCAAATGGCGGCGTTATCGGCGAACAAACATAAAAAAAAAATTAAATACAAGGTCGAATTGAAAACACTCCTTTTTAGAAGTTGCTTAAATATAATCAAATATTATGTAAATATGGATCACGTCCCAAAAACAATTTGAAACTACTTAGGGGCACTTTAATTTAAAACACGATCATGGATGCAATCCATGGAAACACAAAATTTTATTTTAAGTACTAATACACCTTATACTTTAAAAAAAAAAGTTATAGCGCGATTCAGGATACACCTAGCGCCATCTCTTGACAATTTCAATGAACTAACTTGTTGACTTTGACATTAACAACATAATTATATTATATTTTATTCTCGTTTTATTTTTATTTATATTCTACTACACTCCACTACCCCTGCACTACGTTCGTAAAATATTTAGATTTACATTATCAATCAAAATAACGAAATATATATTAGTGTTGCCAAGACGAAAATAATTAGTCCTTAATTCGAACAAAACTAATTGTTTATTTATAAATAACTAATTACATTACTAATAACCAGAAGACTTATATGTGTAGATAAATAAGTAAATTAAATAACTCGATCTGTTTGAATTTAATTTTAAAAATTTCGTACAAGTCAATACGAGTACTTAAATCAAACCGCGTGAAGCTCTTATATTGAATGTTAATTACGTAATGACGTTATAAATCGACGATAAAACTTTTAAATGAAAAGTTTATTTTATAATTTTTAGCGCGTTTAAATAATAATTAAAATAAAAAAATTTATTCATCGAGCAGAATTATATCACAGTTAATGTCATAATGTTGTAATAGATGGCATTAGCTGTACGCTGCATCGCGCTATCATTTTGTTAGCTGCGATATATAGATTGCATTGCGTTGTTTATAAAGGTTTGCTGCTTTTTAATGTTTTCGTATTGATACAAATTTCTTCTCAGTGTTTGTAAAATTGTTTTTTTGACCATGGTCAACTTCTATGTTAATTTGTTACAAGTACATATAATTTTAATTCTAAGATTAATATATTTTCCGCTTGATCAATTTACAACTTGATACATTTACGCGTTCCTGAGAAAAAGGTTGAAAGACAGACGTACAGACTGACAGACACACGAACAGAAATTTACAGTTTTCGGATTTTTTCCTTTATGTATACTAAATGACCTTGCTCCTGGCCAAATTTCATAATGCTAGGTCAATGGGAAGTACCCTATAGGTTTTGATTCCCTTGCGAAAACGTTAAAAACGCTATCATACTTAAAATATGTGATATAAATGACCGTATCTTTTGATTGCGTTAACTTAGAAGTTTGATTTTTTCACAGCTCTTAGTAATTATAACTTTGAGTACTTGACGTTGATAAAAATTTGTTACCTTCACGCGTTTCTGAGAAAAAGGTTGAAAGACAAACTTACAAACAGACAAACATACATACAAAAATTTACAGTTTTCAGATTTTTTCCTTTATTTGTACCATAAGATCTTACTTCTTGCCAAATTTCATTGTGCTAGGTCAATGGGAAGTACCCTATAGGTTTTGATTCCCTTGCGAAAACGCTAAAATGGTCAAAATATACGACATATTTTCCATTATCTTTTGATTGCGTTGACTTAGAACTTTAATATTTTCACGGCCGCATGTCATCGTAGACTTGAGTATATGATATTAATTTCAACATGATACGTCTATGCATTTCTGAGAAAAAAGGGTTGACATCCCGACAGACAGACAGACAGACAGACAGACAGACAGACAGACAGACAGACAGACAGACAGACAGACAGACAGACAGACAGACAGACAGACAGACGGACAACAAAGTGATCCTATAAGGGTTCCGTTTTTCCTTTTAAGGTACGGAACCCTAAAAATCAAGTCATCTAAACTAAATAAGTACGGAAAAAAGAAACAATTTTATATTTCGATTATTACAGTGAGTTCAATATTTTGGTATACGCAATAATCAAAATATATTGTGTATATAGTGTCAGAATTTCTTCAGGCATATGCAGGTTTCCTCACGGTGTTTTCTTTCGCCGAGCTCGAGATGAATTTAAACTCAACTTTTAAAAATCAGCGGTGCTAACTGTAGTTTAAACCCGCGGTCGTCGGTTGAGATCGACGTGTTCTAACCACTAAGCCACCTTGGCTCTAAAGTTGAAAATTGATACAGATTTTTAACGTCAAATAGTATAAATATTATATAGTTACAAAATAGCATGGATTTGTTATATTATTAGAAAAGTTGTGTTGGTGAAATGTTATTAAACGAATATGTATACAAATGTAAATCAAAATTACAAGTATTTTTAGTTGCTTCATTTTTTTACTTACATGTTGTTTGAAGCAGTTCCTAATCATTTTAAGGCCGCACATGTATTCATTGGATGTAATGTAAGGAAAATTTCTTGCTTGTATTTATCTGATAGCCGCACCGCTGAGCCGCGTCCTGCTAATTATTATACAAAATGAAGGAAAGAAACATATTAAGTATTCAATGTAGAGTTTCAAAAAAGAAGTACGTATATTTCGATGTTGATAAGCAATAATGTGTTAACTCACATAAAGTCGAATTCGAAGATATCGATGAGTTCTGATAATGCATCGTGTATTAACATTATTCAGAAAAAGTCATTTAAGCTAAATAAGTATGGAAAAAAGATTTTAATTAATTATTTCAAGTATTGAAGTGTGCTCAATATTTTGCAATATGCAATAATATATGAAAAGCATAATACAATACAAATATTCTTTATTGCACACCAGTCAAATTGCAAAGTACATGGAGAAAAAAAATAAAGAAAGATTTACAAAGGCGGTCTTATCGCTGAAATAGCGATTTCTTCCAGACAACCTTTGGGCATAGGACAAAATATAGTAAAAGCGGTTTGGAGGTGCACAACTAAAAAGAGAGAAAAAAAAACAAAGTGGGCGTCATGAGGGTTACATGCGAGCACAAAACAACGTATTACTATTTCACATAATTTTATTCTAGTTTTACAATGTTGAGGAGGTCACTTTTGAATAGAAAGATAGAATACGAATTGTAACTATTTTATACGAGCAGCGGGTTCGTGACACTAATCTCACAACACCAATATCTCCACCACAACTGTCTTAAATCAATACAATAATTTATCTACTTCTATCAAGATCTAAAACTATTCTCATATTCCCGCGATTCGCCATTGTTGTCAAGATGGCGCCTCGACCCCGCTCGAGTCTTACGCTCTGCTCTGATTGGTCAATGCAATCCACAGAATACAGAACATTTAATTCAAATTTAAAAAGAATTTACACGCAAAGAAAATTAAATAAATTTAACATTATTTTTAACAAATTGTATTTTAGTAAATAATTAATAACTCGTAATATAATTAAAAGAACTATCAACTTGACGTCCTCCGATATATATATCAATACGTTTTAACAGTGTTACAGCTACTTTTTGAGATTCCGTGTCCGAAGTGTGTCCCTTCGTCTGTGTGTGGGCTGTATCTCCGGAACCGTAAAAGTAGACTGTAGAATTTTCACGGAATGTGTATTTCTATAGCGTTTATAACGAAAAATTCAAATTCAGAATAAACTGTATTCAAATAGGCTTTTTAATGCACTTTCGAATCAAGTTACAAGGATAGGATTATTACGGTGAGCTACCGCTATCACATTGCAATACATTTTGACAGTTAATTATTTACTTTTTGTACAAAAATCAACTGTCAAAAGGTATCGCGTTGTGATAGCGATACGCATAATTGCCCTGCACGTCAATCGTATTCGATTTTTACAAAAAATAATAAAAACCGGTCAAGTGTGGGTCGGATTTGCACACAAAGGGATTCGTGGTATCGTTATCCGGTTATATTAAGTTCTTTGTAAGCTTGTCTGTAATGATTTAGCTTCTCATATAGTAGTAATAACTCATTCTTACGGGTTGACCTTTCATAAGTTGCGGGTCAAGGTCATGACCAGGGGTTATTGTATGATGCGAGTTTTCTATAGTATTTTTCTTAAGTTTCCTATTTAATGCGAAATATGAAAAAAGATATGCTTTTGAATATATACAAGTAAATAAAATTGAAGTATCTGTTTGTAATATCAAATTAAAAGCTTTTAACTAAATGCATATGAAACTATACTGGGTACTTACATTAAAAACACAATTTTTTACATTTTCGTCTGTCTGTCGGTCCGAAACTGCTGGACCGATTTTGACAGGACTTTCACTCACAGATAGCAAATGTTATAAGGAGTAACCTAGGCTACTTAGGCTTACTTTTTAATTGATTTTTTTTATTTATTTTAATTAATAAATAAAAAAATTTAATACTACGCGAAAACAAAATTATAACCAATGTAATATCGAACAATATTTCATTATCAAATTCAAGCGGGGAAGGTAAACATTATATGAAAATAATTTTTTCTTAAATTTACGCGGGGAAAACCGCAGGGCTCAGCTAGTTCTATATTAAAGAGTATACTTTTAGGTTGGTACCATTGGAGCTTGTGTTGTGTGTTTTCGGACCCCCGACACTAGACCATGAGACCCTAATAGGGGCCGTTGTGCGTGATGCGTTTATTTATTATTGTTATTTATAGATTTAATGAAAAATCAATTAAATCAGTTCAGTACATTGGTTATAAAATTCAAATATGTCTTTCAAATTTCAAATAACTGGTCAAGTGCGAGTAGGACTCGCGCACCGAGGGTTCCGTACAAACTTATAGAAATCTATATAAGACTAACCCATCTACGCCATTTGTGGTCTTCATCATCAGTTCCAACATAAGTTACTATCAAAAATACCTAAATCGGTATACGCTTGCCTATAATATTTGAGGAGTTCCCTCAATTTCTCCAGGATCCCATCATCTGATCCTGACCTGAAGACAATGGGACCACCTTGGAAGTATACCTTTTCAAACAAAAAAAAAAAAAATTTGAAAATCGGTACCCAAATGGCGGCGTAATCGGCGAACAAACATAAAAAAAAATTAAATACAAGGTCGAATTGAAAACACCCCTTTTTAGAAGTCGCTTAAATATAATCAAATATTATGTAAATATGGATCACGTCCCAAAAACTATTTTGAAACTACTTAGGAGCACTTTAATTTAAAACACGATCATGGATGCAATCCATGGAAACATAAAATTTTATTTTAAGTACTAATACACCTTATACTTTCAAAAAAAAAAGTTATAGCGCGATTCAGGATACACCTAGCGCCATCTCTTGACAATTTCAATAAACTAACTTGTTGACTTTGATATTAACAACATAATTATATTATATTTTATTCTCGTTGTATTTTTATTTATATTCTACTACACTCCACTACCCCTGCACTACGTTCGTAAAATATTTAGATTTACATTATCAATCAAAATATCAAAATATATATTAGTGTTGCCAAGACGAAAATAATTAGTCCTTAATTCGAACAAAACTAATTGTTTATTTATAAATAACTAATTATATTACTAATAACCAGAAGACTTATATGTGTAGTTAAATAAGTAAATTAAATAACTCGATCTGTTTGAATTTAATTTTAAAATTTTCGTACTAAGTCAATACGAGTACTTAAATCAAATCGCGTGAAGCTCTTATATTGAATGTTAATTACGTAATGACGTTATAAATCGACGATAAAACTTTTAAATGAAAAGTTTATTTTATAATTTTTAGCGCGTTTAAATAATAATTAAAATAAAAATTTTTATTAATCGAGCAGAATTATATCACAGTTAATGTCATAATGTTGTAATAGATGGCATTAGCTGTACGCTGCATCGCGCTATCATTTTGTTAGCTGCGATATATAGATTGCATTGCGTTGTTTATAAAGGTTTGCTGCTTTTTAATGTTTTCGTATTGATACAAATTTCTTCTCAGTGTTTGTAAAATTGTTTTTTTGACCATGGTCAACTTCTATGTTAATTTGTTACAAGTACATATAATTTTAATTCTAAGATTAATATATTTTCCGCTTGATCAATTTACAACTTGATACATTTACGCGTTCCTGAGAAAAAGGTTGAAAGACAGACGTACAGACTGACAGACACACGAACAGAAATTTACAGTTTTCGGATTTTTTTCTTTATATATACTAAAGGACCTTGCTCCTGGCCAAATTTCATAATGCTTGGTCAATGGGAAGTACCCTATAGGTTTTGATTCCCTTGCGAAAACGTTAAATCTTTTGATTGCCTTAACTTAGAAGTTTGATTTTTTCACAGCTCTTAGTAATTACAACTCTGAGTACTTGACGTTGATAAAAATTTGTTACCTTCACGCGTTTCTGAGAAAAAGGTTGAAAGACAAACTTACAAACAGACAAACATACATACGAAAATTTACAGTTTTCAGATTTTTTCCTTTATTTGTACCATAAGATCTTACTTCTTGCCAAATTTCATCGTGCTAGGTCAATGGGAAGTACCCTATAGGTTTTGATTCCCTTGCGAAAACGCTAAAATGGTCAAAATATACGACATATTTTCCATTATCTTTTGATTGCGTTGACTTAGAACTTTAATATTTTCACGGCCGCATGTCATCGTAGACTTGAGTATATGATATTAATTTCAACATGATACGTCTATGCATTTCTGAGAAAAAAGGGTTGACATTCCGACAGACAGACAGACAGACAGACAGACAGACGGACAACAAAGTGATCCTATAAGGGTTCCGTTTTTCCTTTTAAGGTACGGAACCCTAAAAACGAACAAAATTTAAAGTCAGTTGTTTTTTTTAAGACTTACTTTATTTTATTATGACGAAGGAAGAAAACTAATTTAAGATAACATCATGATTATATTTTTTTAACTCACTCGTGACGTTAGAAGCGGTGACGTAGACCGCGTGTACACGTGATACGAGGATTTGATTATCCTCTAAAACCTTTTACATTTCGAGATAAAATTTTGCCTTTTTGTTGAACCAAAATATAAGCTTTTACCATATTACGTTTCATTGAAATAAGTTTCAGAACTCATAGAAATTCTGTATAAATCCTCGTTCTGATGGCGCTTAAGATCTTATAACTCGTAAGGTATGTCGTTAACCCAGAGACATTTAATCTATGTAATGTTGATGTTTTTTTTCTGTTATTACCTTTAAGTGACTTTTCTGAATAGGTGTATAAGCAGATTATGTAGTGAAGATACATAAAAGGTTATTTTTTTCTTTATGTATATTGTCTCTAGTTTTAACTGGGCGTGGTAGGTTAAATCCGAAAGTATAAGGAATAGCGAAAAATACTTAAAGGAGCAAGATTTTGATTAAAACTAAAACTGCATCATTAGTTTTTTGAAAAATTAATATTCATAGCCAGAAATCAAACCTGTTATTTTTCAAAAAAACACACACCCTGTATTATTGCATCATCTGATAGTGTTATATGGATCAATTTTGGGAGTTTATAGTACACGGTAAATTAAAGGAAAAGGCTTATTTTTTACAAAATGCTTTAAATATCTAATACATTTATTAAATATTAAGAAGTCAATTCTTCAAGGAAATGAATGATGATGATGATGATGAATCAATCCCCGCTTGGGACATATAATAAAAGTAAAAAAAGTAAAGTAACAGTCTGTAAATGACCCACAGCTGGGCAAAGGCCTCCTCTTCTATTAAGGAGAAGGTAAGAGAGATGCTAATATTTGTATAAATAGTGTTTTCACGTCTGGGTGTTTGTGCTTGTGGGTCCCCACCGTGTCTCGGAGAGTACGTAACACTGCCAGTCCCGGTTGTTATCACCTGACAATGATCGTTACTCGCCGTTGAGAGATTAATTGAGTCTTAATTTGCGGAGGTCAGATGGCGATGGTGTAAAAATCAGTAACTTGCTTTTAACTGGATAAGAGTAATAAGCAGACAGATAGAAGAAATTTTTTTTAAATGTTGTATCTAAATATATATAACTCAAAGGTGACTGACTGACTGACTAATATAGTGTTCTATCAACATACAGCCCAAACCACATGCATTGGGCTGAAATTTGGTATGCAGGTAGATGTTATTACGTAGGCATCCGTTAAGAAAGGATTTCGATGAATTTACTCCCATCGGGATAAAAAAAAAAACGAAAATTTGCCAATTTTAAACCGATCGGGTTGAGACTTTGCATGCATAGGGCTACTATAACGTAGGCATCGCAGACATCGCAAACATCGTAGACGAAGACGCAAGCACTAACTAGTATGTGATAAAAGATTAAAACAAATTCTTTAGCTTAGCATAAAATACATACGTCTACATATTACAGGTGATATCAAGTATATAATATTAGATTACATCATTACACAATCATGTACACTAAATTCTCTCTTCAATTTCCTCGTAATAGCCAAGTATCTATAGACTCGGATCCTCTCTCAGTAATTACGGACTTATCTAGTAACCAAAACAAACTTCTAACCTCCAGAAAGTTGTACAAGTAACGTAAACTGGATTTTTGCCCAGTTTCTACATCAAACTTGTCTAATCCAGACAATCAACCGTATCTTTATTGACTTCTTTATTTCGTGTTAAGTTTTATCTGACTTTGTTGAATACAAATATTTGTACGACTGTCAAAAAGGAAGGGTTATGTTAAAGGTATCACATGTACTTTTATAGAGTACTTTTATATGGACGCTGATAAGTAATACCATGTCAAGAAACAGACAGCATTTTGAGGAATAGGCGTCTAAGGATGTTCAACCTATTCCTAATAAATCTTTTTGAAGAATTATAAGCCCATCTCTTATTTTCTATTTTAATGATCAGTATAATTAATGAATTAAAAGCAGTTTGGTATAGTAGAGTTTTAGTAATAAATATTTCGAATATATGAGATTATTGCATAATCCAAAATATGGAAAACACTTCAATATTCTAAACAATTTTTATAAAACTAGCAGGCAAACGACCACGGGACATCTGAAGTCAAGTGATCACCGCAGTACCAGAGCTGCTCATATGCGTTGCTAGCTTAAACATAATAAGGGAAGTAAAGAAAGATAGTAAGGATATGAATAGAAAGGAGGATGGGCTTCCAACACACTCACTCACCGGATGAAACGCAGCTATACAACTTTTTTTTATTGTTGGAAAATGCATTTACGCATCCCACAAGAGATCCTCAGGCGGGTATGAGGACAACCTGACTCAAAAGACGAATCGGACTACCCATTAAAAACCAACATCCTTGCTACGCCACTTTTGGAGCACCACGGGATCGCTATGGTGCACCATGTTACTCCCAGCGTATTTCACCTCTTAGTAAAACCACAGCTATACTACCTTCTTAACGTGGATTTTTTTTGAAAGTGAGGTACTGCCCTGTTCGAAGCCCGTATACGAACACAAATCTACAACACAATTGCAGGCTCTACTTCAATTTAACGATGCTCTAGTGTGTATTTACCTTTAATGTATTTTTGTTATAATGGCCGCAAGTAACTGAATAATTATATAATTCAATATCAACAATGTTACTGATATATTAAACCTTTCTTTCACGTAATGAAATTACTAGTACATTATGTCACGTCTACATCGTAATATGTGTTGTGCAGTCTAAACATATATGTATGAAATCAATAATGTTTATGCGTCTGCAGGGCCGGATTTATCCTAAATACTACCTTGGAGCACAGAAAAAAAGCCGCCCCTTTATTTAAATCATTACCTATGTAAATTTGGTAGTAGAAAATGGTAAGGTAGTAGTAAATTTTGCCGGCCTAACCACTGGTCCCTAGTGTCTCTATGCAAATGCAGTGCTGTGCTTCTGACGGGTCAGGATACACCACGACACTCTAATCCAATAAGTGCGCAAGTGAGTGGACACTTTAATATTACGTGTTAGGAACATATTAAATATTTATCTGAATTGCGGAATTGTAGGTGCGGGAATAACATTAGTAAGTTTTACACTCGTAAGCGACATAAGACAACTCTATAACGTAGTAAGTTAACTAGGTAACTAGGTAGGCTAACCGCACGAAAGCTGTAAGTGTCAAAAATGACATTGAGTGTTAACACTTTCAGTTGTAAAGCAATGATTGTGTAAATCTTTATTAAAGCCTTCTTAAAGAGCAAAACTTAGAAGTGTAATTCTCGCCTTATATTAATGCTCCTAAAATTTTGCGCACTTAATTCTAGTAATACACTAGAGTGTCGTGGTGTATCATGTATATGTAGTAGTGTAGGGTAGATGTAACTTTAATATCAGCGATGCTAGCGACATATTAACTCATTTTCTCAGTCGCGGTGTTGTAGTCACGTAATGACTTTCGTGTCTGCGACATAACACAGTCGCATTAGTGTCGTGACGTTTCGTAGAGGTTTGTACTCGTATTGCTTTATAAATATTGGTAACTTTGTACCTTGTTTCTTTTCAAATGAAGTTGCAATTCTGTTGAATTAATCCGTCTCTGGTGTTGCAAATGACCAAACGTGTTTCGCATGTTTCTTTAATTGTTAATCCTTATTATTTATTTGCTAATCGATTTTTAATATAATTTTTTTTGTAACAATATACTTTTAGATCGGTCGTATAAATTGTCAGTATTTTAGTTTTTAGATCAAAATAGCTGAAATAAGTACACCCACTTAAGAAAAAATAAATCTTTGTATTAGCATACATTTATTATTTATATTTTTATACATACATACATATAAGTATAAAAGTGTAAATAATAAGCAATACATAATTATATATAGTCTATTTCTCTTTACTTGTCCTTATTTGGTAACAATACCCCGAACGAAAATCACGAATTTTCGAATTATTTTGTTTCATTATAATCTTGCAATATAAAAAATGATTCAGTTCAATCATCAATAATTTCTTATCTAACTCTTATGAGTGGCTATACATACGCCAGATTTGTCTGCTAAATATGTCTTATTTAAATTTAATTTGTCTGCTAAATATGTCTTATTAAAATTTATGTCTTAGTAAAGAAAAATAGACTATACAATCAAATACAATGTAAAAAACAGTGACTTACACTAAAACTCCAAGCTATATTCAATACACAAGTTTTACACACATAAAAAAAAACTAAATAGTAATAAAATCAGAATACAAGTTTCATTGAGAATCACATGCGGCCCAGTTTCCCCTTTACAAATTCATGGCGCATAACGAAGACAAACACGTTTGAGATAGTACTAAACGCTGCGCTAATGATGTGGACAAGAGTCGAGTGCGCTAACGAGTGACCCGCGTCACTCTAATTACCGAAACAAAGCGATGCTTGTTAGCTAGAATAAAAACTTAGTGATTATGTGTAGAGTGCTTACGTTTCGTGATGATGTCTGTGTAACCCCATTTTAGGGTACCGTATATAGATTGTTTTTCGATTTCAAAAAGGAGATTCTCAATTGGTAATTTGTTTTTGTTTAATGTTAGTTACCTCAGAACTCCGTCATTTGCTAACCGATTTTTAAAAATATTATTTTATTCGGTCAAGTAGTTTGGTTTTTAAATTAAAATAACTGGAATAGCTATCTCATCCATTAAAACTTTTTAAACTAGCGGCTCGCAACGACTTCGCTAGATTTACATATAGATTTACAATTCCTATTTCACCCAATTGGGGATGAAATTAGAAAAATGCCAATTTACATGTTATCCACATGCACATATTTTTAACCAGAAGTAACCATATTTAATTTCATGTTTCTTACTTTAAAAATGTTGGAGTTACATGTACATCCGTTATTTTACCCACTAAAGGGTGTAATTTCCAAAAATTCGTACTGTATTGATGCTTACAACATTAAAGGTATCAACTGCCAAAATTTCAAGGTTGTATCCTCAGCGGTTTAGGTTCTGCGTTGATGAGTCAGTCAGGACAAGTAATTATAGAACTATAGAATACCTGCGCGCGTGACTTCGTTTTCGTAGACTATAGAATGTTTCGCATGTTTCGTGCAAAGTAATTCTGCGGTGCCTCTAAAATAAATTGGATTATTTTTATTAATTAAAAAAAATAAAATTTCTCAAATAAATATACCCTAAGTCACTCCTTAACACTAGCTATCTGCGAGTGAATGTCCCGTCAAAATCGGTCCAGCCATTTCAGAGATTAGCCGGAACAAACAAACGGATAGACAGATAGACAGATTGTTTTGATATAAGTACCGTACATACTTTGGTATAACGGTATATAACCAGACACTTCTAATTTATCTGTATAGATGAATAAACTTTTAAGCTTAATAATAGTATATACTAGCTGTGCCCGCGACTTCGTTCGCGTGGACTACAGAATGCTTGGCATGTCTCCTGCAAAGCAAGGTTATAATAGTCTGCGGTGCTGCTCCAGAAAGGAGCCTTTTACTTTGAATCTGGGAACTTTCTGGTTGTATTTATAAGCAGACACTAACTCAGATATGGTATTCCTCCACGGTTTTCACTATAAATGTTGAAGAAAAGTTGTTTTGTGGTAGTCTTTAAAATTTCGACTGCAAAACAGTAAGTTCCCACCTAGGTTCTCCTTATATTATATATTGGGTGACTTTTTCTACTGGACTTAATAGGCCAAATCCGGAACTATAAGGAATCGCGAAAGATACTTAATGGAGTCTCGTGTCCGATTTTGAAAAATCTAAAACTGTATCATAATTTTATTTATTTCATGATTTTCCTGGCCAGAAATAGGACCCACTAATTTAAAAAAAATACATTCTGTATTATTGCACCACCTAATTGTGTCACTTGTAAAGATCAACTTTTGGAAAGTAATAGTAAGCGGCAAATTAAAGGAAAAGGTTTTTTTTTACAAAATAACATTAAATCTATACATTAATAAGGTTAAGTATTCGATTCTACATAGACATAATCAAATATGTGGGCTAAATCATGGGTTCCGGTAAGTTTAGAAAGAAATGTGCGTTACTTCGAACGATTTGTTTATAAATTGCATCAAAATGCTAGTCACCTACTAAAGTGAGGAAGAGTGTGAACAATACAATCAAAAATATAAAATGAATTACTCACAGTAACTTCTTTTATGTTTGTTTTTTTTTCTATGTGAGTTATACAAAGTTGATAGAATGTCACGTTTGTTTTGGTCCCCGTCATCTACTCAATTACCTAGGTAGGTTCAGATAATTCTTAAAAAGATGAATCAATTTGTTGAAAATCTACATTTCACTGGACTCGGCTATTGTACTCACCCGCTATTAGCGTTACAACATCCCGTTACTAAAGATTTAATTAATGTAAGAATTTGATAGAATTTTGTAAAAAAAAATAGCCTTTTCTTTTTGTTGCAGTTTACTGTATAGTATTACCTCACTAAAGTTGATCTTTATAATGTATGAAGGTATCAGATGGTGCAATACTACAGAATGTTATTTTTTTGCAGAATCAACGTGTTCGTTTCTGGCTAGGAAAACTTATTTTTCAAAAAACTAATGATGCAGTTTTAGTTTTAATCAAAATCGGATCTGTGACTTAAATTATTTTTCGCTTTTGCTTATAGTTTCGGTTTTGTTCTATCATATCCAGTAAAAAAATTACTACGTAAATATATTATTTCTTAAAATGATTATATATGGACGCTGATATATGGACGCTGATAAGCAATAATGTGTCAAGCCACACGGGCTTCGTTTTGAGATAATGGCGTCTAAAGATGTCAAACCTATTCTTAATAAATTTGTTTAAAGTCGTATATATTCATTTTTTCTTTTCTATTTTGATAAATTGTATAATGAATCAAAAGCAGATAGGTTTTTTAATATGTTATCTAATAATAAGTTTTTAAATATTTGAGATTATTTTATAAATTGCAAAATATGGAACGCACCTGAAATTCGAAACATTGAGTTAAGAAACTTTTTTCCATATTTATTTAGTTTAGATGACTTGATTTTTTTTAATAGTGTTATATAGGTAACGTAGTATCAAAATACATCAATATCTACAAATTTGACTTTTTGCGGGTTGACACATTATTGCTTATCAGCATCCATATATCTTCCCTATTTTAATCAGATATTATTCACTATTTCATTGGTTTCAATTTTGTTCCTTATAAAATTGCCTTTCTGCTAGTGAAAATTTCATCAAAATCGGTCCAGCTGTTTCAGATATTAGTCGAAACAAACTGAGTGACAGATGGACAGACAAAAATTTTAAAATTGGTAATTTTGTTGTAAGTACCGTGTATACTTTCATATGCATTTATTTAAAATTACAAACAGACACATCAATTTTATTTATTTGTATAGATGTATACCTTCCCTTCTTAAATCAGAAAATGTTCACTATTTTATTGGTTTCTACAATATTTTGTTATCGTGTAATTCTCTTTTTTACTTATTGATTAAAATAAATATATTTTTTTCATATAAGTAGCCTAATTTAATCCTTTTAATATTAGCTATAGGGGCTGCTGTAATGTTTTTAAGAACTTTTTAGACTTTGTGATATTTTGTGATTGTTTTCTTCCATTCCCACTCCTTTCTCTGGGCCTCACGTGATTAATGGACATCCTCTAACTGCGAGTGAAAGTCCCATCAAATTTGATTCAGCTGTTTCAGAGATTAGTCGTAAGAAACAGACTGACAGTACTTGATGTAAGTACTTTCATGCATTTAGTGAAAATCACAAAATAATGTTCGACGTGACCCCATAAGTTGACATATCTTTTTTAGCGGGCACAAACGCACAGATAAACAGACAAACAGACAAAAATTCTAACAAATTTTGTTTTGGGTTCTATTGCGTAGGTAAAGGCCTCCAATATTTTTTTCATATATCTTACATGTACAGACAGCGACCCGTTAGAATTTTTTTCATATATATAGATTTAAAAATATCTAAAATAGAAGTAGCCCCAAGTCACTCCTTATAACATTTTCTAACTGCAAAAAGTACCATCAGAACCGGTTAAGTCGTTTCAGAGATTAGTCGGAACAAACAGATAGACAGACAGACTGACAGACAAAATTTTTAAAAATGAATTTTTTTATGTAAGTACTGTATATACTTTCATGTATTTAGTTATAAACACAAAAAAAATGTTCAACGTGATTCCTTAAATTGACATAACTTTTTTATTTATGGACCGATTGACATAAAACAAACCCTAAATGTTAAGTGAAGCTTACTACGATATATTAGTGAAAACCGCATCTAAATCGGATAAGCCGTTTCTGAGATTAGCGTGCACAAACGCACAGATAAACAGACAAACAGACAAACAGACAAACAGACAAACAGACAAACAGATAAGAATTCTAAAAATCATTGTTTTGGGTTCTATTGCGTTGGTATAGGCCCCCTATAATATTTTTTTTCATATATCTTCCATGTACAGACAGCGACCCTCTAGAATTTTATTATTAGTATAGATATAGATATAGATAGATTACACGTACATCGATACATAGCACCAATAGATATTCTAAATCTTGCGTCTCAAGTCAGCCGTTGCTGTAGGATTTTTAATCGAAATTGCAATCAGTTCAATGATCCTATAAATGGACGCTGATAAGCAATAATGTGTCAACCCACACGGACTTCATTTTGAGAAAATGGCGTCTAAAGATGTCAAACCTATTCTTACTTAATTTGTTTAATGAAGTTTATATCTATTTTTCCTTTCCTTTTTTGTAAAAGGTAAAATTAATTAAAAGAAGATTGATATATTTAATATATTATCTGATAAAAAGTTTTTCAAATATTTCACATTATTCTATAAATTGCAAAATATGGAACGCACTTGAAATACGAAATAATTTTTTCCGTACTTATTTAGATTATATGGCTTGATTTTTTTTAAATAATGTTGAATAGGTGATGCAGTATCAAAATACATCAATATCTCCGAATTTGACTATTTGTGGGTTAACATATTATTGTTTATCAGTATCTAAATAGGGTAGCCACGTGTAAGAGTAACTAACAGAAAAATATTAAAAAATATCAAAAACCCGATTGCGTATCAATAATACATAAATATAATATGTCCATTTGTGTAAGAGCATCTATATGTATATAATATTAGCGAACCGGCTTTGCGCGGGTCATTTGTAGTATTGTACGATATAACACTATTAATCTTTGAAATTCTCAGCTTTTATATAATGTTATATAATAACATGTATACTAGCTGTCCCTCGCGGTTTCACTCGCGTTTATGGTTACTGCTTCGTTCCTATGAGTCGTAGCGTGATGTAATATAGCCTATAGCCTTCCTCAATGAATAAACTATCTAATAAAATAAATAATAAATAAATAACGCATCACACTCAACGGCCCCCATTAAGATCCCATGACCTTGTGTCGGGGGTCC
This sequence comes from Hypolimnas misippus, assembly GCA_037950945.1. Classification (NCBI taxonomy): domain Eukaryota; kingdom Metazoa; phylum Arthropoda; class Insecta; order Lepidoptera; family Nymphalidae; genus Hypolimnas; species Hypolimnas misippus. The sequence goes on from JBBEEQ010000029.1 coordinate 14,833,475, forward strand.
GGAAACACTCACAACACTAACACAAACACCCAGACAAACATCTGTATGGCCAATACACACGTTTGCCGTGAGCGGGGATCGAACCCGCGACCGTTAGCGCTTTAGTCAGTTGCAGTGACCATTGCGCCAACGCGTTTGTCTATCTAATACAAAAAGAATTTTTCAATTCAAACCAGTAATTTAGTTTGAAACAAACAAATAAACAAACAAACTCTTCAGCTTGATTATATTATATAGGTACAAACTCACAAACCAATTTCAGCTCTTTATAATAGTAGTTTAGATACATACGGAATCAAGTAATAAAAACAGTGAGTCTTTCATTGCTGGCATAAACATGCCAAATATATTTGTACGGCAACGTTGAATAGCGAATGTTTTGTAAACCTCGCCTAAGATGTAGTAAGTTCTCGTTTTAACCTACATTGAAGAACAAGTAACTCGTTCGCTGGAAACGCGTACACAATTACACATACATACATAATTGTATACGTTTCACCGTTTTTGTATGCGTGAAATTTCAAAATGGAGTTAGATTCTTTTGGGTGGGAACACGTTTTCAACTGAGTGTAAAAAATAGTAGTTCCAAATAGGTAATTTCGAGCGGATGTTTTTATAATCTTATTTTAATTAAAATTTCATAATTTCTTTATCGATTTTGAAAATTATTATTTTTTTAACGGATAATAATACACAGATTGGTGACATAGATATTTCATCGAAATCGGTTCACTAATTTGGTTTAAAACCGAAATAATTGTTAAAAGTTGTGTAATAAACGAAATTGATTATTTTACTAAAGAATTTTCGAAATCGGGTAAAAAATGAATGAATTAGATAACAAAGATTAAAAAAATACGCTACGAATTAACACACATACGCACACAAAGCATGTATACATACACAGTTTCTTATTATGTTACTTTCGTTTGGTAAATAAACACGACTGTAATATTTTAAATTGTATCTCACAATGTAAAAAGTCTACGTATGGGAAGGCACTATCTTCTAAAACACATTTATGCTAGTTCATGAGTTAGGGCTACGATGTTTTTGTTTATATTGGTTTTTACAATAACCTTTTTTTAAGCTAGCACTGCTGAGTTTTTAAGTGCTAAGTTTAAATTCAGCTCGAGCTCGGCGGTGATGAAAACATCGCGAGGAAACCTGCATGTGCTGGGATAAACACATTTATATCCAATCCGCAGTGGAGCGGCCTGGTGGATTAGGCTCTTAACCTTCTTAATAGGCGAGGAGGCGGTTGCCCAGCAGTTGGAGATTTAGAGGCTGTTACATTACATAACTATGCATATGTTGAGATGCAAGTATACGCAAAGCAAAATGTTTCCTTTCTGGGGTAAGGTGTCCGTTTTTATAACAAAATACTATAGAAATTTTGCACTTTTCAATGAATAAGTTAAAATTGTATATTAAAAAATCTTTAATAACCAAAGCATATTATTCTGTACAAGATTATATAGATGATAATAATGCATGGATTTAGTATAGCTGGATTTCATACAGGATGTTTAATATATACATTTGTAATTTTTAAATGTATATTCTTAATAACACAATTTTAAAAGAGTACCTATAGAGTTTCTTGCTGGGTCTTCTCGGTTAAATCTACATTCCGAGCCGGTGGTAGCTTTTCCTTAATTTAAGTACTTTTTGTTTGTTTTGACGATTCAAAAGTGCTTTTAAGAGCCTGCCTAATTGAGTAAAGTATTTTTTAATCCGATTTTGATACGGTTTTCTCCAGTGAAACTTAGTGAAAATTTTAACTATAAACTGGGTACAAGAACTTCATCCATGTATTCGTTAGGAACCTTACGAAGGCATAAATCAAAACTAATATATTAAGTTTGTTTTTTGTTTGAAAGTGCTAACTTCGGAAACTACCCATTAAAAATGAATAACTTGATGAAGTTGGGATAACTATTTAAAAAAAGTAGAACACATCACTACAATGAGGGAACTAAATAATCATAATATGTTTTATATTCTCATTATGCCTGTAAATTAATATCTAATATTATAAAGGAGAGTTTGTTTGTTTGAGTGCGCTAATCTCAGGAACTACTGGTTCGAATTGAAAAAATATGTTTGTGTTAGATAGTTTATTTATTGAGGCAGGCTATACTATTACATCACGCTACGACTCATAGAAGAAAAGCAGTAACCAAAAACACGAGTCAAACCGAGAGAGACAGCTAGTTTCTAATAAAACGAAAATTAATCGCCTGGATATCAATAAACTAAAAACAAATTACAATGCTATTATACAGACTATAATTTATGTCAAATGGATAGCGCAACGTAAATATGCATAATAATACTGGATCGTTATCCTAGGAAACCGAAAAAGCGGTGCGAAGTAGCGGCCGAGTGTTGACATTCATCGATTGGTTAATGAGGCATAGCCATTTTTTTTTTATCCTTGATTACCTACTTCTCATCTGAATAAAGATACGTTCATTTATATTGTCATTGTTTCTTTCATTTTCTTATTTCGTCTTCTAGTTGGTGCGTGGTGTTTTAGTTTAACATTGGGTGAGGCGCATGGTATACGAGGTTGTAACAAAAACTACATCTACGTAAATGAAACTCCAAGCAAAACGTGGTATAGTAATAAATAAAAACAGTTTGAAGTATCACAAACTCATTTATAACTCGTGCATTTCACGTAATTAAAACAACATTAAAACCAACCGTTTCCAACTTACAAACCGCTATAATAAACATTAAAAACTGAATTTAATCCGAACGCAACATCCATATGAAGTTGATTGATGGATTGTTCCGTCAAATAAACCGCTGGTAGGGTGACTTTGCGTTTGGCGAAACTTAACTACGTTGCGATGTCGCGCCATGTTGCGATGTCGCGCCACGTTGCGATGTCGCGCCACGTTGCGATGTCACGCCACGTTGCGATGTCGCGTCGCGTAAATAACTAAGACTTAATATACTGAACGTATTTTGATAAAAATTGTAAAGGGCCAATCTGAAACTAAAGTTGTTTAAAACGACGCGTCATAATTTTCAATCGGCTTCGAAAAGGAGTAGGTTCTTTATTCGTAGTGTGTTTCTTTTTTTAACGATTGTTACCTCAGAAATCTCCGAAACTCCGTTTTTTATTAACCGATTTTTAAAATTCTTTATTTGAAAGAGTACGCATATCTAAGCAATAAAATTGTATATTTTGATTTTGAAGTTGGTTTATTATTTTTTTAAAGACTTAGTTAATTGGCTATTTGTTTTTAGGCCTTTACAACTAAATTGCATAATTTTGGTATACAAATAATATAGCTAGACAATAATACCTACATATATAATAAATACACCTTGGAGAAGAAAATAAGCTTGAAGTATTTATCCATCTCAGATGGATCTTCATTATTTATTTGTTATTAAAATTAGTCGAGAACGTGTTTTGGTTGTAAGTTCGTCAAATCGTTACATTAAATGTTTATTTTTCTGCTTATAATCTTTTTTCCAAGTCTCCATCTTATTTCTTAAAATTGACAGACACGTTGGCGCAGTGGTCAATGCAACTGACTGAAGTGCTAACGGTCGCGGGTTCGATCCCCGCTCACAGCAAACGTCTGTATTGGCTATACGGATGTTTGTCGTGGTCTGAGTTGTTAGTTATATATTATTGTTAGTTATATAGTTAGTGTTGTGTGTTTTCCAACCCCCCAGACAAGGTCATGAGATATTAATGAAGGTCGTTGAGTGTAATGCGTTTATTATTAGTATTATTAAAATATATTTACGTATTCACTACTGTATTGTTTTAAATTGTGACTTACCAAGTCAAAAATTTACTTATAGGAAGGTACTAGCTCCTGAAACACAGTTATGCCAGCTCAGGTTTAAGTCTACAATGTATTTATTTATATATTTATATATTTTATTGAATCAGCTCGTGACCACGGCGAATGTAACTTCGTCGAAACGTCGGGCAATAAAAAGGTATTACTACTATTAGTTATCGCGATAAGACCCGTTATATTAAATATGTATTTATTTATATTGGTATTTTCAATAAACTTTATTATTATTATTACTAAACTTTATTATTATTAAGCTAATTTATTATTTAGCTAATTTAATACAAAAGCGTGGCCACCCCACACGTCGGTGAATTTAAAATGGGTTTACAGAAAGTAGTTCAAGAACAATCTATCACGGTACTTTTATGCAATTGGAGCGAACGTAGTGTGCTGTATTCCTCTTGCTTATAAATGAATTTGCTTCGAATACAATTTTACTTTATTAGAAAAACGACTTAACCGACTTCAAAAAATGTTTTGTAGGTTGTAAGTTTGTCGTGATTATTTTCATGGAAGGTTTTAGTATATAATATAAATCTATATATATAAAGGTCTGATAAAGATTTTTGGAGATAAATAAAGAATAACTACCAGCAAATGTTAAATATTAAAAATATTACATATTAATTAAGTTAATTTGTCTGTATACATCAACCGTTTGAAGTCGATAATATTTTCTACAAAAACAATTATTAGCCGCGACTTCGCGTTAAAATTATTTTTTATGTGTTTTTTTCGTTTTTGAACATATTTACAAAAGGACATAACACAATATTTACAACTTTTTTGTCCATCGAAATAGATCATTAAGTACTAAATCGCACACAAGACTCAAAGTACCGCGTACAAAAACTCTCACAAACAAAGGTTTTACTTTTTGTGTGGTCTGAAGAATTAATAGATCGCATTGATTCGCACTGCGCCGCACGCGTTCGCTCACGTAGAATGTAGGATTCTCGCTAGTGATATAAAACAACAGATACGTCGTAAGTAGTTACGAAAGCTGTGGCGGTCAAAAATAAGGCACCGACAGTAAATTTATTCAGGAGTAAAAAAATGACAAACAACTTATGTAAACCTTTATGAAAGTCTGAGAGCAAAACTTATAAGTAATTATCGCCTTACAGTGGTCGTATTTTTTAATATAATTTACATAAATATACGAGATGAAAAATCTTACTTTAAACATGATTCAATATTCGTTGTAAGACTAATAAGAAAAGATAACAAGACTATTTTTCTTCATCAACGTTCGTGTTATGAAACAGAGAATTTTTCTTATGATTTCATTAAAGCCGTTGAACGAGAAGGAAAATATTAAACTCCAGCGACCTTTACGTATAACCGAGTAAGAAAAATCCCTCTGTCATTAAAATTCCGCCAGTGTGGCGGCGTGTTAATTTAATATCCAGTCAGAACCGGTACGTACCGGCGCACGGCGGTAATAACCGGTATCAAGCGGATTAACGGTTCGCAATATCTGCTTTATTACTTGTTAACACTTAGTGAACTTTCCACGATCGTATATCATAGACGTTTGGGATTTGGAACGTGCTGTGTTGGAATAAATATGACATTTTATGATGTTATCCTTAGTTTATTTTATTGTTATTCTATCTAATTTCATCCTTTTCAATTTTTTTTGTGACATAACTTATGTTCTCTTACACAGTCCAATATTTATATCTGTCCAATCAATTTATCAAAAATTAGTTTAGTAAACCAATGCTTAAACAAAGCGTAAAGGTAACAAACAGATAGACAGACAGAAGAAAATTGTACACGAAAAGAAAAATCTTTCAAATAAAAAAGAACTTCCAAAATCGGATTTATGAGGAAACAAATATAAAAAAGTATACTGTATTAAGAATCTTTTGATTGGAAAAAGCCTAATATTATTGGCAGTTGCATGATCTGTATAAATTTGTCACTAGCTGCGAGGTCTCGAGGTTTCACTCGCGTTTTTGGTTACTTATTCGTACGTATGAGTCGTAGCGTGATTAAAACATTCCTCAATAAATGGGCTATCTAATGCAAAAAGTTTCCTTCAATTTTACCTCCTACATACAAATTTTACCACTTTATCTAATTTAATACTAATATATACTATATATATCTAATATATACGAATACATACTATATACTAATATATATATATATATATATATATATATATATATATATATATATATATATATATATATATATATATATATATATATATATATAAATAATACTAATATGAAAATGCTCATCATGTACTTCACATTCTCTAGGCTATCCTAAAATAATATAAAATAAAAAATAATTAAAACGAAGCCAAAGTAACGAGCCGCGCTCATAACCTTGTCGCATTTACGAAACTTATCTAAACTCACATTAACAAGACAACGTTTCACTCTTTAAGATGCTAATTCTGAATTAGGCCATTAGCGCAAAAGCCTTACCGAGCACGAGTCATTAATGACTAGTGATGTGCCGGATATTCGTATCCATATCCGTATCCATATTTGCGGGAAAAAGAGAGATCCGTATCCGTATCAGTTACTTTTTGGCGGATTTTTTACTTTAATATTTTTAATAAATATGTGAAAATTTATGCATATACATATGTGAAATTTAGTATGACACTGGGCCCTATGCCCACGCAGTGTCAAGTAGAGTCACTATCGTTTAAAATGACAAAATTAAGTTAATAATAAGTTTTTAAGTAAAAACGATTAAAATTCGTATCCGTATCCACAGATATTGACACCAAATATCCGTATTCAAATTCGTATCCGCGGATGTACATATTTAACCATCCGGCACATCACTATTTAAGACTCACTTTGAGTAAACGTAAAAATGTTCAAAGCGATCCTACTCATGAGTCGCATTTATCGTTTATCAAAGTTAAAAAAGTAACGTGCTCCATCACGTAATTAGACTCGTTACTTTTACCGTGTTTTTGTATAAATATATTTTAATTAATAACGCGAGAATTTCTATGCGAGTTCGAAACTTTAAACGCTGTTGCAATTTTGAATTTCAACTTCATATTAATTTAATACAGACGCCTTTCAGCTACATTTCCCTTTTAGCCGGTTAGCCAGCTACCCAGCCGGTTAGCCGGCTAAAATAGCCGCTGGTTGCATGTTATGATACATTTTCGCAATAAACCGGCTTCGACTGTGATGTTTTTTGAATAACGCTTGCGTTGTCAAGTGGTTTTACTTATTAAAATATTTTTTAAATATTATTAATTAGTGTTTGAAATGTTTTTACGTTTGTGAAAAAATTTATGTAGATTTTTTTTAGTTTTATGATATACTGTACTGTTTGTTATTTTTTATGAACACAGCTTGAAATTTGGATGCTGATAAGCAATAATGTGTCAATCCACAAAAATCAAATTCGGAGATATTGGTGTTTTCTAATACCGCGAGATATATTTAATGTTACTTAAAAATTTTTTTAGTCATTTAAATTAAGAAAAGCACGTAAAAAAAGTTCTTTAATTGAATGTCTCGATTATTAAAGAATGGTCCTTAATTTACAATATAAAATAATCTCGTGTATTAAAAAAACATTATTAAATAAAACGTTTTAATATACCAATCTGCTTTTAATATATTATACTTTTTACTAAAACAGAAAAGTAAAGATAGTGTACACTTCTTCAAACAAATTTATCAATAATAGGTTTGACATGTTTAGACGCCATTTTCTCAAAATGAAGTCTGTGTGGCTTGACACAGTATTTCTTACCAGCGTCCATTTATGGAAAGACTAATTTTAAGACATGAACCTTCATGAAGGTATTTCGTCTCGTGTTTGGTGAAAAGGTATTAATTTAAAATTACAAACAGACACTTCCATTTTATTTATTAGTAAGGATAGTAGCAACAGAGGCGCTATAACAATATTTAATATTTTTATCATGTATAGAGGAACTAGAAATACACACTCTGTGAAAGTATCGACTCTCTACATATTACGGATTATGACATACATCCCTTTGACACACAGGCAGACGGACAGTTGAGGTTTAGTGACACGGTCCCATTGGTTATCTCATACGGAACCTTAAAAATGAAAACATATAAATTCTCATCCAGAGTCTGAAGGAATTTAATTTAACTTATTAAATTATGAAAGAATTTATAAATATGCGTAATTCGTTAAAAGGAAATTAATTTAGCAAGAAACTTGGAGCGTTATTCGACGGAAGGACGACGGGACAATATTACTGCGTTGTATTTTTCAGCGAGGACACGTGTTGGCTGTATTAAAGGCAGGCTAAAAATTAACCTTATCATCCACTGATTGGGTAAACTTAAGCGATATTGTGATAACATTTTCGCAATCAATGCACTTAAAAGCAAAGTAAAAAATAACAGTCTGTAAATCTATTAAAAAACATTACGTATAAATGATTTTAAAAGAATTATTATCAAGTTCTTCTCGATAGACACTACATTTCGAACCGGTGGTAGCTTTATAAAATCTAAAATAAAAATATGACATGTAACTTGACGATTCTAAAGTACTTTAAAAGCCCATTTGAATACAGTATATTTTGAGTTTGAGTTTGAATTTGAATGTTCCACTGCTACGCCTCTCCTATTCAGGGGAAGATTTAGAACTTAATCCACGCTGCTTCACTGCGGGGCGGATATACATGTGTCAGAATTTCTCCCGGGACATCCAGGTTTCCTCACAATGTTTTCCTTCAGCGAACTTGAAATGAATTTAAATACAAATTTAACACTTGAATAATCAGCGGTGCTAGCCGGAGTTTGAATCTGCGATCATCGGTTCAGACTGAAGTGTTCTAACCACTAGGTTATATCTATCAATGCACTTCTAATTTTTGAATTTTATTACAATCTAGCGTATGCTTTTGGCTTTGATCGCGATAATGTAATGTTTTGTTTTAAAATGATACACATATACTACATAATAATTATGCCACTGTCAAAAGTCTTAACTGGACAAAGGTACTTTTTACGCCTTTTAATATAAATAACGAATATAAAATACAAAAACCTCCAAATAGGTTAGGTTCGTTTAGTGTTTTTATTTATGTTAAATGCGAATTTGATAGGCAAAACACCTGCGAATAAATTAAATTAATGTGTTTACAATAGTACTTTAGATTTTTATGTCTGTCTACTATCGTCTATATTGTAACGCGGATAAATAATAAACAAATATATGGATGCTGATATGCAATAATGTGTCAACCCACAAAAAGTGAAATTCCGAGATATTAGTGTATTTTGATACGGCACAACCTATTTAATATTATCCAATAATAAATAAAGTCATATAAACTAAATAAGAACGGAAAAAAGTTTCTTAATGAATTGTTTCGAAATTCCAGATCGTTCTTTATTTTGTAGTATAAATTACAATAATCTTATATTTTTAAAAACTTTTTATTAGATAATATATTAAATATATCAACCTACTTTTAATTCATTACAGCTTTAATAAAAAAATATAAGAAAATATGGACAAATACTTATTTAAGCAACCTTATTAAGAATAGGTTTGACATCTTTAGACGCCATTTTCTCAAAATGAAGTTCGTGTGGCTTGACACAGTATTGCATATCAACGTCCATATATGAGAAATAACTTGTTTTAATCACCAAATTTTTATCTATAATTATAGCACAACTTAGCTTATAACTTGTAAGGTTAACAACACTATAATAATTTCACAATTGTAACCCGATCCCGTCACTGACACTGTCACCTATTTTATGCTACCCTCCTCTCCCTTCCAACACATAACCGCGCCTTTGGTAATCAACACACCTCTTACTTCTTTACAATATTTTATGTATCCATGTTATGTATATTAATATTACATATAAATATACATAGATTATGAATACTATAAAATTTAAATAAACTGATTTTGTATAGCATTGTATAGCGTTATATTTAGTGAAACACCAGATCAAGAGAAGCGTGTTTAATTCGAACAGACGTTTTAATTAACTTGAAACTGAGAAAGGGAAGTAATTTAGCCAATATTAAATGTTTTTGACGCGCATACGTTATTATAACTTGTATCCCGCGTTACGCGTTTTACGCCTTTTCGCTTTCTCGGGCTTAATAAGTAACAGATGATAGTAAATTAAATTATTCTATTGTTGTGGGTTCTGCGGGTGGTATATTTATCTTAAGATTCCTATTTCGACGCTGATAAGCAATACTGTGTCAAGCCACACGGACTGGCGGACGGAATGGCGTCTAAAGATGTCAAATCTATTCTTAATAAATTTGTTTATAGAAGTATATATTCATCTTTTCTTTTCTTTTTTAATAAAAGCTATAATTAATTTAAAGCAAATTGATGTGTTTAATATTTAACATAATCTAGTAAATTTTATTTCAAATATTTGAGATTATTGTATAAATTTCAAAATATGGAACATACTTGAAATTAAAAACAATAAATTAAGTAACTTTTTTCCGTACTTATTTAGTTTATATGATTTGATTTTTTTTAAATAATTTTTAATAGGTGATGTAGTATCAAAATTCATCAATATCTCTGAATTCTTCTTTTAGGTTCATATTATTGCTTGTCAGCATCCATTTGACATTAATTTTTGTGTTATTGTTAAAGTCGGCGGGAAATTAACGAAATCAAAAATAAAATAAAATTCATAGTAGTTGGCTTTCACAAGCACTTTTCAATTGTCAAAACTGAAAGAAAAAAATATTAAATTAATAAAGCTACCACCGGTTCGGAATGTAGATTCTACAGAGAAGTAGCGGCAAGAAATTCGATAGTGTCATATAACAGTTTATGATTCGACTTTAAGCATTATGATGGTTACAATGATGCCTCGCTGACTGATGAGCATTCGCCGTATTGTAACAATCCAAAATCGATTTCGATTTTCGAATCAATTGTTTTTACAATGACGGACAAAGCGATCATATGGTTTGATTCGCATTAATGTTACACAATATGTCACAAATTTCACTACACGTTGCGCACTGTAATGCTAAGGACTCATTCACTAATGTAATGTTGGAATTCGAATGGTTACATTACAAGCAAATATTCATGACGAGGTCGCACCTTTATAATAATATTATATTGCTTCGGAAGTAATTACAAGAATATAAAATAACCAATTTTTATTTTCTTTACATTTAAAAATCTGTTTTAAATATTGACTATATTTTTTATTATCATTACATTTGTAATAAACCTATAGATTTTGGTGAAATTCGTCATGATGATAGATATGATTATATATTAGTTCTAGAGAGCAATACAAAATAACTCTATAACCTAGTAACAGATACGTCGTGAGTAATTACGAAAGCTGCGAATGTCAAAAATAAGGCCCTGAGAGTTAATTCTTTCAGGTGTAAAGCAATGAGAAAAAGACTTATGTAAATCTTTATAAAAGTCTGAGAGCAAAACTTAAAGTAATTCTTACCTAACGAGTTGACAACTAGGTACATAGTGCGACTCGGCGTCGGTGCAACGTTCCATTAAGACTGACCAGCCGCCTGGATTGTATTTTGGAATACATCTTATATACTCTATCAACTGTATATAAGCCAAGAAATTTTTTCCTTGACTGAGGTGAGAATTTCTCATTTGCCGAGTGAACTGCCGCCATAATTAAAAACTGATCGTTAAGCCGGGGTAATGGCACCGCATTCTGCTCTATTTATTTTTCGATAAATGCTGTATATATACCGTGCACAGTTTAGTGTTAAATTCCATTATATTTACCATAATACCATTCGTCCTATAATAGAAAGAATAATTTATTTTAAATATATAAATAATAAAATTAAAAAAAACTGACTTTGAAACTGAAACAAGTAAATTAAAAAGTAAAAAATAAAAGTTTTATACAGAATTAAAAATTACCGAATGTACGTTCGCGCATCATTTCAAAACGGCTTTGTTGTAATTGTAACGACGTAAATAATTACATTTGTAACTTTTAATATTCTAGTTGACATAAAAAAAAAACTCTGTAATCTAAGGTAAGTTACCTAGGTTGACTTACGAAAGCTGGTGCTGACAAAACTAAAGGCAATGACAGTAAATTCTTTCAGGTGTAAGGCATTAACAAACAACTTATGTTAATTCTTATGAAAGTCTGAGAGCAAAACTTATAAGTGTAATTCTCGCCTAATAATTCAGTGTTTGTAAGTTGGGTAAGGTTCGTATAAAAGTAAAACTGAAGTTAAATATAAATTGATTTATTTATAGAACACGAAAATAATCTAAATATATATAACTTAAAGGTGATTGACTGACTGACTGACATAGTGATCTATCAACGCACAGCCCAAACCACTGGACGGATCGGGCTGAAATTTCGCATGCAGGTACATGTTATGACGTAGACATCCGCTTAGAAAGGATTTTGATTAATTTTACCCTCAAAGGGATAAAATAGGGGATGATAGTTTGTATGAAATTTTGTCAATTTTAAATTCCAGCCATTCCTGCGCAGACGAAGTCGCGAGCATCAGCTCGTCTAAAATATAAGTCATTTCTGTTTGATAGAAACTGCCATTTACATTTTGTAATTTAAGAGATATGACAAGATAATTGAAAATAGTTGTTTGTGGAGAAAAATATAACTGACTTCAAATAGAATTGTTGCTGTATACAACACTATGTGTCTCTTGCGGTTTCACTCGCGTTTGTGGCTACTGCTTCGTTCCCGTGAGTCGTAACGAGATGTATTATAGCTTTCCTCAATAAACGGGCTAACGTAAAAAGAATTGGTTCAAATCGCATCAGTAGTTTCAGAGATTACTTCCTATATACAAACATACAAACTAATTTTAAACAATAGTAGTATAGATAAAGAAATGATCGCAGTCCTCGCGGGTCATTCATTGTTAGTTATTCAAGACTATCTTTGTGTATCTCCGAAGACCTTCATAAAGTCAAACTCAAAATATACTTTATTCAAATAGGTTTTTAGAGCACTTTCTAATCGTCAAGTTACATGTCTTTTTTTTTAGATTTTTATAAAGCTGCCACTGGTTTGGAATGTAGTCTCTATCGAGAAGAAGTGCAAAAAACTCGATAGTAACTCTTTTAAAATCATTTATTCATAACGTATTTTTATAATATTTTAATTTTCTTATCCTGATAGAAAATCGACGTTGATACGCGATCCTATTCTAATGTTTTATATAGTAAAACCTATATTTATACAAAAAATTAAACGAAAACTTTTTTTACAGTCTTCCATACATATATACAATATTGAACCTTTTTAGAAGCCAGTAAAAAATTAACTTCGAATACAGTCAGCAAAATCAATATGAACGTAGAAACCCTTACTTCGAATCTACAGAAAGACATTATAATTTTACTCATCCGAGTAAAAATACATTTTGATATGAAATTCAATTCAGGGAACAATCTGAGCCGGGACCCGAGTCCTTAAAAGACCTAAATATTCACACGTGATTTAATATCATTACGCGTTAGGTTTGGTGTTTTACACTGGTTCTGAATTCATTGGCTTTGTTGGTTCATTTTTACCCGACTGCGCGCATAGGAGGGTAATGTGTTTATCTTACGTAAAACAAAAAGTTACGTTAAAGTCGTACGTTAAAACATACAAATAAATTCTATCAATAAAATCAAAATCAAATCAAAAAATACTTTATTCAAGTAGGCTCTCTCGAGCACTTTTCAATCGTCTAGAAAAAATTACATCAATAATGAAGCTACCACCGGTTCAGAACGAAGATTCTACCGAGAAGTACCGGCAAGAAACTCGATATTTCTTTTTACAATATTAATATAGAAAACACTTTGTGTAGAAATACACATTCTGTGAAAAATTTCAAGTACCCTACTAGCTCGCATATACAGCCCGCTTACAGACAGACAGACAAACAAACGGACAGAATAGGCTTAACAATTTAATAAGCACACTTCGGGGTTTTATAACCCTCGGTGCTTAAGTTCATATTTTAACTGTTTATTTCAAAGGTACATTTTAACAGTTTTATTTATTGTAAGCCTTTGATGTTAGGTGTATCGTGCTAACGAAGCCATAGACGGACTCTAGGGTGCCATAATCCTTTTATTACATCAGCACCTTATTTGCATACTAATCTTTAATAACATGAAATAGTAAATAATACGTTTTTCCCTATATTTATATATTAAAAAAATTATTGATTTAACTTAAATAATTTTACGTTATACGTATATATACATATATATGTCGGAGGAAGACGTCAAGTTGATAGTTCTTTTAATTATATCACGAGTTATTAAATATTTACTAAAATACAATTTGTTAAAAATAATGTTAAACATATTTAATTTTCTTTGCGTGTAAATTCTTTTTAAATTTGAATTAAATGTTCTTTATTCTGTGGATTGCATTGACCAATCAGAGCAGAGCGTAAGACTCGAGCGGGGTCGAGGCGCCATCTTGACAACAGTGGCGAATCGCGGGAATATGAGAATAGTTGTAGATCGAAGTGGATAAATTATTGTATTGATTTAAGACAGTTGTGGTGGAGATATTGGTGTTGTGAGATTAGTGTTACGAACCCGCTGCTCGTATAAAATAGTTACAATTCATATTCTAAATTATTAATCGTGAAATAATTATTTTGTTTTTCTATTCAAAAGTGACCTCCTCAACATTGTAAAACTATAATAAAATTGTGTGGAATAGTAATACGTTGTTTTGTGCTCGCATTTAACCCTCATGACGCCCACTAGAACTTTGCTAATTACTGATGATGTCGATGAGAATGGTGCTTCTCCGACATATATATACTTTATTGATGTACACGTGACTTGAAGACCAAGCCAAGGTGATGACAATTGCGAACATGGCGATATGTTATTTGGACGCTGATAGGCAATACTGTGTCAAGCCACATAATCAAATGTTTTATCTAATAAGAAGTTTTTCTAATTTACGAGATTAGTGTATATTTCAAATAAGGTCTAAAAATTTACTTTTTTACTTTTGAAATGATATTTTATTAACTTCTAGACTTTTTAAAAATAATTATTCTCTCAAACAAAAAATTTTGATTTAAATAAAGTTATATAAAACGCCATTCATTCGTACATTTATGTAATAATCTTAGAAAAGTGTCTACGAAAGTGTATGTAAATGTGGAACGGAGCTCTGCGATGAATGTCATATTCTTGCAACGCTTACAGCTGAAGTATTGTGTGGCTTTAAGAAAACTGGGCGCCAGACTTCGTGTAAATGATTTGGTGTCAGAGATGCAGGTTGGGCGATGCGCGCCTTGGAGACTATGAGCTATGAAGTTAAATTTAAATAATGCTTTATTAAAATACGTTTCTGCAAGCACTTTTGGTTCACCAATATACAAATTAATCCTACAAGTGACTTAAAAACAGTCGGTTTTCAATTCGGAGCTTTTTTCCTTAATTTTTTTGACGGTTTTAAGCGTTTTTGAAAATTCTTTAATTTTATGATTTATTTTTATTTGAAACGATATACTTTCAGTTTGACCCCATAGAATTAAGGTACAAATCGATTTAGCAGTGTAATTAGTATGTCATCCAAGTCTCATCTATACTAATATTATTAAGCTGAAGAGTTTTTTGTTTGTTTGCACGCGCTTATCTCAGGTACCAATGGTTTGAATTGAAATATTATTTTATGTTAAATAGTTTATTTATTGAAGAAGGCTAAAGAATAAATTACGTCACATTACGACTCATGGGAGAAAAACAGTAACTATAAACGCGTATGAATCCGCGAGGGAGAGCTAGCTATAATAAAAAATAGGGTGTGTGCGTAAACGTAATATCATTATGTTTACAATACAAGCAGTTTAAACAAAATTAAATAATAATAATAATAATAACGCATCACACTCAACGGCCCCCATTAAGATCTCATGACCTTGTGTCGGGGGTCCGGAAACACTCACAACACTAGCACAAACACCCAGACCACGACAAACATCTGTATGGCCGATACACACGTTTGTCGTGAGCGGGGATCGAACCCGCGACCGTTGGCGCTTTAGTCAGTTGCAGTGACCATTGCGCCAACGCGTCTGTCAAAATGTTACCACTAGTTTTGTAACTCAAAGGAACTACCTCACCAACATGATAATTTCTTTCGCATAAATTAGGGGCACTAATTAGCAATAAAACGAATAACTATTAAGACCATTTCCTGTTTAGCTCAAAGGATGAACGTATCTTCATTTTCTCGAGAAATTCAAACCGAGGCGGGATAGCGGGGGTAAATTACCCGTCATTAAAACAGACTTAATTAGACATATCGTTAATGATAATGAAATCCTAATGTAATTAAACGAAACTTACTCGTGGTTCGAACTGGCGCAGCTCGGAAATATGAGACGCTTTAAATATTACGACTTTGAGATTGGGCATAGAATTAAGGAACTTGTGGAAATGATATCAATATCTGATATCTATTATTTTGAAAAAATACATTACTATTTTACTTACATTTTGTGACATTAAGGTGTGAATCAAAGGCCGAATTCTTAAATATAAAACGTTATTCGTTTTCGTGAATTTTTGAATTCGGTCTCTTTGTCTACTAAGAGGAGACAAGCAAAAAAAAAAAACAAGTTTTACTATTTTTTTTTACTCTGATATACTTTTGAATTTTTAATAAGGGTTTTTTTCACTATATAATGTTTATCTCTAAAGAATATGTGTAAATAATTATGTCATTAGTTTTCAAAAAATTATAACATATATTTTCATGACTTAAAGAATGTTTATTAATTCATTTAAGAGGAAAAAATTGTACGAGCCAATTTATGTGTAAAGAACTATATAGCACTAGTATCATAATGTATACGTTGTTACCGTACCGCATATTGATACATAAAAGTAATCAAAAAATTAAATACATAAAATGTTAAGACTATTTTCATATTTATATTAGTCATTTGATGTAATAATCTATTCATACAATTGAGATAAAAATTGATTTGTGTATTTTTATGAAATTCAAAGTGTTTGAAAAGATGCTGATGAAATAAATCGACAATCTTCAGATAAACCCAACGGGTGATCCTATGAAGTTTGATAGCGATCGAAACAATGAAATGTTTATTTGGCCTTTTGGAAAGCGGTTCGCAAGTACAAAATAGGTTAAATTACATAACCAAGGCAAAATTTTAAATTGTGACTTTATTAGTTATTTATATATATACTGACGCTAACTTATTTCATCGCTTAACTTTAAACTGAGTAACTTTTAAATATATAGTTATATTGGTAAAATGATGTGCCATATCTATGTCCCTTTTATATCATTGTATGTTCTGAGGAAGATGACTATTCTGTAAGGTCGAGAATTATAAGGGGACTTCTAGTGAATGTAGTTGCTACTTAATTAATGATTTAATTAGAAGTGCGTCGTGTGGGACTGTGTAGGTATTCTCTAGTGTGTTACTTATGATTCTTATGTGTAATAAATTATTTAATTAAAATGTAAAAGTTTGATGTAATATAATGTATGTAAGGTTTTTTTTTGTTTATAATGTGAGAATTGAGAACCTGGTAATATTTACCTAGATAATCTTACGAAAGTTGTGGATGTCAAAAATTAAGGCACTGATAGTAAACTTTCACGTGTAAGGCAATGACAAAGAACTTATGTAAATTTTTATAAAAGTCTTTGGCGAGAATAACACTGAGGTATAAGTTTTGCTTGCTAACGTTCATAAAGGTAATAAGTCTCATTGTTTTACACCTGAAAGAATTTGCGGTCAGTGCTTTAACTTTGAGATACACAGTTTTCGTAACTATACGACTTATCTGTTATTACGTTTCAGAGTTTCATATTGCTCACGAGAGTAAAACTTAGAATTGTAATTCTTGCCTAAGAGCAAAACTTATGTATAAATCTCGCCTTAGACTAAATATAATCAGAAAAGCGATAAAGACGTAAACACACCTTAAGGCAAACTGCTACTTCACTTGTGAATGGGGAATTTTACTTTCCGCGGTGGTTACTAGTGGGTAGGTCAGCTTAAATCATTGTAGCTGGGAATATCAAGATGACCACTTCCCGTGATACTTTTGAAAGACTAGTTATAAAATGAAACTACTAAGCTGATTGTGATAAAAATTCCACAAAAAAGTATACCTTTGAAAATAATAATTTTCAAAATCTGTTAAATAATAAAATTTTGGGGGTACAAACATTAAAAAAAACACACTATAAATTGAGACTCATTCTAGAAAATTGATGTATATTTTTTTAAGGTTAGAAAAATAGTTTTGATGATAAAATACTTACCAAATTTTATATCTAATCGTACACTTTTAAACATAAACACGGACGCTGATAAGTAATACCATGGTAAGCCATACGTAAATGGCGTCTAAAGATGTCAAACCTATTCTTAATAAATCGGTTCGAAGAAGTGTATATTCTTATTTCTTTTTCTATTTGGTAAAAAATATAAAAATATTATATATAAATATTATAAATAAAATAATAATAATAATTTATTATTATTAATAAAAAGTAGTTTTTAAATATATGAGATTAGTGCATAATCCAAAATATATAACACACTTTAATATTATAAGCATTAGATGGACGCTGATAAGCAATACTGTGTCAAGCCACATGGACTTCATTTTAAGAAAATGGCGTCTAAAGATGTCAAATCTATTCTTAATAAATATGTTTGAAGGTGTATATATTTACCTTTTCTTTTATTTTTTGATGAAAAGTATAATGAATTAAAAGCAGATTGATATACATATTTAATATATTATCTAATAAAAAGTTTTCTAAATATTTGAGATTATTGTATAAATTGCAAAATATGGAACGCACTGAAATTCGAACCAATCAATTAAGATACTTTTTTCAGTACTTATTTAATTTATATGACAAAATTTTTTTTAATAATGTTAAATAGGTGATGCAGTATCAAATTACATCAATATCTTCGAATTTGACTTTTTGTGGGTTGACACATTATTGCTTATCAGCATCCAGATAAAAATCCTTTTTTCCGATCTTATTCAGTTCAGAAATTTTATTGAATAATGTTAAATACGCGATGTATTATCAGAATACATCAATTTATCTAAATTTGACTTATTGTGGGTTGACACATTATTGCTTATCAGCATCAATATACAATTTAAATTGTTCACGAGCAGTGAGATGGAAATCGATGACGTCATCGCGTTTCAAGCTATCGCTTTAGCTTTGACTGCTGATAGCAGATAGACCATTAGCAAGCAACTAGGCGTCTGACAGCTTAAACGTGAAATTATTACCATCGACGATATAGCTCCGGTACTACAGCTCGTTTCTAGCGGCTCTGCCCGTGTGAAATTAGCTTTATATTTTATCTATGTTTTAAAACTTGAAGCAAAAACTATGTAACACTTTTTACGAAAATTGCGCGGACGGAGGAGTATGAAATTTTGTACCGTTATATTTTATATAGCGAAGGAGAGAGCAATGCTAATATATATTTTTAATTATTCATTAAAATACATTCAATCAATATAAGAGAAACATACACCGTACCATTTACTTGACACACAAACGCGCATTCATATTTTTTTATTTATTGTTAAAGTCTGTGGTCAAATTGAGATTAGATTATCCGTGGTCAATCTTGAAATTCGTTGAAAATTTAATGAACTACGGACCCACACGCGAATTTATACTTTTTTCTTATTGTTAAAGTCTGTGGTCAAATTGACAATAGATTTTCCGTGGTCAATCTAGAAATTGGTTGAAAATGTAATGAACTATGGTCGAATTCAGACTGCGAGACTACCACAAGTTTATATAATAACAAAAGGGTGAATAAATGGAATTCGTTTATTATTAAATTTAGTTGTTTATTATCAACAATTTGACATGTAATGTCACTCGTCGCGTCGCCATTCTCGTCTTAGATTCCGGTGTTTGACCCAGTCTTAGTAGCCCGTGTCAGACATTGTCGTGGTAAAATTAAGTTCCTTTTTTGATTGTTACTAATTACCCTTTGACTATATTTAAATCTGACCTACTGGTTAATATACCTGCCGTGTTTGTACAAATGGTGAGTTTCCTAATTTATAAACTACATGAACAAGAACCATTGTGTGTGTGTGCTTCACAGAACTAGCGGTAACGTACCATTTTCTTATTCCCCACAGACAAGACATATTTTATTTAATTAATTATTTTAGGCCCCGGCACAATTATAATATAAATTTAGTGAATATCTTTTGGTAGCAGAGAATTTAATATTGGATATTAGTAAATAGTTATAAAAAAAAATAAGTGTAATGTAATCTTTGTAAAAATAAATAATATAAAATTGAAAATTAAAAAAAAATACTTAGACAATCCAATAATTGAGACCCATGTAATACCTTTTTAACATGGCGAAATGTCAGAAACTTTTGATACACGCTTTGCATGCGCGAACGCGGTAAGGCTATTTTTAATCTCCATTAAAAAAAAGGCGATTTTATATATTAGACATGTAGTTGTCCGCCTGTCTGTGGCATCGTAGTTGCCAAACGAATGGACCAATTTTGATGCGTTTTTTTTGCTTCAAAACTAATGTAATTGAAATTGTTCTTAGCTATAATTTATGAAGATCTATATGTGACGGTATTAAAGTGATCTGAGCAACTACTACGTGTCTGATAGAATCGGAATACTGTGACTCCAATGATACTAAAATAACATAGATGGCACCATAATTGAATACACAATTCCTTACCAACGTATAGCAGAAGTATCGTGTTGGGACTCCTCGAAATAGTCTCAATGATTAGTAGAGTTTTTTTTTAATACTCCACCGATTTTGAAAATTCTTCTTTTATTTGAAAAAATGTTTTTTTAGGTTGGTCTTATAGATTTTAAATCAACATTGGTTTAGTAGTTTTATTTTTAGATTCAAATAACAGGAATTATTATTGGCTATTCAACGGGGTAATGCTGCCAGTATTTTGGGAACTTTACCCAGATGCAGTGGCTTAGATGAGGTCTACAATCTTCTGTAAAAAAATATCCTTTTTTTTTGTATTAATTTACTTTAGTTTATTAAAATGTTTTATTGTCTTAGTTATTAATTTTATATAGAAATATTGTTAGTAAGCGCTAAGCTTAAATTCTGTTGGTTAATGAGAAATGAAGTATTTTCAGCATCACAGACGGCGAGGCTTAGCTTGTCTTATCCTAATTATAGTTTACCGTCTCCGAGCAAGACGATAGGCGTATATTTTTATTCAACTTACTACGAAGAGGGTTATGTATTTAGCTTAGTTGGACGCTGCTGAAGCAATAATATGTTAAGCCACACGAACTTCATTTTGAGAAATGGCTTCTGAACATGTCAAACCTATTCTTAATCAATTTGCTTGCAGAAGTATATATCCACCTTTTCGTTTCAATTTTGAAAAAGGCATTACGAATTAAAAATGCATATTGGTACAAAACAAGTTTTATCTAATAAAAAGTTCTTCAAATATATGAGATTACAAAATGTATAACGCACTACAATATTCGAAACATTAAATTAAGAAATTTTTTTCCTTACTTATTTAATTTAGATGACATATATAATTATGATGATCATAGAAATATTACAATACATGATCACTGATTACTTGTATTCTGAGAGTTATAGCAAAACGAGTGCTTAAGTGTAAAACGGATTAGAATAACTAAGACTTTTCTTAAAAAAGGATCCGATTACAAAAGCAAAATACATTTTTTTTTTACTTTCAATCACAATTTTATCAGTTATTTCGATTAAACGATTAAAGAAAATGATACACAGACAAACAGATACACAGATATATACAACAAACTTATTCTTTTTGGGTTGCGGGTCAAAAAGCAATTTTGATAAAATATATTTTTAGATTGGTCCCATAGAAATTTCAGTCTAGTTCGGTCTAGTCGTTTAGTCTTAAACCGATACTCGGTATTAATATTTTGCGTTTGAGGTTGATTTCTTTTTTCAAAAAGGTTTTATTTACAATATATCCATCTCAATCATAATTCAAAAACATGTTAATTGATTCAGACCTCTAAATATGTCCGTATTTCAAAGCTCGACAAAAAAATAACCATTTAAATTTTATTTACGGAACCTTAAAAACGAGTATCTGGATTTATTTTATCGAAAAAATATAAGAAAATTTATCGTCCTTAATATTGTAAGGTGAAAGCCTATAAAATTATCGGCTTTGTCTGAAGGCTTTTAGCGGGGATTCATCTTTAAATTGAGCGGGAAAAATGAATCAGGATGTATAAAACTCTGACCTCATTATAATTCTTTGAATTAAAATTTAATGTAAAATAACTGTTCGTGAATGTCATACTATTGGACAAAAGGGTTTTCTTTTAAAATAATTGTATAGGACTTTTGATAAAGCCACTAAAACGCAAATCTTCAAAATGTAAAAAGATTTATTTAACTTTTTCTTTTGGACATGTATCACGATGAAAACGCATTCACTTAATTGTGATTTTTATGATACTTGTTAACATCCGTTGAGCACGTCCATCGCCAGTGATAGTTTTTATTTGATTTTGATAAAAATATGGAATGGATACACATTATAAGCATAGGCTGTTAAAATTAATCTTTAATTATTTAATTGAATCCGACGTTATTTTAGGGAATTCCATGAAAAATAATCACAAAATTATTATGCTATCATCCTCGAAAAGAACAAACATTTGGCTGGTAACATACAGCACGAGCATTGTCCGCCCTCAAACATACGCACACGCACACGCAACACAAGCAAGCATCGCCCGCTCCCCAACGCATGCACACACACATGCAACACAAGCAAGCACGCACTGCCCGCCCGCCAACATATGCACACACACGAAACACAAACAAGTACGCACCGCCCAATCAGGCAAGCGTCGAAACCACAAGACATAAAACGATATCGGTGTATCTTACTTGGTATATGATTGTAATTTGTACATGTCACTACCAACTAGCTCAATAAGCCGTTACATTAACAGCCTAGCTTCTTTACTATATGGCGCAGCGCCGTTCTCCTAGCGGCTATACATTATATTATTTAATGAGGTTGATTAATAGTTAGGTCATTCATAATAAAGGTTGATCATGTTACATATATCAGAATTTTGTGATTATTTAAAAAAATACTCATTAAAATCGGTTAACAATTAGCGGAGTTATCGCGTAATATTCACATAATTAAAATGTTCACCCGAATTGAGAGCTTCTTCCGATTTCGAAGTTTATTAAAATTTGAATTTTTCTTACATTACAAGCGATGATTCTTTGATCATTCCCATCGAGTATGGCTTTCGTCTCAAAAGGTACTTTTATTTCCACTCCCTTTAATGTTTTTACTGAATAGAGGAATCAAATGATAATTATGCTGAATTATAAATATTAGGTCTTATATAATATGGGGAAAATGAATATATAAAGATAATTTTTGATATTTTTATTGAATTTTAGCTGCACCGCACTTTTGTTCGCGTTTACGGTTACGCTCCTGTAAGTCGTAACGTGATATAATATAGCCTATATGTTTTATTCAAATCGGAGTAGTTTTAGAGATTACGTACACACTTATAAACAAAATTTACCTCTTTATAATATTAGTATAGAGACAATCACTCTGGTGTAGTCGTACTGTTTGTAACTCTAACGCCGATAGTTGCGGGTTTGATTATCGTTCAGGGCCGATATTTTTATTAGTATAAATATATAAATAATTTTAAATGATGATTATTTATTCAAAATAGCGAAAATGCTATCGAATTTTATTAATTCTTTTAATAGTATGTTGCATCAACTTTCCGAGTGAATATATTTTGCGATGATAAAAAGCAGTAAAAAATTCTGTGCTACAAAAGAGCGTTCACAAAATAGCGGTCAAGCCGACGATTTTCTCGTCGATTACGTGAAAAATGTACAGCAAATATTGTGTAAAGGTACAAGATGTAACGCAAAATATATAAGTATTTATATATAAGATAAATTTACGCAGTAATAATTTTTATTTTATTAATTATATTGCCGTTAAGCTGTTATCTACATTGTGATAACTTACACATTAAGGACTGAGTAGATTATTCAAAATCTAAAATTTACTTTTATAAAAATAAAAATCGATTTATTTTTACATATTAATTAAACTTATAGCTAACTAAAATTAACTATATTTTAATTTTGATATTATTCGGATAATTTTCATATCAAGGTCAGATACACTTTTGAAGGTAACGTTTTAGTAACGTAACAATTAGGTAAGTTTAATGCTAAGTTAATGTTCAGACAATTACGACTAAATATTAATTAAATTTAAGTTTCAACAACAAGTAGTAACTAATAAGTTTCAAGACTTTAAACTTGGTAAGAATTATCAGATTAATATTTCAACTTTTCTAGATAATTTGAATAAGATGATATTTAAATAAAAATAATAGTTTAAAAAACTAAAAAACACGCTTTATTGATGAAAGAAACTAAAAAGTGGAAAATATTTTTTCTAAAAAAGCGTCGGGCGCTTCTTAAGAACGGACATATGGAGCCTCCCACGCTTTTTTACAAAATTTTATTTTTATTTATTTTATTTTATACTTTTTAATCTTTTTATTATTCAAACTTAATTTACTATAAGTTACGTGACTATTTTGTTCGTATTCCTGACAGCAAACCTTTCCATTTGATGCCCATATCATGGAGGTGCATTTCGAATAGCCTTTCCGCCATATTGGATTTGTAATGACGTTTTTTTAGCTAGTCATGTATTGTCATCAGAACTCAAAGCGAGTGCAAAATTTCATCATAATCAAAGACTAAAAGAAGTCGAAATAACATTAAGTATGTATCTTTTACCTTAATTAAAAACTAACTAGTAAGTAACTATCGAGTTTCATGCCGGTTCTTCTCGGTAGAATCTACATTCCGAACCGGTGGTAAATTAATTAATTAATTAGTGTTTAGTTTTCTTTTGTTTTTGTATTGACGATTCAAATGTGCTCGTAAAAGCCTACTTGAATAAAGCATATTTTGATTTGATTTGATAAAAAATTTTATAATTTAACGAATTAATACATTGATTAAAATCAATTACCCACTAAGTAATTGTTTAGTAAATTAGTTAATTTTTGACAACGACATGTAAAGCAATGAAAAACAATTTATGAATACCCTTATAAAGGTCTGCGAACAAATTTATAACTTTAATTCGTGCCAAATATTACACGTATTATATTCGATAACATATTAAATGGGAGAGGAGGCCTATGCCCAGCAGTGGTACGTTTACAGGCAGTCACTTTACACTTTTTATAATACACGTATTTTGTTCATATATTTATGATATTTTGACTAAGTGAGAGTCTCATGTAGCCCATTGACTAGAGCTCGTATAAGAACTGGATCGATCGGGGCAGTACTTCACATTCACAAAATATAGGAAGTAATAATAATACCGCTGCGTTACGTACGGTGAGTGAGAGAGAAATGTAACTCCTTTCCTTATTTGCCATTTCCTTTCATCGCTTATAACTTTTTAAACGCATTTGTGGCTATTCAAGTGCTACAAGTATCCATGGGTGGTGATCACTTTTCCATCAGGTATCGTTTGCTCGTTTGCCAGATTTTAAAAATAAATATGATTATAATCCGTAATTGTTTAATATTCACTTATAGCACCCACGTGTCCATAGTACATAGATACGTCTTCGCTCGTTCGTGAGTGGTTTGCGTCTAATGACTGCGATTTCGAACAAATTGCTCCGTCTTGGCGGATGTGCATCAATCATGTTTGGTAAATGTGTGTTTGATTGTTTTAGTTTTAGCGCTTGGACAGTGAATATACATAGATATTGTTAATGTAAATTATTTTATGTTAAGTTAATTTATTCATTAAACAATAAACAATCTTTTTTAAATTAAATAATTGCGTAAAACTGTCGCCATTTAAACTAATACTTAAAAAGATTAACCAACTTCAAAAGCAAAATACGCAAACGTTACTCGGACGATTCATATTTATTTTATTTTTTACGAGCTGACTCGTGACCACGACGAATGCAACTTCGTCGAAACGTCGGGCAATAAAAAGGTATTACTACCATTAGTTATCGCGAAAAGACCCGTTATATTAAATATGAATAGTATAAATCGCGAAAGTTGAAAATATAAAGTTACTTGGACGACACAATTATATAAGTTATTTCGATTTAAAACAAAACTACTAAGCTGATTTTGATGAAATGTAATGAAACCAATCTGAAAGCATAATTAGTTAAGTAATGACGAAGCTATGAATAATCCTTCTTCTTTTTAGAAGTCGGTTCTCGAAGTGAAGGTCGCCGGCATTCCTCGAAGTTATGTCTACAATAAGTGCTTAATAAAAACATGTATATACACAATACGCATCTTACACACAATAGCACTCAACAAGAGCGCTTCTAAATTATAATCCAGCTTCGACAAAGCCATAATCCGTTGACATATCGGCTTCTATGAAAGCCACCGAGGAGTGACGCCCTGGGAGCGCCTATCATTTAACGTGGCTATAATTGGCGCAGAGCTATTGACTTGGAGATTACAGAGCTGACCGAGTTCATCGTCCATTCTAATACAACTTATTGTGATTTTGTAGACGTATTAATTACAAAAGATTCTTATGTAAAGAAGTTATATGTACTAGTGCTTGTCAGGCTATCGAAATTTGATCGAGGTTCATTAAATTTGACCACAGTTAAACTCTTCTTAATTTAACTATAGGCATTTATAATAAACAAAAGAGATCTAGGCGTGTGTGTGTCAAATATACAGTGGTAGTAGTGTAATGTTTTTTTTTACTGGTTGTTCCGTACCGGAACACATGCTTAAAATTTCTTTATTACTTTTTAAAATAAAAGACAACACAATTTGTTGAAAAGGATTTCATTCCATTAAATTCAATTTTTTTTTTAATTGGGAATAAGCCTGAGTACTTCCTGTATGAAACGCTAAAATCAAAGCCAAGCGATTTCATTGGCTATGCGCGCGACACTAGCGCCATCTTTTCATCAAACAAAAAAACTACTATCCGTCGATCTCGAAGTGACCGGTCGATATTTTACGCGCTCCGTAAAATTTGTGATTCTAAAGTTTTTTGATGTGTGTGGACGGCACTGCCTGTGTTCCTTGTGTAAAGACTTTGAACTAGCGTCCTGTGGAAGACGTGCACATAGGAAGACCTAAAGCCTGCTGGGCCCAGCCGATGTGTGAAATCGGTGCGATTCAAGGTGGGTGCTTAGTGCTCTTTTCCCTATTGTACGTAACATTGTTGTTGGTCCAGCGAGCCGAATTTTCAAATTTGGTTCCTGTAGTAAAAATTTTCATTTTCTACAGGCTGTGTTGTCTTTTTTCATTTCTTTCGTAATAATTTCATTTCCACGCGGTTCCATCTTTGTTACGCAAAATGGCCGAAGCCGCGGCGTTAGATATTTTCGAAAGAGACGTAATAATTTCAGAATTGCAAAGAACATTAGAATTTATTTCTATAGACGAAGATCAATTTCGTTCACGTGTACAAGATTTAACCGCTCAACAACGAAAGTTTTCTAAAATACAAAGTAAAATAGAAAAAACATTAATAAAATGTAAGTCATTCGATAAAGACGAACAAATTAAAATTCGCAATAATTTTAACGATTGTTATTACATGATTCTAATGCACGTCAATAAGTTAAAAAAATCGGATGAAGAACAAAGACGCGCAAGTACTTCACATCGTCAATCGTTTACTTTTCAAAACACGGCTAATTTCAATAAATTACCTACGCTTCCCTTACCATCGTTTTCAGGTGAAATTACAGATTGGCAAACATATTACGATTTATTTTATTCTCTCGTCCACGATAATAGTGCCTACACGGACGTCGAGAAATTTCGATATTTATTATTAACCGTCAAGGACGAACCTTATAATTTAATAAAGTCAATTCCTATTACTGACGAAAATTATGGCGTTGCACTCGACATTTTAGTTTCTCGTTACGATAATAAACGAGTGATTGCGTCAAAACATCTTGATAGAATTTTAGATATTTCACCTTGTTCGGAGAAAATAAGTAGTTTACGAATTTTACTTAATATTTACCATGAAAACATAAAGGCACTCGAGATGATGCAATTTCCAGTCACTCAGTGGAGTTTTATATTATTAAATATTTTATTACGTAAACTTCCCTTTTCTATAAGGAAGCGTTTCGAAACATCCTTAAGTAATTCTGAAATCCCTAATGTTCATACACTTGTTACTTTTCTTGAAAGGGAATTATCTGTATGTGAAATTATTAATCACTCAAAAAATCAAGATAAGGTAGGTAGTTTTCAATCACAAAACCGTGGGTATGCAACGACGGACGCCGGTCGCGCACCGACCGCTGGCGCTCCGCGTCGATCATATGCTGTTAAAGTTAACACACAACAAAAGAATATTTCAAACGATTTTCAATCTTATATTCATAAGAATAAGACTTGTATTTTTTGTGGTGATCAACATTCACTATCTAAGTGTTCAAAATTTTTAAATCTTTCCATACAAGAGCGAGTTTCTTTTATTAAAAATAAAAATGTTTGCTATAATTGTTTAAACGTAGGTCACGACGTCCAGCAATGTAAATCTAATTTTGTTTGTCGAACATGTTTTAAGCGTCATCATAGTTTAATTCATTTTTCTACAAATTCGATGCTGGCTGTTAGTAAGACGGAGGAGGCTGACAACGGAGCATGCGTCTCTTTCTCTCCTACGGAGAAACGTGATAATGACATCTCGCTCACCCTCGCGGCTAACACTCGGTGCGAATCGAGTTACGTGCATTCCATCGCTTCTAAAGTTCGCACGAATGTAGTCTTGCTGTCTACGGCGCTCGTCAATGTACGCGTTAACAATATTGATCGCGGTACCGTGCGTTGTATGATCGACACCGGCAGCCAAGCGACGTTTATTACGGAGGCTTGTGTTCAGCGCTTAGGATTGTCGCGCCGACATACGAGTGTCCCGGTGTTTGGTCTTGGGGATAGCAAACCGACGCACCCTCGTGGAATAGTTTCGTTTTATATTACTCCTATTAATCAAAATAATCCTTTAATTTCTGTGGATGCATTTATATTACAAAAACTAATTTCTGATATGCCGAGTGTGCAACTACCTCACACAGAGTGGTTACATCTTAAAAATATTACCCTAGCGGATCCCGATTTTCATACTCCCCAACCGGTTGAGATGATTTTGGGCGCGGATATTTTATGTCATATCTTATTAGGTAATACTATTTCTGGTGTAGCGGGTTCGCCAATGGCAATAAATAGCGTTTTCGGTTACTTATTGTTAGGTAAAATTTCGTTCGATTCAATTCCTTCCCGCGCGTGTCTCAGCTCATTTTCCGGTGACATTCATGCGTGTGTTACGTCATTTTCCGATGACATCAATTTACAAAGATTTTGGGAACTGGAATCATTGCCTGAACACATGTCTCTTACGCCAGAGGAGACTTTGTGTGAAAATATTTTCAAAAACACGTTCGCTCGCGAGGAGAGCGGGCAGTACGTGGTCGCGTTACCCTTTAAACCCGACGCGCCCCCTCTCGGTGCATCTCGCGATATTGCGCTTGCGAGATTTCGTAAATTAGAATATCGATTAGAACGTAATTCTCAATTAAAGTTAAGTTATCATGCGTGTTTACAAGAATATTTAGATTCTAATCATATGGAGTTACTTAGTAATCCTATTACGTCAGGTAGCGTTTATTATATTCCGCACCACTGCGTAGTCAAAGATTCGAGCGAGACCACCAAAACGCGCGTTGTGTTCGATGCGGGATGTAAAACTACTAACGGTTTTTCACTCAATGATATTTTATTAATTGGTCCAAAGCTACAGCAAGATATCATTGACGTCCTTTTAAAATTTAGACTGCATAAAATCGCCTTCACAGCAGATATTAAACAAATGTATCGTTTTATATTAGTTAGGGAATCTGATCGCGATTTTCAAAGAATTTTGTGGCGGTCGTCCACCGAAGAACCTATCCGTGAGTATCGTTTACGGACGGTTACGTTCGGCGTTAGTTCATCACCCTATCTCGCCTTGCGTACTATCCAACAGTTAGCGAGCGACGAATCTAAACGTTTTCCTGTTGGTTCCAAGGTCCTTGCTAACGACGTGTTCGTTGATGACGTCGTGTCAGGTGAGATGGATGTAGAAAAGGCTTTAATTCTTCAAACAGAATTAATAAATATTTGTAAATCTGCCGGTTTCGAATTACGTAAATGGCATAGTAATTGCCAGGCGCTTTTAAAACCTGTTGAGCCTTCAGCTCTTCATGGTGAGCGGCCGGACAACGTTTCCATTTCCAATATGGATAACGATCGAACCACAAAGGTGTTAGGACTTGAGTGGAACCCTAACACGGACATTTTTAGTTTTAGTGTACAGCCTGCGTCTCAGCGCTGCACAAAAAGATCAATCCTTTCGCAAATAGCAAAAATTTATGACCCGATGGGTTGGCTATCGCCTATAACCATATATGCAAAACATTTAATTCAATTGTTATGGCTTTCCGGGGTAGGATGGGATGAAACTCCGCCCCTAGATATCGTGAATTCTTGGTCCACATTTCTTGATCAATTGCCAATATTATCTCAAGTTTCAATTTCGCGACATATTTGTATTAATTCTATTTCAATACAAGTACACGGCTTTTCAGACGCGTCCGAAAAGGCTTACTCGGCTTGTGTTTATTTGCGTTGCGTCGACCACCGTGGTCACATAAATACTTCATTGGTGCTCGGTAAAACACGCGTTGCTTCGTTGAAACCACGATTAACAATACCCCGTCTGGAATTAATGGCGGCCTTACTTTTATCTAAGCTGATTGAAAAAATTGTTCGAATTTATAGCGATCGTATAAATTTTCAACAAATATATGCATGGTCGGATTCTTCCATCGTGTTAGCATGGCTACGCTCATCACCTCACGAATGGAAAACTTTCATTTCAAATCGGACAAGCGAAATTCTATCTCGCGTTCCTTCGAGTTGCTGGCGTTACGTCCCGTCAGCTGATAACCCCGCGGACTGTGCGTCGCGCGGCATGCTGCCTGAAACATTTTTACGTCATAGGTTGTGGTTTGCAGGCCCGCCATGGCTTACCAGCGACGAGTCGTGTTGGCCTAAAACAAAAGAAAAAATTAATACTATTGAAGAAAAACGTAACTTACCTGTAGTTTCCCACGCGACGGTTTCTAACGTCGACGAAACCTTTAATTTATTTTCAAGATTTTCCTCCTTAGGGAAACTTGTTCGCGTTGTAGCATATATTTTTCGATTTTACAATAAGGTTAAAAAAATTAAAATTTCCTTTCCAAAATATATAACGGTACCAGAGTTTAATTTCACTTTAAAGCGTTTAATTAAAATAGTTCAACATTCCGTTTTCAGTGACGACATTAAAAATATTTCAAAGGGTCAAATCATTTCTAATCAATTAAAACGTCTAAACCCGTTTTTAGACACTGATAATTTCTTGCGAGTTGGTGGAAGATTACATAAATCTTTATTAACGTATAATTCAAAACATCAATTAATCTTACCAAAGAAACACGAGTTAACGAATTTAATAATAGACGACGCTCATTGTACATTGCTACACGCCGGTCCACAGTCCACACAATACTACCTTCTTCAAAATTACTGGGTGTTATCCAGTCGTGATGCTGTCCGCAAGCGCATACACCGTTGCATTCGATGTTTTCGCGCCCGTCCGGTGCGAACACAGCCCAGCATGGGAACGTTACCCGTAGCCCGCGTTCGACCCGAGCGTCCATTTCTTAAGACATCGGTTGATTACGCCGGTCCGTTCTACGTACGTGCGAATAAAGTCCGTAACGCAAAAGTTGTTAAATGTTATGTTGCGGTATTCGTATGTATGTCTGTTAAGGCCATACATCTCGAATTGGTTTCGGAATTAAGTACCGAAGCGTTTCTTGCTGCTTTGCGACGCTTCACGTCGCGACGTGGTCTTTGTAAAGATATATATTCCGATTGTGGAAAAAACTTTGTTGGTTGCAATAATTATTTAAAGGAATTATACAAGTATTTGAGTTCTCAGACTGTTCAGAGTGATTTAAGTCACAAAACTCTCCAAGAGGGTATAACGTGGCATTTTCAGCCACCATATGCTTCACATTTCGGTGGCCTTTTCGAAGCAGGTGTTAAAAGTTTTAAACACCATTTACAGCGGGTGATCGGTACGCGTACTCAAACGTACGACGAAATGCATACACTTCTGTGTCAAATCGAAGCCGTACTAAACTCGCGTCCACTTTGTGTTTTGAGCGCAGATGCTTCGGATCCTTTGCCCTTAACTCCTTCTCACTTCTTAATAGGAGGCCCCTTAACGGCTCTTCCTGACGTCTCACTGACAGACGTACAACCCAATCGATTGACTAGATGGCGTTTGATACAACAAACCGTTCAAAGTTTCTGGAAACGTTGGAGTCGAGAATATTTACATGAAATCCAACAACGTAACAAATGGTTCCACGGCCGCGGCATTCCTATCCGTGAAGGCACAATTGTCGTGGTCCGCGATGATAACTTACCACCTCTTCAATGGAAGTTAGCTCGTGTTCACGCTATTCACCCCGGTTCGGATGACGTCGCGCGAGTCGTAACTTTACAATTTGGTAATAATTTTGTAAAACGTCCGGTTGTTAAAATTTGTCCATTACCATTAGAATAGCAACAAAAAAATCCTAATAGAGTTTAGTTTAGTTTTAAGTTTCAAATTATCACTCTCCCTTACGTAAAAGGTTTTCATATTTTCTATTTCATTTATTTATCTTTAAAAGAACTCAGTTCTTTTAAGGTGAGCGGCATGTTCCGTACCGGAACACATGCTTAAAATTTCTTTATTACTTTTTAAAATAAAAGACAACACAATTTGTTGAAAAGGATTTCATTCCATTAAATTCAATTTTTTTTTAATTGGGAATAAGCCTGAGTACTTCCTGTATGAAACGCTAAAATCAAAGCCAAGCGATTTCATTGGCTATGCGCGCGACACTAGCGCCATCTTTTCATCAAACAAAAAAACTACTATCCGTCGATCTCGAAGTGACCGGTCGATATTTTACGCGCTCCGTAAAATTTGTGATTCTAAAGTTTTTTGATGTGTGTGGACGGCACTGCCTGTGTTCCTTGTGTAAAGACTTTGAACTAGCGTCCTGTGGAAGACGTGCACATAGGAAGACCTAAAGCCTGCTGGGCCCAGCCGATGTGTGAAATCGGTGCGATTCAAGGTGGGTGCTTAGTGCTCTTTTCCCTATTGTACGTAACACTGGTGTTATGTATATTTTTATGTATGATAAAAAAAGGATTCCTCTCTCCTTCTCTATATTTATCTATCTATACATATAAAATTAAGATAAGATAAGATAAGATAAATATACTTTATTGTACTCCGAAACAAAAAAAAAAATACAAGAAGACAAGAGCAACACAACAAAATAGAAAACAGGGTACAAAAGGCGGTCTTATCGCTAAAAGAGCGATCTCTTCCAGACAACCTTTGGATAGAGGACAGTGAATACTATAAGAAAGGGGTTCGGAGGTGTACACCTTTTAAATCATATATACACAAACATAACATACATATATACATAACATACATACATACAAATAATACATATTTTATATAACATATAAATACGTGTATAAACAAAATAATACATATGTTTTATAAGAAAATTCAAATACATAAAAATACATACATATATATACTTAAAGTATTATTATATTTCATACATAAAAATATAACGATTTACAATGACAAATAATAGTGTTTTAGAAGCCTCTTAAAAGCAGCAACGGATTCTGCACGTCTTATATTTATGGGCAAGGAGTTCCACAAGCGTACTGCTTGGACAGAGAAGGATTTAGTAAAAAAGGAAGAAGTATGAGAAGGAGTTTTAAGAGTAAGATTTTGTTCGGAGCGAAGACTGCGGAAATGGGAATCACTAAGGAATTGGAAGGACTGTTTTAGATAAATAGGGGCATTGGGATTGAACAGTATACAGTAGAGAAGAGAGAGAATGTGTGTATTCCTGCGAAGGCGGATTGGGAGCCACTCGAGCTTTTTGCGAAAATCGGAAATGTGGTCATACTTGCGAAGCCCAAATATGAACCTGATGCAAAGATTTTGAATGCGCTCAAGTTTGTTCAATTGATCTTCTCGAAGATCAAGATAACAGCAATCTGCATAATCAAGAATTGGTAAAAGGATAGATTGTGCTAACGCAATTTTGGTGGGAATCGGTAAAAGGTTACGTAGTCTACGTAGGGAACCAACAGCAACAAACATTTTTCTGCTTACCTCACTCATCTGAGGATTCCAAGAAAGGGTTTTATCAAATATTATACCCAGATTTTTAATTTTATCACTGTATGGAATTATAGCATTGTCAAATAATATAGGGGATAAAAGAGAAAAATCTATTCGTGAGATTAATATTGGACTGCCAATAAAATATTTGTCTTGACTGATTCATCAACGCAGGGCCTAAATCGCTGGGGTTACGAACTTGAAATTTCGGCTGTAGGTGCCTTTTAGGTTGTCATCATCAACTAAGAAAGGGTTTTTTGATTTTCCACCCCTAAGGTTAAAAGGGGTAAAAACATTTGTATGGAAAATCTTATTTCGTGGTCATATTAACTTATAATTCAATACACATACTTGTGATATTGTGTGATAGTAATAAAATGTGAGCCCCTATTGAACTACAAGGGGGTGGTGAAGTTTGTATGGACAAAATTTATTTTTGGTCGATTATCCTTAAACTTAGCATAAGTATTCCTTAGTATTAAATAAATACAGGGTTAAAATATACGCGGGCAACGCCGCGTGGAACAGCTAATAAAACATCAGTGTGCGAAATTTCATACTCCTCCGTCAGCGGGATTTTTGTACAGTTTGTGCTTTACGTATTAATATATAGATAATTGTATAATTTACTAGCCTCCTAAGGTTTATTAAAATTTTATAAGTGAAACCTTTTTTTTTTCAAACTCATTTTCTTTTCTTTATTAGTTCACCGTCATAATATTAAAGAGTTTTTAAGCATATATTTATGATGAATTAATACAGATAAATAATCCGTATAACTGTGAAAAGATAAAAAAGGAAGTCTTAATTAGGTACACAATATAAAAATAAAGTCTTGCATTCGCCATCTTTTTATTGTACATGTTAATTTTACTCAGACGCCGTTAACTTCAGGTGCACAAGTTCATTACCCGCAGATATTAATTCTACGTTGGTATAAAATGATAGTGGCGTTAATGCCTCGTAATGCCGCGAAATGAAAAGTATCAAAGAAGCCCGACACGATGCGGTTTAACTTGTCACCGGCTTAACTCTTTAATTATACTTTATCGGGTATTTCATTTTGATTTATATCAGAAATATTAAAGGAGTTTTATCTTCTACTTTTTGTTATTTTTTTGGGGTAAATAGGTTAGATTTTATGAAAGTTTTATTTATTGTTGTGAGGTGAGAATTATACTTATAAGTAAAATAAATAAATAACCGCATCCTCAACGGCCCGAATTAAGACCTCGTGGCCTTGTGTCGGGGGTCGGGTTTGCCGTAACCGGGGATCGAAACCCCGACCGTTAGCGCTTCAGTCAGTTGCAGTGACCACTGCGTCAACGAGTATGTCATTAAGTTATTCTTTTTGACACTCATAAAGGTTTAACAGGCACAGCTGTCCTAAGGTTAGTTTTTGGAAGTCAATTCAAAGCGTGTTCAAACCTTAGAAGTAGTTCAGTGTACTGGTTTTAAAATCGAAATAACTAGGTCAAGTTAGTAGTTCAAGTAAATGAAATAACACATTTTGCTTTTAAAGTCGGTTTCCCTTATTTTAAATAGTATCGTAGTTCATAATGACAATTAACAATTAATCAAAAAAAAGTATCAGCCTGCAATTCTCCCATTGCCAGGCAAAGGCCTCTTCACCTATTAGGGAGTTTAATCCACTACGCTGTTCCACTGCAGGTTGGTGAATACATGGGTCCGAATTCCTCCCAGCACATGTAGGTTTCTTCACGATGTTTTCTTACACCGTCGAGCTCTAGATGATTTTAAATACAAATTTAGTACTAGAAAACTCATTGGTGCTAGCTGGGGTTTAAATCCGAGATCATCGGTTGAGATCGAAGTGTTCTAACCATTAGGTTATCAGTTCTTTTAATCAAATAAACATCACCTTATATCTACCAATAATCCCGTAATAAAATAACGTCGAAAAGTTAATCAACGTATCAACGTATCAATCAATCGCGTCGATCCTCTCGGGTGTCAGACGGCCATCAACGTAATTGTCGAGTGGATTTCTATCTGCTAAACTGTGACACGTTGTAGCGGCGCAGGGTAATTGCAGTCACTACGGCTGAGTTGTTCTGTTTCTATTTATAATCAGTATTGGGATGACTCTTAACGTGAAAATTAATGTATTTTTGCAAAACGTCATTGTTTTTCAAATAATGATAAAAATTCATCACTATCTGAATACGTGAAGAGGTTCTATTGTCAAAGACCATAGACTTTAATAATAAACAAAAGAGTATATTTCCGTGTCTGCTAAATCCATAGTTTTGTTCGCAATGTTTTTTTTATTTATTTTAATGTATTTTTGCATGATAATAAAAATGACGTATATTTCTCTCTCCCTCTATATAAACTATGAGTGTGCGTAACTTCATACTCACCCGTTCACGTAATATTCGTTAAAAATCGTACAAAATTTTTGTTTCACGTACTGATATATACTCGTATACTATATTAGATGGATTAAATAAAAGATGATAATCCATTTCTCTAGATCGTTTATTATTATATACATAATTACTCTATTGCCACATGTCGATGCTGTAAAGAGCAGCCTCCCGTGAACTTACGCTTATCAAGCAATTGTCTCGAATTAGGTCGTTTTGATGGACGAAATTGTTACTGTTATGTAAATTGTTACTAATTTTTCTTCTCTATATATTAGGGTGTGAAAATGAATATGTGATAAAAATTACTTTGCAAAATGGCTACTTATATATTAAATAGTGTAGGTGTTATATTATGAAGTGTGTGAAAATTTTGAGTAGAAATATCCATTACTAGCAGTTGCTTGCGGCTTCGCCCGCGTACAATTTGGAAATCAATATCTTTATTTATCCCCTTTAGGATAAAATATTTACAAACTTTGAATGTCGTATCGTTTAATATCAAAAGCCTAATAATTCTAGCTTCTGCCGTAATATACAAATAAATGTTCATCCCCTATTTTAACACCTTTTGTGCTTTTAAAGTAACCATGTCCTTTCACAGGTTCTAGACTATCTCTGAACCAAATTTCATTTAATTGGTTTCATTAGTTTCATTAGTTTAAACGTGATTGCGTAACACACAGACAAAGTTACTTTCAGCATTTATAATGTTAGTATGGATGATTAATTTCGATGTGACGTTGGTAATTCTGTATTTCGCAAATTTTTACTTTGAACTAAGAACTGTTACAAAATTTGTAAGCTAAATACGCAAGAGCTGAGAGCTATCACTATCACACAATGCTACATAGGGTCCGGAGTTTATTCATATAAAATGTTTGCATTTCTTCTTTACAATATTAGTAGAGATTCATATTTTCATTTTATACAAGCTATGTGGTTTCCACATACGATCCCGTAGTAAATTGAATTAAAGTTAACCAACGAAATCACTTGACGGTAGTTTATTCTGGTGTAAATAATAAATCCCGTAGCGTCGTAGCACATATCACGTAGCCTCGTAGCACTTGTAGCTCGTAGCACCACTACGTTCACCTGCAAGATTTATTAGTAACATCAAACCAGATATATATACATATATATATTTTATTATTCCTTGTTTCCAGAAAACTTTGAAGTCCAATCTTTCGAAGCCAGAGCCTGCTTATTCTTATATATATTCTTGTCTAATTCTGATAAATTATTGATTTTTTAATAGAACGATTATCATTCATATTTAATATAACGGGTCTTATCGCGATAACGAATGGTAGTAATACCTTTTTTATTGCCCTACATTACGACAAAGTTGCGTCCGTCGCGGTCACGAGCTGACTGCCATATATGACTCTAAAATATGACTATATATAACGATTTACACTAATATTACAAGATGTTTTTTGTTTGTAAGTTTATATGTAGGGGGTAATCTCTGAAACAAATGATCCGAATCGAAAAGTTGTTTTACGTTAGATAGCCCGTTTATTGAGGAAGGTTATAGAGTATATTACATCACGCTATCACCCATAGACGCGAAACTGTAACCACAAATGCGAGCGAAACTGAGGAGCAGTTCGTCGATATCTGAGCGCTAATTGTAAAAAACTTATACCTTAAAAGTATGTCACATTTTAACAATTTTAGAACGCGTTTTAGTAAAATAATCAGAAATCAATAATTAATAACAACAATTAGAATATAATATTTTTTTAATATTTTTTTTTTCATGTAGCTAGAATAATGATTTAAAAAATATATGTTATTTATGATTTAGTTGTTGTTTTTCCCGAGATTGTTTTGCGTAGATGGAATTAAAAAAAATGTAACACAAGCATATCATACGCGTATCAAAATTACAAATTTAAATTAAAAACCTAGTAGTTATACCATACAGAAAACATAGGTACAATCTATCGGGCTTAATAATAATTGGAAATTTACCTACATTTTCAATATACCATTTCACACGAGTTTTTTAT
Organism: Hypolimnas misippus; assembly: GCA_037950945.1. Lineage (NCBI taxonomy): Eukaryota > Metazoa > Arthropoda > Insecta > Lepidoptera > Nymphalidae > Hypolimnas > Hypolimnas misippus. Next base: position 14,872,155 of record JBBEEQ010000029.1, read on the forward strand.
TCCATTTCAGATCACTCGAACCGAACTTTAGTACCATTCGATCAAAGAGAGACTAACATTTATCCTTAGGCGGAAGCTACACTTATAATTTTACTTGCTTATTAGATACTTATATATATCTTTATAAACGAGTATAAATCAAAATTGACTGGCTGATATATTCACAGACACACACTAAACCGATGAGTCTAGAAACATGAAATTTTACACAAACGTTCTTTAAATCTCGTAAGTGTGCACTTAGACTTACAAAGAATTATTGAAAATTCATCTGTTAATGAATTAAAATGAGAGTTGAACTTTGTTAGGAATCAAATTCCTAACTATACACGATAGGTATAAAAATACCTTTATATCTTGACAAACATTCTGTAAATTTAAAGTAAAAATTTAAAAATAGCTATATAAAAATAATTTTACTAATATTTTTTTAAGTTAGCGGTTCGTGACGTGTGTACGTTGAGTTAATTTTTTAAACTCGCACCTACAAGCTTATTTCTCTGTAAGCTGGGGGATAATTATGATAAAGTATCGCTAGCAACTCTTGCTATATTTTGACAGTTGTTTTTGAAACTTAAACGCCATTTTGAACTTTTAAAATGTAACATATTTTGACAGCCATTGCTTACCATAATCAGGTTGCAGGGTTATTTACATTACTAAATCTATACTAATATTATAAAGACGTAAAATTTGTGTATACGTTTGTATAAAGGAAAACTAAAACCACTAATCCGATTACAAAAAAATATTTTGCGTTAATTAGCTCGATTATTGAAGAACAACAATCACGCTACAACTCATAGGAAGCTAGTAGTAAGTAGCTGACATAAAAATTAACGGGATTAAAGTTCGCAAATGTAACGCTCACCTTACTAAACACACATTTTTTTATACCAACCGCAGCGTCAAACATCATTCAGGTCAGCTCGTGAAGGCTTCAAAACGTTCGATTCCTTTGATAAAGACAAATAAAATACTCGAATATTCGTTTAAAATCGATTCCTGGACGCTCTAGTTTGTTCTGGGCCAGTATTTCTAATTCAACGTCAAACAGAATATGGATAGGTGGTTTAAACGCTGGAAAGTAAGAATCATAGACGAGACGATAACGAGAATTATAAGTTTTGCTTTCAGACTTTCATAAAGATTTACATAAGTTATTTCTTATTGATTTACAACTGAAAAAATTTACTGACTGTGCCTTATATTTGACATCCACAGCTTTCGTAATTACTTACGAAGTATCTGTAACCACGACGGATGCAACTTCGTCGAAACTTCAGGCAATAAAAAGGTATCACAGTTAGTTAGTAAAATATATAATGACGTATCTGTTACTAAATTACGGAGTATATTTACAACAGAGCAATTATGCATAGTATCGCTAGCAAAACAGGCTATATTTCTTCTAGATATATTTTTATATTTTGATTTGATTTGATTTGACAGTTGATTTCTGAGTTTTGTATTGAGACGAAATAAATAAACTGTCAAAATGTACGGATACATATGTACGATAGTAGCTCACCGCATAACTGTCTCAAAAACATAATATAAGATACTACCTTTTGTTAGTGTTTTCGCTTGCAATAATGTTAGTTTTGTTTCTCTGGATGGCAGTCTTAAAACTTATTTTTCTATCAGGTACGGTACGACACCCACGCCTGTACTATGTCTGTAACCTTGTCCCAAGTAGAAATAATAAGATGAAGGGTATGCATATAATATACTAGCAAATAAACACATATGTATTAGATTAACTAGGGCTTTAAAAAATCAGAAGAAGTTAAGTAAGTCTGAAACATTGAAAAATACATACACTACCAATAGTAGTAATGGTAAAAGGTTTACTAAGGAGGTTATCAATATATAACCTTCTTATTTTAAAAGTCAGTTACAGTGTAAAGAAGTCACAAAAATAAATTAACAAATTTTCCATTTACAATATAAATTTGATTATAAATTATCGAAGTCAAAAACGTCTGATTCAGAAAAGACGATCCAATACTTCGAATAACGTCGACAAATTGGAATAAAATATCCCTTCGCACAGACAAATATGTAGAGTACTTTTAGGTCGTTAAAAAGAAACCTTTTTTCAAGAATTTTTGTCGAAATCGTTTGAAATGTTAAGATTCAGGGGAGCGGGTAACGATTCAATTAGATATTTTCGATATTTAATTTTTGATCTGTCCGAACTAACAGTAAGAATCATCTACGACTACTACCTACGAATCTACGAATCTTTAGTCGTGTCGTGGAGTACACCTTATTAGATATGTTTTTATAACACTCTCTGCAATGTATCTGGCATTTTGGTATATTTAATATAAATTTACCTTTTCATGGTTTGCACTCACGTTTTTGTTTTATTGTAAAGTATTTCAAGACTTTTATTTACTTTAAATTATTATATTTATTAGTAAGATAAAAATAAAATTTCATATAATATATGTATATATAAGAAAGAAAGAAAGAAAGTATACTTTATTGTACACCGAGGACACATATATACAATAAAATACAATAACAAGTATAAGTACAATTGGCGGCCTTATCGCTAAACAGCGATCTCTGCCAGGCAACCATGTTGCTGAGGATATTATGACCAGAGGGAATAGGGTTATTGGTGTACACTGTATATACTAATATAAAAAGTAAATAAAAAAAAATACCTTTATAATACTATAAATGTATAAACTTATTGCTGTATTCTTATACATATGCAAATATAAAAAAAAATGTCATATTAATAAATTAAAACTAATATATATGTATATTTAATATATACACATAAACATATACATATATGTACATATAAAAAAAAATCATAAGCCAAAAGACATCAGAAAAAGAATTTAAAACACAAGTAAAGAAAATAGGATTGATTGGGTCAAATGATATTTTAAGGAGGATAGAAGTGCGCTTTAACTAGCCGTTTAAATATTGCTAGCGACTCCGCACGCCTAATTTCAAGAGGTAAGGAGTTCCAGAGTCGAACAGCTTCAACAGAAAAGGATTTAGAATAGAAAGAAGTATGGTGAGATGGAATTTTTAGGATTAGGGTATCATCAGATCGAAGAGAGCGACTGTGAGTATCACTGATAAACTCAAACTGCTCTCTTAGATATGAAGGAGAAGTCGGATTGAATAGAACATTAAATAAAAGAGAGAGAATGTGAGTATTCCTACGAAGGCGGATAGAGGGCCACTTGAGCATGTCGCGAAATTCGGAAACATGGTCATATTTGCGAAGTCCAAATATGAACCGTATGCAGAGATTCTGAATGCGCTCAAGCTTATTAAGCAACTCCTCACTTAGATTGATATAACAGGTGTCCGCATAATCGAGAATCGGTAAAAGGAGAGATTGTGCAAGTGCAATCTTGGTTGGTATTGGTAAGAAATTCTGCAGCCTACGGAGAGATCCGACTGACGCAAACACCTTCCTGCTCACCTCGCTTACTTGAGGAGTCCAAGAGAGAAATTTATCAAATGTTACCCCTAGGTTTTTAACGGTATCGCTGTATGGTATGAATATTCCGTCAAGAAATATATTAGGCAATTTAGACCAATCTACACGTGAAACCATTTTTTGACTGCCTATAATAATTGCCTGTGTTTTAGATGGATTCACCTTAAGACCATGCATCCTACTCCATAAAACTATTGAATTCAGGTCTTTATTTAATAATTCAATTGCTTTAGGCAAATCAATCAATTTAGAATGAACATATACTTGGAGATCATCAGCATACAGGTGGTAGGGAGAAGACAAATGAAGTGTGATAGAACTAATGAAAATTGAAAAAAGGAGAGGAGACAACACGCCGCCTTGCGGTACACCGGCCTTGATCGTGCACCAGTCGGAAAAAGAATCATCAACACGAATCCGTTGCCGGCGACCACACAGATAACTTTGAAACCAGTCAACCACTTTAGGAGATATGTTAAGAGAGCATAATTTAGCTAATAACAGTTCATAGTCTACATCGTTAAACGCATTACTAAAATCAAGTAAGGCCAAAACTGTTAGACATTGGTTATCCATACCAAGACGAATGTCCTCAGTAATTTTGACTAAAGCAGTTGTCGTACTATGACCTGTCCGGAAACCAGATTGAAAAGGATCAAAAAGGTTCTGTCTGGATAGGAAAAGGCTCAGTTGTCGATGCAAAATACGTTCGAAAACTTTTGATAGAAAGGGGAGTATGGAGATAGGACGGTAATCAGAATAGATGGAGGCATTTGCTTTTTTAGGTATAGGAGTTACTTGGGCATCTTTCCAAGAGGAGGGAAATGATCCAGAAGAAATTGAATAGTTAAATATGGACTTAATTACAGGGATTAGAAGATCAATGATAGGAATAATCATTTTATGACTGATGCTGTCAATACCAATGGCATCAGATTTGACCTCAGAAATGCTTCTCTTAACATCACTATCAGTGATTTGACTAAAAATAAAAGCAGGATCGTCAGAAGTGGGTAAAGCTAGAGTTTGATTTTTAGTATTTAATTTTGTAGCGTCGTCAATGTTGCTAGAAAAGGAGAAATGCTGATTAAGCTGGTTTAAATCAATATTACTGAAACGATTATTTTGAAATGCTTTCCCAACTCCAAGAGACTTAAGAAATTTCCATACCCTACCAGAATCTTCTTCCTCAAGTATTGATTTATGAATGTGGCGTCGTTGTCGATCTCTACACAACCTGTTGCAACGATTCCGTATATTTTTATACTTGTTTTTATTTTCGTTAGAATTATCGGCCTTGTAATTTGCTTTTGCAATACTCTTTTTACGCTGCAATGTTTTAATGTCCTGAGTAAGCCAGGGAGCCGGAAAATGCCTAAGTCGAACTGGTCGAACAGGAGCATGTGTGTCATACAGTTGAATCAGGAGTGAATTGAAGCTTGCCACCCGATTATCAATATCTGACCCAGTGACAACGTCAGTCCAGTCAATCTTCATAGCGTCTTCTCGCAAGCGTTCTAAATCCATACCACCAAAATTGCGTTGCAGAAGGATTCTCGGTTTAGCTTTTGGGGGGCGCACTCTATAGGACAGATAAATCAAATCATGATAAGAGAAAGCATCAGCAGAGCATTGGCCGTGTTTAGCAACAAAATCAGCAGAAGAAACTAGAATAAGATCCAACAGAGTTGGAGAACAGTTAGGAAAGAAATGAGTTGCAGAAAGGGGGAGTATATGTAAATTAGCTGATTGGACCAATGATTTTAAGCGAAATGAGCGAGAGTCATTTTTTAAAAGGCATGTATTAAAATCTCCCATAATAATCGAATGCTGATATAGAGGGATAAATTTGTCTAAAAGGAATTCAAAGCTAGAAAAATAGTCAATTGTTAAACAGGGATTATAAAATACACCGATTAGAAGTTTAGTATTAGAAAAAGATAATTCAATTATTAAATGTTCTGCTGCTGGTGTAGGTTGGGCACTGGACATACTTATAATCGTGAAAGATAAGTGAGATCGAAGGTATATAGCAACACCTCCGCCAACACGATTAGAACGATCATTCCGTATAAGTTGAAAACCAGGGAGAACATAAGATGCAGAAGACAAACAAGGCTTAAGCCATGTTTCTGATATTAGAATTGCGTGGATATTCCTGTTATCAAAAGAGGATAACATATCTGGATAATGTGCAGGAATACTCTGGGCATTAATGTGGATGACGTTGAAATTTTTCATTACATCGAAAAAGAGAGAATCAAGTGTTTCATTAAGTGAGGGAAGACTGCAAAAACTGTTGTTCGTACTCAATCCATTAGATGAAGAAAGTGAAAAGAAAGAGTCATTAAGGCTTATATCTTGATATGGCATAATAAATATGTATAAATATAATATATACTAATAATATTTAAATAAGAATAATTATTGTACAAACTAAACTATAAATAAATATGATAAGTGACAATGTGCCCACCAGCAACAAAATCATATTATAATAACCTTAATGTTATAAGTTTTGTAAACAGTATAATAAAACACAAGTATTTCACTAACATAAACATCCATATAGAGAAAAAAAAGCAATAATAATTTAACTTCACCAACTAACAACAAATGTAACACTACTATACAATAAAAAAAAAAAAAAAAACAAATCGTAAAAAAAATAAAATAAAATATCAAAACAGTAAAATCTACGGCTAAGATACATTAAAAAAATGATAATAAAATAAACAATAATATAAAATAGCAAAAAAACCATAAATAAGAAGCACCAATAAAAATTAAAAATCAAGCCTAAAAAATTTAACAACTAAGAAATAAAAAAAAAATAAAATAAATAAACAATCATTAATTTAGCGCTATGACTATAAAACAAAAAAAAACTAAAAAGAAATGTTAAAAAAAAAATTTATAACTACTAAAACTATTAAAAAAAAAATACCCAAAAAAAAAACCTGAATAAGATTGATATTTGTTATTAAAAAAAATCAATAAAAATGCAAACAATTTTAAAATTAAAAAAAAAAGAAAAGAAAAAAATATTAAGGCGTAAAATATAAATAAGACAAACTATACAAATAAAACAAATGCTAAAAGACTAGAATCCACAGCGGCAAACTTGTCCTAATCTATGATTTTCATCAAAGTGACGTTATTTATATTTAACTTCATACTGGTTAACAATTTAATTTTTAAGTGGGTAGAAATTTATTAAGGTTTTTTTTTTCTTTTTAAAGTTGCAGTAAAATCAAAATAATTGTAAAAGTTAGGTTGAGCTAATTTCATTTTAGAAGTATTAAAAGTATAATAATAAACACAGCACAAATAAAACGTTATGTTAAATATAGAAAAAAACTATTTTCTAACCGTTCGTCTACTACGGGAGACGGGTAGCCTTGTTTCCGGGCTTCTTACAACCGTTCCTGGGCTCTGGACTGGTGAAGTCGCCACAGCTGCCGATCCCGACGCGACGGGGATGAGATCCATCTCGCTTGGACATTCCACTCGATGCCGAACTCCGCCTGAGTCAACGATGTATATACATCCATCATGGGTCCAGCAGTTAGTGACACCAAAGCGCTTCCGAGCTTCTAAAAATAACTCATGTCGAGGCTTGGTCAAGTACTCTGATTGTGTGATGCCAGTGCCCTTAAACCTTGTTTTAGAAAACCACACTTTGTTGCGAACTGCAACATCAGCAAATTTAACTACAACGGGCCTGGGTTTTTTAGTTAATGAGCGGCCCAGACGATAGGTCGTTTTAATGCTGGAGCTCGAAAAGTTTGGTAGATCCAAATGCTCGGCGAATACGGTGGTAACCTTCGCACTAAGATTTTCCGCCTTCGTCTCGGGTATGCCATGCAAGAGCAGCATTTTACGCCTTCGCCGCATCTCCTGGCGATCTATTTCCATTCTGAGGAATTCGACCTGATGTTGCAAAGTGTTTAAAGTAGCTATAATAAAAGTTTTAAACGCTTCAAAGTCAGCAGCTATTGATGAAGTGGTTGCAGTATTTTTGCTAGCCGAGTTTTTCTGTAAATCGTCCTGAAATTCATTCATCCTTGCATAGAACATTTCAGACATAGCAGAAAATGACTGTTTCAGTGATTCCATTTCGTGTCAGTGGATTATAGGTTATTATCGTGAGTTTCTAAGGAATAATTTTTGCTGGTAGGTGGTTGTAACTTACATATGTATAATTGTAATAAATTAAATAAAAAAAAAAACAAAAATTACTATTATTTTTCAATAAAAACTAAATAAAGTCCAAGAACATGTGTTTCTTATTTTAACACCTACCCCAAAAAAAGCCACCTACCCAAAAAATATATTATTAATAAAAACGTTGAACACGATTTATCTTGGGAAATAAAAACCACGTAATCAAACCCAACATGAAAAAACGTGTCAAAATTTCCCATGGTATTAATAATAAATCATTCTATAATCCGGTAATTTTTACGAAATAGACATTCCCTAAAATCCATTTTCCCACGCAAATGTATTCCTCTGTCAATTTAAAATAAAATTTATCCAAAAACCTGCCTCACAAAAGGCGATAATTTATACGATTTTCACGTTTGAGTTATTAAAATGGTTATCTTAGAATTTGTGAAGCATATAATGGAATTTATTGAGCCAACAAATTTATATAAAACGGTTCGAAGTGTATCCGTTTATGCGGAGAGAATATTTTGTATTTGATGCTATGGTTTTTTAACCTTCAAAAATGAGTCTATATGATAGCTCACGCTAATATTGTAATGTTTGTTTGTTTAATATTTATATTAAATAAATTAGTTACAGTCACTTGGTTTCATTAAACATTGAAGAAAATATCAATCATCAAAAATATCATCTCTACGGGTGAAACGTTAATACTTGCAAAATGCAAATAATTAAGAAAATAGTTCCATTAGAAGTAACAAAAGATGAAAACAATATTTTTCTATACTTTAATTTAATATTTTTATAACGTAGTTTTAAATTAAAACTTTTCTTTGAAAATACTTTAGTTTTGTATTAAATTTGTACAAAGCCATTCACGCTCTTAAACTATGTATCGTACTAGCGGTCGCTACATTCCCTTCGGGTTGGAATTTCTAAAAATCCCTTATTATCTTATTATTTTCAGGTCTTTTTGATGTTATTATTTGATTTATTGTCGTTATTTGTTATTACATAGTTTCTTGTTGCTTAATATGATCACTCACTTTATAATTCTGTTCTGTTTTAGTTCATATTTTTTAATATCATTTTTAGTCATTTTATTGTAATAATTTTGGTCTGCATTTGTCAACTGCTTACTAAACAAATTTATTTTTATTCTTTTTCTACGATTAGCGGTTTAGGCTCTTCGTCAAGCATTCAGGAAAAAGCATTTTATATGTATTGATTAATCAAACGATTAAAATTGGCGTCTTCAGACGAAAACTTAAAATATAGCGTGCATTAAAGATAAGAATCGAAGGAAAACTTTAATTTATTGTCTAGTTATTCTATTAATATGGAGACAGCTCGAGCCTTGGAGAAGAATATGTTTTTAAGAAAAATTACATCGATTTCTAATGAGAATTATATTTAATAATCTTAAAATCAATACTTTGTTAAAAAGTACTTTATTATATTTTTACACAAACTGAAACTCACGAGCCTATAACCGTGAGTAGAAAGATAGCGAATATATTTTCAAATAAATAAGAGTCCGGTTCTATTCGTTAGAATATAGAATCTTAATTCCGGAAACAAAATACCTTTGAGGTTAGTAAATTGCTGGCTAGATTCTAGCCGGTAGCAAATCGACCACAAGAATGTACGCCTCTAGTTAGCGAAGTGAAGATATAACGAGCCAATCGCAAACTCACCGCAGTGGAAAATAAATAACTGTTCCCATAGACCAGAATCACACTGGATATACTGCGCTACAGCAGTGTTAAAGCCATAATGTGTTTATTTTATTGTTTTAATATCAATATATCTATTGAAATATTATATAAATTTTATTTAAAAATGGACGCTGATATGCAATACTGTGTCAAGCCACACGCCCTTCATTCCGAGAATGGCGTTCAAACATATCAAAACAATTCTTAACGAATAAGTTTTAAGAGGAATATGTCCACCTTTTCTTTATTTTGTGATAAAAGGTATAATTAATTAAAAGCAGATTGATATATTTAATATATTATCTCTTGAAAAGTTTTTCAAATATTTCAGATTATTGTATAAATTACAAAATATGGAACCCACTTGAAATTCGATACAATTAATTGAGAAACTTTTACCGTACTTTTTCAGTTTATATGTATGTCCTTACATTTTTTAAAATAATGTTAAATAGGTGATACAGTGTCAAAATACAATCAATATCTCAGATTTTGACTTTTTGTGGGTTGACACATTATTGCTTATCAGCGTCCAAATATATTATGATATATTAAATGTCAGGGAGCATTAGACGTGTTGCCTTGGCTCGTTTGCAGATCATTTTCCAGACGCTTGTCACCGTCATCATTTTTCAATTTTTTTTTAATAATTACTCTGCTCAATCAAGGTCAATATAGTAAAGTAATGTAGTAAAATAACACCCTGTAAATATCCCACTGCTAAGCAAAGTTCCTCTCATATCAAGGAAGTATAGAACTGAATCCACCACGCCGCTCCACTGCGGGTTGGCGGATATACATTAGTCAGAATTTCTCCCGGGAAATACTGGTTTCCTCACGATGTTTCCCTTCACCGCCGAGCTCGAGATGAATTTAAACACAAATTTAGTACTTGAAAAATCAGCGGTGGCCAGGTTTTGAACCCGCGATCATCGGTTGACATCGACGTGTTTTAACCACAAGGTCATCTCGGCTGTATGGTCATTATATATAACACTTTTTATCTACGGAAACAAAGTTAATCGCAGTTGAAGTTAACAATGTTTATATAATTTTTTTTTTCCATACTTATTTAATTATGAATTATAATAATTAATACTATTGATACAAATAATTCTATTAAAAATAAAAAGAAAGAGAAATTAAAAATAACTATACTAAACCTAAGTAACTATCGATGTCACAGTGAGGCAAGGTGCCCAAAACACTGGCAGCATTACCTCTTTGTATGGCCAGACTGATATGCTGGCCAAGGTAGCCGCCAGCCCTTCGGTCACCTGTAGTTTCGACGAGGCGGGAAGACAGCTCTTTGAAAAATTAATTGTTTCAGAGAGCCCACCATCTCTGCGATGCTGAACACCTAGAGGACGAGCTACACCACGTCAAGCTTGCACTCCACCAGAACAAGCTGCCCGTGCCTCGCCAGCATCGTAGAAGCCGTATCAAGCCACCCACAGTTGAGCGACAACCTGCATTTCTACCATATGTGAAGGGAGTTACAGACAGAATTGGCAACATCTTGAAGCGAGCTTCGATTAAAACCATCTACAAGCCTCATAAGAAAGTGAGCCAGTTCTTGAGACCTATCAAGAGTAATATTCCTTTACAGACTGCGGGAGTATACAAACTCGAATGTGAGTGTGGTTTATCTTACATAGGCCAAACAAAAAGAAGCATCGGTACTAGGGTCAAGGAACACATAGGAGATGTCAAGAATAGGCGTTCTTCAAAGTCTGCAGTTTGTGAACATGCTTTGGATAAACCTAACCATTTTATCCGATTTGATAAACCACAGATCCTCGCTAGAGAACACAGATTCATTCCTAGAATGATACGCGAGGCTATTGAAATTCAAAAACATCCGAACTTCAATAGAGAAGATGGTTGGAGACTTTCAAACACCTGGGATCCACTTATTAAAAATTTAAAATCCCAAGTCCAACAGACTGCCAGACCAAAAGATACAGTTAGTGCCTTCTGCGTGCAACCGGAACGTTATTCAAGATATCATTTAAGAAACCGTTGGCGGTAGTTGTAAATAACATTTTCTAAAATCTCAAATAGACAAATGTCACCTTAGTCTACCCGTGACCACGAACGCTGCAAAGTGCTCGAAACGTCGGGATGATAAAAATAATTAATATACGCGATTTAAATCCGTTTAAAATAGTTTCATTTCAAGGAACAAACGATTTATTACACAGTAAATAATAACAATAAACATTTTAACAACCTCCAACTAAAGTCCTTTCATAATTTTGTTACAACACAGTTGGGGTAATAAAACAACAACAATGCTTGTCTATCAACAGTCAATAAGTTGCAACAACAAATCTGTTGTTGTCGATAAGTTGTCACAAGTTTTCACAGTTGGGAGCACAATGCGGACGATCACAGACCAGACAGCCTTTTGAAATGTAAAAGTTTGCAGACGATAGAAAAATGAAAGGATATCTATGTCTCACGGAATAAAAGATAAAGCGATATAAACTTATATTCAGGTTACTTTAGTGTCGGAATAATGTAACTTTTTGAAATTTTTCTTACAAAAACTGTTACTACTTCAGTTACAGTTTTGTAATTGCGAACAGTTATCTGAATATTCTTAACTAGCTGTCCCTTGTGGTTTTACTCGTATGAGTCGTAGCGTGATGTAATATAGCCTTTTGTCTTCCTCATTAAATAAATTATCTAACATAAAAATAATTTTTCAATTCGAACCAGAAGTTCCTGAGATTAGCTCGTTCAACAAGCAAACAAACTCTTCAGCTTTATAATATTAGTATGGATACGTAAAACTAAAACTTTGTACTCCTTTTTACGAAAATTAACATTTCTCTCTCCTTCTCTATATGATATATATAGAGAAGGAGAGAGAAATGCTAATATATTGTGTATTTATGCATAAAATATGCATTATATCAATAAAAAAAACATTACTCACACTACCATGTATTTGACACACATACATATATGTATTTTCTTGTTTATTGTTAGTCTGTGGTCTAATTTAGAATAGATTATCAATCAAGGTGGTCAATCTTGAAGTTGGTTAAAAATTTAATGAACTGCGGTCGAATTCCGATCGCTAGGCGACCACTAGTAAGATTTTAATCAACATCTGTGTGACGTCTCAATATGTGAGTATGTGTTTGAGTTCATGACATTAGTTATTATTTATTAGACGAGAACTTCGCTCAGACTTTCATAAATATTTACATAAATATTACATAATATTTACAAGTTGTTTATTATTGCTTTACACCTGAAAGGTATTACTGTACCTTTGTTACATGGTTGCAGAGTTGTTTTATTTTAATTGAGAAGAATTTACTTGTGTAAATATCGCTTTATACTTTAATACGTATAATAGCACAAGGGGGCCAGAGTAATTTATCCTATAAGTGAGAAAAAGGCGTAGTGTAAATCTAATTTACTTTTTTTTTTCATTTATTTATAAAACAAGCCATACAATAAGATATTGACAGAGTAAAGTGCCACGAAAACCTCTAAGAGGTTTATCTGGGCAAGTTGCCGTTCGCAGTTTTACAGCGTATTCGTGTAGAAATTAAAGAACATGAAAGTGAAAAGTATTTCACTTTCATTCACATAAGTTAGGTTGACTTAAGTAATACAATTTTATTTTATTACTATATTTGTTATTACTTAATACTTAATATTTAAGGACACTTATTCGATCGACAAAAAATTATCTGTATTTTATTTTTATAATGTACTAGTAGGTGTTATGACTACGTCATGCATACAAAGTCTCAGTCAGATCAGTTTAAAATTGATAAAGTTTTATACAAATTTTCATCCTCTATTTTATCCCCTCTACCCGAGTTAATCAAAATCCTTTCTTAGCGGATGCTTACGTCATAATATGTACCAGCATGTCAAATTTCAGCCCAATCCGTCCAGTGGTTTTGGCTGTGCGTTGATAGATCACTATGTCAGTCAGTCACTCTTGAATTATATATATTTAGATTCCTAACATGTTAATCGTATTGATCGTTTTCGAGCTATAAATCTTATTACATATCTCTTATCTATAGTGTATATGTTTTTAACTAATTTAAGAAAAGATGGAGGTTCTATCTTCGGCTATGTGTATGTTTTTTTTTTATGTTTGTTCATCGATATCTTAGCCGATTATGGATCGATTTTGATTTTTTTAATAGTTTTAAAGGGCACGCTTCCGAATTGGTCGCATTGTCAGTCAGTCAGAATGTGATGCTGGGATCTTGGAGAAATCAAGGGAACTCTTCAAATATTTTAGGTACACCTATACCAATTTAGGTATTTTTGCTCTCGAAAAGCCACATTTGGTAAAGTTCCACTGATGATGAAGACCACATATGGCAAATATTTCACGGGTTATTTATAAAATTGTTTTCGAAATAAGGTATTAATGTATAGCGTGTATATCTAAAGTTCATCAGTGGATGAGAAGCTTAACATTTTCGATAGTTTAATTGGTCATTAATCAGCTCGTGAATGCAATCTGCTTGTTATTAATGGTCTCGTGGTCTCCAGGCGTTTAATATACTAGACGTATGGTTATATTGTGATTTTGTTGAGATAAACGTGTATATAATGTCGTGTAGAGCTGAAGTGGCTTGGTGGATAAAACACAGGAATCCTGATGGTCGCAGGATCAAATATGGGCTTACTACATTTTTTTATTAAAAAACGTCTTCAAAAGCAAATACGTATTTTGTTTTACTTAGATATTAGACTTATTTCAGCTATTTTGATTTTAAATTTTAACTACTAAACTGATTTATACCCGACTGCGTGATGCAAAGGCTGCTAATGTCATGTTACATTTTTACTATCCCGAAGAGGTAAAGCCTGTCTATGATACAACTATTCGTAAAAATAAGAAAAATTAGTGCAATTGAAACGGCTTGGAATGTCTAGTGTGGATAAATTTTACCTTGTACTGTAAAGTTATCGATAAATAATAAATTATGTTATAACATACAAAAAAAACTAAAACAACACATAATTGGATGCTGATAAGCAAGAATGTGTCAACCCACAAAAAGTCAAATTTGGAGATATTGATGTATTTTGATACTACTTTCACCTATTTAACATTATTAAAAAAAATCAAGTAATCTATACTAAATAAATATCGAAAAAAGTTTCTTAACTCAATGCTTGGAATTTCAGGTGAGTTCTATAATTTACAAATTATAAAATTATTTCAAACATTTAAAAACTTATTACTAGATAACATATTAAACAAATCTATCTGCTTTTGATTCATTATACATTTTATCAAAATAGAAAAGAAAAGATGAATATACACGTCTTCAAACTAATTTATAAAGAATCCGTTTGACAACTTTAGACGCCATTTTCTCGAAACGAAGTCCGTGTGGCTTAACACAGTATTGTTTATCAGCGTCCAATTATCCACGTAATTGCAAGGCGTGTCGACTTCCATACTGATGTTACTAAACGTTAAAGTTATTTTAATAGCATTTTCTATAGTCTATATTTCTTTATTTGTTTTATTTAACAGACAAATAAGACTTCTAACTACACATAAGAGTAATCGTTTAGAAATTATCTATCGAATGATTGAACCGAATCATTTATTATAATGAAAAATAAAGTTCGAAAATTCATGGTTTTCGGTCCGAGTATGGTTACCGAATAGGACATGTAAAAAAACATAGACTATATATTTCATATCTTTAAAGCGTATCTATAAATCGTCACATTTTTACCCGACTGACCGACGTGAGGGAGGGTAAGATGTTTATCAGTCTATGTACGTTTATACGTATGTGGGTTTATAACTTTGTGGCACTATTTAGACCAAACGCTTGGATCGATTTTGATACTGACTCATCTTTGATCGGTGCAAACGTCATAGAAATCATAAAAATTTGGAAAAATCAAAATGGCCGACTTTGGACGCCATGATGTAAAAAGAATAAAAATGATCGACGAACTATATAAAGTGTGGTATCGTTTAAAACCAATTATGGGTATTTAAAAACCATTTTTAGGTTTCTCATATCGTTTTTCAATCATAATTACCGTTGAGGATTTATAACGATTTAAATTTGGTAACGAACTATATAGAACTGATATAGACACGGTGCTGATTGCAAAAACTCAAGTTAAGCAGTGAAGTTTTTTTTTTCAATTAATTACTTTTTAATAAAAATTCTATGAGACCACAAGGAAAGCATTTCTAAAATCGGTTAAGATATGACAGTTCTGATGTAACAAATATTTAAAAAAAAATACAAACACTTTAAGCCCTCAAAGGGAAAATTCGTTAAAAGTGCCAGAGCCTATCGCCGGAAGTTCTGTCAAACTGATGAAAAATCTCACAATTGGCCTCTATTCAAGTTGGCGCTAGCCGATAGGTAGATATTTTTTTCTCGAAAAAAAAAAATTTAAGACATCAAATAAAATACCCAATAGCAACATTGTTTATTTATATAAAAATACAGCCAGAGAACAAACAAAACACAACTGACTGACCTGACAACTTGAGACACGTTTTATTTGGACGCTGATGTTAAACCACACGGACCTCATTTTGAGAATATGGCGTCTAAAGATGTCAGAAATATATATCCATTTGTTCTATTCTATTTTGATAAAAGATATATGACTAATTAAAAGCAGACTGGTATAATAAAATGTATTATCTAAAAATAATAAATAAGAATATTGTATATAGACATTGAAATAAAACTATTTTAAACGGATTTAAATCGCGTATAATTATTATAAAAAAAAATTATACGCGATTTCAATCCGTTTAAAATAGTTTTATTTCAATGAATAATCGCGAAAATCTAAGACAACGGTATATAGACATTTCAATATTCGAAACATTAAATTAAGATACTTTGTTTCGTACTTATTTAGATCACCTTAAATTTTGTTAATTGTAAATACGAAACGCATCATCAGAATTCATTAGTATCTCCAAATTTAATTTTTTGTGACTTGACGCATTATTGTTTATCAGCATCCTTTTACACACACTATTTGGACGCTGATAAGCAGTACTGTGTCAAGACACATGGACTTCATTTTCAGAAAATGACGTCTCCAGATGTCAAACCTATTCTTAACAAATGTGTCTGAAGAAGTACATATACATATATCCATCTTTTCTTTTTTGATACAAGGTATAATGTATAAAAAGCAGATTAATATATTTAAATAATTAAGATTATTGTATAAATTGCAAAATATGGAACGCTCTTGTTCTATTAATTAAGAGACTTTTTTCCGTACTTATTTTGTAAACTCAGATATAAATCTGAATTTGATTTTTATACACAGACATCCATTTATACACAGACGAAACTTGACATTCACAAACGTTCTTAATTTTATATATTAAATGCGTTTTATGTTTTTATTTTTCTTTTATTATAAAACAATAACCTATAAAGGTACATATGTAACTATTATATAATATTAAATGTTATATTAACACTTGCGTCAATACGTGTTCACAAGTAACACAACGTGATCACAGCGGACACGGTGATAAATCTTTTACGGGGATTAATTTCGACAGTACAATCAATTTACATGGATTATGGATTTCGGCTGTATATTGGAGGCGATGCGATGGCGAAACTTGAGCTTTAAATTGAACTTTTAAAATTTTTAGTTGAACCGTTGAAAGTAATAATAACTTTTTGAAAAAAAGGCAAAATTGCTATTTATTATTTCGCGTTAATCCACACGCGCTGAAATAATATTTAAATTTCAAACATCATATCAAAAATTGCAACAATGTGTAGAGTAAAGATGTCGTCATTCGCTAAAAAATTAGTTAGGAAATGATTTCACAGTATATAACACCTGTTTTATGGTTGATAGGCAAATGCTAGATGTCAATTTAGCCTGATGTTAAGCATCGATATACGCTTGTCTAGAAAATGCCTATTTATTCTGTTCTTGAAGGCATCCAAACTATTAAAGTAGGGAAAGTTGATGGATGAGTATATGTATATACCTTAGAGTCCTTATCAGAAAAGTCAATGTTAATAGTAATTTTTTACCTCGTTGTAATCAATACCGAGAGTATTGTAAAGTAACGGCGTGTAAACGTCTCACTGCTGGAGAAAGGCCTGCTCTTCTATTAAGTAGTAAGTTTAGAGCTTAATCCAATACGCTGCTCCATTGCGGTTTAGCGGTTAAACATATATCAGAATTTTTCCCAGCATGTGCAACCTGCACGATGTTTTTCTTCACCGCCGAGCATGAGATGAATGTGAACATAAATTTAGCACTTGAAAACTCAACGGTGCTAGTCGGGTTTTGAACTCGTGATCAACATGTTTTAACCACTAGGCCAACACCAAGTAAGTGTAAATTGAAAAACCAGTGCTAAATTAAAATATTGTCCAAGCTAGTTGTCAACTTATGCCTGTTGACTGGATAAGTCAATTCGAAATTTCTCTGAATAGAAACTGGGTCTGGTACCTACGGTCAAGTAGTACCACTCACAACGAAATATAATACGAAGCCATCATTAAGGCACACTTATACCATTTGGAATTTTCTGGATTTCTGATTCGCGAACATCGCAATATATTTTAGAGAGCAGGAAGTTTACATTAATTTTTTATATTCTTATAACTTGGCAATGCATTTGAGTCTCATGCTGTGTGCTGCAACCGTTTAAACGATAACTTAATATCATGTGACCTGCCTGTCTGTTTGTCTTTCTGTCTTAGTAGTATTATAAATTTGAAAGTTTGTGAGGATAGATGTTTCGTTCTCTTTCACGCAAAAACAGTGAGCAAATTTTGATGAAACTTTACAGTAATATGTATAAAGATTGTACATGAGAATAACAATACAAGGTATATTTTAAGAACGCCAACACACGGCAAATCCTCGAAAAGCAGGTATTCGGGTATAATCACAAAAACACAAAGAGTTGAGGTAGAAGTTAACTAAAGCCCATTGCAGCTCGTATAAGGCCTAGCTCGACCGGGGTACGACACTCTCACAGAAGATCGGCGTGAAGTAGCTAATATAGCTGTGTTTCTTTTGGTGAGTAAGAGATCCAGAGCCCTAACTCCCTCCCTTTCCTTTCTGTACTTCCTAATCCTTTTCTTCTTATATTTTTTAAGCTGGCAATGCATTTGGGGCTTTGGTGCTTCAAATATCCATAGGCGTCGGTGACGATTCAATTTTTTTTAATTAAATACCGTTATATAGATTAGCTCTGTCTAGTGAATCAAAGTCTTTATCGTTACATTGATATATTGGATGTTCCGCTTCTGAACACGCAATGAAGCGATTCCGTTTGATATTTGTTTTAAAATATGTTTTTAGTTAATTTTTTTAGGACAATATCAATGACGTGTTAAAAATGTATATGCTATAAGAATACTTATTGTTAGGTACTATTTGTCTTGTAAAACAAGAAGAGAGGAAAACAATAAGAATTATTATCGTAGAGTTAAGTTGCGCAACACTCTTACATAAAATCTACGTGAAGTAGTGTAGCTTACTGGTAAGTGAGAAAGCCGAAAGCCCGATCCTAACTTCCCCCACATTACTTTGTATCCCAATTTATCGCTTATTCCTGTTAAAATCGGCAACACATTTGTGGCTTCTTTGGAGCTGCAAATGTTCATGGGCGGTGGTGATTATTACAACAGGTGACCTGCCTGCCCATTTGTAGGATATTTTCAAACTAGTAAAGTTGAAAAATATTGTGTAGAATATCTTAAAGAAATCTTGCAACATCCTTGAAGATGTAAGCCTCAAGCTAGCCTCAGATGTCTTTGTGGATATGCAAGCTAAGTCCCGGTGGCCTAAAAACGACAGACGCAATCTTTTATGATGAGTGTTTATACATTTAGTTATAGACCTGTAACGCTGACGTTACATAAGATTTGGAAAAATATCACTTCTACGTGTCATTTGCACGATCGTTTCACCGTAACGTACACTTACGTTAAATTATGTGATGTATATTAAATTGATGCTGATAAGCAATAATGTGTCAACCCACATAATAATTTATTATTGGTTAAATATTTAACATTATTCAAAAAAAAAATTAAGTAGATTACTTAATTTTTTTTAACTAAATAAGTATGGAAAAAGTTTCTTAATTTAAAGCTGAGAGTTTCGAGCGCGTTCCAATATTTGCAATTTATACAATAATCTCATATGTTTGAAAAACTTATTTTTAGATAAGACTTTTCATTACACCGATCAGCTTCAATTAATTATACTTTTTACCAAAAAAGAAAAAAAACGTGGATATACGTCTTCAAACACATTTATTAAAAATAGCTTTGACATCTTTAGACGCTATTTTCTCAAAATGAAGTATTCCTTATTAGCGTACAAATATCCATGCATTTTGACTTGTCGACAGACGATGTTTCAAATTTACATTACTTTGTTTACTGTTTTCATTACGTTGTTCCAGAAATAGATTTCTTCGCGGACCTAAAACCAACGTAAATAACGACCGCCACATAACTATGTCACTCTTATCGTCAAAGGATTACACGACCACGATTAATGACGTCAATTTGTGCCTAGCTAATTAACCTAAGGTCATACACGCCTAATACTAAGCTAGTGAAACAATGTATCGCTTGACGGATCGTTCCATCCATCAGCCCCTCAGAACTGAGTAATTAAACTCAAACACCTCAAACTCAAACTCAAACACCTCGACCTCAAAATGTATTTGGATTTAAGATTTAGCTAATTATTTACTATTTGATGTTTTAGCCGTGATTTTTTTTTTTGGTAAATTCGTGGGCAAAGGAGCAAGGACACTTGATGTTATGTGATCACTTTGGTGGATGGACATTTACAATACTAAAACCACAACGGTGTTATCAGCTTATAAAAGGAATGAGGAATGAAGAGGAATAGTAAGTAAGATAAGAAATTGCGGAGGGCTTTAAAGCGCCATGTCTGCACGGCTTTTAAAATAGTGTTTTGTAGAGATTTTTTCTATTTCACGACTTTTCGGTTCAAAGCACCTTTAAATAGAGGACGGACGTTATTAGTGACGTAAGACATGCTTGGTTATCAGGTCTCATTATCAGCCATTAGGGATGGAACTGAACGGGAATTAACTTAAAATAAAACCTGCCTATATACAAGACGACAATCACGCTGCAGTGTATCAAACGTCTAATTAGAAAACGCATAAAGACACACGAAATAAGGAACAATATTTTCTGTATTATTTAATTTCATCTATTCAAACATATTAATAAATCATATTGAACAAATACGATGAAATATACAAACGAAAATATTACATAATATAGAAAATATAATCAATAGACAAGAGAATCGTATCTCTTGTAAATATACAGCGAAAACCCGGCGAAACCAAACATGTGGAAATTTTACGGATTCGAGAATGGGGGAGCGCAGACGTTAGACATATATACATAAATTCAATATATATAATTTTACAGTAGTATAAGTAAGACTGTTAAATAGTGAACAATATTATTTTTATCTCTCTAATATGTTTTTACTCGTAAATTTTCAAAATACGAATTTGTGATTAATAGATCTAGCTCGGTAAACGTCTTTTAATTCATGTGTTTAGGTAATGAAAACTGCTAATATAATTTTTTATTTTCTATTAAATCTAAATATAATTACCCTGGTCGAGCTGCAGTCAGTGGGCTAGAGCTAGACTCTACCTCAGTGAAAATGTAAGTTATTTTTATATTTCTTTCTAGGACCTCGCGATTTCACTCGCGCTTAACATAGGACTTTCATAAAAAATCCAATCCTCAAAGGGGGTATAGAGGTCGAAGTCTGCAAAATACCGATTTGGTGAGCACCTATGTCCTACAAAGAATCCCACCTCCAAAATTTGAAACTCCTACCCTTTTTACCGAATATTGTCTTGCTCGTATCGTGTTTGGTCGCGAGTCTGTATCCTTCTTCAAAATATGTTAGTATTTTGTTCAGGACTGCCAGATATTAGCGCACGTACTGAATTCATGACTTGCGGTTTTATTCCCGACTTTGTCCAAGAATTTAAAATAATTATATTATTTGTTAGAGACGATATGCGAGACGTGTTTAAAGAGACAGCTTTGTAACGAGTTTTAGCTTTAAAATGGATTTACATTTTTTGTTAAACATATTATGGTCCTCGTGTAGTGGGATTTTTTGTGCAATGTTTAATAGCGAGTCTAGATCAGGACGAAAATGTTTGAAAGGTATACTTTCAATACTAATACTGAATATGTAATTAATTTTGACACAATGACTCACTTTTTTGATATCTACTAATATTAGGCGAGAATACATATAAGTTTTGCTCTCAGACTTTCATAATGGCTTACATAAGCTTTTCATTCCTTTACACTTGAAAGAATTTACTGTCAGTACATTATTTTTGAAAGACTTTCGTAAGACCACCTAGATAGTTGTTACCAGGTTATAGACTTGTTTTTCATCACTTACGAGAATAAAACTTACAAATATAATTCTTGGCTTAGAATAAGAAGATTCGAGTTTTCGATTTAAATGTTTTGTTAAAGAGACAGGTCTTCTGTGAGACGCGAACTCTTTAACTCGAAATTTGCCTCTTTTACATTAGAATGATGTTGAAGTGAATCCATAATATTTATCTCTACCAAAATTTGCTAAACGCGACTAAACGAGTTTTTACTTTAAAAAATGTTTCTAATAAATACGTATGGTAAATGAGAGTTAGTCATCTGACGATCTGGTCTGTCATGATGGCACGAAATGACGCCTTTAACATAAATATTTTAAGTTTTAATAGCAACAGTGTAAAATTACTCCATTCTCATAGTAGGTTATTTCAGTCTGTTTATATACCTAAATAAAAATGAATTGCCGCTTATAAAAAAAATTGAGAACAGTTCGATCCATTTTATAAAATTATTTGTTGCGTTCGTTATTGACAATGTATGAAAGTTTATTTTGGGAATTGTTATTGAAATATCAGATGATATTTTTAGATGCGTCGCTTGTTAAGTTACACGTAGTAAAATTATAATCTAGTCATATCTAGACGCAGTATTACACATTCTATTTATACTATGTAGTATTAATTACAAAATTAATCATATGATATAGGTACGTCTAGCAGTGACGTCTAACCTAATAGCCAAAATTAATTTATTATGTCTGAAGTTAAATCATTTTTCAATGTATTAACCCTTATACGCAGGTGCATTTATGGTCGTGACACCCCAATAACGCTTTCGGACCCATAAATTTATCGAATAAAATGTTTTATTTGCTACAAAATTCCCAGCTAAAAACTTGGTTTTCTACTGAAACGAACGCTTCATAATACTTTACAGCGCTATGAAATATACTCTGCTCTTTCTACATAATAACTAAAGCCAACGCTTAATGACTAATGATGTAATGTTTTATTTTCATTTTTTACTATTTAAAATTTATATAGATATTTTAAAAGATACGTTTTTATGTTCATTACAAACTTAATTTTGACTTTTTCTACCTTCAGTTATATTGTTATGGAGTGTGGAGACTACACGTGAATGTTTATATCTACACGTGAATTATATTATCTGAAATCATCAGTAAGGGCAGTAACGGAGAAGGGCATTAGACTTCTGGCTGTCCCATTCTCTATAATTTACGATGATTTTCTGTGAGACTGTGGTACTGCCCGGTCAAGTCAGCTCGTATACGAACTGTAGTCATTGGAAAATACGAGTAGCTATTCTTCTTTTTTCTCTGTTGGCCCTAGCTTTGACAGCGTCACCGGTGAGTTCCAAGTACTGAAACTTAGCCGTAAAATATCCTCGTTAGGATTCAAAATGGACGTCCGTTGTTAGGGCGCGCTTTGGCTCGAACATCGGTGTGGAAAAATAATAAAACTTGCCTTATCAAGTGCTATAATTCCACTGGACAACTACCGTACACTGGAATACAATTTAAGAGCGCTCTTCTGATCGTTATGGGCGATTTTCCCCTGAATGGTACTATACGTGTCGAATCAAATGTAGTGGGAGGAATAATTGACGCACTGTACCGTTCCGACTCAGTATACAGCTTCAATATCGCACCATAAACCAGTTGGATTTAGATTGCGTTTTTTAACATTTATTTCTTCACTGGCTTTTGTTCGCGGCTTTGCTTAGGTTGATTTTGTTAACCCTTTATAGCCTGATTTACGAAAGTGTTTTATTTTTAAATATCAGCTGTTAGTGTTTGCTGGAAGGTCTAGATGAAGGAAATAGTTAAAAAATCACAATATTAATTTTACATATTTACTTAGAGAATAAAACAGGTATCAATTTTGATACTTCAAGCATAAGGCCATACAGAAATCAGATATAGCTAGGCTAAAACTAATAGTAATGTAAACATTTGGTTTAAAAGATCGGTATCAAAATTGATACTCTAGGCTATTAAGGGTTAACTCAAAATATATTTCATTCGAATAGGCTTTTATCAATTCCATCGAATTGTCAATTTGTCAACTATTTTGTTATGTCATTTCCACTTATAGTTACCGTCGGTACGGGGAATTGAATATGGATACATATGTAACCACACATACCAGATGAATTATCTAAAGATTATTTTTCTATTATTCGGGAATAATAGTTTTTTGGACGAAAGTGTAAATTATTTTATGTTGTTCAAGACGATAAGGTTTCAGACAATATTATAAAAATTTTCATACATATTTGATATATATTCCAATGGGTATAAAAACCAAATGAGTAATGAACAAACTAACGTACATTTTTAATATATAATGTATATAAAAATCGATAGTTTTATGTCGTTTATTGTAAGCTGGGGACGATTTTGTATGAGTTACAGCGGCGATGTTTCGCTGCTTTTTTCTCTTTATCTAAAAAGTGGTCTGATAAAAAAAGGACATTAGTGGACTCGGCGGGCTAGTAACTGCACGATACGGGTGACTTATCAGGTTTTTTTAGCTTCATGACGGACAGAATGGACGTAAGTCATAAAGTTACTTTTTACTTAAGGACGTGGTGCGAAAAAAAATGTAATTCTGAAGGAATGGTCTATTTCAGCCCTTAATCATATCTTTGAAGTTACCCATCTCATCGATATAATTATAATTTTGTTTTTTTCTTTGTTTGTTGTTTTCACTTGCGTTTATGGTTACTGCTTCACTCCTTTCAGTCGTAGCGTGATGTAATATAGCCTATAGCTTTCCTCGCTGAATAAACTATCTAATACAAAAAGTATTTTTCAATTCAAACCAATAGTTCCTGAGATTAGCGCATTTAAACAAACAAACTCTTCAGCTTTAATTAGTATAGATAATATTGTATTGTATCACAAAAAGTACTAACAATATTTTAATTACATGAAAAGGTTTTCTTTACTAAATGTTCCCTATATTACTATATTATTTAATACTTTTTAGGTTTCGTTAATCCCGAGTAATCGATTATTATTTAAAACTAACGTTATTAGAACACAGTCCATTCTGATAATTGATACCTCATTTTCAGCTGACTTCGTAGTGGATGTTTTTTATTAATGTTTGTAATTTCGTCATTTCTTAACTGATTTTAAAAATTCTATTTTCATTTAAAACGGTAATTTTTTTGATTAGTCTAATGAAGTTTTTGAATGTATTTTTTATTATTTAAAACTATTCTTAATGAATTAGTTTGAAGAAGAATATATCCATCTTTTCTTTTCTATTTTGATAAAAGGTATAACGAATTAAAAGGGGACTGGTATAATAAAAAGCTTAATTTCATAATATATATTTTTTAAATATATGAGATTATTGAATATTTAAAAACATGGAACAAGCTTTAATATTCGAAACATTAAATTAAGAAACAATTTACCGACTTTATTTAGTTTAGATAACTTAATTTTTTAAAAATAATTTTAAATATGTGACACACTATGAGGATACATCAAAAATTCAGAATTTAATTTTGTGTGGGTTGACACATTATTGCTTATCAACATCCATATAATTATCTATTTTCACTATTTTTATTTGAACCAATGGATCATTTAGCTTAAACATAAAAGTTTTCTCAATTGAAGATTCTTTCGTTAGATATTTACGCAAATTTAATTAGTAAAGTTTTATAGAGTATATATTTATATTTCTATTCGCATATGCAATATCCATAACCATAGCTCAGGAACACGAAATGCATGGTTTCCAAACGATTGATTGCTCAAAGGAGAAATTCGCGGCATATTGAAGGGCATTGCGTCTGTGGAATGCTCGAATGGTATTGATGATTATTTTTTTTGATGTTCTTTGTGTTTTGTACTGTAAATATAATTTATTAAGTTGATTAAAAAATAGTATCGACATTATTTTCTTAACTTAGATTATTATTGATCATATGGACGCTGATAAGCAATAATGTGTCAAGCCACACGGACTTCATTTTGAGAAAATGGCGTCTAGAGATATCAAACCTCTTCTTAACAAATTGGACTCAAGAAGTATACATCCATCTTTTCATTTCTATTTTGGTGAAAATAATTAATTAAAAGCATATTTGTATAATTAAAAGTTTTTATTCAATAATAAGTTTACATGCGAATATTTTATATTGCTAAATATGGCACAGACTTCAATAATTGAAACATTTAATTAAAGAACTTTTTCCACATTTATTTACTTTAAACGACTTTATCGAATAAGTTAAATACATGATGCACTATCACAATTCATCAATATCTCCGAATTCGACTTTTTGTGGGTTGACACATTATTGCTTATCAACATCTATATATTCGTGGTAAATACATATTGTATGGTTCCTATTCCCTTTGCGTACAACTAGCCTGAAATGTTTTATTTTTTAATAATATAATAAAAATAATTTGAATCGATTTAACTTCTGAATTGCATTCTAAATAATTTTTTATTCGCTGTTACTTTAATACTTTCATAGTGATATTAAAATTTTGTTCTTATATTTTCAATTTCATTTCCAATAAAAGAACATTCTCTTGTATGTTTTTCTTAAAAAAATAATAAAGATTATTTGACTTATGTAACATTTTTTTGGTATGTCCGCTTTGGCAGTTACTAAAAACCGTTTTAGGCCTCTCACTCGAGAAGAACGCTTTTTTTTGAAGTATCACAGATTTCCTTATTATCTAATTATTTATTAACCGATCGTAAAACCTGTGTTACTAGTTTCATGCACCATGAAACTTACTAGTCGTTTGTGTAAAATTTTAGACTAATATCTATTAACAAGCTATAGATTTCCCGCCTCGAATCTAAACGTATCCGCTTTTGCCCGTTTCCCCTAGCACACAACAATTCCTAACGTTTTCGTCCCTACAGGGTGTGAATTATTATTTAAACTTTAACAGTTCTGATTTAATTCACTAGTGTAAGCGTTATTACTATTTGCGAGCTATGGTTAAAATGTGTTGCGAAGTATTTCACTTAATGAAATGCTTATTGCTTTAGTTTTAATACTTTACGAAGCTTCGGTTTCAAAGTTATTTCTTGATCCTTCATAATCGGAATTTTGGTAAAGTTATTGTGTTATATTTTCTATCAATTTCATTTTTCCTTGTTTTGTATATTAAATTAATTATTTACTCGGAGACATTTTTATTTAGTTTGAAAACTAACTGTACAAACGGTGTTTAATTAGGTATTTTAATTAAGACTTGCTTAATTATGTACAAAGATTTTTTAACACAATTTTTTATTTGTACTATTTTTCTGATTAAAGTAGCTAGCACCGGTGAGTTTTCACGTGCTAAATTTGTGTTTAAATTCATCTCGTGTTCAGTGGTGAAGGAACACATCGCGAGGAAAGCTGCATGTTGCGGGAGTAATTCTGAAACATGTATACCTGCCAGTCCGCAGTGAAACAGCGTGGCATTAGCTAAGCGAGGATGTTTAGTATATTGTGTTTTCTTCATGTTTATACTAAGCATCTTGTATAAAATCCAGCGTTTAAAAATCATCAGTATCATCTATATAATCTTATACTGAATAACTTGCTTTATCTATTAAAGATTTTTTAATATTTTCAGGTGCTAAAGCAATGATAAATATTTTACACAAACGTAATGAAAATAAAATCTAAGGGGAGGAATACATTGGTAAGTACAACTCTGTAACTACAGAAACTATTCATATTTAATATAACAGTGCTTATAGCGGTATCTAATAGTAGTAGTTCGACATACGTAACTCATCGTAATAATTAAGTAATTCGACAAAGTTGCATCGTGACCTCGACGGATGCAACTTCAGCTGCTGTCAGCTCGTGACCACGACGGATGTAACTTCGTAGAAACCGCCGTTAGAGCCGTTTTATTAAATACTAGCTTTCGCCCACGACTTCGTCCGCGTTTTCGTCGTTTATTGTAACAAAAAAGTACCCTTCCTCAGGGTTAAGTGGGTTTGATGTGTCAGACAGATTAGCTATCGTATACTTTATTTCTATGATTTTTTTTATTGAATAGGTAATAATGTTAACTTTTTTAAATTAGGGATGAGTGAGAGTGTTATAAACGTAAGAGTAAACAAATATAATCAGAATGCTCTGAACTGCTAAGCTATCAAGAGTTACACGTGTTATTGTGAATTAATCATAAAAGATAGACATATGCTGTTGCGGATAATTTTTTAGAAAATTTTATGTAGAATATTTCCGTCATACATGTAACTTTAACCATTAAGGCTGCATACTTGACGAAAGCTTAAAAATTGGAGTAACGTCTCCCGTTTTCCCAAAATTTTCCTTCACTACTCTGCTCCTATTGATTGTAACGTGATGAAAAGTATACTATAACCTATCCAGGAGTATGCAGAATAATTGTACCAAGTTTCATTAAAATCCATCAAGTAGTTTTTGTTTCTATAAGGAACATACATACAGACAGACAAACAGACAGACAGACAGACAGACAAAAATTTTACTGATTGCATTTTTGGCATTAGTATCGATCACTAATCAACCCCTAATAGGTATTTTGAAAATATATTTCATGTACAGAATTGACCTCTCTACAGATTTATTATTATTTATTAAGTATAGATTAATAGTATAAATCGTCAAAGTTTAAAATATATTGTAACACATAGGTCGTAAGTAGCTACGAAAGCTGTGAATGCCAAAAATAAGCCACTGACAGTAAATTCTGTCTGGCATAAAGCAATGAGAAATAATTTTTGTAAATATTTATGAAAAGCAAAACTTATATGTATAATTCTCGCCTAACGAGACGTCAATTAGTGCTTTTAGTCAAGGTGTCGGCTAGCGTGTATTGTGTTTCGTAACCTAGCTATCGATAATAACGTGTTGAATTCGATTTTCATTTTACAATACAAGGAATTTAAAATACATTATTCTATACGATTTCATATAAAAAGATACACATTGTAAGATGCGATCACGTTCACCGAGGATCCCTTCTCGCAACGAACGTAATCGAATCGGCGAACGATTATTTATCGATTTTAATTAAAGAACAGAATGTGTAATGGAAATGGCATGCACAAAAAAACGAAATGATGAAACTAATTTCATTCCACGATTAAAAAAATATTTATTTTATATAGTTTATAAACAGCAATTTTGTTATAATATTTCTTGAAGTTATTATTACGCGAATATTACACTTATAAGTTTTTTTCTCAGTTTTGTTTGTCATTGCTTTACGTCTTAAAAAAATTATTGTCAGTGCCCTTATTTTTGAAATCAACAGCTTTCTTTATAGGCTATCTAGGTAACTGTTACCAAGTTACAAAGTTGTTATATATTCATTACGAGAGTAAGACTTATAAATGTAATTCTCGCCTTAGAATTAATTCAGAAATTTCTCACAGCGGATTCGAGAAACAGCGTAACAAGAACATCTCCTGTTAACAGTACCGTATCAATATCAGTTATGTCTAAAAGCCCATAAGTGAGAATCATGACTAACCAACTTTAAATCGTTACAGATCCTAAACGGTAATTCTAATTGAAAAACGATATAAGTAACCTTAAAATTATTTGTAATACCTATTCAGTGACACCCCACATAGTGGATT
Organism: Hypolimnas misippus; assembly: GCA_037950945.1. Taxonomy (NCBI): domain Eukaryota; kingdom Metazoa; phylum Arthropoda; class Insecta; order Lepidoptera; family Nymphalidae; genus Hypolimnas; species Hypolimnas misippus. The sequence goes on from JBBEEQ010000029.1 coordinate 14,901,583, forward strand.
TTCATTTTATTCTTTTTCATATTTTGGCGCCCAAAATCAACCATTTTGATTTTATCCAACTTTTATGTCTTCTATGACATCCGCGCCAACGTGACGAATCAAATGACGTATCATGTATCATAATCGGTTTACGCGTTTGGACTCAATAGCGTCACAAAAAAACATTAGTTAGAAGCAATTTCCATAGTTCTTTTCGTTCTAAGGTTAATCTTAACGAAATACGAGCGCTGAAAATCGATTGACGTATTGTGTACGTTTGTTCGACAACCGTAAATTAAAATCGTACCCATTTTACATGTAAATTAAGAACGGAATTGATTTCAGTTCTGAAATACGCAGTTGTAATATATGGGTTTAATTCTGTGTAGTTTTATTGTGGATGCTAGTGACGTTTTCGTATTGGTTTTTACTTGACTGTGATTGGTAATAGATTTTGCTTGTTTGTGTCCTTATATCATCTGAACTAGTTATCACATATTTTGAATATTATATTAAAATTTTAATATATCGGGATCTAAACGAATAGAATATCCGGCATTCCAACCGGATATTCTGACATAAATCAGCGTTGACAATTAATAATTTTGTCGGATAGATACGTCTTACGATTTTAGACTTTGTTTTTTTTATAATAATTGTATTCGTAGAAAAATATAACTGACTTCAACAGTACTGTTGTCTGTCAGGGGCGTAACTATTAGGTCTGGCAAAAAGCCACGGGCCCCGGACCCAAGGGGGCCCCGGCCTAAAAAAGTATTATTAATAAAAATTTTATTAAAAATAAATTATTATTTCATTTGAAATATGTGTAAACCTATGCACTTAAAAATTAAACTTATCAGATATATAAATAGAATGCACACAAGGATTTTTACTGGGAGGCCCCATCCAAAGAATTTGCCACGGGCCCCAGATGGTATAGTTACGCCTCTGGTTGTTGTAGTTACAAATGGACATATGATCGCAGCAATCCCGAGCTATTATTAGTTATTAAACATTTCTCCGTAGATATTCATCAGAACCTACCATATTATATACTAAAACCTTCCTTGAAAAATATACAGTTAAAAAGCGAAAACTCAGTCCAAATCGTAGTACTTAGTAGTTATTGCAAGTCACATACATACATACACATGGGTTGAGTACCGAACCTACTTTTTTAAGGCTAGTTACCTAATGTTATGTGATCACCGCTGCTCATAAACATTTTCAGCACCAGAAGAGTGACAAATGCGTTGTCAGCTTAAAAATGAATGAAGTAAGAAACAGGAAGTAAGAAAAGGAATAGAGGAGAGCGTTAGTCTATCTCTCTCTCACTCAACGTACGAAACGTACCTATGAGCATGAGAACGTACATGAGCTATTTCAAGCAGATTTTTTGTGAGAGTGTGGTACAACCCCTGATCGAGCCTGTTTACGAGCCGTAGTCAGTCTACATTAGAACATAGCTGTACCTCTAGTATCTTATAACGTTTACTTAATTTAAAATGGCGTATTTTTGAAATTAATATATATACAAAAAAAAAACATTTCATAGATTTAGGTAAGTAAGTAACGTTAGTAAAATACATCAAGCAATTAGCGCAATGCTGTTCCGGACGAGTTAGAGTTGTAAAACGAAACGGCCGATGTTCAATTGTTATTGCTAGATATGGGCGATGCTGGTTCCCACTAGGATGAGCTATACGATAGATATCTATATAAGTCGCCTATCGGTCGAATTCAACGGTAGTTCATTAAATTTTCAACAGATTTCACGATTGATCACATTTAATCTATTCTCAATTTGACTACAGAATTTAATAATAAACAATAGAGTATAGGGACGCTGATAAGCAATACTGTGTCAAGCCAAACGGACTTCATTTTGAGAAAATGTCATTTGAAGATGTCAAACATATTCTTCATATTTTCTTTTATAATATATATATAGATATTTTATTTATTATTTTGATAAAAGGTATAATTAATTTAAAGCAGATTGGTAAAGTAAATTTTTTATATAATAATAAGTTTTTCGAATATATGAGATTATTGCGTATTGAAAAATATATAACACACTTCAGTATTCGATATATTAGATTAATAAACTCCTTTCCGAACCTATTTAGTTTAGATAATTAAAAAAAAAAAATTGAACAATGTTAAATACATGACGCATTATTAGAATACAATATCCCTGAATTCGACTCTTTGTGGGTTGACACATTATTGCTTATCAGCATTCAAATATGTGTGTGTGGATTAAATACATGGTAGTGTATGTAATGGTTTTTATTGATTTATATATTTTTACGTTTTATTAAAAAGCATATTAGCATTTTGCACTTCTCTATGTAAATTGGATGTGTTTGTAATTTCGTACTCCTCTGCCCGCGTAATTTTCTTAAAAAGGTGTACGTTTTTGCTCCACGTATTAATATATAAAAATACCAAAGAAACGGAGACAGTCAAAATGTGGTACAAAAACGTACATTAAAATACCATCAAGTTTTATTTCTAAAATAGATTCTTAGTTAAAATTTTAGGCTCATAATAAATGTTTCTGTCAAATTATAAGTTTCGATTTACACCTTTTGTTATTCATGTTTATAGAAAAAACCAACGTTTTTTTAATCTTTTTATAGCATAGTATGGTCAATGAGACCGCGGTACGATACATCGAAATGATTAAAATTAAATGTTAGCTTTGTATCGCTCTATTCGTGAATTGTTTCAGGCCTCGGGTGACAACAGTACGCTGGGGAACGGTTCGTTACATTAAAACTATTTGATAATAAAATTTATGTTGTAGTATAAAATTATTTATTGCTTTTATATTAACTGGCTAATGTTACGTTTTACTAATGAAGCTCAAATTTGATGTTTATAAAATACATACATTTTAAGACTTTATACGATAAAAATTATTGATAATTGAACGCTGATAAGCAATACTGTGTCAAGCTACATGGACTTCATTTTGAGAAAATTTTAAAACCTATTGTTAATAAATTTGTTTGAAGAAGTATATATCGTCGGTGATAGAGCCAAACCGCGTAACTAGCTTTCACAATAAGGTCCATTTTTGCGCAATGGGAAATGCCCATAAGCTTTATTTTTATCAATAATGTGATTCAGTATTTGATTCAAATTTTAACTTTATAGGAATAGTTAGATACGCGGTTTTGAAATATCCCCGACGATATCCATCTTTCCTTTTTTACTTTGATAAGAAATGTAATGAATTAATAGCAGATAGGCTAGTAAAGGGTTTTATCTAATAATACGTTTTTCAAAATACGACATTATTGTATAATCCAAAATACGGAACACACTCCAATATTCTAAATATTAGATTAAGAACCTTTTTTTCGTACTCATTTAGTTCAGATAACTTAATTTTTTTAATAATCTTAAATACGAAATGCATTATCAGAATACAATATCAAGTCAATATCTCTAAATTTGAAATTTTGTGGGTTGACACATTATTGCTTATCAGTATCCAATTATAATATTAATAAATAAACACATCACAGTCAAGGGCCCCTATTAGGATCTTATGATCCTGTGTCGGGGGTCCGGAAACAAACAACAAAACTCAAACAACCAGACAACGACAATCATCCGTATGGTTAATACAGACGTTTGCCGTAAGCGGGGATCGAACCCGCGATCGTTAGCGCTTCAGTCAATTGCAGTAACCGCCGTTTTGTCTTTCAAAATAGTTAGTTTCTCCCCGCGGCTTTGTCTGCGTTAATAAGGACGTATTGAAAGTAATGTGTTTGTAGTAATAACCAAACAGACACTTAGAGATAAGTTCACATTTGCAAAATATATAAGAAATTTTTTATTATTAATTATACATACAAAGAAGAATAGCGAAAAATACTTAAAGGAGTCTCGTGATTCTTCACTTACTTCAGCCAGAGTGAAGACTCTCACAGAAAGTCAGTAGGGTCTATCTCAAATAATTTTGCAGCGATCATGGGTATACTAACTGTGACCACGCTCACTACAAAGTTTAAATGGTCGTCAGAAAAAATAAGTCTACATTTTAAATATATTAACGAATGAGGCCGCGGACAAAGATCGTAAAACGTAATGCCTAAAAATACGATATAAAAACGCAGAAAAACACAGACTATTTCTAAACAACTGCGATACAGCGTGCATTAAATTTGTGACAGTGATAAAATGGACGCCGGATACACCGCTTTAACTAATCGTTTTATCTCTTGCGCTTTTTTATATGAACACAGTATAACAATGTAAATATAATAAAAGTCTATATCTATATAAGTCTCCACTAATATTAAAAATGCAAAGATTTGCTGTCCCTCTCCCCTTGCGTCGTTTAATGTTTATCAATCAATGTATTTATCAGTCTATGTATGAATGTGGGTTAGTACTTTTGTGGCACTAGTTAGACCAAATGTGTGAATCGATTTTAAATATATAATGTGTAAAAAAAAGTTGAAAATCGACGAACTTTTTTTTTTAAATTAGAATTAGCACGAATGCCATTGAACGTATAAGAATTAATAAAAAATAAAATTTCTGATTTTGGACGCCATAATGAGAAAGAAAAAACAGTCGACGAACTATGTCATTTTTAAGTTTCTCATATCGTTTTTCAATCAGAATTATCGTTTAGGATATATAACGATTCTAAGTTATAGACTTTTAAACAGAACTGATATTCATACGGTACTGCTGAATGCAGATTGTCTTGTTACGTAATCGGGGTTTTTAATTTTCAAATTAATTTAATTACTTTACAAAATGTGAAATGACTCGAGTAATTCTTGAAACATTTTAAAACGTTTTCAAGCGTGAATTAACTTAATTTAATAAAGATATAAACAAACGAATATTCTGATATCGTAAAGTTGTGCGCTCATTCGTTAATACAATTTGCTCAGACGTCCGGCAAACAGAGTAAATGCACAAATATTTGAAACTTGTATATATAATGTTAAAGAGGAAATGTTTGTTCGGATAAATGTGTATTTTGCTTCGTAAATGTGAATATATTTAATTTACATGCAAGGAAATATTGTAAAACCTGTATTAGGGTTCCGTGCTCGAAGGACCCTATTACTAAACGTTCGATGTCTGTCCGTTTGTCCGTGCGTCTGTAATGGATCTCGTGAACCGTAATAGGTAGTTGAAGTTTTTACACATTGTGTATTTCTATAACTATATCAACTATTGTTTCCTTCGGAGATATTTTATGTATGTTCACTGATTACTGACGATGATGATAAATAAAAAAAAGCTGGAAAATACACAGATAAGACATCTGATGTTTAGTGGTTATCTACAAATGGTTATTTGCAGCACCAGAGTAGACACGAGTGCGTCCTGAGACGAGCCCCGCCAGCCACGAGCGGAGCGTCGCACGGGAGGGGCAGCGGATGCGCATGCGGAAGCGATCCCGAGGCCTCTCCATTTCCACGCTGAGGAAGGCCATCGCAGCAGTTTTAGTGGGTATAAATCGCCACATAACCCGATTTCCTCCCCAGGAATCGGGTTTCTTTTTCGATGATTTCCCCTTCGTAATCAAAAAAAAAGAGATACGATTTTGTTGCCAGTTTAAAAAGAAATAAGGGATGAAAAGAAATGAGAAGTAAGTAAAGAAATAGGACCTTTTCTTTTGGGAAAAGTGTGAGAACTCTCTCATAGTTCCTATGGAATATTCATCAACATGGGTTAAGTAATTGGTTTTAAAATTAAAATAACGGGCATAAGTTTGTCATTTGAGTATATCGAAATTACGTATTTTGTATTCGAATCTGTTCCTTTTTTTTAAAGTGTTATTTAAATAAGTTTTATACCTATATGCTTTAAAGTGAAGTTACCAAAACAATAGATTCGATTCAGAATTAAAAAAAATAACCTGTTTTGAAAACAATAAAAAATTTTAAGTAAAAAAAAAACCTACATACAGCTGAACATAGAACCTCCTTTTTCAAAGTTAAAAATAATATATTACGTGAGTTCTGAGCAAGCAGGTAGTAATTTAATCACCATATCTACATTAATGTATTATAAACTGCTTAAGGATTACCCGGTTACCTTGCCTCGGGGCTGCTATGATACTGTGTATCTTCCATTAGCCGTGTAAAATATTTAGCACATACGATTCGGTGTTTATCTTATGTATTACGCTCGCACACTTAGGATATCAAATATTTGAGTTAATTATGTTAGAAGATTATGTTCTTTATAAACATTTTTTATACATAAGAGTAGCATAAGTATAACAACGTCTTATAGTGAAATTAAATTAATATTATTTAGGGTGTTCCTTCACTGAGAATTTTCGCCTGTAATTTAACATAATGTACATATTATAGATATATATACCGTCAGTATTTAATAAACTGGTTGGTTGATGATTAGGCCATTCATACAATAAGGTGACTATGTTAGAAAAAGAAAATAAAATTGAAAATTAAAACCAAATCTTGCCAAACCGTGTTTGCGTTTTGTTACGACAAGGAAGACGAAAAAGAAACCTTTATTGGTATTAAAAAAACTTTAATAAATTTTAGCCACCCGAACCTCAAGGATTTATATTTAAATGAATAGGCTAGGCAAATAGTTACACGATAAATAAGAAAGGCAAGTCGTTAAATGTTATTCGCCTAGCTAATTTATTAAATGGAGTAATATTATTCAGGCCCATAGTTGAACGGTGACGTAAAGTAACGAGGCTAGGCTATCAATTGAACGGCTTATTAAGAAAGTTATCTGCGATATTTCCATTTTTTAAATTATTTTTGTAAGTGTGATAATCGTAAGCCATATGTTTTTTCTTTAAGCTTCGACCCATAGGAGTATAAATAACTTTTAGATGTAAAATCTAGCCGTAGTCTACTAACTACAGCTTCCTTACAAACTGAGGCAGTACCTCAATCTCACAGAAGATCGGCGTAAGGTAACTAATATAACTGCGTTTCGTACGGCGAGTGAGAGAGCTGGAAGCCTAATCCCTTTTAACCCAAATTCCTTCTAAACATGGCAATGCATTTGTGGCTACTACGGTGCTGCTCTAGTATACATATATATATAGATTGTTATTAGTAAAATTAGAGTATCGTTTATACACTATTAAAACACGAACTGAATGTATAGTAAATAGAAATGTTGTAACCCTAAAAGCCTAGAAAAGCAATCAAAAATACGATTGCATTTGGTTTTAGTCTTATTTCCAATCTCCGAAAAATCCTAACGAATATAACCTAATTTGTTGAAGTTTCTGAAATCGACTACTGGAAATATCTGCGGGGAATTGTAAGAAATTCTGGAATTTTCGATAAAGTAAAATCAGAATTCGAATATCTTAAACGTCTTTGATATCTTCAAGGTTTTAGATAAATTAAGTTTTGGACTTTGACAGTCCAGTTGTAGGTAGATATATTGAGGGAAACTTTATTTTATTTTTCAACCGGATCAAGTGAATAGTCTTGTAACTTACTAGCAGTTCCCCGCAGCTTCGCCAGCGTATACTTAGGAATTTGATATCTAACAAACTTTCAACGCTCTTTTTAACCCCTTAGGAAACGGATTTTCCCACCCAAAAAATCCCACATACTTACGATATTTAAGGAACATTAGTGCAAAATTTCATGTTTCTACACACAGCGGTTTAGGCTCTGCGTTGATCGATCAGTCAATGTATGTGTCAGCCAGTTAGTTTTGATTTTGTTATATATAGATTATATAGCCTAGTGGTTGCCCAATGGTTGAAATTCGCCCATATTTTTTTTAAATTAAGTTTGAACATGACCACAGATAGTGTGTTCTCAATTTGACCTCAAATTTTAACAATAAACAAAAGATGTAGTGTAGTAAGTGTGTGTCAAATATTTTTATAACAACACCAGTATTGTAAAAAATAGCATTATAAAAAAATAATACCCAACGTCACTTTAAAAACAAAACTCATTCTAGTAAAGTAAATATAAACTTAAAATGGATATCAAAATTACTTTTGTATTCCTTCAATAAGTACTCCTAAAACCTCAAAGCTTTGTTCAATACAACAATACAGGAAGTATTCCTTCGCACGGTAGAGTAAAAAATATTGTAATAGTAACAGCAAAACATAAATTCGAAACAGATTCAATATACAAACAGGAAGCGATAGATCACTGGGATTAGACGGCTCTGCATGAACTATTGTCCACGTTTATGATGTGCTACCATTTTGGGAAAAAACCTTTTTTGTAGTAAAGGTATTTTTAGTGGAAAGAAATACTTTGATAGAATAGAAATAGTGAGACACATTTTCCGGACACTTAAATAATAATTAAATGTGGCACATCGATAAAGGTATATTATAAGTACATGGATTTTCGAATGCCGACTATTTTGGACGACGTAGCCTAGCAACCGACTGAGGCGACAGGCAAGAGTGTCTATAGGCCGATCAATTGACGAGATTGTCAAAGAGTGAAATGGGTACAGATTATTAACGTCATTTTAAATTATTAGTATTTCTATAATAATATGTATATGATTAATTTTTATATTACTTGTTTTGGTTTCGGAAATAAGAACTAATAATTAAATTCACACTATTTTAGGGTGTTTCCAAATTTAATTAAGGTTGGATTCTCGAGACTACCGAACAATCTCCATCGTGTTTTCTGCACTCCACGCGACATTGGAGAAATAACATTTGCATAATTGGCACAACTATAAGCCACTAATCAAAGAATTGAATTGAATTGATTATTAGCGTTAAATAGTATGTATCGTTGCGATGCATTTATAAAGCATGCCCGGTGAATAAAAATTAGTATCAAAACTGCTTATAGCCTGTACCATTGCTTGAAAACACGAATATAACGACGTTTTCTAGTTTTTATTATTATTTAGTTTAATCAAACAAACTCTTTAACACTCTTGAATAGATGAAAAATACATTACAGGATTTATTCAACCAACTAAAAGATAATTTTCGCAATACAATATAAGGAAGAGATGTCAACGGGAGGGCGATGGATGTGGTCTGCTTCCGGTGTTGATATTGACCAGAGTGCTCCTTTACAAGAGTAAAATAAAATACAGAATTGTTGATAAATTATGTCTTCCTTGTTCATACATTTCATCTTGACTTTTTATAAGAAATAAATTTGTTTGTATCTTTATTAAAGGGCGTTCTGGCTGTGTCTGATTTATACCTCTTTCTGTTGTCTGGTCTCCTGGTACTTTACGTCATATTAATGAAATTATTAATATTGATTTAATTATTATTTAATATATATTATTAATTAATATTATATAATTTATCAATAATATTAAAATGATTCAGTTTTATAATATTTCAATTAATTATACTAATATTTGGTTTCTAGTAGTTTTTTAGACTTTCATAATGAACATGTGACATTACTTTTAACATTATTTTCTTAGCTATTTACGTTATTTAAATAATAGATGAGGTTTAATCTATTTTTTAATTCAAAAATCACGTTTAACTTAACTTCCTAATCTAATGATATTGTAGCAGTTTTTCATTTCCTGAAAACACGAATAAAACGACATCGTCTAAAAATGAACTAGCTAGATCGATTTATCATAGCCCCTGAAACCCGCATATTTATTTACATGAAAATCTTTGGAGCCGTGTTCTGTGAAAATTGTATACAGTTATTATATATTGTTACAAACATAAAAATCATGACACAGCAAAAAAAAAAAAACATTAAATTTTAACTATATTTCAATTTGTTTTCATTCACGTTTTTGTGATTATACCGTTATGTTCCTATTGTATCTGTTACAATGTGATGACATAATCTCGTTAATAATTAGCAATACAGTAATTGGTGTTTCATAGAGCCGTGTCGTCATTACGTAGCTGTCTTTCATTGATTTACAAGCGTCGGTATCGTAGACAATGAAGGCGAATCGACGGTTGTACGCAGTTGCAATTAGAAAGCGATATTGGTCCCTATTAGCAGACTCGATTGGATTCTCCACCACGGGACAGACTAATGCTATTATTGTATAAATAGATTTTAACATTAGAATGCTAAGAATTATATTAAGTAACTAGCTGTCCCATGCGGTTTCATTTGCGTTTATGGTTACTGCTTCGCTCCTATGAGTCGTAGCCTGATGAAATATAGCCTATAGTCTTCCTCGATAAATTATCTAACACAAAAATATTTTTTCAATTCGAACTAGCAGTTCCTGCGATTGGCGCGTTCAAACAAACAAACTCTTCGGCTTTATAATACTAGTATAGATGTGAAGTGACTGCGGGGATGTCAAAAAGGAGGGTTATGTATTTGTGGCTATATGTATGTATGTCCGGCGTAACTACTTAACGGCTTAACCGATGATTTTTTTAATGATACGTCAGTTTTAGTTTTGATGGCGTAACAGGCACTGGGTTCAAAAAATTCTAAAAAATCAAAATGGCGGATTTTATGCACTATAACCAAGCAGTCAGCCTTTAATTTTTTTGATTATGTACTTAAGTCTTGTAAAACAGTCATTTTATGTACTAATAATTCTTCTTGATATATTTTACGGCTTTAACGGTGATTTTAAACTTTATAATTAATTAAAAAGATGATTATTGTTTTAATTTAAATTAAACTTGTAAATATTGAATTTAAATTCGTACTTAAATTAAAAAATATTATATAAAAGATAATGAATCGTTATACATAAGATCATCATATTATTATATTATGTAAATGTAGTCTGTTATTGCAATGAAATTCGAAAGTGTAATTTATTATTTCTGCTGAAACTATTTATCACCAAAATTCTATTTCGATGTAAATTGGATTCGTAATAGAGCGAATTCGTGTGATTTGTGAGACGCTTAATATTCTGTTTTTAGAAGTACGTATTTCAAGTTTTATAGCAAAATACAATATGTTCCGATCATGAGATTGAAAATGAAAACATCTATACTTATTAACTGGCTTCCAAAGAAAGAGGATCTCGATTCGTCTGTTACATTTTTGTGGTATGTACGAGTAATTACTCGAAAACGACTTGTCAGATTAGGTTAATTTTTAGGGTTCCGTAATAAAAAACGGAACCCTTATAGTTTCGCCATGTCCGTCTGTCTGTCTGTCTGTCCGCGGCTTTGCTCCGAAACCCTTAATACTAGAAAGCTGTAATTCGGTATGAGTATACATATGAATTACGCCAAGAAAGTCGTACAATAAAATCTTAAAAATATATTTTTTCAGGGTGACTTCCCTATGTGTTAAGAGAGACCAAAATTTTTTTTTCTCATTTATCCCATGTTGTGGGGTATCGTTAGATAGGTCTTTTAAAAATGTTATAGGGGTGGGAAAACTATTTTTCCGAATGACGAACTGTTTCCGAAATATTAAGCTTTGAAGTGTCAATTTTTCTTAGAGTCAAGTGTCCCTCCCCTCTACCCACTAAACTGCTGCGTCTAAAAATTAAAAAAAATTCACGATAGTGGTACATATAATGAATTTAAAAGGAAAATTATCACGGCTATGTGGGTTCTTATGGTTATCGAGTTATAGATGATCTAAGTAAAAATAAATATTTCACTTTTTAAAGCATCATATTATGTAAATATTAATAATTTAAAATTAATATATGAATTTAAATGAATAAATAAATAAATATTTAATAAGCTTAAATTAAAATAAAATATAAAATAAGGTATAAAACAATGTCTCAATAAAACATGTTGCGAGTGATTCTGAACCGCGCTTATGAAGTTTTCAACCAAATCTTCATAGATTTCATAGGCGCTAATAGATACGGATCACGTACCTTTCTCTTATTCTCTTCTTAAAGAGAAATTAAAAATAATTTTATAATAAAAAAAGGTTTAAAATTGTAAGTACGTATATTGTATAAACTGACTTAAAAAAGGAAATTCCCAGTTCGTCGTAAACTTTTTTTACGAAAATAGGTACTCTAAAATAGGTACCGATCTTGACAATTCTGACAACTACGGAACCCTACATTGTGCGTGGCCCGACACGCACTTGGCTGATTTTTTATTAACTACTATAAGAATATCGATTTTTTGTGAAAGTCTGATGTATACCTGGTGTAACAAGTCCGTGTTGTATTTTTATTTTAATTTATAATTTACCTAGAAAATACCTATTTAAGCCATGTTACTATAATGTTGATAAATTACGGGTCTGCAAATTGCGTTTAGAAGTGCACCGTGTCTAGCACGTTTAGTTTAAAAATTAGCGATATAATTACCGTAAAAGCAACGAGCAAGAGCTCCTGTTTTATACCGTCTGTCACTGTATGCTCGCCTGGTACTTTTCTCTCTGACTAATGCAACATTTTTACTAAACGAAATAAAATAAGCCAAGTAGTAATTTTTAACTGATTGCGACGAAGTACGTATGTATGTATTTGACCCGTATGTATACATGTCCGTTCGTAAGTATTCAACAGCTGAATCGATTTTTATAAATGATACGTTAATAGATTAGTCTTGATGGCGTGAAAATTCTTACAAATCAAAATGGCGGGTTGTATCCGCTTTAAAATGAAAATAAATGAAGCAGTCAAAATTTCGTTATTTATATGACCAGAATCATCATCGAGATAATTCAAAATTGTTGTTTAAATTTTTTTTCAAGTTATATCTCCGGATGAATAAAAAGAAAATAAACTAACTTAACATTTCTTATTACATAAGGAGAATTAAGGAAGTATTCATACACATCTTATTAGCAATATCAATTTAACTTCAAAATTATCAGACGGTTCAAAGTTCGTCGGAGAATCAATAACGCAACGTTGTACGTGTTCGCGCTATCATGAATGCAGCCCGCGCGCGCTCGTCGGAGATGCGCCGCGTGTGTTCGTCGGAGCGACGGAGCTCAACACGGCTTGTGCATTTACTGCGAACAGTTTCCGCCGCGGCGCTAATGAGCTGTGCGCGGACTGCGGGGACTCGTTTATATGAATTACTCCACTCTGTTGAGAGGTACGCGGTACTAGTTACTGACCTGAAACTTGCTATTTGATATTTTATATTGAAACGTAATATAATGACCCATATAGTAATATAATATTGGAATTTTATTAGATATGAAATTCACTAGTGGGTTGATTGATTTCATTTTCATTAACTTTTCCCACGACGATACGCTAGATACGTAAAAAGGTTGGTAATAATAATAATTATTAATTACGTAATTGGTTCGCTAAAATATGTACGGTATCTCAATTTTCAAAAATTTTGTAAATAAAAAGGTAGGGTAAAAAATTAAGGTTTATGTTTCAAATTAATAGCCACATGGCCACTTATATACTGTAATAGTTATAATAATTTATTCATAGTTTATTTCGCTAGTTTTTTATATAAAATAGTACAAATTTTTTAAAGTGTAATTTTTTATTTTTGCTTCAAAACGTTTTTCTTTGACGTCAGTCAGAATAGGCTAATTATTATATATGAATGTTAGTTGATTGTAACAACTTGGTCTACGAACTAGAAACTTTTATGCCCCATTTTAGCATCTTTGCGTCCTATTGTCACGGCAAAGTAACGTGTTCTTCTCTCATCTATATGACTAAACAATGAAATCTTTAAGATTGATTTAGTACTTTAGAGGTGAAGACATAATTAACAGAGAAACAGTCAGAGCTTAATAATATTAGTACGAATAAATTCTTATATTATTACAGCACTGTAATATAGCCTAATAGCAATAGATACGTAGTTACGAGAGTTGAGAATGTCAAAAATAAGGCACTGACGGTAAACCCTTTTAAGTGTAAAACAATGACAAACTTATGGAAATCTTTATGAAAGCCTGAGATCAAAACTTTTAAGACTAATGCTCGCCTTATAAAACTCATTACAATAAACAAATATATAGTAGTTTAGATTAAATCACAGTCTCTTTAATGTAATATTCATCAGTCGTCGCAGAGCTCGCTGAACCCTAGCCCGGCTTTGTATTCCATCTTATTCCCTCTTGTTGTTTTTATATCATTCGGGGCGGAATCTGCATTTATTATCGTTCCATTTGATGTAGAGCTGAATAACGTAACGGTCGATCACAAATAATTGCACTTTTCGCAAAATAGGTTTGAAAGCATATGTTTTCGAAAAATAGGTTTGAAAGCATATCTGTTTATCTAATGATGCTGTCACGCTGTTGTTATAAATGTTATTGAGTACTAGCTGGTGACCGCGACTTCGTCTGCAAAAAATTAAAATAACGAAAATTTCAAAAAAAAATGCCTAAGTTACTTCTTATAACAGTAGATATCTGCTAGTGAAAGTCCCGTCAACGATTTATTATCATTTTAAAGATAAGCTGAAACAAAAAGGACAGATAGACAAAATTTTATTAAATTAATTTATTTATGTTAGAACCGTATATAATTTCATATGCATTCAATGTAAAGCTCTTAAATTAAAATTTTATTTATTAGTATGGATTAGCTTTTGCTCGCGGCTTCACTCGTGTTAATACGACAAGCGCGCTTCTAACAATGAATGATTCCGTATATCCTGTTTAGAGTATCCAACTTAAGGTTGTATCGATTATCTCCCTTGGGGTGGACACTTTAGGGTGGATAAACGGCATAATCCCGAACTATAATTTAAGCGTATAATAATTATGAACTCGGAAGTGTTAACAATAACTTCATAGTTTTATCGCTATCGAACGGTATGGCAGCGCATACTAAAATAATCTTCTAATTCTAACATTTCAAAACGATCGTGATAATTGTGATAATTATTATTTTGCATTCGGAAAAGTTTAAATGCAAATATTGCAAACTCTCCAACCTCGTCATTACATGTTTAACTTATTTACCACATCAAGTTAAGTATAGACAAAGTTTGCCCTTAATCTAGAGTGTTAGTCAAACTTGTCCCAGTCTCGTTATCTGTAACGCAACGTTGATCTCAAAACGTTTTAAGACCGAAACACCCGCTTGGAAGTTTTATATTGGTCCCGTAACATTGTATTTCTAAAATAAATTGTAAATAACACCGACTTCCAATTTTACGTTTTGTGTACAAGTATAAAAACAGCAGTAGTTATTTGTTGTTACATTTTATATTGAAACTAGTTGTGCCCGCGTCTTCGTGTGGATTACAGAATGCTTGGCATATCTCAAGGTTATAATAGTCTGCGGTTTTCAAGAAAGGAGCTTCTTGCTTTGGATTTGGGAACTTTTTGGTTGTATTTATAAGCAGACACTAACTCAGATACGGAATTTCTCCTCGGTTTTCACTATAAATGTTGAAGAAATGTGTTTTTTGCTAGTGTTTAAAATTTCGACTGTAAAACGGTATGTTTCCGCCGAGGTTTTCCTTGTTTTAATATATCGGGTGACTTTTTTAACTGGGCTTGACAGGCCAAAACCGGAACAATAAAAAATACTTAAAGGAGTCTCGTGTCTGATTTTGATAAATCTAAAACTGCATCTTAATTTTTTTTGATTTAAAGATTCTCCTAGCCAGGAAATAGAACCCACTTATTAAAAAAAAAGAAGTTAAGTAATCGATTCTACACAGACATTATCAAATATGTGGGTTAAATTATGGGTCCCGGTAAGCTTAGAAAAAAAATCTGCATTACTTCGAACGATTTCTTTATAGGCTGCATTGATATGCTAGTCACCTACTACAGTAAGGAAGAGTGTGAACACAATCGAAAATATATAAAATGAATAACTCACAGTAACTTCTTTTATGTTTGTCTATTTTTTGTACGTGAGATATACAAAGTTGATAGAATGTAACGTTTGTTTTGGTCCCTAATCCGTTACCTAGCTAGGTTTAGATAATTCTTAAAAAGATGAATCAATTTATTGTAAATCTACATTTCACTGGACTCGGCTATTGCATTCACCCGCTATTAGCGTTACAACATCCTGTTTTCATTTTAAAATTTCAATTTTAGGTATGTTCGTTGTTAGGGTTCCGTACCTTAAAAGGAAAAACGGAACCCTTATAGGATCACTTTGTTGTCCGTCTGTCTGTCTGTCTGTCTGTCTTTCTGTCTGTTGGGATGTCAACCCTTTTTTCTCAGAAATGCATGGACGTATCATGTTGAAATTAATATCATATACTCAAGTCTACGATGACATGCGGCCGTGAAAAACTTAAGGTTCTAAGTCAACGCAATCAAAAGATAATGGAAAATATGTCGTATATTTTGATCATATTAGCGTTTTCAAGGGAATCAAAACCTATAGGGTACTTCCCATTGACCAAGCATTATGAAATTTAGCCAGGAGCAAGGTCCTTTAGTATACATAAAGGAAAAAATCCGAAAACTGTAAATTTCTGTTCGTGTGTCTGTCAGTCTGTACGTCTGTCTTTCAACCTTTTTCTCAGGAACGCGTAAATGTATCAAGTTGTAAATTGATAAAGCGGAAAATATATTAATCTTAGAATTAAAATTATATGTACTTGTAACAAATTAACATAGAAATTGACCATGGTCAAAAAAACAATTTTACAAACACTGAGAAGAAATTTTTATCAATACGAAAACATTAAAAAGCAGCAAACCTTTATAAACAACGCAATGCAATGTATATATCGCAGCTAACAAAATGATAGCGTGATGTAGCTACAGCTAATGCCATCTATTACAACATTATGACATTAACTGTGATATAATTCTGCTCGATTAATAATTTTTTTTTATTTTAATTATTATTTAAACGCGCTAAAAATAATAAAATTAACTTTTCATTTAAAAGTTTTATCGTCGATTTATAACGTCATTACGTAATTAACATTCAATATAAGAGCTTCAAGCGATTTGATTTAAGTACTAGTATTGACTTAGTACGAAAATTTTAAAATTAAATTCAAACAGATCGAGTTATTTAATTAACTTCTTTATCTACACATATAAGTCTTCTGGTTATTAGTAATATAATTAGTTATTTATAAATAAACAATTAGTTTTGTTCGATATTAAGGACTAATTATTTTCGTCTTGGCAACACTAATATATATTTTGATATTATGATTGATAATGTAAATCTAAATATTTTATGAACGTAGTGCAGGGGTAGTGGAGTGTAGTAGAATATAAATAAAAATAAAACGAGAATAAAATATAAAATAATTATGTTGTTAATGTCAAAGTCAACAAGTTAGTTCATTGAAATTGTCAAGAGATGGCGCTGGGTGTATCCTGAATCGCGCTATAACTTTGCTTTTTTGAAAGTATAAGGTGTATTAGTACTTAAAATAAAATTTTGTGTTTCCATGGATTGCATCCATGATTGTGTTTTAAATTAAGGTGCTCCTAAGTAGTTTCAAAATAGCTTTTGGGACGTGATCCATATTTACATAATATTGATTATATTTAAGCGACTTCTAAAAAAGGAGTGCTTTACAATTCGACCTTGTATTTAATTTTTTTTATGTTTGTTCGCCGATTACGCCGCCATTTGTGTACCGATTTTCAATTTTTTTTTTGTTTAAAAAGGTATACTTCCAAGGTGGTCCCATTGTCTTCAGGTCAGGATCAGATGATGGGATCCTGGAGATATTGAGGGAACTCCTCAAATATTATAGGCAAGCCTATACCGATTTAGGTATTTTTGATAGTAACTTATGTTGGAACTGATGATGAAGACCACAAATGGCGTAGATAGGTTAGTCTTATATAGATTTCTATAAGTTTGTACGGAACCCTCGGTGCGCGAGTCCTACTCGCACTTGACCAGTTATTTGAAGAATTACTAAAGATTTAATTAATGTATGAATTTGAAAAAACTTTGATAAAAAATTACCCTTTTCTTTTTGTTGCAGTTAACCATTTACTATAACTTCTATGAATATTACAAAATGTTTATTTTTTGTAAAAATCAATGTGTTCGTTTCAACTATTGTGGAATTGAAATATAATAAAAATTCGGTACATACAAAGACTGTGCTACAAATGTACTTTGTTCCTAGTAATGAACATTACTAGAAATAAGTGTACATTGAACATCGCTAAATATGACGGAAGGAAGTAATCTTTAATTTTTAATATTAATAATTTTATAAAGAGATAAAATTTGTTTGTATGTTTATGTGCGTATACGTTTGTAAGTTTTTATGTAGAGGGTATTCTCTAAAACTACTGATTCGCTTTGCAAGAAATGTTTTTGTGTTGAACATCCCGTTAATTGCGGAAGGTTACAGGCTATATTTAATCACGCTACGACTCACAGGTAAAACAATAATCAAAAACGCAAGTGAAACGCAATATATTTATGTATAGTGGGCCATCAGCTATACATAAATAGTTTGTGTTATTAATGACTTAAAGTGATAGTAAAACAGTTAATATAAGAGACGTGTTAATGCCCTGTCGTCAGGTGTAGTTTTATTTCCAGTTAAGTAAATGTATCGAGGACTAATAAATCATGATACTTTACTACGTTATTAAATAATAAAACATGTATCAAACTAAATATAATTAATTATAATAAATATTATAAACTTCAATATAAAATATCAAATAGCAAGTTTCAGGTCAGTAACTAGTACCACGTACCTCTCAACAGAGTGGAGTAATTCATATAAACGAGTCCCCGCAGTCCGCGCACAGCTCATTAGCACCGCGGCGGAAACTGTTCGCAGTAAATGCACAAGCCGTGTTGAGCTCCGTCGCTCCGACGAACACACGCGGCGCATCTCCGACGAGCGCGCGCGGGCTGCATTCATGATAGCGCGAACACGTACAACGTTGCGTTATTGATTCTCCGACGAACTTTGAACCGGCTGATAATTTTGAAGTTAAATTGATATTGCTAATAAGATATAGATATAAGAAATGTTAAGTTAGTTTATTTTCTTTGAATTTTCTCGATGAAAATATATAACAAGACTTTTGAGACAAGCTGCATCCATATCAGCGCAATACCCTGAATTATCGACTTTACGACGAATTTTTAAATTCAAAATTATTAGACAGTTTATATCCAATAATTTTGAATCTTTGAATTGTAATATATGTATATTTTATAATATAAGATAAAGATTGTTTGTTATATTGTTTTTAACAACGACTAACGCGCCCTAACCTGATAATAGGATATACGGTTGTTTGTATATATGCTGTATGTTTTCTGACCCATAACACAGAACTAGGGGATGAATCGTTAAAAATACTTTTAAAACATATTATAATTTGGGCCAAGATCCGATAACGTCTAGGAAAGAGGACTTCGCATGTGCCTTTCCAAGACATAAAAAGACCTAAGATCTCCTTTTAATTTAGTAACACATTCCTCGATTTCCAATGCCGTCATGATGGAACAATATATTAATAAAATAGTAAAATATTTTTTCTGTTACTGTGTTTTCTTTAGAATAATTATAATTTTACCACGTTCTACATTTTGCACGTCTAATCTATCATTTATCTGAATATTGATTTGGATGTTTGATGCACATGTTTAGATTATTTGTGAAAGCGTTCTAAATATTTAATTAAATCAAATGTTAAATTCAAATGTATTTTGATGATTAACTGAAACGGACGTATTACAAAACAAGGTTTAATATTCTAATAATATATTCAAAATTATTATTCTTTTCATATTAAGTATTTTATTCGCTTTATGATTATACCTATTGGAAAAGCGAACTACAATCATAATTCCTCTGTGGGTTTATTATAATGGAGAGCGTATGTTTATTTAACAGACCACTTATATTCCCTTAATTTTGTATTTACAATCATTCTGCATCGTGCATAATGTCAAAAATATACATTTAAAATATATTTTCAATTTCGGAATATTTCGTAGAACTTATAATTGATTAACATTTATTTCAAGACCACAAAATTAGATAATTCATGTATTTGAACTCGCTAAAGTTATATACCGCGGGCCAAAACAAGTTATTTAATTATATAACGAGATATGTCAAAACAGAAATGATAATTGTGTTCCAAAACACAGCAATGGCCAGAGTTAATATATGTATAACTGACATTTTTCTACGTCTAATAAGACGTCAATTAGTGCGATTTGGTATTACGTGAGCGAATGCGATACGATGCGGCGCGGCGCGAAAACAACAATCAATTGACACCTATTGAACTAGTAGTTCATTTCAGGTTACGTAGACCAAAAATATGCGACACGTCATGCGACGCGACGTGGCCCGATATGTGCCGAACGTCATCAGCTGACTTGGTGTTCTCGCTAGAATTAAGTCTGGTGTCTTTGTATTTCAAAACCGACTTAGAAAAAGACGGATGTATGTTATTTTTTTGTCTTTAGCTCACAATGACGGATCTAAGTTCTATGTTTTCATGGCCATGACAGAGTGTGGCGGTGAAGGCTTTTCGCCTGCGTCAATAATATTGACAAGCAAGCATTTCGGAAAAGACCTATAATAATTGGACGCTGATAAGCAATATATGTCAACCCATACAAAGTTAAATTCGAGGATATTGATGTATTCTGATAATACGTCACGTATTTAACATTAATTAAAAAAAAATGGAAGTCGTCTAAATTAAATAAGCACGGAAAAAAATTCTGAATTAAATGTTTCGAATATTAAAGCGTGGTTCATATTTTGCAATATTTAATAACCTCATAAATTTCAAAAACTTACTATTAGGTAAAACTTTTTATTATACTAACCTGCTTTTAATTCATGACACCTTTAATCAAAATAGAAAAGAAAAAGAAATATATGCATCGTAAAACTAACTTATTAATAATAGGTTTTACATCTTTAGACGCCATTTTCTCAAAATAGCGTTCGTGTGGCTTGGCAAAGTAATGCTTATGAGTAAAGTAAAGTAACAGCCTGTAAATATCCCACTGCTGGGTAAAGGCCTCCTCTCCTATTAAAGAGAAGGTTTAGAGCTTAATCCACCACGGTGTCCACGGCGGGTTGGCGGATGTACACGAATTTCTCGGTAGAAATGTTGTTTATGTTCTCTTTCACTATCGAGCTCGAGATGAATTTAAATACAAATTCAGCACTTGCAAATACAGCGGAGCTAGCCGGGTTTTGAACCCGCGAGTTGAGATCGACGTGTTCCAATCACTAAGACCATTTAGGCTCTCACTGTCATACTACAAAAGACGCATTAAAACCATGTTGAACGCCTGTCTAGCTAAACAATGTTCAAAATTAAACATTGCTTAAAATGTAATCTAAATTGCTTAACAGCGAATAAACTCATAAGAAAACTTATTGATAAAAAGTTATTATACGTTACATTTGACAGTTAAAATAGGTTCTAAACATGTATTAAACTCACTTAAACGTATGTTAATCTATATCTAAAGCATGTTTAACTCAAAACTGTGCTTAGACGCGGATTTGTAGTACGGATTTTTTTAAACACGCGTTGAACGTCTGTTTAAATCTTTTGTAGTAAGGCAGTCAATGTTTAAAAGCGTCCAATTAGATAATTCATCACAATTTAATTGTAAATTAAAAAAAAAACATAAAACTGTTTCATACAAACAGTTTATTGGTCGGATTTTAAAGTACCAGGCGAGCAGAGAGCAGCAGGAGATATAAAGCAGAGGCAACACGGCTTTCACGTGGCTTTTAACGTAATTATATCACTAATGTAAAAACTAAACGCGGTAGACGTGGTGCTTTTCTAAAAGCCATTTGAGTTCACGTGGAAAATTATCAACTCTAACCTGTATATTTCCGTACTTTTAACTGAATTAATTTACTTTTTACTTACTTTTACAAAGAAACGGATGTGACTCGATTCTCGTGGTATATTTTGATTAATTATGGGTGTATCTACTTTGACACAAGTTTATTTGTATAATATCGTACATTTGTATCGTGTAAATAAAGAAACTTGGAACTTTGTTATATGGGCTACTAAAATATCTACATTTTTATTTCCGATTGCGCGACGCAAAAAAGAGTAATGTGTTTATCACCGATTTATGTATGTACCTATATTACGTCTATAATTTGCGCAAATACATGTACAATTTATTAGTAGCAATTATTTCAATGTTAATTTAATTATTGAGTAGAAATTAAATATTCATGATCAGTTCATATAACCATATTTCAAATATAATTCTCACTAGAAATTGCGGTTAGAATATTTAGTTATTAACCGACTTCCAAAAAAAAGAATTTCTTAAATCGTTGGCGACTTTTTAATGTATGTTCTCTAATTAGTCGAAAACGGATTATCTGATGATATTGTGACTTTAATCTACAAAAATAAATAAATAAGTTGTGAATTTGACTAATTCACTATGCTTATATAATATGTGTTAGTTTATACTTTAGCGCACTTCACGGTTGTCAAACTAAGGAAAATGTCTTCTCTTGGACTTTTCTAGTGTTGATATATAATAAACACCATATCGTCGAAGTTAACTTCGTTTTATTTTAAAGCCATAATCCAACATTAACCCATTTGATTCATTCTTTTTGTTTGAAAAGGCATCTCTCATATCGTTTTCGTAAATTTGACATCAAAATCGGTTCAGTAGCTTGATTTTAAAATAATTATAACTGGAATAAGTATCTCCTCTAAATAAACGAAATCACAATATTGTTGTATCTATAGAAAGAGAAACAATTGCAAGTCTGTTAGTATTTGAGTTCCTTTGTTTATCTCCGAAGATATTTATCAGATCCTAATATTATTATATTCTTAAAATGTTCCTTAAAAATACGTTTTTAAATAGCGAAAACTAAAGTAAAAAGTATTGAGAAAATTGCAGCGGTAAAAATATATATACATATGTACGAATCAAATACATAACCTTTTTTTTAATTAGCTGGCAAAGAAGCATGTGGGACACCCGATGTGAAGTGTTTACCACTGCTTATGAATAAAGGATGAAAAGGGAATAAGGAAATGAATTGGAAGATGTTAAGCTTCCGGCTCACTCACTCACCGTACGAAGCGCAACTATATTAGCTTAATTAAATCCGTTTTTGTAGTGCGTTAAAAAATCACGACGCGAAATTGAATTTTAATTTTTTTTTCAATTTAAATGAAATATCCTAACATTGCACCTTACCATATAATAATAGTATCGTTACTATAATTACACTTATAATGCTATGATGCAACACTGCATAATCTATTAATTACACGAATATATTGTCCATTGAATTTCGGATCAATGAATATGCATCCCTTCTGAATGTAATGACTGCACTGATCTCATTGACATTAAAACCCTATTGATTATGAGTAATTATAATAATTTGATGCTGTTACGAATTTTGGAAAATCTGTTTACAATTAAGAATATTTAAACGATTACTTTTAGATTTGAAATGAGAAATGTAAAAGTAGCATTGCAGCGTGATTTTTTAACCGACTTCAAAAAAAATGAGGGAATTCTTAAATCGTCTTCGTGATTTTTTTATGGATGTTCACCGATTACTCAACCAATTGTGGACCAGTGATCCAGTAAATAATACCCACAACGTTTTACTTGCTTGACTTTAAAAATGTTGTAGAAAATATTATTTCAGTTTATTTGTACTTATTAAATTCGTTTTCGAAGTAGTAAGTAAAGTCAAGTAACAGCCTGTAAATATCCCACTGCTGGGGAAAGACCTCTTCTCCTATAAAGGAGAAGGTTTTAGAGCTTCATTCACCACTCCGCTTCACTGTGGGTTGGTGGATATACATGAGTCAGAATTTCTTTTGGCACATGCAGGTTTCCTCACGAAGATTTCCTTTATCGCCGAGCTTAGGATGAATTTAAACACAAATTGAGCACTTGAAAACACAGCGGTGCTAGCCAAGGTTTGAACCCGCGATCATCGGTTTGAGTTTTAAGTACTAGGCCATCTCGGCTCTTAAAGTCATTCATTATTAATAAAAAATATATTGCTTAATTTTAAATGAAAATATAATTGTCACATGATATAATGCGATTTTTTTGCGATGCACGTCGCATGTAGATTTTCAGGTCGCATGGGGGTGGTAAATTTTGGACCAAAAATGTCAATATTGCAGATTTTAGTAAGATTTTTTTTACTCTATCTTTTGTTATCAAAGAAGATGTACAATTTTTTTTTTGTATTGCGAGAATCAGAAATATGACTATGTGCGCGTGCTTTAAATATAATACACATATTTAAATCACTTTCTTTAATATATTTTATATAATTAAATTCTATACAAATAAATAAAATTGAAGTATCTGTTTGTAATTTCAAATTAACAGCTTTTAATTAACATTTTTGTTTTAAATTTTGTCTGTCGGTCTATCTATCTTTTTGTTCCGTCTATGAAACGGCTGGACCGTTTTAGATGGGACTTTCACTCACAGATATCTACTGTATATATAAGAAGTAAGTTAGGCTACTTTTATTTTATTTATTTAAATTCATAAATATTTTTTCCTTTAATTAACGCGAGTGAAACAGCAGGGCACAGCTAGTAATTATAAATCGATTTTAAATTCCATACGGCTACATTTACTGCACTGTCAGTTGCACAATATATAAATTACCTTCATACAATACGGTTCGAGTCTCGTCGGTAAAATTCGGCAATCTTATTCGTTACGTGAGGTCGACACGCACGAATGCGAGAGACAATATCGTGCACGCCACGTCCCCGTCTCGTCACGATTGAGTGGCTCTGCGCGGAATTACTTACTATTTCTCTCTCTTTCTTTCTAATTTTTTATTTCAGTGTACCTAAAGCAAGATTTTCTAACTACTCGATTACGATTCATCGTAGCTTCGCCTGCGTGTTATTAGGAATTTGTTGCTTTACAAACTATTAACGCTTTTTTAACGCCTTATGGGATTGATTTTGAAAACTTCTTTTTCAGTGCACACTCTTAGTGCACGATATGTAAGAAACGTTTATGCAGAAATTTATGTTTCTAGAACCTAGTATAATATAACAGTTACTGATGTCTTTTATCTGACACTCCACACAAAAGCGTCTCCATTTGCGCAACGCTTTATTGTAAACTCGCCCTGACTGTTTAAGAAGTGTAAAATATAATTATTTATTTCGGTAGTCTTCTAACCTATAGCCTTCTAACTACAGGTTGTGTAGGACCACAGTTTTACACAAAATTAGCTTTTTGTAGCAGGCAAGAGCAGCAACAAAACACAACTATACTAGTAACTGCGTTGCATACGGTGAGTGAGAGAGCGGGAAGCCTAACCCTTAACCCACTTCTTTTTATTACTTCCTGTTCCGCTTCATCCTTAATTCCCTTTTAAGCTGGCAAAGCATTTGTGGCTTCTTTGGTACTGCAAATTACCAAGATCTGTGATCATTTAACTTCTTGTGATCTGCCTGCTCATTTGTCCTCTATTTTTATAAGATAAGATAAAAAAAAAAAAAAACAAAATGTAACTCTACTCAAAAGTAGAGAAAAGAGCTCATGATCTTAAAGTCGGGACCTATTTTGGTAGAACATGTCTGAGAAACATCGCTAGACAAACATCGGTTCACACTTTTAGGAGTCACAGACAGACACTCGTAGCGGTCAAATTTATAACATCCCTCTTTTTGCGTGAGGGGTTAAAATAGAAATAAAAATATACTAATAATTACATCATTACATGCATCAATGAACAGACTAACGCAAAAGGAATTTACTCAATCAGTTTGGTATTTTAGTTAGCGAGCTCAAACATATACATATGTATAGACAAACAAAATACCGATTTAGATCCACGCATTCCATTTCAATACAAATATTAATGCAAGTAACATCTTTTTTAATTTAACCAACTTAAAAAGCAAAACACGTAATTTATTTTACTCGTATTTTGATTGAAATTCTATGAAATCAATGCGAGTATACTTACCCTTTCTAACGAAAAAGTACTAACCAAAACGATCAAGCTGTTTCTCAAGTCTTTGACAAATTGAAAACCCCTTCCTTTTCTGGAAGTCATTTAAAACAACTTCAAATATTGAAAGGATGGCTAAAAATACTACTGAAACAATCTTAACATGTAATGCTCTACTGAAAGTAATAATATTGTACTAGTATAACATATTCTGTTTTCTTATAATATTGAATGCCCGTTCCATGAATTGTCATCTACATATATTAAAAGTGTTATCAGCCAGCTCGAGCGTCTTATTTACAGCCAGTACTCGTTTACTAATCGAACCTCCTTACAATATAAACAAAAAAAAAATATTATTCGAAGCAAGGACATAAGTATTGACCATTCGAAATAAATAACTATTTTAAAACAGCGTTTTTACGCGTCTGGTGCCATTCGGATAAAATACAAAGCAAATAAGTCCCCGTTTAAAGAGAATTATGTAAAAAATCTACTTTAATATGCAATAAAGTTTACAGACGCTAATAAATGGAACATTTTCTTTGATAATGTGATAAAAGCTAACAAACTATGCTACATCTTGAGTGTGTTATAAAACTTGAAAAATAAAATGCATTTACTTAAAAGAAAAAGAGAAAAAAATAAGAGTCCTTTTGTCTGCTATACTCTCAATGTTATTGACATGTTTAACCACCGATCCTAAATGAGGGGTATAATAATTGACGTGTGACTTTATGTCTGTGTGTGTCGCAACTATCTAACGAGTGAACCGTATTGGTGCAGTCTTTTTGTTTGAAAGCTGATATAATGAGCCCTCTCCTTCTTAGCTCCAAATTATGACCACTTATATATTAGATATACTTTTGAAGATTATCAGGTTTTATTGTTGTTGAAAGTAACAGAGCAACTTTTACTGGTCTGATTGATTATCCTGTGTTTTCAAATGTACTGAAATTACATATTTGCGTAACCTTGAGCCGATGCTACAGCATCTCACCTGACATCAGCAGGATATAGATTCTCACCTGTTCCAGCAGAAGTATCATATTTGTTGAAATGGGATCATTGAATAGATTATCGGCAATTAAAAAAAATAAAATTCATCTTATCTGTCTATATTCTAAATAAATGTATTTTCCATACTCATAGATGTTTTTGGGCATATTTTTTTTTTCATTGCTGAATATTAATGTTTTATACGAAAATTTTAGGATCAATTTCTACTCAAATGAAGAAAATTAAGTAAACATCTGAAACTTATCGTTGTCTTAGATTTATCGCGATTATTACTCATTGAAATAAAACTATTTCAAACGGATTTAAATCGCGTGTATTAACTATTTTATCACACGTCACGTGACCACGAACGCTGTAAAGTGCTCGAAACGTCGGGATGATAAAAATAGTTAATATACGCGATTTAAATCCGTTTAAAATAGTTTTATTTCATCTGAAACTTAATATCATTAAAAAAAACACAGTATTCAATCATTATGTATCTAAATACTAACGATCCAAAGCGCACATATGTAGCTCGTAGTATTATAATAATATGTACTTTTATTGAATTATTAAAACGATACTTGTCTTCGTATCTCGTATAGATTCAATCTTCTCAGATGTAAATATTCAAGAGCAGTAGAGCTCAGTGAACCCGAAGCCAGCTTTGTATCGCATCCCCTTCGTTCTTGTTGTTTTTATATCACCCGGGGCGCAATCTGCATTTATTATCGTTCCATTAGACATGGAGCTGAATAATATAAAGTTCGATCACGAAATGATTGCATTTTTAATGTAAATAGAATGAAAACTTCAATTTGAAACTGTAAACGTTAGTCTTGAAATAATCGAAGACCAATAATATTATAATTCTTTAAAGGTGGGTTTTATTGGTTTCGTGTTATTGTTTTTGATTTGAAATATAATCAAGTTAAAGAATTATCTGCGCTAACTACGAATCAATTTTATGCATCGATAGGTGCGCGTTTTTTATGTGAGAATTTTTACCTAAATTGTATTTTTGTCTTATTTTTGTATAGTAGTTAATATTGTTCCTACATCATAAATAGTATAAATAATCTGCGTTAAGTATACGGTTTCTGGAAGAGATCTATTTTAAGAGACAAACCATTCTATGTAATGTATTTTTTCACGAATATTATTCTCAGTATTTTTTTTGTTTTGGTAGATAAATAAGTAAATAAATAATTGTTCTTTTTTCATTTTTTTCCGATGTTTTAAACATAGTCTTTCACACATAACTTGTCATTAAAACACATTTTTTTACATTTTCTTTTATACATGCCTTGTCATTAAAAATGCAATAAAAAAAGTAAGCCAAATAATTGCCATCGTTCTAAAATGTTGCAATTACAAATTAAACAATTAATTTTTAAATTGTAAACATTGATTATCAAAACCACTTACCATGTTCATAAAACAGAAACACGCAACATAAATTAAAAAGGCAAAGATCAGTTAATTCAAATAACAAAAAAAAATCCTGCTAAAAATATTGTCATCAATTTCTGTACTCAACATGGACGGGCTGTCACTTCGTCCCAATAGACTAGCTCATGTAACACAAGTGCAAATGCAAGTGACGTGGCTATTTAATTATCTCGCAGCATCCGCGAGCAGCGAAAAGCCCAAGAGTTATTTGTCGCAGTACAAAATCTATACTAATATTTGTTGATATTATGACTTTAATAAACAAAAAATAACCTTCAATAAATAAATTGTGAATGGTACTAACTAATTATGTTTATATAATCTGTGTAATGTTTATACTTTCGCGCGCTTCACGGTTATCGTACTTAGGAAAATGTCTAACATCTACTCTTGTAGCTTTCTAGTATATATGGATGCTGATAAGCAATAATGTGTCAACCCACAAAAAGTAACATTCGGAGATATTGATGTATATTGATACTGAGTCACCTATTTAACATTATTCAATAAAAAATAAAGATATATAAACTAAATGAGACATTAAATAATAGTAATATTTTTATTAGATAATATATTAGATATATCAACCTGCTTTTAATTCATTATACTTTATCAAAAAATAAAATAAATTATGGATAAATACTTATTCAAACAATTTATTTAAGAATAGGTTTGGCGTCTTTATACACCATTTTTAGGGTTCCGTACCTTAAAAGGAAAAACGGAACCCTTATAGGATCACTTTGTTGTCCGTCTGTCTGTCTGTCTGTCTGTCTGTCTGTCTGTCTGTCTGTCGGGATGTCAACCCTTTTTTCTCAGAAATGCATAGACGTATCATGTTGAAATTAATATCGTATATTCAAGGCTACGATGACATGCGGCCGTGAAAGTATTAAAGTTCTAAGTCAACGCAATCAAAAGATAATGGAAAATATGTCGTATATTTTGACCATTTTAGCGTTTTCGCAAGGGAATCAAAACCTATAGGGTACTTCTCATTGACCTAGCACGATGAAATTTGGCAAGAAGTAAGATCTTATGGTACAAATAAAGGAAAAAATCTGAAAACTGTAAATTTTTGTATGTATGTTTGTCTGTTTGTAAGTTTGTCTTTCAACCTTTTTCTCAGAAACGCGTGAAGGTAACAAATTTTTATCAGTGTCAAGTACTCAGAGTTGTAATTACTAACAGCTGTGAAAAAATCAAACTTCTAAGTTAACGCAATCAAAATATACGGTCATTTATATCACATATTTTAAGTATGATAGCGTTTTTAACGTTTTCGCAAGGGAATCAAAACCTATAGGGTACTTCCCATTGACCAAGCATTATGAAATTTGGCCAGGAGCAAGGTCCTTTAGTATACATAAAGGAAAAAATCCGAAAACTGTAAATTTCTGTTCGTGTGTCTGTCAGTCTGTACGTCTGTCTTTCAACCTTTTTCTCGGGAACGCGTAAATGTATCAAGTTGTAAATTGATCAAGCGGAAAATATATTAATCTTAGAATTAAAATTATATGTACTTTTAACAAATTAACATAGAAGTTGACCATGGTCAAAAAAACAATTTTACAAACACTGAGAAGAAATTCGTATCAATACGAAAACATTAAAAAGCAGCAAACCTTTATAAACAACGCAATGCAATCTATATATCGCAGCTAACAAAATGATAGCGCGATGTAGCGTACAACTAATGCCATCTATTACAACATTATGACATTAACTGTGATATAATTCTGCTCGATTAATAATTTTTTTTTTATTTATATGTTATTTAAACGCGCTAAAAATAATAAAATAAACTTTTCATTTAAAAGTTTTATCGTCGATTTATAACTTCATTACGTATTTAACATTCAATATAAGAGCTTCACGCGATTTGATTTAAGTACTCGTATTGACTTAGTACGAAAATTTTAAAATTAAATTCAAACAGATCGAGTTAGTTAATTTACTTATTTATCTACACATATAAGTCTTCTGGTTATTAGTAATATAATTAGTTATTTATGAATAAACAATTAGTTTTGTTCGAATTAAGGACTAATTATTTTCGTCTTGGCAACACTAATATATATTTTGATATTTTGATTGATAATGTAAATCTAAATATTTTACGAACGTAGTGCAGGGGTAGTGGAGTGTAGTAGAATATAAATAAAAATAAAACGAGAATAAAATATAATATAATTATGTTGTTAATGTCCAAGTCAACAAGTTAGTTCATTGAAATTGTCAAGAGATGGCGCTGGATGTATCCTGAATCGCGCTATAACTTTGCTTTTTTGAAAGTATAAGGTGTATTAGTACTTAAAATAAAATATTGTGTTTCCATGGATTGCATCCATCATTGTGTTTTAAATTAAAATGCTCCTAAGTAGTTTCAAAATAGTTTTTGGGACGTGATCCATATTTACATAATATTTGATTATATTTAAGCGACTTCTAAAAAAGGAGTGTTTTCAATTCGACCTTGTATTGAATTTTTTTTTATGATTGTTCGTCGATTACGCCGCCATTTGTGTACCGATTTTCAAAATTTTTTTTTTTGTTTGAAAAGGTATACTTCCAAGGTGGTCCCATTGTCTTCAGGTCAGGATCAGATGATGGGATCCTGGAGAAATTGAGGGTACTCCTCAAATATTATAGGCAAGCCTATACCGATTTAGGTATTTTTGATAGTAACTATGTTGGAACTGATGATGAAGACCACAAATGGCGTAGGTGGGTTAGTCTTATATAGATTTCTATAAGTTTGTACGGAACCCTCGGTGCGCGAGTCCTACTCGCACTTGAACAGTTATTTCAAAATGTAGTTCATGGGGCTTAACACAGTATTGCTTATCAGCGTCCATATATACAATAATAAACATAATATCGAAAAAGTGAATTATTTCGAATTATTCCTAACATTTATACCGGTTATACCAGGGTCTGCTTATTACTAACTAGTCAAATTATTGGTAAGTTAATGATTTTTACACAGAGCGATTGCAATCTGACCTCCACAACCTCCGTGGACCAGTAACCATTTAGACTAGAATAATCTCTCTACTAAGGGTAGCGATTATTATTATCAGTTGTTATTATTTGTGATAACAAACGACTGACAGCTTTACGTGCCCTCCGAGGCACGGTACACAAGAACAAACACCACACCTAGGAAAAAATATTTATACTGATACAAATATCGGTCCCTAACGGGAATCGAACCCGCAACTATCGGCGTTAGAGGTACATACAGTACGACTACACCAGAACGGTTGTCTCTATACTAATATTATAAAGAGGTTAAATTTTTTTGAAGTTTGTATGTAGATGGTAATCTCTGAAGCTACTGATCCGATTTGATAAATTGTTTTTGAGTTGGAAAGCCTGCAAATCAGAGAGAGAGAGAGAGGGAGAGAGAGAGAATATACTTCATTGTTCATAAGTTTTACAAGTATAACTTAACACTAAACATTTACTGCTTTACTACAAAAGACCCATTAAAACCATGTTCAACACGTGTCTAGCTAAACAATGTTTAAAAATTAAACATTGCTTAAAATATTAAATAAATTGCTTAACAGCGAATAAACTTATAAAAAAACTTATTGATAAAATGTTATACGTTACATTTGACAGTTGATATAGGTTTTAGACATCTATTAAACTCACTTAAACGTATGTTAATATATGTATATCTAAAGCATGTTTAACTCAAAACTGTGCTTAGACGCGGATTCGTAGTACGGATTTTTTTAAACACGCGTTTAACATCCGTTTAAATCTTTTGTAGTAAGGTAGTTAATGTACAAATAGGCGGTCTTATCGCTATGTAGCGATTTCTACCAGACAACCTTTTTTTCGTCTAATTGATGCAAAAATATTAAAGCTAGTAAGCAAGGAACAGCTAGTATTATATAGATACAGGATAGTGTTAAGATATGAATTGTAGTTATTTTTATCAAAATCTAAATATATATAATTCAAAGGTGACTCACATAGTGATCTATCAACGCACAGCCCAAACCATTGGACGGATCGAGCTGAAATATGGCATGCAGACAGATGTTATGCCGTAGGCATCCGCTAAGAAAAGATTTTGATTAATTCTACCCCAAGGGGATAAAATAGGGTCTGAAAATTTGTATGAAACTTTGTCAATTTTAAAACGATCGGGCTGAGAGTTTGTATGCATAAAGCTACTATGACGTAGGAATCATAGACATCGCAGACGAAGACGCGAGCACCAGCTAGTTTTTATATATGACGGACAAATAGAATATATCGGGATGAAATCGGGTGTGGTTTCAATAAATAATAATTATAATATGCTTTATTATACACCATAAAGACATATAATGTAACAATAATGGTAACATACACAATATAATAATACTTATATATTTACTTATATATTATATATCGGACTTTGAATATACTAAAATAAAGACGTACGCTTACTTACTTACCAATTAAAACACAGCACTATTATATTTTAGACAAATTTTCCATGAGACCATAGTACTAATCTGGTCGAGCTAGCCCGTATACTATAGTCAATCGACAGCTAGGCTTTAACACAATAAAAATTATTTCAAATATTTTGAACTAAATTCCTTTCATCTAAAACTATCATCAATTTCTATACCAACGCAGCCGGCTGTCACGTTGTCACGACAATACTCGTGCAACGTATGTACAGACGCGGCTGGGAGCGATGCGCGGCTATTTAATTAACTTGCAACGTTTATACCGAGTGGCGAAAAGCTCGGGACTTATTTGTTACTGTACGAAATGTTATGTAGAATACATTGAGGTATTCCAAAGCGAGAATTGCATTTGTGAGTTTTGCGCTTAGTCTTTCATAAGTTATTTCTCATTATTTTATACCTAAAATTATTTAATGCTAGACTTTTTT
Organism: Hypolimnas misippus; assembly: GCA_037950945.1. Lineage (NCBI taxonomy): Eukaryota > Metazoa > Arthropoda > Insecta > Lepidoptera > Nymphalidae > Hypolimnas > Hypolimnas misippus. The sequence goes on from JBBEEQ010000029.1 coordinate 14,934,714, forward strand.
ATATTCATGACTTTCGTAATTACTTACGACGTATCTGTTACTAGGTTACAGATTCGTTTTATATCACTCTCGTGAATAAAACTTTTAAATGTAATTCTCGCCTTACATATTCGGTAATTGTTTTTTAGTTAGGTACTAGCTGGTGCTCGCTACTTCGTCTGCAAAAAATTAAAATAAATACAATTTAATTTTTTTCAAAATTGAATATAACAACATTATATTACAAAATTTCAGAATAAACGACGGGCATACAGACGAAAAATTTTAAAATACATTTTTTGATGTAAGTATCGTATATATTGTCATATTTCTTTCGTTAAAAGCTTCTATTTTGAAATTGCAAGCACCCACTTCAATTTTATTTATTAGTATAGAATACAGAGTAGATGTAGAGAAAATGACGCTACAAAAAACCAAACGACTAATTATATACACTCACACGTTAATCATGAACAACTTTTCACGACGATCGATTTATGATTCAACCACTATCGAAGATGAATCATGAATCATAAATCACGGTCATTAAAGCGAACATACCCTCAGGTAGCGATAGATGGCGCTGGCGTTGGTGTGAGAAAGCTAAGCAATTTATCAAGCGATTAGCGAACGAGCCGGCAAATGTATCTAACTTGAATGGCTCCATTTATTGATTACGATCCATTTCAATAGAATCTGTACAAGTTTAAGCTAAATTAGCGAGAATATTCTTTTAATTAAACCTTGCTTGCTTGTGTGTGTTTTTAAAGTAAAAGATCACATACCGATTACACATGAAATCGCGAAAAGTCGAAACAAAATTTTGGAAGATAGGTCACTGATATACGTGTAAAGTAAAACACTCAACTTATGTAAATCTTTATGAAAGTCTGAAAGCAAAACTTACAAATGTAGTTCTCACCTTATACATATAATGTCTTTGAGGTAGGTAATTTATAAGTAAGAGATGTTACAACAATTGTTTAATTTTAACACCTAAAGGACTGAAACGGGAATTCGACATTTGTTTTATTAATGAACTAGCTGCCCCTTGGTTTTCTCTCGCGTTTATGGTTACTGCTTCGAGTGGGTTATACCGTGATGTAATATAGTCTATAACCATCTATGATAAACGGACTATCCAATGCAAAAATATTTTTTCTAATAAATAATAATAATAATAAACGCATCACACTCAACGGCCCCCATTAAGACCTCGTGGTCTTGTGTCGGGGGTCCGAAAACACACACAACACTAACACAACCACCCAGACCACGACAAACATCCGTATGGCCAATACAGACGTTTGCCGTGAGCGGGGATCGAACCCGCGACCGTTAGCGCTTGAGTCAGTTGCAGTGACCACTGCGCCAACGTGCCTGTCAAATAATAGATAATTGAATCAATTGTCTTAGTGGTAAGCACTACCACACACACATACAAACCTACTCGTACAAACAAAATTTACACAAACTCTATATATAACTATAATATTAGTACGTCCCTCGATGCATACGTTAGAATCTCTCAAATTTTTCTAAAAGAAGCTAACCAGCTAAAGGTCAACCAATCTGTTAAGTATCAAAATTGCTACTCTATATTATACTTTAAAAAAAAAACATAATGTTTATGAAGATTACAGGAAATATGTATACGATGATCCCCGACGTGACACGCGCGGGTATGACGTGATGGATTGATTCTGCTCCGAATATTTCGGGCCTGGCTTGTTACGCTGGGGAAATAATGATACATTATATTTTTATGAAATACAACACCATAGCAAAAAAGGATTGATATATTTTTTTAAGGTATGAAATGTGACGTGTGTACTTGTCTATTAGCTTATTATTTTAACTGCAAACGTTCGTTCGTTTAGCTCATGTGTCTCCGAACTTTCTAGCATTAGGTAGGTGATTTAGGGAGTTCCAATAGCCAAGATTATTATAATTTACACGTCATTTTTAGACTACAAATAAAATTGTTCCACTGCAAACTATTACATAATCGTTTTGTTTTTTTTTTAACTTTTCAGAGCAACAATAATAACGATAAGCCAGAATCTGTTGCAGGCCACGTTGACGACTTTGGCGGGTCAGATTTGTGTCGCGAATTGCACTTGTCTATAAACTGGTTTAGACCTTGATGAAGTTTTATTAAAGATTTATTTTATTAAAGTTTTTATCAGAATCTAAAAAAAAATCGTATTATCGTACCACGAGGCGATGTCGCGTCGTGCAGTTTTACGACACATATCCTAAATTTTTACGATGCGACGTCGTAACGTTTCATGATGCCGCGATGCAAGTCACCACAACGCGACGTCACATTCTGATTATCGTAATGCCAGAATTATATTTCTAGGTTTTACTCTCGTATTTATCATAAAACAACTTCGTAATCTAGTAACAGTTACCTATATAACCTTACGAATGCTAGGAATCTAAAACATAAAGGAATTGGCAGTAAATTGTTTAAGGTGTAACGCAATGACAAACAACCGATGTAATGTAATGATAATACTTTATGATTGTCTGACAGTAAAAATTATAAAATAATAACATCGTAAGTAACATAATAAGTTGATTATGTAACATCGTAGTTACGATGTATTTATCCACTAAGCTACATATGTTGGTTTGAATTTAAAAAAATGTAACGAAATTTATTTATAAATTTAATGGACGTTAGTTTATAAAGAGACCTCTTGAGTCGTTTCATTACATGCACAGAAGTTTTAATTCAAAAGCTTTTTGCGAAGCTTTCGGGTAAAGTTTATATAATGTGACGTTATTCATGAATATTATAATAGTGTTATTAAATATATTAAAATAAATTAAATATTATATGTTGCGTTAATAAAAATATAATAAGGAATGTTTTAAAGTTTTTTTTGTTTCTTTTAATTAAATAATAACAGCGCAGTAATGTGCTGTCCAAAATAAATAATTTTTCATTTAACCAAAATTCCTATTATATGTATATCAATATCTGTTCTTGTTTCGAACCTAATTGGACTTTGAATTAGATATTTTAAAACTAATTCCTACATACATTTTTAAATCGGGAGTTCAGTATTCTATATTTTTTAAAACGACTTTTTTGAAACAAATTTTATATACAGCATATAATAATATATAAAATTTAAATAATATATTAATTTAAGTCTTAAATTGTATTATTCTATTTTTTTGTCAAATAATTATATTTAAAAGAATGTAATTATTATTAATGTATTTTATTAACATATACAATGTTACATGTACATACGAGTACATTTATATAAAACCGTTTCCATTCGAATAATATTAATAAAGATTATTATTAATTTTATTTATCACATGCTAGCTGTCTCTAGCGGTTCCACTCGCGTTTATGGTTACTGCGTCGCTCCTATGAGTCGTAGCGTGATGTAATATAGCCCATATCCTCCCTCAATAAATAAACTATCTGTAACCAAAATAATTTATCAATTCGAACTAGTAGTTCCTGAGATTAGCGCGTTCAAACAAACAAACTCTCCAGCTTTTTGATATTGGTACAGATAAAAAACTATTTTCCTACCAAATAATATAGATTAACACAATTTTTGTTGTGTAAAAATAAGTTATCGATATGCATAGTCGATAAATTTAGTGTTTTTTGGCTCGGAGCTCGCATAAAACGCATTCGACACTCGATAGCAACCGGCGTTTCTTTCCGCCCGCGGCTTGGCTGGTTAGCAAATATTCCAGCACTATCGATATTTTATGTTGACAGAATTTAGTGAATCTTCATTCCTATATAATTTGTCAGATTAATACTTATATGAGAAGCAGTAGGGTATTACAAAATCAAAATCAAAAAAATACTTCAATATATTCAAGTAGGCTTTTAAAACCACTTTTTAATTGGTTTTATTTATTTGGTTATTTGGTTAATATATTTGGATGTTGATAAGCAAAAATGCGTCAACCCACAGTAGTACAATTAGGAGATATGGATGTATTCTGATAATTACTATATAACATTATACAAGACTTATTATCAGATTACATCAATATCTCCAACTATCAATAATATATCGATAATACTACATCAATGTAAGTTATCAAAACTAAATAAGTACGGAAAAAGTTTCCTATTTCAATGATTGAAGTGTGTTCTGTATTTTACAATATGCAATAATCTCATATATTTAAAACACTTCTTTCATTTTCAAATTTGATACCTAAAAAGAGTGAAGTAGTGGTTGTAAATCTATATGCAATCCAGGCGAAGTCGGTGCAGGTTACTAGTCTTTACAAATAAATAAAATTGAAGTTTCTGATTTATAATATCAAATTAACAGCTTTTAGTCAAACGTATATGAAAGTATACACAGTACTTACATAAAAAACACATTTTTTAAAGGTATACTGATAAGCAATAATGTGTCAACCCACAAAAAGGCAAATTTTGAGATATTGATGTATTTAAAATTGCATCACCTATTTAACATTATTAAAAAAAATGGAGTCATATAAACTAAATAAGTACAGAAAAAGGCTAATTAATTCTTATTTAATTGTTTCGAATTTCAAGTGCGTTCCATATTTTGGAATTTATACGATAATCTCAAATATTTGAAAAAGTTTTTATTAGATAATACATTGAATATATCAATCTGATTTCAATTCAATACCTTTTATCGAAAAAGAAAAGAAGAGATGGATATATACTTCTTAAAACATATCTATTAAGAATAGCTTTGACATCTTAAACACCACTTTCTCAAAATTAAGTCCGTGTGGCTTGACACAGTATTGCTTATCAGTGCCTAAATATTTGTCTGTGTATCTAAATTAATAAATAAAAATTAAAATTAAAAAAATATGCGAAAACGAAATTGAAAGTTATGAAATATTGAACTATTGTTCTTTTCAAGCAGGGAATGTAAACGTTATATGAATATAACTTTTCCTCAAATTAACGCGGCTGAAATCGCGGGGCACAGCTTGTAGTATAGTTACTTATACCAAAAATGCTTGTATAAAAGTTTACTCAAGGGACAGTGGGAACTTTGTCTTTATACAAGCGTCCACGCTTCGTATTCAAGTACAGCGTTGTAAATAAAAGTTGTACTTACATTGTAGTGTATATTTTTGGAAGCTTATATGGACGCTGATAAGCAATAATGTGTCAAGCCACACGGATTTCATTTTGAGAAAATGGCGTCTAAACATGTCAAACCTATTCTTAACAAATATGTTTGAAGAAGTATATATCCATCTTTTATTTTATTTTTTGATAAAAGTTATAATTAATTTAAATCAGAGTGATATATTTAATTTATTATCTATTAAAAAGTTATTCAAATATTTGAGATTATAGTATTAATTTCAAAAAATGGAAGTGCGTTCCATTTTTTGCATTCGAACCAATTAATTAAGAAACTTTTCTCCGTATTTACTTAATTTATATGACTACAATTTTTGGAATAATGTTAAATAGGTGATTTAGGTTCAGAATACATCAATATCTCCAAATTTGACTTTTTGTGGGTTGACACATTATTGCATTCATATGTAAAATAAAAATTTTGACGACAATTTAGAACTAAAAGTGGGAATAGTTACATGGAAACTTACTTATCGTATAGAACAGCGTCTAGGAACAATGATATTATATAACCATAGATATGTTACAAGGTCATAGATTTTGGAATCTAGAAGGACGTCTTTCTTGAACGACGTTGGCTACTACTAGCGAGCGACTGAGTATGATTAGCATGAATATTTTGGACCAAAAAATCGGTGTCCGGTTTTCACATTCACTGCCCGTAGGCTAATCTTCGCCGGCAGTATATATGTATGTATAAGCTTTTTTATTATTCCATAACCCTTAGTTTTAACATTTCAAATGGTGTTAGTAAGTTTTATAGATATTCTTAATGTCTGGTTAGTTCAAAATTATTATGTAATATATTTAATTTAGTTTAGGGTATGGACCCCTTTTGGGTATAAGTCTCCTCCAACCCTTTCCACTTTTCCCTGTCCTTTCCTTGGTCGAGCCAATTCCTTCCTACTATCTGCACGATGTCTTCTTCTTCGGCGGCAGCAGGCTATTCAAATCTTGCTGCCCCTAACGACCCCTACAATTCGATACCATAGTTTACGATCATATTCTCTAATATATGGACGCTGATAAGCAATACTATGTCAAGCCACACGGACTCCATTTTGAGAAAATGGCGCCTAAATATGTCGAACTTGTTCTTAATAAATTTGTTTGAAGAAGTGTATATCCATCGTTTGTTTTCTATATTGATAAAAAGCATAATGAATTTAAAACAGATTGGTATTATAAAGAGTTTTATCTAATAATATTTTTTACAAAAATCATATATTGTATAAATTGCAAAATAATGAAGGCGCGAAGAACGCGAATACGAAAGTTGTCAAGATAAATATATCAATGGTGAAACACATTACACATTGAATTATTTATGTGGATCTAATAACATTTGGTACCTATATAAATAAGAATATTTTTGGAGTAAAAATTTTGTAAGACATAAAAATGGCTCCAAAGCTGCCAGGTTCCGTTTTCAAGATTGACCACAGACTTTAACAATAAATAAAAGAGTATATATGCGTGTTTGTGCCAACTATGTAATTGTGTGTGTAATGTTTTTTTATTGATTTTATGAATAACTAGCTTCAGCCCGCAACTTCGTCCGCGTGGAATAGTTCCTTTGGGCTAATGTATTGTTTTAGGACAAATTTGGTTAGCATAAAAAAAGTTATAGTGAGTCAACTTTAAAAGATGTGCTGTCGCGGCCTTTTTTAGAACTTTTAAAGGGGAACAATTCTGTCATATATGCTTTTTGCGAAATTTTAACCGTTCACGCAGCACACGCAACGTAAGCTCTTTCAATAGGAAATTATCCCCCGATTTTGAAACATTCTTCATTGGTGCTCCGCTCCTTTTGGTCTTAGCGTGATAATATATAGCCTATAACTTTTCTCGATAAATGGGCTATCTAACACTGAAAGAATTTTTCAAATCGGACCAGTAGTTCCTGAGATTAGCGCGTTCAAGCAAACAATCAAACAAACAAACAAACTCTTCAGCTTTATAATATTAGTATAGATTGAAAAAATATTAGCATTTTCCTCTCTATATAAGTGTACTAAACTCCATGCTACTCCATCCGCGCAATATTCGTAAAAAGGGGTGTAAACGTTTTGCTTCACGTATTAATATATACATAAAACATCATTATTTAGAAAGATATAATTAAAGACGATACGTTTCACATGCAATACGAGAAGTTAATGAAATCGTTTTACTAACAACGAGTATCTTAATGCAAAATGTTAAAGTTTAATTCGTTCTAGAACAATCGCGCTATCGTATTACTGGAACTAAACTGTTCTGAAATTGTAAATAGAAAATTAAATGGTACCTCTTAAAATTTTATCGCGTTTCCGTTACTTTTTATTGTGCTGTTTTGAAAATTGTCTCGCCGAGTCACATTCAGGAATATCTTCTAATGCAATCTAGTTGCGCTTTATCGTTGAGACTTAGATCTGTTTTAGAGTGTGAATTTTGAAAATTCTCATTTCATTTCTCATTTCGAATTAGTTTCAAGTTATTGTTTAGTTTGTTTTACAACGACTTCGAAAAGGAGAATGTACTTAATGCGTAGTGCGTTTGGTTTTTTTTAATGATTATTACATCAGAACTTTGGCATTTCGAAATGGATTAAAAAAATATTTGAAAGGGTTTACTATTAAGTATATGTTTTTTATTGGTTCCATTTTTATCAAAATCGGTTAAGTAGTTTGAAAACGAAATTACGTATTTTATTATTTATTATTATTTATATTTATTTGAATTGACAGGCTATTTGGACACTGATAAGCAATAATGTGTCAAGCCACACGAACTTCTTTGTGAGAAAATGGCGTCTAAAGATGCCAAATCTATTCTTAATAAATTTGTTTGAATAATTATTAATCTATATTTTCTTTTCTTTTTTGATAAAAGGTATAATGAATTAAGAGCATTTTGATATATCCAATATATTATTTAATAAAAGGTTTTTTAAATATATGAGATTATTTTATAAATTACGAACTTTGGATCGACCCTGAAATTCGAAATAAATAATTAAGAATTTTTTTTCCCTAGTTATTTAGTTGATATGACTTTATTATTTATTGAATAATGTTAAATACGTGATGCAGTATCAAAATACATCAATATCTCCGATTTTCATTTTTTGTGGGTTGACACATTATTGCTTATCAGCAAACATTTAACGTATCAAATTTGAACTTTTCATATAGTGCATGTATTACAAACACCATCTATTTACCCATTACTAATCAACCGACTTTAAAAAAGGCGGAGGTACTTAATTCCTGGACTATTTTTTATGCTTGTTACTTCAGAACTACATCATCACTTAAACGATTTTCAAATTATTTTTTTTATTCAAAATGTTATTGTTCAGATTCTCATAGAAGTCCCAGTAATAGATTTTTCATCAAAATCGGTTTAGAAGTATGGTTTTAAAATAAAAATGATTGGAATTAGTACGTGAAGTGATTTTGTCGAAAATTCTTAAATTAAAAATATACTTCATTTAAGAGTTTTCGCTTTTGAATCGTCCAGTTACATATAAGACTTTTAAGTATTAAGTTATACTACCCGGTCGGAAAGTAGGTTGTACCGAAAAGAACCGGCATGTAATTCGATAGGTACTTTTTAAAAATAAAATTGTACTAAGTGTGTTCCCAATCACAGCTTATTAAGATATTTTAATATCCTGCTAGAAAATCAACACATATTATGTCTACGCATTTTTATCGTTCCTGTAATCTTGCACAGTATAATTTGATTTATTAATTAAAGATTTTTTAACGTAGACTCTTAACTTAGAAGGTGGCAAATATAAAACAGTTTACAGGATAACGTTGTCTTAGATTTTCGCGATTATTACTCATTGAAATAAAACTATTTTAAACGAATTTAAATCGCGTATATTAACTATTTGTAAAGTGCTCGAAACGTCGGGATGATAAAAATAGTTAATATACGCGATTTAAATCCGTTTAAAATAGTTTTATTTCAGTATGCGGGATCTTATTATAAATAATAATAAGCGTCAAAAATTATACATTGACTTTATGAAGGCGAACTTGGTGTCATAAGTTTATTTTTATCCCCTGTGTTTACACTATGTCTGTTTCTATTTTTAGCAAAGTAATTATTATTTCGAAAAATATATAAAAATATTGACATAATTATATTGTGACGCATCCGTAAGAATACCTTTCTTCTTAAATTAATCCCGAGGAAAGTCTCGTGCTCCGATTATAAATTTCTCTAATAGCTCTTTTTTGTAGTATAAAAGTCAATGTCTGAGGCGTTACCTCAAAAAAGTACACCAGATATTCTGCTGTATATTCTATCGGTCCAATGGCAGAGTATACGCTTTCAAACAAAAAAATAACTAACCCAATCGTTCCATCTGTTTTCGAGAAATCGGTGAACATATACAAAAAACCCACGAATCGAGAACCTCCAACTTTTTTTAAAGTCGATCAAAAACAATCCAACGTACATGCACGTTTTTATTCATCTAATTCATATATACGTGTAAATCCTCGTCTATATTTATTTTTAATCCGGCTTGTTTTTCATCAAATGAGTCTTACAAATAGACATACGTTAGACCTGCTAATGAAAGCGCTCGGAAACTGCAACGAGCTTTTGATTACGAGCTTCCAGCGTACATGCAATGAATCCACAGTATTTCGACCAGTTAGGGCTTTGATAATGACAGCGCCCGACAATCTCTCGGCCCCTCTTCAGTCTGATAAATGATAGTGTACCGATTGATGGATTGTTAATTAGAAATTCTGAATAAACCTAGTCTTCGAAATGTTTCTTGTGAAAAAGATGTCCTTGGGACGTTCTGCAGGTTAAAATGACAATCATTACCCTTAATTTATCATACAGACTACAAAAATAATTTTTGGATTCGGATATGAGAAATGGGAATGGCGTTAGAAGTAATAAAAGCAAAATAAATTAATAAATTAACGCATCACACTCAACGGCCCCCATTAAGATCGCGTGACCTTATGTTGGGGACCCGGAAATACTCATAACACAACACAAACACCCAGACCAAGACAAACATCTGTATGGCCAGTACAGACGTTTGCCGTGAGCGGGGATCGAACCGGCAACCGTTAGTGCTTGAGTCAGTTGCAGTGACCACTGCACCCACGTGTCTGTCAAATATGGTGTTGTTTGGGGTTAATGTGTCAAAAAAAATTATAGCTAAAAATAATTTTTGAAGACCTCTCTAAAAGTACTGGATCAATTTAATTACTAAAAAACATGTAATTTATATTGATTTAAATTTTTTTTCATGTACATCGTAGAAGGGGAAGGGTAAGTCCAAAACGTACGAAGATAATCAAGTTTTTATCCGGGCACGCACCAGATATCACGCATTGCGATGGTATGATTCTAAATACCAATCTTCGTTATTTAGAAACTATATGGTCTAAGTATAGTAAGTCGTTTACTTGGGAGGAGAGGTTCCGGACAGCAAAACCCACTTATATACCCCCATGAGTGTAGATAAAGATTGTATCATTAAATACGGATATACAAAAAATATTCTATCATAACGGAACAATCAAAACAGCATATCAAATTATTCACGTTCTTTATGTGACCGGGCAAAGAATATTTTCTTCTCTATTAAGAAATAAACGACCGAACGCGGCTTTGTATCGCCAACTGCGTCTTGTTTTGTTGTGTATGTATTACACTTCGTTGATTTTCCTCGACAATATCAACTCGAACCTCAATATCCATCGACGCTTTAACTTAAACACATATACATGTAACCAGAAAAAACACGCAGTGGATATGCAACAACGCGATGTAACAGTTATAAACGGTTATAATGTCTCTCGCGTATGCCAGCCGTGGCCAAGATAAGGTCGAATGAATTGTGACAAAATAGCCCCGTCGTGTTTATTGTGGCCGGCGGTAGACGTACACTGGCTATTCCGCGCTCAATCGCCATCGCCGGCCAGAATTGCTCACGACCATTTACGAGTATAGTTTTATTCCGTGCAAAACGGTTTCGCTCATTAATCTTGAGCACTTTTAGTACGGTCTGGATCTTACCGCGTTCGTGTAATGACTTCGAATGGAGCTGTGTTAAAGAAATTTTTGTGTTATAAATGTTTAGTTAAACTGAGCTTTTTACTAGGTCGTGTATGCTGTATAAATAATATGTAATCGCTTGTTTTATTCTGTGTGTTTATTTAGCGTTTGAGGTAAAATGTGCGGATTTAAACTCGAAATGTATTTTTAAGTCGTATGGATGTTGGGTTATTAAAATTTTGTAAGAGGAAATTATTTCAGTGCTTTGGCCTTTATGATATTTCAGCAAATTAATTTTTCATATTTTAAGTCAGTTTTTAAGTAGGAAAAGAAAAACTATAGTATAAAAGCTGTCCGCTCTAGCTTCGCGTGGGTGTATTGATGGAATTGCCCATTTTTATATGATTTTTATTTTAACCCAGACCTTTTCATTTTTCCGTGCGAATTTTTTTAGTATTTTACTACATACAAACCCTGTCCTATAAATCAATACGAATAAATAATATTAAAATATCTGTTGGTAAACTCAAATTTACTTTTACAGCAAGTATTCATTAAATGCATATGAAAATATATACGGTACTTACATCAAATCCACTGTTTTTAAAATTTTTTGTCTCTCTGTCTGTTTGTTTATTCTGGCTAATCTATGAACCGATTTTGACTTTCACTTTCACTCACATAAGTGTCGTTATAGGGAGTATAATTAAGGCTACTTTTTTATTTTATTTATTTTAATTTTTAACTAACAAAGTTAAGATCTTCCCGCGACCAGCTTGTTACAAAACAAAAAATAATTAGCTAAATGTGTGCACCCATCATCCGTTTTAAAATTCCATACAGTCGGCAATTTATTTTAATTTATATAGAATAATATACATATGTATGTAATATAAAAGTGCACCTACAAGTGACTTACATGAATATTATATTCCTTGTCTTGTGTTCAAAAGTTGTCAAATACAATATTTCTACAGTGACAATAATTTCGTAAAGTTCGTAAAATGTTGTGAAAATTCTAGTATTTTCCAACCAATAATTTATAGTCAAATATTAATTTTGTGTTAGATGTTTGATTTAGTAGCACAATATGAAAGTTTTGAGCAATCTATACTTATATTAAAGGGCGTAGTTTGTTTGTTCAAACGCGCTAATCATAGGAATTACTAGTTCGAGTAGAAAAATTATTTTCGTTTTAAATAGCTTATTTATTGAAGAAGGCTATAGGTTATATGACATTATGCTACGACTCATATGAGCGAACCAGTAACTCTAAACGCGAGTGAAACCGTAAAGGACAGTTAGTTTGAAATAAAATTATTTTAAACGAATTTCGTGTATTTCATGTACACGAAATTCGTTTTCTATATTTTCTATCTTTTCTTACCGACGTTTCCAATACTTTACATAACATAACATAACAAAGTCTATTATAAAAATAAATAAATACAATTTAGATCCTTTTCAAATTTTTTTATCTCAGTGTAAAGAAATCGCGATAATCTACTAAATTTTTATGTAAAGATTAAAAAGAAACAGTAATTACTAAATTTCAATGTAATGTTAAAAACAAATCAAAATAATAAAAAAATACTTTATTCAAGTAGGCTTTAGAGCACATTTGAATCGTCAAAAGTAACAAAAAGTATTTAAAAAATTATAACATCGTTTCTTCATACAGACAACATAATACTTTAAACATAGGTACTAAGTATAAATAAAATACGATTAAATTTTCACCATTTAAATAACAACTACACAAACAATGATTAAAGGCAAATGGTGAAGCGGATAGCGAATGAGGTATCGATTTGTGAAAAAATCGAGAACGAAATCGAATAAAAAATCGAGAAAGATAAAACTCCATTGCATTTGGCTTTGCGATTGGAAACCTGGAAATTCTTTGCGGGAAACATTTGGCACTTCATTTAGATCTTACTTTAAAAGTGACAGTTTTTTGTTTCGTTGATGTAATAAAATCTAATTCTATTACTATAAATGACTAGTTGCCGCTCGTGGTTTCACTCGCGGTTATGGTTACTAATTCGCTGTTATGAGACGTAGCGTGGTGTAATATAGTCTGCAACCTTCTTCAATAAACCGGGCTCGCTCGCTCATTGTACGAATTTATTATTTTATGCCGATTGTATTATATCAGAGCGGAACTCCACCGGTCAAGTCAGCCCAAAAAATATATAAATATAAAAGCGAAATATCACTCACTAATATTATTTTATAATGACTAATAACAAAATCTCAGAAACTAAAACACTTGCTAACTTAAAATTAGGCAAGTTCCTTTTAGGATGTTTTCGGTATGACTTTTACGAAACTCCTTCCCTATGGGGGTAAAACTGGAGTGAGAAGATTGTATAAAAGACCTATATTTTTGAAATTGAATATGTATGCTCTTTAGATGGGCTGGAGGTGTATTATTAATGTATCTTTAGAAATCAACCCCCTTTTGGGATTAAAACAGGGGAGGGCTGGTATAATATGGAGTAAGAATGTGTGGATTAATACATAATAAATAAACAGTATATGAAAAATCTGTGAAAAATATTTAAATAGTAAACAAATTTGGGTTCAAATCAGAGAAAGCAACATAAGAAATTGAAAGGGTATGTTCTGTATCAATTATTCATGTCATGTACAGCGAAGAAAAGGAATGCGTATTTGAAGAAATTGTCATGATGTATAATTACCAATCAAGAATTGAAGTTGGAGACATGTGGATTGGGAGACATATATGATTTAGAATTACTTCCTTCATGAGGTTTCGCTTCACCACGAGACGAATTTTAATACAGAAACTCGGTGAAGTAGCTTATATAGCTTCGTTTCGAATGGTGAGTGAAATAGCTGGAAGCTTACTCCCTCCGATATTCCTTTCCATACTTTCTAGTCCATTTCATTCCTTACTATTTTTAGATTTGCAACACATTTTTGACTTTTCTAGCACTGTAAAATTCTATTAACAGCGACGAGTATTTAACAGATGTTTTGACTTCTGGTTAGCTAGCTTTTTTTATAAAAAATATGATATAGATATACATACAGAATAATGTTATTTGATATTTGAAATTAAAATTCTACATTGATTTATTTTTCAACGATACTGATGATACTCTTATAAGCACTCGAGTCTATCGATTAAGATCCACGTATTTTATGAGCCATCTCGATTATCGATTATCGACGTGAGATCATTTGATATTGCAAAATATGAAACACACTTAAATATTCGAAACATTAAATTAAGAAACTTTTTTCTGTACTTATTTAGTTTAGATATCTTTAATTTTTTTAATAATGTTAAATACGTGACGCATTATTAGAATACATAAATATCTCCGAATTTGACTTTTTGTGGGTTGACACATTATTGTTTATCCAGATAAATATGAGGAAAATCTATATTAAAATTATAACAAGATAAGTTTGCATGTAATGGATGATCTATGAAACTACTGCCCGGAAAAAGGTTTCTAACCGCCTGTAAAAATAATACCGTTAGTAACCCTTCGAATAGATAACGCTGAATAGGATAAAAATAATGATTTACCATGTTATCAATGAAAAAATAACTATTATTGAAGATGATAATTATATTTTCTCTCCTCGTATCTATCTTAAAGATTTGCAAACACAATGTTTTTTTTTGTCACTAAAACCGTAAAATTGCGGTTTAAACTGGAGTCAATAAATCTTCTATTTTGGCTCGCCACTATAAAACTCAATCGCGCCTAGGGTTGCCGCCGCTACAATTTTTATGGTTCCTAAGTTTATTGGTTTGGAACGGGTTACATTTCCGAATGGTCATAAGTATATAGAATGATTCAATGAGATGGATCAATGGGGAGAAATCTGAAACCATGAGAGCTAGAGTTTGTTGAAAGAAACCATGTCAACGATTTAAGATTTTAGAAAAATGGTACTTGAATGCATGGATGGAATTGGATTTTTGTAAGTAAAAATGGTGTATATTTTATTGCAAAAATCAATAGTGTAGGTCGCGAGGAATAAATTTTAGTAGTAATTGTAGTAGTAAGTCCCTCGAGGCTGAATCAGTCTTGTATAATGTACTGATCTATTTTAGATTTAACATTTTATACAAGAGAGCAGGGCAGACAATTTTTTTTATTTATTTGATTATATGTATGTAATATATATATTATATATAGTATGGTAAAAATATATATAGATATAGTAAGTACTTTTTTGCGGTTACGTCGTTTTTCAATCGACCTCGGGGAAGTTCTTAATCCGTACTGTCTGTTTTTTAACGCTTGTCACCTCAGAACTACGTCATTTTTAACTAATTAAAAAAATTATAAACATACGAAACTAGATCTTAAACAAGACTATAAAAAACCATCAGAGAATATACTCTTCCAAATAAAGAAAAATTATCAAAAGACTCCATCAGTTAAGTCGGTTAAAAACATGACAAATATATAAAATATTTTTAACGTAAAATGTTTTATCTTATTGTTAATATAAACATTAGTTATTTAAAAATAAAATCAATAATAAATATGCACATATACATTTTTTAAAATTATTAATAACTCTTTTTTTTAGGTTGGCAGCCCTAGCCATGCTCGATACCGCTGCTTCTTCCCCGTGGCTTGGCGAGTTGGCACTCACAATTCCCCTTTTAAACACTTTTGCATTTTTGATACGTTCCAACAATGAACTATGAGCTACCGTTTCCGTAAAATATTGCCTAGTAAGGTTTACTAACAGCATTTTTTCTTTGCGAACAGTTTTGAATTTCATTTTTTAATTAACTAGATGTTTTTTTAAGATTATGTCCTTTTGCAATCGACTTCAGGGAAGTTCTTAATCCGTAGTGTTTGTTTTTTTTAATGTTTGTCACCTCAGAAGTCCGTTCATTTCTTAACTAATTTTGATTTTTTTTTTTACTTTCAGAGTATTTCTATAGAATTTTTATCAAAATCGTTTAAATAGTTTATAGACTCGTGTCCTTAAAGATCGTTAGTTATATTATAAGGCAGTTATATTAAATAATCTATACAAATAAATAAAATTGATTAGTCTGTTTTATAATTTTAACTTAACAGCTTTTAACTCAATGCATATGAAAGTATACAAGCTAATTACATCGAAAACACAATTTTTAAAATTTTGTCTGTTTGTCTGTTTGTTCCGGCTAATCTCTGAAATGGCTGAACCGATTTTGACAGGACTTTCACTCACAGATATCTACTGTATATATAAGAAGAAAGTTAGGCTACTTTTATTTTATTTATTTTAATTCACAAATAATTTTTCCTTTAATTAATTAAATATTATAAGGAGTAATTTAAGTATAATAAAAAAAAAAAACGCAAAAACAAAATAAAATAGTGAACAATATCCAATTCAAGTAAGGAAGGTAAACGAGTGAAATCGCGCGGCACAGTTAATTGAAAATAAAAAGGGCATAGGTATCTATGTACGCTATACACACATAACCAAAAATAAAGAAATTACTCTAAATTTACTCACATAATAAATAGTTATTAAATTTGATCCACTAGGTGTCGAAGAAAATGTCATACATATGTATCATGAACAATATACATATACCGTCTTCGTATTGCTATAAGTAAAAAAGTATATTGAAACATTAATAAATAAGATATGTTGAAACGCCAAGAAAGACGAGATACAATCCCAAGGAACAGAATTCACGCTTTTGTAATATTGAAACAGCTATCAAAGAAAAGAAAAAAATATTCAAAGATCGTGAATTATTAGTTAGGACCTCTCTCGTATGACAAAGAATTTGTCGTGTCGTTGTATTTTTAACACCGACGTAAAAAAGGGGTGGTAAATGACCGCTATGTGTGTGTCCGTCTTTGTGTCTGTGAGTATGTTTGTGGCACCGTAGCTCCTAAACGGATGAAACGATTTGGATGCGATTTTTTGAAAAAAGGTGTTTTAGCGATGGTTTTTAGATATGCTGTACCAAAATCGGTTCAGCCATTTCAAGATCACGAGCTCTCATCTCTACTCTTTAAAGATTTTTTTTTCATTTTCAATTTAATAAACTAAACTTAAAATTAGGTTTATCTATAGAGACCTGTCCAATTAGATAACAATGGGAACTGTACCAGATACGCTAATGACCATCGATCTATAAGATCTATCACGATAGATCTATACCGAGATAACTGACTTCAAAAAATACTCGATTTTAACATGCAATAGTTAAAGGTGATTTAGTACAGTAAAAACTTCTTGAAAATAACAAACCGACTTCGAAACCGAAACAAGTAACTAAAATGAGACCAAACTGGAAGTATTTGAAAGAAAACAAAAATTGAAAATCGGTCCACAAACGACGGAAAAATCGGTGAACAAACTTAAAAAAATACATACAGCCGAACACAGAACCTCCTCCTTTTTCGAAGTCGGTTAAAATCAGAAATCAACTGTCAGAATGTAGCATTTTGTCATAGATACAGTAAATTATTTTAATGTTCAAAGAGCCGAGATTGCTTAGTGGTTAGAACGCGTCTGTCTCAACCAATGATCGCGGCTTAAATTCCCGGTTAGCATTGCTGAGATTTTATTTGCTAAAATTTGTGTTTAATTTCATATCGGTGGAGGAAAATATCATAAAAAACCTGCATGTTCCGGGTAAATTCTGACACATACATATACATATGTATGTACATATATCCGCCAATCTGTAGTGGAGTAGTCTCGTGGATTGAGCTCTAAACCTTCTTCTTAATTGAACAGGAGGCCTTTGCTCAGCAGTGGGACATTTGTAGTCTGTTACTATACTTAATTTTATAATTATAATTTTCTAATAATAGGCCGTAGTCAGGACACTATAGTCATGCTCTCCCTTAATTCAAAATATTTCAAATGATATAAACTAAATAAGTACAGAAAAAGGTTTCTTAATTAAATATTTAAAATTTCAAGTGCGTTACTTATTTTACAATTTATACAACAATCTCAAATATTTGGAAAAATTTTGACTAAATAATACATTAAATACATTAATGTGCTTTTAAATTCATGAATAAATCGGCGACCATGGGGGATACTGGAGAACCTATTTCAACTCCGTCGACTCGCACATAGAATTCATCATTCCATAATAAATATCCAGATGTAAGACAGTGATGTAACAGCTCTTCATACTCGATAGGCATGTTTTTTGTTCGTAGCTTCCTCTTGACAATTTCGATGCAGTCTTGTATGGGTAGGTCGGTAAACAATGACTGGACATCAAAACTAACCATTGTCTTATTGTTGGCTAATTTGAGATCTTTGATTTCACCAACAAACTGGTAAGAATCCTTCACATAAGCTTCCGTGTGTCCTCGGAGTGGTGATAATATCCTTGCTATGTGTTGAGCCAATCTATATGTTGGTGTATCGATTTGGCTTACAATAGGACGCTTCGGACCAATCACACCTCGCTTTTACAAGCGGTACGTAAATGCTTTTAAATCATTATACCTTTTATCAAAATAGATAAGAAAAGACGGATAAATACATACATACTTATTCAAACAAAATTGTTAAGATCAGGTTTGATATCTTTAGACGCTATCGCCGAGTCCGTGTGGCTTGACGCAGTATTGCTTATCAGTGTCCACATATACATGTGATATAGATTACACCGGAAAAACATCATACACAAAACCACTGAGTCCGTTGTCCATTTTAAGACGGTTTTCTTCATACCCAACAAAACCGTCATCAAATAAGGAAAAAACACATTATTTTTCATTTTCGCTTCAAGTTATACGAAACAAATGTTCTCAGATAGCCCTGAGGGACAAACTACCCACATCACACAACAGGCCTGTCATAGCGTTTCTTTGTTGTCATAAATAACATGAAGATTCCGTGATAATTGTTTGTGACAAAAGCACTCACAAAGAATGATTGTTGTCCGGATTTCTGTACGAGAAGATTACTTGTTACGGAAACATTAATATCATTCGATTATAAAGAAATCGTTTATTTTTGCTGGTGCATTTTTTACCCGACTGATTCGGGAGAAATGTTTTTCGCGCGCATGTTTGTATAATTTCGTAGTCTAATTGAGGTTGATCACCGCTGTAGCTTACGGGCTATAGTTATGCTCTACCTCAATCAAATAAATATTTGATTAAACAATAAAAAATAATGTTATTCATACATAATCACAGTATAGAAAGTGTATCATACACTTTCTATGAGTATGAATAATAGCTTAATGCGTAATGAAATACAGTCTGCATACGAGCTGTAGCATAATGACCATAGCTTGTATAGGCCTTCGACCGGGACAGTACTCGACTCTCACAGAATACCGGTGTGAAGTGGCTATTTTAGCTGCGTTTCGTACGGTGAATAGATCCGGAAGCCTGACCCCCTGCCTCAATTCCTTATTTTATTTCCTATTCTCTGTCATTCTTTATTATTTTTCAAGCTGGCAATGCATTTATGACTCCTCTGGGTTGCCAGATGTGTGGTGCCAGCAAATAACACGTTAAAGTTTACTTGGCACCGACTTAAAAATGTTAAACCTAATAAATTAGTTTTTGAAGTCGATTAATTTGTTTTTAATTATGTAAAAAAATATTAAAATTTTATAACCATTAATTGTGCATCATTTAAATTACAAAAAAATCGTTAAAATTTTTGGCGAAAATCAAGTTATCGAGCAAGGAAATCATCCTAACTTAACCGCCATAACTAGTAGCAATGCTCATTGATTGTAATGGCTGTTATTATAGACGGTGAATGGCCTCCAACAGATGAAATATAACATACTATTCACTAACAATCACATAATTGTAACAAGCATAGTAGTTAAAGAAAATTTCTTAAAAGGTTATGCCTTTGGAAATTAGGAAAAATGCATTTTGTTAAAAAAAAATAACTCTTTAAAACGTTTTTATATTACTTTTTTTATTGAGTTATTCTTTAGTTTTCTATATCTGTAATTCCGTACATAAGTAATATGTAACGCTTAACCAAAGATAAAATAAATATACCAAATTCTATTATACCTGAATCATGTTTTGCCGATTCTTAATCTTATTAATTCGCGCCATAATAGAGGTGCACCTGAAATTTAATCCTAGTGATAAAATTAAATTAAAATTATTATGACTACGATTAAATTTCTTAATTAATTAATTTATTTACTTAAATACCTTATTGACCAACAAAAATTGGAACCAAAGTAAGACCTAATGGCTGAAGGTATTCTCTACCAGTCAACCTTTAGGCCAAACAGAAAATCACGCAGGCGGTAACAATAAAGTTTCAATATATAAATCTATATAATATATATAATTAACTCAAACTATATATATATATATAAATCCATTTTTATTGCAGCCCCCATGAGTCTGTCCTTTAAAGTAAAAAAATAAAAAAATCTCTTTTTAAAAAAACTGAAGAAAAGACGACGTAGTTAAGTCAATACGACGTAGAACCGTTGGCACCTTATGGGTACGAAAACATAAACAGATTTTTAGCATTTTATAATTTAAATTATTTATTACCTTTGAAAAAATACAAATGTTTGATATACCGCAAAGATATTCAAATATTTCAGGTCTTTTAGAAATTTATAAAGCAACATCTGCATTTCAAATGAGAAGATGTGGAAAAGAAATTACCGAGAAACGTTGGAATTCGTCTGTATCGTTTTATGTTAGGTCTAATTCCATTGGTGATGTTTTATTTTTCTTTACATATTATTTTTAACGAGTACGCAAATCTTTAAAAGATATTTGAATCCTAGGGGAGATCGGGTTATTTGGTGATTTGTAGTCACTAACCTTTACTTAACTGGGATGGCATCGAACTGTTGTAGGCACCAGGGGTGCGCGCAGGACAAAACCACACTTTGCCCTTCTGCGACGAGCGGAGGACGAGGACGAAAGACGGCGGAAGCCAGCGGATGCGCATGCGCAAGCGATACTGAGGCCTCTCTATTTCCGTGCTGAGGAAGGTCATCGCAAGGGTTTTAGTGTGTACAAATCTCCACATGACCCGATATAGGAATCTGGTATCTTTTCAAAGATCCTTAGCGTGGTAAAAGAGAGGCCGCGGGATAGCTTGCACATGTGCATCCACTACCCCTCACTCATCTCTCGAACGCTATATCTATTTCATGGCAATTTTCTGTGACAGTGTGATACTATTAATCAATAGTTGAGCTTCCATATAATTTTCTTGTTGACAAATACTTTAATAATTTTCTTTTTAAAAATACTCGGCCCACACCCACATTGTATCTTTTTAATAAACTTAATTTAACTTTTATTTTCTGCAACAAATTGAGTCAAATAAGAAACTATCAATTTATATTATATTGAACGACGCTTAACTAATAATTCATCTTCGTTCCCTATATCTATTTACCATAATAAAATATACAATGCGAATTTTCATTTCGCAGACAGACGCTTAAAGTCGGATGGGAATTAATATTGTATTCGTCGAGCGCGCCGGCCATGCCTCACAGATGTTTACGAGCTATCGCGATATTCGATAACATTCGAACGCTAATACAAACAACACTTTATTTGATTTTGAGAAAGCGAAATTATTACGTTCTTTTATTTCAATAGCAATTCTGTTTACTCCTGAAAAGTTATGATTGCCTAGTACGTGAGCTTCTGCTCATGATCTATAGATATCTATATATTGATATTAATATAGATACTCCATGTAATCTCCTAATACTTTACTGGTATATTTATTTAGTTGTTTTTCTTCCTGTTCTTTTTTTTTCTTCTAATTATACGACTATTTATCATTTCTTCAAACTAATGTCCTACCACTGAAATCATATTTACTTCACCCAGCCACTAGGACCTAGCGCAATGGTCTTAAAATTCTTAACAAACATGGTCTCCTGGTAATCCAAAAAACGAACGAGGCATTTATTGTTCGTATTCCATACACTTTATTATTTATCCCCTGGGTATCCATCCCGTAATTTCTCGGTTCATAAAATATCTAATATATTAATTTATATTTACTAAAACGTGGACTTCATTGAAATCTATTTAATTTTTGGCGTTGTATTTTTAGAATATTCTAGTCTTTTAAATTAAACTCATGATGATACATGTCACTAAAATAGTCAAATAGGTATTTAATAAACGAATATTATAAACAGATAAAATTTGTTAGTAAGTTTTTAATATGGAGGTAACAACCCGTTTATCGATTAAGGAATAGGCTATACTACATCACGCTACAACTCATAGAAGCAAAGATGTAACCTTAAACACAAATTAATCCGCGTAGGACTACTTTTAAATAAATGAAGATAAAATTCAATATCTATCAAACACCCTACTAAAACTCTTTTAATTTAATAAATAAACACAGTATTTTAATAGCACGATTCCTCATCATGAAGCCCATAACATTTAAAACACCATCGTATTAATTAACAAGCGGCGCACCTATGTCGTTAAATTCTCATTAAGTTACACCCCCTCTTATAATTTTTGCGCCCACTCGCCGCGTAATTTAATCTAGATTCTAGCACAGCCTATAATACCTACCAGCAATATCATAGAATAAATTGACGCTGGTAAGCAATAATTGTCAAACGTTGAATTCGGATATTAATGTATTCTAATAATGCGTACCATATTTAACGTTATTCAAAAAAAAAAATTCAAGTCATCTAAACTAAATAAGTACGGAAAAAAGTTTCTTAATTTAATGTTTCGAATATTGAAGTGTGTTCAATATTTTGTAATAGGCAATAATATAATGTATTTGAAAAACTTTTAAAGAGATAAAACTTTATGTTATACTAATCTGCTTTCAATTAATTACACCTTTTATAAAAAAAAGACGAAAATGCATATATACGTCTTCAAACTAATTTGTTAAGAATAGGTTTGACATGCTTAGACACCATTTCTTCAAAATGAAGGCCATGTGGCTTGATACGTTATTGCATATCAGCGTCTAAATATTATAATTAATAAATAGACGAAAGCCTATTTTAGTCAAAAAAAAAAATCAAAATCAAAATATGCTTTATTCAAGTAGGCTTTTACAAACACTTTTGAATCGTCAATACAGAAACAAAAAGAAAACAAAATAACTAATTAATAAATTCATGTACCATCGGTTCATAATGTAGCTTTTACCGCGAAGAACCGGCAAGAAACTCATTAGTTACTCTTTTAAAAAGTTTTACAAGACTTACAAATATATTAAATACCCTGTGTGAATCCAGCTTATACTAAATCCAAGCATCTTTATTATCTATATAATCTTGAACAGAATAATATGCTAATACTAATGACTTTTTAATATTTTGGCTTAATGATACTGCAAATATAAATTATTGGTTTGATCTCTATGATACAGGTTAAACCTAGTTTAGAGGTCAGAGTATAACATTGATTTTTTAACACTTTATTGCAAACCACTTATATGTATAGGCAGAGGCATAACTATACCACCTTAGGCCCGTGGTAAATTCTGTGTATAGGGCCTCCCAGTAAAAATCGTCACGTTAAAACTAAACTTTAATGAACCACTTCAGTAGCCCAAAACTAAAACTATTAATAATATTGTGTGAATTTTATATTAAATATCTGATAAGTTTTATTATCAAGAGCATAGGTTTATACATATTTATAATTAAATTACAATTTACTTTAATGAGTTTTAATTAATAAATTTAATGATTTTTAGACCGGGGCCCTTTTGACTCAGGGGCCCGTGGCTTTTTGCCAGCTGTGCCACCCTATAGGGGTGTACCCCTATGAATACGTACAGAGTTAGTATCCTTAATACTAAACAACTAAACTTATGTTTACACTTGGACTGAAATAAATTGATTAATTCTTTAATGGTGATTACTTAAGATTAAGTGATCAGTCTACTTATTTATCCTCTATCTATACAGATGAATAAAATTGAAGTGCCTGTTTGTAATTTTAAATTAACAGCTTTTAGCTCGTAAATTTATATAAGTTTAATAAACGTGTATACGGTACTTTTATCTAAAGCACAATTAAAAAAAAAATTGTTTCTCTGTCTGTCCGTCTGTTTGTTTGTTCCGGCTAATATCTGGAACGGCTCAACCGATTTTGACAGGAAATGTGTAAATGAATAGAGCTAGCAATATTTTAATTTAGTTTAATTTAAGAATCCATTACATGTTTTAATGTAGGCCTTCCAGTATCCTATCTTATCTATTTGTATACATATATACATTATATAAAACAAAGTCGTGTTAAAACTCAAGAAGGACCGCACTGACGTTTATGATCATTGATTTGTAAGATTTATCTACGTCCCGAAAAACAGAGTATTAAAACATCGATGTTTTCACGAAGAAAACAAATTTAAAAAGTTTTTCTTATACATTTTGTATGAGAAAAATTCAACGGTCAGTTAGTGAAAATAAATTTTTGATGCTAAAGCGACACAAAGTTCGCCGGGTCAGCTAGTCTATACAAAAAAATAAAATTAAAGCGTCTGTTTGTAATTTCAATTTAACAGCTTTTAACTTATGTATATGAAAGTATACACGGTACTTACATCAACCATCATTATTAAAATTTTTGTCCGTTTATCTGCCTGTTTGTTCCGGTTAATCTCTGTAGCGGATGGACCGATTTTGACAGGGCTTTCACTCTCAGATAGCTAATGTAATAAGTAACAAACTATTTTTATTTCAAATATTTATTGATTTTCATTAATAAATAAATTATGCGAAGACGAAATCGACACCAGTGAAATAGGGAACAATAGCTGATTTAAGTAGGGAAGGGAAAAATTATATAATAAAATATAAATTTTCCTCAAATCAACACACTAGAAACCGCTGGGCACAGCCAGTGTATAAAAATTCAATTCAATTCAATAAAAATTAGGTGCAATCTTTAAGAACGGCTAACTCTCGGGACAAGGTGTGTATGAAAGAAAATGTTTGAAAAAGCTTATGGGAAAGTTAAAAAATGTATTACATAGTCTTACTGTAAAGAAAAATTTGATTTTATTTTCTTAATTAACCCACCTATATAAGCTGAGGCGAGTAATCATTAAAATTCAGTCAAGAATTTAGGAAAAAGATATATGTAAACTAGAATTTTAAAACGCAGACCTGAAATAGCCGTACATAGGTTATGCCTTCGGTCTAGATCTGACCTAGAAAGAGACTTGAATATGTTTCAACACGTCACAGTGTAAATTTCCACGACAAGTGGTTACTTCAAAGGCTTGATTTGCATTTTAACTTTTTTTCACTTATTACGAACCTACTTTTTTACACTTTTTTTTATAATTTTAATGTTGTAAGAAAAGTTCGTAATATTGAAAGTATCAAAGAAATCTTACTATAGGATTTTTAAAGCTGTTTTTATAATTATTACACCAACAATTAAAATACTACGAAAAAAGTAATCAATAAATATCTCCCTTAATACGGTATCGGAATAATTAATTGGTCTGTATAAAAAAAATTAATTTGCGATTTTTACTTGGAGGCCACATCCAAAGAATTTGCCAAAGGCCTAAGATGTTACAGTACGCCTCTGGTTAATGGAACTAATATGAACGCAATTTGGAGAATTGGCTAGTCTCTAATATCAAGACAAGGAATATAGCACAAGAGTTCGAAAATAAGGACGTGGATTGTAATTATAATGACTTACTAGTATTCACTTCACTTTTCTTTTAAATTATGTCTCAAAATAATTGTTTTCAATACATGCTTATTACGTAACTATAGTACAGTACAGACACGGGTCGCCTATTGAAACATCATTATAATTATTATTAGCTATTAAGATATCATTACGGTTCATTGGCTCAGTGAAGATAATGTCTTTTAAAAAGTTATTCGATTGCCACGGAGCGGTGAAAATTGAATCAAGCTCATTATGATTTACTGACTGAAATTTGGCTTAGTTAACTTCCTTGTAGGTAATATGAAGTACATAGTTATATGCAACTTAATTAAAATTTAATAACAAATTATTAAAATATATAAATATTTTCTGTATTCATTTAAAATACTGGATAATGCGTTCATTAAATGCATAAAATGCGTTCGTTAAAATTCGCACCCATTTCCGACTTTGTCGACCTCATCAATTGACTTGTCACCAATACTTTTGCCTGCTCAGTCATTAACTAGTTACTGGACTATGTCATCCAAAAATAACTCTTCCGATGACGTAGTACTAATACATGTGTAGCTATATAATATATCCGTAGTTATATAATGTAATGTCCTGCTTATTGGAGTCAACACACTTAATACACCACACTTATTGGAATATTTTACGGCTCAACAACACCTCGTGCAACCGTCCCGCCAATTCAAAATGACATCTGACGTATGACGTAGGCGCATGAGACAACCAATATTTGACACAATACACTACATATAATATAACAGTTTTTAGAGAATATTGTCGGTTTCAATGTGTTAGTAAAAACACTATGTAATAGACATTGGGGGTTTTTAACCCTCTATCTCCAATTTTTATGGTAAACTAAATGACCCTGTAAACTTCGTATTACCTACATACAGTAATGTTGTGTAAAATATGGTTTAAGCTTAATACAAAATTTTTATCTACAATAAATGCAACACACTTTTTTTTTAAACCGAACTGTTTTATATTCTAACAAAACCTACAAAGCAGACAAAATTCAGAACACACCAATAAATATTTGGCAACCAAGTGACAAAACAGTTTATATTTGAAAACTAAACAGTCGATTTTAAGTATTTCCCATTACTTATTATTTTTATTTCTCACCGTTTAAACCTACCCTAAACTTAAAAAAATATTTCAAGATCAAAATCAGCCAAATCAATCCAGCCATTCTCGACTTTTAGCGAGACAAACGAACAGCATTTTTTATATATATGACAAACATATCAGAAATATATTAGTTCAAACAGGCTCTGGGCTCGATTTCATAAATTTAGCTATAAACGCTCTGGACCCGATTTCCACATACTTAACCATCTATGGTCTTTGTGGGGAAATTATTTATGTCCAATGCGGTTAAAGGCGTTCTAGTTGTCTAAGAAATAATAGCTTGTAAGATCTGGTATACAATAAGAAGCAGACTTTCAAAGAAAACATTGGGAAAAATTCGAGAAAGAAGACACAACAAGACCACTGCATATATTTTACAACTAAACTAACCTAACCCAACATTTGGGGGCCGCTGAAAAGCAGCTTTAAAGCGATTTAAACGCTTCTCCTTACACTGAGCGGATCTCGTTGTATATAGCGGTACTACACAGCAGGACAACATTAAATTAAAATTTGTCTTTGTTTGTTTTTTAATTAGTTCCTTTTTGTTATTTTTTCTTCTGTTTTAAATTAAGTTATTCATACCTTCTATTGTTTTGTACTTGTTCCAATAGTAAACGTTTATTATTATTATTAGTTTCTTATAATTCGTTGATGATTTTGATTTGTAATGTAGTACCGATATAACAGACAAAAACAATTAAATAAAAATGCCAAAATTAGTGAAGTCATTTAATATCAAACATAAATATACTGAGACAGCAAAGTCTTAAAAATAAATTGTAGTGATTAAAATAATATTCTCCCTATTGCAAAATTTTGGAAGGTCAAGATTAAAGTCAACGAGCTGACAACTTAATCACCGGACAAGAAAAATAATAAGTTGCCGTACAAGATTCTTCGACTTCAATTTAAATTCAAATATAAAATACTTCTTATTCAAGTAGGGTGGTAAATCATGTTTGAATCATCAATTTACAAATCAGACATAAAAAAATGGATGCTGATAAGCAATAATGTGTCAACCCACAAAAAGTAAATTCCGAAGATATTGATGTATTTTTATACTGCGTCACCTACTTAATATCGTAAAAAAATCAAGTCATCTAAACTAAATAAGTACGAAAAAAAGTTTCATAATATAATATTTCGAATATTAAAGTGTGTTTCATTTTTGCAACAATCTAACATATTAAAAAATATATGTGTAATTAGATAAAACTTTTCATTATACCAATTTGCTTTTATCATCAAGAAAACATGAATATGTACTTCTTGAAACAAATTTATCAAGAATAATATTTGTAGCCTTTAGGCAGCATTTTCTTTACATAAAGTCTCTGTGGCTTGACACAGTATTGCTTATCAGCGTCTAAATATGAAGCTACTGGCTGTATGAAATTCTAAGAGCAAAATTATAATTTGACGTAGATAGCTTATAATTATCATCTAATGTAATCAAATAGAGTTTATTATAAGTAACTAATCAAAGTGTTAATTGACGCTAATATTATTTTATCATTACAAAAAAAGGTAAATGGTGAACGAAATTATGCATTTTGCTTTTGATAACGGTGTTTAAAAAGTCTGTTTTTTTAATATTTTGTACAGTTTTCTCTCATATATCAGAAACTTGGTACAAAATTTTAGTTCTCATAACAATATAGTTAAGTCTATATAGTATGATTGTAAATCCAAAATGGCCGGCGCCACAAAATGGCGGATTACATCTTTTTATAACTTACAAATATAAAATCGGTTTTTATATGCCCCTCGTTTCTATAACGATTTATTTTAACAACTATCACGATTTGTTTATCCTAGATACCGTAACGGACAAAGAGAATTTCGCATTTATAATATTAGCAACGATATCTAGCTTCTAAGATCACGTGATAAATTACAAATGGCCGCCCTTATCTTACTTTATGTAAATTCAGTCCAAAGACTTACCGCATATGAATTATGTACTTAGTTCAGTCCCTTGTGACCTTAAAATGGAAATACTCTTTTACTGTGATTAATAGATATAATTTATTATTTAAAGTCATTATTTACGAGACGAACGTTTTAAGGGTAGAGATATTTTTATATTATTTTATACTCTGTTTGTTAATATTCAATATAATGTTTATGGCAAGTTTAATTAACTGTTAATTAAGTGTATAAAATCCATATGTTTCGGACGCGTCATGGGCACATTACCGCTATGCAAAGTCTGTGGATACGATTATTCATTAAAAAAAAATGCAAATGTCACGTCGTAGCGTTTTACGTTGCCGTAACGCGCCGTCGTAACGTTTCACGATGCCGTAACGCGCCGTGACGCGACGTCGTTATGTGGTTTGTTGTGTTTTTGCCGTAAATATTGTTATAATTTTAATATTAAAGTTTTGTGGGTTAGATTTTCCAAAGTGTTTTAATTAATTTAAGAAAGACTTGCTGGTCGCAGCAAGAACTGTTTGACCTTCATTTATAAAAGATATATTGAATATGTTTTTGTATTTTTATTTGTGTTCGTGTTTCCAATAATGGTTTTCAAATCTATGAGGGCAATTGAGTTTGAAATGTATATAATTTTTTAGCTATATCTGTATATACCTCAAACTTTTTAATGTATGAACTAAATATAATAATGTAGAGCCAAAGCACGCAAACACGAAGCAACTGTGGTACGATGATATGATTTTTTATTAAATATCACACACATAAATCACAATAAGAAGTGGGTACGAGATGCGTAATTTATCACGACGCCAAAACGCAATACGACACGATTTCATAACGTGTATGTGTTTTGGTCAAAATAACCTATTCAATAAAATCGGTATTCAATAATAAGGATCGTATTAAACGTCTTTCCGATTGAGACATACAATGCCTTTAACAGATATAAAGACAGATAATTGCCTCTTAACAATGAATGTTATTCTGCCAGAAGTTAAAATAGGTCACAGCAGACAATATATTCTTAAGAATTGAATATATTCTTACAAGAAATCAATTGTCAAAACATCATATAATTTCAATTCCACAAAGATACTTTAACTTCAGAAAACCCTTACGCATAACAAATAGTCTAGATTTTTCCCCCAACAGAGACTTATTCTGCACCCGAAGGAATTCAAGTCATAAAACTAACGGATTTGTTCACAAAAGAGATAAATTCTATTTTTCCCGCCACAGATATCCGCCATCTTTTTCGAATTCACGTTCATATTAACACTATCACTGTGATATAGAGTCTGCTATCGGGAAGTCTTAAAATATATTTTATATAACGTTACTCTTTTGTTGGAATTTTAAAATGGCTAGCGACCGAGGTACACTTGGGACTGTACTGGATACAAATATGTTTTACTGGCCGCGTCTCGCGGGAGAAAGGGTAGCCTATGTGTTAATCTCGGATATATGGAAGTTATCTCCATTCAGAATTCCACTGGAATCCGTTGAATCGAAACACTGTGAAGAAATTATTTTTTACTCGACTGGTTGAGAGGGATGTTAATGTTTTATGATGTGAAACATCTTTAGTTTTAGCAGCGTTGCAACATGTCTCTACGGCATGATACGGAAGTCACTAATTTAAAGAATTGAGTTGTCTAAAATGAAAAAAAAGTTACATTTAAAATGTTTGTATTCAATGAATATAAATACACAAAAATACGCGTTGGCGCAATGGTCACTGCAACTGACTAAAGCGCTAACGGTCGCGGGTTCGATCCCCGCTCACGGCAAATGTCTGTATTGGCCATACAGATATTTGTCGTGGTCTGGGTGTTTGTGTTAGTGTTGTGAGTGTTGCCGGCCCCCGACACAAGGTCATGCGATCTTAATGAGGGCCGTTGAGTCACGCATCATGCGTTATTTATTTATTTATTTCTAAATTTTTATTAAATCAACAGTCGGTAGTCTTATTCTGAAATAAATTTATAATATTTCAACTTATTATTTTCACATTAAATCCTTAGTATTTTTTTGTAAATACTTTTTTAATAATCTTAATGAACAATAATTACAATTAAGTGATGTATACACGATTGCTGCTTCTATTTTGTTACTTATCGTTAATGCATAGTTAATAAAGTTCAACTTTGCAACAAAAGATAATTTCTCTCAAAGACATCTACTTGTACGTTTCACATATAATCTTACGAATGCATGCTATTATTGGCACAAAGACTTAATTATAAAGACAGCCTTATCTAAGGTTTTCTTGTCAAGTGAAGATATCTCATTGAGTATTACACAAAAGACGATATAGATATTGTTCGTTCATAAAATATATGGTTTAAATATGATACTTGTGGTATAGTTTGTACGATGTTTCAATTTGAAGACACATTTCATCATATATTTTTTTTTTCGATAGGTATTTAGGTTTAAGGGTTAACATGTGATGGTTAAAAGGTGACATGAGTAAGTAAGTGAGTGCTATTTAAAGTTTTCAAAATTTAGTTAAGGTTGGCTTCTCTATCCCACTGATCAATCTCCATCGTGTTTTCTCCATTTCACGTGACATTGGTAAAATAACGTGTCTAATTGGCACAACTAAAAGCCATTAATCAAATTGAAGAAGTGAGTGTTGACATGACGGCTGATAGGAAGGAATGGAAGAGAACAACACGTTGTGCCGAGCCCACATAATGTGAGATCCGGTCAATAAGATGATGATATGATAACTTTTATGTGTCTGAAGAAACATATTGAAATTAGGATAGAATTATAGAATTATTATATCTTGTAATTCAATAAATTGTTGGAAGAGACTAAAATTCGAAGCAAATTAAGTAACAGTCAAAATTATCGCGTCCAGGTTACGTCAATACTTATTAAAATCTGCATCCGAACTTGACGTTGTTGAAAAAAATTAACAGAGCCCTGCGAGTTTCTTTCGCACTTTCTTCTTAATTTTGAGGTTAACCTTTTCTGAAACCCTGGTACTGTAATTTATTTGACGTTCAAAACTAAACTATTATGAAAAAGAGCAGCTGAATCCGCCATGATACTCCACTTCAAATTGGCCAATGTCTTTATTCAAAATTTATCGGGACATATGGATGTTTCTTTATATTTTCCCCTTACAGAGTTTTCAAAAAGAAAGTAAGAGCTTCAGCACCTGAACATTGTACGATTTCGAATTTATGACCATGATCTTCAATGTCCCAAATTTACTAAGCCATCTCGGCGCTATTGCTATTATCATTTCATATAATATATTTTAAAGTAAAACTTGTAATTTTTTTAACAACACGTACATAATTTCCACTCCACCTCGTCTTATATACATGTAGTACATAAGAAACCTGAGGGTTATTTTCAGGGCTGCTGTTATCTGGCCGAAACACTCTACATGCAAATGAGAGGAACATTCACATTGTACGAATCCGTTTGTATGTATAACAATGGAATATTCCATAGCTAATTGGACGCTAGAATGTTTGTTATGACTCCATTTTTATAATATGAATTTAAACTCTTAAAAATTCAGGAAAAACTACATACGTCAATATTCGTAAAACTTTTTTTTTACTTCCTTGTACTAACTGTATTGCAGCATACCATACATACATACATATATAAACAAATTCGCTATTAAAAATGTTCATTCGTCTATATATATTATACAAATAATTAAAATTGGATTTGAAATTACACCTTTTAACTAAATGCGTATGAGATATACACGGTGAATACATCAAAAACATAATTTTTAAAATTTTTGGCTGTCTGTCTGTTTGATTCGGCTAAAGTCTGAAACGGCTGGGTCGATTTTGACGACAGTTTTACTCACAGATAGCGAATGTTATAAAGAGATTTACTTTGAAAGTTTTATTTCTCTTAATTAATAAATAATAAAATCTAAAAGAATACTATATAATTGTATTTTTTGAATTAAACGCGGGTGAAGCCGCAGGACACAGTTAGATCATATAGTATTTGGACGCTAATAAGCAATACTGTGTCAAGTCACACGAACTTCATTTTGAGAAAATGGCATCTAAAGATGCCAGACCTATTCTTAATACATTTGTTAGAATAAGTATTTATCCATATTTCTTTTCTTTTTTGATACAAGGTATAATGAATTAAAAGCAGGTTCATATATTTAATATTTTATTTCATAAAAAGTTCTTTAAATATATGTATGAGATTATTATATAAACTACTAAGTATGGAACGACCTTGAAATTCAAAACAATTAATTAAAAAACTTTTTTCCGTACTTATTTAGTTTATATTACTTTATTATTTATTGAATAATGTTAAATAGGTAATGCAGTATCTAAATACAACAATATCTTTGAATTTCACTCTTTATGGGTTGACACATTATTGCTTATCAACATCCATTTAATAGTTCAACAGTGAAAGCATTCTACGTCCTTTATCCATCTGTTCTTTTTTGTTTATAAAAATTAAAATGAATTAAGAGCAGATTGGTATAAAATAAAGTGAAAACGCTAATAGATTTTTCAAAAATATGAGATTAATGCATATTACAAAATATTAAACACACTTTATATTCGAATCGTAAATTTAAAATATTATTTCATTATTTAAATATTATAATAATTGAAACGTTTTGAATAATTAAATACGTGACGCATTGTCAGAATACATAAATATCTTGTAATTTGACTTTATGTCCTCCACGTGACATTGGCGAAATAACATGTGCCCAATTATCACAACTAAAATAATAAATAAATAACGCATCACACTCAACGGCCCCCATTAAGATCTCATGACCTCGTGTCGGGGGTCCGAAAACACTCACAACATTAACACAAACACCCAGACCACGACAAACATCTGTATGGCCAACACACACGTTTGCCGTGAGCGGGGATCGAACCCGCGACCGTTAGCGCTTTAGTCATTGCAGTGACCATTGGGCCAACGCGTCTGTCAAAAGCCACAAAACAAAGAATTGAATTGAATTGACTTTATGTGCGACACATTAATGTTTATCAGCATCCAGTAAATGTACTAAGGATATATTAGATATTATTATAAATTAATATCAGCTGCAGTACGAGCATGTTGTAATGCTTTTTATGGTTCCCTACCTTTTAAACTTCCGTACCCAAGGAGGGCTTGCGGAACACTAAACAACCCTAACAGGTACTAGTTAAAATATTGACAGATTATGTAGAGGCTAATAGATATATTTTATAAAATTCTTTTTTAAGGAAAGAAACACTTAATTTATGAAAAAACATCAAAATTTTAAAATCTTTTTTTTAATAAGTCGCTTATTTTTTTCGTTTCTACTAATTTTTACGTGAAATATATCTTTTTGTAAAACTATTTATTTTTTTATTTATCGTATTGAAGTAGGAATAATAATTTTAAAATTGTTCTATTTATTAATGTTTGATAGAAACCGAGGTATTTGTTTTTATGACAAGAATTATACGTATTTATGAGTTTTGTTCTCAGACTTTCATGAAGATTTATATACTAAGTTGTTTGTCATTGACACCTGAACGATTTAAGATAACTGTTACCAGATTCCAATCTCGTTTTCTCTGTCTATGTAATATCGTTAAATAAGTAATTCTTGTATATATTTATAATATTATATATATGATTCTCGGAAACGGCTCCAACGGTTTTCATGTAGGATTTTCGGAGGCAATATATTGCTACTAATTAAAATTCATTTACTAATAAATCTAAATATATTTTCCTATAACACCGATTTAATAACAAGGCACCAAGCAAAGCTCATTCATTCACTTACGTTAACTTACGAGAACAAAACGTACAAATGCAAATTATCTAAAGCCACATACATTGATTACACAATTCATTAATATTTTCACGTTACAAGTCAAAAATTGCAATGTAATTATAATTTTACCACCCGAGCTTAATTATAGTTACCAACTTGATTACATTTGCAACTGAGCTATGAGCTACTCGGAAATCTCATTACTTAGTCCTAGCTATGCAACACTAAGTAACTAACCATTGTACGGGCCGGTTGCATTGTTGTTGGACGGCAATGTTATCGGATTGTCAAATTGTGTGAATATATTTTTATTTCTTTTAAAAGCAGTGAAAACTTGACTTTAATTTTCATGCTAATTAGGTGAATTAAAAACAAGTCTTGTCTTGCGAAACAAGAGTCGAGATGGCCTAGTCGATCTCAACCCAAAACTCCGATTAAGTTTCAAGTACTAAATTTGTGTTTAAATTCGTCTGATGCCGGTGGAGAAGAACATCGCGAGGACACCTGCATGTGTCGGGAGAAATTCTGACACATGTATATCCTCTAACCCGCAGGGGAATAGCGTGGTGAATTAAGCTCTCAAACCTTCTCCTTTATGAGAGAGGAGGCTATATCCAGCAGTGAGATATGTACCGGCTGTTACTTTACTTACTTAAAATCTTGCCTACGAAGCAAATATAGTTTTTCATTAAAAAAGAAGAAAAAAATTGAAGCTAAACTTCTTTAATTGTGTTCATGTTCAAATTATATTTTTTTCTAACCCACGAAATTTTTGAAAAACTATTGGGAAGAAGTTGTTTTTGTGAAGAATAGTTTTTAAATAATTTTTGAATGGTTACAGTAAGGCGAATTAGTAGTAAGGAGAATCTTTTGTTAATTTCACTCTCGTAACTGATATAGAACATCCCTGTAACCTGGTAACACTTACCTAGATAATCCTATGCTATTTATGGGTGTAAAAAATGTATCAATAATAATTATATAATATTATAAAATACTTTTTTTTTGATGTAAAACCAATTTATATACAAATACATCTTATGGAAGTCTGTAAATAAAACTTATAAGTGTAAATTTTACTTAAGAAATCAAAAATCAAAATCAAAATATACTTTATTCAAGTAGACTCTCACGAGCACTTTTGAATCGTCAATCCATAAAAAATACATCAATAATGAAGCTTCAATATAGTTAAAATTAATTCATAAAATTAGTAATTGAAAACGTTTAAAAAGTTCGCACAAAACTAATATAACAGAAAAAAGTCCATAAATTTAAAAACTAAAAAAATAAAATTAATTTAGTAATAAAACAAAAAATGTATATACGTTCTAGACATTAAAATATTACATCAATGACAGTTGTCGTAATGGAAACAGAGTGTAATATGCAACGTAGCGCATAAATAACACAAGATATCATCTCAACCAGACGCACCTGCATCATACTAATCTGAAGATTTACTATTGACAAGTCAAATCTGCAACTTCGTTTATATATGGATGCTGATAAGCAATAATGTGTCAACCCACAAATAGTCAAATTCGGAGATAATGATGTATTTTGATACTGCATCAACTATTTAACATTATTGAAAAAAATTTAAGTTATATAAACTAAATAAGTACGGAAAAAAGTCTTTTAATTAATTCAATGTTTTACTATTATTACTATAATGTCAAATATTTGAAAAAAATTTCATCAGATAATACATTAAATATATCAATATGCTATTAATTCATTTTACCTTTTATTCAAAAAGAAAAGAAAAGAAGGATATATACAACTTCAAACATATTTGTTAAGAATAGGTTTGACATGTTTAGACGCCATTTTCTCAAAATGAAGTCCGTGTGGCTTGACATAGTATTGCTTATCACCGTCCATATGTACTAGCTGTGCCCGCAACTTCATTCGCGTGGAAATCTCATGAAATGAAAAAAATGTTCGTGGTTGAGAGAAAGAGATTAACAATAAAGTGATGTGTTGTCTCCTTTGAGTCTGATTCCTGTCTCCTCAATACCACCAGCGCTAACATCGCTAGCCTTACAGAAAAAGACAGACATTGTTACTGAACTCGTTTCATCTCTTTCTAAAGAGTTGTCAGTTTTTGGAAGCAAATGCCCAGTTTAATCTCCGTTGCATTTCGTTTTACGCAGGTCCTGAAAGTTTTGATATTATTTAGCTAGTATTGCTGTGCCCGCAACTTCAATCGCGTTGACTACAGGATGGCTGGTCTCATATAAAACAAGGCTGTTATCTGTGGTGCCTTTCAAGACAAGAGCATTTTACGCGCATTATTTAATAGCATTTCTTAAAAAAAAATACCTTTTCATTTAGTTTTCTATATACAATACTTTGCAGAAGTTATCCGACTTGAAAATGTAATATAAAATATTTATTTTTTAGTTTTTAGTTTACTTGTTTCGTTGTCAAAGTCGTTGTGTATTTTTAAAAAAGTTTTATTTCAAAATGAAGTCCGTATGGCTTGAAACAGTATCGCTTATCAGTGTCCATATATTCCCGTAAAAAGAAATTGTCAAATGTTCGCGCATTACTTCAGAATGGCTGCACCTACACGGTTTAATCTTTTTCGTTGTGTTTGTTATTATATATCAATGGTTTTTTTATATCGTACGGAAAGTAGAAAAATATGTAAAAAAAATCTTCTTGTATAAAGTATGATAAATGCCCACGCAAAAGGTACCCAAGCTGGGGCGCGCTGCTAGTCAGAAACATTTTCCCAATTAAATACACTTTGCGAAAAGTATTTATATAATTTAAATAGCTTCGGTTACTGTGGTAAAAGAAAACACTCGATTAAAATATTGTTTGTATATTCAAAAAAATAATAAACTTTTCGATAAAATTTTTAACCACTATTTATGTTTTATTAAAAATATTTTTTGTGGTTAAAGTTTTTAATAAAAAAAAAAGTGCTTTACGTTATTGTATAAATAATAGCGGTTACCACTGTAATATACGCACCTCATATATGTCATGAGGCAGTCTACCGTTAGTTTCTACTAGTTTTCTCGGGTTCTGCTCGGGACAGATATTTATATTTGTATAAATATTTGTTCCTAGGTCGGGGTGATTGTCCTTGTATCCTTGTGGGTCTCCCCACTGTGCCTCGAAAAGTACGTAAAGCTGTCTTTTCCGGTTGTTATCACAATCACCTGATAATGATCGTTAGAGTAAATGGTTACTGACTTGCCTTCAGCGGTTGCAAAGGTCAGATGACAATCGCTCTGTGTAAAAATCAGTAACTCGTCAATATCTGGACTAGAATAGAAAGTAGACTCTGGTATAACCGGGAAAAATGCTAGGTAGATGATGATGATGATGATATAAATATTTCAAGGAAGTTTTAGTATAAAGTATACTAGCGCTCCCCCCCCCCCCCCTCGCGGTTTCATTCGCAAATAAAATATGAGTTTTATACAAAATTTCAACACTTGTTTTTCCCCCTTAGGCGTCGAATTTAGCAAAATGCAGCCTTAGTGAGAACCTATGTCCTAAAAAGAACCCCCATGCAAAATTTGGAACTCCTAACACTTGTAGTTATTGAGGTTTCATGATGAGTGAGTGAGTGACCTTTTGCTTTTATGTATACAGATTAAGATCTGATGAATATATTCCGAGATAAACAGAGGAACTCTTCAGTTACTAACAGTAAATGTCTGACTGCGATCGTTTGTTCATTTATAAGTACATCAAAGCCTTGATGGTCTAGTGGTTAGAACACGTAGATCACAACCGATGATTGCGGGTTCAAACCCTGGCTAGCACCGCTGATTTTTCAAGTGTTAAATTTGTTTCTAAATTCGGCGGTGAAGGAAAACATCGTGAGGAAACCTACATGTGCCGGGAGAAATTCTGACACATGTCCGCCAACCCGCAGTGGAGCAGCGTGGTGGATTAAGCTCTAAACCTTCTCCTTAATAGGAGAGGAGGTCTTAGCCCAGCAGTGGGACATATACAGGCTGTTACTTTACTTTACAAAGCCTTGTTCGAAGTCAGTTATATTTTTTACGAAAACAATTAGTTCATTGATATATCTGTGATCCGTGAGAATCGTAAAGGCTCATTTACTAAGGCGCTAAATAATTCATTTATTCCTTTATATAGTCGCTTTAATATTCCAGGCTGTGAGTGCTCGATGAACGGGCTCCTGGAGGATCGCGACATTAATAACGTAAACGGAAATATTGTCCTGAAATTCTTGTTTAGTTTCACTATTGATTTCGATTTAGGCGAGAATTGTACTTCTAAGTTCTTCTCTCGTAATTGATATAAAACAATTCTATAAAATAGCTACAGAATAATGTAATAATGCGTAATAAATAGTCACAAAAGAGAATATTAGGAAAATGGTTGTTATACAGGGCCTTTGTGGGTAACCTGAAGCACCTGAAAATAAAAATATTAATTTGTATAAATAGAAATGTAGATGAGAGTTATATGTTTTGTGGTAAGGTAGTGAATTTTTATACATTTAAATGTATTTTTATTTTATGCTTTGATGTTTCAATAGTGCTTGTGAATACCTACTTTGGTAATGCATGACATTATATAATAATTTGATTTTATTATTTTGAAATATAAAATTGTTACCCAGATTAATGCTCTATTTCGATAAAGCATTTGACTAAAACTGTTAACTGGACTATTTGACCAAATGAATAGGTCATGAAAGGCTAGCTCTGCTCCATGGTTTCACTCGCGTTAATTAAGAAAAAATTATATTTATATAATGTTCACCTTCCCTACTTAAATTTGATATAGTTCACTATTTCATTGGTTTCAATTTTACTATCCGTAACCTTCTTTATTATTTAATAATTAAAAATAAAATAAAATAAAATTAGCCTAAGTTACTTCTTATAACATTAGCCATCTGTGAGTGAAAGTCCCGTCAAAATCAGTCTAGATTATGTGAATGCAAAATGCATTGTCTTAAGACACACATTTTGAGAAAATGGCATCTAAAGATGTCAAAACTATTCTTAATAATGCTTCAAGATTTATATTTTCTTTTCTAATCTAATAAAATGTGTAATTAATTAAAAGCAGACTGCTATAGCAATGAGTTTAATCTAATAATAATTTTCTCAAAAATATGAGCAGATTGCATAATTGAAAATGTGGTGTTCCACTTTAATATTCTAAACATTCGATTAAGGAACTTTTTTCCGTACTTATTTCGTTCAGATGACTTGACTTCTTAAATAATGTTAAATACGTAATTCATGTGGGTTGACACATTATTGCTTATTAGCATCTAAATAATATCTTAACGTAAAACGATAAAAAACAGATAAACTATACGTAAATATTCAACTCTTTTTCGCCGTGAATAAACTTGAAGGTAATAAAAAACGGTTGAAGGAAATACGAAGCATTCCCACTACACCGATACATGCAGTATTCAGAACCGATTACCAGCGCGTATCAAAAATGCAAACATCACAATCTGCGGGAACACGCCGGGATCTCGGCCTGGAGCTACACGAGAATGTATGTATATATATGTTAGAAGGGTTATGTTTAATATTTACAAGGTAATGAACGATCTATGTATTAATGGATGCTAATAAGCAATAATGTGTCAACTCACAAAATGTGAAATTCGGAGATATTGATGTATTTTGATACTGCATCACCTATTTAACACAATAAAAATAAAGACATATGAACTAAATAATTACGGAAAAAAGTTTCTTAATTGTTTCGATTTTCAATGTCGTTCCATATTTTGCAATTCATACAATAATCTGATATATTTAAAAAACTTTTTATTAGATAATATATTAAATGTATCAACCTGTTTTCAATTCATTATACAATTTATCAAAAAATAAAGGAAATACATTTTGTCGGTAATACAGAAAAGCGTATAGTATCGGTTATCATCGAAAAAAGAATGGTGTTCCCAAGTAAGGCTACCGGAAAAAGCTAGTAGTGTTATAAAAGAGATGGAAAAGCTTTTAAGGCGAAGTGTAAAAGTGGACTTCATTATCTAAGTACGGCGAAGTCAAAAGAATGGGTACTGATTTTGGCAGACTTATGTACCTATATATATGGATACTTATAAGCAATAATGTGTAAACCCACAAGATGTCGAATTCTGAGATATTGATGTATTCTGATAAAACGTCGTGTATTTAACAATATTCAAATAATATAAACTAATTAAGTAGACAAAAAAGATTCTCAATTTAATGCAGCTAATGTAGTAATGCGCTCAATACTTTTGCAATATGCAATAATCTTATATATTTAAAGACCTTATTATTAGATAAAAAATTTTATTATGCCAATCTGCTTTTCATTCATTATACTTTTTATTAAAATATTAAAAAAAGTATATGTACGTCTTCAAACAAAATTGTTAAGTGGTTTGACATGTTTAGACGCCATTTTCTCAAAATGATGTCCGTGAGGCTTAACATAGTATAGCTTATAAGCGTCCATATATCTATGTGTATTTGTATATTCCCCCGAGCGCTTTAACTATGGAACAGATTTTAATGAATGAGGTGTCAAGAGATCTGTACTAATTTCCTGGGTGACATAGGCTATGTAAAAATATATTTAAAATTTTATCCAAATTTTGTATAACGAAATTTATGCGTATTCGGGTATAATTTTTTAAACTTTATTCCTTCCTTAAACTATATCGCATACAGGACAAAATCTTTAAACTTATATTAAGCTTGTATTATAATAAGGTTTACAACCGTCCGATAAAAATCGGATCAGATGTATAATCGTTAACCCCATCGACGCATATGAACAGGACTCGCGGGCGAGCCAAATAACTGGGATTTATCGACACCACATAATGGTTACAATGAAATTTATCTAACCTTCTGTTTATCCATATATTCTAATACGAATTATAGAAAATTCACGCGCTCGCCATAAATAGCGGCGAAACGACCGCCCGGACGATCGATGTGTATGTGATATTGGTTGGAAAAGGATATACTAAATGCGTTTAATTGTTCATTTGAATCATATATGGATGCTGATAAGCAATAATGTGTCAACCCACAAAAAGTCAAATTTTAAGATATTGATGTATTTTGATACTACGTCACCTATTTAACATTATCCAAACAAATTTTAAGTCATCTAAACTAAATAATTATGGAAAAAAGTTTCTTAACTTAATGTTTCGTATTTCAGGTGCGTTCCATATTTTGCAATTTATAAAATAATCTCAAATATTTAAAAACTTATTATTATATAACATATTACATAAATCTATCTGCTTTTGATTCAATATACATTTTATGAAAATAGAAAAAAAAGATGAATATATACGTCTTCAAACTAATTTATTAAGAATAGGTTTGATATCTTTAGACGCCATTTTCTCAAAACGAAGTCCGTGTGGCTTGACACAGTATTGCTTATCAGCGTCCATATGTACTTTCTAATATTGTTTGAAGTTTGTAACTGGATGGTGATAAGCAATAATGTGTCAACCCACTAAACGTTGAATTCGAAGATGTATTCTGATAATACGTCATCTTTTATTATTACTCGTATTCATAAAATTTTCAAGTTATTTAAAGTAATTAAGTACGAAAAAGGTTTCGAATATTGAAGTGTGTTAAAAATTTCAGACATTTGAAAAACTTATTATTAAATTAAACTTTTCATTATAACATTCTCCTTTTAATTCATTACACCTTTTATCAAAATTGAAAAGGAAAGGTATATACGCCTTGAGACGTTTGTTTGACATCTTTAGACGCTATTTTTAATATGAATTTCGTGTGGGTTAACACAGTATTCCCACGTGACATTGGCGAAATAATATGTGCATAATTGGTACAACTAAAAGCCACAAAACGAAATAAAGAAAAGAAGAGTATTGGTTCTTAGCGTCCAACTATGACTAGGAAGGTTATCATTCTACGTATTACGATAAATTTTGACAAATGATTTGTCTTGTTTTAATACAAAAATCAGTAATCAACTGTTGAAGTGTATAGCGTCCCAAAAAAGAGGAGGTTCTAAAAGCGTAGTCGGGATATATATTTTTTTAATTTTAGTGCCTCAGAACTTTGTAATTTCTTACCTGATTTTAATTTTTTTTTTATTTAAAAGGGTATATATTATATAATTTTAGAATGGTCAAATGAAATTGATATCAAAATCACCTGAGAAGTTTATTGGTATAGTAATTTTTAAATCGGTCGAGATATTTTTGAGCTTTTGCGAAACTTACGGCAATTGGTTTATATTAATATGTAATGTTTTTTATGTTATTTCTTGCCATTTTTGTTCAAATAAATTTTATGTTTTAATTAAGCCATAAAATTAGACAAAGAAAGTTAATTAACTTTTGACTAATTTTTACGTAGTAACGGCGAAGGCATAAAAGCTAGCTTTAGAAAGAGAACCCAAAAAATTGTTCTCCATATAGCATTGTTATTATATTATAGTATTGTTGTAAAAATATAAGTTTCAGAAACATTATGTGATCTTTTGTGTGTCTTCTTACAAAAGGTGCATTGTTCTTTTCTATAAATGTTGTTTATATTTTGAATTACACAGTAAGAATTAGAAGTAATTTTTACATGTAGCATTTGTTAATAAAAGGCGGGGTTATTTCACAGCAGTAAGAAATAGTGTTATGTAGCAGGTAAATAGTAAAGAATAAAGACTACTCTACTACAAAACAGATAACAAAAAGCAAATTATTATTAAATATTATAATATGTATTAATATTTAATTACTACAGGAGATGAATCATAATGATAGGCATTATGAGTTCAATTCAAAACTGAAAACCTGATAATGTTCAAACGCGGGTCTATAAAATCTTGTACAAATCCGCGTCTAATG
Organism: Hypolimnas misippus; assembly: GCA_037950945.1. Taxonomy (NCBI): domain Eukaryota; kingdom Metazoa; phylum Arthropoda; class Insecta; order Lepidoptera; family Nymphalidae; genus Hypolimnas; species Hypolimnas misippus. Next base: position 14,978,261 of record JBBEEQ010000029.1, read on the forward strand.
ACAGTTTTGAGTTAAACAGGGTTTAGACATAGTTTAATTATATATAATCATACGATTAGGTATTTTAAATATATGCTTAAAACCTATTTTTGCTGATGAATATGACGTGTGATATTATATTAATAAGTTTATAATTTTACACGTCGTATAGCAATTTAGACGACATTTTAAACAATGTTTTAATTTTAAGCACTGTTGAGCCAGAAACGTGTTGAGTATGATCTTATTTCATCTTTTGTAGTAAAGCAATTATTCTTTAAAGTACATTCACACATAATCAAAACCCCCGAACTAGCGATTAGGAGCTCGTATCTATTGTATTGTAAATTTAATTTTGAATTGGTTAAAGTAATTCAATTTTACACAACGCTGTAAATATAGGATATTGGTAGTTTCGACTCGTATTCGTATCTCTTTCACTGCCGAGTGCTTCTCAAATCCACACAGAGGGCACACACTTTGTTAATGAAAGTGCAAGCATTCGGAAGCTCCGCCGAGCTTTTGATTACGAGCTTTCAGCGCACGACCAATGAAACTGTCTACTCGTATTTCGACTGGAGCTTTTTGAGGTTCGTTTGTTTGTTATTATGATGAGATTGATGATGTAATCGTAATTAGTTATTTTCAGTGTCTTCGCATGAAAATAATCTGCATAATATAACGTTGTCTTAAATTTTCGCGATTATTACTCATTGAAATAAAACTATTTTAAACGGATTTAAATCGCGTATATTAACTATTTTAAACTGTAAAGTGCTCGAAACGTCGGGATGATAAAAATAGTTAATATACGCGATTTAAATCCGTTTAAAATAGTTTTATTTCAATCTGCATAATATAATTATTGGTTTGATATTTTTACTCAGTGAATTTATATATAATATTTACATATTTTAATATTTTTTTAAATAAATAAAATTATTTACAAATAATGCCATCATTATTTAAATTGCATTAAACTAGCATTATATATGAAGCCAAAATGGTCTATCGCTTACAACAACCAGATCAAAACGGACGATCTTGGGTTTAAGCTTCGTTAGCTCGGATGAGTTTCCAATCAACACCAAAAGTAAAAAAAAGAAAATAAAATATTATTTGAACAAATTTAATAAAGGAAAAACACTTCGAGTAAAAAAGTCTCTTAACACAAAAAATCAATCAAAATTGTAAAATTATGCTGTGTAATTCTCACGTACAATTATAATTTTCAACAACATTACATTTATCGTAATTGGACACAATTTGTGCACATTGAATCAAAATACATTAAACCTACCAACTAAAACTTCAATATTGACTCCTGTCAGAAACTAAAACGTAATCCGCAAACTAAGCTCTCTGTAAAAACAAGCTTTCAGGAGCTTTATACAGCGCGTGACTGCTCCACGCACGAACTAGTGTCGATATCGTATGCGCCTCTTGCTTGCCGCGTTATGCCTGAATGGATAGTTGCTTCAGAATCTTAGGCTGGTTATTCACTAAATGTATCGCGTTATTTCGCTTCGACCTTTTTTAATTTTTTTTTTTTACCACCAGTTAACTTTGTGTATTTAAAACGATACAATAATTAAATGAAATAGGGTGCAATATATGGGCTAATTATGGAAATATGACTGATTTTTGCTATGGCTTATTTGAATATCAATATTAGAAATTAACTGTCAATACTGTATTTGTTACATAACAAACTTTCAACCGTCTTTTTAACCATTTAAGGGGTGAATTTTCAAAAATAATGTCTTAGTGTATATTTAAGGATAGTTTGCGCAAAATTTTTTGTTTCTAGACCCAGCAGTTTAGATTCAGCGTTGAACTAACAGTCAGTGAATATGTCAGCCAGTCAGTTTTGATTTTCATATATATAAACTAATTGCACCTCGCGGTTTTACCCGTGTTTAAATTTACTGCTTCGCTCATATGAGTCAGAGCGTGATGTTATATCGCCTAAAACCTTCCTCAATAAATATGCTATTCAACTTAAAAAGATTTTTGAAATCGGATCAGTAGTTTCAGAGGTTACTCTATGCATTCTTACTTACAAACCCGACTGTCCAAAAAGTGATACATATAATTTTATTATTATGTAACTCTTTATTGATAAGTCAAAAATGAGCTGCAAAAATTTACTATGTTTTTTAATTATTCGATTGAAGCTATCATTCAACGGCATATTTATAGTACTGCTTCGCTAAGTCTAGCAGGTGTAGTCAGATCTTTAAGTTATTTTTCTCGTAAGCAGTAAGGCTTAGGTTTGAATCGACTAGCCAACGAACTAGGTTAATATCTCATATTCGCTCCAAGTCGTATTACTTTCACGATAAACACTGAATTATTATTAGACTGAATTTATTAAGCCTTCAGAAAGTTTGTTATACTTATAATACACCCATATAAAATATCAGAAAATATTTTTAATATATTTTAAAATTTGGTTGCACCTTATCTCGTGAATTCAGTTTTTCTTAAATTCAAAATTGGTTACGAATCGTGTCAATAAATTCAGATTTCATCGTACAGACACTTGTGATTGAATCATGTTGCACACATTAAATATCACCTAGGGCCATCTACCATAACGTCAATGTCAACTCTACTAAAACGATTTTAATGAAAATACTCTGGTCTCATAGACCAAGAGGAGAGTATAGTCTTTAAAACAAAAAATAAAAAATTAACCAAATCGTTCCATCCTTATTCGAGTAATCAGTGAACATACACATATTCCGTTTTTAGAAGACAGATAAGAACTAAACTTAATATTCAACATTATATATGGACCCTGATAAGCAATACTGTGCCAAGGCACACAAACTGAATTTTGAGAAAATGGCGTCTAAAGATGTCAAACCTATTCTTAATAAAATTGTTTGAAGAAGTATATATGTATCTTTTCTTTTCTAATTCGATAAAAGGTAAAATGAATTAAAAGCAGATTGATATATTTAATGTATTAACTAATTAAGTTTCCCAAATACCTGAGGTTATTGTATACATTGCAGAATATGGAACACACTTGAAATTCAGAACATTATAAAGATAAACTTATTTTCGTACTTATTTAGTTTGTATGACCCAATTTTTTAATGATATTTTATAGGTGAAGCAGTATCGAGATATATACATACATACATCAGCATCACCGAATTTGACTTTTTGTAGGTTGACACATTATTGCTTATAAGTGTCTATATAAAGTAACACAAAGGTTATGTAATCTTTTATAACACAAAACAATTTATTTTATACTTAAAACAAATAATGAAACTTCACCAGTTCATACCGACCATCTGTGTCGAAATGTAGCGAAACTTCGGACTAGTCGTGACGTGAAGTTCGCTTACTTCACTAATAGTTACCGAACAGTATTATGTTATAGTTTTTGTCCGTACGACAAGACTTGTACAATTTAATTATGTTCAACTACGAGTTATTAAAAATAATATTTTTATATGAATGTTTTTATATAGTATGTATGTGTTAATGTATACATTTGTTCGTTTGTACGTCAGTTCTTATACATATCTGTTCGTAGCTACTCTACGGCTTAACAGATTTTTTTCGTAAGCAGTTTAGCCTTCGATTGTCGTATTAAATTATTTTTTATTGTGCAAGTGTCACTACCCATATTAAATTAAAAAAAAAATCAAAATGGCGGCTTTTGCTTTAATTTCAATTTTCAAAAAATTTCAATGCTTTTCTATTAGTCAGTTAGGTTTTTCATTTTTTAGACTACTTCCTTAAGCTCTACTATTATATGCAATGATTAAATAATTATGATTTAAAAATAACAAATAACTCCATCTTATAATGTTATTTATATTATTATATAATATTTTCAATTGTTTTAAATATTAATAATTATTTAATTAGATGTAATCTTTAGGTATATTTCTTAAAAGTGTAACAACAAACATAAATTTATCTAAAAAAATACAGTTTACAAAATTATGTTACGTGTGAAAGATAATTAACAATGCAAAGTATTCGCACGCGCATTTTGTAGATATTTTAGTCACAAATCATCTAAAATAACATAAAACGTTTAGGTATATTTGACGTCACCACGAGTTCACGTTAAACCGTTTACAAAACTCCTCTCCGTGCTAGTCAGTTCTCAAAGGACTTGAGCGTGCGAGCAGAATGTTCTGGCAATTTGATATTCTGTGCTGTAAAAGTAATGCACACCACGTTTACTAGTTCTCATTTACATAGCTACATACATAACTTCGTATATTCTGATAGTCTAACTCAAGTGTGAAATAGTTTTAGCGACTAAAATAGCGTGTTAATTTGTTTAATGGATTTTGAAAAACAGTTTATTCTTCGAGAATTACATTTGTACGTTTTACTCTCGTAATTGATATAAAACAATTCTGTAACCTGGTAACGATTGTTGGGAGTGTTATAAATAAGATTCTGATATTTTCTTTACTTATCTTAATTAGTAGAAAAATTTGGCGTATTTCTATCCACACATAAGAATAAGATAAGAAATTATCGATTGAATGATTGAACTGAATCATTTTTTGTAGTGCAAAATTTTTTTGAAAATTCGAGATTATTTCGGGGTATTTTTACCGATTAAATACCAGTAAAGAAAAATAGACTAAGGCAAACGCAAACAACTTATATATATGAAAGTCTGAGAAGAAAATATATTATTAATTCTCGCCTTATAAAGAAGTGTTTATTTCTTACTCAATCACTTTTATTCATATGTGTCTATAGCATAAAATATTTACTTTAAAGTCTAACTGCTATACTACAAAAGACTCAATAAAACCATGCTCAACACGTGTCTAACAGTAACATTGTTTAAAAATTAAACATTGCTTTAAATCTCGTCTAAATTGCTTAAAAGATAATAAAACCATGAAAAACTTATTTATGTAATGTCACACATTACATTTGACAGCTAAGATACGTTTTAAACATCTTGTTAGCGTATATTAAGCTACTTCTAAAGCTCGTTAAAATCAAAACTGTCCTTAGACGCGGATTTGTAGTACGGATTTTTATAAACACGCGTTTAACGTATGTTTAAATCTTTTGTAGTAAGACAGTTAATGCCAAATCGGACAAAACTGTGTTAAATATGAAGTCGCGAGATAATCTACGAGTATTTTTGAGTCAAAGGATGATAAGAGATTTCCTACCATTAACATTTGCAGCACCAGAGGAATCAAAAGTATGTTGCCAGCTTGCGTAGATGTGACAGATGAAGAGAAATAGGTATTAAGGATTGAGGGGAGGAGTTAGGATTTTCTCTCATTTATCTTGATAATGAGTTTCATAGATTAGAGTAGAAGGAAAATTATACTTATTCTTCGTGTACAACGCAAACAACATTCGCACGTGAATATGAAGACGTTTACATTTTTGTTTACATAAATTCTTAAAAAATCTTTAAAGTTTTATCATATTATTAATACGCGTATGTAACAAGATATTTTATGTAAGTATGAATACGTGAATTGTTTCTGTTTGGTTAACATGTACGAAAGACTATTGGCTATTTTACGCCGAAGTTCCTAGGTAGAGATTGTCCGTATACCAGCTGAGTCAGTAGGCTACAAATAGGATTCACTACTGGCTTGGCTAATTAACAATTTAAAATGTTAGTATTTCAACAATCTATTAATTGGTTAATTACGCTGCGATTGGTTAACCGGATTCAATTAATTTTAATCACATACAAATAGGATTGCGCTAATACGAATTTTCAAAAGAAAATTCAGTTAATTTTCACGTACATTATATGTTACGATAGTTTAATATTTAATTGGCGTGTGATTTTACTTCATTTCGATATTTAATTTAATTATAATGATACTTTGGTATTCATTAATAATATATTTTCATTCGTTTGTATAATGATAATTATTGCAATCGTTGACTAGTTCATTATTTTAGAAGTAGTTTATACAAAAAAAAAAAAACATTACGTTATTCTTTTAGTAGAGAAAAAAAAAATTACACACTATAAATTTTTGTTCGCGTTCTTAAACTAATAACAAAAAAAATATTGCTAGTAAAATTATGGTATACTATTTATATACATAAATTTAACATTATAATACATTCAATTGAATTACATTAATTTAAAATTTAAAAAAAACCTACTTGGAAACCGAGGTAAATTAAAAAGTCAAAAATAAATATTTTATACAACATTTTGAAATATAATTTATACCATATAAATCAATTAAATGATTTTATAAAGTAGTATTTTTATAGATTATGAATACACCCTAAAATAAAAGTATTTTTAATGATCGAGGTCACGTATAAATGTCTACGCTACAGTGTTCGAAGCATGATAAAAATAATCTATAAACCATTGTTAAGATTATAAGTTTATAGTATTGCTTAATAAATCTAAAAATATTTAATCATAGAAAGATAGATTGCTAAGCACTTTATTGCACACACGCGTTAAAAGATAGTATAGATTTATAATGGTGTTCATATTATATAAATTAAGTAAATATATTTTCGATAACAGCAAGTCATAGCTAAAGCAATTGAAATCCGTTTTAAAATAACTTTATTTCAAAATGATTACGTACTGCAATCGTTGTCACGGCATTTTAATATCGAATATTTGAATTTCATTAACGTCAATTATGTTTACAAATCAAGATAGTATAACGTACATTACCAGTATCTTTGTAACTGATCAGCCGAATGGCATGCCATAAAATAAATCGCTTTATGCGATCTGTTATCACCGAACGATTGTAACTATTGCTCATGGATCGCCGGTAGGGTGAATATTAGTTAGTACATGATAGGGATATTGTGACAATTAATTTTAGCACTTTTTTACTGCCCGACGTTTCGACGTTATATAAAATATGAATAATATAAATCGTGAAATTTTAAAATATATCTTTAGGTTTTTGGTTAAATTATTTTGTAATAAACAATTTTTTTTTCGTTAAGTGATCATCCGCCGCCGCTTATGGACATTTTCAGCAGAAGTGATACATTCTGAACGTCTGGTAGCTTAAAAAAATGTAAAACCAATTGACTTGTAACTCGACGATTCGAAAGTGATTTAAAAAGCCTATTTGAATAAAGTAAAATTCAATTTACTAATAGGAATAAGAAGTTTGAATTTTAATTTGCGGCTCACTCACTCACCGTAACAAATTGCTATATAAGTTACGTCCGATGTTCTAAGGGAAATTGGTTGAGCCACTACACGAGTTGTAATCAATACAGCTACAGCTATACAGTTCTAAAAGGAATATTAATACCTTATCAATTATTTAGACACTAGCAGTCCTGTAATTTATCCAATCATGGTCACAGTACGAATTATAAAGGGAACATGGGTCATGTACTGAACCCCTAATCTCAAAGATTTATTTCGGTCCGAGCATCCGTATTGACATGTTTGCTATTCGCTGATTTATGCCGGCTATGCAAAAATATATCTGCGAAATTTTCCTATGAACCTTTCGCGTTTGCTATAAATAAACGTTCAAATATTTCAATTCTCGTTCCATTCCATATTTTTGTAGGAGAATACATTTTTAATTCATATATAATACGAGCTTCTATTGTGAATCGTGTAGGTTTGTGTTTAGTATTAATTCATACATACATACTATACGAGTATATATGTACCTAATATTAGAAATACGAAAGTGATTCTGTATGTTTGCTTGTTATAAATTTTAGTATATAGATGTTGGATTGGTAGCTGCGGGGGATCATCTCGTTAGATATCTCTAATTTATATACATGTATGTATATATACAAGCACTTAACGTGATATATATAAATAGTTTCTATGTTTATTTTTAGAATTTGTTTAGTATTTTCAGGTAATAATTATTTAAAAAAAATCCAATTAATATCAGTGCCTTTATCATACGGAGATGTTCCCAGGGATCAACTACATTTTTCTCACTTCCAGAACCTCTCACTACTGCGCTATCTTTAATCGACTTTGAAAAAGAAGAAGATTCTATTTTCGGCTGTATTTTTGGTTTGTTTACCGATTTTTCAGCCACAAAATATTGTAGAAAATATGATATATTTTTCGCTCTATAGTTTACTTATATTAAATTCGCTTTGAAGTTAATTTAATATTTTTAAAATTTTATTTGTAATATTTTTTAATAAAAACTTACTGTATTTCACTTTAAAATATTTTAACTAAGCTTCTTATCTAAAGAAAATGACTTCTTCCAATATCCGTTGAATAATGCAATTTGCCTGGTTCCGTCTTCACAGCCAGCTCTTAATAATATTTTGATGTTAAAAATCCTAGCAAGAAAATTGTTAAGTATATTTTCTTTGATTACTTTATGATATTTATTTATTACCTATGTACATGAAAACAATATTAACATATTTGAAATAATTTCTAAATAATAATCTATATATAAAAATTAAAACTGACTGACTGACATATTTTCTGTCTGATCGATCAACGCAGACCTGAAACTGCGGGTCTAAATTCATAAAAGCTTGCACAGACGTAAGTGTGCACTAGGAAAAGATTTTTGAAAACCAATTTCCTAAAGGGTTACAAAAGAGGGTTGAAAGATTATTAGACATCAAATTCCGAATCATACGTAGGCGAAACTGCGGGGAACTGCTAGTAATCTATATAAAGTAAAATTAACTGTTGAATTGTTTGAGCGTAGCTTTAACGGGCTTTACCTATTTTAATAAAAATTGTATCAAACAAAATTGGGGCAAAATTGTGGGTAAAACTAAAGAAAAATGTGTGAAATATTAAAATTGAGCAAGTCTTAATTGGTATCTCCAGGTGACTAGTAAATTTTATTTATTACTTATTTTTCTTGTGATCGTAAAATGGTATAATTATTTATTATTATTTCAAAGTAATACTATTCAGCTAAGATTAATTTTAGGCTATTCTCAATCTGATAAGAAATACATTTATAAAAGTGTTACTCTCTATTCGTAAAACAATTCTGTAACCCGATGACAATTACCTTACGAAAACTGTGTGGATCAATAATAAGCCACTGACAGTAAGTTCTTTCAGATGTAAAAGTAATGATGAACCATTTATGTAAATACTAGCTTACCCTCGTGGTTTCACTCGCGTTTATTGTTACTGATTTTCTCCTATGAGTCGTAGCGTGATGTTATATAGCCTATTGCCTTCATTAATAAATAAACTATGTAACACAAATAAAAACTCGAACGAGTAGTTTCTGATTATTATAATATTAGTATTGATTATAAAAATCTTTGTACAAAATTCACAAATGTAATTCGCGTTTTAAATAAAAGTTACGCGAGCGAAGTCGCGGTCAGTGTTGTAGATAGTATAAATGACCTTACAGTGAATATTTTAGAGAAGATCTCTTTGATGCAGAGCTACAGATCGGGTCAAACGGATAACTATGTTTTAATAAAGACCCCCGGGACAGACGAACTAAAATTCAATTTAAAACTTTTTAGTGGGGTTTGATACACACACCGACAGAAATAGTTTTATATGAGCATCGATTTTGATTGTATTAATGACTAGCTGCCCTTCGCGGTTTTACTCGCGTTTATGATTTCCGCTTCGTTTCTACGAGTCGTTGTGCAATGTAATATGGACGCTGATAAGCAATACTGTGTCCAATCAGCAAAGCAATCCACACGGATTTCATTTTGAGAAAATGGCGTCTAAAGATGTCAAACTATATATTCTCAATAAATTTGTTTGAAGAAGTATATATCCATCTTTTCTTTTTTTTTGTTAAAAGGAATAATTAAGTAAAAGCAGATTGATATATTCAATATATTATCTAATAAAAGTTTTTCAAATATTTCAGATTATTGTATAAATTGCAAAATACGGAACGCATTTGGAATTCGAAACAATTTATTAAGTCACATTTTTCCGTACTTATTTAGTTTATATGACTTGAATTTTTTAAAAATAATATTGATTAGGTAATACAGTATCAAAATACACCAATATCTCCAAATTCGACTTTTTGTGGGTTGAGGCATTATTGCTTATCAGCATCCATATAGCCTATTATCTTTATTGATAAACGGGCTATCCAACGCAAAGGAATTTAGATCAGTATTTTCAGAAATTACCGCCTTGATACAAAACAAAATTTTACTTTTTTAGGGTTCCGTAGTAAAAAACGGAACCCTTATAGTTTCGCCATGTCCGTCTGTCTGTCTGTCTGTCTGTCCGTCTGTCTGTCTGTCTGTCTGTCCGCGGCTTTGCTCCGAAACCCTTAAGACCAGAAAGCTATAATTCGGTATGAGTATACATATGAATTACGCCGAGAAAGTCGTACAATAAAATCTTAAAAATATTTTTTTTTCAGGGTGTCTTCCCTATGTGTTAAGAGAGACCAAAAATTTTTTTTCTCATTTATCCCATGTTGTGGGGTATCGTTAGATAGGTCTTTTAAAAATATTATAAGTGTGGGAAAACCATTTTTCCGAACGACGAACTGTTTCCGAAATATTAAGCTTTGAAGTGTCAATTTTTCTTAGAGTCAAGTGTCCTCCCCCTCTACCCACTAAACTGCTGCGTCAAAAAATATGAAAAAATTCACGATAGCGGTACATATAATGAATTTAAAAGGAAAATTATCACGGCTATGTTGGTTCTTATGGTTATCGAGTTATAGATGATCTAAGTAAAAATAAATATTTCACTTTTTAAAGCATCACATTATGTAAATATTAATAATTTTAAATTAATATATGAATGTAAATGAATAAATAAATAAATATTTAATAAGTTTAAATTAAAATAAAATATAAAATAAGGTATAAAACAATGTCTCAATAAAACATGTCGCGAGTGATTCTGAATCGCGCTTATGAAGTTTTCAACCAAATCACCATAGATTTCATAGGCGCTAATCAGGAAGGAAAATTATCGGCGCTAAGTATATTTTACAAGTGTTAGAATAATAAATAATCGACGAACACTTAATGTTCAAAATCGTTAGTATAATTCACATTCAAACATTTTTACGAAAATAGGCACTCGAAGATTGCTTGACCGATCTTGACAATTCTGACAACTACGGAACCCTACATTGTGCGTGGCCCGACACGCACTTGGCTGATTTATTAAAATATTAGTATAGATGGGTTTTATATTATTTTTTTCATTGACAGTATTTGAAAAAGTCTACTGATTTCTTTTTAACAAGGCTTTTTAAAAAAGGGAACCGACTAAAGCTAAATACGTTATTTCATTTATTCGAATGACATACTTATTACAATTATTTCGATTTTAAAACAAAATAATTGTACCGATTTTGATGAAAATTCTATTGGAACGATAAGAGAGTTTGAAAAAAAAATCATAAAAGGCTTTTCCAACGGAACTATCGATTTTGTAGGCTTATATTAATACACGTATGCTTACTATTAATAAAAACAAATAGTTCAGTTTCTTTTACTTTAAAATTTTGATTTTGATAACGTAGTTAACATATTCAATACATGTTTCTTCATATATTTTATAAAACTAGTTGTGGCTGACAACTAAATGGAAGAATGTAGAATGATTTCGTTTATCTACCCCCAAATATCCACACTGAGGGGGATATTTGGAATCGCGTGTCTGGGGTGGATAAACAAAATTAGTATATTAATATCCTTCCGATGATCTTCTCCGGCTATGAACAGTCAATAACACGATTAATTTAATTTTTCAATTTGTGTTACATGATTTTTGCTTAAGTTCGTTACTAAATATGTATGTGGTTTATTACTCGTATATTTAACGAAATTCTAAAAAATGTATTTAATACCTTAGTACCTTCGGGTGGAAAATCGGAATGGCAATCAGAATGAACTTCCGTCTATTCCTCCCGGCCGGGGTGGTCAAACGGTTAAAAAAACGAACGGAAAACTTCGCTACTTCGATCCCCCTTAAGGTGGATACTTTGGGGTGGATAAACGGAATCACCTAGGAGGTCTAAAAAATCAAATACGTATTACAGTTATTGTTTACAACACTATTTCTTTGTTAAAATATTCACCAACTTTATTTCTATAAAAATATTTACACGCTAAAACCTCTATCTAATTGATTAAGCATCAATTTACTTCTCCCATTTAACATCATCAAAGCAAGTTTTGTTAACAGATCTTATTTTCTGGTCGACTGTGTCTGTGCTATAACATTCAAAAAGGGCCAAAGTCATTTAGCCAGGTACGGATAGTGTATTTCAGTGAATACATACCGAATTCCACGTACTGAAGAACGTGTAATCCGTTCATGACTTTACAATCCGTTAAAATTTATTTATTTTTTATTTTATGTATAGAGATGAAACTACTGATCTGATTTGAAATACATATTTTTGTGCTAGATAGTCTGTTTAGTTTTAAAGGTTCCAGGCTATTTTACATCACGCTTCGACTCATAGGAGTAAAGCAATAGCCATTAGGGCGATTGAAAATACGAGAAGCGGCTATTTCTTTAATATTTAGAAACCTTTTTCATGGGTGGTATCAAAACAATTTACCATTTATTAAGTAATAAAATGAGGTGTCACGGGTTTACTAAAATGTACTGTACGCACAGTACTGCAGCCGTATACATTCAAAGTGCCTGCCTTTCGATCATCGGCGCTGTATAGTTAAAATGCTAGGCTGTTTATTAAACGCCTAACTAAGCTGCGACATATATAAGGTTGTCAAATATTGTACGCATGTTCATGACAGCACGTACTCGATAACGCCCAGTCAGCACGTAGCCTTACACTATGAGCAGATTATTGAAACTTGCAATCGCGAAGCGGTCGTAAAGTGCGCAATTATTGGAAAACCGGCTTCAAAGGACCTTCTGGAAGTACTTAAAGATTGAGGTAAATGCTGTGTGAGCTAAACTCGATATCAAACTTTACGTAGCTAGCAGCTCGCCCCTGCTTCACGCAAGTTTTGTAATCGTGACGGATTTTTTTTATATGTAATGTATAACATTTTTCACTTGTCCATACGATGTTACAATTTGTTTAATACTAATATGAAACAAATTATTCAGTGGTAGCCGCCTGTTGCGGTTTCGTTCGCGTTTATGTAACTCCTTTAATCCTGTGAGTCGCAGCGTGATTTAATATAGCCTATAACTATCCGCTATTAGCAGGATATCAGGGTAACTACAGAATTATGGTTATTATATATACATATACCTGTTTATTTTGGAGTTCTTATGTCCAACGTAACAAACGGCGCCCGACGTGGGGCCTCTATCATCGGTGAGATCAACGTGTTCTAACTGCTAGGCCATCTCGGCTTATTTATTTCAATAATTTTAATTTAAAACCTAAACCATAGAAATGACTTTCGTCCAATATCAGTGTAGGACTTATTACCTAAATCCGTTTATTATATTAATAAACCCATGAGACAGGCAGTGACGAGTTTAAATACAGACTTAAAGCGTTCATTGAAACGGTATTATTGTGTTTGTTCTAGATATTTGACTGTTGAATAATCGAATTGCTTGCGGTTATAATACGTTTATAATTTTTTTAATAGTAAAGAAACCTACATGTGTCGGGAGAAATTCTGACACATGTATAGGCAACCCACAGTGGAGCAGCGTGGTGGATTTCGTTCTAAATCTTCACCTAAATAGGAGATGAGACCTTTGCCTAGCAGTGGGACGTTTATAGGCTGTTACTTTACTTTACTTTTTTTTACTTGAATATTTGGGTATAATTTTAGGCATAAAAATCAGTGAACATCAGAAAGCGCTCTAAGAGTTAAATAGGTAAATACAGTTAAAAAAATATAAATATTATGTATTTATTTTATACTGCTATTTTTTTTTAATGTTAATTTTGATATATTCACTTTAATGTTGGATGCGCCATTTTAATGGTCATTATTTGCTATAATAACAGAGCGAAAAATAACCCTCAAAATGGTGCATCAAAAATTTTCATGTATAAATAATAATAAAATTCTGTAAAATTAAGAGAGGCATTTCATAGTGACAAATAACAACTTTGAGAAATAATATAAATATACATAGAGTAACACTAATAGAAAAGTGACATAAATAAAAAATAATCACATATTTCGTTCGTGGAAAATAATTGTTTTGTTGAAAAGAGATATGGCAATTCCGCATAACAAAAGAGGGAGATAGCATTTATTCTGGCAACAAAGTGCGCGCTAAGCGTTGCACGAATAACAATACTTTGTTTGGGCCGCGTTCCAGCCAACGTCGTAGTGTAGGAGTTAGGAACGTTTTTCAAATGCTATTTTTAGAGTAGAAAAAAATGTTATTTGTAATCTTAAGAAAATATAAAATGTTTCACAGATTACAGTTAATTAAGGGTTCTAGTAGGTGTAGTGCCTTTTCCATAAAGTCCGGCAAAGCGACCGAAAGTCCCCTAATACGGTACTATCTCGTGCTCAATTGCCCCCTTTTATGAAAAAGTGAGTACAAAGTATATCTCAATTATAGGCTTACGTAGCATGCAATTAAAAAAGTTAACGAATAAAAGTGTTACTTTATTAGGGGTGAAGAATAATCCTGGCAGTGTATAGTTACGTTGCGTGAGATTTAGCCGCTAATTGTCATAAAAGATGTGTAATGAATCTGCAATTGATAAAAAATTAAAATAATTAAAAAAAAGTAACTGTCGAGTGTCTTGCCGGTTCTATATATGTGTATTGACAATTCAAAAGTGCGCATTTTTGATTATGTAATAAGAAAAGAGATATATTAAAATAAGCCTTGCTAAATTGATACGTTAAAGCATCGTTAGCTCCTAGAGTAAGCTAGTGTTACATTGTCCCGGGACATATGGTTATTGTTGACGTTTTTCATATATTGTTCAGCTTAAAATATATGAAAAAGTATGAAATGAGATATGATTCAAAATTCAGTGTTTTGGTTACAAAATTATTGTTCTATAAACTTGTAATACATTACAGATAGACTTTCAAAAATGGAGGGCGACTTTTTAATGTATGCTCATCGATTATTCGAGAACGGCTGGACCATTTAAATTTTTTTTATTGAAAGGGTATATTCTGCGATTAGTTCTGTAGGGTTTTTATCAAAATCGTTTTAGTAGTTCAGTTAAAGTAGAAATGACTCCAATAAGTTTGCTTTTAAAGTCGGCTCATTTTAATCAAAGCCTTATTATATGCTAGATTTAATTTAATTTCAAATATATTTATGATTGTTTCATTGAAAGACTTTTTCTTCATATTGAAACGTTAAAATACTAGACGACTTGTCTAGTATTTAACGTTTGAATATGAAGAAAACCACCAGCCATATTAAGAAATACATTTTTGTAAGTCACCAATGAAGCGTGTAAAAGCTAATCTATACTAATTTAAATGTAGAAAATAGAGTTGAGCTAAAATTTGTTTGTGAGTATATGGGGTGTAACTTTTGAAACAACTGATACGATTAAAAAAAATCTTTTTGCGTTGTATAGCCTGTTTATAAAGGAAAGTTATGGGCTATATAACATCTACGAAAACTAGCGAAGTAGTAACTATAACCGCGAGGGGCAGCTAGTCTATTCTAATATTATTGTTACGGACTCCTTAGAGTCCAACCTATTTTATATTTCTATGTATATTTAAAAAAAAGATGTGTCAAATTAGCGATTATAGCTGATATATTTTGGCAACGTTGGTTTAAAAATCTTTGCCAACCATTTTACCGAGATCATCGCTAGGCCAAAATACTCTTAATTTGAAAGAAGGAGATTTTGTCATTATTGGTGATCCGAATATGCCTCGGAATGTTTGGTCTAAAGGTATAATTCAAAAAGTATTTCCGGGACCAGATGGGAAAGTACGGGTTACTGAAATAAGAACTATTACTGGTATATTGAGGAGGCCGGTTGTGAAGTTAATACGGATACCTATAGAAGATAATCAGATCCAGATCCAAGCAGTAACTATAAACGCAAGTGAAACTGCGAGCGGCAGCTAATGTGGGATATTTATATATTATAGTAATGTTAATCATTAGTAATTAAGAAAAGAATAATGTCAAAATTGTGTGCTGAATACTATTAAGAATCAATAGGTATCAATTTTTAGTATTTAAACTAAAATTATGTAAAACACCAATTGTAATGATTACACTAGTAAATTTTGCACACATGTCTTCGTAAGATTTACATAAATTGTTTAACATTGTTTTTACACCCAAAATAATTTACTGTCAGTGCCTTATTTTTGACACCTGCAGCTTTTATAAGGTTACATAGGCAACTTTACCAGCCTGCATAATTGTTTTATGTTACGACAGTAAAATTTACAAATGTAGTTCTCGCTTTACATTTTA
Source organism: Hypolimnas misippus (assembly GCA_037950945.1). Taxonomy (NCBI): domain Eukaryota; kingdom Metazoa; phylum Arthropoda; class Insecta; order Lepidoptera; family Nymphalidae; genus Hypolimnas; species Hypolimnas misippus. The sequence continues at coordinate 14,994,564 of JBBEEQ010000029.1, forward strand.
CATAGTAACACTGCAGGTCGTTTTTCAATTTGCATTCTCTGGATTGTGAAATAGTTTAAAACAGTTTCAATCTGTGGGGACAGACATTCGCTAGTCTGTGGGGAAAGACTGCAACATAATTTATAGCAAATATGCGACTGAAACTCCGATCTAGTGCACCAGTCATCAGTTGATACTCAAACACAAACTCAATATACTTTATTCAAATAGGCTATTTAAAGCACTTTCAAATGGATTAGTATACCATGAAAGTATCATCTCCAATTTTATATTATTTCTATAGTTTATATAATATTATATAATAAATAATATGTTAATGTAAGGAGTAAGGATAGTCTACAAAAAAGTCGCTTTCCGCTGTTTGTACACTTAGATCGTTTTTACTACATAACGGATAATAATTAGATTTTTATCAATAAATAGGGAATTCAAGAGGAAGTTTTGTAAATATAACACATACATAATTTAATAAAGAAAACTCGAGAATTTCAAAGATTTGTAAATACCATATTGCATTCATGCGAAGCCCTGCGGTTTGCTAGTTACTATTGTGAAGATATTCTTTTTCTCTTACACATAATATAAGGTCTAGGCGTTAACATATGTAAGTACGTAATATGTACATTTAGTAAATATCTTGAATAATAATACAGTCGTCCCTATCAATCACGTTAGTGGACACTGGACACCCATTCAGACACCCAGATCAATCTTGGAGTACGGTGGCCAATATTATTGACATTCTGGACTTTGTAATTAATAAATAAATAAATAACGCATCACACTCAACGGCCCCCATTAAGATGTCATGACCTTGTGTCGGGGGTCCGGAAACACTCACAACACTAACACAAACACCCAGACCACGACAAACATCCGTATGGCCAATACACACGTTTGCCGTGAGCGGGGATCGAACCCGCGACCGTTAGCGCTTTAGTCAGTTGCAGTGACCATTGCGCCAACGCGTCTGTCAATTATAATATAAATTAATTCGTACCATTAACAAATCATTAGGTTATCATTTAATTTTCTTTTAATATGAATGTTGAGATGTAGACACGCGGGAGTGTGCCAAGCCAAGTTCAAATTAACAGAACTGGCGTGCAGTACTGCGTGTAATATTATTATTTAAAATACGAAACATATGAAGCCACATTTGATCCTCTCATAACTGAAAAACTATTTCATATAAACGTATTAAATTTGACTCATATATTGAGACCTGCAAGATATATAATAAGTTACTCTAAATATTACAAACATAAATTTCAGGACTTAAAGTTGATACCCATTTAGATCTCATTTCTTTTGTCGTTGAAATCAACAATCAGTGCATATATAATTGTATTGAACTTGGCTCTCATTTCATTATTTTGTTTCTGATGAAATATTTGTATATTCTTTGCCATTAGAACAAAAAATGATCTTCTAAACATTATTATTGGATCAAAATGAACATCTAAAATGTTTAAATAAAGGCTATATTTCCATTAAAAGAACCAACGTACTAAATCGAATTTGATAAAAAACAATATATTTGTTAGAAAGATCCTACGTAAAACTAATTTTCAAAATCAATTAATAAATGACGGATTCATGAGGGAACCGACATAAAAAATGCACTAGGAATTGCAAACTCCCTTCTCTCTCTCCCTCTTTTTTGAACTTGGTTTAAAACAAAGAATTAACAATAATATCCAATTTACCCTTGAACGTATGGTTGCCCTACCTTTCAAGGGAATTGAATTACTGTCTTCCCATACACCACGACCCGCAATACTCGTGTACATCAGACCCAGGTCAATAGAATGTTACATTTTCATCTGTACATAAAATAAAACTGTTACTGATAATACATCAAATATTTTCGGAAGATCTTGTGTTATAGAGTGCTGATTATAGTTGGATGTCGACAATAATGTGTCAACCCACACAAAGTGAAATTCGGAGATATTGATGTACTATATTGATACTGCATCAACTAATTAACAATATTAAAAACTAGCGGTCCGCCCCGACTTCGCACGGGTACATACACACACACACATATATGCATTTCTTTTTTGTGTCGGGTTTCAAAAAAAAAAAGTAAAATTATAAAGGAAGTTTGATTTTTTTTAATGAATTTTTTTTATTCATAGTTTTTATTAATGTAGTCGCGGCACTTTATTTTATTACATTGACTTCCCCCGTACCCCAGTGACGCTTACATGAGCCTACATCGTATGCTGGCTAGCTGAGCGCGGTGAGCGGCAACCACGCGACTTTTTTTTAATACTTGCATTTTTAAACTCGTGATATCTTCCGAATGAAATGTCCGAATTGAATAATTCAAAAAGTTATAAAAAAGTATTGAAGCCGTCCTGAATATAAAGTTATTTATTTATGTTGATAAGGATTAATACCAAGGTACAAATAAAGAGCCTTTTCAAGCTTCGGCATATAAATTAAATTTTTAGAACAAAAAACCGCTTGCTGTGACATAACTATAATATTTAGACATATACTGTCGCTACACTTTTTGCAGATAATGATGAGTTCTGCAAAGTCGTAGTAAATGATTTTGTTCTATCATCAATAGTTTTCGCAGCGCACGCGACGTAAGGAATTTTTCAGGTCATTTTTTTACACTTTGGGTTACATTATTAGAGTTTTAGTAAAGAGCCCTAATTTTTTTAAAAATATAATAAAGCCTATGTTACTCGGAGATAATGTAGCTTTCCAAAGGTGAAAGAATTTTTGAAATCGGTCCAATAGTTTCGAAGCCTATTCATTACAAACTAACAAACAAATCTTTCCTCTTTATAATATTAGTATAGAAAAAGAAGTCGTAGAAACCAAATAAGTAAGGAAAAAAGTTTCTTAATTAATTGTTTCGAATTTCAAGTGCGTTCAATATTTTACAATTTGTACAATAATCGCAAATATTTGAAAAACTTTTTATTAGATAATATGTACTTCTTCAAACATATTTATTAAGAATAGGTTTGACATGTTTAGACGCCATTTTCTAAAATGAAATCCGTGTGGCATGACACAGTATTGCTTATCAGAGTCTAAGGGGAAAATTCTGTATTTAACCGTCTACATATCATATAGTTACAGTTTTAATATTTGTACAATATTACTTACGTAATACGTATATAAGAGGGCTAGCGGGTTCCGAGCTAGGGGACGGCTAGGGGATTCGAAAGTGCTTTAAAAGCCCATAGAAATTTGGTGCCCTTTCCCCCCTTTATTACATATAGTATATGACTAACTCATTTGACTTTGTTACGGCAGACGGAGACTACTTTTCCTCTAAAACAATAGGTGTAGAATGGATCAGTACCAGGTGGAGTCAGGGTTAGTTAATTCGAATTTTCAAATAATAATATTTTATATTTTAAATTATTACTATTTTTTTATTTTTTGACAGACAATTAAAAGAATTGAGTTGTCTAAAATGAAAAAAAAAGTTACATTTAAAATGTTTGCATTCAATGAACATAAATACACAAAAAGACGCGTTGGCGCATTGGTCACTGCAACTGACTGTAGCGCTAACGGTCGCGGGTTCGATGCCCGCTCACGGCATATGTCTGTATTGGACATACGGATCTTTGTTGTGGTCTGAGTGTTTGTGTTAGTTTTGTGTATGTTTCCGAACCTCCGACAAAAGGTCGCAAGACCGTAAGTTGTTGCCGTTGAGTGCGATGCGTTTATTTATTTATTTTTTTTATCCTCAGCCAGTTTATTAAATACAGAAATGTAATAAATGGTTGCATATTGTTCAGGCCACTAGTTGAAGCTAGGCTGATAATTAATAATAATAATAATAATAATCATTTATTTCAGGCTACGCCCATATAGTGTTAGTAACAATGCTCTTAAAACTAGTGTTAGTAGAGAATTACATCACAGACATAAATTTATTTAATTTTTAATATTCGATATGGATTTTAATCCAATGACGCAGCATTGGACACTCCCATCTATCAGCGAACACACTCAGAATACTATTGTTGCTGCCGCGGACACGCGAAAGCAACGACGCGCACCTCTTACGCATAATGGCTTTAAAGCCATCAATACGCCATTCCGCGAACATGTTGGAAGCACTGTAGCGCCACGGCAGCCCCAACAACATCCTGAGCGCGTTGTTATACTGTACACGGAGGTCGCTATATGCCCGCATGCCATACCCGACCCACAGGCTACACGTGTAAAAAGACTGACAAAATGCCTTGAATAAGATCACCTTGACAGCCTCCGTACATCGAGCAAACCTGCGAGCCAGCATATTACAGCGAACCGACAACGACCTTCGCTCCCTATCTATGTCAGCATTGTCTCTTAAATCCTCGGTCACCCAGTGACCCAAGTACTTAAAGCTGGTCACCCTACGTAGGGGTGATCCACAGAGGGATATCGTAGGTATAGTAGAGTACCCTTTGGCACCTGATTTAAAAACCAAAATTTCGCTTTTTTTGGCATTGTACTTGAGCCCATGGGCTTCCGCATAGAGTTCACACATTTTTAATAGCTGCCTAATGGCACCGATTGATGGGCTCAGCAACACCATATCATCCGCGTAGCTGATGTTGTTAACGCACACTCCGTCAATATGACATCCAACACTACTATTACTAAGCCCATCGATCAGCTGATTCATGTAAAGGTTAAAAAGCCGAGGTGAGCTTAAGCCTCCCTGCCTCACCCCGCACTCCAACCGGTACACATCGGAAAATGATTCCTCCCACTTCACACTGCTATGTTGATGATTATACCAATAGCCAAAAATTCGTATTAAGTCAGCCGGTAAACTGGTTTCTCTATGCAGCTTATGCCATAGGACATTATAATTTACCAAATCAAAGGCTTTGGACAAATCCAGAAAACAGGCAAAGACAGGCGTCCTTCTATCCGTATAATACTGGACAGTCTGTTTGAGACATAATATTGCACTCTCCGTTGATAGACCCGGCTTAAAACCAAATTGATTATCGTGTATCTCAGTATGTTTCATAAGTTGTTTGTCAAGCAGACTGTCCAGCACTTTGGCTACAATAGTCGCCAGCGATATTGGCCTGTAATTGGAAATGTCCGAAACATCCCCAGTTTTGTTTTTGACAATTGGTATAACCATCGTGTACATGAGGTCATCTGGCAAATAGCAGTGACTCAAGCAAAGGTTGAAAAACATAGCCAACACCCGCGGTAGATGTATACCTGCGTATTTCAAGTGCTCGATGCTAAGACCATCATGGCCAGGTGACTTACCTCTTTTCATTTGCGATATTACTGTCGCAATCTCCTTTTCGGTGAATTTGACGGTACTGTCACCTAACACAGCCCCTGCATCAAACAACTGAGCCGATTTCCTGAGGGGTGAGTCGACTTTAAAATGTCGTTTAAATATATTGGCTATGTTTATTGAACCTGAGACTCCCGCTACGCTCACAGGGCGGCTCAACTTTGGACTAAGGATGTTCGTGGACTTCCAAAATGATCTAAACTCTTTATTTGAGTGATTCTTAGCTAGTATATCCATTTTTATTTGTTGTTCATTGTCTTTACAATATTTAAGTTGGTTCTTAAAATTATTTCGAAATTTACACATGTTCTCATAGATATATCCGCTTTTAGGTTTATTATATAACAGCCACATCCGATACCATAGTCGAGCCTCCTCATGAGCGCCACGTACATATTTATTCCAGCCTGGCACATGCTTTCTTTTATTCAGTGTTTTCGTACAACCGACATAGGTAATCTTAGCACCTTCTGTAAATATATTAACCAAATTGGCATACATCTGGCTCAACAGTGTGCAGTGGTAGGTATTGGAACATGCACTAAGTTCACACTTACTAAGTTCTATAGGAAAGTTCAAACTTTCTAATTTACAATGACAATAGTTCGTATATTCAATAATCTTATTACTATTTCTGTCACCCCAAATAACTTTATTACATTTGTAAGTTATCGACCTCAATCTGGGCGTAATTAAGTTTAAATTACATTCTATAGTTACAGGAATGTGATCAGACGCGTACACATCATACATAACTGACGCTTTTACAATTAATTGTCTCGCCGCACTACTCACCACACAATGGTCTAACCAGCGAAGAGCACCGTTTGCAGTACTACTAAAAGTATACGTATCCCGTGGCAACAACTCAATGTCTACACATGACCAATGTTGCTCGGCACACACAGATAATAGCTCACGTGCAAAGCGTTCACCGGGATGTGCATTGAAATCGCCCAGTATGAACACAGATTCCGTACCAACATTTTCACATATAGCTATTATTTCACTAAGACAACAACTAAATTCACTTAAATTATCCACAGAGTCCGTAGGCATATACACTGAGAAAACTAATAGCGAACGATCCAGATATTCAATTTTGATAGCAACTAAGCGATCACTGTTACAAGGTACGACTGTAACCGTTTGAAATACACTCTTCCGCCACAGTAGCGCCACTCCGCCGTACGGCCTACCGACTAAGCACCCCGCAGACGTGTCGACGGCTGACTTGCCCGTATATGCAAAGTCAGTATGTAGGCTCCCTAAGTAAGGCACATCATGGGGAAGTAGCCAAGTTTCTTGTAAAGCCATTACATCACATTCATCACATAATTTCTGCACGCAGCCAGCTGAACGAACAATATTTTTACAATTAAATGTTGTTATTTTCACATTCCTAGTCAGTGTATCCATCATGAGCGTGTTTTATTTGTAACTTCACTCACCATCCGGGTGTCTGTTCTTGTTTTGAAATTAATAAACCGCCTGAAAGTAATTCCTTCAGGCCATAGATTATCATCCAGGAAGGTGGATATTTTATCCTTCGGTACAAATAATTTAAAAGCATTGTATGGCCTTTCATTTTTCATAATAATTTTCTCAAGAGTAACTTCTATATTGGACTTCATTTTGACATACTCACTAATATCAGCCTCAGTGGTCTCTTTATTTACATGGGATATAAATAAAGGAATTTTTAATTCAGCAGCTTTAAACTTTCCCTCGGCATTAGATATGGCTTTACCCGTCATACCAGTAAAGCGTTTTTTATTGTTTTTCCTTTGAACCAAAGTCCAGCCATCCTCTTTCTTGTTTTCATTCATTATTCTTCCGTTGTTTACGACTTGCGCCAGAGACCGTTTATTAGAATCATCGATGCGTCTAGTTGTAGTGTACTCAATGACAGCGGAGTTGCGAGGTGCGAGAGGTGTGGCCTGAGGTTGAATCACAGACCCGTTATGTGTGCGAGTGAGTGCGATGCACGACGGCATATTGCTCGTTCGCTCAGGCGTTGTCATCGTACAGCTGGAACTCGGTTGGCTCTGCGACCTATCACCTGATTCATTCATTTCGGTATACCCTCCTTTAAGATTATTATTCAAACTTTTTAACGGAGTTTTTAACTGTTTATTGTTTGTCTTAATATCCTCAAATTCAAGTTTTGTTACGTAATTGGCTTTTATTTCGGTGACGTCTGCTCTTAAAACTAACAAATCCTTTAATAATTTGGTCACATCTACATGATCAAAGCAGATCGGAGGCAATTTATGTAAATCATAAGCCACAAATAATGGTATTTGCTCAGGGTCTGTCGTTTTAAAAACAGAAATCATGTCTTCCAAGTCTTTTTGCTTTTTATTCTTTCGCCTTGACACTAACTTTTGCGTAGTCTTCGTAGAAACAAAGAGTAATTTCTTTGCTTCATCAATTTCCTCCTCTGAAAAGGCCGATGCACATATTCTAATCAAGCTTTCATTATCCACAACGTCATGACGATTTCGTATGAAAGCTAACACTTCAGAAATTACAATATTACAGCTTGTACACTTAATTGTTTTCACATTTGTCACCGACATTTTTTATTTTATTTTTTACAACTAGTCCACGACCGCTTGCGATGCGCGCGCGCCGCAGACTGAACTCAGACTGACTCAATTGAACGGATTATTAAGATAGTTGCCTGCGACATATCATATCTTCTTAGTAAAAATAATACCGAATCCGTTGTAACTGATTAAACATTTTAATTCAAAAAAGTTAAAAAGGTAAATTTTATAGGAGCAAATGCTTTACTCTCCACAGCACGTACCATTTCCATTACATTTTATTCTAAGGTTTAACGTAATTGTTTTGTTGAAATGGGACACGCGTTAATTTCTAACAAAAGAGCAATATCATTCATTTGTACAAAGTATGTTTTGAGCGTGGCTCGAATAACAATGTTTTATTTAATCTACGTTACAGCTAACACAGCGAAATGTTATTTACGGTCTGCCGTTCCCGCGACTTTGTTCAGGTTGGCGTTGAATGTAAAAATACAATTTGAATAAAATTTTATATAAAAATTTAGTTAAACAATCGACACAGATGTCTTTGCTAGAGTGAGTTATCTCTTCAATTAAAAAAAGCGTTAGTTTAAGAATTTCCATGATGATCACAAAATTATTTTGCAATAATCAGCACAACAATATGCAGCTGTCTGGTATATTGCAGCATGATCACCGCTTGCCCATCCAACTATGTACATGTCCATGAAGCCCAAGTGGGCAAGCATCGCCCGCCCTTTCACATATGCAGCACTTACAGGCATACTTGGTGTCGCATATGCCTGGTTTGCTTGCTTATAGCAAAAAAAAATTGTGATCATATGACTTATATCTACTAGAACTGTTTTAATTGCAACCGATTTGCTGTCATTAATCGAAGAGTTCCATCTACAATTCCGATAATTACCATCAAATCTTGATGAAAATTATAGATAACCATCAAATTACAGCCCAATCAATAAAAAAGAGGAACGAAGAGCTCACTGAGTTTACAGTGGAAGTGAATGATTTATAAAACACTTTCTAATCGTTAAGTTAAAACTCAATTGTTTATGATTTTTGGAAATTTGCCACCGGTTTTGGAATGAAGTATTTATTAAGAAAAAATCGATTGTACCTACCATCCAGTCTAAAAACTGTAGATAAAAATATGCCTTTACCTAAGTAATTACACACTAAAAGAGTACCCAGAGTTATGGGCGCTTAAAATGGACCATCCGTTAGTTTCCAGTCAGGAAACAGCGGCGTTCGTGACCGGAAGCTGTCGCTCAAAGGCAACAGAGAAAGGAGGCTACCCAAGTGCCCACACCCCAATTTATCTTAGAGGGCGCTGCGCCGAAGCGGCGCCAGTGCATCAAGTATAAAGACTCCAATTTAAAGATTTAGTCTGCATATGTACTAAACTATCACTAGTAAAGATTACAGCTCGTATTTGAGCAGGCTCAACCGGGGCAGTACCTCACTCTCACAGAACATCGGCGGGAAGTAGCTAATATAACTGTTAGTGAGAAAGCCGGAAGCCGTACCCCCTTTCCTAATCCTTTCCTAAATTTTTATTCCCTTTAATTTTCTATTTCTTTTAAAGCTACCAGCACATTTGTGGCTCTTCTGGTGCCGCTAATGTTCATGGGTGGCGGTGATCACTAAACATCAGGTGTCCAACCTGTCCGTATGCCTGACACTTTAAAAAAATTGTAACCAAACTCTACGGTCTCAGTCAAAAGTAATTTATGAATGGATGCTAATAAGCAAAAATGTGTCAACCCAGAAAGAAGTCCAATTCGGAGATATTGATGTACTCTGAGAATACGTCAAGTATTTAACGTTATCCAGTCATCTGAGCTGAATAAGAACGCCAGGCCACCGGCAGCTAGGGCTTCAGGCTGAGTGACTTCCTCACTATACGTGTGGTTTCAAGCAATACTGCGTTCTGTATTCGGCCCTTGATCCAACAGACAAGCGAGAGTTTCTGAAGATGTTGGTCGAAACTCTTCGCTACTAGGCCGTTAACCGACAACAGGGACAATAATTGTTGAATCCGTGATAACATTATTATTGTTACACTAATACGGAAGCTACCACCAATTCGGAATTACATTACATATATTGGTTATGCTAACCACTACGCCTAAACTCATAGGATTAGATATCTAAAATCGTCAATTATAAACTCATTGTAAGTATTAAGGTAGATGGACCCGTGAAGAGATTCTTTACATTAAGAGCCTTGTAATATGTACGTACTTTGAAAAAGGTTGAACACGTGTACAACGAGAATTTCACTTATAAGTTTTGCTCTCAGATTTTCAGAAACATTTACATAAGCTATCCCTTTACACCAGATACAATTTACTATCAGTACCTTAATTTAATATTTACTGCTTTGATAAGTACTTACGACGTATCTGTTACTCGGTTACGGAGTTGTTTTATATCGCTCTTTAGAGTAAAATTTACAAATGCATTTATTTATTTATTATTTTGTATTGCATACACCAAATATACAGGATTTATATAAACTTAATTGCTAGAAACCATAGTGAGCAAAGGCGGTCTTATCGCTTTTAGCGATCTCTTACAGACAACAGACAACCTTTAGTGTAATGGATTTAATAAGAGATTGGGAAGGCGCATACTATTAAGTTATTTAGTTATACTTCGACACAAATAAACATACAAATATATATATATATATATATATATATATATATATATATATATATATATATATATATATATATATATATATATATATATATTAGGGTGTCCCTTATATGAATGAAAAAATTTTTTTTTCAGATATCGAAATGCATACCCCTTAATTCTTTTTAAGGTACCAAAACTTAATGGAATACGAAATTTTAACTTTATATGTCAACATTAACCCGTGCCGACAGAGCCTTGAAGATTTTAAAAATCGTTGTCTGCATCTGTCTATAACGCTTATCGTTGTGTATGTGTAATATAATGAAATAAAATGTTAAAATATTGTATAAAAATAATAATTGAAGAGAAAGTTAGAAAATATGTATTTATTAGTCAAAAAAACATCACAAATCAGCAAGGATACTTTTGTTTAAGGGTCTCTTTTTTACAGTATAGATACAGATTTCTATGCTCTTGTACACAGCGCAGCAAAAATTGTTTTTGGTCTTCCTTTGCAGCGACTAAACCATGAAAATCTTCAATAAGTTTTACAGCTCTTTCAGCTGTATCATTCACGGCCCTTAAAGAAAGAACCCTTCTTTTTGCCTGCAAATGGGTTACATCTTCTGTCCATGTAGAAACGGGTTTCTTCGAGAAGTTTGTATCAATGTTTAAACGCGCAAATAAATTTTGTAAGGATAAGATAATATTATTATAAGTTTATTAGGACGGATATAATACATAAAACTACGTATTTTCATTTAAATTAAATAACTTAATACGAGTTTATTGTGTTTATTACATTTTAGTCAGGTCAGGTCTAGATATTAAAGTGTAACGAACGCGACAAACCGTTTCCAGTTATTTAATTTAAAATTGTAGCAATCGCGTAAATATACGAAAACATGTATTTTCGATGGAATGTATTATATTATAAAAACGGGATGTCGGGGCTATTTGTGATTTGGTGGATTTTTGTTTCAAATACACATTTTAAAACCAGTTCGTAAACGTGGTGGCGGCAAGCAAAGAGTAATAATTCCCTGTCTAATTTTTGTTCAAAAAGTACACAAGCTCCTTTTAGTCGCCCTGTATTAGATGCAGCTGCGTCACAACACATTATTTGTCCTTTGTCCTCGAGGTTCCAGTTATGAAGTGCAGTTAAAACAGCTTTAGCTTGATCTTGACCGGAAGAACTTTCCAGTTTGGGTACAGCTAAAAGTTGTTTCTTTTCTCCAAATGAAATAAGAATTGGCAGGCGTTCTTCTTTAGCACTTCTTACGTCTAGTCTGGGTAATAATTTCCCATCCCAGTGAACGGTTACCGTTTCAGGCAAATTATTATTAAAATCTAATTTTATAGCTTCCGCTCTATCTTTTCTACTGTGTGTGAAAGCGCTGCATGTATTTATTTATCGGGAACTCATCACAGCTTAGATCTAGGGCTTCTACTACAGCCTGAAGTATATAGACAGAGTCCCTTATGCTTAATTGACATCTAAATAAAGCGGCAACTAACTTAGGAGTGACGAAGTCTTCTTTTCTCTTTTTGTAGCTGTTACAAAACTTACCATTTAAGATGTCGACGGCAAGGGTTCCTCAACAAGGCTTTCGTCAAAGCTGGAAGGTTGATTGGGATTTTAGCTTTTACCCAGAATATGATACACTCTCGAACAGCAAGATTTGCGCTTTCATTAACAGTCAATTTAAGTTGGCGAATGTTAAAAAAGAGGACTGCAAGAACTTGACGATCAGACGGTAACTTTGCTATATATATATATATATATATATATATATATATATATATATATATATATATATATATATATATGTATATATATAGTATTTATATATATATATATTAGGGTGTCCTTTATTTTTCAAAGTTTTCATTTTTTAACACATACCCCTTAGTTTTGTTCATATGTTCCTAAAACACTCGAAAACAAATTTTTACTTCATTTGGAGAACGATAAGCCGTGCCGACTTGGATCGAAACATGTTCATACAAGTAACGCCGAACTAGCGGCGCGCACCCGTGATATTTGTCATTTATTCACAGTAGCTTTCAAGATTAACATATTGTATTAATGTTTAAAAAAATGGCAGTGGAATTACGAAGCAATAAAAAAAGTATTTTCTTAGTTGGTGACGTGAACCATCAAATAACTGGAGCAATTGGATGAAAGTGGATTTTTGTTTCAAATACACTTTTAAAATGTGTATTTGAAACAAAAATCCACCAAATCACAAATAGCCCCGACATCCCGTTTTTATAATATAATACATTCCATCGAAAATACATGTTTTCGTATATTTACGCGATTGCTACAATTTTAAATTAAATAACTGGAAACGGTTTGTCGCGTTCGTTACACTTTAATATCTAGACCTGACCTGACTAAAATGTAATAAACACAATAAACTCGTATTAAGTTATTTAATTTAAATGAAAATACGTAGTTTTATGTATTATATCCGTCCTAATAAACTTATAATAATATTATCTTATCCTTACAAAATTTATTTGCGCGTTTAAACATTGATACAAACTTCTCGAAGAAACCCGTTTCTACATGGACAGAAGATGTAACCCATTTGCAGGCAAAAAGAAGGGTTCTTTCTTTAAGGGCCGTGAATGATACAGCTGAAAGAGCTGTAAAACTTATTGAAGATTTTCATGGTTTAGTCGCTGCAAAGGAAGACCAAAAACAATTTTTGCTGCGCTGTGTACAAGAGCATAGAAATCTGTATCTATACTGTAAAAAAGAGACCCTTAAACAAAAGTATCCTTGCTGATTTGTGATGTTTTTTTGACTAATAAATACATATTTTCTAACTTTCTCTTCAATTATTATTTTTATACAATATTTTAACATTTTATTTCATTATATTACACATACACAACGATAAGCGTTATAGACAGATGCAGACAACGATTTTTAAAATCTTCAAGGCTCTGTCGGCACGGGTTAATGTTGACATATAAAGTTAAAATTTCGTATTCCATTAAGTTTTGGTACTTTAAAAAGAATTAAGGGGTATGCATTTCGATATCTGAAAAAAAAATTTTTTCATTCATATAAGGGACACCCTAATATATATATATATATATATATATATATATATATATGTAATTCTTTCTTAGTAAGAAACATTTTTCGTTTTGTTTGAATAAATAATAATATTCCTTGGGGTGCGTCTACTTTAGTATATACTTAATCATCTAAATGAAACTGTAAAACTTTTTGTGTCTTATTTTTTACACTTAGAAATTCCTGGGAAAATTAAATTTGTTTCAATTAAACGTTGTAATTTGGTCACAAATTTTCTCTTTCCAAAATAATTAAAAAAAAAAGAAAAACAAAAAATGGAGTATCGTATTCGCTGATTAAAAAATAAATAAACCTGAATGTATATAAAAACATAATTACTACTTTTTGGGTGGCCGTGCCAGTTAAATCCCATTGTAAGCTTTTAATCATAGAGGTTGAATGAAAATCTATTTTGCATAAAACTCGAATAAACAGATAAATATAGAATTTGATTTTGACGTGCGCTCATAAAAATATTTTATTTAATTGGTAACAATGTGGGTGGTAAATTCGATATTAGCTATAAAAATATGTTTACCAAAAACTCATTGACGGCTTGTGGAGGCTTGTTGGTTTTAAGCCAATACGCATCAATTAAGGAAATTATTTAATGAGCTTTTCCTTTTTGTCACTCGAAAATACTTTATGCATCCCACACAGGGAATTGGGTGGGATTGTGAGACTCCTGCCACGATATAGTGTGGCAGACTATAGACTAAAACCCAGCGTAATTTATCAAAATTGCTACTGCGGCTTAAGCGTTAAAATGTGTGTAACTAACAAACAGACAGACAGACCGTGTTACTTTCGTATTTATAATATTGATAATGTTAGTATGCAAGTATGTAGTATGAAGTATGAACTAAAAAAATACAGTGTGTTTTTTAAACTTTTGTTCCCTATGTAATTTTTTAAGGAATAGATTTCAAAAAAAAAATTCTTACCATGGTATAAGCAACTTCTGTGCAAAATATCATATACGTAAAGCAAAAATTTGTACCCCTTTTTACTGAAATTTCGCGGCCGAAGGAGTAATAAATTTCGCATACTTATAGTTTATATAGAGACGGGATGCAAAATGTTAATTTTATTTTAAAATTATGCTAGAATACGCAAAAAAAACATAATTGTGGCCGAATTTCGACCACAGAGCGACCAATAGTTATTTTATATAGAAGACCTAAGAAGGCAGTGCTTGTAAATCAATTATTATGTCACATTTTTATTTTCATAAAATAATTGTCAGTTGTGCTAGCGTCAAAAATGGTATCAGAGTTTTAGTACTCTGTAATGTATATAATACGTTATATAGAAGTGTAAACTATCCCCCTAAATGCGTACAGGAGATACGCGTGCTGCAGAGACGTGTTTAATAATTCATGGACATATCTCGCTTAGCGCTTCATTTTTCTTGCGCACATTAAGACATTTCAGACTGTCATCGCTTTTCGCTCAAGGGCTTAAAAAACGCAGGTTCTAAAGAATTTTCTAGGATTATAATCAAGACTTGAAGCGGACGTTGGAAGCATAGCTTAATTGGCAAATCATATTTATGGCGGTCGACGGGTTTTGAAGTGAGCTTTGTCTGCAATTATTTATATGGCTTGTAAAATGACATTACACTATTGACGAATATGAAAATGATTTATTAATTATTAAGACTGAAAAAAGAATATTCCGACTTCAAAATCAAAATACCCAATTTCATTATTTTGATTTTAAAACCCAAATAATGAACCCATTTTGATGAAAAATATATGGGACCAATCTGAAAGTACTGACATCTGTCTTTAATAAAATAAATTGTTAAAATCGGTAAAGATATGACGGAGTTTTGAGGTAACAAACATACAAAAAAATAAAAGTAAAAAAAATGTTTTTAAACCAAGCTTTTATTTAAACGCGCTAAAAGAATACAATAATCTTTTCCATTTAAAGTTTTAATATCATATATTTTAAACTATCGCGATTTATACTTTTAATATTTAATATAACTCAAGGTCAGTCAGAACCTGACCACGACGAATGCAACTTCGTCGAAACGTTGGGCAATAATAAAAAGGCATTACTACCATTAGTTATCGCTATAAGACTTAATATCAGAAGTTTAATATTATCTTATAACGATATTACACAATTTATATGATATAAAAGCTTGACGCGAGATTTATGTACTCGTGTTTACTTAGTTTAAAAATCGTATTAATTAAAAACAATCAGATCAAGTTATTTAATTTACTCGTTTATCTACATAGGCTAGTCTCGCGGTTTCGCTCGCGTTAATGACGATCAAATATCACCTACAACTATTTTGAATCGTGTACTGCAATTTTTTAAGTAGGTGCAGTGGTTTTAAAGTTTATTTGTAACTATTCGCACTTAAAAATTAGCTTTCTCTTCAATATACTCATAATAATTTAAATATTTTCGTCAAACGTGTGTATTGACCATACAGATGTTTGTCGTGGTCTGGGTGTTTGTGTTAGTATTGTGAGTGTTTCCGGTCACAAGGTCATGAGATCTTAATGGGGGCCGTTGAGTGTAATGCGTTTATTTATTTAGTTAAAAAAAAAATTATCTACCATACCGGTATACATTCAACACATAATAACAATAGTGTCTAGATAAAAATAAAATACTTTATAAATTACAAGATAAACTATATTAATAGATAAACAGTAAGAAATGAGCTTTAAATAAAACTGACAATATACATGTAAAATGACACATTTTAAATTTGAATGTCAATCGCAGCGTTTTAATGCGATCCGCCTGAAAGGGCATTAAGGAACATGAATAGCTCACGTGTGTAAGTAAGCAATAATAAATGTCCCGCAGTTACACTGAGCTAGTGTTATCACGCGGTGTCGTCCGCGTTTTATATTCCACGAGCGAACGCAAGTGATAAAGGGGTACGATTATTTAAACTAGATTGTTATTGTCATTTCTTATTTCTTTTTGTAGAGTAACAGATATTTCTGTAAAATTATATAAATGATTTAACACATTTTATTACTTTTGACTTTATTTAGCAAAAATCTGAAGCTCCCTTTTAAAAATGTTTCCAGTTTTCAGTGAATAGATTTAAATAACATGTTAAAAAGTCCCTAATAGCTAAAGCATATCTAAATATATAAAACTCAAAGGTGACTGACAGACTGGCATAGTGATCTATCAACGCACAGCCCAAACCACTGGACGGATCGGGTTGAAGTTTGGCATGCAGTTGGATATTATGACGTAGGCATCCGCTAAGAAAGGATCAAGTCTACCCCTAAGGGGATAAAATAGGGGATGCAAGTTTGTATGAAACTTTGTCAATTTTAAACCAATCGGGCTGAGATTTTGCATGCATAAAGCTACGTAGGCATCACCGACATCGCAGACGAAGCCTAGAGCACCAGCTAGTTACTATATACAATATAACGTTGACGATAAAGATGCGTGGATTTAGTTTATGTTGAATTTCATACGGGATGTTTAATAAATTTGTTATACTAACTACCAAGTTTCATGCCGGTTCTTCCCAGTTGAATCTACATTTCAAACCGGTGGTAGCATCCTTAATTATGTAATTTTTTTGTATTGAGGATTCAAAAGTGCACACGAGAACCTAGTTGAATAAAGAATATTTTGATTAATTAATTGATTGAGATGGAATTATATGAGCTCTCTTATGACCAAATTTGTGTCTTTCTTTTCAAAAT
The DNA here is from genome assembly GCA_037950945.1 of Hypolimnas misippus. Taxonomy (NCBI): domain Eukaryota; kingdom Metazoa; phylum Arthropoda; class Insecta; order Lepidoptera; family Nymphalidae; genus Hypolimnas; species Hypolimnas misippus. The sequence goes on from JBBEEQ010000029.1 coordinate 15,011,862, forward strand.
AACTGATTTATAGATTGTATATTCAAATATGTATTTGTTTTAGAAAGGCTATTTTTGTTAACTGCCTAAAGTGTTGACTGCGCCTAATGAGGAAAAAATAATCGTCTTTCGTTGAAACGAGAAAAAAACGATTTCCCTAAAAAAAGAGCTTTAATTTCTTTGTTAATTTTCATTTGCGTAGGTTAATTAGCACGAGATTAATTACGAACTAATTGGTATTTGATTTTGCAATTATTTTTCAGATTTGACTTAAGTAAAGATTAATCTATATATTAATACGTAAACCAATAAAAAACTTTGTTTTATGAAAATTACGCGGACGAGGTAATATGAATTTTCGCATAGCTATCGTTTATATAGAAAACGAAAGAGGAATACTAATATTCTGTTTTTAGTTATGCATAAAAATACATTAAATTAATAAAAAAAAACGTATTTGACACACACACATGCATATATGGATGCTGATAAGCAATAATGTGTCAACCCACAAACAGTCAAATTTGGAGATATTGATGTATTTTGACACTACGTCACCTATTTAACATTATTTAAAAAATTCAAGTCATCTAAACTAGATAAGTATCGAAAAAAGTTTCTTAATTCAATGTTTCGAATTTCAGGTACGTTCCATATTTTGCAATTTATAAAATAATCACAAATATTTAAAAACTTATTATTAGATAACATATTAAACAAATCTATCTGCTTTTGATTCAATATACATTTTATCAATATAGAAAAGAGAATGAATATATACGTCTTTAAACATTTATTAAGAATAGGTTTGTCATCTTTAGACGCCATTTCTTCAAAACGCAGTCCGTGTGGCTTCACACAGTATTGCTTATCAGCGTCCATATACTCTTTTTTTTTATTTTTAAAGTTTGTTGTCAAATTGAGCATAGATTATCTGTATGTAATCTTGAAATAAGTTGAAAGTTTAATTAATTATAATTTTTCCTACCATTAACATTAATCGTCTTCATTATTATATTCTAAATTTAATAATGGACCATAACCGTCGGTAGAAAGGCCAAAACACTTAAATCAAATCCCAGGAAAGGCTCCGTACAAAACACATTTAGCGTTAAAAATGCATAACCGAGTTAGGACTGACCTATTTTCATATATCAGAAATACTGAACTAGGTTCATTGAGTAATTAATGAGGCTTGGTGGTCGGATCGCAGCGTGGATCAAAATTCTATTTAACATGAATTTTAAACATTAAAATTATGTTCATTAAATCAGAACTTTACGAGTATTTTATAAATATTGTTATTGCATCATGGAATGTATTTTCGAGTGCTGATCGTTTAGTAGTTAATATTTTTATTAATAAATCAAACATTGATCTATGTAATTTATTTATATTTACGAAATTAAAGTGTTACTTTTGAATTCAATACAGTATCATGCGAACGATTCATACATTCAACATCTTAATATATATAACTTACAGGTGACTGACTCTGACTGACATAGTGATCTATCAACGCACAGCCCAAACCACTGGATGGATCGGGCTGAAATTTGGCATGTAGGTAGATGTTATGACGTAGGCATCCGTTAAGAAAAGATTTTGGTTAATTCTACCCCCAAGGGGATAAAATTGGGCATGAAATTTTGTATAAAATTTTGTCAATTTTAAGCCGATCGAGCTGAGACTTGCATGCTTAAAGCTACTATGACGTAGGCATCACAGACATCGTAGACGAAGTCAGCGAACGAATCAGCGAGCACCAACTAGTGTATATAAGGAGTGGGCATAGGGGGTCCAGATCCCCTTACTCATGCTTACTACATTGAATGAATGGAACTGACAATGGATTATATAATTTTTAAATAAATGATATTAGCATTTAGAATCATCCCATCTTACTGGTTAATGCCCGGATAAAAATAATTTATCTTTGTACATTTTGTTCTTACTACCCTTTCTTCGTATCTTTTAATGGGTTAAACTCTTTGAATCGGTGTAGCTAAGGACTTCATATGGGAGGGAAGTCTTTAGCTACACCCATGCGTTTATATACATATTAATATAATTTATTAACTGAATTCAGTACAGCTTCCTTGGCAGGATTCTCGCGCTCAATTTACACTTGGCAAATTGCTATTATTATTAGTTCACTTTACAGTATTCACTCTAACCAGGGAGCTAATTAAGTAAAACTATCGTTATCGTAATAGACAGTTAAAGGTAGCGTTAGAACAAAAATGATAATTCAACTTTAAAATTGTAGCATGCATGATAGCGATAATTTTGCATAATTAACCACCCGGTTTGACACTGTGTTTCTGTCACTTGATATATTTATTTTTTTCTAGATCCTGGTATCCTGTTTTTTCTATTCTTTTAACAATGTGTGTGCAAAGTTCATGTTGTGTTAAGCAGTTGAGCGTAACGCCTTTATGCCGTATCAAATTCTGTATTGATATCATAAGCAGAATATCTCAGAGCATCCTAGTTTTATATCCCCAAGTCTTAACAATAATATATAAGAACAGTGTGATTCTCGACTGGAAATCATTTAAAATATAATAGGAGATATATAAAGGAACCGGTTTTATGTAAACAAACAAACCGCATTGTATTTTCAAAACATGGATTATTTCCGTCCCAACAATGAGACCCTGAGACTTAAAGATATCATTCACGTTAAGACAGTCGCACAAAATATTTTAAATAATTATGTCCGTCTGATTTTTGGGTTTTCATGGTTAAGCTGCTGAACTAAGTTTGATGAATTTTTTGAAATAAAACTATTTTAAAGGGATTTAAATCGCGTTTATTAATTTTTAATTAATTTTTATCATCCCGACGTTTCGAGCACTTTGCAGCGTTCGTGGTCACGGGTAGACTAAGGTGACATTTGTCTATTTGAGGTTTTAGAATATATTATTTACAACTACCGCCAAAGGTTTCTTAGTTGGTATTTTGAATAACGTTCCGGTTGCACACAGAAGGCACTAACTGTATCTTTGAGTCTTGCAGTCTGTTAGACTTGGGATTTTAAATTTTTAATAAGTGGATCCCAGGTGTTCGAAAGTCTCCAACCATCTTCTCTATTGAAGTTCGGATGTTTTTGAATTTCAATAGCCTCGCGTATCATTCTAGTAATGAATCTGTGTTCTCTAGCGAGGATCTGTGATTTATCACATCGAATAAAATGGTTAGGTTTATCCAAAGCATGTTCACAAAGTGCAGACTTTGAAGAACGCCTATTTTTGACATCTCCTATGTGTTTCTTGACCCTAGTACCGATGCTTCTCTTTGTTTGGCCTATGTAAGATAAACCACACTCACATTCGAGTTTGTTTGTTTGATGAATTTTACTGTGGATGTGAATTCGATCTCGTAGATGAACATTTGCTACGTTTTGTTATTTAAAGGGGTGAAAATGGAGGTTAAAGTTTCTACGTCGACAAAATTGCGAGGACAGACTAGTCTATACAAACAAATACCATTGAAGTGTCTGCTTGTAATTTCAAACTAACATCTTTTCAACTAAATGCATATGAAAGTATATACGGTAGATACTTACACCAAGAACACAATTTTTAAAAAAATTGTCTATTATTATATATAGTGTTCATCTGTTTATTCCGGCTAATCTCTAATGCGGCTGGACCGATTTTGACGGGACTTTCACTCGCAGATAGCTAATGTTATAAGGAGTAACTTTTGTTTCAAAAATTTTGTTTATTTTAATTAATAAATAAAAAATGCAACGCGAAAATAAAATTGTAACCAATGAAATAGTGAGCAATATCTGATTCAAATCGGAAAGGTAAACATTGTATAATTTTTTTTTTCAAATTAACGCGGTTGAACCCATAGGGCGCAACTAGTTTGAAATAAAAAAACAAGCAGTCACTTCTACCAGTAAGTGTGCCTGTTAGTATTCACAGAACTAACAGCAGTACATACGAACCAGGTCACATAAGGATAATGTACTGAATTGTCAAAAAAAATCTTTTTCCAATTCGACGGACGGTGTGTGACGGCCTGAAAATGATGTGCCGTCGAAAGTTACTTTCGCATGCATTATTGAACTAATTGCAAAACGACCAAAGTAGGTATGACACTCAGTATTCATGATTGTAGTCAAGTGAATGGCCTTTCAGACTTACACGACCTACATCTGACGCGAAGTACTCCACTGCTATTGTACGCTCTTCAGAAACTTTTATTTGACACTTGAAATTTCTTGGAGTGACTCGAATATGAAAAAAAACACTTGCGATGTATATTGTTAACGTTTGAATTAAAATATTTCTTGTTCGTTTTTCTTATCATACAACAGTGATATTCTATGATAGGCATTTTACATTCATACACTTTGACGTTAAAAAATACCCATCTTCAACTTTGACAAGCTAATTTACTTCTAGTCCCAAAAATATTCTCGTCTGTCTTAAATAAATTCCCATATAAATGGCAGTAAAATTATTTGTATACCAAAATGAGTGCCATTAGAGCAGTCTCTTCTGAGGGTAGGGTTACCAATTCCAAGTTATAATTCTTGGGTGACTATATACTGTAATAATGTAAAAACCGAGATGAAATGAGCCGAGATGGTTAGTGGTTACAACACGTCGATCTCAACCGATGATCATGAGTTCAACCCTGGCTAGCACTGCTGATTTTTCAAGTGATAAATTAGTGTTTAAATTCATCTCGAGCTCGGCGGTGAAGGCACACATCGTGAAGAAACCTACATGTGCCAAGAGAAATTCTGATACATGTACATATATCCGCCAACCTGCGGGAGAGCAGCGTGGTGGATTAAGCTCATAACCTTCCCTTTAGAGGGAGAGAAGAGAAGAGAAGTGAGATATTTACAGGCTGTTACTTTACTTTACTTTTACTGTAAAAACAAAAAAAAGATATTTTTTTTGTAATTTTCAAAAGGCTGTCTTTATGTCAGGGAAATGTTGACGTATGGATTTGTTAATCAAAGAATTTTAAATCTCGTAGTCTAGTAAACAAATGTTTATTTAGACCCACTGTTTTTAGCGAAGTTCGAAAAATACTTTTTACGAGCGGAATTTCTTTCCATAAATCATCCAAATGCTATTCCGAATCGAATAACACCTCGCTCATGTTATTTGTGAAAATCTAATAGGTTTTTGAAATTCAGGAGAATATAGTTTGATTCCTGGACCTGGGACAAGGCGCGCAATGCCGTGACAATCCCGGAATACCCGGTCATCTTGTAAACCCTATCTCTAGGTGACTCTCTTAACTTGGCGCTTTCCTATCAATATACTAACTGAACGATCAACGCAGAGCTGGAACCGCTGGTCCTAGACACATTCGGCCCCTAAAGGCTTAAAATGAGTGTTGAAAGTTTATCAAGTATTAAATTCCTACGAATACGCAGGCGAAGCTGTGGGTAACTGCTAGTTTGAAATATTTATACTTTCAGCTAATTAAATAATAAAATATAAATTCTGGTTTATATGAAACATTAAGTTATTTTGCACATGTTAAAAGTACCACTCTCAAATTTCTAAGCTAGGAACAAGGAGGTACAAACACACTTACCCCTTTAAAGTACCACTCGACGAAATAAAATTTTAAATCTGGCGAGCGACTATTTTAAAACCCATCGGACTTGACTTTAGTATACAGGATTTTCTAATGGACTGCATTTACCACTTTGGATTTGTCGAGGCTTATTATTAATGTTTATTTTTTTTTTAGATTTATAAAGCTAATGGAAATGTTGTTATAATAATAAAAACAGAGTTCTGTTAACATTTCTTTTTAAACTGTTAAGTAAATAATTAGGTATTTTAGGTAATCAATTATATTATATACGATTTCATTCTCGTTTCGATGATTGTTATTTAAGTTGACGTATATAATTTAACGTAATAAATTGACGTACTTAAATTTGATTATTGCTACAAATAAGCTAGCTAAAAATTATATAATCGATATTTATAAAAATAATAGTTTATTTATTATATATGCAATGGGCAATGGAAAATGCTCATAAGGCCTTATTATCAATAATGTAAATTAATATTTAGTTCAGATTTACATTATAAGAATAGTTTACAGAACCCCTGACGTAGTGTCAAGAAACTGTTAACTGTCAATAAACAGTAATTTCAACCCAAAAGAATTATACAAGTAGTAGTTCCTCAGAATGAAGAAATTTAACAAACAAAATATTATACCTAATAAACATATGTGAAAGCAACTCGGTTTTAAATTAACGGAGAATAGTAGAAACTCAAGAAAAGAAATAGGCTGCCAAAAAATTCAACACTGAGTAAACTAAATTATATTTCCTATTAAGAAAATGCATATATGTAGATTACTATTAAGACTATAATTACAAACATCTTATACTAACTGACACGGAGTCTAAATCAATCGATCTAAAGACAATGAAATCTGGACTGGTATTATATAAACGCGAAGATCACTCACTCACTCATTCGCTCACTCACGAAATCTCAGGTTTATTTGTTAATTACAAGTGCTAGGAGTTTCAATATTTTGCACGGTGGTCTTTTTCAGGACTGAGGATCTCACTAAAACTAAAAGTTTATATGGAAGTGCTATGTTAAGCGCCAGAGTAACCGTGAGGGGCCGCTAGTTCGTTATGAAATAAAATATATTCATTAAGGAGGTTTTATAGGAAATTAAAGGTACCTAAGCTGTAGCTTGACTACAGCTCGCGTATGGGCTGGCTCGACCGAGGCAGTATCTCACGAGCACGGTAAATCTGCGTAAAGTAGTTAGCATGTACAGAGAATGAGAGAGCTGGAGGCCTAACTCACTCTCCTATTCCTTTGCCTACTTCTCATTCCCTATTCCTTTTAAGGCTTGCAATACATTTGTAGCTCTTCTGGTAATGCAAATGTTTAAGGGTGACGGTACCATCTATTTTTCAAAAAAAAAATATATATACATAATTACTTTACATAAAAACTGTATTATTATATTCACTAATAAATGCAGTTATATATAGCTTTTGTATACAAAATTCATAGGATTGGTATCAGAGTTGAATTCGGATGTTTGCTATTAATCATGCAATGTCACATCAATTTGATGAATGACAGTCCTCAGGGACATAAATGTTTTGATACTGCGTGACGTAAATGTATAGGAATTTCAACATCTTTATATTGCCTGATACTTTTATTTATCAAACTAAGACGAAATTAAAAAAAAAATCTTTTTGTAATGTATTTTTTTATGTTTCTTACCGATATTGAAGATTATTTCTTTGTTTTTTATTGTTTTATGGGTAGGTTTGCTTTTTAAATCAAAACTAGCTGGTGCTCGCGACTTCGTCTGCGCAGCATTATTTTTGAAGATAATGGCTTATAAAATAAAGATTTTTTCCTATTTATTTGACAATTATCTTTATATTTTATACAATTCACTAAAAATTATCAAAATCCTTGCTTAGGGGTTGCCTACGTCATAGTAGCTTTGTGCATGCAATTTAGCCCGATCGGTTTTAAATTAATGAAGTTTCATACAAATTATAATCCCATATTTTATCCCCTTGGGGATGTATGTTAATTAGTCAGTCACCTTTGATTTACATATATTTAGACAACCGTTCCTTTTTAACAGTATTTATTTTTTTACGCAGAAGAAATTTTCGAAAAGATAGTCAATTTCTGGGAGAGAGATCGGGTTATTTGAAGATTTATACCCACTAAAACCCTTGCGATAGCCTAACTCAACACGAAAAAAACAAGCTGCAGGATCGCTTGCACACGCACATCCGATGCCCCGTGTGAAGCTTTGCTTGTGGCTCGTCCAGGAGGACAAAATGTAGTCTTGCACACCCTGCATTCCTCACTGGTGCGTATGGCAGTTTAAGGTCATCCCGGCTTCCATCCCACTAGAGGCTTTTAACGGCCTTAATGATAGGCTTCATAGTAAAGAAAAAGGTATGATAAACTAAGGATGACTTTCGAAAAACAATCCCCTATTCAGAACAGTCTAATGACATCTTGGGCATACATGCCAAAATAAAATTTCAACGTACTGGTGAAAGTTAATGATTTCCCGAATTATAATTTTATGCGTTTCAACGCGACGTCTATCAGTGCCTTCGGCGCCGATGGCGAAATTATGATTGACATTTTCAAACTCAAGCTTTATAATATTAGGAGTAATAAAGTCAAGTCTATACTAATATTATAAAGCTGAAGAATTTGTTTGTTTGTTTGAATACGATTATCTCAGTAACTGGTTCGAATTGAAAAATTCTTTTTGTGTTAGATAATTTATTTATTGAGGAAGACTATAAATGCCAGTGAAACCGTAAAGGACAGCTAGTATTAGAATATATCGCCTTAAGATGCATTTCGTCTCAGGAAATTCCTATTATGCATGGCTTACGGCTTGAAAGCCCTTTTGATGTCGCAAACCGCTGTCGGTGTTTTGACCGACGGTAAAGGAATTCATACCAGATTCCAATCCATCTCGACATCACTATGTAAGAATATCTCGATGACCTCTTCGAGAAAAATAGAGATAACTTTTCTAGGCAATACGATAGAAAATTAATCGATACACGTATAGATAACCGAGGTGTCCTAGTGGTTAGAACTTGACAATCTCAACTGATGACCACAGGTTCTAACCCTGTTAAGCACAGTTAATTTTTTCTAAGCTTATGTTAAATACATTCGTGCTCGGCGGTGAAGGAAACCATCATGAGGAAACCTACCTGTGCCGAGAAAAATTCTGACACATGTATATCCGCTAACTCGCAATGGATCAGCGTGGTAGATTAAACTCTAAAGTTAATTTTGATCGGTGTATCTGTCTACGTCATTATAGCTCCATTAATAATGTACTGATTTTGATGCGTTTATTTTTGTTTGAATGCTGGTGTATTTGAGGTCGTTCACAGCTATAATTTATGAAGATACGTTCTGTCGTTTGAAGGTCATCAGCTCTTTTCTAGAATCCCCAAAAAATATACAGCAAAAGTAACGTGATGGTGTTCGTTGGAATATGTCAGTTTTTTTATTATTTTCAACTAACTGTCCCTTGCAGTTTCACTCGCGTTTATGATTACTGCTTCGCTCCTATGAGTCGTAACGTGATGTAATATAGCCTATAGCCTTCCTCAATAAATAAACTATCTAACACAAAAATAATTTTTCAATTCGAACTAGTAGTTCCCGAGATTAGCGCGTTCAAACAAACAAACTTTATAGATATTTCCTCTTAGTAGCTCGTGCTCGCGACTTCGTCTGCGCAGGATTAGTTTTGACGATAATGGCTGAACAATTCGCTAGAATTTATCAAAATCTTTTTTTGGAGAATGTCTATGACATAGTAGCTTTATGCATGAAAAGTCTCAGTCCGATGGGTTTAAAATTGACAAAGTTTCATACAAACTTTCATCCCCTATTCTAGATATAGAGGTAGAATTAATCAAAATCCTTTCTTAGGAGATGCTTATGTCATAACATCTACCTGCATGCCAAATTTTAGCTCAATCCGTCCAGTGGTTTGGGCTGTGCGTTGATAGATTATTATGTCAGTCAGTCACCTTTGAATTATATATTTAGATTAGAAGTGAAATAATCGCAACGTATGATGTCCAATTATAGATTAAAAACGTCATTATAAGCTATATACAGGTCGTAAATATAAAGCTAATCAAAGTAACTTTATCAAATACTATATTACAGGTAAATAGATTCAAAACACATCAATTAGTAATTAATAAAATATAGGATCGCGTCTCACTATAAACTATACAACACCGCAGTGGGCGTGCGTTAAAATAAATTATACCGCGACGCCGCGGGGAGTCGCAGTTATAATGAGGATATTTATTACGCTTATATGTATACCGTAGCGTGCCAAGTCGCCGCTACATATAATAACGTGAATGTTACATAGACGCGAGTTATAATGTGCTGTGAAGTGTTATTTATAATACAATTACTGATGATAATAAGGCGGTGTTTGTTGTATGACTGTTAGGAGAGATTTACACTTGAATAGTGATAAGCAATTTTTCTTCTCGCTGGCGAATGTGTTTATGCTTCGCGTCCAATAATTCAGGGTCTTTGGTGGCGATGACGAGTGTCCCAGACTAGCCACTAAAGCGTTGATCTCATCTTAGTGCGGTACGGGATCGTTCACGCGACACCGCGACACTGATAAGAATTAATTATTAGATTAAACTTTTTGTTACACCAATCTGCTTTTATTTTATTATATATTACGTCTTCGAAGTAATTTATTAAGAATAAGTTTTGCATATTACGACGACGTTTTCTCAAAATGAAGTCTGTGTGGCTTGAAACAGTATTGTTTATCAGCGTCCACTTATAAGTTTTGCTCTCGTCGTCGTCATCGTCGTCGTCAGCCAATCGCAGTCCACTGCTGGACATTGGCCTCCCCAAGTTTGCGCCAAACATCCCGGTCCTCCGCAACCCTCATCCAGCCCGCTCCGGCAACCTTGCGTATGTCGTCAGTCCAGCGGGCCGGAGGGCGTCCTACACTACGTTTGCCAAGACGCGGTCTCCACTCCAGGACTCGTCTGCTCCAACGGCCATCGGTCCTGCGGCAGACGTCGGCTACGTGCCACTTCAGCTTGCTAATTTTGCGAGCTATGTCGGTTACTTTCGTTCTCTCAGGGATAACCTCATTCCTGATTTTATCCTTAAGAGAGACCCCGAGCATAGCTCGCTCCATAGCACGCTGAGCGACTTTAAATCTGTCGACCAGCCCCGTTGTCAGTGTCCACGTCTCGGCAGCGTATGTCATCACCGGTAGGACGCATTGCTCGAAGACCTTGGTCTTCAGGCTTTGCAGAATTGTCGACGTAAGGACTCGACGGAGCTTGCCAAATGCCGCCCAACCCAACTGAATCCTCATATCCGCTTCCTTCTCAAAGTTGTGTCGGCCAAGTTGTATTGTCTGGCCTAGGTAAATGTACTCCTGTACAACTTCGAGAAGAACGCCGTCGACCCGTACTGGTCTCGGCATGACATTTCTGTTGAACATAACTTTTGTTTTGTCCAAGTTCATACCAAGACCCACACGTCGGGAGGACTCACTTAGGTCGTTCAGCATTTGGTTCAGCTCTTCCAGCGTCTCTGCAAAGATGACTATATCGTCGGCAAAACGAAGATGAGAGATATACTCTCCATTGACGTTGACGCCTCGTCCAATCCAGTCCAGGGTTTTAAAGACATCCTCTATCGCGTTGGTGAACAGTTTCGGGGATATCACGTCCCCCTGTCTCACTCCACGATGGAGCCGAATCGAAGCCGAAGGTCTTGTCCGCTGATCTTGGATTTGGACGGTCATCGTCGCAGCGTTGTTGCTCTCAGATATTTATAAACAATTACATAAGATATTTGGTTTGTTTTGGACCTGAAAGAATTTACTGTCAGGGCCTTTATTTTTGACAGTAAGTAGCAACAGTTTCATCTAGATAACTGTTACCAAGTTAAAGAGTTGTTTTATGTTGATTACGAGAGTAAAACTTACAAATTAGTACAGGCGAAAGTAACAAATTGTTATGGTGAAAAAATGTCAAAATAGCTTAAGTTCTTTAGCAGTCAGTTTTAATTCATATATAGATGCTGATATGCACGACTGAGTCAAGCCGCACGGACTTCATTTTGAGAAAATGGCGTCTAAAGATTTCAAACCTGTTCTTAACACATCTGTTTGAAGAAGCATATATCCATCTTTTTTTTTCTATATTGATAAAATTATTAATTAATAACAGATAGGCCAGTAAAGATTTTTATCTTATAATAAGTTTTTTAAATATATGAAATTATTGCATAATCCAAAATATTGAACTTACTTCTATATTCTAAGCATTTGATTAAGAAATCTTTTTCCATACTTATTTATTTCAAATGACTTGAAAAATTTTTGTATAATGTTAAATACGAAATGCATTATCAGAATACATCAATATCTCTAAATTTGACTTTTTGTGGGTTGACACATCATTGTTTATCAGCGTCCATAAATGATGATATGATGCATATTACGCACAAACTTACATAGGTATATAAATCTCAAAAAACTTTACAGGCATGCTATACCAGTTCTGGTTTGTAGAAAGTTGAAGTCAACATAAATCGTAAAAGAGATGACGAAAAAGATTGTTTTCTTTGAAAAAGAAACGTCTCATAAAACCGAGGCTATTCTTTCAGATCTATTTTAGTCCAAATCTTAATTAAAGTTAGGCGTTCGATTTAAAGAAAACCGTTCGCTCAGCTCTTAAGTGCAAACCTTTTTAAGGAGAAAATTCAATTAACTTTTTTACGGACATTCTTTTACCTTTTTACCCGACAGCGCGACGAAAAGGAGGGTAATGTGTTTAACAGCCTATGTTTAAATAGATGTATGTATGTAGGTAGGTTTGCACGTTTGTGGCACTGTTAAGTCCAGACGCGTGAGCGAATTTTTGATTCGTCAATACAGCGCGTAGAGCATAGCTGTAGTCTACTGACTACAGCCCATATACAGGCTGACTAGACCTGGGCAGTACCTCGGTCTTACAGAAGATCACGTGTAATAACTAAGATAGCGGCTCGAACGGGAAGTGAGAGAGCTGGAAGCCAAACGCCGTCTACTCTTCCTTACATCCTATTCTAGCTCACCCCTCATTCCTTAATAAGTTAGCAACACATTTATAGCTCCTCTGGTTCTACGTTTCATTTGCCAGATATTTTTATACAAAAAAAAAATGTTTTGGACTCATTCATTCGCCTTTTTTTTAACACTGGGAAATGCATTTATGCATCCGGCCCGAGAATTCAGGCGGGTATGTGGGACTCCTGACTCACTAAAACCCAGCGATGCCCTCATCGTCTTGGATGGGCGCCACGGGATCGCTTACGCATGCTACTATGGCACCCTAACGGTCGATCTGCCTCTGCGAAATTCCTTCACCTGGAGAGTGCTCACGGGCACCGAAAGCACTCCCCTACCCTAGTGGCGAGTGGGAATATTAATATTCCCACTTGGGCTTGTCTATGGCGGAGGAAGAAGATGTACATAGCGCCGCCTTCTTCTGCCTGGTCGTCTCCGGCGAATCGGGTCAGTGAGAGCGTCCGCCTCTTGTTCCCTCTTCGCGGCCTCCTTCACCGACATAACGGCCTCGCTAAAAGAGACCATGGCCGACCAGCATTCCTCACTGTCGAGCATTACGTGGATCACACTCGACAGATCTCTACCCACTGCCGCCACCAGGGCGTGGCGTTGAGGTTCCCATGCGGCGCACTCCTCCAGGGTGAGGCGTACTGTGTCGGTAAGCACGCCACATTCATGGCAGATAGGGGATGTTTCCCTTTTTGTCATCTGATACAGGTACTACCGAAGCACCCGTGTCCGGTAAGTATCTGCGTCAGTCTAAAGGTTAACATGCCATGCCGTCTTTTGACCCAGCTATGGAAGTGATGCCGAATGACCTCAACTGTCGCTAGGCCTCTGGCTCTCTGGGCAAGAGCCCTGATCCTTCCACTTTGATCCACACTCGGACGTTCTCCCTTCGCCCCAAGGCTCGACCGGAAGTAGTATACCGCGAGCACCACATTCATTCACCCTACAAAATGCAGTTATAATAGCTAATTAGTTATTTTAGATTAATTTTCTGTCAGAAAGTGGTATCAGCCTAATTGAGCCAATTTTAGCTCGCGTACGAGCTAAAGTTGTTGACTATAAGGTAGGTAAGATCTTGATTAATTAATCTCGTCTATGCGTTTTAAACTTAGATGGATAACTTTATATTATCCAACTAGTCTTAGTCATAGTTTAGATATAAGATTTAATCTTAATTTTATACTTTGATAACTTTATACATATATGCTGGATAATTTATTTCTTTAAAATAGTTTTCATAGAAGAGCAATATTCAATTTAGTTTTTCCAAATATGATTGATTTAAGAGTAAAAACGTGACATTTCAATTCCCAATATAATATGATAAAGAATAATAAGATAGTTTTAGTGGGTACAAATATCCATATAAACCGACCTCCTTCTTCAAGAATCTTTGGAAATCTTCGAAAACATAAAAGACTTCGAAATCAAAAATATATTTTTTTAGATATTTTAGGTGTTTTTGTTGTAATAGTTTTTATTTATGTGCTTTTTATACTGAAAAGAGGTATATTATTATATTATATTATATATTTTTTTGTTCGTATTAAAGAAATAGTCTTCCTGTTAGTTTGATACGCTTTTACGCCTAAAGCCATGAAATAAAACTTGGAGTGAAATGATTTACCTATTGCAGGCCTTAGGCACATTAGGATAATGGGACCCCTTTAAAAGGTGACTATTCAGAAGGCAAAATTATAGATTTGCTTAACCGTTAGTTCCATTTCTTTACAGGACATCGATATAATAAATTATTATTAACATATAGAAAAGTAATACTTTTAGTGTTCACATAAAATCTATAATAATTTAAGATGTACCTTTCCAATTTAAAGACAGGTATAATCATCAATCGCTAGCAGGAATTATAAACTTGGCCAGAGTGCCCAGTAGAAAAGAGAGGACTGAACATCAGCACAACGACATATTCTCATCAATAATTTTAAGGCTCTTAACCCTGAATATAACAAAATTTCAATAAAAATTAAGGGTATATCTAAATTTCTTACACAATATTTAATTTAAAACATTTTTTACTAGAATTAATTATGTAAGACGAAAGGATCGTATAACAAAAGTAAGAAAAAACATTAGAATAAGTACATTCCCAATAAATTACACTTCTAAATCTAAGTAAAACATTTTCTGTATTTCGTTCTTGCGGAAAAACCGTTTAGTTTTCATTATTCTACGAACGATTTTTATTTAATGTAGATAATAATGAAACGATAACATATGACATTATATATCTATATAGATAATAATTTTTAATTACGTGTATTATTTATTTTTAAAAGAAAATTTTTATCTTAGAGATACTAAAACTAAATTTTTATTAAAAACTAAATTTAAATAAAAACGAAATTTTTATTTCAGAGATTCCAAAAACGGAAGTTTCACCTTTTAAAACTGATCTTAATACCATAAGTGAGTTTCAACTTTTAAAACTGGTCCTAATACCATAAAATGTAAGTGAGTTTCGTCTATAGCCGTTACAGTTTATATATGTGAGTATCACCTTTAAAAGCTATCGCTTCGCTCTCAATACAACCGTATAAAATCCAATTGATTGATGGAACAGTTGAATTTAATATCTGTAAAATTTACGATCGCGTCACGCCCGTGTTTCGTACGACATTCTGTTTCGATATTAATAAAACACGTGTTTGTTTGTCGATATGTCAGAATTTAATATATGATAAATTGTCTCGCGTTTGTTTACGTGCATTTGAATATATTTTAGTAAATGCTTTATGTTTTCTGTTCGCGTGAAGTGTTGCTGCTGGATCGTGGATCTGTTTTAAAATATATGTATTTTTAAAAAGGCGAGAAGTGAATAAATAATAAGATATTAGATTCGACCGTAGTTCTTTAAACTTTAACAATAAACAAAAGATTATAAACGCGTGTGTGTTAAATACATGGTACCTATGTGTGTAATGATTTTTTTATTGATTTAATTTTCTTTTATACGTATAATTTGAAACAAAAAACAATCAAATTCCTTTCTCCTTCTCTATATAATTTGTAGTGTGCGAAATTTTATACTCCACCGTCCGCGCTATTTTCGTAAGGAGTACAAAGTGTTACACGTTATATGATAATTATTTTTTCGCAAAAACAAAATATGCTCAAAGCTCAACACAGCAATTACCTTTATCTTAAAAAGAGACCTGCTCTTTAAAATATTTGTTCTAAGCTAAGATTTATTGTACAATAAAACAAAAAAATACAAACGTTGACAAAAAGAAAAAACAACATCCAAGATTTCCGAAGCAAAATATTTTCAACTCTATATTCAGTGGTTTGTTTGAAAAACAAATAATTCAAATATTTGAATTAGAGGAGTAAATAAAACTAATTGCGCAAAACTTTCCTCAATCAAATCGTCATAGAATAAGAACCAGTCCATTTACTGAGACCGCAGCGTCGTCTCAATAAGATTTCAGAGCGAAGTAAACTCGTTAAGGCAAGCTTTGTCTTCTGAGTAATATCGGTTCGGTATTGACGATGACAATTATTGCGACTGCTCGTAACTTTGTCGCTAATCGTTTGTGATGTTGTCTGACATAATCTATTGTGTGCTAATCTAATACCATGTTCTTGTCAATCCAATCTTGTAAATGGATGCTGATAGGCAATAATGTGTCAAACCACAATTATATGTATTAATGTATTCTAATTCTGCGTCACGTATTTAACATTATACAAAAAAAATTCAAGCCATCTCAATTACGTAAGTACATAAAAAGTTTCTTAATTTAATGTTTAGAATATTGAATTTGGAAATATTTTTCAATATGCAATAATCTCATATATTTTAAATACTTGTTACTAAATAAAACTTTGCATTATTTCAATCTTTTATGAAAATAGAAAAGAAAATATGGATATATACTTCTACAAACAAATTTATAAAGAATACGTTTGACATCTTTAGACGCCATTTTGTCAAAATGAAGTCCGTGTGGCTTGAGACAGTATTGCTTATCAGCGTCCAAATATGCATGATTTATAATATGTAGTTAGGTTTTGTTCGAGGATTTAATCGCGTTAATGCAGATTTTGTGTTAAGATAATCTAAATAATAATATGTGACGCAAAAACCTTGTACGCCTTTTTACGAAAATTGCGCAGACGTAGGAGTATGAAATTACGCACACTTATAGTATATATAGAGAAGGAGTGCTGAATGGTAATATTTTTTTTAAATTATGCATAATAATACATACAAGTACAAAAGAGTATACATGCATCTTTTGCTTATGTTCAAAATTCATCAAATTTCGGCCAGGGGGTTCCAACTACAATAGTATATATAAATCCAATCAAAAACATAAATGTGAAATGAGAGCCAAGTTCAATATTATGATAAATCCCTTGGTTGTTGACTTCAACGATAAAAGAAGTGAAATCTAAACGGGTGCCAAGTTCAATGGTCAGTTCTGAAATTTATTTATAAGTAACAGTATAACATATCATATCTTCTTATAACTGAAGCTGACAACCAACCACCGCTAAACACATGTTCCAGCTTGCTTACCTACCCTCACAGTACTTGTCGAATGTGGCATGAAGTGGTTCTATGATCACTTGGTGCTCTGTCTACCCCGATATAGGCGTGATTATATGGACGCTGATAAGCAATACTGTGTCAAGCCACACGGACTTAATTTTGAGAAAATGGCGTCTAAAGATATCTAACCAATTTTTAACAAATTTGTTTGAAGAAGTATATATCCATCTTTTCTTTTATTTTTTGACAAAAGGTATAATGAATTCAATTCAGACTAATATATTTAATATATTATCTAATACAAAGTTTTTCAAATATTTGAGGTTATTGTATAAATTGCAAAATATGGAACGCACTTGAAATTCGAATCAATTAATTAAAAAATTTTGTTCTTTTAGATATAAATAATCAGACTATTCAACATCCAGTAGTTTCTGATTATCCCCTACGCAATAACTTACATGAAAATGTTACCTCTTTGTAATACAAAGATAATTTATTGGGCGAATTTACAAGAATGCGAAATTCCTCATTGTTTTATTAGGACCACGTTACTTCATTCGTTAGTGACGTTTGTTAGACAGTTTCAAAATGACATTTGAATGAATTGGCTACACGCATGCATAGCTTGTGTTTGGATTGGTGTGTGAAACATTTTCAAAGGCTTTGACGCGCCTTAGGCCTCAGGGAGAGTTTTTAGATAATTCAGCTTTAACACAATTATAGGACGTTTGGAATAGCGTCTATATTTACGATGGAAAATTTCGTTGGAAAAAACTTTGAGTGTAAAACTTTAGGTCGTAAACTGTATTTTTGCTTCTTCTTGGAAATATTTTCTTATTAACAATCGTTTAAATATATGAGGATGATATCTAAGAATTATCATGTTAATTATGGGTGAGGAATGTTATTTATATATAATTATATTTTAAAAATTCCAAAATTGCAAATATTTAATTGGTTTCACATTTTCTTAATTGGCTTTACTTGTACAAAATATTCCAAAATTTGTACTGAAATCTTAATGCGCAACTTTTGCGTTTAATTACGGGTACATTCACAAACGTTGGCGCAACGGCAGCCAACACTAATTTCACGCGGCGTACTAACAACATATTCCACAAAATTCATTGATAATTGTGAAACATTTACCGAATTCGGTAAAATATTCCTTACCGCGAAGTGTGTTTACCTTTAAATAACAATCAATGAAACCCCCGAGAGATCCGTAAATATAAATTGTGAACGTGAAAATTACCTGTTATCAACTTCGTCTCCTGGGTTTCTGGCAATTTCTGATTAATAGCAGGGAAAATATTTGAATGAATAGATGTATAACGTAGATTTTATCGTTAAAGCTGTGGAGATTAAAAGAGGGAGATGATTACGTTTTTATATCACGTTTAATGTTGAGAATTTTAGGTGTTTGAAGAGCCGATTTGGAATATTCATTATTTGTGGAGAAAATTTAGATGAATTTGAATGTAATGAATAACAAAAAGGAAGATCTTTTGTTATGCAAGATACGTATTTTTGCTTTAAAATCGTTTGGTTTCTTACACTTAATTGGTGACAAGTTAGACGAAAAATGTAGTATTTATTCACTAAGTCTTTATAGATCGAAAAGTGCTCTGTCTGTCTGAAAAGTAATTAAATAAATATAAACTGGCTTTTCTATTCCTAAAGTAAAATGGGTACGCGAACATCGTCATTATCATTATATTATTTGATAATATGATGATAATGACGATGTTCGCGTAAATATTTGTTACTTAGTTATTATGAAGTATATGTATATGTTTAAGTTATTATAATGGATGCTGATAAGCGATAATGTGTCAATCCGAAATTTATGTATTCTGATAATGCACCACGGATATAGCATTGTGTACGGATGTAAACGTAACGAAGAAGTTTTTATATTTGATATGTTTTATATGATATTTAGTAATGCTGTCAATTATAAAATAAGAAGAAAAATTTAATTTATATAATTTGAAATAAAATGGAACGTCAGATTATTCACGCTATACAAACATTACATGGCTTTTATTTTACTATATATATTAAAAGTCCGTAATACATTGAAAGAAAATTTAAATCATCTAAATTTAATAATAACGGAAAAATCTTATTTTATTGTTTCGACTATTGAAGTGTGTTCCATATGTTCAAATATATAATAATCTTATATATTTGAATAACTTATTATTAGACAATACTTTTATTATACCAATCTGCTCTTATTTCATGATACATTTTATCAAAATAAAAGAGAAAAGATATACTTCTTAAGCAAATTGATTAATACTAGTTTTGACGTCTTTAAACGCCATTTTGTCCAAATTAATTCCGTGTGGCTTAACGCGTTATGTCACATCAATATCTATATAAAAATCATTTACCAAAAACTAAAAATTAAATTGAATAAAAATAATTTTCTTTCATGACCAGCGTTGTTATTAGCTGCATCATCTGTTCTTCGACCTTGTAGGAATTAACATAAAATATATAAATTAGAGGCACAATACGATACATTTACAGGGAACTTGCTAAGTTTAGTTGTAACTGTGGGCGGGATTTATGTAGCTACAAGAATTATTTGAGAATCTTACTCTACATGCAAATTGGGAGCGGTAACAGCAAATGTTTGCTGGATGTATTAAGGATGTTGTAGATAAAGTGTATTTATTAATTATAATTTATATGTATTTTACTAATAAGTTTAAAGAAGCCTATGTTAAGAAGTCTTTAAAAGATAAAGCATAATTTGACGACAAAGAGGCGTGGATGTAATACGTCGATTTTCTATCGAGTTTCTCGTCGAGTTTTTTGGTAGCGACGATATAATGATTGTGTTATTATTTATTGTACATTACTGCATTTTTACAGTACCCATAAGAAAAAAGAGAAACGATGTAGACATAGTTACAAGTATCATATTTTACTTCGGATTATTGAATACTTGAAACATTTTTTTAACGAACCTTGTCGACAACGAGCGTCCCTAATACTAAGTATACACCGACACCCAGGGACATGTGCAATATAAGAAAAAATTAAAAAGACGTTCACAGATTAAAAAGGAACCAGAGACAAAAGGAGGTAAATAAGGGAAAAGACAGAGTTAAGATGATTCAATATAAAACAAAAAGCCACAGAATTATTACATGCGCGTACTTAAAGTGAAAATTTACTCATTGAAGTGTTTCTATAAATGGTAAAATTAAAATAACAAAATCATTTATCATTTCAAACAATAATAATACACGAATTTCACGCACGTTAGCAATTTATCATTCCACGTTCGTGTACAAAATAATATCATAATCGTAGATTTGTTACATTATATAATTTTTAGGGATACCTAGTACAGAATGAACCGTCGAATCTTTTTATATATTATCGTTGATAAATTGGATCGATATCGAATCCCGATATTTTGTAATATGCAATAATCTTATATATTTAAAAAATGTATTACTAGATGAAACTTTTTATTATACCAATACACATTTAATTCATGAAACCTTAATTTATTAAAATACAAAAGAGAAGATGGATATATATGTTTCCAAAAGTTAAAATGACACCGATTTTAAAATTATAAAATAGAGTTTTATAGTACAATTTACAGAAAAAATTTACACGGCTCGAACCAATAAATCGAATAAAAACCTTTTCAAAATAAATTAACTGACTAAAATGAAAGAAGTAAACGTAAATATTTTCTACAGTATTTTGAAGTCGGTGTCAAAATGTTATTCAAATAATTATACTCATATAGCCCGTAATAGTTATCGATATAAATATGAAGTGCCGAATTTATATAAGCGCATCACTTTAAAACGGCGGCAAAGTCACGAATTAGGGCACTTATTTATATGTATGTACGTATATAAATACATACGTAATAATGTAGAATGTGAATTTTTTTCAAAATCAGCGCGTTCGATTCCTGGCTAGAAAAATAAAATTTTCAAAAAACTATTAATATTAAGTAAATTTCGCTATTCCTTATAGTTTCGGATTCGGCCTAACACGCCCAGTTGAAAAACTCAGCCTGTATAAAAGCTGAACCTATCTTTATAATAATGGATAAAGCAGTAGTTCGTGTAATGAAATATTGATCCCAATGGAAATCTGTTGGCTCAGTTTGACACTATTGTAGCGCCGGTCTATGAGTTACGAATATTAAATCATTCGGACGATATTTGATGAAATATTTTTATATATTTGGATGCTGATAAGTAATAATGTGTCAACCCACAAAATGTCAAATTTGAAGATATTGATCTATTTTGATACTACGTCACATTTAACATTATCCAAAAAAAATTCAAGTCATCTAAACTAAATAAGTACTGGAAAAAGTGACTTAACGCAATGTTTCGAAATTCAGGTGCGTTCCATATTTTGCAATTTATAAAATAATCTTAAATATTTAAAAACTTATTATTAGATGACATATTAGATAAATCTATCTGCTGTTGTTTAATTATACATTTTATCAAAATAGAAAAGAAAAAATGAATATATACGTCTTCGAACAAATTTATCAGGAATAGGTTTGACATCTTTAGACGACATTTTCTCAAAACGAAGTCCGTGTGGCTTGACACAGTATTGCTTATCAGCGTCCATTTGTTTGTTTATTACATTACTGTCTAAAATAAGGACATAATGTCGCGAAAATGTTCGTGCATCGTAATTTTTAGTCGACTTCGATAAGGAAGTAATCAATGGAAAGAAAGAGAATGTATTTTTTTTAATTTATTATCTTAGAAATCCGTCATTTCTTAATTGATTTAACAATTTTTTGGAAAGACAACTGCTCGGGTGTAGCCTCTGACGCCGACTGTTGCGGTTTTGACCTCCACTCGGGGCAGATATTAGTATATGTATGTATAAATATTTCTTTCTAGGTCGAGGTGTTAGTCCTTGTGGGTTTCCCGACCGTGCCTCAGAGAGCACGTATCGCTGTCGGTCCCGGTTGTTATCACAGTAACCTGATAATGATTGTTAGTCTGAGTAGATAGGATGTTATTAAATGGTTACTGGCTTGCCTCAAGGTTGCGGAGTTCAGATGGCAATCGCTCTGAGTAAAAATCAGTATCTTGCCAATAACTGGACTAAATGAATAAGCAGAACCTGGCATACCGGGAAAATTGCTAGATAGTAGATGATGATTTTTTTAAAATTTTTTTTTCTCGTTCAGATTGACTCCATGATTTCAAAAAATTTAAAAATACCCGGATAATTACGTCATAAACGAAATAACGTGGTTTGCTTTTGAAAGCGATTTCTTTTTTGTAGCCCTAATTATTGTATTTTTAGGAATCAGAAGCGGTTTTATTTAAAAAATATATATATTTGAAAATAACAAACATACAATATTAAACTTGATTTTTTTACTAAATAAATAATAATCAAATGTCCTAAAAACAAATCAAAAACTAAAGAGGTTTCTAAGTAAATTATTAGAACACGTTCGTCCAGCACGAAGCCTCGAAACAAAGTGAGCCGGAGTCGCCCACGCTGTCTCTTTTTATAGTGCATTGGCTTATCATTAATTGATGCAATTATCATCTAACAGTATCTTATTGTAGTTTAAATGACAAAAAGCCGTATAAAATATACGTAAACTTGTAACCCTAATATTTCCTTTTCGTAGCTTCATGGTGTCGAAACTCTAATCTAAATATTGGTCGAAGCGATATCGGCAATGTTTTGTCACCCATATATTGACCCTTGTCTTTTAAATAGGTCTTTCCCAACAGACCGATTTCTATAAAAATACTGAGACAATTATTTATAGCTGTGTTTTCAGGCTGAAGCGTTTGTTTGTATTTGAAGGCACTTGTTTGTTTGAACTACCTAAATTCGTTTTTTAATTTGATGATACAGACAAAAAAAAAAGACTCCCAATCCGTAACGTAGTTTTTTAATGTTCGTGACCTCAGAACTCCGTCATTTCTCAATCGATTTTACGAATTCTCTATTTATTCGAAATGGATATCAGATTAGTTCTATGGAATTATTATTATTATTAGTTCAGTAGTCTGATTTTGAAATCATAGTAGCTGGAATTATCAAGGAACACCAAAACATTTCGCTCCTATGTGTCGTAGCGTCAGGTCATATATCTTCAATAAACAGACTATCTAATGCAAAAACAAATTTTCAAATTGGATCAATAGTTTCAGAGTTACCTCTTATATACAAAATTACAAACTTTACATCTTCATAATGTTAGTATAGATTTATAAGGTGTTACTTTACAATATTCTGCTGTGCGCTGTGCCTTCGTATGATGTGCTGTGCTGTATAGTACTGTATAATATATAACACACATTTTCAATATTTAATTCCTGGAATATAGTGATTTCTTCAAACCTCCAACGCAAATTATCTACAGTTCTGGCTAAGTGGTAGGTATTTATTTATTACTAGCGACCCTAGCGATTTCACTCGCGTTTATAGTTACTGTTTCGCTCCTACGAGTTGTAGTGTGATTTAATATAGCCTAAAACCTTCCTCAATAAACAGGCTAAAGAATGCAAAAAGAATTTTTCAAATCGGCCTCGTAGTTCACAATCAAATATTTCTTCTTTATGATATTAGCGTAGACTATTTCCAGGTATACCTGTCAGTCGTTTCCTGTGGGTTTTTCTGCGTAGAATAATTATTTTGAATACACTGTACCTTAGAGAAATGATGGCTTCTCCATGTAAACATTCATCATCTGTTTCACCTTCTTTAAATTTTATTTACGTGGTAAAGTGTAGCTTATCTCCTTCTCCACGACAGACAGGTTGGAGTAGTGTTCTGTAGCCGACTACAGAGATAACGGTCGTGGGTACGATCCCCTCTCACGGCAAACATCTGTATTGTCCATACGGACGTTTGTCGTGGTCTGGGTGTCTGTGTTTGTGTTGTGTTTCCGCACCGCATGATCATGAGATCCTATTGGGGGCCGTTAATGGTGATGTGTCTATTTATTCTCCAAAGTACAGTATCCCCAAAAATTTATCAAAATTGGTCTAGCGGTTTCAACGTGAAAATGTTACAAGAAGATACTTTCGCATTTATAATATTAGTAAGAATTATGGCTCAGTACAGATATCTATCATCTGGAGCCGAGATGGCCTAGTGGTTAGAACACGACGATCTCAACTGATGATCCCAGGTTCAAACCCCGGCTAGCACCGCTGGTTTTTCAAGTGCTAAATATGTGTTTAAATTCATCTCGAGCTCTGCGGTGAAGGAAAACATCGTGAGGAAACCTGCATGTGACGAGAGAATTTCTGACACATGTATATCCGCCAACCCGCAGTGGAGCAGCGTGGTGGATTAAGCTCTAAAACCTTCTCCTTAATAGGAGAGGAGGCCTTTGCCCAGCAGTGGGACATTTACAGGTTGTGACTACTTACTACAGATATCTAAGGATCTTAATAATAAAAAGGGTTTATTATTGTTATGAAATTTTGTTGCTTCTTACATTACTACTTTATTGGACATTTTTATCGGGATGGTATTGGAAATTGCAGCCGCTATAAATACGATCTTTACTCCGCAGAAGATAGTTCGAGATGTTTATAACCGAGGTCAGAGATGTTAAAACCGGTCAAGTGTTAGCCGCACTTACACATAAAGGGTTCCGTAGTATCTCTATGATACAAAAATTAATCGCTAAAGTTGTTAATAAGCGTCAATTTCGAGAGCAGCTGAATCGATTTCGCTAATTCTATTTTTATAACATTCCTTGAAGTACGATGATGTTTCTTACGGCGAGAAAATTTTAAAAACAACACTTTTCTGAATTAGAAGATTCATAACACTAATTATAAGTCAATCTGAACTTTAATACCATACCATAAAGTTTAAGTGTTACTTAAGGGGTTGCGTGAAAGCAAAACAATTGAGTGACGTTAGTATTGTAAGAATATTAATGAATTGACTGTTAGGCGGCACGAAGTACGTACGTACCAAGGTTACATCGGGTCAGCTAGTACAAGATATAGGAATAAGTTTATTTAGAATATAGCTGAAATAAAAAAGGTAACAACCTGTGAATGTCCCACTGCTAGGCAAAGACCTCTCCAATTAAAGAGAAGGTTTAGAGCTTAATCCGCCACCGTTCCACTGCGGGTTGGCGGATATATGTGTCAGAATTTCTCCCAGAACATGCTGGTTTCCTAACTTTTTAACTACTGATCCCATTTAAATGAAATTTGGTACATATACTATCTACTTACTATCTTTATAGTCTAGAGCCTGGGAGAGGAGGCTATTTTTTAATGCGAAAAAAATGCTGTAAGGGCTTAAAATAGGGGTAAATAATCCTGCGCGGGCAAACTCGCGTGTACCATCTATTTAGCATATATGTATGTTTGTTCCAATAAATAAATAACGCATCACACTCAACGGCCCCCATTAAGATCTCATGACCTTGTGTCGGGGGTCCGGAAACACTCACAACACTAACACAAACACCCAGCCCACGACAAACATCCATATGGCCAATACACACGTTTGCCGTGAGCGGGGATCGAACCCGCGACCGTTAGCGCTTTAGTCAGTTGCAGTGACCATTGCGCCAACGCGTCTGTCAAATATAGTAAATTCTAATGAAGAAAGTCATGAAGTGAGTTACCATGTCGTAACGCATGACCCACAGGCACATGCCGCTGACACCACAATAATGAACACAATTGGAATTTACCTTATAATATATTTTAATTGTTCGTTTAGTCTTCTCGTAGTTCTTATATCAATAAAATTATATTTGAATTTATAATTAATGTTCATTGTCTTTATGTATTAAATAAATACATCTTTTTAAAAAGACTTCCACCGGTCGCCTTATAATAACTAGTGTAAACTATATTTCCTAAATTACTTTTAAATAAGTTATAACTTAAAATACTCTTAGAATAAGGTTCTTGGTTCTTTTATATTATACTTGACGTGCTCTGCGATTAAACAAGCATTGAATTAAGGAAAAATTATATTTATATAATGTGGTAAACATATCCATTCACTTGAATCAGACATTGTTCAAATTTCATTGGTTTCAATTTTGTTTTTGCGTAACACTCTTTTTATATTTTAATTAAAATATATAATAATAATAAAAAAGCCTTGATTACTTCTTATAGAGTAAGCTATCTGTGAGTAAAAGTGCCGTCAAAATCGGTCTAACCGTTTCATTAGCCGAAATAGACAAACGGGTAAATACAAATTTGGTTTTTATTTTCAATAAACATACATTTAGTTTAGAGCTGTTAATTTGTAATTACAAATAGAGAATTGGATTTATTTGTATAGATCGTTTTTACAGTGACGTAACAAACACAAAAGGCACATTAAATAAAATTAACACAAAAGTTTGAGTTTCATTTGAGTTTTGACTTTGGTTTCAAGGGACTGAATTACAGTTTAAAACTTTCACAATTAAGACACATAATAACAGTAATTTGCGGTTCGGTTCCGCGTTTGGGCTCAGTTATATTTATGTACGCAATGGATTAAAACTAAGTCCTTTTATTGTGAACTGCCCCTCTCGGTTTCATTCGCGTTTATGGTTACTGCTTCGCTCTTATGAAATTTAGCGTGATGCAATATAGCTTGTAACCTTTGGTAATAAACGGGCTATCCAATAAAAAAATAATTTTTCAGATCGAATCTGTAGTTTCGGAGATTACCCCCTACATACAAATAAACTCCCTTATATTATTTGGAAGCTAGTTGTGGAATTATTGATTTGCTCATGACTAGAACCGATTTTATATTTTCATAAACAGAAAAAACTTTCACAAGTTTAAATGCCGAATTTTCTTGATAAAACAAGAGCAAATTCAAAATATCATAGGTTAAAAAGTCCCTCATAGCTAAAGAATATTACTTTATACAACACTAGCTTTCACCCGCGACTCCGTCCGCGTGGAATAGTAAATGTAAATCCAACATAGAAGCCATCTTCAATGCAATTTCAGCCAAATCGTTTCGGTAGTTATCGTTGTCTTAGATTTTCGCGATTATTATTCATTGAAATAAAACTATTTTAAACGGATTTAAATCGCGTATATTAATTATTTTTATCATCCCGACGTTTCGAGCACTTTGCAGCTTTCGTAGTCACGGGTAGACTAAGGTGACATTTGTCTATTTGAGATTTTAGAAAATATTATTTACAACTACCGCCAACGGTTTCTTAGATGGTATATTGAATAACGTTCCGGTTGCATCCAAAAGATACAGTTAGTGCCTTCTGCGTTTAAATCCGTTTAAAATAGTGTTATTTCGTTTCGGTAATTTTTGCATGAAAGGGTAACAAACATCCATCCATCCATCCATCCACACATACAAACTTTCACATTTATAATGTAAGTAGGATTACGCTGACAATAAAGACATATGGGCATAGTATATCAAACTCAAACTCAAAATACTTTATTCAAATGAACGTTTAAAGCACTTTCGAATCGTCAAGTTACATGTCATATTTTTTTATAGATTTTTATAAAGCCACCACCGGTTTGGAATGTGGTCTCTACCGAGAAGAACCGGCAAGAAACTCGATAGTAACACTTCTAAAATCATTTATACATAACGTATTTCTATTACATTTTAATTATGTTATCCGAATAGAAAATCAACGCATATCAAATCCACGCCTCTTTGTCTTCACAATAATCTTGTATAGTGTGATATGTTTTATATATTTAAAAAAAGGTTTTAGCTTATTAAATGGCAAATATAAAACTGGTAACATCGAATAACTGTCTATCTTATAGTTAAATTTCAAACGCTTTGCTCTCACATGTAGCGAGAGTTATATGACAATCATTCTGTCCGGAACCACAGTACCCAATAATTTATTTTTTCGCTGGAAAGTGTATTTAAACAGTCCGCTTAGAGAGTTGGACAGGGATTTGGGACTCCTGAATGACATAGTGCACCAGACTACCCACTAAAACCCAGCGGTACCTTCAACGTCATCGTTAGGCGCCACGGGATCTCTGACGCATGCTACCGTGGCGCCCCGATGGACAGTAACCAATAAGAATCAATCTAAAATAATAAACGAACGTGTTAGAGTATATAAAAACTAGACGTCGTTATATTATAATAATAAAATATACTATTTGTAACAACATCAGTTAATTAAGAGTTAATAACAATTTTCAGTGCACATTATTACTATAAGTTTCAGAATATAAACTAATTGTTTAGATTTTGCTACGGTCTGATATTATAACAGGTGTGTTGTAGGTTCACCACGCGTTCAATAATGAAGGATATAAGTAATAAAAATATTACAAAACTACGAACCCGTTTCGAATTCGCATTGTTTTATTTAGAGGGACTTGTTGCAATCAATAATATAAATAAATATTTATATTTAAATTCAAAATATACTTTATTCAAATAGGCTTTTAAAGCACTTTTTTTTAAGCTACCACCGGTTTGGAAAGTAGTCTCTACCGAGAGGAACTAACAAGAAACTCGACAGGTACTCTTTTAAAATCATTGATTCATAATGGATTTTTTTTTCAATTTATTATTGATATCCAGTTAGAAAATCAACGCACTTTAGATCGACGCCTATTTATCGTCCAAATAATCTTGTATTCGTAATAAAAAAAATGGAATAAAAGATATTATACTATTATAATATGCTTTATCTATTAAAGATTTTTTTTTTTTATATGTTACTAAATTAAATTCATGTTTTCCTAGCCAACGGAGGCATACTGAAAACATTAAACTCATGAAATAAAATATAATACTCGTGTACCGTTTTAGGTACATTATTCAAACAAACTCGTTAAACTGTCGTGGACATGGTAATTGACATAGAAAACCTTGCCCCTGAAGGTTGAATATTAAACACAGGTTCTACCAAAATATGAAACAATCTAACAGTCTACTGTTACTATGGGCGTTAATGCGTTTTAAAATATCAGATATAAATCGCGTAAAGTAATTTAGTGGTAGCGACTATGTTCGAAAAAAAAGCTTATTGTTACATTATTATAGTAGTGCGTATCTCCTGGGACTAAGTTTCATCCCCTATTTTACCTTCTCGACGTTTTATTTTTTAAAAAGTACGTATGTCATTTTTTCCTTTTCCAATCTATGTCTATATCAAAATTCATTAAAATCGGTATTGAAGTTTTGACATCACAACGGAACGAACAGACAAATAGAATTATTTTCAGTCATAATATTAGTAGTAATAATTTACAACACAAACGAGTTTAAATAATGGGTCTTATAGTGGCACTAAATCATCTGTCAGCTCGTGACCACGACGGATGCAACTTCGTCGAAACGTCGGGCAATAGAAAAGGTATTATTACGAATAGTTATCGCGACCCGTTATTTAAAATATTAAAATATATAACAACACAACAAAGTATTTAAGTAAAAGGCTGTTTACTATTTTTATAAAACACGTTGGCGCAGTGGTCACTGCAACTGGCTAAAGCGCTAATAGTAGCGGGTTCGATTCCCGCTAGTGGCAAACGTCTGTATTGACCATACGGATGTTTGTCGTGGTCTGGGTGTTTGTGTTAGTGTTGTGTGTGTTTCCAAACTCCAGACACAAGGTCATGAGATCTTTATGGGGGCCGTTGAGCGTGATGCGTTTTTTTATTTCTTTATTTATTTGTCTTAGAAGTCCCTGGCTCTTAACCAGTATGGTCACCCTAGATGCAGGTGTGGTTGGCGTGGGCCCAGAAGATGATATCTTGCCTTATTTATACGCCGCACTCTGCTCGTTACGTTGCATATTACATTCTGTATCCATTGCACAGTAACGTCAGTAACGACGTCCGATTTCAAATCAATTCTTTGAATAAATCATTTTGGAATACCAGTACACAAAATAATGTGTGGACTGGTGTTAGAACTAGGTAAATCCTGTGCTTCAAGTCACCGTCATTCCGAATGATTATACCTAATATAATAATGTATATAGTTTTTTGGACAGTCGTAATATTGCGTCCATAATTTGACATGGCAGACGTCAAAAGATTCTTTAATTTAACGATCGAAAAAGTATTTAAATTTATCATTTGCAGGATGCGATTTAGAAAATTAAAAAATTACAAAATAAGCTTCAGGCTTTAAAATGGACGTAATTTTCATACAAAATTTCATTCCTATTTCAACACTTTAGTCCCTTTTTTGCCTAAAAGTAACCTATGGTTTCTTAGGCTCTATACTATCTATGTATCAAATTTCATTAAAATCAGTTTAGTAATTAAGATGTGATTGCGTAAGACATACAGAATTACTTTCGCATTTTTAATATAAGTACAGAAGACAGACACGTTGGCGCAGTGGTCACTGCAACTGACTGTATCGCTAACGGTCGCGGGTTCGATCCCCGCTCACGGCAAATGTCTGTATCGTCCATACGGATATTTGTCTTGGTCCGGGTGTTTTTGTTAGTATTGTGTATGTTTCCGGACCCCCGACATAAGGTCACAAGATCGTAATGGGGGCCCTTGAGTGTGATGCGTTTATGTATTTATTTATTTAAGTAAGGATTGATTACAAAACTATGAAAAAAAATATATATTGAAGTTTTAAAACGACATTTTTGACGGTCCGTTAAAAAAAACGTTTCGTATTGTATAATGGTTGTAATGTACAGTTGGATTGCTTTAGACTATGTAATAAGATTCCAAAGTGGCTCGTGGTTGTTACTGCTGCCGTTTGATTATGTATATCAATATACAATATACAAATTTAATAATAATGCATTAATTAAATTATTCACCAGTAGTAATTCAATATGTCTTATTAGACAATAAGACACGCTGAATTAATTATAAACAGCACAAATATGAACATATGGATACTGATAAGCAATACTATGTTAAGCCACACGGACTCTATTTTGAAAAAAAATGGCGTCTAAAGACTCTTCAAACAAATTTATTAAGAATACGTTTGACACGTATTCTTAATAAATTTGTTTGAAGAGTATATATCCAACTTGTATTTTATAATTTGATAAAATGTATAATGAAATTAAATTATTTGTATAAAAATATAGTAAATTAAAATTTTTAATTAAATTAGATTTTTATAGTAAAAAATTTTATCCAATATAACTTTTTCAAATATATGAGATTATTCCAATCATGGAATTTGTATAAACAAAATATGGTACACACTTAATATTTGAATCATGAGATTAAGAGGCTTTTTTCCGTACCTATTATTTTTAACTTTAAAAATGTTAAAATTAAATAAAATACGGCACGCATTATCAGACATCTCCGAAATTGACTATTTGTGACTATACCGAACATAATTAAAACATAATAAAAACATAATTAAAATTTAATAAAAATACATTATGTAATAATGATTTTAAAAGAGTTACTATTGAGTTTCTTGCCGGTTCTTCTCGGTAGAGACTACATTTCGGACCGGTGGTAGCTTTATAAAGATCTAAAATTAAAATATGACATGTAACTTGACGATTCGAAAGCGCTTTAAAAGCCCATTTGAATAAAGTATATTTTGAGTTTGAGTTTGAGTTTGTGGGTTGACATATTATTGCTTATGAACCGTAAATTCGCACGAGTTTCATATAGATTTGCAACCTACCCTCAACATTTTACCCTCTTAAGGGTAAAATCTTGAAAAACGCAGATGTACATGAGCATTGATTTCTCACCAGAAGTAGCCATATTTAACTTTATTAATTTACCTGTTATATATGTTTATAATTTACCTGTTTTATAAAAACAACAGACTTCCATACAACTGATCATACCTTATTTATCCCCCTTTGGGGTGAAGTTTCAATCAATTTTTTTATAATGGATGCTTACAATATCAAATGTACTAATTACCAAAAAATTCAAGTTTGCGGCGTCAATAGTTCAGGCTGTGCGTTGATGAATAAGTCAGTCAATCATTCAGTGATGAACCTGGAAGGTTATTTTGTTAAGTACATGAATAAATTAATGATGAAGCAGCGTGGAATGATAGTGTGTTAACATTCTCGGAGGATAACTGTAGGTAATTATATCCAACATTATTGTACAAAATTATTTTTAAAAGAGTATTTACTAAGTTAAGTTCACATTCCAAACAAATTTCGAGACAAACTTGTAAATGGACGATTCGAAAGAGCTTAGAAAAGTATATTTTAGCTTAAGTTCGAGTTTCACAACTTGAATTTGCACGGGTGAATCTTGACGGACGCACATTAGTGTCATGCCTGTATTATTCTGTTCAAGATTATATAGATGATAAAGATGCTTCCATTTAGTATAAGCTGGATTCACCCAGGGTATTTAATATATTTGTAACTCATAAATGTATGTACCCATCGTAAAACTTTTAAAAAGAGTAACTTTCGAGTTTCTTGCCGGTTCTTCTCGGTAGAATCTACATTCCGAACCGGTGGTAAATTAATTAGTGTTTAGTTTTCTTTTGTTTTTGTATTAACGATTCCAATGTGCTTGTAAAAGCTTGCTTAAATAAAGCATATTTTGATTTGATTTGATTACTTATTCACTATTCCCTAAAGTCACGTACAAGTTGAAAAAAATCTGTATATTCGTACATGCTCTTAAAAACTTTGGTGATCGATTAATCTCTTTCTAGTTGATAAATTAGATACATTTATTCAAAATCGCTAAATGTTTATCTTAATGTACTTAAGAGCTGTCGAAAAGATCGATCGCTATAAGATGTAGTGCCATCAATTGCTCCCCAACTTGATAAATCATCATGTTTAACAATATTAATTATACCCATAAGTTATCATAATTTAAACTGTCGATCGGTGTAATCTGTCTGTGTAATTGTCAATGGTCTCAAACAATCGGTTATCAATACTGATAAATAAAATTGATGTGTCTGTTTGTAATTTCAAATTAACAGCTTTTAACTAAATGCATATTAAAGTATACACGGTACCTACATGAAAAACACAATTCATTTAATTTTTGTCTGTTTATCTGTCCGTCTGTTTGTTCCGGCTAATCTCTGAAACGGCTGGACCGATTTCGACAAGACTTTCTTTCACTTAGCTAATGTGGTAAGGTGTAACTTAGGCTACTTTTACTTTTTTTATTTAAAAAAATATTAAAATACTAGAAAACAAAATTGAACTAATTAAATAGTGAACAATATCAGATTCAAGTATGGAAGATAAACTTTATATAATAAATATAATTTTTATAATTTAATTTAATATATACTCATTTAATTTAATACTCATAATACGTTTTTTCTAATTCTATAGTGGTTCTAATGCCAATTTTATTAATTTTTAAAATATTGATTGTCCATTTTGTGATAACACTTCATAGAGGACCCCATTGTAAATAGTTTTATTAAAAAAAAAATTCTGTATGTTAAAACAATTCGAGTAAACAAATTACGTATTTTGTCTTTTGGGTATCCCTTTAATTTTTATAATTTAGATAAACATTATATAATTGACACAGCTAGAAAATAAAAGAAAAACAGTAAGATATAAATGAACAAATAAATATAAACAAAATAACACCATCGAGAAACTATTTCACACACGTAAAGTCAGAACGTACAAAAAATTGTATTTAAAAACAGTTAATGAATGTTTCTGATAACATTGCCATGTAATATATAAGTAATGCACGCGCCATGCATGTCTCGAAACGCGGGTAGATAGTTGGAAATTTATCGCGCACTGCAGGAAAAAGATATTTTGCATTTACACACGGCTTCCCAGCCGCTGTTACTCCCATTACTTGTAAGTGAGTTTTGAAAGTGAAGATAGTCTATTTATTCAAGTAATGTAGAAGTAAATGCTGAGGTTTTTATTTTTATCTTATTTAAATATCGTTACTTCAATCATGTTGATTATTTTAGTCTTTACAAAGGCTTTTGAATCGTTGCTTTATAATATTTTAGTGTAAGTAGTTCTATGTTAGGATGTTTACCGTGAAAAGACGTTAAAATACTGTGGTTAGACAAATTGAAAATTATTGTGTTCATTTTAATTAATCCGGGAAGAAGTCAGCGGACACATTTTTTAAATATGCGCGGTTTGCTCTTATGCTCCATTTGTTTTAATTTACATCACAATTTTGTACTGAAAAATTTACATTATCTTGAGTAAAGACTACCAACGAATTAGGGATTTTTATGCCACCCAAATAGAACCAAAGATCCACGATGATCTTTCAAACAGAACCCGAAACATATTTAAGAAAAATTAGTAATTTTTATTAATCTTTATATTTCTTGACGTAATGCGAAAATTACATTGGTAAGTTTTACTTTCGTTAGTGTAATAAAACAACTCTGTAACCTGCTAACAACTACCTAGATAACCTTAAGAAATGTGCGAATCTGTCGAAAACAAGATACTGACATTTAATTCTTTCAAACAACTAATGTAAATATTTATGAAACAAAAATACACCATTAATGTTCTTATTAATATTTAATGAACGGTATCAGACTCATTATGAATATCTTCATCACATGTACGTAAAGATCGCTATTATAAAATCGCTTTTCTGTAAAAGAAAATGTAACACGATTATGAAACATGTTAATATGGCGTGAGAAGCGATTTGCGTAGTTTATTGATGTCGTGCGATGACCGATTAGCTACGTAATATGCTAAGAATTTCATGATGCATGGTCTGTCGTCACTAAGTTCATGTGAAAATATAGGCTACAATTTATCAACTAGCACGAAATGAAAACGTATTTTATGTTCAATGATAAATTTCATTTTAGATTGTTGCTGAACTGAAATTAAAGATCAGTCAATTGGTAGTAACTAGAGCCGAGATGACCTAGTAGTTAGAATACGTCGATGTTAATCTGCGATGAAGGTTCAAACCCCGGCTAGCACCACTGAGTTTTCAAGTGCTTTTGTGTTTAAATTCACTTCGTGCTCGGCGGTGATGAAACCTGCATGTGCCGGGAGAAATTCTGACACATGTATATCCGCCCTGCAGTGGAGCAGTGTGGTGGATTAAGCTCTAAACTTTCTCCTTAATAGATGGAGGCCTTAGTCTAGCAGAGGGACATTTACGGCAACATTTAAGGCTGTTACTGTACTGTACAACTGATAGTAAATTAATTGCAAAATAACTACTTTAAATAATAAACTTTTATGTAAATTTTCTGTTCTATTATAAAGAATATTTTAATAAACTTTAATGAAACGGGGCATTGAGCGATGAGACTCAGATGTAAGGAGGGACTAAGTAATAAATTAAAAAATAATTAAGTTTTATTACAATCTTAACTTAGACCTCAATTCTACGTGTACAAATAATATATTCATTAATTGAATTTAAAAAAAGATTTAAAAAAGGAAACCGACTTCAAGAGAAAAATATGCAATTTCCTTGCAACGAATCCTTATTTCTTTACTTACATTATAAATGCAAAAGTAGCCCTGTCTGTGTGTTATGCAATCACGCCTAAACTACTAAAACGATTTAAATGAAATTTGTTACAATATTAGTCTAGAGAAAAAAACTTAGGCTACTTTTTAATGCGAAAAATGTCTGTAATGTAAAATAGGAGTAAAATAATAATAATGAAAAATTGGAATAAGTAATCATGCGCATACGAAGTAGCGGGCACCATCTTGTTGAGAATGTATGAAGACAAGATATGAATACAAGTGAAAAAAAAAGAGAGCAACTCGCTTTAACTTCATATTAATTTGTATAATGTTTTAATATTTTAAGTTACTTGAAAGCTTATTTTCTTCTTGTAAATGTTTTTAAAAGCTTGTTTTTAAATTTTTTTCTTTATTTCAGCGGTCGCGTTTCGATGACTTGAATATGATTACGCAGCAATTTATGCTCGTCACAATGCTTATAGTAAAGTTGAGCTGACGATGCAACACCAGGGCAATTCCACAATAATTGACATCCCTGCATCGGGTAAAGCACTGTTTTGTAGAGGATGATAATCAGTTGACATAAGGTTATTTAAGGTTAAGGTATTTTCTCTAGGTAAATCACAAACTGTCCCTTACTATAATCGTAACTTAAAAGTGTGAATTAATTTTTTTAAAGTTCTAAATCACTTTAGTAAAGTAAAAGTGGTAGTAAAAATAATATAAAACAATATTTTTATAATGATATTTTGTTTAGCACTTGGTATATTTACAATAGGATAATTACGTTAAACTATCGCTATCATAAATATTACATATAATTTCTGATAATTGTATTAAAATGCCTCCTTTAACTCTCAAAATTTGGTATGGTTTGATAGCGATGGCTTATCCTAATTATGCTACATATTTGAAACATGATTTTAACATAAAAGAAACTACACATATCTATTTGAACATCTATTTCGTAATCCTTATGCGGAACTCTAAAGTACTTTCATTTAATAAGAAATGAAAGGAAATGAATCTCTCCCAGGACAATGAGCTCGGCAAAAGAATAATCTTAAGTTTCATGATTGTTCAGCCTTCACAAATTGATTTATTTCTCTATTCTCTTAATACTTACCGACTCGAGCGTATTTTGTACAATTTGCGAGACTGTGTAACTTTGTCTTATTATATTATATCATTTTCTATGTGTTTGAACAGCAGATTTCGTGAGGAAACAGATTTGAATGGTAGATTTTGTAGAACATGCGTAAGCTTAGGATAAATAATTCTAATAATCCTTTAATCTATTCTACTACACATATTGAAGGTTATTGAAATCATTTATATTTTATATAACGGGTCTTATCACGATAGCTAATGGTAGTAAACTTTTTATTGCCCGACGTTTCGATGAAGTTACATCCTTCGTGGTCACGAGCTGACTTCAACAAGCTGACGACGAGCTGGTGACGAGCGTAAATTGCTTAGTATCTATATTGAAGTAGTCGAATCACAACCCCTGAAATACTTATTACTGATTAACATCGGTGGCAATCATAAGTGTGTTCTTCATCATCAATTCCAACTTGCCAAATATTGCTTTCCGAGAGCAAATGCACTAGTTACTATAAAAATACCTAAATTAATGCCTATAATGTTTCGATTTCTTCAGGATCCTAGCATCAAATCTTGGCCTGATAACGATGAGACTAGGAAGCCTTCAATAAGTGTCCGCAGATAAATCGGTAAACAAACATAAAAATACGTACCGTTGATCACAGAACCTTCTTTTATCAATTTGTATAAAAACCACCGTGACCTACTTGAATTTGACTCTGCAACATGGGTGGAAAAATTATCATATTAACTAAACCACGGTTTGATATGTTAACCCACAAAAATTCTTTAGAGATATTAGTATAGTCTGATACTGTATAACGTATGTAGCATAATTAAAATAAAAAAAATAAAAAAACTTATGTAAGCTAAATAAATCCGGAAAAAAGTTTCTTAATTTAATATTTTGAATATTGAAGTGTTTTCCATGATTTTTAATAAATAATAATAAGATATATGTGAAGAACATTTTATTAGATAAAATTTTTTATTATTCCAATATACTTTATTTTATTGTAACTTTTATGAAAATAGAATAGAGAATAGGATATATACTTCTTCAAACTTATTTATCTAGAATAGATTTGACATCTTTAGACGCCATTTTCTCAAACTGAAGTCGTGTGTCTTGAAACAGTATTACTTATCAGCATCGATATAATAAATCTCATTTAATATTCTCGTAAGTCCAATATATAAATAGGAATATTCTCCAACTTTTTCCTAGACTCAATACATAAACTCTCCATATCATTAGGACGGTATCAGGCGGATGCAGGACCGTATGAGTTATGCGGTAGCTTCCGTCCCTAATGCCAGCTACAATAAATGTGGTCACAATTCCATTTTTGGGTATTTCGTAATTTATATGAAATATCTCGATTATGTGAAAACGTATAATTTATTTACACTATTGTTATATATAATGAAACTTTTTTTAGGCGACTTCGAAAAAAGGAGTCTTCTCAATTCGACCGTATATTATTATTATTTTTTTTTATGTTTATTCGCCGATTACTCCGCCGTTTGTGAACCGATTTTCAAATTTTTTTTTTGTTTGACAGGATATACTTCCGAGGTAGTCCCATTGTCTTCAGGTCAGGATCTGATTACGGGATCCTAGAGAAATTGAGGGAACTCCTCAAATATTATAGGTACACCTATACCGATTTAGGTATTTTTGATAGTAACTTATGTATTTACCTTCAGAAAATCACTTTTGGTGAAGTGGAACTGATGATGAAGACCACAGATGGCCACCAAAACTACTCAATAACAATCTCACGGCTTGCGATTCAATTATTTCGATAAAAATGCTAAACAATTTACGCTCGTCACAATGCATATGGTGAAGTGGAGCTCATGATGGAGATGATGCAACACCAGGAGAACTCCTCAATAATTATATTCTTATGATAGTCATACAAAATTTGTATATTGTTTACTATATTAGTATACGTAAATTTCAGGTTTAGAATTTGTAAGTTTCTTTCCTGTTTATTCATTTATTTATAAAATATTAACACCAATAAGATATACACTCACACAAGCAAAGAATTTGTAATTGATATAAAAAAAATGTAACATGGTAACGGTTACCTAGATAACTTTACGAAATGTATGTGTGTCAAAAATAAAGGCACTAACAGCAAATTCTTTTATGTATCAAGTAATGACCAACAAATTTTGGTAATATTTATGAAAGTCTGAGACTAAAACTTACAAGTGCAATTCTCGCCTAAGGAACGTATCCTTACTATAAAACGTAAGGTTACATAAATGAAAATCATACCTTTGTTTAGACATATGATTTATATCATTTTTGTATCACTAAAGACACAATTCGATAAGCAATACTGTGTCAAGCCACATGGACTTCATTTTGAGAAAATTGCGTCTAAAGATGCCAAACCATATTTTCTTTTCCATTTTGATAAAGGTATAATAAAATAAAAGAAAATTGGTATAACAAAAAGTTTTATCAAATAATAAGTTTTGTGAGATTATTGCATATTGCAAAATATGGAAAACACTTCAATATTTGAAACACTATATTAAGCCACTTTTAAGTCACAGTTTAAATAACTTAAAAAATATTTGAATAATATAAAATATGTAACGCATTATTAAATAACATCAATATCTACGAATTTGACTTTTTATGGGTTGACACATTATTGCTAATCAGCATCCAATTATCAAAACAAATTATTTCTCGTAACGTTGCCTCAAGACTCACTTTCTTAGTACACTTTTAATATAAGTTTTTCAAGCTTAAACTTATCTTGTTAGGACAACGTTCAACTTGTAAAGGATTCTAGTAACGTAAGAAATTATCCTTTGTTCACTTAACTTTCTTATATCGTTAACAAAGTCTATAGACCGATCCATTAAGATCTTATTATGTAAACAACCTTTTTGTGTACATTGTAAATTATTTACTTAATAAGGATAAGAATTTGTACCTACTTACAGGGCCGTAATTATGGTGGCAGGGCTAGCAAAAAGCCACGACCCCTGAGCCGTGAGGGCCCCGGCCTCGTAATATTGAAAGTATTATATAAATCTTACTTTCGGATTGTTAAAGCGGTTTTGATAATTATAAAACCAACAATTAAAATACTACGAAAAAACTAATCAAACTCAAACTCAAAATATACTTTATTCAAATAGGCCTTTACAAGCTCTTTTGAATCGTCAATTTACAAATTTGTAATGTCAGTTCCATGTGAAGCTACCACTGGCTCGGAGTGTGGAATCTACTGAGAATAATCAGTAAATATCTCCCTTAATACAGTATCATAATTGATGTTTCGTACGCTATTTTGAAAAGAATAATGTATTGGTCTATATAAAAAATTAAGTAATGTTAATGGTAGGGGCGTGACTATAGGGTGACAGGGCTGGAAAAAAGCCACGGGCCCCGGACCCGAGAGGGTTTCGGCCTTAAAGAACTTTATTAATAAAAATCTTATTAAAAGTAAATTATTATTTCATTATACCTATAAAAAAAACCAATCATATATTTAATTAAAATTTACACAATATTATTAATAATTTTGGTTAATTACGAAAGTGGATCACTCAAATTAAGTTATATCGTGACGATTTTTACTGGAAGACCCCGTGCAAAGAATTTTCCACTTCAGATGGTATAGTTACGTCTCTGCCTACTTACTAATATTCTTCCAGTTTGTGCTTAATTGTTTGAAGTATATATCTTAGAAGGTATTCGAAAGTTATATCGTGAGGTAATATTTATGTGTAAGGATAAATTTCTAGCTGTAGCCTAATGACTACAGTTAGACCTCGACCGGGACAGTACCTCACTGTCAGAGAAGATCTTCGTGAAGTATCTCATGTACCTGCGTTCCGTACGGTGAGTGAGATCGCCACAGGCCCAACTCCCTCCCCCATTCCTTTCGTTACTTCCTATTCCCATTTATTTCTAACTTCTTTTTTAGATGGAAAAATATTTGTGTCTCCTCTGGTGCTGCAAATGAGCATGGACTTAACATCAGGTGTTACGCTTGCTCGTTTAACAGTTGTTTTCTAGAAAAAAAAATTAATATGAA
This sequence comes from Hypolimnas misippus, assembly GCA_037950945.1. NCBI lineage: Eukaryota > Metazoa > Arthropoda > Insecta > Lepidoptera > Nymphalidae > Hypolimnas > Hypolimnas misippus. The sequence continues at coordinate 15,052,606 of JBBEEQ010000029.1, forward strand.
CAATGCTTAATCCAGAATCAGAAATCTAGGTCAGATTAGACATGCTAGGGATAAGCTTAACAAAAAAAGTTAGAATAGTAAGTACATTTAAGTGTAAAGTAAGTTTCTAATAAGCAAAACTTTCAAGTGTAAATCTCGCCTAAGTTGGTAATAGATTGATGAGTACTTTCAAACTTCGTCTAAATCTTCTAAGTATTTAGCTAGTGCTAATAATGGTCTTAGATAGGCAGGCGGTCTCAACTATCTAGTTTAATTTAATACATTTTCAAGTAGACTTTATTATTTCAAGAGGCACACTCTGTAAAATGATACTTAAGTATCGAAAATGTAACAATGTAACAACTACTTGTTAGATCAAAGACTTCAAAGAACACATAAAGGTCAGGCTTATGTTGACCGTTATCTAGCGGTCGCTTTATAGCGTCAAATGGCGCATGTTCACGGTTCATGGTTAGTCGTATTTACTCATATATATGTAACTAGTGTCCCACTCCGCCTTTGTTCGGGTTACTTTATTTACAACCCCAAATTGACCCGCTTAGGGGTAAATTTAAAAATATATATAACACTAATGTAAACATGCGTTTATTTCTAATTAGAAGCAATCATATTAAATTTCGTGTTTCTAACTTGAAAATCATGGACTTTCATACAACCGTTCATTCCTTAATTTACCCACTTAGGATAAATAATTAGGATTATATGTATATGTATAGATTATATATCTTTGTATTGTTATTGGGGCTGATTATCTTATTCGCTTCCGGCCTCTTTTAAAAGTATGTGTTTATATATAAATATATACTTTAATTGGTATCAGAATACAGAGGTCACGACCTCTCAGTTGAGTAAACCTCTGGGTTTTCTAAAACCCGGTGCCTGTTGACGTCAAACACGACAAGAGAAAAACAAGAACAAAATAAAGCTAAAACACACTAAACTAAAACTCAAGTAATTTTAAAATCATCGCTCGCTCGTTCCGAAGTTCCACGTCGTTCAGAAGTGCTTTAACACGATAGGGTTGTCAATGTGTTTAAAATTATATATTTTTTATTTGTTTTTTTTTTTCTTTTATATTTCATATTACATTTGAAAATGTGTATATTATACAGTATAAAGTGCGTAACTATCTTCTTCATTAAATTACAATATATTAAAGGATTTAAGTAATATTCAGACTACATTCCGTACCGGTAACTTAAAACAATTGACTGTAACTTTACGATTCGAAAGTGATATAGAAAGCTAAAAGATACTAAGAGCTAAAATTTGTTTGTACCTTTGTAAGTTTATATGTAGGGAGTAATCTCTGAAACTACAATCCGATGAAAAAAAATCTTTTAACGTTAGATAAGCCGTTTATTTGGAAAGGTTATAGGCTATATTACATCATGCTACGACTACCAGGAATGCAGCACTAAGTGAAGATGGACAGTCAGAATCTTGTTCAATTTAAGTTTTTTACTATGTATTACGTCAAGTCTAAAGATGTTTGATAAATGAACTCACGACTCTATCAAGCATAAGGGGCTAGGTCTAGTTAAAATATCATGAACCCCAAAATTAAACACCTTTATCTCGGTGAGCAGTTTTACGGTACCCATCATAATAAACTGCGACTAACTGTCTCTCGCGTTTCAGCTGGCGTTTATTGTTAGTGCTTCGCTCCTATGAGTAATAATATGATGCAATATAGCTTATAACCTTCCTCAATAAACGAGCTATCCAACGTAAAAATATTTTTGAAATCGGATCAGTGTTTTCGGAGATTACTACATACAAACTTACAAACAAATTTTACCTCTTTATAATATTAGTAAAGATTGACAACCCTTGGCCAGAGTTCGCTACGACCATGAGTGTTCTACCCGCTCACAACAATTTTTAGATTCATCAGTTCAAAATGAACGAAAATTACCATGCCACAATACATTTAATTAATACAAATACAATTAAAATTAATTAATGCCAAATTTTTAAGACATAGGTATTAAAAATATTTAAAATTGCATAGTGACTTTTCATTGTTTGGTAATAGCATATTGTGTGCTATATGTAGATACTTTTTAAATAACTACTATACATTCAGGCGTTTATACACATTTAAAAAATCTAATCAATATATTTTTTATTGAAAATCACACGTAAAGATGTAGCCTTAATCTTAACCAGATAAGATTTATAGTAAAATATATTAGACTTTAGAACCTACACAATGTATATATTGTAACATGTAGTTTTAAAAACTGCAGAAGAGACTAATAATAAGATGTGTGTTTATTTTCCAACTCTTCTATACTAATATTATAAAGGTAACATTAGTTTGTAAGTTTGTATGTAGGGTGTAATCTCTTAAACTACTCATCTGATTTGAAAAAATATTCTTGCGTTGGATAGCCCGTTTTTTAAGAAACGTTATGAGCTATATCACATCACGCTATGACGCATAAGAGTGAAACAGTAACCATAAACGCGAGTGAACACGCGAGGGGCAGCTAGTGATCTACATATATCGCCATGCTCCCTCTTGACATCAATAATCCGTTAATGGGCATCTCTCCAGGTCACGAGTATATCAGTTAAATTAATGGTCTAGTTAAATTAGTGGACTTTTTCCGATGAGGCCTTTTTTCCTTGAATTATCACGGAATAAATCCGTCGTTCGGGAGACTTTTGAACGCAATTTTTGAGTACCTTTTGTGCGTAAAACGATACAGTTCTCTTAACGTTCTATTTCTTGTAAAAGAAAAGTGAAGATAATCCAAAATTAATAACCCCGACTATCTATGCATTGAAACCATTCAACGAGCCTCAACACGATACGTCTTCTGTATTTTGGTGAGGAGTTGTGTATCCTGCTGATTCCAGATGATGCTACAGCATCAGGTTAAGCTTTTGTAACTATGATTTAGTATTACTAAAGAAACCTAACCTGTAGAAGTTGCTTAGATCCTTTCAATAACCATAAAAGAGCTGACAACCTTCAAACGTCTTCTAAAATGAAAAGATCTTCGTAGATTATACTTATGAACCATTCCAGGTACATCAGCTTACAATTAAGAAAAACCGTGTCAAAATCAGTCCATTCGTTTTTCAAATACATACCTCAAATTTAGAACACTCCTCTGTTTTGGTCGGAAATTAAAATTTGTTTCTCGTCACCAAGAGTATATAGCTATATTATCTAAAATACTTAAATATAAAAAAATCCGTCAAGCGCACTCACTTTTAGTAAAGACAAAAGACTTTTAGTTAAGACACTCGTATGACAAACAAGTAAATAAAATCAAGGCATTAGGGGATGTAGACGCTCTCAATTACTTTAAATAAATTATAAAATCCAGTTCGAATTGGTTTATAAAAGTTGCTGAACTAGTTACAAGCGGATTTAAATGAAAAAAAAAAACCAAAGGAAAACATGCGGAAAATTTTCCGTTAAAGGACTTTGCGGAAAATGTAATAAATTATGAATGCATACCGTTTCTTTAATATGTGGGGTTGTAAAATCGTTTACGAGATTCTTGTGATAGAAGCCTTTCAGTCATGCCGTCTAAATAATAGGTCCACTATATAAATTATCATAAATATTATACGGAGAGTATTACATAACTTTATAACTAGGTAATTTTCAAACGACTTCAAAAAAGAGGATAGTTTCAATTATTAGGGAATGTATTTTACCCGACCGCGTGACGCAGGAAGTGAAGCAAGCACTATTAAGATCAAACGCGTGGGTTCATTTTAATGAATGATAATATTGATTTAATGCATAAACGCGACTGAAACCCCGAGGGGTAATTCGTATTTTATATTATAAAGAGGTAAGGTTTATTTGTAAGTTTGAATGTAGGGGGCAATCTACGAAGCTACTGATCCGATTAAGAATTTTTTTTTTGGCGTTAGAAAGCCCATTTATAGAGGAAGGTTATAGGCTACATAACATCACGCTACGAATCATAGGAGTGAAGCAGTAACCATAAACGCGAGTAAAACCGCAAGTTAATAATCTATTAGACAGTTAATAATATATAAAGATACAATAAATACGGTTAAAATTGTTTAGGTTCCATTCATAAATTGTTTAGGTTCCTTTCATCTTACAATTATATTTAACAAATGCGTTGAATATGGCGTGTTTCCTGACCTGATGAAACATAGTAAAATTATACCTATATTTAAATCGGGAAGTACTTCAGACCCTAATAACTTTAGGCCAATTTCTGTACTGCCTACTCTCAGTAAAATTTTTGAAAAAATCATACTTAACCAAATGTTGTCTCATTTTACTAATAACAAGCTACTACATGACAAACAATTTGGTTTTACTAAGGGTCGGTCGACAACAGATGCAGGTGTTGAACTAATTAAGAATATATTTGAGGCCTGGGAGGAGTCACATAATGCTCTTGGTATTTTTTGTGACTTATCTAAGGCCTTCGATTGTGTTCAACACTCAACACTGGTCAGCAAACTACGCCATTATGGTATCAGAGGAACTGCACTCGACCTTCTAATGTCGTATTTAAGTGAAAGAATTCAGAAGGTCGACGTCAATGGCAAGAGATCTCCTGGGGCTATACTAAATATGGGAGTCCCTCAAGGTTCTATTCTTGGGCCATTTCTTTTCCTCATCTACATAAATGATCTGCCCTATCTAATAGAAAAGAAACATAAGATTGTATTGTTTGCTGATGACACTTCACTGTTATTTAAAGTGAGACGTAACTCATCCACATATGACGAAGTAAACAATGCTCTCTCTGATGTTGTACATTGGTTTAGTATTAATAATTTAATGTTAAATTGTAATAAAACTAAATGTATAAAATTTACAACGCCCAATGTTAAAAATGTACAAGCCTCCGTATTTATAAATGGAGAAACGTTGGAACCGGTGGAAACTACAGTATTTCTTGGTATCACTGTGGATTCCAAACTACAATGGGGCCCCCATATTGAAAGGTTAGCGAATAAACTTAGCTCTGCAGTTTTTGCTATTAAAAAGATTAGAAAATTAACAGATGTTGAAACGGCACGCTTAGTTTATTTCAGCTATTTCCATAGTATAATGTCATATGGCATACTACTATGGGGACATGCCGCCGATATTAGTACAATATCTGTTCTGCAGAAAAGAGCTGTTCGCGCAATTTATAACCTTGGCCATAAAGAATCTTTAAGAGAAAAATTTAAAGAAATTAACATATTGACTGTTACTTCTCAATTCATTCTTGAAAATGTAATGTATGTACATAGAAACATTAACACATTTAAAAAAAATTGTGACATCCATCATATCAATACGAGGAACAAGGACAAACTCATTGTACCTGCTACTCGACTACGTCGAGTAAGTAATTCTTTTGTTGGGAGATGTATACGATTTTACAACAGGATCCCAGAAAACGTTCAAAATGCTTCTATAGCAAAGTTCAAAAAAATTGTAAAGAAACGTTTGTGTGTTAGAGGTTACTATAATATTAAAGATTTCATAGATGATGACACACCTTGGGAATAATGCGATCGCTTCCAGGCTCTCTCAAAATATTTAACGTATTGTAACCAATCTTGACGTTGTTAAAAAAAAAAAAAAACTAACAAAAAAAAAAGTCCCGCTGAGTTTCTTTCGCGGTTTCTTCTCAGGCCTGAGGTTATACTTTTCCGAAACCGTAGTAGATTCATTTTCTTGACGTTCAAAAAGAGAATGTAAATTCCTATTTTGAATAAAAATATTTTGATTTTGATTTTTTGATTTTGAAATATGTCAATATCATAATTTACGTTTGAAGATGAAGGTCTTCCAGAACAAGCTATTGTTGTACGTAATAAAGGGCTTTAGTCACTTGAATAGAAGATAAGGGTTGATATAAATAAGGGGTCAGTATTGGTTTATACTGTTATTCCTCAGATAATAAGTAATTGTTGATTCCATCTGTATTTCTCTATATTTTAAATAATAGAAATGCGAAAGTAACTCTTTCTGTGTGTTACGCAATCACGCCTAAACTACTGAACCGATTTAAATGAAATTTGGTACAAAGATAGTCTAAAGCCTAAGAAAGGACATAGGCTATTCAATGCGAAAAAAAAAGTTCGAACGAAGTTTAAATAGCGGTAAAATAAAAGTTATAAAAAATAGGGATAAATGATCCTGCGCAGACGAAGTCGTAAACGTCATTTAGTATTATTATAAAATGATACTTTACAATGCGAAAGAAGCGTGTAAGAGACTGAAATAGGGGCTGCAAGCTTGTATGAAAATTATGATGAAAGCTTACATTTATTTTAGGCTTTTGATTAGATATAAATAATATGACCTTCAAAGTTTCTAAAAATGTAACCCTAAAGGGATAAATCACATATCTCAGACTTTGACTTTTAGTGGGTTGACACATTATTACGTATCAGCATCCATTTATACTGATAAATAAAACTGATGATACCAATACTAACAGTTTACGGGCTGACTCGACTTGGGCAGTACCACATTCTTACAGAAAATCCGTGTGAAGTTGCCAGTAAAGCTGCGTTTAATACGGAGAGTGGGAGTAGCAGGAGCCTAATCACCTCTTCATTCGTTTCCTTACTTACTCTTTCATTCCTTATTCCTTTTTAAAATGCTGCAAATGTCTATAGGCGACAGTATTCACTTACCATCATGTATCCTTCTGCTGTCAGCTATATTAAAAAAACACAAACAGACAGACAAACAGACAGACAGACGGACAACAAAGTGATCCTATAAGGGTTCCGTTTTTCCTTTTAAGGTACGGAACCCTAATTAATTAAGTTTTTTTCGACATCAATTAGTTCTTAATTAGCGACGACTTTCTCTTTCTTCAAATCATTTATATAATAAAAAGAAAATTTAAACGAAACCTAAAATTAAACATTAAAAAAAAACAACAACACATTCTTTCAATAATTTTATTATTGACATTCAGATTTTTATTTATTATTTACAATACAATTTATTCATTAAACAAATATTTACCACAAACGAAATTAATTACCAACAATATAACATTTTATTTTCACATAATATACGAACCGAATAAATCTAACTACTGTTTATGTACACATACATAACGTTTTAATTTAGGTATATAACAGTAAATGTGTTTGTTTACATTAAATACATATTATTTATGTTTTTAAAAACCGATATATGCGCCACATTTTTTCTAATAAATAATAAACGCATCACACAACACAACAGGCACCAATATGATCTTGTGACCTTGTGGGGGGGGGGTCCGGAAACACACAACACTAACACAAACACCCAGACCACGACAAACATCCGTATGGGCAGTATAGACATTTGCCGTGTGCGGGGATCGAACCCGTGACCGTTAGCGCTACAGTCAGTTGCAGTGATCACTGCGCCAACGTGTCTGTCATTTATTATTTCCATAATAAATGTTTTGTCTTAGACAATTGAAAATAAAAATATCACAATCAAATATTAAAACTAATTCACATATAATATGTCTGAACAATGTCATGCAGCGATTAACAAAATTGATATTTTAAGCAGTCAAAATATATAGATACTAGGGGCCCGTCGCGGTTTCACGCGGGCTTAACATAGAACTTTCATTCAAACTTCCAACCCTCACCCAACATCCTAAAAAAGAACCTCCATGCAAATTTTCAAACTCCCAGCACTTGTAGCTTCTTAGATTTTGTGATGAGAAAGTAAGTGACCTGTTGCTTTTATAAATATAGATTCGTCAAATACTTTCATAACTTTGTCTACGCACGCAGTTTCCAAAATAAGCTATGTAATTTGTTTGAACAACTCAATTTACTTAAACTACTCGTAGCTTAACAAAGAAAAAGAAATCTCATATTCAGCTGGAACCTAAACCAATAAATATTAAATGAAAAGAAACCCACTTGGAATTTACTGAGAGTACTTTAAAGGGACTACAATGCTGAGTAAAATGTTCTGAGGTTGATTGTACACTGCAACGCAATGCTATAGCATGCTATAGTATCGTATAGCTCACTATATAGCTTGGTTAGTTTTTTTTTACTTATTATGTAGCGAAAAATAGCTTATATTTACGGATTATATATCAAGTATTTTTATGGTAGTATTTAGTTAATTTTATTATTATTGATAATAATTTTACACTATCGTATACTTATGATTTTTCCGCTTAATATTCACATTTTTTTTTCAAAAACAAAGCTATATTAGGTGAAAACTAAACTCATAGGATTTGCAGATTTTTATTTTAATTTTAGTTTTATATACGGTGTTTGTCATTATTTTACGCTTAATAGAATTTACTATCAGTACCTAAAAATAACATTTATTCCTTATTTAGGTAACTGTTACAAGATTACATAAAAGTTACAAGAATAAAATTTAAAAATATGATTCTCGTTATACATTCAGATAAACCGAATCGATACCTAACAATTAAAATATGAGTCCCTGTTTAGCAAAATGTCTAGAAATATTTCACTAAAACAAAAAGAATGAGATAAAATGATGAAAAATGAGTATTCTTTGAATATCTCAAAACCCTTTTCATAGAAAATTATACTAATAAAACGAAATTGAGACACGCGTATTTTATGGATAATGTAATGTTATACAATATTCATTGGGACATGTTACGTTTTCATCACTTCCTCGCCTCGAATAACATGAAATATTTAAATTAAATTATCCTAAAATTATGTAAAATCATCAATCCGGTCCGGATTGATGAATTCGTGTTATGTTTTGATTATTGAAAATATGATATTCTCAGTTTTAGCAAGAAAAATATTTATGGGCTTTAGGCAAGAATTACGTATAAATTGTTTAGATTTTCATGGTAGCTTCACGTGCAAAGCAAATCCGCTATAATCTTGCATGTATTTGTTTTGAATAGGTTCTTCTTGGTAGAATCGACATTCTGAAGCAATGGTTTTAGTTTTTGTTTTGATAATTCAAAACTGCTTGTGAAAGCCTAATCGAATAAAGTTTATTTTGATTTATGATTTTGATTTTTCGGTCAAGAATACTAAAATAATAATAGTTTCATTAAAAAAATATTTTACCCTTATTATTTCACCCTTACATCAAAAGATTATATTTTGATGAAATTAAAGTCATGTTTTCTTCACAATTCAAAATTGTATAAGAATTTTTCAAAAGTTATGCAAATGTGAAATATGTAAATAAATATGTACTTACCGTAGCATTTTTCTTGCCTATCAATAAAAATACATAGCACACAAACACATTTACTGTAACAACGTTTAAATAAATCATGATTAATTGGCACATTGACAATTATTTATACGATAAACAATATCACACTGCACCAGATAACAACTATGACAAATAATTTCACAATATTTATATTTTAATATCGTTGTTACACAAACGATTATGGGTTTGATTCGAATTACGATCCAGCATACTGGCCAGAGCGAATGAAATCTCAAATGGTCATTTTTCTACTTTCAGACGTCACATAATGCAACGACGTAAAATGTCTTTGACTGACCAAGGTTATTACGGTGATTTATCGCTATCGCAAAGAAATAAATTATGACATTAGATTTGTGTCGTAGTAGTACAAAAATCAAAAATCAATTGTCGAAATGTATCGCATTGCGATAGCCGTAGATCAACGTAATTAGCCTGAAGCATGCTAGATTGTATTTCTGAATGCACCCTATATCTATTATATTCTCTGTACAATACGAGGTGCAATATTACAATAGAAAGTGTGTTTAGAGATTTATATTTAATTAAAAATATTTTTTTTACCATTTCATCATTAGAAAAAGTTGCGTAACTCTGTTCTTTGAAAATGATATTAAAATGATCTTTAACAATGTTACATTTTTCATTAAGTTAAATAAAAATACCTCTAAAGGGAATTAAATAATATTTATTTTTATTAGCAAAAATAATATATTCATTTACAATTTGGTTAACACATTTTTAAAATATAAAATTAATACTATATTAAGTATAGCATTAGTTACGCAAGTAATTCTAGTGGATTACGACCCTTACTGAAATTAAATGCACACATTTCCATTTTTATAAAATAATAACTATATGATATTAACTAATAACACAAATCCATCCCATCAACCCAATCCTTAGTCTAATCGAAGTAAATACATCCGTCGGTTAAATTCGTAATACTCATAAATCTATTATAAAAAAAAAAGTATTGAGGCCATTCACATGAGAACGGTCGTACCAGCAATTTTAGCAGAGAAACTAAACTCATTAGTTTTGCTCTCAGGTTTTCAAAAAGATTTACTTAAGTTGTTTGTAATTTACAACGATAGAATTTACAGTCAGTATCTTATTTTTGACAGTTTCAAAGTTGTTTTATATCAGTTACGAGAGTAAAACTTACAAATGTAATTGTCGTCTTATGGACATTCTCATTCGTCTTAAGCGATGTGTTCCATTGTCGATTTAACACAAGCTAATCGAACCATATGCTCAAGGACACGCGGCTCGAAAACAATCATAAGTATCCCCAACGATTGGGTAGGTTGGGTTCGATTAGATCGTTTTGCTTTGACATTCGAACATTAATTTACCCATGACGTAAAACTAAGAATTTGTATTCAAACATAGTTCTCGTAAACAGTCTTTCGATTCAAATATTATACTATACAACGTATAGATGAAAGTAAAACATTTGAATCGCAGCACACATTTTGTGTGCGGCGATCATTTGATGGGCCTTCTAAGCGGTTCTTACTACGCGTTCTCTCAATATCAGGCTTTTGAATGTCAAGTGTTTCTCATTTGGCTCATTTATCTTATTTGGTTAAACTGGCTCACTTTTCTTTAGTTAAACGAATTAAGAATTTAACCGAAGTGATTTCCATCAGTTACAAATAATTACAGTCAAGACGAATTTCACATTTCGATAAATATACATATATTATATACTATTACGTCACAGCTTTACGTAATTTAGGTCCATAATAATTCGTTTACTCAGTCATACGTTTTATTTCACTAGAAAAGGCACAATTTTCTTCCCCAACAACAATAACGTCCAAAGACACAGTTCATCCCGTAATCGGATCGCGTTATTTTTTCCTACAGCATCTGAAATCAAGGTTTACATGTTAAAATCTTGAACAAAAATGTTATAAACACGAAATAGCACATAAATTATTTGAAATGGTATGATGTCGTCTCTCGTTAAAGAATTCATTGTAACATGAATATTTGAATAGTTGTCTAATTATTTCTGAAACGATCTCACTACAGACAACCTCGCTTGATTTTGAGCAAAATATAGATAAGATAAAATTGAAAATTTAAAAAAAAAACGTTGATCTATACATTAAACCCCAACAAGATTAATCTGCTGTAAGTTGGTGAGGATTTGTGTATCCTGCTTATGAAGCAGTATCAGGTCAAGTTTACGCATAGTATAGTAAATTTAAAATTGATTCAACCACTCAAAGAAGAAGAAGTTGCTTAGATCCTTTCAACAACTAGAAATGAGCTGAACAGATCTTCATAAATTATAGCTAAGAACCATCTTGATTATATTAGCTTTCAAACAAGAGAAACGCATCAAAATCGATTCATCAGGGAGCTATGACGTTACACACAGAACAGACTAGAATTATGAAAAAAAAATCAAATTGTACAAACTGTTTTCGGCGATTTTTGAATAACAAATAAATATCGAATTGGTTTTGCAGCCTGTCATTGTTTTAATGTAGCGTAAATTAAAACAAAAAAAATGCTATTAATAAGAAAGTAATATGATTCATCAAATAATGATACAATAATCATACTGTGGACAAAAAGTTGACGAGTACAGCCACTACGGCCTTTCTTGTTTTAAAGATGCTGGCCGTCTCTCTCGCTACCATGCTATTAATGATATCATCCGTCGGTCTCTTGCCAGTGCAAAAGATCCGGCAACATTAGAGCCGATTGGCTTAATCCACAATGACGGTAAGAGACCAGACGGTATGACCTTTGTAGCCTGGAGGCTGGGTAAGTCACTGGTGTGGGATGCTACTTGTGTTGACACTCTAGCATCATCTCACATCCTGTCGACGGCATAGATGGCGGGAGCAGCGGCAGCAAGTGCCGAACATTAAAAGCGGCGCAAATATGAAAGCCTTGACGAGGCTTTTATCTTTGCTCCGTTTGGAGTGGAAACTCTTGGTCCGTGGGGTCCAGACTCTCGCTCTCTTTTTAAAAACCTCTCAAAAGGACTTTGGGAGTCAACTGGGGACCCAAGAGCTGGCAGCTATCTCGGTCAAAGGATCAGCTTGGCCATTCAACGGGGTAAGGCTGCCAGTATTTTGGGAACTTTAGGGAGGTCTACAATCTTTTGTAAAAAGTTATTCGTTGTTATTATTTTTTTTCCGAAATATTTCAAAGTTCGAAACATAATTGATACAAAGCCTATTGTGGTACAAATGTTGCTAGCTGTAATTTTTATTGAAATTTTTAGTAAAAGAAATTTTAAATACATCGTTTATTTCACTAGACCGCTAAATTGCGTTTTGACATGAAAAGAATAAAATTTAATCGGCTATTATTTTGTTACGTGAACTTAGAACATAATAATTTATGAACGACTAGCTTTTTCGTACAACTTCATTTGTATTTGAGCAAATATATTTTATAATAACACATGTCGCACTCTAAGTGATTACGTGATCGAATTAAATGTCTCTGAAACTGTTAACTAAGTTAACTGAACCACCTCGATTACATTAGCTTACAAACAAGAAAAACTCATCATTAGGGAGCTACGATGCTACTGACAGAATACGTTATAATTATGAAATAATAAAACGGGTCAAGTGCGAGTCTCGAGAACTCGTGCACCGAGGGTTCTGTACAACTTGTAGGAATGTTAACCGAATTTTCAAAAAAGTGACACCGATTTCAAAAGCCAAATACATACGTAATTTCATTTTCTCAAATGATATATTTATTTCTAATTATTTTGAATTTAAAATCAAACTAGTAAATCTATTCTTTGTCGCTTGTTACGCCCCATAATTGTTATACACAAGAACGGTTTATTTTCTAAAAATAATGTATTTTCAATAAACTTCACTACGTTTTGACTTAAAAGTTTTGTTTCACAGCACTTAATGATTAGAATTCTCAGTATTTGATATTAATTAAACCTTGTTACCTTCACGCGTTCTTGATAAAAGTGTTAAAAGACAAACATGTATATACAGATTTTTTACTGAATTTGTACAATATGATTTTACTTCACGCCAAATTTCATGTTGCTAGATTAATGGGACACCCTATAGGTTTTGATTCCCTTGCGAAAACTCTAAAATGTTTAAAATACGTGACATAATTGCCATTATCTTTTGATTGCGATGACTTAGAACGTTAATTTTTTTAAAACCTCAAGTCATAGTAGTGGTATTGTATTTTTACAAAATCTTTATATGCTTGTATATTATATTTCAAAGATATATTTTTGTTGGGATGAAATATCTCCCTTTATATTGCATCAACATTTTATAAAAATAGTATTTTAATTTTTTTATATAAATAGTAGCTGGCTAAACGAACAGGTAGGACACCTGATTTTAAGTGATCGCCGCTGCCTACAGACAGTTGCAGCATCAGAAGAGCCACAGATGCGTTGCCAGCTATAAAACTAATACAAGAGGAAAGGGAATAGGAAGTAGGGAAAGGAGTAGGGCTGGGGTTTAGGCTGCCGTCTCTTTCACACACCGTACGAAACGCTATGTTATCTCCTTCACCCATGTTGAGCTGGCCATGTATAGTCTATTAAACAGATAAATATAGCGTACTTCAACCACACCTAAGTGTTAGACATGAAAAACTGCCAACCGAATTATTGAAACGAATCTTTAAAAAAAAAAATAATATCCGAAAATTCTTGCTTTTCGTTCTGGGTATTGTTAATTTTGAAAACTCTATTTTTGTTTATAAGGATATTTTAAGTTCGATCCCATAGAATTTCATTTATAAAGTATTTCAGTAATTTAGTTTTTTAATCTATGTAATAAGTATGTCATATAATATTTTGTTTTTAAAGATGGGTCTTTTCCTAAAAATGTATTAGTTATTAATAATACGCAACAAACAAACAAAGAATTTGAATAAAATATTAGAAATACAGATGATTTAATCGCGTGCTTCGCGTATTTTTAAAATAATAGAGGTTTACAACGTTTTAGCAATTTTTATACACCATAATTAGAGTAAAAATACTCGTCTTAAATGAAATTATTCTTCCTTGGTTAAATATAATAGCTCATATCGGGCTGAAAATTAGTTTATGATTGAAAAATATATTTTTGTTAGATTTTCTAACAATTAAGAAAGGCTATATTGGATCACCTTACAACGAAATTATAGAAGTGAACTGGCAGCATAAATAACTAGTCAAGTCTGAGACGGATTCAGATATAAAGTATCATCAAATTCAAATTCGAAATATAATTTATTCAAGAAGGCTTTTAAAGCATTTTTGAATCGTCAAGTTACAAATTAGTCTTTCAAATATAAAGCTACTACCGGTTCGGAATATAGATTTTACTGAGAAGAACCGACAAAAAACTCGGTACTCTTTTAAAAAATATTTACAGAGTGTATTCTTAATTACAGCTTATTATAATATTTGCATATCCTGCTAGAAAATAAACACATTATGTGCATGCATTTAATCGTTCTTGTAATCTTGTAATATGCTGTATTAATGAATGATTTCTTTACGAAGGCTTTAAGAAGCTTTTTATTTAGAAGTTGTTAAATTTATTATATTAATATACATTTTTTTCTTAAGATTTGTATTGTGCATAACTTTTTAGTTGAGGCCCCGGGGCTCTAGCCATAGACGTCCTCCCCTAGTCCGGCCCGGCTCTGGTGATTCATATTTTTGGTGGCGCTTTATAACGTCGAATGGTGTCAGTAAATCGTTATAGGCTTTAAATTTAGATGGCAAACGTAAATGCAAATGTGAATCGTGCAAGATATAACTATATCATATATATATAATAATATATGTAACAGTAACAAGATAGGCATTATAAACAATATGAAATGTTTAACCCAGCGGAAATAGAGATACACATTCTGTAAAAATTTCAACTCTCTACCTATTATGGTTGATGAGATACAGCTGATAGACATGGGCGGGCGGTCAGTGGAAGGTTACGAAAATAATCCCGTTGGCACCATTTGGGTACTGAAACCTAAAAAAAAACCGCAACAAGATCGCCTTTTCACCCGTCTGCGCGACACAAGGGAGGGTAATGTGTTTATCAGTCTATGTATGTGGGTTTGTACCTTTGTGACACTATTGAGACCTAACGCATAAGCCAAGTGAAATCAATCACACTTCATTTAGTCAAAGAAAGTATAAGAATTTGAAAAAATTAAAACGGTCGATTTCAGACACCATAATGTGTAAAAAAAAATGAATTTTATCAAGTATGGTCTTGTTGAATATTCGACAGACACGTTGGCGCAGTGGTCACTGCAACTGACTGAAGCGCTAACAGTCGCGGGTTCGATCCCCGTTCGCGGCAAATGTCTGTATTGGCCATACGGATATTTGTCGTGGTCTGGGTGTTTGTGTTAGTGTTGTGTGTGTTTCCGGACCTCCGACACAAGGCCATGAGATCTTAATGGGAGCCGTTGAGTGTGAATCGTTTATTTTATTTTTATTATGTTGAATAAGTATATAAAAATCATTTTTAGGTTTCTATATCATTTTTCAATCAGGATTAGCGTTTAGAATCCATAACGATTTAAAGTTCGTTAATAACGATTTCCCTTAGTCTTGTTACGCAGTCGGGTTTTTGATTTTTTCAACTAATTATTTGTCATACTTACTTGTTATTACTTGTATCTATTATCTGTGGTAGCGTGTGTATTAGGTAAGAATTACACCTATTTTGCTCTCAGACATTCATAAAGATTTACATACGTCGATTGTCATTGCTTTACACGTGAAAGAATTTACCGCGAGTGCCTTATATTTCCCTTATACTTACGACGTATCTGTTACAAGGTTACAGAGCCGTCTTACATTACTTACGAGAGTACTTATAAATGTAATTCTCGCCTTAAAGTATGAAGTAACAAAGCGACGTTAAAATGACATTGTAAAGTCTATTAAAACCATCTATAATAAAATTAGAAAGTTAATGGATCGCTAGAAGCTAATATTTTTATATTCAATATAACGGTACAAAGGCTTTTAGCTAATGAGTTGAACAATGTGTTTATGTCACAGCAGGGCTCTAATTACTAGCGATATATTAAACTGACAACAAACGAACAGATAAGGAAACATACCAATGGCTATATACATAGTAGGACTATTTTAAACGGATTTAAATCGCGTATATTAATTATTTTTATCATCCCGATGTTTCGAGCACTTTGCAGCGTTCGTGTTCACGGGTAGAATAAGAAAAATGTCACCTTAGTCCTACCTCCTCCTAATACCTCCTTATAATATTAGTATAGATTATATATGAATCTATACACAATGATATTTTTATGTTCACCGATTTAGTTAATTATGTTTGTATATATTTTAAGCTTTCGCGATTTATACTATTCATATTTGATATAACGGGTCATTAGTTGCATCCGTGGTCATTGGACGACGAATGCAACTTCGTCGAAACGTCGAGCATTAAAAATGTATTACTACCATTACTTACCGCGATAAGACCCGTTATATTAAATATGAATTATATTTTTGTCTGAAGAGGTATATTTCGTACGTATTTTGCTTTTGAAATTGGTTTCCACTATTTAAAATTTTTGTATAGCTATAACATATATACATATATACATATGTATAACGTTCTAACAATTTGACGTAAAAATCTGTATCCATTTACCGAGTTTGTCAAACTTGTCAGTTGTCCTATTGGTTTACTCTCACATAGTACAGTCGTTAGCTGGTTGAAAGGTAACGTCTAAAAGCTTAAAACATATCCAAAGTTATATTATCTCATTGTTTTAAACAAACATAGTTATGTAGACGAGTTTAGTTTGTTGGTTAGGTTAGGTTCATTAAATTTTCACTCGAATATTATTATCACCACAGATATTCTATTCTCAATTTACCCAAAGACTTTAATCTATCTATCTATATATATAAAATCACTTGCCCTGACTGATTCATCAACGCAGAGCCTAATCCGCTGGGGCTACGAACTTGAAATTTTGGCAGTAGGTGGCTTTTAGGCATCCACTAAGAAATAGTTTTTTGATTATTCACCCCTAAGAGGGTGAAAAGGGGTAAAAACGTTTGTATGCAAAATCTTATTCCATGGTCGTTTTAACTTAAACTTAATACACATACTTCTGGGTGATAGTAATGAAATATAAAATAGAAAATGGGGTACTTTTATTCCACACTGGGTTGCAAGGGGGTAGTAAAGTTTGTATGGAGAAAACATATTTTTTTAGCTGATTATCCTTAAATTCAGCGCTAATATTACTTAGGGAGAATAATTAATTATATGTATCCCAGAATTTCAAAATCATCCCTTAAAATGACGCTAGGGGGTAATAAAAATTAAAAATTGAAATTCCAATGTAATTTCAAAAAAATTTCAAAATACACGCGAGCGTAGCCGCGAGCAACTGCTAGTTATAAATTAAAAAGTATAATATATGCGTGTGTTGACTTAAATTTTTATTGATTTAATTCATAAAAAATAATAGCATTCGGCTGTTTTCTCTATATAAACTATTAGTGTTTGAACAATTTATTTAAGTCATTTTATAAGATGCAGCTAAAAATTCATACTCCTTCCGCTCAATTCACGTAAAAAGGGGCATAAATTTTATGCTTCGCGTTTTATTATGTATACATTATTTATAATCAAACACCGATCCGAAATCCGAAATTAAAATAACGGACGGAAAAAATCCGAAATTAAAATAACGGACGGACGTCGCATAGAAAGTCACTGATATGTTAATTCTGTATATCTATATTGTATCTAACTTTTTAGTTGAGACCATGGAAGACCCTGGTGATTCATATTTTTAGCTGCATCTTATAAAATGACTTAAATAAATTGTTATATGAATATAGGAATAGTACATTAACCTTCCGCTAATGGCTCGCGTTTTGTATCGGCCAGAGAGAAAAATAAATTTTATACTGTGTAGCATAATGTCAGAATTACACAAATAAGATTACATACATATGTAAGAGAAAGAGATTTACATAAGTTGCTTAATTACTACACCTAAAATTATTTACTGTTAGTGCCTTATTTTTAACATTCACAGCTATCGCAACTTCTTACGACGTATCTGTTACTAGGTTACAGAGTTGTTTTATATTAATTACGTATAACTTACAAACTTAATTCTCGTCTAACAAAATCTACATTACGAAAATAACATTAAAATATACGCTGACTGAAAACATTATGTTAAATAAAATGAAGTTCATTGACCGTGAACTAACTGGAGTTTATAGGGCGAAGGGCTTTTAATTTTACTGCGAAAGGAGCATGTTTTATTCGTATTTTTATAGACACGGGTATAAAGGTTAAGATAAAATCAATGTCGGTGACATACTTTACATTTTTACTTTGAAATTTATGATTTTTGTTATTACATTTTTTTATAAATGAAAGTAAATGAAGTCAGATCACGTATTGTAAATTTCCCAAGGATATTGACAACACCGAGGAGACATGAATGCGTTGTCGTAAAGATGAATAATGGGATAACTTAATTAGGAAATAAAATAGCGTTAGGATTTCCGTTATCTCTCTCTTTATTCAAAACATAAATATAATAACTACTTTATACCGATTTACTGTGAATATATTTTAAGTAAATAAATAAACGCATCACACTCAACGGCCCCCATTAGGATCTCATGATCCTGTGTCGGGGGTCGGGAAATACACAGCATAAATACAATAAACCACAAATAAACATCCTTATGGCCATTACTGATGTTTGCCGTGAGCGGGGATCGAATCCGCGACCGTTAGTGCTTCAGTCAGTTGCTATGACTGCTGCGTCAATCTGTCAGACAATATAATTTATTCACATATGAGCAAAATTAACAACACAAAGTATTTCAATAGACCAAGCTCCAAGGCCGAGTCCTGTCGTCTCAATATAACAGGATATTCTGTAAAACAAATAAACAAAACGACACAGAATCATAAGATCCTAGCGAGGTCGTCGATTTTAAGCGTTTATTTATTTATATTGCCGTTATTTATACGGAATTCTATTTTAAAACGAAGAAAATATTCCCAAATGTTCCAACATAACAAAGTCACATCAAACTAAACGAAATCAAAGCAATACAATTCCGAACCGCACAGTAATAAAACGAAAGAATTCATTTCGCTTCATATGTCTTAAATAACTTTATTGCTACAGTATTTCACAGTATTTGCATATGCAAGCAATATCTTTGGTGCAGTTTCGAACCGCGTTCTCGAGACTGCGAGGCGCCGATATAAATAAAAAATTTCTCTACACATTTCGCTAACCGAGCTATTCTATTTCTTTATCCGTGGATCTGTATGGAAAACATCTTTTTCTTAGGGTATTTATTTCGAGATTTATATTTTTATTTGAAACTAGATAGCTTCGTGAACTTCGTATCGCTTCAGAATCGAAAATTTTGTATTGTTTAAGTAACCGTTACATACATAATGTTTTTACTTTATTTATTTTTTCTTAATTTTTTAGATATTTTTCTTAATTATAGTTATTTTGCTATTTGAGATGAAGAAAAATCCAGCCCCTTTTGAGCTACAAATTCTGTAACTGACACGACTGTTTTATATAGGTACTAATATCCTTTGTATTTTTGGATTTGAATTAATTCGCTAAAATGCCTAAGAACCACAAGTGGTACTGCTATAAGCATACGGATATGTGTTATGGTCTAGGTGTTTGTGTTTTTTTGTTTCCGGACCCCCAACACAGAATCATAAGATCCTAATGGGGGCTGTTGAGTGTGATGCTTTAATTTATTTCTCATAATATATACATACATGTCACGATGCAACGTCATGCCGTTGCACACTACGGACTTGTGTGAAACGTTAAAACTGCTTCAACTTTGATTAAATTAAATCATTAGGGGTTAAAATCGAAATTATGTATTAATGTTTTTGTACGCGTTTACACTGATGTAAATAAATAAGGCTTCATTTAACATCGAAACATCATATGTTTTTCTTGTTTTTTTTTTTTAATTTAATGAACTGTATGTTCCAAAAAAATTAAATTATTTATTATATGCATTAGTTGGCAGAGGCAAGCGAAATAATGGTATAGCAGCATATATACGAGCAAACAAAAAAGCATGTAATATACATTACTAAATATAATTGTGAGCAACTATTTTTTATATAATAACTATTTTTTATGTAATAATATTATAATAGTGACATATACGACCCGTGTGTGTTAAACCGCGTTGTCATGCTTCGCATATGATAATGACTTGTGGGCGGATCATATGACTCCGTAAAATACGTAATACATGTACGTTTTTACTAATTAAGTTAACTGTCGAGTTTAAAAAACGAGGATGTTCTCATTTCATTTTTTTTTATTCTTGTTATATCATGACTCTATTATTTATTAACCAATGTTGAAAATTCTTTTTTCGTTTATAGTGATATTTTTTTAGATGACTTTCATAACAATTTCATTGTAATCGATTTATTTTTATCTTAGTTATTTTATACAGAAACTATTATTATTGTTTGCGTATAGACATTCGTTTATATTAATAAGTAAGAGCTGAGATGGCCTATGGCGATCTCATCCGATGATCGTGGGTTCAAATTCCGGCTATCACCACTGAATTTGTGTTTAAATTTGAGCTCGGCGATGAAAGAAAACATCGTGAGAAAACCTGCATGCGCCGGAAGAAATTCTGACATGTATATCCGTAACCCGCAGTGAATCGCATCCGTAATAGGAGAGAAAGCCTTTGCCCAGCAGTGGAACATTTACGATCTGTGTTTACTTTACTTTATATAAATAAAATTTTAAATGATAACGACAATTGTTTGTGTATATAATAATTATCGTACATGTGCATTGAGATGAAAAATTAATAAAAAATACACTTAATAAGAAACCAAGTAATGAATGATTTAAAAATAATAAAACAAATAATTTCAAAGACATAAAAAAACTCCACTGGCAAACACACTGAATATATCCTATTATACGTTGACACCTATAAAAATTCTGCAGGCGTTCGCGTTTTTTTTTTCCTTATTGCCAACAATAAAAAAGATAGGTAGTGTATATTCTATTGGCGACGTGACTTCAATAGGGGTTGATTTAAACACATCGCATTTTTTAAGACTTAACCAATTTGCATACTTCTTTAAAATCCAATATTCAGTTTAGTGTAGAATATAATGTAGAAACAGAGTTTGTCCGATATTAATAATATTAATCATAGCTACGTACATGTAAATATTATATATTGTGAAAGTATTTAGAAGATCTAAAATAGTAGGGTTTTTACACTTCACTGAGGTAGAAACTAGCTGTAGCCTAGTGACTACAGCTTGTATACAGGTTGCTTCGACCGGGGCTACTGCCCCGATCTTGTGAGAGTGAAGAGTACTTCACTCTCACAGAAGATCTGTCAGTAAGAGAGACGAAAACCTTATCTCCTCCCTAAATTCTTAACTTAAGACCTATTCCCTTTTTAACCTGGTAATGCATCTGTGGCTTTTTTGGTGCTACAAATGGCCAAGGAAGGCAGTAATCTCTAGTTTGCCAGATTTTATATATAAAAAATATACATTTAAATTTTAAATACCTCCTCTCCTTCTACAATACAATACAAATACTCTTTATTGCACACCAGTCAATTCTCAAAGTACATGGAAAAAAAATATATATATATATACACACACACATACATATATACACATATATATAAATATATATGATACATAGCAATATGCATAAATAAATAAATATATACGACATAAACATCCATAAAAGTACATAAACATACAAGTAAGTTAATAGGATAATAGTAATGTGTTTTAAGATATTTTTCTTCTACCTCTTCTACCAAGCATTTTTCCCGGCTTTTACCAGGGTCTGCTTACTATTCTTGTCGAGATATTGACGAGTAACTGATTTTTACACAGAGCGACTGCCACCTGACCTCTGCAACCTCTGAAGACAAGCCAGTTACCATTTAGACTAGAATAATTTCCCTACTACGAGTAACGATCATTATCAGGTTATTGTGGTTACAACCGGGAACGACAGCTCTACGTGCTCTCCGAGGCACGGTAGGGAGACCCACCAAGATAAACACTCAGACCTATTTATACAAATATAAATATCTGCCCCGAGCGGGGATCGAACCCGCAACCATGGGCGTTAGAGGTACATTCAGCACCACTACACCAGACCGGTCGTCCATTTTTAAACATCTCCTCACACGTGGATTAACATTATATAATATATAAAAACAAATTTATATATCTATATGACACTTACTATTTTTACTTAACATATAAGATGATATGTGAGGCCGGCTCGCTACGTAGAGCCGCACGGCCATGCTACGAACGTGCGGAGGCCGCGTAGCTAGCGTAGCGCGGCATTGTAGAGCGAGGAAGCCCCGATGCGTGGAGTAATCATCGGGGTACACGTGCAATGTCCTCCACGACGCACGTAGACCGTCACCATCCGCACCCGAGATGTGCGTCTCGCCGGTTATAACTGGATCCTGTCAAAAAATGACTTATATTAATAAAGATATTATTTTAATTGATAGCACAGGTAGACACTGATAAATAAGTGTGTCAAGCCACACGAACTTCATTTCGGAAAAATGGCGCCTAAAGATGTCAAACCAATTCTTAATAAATCTGTTTGAAGACGTATATATACATCATTTCTTTTATATTTGATAAAAAGTATGATGTTTACATTTCACATGACTTAAAATAATTTTTAATAATGTTAAATGTATTGTGTATTGTATGGTGATTTATAACAGAATACATCGATATGACCGAATGCGACTTTTTGTTGTTTGACACATTATTGCTTATATCAAGTTATGGTGATTTGGATTTGATATGCCGGATGCTTTAAATCATGAATGTATCTTATTTGCTGACGATACAACAATTAACATTAAGTGTAACAATAGACAAAATATTGAAAGAGAGGTTGACAATGTTTTTACAAAAGTAATTCACTGGCTAAATATTAATAATTTACAAATAAATCTATTAAAAACTAAAATTATGCAATTTCAAACACCTAATAGTAATTGTAAAAATATAAATGTAATATGTAATAATAATAAAATTGAAAATGTGGAATCTATTATATTTTTAGGGATACATATTGACAAATTTTGTAATTGGAAATCTCATGTCAGTGAACAACATGTGAAAAACTAGAAAAATTTGTATATGTTCTAAAGAGACTTAAAAACGTAACAACTAGAGAAGCAGCAATGTAAGCATTCCATGGATACGTGTCTTCAAATCTTCGATATGGAGTCATACTATGGGGAAATTCAGTAGAGTCAGATAAAGCTTTTAAAGTTAAAAAAAATGTGTAAGATCACTATGTGGAGCTCGATATTTGGACAGTTGCAAACCGTTATTTAAATCATTGAGGATTCTGCCCTTCCCTTGTCTTTATATATATGAAGTAAGCGTATTTGTTAGGAAAAATCTATCTTTATTTAAAACAAATAGTGATGTGTTGGGTACTAATTCTAGGTATAAACATAAGCTTTATGTACCTATGCAAAAACTAGCTATATATAAAAAAATGCTTATTGTATGGCAATACGTATATATAATAAAATTCCTGACACTTTAAAGGATTTACTAATTACTATTTTCAAGAAGAAACTTTTTTTGAATTTCTTCTAAATAAATTGTATTATAATTTTAGTGACTTTTTCTGTGACAAAAATTGACGAAAACATTTAACTACTCTTGTAAAACTATCAATTTATTTGTATGATTATTTATGACATTTTCTATGTAATTATGAACATTTTAATTTTTAGCTAATATTTAATTGTTTAGTCGTAATTTTATTTAATTTAATTAAAAAACATAACTGCATGTTAAATATTTGCACACCGATAAATCGGTAGAATATGTCGAAATTATTATAAGTGATGACCATCCTGTTTGTATACAATATTCTAGCAAATAAAAAGAATTGAATTGAATTGGGCCACATTATGGTAGAGCCATGGTAATATAGGAAATATTTTTTTTTTGTCTATATTTGTAGTCAATTAAGCGACTGGTAGATTAAAATATTCTTTTTTCGATAATGTTCTTCATTTATTAATTAAGAATTCTATATATTTCAAAATAAGTTTTTCAATTAAGTAATCATTTTGACAGAAAAATTGCTTATTAATTTATTTTAACTGAGTTAACAATTAAAACTCATTTTTTAAATAAAATAACGAAAATATATCAATATGATTTTGTCTTTTGCATTCTTAATAATATATCGATGTTGTAAGACATAACAGGGAATAGTTTTTTTTTATTATTTTGGTAAATAATAATTGGATATCGTCTGGAGCATCTACTTATAGGATTAATTCGAATATGATTACAGCAATTTATATCAAATTGCTCCAAGTAATAAGGTCGCTTATACACCGAAATCTCACTGTGTATCAAATTAATGGCTTATATACTCAAGTTTTATTGCAAGAACAAGAAAAGGAAAAGAGACGATCATTGAATAGCCTTCACTGAACTCTCAAGTTTAACTCAAGTACAATATTTGGACGCTGATAAACAATATAATGTCAAGCCACGCAGAAAATGACGTCAAAACACGTGAAACCTATTCTTAATTAATTTGTTTGAATATGTATTTATCCACCTTTTCTTTTATGTTTTATAAAAGGTATATTGAATTGAAAGCAGATTGATATAATTTATATATTATGTAATAAAAAGTTCTTTAAACGTTTGAGATTATTATATAAATTGCTAAATATGGAACGCACTTGAAGTTCGAAACAATTAATTAAGAAACATTTTCCCGTACTTATTTAGTTAACATGACTCCATTTTTTTACAATGTTAAATAGGTGATGCAGTATCAAAATACATCAAAATCTCCGAATTTCACTTTTTGTGGATTGCCATATTATTGCTTATCAGCATCCAATTGAGAAGTAAAAAGGCGAATCATGTAAACTAAATAAGTACGGAAAAAAGTTTCTTAATTAATTGGTTCGAATTTCAAGTTCGTTCTATATTTTGCAATTTATACAATAACCTCAAATATTAAAAAAAAACTTTTTATGAGATAATATATCCAATATATCATTCTGATTTTAATTAATTATACCTTTTATCAAAAAACAAAAGAAAAGATGGATATATACCTCTTCAAACACATTTGTTAAGAATAGGTTTGACATCTTTAGCCGCCATTTTCTCAAAATGAAGTCCGCGTGGCTTGACACAGTATTGCTTATCAGCGTCCAATTGATTTTAGTCTCTATCATTTACTTTTTATGAAAACAGATTACCTGATGTATCAAATGAACCACAAATACGCTACAACATTCAAAAGAATAATAAAGGGGAATAGGAAGTTAAGAAAACAATGGGCGAGAATATAAGGCTTCCGGCTCACTCACCCACCGTCCCAAACGCAAGTGTACTAGCTGTTAGGATCAATTTATATATTTTTATTATTATTTCACATTTTTTATAAAGTTATATATTTAAATAGGATTTATGAAATCTGTAATTTATTTCGTTGTATAACTGGCCATAATTGTTTTTTCTTCTCCTTTCAAATTTAGAACGTGGAAAAAATGTATTGATTTTTGTGTTGCGTAATATGTATTATTGTTATAAAAATGAGTTATGAATATAAAGTTTTTCTGTTTATTTAATGTTTTAATAAAAATACTTAATTTCTAATGATCTATCGAATACTAGCTATTTCACGCTGATTGTTGCTGGCTTAGACAGGACAGAGTTCAAGTTGCCTTACTTGCTGGTAGCTTAATGATTAAAATGTTGTGTACATAACATTTACCCCATTAGAGCTGGCATTCCGATACATAAATTACCTCGTACTACGCTCAATTGACTTTGTTATGTATTGATCAATAAATTTTCTATATATTAAGACCTAATTATTTCTTATAAGTATATGATCATTATATATCCTATTCTATTCAAACATAATCGTAATTGTTACTAAATGATTGTTTTCTCACATGAACAGTTTTACATTAAGATATTCGTAATACAGTTTTGTTTTCTCCTGCGAAAGGTAGCTCTAAAAGGCTGGTACTTTTTTGCATGAAGTTACTAAATACTTAGTAGAAACAATGTTAAATTTTCATTCACTAGAAACCTAACAGACAATTGATCAGTATCGGGCGATTCCATTTATGAGTTAACAAAGACACAACATACCAGATATAGTGTAACACATCTCGACCAAGAACTCGTTCTGTTAATAATACAACACATAACACGCTTAGTATAAAAGCGACTGAATTAAAAATGTGTCCGCTAAGCTAAACTGCTATGCGTCTAGTCTAGTTTCACATAATTTATTAACGATATGTTATAAATATTTGTCCTATCAATATCTTACAACATTAAAATGTATACAAACAGTCAAAATACCAACTGCAAAATGTTTTTGCGTTTTCCCAAAAATGTGAATTATTAAATTCAATAAAAAATTTACATTTTTTTGGAAAACCGTCGTTATACAATTCATATCATGGAAATGTTCAATAGCTTTTATCTATGGTAAATAATAGATTATTCTACTATCATCCCACATTCCTCTCTCTTCGAATTTATTTTACAATAGAAGGTAGCCTATATCCTTCTCATTGCTTCAATCTATAACCATAATAAAGTTAATCAAAATTGGTTTAGTGGTTTAAGCAATAAAAACGTTGCAAACAGAGTTACATGCACAATTATTAGTTAGTATGGATTGAGCAATTAATATCAATGTTTGTTTCTCATTGTGCCAGATAGCTCAATAATTTTAAAATTGACCCATTATTTATACAAACGCGAGCAATATACGCTCAATAATTACAGACAATTGCCTCATCCGACCCATTAAGGACCGACGTCCGTCGCATTCGTCAGACTGAGCTGTCCCATAATGAGTCTTGTTGTGGATTAATCAATTGATTCAATTGCGTTGTTTGAAATTTTCGAGTGCAAATTAAGCAAGCTGTGTTGATATGCCAATGAGACCCTATTACTAAGACTCTTCTGTCTGTCCGTCTATCCGTTTGTCAGCGGTCTGTATCTCATACATATTTATATAACACCTGTTTACAAAAGTATTAAAAAAAATAGACTGTTATTATATATATGTTATATTGTACAAAGGTGCAAAACCCTTAAAGTAAATCCCAAAAAAAAACTCTCTCCAATAACTATTTTACGGGTTGCGATTAGATTACTTCAACATGATTGCTATGCAATTTATTTCGTAACAAAGGATATGGTAAAGTGGAGCTGATGGCGAAACACTAGTAGAACTCCTCAATAATTAACAGCCTAGTATAGGAAAAAATTATATTAAATGGTGAAAAAAAAAATACATATTTACGATCAAAACATATAATCTTCTCATTTTTTAAGTCGATTAAAAAGCAGAAATCAATAGTTAGATTATAACAAACTCAAACTCAAAGTATACTTTATTCAATTGGGCTTTCTAAAGTACTTTTGTATAGTCAAGTTACATGTCAATGTTTTTAGATTTTTATAAAGCTACCACCGGTTTGGAATGTAGCTTTTACAAATCGGCAAAACATTCGATAGTAACTCTTTTGAAATAATTCGTTTAATATATATTTTTTTACAATTTATTTATGATATCCTGCTAGAAAATCAACGCGAATTAGATCTATGGAATAACATGTTTTGATAGCGCCAGTACACAATAAGTTCCGAGATCAAAATTATTTAGTATAACGAATTCAGAAGAATAATTTCATAATCGCCAAAATCTAATTAAACAATTCAATACAACAAATAAACCACTGAGTCATGAAACATAACCTTCATATCAGCTAATGTGATTAATCAGAGCGCGTAATCATTGGTACACTGATCCACTGATCCACTAATCACGGGTAATTCGTAGTAATTTAGTGATATATTACGAGCACTCAGTCGACTCTTCCAGTCCATTAGGAGCGGGCCTCCGGTTCAGTGGATAATTCGATGGTGTTCCGCCTAATGGAATTTATGAAATCGATTGTGTCAATTTACATAACTTTCAAATGTACATTTAACGGGCTTTTAAAGGGATGTCTCGATGGGGAACTTTTTGGAAATGGAATATATTTGAGAATCGATTTTTATGATTCTGTTTGTATTGGAGAGTTTTCATTGGTTTATTTAATTTTGTATAAATAAGGAAAACCATAATAACATTCTTTTACGTTTTTTTTTTTTTTAAATCAATAACAAGTTTTAATATAAATTAAATTAAAATGTACTTTAAAATTTTACCAACGAAAATGAGCATAAAATTAGTTTAACGATCGTTGATTAATGATTTCGGGATTTTTTTTTAATTACATCAAATCGTGCCAAAGGCTTAATTATTTTGCGTCGTCCTTGTCTAATAATATCCTTTTAACCGTTTCCAAGTTAAATTTATACAAAATATCCCTAATTAAAGTCTTTTTTTCTGCTCTGGTAACACGTAAATAACTTCAAAACAATGCTGCTTAACCGTAAGAATAGTAATAGTACATATATAATACATATATACCAACCTACAATAAGCATTGGTCAAGCATAAATCAAGAAGGTTATTACGGTGAGCTACCGCTATATGATTGCTATAATTTGACAGTTAATTTAAATAAATAAATAAATAAATAACGCATCACACTCAACGGCCCCCATTAAGATCTCATAACCTTGTGTCGGGGGTCCGGAAACACTCACAACACTAACACAAACACCCAGACCACGACAAACATCTGTATGGCCAATACATACGTTTGCCGTGAGCAGGGATCGAACCCGCGACCGTTAGCGCTTTAGTCAGTTGCAGTGACCACTGCGCCAACGCGTCTGTCAATTTGTTTTGTTTATGTACAAAAATTAAAAAAACAACTGTCAAAATACATTGTGTTGTGATAGCGATAACGCACGCATAATTGTCCCAGTATTCATTGGCGTTTCATTAGTTTCTAACAACCCTATACACTTAAAATCTCTAAATATATGGCATATTGACTTAGTACGTATTAAGGCTATGTATGTTAGCTAATCTCATGAAACGCTGAATGGATAAATTCGATTCGATTTGCCCTGTGGATGGAAGCCCTACACTGATCAAATTATAACTGTATCTAGGCTGATGACGTCGTTAGAAATCTAAAATGGCGCACAGGTATAATCTGTTAGAAGATTTTCAAACTAAAAAAAAAAATCCCTATTAGTAACTATAAAACTAACTCACAAATTTTGGTGTTATCTATGTTTATAATAAAATTTATTAAAATTAGTTCAGGCTTTATATTCATATAATATTAGTAAGCATTTGCCTTGGTTGGAAAATGAACGAACTGGATTATTAAAACTCTTCTTCTTTAATATTAATATTTTTATAAGTCTCTCCTATTAATTCTTTAAGAAAATTTATGTAATGTTTTTAGTATGAAATAATTTTTGTTTTACATCCGAGATTTGCACAAATAATTTAGGAAAGTAATAAAGATCCACGGAAAAATCTTTCAGGATAACTTGTGTCATAAAAATGATCTATAAGTCTATTTAACCGAATCGAATCCAAGATTTTTGGAATATTTCCCTGTTACACT
This sequence comes from Hypolimnas misippus, assembly GCA_037950945.1. Taxonomy (NCBI): domain Eukaryota; kingdom Metazoa; phylum Arthropoda; class Insecta; order Lepidoptera; family Nymphalidae; genus Hypolimnas; species Hypolimnas misippus. The sequence continues at coordinate 15,082,491 of JBBEEQ010000029.1, forward strand.
TATAAGTTTTGCTCTCAGACTTTCATAATGATTTACATAAGTTAATTTTCATTGCTTTACACCTGAAAAAATTTACGATTAGTGCCTACTTTTTGATATTCACAAATTCCGTAACTACTTACGACGTATCTCTTACTAGGTTACAGAGTTGTTTTATATTGCTGCTGAAAGTAAAATTCACAAATGTGATTCTCGTCTAATAATGTATTTCGCTTATCGGTCTGTTTGTAAAAAAATATTACCTTCGTGACGAAAAAATTCTATGCGTGAAATAAATATTCAGCTTTTGAGTGCTTCTAGGAAAATTCATGTTAATAGATTCATCGAATATTTTTACCCATAAAAACTTCGAAATAACACTTCTTCCCTTTAGGGAGTGTATTTTGCAAAGCCCTCTATCCTCCTCTACAAGGCTATATTATTCGAGGTGCCTTTTATTTATGTTTTTATATCGAATCGTTTTGACACAGCCATTCTTGTTTTATATACAGGGTTCTAATAACTAAACAGCGTGGAACAATAGTGCGTTTATATTCTCTTAGGACAACCGTAGCTAGTTGTATCCAACATTATTATACAAAAATATTTTGAAAAGGGTAACTACTTATTACTAAGTATTCGAAGCGGTAGATTCACATGGAACTAACATAATAAACTTGTAAATTGGCGATTCGAAAGAGCTTATAAAAGCCTATTTGAATAAAGTATACTTTTAGTTTGAGTTTTAACCTAAAAAAAAGAAATCGACTTCAAGCAAAGTACGCAATTTAATTTGTACGACACACTTATGTATACCGGTTATTTCGATTCTAAAATCATATTACTGAGTCTATTTTGATTAAATTTCTATAGTTGTTTAGTAACAACTACATTAACTACCTCAGTAGGCTCTACCTGCTCTTACTAAACAACTACATTGACTGAATATAATTATGTTCGTTTATATCTGATTACAATTTGTATTTTAATTAAATTATAACGTTTTCATTTCGGTAACGGAGATATTTTGATTAAGCCATTACAAATAAACAGGAGTTAATATTTATCTTATTCCAAGATAAATTCCGTGATGATAATATTGTTACCGCCACAAGCTTGATCGTTGTGTGTACTTAATTGCTTACTGTAAACTACAGTAATACAATTATTTATTTGTGTATACAAGAAGAAGAACCGTTTTCCATCGATCAATAAATTAATAATATTAATGATCTAGCCGGGGGTGATTGGGATTTGGTAGTAACTTGATAAGCGCCATCTGTTGGTCCATTAATCGAATTACTCCTGAAGTAACTTGAAGGTTCATATGGTAGGTCGAACTAGAGATATTCAAGAAGTAGTCAGTACCTACGACTTCGTCTGAGTAAAGACATTTATCACTTCATCAAAAAATCTATGCCTATCTTTGCGGTAACACAACAAACAGATTAACAAGGTTACTTTCGCATTTATAATATACTAATGTACACATAATTTTAACGAACTATATATGTATGAAATATAATTATATTCCCAACTAGAAGTAGCTAGTTCCTTGCGACTTCGTCCGCGTATATTTTACAATTCGATTGAAGCGATTCAGAAAAATGATAAAATAAAATTTTGTGTTTTAACAGTTTTCTTATTAATATATTTTAATATTATCATCCACGAAATAAGATTTTCCATACAAAAGTTTTTACCCCTTTTCACCCCCACAGAGGAGAATTATCCAAAAACTTATTTTAGTGGACGCTTACATTGTTATTACTTTGTGTTGGTAGGCCCGTTTTATAGTTATTGCGTTAAAAAGTAACCAATGTACATACATACCCTCAAATCATTTATAGATACATTATGTTAGTAGTTACAAAATTTAGATTCAAACGATTCTTGTTAAACATTTAATGTTAATATTAAAATAAATAAACGCTCCACCCTAAGCATCCTCTATTAGATCTCATGACTCTGTGTCGGCGATCCGGAAACACATACAACACAAAAACTAACCCCCAGACTACGACAAACATCCGTATGACAAATGCGTTATCGGGGATCGAACCTGCGACCGTAAACGCAGTCAGTTGCAGTGACTGCTCCATCAACTTACCTGTCAATATAATTTATTCACATAAAAGCGAAATTAACTACACGAAATAATTTCAATAGTCCAAGCTTCATTTCACCGTATAAACAAATATTTTGTATTTGTAAATAATATTAATTTAAATTGAAATTCAATTAATTAACATATAAATTGTATTTACTTAACATTGAAACCATTTTATTATTGATTTTTTACTTATTCGTAATCTGTACGCGACTTTTTGAGTAATTAGTTAATGTATAAAAAAACTTGTCCCCAACGACTTAGAAACTTCCTCCTTTTTTGGAAGATTAAATTACAAAGATAAAGGTTTCATTAGATAGTCAAATCTATTCTTTAATTAATTACGAGAGTAAATTTCTCTATCGTAGACATTTATATTATTAAACCATTTTATATCAACACGGGTTCGCTGAGGCGAGTCAGAGAGAATTTTTGATGATTGAGTATTTTTATAGCGACTAATGAGCTTCGTATTTATTCAGATGTTATAAAGGAAATGTAACTGCGATATTATTTAATATTAATATAGTTTTAACAGATTGCTGACCGCTGTGGTGTAGCGGGTTCGATCCCTGCTCGGGACTGATATATATCAATATCTGGATTCTCTCGTCAATATCTGGACTAGAATAGAAAGCAGACTCTGGTATAACTGGGAAAAATGCTAGGTGGATGATAGTTTTAACATATTGCTGATCTTGCTATGCGCTATCATGGGAGCCACAAAGGCTCGACTTACGTAGCATAAGGCGAGAATTACAATAAGTTTTGCTCTCAGACTTTCATAAAAATTTACATAAGTTGTTTGTAATTGACGTAATACTGAAGGAATATACAGTTTGAGCCTTTATTTTTGACTGCTTTCGTAAGTTAACTTTGGTAACCAGGTTACACAGTTGCTTCATATCAATCATAACAGTGGATTCTACAAATGCAATTCTCGCCTAAGATTTGCAATCTATATACACATAAAAACACATACTTTATTATATCGTTGTCTTAGATTTTCGCGATTATTATTCATTGAAATGAAACTATTTTAAACGAATCGAATGCATCGAAATTGTCAAGAGGAAGCTACAAACAAAAAACATGCCTATTGAGTATGCAGAGCTGTTACATCACTGCCTGACATCTGGATATTTATTGTGGAATGATGAATTCTATGTGCAAGTCGACGGAGTTGCAATGGGTTCTCCAGTATCCCCCGTGGTCGCCGATTTATTCATGGAAGACCTGGAGGAGAGGGCTCTTCACTCCGGACCAATCACACCTCGGTTTTACAAGCGGTACGTAGATGACACTTTCACAATATTACCTAGTGATATGACGTCTGCATTTTTACAACATCTTAATTCTATTAATAATAACATTCAATTTACTATGGAATTAGAGGCAAATAATGTTTTAGCTTTTCTTGACATTCTTATTATCAAGAATCCTGACAACACATTAAGTCACACAGTTTATAGGAAACCCACACACACTAATAAATACCTCAATGGTGACTCACACCACCACCCTAGCCAGTTAGCTACCGTTGGCAAATCTTTGTTTCAGAGAGCCCACCATCTCTGCGATGCTGAACACCTAAAGGACGAGCTACACCACGTCAAGCTTGCACTCCACCAGAACAAGCTGCCCGTGCCTCGCCAGCATCGTAGAAGCCGTATCAAGCCACCCACAGTTGAGTGACAACCTGCATTTCTACCATATGTGAAGGGAGTTACAGACAGAATTGGCAACATCTTGAAGCGAGCTTCGATTAAAACTATCTACAAGCCTCATAAGAAAGTGAGCCAGTTCTTGAGACCTATCAAGAGTAATATTCCTTTACAGACTGCGGGAGTATACAAACTCGAATGTGAGTGTGGTTTATCTTACATAGGCCAAACAAAAAGAAGCATCGGTACTAGGGTCAAGGAACACATAGGAGATGTCAAGAATAGGCGTTCTTCAAAGTCTGCAGTTTGTGAACATGCCTTGGATAAACCTAACCATTTTATCCGATTTGATAAACCACAGATCCTCGCTAGAGAACACAGATTCATTCCTAGAATGATACGCGAGGCTATTGAAATTCAAAAACATCCGAACTTCAATAGAGAAGATGGTTGGAGACTTTCAAACACCTGGGATCCACTTATTAAAAATTTAAAATCCCAAGTCCAACAGACTGCCAGACCAAAAGATACAGTTAGTGCCTTCTGCGTGCAACCGGAACGTTATTCAAGATATCATTTAAGAAACCGTTGGCGGTAGTTGTAAATAATATTTTCTAAAATCTCAAATAGACAAATGTCACCTTAGTCTACCCGTGACCACGAACGCTGCAAAGTGCTCGAAACGTCGGGATGATAAAAATAATTAATATACGCGATTTAAATTCGTTTAAAATAGTTTCATTTCAACATACTTTATTTCTACATATATGTCCGGTATAGATTTTAAAACAATCCGACCGGTCAGGCCCAATCGGTTTCATAAAGGTACGGAATGCAATGAGCCGTCGCGTGATATAATATAGCCTATAGCCTTCCTCAATAAATAAACTATGTAACAAAGAATTTTTCAATTCAAGTAGTGTCTGAGATTAGCATGTTCAAACAAACAAACTGTTCAGCTTTATAATATTAGTATAAATTGATGCTGATAAGCAATAATGTGTCAACACACAAAAAGTCAAATTCGGAGATAGGATAGATAGGATAGCTATTGATGTATTTCGTCATCTATTTAACACTATTAAAAAATAAGTCATATAAACTAAAGAAGTACGGTAAAAAGTTTCTTAATTAATTGGTTCGAATTTCAAGTGCGTTCTATATTTTGCAATTTATACAATACCATCAAATATTAAACAAAACTTTTTATTAGATAATATATTAAGTATATCAGTCTGATTTTTATTAATTATACCTTTTACCAAAAAAGAAAAGAAAAGATGGATATATACTGCATCGAAGATATTAATTAAGAATAGGTTTGATATCTTTAGACGCCATTTTCTCAAAATGTACTTCATGTGGCTTGACGCAGTATTGCTTATCAGCGTCCAAATTTTATAAGCTCATGAATTTCGGTAGCCACAATGCCGACCACTTTGGAAAACGTTGTCTACCAACCAGCTAGTGACTGATTATGACTGACGAGATATCTTACGGCCAAAAAGTCAATTGACGAGGTTGTCAAAATTAGAAATGGGTACAGATAATTAATGTGATATACCAAAACTTTGTGTACACAAATAATTGATGGTGTTTTTCGATTTTTTTTTTAATTACTATACTCTATAATTAAAATAAGCCAAATAAGTCTACCCGTGTCCGAGCTGTTAAATCACAGAACATAAAAAAAACCCGACGAATTGCAAACTCCTTTTTTGGAAATCGATTTAAAAAAATATTCAGCTATTAATATGTTAAAAAGGAAAGAAAAGCAATATCCAAAATAAAAAAAAAACTATTAATAACTAAAATATAATGAACTACAATAAACCTCTTGCGACACAAAACCATTTTTTCCGTTCATTCGTCCATTGTTCGTAGCGCGGCCGCCATTTTAATTCTGACATGTCATCCGGACGATTATTCTTTTTTGACGGTTCGAGGAAATTAGAGCGGCGACACGGTTCGTAAAATGAATAATCTATACTAATATTAGAAAGCTGAAGAGTTTGTCTGAACGCGCTAATCTCGGGAGCTACTGGTTCGAATTGAAAAATTATTTTTGTGTTAGGTAGCTTATTTTTTGAGGACGGCTATGGACTATATGGATGCTGATAAGCAATAATGTGTCAACCCACAAAAAGTGAATTTCCGGGATATTGATATATTTTGATACTGCATCACCTTTTTAACATTATTTAATAAAAGATAAAGTCGTATGAACGAAATAAGTAGGGAAAAAAGTTTCTTAATTAATTGTTTCGGATTTCAAGGTCGTTCCATATTTTGTAATATATAAAATAATCTTATACGCTTAAAATACATTTTATTACATAATATATTAAATATTTTACAGCGTGCTTTTAATCCATTATACCTTTTATCAAAAAAAGAAAAGGAAATATGGATAAATACTTATTGAAACAAATTTTGAGAAAATGGCGTCTAAAGGTTCGGCATCTTTAGACGCCATTTTCTCAAAATGCAGTTCGTGTGGCTTGACACAGTATTGCCTATCGGAGCCTATATTACATCAGGCTACGTCACATAAGAGCGAAACAATAACCATAAACGCGAGTGAAACCGTAAGGGGCAGTTAGTATTACATAAATAATCTTTTGCGCGCGGCTATACTCACTTAAAGGCAGTGGTTTCCAAACTATATTTTTCACGGCTCCCTTAAATATATGTGATCATATAGCGCCTCTATTACATTTTATTTTATAAAATTTGAAAAGAGTACGTCTAGGCGCGTCCTTACCCAAATATTTCTGTACCGTAATGTTTGCTAAGGGCTAGCATCATCAGCATATTAGGTAATGTTACGTTATATCGTTGTCTTACATTTTCGCGGTTATTACTCATTGAAATAAAACTGTTTTAAACGGATTTAATGCGCGTATATTAACTTTTTGTATCATCCCGACGTTTCGAGCACTTTGCAGCGTTCGTAGTCACGGGTAGACTGTCGGGTTCATATACGAGATTTAAATCCGTTTAAATTACTTTTATTTCAATGTTACGTTATTTTTCTCAATCCAAGACAATATCCGTGGTTCCCCTTGGACTAGTTCATGCCTCCCTATGGCGACGCGTCTCTCAGTTTGGAAAACGCTGCTCTAAGGGCCGAAACACATAACCACGTTGACGTCACATCATGGCTTGTTCCAACACTTGTAAAAGTTATGATATCGCGTCGAGCAAAATCGAATACGAAGAGGATCTTAAATAACTAACAATCAAAACAAAAAAAATAAATAAGCCGATTTCAAAAGTAAAATACGCAATACCGACACACTTATGACAGTTATTTCGATTTTTAACCCAAATTACGGAATCGATTTCGGTAAAATATCTACAATCTGGAACTAAATCATTTGAAATACCTGTTTCTAAATGAATACCTATGTAATTTATTTGAACCTCTGACAACGTGGATACAAAATTTCATGATGAGTTTGAGTTGTCGGGATGTGAAAGTATTATAAATAAAGTTACGTTTACAATGTTAGTTAAGATAAGGAATTACCTTTCATTACTTCTATGAACAATTACGTGCAAAGAATGTTGACAAGGTCACATTTATTTCGTGTTAATTCTTTTTCATTTCGCTTTTTCACGCAATCGTTATTACTTACTTAATTTGGTGTTTTGGTTGTGATAAGATGTCGGTTTATTGATCATGTTTTCGTGATAATAGTGGTAATTATATACACAAGGGCTAAGAGTAATTAACTTGTATTAGTTGGATATTTAAATGTGGTGATGACAAAATGGTGATCATATTTTTACTTATTAATAGGTATATCCTATTAATAAATAAAAAGATGATTACCGTATGGATAGTATATCCAAAAATATTACAGAATAACTGTAGTTGATGGTTTGTCATATCTTTTCGCTAAAACTGTTGAATCAATTTTAATGAATTTTGGTATAGAGGTAGATTGGATCTTGTAGAAGGTGACGTAGCGTATGTTCACTTCGTATTGTGAAAATGTAACGTAAATGGCTGAAATAGGTAATGAAAATTGTTACGAAGACGTCGTGTTGACGTTGTAGACGAAATTGCAGGATCCATCGCGTAAATATACAAATTGCATACTAAAAATAGTGGTCAAATATTTATAAAGACAAAACGCTCAAAATTACTATTATTTTCACGAATTTCAAACTTAAAGGACACTCTAGGATATCTCAATGAAGGATCCAGAAACACGACTAACACTTGTGTACGTAATTGTTTTTAGTCAATTGAATTTGAAATTGAATTACTTGTGATAAGCGCAAACACTAGTTATAATGACAACTGCGCTTTTTTCGCGTCTCGTAGGCGAGTATTACACTTGTAACTTTTGGTTCCGATTTCATATATGACTTACATAAATTGTATTTTATTGCAATTTCATCTGAAACATATAACATAACTCCTTAACAAATTACTTCAGACATATCATGTTGTGGTGCGTTGAAATGATCTCAATAAGTAGATTGTATGTTTTTTTTAATTAAAAATTTTACTGTTTTACTAGCACGAGCCGAGATGGCCTAGTGGTTAGAACACGACGATTTCAACCGATGATCGCGGGTTCAAACCCCGGCTAGCACCACTGATTTTTCAAGTGCTAAATTAGGGTTTAAATTCATTTCGAGCTCAGCGGTGAAGGAAAACATCGTGAGGAAACCTGCATGTGTCGGGAGAAATTCTGACACATGTATATCCGCCAACCCGCAGTGGAGCAGCGTGGTGGATTAAGCTCTAAAACCTTCTCCTTAATAGGAGAGGAGGCTTTTGCCCAGCAGTGGGATATTAACAGGCTGTTACTACTACTACTACTACTACTAGCACTAGTCTAAAACCATCTTCGTATTATACTCATAGCGAAGCAGTAACCATAAACACGAGTGAAACCACAAGGGACAGCTAGTATTGATTATAGACAACATAGAGATACAATACACATTAAAAATCACACATCAATTGTCAAAATATAACACGATTTCAAAGCGATAGTGTAACATAATTAACCCCTTGATTGTTATACCACGTAAATCCGGAAACAAACGAAAAAAAAATCTTTATAACAATAAAAATAATTTCACGTTTTTCGTACACGTTATCGTTGTAAACACGTTATATAGTGAGCTATATCTGAATCTTTGATTGTGTTATTTTACTAGAACTTTAGCAATAAAATTCATTCCTGGGAAGTATAATTGGAGTTAGAGTTCATTTCATTAGTTTCCGAGCTTCTCCTGCTGATAATAATCGTATTTGCGAGGACAATGGTTCCTCTATACTCCGACAAAGGAAATATCAACATTTATATGTTACGAAAGAGGTATAAAAATATTATAATATGGACTATTTACTTGGCTTAGTTGGTTTGAGTACGAGTATAAGATCATAAGACGCTTTGTGAAGAGTTTCATACTCTAGCTATCGGCCTCGGCTTCGCACGGGTGTACCAATTAAGACTTGATTTGGTTTTTAAATGAAGATTTTTCAACTGTCTTTAAAAGGTTCTCAATTCGACGCGTATTGTCTTTTTAATGTTTGTTACCTCATAATTTCATCATTTATTAACTGATTTTAAAAATTATATTTTTATTTCAATGGATATTCATTCAGATTGGTCCAATAGAAATTTTGTAAAAAGCGGTTCAATAATTTATTTTTAAAAATGAAATAGTTGGTAAGTCGTCTAAGGAAGACTCAAGGGAGGGTAATGTGTTTATCAGTCTATGTATGTATGTATATTGGTGTATACTTTTGTGGCACCATTTAGACTACGCATGAATTAAATGATACGTCGTTATATTCGTCATAACGGCGCAAATGACATAGTAAATATAATAATTTGGAGAAATCGACAGACACGTTGGCGCAGTGGTCACTGCAACAGACTGTGGCCATACGGATGTTTGTCGTGGTCTGGGTGTTTGTGTTAATGTTGTGTATGTTTCCGGACCCCCGACACAAGGTCACAAGACTTTAATGGGAGCCGTTGAGTGTGATGCGTTTATTTATTTATTTATTATTAAATCAAAATGGCCGTGTGTTAAGTAGGAAATCGTTGAATTTTTAGGGTTCTTACACCATTTTTCACTCAGAATTACCATTTAGAATCTGTAATGGATTAAAATTGGCTAGTAACGATTCTCTATGGCTTTTTCACGCAGTGGGGTTTTTGATTTTTTCAATTAATTACTTTCTTTAATCTTAAGAGAATATCACAATATTCAAAGTTAGAATCAAACTTCCGTGTCAACTATCACGCAATTAAGAAATAGATATATAAAAACCTTATTTAAAACAAGATATAAAACCAATTCTGTTAAAGAAGTCACATTTATAAAAAGATCACGAAGTGTATGGAGATGACACGTTAATGGTTTTCTCATTTGATTTTATACTCAATATGTGTTTGTCAATGCCCTTTTCCTCTTAGGCAGGTTATCTACCGGATATAGCGGGATTAATCGAGATATAATAACTATATTGTATAGAATAGCTGACAAATGAGCACGCAAGAAACCTGATGGTAAATAATTATCGCTGCCCATGGAAATATGCAACACCAAATAGCAAAAAATGTCTTAAAAGGAATAAACCATGAAGGAAAATGTCATAAAAGGGATATATGAGTCCTTGGGGAAGGACATTAACTATTTTTTGACACAAATAAAATTCAAAGGTAATAAATTCAAAGAGGAAACCAAAATATCTTAAAGTACTAGGCTTTTCAAATTATTCTACGCACAGGAATTTACGTGAACCGACTTTTTTCATTTGAAGCAGAGGTTAAGTGAAGACTACAGCTCGTATAAAGGATGACTCGACCGCTGCAGTACCTCACAGACGGTCGGTACCAAGAAGCTAATATAGCGACATTATACCAATCACTTTACAAAACACAGCTGTGATTCGTAAGGTGAGTTAGATAGTCGAAAGCCTAATCCTTTACCCCATTTCTTTCCTTAATTTTCTACTCGCACTTGATCAGATTTTTTACTTCAAAACATCGCGCTATATAACGCTGCGTGATGATGGAACAACTTTAGATCTTTAGTTTCAGACAGCTTACGGCAATGTTATCGAATGAGATTTCCCTCGGAACTGCTTTTTTAGATCCGGACAAGATAATGGCGGGTCGTCTAATGTTATCATACTGTTTGCAGAAACAACCATTTGCTAGCGAGTCGCAAAGAGTTTGCCTTGTCAAGATATTTTAAAATGACATGAGATTTAATCTCACGTTTCCATATTAGAATAAAGGTATTTTTCATTATTTTCCTTTTATTTATTGAACTCATGTTAAAAAAAACTTGGTCTAAAAATGACCTAATGAATCATTTATAGCATAACTTCGGCTCACAAAGATATAGGTTTCAGATCGAAGTTTAATAACTTGGAAAATTTGTGCGTATAAATATTAATTGCCGTGCGTTACTTTTGTTTTTAATGGATCAATCGATTTGATTTAATTTTTGTTAGTTTCAAAAAACCCCAAAGGTAAATTTTAGGTAGTTAGAAGCTAGGTCTATTATAATCAGTAAGCAATAAAGTTTTATACACAGCTATTATTTGTTGATTTTTGTAAGAAGAAAAATTTGGAGAAGTACCAGATGTCCAATCCAGTCGAGCCAGCTCATGAACGAGCTCTGGTCTCTACCACAATAAGGTAATAAGTATCCTCTGATAATAATCAAGAAATATCCAAAATTATAATGAAACCTTACCTCCTGTGGTTCAGAATCCACGAACCAGTCTATCGTAGCGGCTGGTAGCGAGTAGTCAGATGTGCAGTTGACGAGCGCCTGTTCCCCCGCATTCACGAACGTCGGGAGTCCAGTTATTAAAGGCTCGTATTCTGGCAAAACTGTTGACAATGAAAAGAATTAGAAACTCCTTCATATTTCCAAGTAACAACTTAAAATGTTGCTAGTCAATGATACGAGTGAACAGAGCTTAACCTATTTCTGGTGGATATGTCTTATTTCTTCCGATACTCACAAGTTTTGTTAATTTGTAAATTGTTTTAATTAATTGTTGCTCCATAGTACGTTATGAAAAATGTATTGGTGTTGTGCTTTCGCTGCTTAGAACTTCCATTGATTGTTGCAAAGAATTTTTTTAAGGCTTTAAAATGGAACTAAATTTTTCTTTTCGACGATATTGTGTTTATTATATTTCACAAGAGGAGATGTTAGACATTTTCCTAAGAATGACAATCGCGAAGTGCGCTAAAGTTACACAGATTACAAAAGTTTTGTGAATTTACAACTTACTTATTAAAGATTAATTTTTGTATATTAAAGTCATCAATAATATCTTAATTGATAAAACCACAGTAAATATTGGCAGTCAACATCAACGTTTTAGATATTTAAAATCGCGATATGACTGAAAATTTAAATATCTTTAATTACTTTCCCGTTTATAAGGATTCAACGCTCAATCTGCGTATCAACTGTCGCAAATGTTTTTTTTTTTATTTGACCGGTTGAAATATAAATTAACTATTCAAATATTCCAAAGAAGCCTGGATTTGAAATAATGATCTTTGATAATCTATAACTACGCTTTATAATCACTGAGTCATGTCTAATCTATTTACTTAAAATATTTCTAAAGAAAATAAAATTAGCCTTTGGTAAACGAAACTAGTGTGGCCAGACTACCGAGTGTCGATACTATCGGCAGTATCGATACTATTAATCATTAAATTGAGCCAATTGTATAAATATAGACACTTTGACGCAGTGCTATTACTTAATTAATAGTCTTAATAGATCAATTTGACATATATAATTCTATAAGAAGCATTTAATTATTAAAATAAAAAAAAAGTCTAAACGACTGTACTGCTGCTTAATTTGGTGTTCTTCGTAGCGTCATGCACATAGCTCCTTTCAATTCTGTCTTCCTTAAACCTACACTCTCTTCCTCTGTCTGCAACGCATCACTTTCCTAATACGTCTCCTTCCCTTCTTGATCTTATTATTGTTTCCCTTCCTGACCATGTCGCTACCCATGGTCAGCTACCATCCTGCTTTTCCTATCATGATCTCATATATATTTCCTACAAAATCCATCATTCCAAACGCAAAGCTTTGTACTCCTTTCGTCGGTGCTTTAACCAAATAGACCTAAGTAGGTTAAAACGTGATGCTGATAGTATTGACTGGGCACAGTGCTTAAGTGAGGACAATATAGACGGTAAAGTCGACATTTTTAATTCGAAATTAAATGAATTATATAATAAACATGCTCCAACTAAAAGAATTAAAATTAAACACTGTCCAGCGCCCTGGATTACTACCAGTATAAAAGAATTTATGGCCAAACGGGACAAAGCAAAAGCTCGACTTAAAAAAATTCCAACGGAGTGTAACTTGGACCGGTACAAGACACTGCGTAATCGATGCAATAAGTTATGCAGAGAGGCGAAGCGTAGGTACATCCATGACACTATACATAATTCTGACACTAAGCAAGTCTGGAATTTCCTAAAATCTTTCGGCATTGGCAAGTCTTCCGCTTCTGGTGACAATTCAGTAGATCTCAATGCATTAAACTCACATTTTTCTACATCCCCTATTGTTTTGGATGATCTTACGAAGTCAAAAACTATTTCGGATTTATCCAAAACCATATTACCGCAGTGTTCTTCTTTCTCTATTCAGCCAGTTAACGAAGATGACGTTAAGGAGCACATTTTGTCAATCAAATCAGCTGCTGTAGGTAGTGACCTGATCTGCTCCAGAATGATCCTTCCTATTCTTCCTGAGATTCTCCCCATAATCACTCATTTATTTAACTTTTCCATAGACTCATGCACTTTTCCATCTGTATGGAAAAAAGCTCATATCATTCCTTTATCGAAAATATCCAAACCTACTTCTCCATCACATTACCGCCCAATTTCAATCCTCCCATTCCTTTCGAAAGTTCTGGAGCATATCATTCATAAACAGTTGGCACATTATCTTGCATCTAATTTCCTTTTAAACCCTTGGCAGTCTGGGTTTCGACCGGGACACAGTACTGTCACAGCACTCTTAAAGGTTACAGAAGATATAAGATGCTCCATGGATAATCGCCAACTTACCGCAGTAGTGTTGATTGATTTCAGTAATGCCTTTAACTCAGTCGATTTTGATATTCTTTTAAGTGTGTTAAGGTCATTAAATGTGTCTTCCTCTTCGTGTAGCTGGTTTGATTCTTATCTTCGAGGACGCTCGCAGTGCATACAATTGGATGATTTATACTCAAATTGGTGCACTCTTAATTCGGTTGTTCCTCAAGGCGGTGTGCTTTCTCCTCTTTTATTCTCTATCTTCATTAACACTATATCAACGGTAATATATTCTAAGTTTCACCTTTATGCAGATGATCTGCAATTGTATCGCCACTTTAGTGTCACGGATGCTACGACTGCTATCGCTGGTATTAATGAAGATCTTGGACGTATACATAATTGGGCAAAGTGCTTTGGTCTTGTAGTTAATCCTGCAAAATCACAGGCATTGATTGTTGGTAGTCGTTATATGCACAAATGTCTCTCCTTACATAATATTCCTCCCTTGGTATATGACGGTGTGCCTATCAATTATACCGATTCTGTTAAGAGTCTAGGTCTTCATATTACGGGTGACTTGTCCTGGTCTAAACATGTTGATGAGATTAGTAAAAAGATTTACTTCTCCTTTCATTCCCTTAAAAATCTCCAATACTTCCTTCCTACAAAAACTAAAACCCTTCTTGTTCAATCTCTCTTGCTCCCTCTTTTAGACTATGCAGATTCCTGTTTTCTTGACGCTACTGAGGAACTTCTTAACAAACTTGAGAGGCTACAAAATCTATGTATTCGTTTTGTGTTTGGTCTGCGTAAATTTGACCATATCTCTAAATTTCGAGCTGAACTCAAGTGGCTTCCAATTCGACTTCGCAGGGATACTCATGTTCTGTGTCTCCTATATAACATATTATTTAATCCATTGTTACCCAGTTACCTTCGTGAACGTTTTACTTTTTTGCATCCCCCTGGCTCTCCGTGTCGTCCCAATGTTCAGCTTTTACTACGCATCCCACCCCACACTTCTAATTTCTATTCCAACTCTTTTACCGTCAACGCAGCAAGACTATGGAATTCTCTGCCGTACACGATCCGCAATAGTAAATCAATTTTTATCTTCAAAAAGAAATTAAAAGAGCATTTTTTATCCTTGTCTTCTCATCGCAATTATAATTAAAGTTATTAGCATATTTGTATGATGTATGTATATATTGGTTTATATATTTTATATGTATATATATATGTAAGTATTTTAGAAATATATCACCTACATAATATTTTGTTTTTGTAATTCTGTTAAAATTGTTTGATTATTTTATTTTGTACGACTGTGCCTGTCTACCTTTATTATCTTTACTGTCTACACTTCTTCTTTCATAGGCGTACTGGAAGAAATCTCTTATAGGGATAAGTACGCCTTTTAAACTTAAATTTCCTATGGCATATCTATCTGTATACTATTTATGGTTGTTTAATAAACTGTTAAATAAATAAATAAATAAATAGTTTAGATCATCGAAGACGTTTTACGTGCAATGAAGTATACTATCGATATTATCGATACTATCAACAGTTTATTCGCTTTCAATGATCGGTATTATCAATATTACTGTTTACTAAATGTGCACTACATTCTGTCATATTAATAGTGTCGATATTATCGATAGTATATCGATTGTAAATCGGTATTAAACTAGTGGCAACACTATTCTGAACTTCTTTTAAGATAGATTTAATCAATTGTCTTTAGCCAAATGGAACAGCCTCAGCTTATAAATAAAAACAGGTATTTAATGAGTTTCTTAAGTAGAACGAAAACATTTCCAGAAAATATACACGCAGAGGAAAAATAATGAGACGTAACAATTATACTGACTGAACAAATTATCTTTCCACCTTTCCCAAGAGCTGTATCATGTAGGAGTTTTTTTTAATGTAATCTTTTTTTAACCTAAAATTTGTAACATATTTCCATCGAGTCGTGATTTAAGAAAATATAAACTATTTATAATAATAGTGTTAATTAGGAGCGACATGTCATCGTCTGTTGTAAAGTTCCATTTTACAGATCAGTTGGCTAAAGCAAGGTCTTCGTCTAATTAAAATAGGTCTACCCAAAGTATAACCCTAGATTCAATAACTGATATATTTTTTTAAAGAATCCCACTTCGGAAGCAAATTACGCAATTCCGTTTATTTTGGTAACATATTTACGTCAGTTATTTTAATAGAAAACAAAAAAAAAAAACAAACCGTATTTGTTGGAAGAAAGAAGGAAATTTCGTTGAATCTAAAAGTGTATCCTTTTAAATAAAAACAATTTCCAAAATTAATTTATAAACGTCGAATTATAAGGAAACAGACATTAAATATCTCTTTTTATAAGTCGGTTAAAAACAAGCATCATATTAAGAGTTCCGAGATAAAGACACGCAGCTTAATTGTCAGATAGCCTCGAGCTTGATACCCGAGCTTTTTACCTTTTTACCTTCAATATAACTTTTATAAATTTCGCATACCTAAGAGATTTTCCTCTAGTAACGATTTCTTAAATTGTTTACGAATTATGCTACAAAGGTATTCCAATTTGATCCTTTAAATATTGGTGGACGGATAAAAGTTTTAATTTAGACGTATCCGGGGCGCGGGCCGTCTGTCAGTAAACTTTTTTCTCTGTTATCATTAATCAAGCCACTTTTAAAAAGACAGGATATATTCTTAGTACATTTTTAATTTTTTTTTATTTCAAAATTAACATTTATCAAATGCTTTTGAAAATTCTCAGCAAAATTGGCTCAGTGATTTTTTAAATCAAAATATTTTACCTGGTGACCGTACAGGTATTTTTATACCCATCACGGGCTCCAGTCTCTCACAAATACTCTTGTTTATATGTTATTATATTAGATGTATCAATTAGACTTAAGTATCTTGTGAAGAGAGAATAAATGATTTATTATTATTATTATTTATTTCACTAAAAAAGGCAGGTGAAACCGAAAATCAAGTATTGTATACAACAGTCGTCTAATATTAAAATGTCGTCGTAATGCTCGCAGTTGACACTCGGACCTTGGAATAAAAGTGCACTGAAATTTTTAAAAGATTTAATTCCCCGTCTCATTGTTTCCACTCGCGACAGGGTTGTTCATTTTTCGCTTGAAAAATCGGAATTGCGTTTCAATTCATTCCGAGCTGTCATGTTTTGTACAACAGTATTTTAAAATTTTTGATTTTTTTGTGTTGAATCTTTTGACATTTGTAAAAAATGATGTTGTATATCTAGATATCAATTCACGAAATTCCGATGCAGCTGGTTTATTTACTAAATAAAATTTGAGTTAAATAATGCACTCAATCTATTTACGATTGACTTTAGAAAGAGAGAATTTCCGCGATATTTTTGTCATTTGTGAACAGATTTTAATGATTATTTTATTATTCATCTTTCATTTTGTTATCCCGAAGAGAAGTCCTATACAAATATGATTACGATTTGATAGAAATAACCGAAATGAAAACAATGTTCCTAAAGTCCTAATAGTCAAAAGTAAATCTTTCGCGACTAATGCAATAGATGTTAATGATGCTTATATAAGAAGTATCGACAGTTAAATAAAATTCGGTTATTTCTTTGGTTAAAAATGATGTA
Organism: Hypolimnas misippus; assembly: GCA_037950945.1. Lineage (NCBI taxonomy): Eukaryota > Metazoa > Arthropoda > Insecta > Lepidoptera > Nymphalidae > Hypolimnas > Hypolimnas misippus. The sequence goes on from JBBEEQ010000029.1 coordinate 15,099,981, forward strand.
CTATATTTTTTCTAAACATATAGGACCAAAACTTCATCACTTACCAGCCAGCGTCATATTGGCGGATTTCCTATCAACTGCAAATCTGGGTCCTTCGCTGGATACTTCACAGGTGTACTTCGCGGTACCAGGTTCAGGTCTGATGGTGATGACGCAGGCGAACGTGTCGCAAGAGCTGTTCGTGATTGAGACCCCGCTGCTATTGAACGCTCTTGTTTCGTACTGGAAATAAAGGATATTTTTGTAGATGTCGAATAACTTAATGGTCTTACTGGCGGTACAAAGAACATGTAATCATTTTGTTGGTAGATTGTAATGTTTTTTTTTTGCTTATTATTGATACAAATTATTGTATTTACACGGTTACCTAGTTCTTCGTCGGTTTTAGGTTTAACGTTTTTCAAAATATTGTAAAGCAGACAAGTATAAACAGACTTCAAAATAATAAGGAGGTACTTAGGAACTCTTCTTATGTACCCCGATTCGAAGGTGGCTTGAACAACTTAAAATACCTTAAACACATCCGAATTCAATGAAGATGAATAAAAAATCTTCCGTCCGTCCTTGCCTGCAATTATTTGCTCTTTAGAATAAAGTTTTTTTTAATATAATTATTTAATTGAGTGATAACAAGATTTTCTCTATATATCTACCTAAGACATCAATAAATGGTTATTATTTTCGACCACCAAATCATGATGGAATAGATGATTTTTCTTTATCTAAATGCTAAAGATTCATCAAATTATAATTTTGTTGACCAATGAAACTTCTGCATTGGTTATCTACAGTTCAATTTCTACACTTCATATTTTCCTCAAACACCAAATCTCAGTTTCAATTTCGAGATTTTAAAGCGATCTTGAATTATGTAGCAGAGTATATCCGGGCGAGAAAATCTGGGGACGTAAGTTATTTTTCAATAACCCTCTATTTTCCTCGCTTTCGGAAGATATCGGACAGTATACAGAATTTAATTTCCTTGTATTTGACGTAGCTGAGACAGGTTAGGAACTGAGATAACTAGGAATAGAAATTTTGCTGTAAATTGAGCTGAATTTCGTAGCTATTCATATGACATGGAATGGATTTATGTGGAAATATATAGATGAGCTCCATTTTTTATTTATCATGGAAAAGATTGTTATTGATAAATAAACTCTTAGTAAATCTAATATATTTATACGAGCAATTCTTGTACATCTACATAGGAATTTACGAAACGCCTTCAAGTATTTTCATGAAATTTAGTATGCAAGGGGTAACGAGGGCGATAAATCGATCTAGCTAGGTTTCATGTTTAGAAAACCGTTTTTTCAGGCAATGAAAACCGCTACTATTTTTTATTAACCACTAAATCTAAATAGAATTTCCAAAAAATACGATTTACCGAAAAAAAAATACCGAGCAAAAATTGGTCATTCCGGTTCTACGAATAAAATTGTTGTATGTAGAATACCCAATCAACGCGACATATCTTAAAACTGAAATTTTTCGGTTTGATTATTTCTGAAGTTTTACAATGTCACCCAGAAAGATATCCTAATGACATTTAGGATAAGGTGCAAAATCATTATTATCAGCTATTACCAATACCATTATCTTGCCATTTTTTTCTCATTTTGCTTGACTATTCTATTAATCTTTAGTAAGTTTTTATTATTATTTTTCTCTTTTAATTATACTGTCACTACTTCATTGTTTTTTAGTAATAACTCATTTTTGTTAAGAATAATATAATTAAAAGCAATATTATCTCAAGAGGGACTTGTCTTCTATCGAATGGATTAAATAATAAGCAGACATTTAAAATATCACAGCACGAGATTTAAGAGCCTTTTGATGGCTGATTAATCAACTGATATAACCACAGACACTGAAACTGTTTCAAAGTAAAATATGTAAAAAGCCTCTTCTATCTAAATGAATTAAATATCTTTTTCAATTCAAAATACCCGAACGTTTAAACTTTGTCGATTATAAGAGCTTTTACGTCCCTGTATTCATAATAATTTAAAACGCTTATAAATCAGAACATAATCAAATTCAAAAGTAAATTTCTATCACATTTGAATTCGAAAGGTTCTCCAAACCCTTTCAATAAGGAATTCTTATTAGGGCTGTCCCTTCGCGGGTTTTCGGGAACCATTCAACCTATTGGCATTCTTTCATTTATTTGGTTTTGTATTTGAAGAGGGATTTCTGGGCTTTTATGAAATCTATCTTTTATTATCAAAATTACCTTCGTTTATGTGTTTTATATACGAGTTAGCTTCTGCCTGCAACTACGTCTTCATAGATTTAGGTATGCCTTATTTCATTTTAATCCAGAAATACTCTTAGAAATAAATGTTTTTTAGATCCGTTGTCTTCATATATCTAACCATCCCCATTATTTCTTTCATGCGTCGACCGACTTTGAAAAAAGAGTTTTAAATGTTTGTTAACTAAAATCTCCGTCATTTCTAAACCGATTTTAATTATTCATCTTTTTTGAATGGGTATACTTTGAGATTGGTCTATAGAATTTTATCAAAATCGGTTTAGTAGTTTGGGTTTTAAATTAAGATTACTGGAAATAGTATATTATCCAAAAAAAAAAAAAAAACGAAATAGCCTATGTCTCTTTTGAAGTCAGCTTAGTTCTGTAGCGTTTTTAGTCTTTTATTAGTGTAATTATTTTTGCCTTAATCAAGATCGTTAACGAGTTTACATAGTAGAATTGTCATCTGAAGGCCAATTATGATAATCTATCGCTACAAAAACATGTAACGTTCTTTCAATTAAAAATTTTTTTAGTACATATCAGAAACCGTCATAATATAGCCAATTGTGATAACGATAACATAAAATAATAACCCTTCTGATCAGATCTTTAAATGAATAATTTCCTAATGAAGGTTCTCAGATGTTCTGTAATAAATTTATCCGATAACGTGTTTACAGCTCGATAAGAAAACCCACAAGACCAAGTAATTAACCATACAAACATCAGGTTTTAAAATAACATAATTACGATAACAAGATACGAAACCTTTAGATTAAAACCCTACGAATGATAATATTCGCGTCAGGCCCTTTATTATAATAATCACGGGCGAAGCTCCAACCTAATCTAATTTCACGCGCGCCGTTATCACCTTTTACCCCGTATTAACAAAATTTCAACGTTTTCAACTAATTTTCGTTTTTACCAGCAACGATTTGACAATTCGAGTGTTATCATTAAAATGCTTCAGTTTTAGCAACGTACACTTTTTAATTCTGCTTAACTGCAAACGAAGTTTAAAATGGAAAGTGTAAAAAAAATTAATGATTTTCTGAATAACTTTTTTTTTTTGTTGGAAATAATTAAAAGATAACATAAAGTGATAAAAAAGAAGCCGACGATCTTTTATAGGTTCTTATTAATTTGTCCTATTTAAATATCACATGACATGTTTGTTCAATTAAATTGAATTCTGCGATTGGTGACTTTTGGGACGTGATTGCTAAATGCATATTTTTAGTGACATCTCGATCAGTTTCGAGAAATTATCCGTGTATGGGTTACAGTTTAAATAATTAAAAATTCAAAAAAAATGTCTAGCAAATAATGACAGACACGTTAGCGCAGTGGTAACTGCAACTGACTGAAGCGCTAACGGTCGCGGGTTCGATCCCCGCTCACGGCAAACGTCTGTATTGGCCATATGGATGTTGGTCGTGGTCTGGGTGTTTGTGTTAGTGTTGTGTGTGTTTCCGGACTCCAGACACAAGACCATGAGATCTTAATGGGAGAAGTTGAGTGTGATGCGTTTATAAAAAAAATGTCAATTATTTTGACGTTTAAGGTCATATACTATAATAAATATTTTTTTATAGCTAAATATTTTCTGAATTCTTTACTCGAATAAAATTTACCTGCTCGACACAAGTACGTACACTTAAGTGACTTATACATATGTATATATACATAAAATTATGCGACGTGGCTTATGGCAGAAATACATCACTGTGTTGTGAATCGTCATATTAATATCGTTTTCAAATTAGTACGATTAGAAACATATTATTACAGAGTATTGTGTCGCAGAGCGATCTGTCGTGACGACATACTCGAACCCAATGGCGCCAGAGCGTTGAAGGAGTTACGCGTCTCAACACAACACCCAAATATATTTCCTAGAACCCGGAAAGCTGTGTTTTGTATCGCTTTAGGTGTGGAAATGTTGCCCAATTGGGTTCTAACCACTCAGTTAATATTTATTCGGTTATTTAAGTATTTTTTTAAATTTAGGTTATAGTATATACCAACAATTACGGGGCGACAACGTCAAATTGACAAAGACCCTTTAAAAATGGATTAAAAAATATATATTTCTAGCGTTGTTTTGTGAAGATGGGCTTTTGAATATATCTTTATTTCCTTCAATCAGTAAATGGACTTCCTCAAGTTTTGCTGTGTTCAATCTGAAGTAAAGACGAAGTTTGTCTTCATCACTCTAACTCTTTAAGGCAATGAAATTCGTCTACTACTAATCTCACTTTCAGGTGCAGCATTCAGCATCTTCATTTTTTTGTGCTATAATTTTTTTGTGCTGTCATAAACAATAAAAATATGTTTTCTTCTAGATTAGAGTCAGAATCAGACTCATACATTGTTACCGTGCAAGCTCTGCCATGATTCGATTGATACTGTTCAGAAAAAACGTCAGAGCGCGTCCCAATATGACACATTAGTCTATACAACCACTGTCACGACACAAAGCGCCACAAAACACCATAATACAGTGTATGTTTGCCTTTACGTACCTACCCACGTTATTGTTAATATCTATGAATTGCATATATATGGTTTTGATAGAGCTTTCGACGTAATGCTATTACAATAAATCGCATTATATTTCATTCTTTGACATATCGAATTTTATTTGTAAAATATTTATTATTTTATTATTTTGTTGAATATTTTCACGTAACTATTAAAAGGTAAGGTAACAGCCGGTTAAAATCTCACTGCTGGGCAAAGGCATCCCCTTCTATTATGGAGAAGGTTTAGAACTTAATCCACCACGCTGCTCTACTGAGGTTTGGCGGATATACATATGTCAGAATTTCTTTTGGCACATGCAGGTTTCCTCATTATCTTTTATTTCACCATCGATCTCGAGATGAATTAAACACAAATGTAGCACTTGAAAACACAGCGATGCTAGCCGGGGTTTGAACCCGCATCATCGGTTGAGAATCGACGTGATCAAACCACTAGGCCACCTCAGCTCTCGTTTATATTTTCCAATATTTTATATTTACTATTATATAACTTCTAAACCATTATTATTAATTTAATAAATAACCGAAAACAACACAAAAGAATTACCCTTTTTAGATCCACGATAATCGAGTACAATATATAAATTATATCATGGCTATGTAACATAATATGGGTTTGCGAGAACATAGTGCCCAATTTACGGGGTAACGCAATATAACGGCTACATATTCTCATAGTTTACCCCCCGGGAACAGGGTAATATAATAACGAAGGGTTAACCTTAGGGGGTAAATTAGTTAGCGCAATGGGCAATTTTAGCCGGACAGAGCCCATGATTAGACCGGCTTGTACAACATTTTTGTGGATATTTTTCAAGATTACTTCTGTTCCATATTTTGCTTAATAGTGTTCCTATTGCTATTAAATACGTACAAAATATTATTTATAGAGGAGGAAGTATTATTGTCACTTATTTATGTTGCATTACCATTTCGATGATAAAAATAAATGATAATTGTAGTACTTGTTTTTTTATATAGTACAATGGTCATTCATTTATACTGGAGGCTAATTGACTACTGATAAGCGATACTATGTTAAGCCACACAGGCTTTATTTTGAGAAAATGGCGCCTAAAGACGTCAAGTCTATTCTTAATAAGTGTGTTTGCAGAAGTATATATTCGTGTTTTCTTTTCTATTTTCATGAAACGTATAATGATTGATTTCTTTGAGTAACTATCCTTAACTTGCTGAATACTTGAATTTTACAAAAAGTACACCACAGGTGGCGCCACTTAATAACAGATGCCTCATCAACAATTTTGCCACTGCACCACTCACTTAATTAGCCCTGTATCGTAAGCTGTACTCGAGGATTCGAGTCTTGTAGTGTTGCAATGACTTTTTTTTATTTCATATCAGATCGATGTCTTATCTATATTAGGGTTCCATATACGAAGGGTGTCAGGATTCATTATTAAGTCTCCGCTCTACTACCGTTTGACAAAGAGAATTTACCTCATGGAGTATAATAAATGAAATAAATGCATCACTCTCAACAGCCTTTATTAGAAAATAATGATCCTGTGTCGGGAGTTCGGAAACACACAACACAAATACAAACACTCAACGAGTGACAAATATTCGTACGGCCAATACAAACGTTTGTCGTGAGCGGAGATCGAAACCGCGACCGTTAGCGCTTTAGTTGCAATGAGTACTTCCCCAATCTGTAAAAAGTAGAGAGATAATTACAAACAGTACTCACGAATTCCTATAAAGATGCCAATCTTTTTCTTAGCGCAAAACTTTTAATCAGAAAATTCATTTACATTTACCTCATTATGTAACAGATAAAACATTCGTTTCTAATTCATTAGCTGTGTCAAATAAACTTAAAATTTTATCTCGACAGAGCTATAGACGGTATTTCGTAATTTCTCTGAAAGCCTTTCAAAGGTTCTATCAAAAATAATAACGTGAACATCTTCTCCGAATCTCTGCTTTTGATGCGCGCTATTAATTAGAGATAATGTTATTTTAATACTTAACCCTTTCAGGTTTAAAAGCTGTTTTGGTAAGTTTTTAAAGGTAATGAAAGGACTTTTCAAGATTTTCAACATAATTTCCTTAAATCTAATTAGGGGTTGATAGATCTGTCATAAAAAAGATTAAACCCATTGCCTAAAATATTGATATTGTATATAACGAAAGATTAAAATCTACTTTAATATTATAACGAGGTAAATTTTGTTTGTAGGTTTATAAGTTTGTATGTAGATTGTAATCTCTGAAACTACTGATCTGACTTGAAAATTTCTTATTGCGTTAGATGTCACATTTATTAAGGTAGTTTATAGACTATTTTACATCACGCTATAACTCATAGCAGTGAAACCGTAATCATAAACGCGAGTGAAACTGCGAGGGACATCTAGTCTAAATACATATGTTTAAATCAATGGTGACTGACTGACTGACAGTGATCTATCAACGCACAGCCCAAACCACTGGACGGATCGTCCTAAAATTTGGTATGTACGTAGGCATCCTCTAAGAAAGGATTTTGATTAATCCAAGGGGACAAAATTGGGGATGAAAGTTTTTATGAAGCTTTGTCAATTTTAAACTGATCGGGGTGAGACTTTGCATGCATAAAGCTACTATGACATAGGCATCCCCTAAAAAAATATTTTGATAAAATCCAGTACCAAAAAAGTAGGAAAAAAATCTTGCCATCTGCGAGCTACTCTGGCGTGCGCTGTAAACACCCTTAGAGCTATACCTACGTAATGTACACTGAAAATGTTTATCTTAAATATCGTCAAAAGTAATCCTGCGCAGACGAAGTCGCGAGCACCAGCTAGTATACTATAAATATCCTTGATTTAATACACATACTAACTGTAATAGGATCATATTTAAATATTGGATTCGCCAATTAAGTAAATTGTTCATTTTACATAGAACAATTTACGATAATTCGTTTAATAGTTTCATTGCAATTCATAATAAAGTATTCAAAACCTACTGTTCCGAGTGCTTAATTAAAAGCCTATAGCTTATGTACATTGAATTTTAGCTGTTTCAAATCGATTGCTTATAAATTATTTTACAAGACCTAAAGTATGATAAATTAAATTAACCAAAATGAACCAATTAAGATAATTATTTTTTTTATGTAATAATTAAAACGAACACTTATGCTAATTTTTTAATTTTTTATTTTTTATTACTAATTATTATATTAATACTAACAATATTTTTAAAAATAACTTTTTTTTTCATTCTACTTATCTATTGTGTAATCTGTAATAAATAAAGGCTTTTTTATTTTTTTTTATAAATTATGATATTATTTTAAAAAATGGACGTCACGAGACGTATAGAAAATGACAGTATGACCAATACAGATGTATGCCGTGAGCGAGAATCGAACCCGCGATCAATACGTCTGTATTAATTGGTTGATAGATTTAGTGGTGTGGTTTTATAACTAAAATTACTAAAAAAATTAGGACAAAGTTTTTGGTGCATTTTAGCCTTTAAAAAAAGTATTGTAACATGTTATCTAGCAAACCTATTTTTTAAATAAATGCAATTATTCGTATTTGTTCACCGTCGCCTTAATTATTTAGCTATCTCCTGTATGTAAATACAAACAATTTCACGAACATTTTAATCAAGAGTGGATAAACTTTGGAAATGACGTTGCTTTGTTTCATGTAACGATATAGTAAATGTTTTCGCGCTACGCAAATATTTAGACCATCAAGTGGTCATCTTGTTTCCAACTATTTGAAGAGTGAATAATATATTATACGGTACACTAAATTGTCCTTAACACAGTTACTAATTTTAAATTGATAATTTCGCAAAGTCAATCTTCTTCGAAAAATTTCTACACACATAATAATATTTCTTTCAAATAACACTTTATTTGCAATTGAATTCATATAATTTTACCTAAAAAATTCACGCTTTGCACAAAATTAGAAAAATATGGTTTCGGCTCAACCTGTAACAATATAAAACGAGATACACAACTAAATAGTACAAAAGTTTTAAATACATTTCAACATACTTAATAAGTTGTAAAAAAACCAAGTCTCGCAACTCAGTTCTTCTATTGTAAACAGTTTTGAGACCCTTCAATACCAAGTCGGTTAATTTATTCAGTCCGTCGACACATACATATTAAAATCATTGCAAAAATAATAAAAATGCAAATTCAGCAACGGTCAATATATATCTTTACTTACTTTACTAGCAAGTGAAATGAGAAATTAGGTGACCTACCTACCTATAACTTTTTTGAAGAATATAAATTATCGCTATCACACAATTGTATATAGTTGACTTTTGTGTTTGTACAATAAAATCTGACATGATTCGATAGCGGCAGTCTATCATAGCCAAATTGTGTAAAACTGTCAGTATCAAAACATGTTAGACTTGGCAGTTTTTAAAGGTACCTTGGGATTAAAATCTGAAATCAACAATCAAACTGTTGATTTCATTTCATTCATCAATTGACAGACGCGTTGGCGCAATGGTCACTGCAACTGACTAAAGCGCTAACGGTCGCGGGTTCGAATCCTGCTCACGGCAAACGTGTGTATTGGCCATACAGATGTTTGTCGTGGTCTGGGTGTGTGTTAGTGTTGTGAGTGTTTCCGGACCCCCGACACAAGGTCACGAGATCTTAATGGGGGCCGTTGAGTGGGATGCGTTATTTATTATTAATAAACCGTAGAATGTATTACATTGATAGTTTTACATGATTATTCCCTTAACATATAATTATCATAACGAATTTATAATATTAAAATATGAAAATAAAACGTAATAATACGTAAATACTTATTTACACAAAGCACATCTTAAATCTAAATAATCACATCCTTTAGCTTTATAATGTGTTTGAAGATTAGCATGACAAATACTGGCCTTATTTCTTAAACGAAGTATTATACAAACTAATTTACTACAAGTAAATAAATGAGGCACAAGTTTCTATTTTATTCAGAATAAAAATACCATTAGGGACGGCAAACGAGCCAAGTTCTTGGCTTGATAGTATAATTCAAGATTTGTATTCACTTTTTATCTTGACGAGATTACTTGTAGGGTTATGTTGGGAGATTTTAATTTTGTTTAAGTAGGAGTTGTGAGAACTTTGGACATTGGCGTAAACCCTGACGCTGAGCAGATTTTGGAAAAGTAAGCTTGTCCAGTGCGCTTGGGCAAAAGGATACAAAACTGAATTTGATGATCTATTTTAGCAGTGATTTGCTGACGTACATGTCTAAAAATATTAAGTCATATTAGTTCACTTGTGATATGGTTCATTATCAAATACTGCTACCCGTTCTGGTATCACTCGCGTTTATGTTTTCTGTTTTGCTCCTATAAGTCGTAGTGTGAATTATATATATTTTAAAAATGAGATAAGTAGTTTCAGAGAGCCCCCTACATATAAACTTACAAATTACCTCTTTGTAATATTAGTATAGATAACATAAAGAATGAACACAATTATTCTAGATCCATTGGTTAATCCACAAGACCGTCACGAGCATTTAACTAATAATAACGTACATCCTTGAAACATTTTTCTTTAACGAGAGTACCTAATATATTGATCTAAATAAAGCGTCATTATTTCAAGATACATTAAAATCCCATTAAGTAGACTTCGTTGTGAAAACAGAAAAGCAATATATATAAATATGAAAATGTAATTTCGATCTCTTAATTGATATATTTTCAGGCTCGCTTCATTAATTTAATTTTCTCATTCATCATATTATGGTACAATATATTTTAAATTATGTTAATCCATTTTATTATGTAGAGAATGATTTTATTATCGTCATAATTTTAAAACGCTTTGTTCCGTACAGTTACAATAGTGTTGATAGTCATTTAATAATCAATGGCGAAATTATATATGATGACATTATTTATTCCCTTCGTCAATTATTACCATATTAAAAAAAATGAAGATGGAAATATCGTTCATAAAACGTCAAATACTAAATGTGTTGCCATAATAACTGAAATATTGTAAAATGAAAGTATCAATTTACGCGAAATTGTCCAATTACAGCAGGTTCTGGATTTATCAGAAATGTAAGTGCGAAGAAGAACAAGTAATTAATTGAAAAAAGACAAACAAAAACCCGACTGCGTAACAAGACCATAGAGAATCAGTACTAACGAACTTTAAGTCGTTATAGATTATAAACGATAATTGAACGCTGATAAGCAATACTGTGTCAAGCCACACGGACTTCGTTTTGAGAAAATGGCGTCTAAAGATGTCAAACATATTCTTGATAAATTTGTTTGAAGACGTTTATATTCATCTTTTCTTTTCTATTTTGTTAAAATGTATAATTAATCAAAATCAGATAGATTTATTTAATATGTTATCTAATAATAAGTTTTTAAATATTTGAGAATATTTTATGAATTGCAAAATATGGAACGCACCTGAATTTCGAAACATTGCGTTAAGGAACCTTTTTCCATACTTATTTAGTTTAGATGACTTGATTTTTTTTAATAATGTTAAATAGGCGATGCAGTATCAAAATACATCAATATCTTCAAATTTGACTTTTTGTGGGTTGACATATTATTGCTTATCAGCATCCAATTCCGATTAAATAGTAATGTAAGACACCTAAAAACGATTATTAAATACCTATTCAACGATACCTCATTCAACACAGTTCGTCGATTTTCATTTATTTCCTTTTTTTACATTATGGCGTCCAAAATCGGCCATTTTGTTTTTTTTTTTTAAATTATTAATCTATGACATTTGCGCGTTGTAACAGATCAAACGACGTATCATTTATCAAAACCAAAATTATGCGTTTGCTTTCAATAGTGTCACAAAGGTACAAACATAAACACATAGACTGATAATAACATTACCCTCTCTTGCACCGCGCAGTCTAGTAAAATAAAACAAACAAATACGAAAGAAATAGAGTAGTCATGGCACTCCTAACATAAAATGGAAAACAACGCTATTTAATGACGTTCAGTGTATGTCATTTGTAAGTTTTAAACCTGTAACATAATTGAATAAGCTATTTAAAAACAATTAACTAATGTAAATATTTAAACAATTCTGTGAACTGGTCACAAGAACGTAGATAAGCTAACGTCATAATATGTTACTTTGACTAAATACATAAGTCAGGTTTAGATTCATCATGATGCTCGTACAAAAAAAAAGAAAACTGGTCAAGGTTTGAAGGACTCCGTACTATCGTAAATGATTTAACACTATGTAATTTTTTTACCGGACTGCTCTGAAGCCAAAAAATATTTGCCCTTGTTGTAATTTAAATATTTGCTACTAGATGTCGCTATAGGTTTGAGTAGATCATAACCTTTCACGTACAACTCGCACTTGACCGAGTTACATTATTAGTTTATGTGTTCTAGTGGCTATATAAACATATATTCTGTAAAAATTTCACAGTTCGCTAACAGATGGACGGACAGACAGACAGACAGCAGTCTTAGTAATATCCATTTGCAACCTTTGGACACGAAACCATAAAAATGGAGTTGATAGAATGGCGTATCGTGTCTTGTCTATGCTGTATGTAGATATTAATTTTAAAACTTTTTTTTTTTTAACATTAAAACTTAAAATAAAGATCGTAGTAGACAATTTTTTAAGAGGGACAAAGGTTATGAAGCTGACCTCAACAAATTGTTTTTGGTACTCCAAATTCGTCAGCGACGGTAAAATCGTTCTTAAAACACTCAAAGAAATAAATGTGTTAGATGCTGATTCATTCTTATTAAGGACTCCTAATGGCTATTTAAGCACTTCATAAAATTAAGGATACATTTATATCAAAAATTCTTTTGTTTAAAAAAATAAGTGACTTCGATTCTTCAGTCAAGTGTCCTCAAAACTAAGCACTGCTTAATTCCTTTATTCTGCTGCCTTGGTGGAACTTGACCTTATTTCTTGGAATTTACTTCATATTTTATACATAATATAATAGAAATGTAAGAACCGTATTTGTAGAAATATTTTTTGGTCAGAATAATCGTGGATATAATTTTAAATATAGTGGCTCGAGGACTAGTTTACCTCGAATAGAAGTAATGATCCACGTGAACGAAAATATAAAATATGTATTTAGGAAAATATTCGTTTCTGTATTTTTAGCTAGAAGCGTGATGTCCTGGTCGAAGCGGAATTTATGTGGGGATGTGGGACTCCTGGCATGTACCAGGCTACCTACTACAGACCAGCTATAGCTTATGGCTTTAGGAGAGTGCAACAAAATCGCTTATACATATATGTTATGTTGCTATGACTGCCTGACTAAGTCTTCTATGTGTTTGTATAATGCACCTAGCTAGAATTATACGTAATTAAAAATCTATCTAAAATTAGACGTTTTTATGTTCATATTTATAGTAATCACTTTTTTTAATGTAAACTTACGTTTGGTTCTCAGATAGATTGTAAATCTATACTAATATTATAATATAAATATAAAAGCATCAGACTCAACGGCCCCATTAAAATAACCATTTCGTAATGGTTTTCGTAGTATTTTATCTGAACACTGTAAGTATATAGTTTGCAAACTCAGTTTATCTAGCCCCATACTTGGTATATGACTGGGACTGATTATAATAAACTGCCACAAAAACATCCCCCATTCTTACAGTTCGAAAAGGCGTTTTAATACAAAAATTCGAAGTCAGTTGTTCGAATGTAGCCTTTTGTGGTAAGAGAGTAATTACGTTAAGTAATCTATATATTAATACGTGAATCAAATACTTTGTACCCTGTTTTACGAAAATTGCGCGGACGGAGGAGTATGAATTTCGCACATTTATAAGTTTTGTAGAGAAAATATATTTTTGATATGCATAAAAATACATTAAATAAAAAGAAAACGTTAAAAAACTTATCACGTATTTGACACATACACGTACATATTATATTATTGCTAAATTGATGGTCAAATTGAGAATAGATTATCTGTGGTCAATCTTAAAATCGGTGGATAATTTGGTGACCGTCGAATTCCGCGATCACTAGTTAACTTAATTAGTCTATTGTATTTAGTTGGAAACAGCTAGGCTTTACCCCCTAAAAGCGTGCATCTGGACGAGAGTTTTAAAGTATCCGTGGAAAACTGAGCGTGGTATTGGATTAATGGTCATAATAGTTTTTATTGCGAAAGTTCAAACTAATAGCAGTTATAAAAATACAACGTTTTGTTAGGTTCACGTTAACGACATCGGAATATCATAAAATTTATTTTTAGTTTGAATGAAAATTTCATTTATTTACATAAAAGCTTAGATATGTATGATTGTTTTAATTATTCTGTATTCGCCTTGTTTGATATTAAAATTACATATCGTATTTTTAAGCGACTTCAAAAAAAGGAGTGCTCACAATTCGACCGTATATATATATATATTTCTTTTGTGTTCTTTTTTTATTGAGAAGGGTATGGTTTTTCTTTGTTATTGTCAATACAAGATTTGTATGATAGAAAATGTTTGAAAAATTCGATCAAAAATCAAACATTTGCATTCAAAAAAATCTCCATATAAAAAGTTGGTAAATCTATTAAGCGCAGCAGGCTAGTAATAAATAAAACCAAAATAAAAATATACCTTATTTGTATTATATTTAAATAAAAAAGCGATTTCATTCAAATTCCCTCACCGAATTAGGTTTGATTAAGTAACGAGCATTCAGACTCACGAATGAATTATGGCTAAGATTAATATAAAATCGAATATATCCAAGTCAGTGTTACCCACATCACAAATTGCTAATACGGTTCTTATTCCGGGGAATAAAACGAATAGCGAATATCACTTGGCGGTTTGCTCGAAACGTTATTCAGGTGTTTGGTGGCAGGTCAAGTTATGAGAAATCAGCGATTTTTATAATTACAACGACAATTCCAAAGACAATTCAATGACTTGGATTTTACTTGGTTTCAAGATGCTTAAGGCCCATCTCGTTATAAAATATGTGTTTCGGAATTACTCCTGAGGCGAGCATGTCGAGCGTGAGTTGAATTATATATATAATAAATATAGCTCTAGAAATAATAATATGTTTATTCATTTCTTTCTTACAATCTAGTGTACAAGGTTGAGAACCTCTTAGTAAGTTATATGAAACCTGTATACGAGAAATTGATATAAACAAAAAATAAATAAAAATAAAAATTAAAAGAAATATTCACAACCAATTATTAGAGTAACATTATTGATGATTTTTACTACATTTTGACGATAGACGATGAAGATATTTTTTTTAAATAATAATGATTTACTAGATGTAGATTCATTTAACATGCGTCTGCTATCGGGAATCTTACATACCCGCCCAAGAAAGGTGGGATTTATAAATGCATTTCCCTGCATTAAAATAAATAAGGTTCATTTAATATAGCTTTTAGTATTGTATTATCTTCAGAAGCCACAATGTTTTACATACTGTATAATCTAACCACTAAGTATCGTAAATATTAAAATAATGTTCCCATGATCGCATATTCATTGCACGAATAAACCCTCTATAAATAAATAAAAATATAAAAAAAATATGATCCAGCTAACGTTAACCATTTCAATGTTTCATCTTAACTCGCCTGGTTTTGATTTAATATCTACAAAATTTTATATAAGATAATTTATAAGTTATTGTACCACGTCCAACTACGGTAGAGAGAAAAACAATTCTTCAAAGGATCACTGAACAGATAAGTCCTGACAGAGCAGCGATTTTTAACACGGGTTTAGGGTTGTTTGTTTCGGCTCAAGGAGGGGCGAGTCGCGTAATTTACTTTAAAATACCGCTGTTGTACCGACTGATGACTCTCGGAACAGATGGCCGTGATTAACGACACCTTTTTATATATAAATAAGGTTCATTTTAAATATTGAGTACCGCCTGGCGTTTTCGAGGTTTATAAGTTTTAAACAAAACAACTGACCTTCAGAACCCTTCAGGGAACGAAAACTTTGATTTTGACTTACTTTCCTACTTAAAGTTAATAATGTAAGAAGTTTGAGGTATTAACATTGATATAACTTTATGTGCTCTTGGGGAACATTTTTAAGGCACTCACACTAGCACATTTGGATGCTGATAAGCAATAGTGTGGCAACCCACTAAAAGTGAAATTCGGTGATAATGATGTATTTTGATACCGCATCATCTATTTTACATTATAAAAAAAATAAGTCGTATAAACTAAATAAATACGAAAAGGAGTTTCTTAATTGTTTCGAATTTCAAATGCGTTCCATATTTTGCAATTTATACAATAATACCAAATATTTGAAAAACTTTTTACGAGATAATATATTAAATATGGACGCTGCTATGCAATAACGTGTCAGCCCACAAAAAATCAAATTTGGAGATATTGATGTATTTTGATACTACGTCACCTATGTATGTAACATTATTTAAATAAAATTTAAGTCATCTAAACTAAATAAGTACGGAAAAAAGATTCTTAATTAAATGGTTCGAATTTCAAGTGCGTCCTATATTTTGTATTTATACATACAATAATCTCAAATATTTGAAAAAAATTTTATTAGATAACATATTACATATATCAATCTGCTTTTAATTCATAATCGACAAGAAAAGACAAGATGGATATATACGTCTTCAAACAAATTTGTTAAGGCTTGGTTTGACATCTTTAAACGCCATTTTCTTAAAATGAAGTCCGTGTGGCTTGACACACTATTGCTTATCAGCGTCCATATATCAATTTGATTTTAATTAATACCTTTTATCGTAAAAGAAAAGAAAATATAGATAAAATACCTATTCAAACAAATTTATTAAGAATAGGTTTGACATCTATAGACGTCAGTATAGCTCGACACAGTATTGCTTATCGGCGTCCATTTAAGACAATGAATAAGAATTACATTCACATGTATACCGTATATTTTATTACAAAGCAAAGTATACATGCAACTCTGAAATTGAAAGTAAAATGAAATGCAAATATCATAATAAAATTTATATAATTTCTATTTAATTTAAGAGACGTCTCCAACCAAAACCGTAGATGCAAAGGCGTTTGTTACAGCAGAGAGGCTGCTTATTCTGTAGCGCAGGAGATGTTAACAACATACATAACAACAACATGTTAAAAAAAAAAAAAACTACGTATTTGCGGTCTAACATAAAAAAATAAAACATAATTTTTTTTCAATATTGCGTGTTTTCTGTTAATAAAAATCGTAATCGTAAAGACTACCTCTCTTCTCTCACCCATTGGTTATCCCGGAAAAACCTCACCACGTCCTAATCCACACCCAAAGTTTTAATTCATTTGACTTTGTCGAAAAATGCGGATGGCAATGGTTGTGAACGAGCTGAGCTGCAAAGTAGAGCGGTACGACTAGTACAAGACGAATGACAACGGTTTCTAATGGAATGTTCTAGACAGTGGCGTGCAGTTCATAAAGACAAAAAGACACTGCCTATCCTAAGTAACTCGGATAAATATATATTGCATTATTTTATTTATTTAAATCGTACACAAGTAAAACAGTATTTTATTTTAATATTTTATATTGATGTCTAATATTATACCACTAACGCCATCTATCAATTAACGGTGGTAGCACGATGTATCATCGATAATTCCTGCGTTCGTATTTCTTGCGCTGCACACTCGCGTTATTAGCGATATAGGCACAAACTAATTATCACTTATTGCTTGAATGTGCATGACGGACTCGTAGTCATGTGAATATATTTATGTGTGCGCTCTTATAAATATTTGACACACAACGATAATATTACACACACAAAGAGAAAAAAAGGCACTGTCTTTTTCTACTTCGCCTTCAACTTCGACTATTTTGAAAAGTTTTATATTTCATTGGATTATCGCGTAAGTAAAGGTCTAATAATTTTGGTCGCATATTTTTTTCCTTTGGACGCGAGTACTTTGAAGTCGCCATTATTATTGTTTGTTTGTGTTTAATTCATTTTGCGGTCTAAAGTATTTAACATTTTAACTTTGAAAATAGTGTGACAAATAGAATTTGTGATCTATGAAAGTTTTTCAGGTGTCGCGTGTGTACAGAAAATAAAAAGTGTTGAGTTTTTTAAACTACCTTTCAGTGATGATAATTGTGATCAAAGCCAAGTGATTGATTTGCAATTAATATAAACTAAAGGTAAAGTCAATCGTAAATTCAATAAAAAACAATATGATTCATTATTATCAGTCGTACTGAAATATATGCGTGTAGATTTAATAAAAAAGTCTAAAAAATTCAGTATAGTTCCGTACACACACCTAACGACCATTTTTGCTGTAAATATGATTAATTTTGCAATTACCTAAACAACATGCAGTGAATATTTTTGGTAAATATGTTTTTAAAATATTCTGCCTGCCCTGTCTAAAAACTCTGTGCATGCCACTGGTTCTAGAACAGACAAAACGAGCAATTGTGGGTAGACGCGATATTACCCTTTTCTTAGAAGAGTTTATAGTTGTATTTGTTTTCTTTTCTAATTCATATATTATATAATTTTTGACAATATTTCTAGTTTTCGCGTTCATAAGACGGGCAGACAATTTTTTTTAATAGAGAAGATATTCAGAAATATTCCAATTTCATATTTTCCCGTTCGAATAAAAGAAAAATTTGCAATTCTAATTCGTGGCAAATGGAAAAAGTTTTAATTGAATAAATTATCAATATTCGTATATTTGTTTTCTAAGTAGTGATTGTGGGGATAATGTTTTCGATAACATTGTTTGATTAAATTTACCTTTTGGGCATGATATCTAACGGAATAATAATTGAACGCGTTTTGACTTTATAATTAATGATTTTCAATTTACGAACACAATCT
This sequence comes from Hypolimnas misippus, assembly GCA_037950945.1. Lineage (NCBI taxonomy): Eukaryota > Metazoa > Arthropoda > Insecta > Lepidoptera > Nymphalidae > Hypolimnas > Hypolimnas misippus. The sequence continues at coordinate 15,118,672 of JBBEEQ010000029.1, forward strand.
TACATACCCACACACACACACATATCCATACACTATCATATACTCTAAAACACCCACACAGTCAAACACATACACATACATATATCGACGACTTCGTAGCTTGGTAAACGTATAAAACGTATCACACTCAACGGCCCCCAGTAAGATCTCGTGACCTTGTGTCGGGGGTCCGGAAACAATCACAACACTAACACAAACACCCAGACCACGACAAACATCTGTATGGCCAATACACACGTTTGCCGTGAGCGGGGATCGAATCCGCATCCGTTACCGCTTCAATCAGTTGCAGTGACCACTGCTTCAACCTGTCTTTCTGTCTTATTTATTACATATTCTAGTAATCCATCTCCAACAGAGGTTAGTGCCATTGTGACTAACGCTGTTCAACGCTGCTCCAAAATGTGACGTAGTACCCATATTAAACCACTGACGAAGGAGTCTAAGCCAGGAAATTCTACGGCGGCTTTTTATTTCCCCCTGTATAATGAGTTGGAGCAGTTCATACCTTATTTCGCATTATGTTACCCAGATTATTCTGATTTAAAAATTAAATATCCCACAACGCTTATTAGTTCCAAAATTATTTTTTAATTTAAAGTATTCACAAAGAACTTAGCAAAACAACAAAGACCAGCTATCGTCTTTAGATGAGCCTTCGGTATTTATTGCCGCTCTGATTGGCCAAGTTACGCGATAAAAATGTCTAGACGCCAGTTACCATATTTAATTATGCAAATAAGAAAATATTTCAAGACAAAATACATGATTTGAATATATTTTCTTTTAAGTATTATTTGTTCGATTTTAGAATATAGAAATGGATTTCGTTATAACTGAATCCTAGCTTAATGCTTTACAAATGTACAATCATGTTTGATAAAAAAAGGTAAATTTCTTGCTAAACATATAACATACTTTAAATGGCCCGCTGCTTCTTTACTTTAACGTTATTTATATGTACGCTGAGATGTTCAAACATTCAACTTTCCACAAAATATTTTTCTTCATTACAACACTCGAAATGAATTGTAAACAGCAACATAAAAACCTCAAGAACCTCGCTTTGATTTAAGTTTATACTTCAAGCCTCACAACAATTAGTGTGTTAGTTAAAAAAAATGCTGTATTTAAAATCAACTTCCTAGTCCCATCACCTTTGCACGTTGCTGGCACAGCGCCAGAGATCTGCTAAATAACCTAATCCGGTTTTAACTGGTTAACTAGATTTTTCCCAAAACGATTGGCATTTGACATTTAGAACCCTCATTGCTGAACCGGTATTACCTAAGTGCATATTACTGCAAATACAATCAAGACTTATGTAACATTACTGCGAATCCCGAAAAGCTATTCCATCAGAAAGCAATTTCTTTCCTTGTCTCCATTACGTTTTAGTGAGCTGTTACTCCGTGTAGTGGTATTAAAACATTCATGCCAAAATTTAACGGCACAATATGTTGTGGCAGTAATTATGTTGTGAAACAATTCTTAAACGTCATAAAAGTGTTTCATGGTTCCCGATATAAAATTATAATTTCGACCAATTTGTTAAATTTCATGCCCTGATAAAGTATTTAACAATCATTTAGAAGATCCTTATATAAAGTCTTGAAAAATTTTAGCATAATATGAAACGATGCACAGTTAGATTCTGCTTTGTCATATGTTTCAAAATGAAATTTCTAGAAGTCGACGTTAAATATTAAGCAGATAAGTTTTAACCAATGTCATTCAACTATAAATTCAACTCTCAAAGTTTCTATTCTCATAGATGAGAAAATTTCGCATTGAATATGAATTTAAAATTTTCTGCTCCGTTGGTCACCAATTGCAATTTGGTTAATATTAGTCAATTTATAAAAACACGACGGTGGTAAAGCTTTGCGGATAATGGCTATTACCATATTCAAAATGAAACTTTGTCCGAAACTGTGACGTCTAAAATATATAACACTTTTAGTCACGATCTAAATCATCTCTATATATAATACTTTATTTAACCTTTATTTTCGGATGTTTGGAACTAAATATGATATCGATATTCCATTACTTTCAGAATAAGCTTTTTCCTTTTTTCCTAAATGTCGGACCTCACTCAGATTACAATAAAAATGTGTTCGGATTTCTTCGAAAACTTTTCTGATATTCTTTGTTCTTCAATGATTAAATTATATCTCAAAAGTTTTCAATTCTATGATTAAAATATTTCAATGATTTGAAAATAGATTGTGAAACTGATCATTTGACAAAATAATTTTAGATAGGTTAGATGGTGCATTGTTCTGCATCATCTACCGAGCATTTTTCCCGGTTATACCAGGGTCTGCTTTCTGTTCTAGTCTAGATATTGACGAGTTACTGATTTTTACACAGAGCGATTGCCATCTGACCTCAGCAACCTCTGAAGGCAAGCCAGTACCTATTTAAACTAGAATAATCTCCCTACTAAAAGTAACGATCACTATCAGGTGATCGTGATAACATGATTGTTTCTTAAGGATATGGTTGTCTGGAAGAAATCGCTCTCTTAGCGATAAGACAACTCTTGTAAATTTTTCTTTCTCATGTATTTTTTTTAATTGTAATTAATTGGTACAATGGAGAGTATTTGTTGTTTTTGGTATTTACTTGAAGTATATTTTGAGTATGACCAATGTATATATACACAAATATGAAGAGGTAAAATTTGTTTGTAAGTTTGTATGTAGGTTATCTCTGAAACTACTGATCCGATTTGAAACATTATCTTATACGTTGGATAGCACATTTATTGATGAAGGTTATAGGCTATCACATCATCCTAAGTGAACCATAAACGCTAGTGAAACCGTTGCAACTAGTTTAAAAATTATTTAGTCACATAGAACACTTTTAGGACTTCAGTTTCCCAACTCAAAATAATATATAAATTTAACCAGACTTATACAGCCAAGATCGACGTTGAATTCTGCTTACAGTTTTGACAATATACATTTCTCTTTGTTTCAGAACATTTCCCGAAACGGCTTATTGCAGTAACCGAGCAATTTCGTGCCACGAGTTTACTAAATTAGGTAAACAGTTTGGGACCTAACTTGGGTCGGAAAGTTTAGTGACTAGAAACGATCCTAGCAAACGTTACCTGGAAATTGGATTAGCGATGGACTCTACTTTTAAAATCTAGACTCGAGTTCGTAATTCTTGTAGTTAAAAGAATAGTTGGGTTACATGAAAGATACATTTTCTGGTTTCGTTTCGAAATTTTGCGAGAATTTTGGGAATAAAATTGTTTAAAATATTTTTTATTAAGAAGAACATTAATCTTATTTGATAAAACATTAGTAACCTATACAAATAAATAAAATTTAAGTGTCTGTTTGTAATTTTAAATTAACAGCTTTTCAACTAAATGCATATAAAAGTATACGGTACTTATATTGAAAAACATAATTTTTAAAATTCTTATATGCCCGTCTCTCTGTCTATTTGTTCCGGCTAATTTCGGAAACGGCTAGACCGACTTTTAGGGGACTACCACTCTAAGATCGCTAATGTTTGACTTAGGCTACTTATTTTAAAAAAAAAATTATAATTTTATTATAAACAAAAATTGAAACCAATGAAATAGTGACAACTATCCGATTCAAGTAGGGGAAGTAAACACTGTATAAATATATTTTTTCTCGCCAAAGCGCGGGCACAGCTAATACTAACAATAAATTTAATATTATTGATCAAAACCAATTTCCACAAAAAACTCAATTTAGCTAATATTTGTAACCATGTTTTCGAATTTTTCATAACTTATTATTTATTTGCCTATTAATCATATCTTGGCAGTAATTCAAGTTGTGAAAATAACCGGAAAACTGATCCATAAATACACAATACGGCATGTTATTTTAGGCTAGTCATTATAACCAGTTCGGTTCCTGCTTGTGAAGAATAATTCGCTATAATTATGTAGAATAAATCCACTACGCTTGGTACATTATTAAAATTGCCTGCTTAAATTTTATGTTACATACAATTTACAATCCTTATTAAGATGTCTAGGATTAGGAATTATGAAAGATTAAAAAGACAAACATAAACTCTTAGACTAGTGGAATACCCGTATGAACTACAAAATATTAAAGCTATGCCCGCTTACTTACACATGAACGATTATAATATTACGAAGGAAATGACTAGCAAGGATTAGCAATCCATCGCACCATAAATGCATCAGTAAATTACACTAGATACTATTGAGTGCACCTTATATAGAATTATTCCATAAGTTAAACATTTTGAAGAGGAATATCATGGTGTACTTACTTCTTGTGGTGTGTATCTAAAGATCTCGTGAGTACCCCTGTACCACTTCACAGAATGAAGGGCAGGGTCGTGCGGCTGTTTCGCGTAATGGCACCGCAACTCAGCTTCGTTCCTCGGGTCGGCCCAGCGCGGTAGGTCCAATAGCGTTATCGTGTGGCATACACTGCGAGCTGGTAAAAGAGATTATTGGTATTATTAAATTTGTATTAATTATAAGTATTATAATACTATGAGATTCAAAGGGGAAGTTGTGATAGCATTCATGCTACCATTCCGCAAGGACATGTTTTTTACAGAAATTCCTATGATTTGTAAATTAAATTTTCTCTTTTTTAAATGACTTCCAAAAAATTTCTTAATTCGTTAAGGACTTTTTTATGTATAGCATGTCGAAGGATTACTCGAAAACGTCTAAGCTGATTTACTTTATCATAAAACAAAAAACTTTGAAAGAAATCTCTTTCAAACTGAAAATTCTGATTTCAAAATGAAAATTAACCGATTGGTCCCACAGAATTTTCATCAAAATCGGTTTTGTAATTTGGTTTTAAAATCTAAATAACTGAAATAAGTGTTCAAAAGCAAAATATACAATTTCGTTTACTTAGATGACACACTAATATAGGCTTTTTTTTCACATTTCTTAACCGTTATAGGTGAAGTTTCTATGGGCCTAACCTAAAAGCATATTCTTTGAAACAAAAAAAAGGATTTCCAAATTGAGTTAATATATGTATATAAAACGCTATGAATTAGGAACTTCTTTTTATTTTGATGTCGGTTGAAAATATAATAAAAGTATTCTAAATACAATCTAGGATACTGACTACAGGTAATGATGAATCTAACGACAACGTTAAAAACTGGCGCTATTCGGCGTCGATTCAAATTCAAATTCGGTGTCGTTAAGGTTGAACATCATTGTCATTTAGGATTTCGAAACATATCATATGATAGATTTTTATATACACTGTTGTTTTAAGAGCATTAGTACTTTCAAATTTAAAATATACTTTATTCAAATAGGCTTTTAAATCGCTTTTACAAATTAGTCTTTTAAATATAAAGCTACTATTATTTGTGTCCTTATGTTATCGGATTATTGCAAGACGTTTGGTTTTTTATCTAAATTTCGTATGAGTTTTCGGCTAGAATGTGCACTTAAAGCGAGACACATTTACAAGTTTTGCTCTCAGACTTTCAAAAAGATTTACATAAGTTCTCATTGCTATACACCTGAAAGAATTTTCTGTCAATACCTTATTTTTGATATTCACAGCTTTCGTAACTACTTACGACGGATATGCTATTAGGTTATAGAGTCGTTTTATATCGCTCTCAAGAGTAAAACATATGTAATTATCGACTAAGAAATGTTAATTTGAAGAACATAGTATTTATTTAATATTTGAGAGTCGTTATAACATAATATAATTTCATATATTTTATAATTACTACACAGTATAATTATCTGCTATATTTTGAGCACACGTTATTATTTAGTTTATAGCTTTTTAATATTCATTGTAGTACTTATATATTAAATTTTCTCTTGTTTTTCATGTTTCTTTCTCTGACGTTTTTTGTTATAAAATATTTACTCTGTCGAGTTTTACCGCTTATACCATTAGAATACCACCGATTTCAATGTACTTTTCAGAAATTCAGACATGAAATTAAGAATAATTTTATACATTAATGCATGTTTGATAGAACGTCAGAAATATATAACACATATTAGCTTGGTAATATTATATTCAAGTGCTGGTGTTGATATTCGCCTTACCTTGCGTGATACGTAGAATATTATATTTGTATGTTACTCCTGATTAAACAAGTTCCTAGAATACACTCGGTTATTTGGGAACAGACTGCAAGACAGATATAGTTAGGCGTTAAATAGTAAATAAACAAATGAATCCGTAAATTAAGTTTCATTTCAAACCTCGGAGCGTCGGTCTAATTACGTGAAATAAAAGTTTCTCGATGTTTTCTATGATATCTCCGGAGTAATATGAAAAGAAAACCTCCACTAGCCTCGCAAGTTCCGACAAGTTTTGCGAGATGTAAAACTCGCTGACTTTAGACACGATTCTATTTCCCCGACTTCCACCTTCGAAGTTTGAAATTTTATCTCCTGTAAACACGAATTGAAAATTTTAAGTTCGAGTTTTGAAACTGCTGAAGGAAACTAAGAAATGATTTTAGAGGAACATTGATTTGGTCGATTGTTAGATATTTATTTTTGCGAGACTTTTCTACGTTTATTGCATTTTGTTTGATTTGTGGTGGTACGTTAGCATTAACAAGGAAACATAACAAGGAAATTGCCTTTATCTACACTAATATTGTAAAGAGGAAAGATTTGATTGTTTGTATATATGCACTGTTCTGAAACTACTAGACCAATTTGAAAAATTCTTTTTGCCTTGGTTAGCCTGTTTATTGAGGGTTATAGGCTTTATTACACTACGACACGACTCATACGAGCGAAGCAGTAACCATAAACGCGAGTGAGACCGCAAGGGGCAGCTAGTTGGAAAATAATTGGAAATAATACTAAATTAGGATGAGATAACCTTTATTTTATGGCTCATACAATTGTGTGTGCCAAGAAATGATTGGATAATAAATCAGTTGAATTAGGTTAAACGAAAAAAAATAATATCTACAAATTAATATTTATTTTTCAAAGATACATAGAATACACAATTAGCTGGTCAACAAGAATAGCATTAACAATACAAAGGTTTACTCGTAGCATATATTTTAGTCAAAATTATAAATTTTATTAAATTTTCAAATTATAACAAACAGGAGAATGATCTCAATTCGTAGTCTGCATTTTTTTTTATTACTTTTCATAACTCCGTCATTAATTAAACAATTGGGACTCAGTTAAATGTACTTGTATGTACTTTCAGATTAGCCCCATAGAATTTTTATCAAAATCATTTTGAGGAGAATTTAAATGAAAATTTGTTGACTTTTGAAGTTGTTGGTATTATTAGCATTACATGTTTCATTTAATTAAAATAATATTTACGAACCCAATATTTGTATATGCTACTTGATATTCTTAATAAGTCGCTCCGCCCTTTTTTCCCGAATAGAATACTCAGGAAATTTATTCTGTAAGCTTTGTATCTGATAACGAAGTAAGATGAAATGAGGACGAGATGAAATAGTGGCTATTCGGAATTGAATACGAGAAATCAGACTGACCTATTTATCTTGGACTAAGATTGTTTGCTTGAGACCCAGACAAAGATATCAATCTAGATTCTACTTACAAGCTTTGTCCAAGTCATATACACATTTTATAACACATTATACTCTTTTCTAAAAATTCTAACAACGTTAATTCTTGGAAAAACGTACGTTGAAACTTAAAAGAGATTTTCAGGAAGTGAAATTTTTTAAAACATCGTTTAAAACCAAAGAGATAAATTAGATATTTTTTATTTTTAAATAATAGCTTCGATTTTATGGAGTCTATGCTCGAGTCTTAGATTTATTTAGCAAATTCTTAGTATTCCTTTACGGGTTTCTATTACTTTCCAATTTATACCCGAAATTCTATGTATAACTGAAAATTAATCCATTTGTGGCCTACTGTGCCGATTGCCGAGCCAAGCAGACTATTGACTATAGCTCGTATATGGACTGGCTCGACCCGGTCAGCACCTCTCTCTGATAGAAAATCTGCTTTGCGAATTCAGTTGCGTTTCTGTCAGTGAGTAACAGAGCTGGCGGTGATAACTTAGAATCAGGTGTCGCTTGCTCATTTGTTGGCTATCTTTTACAAAAAAAAATAATAATAACTCACTATTCCCTCGATCTATCATCCGTGTTATGAGAGACAGGAATTCATTAACTCAATTCGCTCTGTTAACAACGCTCGTCAATTTGACATTTTTGTGGTCAACTGTATTAATTAGTCACGAAACTTACAACCACCAATTTACGTTCCACTATTTATTCAGTTTGAAAATTTTTGAATTTGGTCTGTGCTTTTTTTACATGTGAGTTGGCAAAAATCAACTGGACCCATTAATTTCCCATATTGGTAATATTCATAATTCATCAACCATGTAACAAGAAGTTTAATTACAATTTGAATTACTGACGCGGACATGGGTGTTGGGTCGAAAGGTACTAATTATAAAAGTCGAACTTTACCGAATTGAGAACGCCAATTTCGTTTCACACCTCTATACATATTCTATATATTCTATGTATATAATTACTTGTCCTGACTGACTGATTCACTCATTAACGTAGAGTCTAAACCGCTGATTTTATAAACGTTTGAAGCATTCACTAAGAAAATATATTTTTTTTAATTTCACCCTTGAAGGGGTAAAATAAGGGATGAACGGTTATAAGATAATCCGTCGTTTTCAAATTAAGAAACACGAAATTTAATGCATCTACTTTTGCTTAGGAATAAATGCATGTTTAAGTCATCGTCGTTTTTTAAAATTAACCCTTTGTGTAAATGTACACTTAATCAGTATTTAGACATTTCACATGCAAAGTCAAAAAATTGACAGACGCGTTGGCGCAATGGTCATTGCAACTGACTAAAGCGCTAACGGTCGCGGGTTCGATCCCCGCTCACGGCAAACGTGTGTATTGGCCATACAGATGTTTGTCCTGGTCTGGGTGTTTGTGTTAGTGTTGTGAGTGTTTCCGGACCCCCGACACAAGGTCATGAGATCTTAATGGGGGCCGTTGAGTGTGATGCGTTATTATTATTATTATTATTATTTTAAAGTCGCTAGTAATGACTAGTATTCTATACATATTGTGAACATTTTAATTTATTTAATAATATGAATAGATATAAATGGCGTTATTAAGGTAGTTAGCTTATTTCAAAACTCAGAGCAGAGAAAATTACACCTTCCAGTACCAGACACGGTCCAACGGTAAGTATAAACTTTTAATAGCTGCGAAAATTAAATTTTGTATGAGATATTTCGTTAGAAAGTTAAAATAGTATATTAATTTAATAAGAGAAAGCTATACTAAAATTAGATGCTGATAAGCTATAATGTGTCAACCCACAATAAGTCAAATTCGGAGATATTGATGTATTCTGATACTGCGTCACCTACTGTACATTATTCAAAAAATATTCAAGTCATCGAATCGAAATAAGTACGGAAAAAAGTTTCTTAATTTAATATTTTGAATTGCAAGTGTGTTCCATATTTTTCAATTTATACAATAATTTCAGATATTTGTAAAACTTTTTGTTAGATAACACATTAAATATATTAATATGCTTTTAATTAATTATACTTTTTATCAAAATATAAAAGAAAAGAATTATTAAAAAATTATTAAAATGAATTCCGTGTGTCTTAACACAGTACTGCTTATCGGCGTCCAATAAAATGTCGTTTAAAGTAAATATTTAATTTAAGAAGCATCATTAGTGCTAGTATCCGTTCCCGTATGTCGAGACAAATAATAAAATAAAAAGAAAGAAACGATTTTAAATAAAATTATATTATTATTCTAGTTATTTTGATTTTAAATCCTAACTACTGAGCTGATTTTGATGAAAATTCTATGGGACCAATTGGAAAGTATACTATTTTGTTGCATACAAAAATTAAATAACATTCGCGTACTGTATATTTTATTTTAGTGTAGCATAAACTGTTGACGTTATAAAATCAACGTATTATCCCGTACAGCCAATTATCTAATTATCGAACTAACCGAAACTGTCAAGTAATGTACTTAGGGAACATAGATAAAAGCAAAGTCCCGGATAAATAGATAAACTCCTTTTATGAAGTCGGTTTGAAACTATCGTTCAACACGAACGTAAATATACGAAAAATGTATCCACAAACGTTTTCAAATACCAACGGAACACGGAACTTGTGTTTTTATGAAAGGCTTTATATGAGAATTATTCTCTCGAGTGTATAAATAATTTCGCGTCTATTTTCCTCGTTCTGCATAACTCAGATTTGAGATACGAGTTATTGTGTCACAATGCGCAGATTTTCATAAATTACCATAGCCAAGAGTTACTATATACCTCGGAATATTACTGTGTCAGAAATGGTATCGAACTTTATTATAATAATACTTATTAAAATATTATAATGAAACTAACAAAAAAAAATATTTACTGTTAACTAGATGACGCGGTATCACCAAAAATTGTGAATTTTTTTTTACAGTTTTCAAACTATTATTTTTATATATCGACATTTTATATACGTCGACAGACGCGTTGGCGCAATGGTCACTGCAACTGACTAAAGCGCTAACGGTCGCGGGTTCGATCCCCGCTCACGGCAAACGTGTGTATTGGCCATACAGATGTTTGTCGTGGTCTGGGTGTTTGTGTCAGTGTTGTGTGTATTTCCAGACCCCCGACACAAGGTCATGAGATCCTAATGGGGGGCCGTCGAGTGTGATGCGATATTATATATACTTTATTGTACATCACAAAATATATAACATATAATTATTAAAAAAAATGGTTTCATATTATTCAGTACAACGGGGGGTCTTATTATAATTATTATTATAATTAGCTAGTTCTTCCAGACGATCCAGAAAAGGAGAGGTTTTTTTTATTGAAATTGGGTAGTGATGCAGTAGGTATGAATAGACTTACATACAAATAATTACAAACTAATTCTTATATACATATATAAAAATCATATACAACACATATTTATATCATAGACTAGTAAATATTTCATTAAAATATTTTATTTAAAATCATCTCCAGCTTTTAGAAAGAAATTTTTAACACAATTTTGAAGCTTAAAAGTGATTTGGATTCTATACTATTCGTTTGGGGGCTACCTTATTTTTTTCTAAAACCACACGAGTGATAGAATAGATTCGTTCCAGCAATTTTTGCCTGTTTGAAGGATCGAAGCACAGCAATTGATTTTTAATCCCCAACCTAAAAAAGGATGTTATATGATTAACGTGAGTTTCGTTTGAAAGCTAATGTAATTGACATGGATCTTAAGTATAATATTTAAAATTAATTAAAATTAAAATCGAAATGTTTTTATTCAAAATTAGGAATTTACATACTCTTTTTGAACGTCAAGCAAATAAATCTCTCACGGTTTCGAAAAAGTTAAACCTGAGAAGAAACCGCGAAAGAAACTCAGCAGGACTCTTTTTATTCCTTTGAATTTTTTTTTCAATAACGTCAAAATTTATTACAAATAATAAAATGTATTGAGATAGCTTGGAAACAATTGCCTTATTCCCATGGTGTGTCATTATCTACAAAATATTTAATATCATAATATCCTCTAGCACACAAACGTTTTTTTTACAAGATTTTTGAACTTTGCTATAGAAGATTTTAGAATGTTTTCTGGGATCCTGTTGCAGAATCTTATACATCTCCCAACAAAAGAATTGCTAACTCGACAATGTCGGGTAGCGGGTATAGCTAGTTTCTTCCTGTTTCTCGTATTGATTTCATTGATATCCATTTTTTTACAAATATGTCTATGTTTCTCTATACATACATTACATTTTCAAGAATTGAGAAGTAACAGTCAATATGTTGTAAATAGCCTATATACGCGTGCCATTTCTACTCTTCTTATATTTCTAGTTATGAGCGTTGCGCGATGTAATTTAGTTTTTATGAGAGTTTTATATGAGTTGGGTATATGAAATAATGTTCATCGTACAACGGTTATTAAAATACATTGCCATTGCCCATTCAAATTGTTAATTAAGTGTAATAAAAATATATCACTTTGACGTACATTTTGATGTTCCTAACTAAAAAACCGGGTTTGTACGAGTCTATGTACTTTTTCACTGACTTCCAAAAGGATTCTCAATTCGTCAGGGACTTTTTTATGGATGTTCACTGATTATTCCGCTGATGGTGGACCGATTTTGTTTTTTTTTTTGTTTAAGCGGTTATACTTCCAAGAACAAGATCTCATGATAGGATCCTTGAGAAACCAAGGGAACTCATCAAATATTATAGGCACACTTATATCGATTTAGGTATTTTTGATAGTAACTCTTGCATTTGCTATCGAAAAGTCACATTTAGTGAAGTAGAACTGATGATGAAGATCATAGATGACCACCGGAACTACTCAATAACAAGTGTTTTACAAGTTGCGATTTAATTACTTCAATTTGATTGCTAAGCATTTTATACTCGTCACAATGTATATGGTATAGTGTAACTGATGGTGCCTCTACAATTAACAGTACTGCATCAGGAAATGCAATATTTCGTTAATGGCGATAAGCAGTTAACGTTAGGTTATAGTATATTATCTAATTAGGTGCCTTACTATTTTCGTAACTTAAAAGTATAAAATATTTTTTTAATTAAAATAAACTGATTTAAAAACGAATTTAGAAAGTACAAATGGATGCTGATAAGCAATAATGTGCCAACCCGCAAAAAGTCTTTTTCGGAGACATTGAAGTATTTTGAAACTGCGTCACTTTTTTAATATTATTCAAAAAAAATCAAGTCATATAAACTAAATGAGTGCGAAAAATAGTTCCTTATTTTAATGTTCCAAATTTTAAGTGGGTTCCATGTTTACCAATTTATACAATAATCTGAAATACTTGCAAAACTTTTTATTAGATAACACATTGAATACATCAATTTGCTTTTAATACATTATGCCTTTTATCAAAACAGAAATAAAAGATACTTCTTCAAACAAATTTATTATGAATTGGTTTGTCATCTTTAGACGCCATTTTCTCAAAATGAAGTGCGTGTGGCTTGACACAGTATTGTTAATTAGCGTCCAAATAAACTAAGAGGCAAAAAATAAATATTTAATTATTAAAAATAGTTTTATTTCAATAAACACGATGGCACTTTCCACACTCCTTGTTCAATGTTCGTTCCGTTTAACGTACGTCACGCACTTCATTTCCCTATTATTTTTTTCACGCGATTTCCTTCATAACCACTGTATTAATATTTATGACAGAGTGGAGGTTAAAAGGCCCTTTAAACTTTGCTCGAAAAGGCGTGCACTAAAAGCTTTCGCGTTTTTCCCCGAGTTTATTTATTGTTAAATTGTTAACGTATGATTTATTTGGAAAGTATGCTAAATCTCAAAGGAAATAAAACAGGGTTTCGACGTATGACATGCAATGATTTATTTATTTATTATTTATGTACTCAAAAGTGAATACATGAAAGCACAAAGAAACATGGTAATACAAAGGAAAGCTTATCTCTATAAGAGATATCTTCCAGCCACCCTGTGTGAGTAACGTTAGCAGTATGAGTTCAAGCAAGCATATAAACATACATAAAACATATATATATAAATACATACCGTAAATGTACAATTGTAAATATATATAATAAATAAGAATGTCTAGAATTATGTTGAGATTGAGAGATAATATTTTTTTAATCTTAATTTAAATGTATGAACCGAATTTATTTAAATAGTTTATGTGTGCTTTGTATATATTATTATTTATGTTATTTTTATTTTATATATATTATTTATTGCACTAAGTAATATTATAGTAAATTACAGAGTAAATACATAGGCAAAGATAGACTTATCTCTAAAAGAGATCTTTTCAAATAAGCCTATGGAGATATAAAATGAGGTTAAACAGCGGGCAGACCAGTGTTTAAAGAAATTACTCAGAAACATACCTACATCTGGATGCTAGAAAAAACTTATTATTAGATAAATCTTTTTCTAATACCAATCTGATTGTAATTAATTATACCGTTCATCAAAATAAATGGATAAATAATGGATGGATATATACTTCTTCAAACAAATTGATTAAGAATAGGTTTTACATATTTACTCGCTATTTTCTCAAATGGAATCAATGTGACTTGACACAGTGTTGCTTATTAATACGTAAATATAAACATATGTACATACATATCTAATCAAATATTTTATGAATGTAGCAGGCAAGCGAGCAGGCAGGTTACCTGATGTGATGTAATCAGCATCATCAATGATACAGGACCAGAAGAGAAGATTTGTCAAAAAACACATAAGGGAAGAAAAGAAAGGAATGCAAAGACGGAGTTTGGCTTTCGGTTCTTTCACTCACTGTACCACATCCAGTTATATTAACTACTTTACGACGGTCTTCTGTGAAAGTGTGGTATTGCCTCGGTCGAGCCAATCCAAGGGATCAAGCTGCAACTAGGCTATACCATAGTTATATCATATCAATATCGTCTCATATACCCACTAGAAACTTATTACTAAGTCATAATTATTAAATACAAGTTGAGAACGAATAAATATTTTAATAATGAAATTTTACATTCTAAAAAAAAGTTGTATTTTTTTCATTCAATGTCACGCAGGGTAATTAAAAAGGTAAGTTTAAAATTCTCCTTTAAATAATATATAAGCTAAATTAGAAACAAGTCCAACCAAGTCGTAGCAAGAACTTTTTAGATATACATAGTTGCTATTTATTCATTAAGACAGAGTAGTTGACAGTTCGGGCATAATTACCTTCGCATCATAAATTCATGATATTCAGAGCGGTGTAGTTAAAATTTCAAGGAATACACGTTTTGAGTTAATTATTTTGCAAATGTATTCTGACGACGATCCGTTACATCTAGTGGAAGAGTTGGGGAGATGATTAGAGAGAGAAAGAGTATATTAATATATAATTAAACGATCATGTGAGTCATCAGGAGCAACAAGGTTGCCAGGTTATAAAGCGAATAAGGACGTTGGAGAATAAGATATAAGGAGAAAGTAAGAAGACGCAGAGCAGATGGAGGAAGAAACGAGAAGGAAGAAGAGACGAAAAGCAGCTATACTATTTTACGTTGATTTATTGTGGGAGTGAGTATTTACCCGGTCGATACATTATTACGAGCTTTTATTAATGGCTACAGCGAGGCTCAGTGAAAAAAATTATTCAATCTTGCGATGATTATTTTATTTTGGGGAATCATAGAGATGGGAAGACAATTATAATCGAGATAAATTATTATATCGAGTTTCTTGCCGGTTCTTCTCGGTAGAATGTGCGTTCCGAACCGGTCGTAGCTTCATTATTGATGTATTCGTTTTCATTTTTTTTGTTTTTTTAATATATGACGATTCAAAAGTGCTCGTGAGAGCCTACTTTAATAAAGTGTTTTTTTTTATTTTGATTTTGATTTGATTGGATAGAGAAAGAACTTATTAATATTTTATTTATACTTAGATTATTGTGTACGTAAGGTTTTTTAGCGTTTTGGGTAGACTGCCTAATGGTGGATGTTACGAAACAAAGTTTTAACGCTCCAAAGTTAATCTTTATTAAGTTAAGTTAGATATTTATTTGGTCTTAAACATAATCCAGCAGGGTAAATAAATGACAATGACATGACATTTAGTATTAATACTGAATCGTCACACATAATTATTGACGTTTTCTTAGACATATAGTAAATGTAAAGGAAATTAACAGCCTGTTAGTGTCCCACTGCTGGGCAAAGGCTTTCCCTCCTATTAATGAGAAGGTTTAGTGATTAATCCAACACGCTGTTCCACTGCCGATTGGAAGATATACATGTGTCAGAATTTCTCTTGGCAGACGTACGTTTCCTTAGATGTTTTCCTCCGTCGTCGAATCCGAGACTAACTTAAACATAAGTTTAGCCGTTGAAAACTTAGCGGTGCTAGCCGGGGTTTTAACCTGTGTTGGGGTTGAAAATGAATAAATACACATTTATTTAAATTTTGAATTTTCAAATTGCCTTTTTTGTAATGAATTATTATATACCATTGTTATGAACGTAATTTATTTTACTTTGAATAGGAATTTTAAATTCAGACAAAGGAGCAAAAAACAATCGCGTTAAGGCTTATTTGGGAAACGACATTTGAAATAAGAACATTGTCTCAAGCAGCTCTTAAATTATAAATGTTTCTCTTGCTCAGAATTTATTTTGGACCGGTATTATTAATTCCTGTTTGAGTCCGAATTTTCATTTCGTGTCGCAGAGATGATTTTGAGGTGGGCGCGGAAATGACGTCACAGTCCTCGATTTCAGATATTTCAATATAATATAGTTTGTAAACTTTAAATAAATTTGATGAAATATATAATAAATATATCGCTTTGGAAATGGACAATTGTAGGACTAAATAAGTAATAAGAGATTAAAATACGAATAAAAATTAAAAATAGATTCTTATTTGTGGTAAGCGGTATGGATTTATTTTTGTATATTTTGTTGAGTGAAATGACTTGAAATAACCGAAATTGGATTTTGGTAATTGGTTTAAGTAATTATCACACATTTCAAAACAAACGAATTCCTCTTTCGTTACGTAACACATAATACATTAAGATCCATATAAAGTTACTTTGATGATAACATTACTCATCGCATACTTGAGACATTTCCATACATTATAAATGTTTACAAAGTACTTCGTCATTCAAACCATGGAGAATATTTGGGGGTGACTTTTGATGATCACGTGACTAATCGAATCCTGAATCATTTCTATACATTTTATTTACTGTGGTAGAATTTAACTGTCGCCTGAGCTGGATCGACCAGGCAAGTACACACTCTCGCAAAAAATAGCTGTAAAATAGCTGACTCGTACGGTGAGTGATGATGTAAACGTTATCTTATCTCTAACAACCCATTCAAATCTATTATATTAATAAATAATTCACCACCTAACCTATTGGTCAGAACTAGCCAGATAATAATCGTTTTGGTATAAGTGCCCTGGCTTCGATTATATATATATATATATATATATATATATATATATATATATATACATATATATATAATTAAAGGACCTTCGGAGCGGATTTGGATGAAGACTAAAACTGCATTATTAGATTCTTGAAAAATCAATTTTCTTAGCTAGGAAAATTAAGAACTTGAAGTCGTTGATTAAAAAAAACACCGACTATATTATTGAACTATAATATTATGGTACTTATAAGGATCAATTTCTGAATAATAATACTATACGTCAAACTAAAGAAAAAGATTAATATATTAACAAAATGTATAACTTGATTTAGATCCATAAGTTTTAACAATCAGAAATTACATTTAAATAGTTAATCAAATTCTAGTGAAGTTCATAGTCAGTGAAATGTTTATTTGTCGATATTTTTGCTCTCATTCACTTCATTCAATCACCCATCAGTGCTTCGTTCGTTTTAATGATTCACGCCCGCCGTAACACGATTATTAATAAAAAGCCCTGTTTGTTTTTCGTTCCACAAACTACACGTAAACACTGAGTTGTTATTGAATTTCGTTAGTTTTGGATGATTTTAACCACCTTCTAAAAAGGACGAGGTTGTCAATTCGTCAGGGAGTATTTTATGTATCGACTTTATGACCGAAGTTGTCTATTGTTTGATTCACTCGAAAACTTTTTTTTAATCTTTGTTACCTCAAAACTCAGTCATTTCTTAACCGATTTGCTTCGTTCTTTTTTGTTTGAATTGATATACTCTCTCATATATCCAATAGAATTTTTATCAAAATCTGTTTTAGTAGAAAAATGGAAATTATATGTCATTCAAACAAACGAAATTGTGTATTAGTGTTGCTTTTGAGGTCAGTTTGATTGTTTTAAATTATTATTTGTATAATTGGTAACTCTGTGATATTAATTGATTATACTTTTGTATTAAAGCTTAATTTTTATATGTATTATATTATATTCATTAAAATACTCTAATAAAATACCTTTTGATTTGAGTTATTGGATTTTTACAATTCAATCGTGTTACTGTTACGACAGGGTAATATAACGAAAAGAAAAACCTTATTTATTTTTTACTAACAAAAGTTAGTGTCAAAAAAAATATTTTCACACGTAATGAAAAAAATAAATAATAACTTTCGTACGTCACGGGGTTTAATTTAAACTTAAAAAGTCATTTATAAAAGGTAAATGACTTTCTCAGTCTAAATGTACACCTAAATATCTCGATAGACAAAGGATTAAAAGATTATAAAACACATATCACAAAGTTACAAGTTCCGTTACAAAAACACAACCAACACAACGAGGAAATGGCTGAAAAATCTAAAAAAAACTCCGAAATAACGAAACGATAAACTATTATAAGAAAAATGTACCACACGTCCTATACGTCGAGTGATGAAACAATAAATCACGTGAGGTTGCCTATCAATTCGACGCCATATTTTATGACAACCATCCGATGCAATATATCGTAGCATTTGACACGAAACGTTCGATTTTATACGAAAATGTGTTTCTGAGACTTTATAAGCATACAATAACTGTATAAGCATATAATAACATACCTGTCTTATTGAGCGATAAATAAATAATAAACTAAACGCATCACACTCAACGGCCCCCATTAAGGTCTTGTGACCTTGTGTCGGGGGTCTGGAAACATACACAACACTAACACAAACACCGTATGGCCAATAGATAGTGATTGTCGTGAGCGGGGATCGAACCCGCGACTTTATTACTATTATTATAATGACACTATCTATTATTCAATATTCTAAACATTAATTTGAATTTTTGTGAGTTAACACATTGTTGCTTATCAGCATCCATTCAGCTATATATAGGTACTGCTTCTAAGTCTTAACAACAAATACAAAACACAACAATAATACACCAAATAAATTGTCTATTAATAAATAATTCATTATCATCTTCTACCTAGCATTTTTCCCGATTACACCAGGGTCTACTTATTACTTTAGTCAACTCATTGGCAAGTTACTGATTTTTACACAGAGTGATTGCTATCTTAACTCTGCAAACCCTCAGGACAAGTAACCATTTAGACTAGAGTAATCACCCTACTAACCGTAACGATCCCTATCAGATTGTGATAACAACCGGGACCGACAGCTTTTGTCACGGTGGGGACCCACAAGGACACACACCTAGAAACAAATATATATACAAATATCGGGTATCGAACCATTAACCGTTGGTGTTAAAGGAGCATTCAGTACCATTACACCAGAGCACCATACTACATACACCAACAAATTATTATATAAAAATATTGAATTTCGAAATGCAATATTTCAAGCAAATATGCTGAAAGGAACACAATGAGACTGAACTCACAAGTCTTAAAATACTCAGAATATAGCAGAAAATGCAGTCCTTCTTGTTTGCAAGCACTTGTTTTAATTAATAGACTAAGACTCTTGGCATTTGTACTCCGAAATACCCAACCTTTAAAGCTACTTTCAAATAACTTGCTTTGTTTAAGTAAAATTTCATCTTTGTTAATTAAAGTAGTATTTTGTAACATTATGGAAGAAATAAGATATTGAAAATTATTTTACGTTGTCAATTTTCTTAAAGATCGACGATCTCTTGTTATTTTTATGATGTTTGAAAATATATATTATATTAATTATTATTTACTTACGTTTGGATTAATACTGGATAATAAATAAATAATTTTAAATAGCAAACGTATCGTCTTTCGTCAAAGAATTCATTGTACAGCAATCTTTGAATGATAAAAAACTAGGAAAATATTTTGAATAGATATACTGTAAGAGAATAATAATTATATAACCTGAGCAATTGCAAACCGTACATTCTCGCCGTGTCCGGCAGTCGCCGAGAATAAACGCGCATTTGTAATAGTATAGTATTTTCATTTACCATAAATACATACTGAGGTCGATAGCAGTACCTAAAACACCATTGATTTCTGATTGATTAATGGCACCCTTAATGTCGAAGACTATGAACGACGTCACCTAGAAACCAACTAGCGTCTAAGTATAATAGGTGAGTTTTTTTGGGCCAATAACTCAATCGACATATTTGCCAAAGGTAATAAACAATTATAAATAAACCTAATATAGTCATAAATAAATTTAATTTATGTATCTATGTTGTAAAATATCATCAACGTCTTTACTTTTTAAATCTTTTTTCGCCATGCTCTCTTTATCTTTTAAAATCTACAGCCTCTGTGAGTAACATCTTAGGTCCTGTAATCAGCACGCTGGCAGGCGGTGAGCTACCGCTATTGCAAAATTTTTGTATTAAACAAAATCAACTGCGTAACTAGGTTTTAAAACTCGATCAAAAAATCTAGCTTAAAATTATTACATAAACGATATTTATAAAATTAATACTTAACATAAATAAATTTTTACATATCGTGAGACAGTTGCAGTGACCACTGCGTCTGTCAAATAATAAAAATAAACTATCTAACACAAAAATAATTTTTCAATTCGAACCAGTAGTTCTTGAGATAAGCGCGTTCAAACAAATAAACTCTTCAGCTTTTTAATATTAGTATAGACGTAATTTAATATTTGTTTCAAAGTTAGACTTTATACGAAAAGCTAGATACGCGGTTTTGCAGTATCACCGATGATTTATAGATAATCTATCGTATTGCCTTGGAACAGTGAACTCTATTCTTCTCGAAGAGATTCTAACATAGTGATGTCGAGATGGATTGGAATCTGGTATGAATTCCTTTACCGTCGGTCAAAACACCGACAGCGGTTTGCGACATCAAAAGGGCTTTCAAGCCGTAAGCCATGCATAATAGGAATTTCCTGAGAGGAAATGCATCTTAAGGCGATATATTCTAATATTTGACTTTAGTACTCTTTATAAAGAGATTGGGTTTATTTTTCTGTATGTGTATTTTTGAATATGTGTATAAGTAAGCCGATATAGCATAGTGGTTAGAACACGTCGATCTTAACCGTTGATCGCGGGTTAACATCGCTAGCACCGCTGAGTTTTCAAGTGCTGAATTTGCATTTAAATTAATCTTGCGCTCTGCGGTGAAGGACAATATCGTGAGGTAACCATATGCCGTAAGGAATTTCGATTCATATATCCGCCAAGCCGCAATGGAGCAACGTAGTAGAATAAGATCAACTCTACATCTTAATAGGGGAGGAGGTCACCTTAGTCTACCCATGACCACGAACGCTGTAAAGTGCTCGAAACGTCGGGATGATAAAAATAGTTAACATACGCTATTTAAATCCGTTTAAAATAGATTTATTTCAAGGAGTTGACCCAGTAGTGGGACATTTGAAGGCATTGTTTCCTTGTATTTTTGAATATGCTACATTTTTGAGAGAACCTCCCTTCCCCATTCCTTTCTTTGCTTTTTACTCGGCGTGCCCGCGAAATAGAATAAAGCAGCCTTAGATACTCCTTATAATATTAGCTATCTGTGAATGTAAGTTCAGTCAAAAAAAACAAGTGCTTAAAAATACTTATTTAAAGAACATATTAATAAAATGTACAATTTTTACACAAAATATAATACACAAAAACATTATAAATAAGGCAATAATTAAAAGCACTATATTAAACCAAAATAGTTCTAATGTTACTGAGAGGTACTCAAACAGAGATAGCGGTATTGACGCTTAAATGGACAGACTGATTTAGGGTCATGTGCTGACAGTTGATTCCTGAATTTTGCACTAAAACGCCTCCCTTCACTGTCATACTGTAGTACACTTTGAAAGCGGTAATTTTCAACAATTAACCATGTAGTCGACAGAACGTCGAGAATCGAGCATTGCCCAGATAGGCAGAAGTTTTACTCTGAAACCGTTGGTCATATCCATAACTATGTGTATTGCTTTTTATTGCGTTAATGTTAGGATCTATTAGTCCATTTTGATAAAAACGTTTCACGTTTAGTACCTTGGGTAAGGTAAAAGAGTGTGTAACACTACGCTATGTACGAGATCATGAACGTCAAAAAATTTAGCAAAATGTAGTTGGTCCTATAGATTTTTTCAATTTATGCGTATACTAGCTGAGCACACGACTTCGTATGCGTGGACTACAGGATGGCAAGTATATAAAGCCGGGCTGTACTCTGTGGTGCCTTTCGAGAAAGGAGCATTTTACTCGCATTAATAGCATTTTGTAAAAAAATTGTCTTTGCATATAATATTACTTCCTAGAAGTTGATCCTTATACGTGACAATATTAGATGGTGCAATAATACAGCATGTGTTATTTTTTTAAAATCTGCAGATCCGATTCCGGGCTAGGAAAATAATTTTTTTAAAGTAGAAGTAGTCTAAGTTACTCATTATAAATTTAGCTATCTGCAAGAGATTAGCCGGAAAAAACAGACAGACAGATAGACAATAATTTTAAAATTGTTTTTTGATGTAAGTACCGTGTATGAAATGTATGTACCGTGTAAGTATGAAAGTCATAAGCATTTAGTTAAAAGCTTTTAATTTGAAATTACAAGTAAACACTTTTTTTTATACATTTGTATAAATGATAAAGGAATAATACCCACAAACGCAGGACCAAATGTGAGAAACAGTTTTGTTTTAAATGAGTCAGTTTCACTAAAGTATAATTATCTATAATAATATTATAAAGCTGATGAGTTTTGTTTGTTACAACGCGCTACTCTCAGGAACTGCTAGTTCGAATTGAAAAAATATTTTTGCGTTGGATATAGAGTTTATTGAGAAAGATTATAGGCTATATAACATCACGGTACAACGCATAGGAGCGAAGCATTAACCATAAAACGAGTGAAACCGTGAGCAGCTAGTTATTTATACCACTATCTACTGTTTACTTCGAGCTGACCATCTCCCTGACTCGTGACCACGACGAATGCAACATCGTCGAAACGTCGGGCAATAAAAAGGTATTACTCCCATTAGTTATCACGATAAGATCTGTTATATTAAATATGAATAGTATAAATCGCAAAAGTTTAAAATATATAATTCATAAATAGTTTTACAACTTTTACGCTTCAATAAACATCATTTGTAACTTTCAAATACAAAAGTCGATTTTCATTTTAGCTGTCTTCAAATTTATTTGTCAATAGTAAATACAATAAAAACTTATAAAGTAAAAATATTTAATATTATTCGCGTAGAAATTGAATATAGAAATACAGTGTTCGATCATAAACTTTTCTGTTATTCGAAATATGAAGTATTATTGAACTATTATGATTAAAATAAATTGGTATATTAAATATATTTTTTAATTTTTAAATGTTTTATTTTATGCCTTACAAGAAGTCTTAAAATAATAATTATTTTCAAAGAAATATAATTCACAAACTAAGTCTTAATTATTTAAAATACGTGTGTATTTTAAATAATTTTTCAAATATAGAGTGTCTTGTTTTAATTTTGTCACTTTGTCACAAAAGATAGATTATTTTAAATAGTGAAAACATACATATTTAGCGCAAACAACTAGATATAATCACATTTAAACTAAAATTCTCCCCTTTCATTACGAATCAAACCAAATTTCACGAAAATGGAACCCATTAATGAGTTACTTAAAATTTAAAGTAGAAAAGCAATTTGCATCCTAAGCGAGACTTGATACAGATCCAAATTAAATTGAAAATAAGAAATTAGTAAACACAAAAGACGATAAAGAATTAAAATATTGCATAACTTCTGAAGGTTCTTCTTAGGCAAGAACTACACTTATATACTTTCATAAGGATTTACATAAATAAACAAATTTCCTCAATAAAAGTGCTATCAAAAAACCAAAAAAAAATCAAATATCAAAATATATAAAATAAATAAATAAACGCGTCACACTCAACGGCCCCTATTAAGACCTCGTGGTCTTGTGTCGGGGGCCCGGGAACATACACAACACTAACACAAACACCCAGACCACGACAAACATCCGTATGGCCAATACTGACGTTTTCTGTGAGCGGGGATCGAACCCGCGACCGTTAGCGCTTCAGTCAGTTGCAGTGACCACTGCGCCAACGAGCCTGTCAAATTATTATATATTTTATTCAAGTAGGTCTTTACAAGCCCTTTTGAATCGTTTATACAGAAACAAATAAATATATATGAATTTACCACCGGTGCAGAATGTAGATTCTACAGAAAAGAACCAGAAAGAACCTCGATAGTTACTCTTTTAAAAAGTTTTACAATAGGTACACACATTTATTAGTTACAAATATATTAAATACCCTATGTGAATCCAAATTGTACTAAATTCAAGCATTTCTTTATCATCTATATAATCTTGAACAGAATAATATGCTTTCGCTGTTATAGACTTTTTAATATATACTTTAAATTTATTATTTGTAAACTGTAACACTTTCTGCGGGATTTTATTATTAACACGAAAACCTTGCCCCAAGAAGGTAACATTAGCGTTGCGTAGCCGAAAAATCGGCGTTATAAGTTTATTATATATATTGATTGGTCTCTACATGCAAACCTACAAATAAACAACTCTGTATAATATTAGTATTCCTTAAACCAAAAGATTGAGTATTCTAATATGAAACTGTATCTAGTCTCACCGCAAAATTAATAAAACACTTCAAAGGATCCCAGCGATAAAACCGTCTAAAATTAAATCGTATATATCTTTATATAACTTAGGTTTAATAAAGGGATTTGCAGTATGTTTCATCGTCCGAGCGTCTCCCTCGAGGTACGTTTTTAGTCTATGGCTGTTAGACGTCGTGAGAACTCGGAAAATTCTGGTTCCCTCATGATTCGAGCGTACTCGTTTTATTACAAAAACAACCCTGTTTTGTTATAGTGGATTTTAACATTTAAATGATATATTCTTGTCTTATTTGCTATTCAAAGTTAACTATGTTTTGTACCTTTGGGTAATATGGTATGATGTTTTAGAAAAACGAAGGGTTACGAAAATGTAGCAATTTATCAAATTTTTTTGTCTGAAATACAATCGGTCTAAGTGTGTTTCCCTTATACATACTAAAACATCTAGATGGCGTTCTATATTGCAACAGTTGGCCTTAAATAAAATTATATACTATCACATTCTAAAAGTTGGTTTACATTTTTGTACAAAAACACCTATATATCAAAATGTAACATGTTTGGGATAACTATAGTTGATTATAAATATCCCCATAATTTCTATTGTTAAGTTAATATTCATACAAAAATTGGGGCACGATACGACATGAGCTTGCATTATTTTTGGATAAGTAATAATATACATATAATATCTAAGTAATTAAGCAATTAACGATGTGCTCCAAATTTCAAAAGTGCTTTTTAGGCGAGGATACGTATGTTTAGCTCTCAGACTTTTATGTAAGTTTTACTCTCGAGAACGATATAAAACGACTCTATAACCTAGTAATAGAAACGTCGTAAGTAGTTACGAATGCTATGAATATCAAAAATAAGACACTAACAGTAAATTTTTTTAGGTGAAAAGCAGTGACAAAAAGTTTATGTAAATTTTTAAGAAAGTCGGATAGAAAAACTTATACATACGTGTAATCCTCGCTTGTTAGGTACTAGGTTATAAAGTTGTTTTTATCGCTTTCGAAATCTTACAAATGTAATTCTCGCCGTAGATCGATAATATTGCAAACTTTTCAAGAGTTCACCACAACCAACGTTCCGCAGCGAGCTTAAGCTAGACCTCCTGGGGGAATCATCACTCACGATTCAGTAAATTGATATAGCACAGCTGAGGTGGAAGTAAATTTTTCACATCGTAAGTTTTTATTTGTCGAGACTTTTCGTATGTATAATATTTGTTTTCTTATTTCAAGTAATGGCGTGAATGTTGTACAATGTAATGTATTGTATCTAATTATATATACAAGTAGCTCAAAAGATCGTTCAAAAAGAAATCTTACGATGTTAAAGTCTTCAATATTGACTTCTTATGCTTAAAAATATATTGAAATATAGTATTTAATTGTATGAAAGTAGTACTAAGAATATTTAATTTAGATTAGTTACAAATATTTAAATTCCCGATATTTTTTTTTCGAATTCGAAATTAAGTTTTTATTTTAAATTATAACAATGTAAATCTTATCTTTTATTTAATAAACGTACAATTTAACCTTATATTATAAAAACTGATCAGTTTTAAAAATACATTCAATATTTGTCTTCCGCATTTTAGCTGACAATTAAGATCACTTTTATTTGACCCCTCCGAGGATGTATGTAGGTCGTTCTTTTTGTTTCTCACTTCGCGGTTTTAGAGCGAGAATGATAGCAAGCAATTTTTCACTCGATGCTCTGCTCTAGTCAGTTCATTGTTCAAGATCTCTTTCGTTTTTACTCTATTCAAATTGGGCTAACTATTCCTGAATATGTTATGTAAGAATATCTTAAGATATAGATAAGATTGGCCAGCTTTACGATCTCATACTATAGTATTATCCATCATAATTATATCATCAGAAATTCGAAGTTAAAGACTGTTGTAATTATACTGTTAAATAATAGGATATATAGTTTGAACAGATTATTTAATACGATAGATGGAAAAAAAATGAAAATACAATAAATACCATATATAGAAGAACGGTAGCAAATAGGTATTATATACTAAATAATTATGTTTACTATCTTTGAATATAATCCTTACATAATATCAAGTAAAGTTAAAAACAACTTAACAAGCTATTGATTCTAAAAGATGAGCACTTAAAAATTATTTTCAAAAATAATAATTTGCAAAATTAAATACAAAATTATATAAACTGTGATGACAAATAAACAGACAATGTATATAACAATATTATAAAGATTCAAATTTGGACAATGTAACTCAAACTAGTGTTCGCTGCTTATAGCAATATATTTTCATCTCCGAATAATTCTATGAAACAAAGACGGTAAAAGAGAAAAAAAAAAGATATTTCTTCAAAAGAATTTGTGCAATCATGTCCCATTGTGAGATTCCATGAATAATTTCTATTTTCATCTTGTAAAATCAAAGCTTGTCTCCAGGCAATAATAATACGTATTTTCACACAAAACGCAATAAATCGAAAACGTATTGAATTACACATAAATTGTATGGTTTCAAAACAATGTGAGAGTTTTTTGAGGACGATTTATATTAAACCACATTTGAAAGGGTTTGGATAAAACTAGTGAAGGTTCTGTATAAGGTTCTAAGGTTATCAAACATTTCCATATATACAATAAACATTTAATAAATCGTAAGCCGTTACTTATATTGGTTAAAGAAATTTATTTTGCCTTAAATTAATAATGATTTAGCAGATAAACAAAGAAGAACAATTTTCTTGTTTAATTTTATCTGAAAACAATTTTTCGATCGAAACTCTGCAAATTACGTTTAATGAATCGTTGAATCTTAATCCAATTTTTACTTAGAATGTTTTTCGAAGATGGCTATTGCCTTGAGATTTGTTATATCGATGGTGTTTAAGAAAATTTCGGGTGGAAAAATAAAAAAAATATTATTTATTTTATAATCTTTTCGAAGCAGGAAAATATTTTGTATTCAATCAATTCAACCTCTTGAGAGTCGTAACTCATTTTTCACTGTAATGAAACACTAACGTGCCCTGAATCTGAGGTGACGTAAATAATTTGTCAAGTTGAAAGATTGAGAGTTTCTTTAGATTCATATTCTTTGGTTGGAGTTGAATAATTTGTGTTGTTGCTCGAAATGGTACCATTAGTTATTTTAGAATACGACTTAGATAGCTCTTTGGTAATTTGTGATGGAGCAGTAGTTTAAGACAACAATACAGATGGCGCTACGGTTGC
The DNA here is from genome assembly GCA_037950945.1 of Hypolimnas misippus. Taxonomy (NCBI): domain Eukaryota; kingdom Metazoa; phylum Arthropoda; class Insecta; order Lepidoptera; family Nymphalidae; genus Hypolimnas; species Hypolimnas misippus. The sequence continues at coordinate 15,146,558 of JBBEEQ010000029.1, forward strand.
TTAAGCCAAATTGATGTAATCGAGTATTCTGTCAGAGATACTCAGTCACTTCGCTTAATTTCTTCGTTCTATTTAGATATACTGAGTAGAGTTAATTTAAAGTAACAGTCTGTAAATGTTCCATTGCTTGGCAAAGGCTTCTTCTCCTATTGAGGTGGTTTAGAGCTTAATCCACCACGCTGCTCCATTGCGGTTAAGCGGATATACATATGTCAGAATTTCTCACGGCACATGCAGGTTTCCTCGCGATATTTTTTTCCGAGTTCGAGATGATGATTAGACACTTTAGCAATTGAAAACTTAACAGTGCTAGCTGGAAATTTAACCCGCATTCATCAGTTGAGATTGACGTCTTCTAAAACCACCAACAACGTTCATCTCGGCTCACTGATATACTCAAACTCAAACTCAAAATATACTTTATTCAAATGGCCTTTTAATCGTCATATTTTTTTAACATTTTTATAAAGCTACTATCGGTTCAGAATGTAATCTCTACCAAGAATAACCGGCAAGAAACTCGATAGTAACTCTTTTAAAATCATTTATACATAATGTATTTTATTACATTTTAATTATGTTATCCGGATAGAAAATTAACGCGTATCAAATCCACGCCTCTTTGTCGTCAAAATATTCTTGTATAGTATAATATGTTTTATCTATTAAAGATTTTTTAATATAGACTTTAAACTTATTAAGTGGCAAATGTAAAACTGTTTGACGTCACTGCTGTTGTACTATTATACTAAGCGGCAATCTAAGTTATGTTTTTAAAGCAATAACGTGACTTAAATGTGAAACCATCGACATAACTCTCATTTATCAATTGAAATATACCTAAAAAATTTAGTAATTGGACAGAAGTCCTTTAGAAAGGAAGAACTTGACAAGGCCATAGAAAATTGTAACTAACCAACTTCAAATCGTTATAGATTCTAAACGGTAATTCTGACTGAAAAATGATGTAAGAAACTTAAAAATGATTTTTAAATACCGACTCATCTGTACCCCACTTAACGCAGCTCATCGATTTACATTTATTTCTTTTTCACATTATGGCGTACATAAATCGACCATATTTGTTTTTCCAAATTATTATAAACTTTCGATAATATTTGCACCGTTGTAAGGAACCAAACGACAGGTCATTTATCAAAATCGGTCCACGTGTTTTGCTTAAATAGTCCCACAAAAGTACAAACCCAAATACCTACGTAGACTGATAAACACTCTTCTCTTCGTCACGTAGACGAGTAAAAAGACACATTCACAGAAGAAATAAATCAGATAGCAGCCCTTTTAAAAGAACTGCAGTTTGGCAAAACACACCATAAATATTTTATCATGAAAAATTGTCGAGCGCATTAAAAACCATCCCGATTCCCAGTCCTCAGCGGGAACAGTAACATTCTGTAACAGTCAGATTATTCCCGTATTATGGTCATATATCAGCGGAACGACGGGTGTAGAATAAAATTACCCTCTCTGGGCGTATTTTTTACCCCACTGTAGCTATTTCTGTGGTCAATTACTCCTATATTGTCTCGTATTTTGTCCTTGATGGCATTGTAATGCCATTTTATGAATTCGTTTATATCTAACGTAGTCGTTGAATGGATATCCAAACTAATCCCTTATTTTACTATCCTTTGGGTAATTGTTATATTTATATTGGTCTCTGTACCAGACTTTGTAAGCAAAATACGGATTTCATTTGCTTGAATGACATGATTAATCCATTAATTAAATTAATTTTAAATCCAAACTACTGAAACGATTTTAATATTGAGTTATTGTTATCATTTGTTAGTAATATTTGATAATCAATTCATTCACCAAATCGATTAAGGATACACATAACTTAAAATATAAGTTAAATCTCTGCAACCGAAAACCGACTCAGCGATTTCCCGCAAAAACATTCATAAAAACATGTTATTCGACATTTTTATTGGTTTTAACCTATTTCCAAAATAGGAAGAGATTCTTAATTTGTAGGTGACTTTTTTATATTTATGTGTGTTCACTAATTATTACTGGCTTGCTTCAGGTGTGCAGAGGTCAGATGGCAATCGCTCCGTTTAATAATTAATAAGTCCTTAATATCTAGACTAGAATAGTGGATAGACCCTGGTATAACCCGAAAAAATGCGAGGTATATGATGAACCTTTGCAACAAAGTGTATTCATGGAACTGGCGCATATGTAGTAGTAATAGAATAGATGGCACACTCATGCGTCACTTCCGAGAAGCCATTATTCAAGAATATTCTGGTAAGTTCCACTATCAATTAGTCCGGTTCCTTCCACAGAATCCCGTAATACAAATTATGCTAATTTACTGAATTGTTTCATACTATACGATTAATGGCTTTGGTTACCACAGTCAATAAGTTATGGTGCATTTCGTTGATTTTAACTAGTTATCGCTTTGGCTTTCACGCTTAATAATCCGGTAATTTAACGTCAGTATTTAAAGCTAAAATACAATCGTTTTTGATTACTTTTAATACATTTTCTACTATACACAAATATTCAATGAACGCATAAAAGTGTCAATTTACACATTCCAATCATGGAATCTATCAAATTTTAACAATTAAAATACTTTGTCTACTAATAGCAGTAACGTATCTTCAACGCCATTCATCTTAATTGACGCTTCAAAGATTTTGCTGTTATTAATATTGCTCGTCTTAGTACGTCGATAAGAGAAACAATATTCAAATATCCCCAAGTTAGATTCAGTCTAAAGTCCTCAGAACGAACATGTTTTGAGTGAGTTAAAAATAATACTAGTCTTTTTATAACACAAAAAGACGAATGTTTCACAAGAAACGCCCGAGAAACAATTCGAAGTCAAATAAACTCCGATATTATTACGATATTTCCAATATTGGGGCGGTGTTCTGTAATAGGGTACGAAGTGGCTCACTTCTCAGCCCTCGATATCGGAGAACAAATAAAAACTTCGACGTACGAGGTGAGAAGAACTCAGACTGTATTGAAATTAAATAAAAAACTTATGTTACATCGTTACTCAGTTTTATGTGTATTTGAGTTGGATATGATCAAATAATGGTTAGTAATTGGGACTGGTAGTGTCTTTACGAGTCGTTAATGTTACATCTTGGTTAAGAGTTGTTTCGTGTATAATTTTATTATTTAACTAGCTGGTGCTCGCGGCTTCCTCTGCGATGTCTGTGATGCCTACGTCATAAAGCATTTATGCATGTAAAGTCTTAGCCCGATCGGCTTAAAATTAACAAAGTTTCATATAAACTTTCATCCCCTATGTTTTCCCCTTGGAGGTAGAATTAATCAAAATCCTTTCTTAGCGGATGCCTATGTCATAACAGCTACCTGCATACCAAATTTTAAGCAAATCCGTCCAGTGGTTTGAGCTGTGCGTTGATAGATCACTGTGTCAGTCAGTCAGTCAATCACCTTTGTATTATATATATTTAGATTTATACGATCGCTGTGACATAATGGTACTAAATGTACGCTTAATGCCGACTATTGAGGATTCGATCCCCGCTCAGAGCAAATATTTGTGCCTATGAGTGGGTGGGTCCTTCTTGTCCTGGTCGGTCCCAGTTGTTATCATAATCACCTGACAATGATCGTTACTCTTAGTAAGGAATATTCTATCCAGATGGTTACTGACTTGATCTAAAGGGTTACGGAGATACAATAGCAATAGTATTACCCAGGTATTATCTGAAAAAATATTTGGTACATGAAAATACATTATCTGCGATTTGGAAAACTTAGGGTTAAAATCTTATCAATAGTAGTACATGACATCATGTACGTAGTAATTTTCATCGCATAATTTACATCCTTAACGTATTCGCAACAAAATGTAGACTATGTCCTTTTGTTGATCTATTTCTTTACTAAAATGTACACTTGCTGGAGCAGTTTTGAGCTAATCAAGAAAAAGATGACTGTGTATTTAATAAATATTTAATCTATTTCTTAAATACAAAAAAAAAATTGATACTAAATTTACATTTAACAGAAACCGTGGCAACGCGTCGCCACGCCAAGTTGGTCTGACCCGCCGCTATAGGTATTTCACATCACCATACGTATTTCCAGCCCAACCTAAACCAAATATTCACGTATAAAACATGACAATATCCTCAAAGTGGAACTACTATAACGTCTATAAGTTATTGGTAATAATCTACATTACCTCAGAATTAGTGCAGGTATGCTCCAGTCCCTGGGACGTCGTAAAACGTAAATACTCCGCAGTGTCGATGCCGGGTAGCGAGATGCTAATTTGCTTGTATCTCGTTTACACTTTATCGTTATGAGATGTGTTTCGTTTACTCTGTATTTTTTTAATAATAAAAATTGCTGGAAAATGACCAGGCGGGACATCTGATGTTAAGTGATTAGAATCTCTATAGATATTTGCAGCACCAGAGGAGCCACAAATATGTTGCCAGCTTAGCAATAGGGATAAAAGAGAATAGGACGCAAGAAAAGGAATTGGAGAGGGTGTAAGGCTTCTGGCTCTCTTGCTCACCGTACGAAACTCAGTATGTAGCAACTTAATTTTAATCTGTACTGTCGAGCCTTCCTGTATACGAGGTGTATTCAGTAGACTACAGCTAGGCTCTTCTTCACTATATTAAGGGTACCAAAGAAAATGATGAGTCGCTTGAAAATGTATCCAAATATTTTTTTATCAAAAAAATCAAAATCAAAAAATACTTTATTCAAGTAGGCTTTTAAAAGCACTTTTGAATCGTCAAAATAAACAAAAAGTACTTAAATTAAGGAAAAGCTACCACCGGTTCAGAATGTAGATTCTACCGAGAAGAACCGGCAAGAAACTCGATAGGTACTCTTTTAAAATTGTGTTATTAAGTATATACATTTTAAAAATTACAAATGTTTATATTAAACATCCTGTATGAAATTTATCTATACTAAATCCATGCATTATTATCATCTATATAATCTTGTACAGAATAATATGCTTTAGCTATTAAAGAATTTTTAATATACAATTTAAACTTACTGATTGACAACTGCAAAAATTTCTTTGGTATTTTGTTATAAAAACGGACACCTTGCCCCAGAAAGGAAACATTTACTTTGCGAAGTCGAAAGCTTGGTGTTATGAGTTTATCCTTTCTTCTTGTGTTAATACAATGCGAGTCACTATTTCTCTCAAAAAAATCAATATTAATATAGATATGTATAATATTGTTATAAATATGCTGTGACGCAACCGTTAGTATACCTACTTTACTAAAAACATCTCGAAGGGATTCCCGAGCTCCTAAATTATAAATACTACGAATAGCTCTTTTTTTCAAAATAAAAACTGTATTAACATCTGAAGCGCTCCCCCATAGCATCAAACCATAGGAGATGATACTATGAAAATAACCGAAATATACTAATCGAGCTGTATCAACGTCGGTTAGTTGACGAACTTTCCTAACCGCGTATGCTGCGGAGCTGAGTCTTCCCGTGAGAGATGACAAATGGGAATTCCACTGAAGCTTCGTATCCAAGGTTATTCCCAGGAATACTGTTGTGTCACTTACATCAAGGATCTTATTTTTCAATATTAAATTATAATTAGGTTGTTTAACGTTAGGTAAAGTAAATACCACACATTTCGTTTTTTTGGCATTTAAAACTAGATTATTAGTTGTAAACCAACCATGTATCAGTGACAATGCATTGTTTACATATTCATAATTAGTTCTATTTCTGTCAACTTTGAAAATAAGTGAAGTATCGTCAGCAAACAATACAATATCACAAACACCTCTAACATAGAATGGAAGATCGTTGATGTATATTAAAAATAATAAAGGACCTAAAATTGATCCCTGTGGAACACCCATTTTTAAGACAGATCCAGATGACTTAATTCCATTTATAGAAATATGTTGAACTCTCTGAGACAGGTACGAAGCAATAAGATCAAGAGCCTTCCCTTTAACTCCGTAATATTCTAGCTTACATAATAGCGTTTCATGTTCCACACAGTCAAATGCTTTAGATAAATCACAAAATACACCAATAGCATTCTGTGATTTCTCCCAAGCGTCATATATGTGTTTAAGTAGCGCCATGCCTGCATCCGTTGTAGAACGACCTTTTATTTATATATTATACTATACATTAGAATAAAACTATATTAAACTGATTTATTGCCCGGTCTGAAGTATTCACACGGATTAGTTAGTTACTATTTATAGCTGACTAGCGGCCCCTTGCAGTTTTACTCGAGCTTTACATAGAACTTTCATACAAACTTCCAACCCCCGTTTTACTACCTCAGAGGTCGAATTTGCAAAATTCCTTCTTAGTGAACACCGATGTCCTAAAAAGAAACTACGGGAACCCCCGTGCAAAATTTGAAACCTAGCACTTGTAGTTTCTTAGAATTCGCGGTAAGTGTGTGAGAGACTTATCATTTATGTATGTATATATATATATATATATATATATATATATATATATATATATATATATATATATAAAGAGTATGGTAGAGTTTGGATGTATACTTCTAACTTTATCCTATAAATTCTTGTAAAAAAATAACTTTTTTATGGTAATTAATTTTTTATATTAAATACCAAACTCGGGTTAATAATTCACAAAAACAGTGTAAAGAAAAATTGCATACGCGTGCAAGAAGAAATTTGTTGAAGAAAAAGTTGCTGAAGTAAATTGTACTTACAATACTATACAATTGAAAATAATAAGTTGAGAAAACTTTATCAAAATCGGATACACAGTATGGCAGCGCACAAAATGCGAGAAAACAATTAAAAACTCATAATATTTATTTTTATAAATTACATGAAGAAAAATAAGAAAAAACGTGGTTATAAAAGAAATTATAGCCAATTAAATTACTATTACCTTTTAATAAAAAGAAAATAAAACCTTTACAAGGTAATACGTAAACAGGTCCCTAATCTGTCTTAAGTCTCAAAAAGCGATTATGCAAATTGTAACAAATTATTCAAGGACTCGTTCGGAAGACATAGATCCAGTCTACTAAAACACCTGAAATAGTAATCAATCCGATAAATATTCATTTGATGTCGAGACGACAGCATGTAAACGAGACACAAAGTGACAATCACAGGCCGAAGCGAGATTATGTAAATGGTACATGTTACAAGTCGTATATTCAAATCTATGGAGGTTGACGAATAATTTTCAATTAATCGGACTAGCTTCGCACGCACTGATGGCGTATAAACATCTAAAATAGTTGTGAACGGAATTATTTGTTAGTAAATGTACGTACGATGTCGTGTAAACGGGACACGCCTTGCCAACGTAGCTCAAAGCGTGATTATGCAAATGAAAACGTGTTTCAGAGGGTCTCAAGTCGACTCGATAGCGATCGATGTTTTTGCGGAAACCCTCGTGATAAATTTCACCAACACTTTAGCTTAAAAAAAGCTTAAATGTCACAAGTTACATCAAGTTTAAACTTAAAACTCCGGAATATTTAGTTATATTTTTAGTTCGTAACTTTATAATGAACTTGCTTCCTATCATTGTTTCACTCGAATTTATATACTTATTATATAGTGCTTCACTCCTATAAGTTTTAGCGTGATGTAAAATGGCCTATTACACTACTGTTAAAAACTTACTATATCGCTTATTTTTATTGTAAGGTTATAGGTATATATATAGGAGCGAAACTGGAATTATAAACGCGAATGAAACAACAAGAAAGTTGCATGTGATAATTTTAAAGTTGTGTGTATAATCGGGCAAGTGGTTCACCTGATGTTACTAAATCAACGCCGATGATATTGACTGAAAGGTTGTTGAGCTTATGTTTCTCTAACTAAATTATGCATTAATAATTATTGGTTTTTAATTTTTCTTTATTACCTCCTAAGATTCCTAAGACAACAGCAAAGCGAAGTAATTTTTCCGCTATTTAAATGCTTATCTTTTAAGAAAGGTTTTAGTGTATAATGTATAACGATATAATGATTATCTTCGGAGATAATCAAAGGATATTTTCAAGTAACAGCCCATGACCAGCGATTGCTGCGATCGTATGTATAACAACGGTTATATTATTAAAAAAATATATTATTATTTAATCACACATAATCCACACAAAACAAAGTATTTTATAACATGTTTTATAATAGAATTTGTTAACTAACATCGCTAAAGGACTATGAGGGCTACGCTGAGAAGCGCGTGGGACCGGCACACACGCAGTTCTCGACTGGGAAAATAGCATTCGTAACGAACGAACGAACGGTCACCACATTGTATTGCACTGAAGTAATTCGCGCTAATATATATTTTTTGGCTAAACAACTGAGACTTATTGTTCCATCACATCCTTAACAGAATTAAAAGTAATTTCAGGTAATAACTTTCATTACGTTTTAACGTATGCTATTCTAAATTTTCCAAAATTAAAGAGTTATATCTCAGCGTATACAAATATTATATTTAAGTTAGCTAATTAATCTAAATTAATTTTATAATTCGAAATCCAGCAAGAATTTCGTATTAATTTTCTATCTTATATTAAAAAGTATTAAAGTCTAATTAGAAAGCTAATTAATCCACGGTATAAATTGTAAAGTCGTTCAGCTTCAGGCAAATGATATCATCTCAAGTCAACAAAGCAAACTAATGAGGTTATTTTAACTAAGTATTTACATTTCAATTACAATTTTATATAATTACTAGCTCTTGCCTGCAGCTTCGTCGGCGATAATGTGTTTTTTATTAGGCCAGACGATAGTCTAAAAATTATTAGCTCTGGAGTTATACGAGAATACTTATTTCTAGATAAAAGGTTTGTACATTCCTACAACTCAGACAATGTGCTTGCAAAATAACATGATGATTGACTGAATAATTAAGGCATGTATTGCTGTGGTTTCTACTAGTACAGTTATCTAAGCGGCTTGAAAAAATGAAACGAGGACATTCTAACAGTCTTTATGCTATAAAATACAATATCTTATAATATAACATGGTTACAAAATGGTCTCTGTTTCATGTGTTAGTGCTTATAATCCTTGACCAAATAAAAGAGGTGTTATAAGATCGACGTTCTCTCTCGTCTAGCTCTGTTTCTGTGACATCGCCCTAACGAATAGACCAATTTTAATGCTATTTTAGTTTGAAAGAAGATATAATCGAGATGGTTCTTAGCTATAATTTATGAAGATCTATTTAGACGTTTGAAGGTTATCATCTCTTTAATGATTTAACTTCTATTGGTTTGATCGAAACGAAATTTACTGTAATGTTACTTCAATGATACCAAAATAACATAGTTATGTAACTAAAGCTTGCTGTACGATCATCTGGAATTAGCAGGAACACAACTCCTCACCTACCTCCAGCAGAACTATCGTGTTGGGGCTCATTGAAATGATCTCAATGAATTGATCGTATCGTCAACGATTCCAGACTCACAGACGGTTTAGAACCTTTAAATGTACGGAGAGACGTTGGTTCTCTGTGTGTTTTTTTCACATGATGCCATCGTCTCGCTTTTACCATCGCACTCTTCACCTCAGGACTCGATATCACTTGGATGCATGGTTGGTATCGTGCAGGCTGTAAAATGATCTACCTCCTAAGGTTTACCCAGAGCACTATAATTTAGGGGTTTTCAAGCGTCGAGTGTATAGACACCTTTCCGTCAAAGGCCGGCAACGCACCCGCAACGCCCCTGGTGTTCCCGATGTCCGGGCGATGGTAACGACTTTACATTAGGTGGTACTATTTGCTCGTTGAAGGGAGATATTCGATTTTTTTAAGTTATCAATTTAAGATTATTATATATTTACACATATAAAACTAATATTATGATAGAAACATAACGGTCAAAGAATACGATATAAGAATAAGAATACGACAGAAATAAAGTAGTGAGCAAAAATTTTTAGATATTCATAAAGCACGAGTTTATTGTAAATATTGAACGAGTATAAAATAAACATCAGAACACTTTGCTACAGCGTGCCTTTCCCGATATCCTTTATAATTTATTCAAGCTGCCAACGGTTGGTAAAATGGTGTTTATCAAAACAATTTCAGTTTCGTTGCAGCAAAATATGGATGGCGAATTTATGAGTATCTTGGCTAACTGTGAATCGAATCAAATTGTGTATGCAAAAAGTGATTCTGCTAAAAATAGGTCAAAATGATCTTAAAATATTATAAATTATTTATGTACACTACTATATGGACGCTGATATGCAATACTGTGTCAAGCCACGCGAACTTAATTTCGAGAAAATGGCGTCTAATGATGTCAAACCTATTCTTAATCAATTTGTTTGAACACTTATATATCCATCTTATCTTTTCTATTTTGATAAAAGGTGTAATGAATTAAAAGCAGATTGATATATTTAGCGTGTTATCTAATAGTAAGTTTTTCAAATATTTGAGATTATTGTATAAATTGCAAAGTCTGGAACGCTCTTAAAATTCCAGACATTACATTAAGACATTTTTTTCCGTACTTATTTAGTTTATATAACTTAAAATTATTTTTAATGTTGTTAAATAGGTAACACACCATCAAAGTACATCAATATCTCCGAATTATTCTTTTTGTGGGTTGACACATTATTGCTTATCAGCATCCATATATGGATGCTGTTAGGCAATACTGTGTCAAGCCACACGGAATCCATTTTGAGAAAGTGGCGTCTAAATATGTCGAACCTATTCGTAAACAAAATGTTTGAACGCGTATATATCTCATTTCTATTTTGATAAAAGGTATAATGAATTAAAAGTAGAAAGTTTTATCTAATAAAATTTTTTATCAAATAGATAATTACATATTGCAAAATAATTAGCTTACTTCAATATTCGAAACATTAAATTATAAACTTTTGACGAACTTATTTAGTTTAGATGATTTGATTTTTTTGACGCATTATCAGAATACATCAATATCTTCGAATTCATTTTTGCGGGTTAACAAATTATTGCTTATCTATATAAACACGGAAATATAGAAAAAAATTTCGTAAATTTTGATATTTAGTTGATGTACTTAACGTACCTTACCCTTACATGGTGTATCATAATTGTGGTACTTGGATGGCAAACTAATTACAGTTATTGTGATTTAAAATTACTAAATTTTGATAATTGAAATTATCATATTATGATATTTATTCAGATACATTAAATAAAAATTATTTGAGACGAATCTAAAAATATTGTTCTGAAGTAACAAACCTTTTAAAAAATATGAGCTACGAATTCAGAGCCTCTTTTTCAAAGTCATTAAAAAAAAAGATAAATAGTTAAAAATTTAAAGATTATTTTTTTGGAAAAATACGTCCATCTTTTGGCCTCGATTATCTCGAGCCACAATACATGTTTAAGTGTACATAAACAAATCATTAAAATCGATATACAATAGACGAATATATTATTGAATATATATTGAGAGCGTCCTTTTTATAAATTGGTTGAAATCGGTTCTGAATCTTCGAATTAGAAAAGTGACAGATGCTGTATTAGTTTTATTAGAAATTCAATCAAGAAATGTCGTTCCAACGTTTTCCACAGACCATGTCCGTTCCATCAAATTCGAGTGAAAAAATTGAAAAGACAAATTGTTTTTGTACAATCGATGTTCCGTACTATTAGATTAAAATATAGTTCTAATTTTCTTCCAGTTTTTAAAATAAAATAGCGGGAAAACTATTACATGGAACACCGGATGATAAGCGATGCCCAACACACGTGGAAATTTGCAACACCAGAGGATCTACAAATGCATTAAAAAATATAATAAATACACTGACTTCGAAAACGAATCAAGTAAACGAAAAAGTAAAGTAACTATTTACAATAACGTTTTGAAGTCGGTGCCAAGTAAAACATTTTAAGTCGTCGGTAACGATTTTTTACTGGCTGTTATTACTGAGGCATTTAACTACAATTTTTAATATAGGGTAAAAGGTACCATATTTCTTTACTATATTAATGACATCGTGTCTGAAAAAAAAATATAATGATTGTTTGAATTGAAGTGTGAACGCATAATCAACAACTAAACTCACGTTTGTTAAGAATGTAAAAGTGAAGATATAACGATAAAGTCAATAACATTAAGTAAATGTATATGAAAGAAACATCATTTCATAATTTTCTATTATTTGTCCGCGGAACACTAAAAACGACTTATCGAAAAAACGAAGAAAAAAATTAAAATTTTTTACCCCAGTTTCCTCTGTATAAGTGAAATTTAAATACGATTCGTCTGTTACGAAGAAAGAAATTTCATTAAACGACACTTTAATATTGCTTAAGTCGCCTTGCGTCCGGATTCTGCGTTTTGCATAGTAAACGACGCTATGTTTATACTTTTTGACATTATTGTTCCTGCGGTTAAAATAATCCCTAACTTTTATGACGTAATACTTTTTTAACCGCCTTCAAAAAGGAGAAAATTTTTTGTTCAACTGTTTTTTGCACAGCGTTCTTTGTAAACTTTTTTTTTGGTAGTATACCTAATGCTGATACCATTGTCATATTGTCAATAACGCGTAAAAATTTTACTTGGCACCTACTACGAATGTTTTACTTGGCATTGACTTCGAATATTTCACTTGTCACCGACTTCGAATGTTTTACTCGGCATCAACTTCAAAATGTGGATGCAAATTTTGATGTCGATTTTTTTTTTAATTTTTATAATGGCAATGGGCATGCATGGTTGGATGAGGATAATAATAAATATTTTTAATTCAATTTAATAATTATATATCAATGCTAATTGTGTGTTTTTTATTGTTAACAAAAATAAGATCATATTATTTTATTAAAGTTAAATAAAAATTGTACGGACTATCAGTTCCAGTATCTCAATGTGAGTTGCGAATCAAAAAAATAGGCTAAGATATTGTCAAAATAAATTCCGCTATAATTTTAACATTCGAATATTAAACCATCTGTTATATTTAGCATTTAATAACTTAGCTCTAAAACCACAACAACAATATATTTGTCACAATATTATCGCGTTAACTTTGTACGTTTAATAATATTTAATTAAGCGAAATTATAAATAAATGTCATGAGGATCGGATTAGTCGCGCAAAATATGCATGTGGTTTGACTAGTAACGCTGTTTTATTGTAGATAATATTATGTATTTTAGTTTAGTTAATTATCAATGATGTTATGTAACTGTACATCTATTGATATAAAATCACTTGTCCTGACTGATTCATCAACGTAGAGCCTAAATCGCTGCGGCTACGAACTTGAAATTTTGGCTGTAGGTGGATTTTAAGTTGTAGGCATCCACTAAGAAAGGGTTTTTCGATTATTCACCCCTAAGTGGGTGAAAAGGGGTAAAAACGTTTGTATGCAAAATTTTATTCCGTGGTCGTATTAAAACTTAATATACATACTTCTGGGTGATTGTTATGAAATACAAGAAAACAGGGTACTATTATTCCACACTGGGGTGCAAGGGCGTTGTAAAGTTTTTATGGAGAAAATGTATTTTTTGACCGATTACCCTTAAATTCAGCACAAAAATTACTTAGGGAAAACAATTAAATATATGTATCCCAGAATTTCAAAAATCATCCTTTAAAATGACGCTAGGGGGTAATAAATCCTGGAAAGGTCACAATTTCGCTGGTAGATTTATTTAGCTGACATTCCAAAATATACGCGGGCGTAGCCGCGAGGAACTGCTAGTGTGTAATAAGCCGACAGACGTCGGCGCAGTGGTAGCGCTAACGGTCGCGGGTTCGATCCCCGCACACGGCAAAAGTCTATACTGCCCATACGGATGTTTGTCGAGATCTGGGTGTTTGTGTTAGTGTTGTGTATGTCTCCGGACCAACGACAAAAGGTTACAAGATCTTAATGGGGGCCGTTGAGTGTGATGCGTTTATAATATTGTTTATAACATAGATTTTGACACTCAGAATGGACGGATGGAATTTTGGACGTTGGCTAATAAGAACCTTTTTTCTTTTTTCTGTGAAAAAACTATACCACTTAAAATCAATAAATACGTGAAAGAATATTTGTTTTGCGTCATACATGAGTTTGCGTTAAACGTATTTATTAGTGTCATTTTTGGTAGTACAAACGTTGTACCAAAAACTACTAATTCGATTTGGATTGGGTTATCGCTATTTAATGCATATTTTGAAGGTAAGTTTTATCATATAATATAATATATTATAATCTAATAAATTTATTTGGATATAAACAAAGAAACTCTTTCATCCATTTATAATCCATTTATAAGATTTCGGTTATATTTTTCTACGGAAATAATTATGGCCGCAACAAAATATTAACTTACCGAAATCGACACTAGCGAATCCGCTGTCAGAATCAAAATCAAAATATACTTTATTCAAGTAGGCTTTTTAAAGCACTTTTGAATCGTCAAAATAAATAAAAAGTACTTAAATTAAGAAAAAGCCACCGCCGGTTTGGAATGTAGATTCTACCGAGAAGAACCGACAGGAAACTCGATAGGTTATAAATTGTGTTAATAAGTACATAGATTTAAAAATTACAAATGTGTATATTAAACATTCTGTATAAAATCCAGCTATACTAAATCAACATTATCATTAGAATCTAGTTTAATACAAAACCAAAATGAAATGTTACAAGCAATTTATCTCAAAACTCCCACAAGATGTCACAAATCAAATCTGACAACTCCCGAGTTCGCAGACTCATATTTACTTCACTTAAAACTTATTCTCAATCACATTGTTTGTGCTATCTCGACAAAGTCTTTACTTACCCACTTTTGGGTTATTTTGTCTTCGTTTTATGATAAATATCTTTCAAAACTGTTTTACGGCCGAGGTTAAAAATTTTTTAAACAAAAATGAACCGACTTCAAAAACGAATTTAATAGGTAGAAAATAACTACAAGGCACAAAATAAATATTTTCTACAACATTTTCAAGTCAGACAGACAGACAAGCGGACAGACAAAAATTTAAAAAAAATGATTTTTATGTGATTACTTTATATACTGTTAATTTTAAATGAAAAGCAGATACTTCAATTTTATTTATCAGTATAGACTGTCGAGTTTCTTGCCGGTTTTCCTCGGTAGGATTTACTTCGGAACCAGTTAATAATTCTCTCAATAATGTAAATATATATTTTTTGCATTATCGATTCAAAAGTGCTCATGAGAGTAGACTCTCTTAAGCACTTTTGAATAAAGCATAGTTAGTTTAAAAAAAAGGAGGTTCTCAATTCATTTCATAAGAGCGAAGCAATAACAATAAACGCGAGTGAAACCATAAGGGACAGTTAAGTAAGATATATGTAAATACATTATTTTTCACTTCCATTTATTAATTCCAAAAGCTTTGAGCGTCTATGTGTTGACATATTACTATATACTCATACAAATAAGTACATATGTACAATAAAATCCTCACAATGAAGTGCCAATCACGTCCCAACTTTGTGCAAACTCTGTTTAACGGTTCATATCGGGAAAAGTTTGAATTTCGAAACGTTATTTAACGTCCAATCATGTTTGGTTACTCAGACCTTATCTTTACTCCAAATACATATATTCGAGGATTTATTTATTAATTGTCATTACATTTTTGTGGCCTGTACCTGTGGCCTACTTATTGAATATTAACTTTATCAAAACATTCTACGTTTATAAAGTTGATTTTTGATTCTGAATATTTTTTTTTTTTTGAAGAAGTACATATCCATCTTTTCTTTTCTAATTTGATAAAAGATATAATAAAGCAGATTGGTATAATAAAACGTTTTATCTAATATTACAAAATATATATTTTTTTGTTATAAAAAAGGGGAGCAAACGAGTAAATAGTACCTGATGTTAAGTGGTTACCATCGCCCGGACATCTGCAACACCAGGGGCGTTGCGGGTGCGTTACTGGCCTTTGACGGAAAGGTGTCTATACTCTCGACGCTTGAAAACCCCAAATTATAGCGCTCTGGAAAAACTTCAGAAGGTAGATCATTCCACAGACTGTACGTAAGCGGGAAAAAAGATCGTGAAGCCCGCACATTAGATACCGACCATGCATCCGAGTCGTGTGGTTGATATCGAGTCCTGAGGCGAAGAGTGCGATGGTAAAAAAAGCATCTCACACTTCAATATTCGAAAAATTAAATTAAGAAAACTTTTTCCGTACTTACTTTCTTTAGATGAATTGATTTTTTATTAATATTAAACACGTGACGTATATCAGAATACATTATTATTACTCATCAGCATCCATTTATAAGTTAGGATGTTATTGACTATGATTATTTAACAACTCGAAAATAGAATAAAGAGAGATAGAATTTTATATGTGCAAAAACAAGATATCCCCTCACGGCGACGTAAAAATAATTTTTCAAATAGTTTTACAGATTATCTCTACATACAAACAAACAAACTTTAACCATTTATAATATGGGTATGGAAGAATTGCTACAATTGCAATACAATAGTGTTTGTTCAGTTTAAATCACGTTCTTCAGTTAACTCACGTGTCACAGCTAGATTCTCGTGCAATTCGCTAGCCTCCTCGACACTGTCTTTTTTTTAACCCTTAATTATTTGTCGCAAATAAACTTGAGGGTTTTTTTAAGGGCTATTGAGCGTGTGACAGAAATATATGACGTTTCGACGAAGTTACATTCGTCGTGGTCACGAGCTGACTGGTGTACCGTGCGCCCTCCGGCGGAGAGTGCGCGAGTTTTCTTCGGCTACCCTCACAAATTAAAAAATTATGTCACCATTTGAAATACATTATTTAAGATGGTCGTAGGTTATATTTATCTATATTTGCGGATTTATTTTAAAATCTACATTAATGCGAGCAACGCCACAAGCAAAAGTAAATAATTTTATGAATGCGAAATATACTTGAAAAATACAATTTATCTTTTCATTGGTCGTTTGTGCACGCATCGTAAAAAAAACAATACATGGACTTCACTGGAAAATATATTGATAACTGAATAAATAGGGTAGTTTATTATTTATTGTTTGGTTTTTCAAAAATACTCACAAGTATCGGAAAAAATGATATATTCTTTTTCAAGATCTGTTATCTTAATTATCTTCATGTTAACAATAAAAGCATTTTTTTTTTAACTTATGTCATTTTGCTTTGTCCGTTCATTTTTAATAAAAAATCTCGTCTGCGAAAATTCGGGGAAAATATTCATGTAAAAGAAATAATTTAATAACATATTTTTGATTTAATTAAAGACAAGAGATCAAATATTTCTTATTTCATTAGAGATTACTGAATTCTTCGAAAAGCTGTCTATTTTAAGGCCCTGCCGGGTTTGTAACAATTTACCTAATTTAATAATCTAAAATAACATTTTATTTATTACTTTATAGTACTATTACAATTACAGTCCGACCCCCCTCTCCCTCCCTTATATACGAATAAATTAAACTTACAAATACATTGAACGAATGTCAATAATTTCTAAATAATTTAGATGAAGGTTTAGAATCATACCATCTTATTGAGTAACACCCGGATACAATCTAGTTTACCTTAGTACATTTTAGATTTACAGCCCCCCCATTTGGACCCCTTGTACGAACCCCTCCCATATGAAAGCTACAGCTACGCCTGTGAATGTCATATTGCGTTATTACTTTCCCGATGAGGCAATGTGATGTGATTCAACTAATTACAAAGATACGGATCTTTTATATAATTGAAACTTCGTAACACGTCTAGCGTGGATATTTTTTTCCTTTTCTTGTAAAAATATCGATTACAAATTAATGATGTTATAACATATAATAAAAGAACTAAAAACAAAACATAATTATTCACGTAATTGCAAGGCGTGTCGACTTCCATACTGATGTTACTAAACGTTAAAGTTATTTTAATAACATTCTCTATATATCATATCTTAAAAGCGCATCTACAAGTTGTGATATTTTGGGTATATTCTGAAGTACAATATAACATGAGTTCAGTGTTAATGACACTTTGAACTGATGCTGAATCGCGCTAGTTGATGTTGTCATTAGATATATAGAAATGTCATTAGCTCTAATTTATAAGTCAGATCAAATGGTAGTAATACCTTTTTATTGCCCGACGTTTCGACGAAGTTGCATTCGTCGTGGTCACGAGCTGACTACTAGCTCGTGACCACGACGAATGAAACAACTTCGTATTACTACCATTAGTTATCTCGATAAGATCCGTTATATTAAATATGAATAGTATAAATCGCGAAAGCTTAAAATATATAAGTATACAGATCAGAGTCAGATTTTATTTTTAACCGACTTCCAAAAACGTATTCGAATTTCGCCGGAGACTTATGCATGTTCGCCGATTACTCAAAAACTTATTGACCGATTTGAATAATTTTTGTTTGAAAACATACACTTGCAAATTTATCCGATAGAATTTTTATCAAAATCGGTTCAGTAGTTTGGTTGCTGACTGACATAAGTAAATGACTGAAATAAGTAAATTACGTTCTTTTGCTTTTGAAGTCTGTTCCCCATTAAAAAAAAAGTTTTGTAGAACTCACCATTTATACTCAGTAAATAAATATGACAGACACGTTGGTGTAGTGGTCACTCCAACTGACTGTAGCGCTAACGGTCGCGGGTTCGATCCCCGCTCGCGACAAACGTCTGTGTTGGCCATACGGATGTTTGTCGTGGTCTGGGTGTTTGTGTTAGTGTTGAGTATGTTTCCGGACCCCCGACACAAGGTCGCAAGATCTTAATGGGGGCCGTTGAGTGTGATACGTTTATTTATTTATTTATATGCTTTGAAATATTCAGAAAAATCAGTTTTTAATGTTAAGTGATATTAAAATCTTTCTACGATTTATCAGTCTAATACCAATCAAATTACTACCTATCCTTTGACTTAGATGGTGATAGTAGCATCAATAGCTTCAATAGATCCTAATTCTTGATAATGATTACATTATCACGAATTAGGATCGCCGGATAATATACCTAAGAGCATTGCAATATTAAGTTGAATTACATTTAATATTATGTTATCTATATATGTATATATAAAATCACTTGGGGTGACTGATTCATCAACGCAGAGCCTAAACCGCTGGGGCTACGAACTCGAAATTTTGGCAGTAGGTGGCTTTTAGGTTGTAGGCATCCACTAAGAAAGGGTTTTTTGATTATTCACCCCTAAGAGAGTGAAAAGGGGTAAAAACCTTTGCATGCAAAATCTTATTCCGTAGTCGTATTACCTTAAAACTTAATACACATACTTCTGGATGATAGTAATGAAATGCTAAATAGAAAACAGGGTACTATTATTCCACACTGGGGTGTAAGGGGGTTGTAAAGTTCGTATGGAGAAAATTTATTTTTTTGACCGATTATCCTTAAATTCAGCATAAACATTACTTAGGGAAAATAACTAAATACATGTATCCCAGAATTTCAAAGTCATCCCTTATAGTGACGCTAGGGTGTATTAAATCCTGGAACGGTAACAATTTCGCTGGTAGATTTATTTAGCTGAAACTTTTACAGCGTATTTCTATCAACACAAAGGTATGAATTAAAAAAGAGCTCTTCGATATTTCACCCCAAAACGGGTGCAAAGGGGTAAAAACGTTTGTATGCAAAATGTTATCCTGTGGTCATATTAACTTAAAACTGAATACTCATTCTTCTTTATGCTAATAATGAAATATAAAACACAAAATCATCGTATCAGTGTCAACCTCAACCCACAGATATGCAATGGGGTAGTTTCGTTTAATATTTGAAGAAAAAAAAGATCTTTAAAGATCAAAGGTGAAAATAATTCAGCATAAATTAAATATTTATTATATATACGCGTTTAGTAGTTCAATACCTTGAAGGATGGTGTTTTACCAGTTTTTTTTTAATTGCTTCGATCTAATTCCAAAATATACGCGGGCGAAGCCGCGAGCAACTGCTAGTACAGTATACAATTTAATAGCAGACGAACGCGCAAAACGGTCACCGGATAGTAAGTAGTCATGAGCATTTGCGGCACCATAAGCCATTACAGTAGCCTGTGCTCTACGTATTTAACATTATTCAAAAATTTTTCAAATCACTTGAAATAAATAAGGACGGAAAAAAAGTTTTTTAATCTAATCTCTAATAAATCTAATCTCAAAATAAAGTCTGCGTAAAGTAAAGTGTAGCTTGACACAGTATTGCTTATCAGTGTTCATATAGGATCGGCGTGAAGTAGCTTATATAGCTACGTGTCTTACAGTGAATGAGAGAGCTGTAAGCCTAATCCTCTGCCCTATTCCTTTCATTAGTTCCTATTCCCTTTTATCCATTCCCTGGTAACGCATTTGTGGCTCCTCTGGTGCAGCAAATGTCCGGGCGGTGATCACTTAACATCAGGTGTCCCGCCTACTCGATTATCAGCTGTTTTAGTGAAAGAAAAAGTAAGGCAAGGGATGGAGGGGTTTATGCTTTCGACTCCTTCATACATTGTACTGTTACACCAGGGGTGTTAGGGTCCTGGGACGTAATAAAAGTGGACTGTATTTGTAGCTGGTTTATTCACCGTTTTAACAGAATTACTAATGAATGTAAATATAAGGACACGTCAACGGTGGTGGCCGAACGGGAAGTGGCCCGCGGTCGGTCGGTGGCGTCGGCTCTAATCGCCCCGCCGCCGCTCCTCGCCATCGCCCCTCCCGCGAATCAGGCAATGGTTCCAACAAGGGGTTTGCTTAGAATAATTCTGAATCCTAAAGCTGTCACTGCAGCGTCAGCATATTAGAGACTGCGCTCTAGGTGACAAGTTTTCTATATCTTTTACTTTCTGATTTTTTTTAATAAACTGTTCTATAACCTTGAAAACATTTTTTTTAAAACACCTTCTACAAGGACCAATAGAACTGTACGAAACGCTTCTACTTAAAGGCAATTTTCTGTTAAAGTGCGGTACTTTCCTGGTCAAACCAGCCCGTACATAAGCTGTAGTCAATGGGCTACCGTTAGTTCTAACTTTTACGAATAACAAAAACGATAAACCATTAAACTTCGCTCACGCTGCTAACGGCAGATAGTTTTAGGCAAAACTAAATTCTATGTTCATTTAACGATCTAACATAACTAGACTGAAACCTATTTTTTCTTTACACTAAACATCGTTGTTAATTGTTTATATTAGTTTTGTACTACATTATGACTACGTTTTGTTCATAACTTCGTTTGGATCAATGTAGATTTTATTTTACTAAACGGCTGTCTAAAACGTATGGTTTTGTCTAAGGCAAGAATTAGACTGCATATAATAAGGTTTTCTCTCAGATTTTCATAAAGATTTACATGAGTCGTTTGCTTTATATCTGAAAGAATTTACGGTCAGTGCCTTCATTTTTGACAGCAACAGATTTGGGAGGTTACCTAGGTAACTGTTTAACCAGGTTACAGAGCTTTATGTCAATTACGAGAGCAAAACTTACCATTGCTATTCTCGTCTAACTAAAATTGGTTTTTACATGGTAGATTTATAAAACAATATAATATACTTTTATTATAAATTTAGAATGTACGTGAAACAATTTTTATAATAGTTTTAAGAATATAATTCTTTAAAAATAGTAGCACAGCAAGATTGGAGCGCGTGTCGAGTATACCCCTAAGGTGTTCTACCAATTTAGCTATGTGTCTGAAGGTCTGTCGTGGCGAAATTCTTGATATAATGGATCTTTTCAGTCTGCAGCGGCCGTGGCCCCATTTGTAACGGAATCTTTGAAGAATTCTTTAGTGACTTATTTCAAAGTGAATTCTTGACTAGATATTTGTTTATTATTCAGTATCATGCTAAAACTGAAAAAGACGCAAATTGTTGTCACCAACAAGGAGGTGGATTTGCACTTTTGAGTTATAGAAAAAAGAGTGTATGTATACGTTCCCATGAAAATTTACGTGCTGATGTTTATACAAATAGTAAATTTTAAAATTATTTTAATTTTTTTTTTAATGTAAACTAGTATTTGTTAAAGTCACAGGTATGTAATAATTACTAAGAATTCTGTAATTTCGAACGAAAAAGGAGCCAAGGTTTAATTGCTAAAAATTGTCGTTATTATATCAACGTTCTGTATCGTTCTGACCGTTGATTTCTGATTTTTAACAGACTTTGAAAAAGGTCTATGTTCGGCTGTATATATGTTTTTTTTCGGTGCCACGTAAATAACACGTAAAATGTTTTACTTGACGCCGACTACAAATGTTTGACTTGGCACCCACCTCGAAAAGTTGTAGAAAATATTTTTTTTTGCTTTTTAATTTACGTGTTCCATTTTCGAAGTCAGTTTATTTTTTTATGTTTTTATTAACAAAAATGGCAACTTTAACTGTTATGATTTGATATGCTTTGATAGCGGTAGTTTTCGACAATTTACTTACAAATAGGCCCGCGCCGTCCATACGTGCGAAGTCGTGCGACGCACTCGGCGCCGACTCAAAAAAATTATACTTAAAATTTTCAAATTTTTAATATTTACATTGGATTTCGTATTAAAAAATTTGCGGAAAAGACTTGTTGATTGGACTAAATCATTTTTTACTAATATCGTCACTACAAAAAAGCGCATATAAGACAGTTGCACGACGGCGCCGATTAGGCTTGGCGCGGGCCTGCTTGGAAATGTTGTAAATAAACGACTAATTGAAATTTCATCTTTCAATTAAATAGCTTGCTACGTTTAAACTCATGAAAAGAGTTAGCAGAGCGGACGAAGTACGCGCTGCGTTGGAACGTTTCGCGTGGAAAGATTCGGCCGGCCGCTGAGGCCTATTGAGCACAACGTACTGCGTTCTTCTCGCGTGTCATTGTTGTTGGTTTTTTTTTGTCTGCGTGTACCATTGTACCACTTACGTTATAATATTAAACAATGTATAAAATTCGCTAATCTTTTATACAGACGAATTAACTAAGTTAATAAATCCGATCGAGGGGTTAAGTATAAGACAATATATTGCTACCTAAATATGGCAAATTTTAAGAGTTAAAAGGAAACGTTTTAGTGCAAAAATCAAAAAACTGTAAAATGTAAATCGTGCATTTATGTGATTTTATTTGAAGTTAAATACATTGCTCTTTATACCTCTATATATAGACACTGATAAGCAATAATGTCAACCCACAAAGAGTCAAATTCGGAAATATTTATGTATTCTGATATTCCGTAATCTATTTATCATTATTAAAAAAAATTCATTCTTAATTTAATGTTTCGAATTTCAAGTGCGTTCTATATTTTTAAATGTATACAATAATCTCAAATATTTAAAAAACTTATTATAAGATAACACATTAATTATAACAATCTGATTTTCATTCATTATAACTTTTATCAAAACAGAAAAAAAAAGGATATATACGTCTTCAAACAAATTTACACAGTATTGCTTATCAGCGTCCATATATAGACGAGAAACTATGGCTATTAATATAAAGAAAACAAAAAAAAAACATTTGAAATCTGTCGAAATATAGCACTTTCTAATCGAGAAAGATTCAAGTAATTGCTTTGCAGATTATCTAATCCAAAAATGCTTTACAATCAGACTTTCCCAGTCCCCTAGATTAGATTCACGCTAAACCAACTTATCAACTATATACCTACATATATCACCTTTAAACGCAGACCTCACTGACCCACGACATATTTCCCAACAGCTTATAAACGATTTC
The DNA here is from genome assembly GCA_037950945.1 of Hypolimnas misippus. NCBI lineage: Eukaryota > Metazoa > Arthropoda > Insecta > Lepidoptera > Nymphalidae > Hypolimnas > Hypolimnas misippus. Next base: position 15,170,308 of record JBBEEQ010000029.1, read on the forward strand.
AAAGTGTATTGAAACGATTTCTGCTGAGGCATTCAGGTCTGCGAGTGTATTGCCCCACCTGCTGTCAACCTTTCGATAAATGCAGCCATTGTATGGGCTTTATAGAAACGTTTCTCTACTCGTATTTAAGCTTTATCTTGAAGTCAGTTCGCTTATTCAGTTCTCAGTTGAAGGTATTTTTCGCTGAATGTTGTATCAAGTAGCTAATCTTATTTGAATTTATTTCATTATGTGTGTTATATTAATGTGTGATAACAATAGATCTTGTGTTTGACACTTTTTCATTACCTAAGTTTTTTTTCTAGGTTGTAATATTCGATTTTTTTTTCATACTTAGTTTCCCATTATGTTTTTCTTTCTTAATGTAATATTCATATGGAGTTTGTCTACATGTAGTTAAATCTATACAAATAAATAAAATTGAAATGTCTGTTTATAATTATAAATTAATAGCTTTTAACTAAATGCATTTGAAAGTATATACGGTACTTGCATCAAAACCTCAATTATTTAAATGTTTGTCTAGCTGTCTGTGTGTCTATTTGTTCTGGCTAATCTAGGCCGATTTTGACGGGACTTTCACTCACAAGTAGCTAATGTTAAAGGAATAACTTAGACTGCTTTTATTTAAAAAAATATTTATTTTAATTAATAAATATTAAAAATTTACTCGAAAAGTAAATTAAAACCAATGAAATAGTGAACAATATACGATTCGAATGGGAAATAAAACATTATTATTATATAAATATAATTTTACGCAAATTAACGCGCGTGAAATCGCGGGACACCGCAAGTCTTATATAGATTTATTTTAACGTGGCATAATAAAAGATTGTTTTAATTTTTTTCCATTGCTATTGTTTTATATAGGATGTGATATTCAAATTTATTACTATTATTTTTTTATATATAGTTTGCATTTATTTATTTAAAAGTTTATTAAATTTGCCAGAAACATTTTACAGAAATATATACAAATCACAGGATAATAAAGTTTAAAAGGTATATTTATACCTCAAAGAGATTTCTTGAATTGATGTCCATAGAAAAAGTAGACAGGCAAAGTCGTATAAGAAACAGTAATACAAACACATGTTTTTCTTTCTCACAACAGTAAGACATAGCAATGTGTATGTAGTGTTTGTCTACATATAATTACATCTATATATATAAAATCATTGACTATATATGTATATAAAATGACTTATTCATCAACGCACAGCCTAAACCGCTGCGGCTACGAACTTAAAATTTTGGCAGTAGGTGGCTTTTAGATTGTAGACATCCACTAAGAAAGGGTTTTTCGATCTTTCACCCCTAAGAGGGTGAAAAGGTGTAAAAACGTTTGTATGCAAAATCTTATTTTGTGGTCGTATTAACTTAAAACTTAATACACGGTGATAGTAATGAAATATAAAATAGAAAACGGGGTACTACGAGGATCGAACCCGCAACCGTCGGCGTTAGAATTACATTCAGTACCACTACACCAGAACGGCTGTCAGTGACTAATGGTTCTACAACGCCATTGTCTACTAGCAAATGTCCTCTACGTCTAGATGACCTAGTTAAAGTCGCTGTTAATAGTAAATATGTAAATGCATGGTATTACATTTTATTTTTTTTTAATTTAATAGAGCAATAAGAAAATTGTTAATAAATGCTATAAAATGAAAACTAAAGCCTCGAATGCAAAATATAATAATAATAATAACGCTTCACACTCAACGGCCCCCATTAAGATTTCATGACCTTGTGTCGGCGGTCCGGAAACACTCACAACACTAACACAAACACTCAGACCACGACAAACATCTGTATGGCCAATACACACGTTTGCCGTGAGCGGGGATCGAACCCGCGACCGTTAGCGCTTTAGTCAGGTGCAGTGACCATTGCGCCAACGCGTCTGTCATAAAATATTAAGTTATTAAACATATATACAATTTAAACAAGATAAGTGTGTCTATACTATATAGAGGTAAATTTTCTTATTTACTATATAGAGGTAAATTTAAAAAGTAAGATTGTATGTAGAAGATAATCTCTATGAACAGTTATTTAATTTGAAAAATTATTTTTGCGTGAAATAGCCCTTTTATCCAGGAAGGCTAGGCTATATTAGATTTCGCTACGACTCATAGCGAAGCGAACCATAAACGTAAAAGATACCGCCATGGCCAGCTAGTAACTTACGAAATAACATAAAAAATCTAAAATTAAATCACAGCTCTTTTTAATTTTCATTTTACAATAAAAGTCATTCTACATTTTCACTATTGTATGTAACATGAAATTTTAATGTAATAATTTTAGAAAGTATTACGAGGCCAAGGTTCAACCTTTTTCATAGCGTAACGTATTTTAACTCATTGTTTACAAAGTTACCCGCTTTCAAATCTCGTGCAGACTACAACGGAATGCGAAATTAATGCATTAAGTATTGAAATCCACATTTAGTCTGGGTTAATGCAAATTGAACTCTGTTGCTAGGACGTAGGACACCATTTGTTTTGATTCAAATATAGTATCTTGCTTAATACATAATAATTCACGATTATTAAGGCGAATGGAATAACTGTTTGCTTTTTTTAAAGTTGATTTAATAGAAACAAAGGTAATATAAGCGATCCATACTAATGTTATAAATTGTATATTCATATTTAATATAACGGGTCTTATTGCGATAACTATTGGAAGTAATACATTTTTTATAGCATCCGTCGTGGTCACGAGCTGACTCAGCTGAGTTGAACAGCTACCAATAGTTATCGCGATAAGACCCGTTATATTAAATATGAAACTTATAAGTGTAGTAAATCAAATTCAAATTCAGAAAATATTTTATTCAAGTAGGCTATTAAAGTGCTTTTTAGGGTTCCGTAGTAAAAAACGGAACCCTTATAGTTTCGCCATGTCCGTCTGTCTGTCTGTCTGTCTGTCCGTCTGTCTGTCTGTCTGTCTGTCCGCGGCTTTGCTCCGAAACCCTTAATACCAGAAAGCTGTAATTCGGTATGAGTATACATATGAATTACGCCAAGAAAGTCGTACAATAAAATCTTAAAAATATTTTTTTTTCAGGGTGTCTTCCCTATGTGTTAAGAGAGACCAAAAATTTTTTTTCTCATTTATCCCATGTTGTGGGGTATCGTTAGATAGGTCTTTTAAAAATGTTATAGGTGTGGGAAAACCATTTTTCCGAACGACGAACTGTTTCCGAAATATTAAGCTTTGAAGTGTCAATTTTTCTTAGAGTCAAGTGTCCCCCCCTCTACCCACTAAACTGCTGCGTCTAAAAATATGAAAAAATTCACGATAGTGGTACATATAATGAATTTAAAAGGAAAATTATCACGGCTATGTGGGTTCTTATGGTTATCGAGATATAGATAATCTAAGTAAAAATAAATATTTCACTTTTTAAAACATCACATTATGTAAAGATTGATAATTTTAAATTAATATATGAATTTAAATGAATAAATAAATAAATATTTAATAAGTTTAAATTAAAATAAAATATAAAATAAGGTATAAAACAATGTCTCAATAAAACATGTCGCGAGTGATTCTGAATCGCGCTTATGAAGTTTTCAACCAAATCTCCATAGATTTCATAGGCGCTAATCAGGAAGGAAAATTATCGGCGCTAAGTATATTTTACAAGTGTTAGAATAATAAATAATCGACTAACATATAAAGTTCAAAATCGTTAGTATAATTCACATTCAAACATTCATTTTACATTTAAAATATTTTAGTCTCGAAATATAAAGAGAAATTAAAAATAATTTTATAATAATAAGAGGTTTAAAATTGTAAGTACGTATATTGTATAAACTGACTTAAAAAAGGAAATTCCCAGTTTGTCGTAAACTTTTTTACGAAAATAGGTACTCGAAGATTGCTTGACCGATCTTGACAATTCTGACAACTACGGAACCCTACATCCTGCGTGGCCCGACACGCACTTGGCTGATTTATTAATCGTAAAGTTACAAATAAGACTTTTAAGTATAAAGCTATAAGTTATAAATGTAATTTTTGCCTATAACGCGGTGAGAATTTCCTAGGTAATCTTACAAAAGCTTTGAAAGTTAAAAATGAGGGACTGAAAGTAAATTAATTCTGGTGTAAAACCGCGACAAACAACTTATGTAAACCTGTATGAATGTGTGAGAGTAAAGCTTATAAGTGTTTGTGTATTTCTTGCCTTTAGAACAATAAAATAACGCCGAACTATCCTTTGTCTGTACACGCTATTAAGGACCATAGTGGTTCCTTGTTACTATAATAATGACTTTGTTTTACATAACAAACAAATCTTCATGCCTCTTAGGCGTGAATGAAAATTGTGAGTTTTACTCTAGAGAGCGACATAAAACCACTCTATAGCGTTGTAAAAGATAAATAGTTACAGAAGCCGTGAATGTCAAAAATAAGGCACTGACAATAAATTCTTTCAGGTAAAACCCAATGACAATAACTTATGCAAATCTTGATGAAAGTCTGAGAAATTATAAGTGTAATTCTCGCCTTACAATCGGTTATAAAAATATTAATTAAAATACATATATAGTAATAAAAAGTAAAAACACAAGGAAACGGTTTTAATAATCGTTAATAGTAAAGGTAAAGTTTTGAATGTTAATAACATGGAGTACTCAAGGGTGTGTGTTTGGTCCGTAATTAGTTTTAATGTAGTTGGTATACCCTTCTGTCCTGTAAATATATGACACGCTATTATATGTTCCATTTAGATTTCACAATATATACTAGTCTATACTATACTGCTTTCAATATATATACATGTACATAATTAAAAAAGATATATAATAAAAAAGAACGACGATGGTTTATACAATTTTTAAATAACATTAACGTCCACACCGACGACGTTCTAAGCCGAGGTGCGATCTCACTAGGAGACCCCCTTAGACACGGATGTCCATTTTGAGCCCCAACAGGGGCTCCCAATTTCAAGGCCGAGTCTCAGTACTCCGCCCCCCTCCGGTGACGCTGTCATGGCCAGAAGGGCCAACGGCAAAACACATTTCAGAAAAAAAATCACATTCAGAATCGTATCATCTACTGCGTATTGCCCGAATAAAACCTAATTCACCGTTGCACATTTTGAACTTAACCCCCCTCCCCACCTTTCGGACCCTTCCCTTGGACGAACCCCTCCCACTGGCTATATTTAATTATTTTAAAACAGAATCTAGTTAAAAAAAACGAGTATACGAATCTACTTAAAACTTAAGGCGAGCAAAAGCTCTAATACTTAGTATTATTATTAGTATTAATACTAATAATTAGTATTGTACGTCTATATTTATATACATTTTTTTTTCTTCTCAGCATTTTCTCCAATATTTTTCAGAATTCTTATCCGTAATTTAATAGATTTTCGATTTTTACATTCAAACGATATAATGAATTGTCAAATTTTTGGTGTGATCAAAACGAATAACTCTTTTGAAGAGTTGTTAGTTTAAATCTCATCCTGGACGTGGTCACGAGGCAAAGTAATGTACAAGGATTTCTGTAGTTTGAAGCAAACGTTATAGTTAAAATAGTAGGTATAACTCTGGCTTAGACATTGTGTTTGTGGAAACTTTATAGTGCCTCAAAGTGGATGTTAAATTGAGGTTGTTATTATGAATGTCTGATAATCCTCACTACCTTACTTATATTATAAATACGAAATTAACTCTGTCCGTGTGTTACGCAATCACGTCTAAACCTCTGAACCGATTTAAATGAAATATGGTATAGAGATAGTCCAGAACCTGAAAAAAGACATAGGCATAGACATTTTAATGCGAAAAGGGGTTTAAAATAAGGGGAAAATAATCCAACGCGTAGAAAGTTACGAATACAATCTAGTTTTATGTAAAGAAATTATTTTTATTAAGTCATTAAGAATGTCTGATGATAATTGACCCATCATTCTTTATGTCTGATGATAATTGACCCTTGATTTTGAATAAATCTAGTCTAGAATAAAGTAAATTTGTAAAAATCCGCTAATAAATGAAATAATGGCACTGAATAATTTTCAATAATCACAGTTTTTTCTAGAAAGTTTGCTTAGTAAAATATTTGCAGACTCATTTTCGAACAATGCCATTAAATGACCCAGGCCTATGAAATTCTGAATGACTTGGAAAAAATTACGGTCCATTATTATCTAAGGGTCTCCACTGAATCTCAAGTATGACAACGCTAAATTTAAATCTCCGTTCGAAAATACGATAAAAAAGCTTTTACAAAGAACCTTTACTACATTGTTTAATTTAAGGTGTAGTCAATGGGTATGCTGAAATAAAACTTGATGGTCATAGTCGCAGGAAGATCGTTGGTCGCGGGTTCCAAGCTTTCAAGTGATTTTCTTAAGGCGATGAAGGTAAAGATCATGAGGATAAGTTAATGGTAAATGAGAAATAGGGGGTACGTATCGTCTAAATAAATAATAATAAATCGTCTTTCTATCTTCTCTCTTCTCTTTTCTTTATTTATTAATAGTTGAAGAGGGCTGAACCTAATAGTAGAATATACAGTGTGATCAATAAAATCAACTTAACCATAGTCTAACGCCTTCCCCCGTTTCTCTCCTACTTCCTATTCCCTTTCATGCCTCATTTATTTTTAAGCCGGCAACGCATTAGTGGCTTCTCTAACGCAAGTGTCCATGGACGGTACTGATCCTTGCTTGCCACTATTTTTATAAAAAAAAAAACACTTACAACAAGTAATCAATTGAAAAAATTAGAAGACAATCGTCTTGTTACGCAGTCGAGCTTCTGACTGAAGATTAATACTGCAGAGCAATACTGTCTAAAAGTGAGAATTGTTACTAACCAACTTTAAATTGTCATGGATTCTAAGCGGTAATTCTGATCGAAAATGATATAAGAAACTTAAAAATGATTTTTAAATACCTATTCAACGATACCCGGCAAGACATAGTTCGTCGATTTGATTTTTTTTAACATTATGGCGTCCAAAATCGGCCATTTAGATTTTTTAAAATTTGTATGCTTTCTATGACATTCGCGCCATCATATCAAAATCGACGTGTCATTTTTCAAAATCGGCCCATGCGTTAAGTCTAACACAAAGGTGCAAACCCACACACATGGACTGATAAACACATTACCCTCGCTTGTATCACGCAGTCGGGTAAAAAATACAGATCTATCGAATTTTCATCATTAATTGGCTCTCTTGTTAAACAACTCACATCTCCGAACTTCCAGTGCTGTTTGATACGTTAAAATATATAGCTTATAAACTAAAGGAATTCCTTCCAAATATTCATTAGTACGAAAGTTTATGTACATCATTAACACAATAGTTGACATATGCAGAACCAATCAAGTTAGATTGGCCATAATTTCAACCTATTTAATATGTAAAGTGTTTTGTACACAGGTAATCAGTATTGATGGGTCACCATCTTGAATGACCTAATATGTGATAACATTATAGATAAGACTGACTTATTACTAATTCTGTTTTATGAGCAGCTTGAATTGCTTACTTCGTATCGATTTTTATTTCTTAAGCGAGAATTACATTTGTAAATATTCTCGACAGCGATATAAAATAACTCAGTAACCTAGTAACAGATACGTCGTAAGTAGTTACGAAAGCTGTGAAAGCCAAAGATAAGGCACAGACAGTTAAATCTTTTAGATGTAAACTGATGGTAAATAAATTATGTAAATTTTTATGAAAGTTTGAGAGCAAAACTTAATGTAATTTTCGTCTTGAGAAAAGTAAAAAATGTTTTGCTCGATAGAATCTATTACATTATTTTAGTTAACATTATTAATAAGTTATTCATTGATAGTTTATGTAATAAATATGCGATTAAAACTTACTACTCCGTACCCCAGTGACGATTGGGTTACATTATTAGAGTTTTAATAAGGATCCCTAATTTAAAAAAATATATAATGTAGCCTATGTTACTCGGGGATAATGTAGCTTTCCAAAGGTGAAAGAATTTTTGAAATCGGTCCAATAGTTTCGGAGCCTATTTATTACAAACAAACAAATCTTTCCACTTTATAATATTAGTATAGATATAGACAAGAGACTATATCATTTTACCTTTATTTTATTTTCTGTGTATATATGTATGTTCATACGCTTTAATACAGATTTTCGTAAAAAATCTCACAATCCTATTACAGCACTAGATTCTTGAGAAGACTATTGTATTTTTTTCCTTTCAAGGCATTATTTTGTTATTTTAAGAACATATCTTATTCTTCGTAATATAAGAAAAATGTCTCAGATTTTTCCTAAGTAAGTTCTTAGGGAAGGCAATTTATTTCGACGGTGCGGTGTTACGTTGCTAAGTGCAGAGGCAGCGTGGCGTGCTAGTGGCTACATTACACGACTGACTCTGGAATTTGTCAGGGTTTTATTCTGTTTGAGTACATACTGTGAAGAGAAATGGTCAACGTGTTCTGTGAAAGATTAAGAAAATAAACGAACGGAAAACTTTATTTATGTAAGAATTGTACAAGGATTAAATAAGTGGATATGGGACTTATTTTTTTATATATATATATAATGTTCAGACAGTTTTTTATATGGATCAGAAATGAATAAATCTGGTGTAAGATTTATTTAATATGAATAATAAAACAAATACAAGAATTATTTTAAAAAATGTTTTTTTTTTTTGTTTTATACTAAATATTTCAACGGCTATTTCGTCTGAACAGGGGACGAAACTTTTTCCCCAAATTCATCCACTCGACGTTTTATTTTCGCGAAAAAATGTAGTCAATGTTTTTCTCCAAGATCCAATATTTATCTAACAATTTATTAAAATTAAGTCAGCAGTTTAAGTGTCAAAACGAATAGACAAACAGAAAGATAGTACGTTCTTATTTGGATGCTGATAAGCAATACCGGTTCAAGCCACACGAACTCCATTTTAAAAAAATCGTCTAAAGATATAATTCCTGTTCTTAATAAATTAGTGTGAAAGCGTATATATCCATTCCATTCATTTTTCTTTTCTATTTTGATAGAAGGTATAATGACTTAAATACAGATTGGTAAAATAAATAGTTTTATTTAACATTAAGTTGTTCAGATATATAATAGTATTGAATATTGCCACAAATGTAACACGCTTCAGTAGTGTAATCATTAAATTACCGCACTTTTTTCCGCCCTTATTATGTTTAAATAACTTAAATTTTGACAGACGCGTTGGCGCAATGGTCACTGCAACTGACTAAAGCGCTTATGGTCGCGGGTTCGATCCCCGCTCATGGCAAACGTGTGTATTGGCCATACAGATGTTTGTCGTGGTCTGGGTGTTTGTGTTTGTGTTCTGAGTGTTTCCGGACCCCCGACACAAGGTCATGAGATCTTAATGGGGGCCGTTGAGTGTGATGCGCTATTTATTTATTTATTTTAATAATGTTAAACACGAAACACATTATCAGAATACCTCAATATCTCCGATTTTAACTTTTTGTTATCCAAGGCATAGCTCGTATATGGGCCTGCTCGACTAAGGCAGTACCTTACTCTCACAGATGATCAGTGGAGTAGCTGATATAGCTGCTTTTCGTTTGGTGAGTAAGAGAGCCAAAAATCTAACGTTATCCTCAATCCAATCTCTCCTCAAAGGTTTTTATGACGATTGGATTATTGATTCTAAGACCAAAACTTAAAGTTTACTTCTCCTGTAGAATTCGCTCTTGTATATGGTGCTGTAGTCATTAGGTTAGAACTAGACGCTTAGCAAATCCCATTTTCAAGACGAATAAAGAATTCCTAACGAACAAAAGACTATTTTCAGAACAATGCTGGAATATTTATACAAAACAGCCAATTTTATAATTTAAAAGATAATTATAACTAAAATACGATTCCCCAAAGAAAATGACAAGGCAGACAATTGCGAAAACCCAACAAAATGATGAAGGTACGTCGTTCATCCACCTGCCCTAACGGTTATGTACATCCGTTATTTGGACGTGTAACATTTTCTTATTCAAAGAAAAGTTCAGACCCTCGGGGCAGGTTTTATTTACTTTAGTTTAACTTGCGGACCCTAATCATATTTCTGAAGTTTATACGGAACACTGTTTTATACCCTTACATAATGTTTGTGGTATTTGAACTCTATGATGGATGGAATAAGGAATAGTTTGCGGTGGGGATTGGTGAAATTCGTGTATTGAATAAACATTTTAATTTCGTTTGTGTGAATTTTGTATGTGTGTAACTATTCGCCGTCAGCAGTTTGAACGTGGAATTGTCTTGTAATTTTAGTTACAACTGCTTGTGTCCCAATTTTAATGGAATGTAAACAATTATAAAAAGTACTTTGTTTTGTCAAGAAATAAACCATTAATTAAATATTTTCATTTGAACTATGTCGTGGTGCCGTTAATTGTTGAAAAGAAAAAAAAATACTTACAGCCGAACATAAAACCTCCTTCTTTTTCGAAGTCGGTTGAAAAGGGGAAACAACTTCAGAAGTGAAATCATAATATCGTTTATTTGATGATGATTGTTTGTACCTGTGCACTATTGAAACCAAACGCGTGAGCCGATTTTGATAAATGACACTTCATCAAACGAAATGTCATCAAGCGAATGTCATAGAAAATATGAAATTAGCTGATTTTGGGCGCCATAATATAAAACGTAAAAAATTAAAATCGACGAGCATTGTCAGAGTATCGCTTAATAGGTATTTAAAAATCATTACGTTTCTCATATCGTTTTTCAATCAGAATTACAGTTCTATAATGATTTAAAGTAGGATAGTACCGATTCTCATTATAGGTTTTTAGATAAAACTGATACGATACTGCTGACTGAAGATGGTCTTGTTTCGGGTTTTACAATTTTTTAATAATTTGAAACGGTCATAGTGATATATGCACATTGATATTACATTAAATCACGGTTATTACAATTTTAATCAGACAGATAGCACACTGTAATGATCAGGTTCACACTCACTGATGTAATGCCCGCATCTGAATACTCTTATACAGGAAGTGAGTTCTTTTATGACATACAAAAATCAGCTAAATTGAGCAAAGTCCGTTTATAATGTCGGTTAAATTCACCCTCTTTGAATGAGTCGGGGGTGAAGGTTATATTGACTCAATGTGTTACTTCACCCATAAAAGTTTGGAGGTCAGATCACAATCTTAGCGTTAAAACTAAACTAATAACCAGTCAAATCTTGATTAAATTTTTACTCAGAATTTTATTGAATTCTACGAAAATAGTAATAAATTCTATTCATGAATTTGAATTAGTTTAGTGTGAAGCATCAAAAGTAAATTTGTGTGTACAAATTGTTGTAGTATTTTGAAATTGGCACGTTCTTACAAAATACATAATGACAGATGTCACTTGTCAACTTGTTGATCTCTCTGCGCAATCTCTGCTGTAACGTGCATTGTTCTGATTAAATAAAACTAAGTAATTAAATATAAAGTCGTTTAATTACAACACATATAAAAGTGATTTGTAAATAACAAAACTTAATTAACTATATCTATGAATAAATATAGAGAGACTAAAATATTGCTTAAGGGATACAGATAAGATTGCTATGGGATCTGAACGTCATTTTATCGTTAAGACTATGTAGATAGCTAACCAAAACGCATTCGTTACGACGTTGCGTCTTTACACGTTACGACACTGTAAATTTCGCCTCGTGAAAATCTACGATGTGATACGATTTTTAACGTTGGATAAGAAATTTTGAAAAAAAATTGAATAATGTTAAATACGTGACCCATTATGTATTGACACATTATTGCTTATCAGAATTCATTTATATAAAAATAAAGACAGCATTTAACCACTAAAATTTCGATTAAAAATTGCCTCAACATTTATTAAGACCAAAAATTTTTCGTCGCCATCTATCGAGAACGAGCTTCGCGAAGTTTTCACGAAGTTCAAATAATCTCCTTACATAATGCCGTTTCAGCTATCGGGGATATTGAAAATTGGCAAGGCGACGAAATTTTTAGCTTGTACCGTGAATTGTTGAAATCTTTTGAGATCTTTTTGAATATCGTAACTTCGTTCTTATGTGTCGGTGCTTTTAGTGATATTGTATTTTCTTTTTAAACATGAGAGACCTAATACTTATATTGTAAAACTAGAATGAGATCGTAATTTTCCTGGCTATTTAACTGACTTCCAAAAAAACGTTTACAATTTGTCGGAGTTTTTTTTTTGTTTTAATGGATGTTGCCAATTACTTATGTAACCCCCATTTAAAAAGTAATGTAAAGTAACAGCCTGTAAATGACCAAAAGCTGGGCAAACCCTCTCTTATAACGGAGAAAGTTTAGAGCTTAATCCACCACGCTGCTTCACTGCGGGTTAGCGGATATACATGTGTCAGAATTTCTCCCGGCATATATTCCTCACGGTGTTTTCCTTGGCCGCTGAACTCGAAATTAAATTAAAGACAAATTTAGCGCTTGAAAACTCAGCGATGCTAGCCGGGGTTGGAAACGGCGATCACCAATTGAGATCGACGTGTTCTAACCCCATTTAAATCCCCTAAATTAAAAGTCAAAAGTCCTGTATATAGATCGTAAGGTAAAGTTTGAATATAAAGGTCACCTCTAAAACTTCTAATTGGCTTAAAACCTATTTCACTGATATGTAAGGCCTAGACCTTTTTGAATGGATATTTAGCGTATAATTTACATGTACAAAGTTTAAAACGAATGTTTTTGCGGATATATTTTAAAATCAAAATCATTAAAAAAGTCTTTACTGGTAGTTACTAATATTAATTTATTCTTTGTCCATTAAATTTTTCCTTAACAATAAAATTCACTACGTACTTAAATATTAATTAATTTAAGCGCACTTATTATGTTACTAGAATAATATAATACTAGGATCAGACTGCTTAAAAAACACCGAATTCAAAAGCATAATACGAAATTTCGTTCACTTGGATGAGGTTTACTTATATTATTTATTTGGTAAGTTTATAAGGGTAATTATTAAACCGATTTTGATTAAAATTCTACGGATCAAAATCTATGGGTTTTCGAAAAATCGATTAGTAAACTATATATTTTTAAAGTAGCAAATATTAAATAATTTACTAACATTGAAAATTATACAAAAACCGACAATTAACTATTCATTGAGGCTGGACCGATTTTAGTAAAACATGTCTAAGAACCATCGCTAGAAAACCCTCTTTATAGAAAAACCGCATCCAAATCGCTTCACTCGTTTAGGAGCTATGGTGCCACAAACAGACACACATAACGGTCAAACTTATTGCACCCCATATTTTTTCGTCGGTGGTTAAAAAATACAGTATGAACTAAAAACCTCATTCTCATATAAAACTTCCTTAGCGATAATTAATTAATACATTTCCAACCAATTCGAAAATTAGATCCAAACTAGTAAGTCACCATTTTTCAAGGTCAATATTCACTACTGTTAAGGATTCTGGCTTTTAAAAGCTTCAATAGCTATTTTCTCAGAATAGCAACAGCGAACCGAGTGTTCTCGTTCAGTGCCTAGAAATAACTAAGGCCTACATATCCAATGGTGTGTCTAACGCGAAGCTATAAAAAACAAAATGGACGGCATACAATGTTTGGTTTATTAGATTTAGTATTTCAACATGCTGTTTACGGATTATTTACTAATATTTCATAATAGATTTAGTTTGAGAGAATTTATTTTGATTTTGTTTAATAATTCAGTTACAGGCATCCAAGATTGAAATCCATTTCAAACGAAATATTTAGGACTGCCCCTTTCGCTTTCACTCGCGTTAATGTTTACTGCTTCGCTCCTATGAATTGTAGCGTGATGTAATATGCCTGTGACCTTCTTCAACAAACGTGCTATCCAACGCAAAAAGAATTTTTCGAATTGGATCAGTAGTTTCAGAGATTATCCCCTAAAATTTTTTACCTCTTTATAATATTAGTATGATTTACTATACGTTATAAAATAATCACACTGGATTTATTGTGAAGTGGATTTAGTTGAAAGGTATTTTTCCCTCGATATTATTTAAAATGGATTATTGTAAGATTATTAATTGTACGCTGATAAGCAATAATGTGTCAACCCACACGGACTTCATTTTGAGAAAATGGCGTCTAAAGATGTCAAACTTATTCTTACTTAATTTGTTTAAAGAAGTTTATATCCATCTTTGCTTTTCTTTTTGTTTAAAAAGTATAATGAATTAAAAGTAGATTGATATATTTAATAGATATCTAATAAAAAGTTTTTCAAATATTTCAGATTATTCTATAAATTGGAAATTATGGAACGCACTTGAAATACGCAACAATTATTAAGACACTTATTTCCGTACTTATTTAGTTTATATTACTTGATTTTTTTTTAATAATATTAAATAGTTGATGCAGTATCAAAATACATCAATATCTCCAAATTTTCCTTTTTGTGGGTTGACACATTATTGCTTATCAGCATCCAATTAATGATAACAACTCCATGCCATCATAATGATATTACAAGAAGAATATTCAATTTATTACATTTTTGGGTTATCTTGTAACGTGAATCAACTCTGTAACCTGGTAAAGGTAATTTGACAAAAGGTTTTATGTCTTCTATACTAATATACTAATAATAAAATTCTAGAGGGTCGCTGTCTGTACATGGAAAATATATGAAAAAAAAATTACTGGGGGCCTTTACCAACGTAATAGAACCCAAAACAATGATTTTTAAAATTCTTATCTGTTTGTCTGTTTGTCTGTTTGTCTGTTTGTCTGTTTGTCTGTTTGTCTGTTTGTCTGTTTGTCTGTTTGTCTGTTTGTCTGTTTGTCTGTTTGTCTGTTTATCTGTGCGTTTGTGCACGCTAATCTCAGAAACGGCTTATCCGATTTAGATGCGGTTTTCACTAATATATTGTAGTATGCTTCACTTAACATTTAGGCTTTGTTTCATGTCAATCGGTCCATAAATAAAAAAGTTATGTCAATTTAAGGAATCACGTTGAACATTTTTTTGGGCTTATCACTAAATGCATGAAAGTATATACAGTACTTACATCAAAAAATATATTTTTTAATTTTTTGTCTGTCAGTCAGTCTGTCTGTCTGTTTGTTCCGACTAATCTCTGAAACGGCTGAACCGATTTTGATGGTACTTTTACTTGCAGTTAGCAAATGTTATAAGGAGTGGCTTAGGCTTACTTCTATTTTAGATATTTTTTAATCTCTACTTATAAAAAAACTTCTAACGCTGTCTGTAAATGAAAAATATAATTTGCCTTTACCTACGCTATAGAACTCAAAACAATAATTTTTAGAACTTTTGTCTGTTTATCTGTGTGTTTGTGTTCGCTCAGAATCGGCTTATCCGATTTAGATGTGGTTTTCATTAATATATTGCAGTAAGCTTCACTTAACATTTAGTGTTTTTTTCATTTCAATCTGTTCATAAATAAAAAAGTTATGTCAATTTAAGGGTTCACGTCGAACATTATTTTGTACTTTTCACTAAATGCGTGAAATATATACAGTACTTATATCAAAAAATCCAATTTTTTATTTTTTGTCTGTCAGTCTGTTTCTTACGACTAATCTTTCACACAGCTGAATCAAATTTGTCACTCAATTTCTTTTGGCTAATATCTGAAACAGCTAGACCGATTTTGACGAAACTTTCACTAGCAGAAAGTCTATTTAATGAGGAACAAAATTGAAACCGTTGAAATTGTGAGCAACATCTGATTCAAATAGGGAAGATATATATTACATATATAAATATTATAATTAAAAAAAATAATATATTTACTGGGTAATTTTTTTACTGGATATCATAGACCAAAATCCGAAACTATAAGCAATAGCGAAAAATAATTAAAGGAGTCACAGTGCCGATTTTGATAAAAACTAAAAATATCATTAGTTTTTTTTTAAAATAAGTTTTCCTAGCCAGAAACGAACACGTTGATTTCGCAAAAATTAACATTCTATATAATTGCATCATCTGATACTGTCACATATTATAAGGATAAACTTTAGGGAGGTAATAGTATACAGTTCACTGCAACAAAAAGAAAAGGCTATTTTTTTACAAAATTCTATCAAATTCATACATTATTTAAATCTTTAGTAATTCTTCAAAAAAACGATCATACCTAAAAGTGAAATTTTAAAATTATAACGGGATGCTAATAGCGGGTGAGTACAATAGCCGAGTCAAGTGAAATGTAGATTTTTAATAAATTGATTAATCCTTTTAATAATTATCTTAACCTATCTAGGTAACTGAATAGGTGACGGGGACCAAAACAAACGTCACATTCTATCAACTTTGTATAGCTCACATAGAAAAAATAGACAAACATAAAATAAGTTACTGTGAGTTATTCATATTATATATTTTCGATTGTATTGTTCACACATTTCCTTACTTTAGTAGGTGACTAGCATTTTGATGCAATCTATAAACAAATCGTTCGAAGTAATGCAGACTTTTTTTTCTAAACTTACCGGGACCCATGACTTAACCCACATATTTGATTATGTCTGTGTAGAATCGATTACTTAACTTGTAATTCATATATACATAGATTTAATGTTATTTTGTAAAAAAATAAATCTTTTCCTTTAATTTGTCGCTTACTATTACTTTCAAAAAGTTGATTCTTACAGGTGACACTATTAGGAGGTGCAATAATACAGAATGTGTTTTTTTCAAAATTAGTGGGTTCTATTTCTGGCCTGGAGAATCATGAAATCAAAAACAAATTATGATGCAGTTTAGATTTCTCAAAATCGGGCACAAGACTCTATTAAGTATTTTTCGCGACTCCTTATAGTTCCGGATTTGGCTTAACAACCTCAGTTAAAAGAGTCACCCGATATAATTATAATATAAGGAAAACCTCGACGGGAACATACTGTTTTACAGTCGAAATTTTAAAGACTAGCAAAACATTTTTCTTCAACATTTATTGTGAAAACCGTGGAGGAATACCGTATCTGAGTTAGTGTCTGCTTATAAATACTACCAGGAAGTTTCCAAATCCAAAGTAAAAAAAGCTCCTTTCTTAAGCAGCACCGCAGACTATTATAACCTTGCTTTGCAGGAGACATCCCAAGCATTCTGTAATCCACGCGAACGAAGTCGCGGGCACAGCTAGTTTTATAAATAAAATTTTGTTTCTGCGTTGTCAAATATTATTAAAATTGCTGCTTCATTTGTATCGCTAAAACTAAAACGATTCTGTTTCCGGAAAAAGTGAGTTGCATTTAATGTAGATTACAATTTTGAATTCAGATTTGACCACATTTTATACAAATATATGGATGAATAATAAAAATTTTCAAGTCATGTAAATTCAATAAGTACTAAAAAATGCCTTAATTCAATGCTTCGAATATTGAAGTTATCTATATACAATAATTTCATATACTTGAGAAACTTATTATTAGGTAAAACCTTTTTATTAAATAAATCTGTTTTAATTTATAACAGTTTTTATCAAAATAGAAAAAGAAAGATGGATGGAGGTATACTTCTTCAAAAAGAAGAATAGGTTTGACATCTTTAGACGCCATTTTCTCATAATGAAGTCTGTGGCTTGACACAGTATTGCTTATCACAATATTGCATATCCATAATAAGTGATACGAAGCTCACCGGGTCATCTAGTTATTTAATATTTTAACATAGTTTGTACAATGGGACACATAGATAACAAAACCAACTACAATGACACGCGAAAAGAACGCAGTACCTAGAGCTAAATAGGCCTCAGCGGCCGGCCGAATCTTTCCATGTGAAACGTTCCAACGCGGCGCATACTACGTCCGCTCTGTTAACTCTTTTCGTGAGTTTAAATGTAGCAAGGTATTTAATTGAATGTGAAATATAAATTTTCAACGTTTATTTTTCAAATGAAATAAATTTAGAGCTATGAAAACTTGACGAGAAATAAATGATTAATGTTTTTAATTTAAATACGAATAGAAATATTGTAGATTCTATGTACTCGTATTAGTGCAATACTTCATTATAGGGAATAATGGTGAAATATTTTTTGCTTATTTGTATGTCGTTGTACATCGTTAAACAGGGAATTCAATTTATATTTTAAGTTTTTGTGATATATTTATTCATATAGTCGACGAAAAAGATATTAGTATAGGTATTTTTGCTCGACGTTCGACAGAGTTGCATCTCATTTGAATTGACTCAATTAGATATGAATTAACTCTCTTTCGAAATAACGCCCCAGGAAAAATAAAAGCTATTTATATCTTATCCATCGCGATTAGACTCGTTATTTAAAATAACAATTTAATTTATAATGTTCAAACAATAAGATTTAAATATTTTACAGTGAAAGATCACTTTTTGAATATTTGATATCCTTATTATATATCTATTCTTACCTTCTACTGTAGTTTTTTCACTAATTTTGAGTCCTTTACTTCCTTTTATAAAAAATAAGTTTTTGAATTCACTGATACCCAAAAGTTTAGTGAGCATTAAAGTTCTTTACTAACATATTAGTAGAAAAGAGTCAAGAAGGACCATAAAAACATTAAAAGTAAATACGAAAATGATTTAATTTCTATATTTGGTTCAGGGAATAAAAGACACCGACTCGAAACTGTTCAGAGCAAGCTGAATTTGTGCACGGACTTTTTGTAGTATTTTAAAACAAATTGCCAAAAATTCGACATCGAACCGTGTGCTGCTAAGTGTTACCGAGGTCGAAGGTCAACGGTGTTTTTGCGAGTCTTCTCAAAGGTAACTATTATTAACAAAATGGTATAAATCTTATATGTCGTTAATAACATTACCAACTACTACATTTTTTTTTCAAATTTCGTTTTTCACCCGACTGCGGGACGCAAAGGAGAGTATGTATGGAACTAATTAACTAAATACGTAAGGCGATTTTAATAAATGAAACGTCGTTTAATTCGTCATAAGGGCGCGAATGTCATAGAAAATACATATAATATTTTTAAAAATATCCGATTTTGGAACGAACTGTGTTAAGTGGGGTATCGTTGAATAGGTATTTTAAATCATTTTTAGGTTTCTTATATATCATTTTTCAATCAGAATTGCCGTTTAGAATCTATAACGATTTTAAGTTTTTTAGTAACAATTCTCTTATTACGCAGTCGGGTTTTTTAAAGTATTTACTTATTAAATAATGTGATTCTGAACGTGTATCATGCACTCCTTAATGGTATGTACCGAATGAGTTAAATACTAACAAACTTTTTTGCATACTTTGTGCAAAAAAATAAATATTCATAACTTCCCGAATGCATTAAAATGACAACTTTTTACGAGAAAGAAATAATAATTTGTGATTCAAATATTTCAAGGGTCAAGTGTCTCATTAGAAATCTTTTCTCAGGGTATAATAACAATTTATTCTCGAATTTTCCTGTTTACACAAAGCGTCTTAATGAGAATTGGACGAACTCATCAGAATTCATATTAATGTTAATTCGACCCAACGCAACGTTAAGACTAATTTCATTTGTATGATATAATTACTTATTTGTTTTAACGATCTTTGAGTTTATCTTTTTCTTGGCAATACGTTTGATTAATATTACTTTAACTCAACTCAATTTTGTTTGTCTAATGAAAATAAATAAACTTATTTTATTCACTCAGTGTCACTCAGTGGTCCAAACAAGTGAACGCGTGCATGTCTTCATAATCTTGATATGATAATCTTAAATGCTGCAGCATCACCTGGAATCAGAAGGATACACAACTCCTCACCATCTTACAGCAGATTATGCAGCGTGGGTCTCATTGAAATGGTATCAGAGAGTAGATTTGACGTAGCTTTATAATATTTCAAATGTTATCAATACAGATGGCCCTGTGAATTTTATTTTTTGGCGTTCCTGTGGGTTTTGGAATTTTAATTTATGTATACCACTATTGTAGTAAAACGATAAATTAAAAAAAAACTATTATTGAATTCAGAACTCCTTTCACCAATAAAATGTTCTATTATTTAAAAAGGTTTTTAATTTTTTATATTAATTACTTGTTAATGATAAAAAAAAATCAAATCTTCGTATCACATTTTTGTAACTAGCTTAGAAATTTGTTAGTCCAAAATATTTCACGTCAACTACCTTCAATAGCAGAACTTTACTTGTACCAACACAATGCATTTCCTAAAGGTAATATCGTAGCCTTCTAAAGCCGTAAAGCCTTTTGTAAGGGGCACTTTGCGTCAGCGCTAGCACACAATACCTACACCTGGATATTAACTTTGATTATTAATCCAATAACCTGACGTGGCTTCTTAAGTTGCTGTGTAATAACTAGAAAATAAAATTATCTTCTATGTGTATAATATTATAATATATGGACGCTGATAAGCAATACTGTGTTAAGCCACACGGACTCCATTTTGAGAAAATGGCGTTTAAAGATAACATACGTATTCTTAATAAATTGGTATAAAGACGTATATATCCATTTCTCTTTACTATTTTGATAAAAGGTACGATGAATTAATTGCAGATAAGTATAATAAATGTTTTATTTACTAATAAGTTTTTCAGATATATGATATTCTTGAATATGTCAAAAAATGTAACACACTTCAATAGTCTAATCATTAAATTAAGACACTTTTTCCATTTTTTGTTTAAATGACTTGAATTTTTTTTATTAATGTTAAAAATGTAACGAATTATCAGAACACATCAATATCTCCGAATTTGACTTTTTGTGGTTTGATACGATATTGCTTATCAGCGTCCATATATAAAAATAAATGTCATGCATTATTTAAAACAAGAATCTGTATATAATATGTATGTATTTAAGTATTTATGTGTGTACTTTTAATTATAGTTTTTTAATGTTTGTATTACTGTTTTTTGTACAACTTTGCCATCTACCATTTACTTTATCTAACTACATTAATTCTGTATCGGGTATACAGTAATCTCTTTGAGGTATAACCATACCATTTAAACTTAGTTTTTCTGTGACTTGTATATGTTTATATGTAATGTCTCTACCAAGTTTAATAAACTGTTAAATAAAAATTAAATTATAAATAAATAAATAAAATTAATTATCAGAGGAATCTTTCATTTGTAAGTTTTGATCATAGATTTACAAAAAATATTTATTATTGCTTTTACACCTGAAAGAAATTTCTGTTAGTGTCTTATTTTTGACACTCACAACTTTCGTAAGATTACGTAGATTACTGTAACTAGGTTACAGAGTTTTACAGAGAGTAGAATTTACAAGTGTAATACTATAAGTTAGTTTAAACCAAAAATAAACCGAAATTGGTCACTTCTGGCGATCTAACCACCACAGTGGGTCATACAATAAATAAAAAAATCTGTATAACAGTATTCGAACGTATCGTACTAAATTCAAATACTCTGATTATATAAAAACTTAAAAAAAATAAACATACTTCGAAATTGAGACAACTAAATAAAAAAAAACAAAAAATAAATATTTCCTACAATATTTCGAAGTCGGTGCCAAGTAATATATTCGAAGTCGGCGGCAAATAAATTTTTTTACGTATTTTTGACTACATTTGCATTTGTTTGACTGGCAGCGAGCGAGAATATACTAGCGATACAGAATGCTCGATTATATTTCCGAATACACCCAATTTCAATGCAATTCTAAAACAATGCTCTTTACCTGTGTTTATTTTAGTTGCGTTAGAAACACTAATGGCTACTAAGAAATGAAGACTAAAACATTACTTAGTATGCTAGACATTTAGGTTTTAAGAACATGGTTTTTGCCTTTACCTCTTAAAATAAACCTAAGAATGTTGTATAAAACTTCTTAAAAACCGTTTAAGTTTCCTTATAAAAGTATTAGCACATAAAACATAAAGTTTTCCAGGTTCAGGTCTTACATTTTAGTAAAGAGTACTGATCCATCAACGTAAGCCGAACTAATGATACTAAAAACTTCATAAGTATAAAAGTATTTATCTTAAAGCATTACTAAAAAGACGGTACAGACGGACAGTGGATTAAGTCCACCATTAATTTCCTAGACAAAATTATCTTCATATATTTTAACTTTATTATATTTTTAATAACGGGTCTTATCTCGATAACTAATCGTAATAATACCTTTTTATTGTCCGACGTTTCGACGAAGTTGCATACGTCGTGATGATGAGTTGATTTGTGTACCGCGCGCCTTCAGACGACGAGGGCGCGATTTTATTACGAGTAGGCGAAGAAAACTCGCGCTCTCGACGCCGAAGGGCAAGACCCGTAATTGAAATATGAAAAGTATTATCTGTATTTCTTATGAAGAATATGTAGTTTAACACCATTAAGCTAATGTAACGTGGTCTTAAATTTTCGCGATTATTACTTATTGAAATAAAACTATATTAAATCGCGGGTAGACTGTCTACCCGTGACCACGAACGCTGTAAAGTGCTCGAAACGTCGGGATGATAAAAATAGTTAATATTCGCGATTTAAATCCATTTCAAATAGCTTTATTTCAATAAGCTACTGTATTTAAGGACTTCATTTAGCGCTGGCATTGCTATAGGGGCACACACTTTGGAAAAAAGAAATATTTTCTACAAAATTTCGAAGTCGATGCTAAGTAAAATATTCGAAGTCGGCGACAGAGACCAGTAAAAGATTTTTTTTTAAGATTTTTAATTAAAATTTTACTAAACCTTTGTTTTTGTTTTTAAAGAATACTTTTTCTACTACTCAATTTATATACGTAATGATTTTGGTAAAGGGGCGGCATTTTTCACTGTGCCCCAGAGCGTAAAGTAAAGCGGGCTCTGACTGAATCTCAGAATTTGCAAAATTATTCAAAAATGATGAGCATAATATCTCTAAAGGACCGAATACGAAATGAGGTGATCAAACAGAGAACCAGAGTTGTCGACTTAGCCCAGTGGATTAGAACGCTGAAGTGGCTGTGGGCCGGCCATATTAGCCACAGAACTGATGAGCCAATGGAACACAAGGCAATAAGACTGACAACATGCTAGATTGTATTTCGAAACATATCCCATATGTAGTGTTTACACCAAACACTTTAAACAAGTAATTAATTGAAAAAATCAAAAACCCGGATGCGAAACAAGACCCTTCATTCAGCAGTTGTAAAAGCCTACAAGTGAGAACTGTTACTGACCAACTTAGAATTGTTATAAATTCTAAATGTTAATTAGATGCTGATAAGCAATAATGTGTCAACCCACAAAAAGTCCAATTCAGAGATATCGATGTATTCTGATACTGCATTACCTATTTAACATTATTCAAAAAAATTTAAGTCATTTAAACTGAATAAGTACGGAAAAAAGTTTCTCAATTGAATGTCTCGAATTTCAAGTGTACTCCATATTTTGCAATTTATACAATAATCTAAAATATTCGAAAAACTTTTTAGTAGATAAAATATTATTTATATCAAACTGCTTTTAATTAATTATACCTTTTATTAACATAGAAAAGAAAAGGTGACATGTTTAGACGGCATTTTGCCGAAATGAAGTCTGTGTGGCTTGACACAGTATTGCTTATCAGCGTCCTATTATGATTGAAAAAATATATAAGAAACCTAAAAATTTTTAAATAACTATTCAACGATACCCCACCTGATATAGTTCGTCGACTTTAATTTTTTTCTTATTCACATTATGGCGTCCAAAATTGGCTATTTTGAATTTAAATTTGCGTTGTTATGACAAATCAAACGCCATGTCATATATACCCAAAATAGTACATAGTACAAACCATCACACATACATGCATACATAAATACATACGTAAATACATTCATACATTGACTGATAAACACATTATCCTCCCTTACGCCGCGCAGTCGGGTAAAAAAAGTCAATTATAACTAAAATGTGCACTTTCGTTTGCTTCAATGACATCCCTATCCCAGTTACTTTGATTTTAAAACCAAATCACTAAAACGATTTCCATAAAAATTCTATGGAATATACAGGAGAATACACTCTTTCCAACCAAAAATGACAAAAAAAATCGGTGTAACCATTTTCAAATAATTAAAGAATATACATAAAGTCTCCACGAATCGAAAACCTTCCACTTTTCGGGAAGTCGGTAAATTTTTTATCCACGTGTTAAATCCATTCGACCATAACCATTTATAAAATAATCCCCCGAAATTATCACCACTTAATATTTTAATAAACTGAAATTGTTTTATTATTTCGCATTAACACATGATTGAATATTGAAGTGGCGATATTGAAAGCTATTTAATAATTTGCTTAATATTTCTCATGTTATTATTAAAATATTCGGTTAAAATGAATTTGTAATATTATCCTATACTACCTGCAAATTGCAGTTTCACTCGCGTTTGCTGTTATTGCTTTGTTTTTGTGAGTCGTATCGTGATATAATATAGTATAAACCATTCTTAACAAATAGGCTATCCAACGAATTACGATCATAATATTTAGAAAAACGGATTCTGTAAATAAAAATATTTACTGGCCCCCGATCTACAGTAAAACATCTAAAGGCTTGTGATTTATATCTTGTGGGTGAAATCGGAGAACAAGATAGAACTTCAAAATTGTGTAATTACTTTTCAGTTTAGTATTAGAAACAATAGTAATTAATAATAATATTGAACAAAAGCGATTCCCGAATTTCGTGGCACGCGCACGCTGATTACAAGTTGAATGCCGCCAATGTGGCCGCGTTTACTATCAATGCGACGCTCCGCTAGATGTTGACAGTTACAGTCGTTGTCAAATTTAGTTCTGACGTAATCAGTCAATCAATTCTTTGATTAATAGCTTTTAGTTGTGCCAATTAGACATATGTTATTTCGCCAATGTCACGTAGAATGGAGAAGACACGATGGAGATTGATCGGTGGGGTCAAGAATCCAACCTTAACTAAATTTTTAAAACATCCTAAAATAGTGTGAATTTTGGTGTCTAATTGGCACAACTAAAAGCTATTAATCAAAGAATTGATTGACTGATTACGTCAGAACTAAATTTGACAACGACTGTAACTAATAATTGAATTGACTAAACCAAATAATTGAATTGAATAATTTTTAACATAGGCAGAGTGGTTCCGGAGTTTTCCTCACATACACAAAACATTCTCCCTCTATTATATTATAGCCTATAACCCTACAGAATGAGAAAGGTAATCAAGCAAAAATGGAGACGAAATTCGGACGGTAGTTAAGTTAAACAAACTTTTTAACTTTAAAATACCCACGCTTTATTAACGGAGAATTTTCACCTGAAATACAACATTGAAACGAAAATGTACAAATTTATTTTCACTCACTGGAAATTTTTCGTATGTTTGATGCTTTTTTAACCTCCGACCAAAAAATAGGGATGTTATAAGTTTGACGTGTCCATGTATCTGTGTGTCTGTGTATCTGTGCTTGTATGTGGGACCTGTGGGTGGGTCTATCTATACACCTGTGTGTCTGTCTGTGTATCTGTGCGTATATGTACCTGTGTGAGTATCTGTGTATCTGTGTGTCTATGTATCGGTATAGCATCGTAGCTCCCCAAAGAATGGACCAATATTGACGCGTTTTTCTGTTTGAAAACTGTTGTAATTGAGATGAGTCTTAGCTATAATTTATAATGATTTATTATTCAGATGTTTTTTTGTTGAAAGAATCTGAGCATATTTTATTCGTCTAATCGACTCGAAATTTACTACACTGTGAATTGTGCCCAAATAACATAGTTATATAACCTTGAACTGATCCTGCATCATGCGTGTTCAGCAGGATGCACAACTCCTCACTAACTTAGAGCAGATATATCGAGTTGGTGCTCGTTGAAAGGTCTCAATGAATAGAAAGTTGGCATTGTAGGAATTTAGCAAAATTTTATTTCAAACGTGGGTTTTCTCATGTCTCAACAATAATGCCTTAATAAAAAGGTTTCATATACAGATATGATCCCAAGTAAAAAATATTAAACCTAAATAGGTATTGTCATTTCAATTACGTAGTAAGCTATAAAATACCTAACAAATAATAAAATTAAAACTCCGTAAAAATTACTTTACGTTTTAGCAAGGTAAATGCATTATCAGCTTTGTTAACTAGGTTAAACCAGGCTTTAAAACCATTCAGTGTTTTATAGATAAACCGGAATATACAAATGGACACTCAAAGCTCTTTGTTGTACGACAAATTATGAAATTACGTTTTTTTAAAGGCTTATAAAAGATTATTTATTTATATATTTTAAACTTTCGCGATTTATACTATACATATATAATATAACGGGCATTAACGCGATAACTAATGGTAGTAATACCTTTTTATTGCCCGACGTTTCGACGAAGTTGCATCCGTCGTGGTCACGAGCTGACCTTTGTTTTATTATTTTCAAAACAAGACAGATACTATATAAGATTTTAAAAAAGGTCACCGACATCAAAAGCAAAATACGCTTACACACAAAAAAAAATTACACATGCACTTTAACACGTATTTCGATCTTAAAACTAAATAACTGAAACGATTTCAATGAAATTTCTATGGGTCCAATCTCAAAGGTAAACAAAAAAATCCTTCAAAATCAGGTAATAAATCACGGAATTATGAAGTAGGAGAACTTTTTTAAATACACAGCGAATTGAGAGCCCCCTCCTTTTTTGAAATTGGTTTAAAATAAATTAAAAAGATCTTAAATCTATCAGTTTTTATAAACACTAAATACTCAAAGAAATCGAGAGTAAAAGTGAATTGTAATAAAATAAATGTTAATCGTTATAAAGTTATAATAACTAAAATTAATTTAAAGTTTATTTGGAACAAAATTAATCAAAAGTTGACTTTAATAAAATTAACTAAAATTAATTAAACGTTGATTTTAATAAAATTAATTAATTAAAAGTTAATTTTAATAAAATAACTTATGCCGAGATCCAACCCTTCTGATTTCATAGCTAACGAAATAATAATCAGTTTATTGGTTTCCGTAATTAAGCCCCAACATACCCTTATAATTCCCTGTCGCCTGTCCGTCCGTCTTAACTGCTTTAAGTTATTATGTTGCTTAATAATGTAGCACTTCGAAGTTCTCATAAACGCCTATAGTGTAACTACTTACTACCATATACTTGTAAAGAGAGAATTACACTGAGTTCAGCACTAGAGCGAAAATAACGTTTGTAAGTTTTACTTTCGTAAGTGACATAAAACAACTCTCTGTCATACTACAAAAGACGCATTCAAACCATGTTGAACACGTGTCTAGCTAAACAGTGTTTAAAATTAAACATTGCTTAAAATATTATCTAAATTGCTTAACAGCGAATAAACTCATAAAAAACTAATGGATGAAATGTTATACGTTACATTTGACAGCTGAAATAGGTTTTAGACATCTATTAAACTCACTTACACGTATGTTAATCTATATCTAAAGCATGTTTAACTCAAAACTGTGCTTAGACGCGGATTTGTAGTACGGATTTTTTTAAACACGCGTTTAACGTCTGTTTAAATCTTTTGTAGTAAGGCATTCTGTAGTTAAAAATAAATGCAATGACGATGCATTCTTCTAAGTGTAAAGTAATGATAAACAAGTTATCTAAATCTTTATTTGAAAGTCTGAAAGCAAAGCTTATAAGTGCAATTTTTGCTTTAGACATTCATAAAGAATGTAAATCTCGCCGTTCGCTCCGCTCGCATTTCGTTCGGTGAGTGAGAGAGCAAGAAGCCTAAACGGATGGAGGTGAGCTCATTCACTTACTTGCTTCTGTTTCATCACTTTTTAATATTTTTAAGTTGGCAACGTATTTGTAGTTCACTTAACATCAAATGTCCCACCCACTCAAATGACCAACGACTATTTTTATGTAATAAAAATTACCTTCAAGGTAATTTTGAGTTTGAAGTTAGTGCAGTGGTCGCTGCAACTGACTGAAGCACTAACGGACGCAGATTCGATCCTCGCTCCCGACAAGTCTTTATCTGCCTTAATACAAAAGATTTAAACAGACGTTAAACGCGCGTCTAAGACAGTTTTGAGTTAAACATGCTTTAGACATAGAATATACGTTTAAGTGAGTTTAATAGATGTTTAAAAACTATTTTTGCTGTCAAATGTAACGTATAACATTTTATCAATAAGTTTTTTTTTTGAGTTTATTCGCTGTTAAGCAATTTAGATAATATTTTAAGCAATGTTTAAATCTTAAACACTGTTTAGCTGGACACGTGTTCAACATGGTTTTAATGCGTCTTTTGTAGTATGACAGTATATGTCATACGGATGTTTGTCATAATCTGGGTATGTATGTTGTGGGTTTCTCTCGATAAATGATCATGAGATCCTAAAGAGAGGGGGGCGTTATATGTGGAGCGTTTATTTAATTTCTTATTTAAGTCCAAACAAATTCTTCTTGCGCTAAAAATCCTTTTATTGAGAAAATTTATAGGTACAAAGAAGCTATGATAAGAATATAAATTTAAAAAAGAAAAATCGACAAAGTATATTTGAAATGCAAATCTCATATATTTTGTTCAAATACTTTTTGAAATGCTCGCTTCTAACAGTAAAAAGTGAGTTATGTTCAAAGATGATAAATATGGAATATGTGAATACTTGCATTTTCTTCGAATAACTTACAAATATGCAGTTTTTCATACATTAAACATTCGACAATAATTTAAATGATAATATTGAACATAAACAAAGAGTACTTATACGTGTGTGTGTGTGTGTCAAATACATGCTAGTGTGTATAATTGAGGTAGAGCCAAGCTGTAGTCTAGTGACTACAGCTCGTATACGGGCTCAACCGGACTCACTCACTCCCTCACTTTTACGGAAGATCGGCGTGAAGTATATCATGTAGCTGCGTTTCGTACGGTGAGTGAGTGAGAGAGACAGAAGCCCAACCCCTATTCCTTTCCTTACATTTTTTATTAACTTTATTCCACAGCTATTAAAAATACATTGAGCAAAAGGCGAGCTTGAAGCTATACATCTGTTCGTTCTGTAGATGCATAAAGCATAAGGCCATATTTAATAAACATATATATATATATATTCCTTACAAATAAACATATCAAAATACAAATACACATATAAGATAATACTTATTGTACTTCCTATTCTGTAATATCTCTTATTTCTATTTGAGCTGGAAACGTATTTGTGGCTCCTCTGGATTGAAAATGTTCATGGGCGGCGGTAAACATTTAATATCATGTGCCCCGCCTGCTGCAAAAATGTTTTTATCAAATTTTAGGCATAATTAAAAAATATAATAAGCATTCTTCTTTTCTTTATATAAGAGTGCAATATTCCATATTCCTCCGTCAGTGAAATTTTCGTAAAAACAAGTTTATACTTCACGTATTCATATTATAGATTTAGAGTATTGTCCACATATCGGATTTTGAAAAAAAAACAAACTATCCTATAAATACTTTGTGACAAAGGTAAAAAAAAAGATTGATGAATTCATTTAAATCATACCTTTACATTTTTAGGTGAAATATAATATTGACCTATAAAATTTTCAATAAATTAAATATCAAATATTTCTTACAACATTTTTTTAATTATCTCATAAGCTAAATACCTTCGAAGATCGGCTTACGCGCGCCTTTTTTCCAATTAAAATCCTATTAAACTATTTATTTAAGGGATCAAAAGAGAATTTGATGGAAATAAAGAAGTCAAAAACAATATTAGGATAAAATAATTTTACCTAAAAATCTACTTTAATTCGAAACTAAATATTTATTTACAAAACGTGACCTCAACAAAAAGATCTACCTAAATATGAATAAAATATGAAATTTAAAATTACGCTTTTTTAAAAAAAAAAAAAAAAACCTGGCAACGAACAGACAACATTAAGTGACCACCGGCACCAAACGACATTTGGAGAACCAAAGTAGCCACAACGCGTTGTCAGCTTAAAAAGAAATAAGGTATAAAAAGATGAAATGGTTGTTTTATGAATTAATGCAATAGATTGCATTTATTATGATGCCTAGGAAATAATTTCATCCCCCAATTCGGGTCTTTCTTAAAAGACCACTCTCCAAGTATACTAATTCAATAAAAAAAGAACATTCAAAATTATACTTCAATCGACTGAAATCGCGCGTAGAAACGGCATCGGTTAAAAACCAACAATCTTTACACACGTACCGTATTCAGGAAATAACGTGAAAATCTTACTTTTCTGAAGTCGGTCAAGAAGAATAGATATTATACATATTTAGCGTATATTGCTTGTTTTCCTAAATAGAGCAGAAAATACAAAAAACAAAACCAGACAATCTACTCTTTGAGACAATTTAGGATAACATTAAGATAACAAAATTAAAATTTAATAAAAATACACTATGTATAAATGATTTTAAAAGAGTTACTATCGAGTTTCTCGCTGATTCTTCTCGGTAGAAACTAAATTCCGAACCAGTGGTAGCTTTATAAAAATCTAAAAAAATGACATGTAACTTGACGATTCGAAAGTGCTTTAAAGTACATTTGAATAAAGTAAATTTTGAGCTCCAATACAATTTCGCTGAAAATTGGTGAGGAATTGCATATCTTGATGAGTTCAGATGATACTGCAGCATCAGATAAATTTACCTATGTTATTTTGATATCAACTACAGTATAGTAAATTTCGTGTCGATTAGACCTGTACAGTTAAATTGAAAACATAGAAACATCTGAACAGATCTCCATGAATAACATTTCGATTACATCAGCTTTCAAATAATTAACATCGCATCAAAATTTATCCATACATTTAGGAGTTACGATGTCACAGACAGACACAGATACACACGTCAAAGATATAATACCCCTCTTCTTAGGTCAGGGGTTAATAAAGATAAATTGTCGCAATCATTAATCTCCCTGACGGAGTGAACCACAGCTAATAAGTAGTTCGTACTACCCACTGCATATAGTGAAAAGAATTAAGGAAAACATAACTAGCTGGTGCTCGCGACTTCGTCTGCGATGTTTACGTCATAGTAGCTATATGCATGCAAAGTCTTAGTCCGATGTGTTAAACCTGACAAAGTTTATATAGTTTTCCTGTTTTATATCCTCGGGGGTAGAATTGATCAAAATCTTTATGACGTAGCGGATGTCTACGTCATAACGTCTGCTTGAATGCCAAATTTCAGCCCGATCCGTCCAGTGGTTTGGGCTGTGCGTTGATAGATCACTATGTCATCAGACAGTTTGAGTTATATATATTTAGATTGTCCACAATTTAAGACAATATACGACTTGCAAGCATTGCTATGTAATTATAAAAATGTACATTCCGAAATAAAATGTTTCATGGAATTATCATACGAGCTTATTTGGCGACACTGGATGTGAAAAATATTTATGTTGTTTAATGTTTATTGTCTTTTGTGTTTTATTACGCATTCGCATGTTATGTCAAAAGTAGCGTATATATTATTCTGGTGTATAAACTACGAAAACATTATGATAAAGTTACATCAAAATCGGTCTAGTAATTTGGTTTAAAAATCAAAATAATTGGAATTAATATGTTATTCATGCAAACAAAATTGTGTATTTTGCTTTTGCAGACACTATTATAATACCATAATAAATCGAATTTTAAGCACGCGAAGAAAAAAATATATCATATAAAACGATATATTAGTGATTTAAAATCGTGTCTATGAAAAATTTTGCAGTCTTTCGTTTTTCTTTAAAGCTGCTTATGTTGACTTACTATTAAAATTTCACCGTCAAATCACATTCTTATTAATTATACTAGCTGTGCCCGCGACTTCGTTCGCGTGGATTACAGAATGCTTGGTATGTCTCCTGCAAATCAAGGTTATAATAGTCTGCGGTGCTGCTCAAGAAAGAAGCTTTTTACTTTGGATCTGGGAACTTTCTGGTTGTTTTTATAAGCAGTCAGTAACTCAGATATGGTATTCCTCCACGGTTTTCGCTATAAATGTTGAAGAAAAGTTGTTTTGTGCTAGTCTTTAAGATTTTGACTGCAAAACAGTAAGTTCCCACTGAGTTTCTTCTTGTATTATATATCGGGTGACTTTTTTTAACTGGGCTTTGATATTTATATGGCCAAATCCGGAACTATAAGCAATCGCGAAAGATACTTAAAGGAGTTTCGTGTCAAATTTTGAAAAATCTAAAACTGGATCATATTTTTTTTGATTTCATGATTCTCCTTGCCAGGAATAGAACCCACTAATTTTGAAAAAAAAAATACATTCTGTATTATTACACCACCAATAAACTTGTAAAGATCAACTTTTGGAAAGTAATAAAAAGTGACAAATTAAAGGTAAAGATTTTTTTTACAAAACAACATTAAATATATACACTAATTAGAAGTTAAGTATTCGATTCTACATAGACATAATCAAATATGTGGGTTAAATCATGGGTTCCCGTAGGTTTAGAAAAAAAATCTGCATTACTTCGAACGATTTGTTTATATCGCATCAAAATGCTGGTCACCTACTAAAGTAAGGAAGACTGTGAACAATACAATCGAAAATATATAAAATGAATAACTCACAGTAACTTCTTTTATGTTTGTCTATTTTTTCTATGTGAGTTGTACAAAGTTGATAGAATGTGACGTTTGTTTTGGTCCTGGTTACCTATTCCGTTACCTAAGTAGGTTTAGATAATTCTTAAAAAGATGAATGAATTTATTGAAAATCTACATTTCACTGGACTCGGCTATGGTACTCACCCGCTATTAGCGTTAAAACATCCCGTTATAATTTTAAAATTGCACTTTTAGGTATAATTGTTTTTTATAGAATTGCTAAAGATTTAATTAATGTAAGAATTTGATAGAATTTTGTAAAAAAAATAGTCTTTTCTTTTTGTTGCAGTTAACTGTATACTATTACCTTCCTGAAGTTGATCCTTATAATATGTGACAGTATCAGATGATGCAATCATACAGAATGTTAATTTTTCTCAAAATCAACGTGTTTTAACGTCGTTTCTGGCTAGGAGAACTTATTTTTCAAAAAACTAATGATATAGTTTTAGTTTTTATTAAAATCGGCTCTGTTACTCCTTTAATAATTTTTCGCTATTGCTTATAGTTTCGGATTTGCTCTATCATATCCAGTAAAAAAATTACCCAGTAAATTTATTATTTTTCAAAATTATTATTATTTATTAACTTTCCTATTTGAATCAAATATTATTCACTATTTCATTAGTTTCAATTTTGTTCCACATTGATGTTGACAGATAGACAGACAAAAATTTTAAAATTGGGAATTTTGTTGTAAATACCGTGTATACTTTCATATGCAAATGCGTATGCATATGAAAGTATAAAGTATTTAAAATTACAAATAGACACATTAATTTTATTTACTTGTATACCTTCCCTTCTTAAATATGAAATTGTTTACTATTTTATTGGTTTCTCCAATATTTTGTTATTGCGTAATTCTCTTTTTTAATTATTGATTTAAATACATATATTTTTTAATAAAAGTAGCCTAAGTTAATCCTTATAATATTAGCTATAGGAGCTGCTACAGCAGCTTATACTTAGTAATGTTTTTAAGAACTTCTTAGACTTAGTGATATTTTGTGATATATTTCTTCCATTCCCACTCCCTTCTCTGGGCCTCACGTGATTAGTGGACATCCTCTATCTGCGAGTGAAAGTCTCATCAAATTTGATTCAACTGTTACAGAGATTAGTCGTAAAAAACAGACTGACAATATTTGATGTAAGTACTTTCATGCATTTAGTGAAAATCACAAAATAATGTTCGACGTGACCCCATAAATAGACATATCTTTTTTAGCTGGCACAAACGCACAGATAAACAGACAAACAGACAAAAATTCTAATAATTATTGTTTTGGGTTCTATTGCGTAGGTAAAGACCCCCAATATTTTTTTTTCATATATCTTGCATGTACAGACAGCGACCCGTTAGAATTTTTTTTCATATTTATAGAATGAAAAAAAAACAAATAGAAGTAAGCCCAAGTCACTCCTTATAACATTTGCTAACTGCGAGTAAAAATACCATCAAAACCGGTTCAGCCGTTTCAGAGATTCGTCGGAACAAACAGACAGACTAACAGATAAAAAATTTAAAAATGTATTTTTTGATGTATGTACTGTATATACTTTCATGCATTTAGTGATAAGCAGAAAAAAATGTTCAAGGTGATTCGTTAAATTGACATAACTTTTTTATTTATGGACCGATTGACATAAAACAATGCCTAAATGTTAAGTGAAGCTTACTACAATATATTAGTGAAAACCGCATCTAAATCGGATAAGCCGTTTCTGAGATTAGCGTGCACAAACGCACAGATAAACAGACAAACAGACAAACAGACAAACAGACAAACAGATAAGAATTCTAAAAATCATAGATTTGGGTTCTATTGCGTTGGTAAAGGCCCCCAATAATGTTTTTTTTTCAAATATCTTCCATGTACAGACAGCGACCCTCTAGAATTTTATTATTAGTATAGATTAGTTAGTATTTTATATGAGGATACTATTCCCTTATTAACTGGGATAAAATAACACATCATACTTGTGTTACAATCGACCATATTTTAACCAACTTGAGCACTGACCTTACAAAACCTAAATATTAAAACAATGAAACAGATTTCAATTGCGAAACAAATTTAAATAGTCTTTAAAGATGTTATACCACTCGCGTGTATGTGTGATTGCTAAAATAAAACAAATGCAGCACACATACATTGTAAAAGTAAAGTAACAGCCTGCAATGTCCCACAGCTGGGCTTCGGCCTCCTCTCCTATTAAGGTGAAGGTTTAAAGCTTAATCCACGGTACATTCAGGTTTCCTCACGATGTTGCCGAGCTCGAGATGATTTTAAACACAACACACATACATTGTACAATAATACAAATCAAACCACGTCTCTCTCAGGCAAATAAAAAAACGATGATTTTAGACAATTTTTTACTTCGATTTTAATCAGTTGGACAGAAGAATGAAATATTTTTATGCTTTAATACTAAAGCTTTCATCATTGCGTAATCTTCGTACTGCTATCGTATTTCTTTTAAAACTCTGCAGATTATTTTGTATATCCATATTTGTTTTGGCTGTTCAAGTACTTGCTTTCCTATTAATATAATATCCTTTAGGCGCCTTGTTATATGAAACTGTCATTATCAAAACACGCAAAACGGTGACAGTTGACTTCTAATAATTGTACTGAAATGCCTCCTTTTAACATTCTTTCATTATATTATATAACTAGCAGTTGCTCGCGGCTACGCCCGCGTAATATTTTGGAAATTCAGCTAAATAAATATATCAACGAAATTGTGACCGTTCCAGCATTTACTACTCCTAGCGTTATTTTAAGGGATGATTTTGAAATTCTGGGATATATATATTTAATTACTTTCCGTAAGTAATGTTTGTGCTGAATTTAAGGATAATCGTCCAAAAATATATTTTCTACATACAAACTTTACTACCCTCTTGCACCCCAGTGTGGAATAATACTACCCTGTTTTCTATTTTATATTTCATTACTATCACCCAGGAGTATGTGTATTAAGTTTAAAGTTAATACAACCACGGAATATGATTTTTCATTCAAACGTTTTTATCCCTTTTCACCCTCTTAGGGGTGAATAATTAAAAACCCTTTCTTAGTGGTCGCCTGCAACCTAAAAGCCACCTACTGCCAAAATTTCAAGTTCGTAGCCTCAGCGGTTTAGTCTGTGCGTTGATGAATCAGTCAGGACAAGTGATTTTATATATATATATAAACTAGCATTTCCTTACGAAGCTGTATGCACATGCACAGACTTGTATATTGATATGCGCACACATGCATATATTTTGGAATTTCGCAAACAATTTGCCTCTTAATAAGTTTAAAGCCAACATTAAAAAATCTTTAATAAATAAAGCATATTATACCATACAAGAATATTTTGACGACAAAGAGGCGTGGATCTAATGTTGATGTTTTTACAGGATTTCAAAAAAATGTTATAAAAATCCATAATGTATAATTGATTATGTACCTATCGAGTTTCTTGCCGGTTCTTCTCGGTGGAGACTACATTCCGAACCGGTGGTAGCTTAAAAAAAATGGACCTGTAACTTGACGATTCAAAAGTGCTGTAAATAGCCTATGTGAATAAAGTACATTTGAATTTGATAGAAGGGTTTTATAAAACTGGGAAAATATCAAATTTTGTGTTTTATATTTCATTATTAGCATCAAAAAGTATGTGTTCGTACAAACGTTTTACCCTTTTGCACCCCTTTAGGGTTAATATATCGTATTTTTTTATTGGTTCCAATGTCGATTTTTCACAATATTAATAATAATTTACCAAGAAAATATTTTTCGTTCCTAATCCGTCCGTATCACCTAACTCTTTATAAGGGAAGATTTTAGAATTCCGTTATACACATATTCTGTTATTTATCCTAAGAAATATTTTTGCTAAGTTTAAAGATAATCGGCCAAAAAATTCATTTTCCGATACAAAAATCAACATTTTTAAGAAACTTCTTCTAGTGGATGCCTACAGACTACAAGGCACCTACTGCCAAAATTTCAACTTTATTTATTAATATAATACTTTATTTAACTGTAGTTTGTTTATTATTTTACGTAACGCATTATCAAAATACATCAATATCTCTGAATTTGACTTTTTGTGGGTTGACACATTATTGTGTACTAGCATCCTTTTGTGTATAGATTTTATTGATGTAACCTAAAGAAAATTAATGTAACCATGAAAATGCCGTATAAGATAATTGTGCAGAGGTTCATATAGAAATACATACCATATTAATAAATTAATATTTAATCCAGCACGTAAAGTACTTTAAAGTGAAATATCGTATATCATCTCTAAAGTAATAAAGCAACATAAATGTATCGTTTTATCAAGATGTAGAGTAGGAGACGTAGGAGATGCAATTTATCTTCTTGACGTGTAACACCGCAAGCCTGGCTCACTAATGAGTGGGCCTGAAACGATACCACAGCTGTCTGTATGAAGGAAATGCTAACGAACTCTGTAGTGAATTATTTGGAAATCACGATTACAACATCAGTTTTAAATAATATTTAAATTTAAAGTATATATGACGGAAATATATTATTCTGTACAAGATTATATAGATGTTTAAGATGCTTGAATTAAGTATAAGCTGGATTCACACAGGGTATTTAATATATTTGTAACTCTTAAATGTATGTATTGCAAACCATTTTAAGACAGTAACTATCGTGCTCCTTCCCGATTCTTCTCGGTCTTCAGTCCGAAGTCCCTTCCCGATTCCCGATTCTTCTCGGTCTACAGTTTAAAAGTGCTTGTAAAAGCTTACTTGATAAAAGTATATTTTTATTTTATTTTTTAATGTTCTAATTCGAAAATATAATGATAAAACGCCGATACACTTGTGCATCTATTTCTAACCACAAATAGGCATTTCAACTTTTATGTTTCGTTTGAAAATAGCAGACTTTCTTAGAACTGCCCATTCCTTATTTTACCCCCTGAGGGTGAAATTTCCAAGAATCATTTCTTAGTGGATGCTTACAACATAAAAGGTATCAACTGTCAACATTTCAAGTTTGAAGCCTCAGCGGTTTAAGTTCTACGTTGATAAATTACTGAATCAGTCAGTCAGGACAAGTAATTATTATATATGACTATATGCATATATAATTATTATATAGATTAATTTTTAATTATTCGTATTGAAGTTGTAAATACGTAACTATTAAAGTTTTAGAATTTAAAAGCTATATACTATAGAGTGTCGTGTAGGATTTCCTTAGAATGCATATTAATTGGTATTGTATTAATTATTAGTCAATTGATTCATTAGAATTGAAATGTAAGCCATTTTCAATTATTGCTGTCACAAGCCAATTCGATGCACGTAAAATAGTTTTATGAAGCTTAAGAATACATATATATTTAAGTTATTTTATTTGAAGAGTTTTCATAATTATTTTAGTACTAAACCTTAAATTGTAAATTAAAATTGATTAATACTCTTAATATTAATATTTGCAACGCATCGGTTAAAACTACATAATGTAACATTTTGGTGACTATTTTATGCGTACAATTGCCTCATTGCATTAGTCTATGTTGATATTTATTTTAAATAAATTAAACATGAATATGGAATAATAAATTGTTTCCTTTAGGTACGCCATTTGATTTCACGAAACACTTATATAATTAAGCACTTTTTATTTTAGAATATAATTAGAAAATACCTTTTTTTCATTTTCACTCAATTACAAAGATAACCATCCGTAAAAAAATATGTTTTATTTTATAATATGAAAACGTATTTTGTTTAACATTTTATTAAAAATAATACAATTTAAGATCCTGTTTCAATAAAAAGAAGATTTCACTAATTATCATTTTATATGAATGCCTTATTTTTAATAAAGAGATAAATAAAATTTAAACTTACCTATAAACAAGCCAAAAATCAGTAACACGATCATTTTTAGATTGTCACACACTAAACCATAATTCACATTATTTAGAACACTTTCTAAATTCACTATCACGTAAAATATTTAAACGTAACGCGAGTCCAATTTCAGACGAACAGACGTGCGTTCACTTCGAAGTCTGAAGAAGTACTGGCGCTGAAGCTTGATAACAACTTTGTTGAGTTGCGCAAATTCTGAATTATGAAAATTATGTTAAGTTAATAGGACCTTGACCAATGAGGCTACCTTTCTTCCCCGTCTCACCTTCATGGGCTAATGTTACTATGATTTACAGCTGTTTGGGAATATTATTTGAATTTTGGGTGTGAAATGGGACCTAGTGTAAATAAATAAATTATGAGTTAGTTATCTATAGTATCTTAACATTTACTTAGACATATTTTTACTACCGAGACTCTGCTAGTTATTTTTTTAGAAGTCTTATGTCAAAACGGTGATATCTATAAATTCATATATGTATAATCCGAAAAGACCTAGATGGCCTAATGGTTAGAAGACGTCGATGTCAACCCATGATCGCGGGTTCAAACCCCGGCTAGCACCGCTGAGTTTTTAATTGCTAAATTGGTGTATACATTCGTCTTGAGCTCGGCGGTGAAGAAAAACATCGTGAGAAATTCAGACACATCTATATTCGCCAACCCGCAATGGAGCAGCGCGGTGGATTAAGTTCTAAAACTTCGTCCTAATAAGAGAGGAGGCCTTTAGCCAACAAATGGAACATTAATAGCCTGTTACTTTTTTTTACTCTTATATTTCGAAATGTTTGAAAAGTCTATTTAAAATAGTGATTTCTGAAGTTGAATTGATCTAGTTATTTTCAAGTCTATTCTCATACACATGTTATTTATATGTATATTGAAACAATTTTGATTTTAAATACACATTACTGTTATTTTTTTCAAATGAATAGCACATATTTTGTAATACCTTATAGCATGAAATACCAATACATTTCTGTAACACGCTAAATATCCCTTAAAAAACCTTAAAGTTTATTTGCGATAAATTAAACGTTAAAAAAACGGCAGCGTCGAGAAGGCTAGCGAATTGCACGAGAATCTAGCTGTGGGCTTGACACGTGAGTTAACTGAAGAA
The DNA here is from genome assembly GCA_037950945.1 of Hypolimnas misippus. Lineage (NCBI taxonomy): Eukaryota > Metazoa > Arthropoda > Insecta > Lepidoptera > Nymphalidae > Hypolimnas > Hypolimnas misippus. The sequence continues at coordinate 15,210,023 of JBBEEQ010000029.1, forward strand.
CGTGATTTAAACTGAACAATCAGCATTGTATTGCAATTGGAGCAATTCTTCCATACCCATATTTTAAATGGTTAAAGTTTGTTTGTTTGTATGTAGAGATAATCTGTAAAACGATTGATTCGATTTGAAAAAATCTTTTAACGTTGGATAGCCCATTTATTCAGGAACATTTAAGGCTGTATTACATCACGCTACGACTCATAAAGCGAAACACTAACCATAAAGGCTAGTAAAGCCGTGAGGAGACATCTTGTTGGACATTTAGACATTTTATATATGTCAATTTTGGAAGAGTGGTCACTGCACACAGAGAGCTAATTGTGATCAACTATCGCTATCAAAACATGCTAAAATTTGACATAAAAACAAGGCGTTTTGTAATAAGGATAGTTTAAAATAATTACCCTGCTGGTCCATTTCGGATAGTAAAGCTGATAGAGAATTTTTAAAGTTGATAATAACATAATACTTCAACAAACAAAAATAGTTCTAACTTTTCATATGATTAATACACGACACACAGTTGTTGCAATGCTTTCTGCAACTGGTTGAAGTGTTAACGGTCGTGGGTTCGATACCCGTCTGTATTGGCCATACGGACGTTTGCCATAAGCAATATATGTTTCCGGACAGCCAACACAAAGCCCCCCGAGTTCCTAATGGAGTCCGTTGAGTGTGATGCGTTTAATACGTTTATAGTACTCGTATTTTAACAAGGTGTTACTTTACTCAACAAATATCTTGTCTTGACGTCACCAGCGCTTCATAAATCTCGGATATCGTCTCCCATAAAACCGTATTCATTATTCAGATCTCAGAATTAGTAAATAATTCTGTTGTATAATTTAAGTAAACAGATCTGACAATTAAACTCAATTATCCTCGTCTCAGCCTGAATAAGCAGATCTGAGAGATTTATACGTTGAAGGGAAATTAAGGTTTTATATACGATAGGCATTTCGTAACGGTTCTTTTTAAAAGAAGGATTTTATGCTTAAATACATTTAACATAAAACTGACCTATGGCGAGGCGTCTGGCAGACTTATTTATACTGGAACGTTTTTAATTCAAACAAAGTAAAAATTAGGTAAATATACTCTACACGACTTTTTTTTTGTTCACGCAGGGGAAATCTTGAAAAGATACCCGATTACTAGGGGGGAGATCGGGTTATGTGGCGATTTATACCCACTAAAACCCCTGCGATGGCCTCTCTCAGCACGGAAATGGAGAGGCCTCGGGATCGCTTGGCCATGCGCATCCGCTGCCCCTCCCGACGCTACAAGACTAGTATATAAAAGGATATTGATACAGTAAAATAAGTAGCCAAAAATGTCGTAGGTAATAATTACATTTGTAAATTTTAATCCTGGACTTTAAACTTCTTTTGAACCTATTCATATTTGGATGCTGATAAGCAATAATGTGTCAACCCACAAAAAGTTAAATTCGGAGATATTGATGTATTCTGATACTTAAATGTGATATTTAATAATATTTCAAAAAATTGATGTCATATAAACTAAATAAGTACGGAAAAAAGTTTCTTAATTATTGATTCGAATTTCAAGTGCGTTCCATATTTTGTAATTTATACAATAACCTCAAATATTTGAAAAACTTTTTATTAGATAATATATTAAATATATCAGTCTGAATTTAATTCATTATACATTTAAAAAAAAAAATAAGAGAAAAGATGGATCTTTATATACTTCTTCAAAGAAATTTGTTAAAAATGGGTTTGACATCTTTAGACGCCATTTTCTCAAAATGAAGTCCGTGTTGCTTGACACAGTATTGCTTATCAGCGTCCATTTAATATAACGGGTCTTATCGCGATAACTAATGGTAGTAATACCTATTTATTGCCCGACGTTACGACAAAGTTACATTCGTCGTCGAGCTCACAGTCAATTCGTGACTACGACGAATGCAACTTCGTCGGTATTGGTGTTCTTTGAAATTGTCATTGCTTTACAAACAATCAATCAATCTTTCTATTTTAACTTGTACACACAATTTACCAGAACACTTATTTATCGCTCTCAAAAACCCTAATGTTGGATAGATTAAATATAATTTTTCAAACTAAGTAAACATTACATTACACGAAATTTGAACATTCGGTGTACCACTTCAAGTTACCGTAGTTTTAACCGTGCCTAATTAACTTTATAGCTTCAAAGTTTGGGAGCAACATGAACTAAAATAACGATTGACATTATAAACCTGATGTTATTTTAACTTTCTCTCAACGAGTATTTACTTAAATGTACAGAACATTTTGAATCTGATTTATTTTTCTGTTGATCGAAATTTTTATTATATCATTATTATTTAGACGATAATAATTATTGATTCAAAAACAAAAAGCGAAAGGTTATTTGGGTGCTGATAAGCAATAATGTGTCAACCCATAAAAAGTCGAATTCGGAGATATTGATGTATTTTGATAATGCGTCATGTATATAATGTTATTCAAAAATACATATATCAATTCATTTAAGCTGAATAAATACGGAAAAAAGTTTCGCAATTTAATGTTTCGAATATTTTGGGCTCAAAATTTTGCAATTTATAATAATCTAATATATTTGAAAAACTTAATAATCGATAAAGCTTTTTATTAAACTAATTTGCCTTTAATTTTTTACAATTTTTATTAAATTAGAAAAGAGATGGATATATATATACGTCTTCAAAAAATTTCATTAAGAGTAGGAATGACATATTTAGACGCCATTTTCTCAAAATGAAGCGTGGCTTGACACAATATTGCTTATCAGCGTCAATTTCTGTCTTAGAGTAATGGGGATGTTTGTAAAAATCCACAATACCTATAAAGCACCCAGGTTGTAGGCGATTGAATGGATGCATCATATCAAGATTTTTTACCCGACTACGCGACGCCAAGGAGGGTAATGTGTTTATCAGTCTATGTATGTACACATCAGTGTATATGTATTTATGTGGACCGACTTCTATAAATTATACGTCGCTTGATTCGCCATGTCATCATTGAGAGCATACGAATTTGAAAAAGTCAAAATAACCGATTTTGGACGATTAATGTAAAAAGAAAACAAACGAAAATCGACGTACTGTGTCGAGTGTAGTGTTGTTGAAAATGTATTTAAAAATGATTTTTAAGTTGCTCATATAGTTTTTCAATCAAAATTACCGTTTAGAATACATAACGATTATATGGATGCTGATATGCAATACTGTGTCAAGCCACACGGACTTCATTTTGAGAAAATGGCGTCTGATGATTTCGAACCTATTCTTAACACATCTGTTTGAAGAAGCATATATCCATCTTTTCTTTTCTATTTTGATAGAAAGTATAATTAATTAATAGCAGATAGGCTAGTAAAGATTTTAATCTAATAATAAGTTTTTCAAATATATGAAATTATTGCATAATCCAAAATATGGAACTTATTTCAATATTCTAATTGTTTGATTAAGAAACTTTTTTCCGTACTTATTTAGTTAAAATGACTTGAGAAATTATTGAATTTAAATACGTAATATCAGAATACATCAATATCTCTAAATTTGACTTTTTGTGGGTTGACACATTATTGCTTATAAGCATCCATATGTAGTACAATAATTTCCAGAAAAAATAATTTTAGATGGTCGTTCGGCATAATACAATCTATATTAACGAGAACGAGCAAAAGCTAACAAAATGTGCATTTAAGTTATTACTAAACGTATTTTCATTTTACGAAGTCACGTGACTAATATGATTCAAAGTAAATGCTTTCAAAATAGCTACTTTAGCTTAAGGAACTTGAATATGAAGTCTTAACAACTTTGAGAAGAGTTGCCAACTTTTAATCCCTATTTAAACTCCTTGGTTTAAGGGGTTTTACTGGCAACATTCTTATATTTTTCAGAGCGAATGTTCCATTTTTAAAATATAATTTAAGGCTTTTGAGTCTAACTATTAGATTAATGTGAATATTTACAAAGTGACTAATATAAAAGTATTAAATATTTAAGCTTCAGCTTTAAGGTCTTTAAGCTCAAACTCAAACTCAAAAATATACTTTATTCAAATGGGCTTTTACAGCACTTTCGAATCGTCAAGTTACATGTCATTATTTAATTTTAGATTTTTATAAAGCTACCACCGGTTCGGAATGTAGTCTCTACCGGCAAGGAACTCGGTAGTAACTTTTTAAAATCATTTATACATAATGTATTTTTATTACATTTTAATTATGTTATCCGGATAGAAAAATTAAAACCACGCCTCTTTGTCGTCAAAATATTCTTGTATGGTATAATATGCTTTATTTTTTAAAGATTTTTTAACGTAGGCTTTAAACTTATTAAGTGGCAAATGTAAAACTGTTTGCGGGATTTTATTATAGATGCGAATACCAAACCCTAGAAACGATGAACTGACTTTATGAAGACGAAGGTTTGGTATGAAAAGTTTTTTTTTTTTTTAAAGAAACGAGATTCTGGACCCCACGGACTAAGAGTTTCCACTCCAAACCGAGCAAAAATAAAAGCCTCGTCAAGGCTTTCATAGGCTTTTGAGATGTGGTTTAAACAGTATAACATTTATATCCATCCTTGCTTATGGTGACTCTGTCAAATTGTTTATTTACAATCTATACTAATATTATAAAGATGAAGAGTTTGTTTGTTTGCTTGAACGCGTTAATCTCAGGAACTACTGGTTCGATCTAAAAAATTCTTTCAGTGTTAGATAGCCCATTTATCAAGGAAGGCTATAGGCTATATAGTATCACGCTAAGACTAAAAGGAGCTGAGCACCAATGAAGAATGTTTCAAAATCGGGGGATAATTTCCTATTGAGCGAGCTTACGCTGCGTGCGATGCGTAAACGGTTAAAGTTTCGCAAAAATCATGTATAACAGAATTGTTCCCCTTTAAAAGTTATAAAAAAAAGCCCGTGAGAGCATATGTCTATCTTTTAAGGTTAGCTCACTATAACCTTTTTTATGCTAACCAAATTTATTCTAAAATAATGCATTATTAGCCCAACCAGTAATATTATATAATTAAGAATATATTTGGGCCGACAAGACAATAAACAAGCTCGTCAGAGTTGGAAATAAAACAAATTTAACGTCAAATTTCATAAACGTAAATATCTAATTTTTTAATAAAAATAATGGACAAAGCAGGCGTGAGAAATCAAATCAAAATATACTTTATTCAAGTAGGCTTTTAAGAGCATTTTTGAATTGTCAAAACAAACAAAAAGTATTTAAATTAATAAAAATCTACCATCAGTTTGGAATAGTAGATTCTACCGAGAAGAACCGGCGAGAAACTTGATATTGACTCTTTTAAAATTTTGTTAATAAGTACGTATATTTAGAAGTTACAAGGATTTATATTAAACATCCTGTATTTGATTCAGCTATACTAAGTCCACGCATAATTACATGATAATTAGATGGTATAGTCTTGTACAGAATAATATGCTTTAGCTATTTAAAAAATTTAATAAACAATTTTAACGGCAAAAATTCTGTGTTTTGTTATAAAAACCTTGCCACAGAAAGGAAACATTTACTTTGTGTAGTCGAAAACTTGATGTTACGAGTTTAACCTTTCTTCTCGTTTTTATACAATACGAGTCACTATTTCTTTCAAACACCTAATACCAGGTGTTAAGAGATCATCGCCGCCCACGACCATTTCTAGCACTAGAGGAATAACAAATGCTTTGCCAGAGTAAAAAGGCATAAGAGATGAAAAGAAATGGATGCTGATAAGCAATAATGTGTCAACCCACAAAAAGTCAAATTCGGAGATATTGATGTATTTTGATACCGCATCACCTATTTAACATTATTAAAAAAAATTGAAGTCATATAAACTTAATAAATACAGAAAAAAGTTTCTTAATTAATTGATTCGAGTTTCAAGTGCGTTACATATTTTTCAATTTATACAATAATCTCAAATATTTGAAAAACTTTTTATTAGATAATATATTAAATATATTAGTCTGAATTTAATTAATTATACCTTTTATCAAAAAATAATGGAAAATATGGATATATACTTCTTCAAACAAATTTGTTAAAAATGGGTTTGACACCTTTAGACGCCATTTTCTCAAAATGAAGTCCGTGTGGCTTGACACAGTATCAGTTTTTCAAATATTTCAGATTATTCTATAAATTGCAAAATATGGAACGCACTTGAAATACGAAACAAATATTAAGACACTTTTTTCCGTACTTACTTAGTTTATATTAGTTGATTTTTCTTTGAATAATGTTGAATAGGTAATGCAGTATCAAAATACATCAATACCTCCGAATTTGACTTTTTGTGCGTTAACACATTATTGCTTATCAGCATCCATATATCCTGGCTATTAGCAATTTTATGTCAAAAAATTCTGTACTTCAATAAAAATACTATATTAAAATTGGATGCTGATAAGCAATAATTAGTCAACCCACAAAAAGTCAAATTCGGAGATATTGGTGTATTTGATACTGAATCACCTATTTAATATTATTAAAAAGAAATTAAAGTCATATAAACTAAATAAGTACGGAAAAAGTTTCTTAATTAATTGATTCGAGTTTCAAGTGCGTTACATATTTTTCAATTTATACAATAATATCAAACATTTGAAATTTTTTTTATTTGATAATATATTCAATATATGAGTCTGATTTTAATTCATTATACATTTTATCAAAAAAAAATAAGAGAAAAAATGGATATAAACTTCTTTAAACATATGTGTTAAGAATAGGTCTGACATCTTTAGACGCCATTTTCTCAAAATGAAGTCCGTGTGGCTTGACACAGTATTGCTTATCGGCGTCCAATTAGTAGTTCGTTATATATTTAATTAATTTTATATGTTATGTTGTATCTTATAGTTAAAAATATCATTATTTCTATGTAACTTTTTACTCCAAACTCTAAATTGAATATCGCGACGGGTTTCATACAGCAAGAAGGATTAAACTTGTGACAGGTTTTTGTATTTATAATTAAAATTATATTGTTCGAAACGTGGTTATTAACTTGATAAAGTCAGGAAACGGAAGTTTGAAATCGATTAGAGTTTACGTATTAACTTCAAACGAAGATACATCGCGAGTTTAACGTTGCTTTTAATGAGTTATGTTTGCACGTAAACAAGAAATACCTTATGTAATTAGAAAAGTACCAAAAATTTGTATGTTTTCATATTGAGATCAGAATCATTAATTAAGACTTTAAAATAAGTAATTATTACAAAAATTAAAAACTTGACTACGAATCAGATTATCTTCAGTCATCAGTACCGTACCACCCAGTACCAGTTACCAATTTAAAAGCCGTATCGTTACTAACCAACTTTAAATCTTTATAGAACTTGACCGATAATTCTGTGTGTAAAACAATATAAGAGACCTAAAAATTATTTTTATTACCTTTCTACCCATACTCCACTTGACACTCGTCGATAACCATTTTTTTTATTTTTCACATTATGGCATTCAAAAACAGTTGTTTTGAATGACGTATGAATTATCAAAACCACGCATTTGATCTAAATAGTGCCATAAAGGTACACCCACATACATACAACAATACCCCACATACAAATAGACTGATATACGTTACCCTCCCTTGGTAATATTACGATTAATAAGACCCGTTATATAAAATAAGAATAGGACATTTTTACTATGTTTATATTTAATTGTATGGAAATCTCCACCCTATTAAAATATAAGCGATATATGTTCCTATCTGTGTATACGTAAATTGGAGACAGGAAGCACGCGTTACCTGTCGCCTTTGACTCTGACAAGCGTACAACTCGCTGGGGATTGAGAGCGGTTTTATTTCCGTCATAGATGAGTATGTTATAGAAGGGATACAAGTATTTGTACAAAATAAAAACCCGACTGCGTAACAAGACCATAGAGCATCGTAACAAAATTAAAATCGTTATAGATTGGAATCGGTAGTTCTGAAGGAAAAATGATATAAGAATCCTAAAAATTATTTTTAAATACCTATTCAATGATATCCTATTTAACACAGTTCGTCGATTTTCATTTTTTTTCCTTTTTACATTACGGCGTTCAAATTGGCTATTTTTATTTTTTCAAATTATTACATTTTCTATGACATTTTGACAATTTAAATAACATGTCATTTATCGAAATCGGCCCACGCGTTTGGTCTGAATACTGCAACAAATGTTCAAACCCACATACATACATAGACCGATAAACACATTACCCTCCCTTGCGCCACACAGTCGGGTAATAAAGTAAAGTAACAGCCTGTCGAAAACACACAACATAAGCACAAACACCCAGACCACGGCAAATCGGCAAATATCTGTATGGCCATCAAGGCCTTTTGCCGTGAGCGGCGATTGAACCCGCGATCGTTAGCGCATCAATTTAACTTCTGAGGTCATATCTATGACCTATGCATCTGCATCTGTTACGTCTAGTGTATTTTTACACAAAAACATAATTATCTATACTAATATTATAAAAAGTTAAAATTTGTTTGTAAGTTATATGAAAGGGGTAATCTATGAAACTTTGAAACTGATTTGAAAAATTCATTATGCGTTAAATAGCCTATTTATTAAAAAAGGTTATAATCTATATAACATCACGCTATGACCCACAGGAACGAAGCTGCAATCATAAAAAAGAGCACAACCGCGAGGGGTAGCATACTATAGAAGTATACTATAGAAGTTTCATCCCCTATTTTAGCCTTGTCACGTTTTATATTTGCGATACAAAATGTATGTATCTAAAGAAAAAAACCTTACAAATATACGGACCGACAGATTTAATTTTTCATTATAATATTATTTATTAAGGAAAAAATGTAAATATAATAAAATAGTAAAATATTATCAATATATAGTATGAATTATGCCATTTCTCTCTTCGTTATTCTATGGCTCAGAAGTGACTTAGATCGAAGAACTCCATGAGGAATTGTAAATAACGCGAATAGGATTTTATTATGTCCATATCATATATGTGATATCAACGATTTCAATAAAATTGAATAATACATCTACAGACCAGCTATACGATGCTTTTTAGGATAGAAATTATAAGAATCGGAAGCCTACATCCTACGCCCAATTCCTTTCCCAAAAATTGCAAAACTTATAAAAGAATCGATTTTCTGACCCTAGCCGCATGCACTTTATTCTGAAAATCTAAATCTAGTAATCAAAAAATAAGGGATGGAACGTCAGACACATCATTTTCAACGCTAAGTCGTGTAAAATACAAAATCTAATCACTCCTTATATTATTAGTGACCCACCACTCCGCACCAGGCTACGGCTATACCTGATACACGTACATAGGAAAAAGAAGCATCAAGCCGCTTGAGTTACGCTCGTGAGTACTGAGTATAAACAGAGTGCTGGTACGAGATACAATGATTCTCATAATTACTTACAGTCTACGGCACGGCTTAGTCATCAATCGAATGGGATGCGCTCTCGTCCTTTGACGGCGAGTGATTGATCGTTTGTCGTCACTAGAACTTAAACAAGTTACTGTCTTGAGTGTCGCGTTTCCAAGTTATACTTGAAGTAACACATTTGGAGTTAGCTGGAATTCAATGTCAGGGTTAGCACGCATATCTGACCTTGACCTCAAACCTTATATTTATATTATTATCATAATTCAAATTCAAATTCAAAATATATTTTATTCAAATAGGCTTTTTACAGCACTTTTGAATCGTCACGTTACAAGTCCATTGGTAATAGATTTTTTTAAGCTACCGTGATATTGTAATAAAAATTCTTTATTTATTAGTTTGTATAAATCCACACATTTTATTTTTCGAATATTTTTTATGATTGTGTTACTTTTTTATATATTTTTTTTATTACATTCGTTTTAATTAATTTTAACAAGGTTTGAAATTGACTATAATATCGTGGTGTGTGAAGAACTCGTGAAGTGTCGATTTTATTTGTTTCGTGCAACGCGTAGAAATCAACTCAGTAGAAATAATAATAAACGTATCACATTCAACGGCCCCCATTAAGATCCTGTGACCTTGTGTCGGGGTACCGGAAACATACACAACACTAACACAAACACCCAGACCACGACAAACATCCGTATGGCCAATACAGACATTTGCCGTGAGCGGGGATCGAACCCGCGACCATTAGCGCTACAGTCAGTTGCAGTGACCACTGCGCCAACGTGTCTGTCAAAATGACTTTAGACACACTTAAGTTACAAAATCGATATGCTTGTACACTCCATAAAACATTTGTGTAATTCTATCATTGAGTATATCCTCAAATAACTCGATAACTGTTAGTCGTAGGCGTAAACGGTTATTTATTTATTATTTATTGCACACCAATACAAAAAAGGTAAAGAAAACATACTTAAAATAGGTACAAGGATGCTTTAGGAGCGACAGGCGTCCTTATTGCTACAACAGCGATCTCTTCCAGGCAACCTTTGGACAGAGGAATAGTCAAAGAATGTTGGGAAGGGGCGCAATAATTAAATTTGATAATTTTAATACACAATATTTGTATATATAGACACATAAACATACATATATATATAAAATAAACGATTTTATTTTCATCAGCTCCCAGTAGATCTTATAATCCTGTTTCGGGGGTCCGAAAACACACACAACATAAAGACAATAATAATAATAATAATCATACAAATCACCGTTATTGCTTCAGTAAGTTACAATGACCGCTGCGCTAATCTGTCGTCTCGTATCAATATATCGTACATAACATTTATATGAATTTATTATTATGAAGCCTTTTATTTTAGCTACAAATACAATTTATACCACAACAGGCATAATAATCCTTACCGCTAATATGGCACAAATAAAATCCATTAAACTAACAATTTAATTGAATTGAATAATCCTTACTAACATTATAAATGCGAAAGTAATTCTGTTTGTGTGTTGAGCAATCACGCCTAAACTGCTGAACCGATTTGAGTGAAATTTCGTACAGATATAGACTAGAGCCTGAAAAAGGATATAGGCTACTTTTAATACAAAGAAATGACTCTAAGGGGTTGATATAAGGGATGAAAGTTTGCATGGAAATTACGTGATTTTTAAAACTAGAACTTATAAATGAATTGTAATATAAACAATTGTAGAACAATTATCTCTTTATGTAAATAAACACATCGTAAACAAGTCTCTATAGAGCCTTATATACAGTACGATAAAGAAAATAAAATATTTTTCAAGCAATTCACAGCATTGCACATGAAATTATACGTTATATTTTTCTTCGTACGGTTCCAGGCTCACCGCTTATTCGCCGTCAGATTACGTCCGTTATTTGTATGTCGGCTTAGACGATAATATTTATTTTCGGTAGGCTTTACTACCTTCGGTCGACTTTTTATTTTTTGCTGGCTTTTTAAGATAGAATGAATTATAACTTTAATAGTGAAAACTAACTTCATTTGTGGACGAAAATGAAAAATTTTAGTGTGAATTTCTGCAATTAAAGTTTTATTAGTAGTATTTTATAATTGAGACTAAGAAACACAATTTAGCTAATCTATATGCTATATAGGTAAATCTCACTGTTGCTGATCTACGAGAACCTATCAGGTTAACAATACCGAGTCCCAATGGAAAATTAAAAAAAAAATGCCTAGCCCGAAACTTAATAATAACAGTAGGTAAACATGACACCTGAAGCCCTTACTTATGAAATAATAAAGAAGTCTTTACAGAAAAATTTTAATGTTATATATATGACTTACTAAGTTTTGCTCTATCGTTGCTTGAAATATATTTCTCTGTCCGACCAGTACAATACAAGCGGCACCTAATGGAATTTCGTATTATAATTACTAATTAAGGTAGAGCATACTTGTAGCCTGATGTCAGCTTGTATACCGGCTGGCTCGGCCGAGGCTGTACCTCACTCTCACAGAAGATTTGCGTGAACTAGTTGTAGCTACGTTTCAATTCAGTGAGTGAGAGATCCGGAAGCCTAACCCACTCCTTTCTCTACTTCCTGTTTCCTTTCATTATTATTTTTTAATCTGACAACTCATTTGTGACTCTTCTGGGCTGCAAATATCCATGCGCCTTCTTCCTCTATTCCTTTCCATTCTTAATATTCCGTATCACCTCTTATCTATACTAATATTATAAAGCTGAAGAGGTTTGAATTGAAAAAATACTTTTTGTGCTAGATGGTTTATTTATTGAGGAAGGCTATAGGCTATATTACATCACGCTACGACTCATAGGAGCGAAGCAGTAACCATAAACGCGAGTGAAGCCGCAAGGGACAGCTAGTTCTTTGTAAGTTGACAACGTATTTATTACTTCCCTGGTGCTGCAAATGTCTATGGACGTATGTGATCATCTATCACGTGTCCTGCCTGCTCGTTAGCCAACGACTCTTATAAAATAAAACGTTACAGACGGACACTTTTTACATTTATAATATTAGTAGAAAATCTCTCGGGTGTCGAGCCGGTTTTTTACCAATTAAGCTAAGTGTCCGAAATATGCCTACGCGAGAAGTTTTTACATTTATATCCAACCTCTTCAATTATATTAATTAAATGTGATAAAAATTTAGTATGCATATTCGGCAAATTACTATTAAACTTTTGTAAGAATAGATGGATGTCTGGGTAATTTAGTTGTAACGTTTTATGGGTATATAACTTTTTACCTACCTCTCGCGGCTTTACTCACAACTGGACGCTGATAAGTAATACTGAGTCATGCCACACGGACTTCATTTTGAGAAAATTGTGTCTACAAATGTCATACCTATTCTTAATGAATTGTTTAAAGAAAAATATAGCAATCTTTTCTTTTCTTTTTTGATAAAAGGTATAAATAATTGAAATCAGACTGATATATTTTAATAAAATATTGAAGACTTGAAATTCAAATGAATTAATTGAGAAACTTTTTTCCGTACTTGTTTAGTTTACATGACTTCAATTTTTAGGGTTCCGTACCTTAAAAGGAAAAACGGAACCCTTATAGGATCACTTTGTTGTCCGTCTGTCTGTCTGTCTGTCGGGATGTCAACCCTTTTTTCTCAGAAATGCATAGACGTATCATGTTGAAATTAATAGCATATACTCAAGTCTACGATGACACGCAGCCGTGAAAAAATTAAAGTTCTAAGTCAACGCAATCAAAAGATAATGGCGAATATGTCGAATATTTTGACCATTTTTGCGTTTTCGCAAGGGAATCAAAACCTATAGGGTACTTCCCATTGACCTAGCAAGACGAAATTTGGCAAGAAGTAAGATCTTATGGTATGAATAAAGGAAAAAATCTGAAAACTGTAAATTTCTGTATGTATATTTGTCTGTTTGTAATTTTGTCTTTCAACTTTTTTCTCAGGAACGCGTGAAGGTAATAAATTTTTATCAATGACAAATATTCAGAGTTATAATTACTAAGAGCTGTGAAAAAATCAAACTTCTAAGTTAACGCAATCAAAAGATACGGTCATTTATGTCACATATTTTAAGTATTTTAGCGTTTTTAACGTTTTGGCAAGGGAATCAAAACCTATAGGGTACTTCCCATTGACCTAGCATTATGAAATTTGGCCAGGAGCAAGGTCCTTTAGTATACATAAAGGAAAAAATCCGAAAACTGAAAATTTCTCTTCGTGTGTCCGTCAGTCTGTACGTCTGTCTTTTAACCTTTTTCTCAGGAACGCGTAAATGTATCAAGTTGTAAATTGATCAAGCGGAAAATATATTAATTTTAGAATTAAAATTATATGTACTTGTAACAAATTAAGATAGAAGTTGACCATGGTTAAAAAAAACAATTTTACAAACACTGAGGAGAAATTTGTATCAATACGAAAACATGAAAAAGCAGAACCTTTATAAACAACGCAATGCAATCTATATATCGCACCTAACAAAATGATAGCGCGATGTAGCGTACAGCTAATGCCATCTATTACAACATTATAACATTAACTGTGATATAATTCTGCTCGATTAATAAATTTTTAAAATAATGTAAAACCTCTGGTAAGAGGTAATATCATTTTAAAATATTATTTAAACGCGCTAAAAATAATAAAATAAACTTTTCATTTAAAAGTTTTATCGTCGATTTATAACGTCATTACGTAATTAACATTTAATATAAGAGCTTCACGTGATTTGATTTAAGTACTCGTATTGACTTAGTACGAAAATTTTAAAATTAAATTCAAACAGATCGAGTTATTTAATTTGCTTCTTTATCTACACATATAAGTCTTCTGGTTATTAGTAATATAATTAGTTATTTATAAATAAACAATTAGTTTTGTTCGAATTAAGGACTTCTTATTTTCGTCTTGGCAACACGAATATATATTTTAATATTTTGATTGATAATGTAAATCTAAATATTTTACGAACGTAGTGCAGGGGTAGTGGAGTGTAGTAGAATATAAATAAAAATAAAACGAGAATAAAATATAATGTAATTATGTCAAAGTCAACAAGTTAGTTCATTGAAATTGTCAAGAGTTGGCGCTGGGTGTATCCTGAATCGCGCTATAACTTTGCTTTTTTTAAAGTATAAGGTGTTTTAGTACTTAATATTAAATTTTTGTTTCCATGGATTGCACCCATGATTTTGTTTTAAATTAAAGTGCTCCTAAGTAGTTTCAAAAAAGTTTTTGGGACGTGATCATATGTACATAATATTTGATTATATTTAATCGACTTCTAAAAAAAGGAGTGTTTTCAATTCGACCTTGTATTTAATTTTTTTTTATGTTTGTTCGCCGATTACGCCGCCATTTGTGGACCGATTTTCAATTTTTTTTTTGTTTGAAAAGGTATATTATAAAGGTAAACTTAATAACGTACATTGCAAATTAAATAAAAGTTTTTAATAAAAACAAAACATTTATGAACCTCGTAATAGTTTCACTACATACACAAAACTTCGGAGCACACAAGCAAGCCAATTCAAAGCGATATGTAATCAAAATACGTACAAACAAACAATTCAATTCCATTGAAACATTAACGATTCCCCGCGGTATGCATCGTATTTGCATACACGGATAACATGCGCGAATGGCTATTTGGTATTGCAAATGCATTATTTGCCTTCATATTTGAAGTTTGGTAATAGATTAATTTTTGATAAGCTCGCACATTAAGAGTTCCGTAGTATAGAACAATGTGTAACGCGCAGTGGCTTGCACAGAGTTTTTAGACATAGATAGGCAGAATATTTTGAAACATACTTACCAAAAATATTCACTGCATGTTGTTTAGGTAAATGAGAATTAATAATATTTACGGCAAAAATGGTCGTTAATTGTGCGGGTACGGAGCTATACACAATTTTTTAGACTTTTTAATTATTTGTAAATTAAATATACACGTCTTTATTTCAGTAAGAATAATATGAATTATAATGTTTTTTTATTGAATTGACGATTGAGCTTACCTTTAGTTTATATTAATTGCAAATCAAACACATGGCCTCGATCACTTTTATTATCACTAAAAGTTGATTTTGAAAACTCAACACATTTTATTTTCTGTACAACTCCTGAAACTCAAACTTTCACATATCACAATTTCTATTCTTCACACTATTTTCAAAGTTAAAATGTTAAATGCCTTAGACCGCAAAACGAATACAAACATTAATAATGGCAACTTCTCTGAACACGCGTCAAATAAAAAAAAAAACAACCAAAATTAATAGACCTTTACTTATGCGGTAATCAAATAACATATAAAACTTTTTAAAATAGTCGCGTTAGCTTCTTCGGCAATATTCCTAATTCATCGCCCAATAATGTTAAAACGAAAGTGCCTTTTTTTCTCCTTGTGTGCGTAATTTTGTCGTTGTGTACAAAATATTTGTAAGAACGCACACATAAATATATTTGCATAACTATCAGTCCGCGTGATGCAAATATTCACGCAATGAGACATAATTAGTTTGTGTCTATACCGCTAGTAGCGCAAGTGTGCAGCGCAAAAAATACGAACACAGGAATTATCGATGATACATCATGCTACCACCGTAAATTGATAGATGGCGCTAATAGTATAAGATTAGAAATCGATATAAAATATAAAAATAAAATGCTGTTTTAGTTGTGTATGATTTAAATAAATAAAATAATGCGATATACATTTATCTGAATTACTTAGGGCAGGCAGTGTCTTTTTGTCTTTATAAACCGCACGCCACCGGTAACACGTAAGTATAAAGATTTTCAAATTAACTAAATTAATAAATGTCGCTTGACTGATTCACCAGTTAGCTATCCAGGAGCAGACCATTAGGTCTCACTAATTGAATCTTTAACTTAATTTTTATTCTGTTGCTGGACCACCTATTTTTCATCAGAAACAAAATAAACACGTTCATTTATATTACCATTGTTTGTTTTGTTTTATTATTTCGAGTAATAGAGGCCTTTGTGTTTCAGTTTAACGTTAGGGACGGCGCATAGTATAAAAGGTTTGGAATCTGCTATAGACTCACTCGATTTATTGATGAAAACCGCATCAAAGTCCGTTGTGTATTAAAAATATTTAAACGTACAAACGCTGACAAAGGTCTTTGTTTTATACTGAGGAGATATGGATTACGTTATAAAGGAAATTATTAGAATATGGTAGGTAAGTGGTACCTGACTTACAACCAACAAAGTTTAATTACTAGAGCAACTAGATGCAATTTCAGACTACGTAATATGCGACTACGTATACCAATTGAAAGCCATAAAAGTAACGCGATACTCATCGTCTAGAATATTCCATGTAAGTATCGAAGCCATTTGCATGTATTTCTAAATTTCTAGACACTTCTGAGCTGCATTCGCTCAAAGTCCACGTCACTTTAAAAATGTAGTAAGTTGTTCCGTGTAGAGTGACCACAACTTTTATCGTGCGAGATGTTTTTATTAAATTTTGATAGGTTAATATATAAAATTTTATGTAGATAAAAAAAACTGTTTCGAAAATATAATACAAATTAAAAAAAACAGTTATTTTCATATTGTAAACGTATTATGTTTATTTAATTATTCCAAAACAAAATCACAAATCAAACTCACAAAGTAAATATTTATTATATAAATAACTAATGTGCAAATATGTTTTTTTTTTCACAAATGGAATGGAAATTTGAAATACTATGTTTTTTTCCTATTATATATAATATAAAAATCCGATATGAAAATAAAAAAAAAACATTGAAATAATTATATAATTATAACTACAGATATTTTACAAGAGCCGAGACAGCCTAGTGGTTAAAACACATCAATCTCAACCGATGATCGCGGGTTCAAACCCCGGCTAGCACCGATAATTTTTCAAGTGCTTTATTTATTTGTGTTTAAATTATCGTGAGGAAACCTGCCTGAGTTTCTTACCGGTTCATCTCCGTAGAATCTACATTCCGAACCGGTTTTAGCTTCATTATTGATTTAATCTTTTTTTACATATTGACGATTCAAAAGTGCTCGTGAGAATAGCCTACTTAAATAAAGTATATTTTGATTTGATAGAGTCAAGTATTATAAAATAAATTGTCTCATTTAAAACAAATGTTATTGTCACTATAACGTTGAAACTATACCCTGAGAATAGGGAGAAACAAAACTTTGGAACATGGTACTCTCATCCAATATTCCCAAAGAGCATTAGATATTAGCTTACTATACTGAAAAACACTCTTCAAAATATTATGCTGAATTTACATGTACATTTGTAGGAAAGTATTCTCAATAATGGCTTATATGTTTTTTTACTTTTGAAAAACATGAAAAGACCCGTATGCATTCTTAACTGACAATTTTTACTTGTATTATAGCGTAAAGTTACCCTTTCTGTTTGTATAGCGTTTGTCACATTTTCACGTCCAAAACACTTAATAAATTGTAATGAATTTTGGTATAAAGTTAGATTGGAAATGAGCCGAGGTGTCCTAGTGGTTAGAATACGTCGATCTTAACCGATGATCACGAGTTCAAACCCCAGCTAGCACCGATTTGTTTTCAAGTGCTAAATTTGTGTTTAAATTCATCTCGAGCTCTGTGGTGAAGGAAAAACATCGTGAGGAAACCTGCATGTGCCGGGAGAAATTCTGACACATGTATATCCGCCAACCCGCAGTGGAGCAGCGTGGTGGATTAAGCTCTAAAAATTCTCCTTAATAGGAGAGGAGGCCTTTGCCCAACAGTGGGACATTTACAGGCTGTTACTTTACTTTTACTTTACTATTAGATTGGAAGAGAAGAACACTGTTTACTTTTAGTGAAGGAAGGGAAATGGGAGGTGAAAGATTCATAAAGGATATTTAATATATCTTATATATTTATATACATATATATTTCTAATAAAATTTAAAAGAGTAACTATCGAGTTTCTTGGCGGTTCTTCTCGGTAGAATTTACATTCCGAATCGGTGGTAACTTCATTAATTAAAACATGAAGCCCTATTTAAAAGTACATTTTGACTATATTAAAAAAATCGCAAAGACCGACTAGTATAGATCATAATATAGATAATCTTTTATGGAAATTAATTGGTCAGAGAAAAACTGGTAAAGCCTGAAGAAACGATCAATGTAATATTATAAACGCAAAAGTTACACATTCACTTTTCGTGTATGATATCAAATCGATGATTGATTTTCTGTGTTTACTTCACATTGAACTAGCTCAAAGAATTTTGGTTAAATACGAAAGGAAAATATAAGTTCATATCCTTAATAAATACGAAAACTACATTTTATGTCAGAAATCGAAGTGTCACGTCTACTCTTTATTACAAAACAAATTGCATCATATTCTACGCTATATAAAAGGTTGATAGACGGAACATTAATTCATAAGACTCCGAGCGGCACAGTCATATAAAAGTTTTGGTCAAATGAAATTTAACAAACAACACAATACTCTCTTTTGATAAATTTAGATTCTGTCTATTTGAATAAACAACTTATTCTTCCGAATTCTCTTCCGTGATACGAAAGTAAATAAAAACCGTAAAAGCAATTTTGTGTTTTTGCGAGACTAATTGAGTATCTCTGACGTCACGTGAATTAGGACTGACCTGAGCTGAAGATCCATCACTGCTTCATTCAGTTAGGTATTGAAAAGAAAAAAGGGTACATGTATGATGAATCGTGTGGCCTTCTGTAGACGCTCTCACCAAATAGAGTACAAATAAATGGATGCTGATAAGCAGTATTGTGTCAAGCCACACGGACTTCGTTTTGAGAAAATGGCATCTAAACATATCAAACCTATTATTAATAAATTAGTTTGAAGACGTATATATTTATCTTTTCTTTTCTATTTTGATAAAATGTGAATTAAATCAAAAGCAGATAATTTTTTTTAATATAATATATAATAATAAGTTTTTAAATATTTGAGATTATTTTATAAATTGCAAAATATGGAACGTACCTGAAATTCGAAACATTGAGTTAAGAAACTTTTTTCCATACTTATTTACTTTAGATGACTTGAATTTTTTTTTTTGACTAATGTTAAATAGGTGACGTAGTATCAAAATACATCAATATCTCAAAATTTGACTTTTTGTGGGTTCACACATTATTGCTTATCAGCATCCAAATGTAAATTGTAATCTATACTAATATTATAAAGAGGTAAAATTTGTTTTTAAGTTTTGGATTTGAAAGAATTTTACTCTACTTGAATGTTTTTACTTTAATTTAAACGGAAGACATGTCTAACAATTACAAAAGACTTGGCTGTACGGTGTAATAGCTTTGCTTTTCCCTTTAAGGAAAGAAAAAAGCGAAAAAAATTGTTTGTAAGTTTTTATGTATGGGGTAATATATTAACCAATACGAATTGAAAAATATTTTTGTGTTGGATAGCCCGTTTGTTGAGGAAGGTTATATCAGATCAAACTACGACTCATAGGAGCGAAGCAGTAACTATAAACGCGAGTGAAACCGCGAGGGGCAGCTAGTATTATATAAAGAAAGAAAAATATATCCCAAATCCAATTTAAATATCGAAGAATAGTGAAAAAAAAATTAAAAACTTAAAATACCTCCTTCCTCGAGATTAACGATAATTAAAAGATTGTGTTCCCTTAATTAGATAATAATCATCGCGTATCAGCATTATTCTTTTTATTCTCTCATCTTAACGCACTAACAGAAATCATTTACAGATAAAAATGTACGCATAGTTTTATTGGAAGCGCACCAGACTATAATACCTAAGTGATGCATTAATTCCCGCGTTACCAAAATGTCTGATACGATTTTCATTAAACATATCCTGTAAATCTGTAAATAAGCCGATGTTTTCATTAAGTGCTTTATGAGTATGCCTTATACATGTTTTCCAATAGCTTGGCAGTAATTATTTATTGAATAAATCAATCTGGTTGCACGATACTATTATAATTAACATTGTGAAAAGAAAAAAATACAATAAAAATATTATAAGAAGAATTAAACAAAGAAAAATTAAACTATACAAAACCTACAAATCTTTCGATGTCAATTATATTATATTATATTATATAAATATTATACTATCAATTATATTATATACATAACTTTACATAATACTGTATACGTTAAAAGATTTTGGCCCAGAATGCGGAACACTTTAGAAGACGATGTCTAGTAACCACGACTGGACGAGCTTGACAAAATTAAAAATTGGTACAGATGTTTAAGATCAAGAAGAATTTATATGAATTCATCAAGTGCTTGTTGATTAAGAAAAACATCGTGTGGAAAATTGCATGTGTTGAGAGAAAGTCTGAAAGTTGTATATTCATCAATACGCAGGAGATCAGCGTGGTGGATTAAGCTTTTTATACCTTAATGAAATTGCAGAATTGATGACTGACTACACACTAATAGCAAATATATAAAGCCGATGAGTTGAATTATTTGAACGCACTTTATCCAAATTACTTACACGATTCGTAGCATTACTTTTGCGTTAGGGGAAGCACATTTCGATACCTCCCACGTAAGTTATTGTAAGCCACAAAATTGCCGTTAGCGTTTTTACTGAATACTACACGAAAATTCGTGTAGTATTTCGTGTAGTATGCATCGCTTAATGCATTTAAAGTGAAAAAATACCAAAAGTCTTTTTTTTTTCAAGGAAAGTTACAACAAAATATGCCTGAAAAAAGGCGTATTTTGTTGTAACTTTCAAACTAAAACGGAGTAAAAGTGCTCTACTGTAAAATTGTAATTTTGGGGTTACAACAACTTACGTGAGAGGTATCGATTTATTGAATAATGTTTTAGGTCTTAATAATTTCTTTATACTGATCAGCGTTTGCATTGGGAACGTTTCTTGTTCTTTTATTATTTTTTATTTGTCCACTCTTTATTCGTGTGCAATTAATATGTCTATTATCTATATCTATCTATACATTCATCTAGCAGACCCATCAACCGCGTATAATTTGGAATTTGATAGAAACGATTATAAAAACTGTTAAAATATTAATTTAAAGTTTTGAGTTTAAATTATGTGTATTAAGTTATTAGTTAATATGAAAATTGAGTTGGTTTGTTCAAACGTTTTTACCTTTTCACTCTTTTTGGGGTGAAATATCGAAAAACCCTTTCTCAGTGGATGCTTACAACGTAAAGGCCACGTACTATCAACATTTCAAGTTTCTAACCCAACGGTTTAGGCTCTGAGTTGATCAATCAGTCAGTCAATCAGGACAAGTGAATGTATATGTATAGATATCATATTATGTATAGTATAACATCACGACATGTCTTCAATTTAAGCAAGTGTAACCGCGATGTAAACTTGGTAAAATATATAATCCATTAATTTCGAACACTCGTTTTTTTGCCACAGAATCGTGTGAAATTAAAACTACCGATCACACGCAAATGAGCCATCCGACCCTTATTGAAATCATCCCCGTT
The DNA here is from genome assembly GCA_037950945.1 of Hypolimnas misippus. Classification (NCBI taxonomy): domain Eukaryota; kingdom Metazoa; phylum Arthropoda; class Insecta; order Lepidoptera; family Nymphalidae; genus Hypolimnas; species Hypolimnas misippus. The sequence continues at coordinate 15,232,006 of JBBEEQ010000029.1, forward strand.
ATGCCGATCGTTAAATCGCCTTATCGACCGACATAGCAGAAAATAGCGATACGTTTATGACAACGTTCTGTTTTAATATATTCATGGAAGTATGTATTATTAAGTTTTTTGATATATCCTGATTCATTAATGACTAGAGTGGAAAGAAATGGAGGAGGTCTTTGCCAAAGTTGGGCAAACAGACCCAGTTGACGGTGTCACTAATTCAGAGTAATTCGGATAAGATTACAAAAAAAGTGTAAAACTATGTCTGAATAAAGCTAATAAGCTTGTATTGTTTTATTATTAATTTATTAATGTTTTTAATGATTTTTATTCTAGAAAACATTCCTTTTTTACCTCGACTGCGCGACGTGTTTATTAATCTATGTGTGGGTGTGGGTATGTACCTTTGTGGCACTATGTAGACCAAATGTGTGGGCCATAAATATGTTTGAAACTAAATCGAATACCTATTGCGCATCTAAGTTTCCTACCGCAGCTAAGAAGAAAAGGGCTCATGATTTTGAAATGGCTCGACTGATTTCGGTACAACATATTCAAGAACCACTGCTAGAAAACCCTCTTTCAAATAAAAAAAAAATCGCATCCAAATCGGTTTTCATGTTTACAAGCTACGATGCCACACACAGCGAACAATCTTATAACATATAAGTATTGTCAATCAAAATTTCCATTTAAATTTGGTACATTAAAAAACCTCAAAATTTAGTTCAAGGCACCACTTCGAAATGTACATGACAAATATCGCTTAGAATATTCGACAAGGTTTCATCCAACTTAGTTGAAGAACGTCTACATACTTCGGAACTACACTTGCCAACTTCGAGGCTAGTGAACATCGTTCAGAGGAATGTTAGAACATTAACTTTGTGATTGAACTGATAAGAAACGTAGCGAGTGGATGCTACAGAAATGTTACAAATGCAATCTAAAGCGTAAACCTGTTTTGGTCCTAGTTCTTAATCTTGTTATTGACTAACTTTCGTTCGCGGTCTCGCTCGGGTTAATGTATATTTGGTTATGCTGGACGAGTGTCTCAAACTTTCCGTTTTATATTTAACTAGTGCCCCCTCGCGGTGTCACTCCCGCTGAACATAGAACTTACTATACAAACTTATAAACCCCGTTTTACCCCCTTAGGGCCCCCCTTTAAGACGGGATTTTGCTAAATCTCATCTTAGTGAGCACCGACATTCTTAACATAGGACTTTTGTAAAACTTATAACCCCCAGTTTTACCCTTTTAGGGGGTTAGGTTGTATCTAAAAAGAACCGCCACACAAAATTTGAAACTCCTAACATTTGTAATTTCTGAGATTTCGTGATTTTATAAAAATATATCCAAAAACATATTAAGCCTACTTTTTAAACCCGCGACCAATGAAAAGAGTTTTATAAATTTGACACGTGTATTTGTGTATCTGTTTATAGCTCCCAAACAAATGAACTGATTTTGATGCGATATCTTTTATTTCAAAGCTGATATAAAAATGGTTTTTAGCTCGAATTTCTGAAGGTCTGTTGAAATGTTTTAGGATTATTAGTTCTTTTCTAGTTGTTGAAAGGATCTAACTAAATTCTAGTGATCTAATCGACGCCAAGTTTACAATATACTAATGCATGATATTAAAACAACATAGTTTCGTGACCTTGTCCTAATGCTACAGCTCTTAATAAAATAATCCGGAACCAGCAGGATATACAACTTCTCATCGACTTAGGAGATATCATAGCCAAACAGACAAAATCGTATCATATTTTTTACGATTTTTGTCTGTCTGTTTGTCTACCCATCTCTTTGTTCTGGCTAATCTCTAAAACGGCTGTACTAATTTTGATGCGACTATAACTCAAAAATAGCTAATGTTATAAGGAATAATATATTTATTTTAACTAATAAATAAAAAAAAGTGTTACGTGAAATCAAAATTGAAACCAATAAAATAGTTAACATTATCCGATTTTCGTAGGAAAGGATAGGAAGTACACATTATATTAATATCACTTTTCCTAAAATTTACGCGGGCGAAACCAAGAGGAACAAATGTTATCAAATAAAAATTGCTTTAAGTAATTTCAACTAGGTATGAAATATTCGACCAATTATTTCTAAAATACTATGAAAATATTAATCCAAATACCAAAACCAAAACGAATGTAACATCTCACAACGTATTTCATTGTTATTAATAGAATCATGGGATGACGTGAGTCTTTTCTCAGCTTATTAATATCGAACAATACCCACTAATGTATTGGAAGAACCTCCATTGTTCAGCGTTACTAGTTTTTCCAACATTATTTGATTTGAGACAAAAACTATGTTTCGCTTCGATAACGTTGGTTTTGTTTTTAAAATATACGCATATATGGACATCGATTATTGCAAAATGTTTATGACACTACAATATTCGAAACATTAAATTAAGAAACTATCTTCCGTAGATACTTATTTAGTTTAGCTGGTTGTAATTTTTTTTTAATAATTTTAATAAGTATAGTACTCGTGTAATATGAGCACAGTTTTATTACTAACAGTAACAGGTTTATAGTAATCTTGAAAAGTTATTACAATTATTATTAACAATAAACGCATCACACTTGGGGCGCTCCTTAAGATCTCATGGCCTTGTTCGGGGTTCCAGAAACATACACAACACTAACACAAACACCCAGACCACAACAAACGTCCGTATGGCCTATTAGACGTTTGCCGTGAGTGGGAAACGAACCCGCGACCGTCAGCGCTTCAGTCAGTTGCAGTGCGCCTTATTACCACTGCGTCTTATTATTATTGGTTTTGAAGACTTAAGACCTTTATTTCATACTTTGGTGCCTATATTTTTAGAATTTTATTTTATTTTCATCTGAATATCAATACTGTATGTTGACAGAAGGAACCCACTAAAATATCCTCATAAAGTGCCATGAAACTCTTTGCACCATCATAAAAAAAAAAATCTAAACACACCATTATTATAAATCAAAAAAATTATATTCATACACACAAAGTGGCTTACTAACTTACTATACATATACTGTTTAACGTCATTTTAAGCAGACATTCCGCTTAAACGTTTAAACTTCAAAGAACGAACTAACATTATTCAGAGAAATGCCAAAACTAACATTGTAATAGAGTTTATAGCTACAGCTTACGGCTATTTGTAAAGAGAGCTGGCAAGCTTGACGTGCTCAGATATAATAACATAATTAATTTGATAAATTTTATTTTAGAAATGTCATTAAAATTGGTACAGCCATCTCCAGTCCAAAGGGAACATACATACGTATTGATTTTTATATACAGAGTGTCAACAGGGCAAGAGTTGGACATTTACCAGCGTTCGCAGAATCAATATGTAAAAGTTAAAAAAATCAAAATTCTTTTAGGCTCGTATATATAGAAAAAAAAAAAAACTTTTTGAATAAAACAAACCTTCGAAACCGAAACAATTAAACTAAAAAATAAAAAAATATACTTTTCTACAATATTTTGTAGTCGAAAGTTGAAAGAATATTATATACTAATATTTTTATTATTTGGCCGCTAAACACGACAGATGTGAATTTTCATACAAGTATTGCCGGCCGCTGCTCGACCAGTACAGCAAAGTCGATTTATCTCGAAGAAATTTGTCAAAATAAGTCTCAAATTCCAAAGCATTTTTGAGAAAATAAAACAAATTAATTTCTTTACTACAGGGTGTCACATTTTACCTTATACCTATGGTATAAAAATAAATAACGTAAGAAATAACTCAATGAAACTGTAAACGAATGTACGAGACACCTCAACTCGCAAGCATCTTAAGTAGGTACTTTGTAGTAAAACTTCAAAGTTACGACTCCCGAATTCTATGAGACCGAAACCCCTGGAACTTCTCGAAGTTTTATAAGTAGCAGTAAAGAAATTTCCTTATAACTGGTAGTTAAACTTTGTCATTTTTAAACATGACACCTGTAGCCCTTAACTATTAAATAATAAAGGAGTTTTTACAGCGAAATTTAAAAGTTATTTTTATGACTTACTAAGTTTTGCTCTATCTTTGTCTGAAATGTATTTCTCTGTCTGACCAGTACAATCCACGCGGTAACTAATGGAATTTTTTATTAAATTTACTTATTAAGTTACAGCGTAGCTGTGGCCTGATGTCTTCAGCTCGATTACGGGCTGGCTCGACCGAGGCTGTACCTCACTCTCACAGAAGATCGTAAAATAGTTAATGTAGTTGCATTTCGTACGATGAGTGAGTTAAAAAGAAGCTAACTTCCTTCCTAAGCTTCCTTTTAACCTCGTTGAAGTCATCCCTCACTCCGTCTTTAAACTCGCTACGCATTTGTGACTCTTCTAGACTCCAAACGTCCTTGGGCGGCGGTAAACACTTAATATCAGGTCCCACCTGCTCTTTGCCAGCTATTTTCTATAAAAAATACCTGTTGCTTGTACAATTTTGTAACAAACAATAAGATAATAAAAGCAAATAATGAGTTGATTTTTTTTTCACAACTAGAATTATGACAAGCTGAAAAATCTTTATTCTTTATAATACAAGCGCGAATTCGGAACAAATAACTAGTTCCAGAATATTTCCCGTAATATTTTAGGTATACAATCAACAAGAGGGCCAGAAACGGTCCAATAACATAATTCGCGATGTGTAATATCAAGAGTCAGTATTTATGTTCATGGATCATTTACCAACTACGTTTTTTATCCGGTTTTATTTGTGTTTTTTCCGATGAAATGTATTTGTATTTATGTTGTAAAGCGATACTTACATTTATAAATTTTACTAACAAAATTGATAGAAAATACGTTTCTATTCTGGTAACAATTATCTAGGTAACGTATAAGGTACTGACAGACATAATATGTGTTGATTTTATAGCAGGGTATTAAAATATCATAGTAAGCACTGATACACTATGTACAAATTTATTTAAAAAGAGTACCTATCGAGTTTCTTCTCGGTAAAATCTATTTTCCGAATCGGTGATAGCTTTATACCTAAAAAACTAATTTGTAACTTGACGGTTCAAAAGCGGTTTAGAAGCCTACTTAAATAAAACATATTTTGAATTTGCCTGAAAATCCTTTTAGGCGTGAATCAATGACAAACAACTTATTAATTTTACAGCAAAAACCCAAAGCACTAAACCGATTTTCATAGAAATTGTATACGATCAAATTTAAAGTACATTCTTTCAAATTAAAAAAGAAGAAAATAAAGAACGACGAAGTTCGATAATAAACATGAATTAAAAAAAAACAATAACGAATTAAGTCTTAAAAGTCGAAAAAAATCAAACACTTATTTCAAAACTACAATTCTCCTTTTAAAATTCCTCAGCGTAAAATTTACAAGAGCAATAAATTCAAGTGCTGTTCTAAATACCGCAACTTTTCTGACATAAAGACACATTCTTCAATAATATATGTATAGATTTCTCGTCAGTTCTCCTTCCTACTGAAATATGGGTATAGTCCTGCACAGATGTAGTCTACATTATATTTATGCTTCCAATATATTCAAGATGTTATATGCACAAAAGTGAATAGTTTTTATGGTAGCTTGATTTATTACACGCTATTTTGTAACGAAATTATATGTCTTCTACTCAGGTCCGCGCCGTCCAAACGTGCAAAGTCGTGCGGCGCACGACGGTGCCGTGTCCGAAAGGCGCCGGGCCTAACCGATCCTTAAAAAAAATCCAAATGAAAAAAATACTTTAAGAAAAACCAATGTAACTCTTCCTTATGGTTGTAAAACGGTACGAGTACCTACCTATTCGACGATATTCCACTTGATACATAACATACATACAAAGACTGATAACCACATTACCCTCCTTTGCGTCGCGCAGTCGAGTAAAAAAAGGCGCACATTAGACAATCGCATGACGGCGCCGATTAAGCGTAGCCCGAGGCTGCTTCTACTTATATATTTTATTATTATTTATTGGAAACAGTGTTGCTATTACAAACGTAATTCGCGTGTTCGAAAAACTTTGTGTTTTATCTTCTTTTCATTGAAAGCATGTTAGGGGTCCAAACATCCCATATAAATGTTATATGTAGGCAGAGACATCTCTAATAATATTAATAAGTAGTTATCATTAAACATGTTTACTGTTTCTAATATAAAATATACTAAATAGGAAAAGAAACAAATTAAAATTAATCGTTTAACTTCATAAATATAACTCAAAAAACAAAAATCACGCTCAAAAATAAACCCTTAAAAATATCACAGCATTTTAAAAAAGAGAGAAAAAAATTTATACCGTTATGTGATAGAACTAAAACTTCCTTAAAACAATTCTCTAACTATCTTTCTCTATACGTTATATCTTGTTTCGCCTTTTCTCTCACGTTTTGGAATGTGGCAAAACGTGACGCGTCCTAAAATATTTACTTTAATTTTCATCTACTTATCTATTTTAAATGACCGCCTAAGATTTTTTTATTAAAAAATAAAAATCTAAAAAAAAATATAGCATTTTCTTCAATAATGCAATCTGTACATAACTGTACACGGCCGCAGAGTACTCGCAAAGAGACTCGAATTTCACTTCGCTTTGACTCGCTTCCGTATCGAATTAACTTTTGTTTCGTGTTTCGTGCGCGACTGTACGTCTCCGGAGCGGTTCTGCTTGGTTAATTTTATTGAATTTTTCTTTGATATTCTGAATTCAATTTTATGAATATGGTAAAAAGTAATAGAATTATAAAATAGTGCTTGTTCGCATATATTATCACTATTTTAAATTAAAAAAAGTCAGTAAATGTTTGGTAAAGGAAAAGGATTTTAAAGGAAGACTACTGTTAAGGTAAAAGATACACAGCTCAATCCGCCATCTTTGTTACAAAGGATCAGCGGATATACATTTTATATAGGGATTGACGGATTCATATATGCTTATACCAACGATGCGACACATATTTAAAAATATAAAATCACACGAGGAATCAAATATGCTTTTAGGATTTGAAACCTACATCAGTTAGGTATAAAACTACGTATATTATCCATTGGGCCTTCTATGTCTATACGTAATTTATATATTGATGATATAAAATTGAAAATTCTAATGAACTCCGGGCAATCTATTCATTGAGATCATTTTAACGAGCCCTAACATGATACTTTTGCTGTAAATTGTAGAGGAGTTGTACATTTTGCTGATTCCAGGTGACGCTGTGATTACATTGACTACATTAGCTTTCAAGTAAAGTTGAACCATTTGATAAGGAGCTACAGACAGTCACATAGATACACCCGTCAAAATTCTCCTCTTTTTTTGTTGGGGGTTAAAAATAACAAAAAATAAGTACTGACCTAAAATAGGCTGTTATGTAGTAATAATCTACAGATTATTTTTTATTCTAATAACAAAAATGTGATAAACATCTTAAAAATAATGATTCAAAAGTTATTGTAAAAAATATTTAAACTTACGCCTGAAAGAATTTAATAGCAGTGCCTTTATTTTTGTCTCATATCTGCCACGGCTTTATAAGGTTACCAGGTTACAAAGTTGTTTTGTGTTAAATAAGGAAGAAAACTTACAAATGTAATTCTCGCATAAGGCGAAATAAACTATAATACGATTTTTCGAATATCATACTAACAAATATTCTTCAAAAGGTATATAGGTGAAGGGTCTTTCAAGCACCACGTAAGCAGGCTCTGGGGGTGTTAAGTACTTCCTTATTTCTGCTGACAAAGTGAGCGGGGAAAGCAAATTTATTACGTAACGTAAAAATTATAAAGTATGAAATTTCTGAATAATAAAAATGGATCTACGTATTCGCTTCGCTTTGATTTTAATGTCGTTTTAAACGCTTTCTTATTTCGAAACTTAAAAAATATATTTTTTCTTATGGTAAACTAGCCATGTCCCGCGGTTCATCCGCGCTAATTTGTGCAAAAATTATATTAATATAATGTTTATTTTTCCTAATTGATTCGAATATTATTCACTATTGCATTGGTTTCAATTTTGTTTTCGGGTAACTTTCGTTTTTATTTATTAATGATAATATATTTTTTTAAATAAAAGTAGCCTTAGAACTTTAACTATCTGTAAGTCCCGTCATAATCGGTCCAGAAGTTTCAGAGATTAACCGGAACAAATAGACAGACAGACTAAATTAAAAAAAAAATGTGTTTCGATGTAAATACCGCGTTCTCTAAGCTTTAACTATACTTTATTTAACAGACCTTTACAAGCTCATTAAAATAATTTCATATGCATTTAGTTCAAAGCTGTTAATTTAAAATTACAAACAAAAACTTCAATTTTATTTATTTGTATAGATTGTATTGGCGTAGCAATAAAACAAGTACACTTAAAATCGAACACTTGAACATCTTCACAAAACAATCGAAAAACAAAAAAGAAACCAAAATGATAACAGAACAATATCACTTCACACGATAATTACCGCATTACACACAATAGCTCGTTATAAAATGTTAATTACATATTATTGTGAACTGTAAGCAGCACTTGACTTCGGTTATTGAAACCGCGTTCCGCGTAATTGGCTACGGACTCGCGTATCTCGGCGTTCTCGATCTATTTAACTGATTAAGCCTTTAGAACGGTTCAAAGAACCCTGGGGTTTTGAAAAAGGTAATGTTGAAAGGAACTCAAACACGTATAAATATTAAATTATACCTATAAAAATAGAAAACTTAACAATTGTAATATGAGTATTTGCGTATGTGAGTGACTGCGTGGTGTGCACGTGTGTGTGTGTGTGTGTGTGTGTGTGTGTGTGTGTGTGTGTGTGTGTGTGTTTGTGAGTGGGTACGTAAGTGTGTTTGTAACTTTGGTTAAAAAATGGTTTACGTATGAACAACATACATTGTAGAGTAAGCCTATCTAGAGAAGACGCGAGGAATGTTAAAAATACATTAAATCAATATAAAAAAAAAAAAATTACACACACTACCATGCTATTGACACACAGACGCATATATAATCTGAATTATGATCGAATTTCGACCAATGGACGACCTCTGGTACTTGAATGAATCAACAATATTAATATGAGTGTTTGCGTGCGTTCGTGCATGCGGGCGTGCTAGCTTGTGTGCGAGCGTGCGTACATATATACGTGTGTGCGCGTGTGCGAATGTGCGTGCGGGTGTGTGTTTGTGTTTGTACGTAATTTTGGTAAGAAAACAATAGTATTAGCCTATCAATGTATACAGGACTAAATAAAAATCAATCGCCAAAAGCATGTAAGTGCATTACTTTAAAACAGCTCCACTTATTTGGCTAATTGTTTTTTTTTTATTGTCAGGACAAGGTTTGCATTAAAAAAAATATTTTTAAAAAATCGTACGTGAGACTGAAAATTTTGAATTAAAATATCTCCATATAAAAATGGAATAAGTGATTTGAGTGAAGCCGGGGAGGTCAGCTAGTGTTCTATATACATATGTTATTAGTGTTTACATGACCATGTAGATAGAGTTTGACTCACTAATAGTTTATGAACACTCTTGTACCGGTCAGGATTAAAATGTCCCTTATAATCCCTGACACTACCAATCATGTGTGAAATGCCGAAGGTTTATTGATAACACATCCTCTCAATTTCTACATTAACATAACTTTAAGTCACGATAACACACACCTGTATGTTCGAAGTCATGTTTTTGTCTGTGTAGATATTCCTCGCGGTTTAGCGTGATATAATATAGCCTATAAACTCCCTCAATAAACTATCTTACACGAAAAGAATTTTTCAAATCCAATTAGTAGTTTCAGAGATTACCACGCCATATAAACTTACAAACGTACAAACAAACTTTTACTCTTTATAATATTAGTATAGAAAAATAGACTAACGATTCTCGCGACTTCATTCGCGTGGACTATAGAATTTTTTGGCTTGTGTCATGCAAGGCAAGGCTGCAGTCTGCGGTGCCTTTCGAGAAAGGATGAGTTTGTTTATTAATAAAAAAAAAAAAATTTCCAATGTAAGAGTAGCTTAGTTAGCTTTAGTGATAGTTCCGTCAAAATCCAGCCGCTTCAGAGATAAGCCGAAACAAACGGACAAACAGATAGAGACAAAAATTTCAAAAATAGATCTTTTGATGTAATTACCATATATTCTTTCATATGTGTTTAGTAATTTGAAATTAGAAACAGACACTTCAATTTTATTTATTTTTATAGATTTTCAGATAAATGTAATTTAAGATTCCTTTATTTCAATTTAGTTAAAAACAACTTAAATTTATTCAAAAACATCGAAAAATTATGTCCAAATAAATTTATTCCGTCGAAGTTTCTAGAGCGCGTATTATGACATCATTCCACTGCACCGGTTCAGAATGCATGTCTTAACGGATTCTTTGAAAAACTCACTCAGAATACGTCCACTTTCTTTTCACAATCCTTTTAAACGCTTGCCACTTTTTATTTCCCGCGCTTCTGCTGTTGAAATCCAGTTATTTATTTATAAATGGAAATATGAAAATGTTTTAAGGAAGCACTTATTTTCAATAGTATTTTCTGCTGTTTTTATTTTAACAAGATTATATAGGTGTAGAAAGACGTGTTTTAACAAGTAATTTTATTATATACAGAAAATTATTCTTAAAGATTAACGAACGAAATTAGTATCTATTACTTTTTATACGAATCATGAAACATCTAAAACGAAACGAAAGGTACAAACCCATACACATATATGGATACTGATATGCAATACTGTGTCAAGCCACACGGACTTCATTTTGAGAAAATGGCGTCTAAAGATTTCGAACTTTTTCTTAACACATCTGTTTGAAGAAGCATATATCCATCTTTTCTTTTCTATTTTGATAAAAAGTATAATTAATTTATACCAGATAGGCTAGTAAAGATTTTTATTTAATAATAAGTTTTTCAAACATATAAAATTATTGCATAATCCAAAATATGGAACTTACTTCAATATTCTAAGCATTTGATTAAGAAACTTTTTTCCGTACTTATTTAGTTCAAATGACTTGAAAAATTTTTGTATAGTGTAAAATACGAAATACATTATCAGAATACATCAATACCTCTAAATTTGACTTTTTGTGTGTTGACACATTATTACTTATCAGCATCCATATACATACATACATACGTACGTACATACGTACATACATATACATACATATATACATTCACACTAATATACATTACCCTCTCTTGCGTCGAGCAGTCAATCAATAAAGACAATCAATAACAGTGTCACTTATTCATGACACGTGATTGGTTGGTTTTATCCGGCTACAGCGAAGCCAAAAGGAAGGATAATGATTTTGGCAATATACATATCGATACCTCCCACGTAAGTTATTGTAAGCCACAAAATTGCCGTTAGCGTTTTTACTGAATACTACACGAATTTGCATTGCTTAATGCATTCGAAGTGAAAAAATACCAAAAATCTTTTTTTTTTTTTTTAAGGAAAGTCACAACAAAATACGCCTGAAAAAAGGCGTATTTTGTTGTAACTTTCAAACTAAAACGGATTAAAAGTGCTCTACTGTAAAATTGTAATTTTGGGGTTACAACAACTTTGATGAATGATGTGTCAAATCATTCGTAATAATTATTATGACGTCTTATTTTTTGAGTTTGTATTATTAAATATGGAAAGTACAAAAAATATATTATAGAATTTTTAAATATTGTTTTTATTTTATGACATCCTCCAGTATAAGTATTAATCTATGAAAATTAAAAAAAAAATACAATCCTTTTAAGGTAGGACAGACGGATCAGAAGGCCATAAAGACGGATGAGATACACTTAGTAGGTAATAGTGTCTCCTTGGGTACAGAACCCTTAAATGGACCTTACTCAAAGTCAAAGATCGAATATGAGATAAAAGAATAAGAAATAACAATTTGTGGGTGAGATGGGGATCTCGCACATCCGATGCATACGGCTCCGTGGAGGACGGCAGTCTGATGTGCGCACCGGCGAGGAGTACGGAGAGGGCAAGACCAAGGTGTGGTGCTCTCTGAGACGAGCTCTGCCAGCTACGAGCGAAGCGAACGCTCGGGTGGGGCAGCGGAAACGATCCCACGGCCCTTTCATTTCCATGCTAAGAACATCCATCGCAGGGATTTGTATAGTGTAGTTGGTATAAATCTCCACGTAACCCGATCCCAAGGAGTCGTGTATCTTTTCCTGCGCAAACAATCGATGTCTTCAAAAAATATATATTGCCAAATGCAAACGCATCACTTCATAACGGCTACATCAATTTTCTTAAATATTTTTTGTTGTGTTTGTTATGGCAAGGTTTGCATTAAAGAAGAAAACTTACTAAATTACGACAAAAAACGATAGATATCACAATTATCGAATGAATACGGACAAAGTCACAAGCAAATACTAGTAATGTGTACATTTTTGAAATGTACAAGCAAAATCTGTTCCAATGATACTAAACACGGTTTATTTAACTCTTTTTTTTAAAGAGTACTTTATGACCGCAAGCGGCCGCCATAATATTTAGTGAGACGACATAAAGCCTATAACCAGCGGAGAATCAAGACGCTTCTAACGATACCTCATTAGTCTAGTTCTGATAAGTATTTTAGGAGCTATGAGGGCACAAATGAACATACACACCTACATACATAGCTTGTTGTAATCGTAATCCTTTGGTTTTGTCAAGTAAAATAATGAAAAGTCATCATTCAAATAAATAATAACTAGCGTAAAAAAACTACATATAAAACTGAGTAGGTAAGTCTTAATTAGTACAAAACCTTTGCGAAAAGTCGAGCATCCAGTCCATATTTATACTAATAAATAAAATTGAAGTGTCTGTCTGTAATTTCAAATTAACTTTTCACTAAATGCATATGAAAGTATATACGATACTTACATCAAAAAATCCCTTTTAAAATTTTTATCTGTCTTTCCATCTGTTTGTTCCAGCTAGTCTTTGATTAACCGATTTTGAGGGAACTTTCACTCACACATAGTTAATGTTATAAGAAGTAACTTAAGCTACTTCAATTTTAGAAATTTTATTTACTACGCCATTTATTTCGAAATATAAATGTTATTTTCTAACAGTTTGTACTTGATTGCATCGCAATAGAAACATGCATTTATTTGCTTTACATTTTCCAATAAAAAATACACTCGTTATAAATTCAAAGACCACGCGGATAACACAAAGCTTTGCGTTCAAAGAACATGTGTGTTTGTTTTCGTTTCGCTACGAGAATTTCGCGAACTCGAAACAATAAATAAACGTTTAAAATTTACTTTGGACAATTCGTTTTATTATATTTGCGTATGCATTTGCTGAGAGACAATTCTCTGTTGTGTTTTTTCTTTAACGTTTAGGCCGGGATTAAACGTGTTTGCTTTGTCCACGGACTTGCATAAGGCTACTAATCACTAGCTGCCCCTCGTGGTTTCACTCACTTTTACTTTCACTGCTTATCGTCATAGAAATGTAGCGTCTAATATAGCCTATAAACTTTCTTATTTAACAGGTTATTCAATGCACGATGAATTTTTCAAATCGCATCAGTAGTATCAGTGATTACCGCCTTACTATACAAATTTATATAAAAGATTGCAAACAAATTTTACCTTTATATAAGTTTTAGTATAGAAAAATCTTAGTTTTTCAACCTCACAGTTTACGTAAGATTGTCTTAATAAATGTTACCAAGTTATAGAGTTATTTTATATCAATTATGAATGTCAAATTTACAAGCGTAATTCTAGTCTTACAAGTTTATTTACACTTTCTTAAACGAAAAACTCAGTGTTCGGTATTTAGGCAGGTTAAAGAAAGACTTCTTTCTTTGGTTTTGCTAAATACTTTTACTGAAGATACAGGTTACTAAGACAAGAGATCGTAGCGGAATGAATATCAAAATTTGAGTATAAACGAGAATAACGTATTTACATAGACAAACAGAATTATAAATTTTACATAGATTATTGTAAGTAACATAGACCAAAATAGATGTAGACATGTTTGGGGTCCCAGGATAAGTTGACGCATGTAAAGCGGACGTTACATGTAAGTATGAGTTCTTTATTTACGTAAGTCAGTTATGAATAATTTGATACTGTAAACAACTTTGTAATATACTTTTAGTAGTTACGGTAAGCGTACGTAAGCTGCATTTTTTTTAAATCACCACCAAACTCGATATGATGTAAATAATGATTTTCACTTAAAATAATATATTAAATTTTATAATTGTTATTATGTTTATTTATTTTTTGTAAGCTATTTCAGGTAATTAATAAGTTATTTACGTGCTTCTTACGTAAATCCGTAAGCAAAACTTACCAAGGTTACGATCGCCAAATCGCGTTTTACGTCATAATTATAAGTCAAAGGTAAAAGCATCAAAATCAGATATTTCTTTTTAAATTTCTCGCTTGACGCAATAAAACATGGCTCACGAGTATCATTATTTAAAAACGTTTACGTTAAACTATTTTATTATATTGCTATTTTTAAACGACACCATTAAGATATTGTTTTATCCCTCAAAGGTAATTATTTACAGAAATGATTTACCCCCACATTAATAGCTAAAAATGAAATTAACTCTTTAATTGTCTGTACTTTCTTCTCGGAATATAGTATAGGTGGTAATTGAAAAAACGTTAACTATTCGTATTTCAAACTCGGTTCACTATTTCAGTTATCGCTTTGCAGATAATTTTGGTATAATTCTTAATGTTTCTAAATCCAATAACAGTTTGCATATCCCTAGTAACATCTCATAAAGCCGAAATATGCAGACGTTACAAAATGTGACGGAATCGGAGAAAATTTTATCGCATTTCCATGCGCATTTTTGTCATACAAATACACGCGAGATATTTGAAATTTGTGCTTTGAAGGCTTCGCTTGAGCTCTTAAATTATTTGAAAGGAATATTTCTATTTACGATATCCTGTAATATTATTTTATCTATAAGCGAATATAATAAATTGCTATTTATTTTTATCAGGCGCTACTTCTTTGATAGTATATTTTTATGAATTTGATAAAAATGTCTTTTGCCACGTACTTGGCTATAGATTTTATATAGGAGAAGTCAGTCCAAGAGAAGGGTCCGAAAGTAGGGAGGGGGTCTGTAAGCTCAAAATGTAAAAAGATAAACCAATTTTGATCCGGCCATTACACAGTAAGATGGTACGATTGTAAACGCTAGTCTCAGTTATTTAGAAATTATATAATTCATTGTCTTTGGCTTTCGTTCAATATACCAAGTAAAACTAAGTCAAATACTAACGGGAGGGGTCCGGACACCTCCCCCCGCAGTCCTTTTATACGTCCGTGTGTGAATAAAATATAGTAGTAAATATCATATAGTAGCAACACTCGGCCACGCTTCTCTGTCGTCTAGTCTGATATTAGTAGCAAACGCTTTTGTAAATACCTATCTAGGCTAAATCAATGTTACTATGCTTTTATAGAAATTCTATTTGTAATCGAATAAATAGTGTAACTACGAACAATAGAGTAGAGTACGAACAAACAACTAAATTTTGTTTTCTTTTTTTTTATAAACAAGACAGTTTGAAATAAGATCTTTTAAAACGAGAAAAAGTTTTTACTAAAATCGCCACTATCGAAATAATCTTACGAACAAATACACTTTCCATAAGTCCAAAAGTAAAGATTACCCCAAATATCTTATCATTAAAGAAAACAATAAAACTAAGAAACTTATATCTCAAATCCCAATAACAAATCATAAAGTCAACGACCTGCATCAACCAATCTATATATTGGCATGACTATTGTTTGACGCACTAAAATCTTAAACTTTCCAGGCGATAACACTCTTTACTCTAAAACATTAATGCATTTTCCTAAATCCCATCCTTCAATCACAGCAAACATAAGGCCACGTCCGGACTGGGCGTTATTGAGTACGCGTGGTCACAGTAAATATGCACGCTTCCAACACTTTCACTCACCGTTAAAAACACAGCTATATTAACTACATTACGCCGATCCTCTATAATATATAGAGTAAGAGTATCTCGAGCTAGTCCATATACGAGCTTTAGTCAGTGGGCTACAGCTATACTTTACTTCAGTGAGCTAGATGTTTTAGAAGTAGAATTTAACAAACTAATATTATGTACTGCGATGAGTCAAGGCATTTTTAGGACTGTTTAAAACCATCCAGGGATCCTTGGGGATACAAAATTTGAGATCCTTTTAGGAAACTAAAACAACGTCAAAATGCAGCTTTGTGTATCGTTTTAGCCTTTTCTGGGCCCTTACAAGGCTATGGGTGCCGAATGAACTTAGGGTATAATAACGGAACTGGGCACGCGGTTTTTAATAATTAGGATCGTCCACACCACTTGAATTCACTATCGGCATCCAATGTACTGACTTCACTAGCTGTAAATAAAAAAAATATGCATAAGCGCATTTCAGTGAACGCATACGATACTCGTTACGACTCGATTACGCGTACCCGAAAACACCTAATTCATACACGACCTAATGGCGTTAGAGGAGACAGTAAGAAATCAGTTTAACGAAGATCTTTTACGAGGACATAAAAACGAAACGCGATGGTAATAGTAAAAACGAGTAACATCTTAGAGTTTTAATCTAAAAGGACTAAACCTTTTAATGTTTTGATTTCGTATATGTTAAAACATAAAATATATTTAATGTAAGTCTGTGATGATGATACTAAGAATCTCATTAAACACGAAATATGTTAATTAAATTGTTTTATACAATAAAAACTGTAGTTTGACTTTATATAAATAAAAAACAATATACATGCGTTTCGAAATCATTCATCGAATAGCAATGAAATTTTGAGGGTTGAAAAAATCTTTATGCTTTAGAGAATATAAAATAAATACTATCGAGTTCCTTGCCGGTTCTTCTCGGTAGAGACTACATTCCGAACCGGTGGTAGCTTCATAAAAATCTAAAACTAAAATATGACATGTAACTTGACGATTCGAAAGTGCTTTAAAGGCCCATTTGAATAAAGTATATTTTGAGTTTGAGTTTGAGTTGAATACAAGAATTGTGTGAAACTATCGCTATCAAAACATGCAATATTTTGACGGTTCTGATTTTTGTATATCCTTTAAAATAAAAAAAAAATCGAAATAATTGTCAATATATTTCACCATAATAAGCTTCCTTAACTAGACAAAAACAGAAAGACCTCATTCGATGCACCAAAAACACCTAATCAAAACAAATGCATCGCATTTCCTAATAAACAAAACCATTCACCGAATTGAAAAGACTTTTCAATGCAGGTTCAATGAAACGTATTGTATACAGAACCAACAGCGCAAACGTTCGAAACGCGAATGTTTTCATTAGGTTTTTTATTGTCTCTGTAACGAGAAAACATCGGTAACGATTCCGGCCCCATTGTTAATCTCGTTCATTAATGAATTTTGCTTATTCTATTTATTAGTCTTTGAATGAATTCTGAAGTATAATTGTACGATTATTGTATAACATTTGCGTCTGAAAAGAGGGAAGTATTAAACCTTAAGCCTGGTTACAGTCCCAGATTTGTTGGGTCTTATTATTTTGTAGGTTTTAGTAAATTATCTGGTGGAGTTAAGACAACCCAGTTGATTGAACAGTTCGAGCTTTACACGTCAAGGATTCAAATTCACTTTAGTTAGTGAAAATTTGTTTTTATGTTTGAAAATTTGTTTGAAGTATCAAGAGAAATGCTCTAGATTCGCCTATCTGCAGCTGAGCAGCATGTGTGATCAAAGAAACTCCAATCTTTCTCTTCAATAGCCTATGTCCAGCTGTGGATTTTTAGATGCTATTAAATAATGATCTTTACCATATGTCATCAAATTAAAATGTAATCATTTGGGTTGATCTTATTAAGGGTTTGTGGTCAACTAGGAATCGGTAGGTTTCTGCATGAGCAACAGTCATTATGTCTGTCTGATCGCGGCATTGTTCAGATATTCTTAGAAAGTGGTCATTTGACAGGTACACATTAATCACGACGACAAAATGTTAAAACGAAACTTGAAATCTATAAATATAAAATCACTTGTTTTGACTGATTCATCAACGCAGAGCCTTAATGTTTTTCATTTAGAAAGTAGTACGAAAGGGTTTCTCGATATTCCACCCCTAAATGGGTTTAACCCAGGGGTAAAAACTATTTATCTGAAATTCTGAATTATTGACGTAGGGATCAATTAAAAAAGAGTTTTTTTTTTTTTTATATTTCACCCCTAAAAGTGTGTGATTTGATGCTTATAATGAAATACTCGAAACCCAGTATTTTATCAGTTTTCTGAATCGCTTCTACCAAATCCGCAAAAACATACGCGAGCAAAACTGCTAGTAAAACTATAAATAAATATACGCATTACACTCAAGGCCCCCATAAAGATCTCGTGACCTTGTGTTGGGGGTTCGGAAAAACACACAACACAAATACCCAAACCACGACAAACATCAGTATGGCCAATACATGTTTACCGTGAGAGGGGATCGAACACGCGATCACACTTCAGCCAGTTGCAGTGACCTCTACGCCAACGTATCTGTCAAAGAAAAAAAAGTTTTCCCAACGTTCTTAGTTATGCACAAGTTGATCTTGAAATAGATTTGTCAGTTAGCAGTTTTTTAAGACGGTGTCCGCAAGACATATAGATGAATATTTATAGAAATATTTAGCCCTTTGACACCTAACCGACTCCGAGGATTTGCGAGCTATTCAGCCTCGATCTAGTACAGGCCTGTTCATATGCTAATCAACTTGACTATCAAACGCTGAATATTGATGGATTCCGGCTTTACTGACATTGAATTATTGAATGCTGTTAATTTGATTTTTAATCAAGGAGTCTTTAATATCTGAGACCATTTTTCTTAGATTATTGTTTTACTTCATAACCAACGTATTGATCAATGTTTCCAATTAGAATACTCTATATTGGAGGCTTAAAAACACATAAAATTGTAAATACAGTTACATAGCAGATAGCTTATGTTATAAGGAGTAACTTAAACTACTTTTATTTTAGAAATTTTATTTCCCTAGCCAGGGGTCGAACCCGCTAATTTTGAAAAAAAAAACACATTCTTTATCATTGTACCATCTTATAGTGTCTTCGAAGTAATAGTATGCGGCAGACTAATGGAAAAGGCAATTTTTTAACAAAATGCTTTTAATAAATGCGAATAATGAGACATGGTATCCTGTAGTCCACGCGAACTAAGATGCGGACACGGGTGGTTTTAGAAAAAAATCCCCATCAACGCAAAAGGTCGAGTTTTTGGTTCGATAAAATATGTTAAAATCGCAATTAAAAGCACTAGAGACAGTAATGAAGATCGCACAGCTGATTGCGTAATAAAGTAGGTATGCCATTAATCTTATAATATTGAGTTCAAGAGTACATCCCACTTTTAATCAATCGAATTTGCTTGATATCATCTTGATGCAAATTTTTATAGATATTTTAAATTATCTTTATTTTATTAAAGTCCCAAGTACAAATACTGGAAAACATGTACACGACACTGCGCCAATGTGTCTCTCATGTACATATGTATGTGACAGACACGTTGGCGCAGTGGTCACCGCAACATACTGTAGCTCTAACGGTCGCGGTTTCCATCCCCGCTCACGGCAAATGTCTGTATTAGCTATACGGATGTTTGTCGTGGTCTGGGTGTTTGTGTTAGTATTGTGTATGTTTCCGGACCCCCGACACAAGGTTACAAGATCTTGGGGCCGTTGAGTGTGATGCGTTTATTTATTTATTACTAGCTTTCACCCGTGACTTCGTAACGAATAGTAAATGTAAATCCAAGATATAAACCATCTTCATTTCAAATTTCAGTCAAATCGGTTCAGAAGTTTTTGTGTAAAAGAGTAAAAAGTACTGTTCAAATTATTTCTGTGGGAATTTTTTTGAGATAAAACGTAGCCTATGTGTTAATCCAAGATATAAGGCATATCCATTTCAAATTTCAGTGAAATCGGTTCAGTAGTTTTTGCGGGAAAGAGTAACAAACATACATCCATCCATCCATCCATCCACACATAGAAACTTTCACATTTACAATATTAGTAGGATTATTTTCCATTGAATATGTTTTTGTACTGTATGAGCACATGAGATGACAAATTATCATTTAAACCAGCGTTCAATATTTGAAAAATTTGAAAATTAACTGCCTTACTACAAAAGATTTAAACATATGCTGTCATACTACAAAAGTCGCATTAAAACCATGTTGAACACGTGTCTAGCTAAACAGTGTTTAAGATTTAAACATTGCTTAAAATATTATCTAAATTGCTTAACAGCGAATAAACTCATAAAAAAAACTTATTGATAAAATGTTATACGTTACATTTGACAGCAAAAATAGGTTTTAAACATCTATTAAACTCACTTAAACGTATATTAATCTATGTCTAAAGCATGTTTAACTCAAAACTGTCTTAGACGCGCGTTTAACGTCTGTTTAAATCTTTTATAGTAAGGCAGATGTACATTAAACTCGTGCTAATAGAAGTACTACAAATCCGCGTCTAAGGACAGTTTTGAGTTACACGTACTTTAGATATAGCTTAACAGCGGGCTAATTTTGGGAACACTACCGCTATCGTTAATTTTAAAATATAATTTTTTAAATTTTATATACATTATTTTATTTTTCCTGAAGAGATATGTTGTAAAACATGGATTTGCAATAACAAAAATTGCCCTTCAAATACGATAACGATCGGAGGTTAAGTGCTAGATGCACTAATTTGGACGTATCGCTATAAATTCCACCGCGATTGATTAAAATTAACGATAGCGGTAGTGTCCCCGAAATTAGCCCCCTGTGATCTAAAACATATTTTGGTTGTCAAATGTAATGTGTGACATTATATTAATAAGTTTTTCATGATTTTACCACCTGTTAAGCAATTTAGACAAGATTTTTAGCAATGTTTAATTTTTAGACACTGTTTAGTTAGACACGTGTTGAACGTTGTTTTATTGCGTCTTTTGTAATATGACAGAAACTGTTTAATTTAATTGAATAAGGAATCCTAAATTATTTTAAGGCTGGATACCAATATTATAATATAAATACCGTTTACAGTTTTAACCTTACCAAAAATATAAGAAATTGTAAACATTAACTGCCTTACTACAAAAGATTTAAACAGACGTTAAACGCGTGTTTAAAAAATCTATACTACAAATCCGCGGCTAAAGACAGTTTTGAGTTAAACATGCTTTAGATATAGATTAATATACGTTTAAGTGAGTTTAATAGATGTTTAAAACTTATTTTAGCTGTGAAATGTAACGTATAACATTTTATCAAAAAGTTTTTTTATGAGTTTATTCGCTGTTAAGCAATTTAGATAATATTTTAAGCAATGTTTAATTTTTAAACACTGTTTTGCTAGACACGTGCTCAACATGGTTTTAATGCGTCTTTTGTAGTATGACAGTAACTGTTTAATTTAATTGAATAAAGAATCTTAAATTATTTTAAGACTGGATACCAATATTATAATAAAGATACAGTTTACATTTTAAACCTTACCAAAAGTATAAGAAATTGTAAACATTAAATTGCTATTTTTATTTAATACATAAGTTTCAATTCCATTTTTTTAATTATAACAAAAATGGCAGCTATGATACTATACAATTTAGCTTATGTTATCATCTTATATATCATTTATCACTTCGAACTACTTATTGTACATAAAAAGTAAAACAGACAAACAAAACTCTCCTCTTAATAACATTAGCACTATTCCGTTTCAGTTCGAAGTCTACAAAAATGGCTCCCATTAAGATCTCATGATCCTATGTCAGGGATCCGGAAACACACAACACAAAACCACCCAGACCACGACAAACATCCGTACCCAATACAGAAGTTTTCCATGAGCGGGAATCGAAGCCGCAACCGTTAGCGCTTCAGCCAGATAATGGGCGAACCTATCAACTACTCAATTTCTACTATTATTCGTTCGACTACATTAATACGCTGACTTTACATCTTTTTAAGTTAAAGAACCACATTTATGTCTCTAGTTATGGAAATCTGGGTCGACAAGGTCATCCTTGCATCCCAGATTTCTGTGTGTGAGGAAAAAAGGTTTTACTTTCAGTGCTTTAACCCCGTGTTTAAATTAGTGTCAGGTATTAGTCTAGTTTATGTTGGTTCACTTTCATTCCCGACGCCCAAGCAGGTTTGTAATTGTCCTGGTTATAACAGCTAACAAGCACGTATACTTTACTTTTTTTTCATCGCTGGGAAATGCTTTATGCATCCCACCCAGGGATTTGGGTGGGTGTGTAAGACTCCTGACACGACATAGTGTGACAGACACACTAAAACCCAGCGGTACGCTCGTCGTCTTCATTGGGCGTAACGGGAACGTACAATATATTAATTCAACATTACATTTTTGGGAATCATGTTCAATGTGCCGGATTGTATTATTAAGCTGTTTCTGTCCACCCATCCGTCTGACTGTCCATCAGCAGGCAGAGGCTTAAATTACCTATGTGTGTATTCATTCAGATGGTTTTTTAGTTATGTTTAAGGAAAGTCAATTTTGATCATCCTAATATTTACCTAGACTATTTTTATAAAGTCTTTTGAATTTGGATGTCGCACTCAAAAACAACTACCCGTTGACACATTCACTGCCACTATGCGTTTAATGTATTAACGGACACACAAGTGTGCCGGTAGCGTTGAATGTGTTACCTGACGCAAAATCACATTAAGAAACATTCTAGCTAATAACAACACCTTGTCGATTTAAATCGGTCAAGCCGCTTAGCTGAATAAAGTCATTATTGAACTGATATACTTTCGTCCATACGTATATAAATGTATACGCGCAAAAAAACATTATACTCCATTTGGATCGTCGGTTAAATAGAGGTAGAAAGAAGCAAATATAAAACCTTAATGTAAATTGATGAGTGCATCTCTATCGAAGATTCGCCCCAATTACACGATGAAGCTGAAATACGATAGCCAACGAGTGCTACTTATGCTTCTCTATATTTAATTGGCGTACCGAAATAAGGTTATCGATGAGTTTTTCAAATTGGGTTTCTGCTGATTGTCTGGGATATGCCAAATAGCGCTGGTATGTGCGAAATTTTTAGTTCAATTTCGAGAATTGCTTTGACCTCATATTTGCTGATATTTTTAAGTGAATAATTTGTTGGTAAGGCGTTATGGTTCTATTACAAGTGATTGAAAATTATTTGTGTTCTAGATTATTTCATTCATGATTTTATTACATAATTTTATTGAGAAACTGAATAAATAATAAATTGTTGCTTTTAAAGATGGAGCAGGTACATTTTGACGACTGATTTTTGTTCTAAAATTGCTCCTTTAAATCTGAAAATATGACTCAGCTGCCTAGTGGATGTAGGAGGTAGGATAACCAACGAGCAATGCTTTAAAATTTACAAGGTAATCTTTATATATTCCTAATTTTAAACGGACCTCCGATGGAAAGTTGTTTTTCGAACGAAGATAGTACATATGTCAATGTATGTCTAATTCATTAAAATTTCTTTAAATTCACCTCAATTTTGGGAGTTATATAAAGTATGGAGATGTTTTTTGGAATTTCCATGAGAACATAATTACATGAGAAACACTTATATCCATTACGACTTATTCGATATACGATTTCAAAACTTCTCTCACCAATAATAAGTTTTAGGTATACTCGTAGCGTCTTTTTGGGCCGTCGGGTTTATTATTTTTTGTATATTACTTAACTCTTGTCCTAAAAAGAAAAACCACCGCCCGATGGATCAATATCTACCTTCATCGTTTAAATAAATTATTGATTGTAAATAAATAAATAAAGTAAATAATTAAAGTTATAAAGTGTGCTTAAGTATTAATTTGGCGTCGACTTCAATAAACCTAAAGCTAGAAACTTTGGCGTTCTTTATTAAATTCGGCTCGTAAAATAACTTTTCCGAAGTTAAAGGAGAAACCTGTCAAACTCTAATTATGTTTGTGAACCGCTGATTAAGCAATCGGTGCTTATTATTTATTGTAATATATTATATACTATCATTATATACTGTCCTCTTAATCCCTTATTCTTATATAAACTGGTGATGACAGTGATCACTTAAATACTCGTTTATCTGCTATTTTCATCACTATGTAATCTAAAATTGAAAATGAAAAAGAAAATCGAAAATCTGTGAGTTGAAATCATTTCAAAGAGCTCCAATACGATATTTCTGCTGTAAGTTGGTATGGAGTGTATATCCTGCTGACTCCAAGTGTTGCTGCAGGATCATGTCAAGGTTATGTAACTTTGTTATTTTAGTATGATTGAACACAGTCACAGTATAGTAAATTTCGGCTCTCGGCACCTTCAAAATATATATGGCTAACTAAAAAATTAAAATCCATTTACATTCCAGCGTCGCATACTGTAAAATACCGAATCGATAATTTCCTTGTCGTAACGTCAGTCAAAAATAATACTCCAAGTTTTAATCAAGAACTTATTAAGTTGTTTACTGAAGAATTAAGGGATAATATATCAGGCAGTGTGTAATAGCTTCAGTGAATTATTTCGCTCAATTAGCCGCTGGCGAAAATTCAGGGACGGAGATTTAAGGATGAAACACGCCTAAAATAAGATAATCCTTATGTAATTTTAGTATATTTTATCTTTAACCGCTGTGAACAAACTTAAGGAAATGTCGCAAACGGGATATTCTTTTCGTTTTTAGAGGAATTAATCTAAATTCATTTTGGTTTATGTTATTTTTAATTTGTAGATCTCGCAAAGTAATAAAATCTTATCTGGGAGTATAGTAAGTTGTAATTGTGAAAATTATACGGCTTCAATAATTCGTGCTTCTAATTTTTTTAATTATGTAGGTACTACATTAGATATTTTGATTTTACGAGCAAATACAATTACTATTACTACTACCACTGAAAATGTCAAACGGCGCAAATATGAAAACACTCAAAGGAGTTTCATATTTGTGCCCTTTGCTGTTGATACCATGGGGTCCTGGGGCGAGGAAGCCAAAAGATTCTATCAAGAATTATCTTCCCGCCTCGTCGAATCTACAAGTGACCGGAGAGCTGGCGCCTACCTTGGCTAACATATTAGTTTAGCCATTCAAAGGGGCAATGCCGCCAGTGTTTTGGGCACTTTGTCTCACTGCAATGACATCGACAGATTTGTAAGTTTTATATAGTTTAATTTTTCTTTGTTTAATTCTTCTTTTAATATTTTTATTTAGTTTTTTATTTTCACAGTGTCAATTACTATTTTAGTAAACAGACTCATTACACTTGTCGAATTCATGATATCGAATAAGGAAAGTCTTGGAACTCACCAATTGTTAAGTTAAATAAATATCAATTATTTATTAAAATTTACTGTCATTCTATACAAGATGAAATAAAACCATGTTCAATAAGTGTCTAGCTTAACAATGTTTAAAAATTAAATATTGCTTAAAATATTGTCAAAATCAAATAAAATCTTTAAAAACTTAGTAACAATATGTTAAACTTAATGTCTAAAGCGTGTGAAAATTCAAAACTGTCTTTAGACGCGGATTTGTAGTACGGATTTTGAAAAACCCGCGCTTGACGTATGTTTGAATCTTTTGTAGTTAGGCAGTTAGTCTTTAAAAAGTATATTCAAACTGGACGATAGTATAACTAGGGTTCATAAAAACTTATACGTTAATTCCTCCATAACCTATAGTCTTAAAATTTCGCACGAAGAAAGGGATTATTGCATAAATAATTCTATGTGAACTCAAAAATTATATATTTTTTATCTTATTATTAATTATTTGACAACTGTGATAATGTTTTGTAATCGAAATCAAAAACAATAGGTAACCAGATCTTAAGTGGTCTCCGCCTCTCACATTTGTAGCACACGGGCAACAAATTCGTTGTCAGCTTAACAAGTGACAAGGAATACAGGCGAATATAAAGTGAGGAAGGAGTATGGGAGGTTAGGTTCCCGGCTCGTTCACTCACCGTCCAAAAGCCGGATATTTCCTTTTCCCGCCAATTTTCTGTGGAAGTGTGGTACTGCTCCAGTTGATTCAGCACCTATGCTGTATCCGGTGGGCTGCAGTTAGGTTCTACCACAATAAAATATATTTGTTTTTTTTATTAGCAAGACTTATATTCGGTTAAAAATCTATAAATACACAATGCTAAGAAAAATACAAACATTATTATAAAAAGAAACGAAAAGCCAATCCATGAAACGCAGTAAAAGATTACAAAACCATGTTCGAAGTTTGCGCGCAAATATTCAATTCATATTTCAATAAACATTAAAATTCGAAATTCAGTAAATCCTCTTACTGGTGTTATTTACGTTTTCAATAGAATTTCTCTTCGATAAATACTTAAGTTGGCTTTGGAAAAACGTTTCAAAAACCACAATTTATAAATCAATTGTTTTCAATAACCTCAGTCATTCTACGTATCAGTGTCACGATAAAATCAAAGAACTTTATGAAACGAATCTACTTAACACGTTCACTGCTTTGGGGGTCATCTTTGACCGGTGAGGCGGAAACGTTTTTGATCTTCTGTTAAACATTAACCACCGTAATTTGAGCTTTTTGATTTTACCTACCCAAAAATTATTGGCTGATTCTTCTATATTTTGTGTTTTTGCGAAACATTTAAAATTAATATAAATTTTGGTACATTTTTTTTTATTTATGCGCCATCTAGCGTTCTAAATACGTGATAGTAATAAATAATTACACCATGATTATTTCAATGATTACTTTTATTATGTAGATATTCTCGAAATTGTTTTATTAAGTTTAATAGTCATCTCCAAACAAGATTCCATACAATAATTTAATTATACCTGAAATTGTTCAAAAGTAGACAATAGGCAGGCAACGTGTTAAGGCTCTACATTTAAAGTTCCGTTGGCGGTCGAGTTGGCAAAGATACCGCAGAAATTCCCAAGTTCGAAGTTTCAACGTTTGATGTAGAGGGAATTATTCAAAAACCACTAAGAGGTTCACCGTTTAAAAGCAAATTGTTTGCAAGTTCGCTACCGGGAATAATGAACGCTTGAGCTCCATCCGCTAATTGATTGTCGGGACCTGCGGGCTTATTTAGTGGACCGAATTTTGGTTTGATTTCTAGTTACGATATATCAACGGGGTTCGAACGATATTTGGCATATTGCGTCGTCAAATAATATGGTGCTGAATAATTTGCTTGTATTCGAAAGCGGTATTTCAGGAACTGCCTAACGAATTTTATTATATGTCATTTTGGCATGAATATTGTTATTGTGGAAAATGATAGGCTACACGAAAATAAGCTTCGGATATGTCATTTTTATACTATCAAATTCGGAACGGGTAACGGGTCGTACATAAATTGTGAAAGTATTTTTTCTTTATTTATCTTATTCTAACAAATAATCTTTAAGTGGTACTATATGATATCTAAATTGTACTCTAATCGTGAAAATATTATAAACAATTTCTTATCTCGTTAAAAACATACTATGTATGATGACAGGCATATTTTAACTTATATAATATATTGTTATTCCCTACAACTTAATAATTACATCATATATTCGCTTATTATACTAATTAACAGACTTACGAAAAAGTGGAGGTTCTATTTGTCGCAGATTTTTTAATCTATATTCACCGATAATTTTAAAACAGCTAGACTGATTTTGAAATTTCTGTTTTTTTTTTGTTCGAAAGAGTACATTCTCCCATTAGTTCCATAGAATCGGTTCAGTAGTTTTGTTTAAAAAAAAAAATTGAAACAAACGTCAGTTACGGAATTGGGTATTTTGCGTTAAATTTGATTCCCTTTTTTTTAAAGTCTTGTATTTCACTAAAATGACTTAAATATATGATGTCAGTAAATTTTTACTCTATTTTTAAGTTGAGTTTGTTTATTTAATACGTCTCTTAAAAATATAAAATTTTATTTCACATTTATAAACATGAACTTGTAGTGCCCTTGCAGACTACGATTTTCCATTTCCAACTGATTCTATTCTATCGGATGATTATCAAATCTGCGACTGTGCCTATAAAAGACGGAAGGCTCATGTATTTATCATTATTAAATTTCAAGTCATCAAACCTAAATAAGTACGGAAAAAAGTTTTTTAATTTAACGCTTCGAATATTGAAGTATTTTCCATATTATGCAATATGCAATATACACAATGAAAAACTTAATGTTATTAAATAAAACTTTATGTTATATTTGCTTTTAATTCACTATACATTTTATAAATAACAAAATATAAGATAACCATTTTCAAACTAATTTATTAAGAATAGGTTTGACATCTTGAGAGCCCATTTTCTCAAAAAAGTCCGCGTGGCTTGATACAGTATTGCTTATCAGCGTCCATCTCTCGTCTCCGGAGGGCTGTAAATTCATTTATATTTATGTAATTTATCTTTTCTACAATACGTATGTATTTGCCTTATATTTTTTGTTTACATTTATTCCTCCTCGGAATGCCGGAAGAAATCTCTTGAAGGCACGAGCTTTCCTTTTATACTTTATTTTCTTTTGTCATAGGTACATCTATATACTCTTTGTTTTAAACTTTTATCTAGAAAATTGCAACAGGTTTGTTGGTAGAGGAATTGAAAGCAAGGATGTAGAAGCTTTGTATTGGATTTTAGATTCTAAAGGATACATCTATTTCAACTAGTTCTACTGTGACGTCGGTACGTACAGAATTATTTTTAATGTTGGCGTGGAACGCGAAATATTAAACTGTAGGTATTGATTGATACCGAAAAATCCTCAAAGTAATTTCGGAGCCAATTTTGCGGAAAACTTAAATTGCGTCATAAGTTCTTTTAGGAAATAGTCCTAGCCAAAAATTAAAATACGCAATTTTGAAAAAAAATCTCAGTGGTTTGTTACGAGTACACTATCTAATCGTATCACTAATAAGGAACTTCAGAATTTGGATAGTATTTACAAAATTTAATCTTACATAATTACGAGTTGGTATAACTAAATTAATTTTCTAAGACATCTGAGATATTTTACGGCTGTTATCACCGGCGGTTTCTGGTGGATAATGAAGGTAAACTCCCAATCAGTGATGTTTAGCATATTAAACTAATCAGCGATGTCACATAGAAACGATTGAAGATCCATATTAATTAACTGATTAAAAGAAGAAGCTTCTTGTTCCGCTGATGTATTTCGATACCCACGTAAGTTTTAGTAACCCCAAAACTACCATTTTACAGGAGAGCACTTTTAGTTCATTTTCGTTTGAAACCTACAATAAAAAACGTCTGAAATATTTTTGAAAAAAAAAAAAGATCTTTGGCATTTTTTCGCTTTGAATGCATTGCAAATTAGTGTAGTATTCAGTAAAACGCTAAAGGCATTTTTGTGGTTTACAACAACTTACGTGGGAGCTATCGATTTGTTGTGGTGTTTATAATTATGTAGTATGAATAGGTCGATAGTAAGATTCACTATCGATATTATAATGTTTTTTTCTTTTATTTTATCCAGTACTAGCCCATTGCAGTTTTACTCGCGTTTATGGTTACTGCTTCGCTTCTATGAGTCGTAACTTGATGTAATACAACCAATAACCTTCTTCAATAGAATTTTTTAAATGTAATTAGTAGTTTAAGAGATTACCCTACATACAAAGTTTACCAACTTATAATATTAGTGTAGACAATACTAGCTGCTCCTCGCATTGCAATCGCGTCTATAGTTAATGCTTCGCTTCTATGAGTCGTAGAGTGATGTAATATAGCCTATAACCTTCTTCAATAAACCGGATATTCAAGGCAAAAAGAATCTTTCAAATCGGATCAGTAGTTTCAGAGATTATCCCCTACATACAAAGTTTGCCTATTTGTAATATACGTGTAGATGACCTAAATAGGGGCCAAACGAGCGTACAGGTTATCTAATGTGATCACTGCCCATGAACGTTTGCAGCACCAGAAGAATCACAAATGTGTTAGTGAGTTAAAAAAATTAGGGGTGAGGGAAATAGAACATAATGAAAGTCATTGGCTTGGGATGGTGAGGATTTGATATAGGTCCGATAAAAACTGTTACCGTTCGTGTAAAGATTTTTTATGCCGGACGACCGTTTAAACTTATTTTTATGTATGACGTCTATTGGAATTTAATTGCATTCCATTGGAATCCACTCGCAAATGCAAACAAAAAGATATTGCAACGGATGAGATACTAAAGAAACGTTATTATTAACTGCCGACCAAGTAATAAAGAGTGTTGTAAGATTGACATATGTATCTGTGTGTCTGTCTGAGGCATCGTAGCTGCCTAACGAATGGATCAATTGGATGCTGACAAGTAATAATGTGTCAACTCACAAAAGTCAAATTCGAAGATTTTGGTGTATTTTGATGGTACGTTGTGCGTGCGTGCGTGCCTATTAATATAAAATTTTAAGGCGTCTTAACTAAAAAAGTACGGAATAAAATTTTTAAGTTAATGTTTCGAATTTCAACTGCGTACCATATTTCGCAATTCATATAATAATCGCATATTTGCAAAACTTATTATTAGATACATTTTTTGTTATACCAATCATCTGTTAATTCACACTTCCTTTTATCAAAATAAATAGGATAGATGGATATATTCTTTAAACTAATTTATGAAAAATATGGCATGTTTAGACGCCATTTTCTCAAAATGAAGTCCGTGTGGCTTGACATAGTATAGCTTATTAGCATTCAATTGTGATGCGGTTTTTGTATTTGAAAACTATTGTAATGCAGATGATATAGTTATAAGCTGTTTCAAGGTTCAGCTCTTTTCTGATTGGTGATGGGGCTCGGAATTAACTATACAGTGAATTATAGTAATGTAACAAAATTACGTAACCTTGACGTGATACAGCATCATCATCATCATTAAATATTATATCATATATTATATTGGTGATAACTCTATTCAATAGTATAAATATTAATATTTCCCTGTCTCATTTAAATATCAGAAATCAACCAAATAAAGAACTCAATTTTTTTTTTATTGTAAAAAGGTTTTAGTGAAAAATATATTATGTTGTTTATTGCACCAACGAACGGCCTTAGTTGGCTTTAAAATAAGAAAACAAGCATATAAAATATTATTTGACCTTTAGTGGGCTTATCAGAATTACTCATTTGGCCTTTCTCAACAGTTGATGGGTTATCTCAGCTGAATATTAAACATATTGTGTTTGTTATGTAATCAATGTAATAATTGATTATTATTCATATTTTAAATAATAATACCTTTTTATTGCCTGACGTTTCGAGGAAGTTGCATCCGTCGTGGTCACGAGCTGACTGATACACGCGTCTTCCGACGGTGAGTGCGCGAGTTTTCTTTGCCTACTCTCGCAGTATTAGTATTGTCGTTAACGTTACTGTTGAAGTAGTAACGCGAGTGAAACTCCGAGAGGAAGCTAGTAATACATATGTAGACTATTAATTTTTCCAGAAACTTTAAGAACTCAATATCACAACATCGAGAGGTGATCTAGTTCGAACATCAGAAACTTCGAATCATCCTGGAAAAAGCGGAAGCGAATGATAAAACTTTTTTAAAGCAATTTCTAATTGTCAATTTACAAGTTCATTGGTTATATATATTTTTTAATACATAATATTAACTGAAGTATTTATTTCCATCTCATCAAGGCATTACTATGCTCTTGACGAACACTGAGATAATGTGTACTGTACTAATGTTATAAAGAAGAAAATTAATTCTGTCCGTCTGTTTGTTTCTGTCCTTTTCAAGTCCAAACCGCTGATCTTTCAGTTTTAATAAATTTTGATATTGACAAGTATTTGGAGATAGACATAGACCGGTTACTTTTTGTTGTGAAAACATAACTGAAAACGGGTCAAGTAGGGAATATAATTTTGTATAGAATACTTACCATTTCTAAAATCAATCGGCTATTCATAGCATAAAATTAAACATTGAAAAAAATCTATAATCTGTTTATCAAGACTGTATCAACGAGCCCCAACGCGATACTCCTGCTGCAAGTTAGGGGGGCTGTATTGCTGCAGAGTGCAGGCAATGTTCAGAGATTATATCGGTAGGTAGAATATCAATTTAATAAGTGGCCTAAATATTATTTGTAATGGACATACTGTTTTGGATGTTAAAAATAGAAATGATCATGAAGATGTGTTATAAAATTATAACAACTAGAAGAGCTGCAAGTAATGTACGAGTATGTACAAAATGGTCTTTAAGGTTTTATTTAAAGGAACGTAGTCTGAAGCATTCACAAGTATGGATTAAATTGTACTTATTGGAGAGTACATCTCGTATAATATAGGTTACTCTTTAAAAGATAAAATTCACAGCTGTCAAGGGCCGTGAGTCGTGATCAATCTTACCGTTGAATATTTTTCGATTTCACTTCGGGACGACTTCGAGGAAAAAAACACGTTTAGGGAATTTTAATTCTTAGCCGTTTCACGCCCTTTTATATTATGTATCAACTGGGAATCAATTAGTACTAATACACAAACCTTGGAAGTTTGTTTGTGTGTCTAATCTTATGAACTGTGCATTTTGAAAAAAAAAAGATTACATATGTTTTATTGCATTAATTAACACTGTCATTTTCAATTTTTTTTTTTCACATTAAGGCTTCCATAATCGGCCATTTTGATTTTTTCAAATTATTATACTTTTATGACATTTGCTCCGTTAAGACGAATCAAACGACGCGTCATTAATTAAAGTCGAAAAAGTGTCACAAAGGACAAATTCACATAGATACATAGACTGGCATTACCCTCCCTTGCGTCGCATAGTCGGATAAAATAAATCATATAAATATTTCAATCCTTTTTATACGATCTAACATCCAGGGCCTCCTAATAGTTATACTCACCGCCAGTGGCGTGCGGTTCATAAAGACAAAAAGACACTGCCTACCCTAAGTAATTTGGCGACATGCTTATTACATAATTTCTTTTTATTTATTTATTTATTTAATTTGGCATAGAATATTTATATAAAAAGGATTTTATTTTTATATTCAATATGTTTATAACAGCGCCCTCTATTAATTAGTAGTGATAGCATGATGTATCGACAATTCTTGTGTACGTATTTATTATGTTACTAGCGGTAAAGACACAAACTAATATAATTATGTCTCATTGCGTGCATGTTTAGTTATGCAAATATTTATGTGTGCGTTCATATGAATATTTGTTACATAACGTCAAAATTACGCTCACAAAACGAAAAAAATACACACAGAAGTATTTTTTATATTAATTAGATAAATTGTCAAAGAATGTTATGCGACTATTTTGAAAAGTAGTATATTTTATTTGATCAACGCATACGTAGAGGACTATTAATTTTGTCGAATATTTATTTTTGTTTTGACGTGAGTTCCAAGTAATCGCCATTATTGTTGTTTGATTCGTTTTGTGGTCTAAAGTATTTAATATTTTAACTTTAGAAATTAGTGTATAAAATATAACTTCTTCACTGTGAGTGTTTTACGGGTGTTGTGTGTGTACAGAGAATAAAAAGTGTCGAGTTTTTTAAAACTATCTTTAAGTGATAATAAACAGTCGAGGCCGTTGCACGCCTGATTTGCAATTAAATATAAAGTAAAGTTGAAGTCAATCGTAAATTCAATAAAAAAACAATATGATTCTTACTGAAATATAAACATGTAGATTTAATAACAAATAATAAAAATATGTATATTTCCTTATACGCACAAATGACCAAAAGGACCAAATTTTTATGCTGTAAATATTATTAATTTTGTAAATGTCAAAACCAACATGCAATGAATATTTTTTGTGAGAGAGCTTTTAAAATTTTATACCTACCCTGTCTAAAAACCCTGTGCACGCCATTACTCACCGCGTATAGGTAATTGTTAAAGATACTCATGCCTGCAGTTCACGAGTTACCGCGTTTGCTGTTCCATTGTAGGTAAAAAGGATGATACTGTGAACGATTAGCCTAGCGTTATACGGCTCGTTTAATTAATAAATAGTTAAAATATACCATGTCATTCGTCCTCAGGGTTAAAGAACTATTTTATATCAAACATATAACGAAGATAATAATATATAGAAAATATTTATTTAATAAAACAAATACTAAAAATAAAAAAGTTGAACACTAAAGTACCATCAAGAGCCATTGTTAAGGAGTTCAGGAGAGTATAATAACAAAGCATTATACTCGCTGTGGACGCTTTTATTCTTCGCTTCAATAATTTTATCCAAGCGAATTTTATTTATACACGAACAATTTCTCTGGTACCATACGTATTTCGGTTATTAACCCTAGCAACGTTCCTTCAGAAACATTTGACGCAGCAAACTATGCATTTTTTCTTTGTATTATCATCTTCTCTATATTGTCAAAGCTGTGTTAAATAGAAAAGGTATACATGGACGCTGATAAGCAATACTGTGTCAAACCTATTCTTAATAAATATGTTTGACCAAGCAATATCCACATTTCCTTCTATTTTGTGATAAATGGTGTAACTTATTAAAAACAGATTGGTGCATTCAATATATAAAGAGTTTATTTAAATATTTAAGATTATTATATAAATTGCAAAATATGGAACGCACTTGAAAGTCGAAACAATTAATTAAGAGTTTTTTCCCTACTTATTTACTTGATATGACTTCGAGTTTTTTGGTTAATGTTAAATAGGTGATGCAGTATCAAATCTCCGAATACTACATCAATAACTCCTGATTTGACTTTTTGTGGGTTGACACATTATTGATTATCACCATCCACGTATAATTTTCATTAGTCAACAATGAACTTGATGAAAAAAACTTGTTTGCAAACGTCTTCTTTTTAGCGAGCGCGATGTCATTCTATTTGCCCCGCGGAGGTATATTTTTACCCGACTGTGCGACGCAAAGTAAGTCTATGAATGTATTTATGTGTATGGGTTTGTACCTTTTTTTTATTTGGCACTATTTACACCCAACGTTTAGGTCAATTTAGATAAATGACACGTAATTTGATTCATCATGACAGCGCGAATGTCATAGAAATCATAAAAATTGGGGAAAATCAAAATGATCGATTTTGGACTCTATGATATGAAAAAGAAAAAAAAAAGAAAAACAACGGGCCATATACTTGATATGTATCATTATATGGGTATCATTGAATAGGTATTTAAAACTCATCTTTAGGTTTCTAATATCGTTTTTCACTCTAAATTACCGTTTAGGATCTATAACAGTTTATAATTTAGTATAACCTTACTAAATAAAGTAACGATTGTCACTTATAGGCTTTTAGAACTGATATTTATACTGTAATGTTGACTGCGGGTGGTTTTGTTGCGCAGTCGGGATTTTAGTTTTTTTTTCAATTAATTATTTGTATTAAATTAAAATAATACATAATCGAGAGAGAGAGACAATTTCAAATTTCACATAGCATATTTCCTCTTCGTTAAGAAACTTTTTATAATATCTCAATATCATTAATAATTTTTGAGTAATTTGCAAAAACTATAACACTTTTTTTTACTTTTCGTAAGTCATTTATAATTTTGCAAAAGTGATAAAGAATTTACGAAAATAAATATTTGAGTGTGACACTTTAAATAATCTAACTTTTAATCATCTACATACAAATCGAATGATTGAATGACTCCGCTTTAAAAACTTATAAAAAAATTACATTTTGACTTGAACCGAGATGACTTAGTGAGCCTAATGAGTAGAATACGTCGATTTCAACCGAGGATCGCCGGTTCAAACCCCGGCTAGCACCACTTTTCAAGTGCATAATTTGTGTTTAAATTCATCTCGAGCTAAAGGAAAACATCGTGAAACCTGCATGGGAAATATTCTGACACATGTATATCCGCCAACTCGCAGTGGAACAGCGTGGTGGATCAAGCTCTAAAAACTTTCCCCTTAATAGGGGAGGAGGCTTTTGCCCAGCAGTGGAACATTTACAAGCTGTTACTTTACTTTTATTTACTTTTGAATAATGGAAGCAATTTAGAATGACATTTGAACTAATTAAGTATTATTAACTTTACCACAAACAAATCTCTATTAACTTTTTATTATACGATTCAGCAATTAAGGGTTAAATTTAGGGTTATAATACTTAATAATTTGTTACCCAATTCCAATATAGCAAATATATACAATTTTTTTCCTTAAAATAAATTCGAATTCAATTTACCAGTCAGATTTATAGGTTTTATATAGTTTTATTAATATTTTTATTGTATTTTTCTTTTCCCATATTTTTTTTGTATGTAATTTCGTAAATATTCTTTGAAAGAATTTATTAAAATTTTCATATATGCGATATCACAGTCGGCCATTGTAAATATTTTATGTTTTTTCCAGTTTGCTCTATATTCCATAGTATAGTAGTTATTTTGATTTCAAAAACAAATTACTAGACCGATTTTGATAAAAATAAAAACATAGGACCAATGGAACTGTATACATTAAAAGAAAAAAAAAATCAAATCGGTCAAGCCGTTCTTGAGTAATCGGTAAACATACGAAAAATGTCCCCGACGGATTGAGAAACTGTTACCATTTTCTAAGTTGTTTAAAAATCTGTATCTGTCAAGCCACACGGACTTCGTTTTGAGAAAATGGCGTCTAAAGATGTCAAACCTATTCTTAATAAGTTTGTTTGAAGACGTATATATTCATCTTTTCTTTTCTGTTTTGATAAAATGTATAATGAATCAAACGCAGATAGATTTATTTAATATGTTATCTAATAATAGGTTTTTGAATATTTAAGATAATTTTATAATTTGCAAAATATGGAACGCACCTGAAATTCGAAGCATTGTGTTAAGAAACTTTTTTTCTTACTTGTTTAGTTTAGATGACTTGAATTTTTTTTTAATAATTTTAAATAGGTGATGCAGTATCAAAATATATCAATATCTCCAAATTTGACTTTTTGTGGGTTGACACATTATTGCTTATCAGCATCCAATTAGCTTCGAAAGTATACCCAAATTAGTACTGCATTATAATAGTATGTACCAGAAGAATGTTTATTGTTAAAGTTATATTACTTTTGAAATTATATAACTGAACGATTTTCGAAGAGACTTGTCAAAAACCAGTAAAACATTGTATTTTGACATTCGTCCAGGCGATATTGCGTTGTTCGAGAACATTAACAACTTATTACCAAGTTTCCAGATAAGGACGGGGCTCTTTATTTTATTAGCAATTGTCTTAATCGTGCCCCATTCGATTCGAAAACTTTCGTTAACAATCCTCTGAGTTGGGGCACAATCTCCCGTACTCGGGGCAGTTACGACCCTTCGGCCCATAATGTAGATATTACCAAGAATTTACGTGTTTTCTTTTACTTGTTAGCGGTGATTTACTTAGGTTCGTAATAAGATTGTGTGATAAAATATATATATTTGTTTATGAAGATAATTAGATAATTGGGATTTATTTTCACAGAGTTAAATCTAAATCTATACTAAATATAATTGGACGCTGATAAGCAATACTGTGTCAAGCTACTTCATTTTGAGAAAATGGCGTGTAAAGATGTCTAATGAGATTATTGTATAAAGTACAAAATATGAAACGACCTTGAAATTCGAAACATTTGATTAGGAAGCTTTTTCCATGGTTATTTAGTTTATATAAAGACTGTTTTATTATTGAATAATGTTAAATAGGTGATGCAGTATCAAAATACATCAATAACTCTGAAATTCACTTTTTGCGGATTGACACATTATTGCTTATCAGCATCCAATTATAATATAAAATGTAATAATTCAAATGTCTGTTTGTAATTTCAAATTAACAGATTTCTACTTATTAGGTCGAACCTGCGAATATTTGCGCTTCACTCAGTTGCTGTTACCACTGCTCAAATCTGTCTGTTTGCGACTAAATATATATACATACATATAGAATAATTTATATTTTTGTATCGTCAGTAACGTTGGTAGTGCATTCTCTAATATAACATATATTTATAACATTTAAATTTAATCAAATTGACAATGTAATCATCGAGACCTTTTCACGAGCCTGAACACGATACTTCTACTGTATATTGGTAAGGAATTGTGCTTCCCGCTGATTCCAAATGATGGTGTAGCACCAGATCCTTGTATCAAACTATCTGCTCAGCTGCCCACTTTTTATATAAAATTAATTTACTGTTTACGTAACATTAAATAAAATAAAAAGTAAAGTAACATCCTGCAAATATCTCGCTGGGGAAAGGCCTCCTTTTCTATTAAGGAGAAATTTTAGAACTTAATCCACCACGTTGCCACCAGTAGGGCATTTACAGCCTGTTCATCAAAGTTAATCGTAATTATTTCAATTGTAGGAAGTGAACTTTTCATCAATATCACCCAGTAATAATAAAAAGTTGACAAAAGTTGAAGTATCAGTTGGCTGCTAAGTACTGACTAGCGTTGAGTCGCTTCGACGATAATTAAGTGGTACAGCAACTTCTACATCACATTTCTGTTCAAACTTTGTTATATTGACATTATTTTTAGTTTTCTACCCGAAGGATGCTGAAGGAACCGTGCTACTAAGCCTCCGTAGTCTCTCTGCCTGTTCGTCAGCGGTATGTCCTGATCCTATTCGTTAAAAGCTTTTGGTAGGTACACGGAATATTCTTGATACCAACATATATTAGATTTACAATAATTCATATTTTTAATAATTAAAAAATTTGGTTTCATATGTATATACGTATATAGGTTTGTATGGTCACAATTTTCTTAAAAAATTGCTTATCCGATTTGTATAGGACATGAAGGGCCGCTCTTTAAATGATTATATTTCAAGAATTTTTTTTCTATCCTGTATACTAGCATACTAGTATTCCGCATGCGACTTCGTCTTTGTTCAGTTCGATTGTATCGCGATACATCATACGACCACAGGAACTGTGTATTTTTTCTGGGTTAAAGCCTTCGATAAAAACTACCTCCCTGTAAAATTTTATCACAACCGGTTCATTTTGAGTTTATCCGTTACAAAGATAAAAAAAAAAAACATTTTATCTTTATAATATTAGTATAGATACATTACGATTTGTTGATTGTCAGAGACAAACATAGAATCTCTTCAACTAACAGCAAATGACCTGAGATTGATGTACCCGTATACACGACAGCTCTGTCGGTATTCTTTCTCTACAGAACATATATTAAATAGATAATCCTTACAAACATTATAGGTGCGATAGTAACTCTGTCTGTCACGCAATCACGCCTAAACTAAACGGATTTAAATGAAATTTGGTACAGAGATAGGAAACTGAAAAAAGACAGAAGATTTAATGCGAAAAAAGGCTGTAAGGGACTTAAATAGGCGATGTAAGTTTGTATGGAAATGGTAGAAGCTTGAAACATATTTTTTAGACCTTTGATCATATATAAGTAAATACGACAATCAAAGATTGTAAAAAAATTACCCTAAAGTTGATAAATCAATCAACTTTACACAGGTCTAAGCGATCTTCTGCTAGTATTGTATAGCAGAAGTAAAGTCCTTTGTATTGTATTATTTGCGGTAAATAAGCTTTTAAATATGATATATGCGTAGGGCGTATTGTGGGCTGTAATTTAGAGGATTTGCGAATATCGCGGTGACAGCATATTAATCACTTTGTGTCGTGCCGCCGACAGACTGACGCGCGTCGATGGTGCGCGGTTAGTGTAAGTTATGAGATGAAGGCTCGGGTTTACTGTTTTTATTGTCACTGTTACTCTATTCTATGTTTTCGCTTTGAAATAATATAAAATATAAATAATTAGTACGTAAGTGAGTAACAGCCTTTAATTTTTTTTATTGTTCATTTACGGTAAGTGGTAATATGTAATAAATGAAGGTATATTTTAGGTAAGTAAAACCATTTACATAATATAATCTAATTCTGTTGATGCTGATAAATGTTTTGAAATTAAATTTATTTTTGATTCATTTTAATGAATGGAGGAGTTCGTATTTACTATTTAACGCGTGTTAATAATATTATTACCACTATTAATATATTTTTTTAAATAAACCGATTTCAAAAACAAACTCAAGAGATACAAATAAAAAAAAACATCAAATCAATAATAAAAAAAAACACACACACACAATCAAGTATTTTACACACACGCATATACACTACAGACATTCATTAATTATTTAATTTTAATAATTTATTTTAATGTTTGAGAAGTTCCCTCGATTTGGAAGTATACCCTTTCAAACAAAATTAAATTGAAAATCAGTCCACAAACGGCGGAGTATTCTGTACACCACCATAAAAAAATCCCCGACTTTTTTGGAAGTCGGTTAATAATCTAGTTTTTATTATTTGCTAGCTGCCCCGTAAGTTTTCACTTGCGTTTATGGATACTGCTTCGCTATGAGTCGTAACGTGATGTAATATAGCTTCTAACATTTCTCGATAAACTGGTTATCTAACTCAAAAAGAATTATTCAAATCGGATCAATAGTTTTAGAGATTACCCCCTATATACAAACTTACAAACAGATAAATATACAAACAAATTTTACCTTTTTATAATATTACAAGCAAAGAATACATTTTTTTATTGCAAACAAAATATATCAAATCAATAATAAAAAAACAATACACACACTATCAAGTATTTTACACACACGCAAATACACCACAGACATTCATTAATAATTGTTAAGTCTGTGCTTAAATTGAGAATAGATTATCAGCCTTAAAATTTGTTGACAATTTAATAAACTACGGATCACTATCTTTACTTATATTACAAAGTTTATTTATTTGAACGCGTTAATCGCAGGAATCACTGGTTTAAATTGGGAAATTCTTATCGTGTGACTTTTTTTATTGAGGAAGACTATAGGCTATATGGACGCTGATAAGCAATACTGTGTCAAGCCACACGGACTTCGTTTTGAGAAAATGGCGTCTAAAGATGTCAAACCTATTCTTAATAAATTATTTTGAAGACGTATATATTCATCTTTTTTTTATTTTGATAAAATGTATATTGAATCAAAAGCAGTTAGATTTGTTTAATATGTTATCTAATAATAAGTTTTTAAATAGTTGAGATTATTTTATAAATTGCAAAATATGGAACGCACCTGAAATACGAAACATTGAGTTAAGAAACTTTTTTCCATACTTATTTAGTTTAGATGACTTGAAATTTGATTGGATAATGTTAAATAGGTGACGTAGTATCAAAATACATCAATATCTTCAAATTTGACTTTTTGTGGGTTGACACATTATTGCTAATCAGCATCCATATATTGTATCTATACTAATATTATAAAGCTGATGAGTTTGTTTGTTTGACTGCGTTATTTTCAGGAACTACCAAATCGAATTGAAAAAATATTTTTGTGTAAGATAATTTATTTATTGAGGAAGACTACAGGCTATATTACATCACGCTGCATCTCATAGGCGAAGCAAAAAACATAAACGCGAGTGAAACCGCAAGGAACAACTAGTTACGTATAAAAGCGAAAAGTCACTCATTTAATCGTTACGAAATCTTGAAAACTACTCTAAACTCTTAAGCATAGCAGGAAGTTTTTAGGTAGACGACAGAATAGTCAGCTAAGAACGGATTTTTAAAAATTTCACCTCTAAATGGGTGAAACGAATGTTCAAAATTTGTATAGAGACATTAAAGTTAGCACGAATGAAGACGTGGCCAAAAAGCGAATTTTATATTGTCGTA
Organism: Hypolimnas misippus; assembly: GCA_037950945.1. Lineage (NCBI taxonomy): Eukaryota > Metazoa > Arthropoda > Insecta > Lepidoptera > Nymphalidae > Hypolimnas > Hypolimnas misippus. Next base: position 15,273,872 of record JBBEEQ010000029.1, read on the forward strand.
TATACTACATAAATATACATTTTTGGGACATTATCGAAAAGATATCAGTTTCCTGAGGAGGAGATTGGGTTATGTGGAGATTTATACCTACTAAAACCTCTGCGATGCCCTTATTTAGCACGAGAAATGGAGAAGCCTAACACATGCGCACGTTTACAATATTTATTTATCCGTATTAATATTTGACTGATAGGTTGGCATAGTGGTCACTGCAACTGAATGAAGCGTTTGTATTGTACATACGGATGTTTGCCGTGGTCTGGGTGTTTGTGCTTGTATTGTGCGTGTTTATGAACCCCCGACACAGGATCATAAGATCCTAATGGGGGCCGTTGAGTTTGATGCGTTTATCATTATTAAAAATACTGATTACGCTTATTTACGCTAATTTTATATAGGTATTATCTCTGATAGGTGGGTCAGGACTTGACATCTATTTTTAAATAATGTTTATAATCACTGTTTTCCTAGATTTATTTGTATTACATAAATTATTTGAGCGTATCGATAGAAGCAACTTAGTTGTAAACATGTTGACGATCTGATCTTAAGTAAACAGAACTTTGTTAAAACTATAGGTAAAGAGTTGGCAGTCGCTGGAAATCTTTGTCACGGAAAATATTAAAAAATATATCTATCCAGACACTATTAACCGAATCCGCATATAGTTAAAATTTATCCAGATAACTGCAGATGTAAAAAATAAAATCGTTTAGAAGGAAATTAATTACGAACACGCAAACACTGAATTGCACCACTCTAAAATACATTTTTATTTTGCAAAAATAAAGTGAAAATGAAAAAGTCTAGGGCGATGTTTGCATAACAGTCTTTAAATACTACCTAATGACACTATTAAAATATATTCGATTTAAACACATGTGTCATTTAAGTAAGTACTTACGAAGGTATTATCATTATGATTTGTGACGATTATGTTAGCGCAATATAAACTCTTAAAAGGTATTTCAAAATATTTTTATTTATTACCCCAAAAATACATTATTTACATAATTTTAAAACTATATTCAATGATATGACGATAGAGAGTTTAATTTTATACTATTTGACGTTAAATATCTCTACCCATTTCCAACTTTAACAAGCTCATCAATAGTCTTGTTAGCGTAAAGATAGAGTATCTACTGGTTGCTAGGCAACGTCGTCTAAGTGATCGGAGTTGTGGGTGACAAAATCTGCGAGCTAATAACATATCTGTAGATGTATACCATTGAATATATTATTTAAATAAAACACAACAAATTATTAGTTTCACAGAAATGGACAATATACTTAAACATATCGTTTAACAATTTTAATTTCATATAACAATACTACTTTGAAAAACATTCATAATATATTAATACCTGACTTGAAAAAGTTTAGATTTTTCATTTTTTCTCGTACTTATATATATTCAGAACTAGTTTTATGTAAACCAATTCTTCAAAAACCAGCTGTCAAAGCGAAAAGGGTTTATGTATGCCTTAAACATAGATATTCTCTTCTAGACCTATTGTTTCCTGGTCATATGAAACAAAATTGCAGTTCAAAGAAAAAATACTGCGAGTCATTTTTATCACCATTCCGGTGCACATGATTTGTAAAGAAATTTATAAATACATTTTTTATGTGTTATATTGTAATTTTATTACCAATAAACGTAGTAGGGTATATCACCCTTAAAGTTTCTAGAGAAACAATATTACGAAATATTCGAGTAATTACCAACTTCATAAATAGGTTTTCCACCTGCTATCACCCAGAGAGAACCACTCGGTGCTTTTTCATAAACCTCCACTGCTGCTTCCCCAACGACATCCATGCTTTGCCACACTTGCCTCGGTAAATACTCATGGAACTGCTCTGTTGTACTCTCATCCCACGGCTTAGCGTGTTCTAAGAATCCCGTGTCAGTATACCCAGGACAGATGCCTACAACCCTAACACCAGTTCTGTTGTAGTTCATAGCGTCACCCAAACATTTAGTAAAACCGAAAACCGCAAATTTCGAAGCCTGATAGATTGGTGCATACTCCAGAATTTGGAAACCGCAAAGCGATGACATATTTATTATGGTGCCGCCTTTACCGTTCTTATCTTTTCTCATGTGCTCGTAAAATTTCTCCGACCAATTGATTACAGCAAGCACATTGATATCAATGGTCTCTTTAACTCGTCTTTCATTGAAAATACCAGCATTGTTTACTAAAACGTCAACTCTCTCATAGCTTGCCACGATGTCGTCGTAAACATTTTGAAGATCCTTAGTGACGTCACATTTCATAAAAACTGCTCTTGCTTTTCCGTAAGTGTTTATTAGTTTTGAAACTGCCTTTTTTCCCTCATCTTCGTTAATGTCCAATATAATAACGACTTTTGCATCACTGCGCAAGAACTTATCCGATATTTGGAAACCGATACCTTTCGCACCACCAGTAACGATCACCACTTTACCCGACAATGACATGTTTTCTTCTGGCGATTGAACGAAACTGAAGTAATAATTTTAATGAAACGTTCTTTTATTATATATTTTTATTTTCAACCTTCAAAATGATTAAGCTTATCGTGTTTAATGTAGCTAAGTAATGCATGAAAATGAAATGCCATATTACAGATAACTTACCTAATACCCAATAAATATTATAAATCTTTATTTTTGTAATGTTTATATAAGTACATATTAAATAAGGAAATTATTGTATGTTTTTTTGAATATTTATTTACATCTACACCTATAAAAGGTTAAAAAAAGAAATAAGTTATTATCATTTATAGTTATTACTGTATTAGAGGTTAATAATACTGTAGCGCATAAAATGACTATTTTTTTTAAGTCTTCTACGAAAATATATAAGTTTATCGGTAATATATTATTTAGATGTTTTAAGAGCTTTGCCTGAAAACCAGCTCCGAAAACATTTAGAGATAGATCAAGATTTTAAATTTCTATACATAACCAAATATCTCTGTACCAAATTACATTAAATAATTACAATATAATTTTGTACCCAAAAAGGTAATACGTTTCTCGAATATTCAGCTAAAACTAAAATTGTTTATTTTTTAAAGGCCACCGACTGTTAAAAAAAAAATTAAATAAACTCATTTTTCGAACGGTATATAAATTGTATAAGAATTCATAAATAATATTACTTTTATTTATTTTAAAAGTATACGATAAGAATACGTTACGAGATGTGATTAAATAATTGGCTACAAGGTGCGGACTTCCCATAAAGGGAATAGACCGACATCGAGCCCAGCGCATTACATGAAAATTAAATAATGGTAAAAAAATGTTCCATTAAGTTGAAATCATAATAGCAAGAAATATATTTAATGTGCAAATTACGTATAATAATCTAGAATGATAATCTATATACTGTTAGTATATAGATTATCATTATAGATACTTTTAGTCTTTAGATTATACTCATGATATTATATAGATTACAATCACGAAGGAAAAACTTTGTACATCTTTTTACGAAAATTACGCGGACGGAGGAGTATGAAATTTCGCACATTTATAGTTTATATACCTAGAGAAGAAGAGAGAAATGCTAATATTTTTTAATGGTGCCTAAGAATACATTAAATCACGAAAAATACGTTGTCGTACTAACAAGTGATCTTATTACAATAGTTAATTTACATTCAATGCATGTTTTTATGAGTAGTTTTAAATATATTTAGGTATATGAAAATATTTCAGTCGAAATTCTTTGCAATAGGTAATTAAGTAGGCAATAGGTAATTAAGTTCTTTGCAATAGGTTAATGTACGTAACATTATGAAAGATCGTCGTAGGAAATGATAATGGGCCCAGCGTCGGCCCATGCGTACGTCAATACTCGTTAAGCTTAGCTCAGTGCTACACCAATGTCAGTCAAACATAGGGTAAAGTCTGGAATGATAAGAAAGGCCTAGGCTTTGTGTATAGAACCAGGCCTAGGTTAGCCAAGGTTTGGGATTAGAATAGCCAAGACTCAGTTGACCAAGCCTGGCCTTAGGCTTGGTCTAACATCGAATAGCCCAGGCTGAGTTAATCAAGTCCGGACCAGGGCTTGAACCAACATTGGATAGGCGAGGCTCGGCCAATACGAGATTATCACACACACGACAATTGGACCAACTTGGAAGAATACTCTTTAAAACTAAAATAGGTCCACAGTAAAGATCGGTGAATAAATAAAACAAATAATAAGACATAAAAAATTATTTTCACACCCACAATATTTTTAAGTGATCTATCCAATAATACGCCAGATCACGGAATAAATAAGTTCAAAATTGAAGGGTTCTAAAAATACTTTTAAAGATGTTATTTTAAGACTGTCAATTTGTGTTATCAATATTTATAGTCACACTAAATTACTTTCCAGCACCTCAGCTAAGCGGTACCTTAAAAAAACAGTTTCACATTTACCGGCCACCATTCTGATATGATCCTGAATCGGGGTCCGGAAACACAGGATACAAGGACCTATACAGACGTTATTCATGAGCTGGAATATACCCGCGACAGTTTGCATTTCAGTCAATTGCGGCAAATTGTCAAAAAATAAGCAAAATTTCATATATGATATTAAGTTTTTTTGTATTTAATTTTTACATAAACAAAAAAAAAATCCTTATTAGAATTTTTAATCATTCTTGATTACTTTTCTTTCTAAATAATTAGTGTTTAATGACCAGCGCCCGTTCTAATAAACTTTTTTTTTCTGTTAATAAGAAAAGTCGGAGATGTTTACCGTCGGAACGAGGAAATAAAGTATGATTGTAGTTCTAATTAAATTTTGGAGGAAATTCGTTCAGCTGGAGCGATAAACAAGATGTTCTAGATAGGATATATATTAACGATTTTATAAGATTAAACACGATAAGATTGCTTGATATGGAATCTCTCCTTAATCTTCTATACTTCTATACTAATTTATAAATTCAATATAAAGAGGTGAGATAAGATTATAAAGAGGTGAAATTTGTATATAGGGGATAATCTTTGAAACGACTGATCCGATTCGAAAAAATATTTTTGTATTAAAATGCCCGTTTATTAAGGATGGAAGGAAGTTCTATCAAGAAAACGAAGCACTTATAACTAGTCTGAATGGTCTTTAATTCTTTTTTTAATCAACTTCCAAAAAGTTAGGCGGTTCTCAATTCCTCTTAGACTTTTTTATGTATGTTTACTGCTTAAAACGACTGGACCGATTTTATCAAGGGTATGTCGACTATGTTACATCATGCTACGACTTAAAAGAGCGACGTAGTAACCATAAACGCAATTGAAACCGCGAGAGGCAGGTAGTCTAATATATAAAAAAATAATATCTGTTTGTTCTAATCTTATGCACTGTTATACTGTTCATCCGATTACGATAAAACTTTTTAATTTTTTTTACAAAAAGAAGACAAAAAAATAGACAGTTCCACCTGACATCTGCAAGACTGACAGTAAATTGAATTCTGGTAAAACCTAATTTTTTCAACAGCCTTCAACTAATATACTAGACAATGGAGAAGAAAAACTCAAAAACCTGCATGTACCGGAAGAAATTCAAAACAAAAATATTTACCATTAAAGATTTAAAAAACCTAGCTGTTTTATGTATTCGGTGAATATACATAATGTCCGCGAGAAATTGATAACCTCCTTTTTTGGAAGTCGGTTACAAAGATAAATCAAATATAATGTGGACTAGTAATTAATTGTTTCGTTACATCACAGAGTTTTTAAAGGGTGAGAGTTGTAGGTAGTTTTGATTTTAATGTAATAGAAACTAATGGTATACTAAACACAGCTAATACGAGTATACGATCTAGCTCGACTAGAAAAGTACCACATTTTTAGACAACCAGCTTTAAGTAGCTAATATATCTCCGCTTCAAATCATGCCTATCCACTTTAAAAGCTCTATGTCTCTCCTTACTTCCTATTCATCTTCATTCCTTATTATTTTCTACCTTGCCAATAACCAGAAGAACAATATTGGTATTTAAAAATCATTCGTATATCAATTTTTCAATTAGAATTACTGTTTAGAATCTAACGACTTAAAGTTTTTTAGTAACGATTCTTTATGATCTTGTTACACAGTTGGGTTTTTAATTTTTTCAATGAATTTCTTGATTGCCATTTCTTTCCTCTGGTTAGTACTAGAGGTGAGAAATGCGTTGGTAGTCTTCGCCGTGTAGTAGGTAGTCTTCAAGTGACCCTCATGCTCATTCACCGGGTATTATCATGAAAATGAAACTGATTTGTGGACACTCTGTGAGAACGGTTTGAAGAGAAAGTTATACTCGTGGTATAATCACAAGGGACGTAAGACAAAGCGAAATGAAAGGGCTAGGTAATGAAGATGTCACCATCCATTGTGTCCACAAGTTGCTAAGTACTGTCCACTCTAATACATAAACGTCAGTTTATCACAGAACTGGGTTCTTTAGAAATGGTTTTAAACAATTGAAAAAATACTTTATCAAAATTAAAATCAAAATAAAGTAGATTTAAAAAAAATCCGATAAATCCTCAAAAGGATCAAAACATATTTTAATAAAAAAAGCTACCACCGATTCGGAATGTAGATTCTTCAGAAAAGAACCGTTAGGTGGTTTTTTAGTTTAGGTGCTAAGTATAATATTTACTAAGGCTATAGTACATCACGCTACTTTTTATAGGATCGAAGCAGTAACCATAAATGCCAGTGGAACCATGAGCGACAGCTAATTCTATGTACGTATATTAAACATCCTGTAAATACAACAATACTAAATCCGCGTATTATTGTCGTCAGGGTGTCACGTTAGAATATGTTACGAATTCCGTGACGTGACCTTCTTATATTTATGTCAGAAATGCGAAAATGCGTTTGTTCATTTCTTACTTTTTACGCCTCTACTATACCGAAGTACAGACAGCGAGGTTAGATGACATGAGGTACAATTCGTCCAGAACAAACACATAGAAAAATAATTTAAAATCATTATTGGACATAACTAAGTCTACTTTAGCGCGAGCATAGTTGCGGGCTAAAGTAGTAGTAATATCAAAAACAAAATATAATTTATTCAAATATGCTTTCACAATCAATCTTGAATCGTCAAAACCGTCAAAATAAAACCACCGGTTTGGAATGTCGATTCTACCGAGAAGAATCGGGAAGAAACTCGATAGATAATCTTTTAATATGTAAAGTTTTTATGTAAAGATTTTAATAATTTGTATGACTAACATAAAAATAAAAAGACACGGCTGAGACGCTTATAACGACAACAATAGCATCTGTAACCAAATATAAACAGAATTACTATGTACTTTAAGACTGAGAAAAATTTAAGTAAAATTTAAAATATATATATCATTTGCTACATGTCACTTCTCGTCGTGTTTACTCTGTATCGCGTAACTTTAGAATTACGGTAAACAACCCAACGGTATACAGGGCGTAATAAAAATGTAAGCGCGACTTCGTGCTAAGGGGCATTTTACGATTTCAATGTATACGAGAAGCTATCACGCGGAGCATAAAATTTAAAAAAAAAAAATTGTATAATTATATAAAAGTCTTTTGTTGTGCTTAAAAGAAAGAACTCTGTGAAATTTTATATTGATAACTGCAAATATTTAGTCCTTTGTGCTCCTTGCGATTTCACTCGTGTTTATGGTTACTGCTTCGCTCTCTTAAGTCGTAGCGTGGAGTAATATAGCCTATATAATATAACCATCCTCAATAAACTGCCTCACCAATGTAAAAACAATTTTTCACATTATATCAGTAGTTTCAGATTGAGAGATGATCTCTACATTAAAACTTAGAAAAAAAATTACCTCTTTATAATATTTTTTGGAGGAACAAAGAATGTAAAGAGGCGAGAGAATCAAACTTTATATGACTGTCTAAAGGTATTATTAATCCAAGCAAAAATAATGTATAATTAATCTAAGGAGTGATAGGAACTAATAATAAGACTTTTTCAAAAATACCTCAAAAGCAAAATTCGTAAATTCTTTTATTGGAATGACATGACTTATAATAATAATTTTGTTTTAAAACCAAATTACTGAACTAATTGTGATGAAAATTCTATGGAACAAATGAAAGAATATCCTTTTAAAATAAAAAATAATAATAAATAAAATTGTTTAATCTGTTAGTCTACTTTTTGGAAGGCGTTTAAAAATAGGAACCGATATCAAAAGTAAAATACGCATTCCGTTTTCTTGGATGACTTACAACTCCAGTTACTTTGGCTTAAAAATCAAATTCAAGCCGATTCTGATAAAAATTCTGTAGGAACTATCTAAAGTATACCCAAAAGAAAAAAATATCAAAAAAAATCTTAAAATTCTAAGGTAACAAATATTTAAAATAACTGGTCAAGTGGGAGTAGGACTCGCGCACCGAGGGTTCCGTACAAACTCGTGGAAATATTTATAAAACCAACCCACCTACGCTTCGAAAATATAGCTATGTAAATGGTGTTCTAACTTATAGCCAAAGTGCACATTTGCGCAAAAAAAATTAGTCATCAAAGGGCACACCAACGGATTCGACGTCTCAGCCCTCCATAAACTCAAACCATTTATTTCAGCTTTCAAAAATACTTAAATCGGTATAGGTGTGCCTATAATATTTGAATTTTTTTTTTAATATTTAATATCTGTGTAAAAAACAAATATACAATCACATTACAAATGCCATTAAACCTTTTTTAGGTTTGTCTTGGCATCACATTCGCAACGATGACAATTTTGTTGGTAGTTATAAATTACATTAAATGTAACACAAATCAACCCGGTCAGCCAGTTCATGGGCCGCGAGGAGTGAGTGAACGGGATGTCTATATTCTGATCTAGCCGTTGATAAATAATAAGTTATTATTGTATGTCCTGACTGCACTGCATCACCCAAAACCTGTTCGACCGTCGTATAAATATAGGATTATTCCAAAACACAAATAAATATAATAGTGATTTATAATAGTGATTACCGTCGATATCTTCAGGATCCCATCATCAGCTCCTGACTTCACGACAATGGGACCAAACTGGAAGTATACTCTTTCAAACGAAAAAAAAAATGAAAAGTAATCCACAAACGGCGGAAAAATCGGTGAATACATCACACTCAACGGTCCTATTAGGATCTTTTGATTCTGTGTCGGTGATTCGGAAACACACAACACAAACGAAAAAACCGTTTGCCGTGAGCAGGGATCCAACCCGCGACCGTTAGCACTTCAATCAGTTGCATTAACCACGGCGCCATTCCGTCTCGCAAATCCTTCGTTTTTAGGGTTCCGTACCTTAAAAGGAAAAACGGAACCCTTATAGGATCACTTTGTTGTCCGTCTGTCTGTCTGTCTGTCTGTCTGTCTGTCTGTCTGTCTGTCGGGATGTCAACCCTTTTTTCTCAGAAATGCATGGACGTATCATGTTGAAATTAATATCATATACTCAAGTCTACGATGACATGCGGCCGTGAAAATATTAAAGTTCTAAGTCAACGCAATCAAAAGATAATGGCAAATATGTCGAATATTGTGACCATTTTAGCGTTTTCGCAAGGGAATCAAAACCTATAGGGTACTTCCCATTGACCTAGCAAGACGAAATTTGGCAAGAAGTAAGATCTTATGGTACGAATAAAGGAAAAAATCTGAAAACTGTAAATTTCTGTATGTATGTGTGTCTGTTTGTAAGTTTGTCTTTCAACTTTTTTCTCAGGAACGCGTGAAGGTAACAAATTTTTATCAATGTCAAGTATTCAGAGCTATAATTACTAAGAGCTGTGAAAAAATCAGACTTCTAAGTCAACACAGTCAAAAGATACGGTCATTTATGTCGCATATTTTAAGTAATTTAGCGTTTTTAACGTTTTCACAAGGGAATCAAAACCTACAGGGTACTTCTCATTAACCTAGCATCATGAAATTTGGCCAGGAGCATGGTCTTATAGTATAAATAATGGAAAAAATCCGAAAACTGTAAATTTCTGTTCGTGTGTCGGTCAGTCTGTACATCTGTCTTTCAACCTTTTTCTCAGGAACGCATAAATGTATCAAGTTGTAAATTATATCAAATATTCAGAGCTGCATTCACTTGAAGCTGTTAACAAAACCTAAATTATAAATCAATACGTATCCAATTAATTAAAAACGCATTATTTTTGGAAAATAAACTAAGTTTGTGTGTGAGATAATAGAGCGTATCAAGCGGAAAATAATATAATCTTAGAATTAAAATTTTATGTACTTAAAACAAATTAACATAGAAGTTGATCACGGTCAAAAAACAATTTTACAATCAATGAGGAGAAATGTGTATCAAAACGAAAACATAGCGGCAGCAAACCTTTATAAACAACGCAATGCAATCTATATGCCGCAGCTAACAAAATGATAGCGCGATTCAGCGTACAGTCAGCGCCATCTCTGGACAATATTATGACATTACGTAGATAAAATTCTCGATTAATGTTACTAGAGGTAACATCATTTTAAAATTTAAAATTTTAGTTAAAACTGTCCAAATATTTTAAGTACAAATAACAAATAATTTCGCAATAAGCACACAGCCCATTGACAAATAAATATTTAATCTTATTGTTTTCATGAAAAAGTTAGTTAAAATTATTCTATATATGAAAATAAAGAAATAATAAATAAAAAATATTATTTAAACGCGCTAAAAATAATAAAATAAACTATTCCTTTAAAAGTTTCATCATCAATTATCGTTAATTTTATCGTCATTACATAATTTACATTAAATATAAAAGCTTCACACGATTTGATTTAAGTACTCGTATTAACTTAGTTCGAAAATTTAAAAATTAAATTCAATCAAATCGAGTAAATTAATTTACTTCTTACTACTGTGTAGATAATACATGTAAGTCTTCTGGTTTTTTATAAAAAAAAAACAATTAGTTTTATTCGAATTAGGGACTACTTATTTTCGTCTTGGCAACACTAATATATACTTTGATTGATAATGTAAATCTAAATATTTTACGAACGTAGTGTAGTGGAAGTGGAGTGTAGTAGGATATAAATAAAAATAAAACAAGAATAAAATAAAATGTAATTTTGTATATAATAATTGATTATTTTTAACCGACTTCGAAAAAGGAGGAGGTTTTATGTTCGGCTGTATGTATTTTTTTATATTTTTACACCGATTTTTCCGTCATTTGTGAACCGATTTTCAATTTTTTTTTTTGTTTTAAAGGGTATACTTCCAATTTGGTCCCATTGTCATGAAGTCAGGATCTGATGATGGAATCCTGGAGAAATCGAGGGTAATCTTCAAATATTATAGGCACACCTTTACCGATTTAGGTATTTTTGACAGTAACTCATGCATTTGCTCACGAAAAGCTACATTTGATGAGGTGGAGCTGACGATGAAGATTACAAATGGGTACCGGAACCACTTAATAACGAGTATTTTACGTGTTGCGATTCGATTGCTTCAATATGATTGCTAAGCAATTTATTCTCGGCACAATGTATACGGTGTAGTGGAGCTTATGATGCGATACCAGGAGAACTGCCATTGAAAAACATGATATTAGTCTACCCGTGACCACGAACGCTGCAAAGTGCTCGAAATGTCGGGATGATAAAAATAAATAATATACGCGATTTAAATCCGTTTAAAACAGTTCTATTTCAATGAATAATAATCGCGAAAATCTAAGACAACGATAAGATACACAAGGTAATTAAAAAGCGGAAAAATCTTCAAGATTTAATTTTCGTAATTGACCAACTATTTTTATTTATATACCTATTATTTCTAGCCAATATGGCTAAAGCGGTTACAAATGGTTTGAGTTTATGGAGGGCTGAGACGTCGCGTCCGTTGGTGGACCCTTTGATGACTAATTTTTATCGCAAATGTGCACTTTAGGTCTAAGTAAGAACCCTCTGTACGGAACCCTCGGTGCGCGAGTCCTACTCGCACTTGACCAGTTATTTTTTAAGTCTGTTGATTATAACAAACGAAACGAACCGTGCGAAACCCACACACGTGTAATACTTAGTATGTATGTATTTTTAGTAGTTATGTAAATCATTTTAAGCAGTATTTTTAATGAAAACATTAATTATCGTTTTTAATAATTATTCGTTATTAGACCAGAATTACATTTGGACGCTGACAAGCAATACTGTGTCAAGCCACACCTTTTCTGTTATTTTTTATGAAAGGTATAATGAATTAAAAGCAGATTGATACACTTAATATATTATCTTATAAAAAGTTTTTCAAATATTTGAGATTATAGTATAAATTGCAAAATATGGAACGCACTTGAAATTCGATACCATTAATAAGGAAACTTTATTCCGTTCTTATTTAGTTAATATGACTTCAATTTTTATTGAAGAATGTTAAATAGGTGATGCAGTATCGAAATACATCAAAATCTCCGAATATGACTTTTGGTGGGTTGACACTTTATTGCTTATCAGCATCCATTAATAAGTTTTGTTCTGAGACTTTCATAAAAATTGACATAATTTGTTTGGCATTGCTTTACACTTGAATGAATTTACTATCACGGCCTATATTTTTGCAAGCCACAGCTTTCGTAAGGCTACGTAGGTAACTGTTACCAGGCTATAGAGTTGTTTCTATCAAACTAGCTGTGTCCTTTTTCTTGAGGAAAAATTAAATTTATATAATGTTTACCTTCCCTACTTGAATCACTATTTCATTGGTTTCAATTTTGTATTCCTTTCATTTAAATGAATATTTTTTCAAAAAAAAAAAAATAAATAAGCGTGGGTGGTCTAGCCGTTTCAGAGATTAAAAATTGTGATTTTGATATAAATAGCGTATACACGCGCATATGTATATTGTTTAAAACTGTTAATTTGAAATTACAAACAGACACTAAAATTTTATTTATTTGTATATACATACATATACGTGAATAAAACTTACAAATATAAGTCTCGTTAAAGTCTGAAATATCATCAAAATTACGTTGATACGTAGATTAATAAAGACATTTATTACCTACAAAAAATACCTTTAAGAAATATACAATAGACGATTTTAATAATCTTCAGACACAACAAAATTTATTCGCATTGAATTAGCTCGACGTTACGTCACTCCGTATAAACTGAACGTACTCAGAAACGCAGTTGATGTAAACTAATGTAGCAAAGCTTTCAGCCCAGCCGGACAATGGCTCATTACAGCTGCAGCCGCGATGTATTGCTGGACTAATGATTAAATATCTGAGTTAGACCAGTTCCAGCAGAAATACAGAGTAATAGTATTCATAGAATTTATCAATTATTAGACTCCTGAAGCAATAACGGTCGCGGGTTGGATCTCCGCTCACAGCCAACGTCTGTATTGGCCATACGGATATTTCTCGTGGTCTGGGTTAGTGTTTGTGTTGTGTGTTTCCGAACCCTCGACACAAGGCCATGAGATCTTAATGGGGGCTATTAAGTATAATGTGTTTATTTATCAAAAAAAAAAACAATCTTTAAACAAGTCAGCAGTACTGTGTCAATATCACTTCTGTCTAGCCTATAAGTATTAATCGTTACTAACCAACTTTAAATCGTTATAGATTCTAATCTATAACTCTGAATGAAAAACGACATAAGAAACCTAAAAATGATTTTTAAATAACTATTTAATTTTAGTTGGCGGATATACACGTCAAAATTTCTACCGACACATGCAGGTTTTCTCACGATGTTTTCCTTAACCGTCGAGCTCAAGATGAATTTAAACACAAATTTAGTAATTTAAAACTCAGCAGTGCTATCCGGGTTTGAGCTCGCGATAGTTGTTTGAGATCGACGTGTTCTAAAAAGTAGGCTATCTCGGCTTTCTTTATTATATTCTTATATATTCTTTATTGTATACCAATAACAATATATGTATATGTTAAGTAAGATGTACAAGCGGTCTTATCGCTAAGACAGCGATTTCTTCCAGACAACCTTCGGGCAGGACACTGCATATCAAAAGCGGTTTGGAAATGTACATTTACATAGCTTTATTGCTTATTAGATTTCCTTTGAAATATGACAACAGAATTATTTTATTACAATACTCCTATTAATTAAAAAAATAAGTACAATATAAACTTAACCATTTTTCTGTAAACTTAAATTTTTTTGAGTCCAATCAACCATTATCAAAAATTTGATACCATCAAATGACGCTATGCAACAATAAATTTATAACCATATTAAAGAATTTCACTCCAAGGGTTTCTCGTCATTACGTTACCTAAAATTTTCACGCTTTTGAAATATTTTTAAGGCGCTCTCAGTCACCGAAATAAGTGCTGACCCACTTTTTTAAATGTCTCCCGAGTTTGCTTTTTTGAATTTTTACGTTCCGGCCTGTGTGTTTGTTTATTCTCCTGGAGTCAATGCTTCGTTGGTTTTAAAGGTCCTTATTTGTTTTTCTTTTCTAGCGTTTTTTGTGAGCGACAAAATCTCAGCTACATTTTTAATCGCTTAATATTATTATAACAGTAAAAGTTAATGACTAATTATACATTGCAGGGCTAATTATATGGACAAGCGTCTATTATTACAAAAAATGTCAGACTTTACAAACAAGACACTATTTCTTTTAATTGAAAAGTCCTAGATTATTAAAAACTTTATTCTGTATTGTTAAATTTGATGATAACACTATTACTAAAATAAAAATCAAAATTGAATTAAATAGGCTTTTATATAAATAGAGAACATCGCCATAATATTCTGGGAATATTTACCAGTATAGGTTAGACTTCAACAATAGGCTTCGCCCCTTCAATCAGCCATGCAGTACCACTGTTTGCCTTTTCAAATACTTCAACTGCGGCTTTACCAACCGAATCCACTTTCTGCCAGAGCTGTTTCTTCACGAACACACCAAAATCTTTACTCAAACATGCCTCATCCCAAGTCTTCGGATCAGCTGTTAGATTCGTCTCAGTAAATCCAGGACAAATACCAATAACCCTTACACCCGATCTGTTGAAATTATACGCGTGTCCCAATGACTTCGTGAAACCCATCACAGCGAACTTCGAAGCTTGGTAAATAGGAAGAAATTGATCGATTCTGAAACCGTAAATCGAAGCCAGGTTGATAATAGTACCTCCTTTACCATTTTTGTCAGTTCTCATGTGCTCCCAAAATTTCAATGACCATTCGATAACCGCCAATACATTGATATCTATCGTTTTCTTTCCAAGTTGATCATTAAGGATTCCAGCATTATTGATTAGCACGTCAACTGTTTTGTACGTATTAATAATTTTCGCAGATACTGACTCGAGATCTTTAGTAACATCACATTTTATGAAAACAGCTCTGTTAGCGCCGTATTTTGTGCATAAAGTTTTCGCAGCTTCGGTTCCTTGTCTTTCGTCGATATCAAGTAGGAGTGTAACTTTAGCGCCTTTCTGTAGATATCTATCAGCTATTTCATAGCCGATACCAACCGCGCCACCGGTTATAGCGACGACTTTATTTTTCAAATCCCTCGCCATCTTAACTCCTTGAAATGTAATTGGAAATTGAGCCCCAAAGAGCGAAAATCGAGCTATAAATATAGTTGATGCAGTGTCAAAGGTCTTGATGCTTCTATGTCAAGACAGATAAGTAGTATTTATTTTATACATCGATTTTATAACAGAACCAGACATTTGTAAACTGCCCGAATCTATACAAATAAATAAAATTGAAGTGTCTGTGTGTAAAATAAATTTAACAGCTTGTAACTAAATGCATATGAAAGTATACAATACTTACATCGAAACACATTTTTTTAAAATTTTTATCTGTCTGTTACTTTCTTCTGGCTAATGACCAAAAAGGCTTGACCGATTTTGAAGGGACTTTCACTCGCAGATAGCTAATGTTATAAAGAGTAACTCAGGTATTTTTATTTTGAAAAAAATATTTATTTTAATTATTCGCAGACGAATTCGCGGGCCACGGCTAGTCACAACTATTATTAGAACTAGTTAACATATTATAACAATAAAAATGCGAATTTGATAAGTAAGATTGATATGTATATGCGCTTGAGCATTTGCTATTATTCAGTTTAAGACAGTCTTTAGTTAAAGTTATCTTAAATCCGTGCATAAACAGTGCGTTCTCGAGTACGCTTAGTTCGCCATGTTAATAATATTATTTCATTCATACCGCATACATATCAATTTAATTTATCGATAATATAAATATTAATTATGACGAATATTACATAATTATAACAGAATGTTTAGGTTTTCAGCGTTCGTCTCTGGTGTAGTTATACTGAATGTTCCTCTAATGCCATCCCGCTTGGGATGTTATGTATTCCTAGATCTGTTTGTCTCTTTGTAGGGAAAATATTATACTGTAAATGGTTACTAGTTTGCCTGCAAGGGTTGTGGAGGATTTTTTTATAAATAATTTGACAACCATGGGCTCGAAGTTGCCCATGCTCTTTTTTATCTGGCTGACATTTTTGTTATTTATTTCGGCGTACATATGCATAGTACGATTCTTAAAATTAACAAGTTCTTAGGACTGGAAAACTCAGAACTCACTCAAAGTCTCTAAGGAAATCCAAACCTAACAGGCTATTAAATTTCTCTTTAAATCTTATTTTCTTTTTATAATATACATTAGAGGTAAGATAGCAATTGCTTTTGTGTAAAAATCTGGTATACGCGGGAAAAATGCTTGGTAGATGATAAATGAGATGATGATGTTTATATATGGAAGCCGATTTGCAATAATGTGTCAACCCACAATCAGTTAATTCGGAGATAATGATGTAATCTGATAATGAGTCACATAATTAACCTTATTAAAAAAATTCAAGTCATATTAACTAACTAAGTATGGAGAAAAATGCCTTAATTTTCTTGCGATATGCAATAATTCGATATATCAAAAAACTTATTATTATATAAAACTTTTTTATACCAATCTGCATTTAAAAGAGAAGACTGATCTACATGAATTTAAACAAATTGTTTAAGAATAGGTTTGACATCTTTAGACGCAATTTTCTCAAAATTAAGTCCGCTTGAAATAGTATTGCTTATCGGCGTCCATATACGCTTGTGAACGAAAGCGTTTCAAGGTACGCGTACCCGATCGCGCGCAGTCCGTGAGTCGCTTTGCATTAGTTTTTATTCCATTTCACAAAAACTTGAAACATATAATGACTGTTCAGTGTGTGCGTCATCTTAGCGTTCGAAATTCAAAAAATAAAACGATCAATAAAAAATAAACGCATTCATTTATCATGCAAAAAGTTTTGATGTTTTTATTTCCATAATTTTACTTATATCTCATTCTATCTATATTCATACTTATACATATTTTCATCTACCTCCTCGCTAGTAACGAGACATGTTACTCGAGATCGGCTTTCCTAATCATGAGGTGCCATTAACTCCGCTGATAAGCATCGTCAGTAGATAGGCCTAGCTCCTTCATATTTATTCAGGCAGTCTGAGGTAAACCTCACGCCAATCCTTTCTTAGCGGATGCCTACGTCATAATATCTACCTGCGTGCTAAATTTCGTCCAGTAGTTTGGGCTGTGCGTTAATAGATCATTATGTCAGTCAGTCAGTCAGTCACCTTTGAGTTATATATATTTAGATTATGAACATTTAGTAAATCTATATATTAATACGTTAAATAAAAACTTTGTACCACTTTTTACGAAAATTGCTCCGAATGAGGAGTATAAAATATTATACATCCGTAATTGATATAGAGAATGAGCGAAATGCTAATATTTTTTTAATTCTATAAATAACAGGGTTATCATATTCCGCGGTCGTATTAGCTTAAAACTTAATAAACATACTTCTCGATGAGAGTAATGAAATGAGAAATACAAAACGGGTTAATATTATTCCACATTAGGGTGCAAGGGGGTTGTGAAGTTTGTATGGATAAAATATATTTATTTCGGCGATTATCTTTTAATTTAGCACAAATATTACTAAGGGTGAATAACTAAATATGTTTCCCAGAATTTCAAAATCATCCTTCATATTGGGGTTAAGGGTTTTAAAATTCTGAAACGGAAATGTTTCGCTGGTAGATTTATTTAGCTGAAATTTTATAGCGTATTTCTATCACGATAAAGGGAAGAAATAAAAAAGAGTTTTGCAATGTTTCTACACGTTTAGCAATTAAATATTTGAAGGATAGTATTTTAGCAGTTTTCTGAATCGCTTCTATCAAATATACGCGGGCGAAGCCGCGAGGAACTGCATATGTATAAAAAGTTCATTAAATCAATAAAAAATACATTACACACACCACCATGTACGCGATACACACTAGCAAATATATTATATATATCCTACTAATATTATAAATGTGAAAGTTTGTATGTGTGGATGGACGGATGGATGTGTTTGTTACTCTTTCACCCAAAAACTATTAAACCGATTTGGCTGAAATTCGAAATGAAAATGGCTTATATCTCGGATTAACACATAGGCTACGTTTTATCCCGAAAAAATTTGAAGTTCCCACAGGAGAGTTATTCCTGTACTAAGAAAGTACTGAACCGATTTGACTGAAATTTGAAATAAAGGTAGCTTATATTTTGGATTTACATCTACTATTCCACGCGGACGAAGTCGCGAGTTAAAGCTAGTATATAATAATTTATTGTTAAAGTCTGTGGTCAAATTGAGAATAGATTATCTGTGGCCAATAAAATTTTTTAAAAATTTAATGAAGTAAGGTTTTTATTTTTCGTTGTTTCGTTTTTTTATTTTTTTTGTATTTTTTTAAGGTATTTAATTTCGATTACTAAGCTACGACTAGTTATTATAAAATTGTAATTATCTATTTATACGATTATCATACGACATTATTGAACATACTTTAATAGAGCCGATATGATCTATTGGTTAGGATTCGTAAATGAATTTGCATATCTAGCATTTGAAGTCCATTGCTCTTTTATATGTACGCTGATAAGCAATACTGTGTCAAGCCACACGGACTTCATTTTGAGAAAATGGCGTTTAAAGATGTCAAATCTATTCTTAACAAATGTGTTTGAAGAAATATATATCCATCTTTTCTTTTATTTTTTGATAAAAGTTGTAATTAATTAAAATCAGACTGATATATTTAACAAATTATCTAATAAAAAGTTATTCAAATATTTGTGGTTATCCTAGACAAGCAGGCAGGTCACTTGATGTTTAGTAATCAACAGCCTCTATAGAAATTTACACCAAATACAATTTCAAATACGCGTTGCTGAGTTAGAAAAAGATAAGGGCAGAAATGGAAAAGAAATCAATTAAATTATTAAAAGGATAGTCGTGTGGGAATAAAAGACTTCCGGCTCTCTTTCTCACCTGAAACAACTATGTTAGTTACGTCACGACACTTTTCTGTGGGAATGTGGCACTACCCTGGTGGGGTCAGCTAGCGTATAGAATATACGAGCTGTAATTAATGAAGGCCAGATTTTTTTTCATATTATTTTATTATATGTGTCTTTTTAACATGTACTTAACGCTGTAAACGTTGTTCGTTTAACGCGCTACTGTCAGGAACTAATGGTTCGAATTGAAAAATTATTTTTGTATTAGATAATTTATTTATTGAGGAAGGCTATAGGCTATATTACAACACGCTGCGACTAATAGTAGTAGTTTTACAATAAAGTATATCTGCTTTCTATTTTTTAGATAGAAAATAATTATGACCTTGTACGACTGAAGGTACCTCACGATGTAACCTAATGTCACAATAACAGCACATTGTAGTAATAACCTTTAAACGCAGAATAATCTGAGTTAGTCATATTTCCTCCTTACAAGATAAACGTTAAAGACACTTTATTTAAAACTAGCTAGCCTGTACCTCGATTCGCTTAAGTATGGTGGTCTGAACTATGCGCATATCAAAACTATTTTAAACGGATTTAAATCGCGTATATTAATTATTTTTATCATCCCATATCATCCATTAAAATAATTAATATACGCTATTTAAATCCGTTTAAAATAGTTTTATTTCAATGAATAATAATCGCGAAAATCTAAGACAACGATACAAGCACATAACGCTGCGCAGAACACAAATAAGCCACCGGGACAGTCGTTTAGAGTGTGTTCATCTGATTGAAATATTTATTTTGAATGGTCTATTTCTTTCTTTAACGTTTCATCTTCAATTTTCATAAAAAAGTTGTTTCTTATAAATTTTCATATCACTTAATACGTCTCTCACAACTATATAACTAAATGTCGACTTGAAAAATGGTGATTTTTACATACAAACTTTCATTGTTTTCGTCAATCGTCTGCGTCTGGCAGTAATTTCAATCGATGAAAACAGCCTAGCAGTATTCAATATTAACAGTATTATGTAAAACATACAAAGGACTCACGTATAAAGATTATTTAGATTAAAAAATATACTTCCAAAGCAAATTACGTAATTTCGTTTTTTTTTTTTTTTTTTTTATTTTAAAAAAGGGGGGCAAACTAGCAAATAGTACCACCTGATGTTAAGTGGTTACTATCGCCCGGACATCTGCAACACGAAGAGCGTTGCGGGTGCGTTGCCTTTAACGGAAAGGTGTCTATACACTCGACGCTTGAAAACCCCCAAATTATAGCGCTCTGAGAGCCTGTATTCGTTTACTTGGATGTCATACTTATTCTAGTTATTTTGAATTAAAAACCAAACTCTTAAATAGATTTATTTGATAAAAATTCCATAAAAGTTTTTTTAATAGGTTAAGAAATGGAGTTCAGTGATAACTAACAACCTAGTTATAGTTCAAAAGTGAGTAATATTCTCATACAGTTTCGCCTGGTACCTGAAAAATAGTCGTCGCGTCGGCCCAAAAAGTATTTGTTATTTCAAAACTCATTCTAAGAATACTTAAATTCCATAAATTTCATTAGTCAATTAATAACGTCGGGCGAGCTTGAGATGTTGCTTTATAAATATTACACTCCATTAAACCACAAAAGTCAACACACAGATTTAACGTTCCATTTATAGTACTAACAGTTGATCGCGGTAATCACTATTTAGGTATCAAGCTTCGAGCTTGAAAATGAAGTAATTTTTTTTATACAAATTTGCATCGCCACTATTCAACCTCATCTCCCTTTTTTGCATTAAAATAGCCTGTGTCCTTTCTCAGGCTCTAGACTATATATGTTCCAAATTTCATTTAAATCAGTTCAGTAGTTTAGGCGTGATTGCGTAACACACGGACAGAGTTTTAATTAATTGAGTTTATTATTTGGTAGAGCTTAGTTGTTCCCCACTGACTACAACTCGTATATGGGCTGACTCGATTAGGAAAATACCACATTCTTACAGAAAATCAAAGTGAAGCAGTAGAGTTAATACTTCGTGTGTAATTTTTAAAACTCACACAAAGTTACACAATGGTTTGTAGATAACACTATCAAGCTTCTGGTAAAGTTAAAAATAATTTCGTAATATATTATTACTGATAAAAACATAACGACAATATGGCTGCATTTTTTAAGTTGTAAGTAGATCTTAAATATCACTTTAGAATGTGGGACACAAATATGATGTCATTGACACATTCTCATAACAAAATTAAAATGTAACATGTTTATGGGGATAAAATAAAAGAAAAAACTTATTAAATTATTTAGAAAACCACAATATTCCAGGTAAAAATGATTTAACAAAATAGTTTAATTCAATTTTACTAAAACGCGGTATACACGCGAACTTAAATGTCCAACTTTTCAGCTGGTCTGGATCCTTCAACAAGCCAGACAGAACCACTGTCGCCCTTCCTGAATATCTCCACCGTGCCATTACCAATAGCCGGAGACTCCTGCCAATCGTAATCTTTCACTTCATCATGCAACTCTGCTAAGGCATCATCTTCCCATGCCATTGGTTTATCAGCCAAATTCGTATGAGTCAGTCCTGGACACAACGTAACCACTCGGACACCCGATTTTTTAAAATTCCTCTCGTGACCAATAGATTTCGAGAATCCGAGTACTGCGTACTTAGAAGCGTGGTAAAACGGTATAAAAGCAATCACCCTGAAAGCGAAAATCGAGGACACGTTAATAATTGTGCCTCCCCGACCACCCTTGTCTACTCTCATGTACTCATAAAATTTCATAGTCCACTCCATCACAGCGATAGAATTGACGTTCATCGTTTTTCTTATATTCTTTTCATCAAGAACGCCAGCGTTGTTGATAAGAACGTCTATATTTTTGTGTTTGCTTGTAACGGTTTCGAAAACTTCGTCCAAATCTTTTGTGACGTCACATTTATAGAACACTGCTTTGTCATCACCAAATTTTTGTTTCAAGTTCGCCACTGTCTCGTATCCTTTCTTTTCGTTCATATCGAGGATGATTGCTAATTTTACTCCCTGTTCCAGGAAGCTGGTGACCATAGCTAAGCCTAGGCCATCTGCAGCGCCAGTTACTAGCACAACTTTTCCTGTTACGTCACGGTCCATGTTAACGCTGACAAAATCATTAATCGACTGGCATAGAGTATGCGGCTTAGTTGTAAGTAATCGGTATTGTTATATAATTTTATAATTAGAATAGGAGTTCCTTCGTATCTTATGATAAGAACCATTTGTTATTTCTAATGCGAGAATAATACTTATAAGTTTTGCTCTCAGACTTTCATAAAGATTTACATAAGTTGTTTATCGTTTACGAGAGTGAAACTTACTAATAAAGGTTTAGCTTTATCATATTTGATTATAGTTTGAAGTATTTTTGTGTTTTCTAATGTAAAAAGCGTAGGTATTTTATCTCGCCTTTTGTTGATACTGGTTGTAATTGTACTTTTGTGTTTAAACACGTTTTATGACATGCTTCATACCAGCGCTAAATCAATACCACAAGGAATGGACAAGTGGACAAATTATAAAGCTTCCGAGTTGACTATGATACTTTAAAAATGAAAAAATATTAAGCAGGGTCATAAATTAAATGAATTTCGTTATATATTTTTTAAAATCAATTAATGCAAAATTCAAGTGAAATTAATTTATACCCTAACTCAAAAATAAAATATTACAGACTATGTATGAATACAAATATCAAAACTGTAATCGTTATATAGTATAGTTGACAAATATCAAACTTTTAACTATTCTCTAGCCCCTATAATTGGAAGTAAGCCAGCTCTCTGACTATACTTTTATTTTATCAGTGAAAATGTATGTCAAATACATCACAATTTTCTGTTTACATCTAATAAACAGCTTAATTTTCTCCGCGCACACCTCAATTACATATTTATATAAACAAGTTTATCTAGCTATTTCTATTTACATTACATTATTATTTACAACATAATCTTTTTCCTTGTACGCCGTAAACAATATCATGTATTTTTTTTTGCGAGGAATCATCATTATTTTTCTAAAATAAAAGAAAATTCTTCAATTCTCTTTATCCGTTGTAATTAACTTTAAGAGATAGATTTATATATAAGATTATTTTTACTACCTCTTTTAGCTGAAACCTTATTTATCAAATAAATAACATTTGACTTCAAATCTTACATGTCTTTAAATACTTACTTACATGTCTTATTTGACTTATTTACTATGACGACTCACACTGTAAAAATATAATACGCAAAATCTCAAAAATCGGCGCATCTAATGCAGATTTAAAAATAGTAAAAAAATATAGCATTAAAGCGATGGAAAGAGACATTGCTATTTATTAATAAAAGGTGCCTATTAAAGCTTCGGTGAAGAAATTCGTAATTTTTTTCTTGATTTTTGGTGTCACAGTTGTGTTATACATAAACAGGTACTTTAAAAAATCGTGATTATGAAGCGTTTAGCCTAATTATTATTATTTAAAATATATAAAATACACAATTAAAAAACCCTAGACAGTTAATTAAAACCATTACAATGAACTCGAATGCGATTCTTCTTTAAAATTAATGAAA
Source organism: Hypolimnas misippus (assembly GCA_037950945.1). Classification (NCBI taxonomy): domain Eukaryota; kingdom Metazoa; phylum Arthropoda; class Insecta; order Lepidoptera; family Nymphalidae; genus Hypolimnas; species Hypolimnas misippus. Next base: position 15,297,865 of record JBBEEQ010000029.1, read on the forward strand.
AGTTTGATATACTGCTGAATCCCGAGGATTCAACAAATAAAACAACAACAGAAGTTGCACATATGCCCTCAACAACTAGAAGAGATCTAGACAATAATTTTTCATATTGTGACTATTATTTTAATTGTAATAATATGATAAATTATAGGTCCAGCCGTAATGTGGCAGCCGCAACAGAGAAACCGAAAGAAGAAAAAAACCACGGGCGTTTATTTATACACTTGACAGATGATACTTGTGTTAGACCAATAAAAAATAGGTAAATTAATTATGAAGTTCAGAAAGAAATTACAAGGCTTATGGATTACTGTTCTTAATATTTTAATTTTGAAATCCTGATTTTTTTTTAATAAACAGCTAGTTACTCTATCTCTTACAAAGTTCATTTATTGTAGCAAAAATATAAGAAATTTAACATAAAATTTCGGAATTTTCACCTAAGTAAATCAGCTTTCAATGTAATATTTTTTTGCTATTTTATAATCAACTAGCTGAAGCTCGCGACTTCATCTGCGATATCTGTAATGTATCCTCTATTTTATCCCCTTGGGGGTAGAATTAATTAAAATCCTTTATTAGCGGATTCCTACGTCATAATATCTACCTGCATGCCCAAATTTCAATCCAATCCGTCCAGTAGTTTGGGCTGAGCGTTGATAGATCACTAAGTCAGTCAGTCAGTCACCTTTAAGTTTAAGTAATATTTAGACATAAAATGTGCCGATTTCCGAAGGCAGTTACAATTTCTGTGTGGTACATTTTTTAAAGTGTGCGAGTCTTTGAGGTAAGGTAGTGAAAAAAAATCCAAAAAAGTGAAATCTTGAATTCGGTCACTTTAATATAATAAGCAATACGTACCATGTGCAAACATATATAAATTTAGTAAAAATATCGTTATTTTGACATTACACAGACACTTCAATTTCATTGATTTGTTTAGATATTATCTGAATGATATCGCAGAGAACTTTGAGCGTTACCTCATTCATTTGATATCTATCGCTAAACAGTTTTTGATAATATTTTAAATAAAGTAATCACTATCTCCAATTAAATTTGTTGTACTAATTCAGTGTTCAATTTTCTATTTTTTGTTTTTTCGGAAATACCTTTTAAGTTGATCAACTCAATCGTTAAATCAAGTGGACAATGGACCTTTTACATTACGCAGTGGTATTTGTAGTGTCAATATGTATTGTATTTGTAGTGTTACGCAGTCTGGTTTTTGATTTTTGAAAATATTAATTTATGTAATTATTTTGCTATGGTGTTCTTTCTTTTCAACCGTCTTAAAAAATGGAGGAGGTTCTATGTTCGACTGTATGTATGTATTTTTTTATGTTTGTTCACCGATTTTTTCGTCGTTTGTGGACCGATTTTGATTTTTTTTTATTTAAAAGGGTATACTTCCAAAGTGGTCCCATAGTAATCATAGGACAGTATCTGATGACGGGATCCTGGAGAAATCAAGGGAACTCTTCAAATATTATAGGCACATCTACACCGATTTTGGTATTTTTGATTGTAACTCGTTCATTTGCTTTGGAAAAACTACATTCAATGAAGTGGATGATGAAGACCACAGACAGCTACCGGAACTATACAAAAACGAGTATTTCACTGGTGAAGTGGGCCTGATGATGCAATACCAGGAGAACTCCTCAATCATTAACAGCCCTGCAGCGGTTGAGACTGGGCTGTTGTAACTTAGGTGCGACCGTATACTTGTAACTGAAAAGTGTGAAACCAAAACTTAAAAAAAACACCTTCTTAAAATCGGTGCCAGTAAATAAAACGTAAAAAGGTTTTTTTTTTCAAAAAATTTTTCGATCGAAAATTAATATGATTTTAAAAGATCGCTCGAATGTTAAAGACGACCTCTAAAAATATATATTTTTAACCGCAATTTTCAGAAGCTCATTCGTTTATGAATTTTATTAAAATAATATCTATTAAGTCATTTAATCTATACCAATAAGTAAAATTAAAGTTTAAACACACTTATAAGTTTTTTTACTGAGAAAGATTTGCACAAATTGTTTTTTAACAATTTCTTTTTAGAAAGTCATTTAATCATCACCTCGTGACATTAAAGTCTAAACAAAATAAATAAAAAAAAAAAACAAAAACCGACTGCATTACAGGACCGTTTGCAGTCAGGAGTACCGTAACAATATCAGTTCTGTCAAAAGTGAGAATCGTTACTAACCAACTTTAAATAGTTATAGATTCCAAACATTAATTCAAAATAAAAAAATAATATAAGAAACCTAAAAATGATTTTAAAATACCTATTCAACGGTACCCTATGTGACGTAGTTCATCGATTTCATATTTTACTTTTCCATATTATAACCGATTTTGCACGCCATAATTTCACAGAAAAAAATTAATACGACGAAATATCAAGTGTGTATAAATAGGCGTCTAAAAATCATTTTTATTTTTATCATATCGTTTTAATCAACTACCGTTTAGGATCTATATCACGATTTAAAGTTCATTAGTAACAATTCTCACTTATAGACTTTTAGACGGTACTGATTTTGATACGGTAATGCTGATTGCAGATGGTCTTGTTACGCAGACGGGATTTTGATTTTTTAAATTAATTACATGTTAAATTTACTTCAATACTAAATATGAGATATAATATTCTGTAGATAACGTTATTGAGCTACTGACCGCCTTAACAACAGTTCTGTAATCTGTTCCTGATTACGTAATTCTCACTTTTACGCAATGTAGGAGCAATATATAGCTTTTGCCCGCGACTTCGTTCGCGTTCATTCAACCGACTTTAAAAAGGCGAGTTAGGCGATGTATGTATTATTTTTAATGTTTGTTTTCTTTGAACACCGTAATCTTACAGATTTGAAAAAATATTTTTTTTATTAAAAGCTTATACTTTCAGACTGGAATATCAAAATTAATTTAGAGGTTTGTTTTTAAAATCAAAACAAGCGAAATAATTTTGTTATTCAAATAAACGAAAGTACATATTTTGCCTTTGGAGTCGGTTCGCCTTTTGGATGTTCGATGATCGTAAAAGTTATTTTTCTTTTTCACCGCAGGCAGCTTTAAAAATAAATAAAACATTGAACTATTTTAAATTTGTGCCTCTTGACTGAGAACCCGATTGAGTTGAGGCGTGAAAGCCTCACACACAGACAAAGTTATTTGAATTTCATCTGCGTAAAGTAATTATTTAAAATAGAATATTTCTTTAACTAATGATGGGTTATCCATACAAACTTTCATATTTATCCTAACATACATTTGGATGCTCATAAGCAATGATGTGTGAAGCCACAAAAAGTTGAATTCGGAGATATTGATGTATTCTGATAACGTATCACGTATTTAACATAATAAAAAAAACAAGTTATTTAAACTAAATAATTATGAAAAAAAGTTTCTTAATTTAATATTTCGAATATTCAAGTGCGCTCAATATTTTGCAATAACCTAATATATTTGAAAAACTTATTGTTAGATGTATTTTATTATACTAAACTGCTTTCCAATTTATAATAACTTTTATCAAAATAGAAAAGAAAAGATGGATATATACGTCTTCAATCAAATTGGTTAATAATATGTTTGACATTTTAAGACGCCATTTTCTCAAAATGAAGTCCGTGTGCCTTGACACAGTATTGCTTACCAGCGTCCATTTACACTAAAAATCATTGTCAAAATTGGTTCAGCAGCTTAAATATAAAAACGTGATAAAGAAACAGACGTATTTACTTTCACATTTATTGATAAACCATTATATGTAACGATTATAATTTATCGAATCAAGTAGGAACACCGATAATGTTAAACATGAGAACTGATAGGAAAAAAATATACATCGTACAATAAAATATTATCTAATTATGTTGGTGCAATAACAACAAAATTACTTACAATTTGTTACATTGAAAATATACTATGGTGATAGTATTTATTAGTTAATAATATACGATATTTAAGATACGGAAGATGCTAAAGAGGCGTATGCTTCAGGGAAATCCTCACAAATTGCGAAAAGGGGTGGGTCTTTAGGGATCGGGAAAGATACTAGGCGCCTGATCAAGGAGAACCGCTTGCGAGTGACACTATAATGCGCATATTTAAAAGACTTAACATAAAGAATTACATTTAATACATAATTTTTAAAACGTTCAAAAACTACATTTCATAAATACACAAAACACCATGTGAAATTACGTTTAACGTCACAATGTAACAACGCAAATATAAGATACACGGAACATCTAAATGTCTATTTTTTCAGCCGGTCTGCCACCTTCGACGAGCCAAACGGAACCACTCTCAGCTTTCTTGAATATATCCACGGTACCATCACCGATGGATGGCGGATCCTGCCAATCATACTTCTTAATTTCATCAATAAAGATACCAACAAGTTCGTCTTCCCACGCAGTTGGGTAGTCAGCCATGTGTGTGTGCGTCAGCCCTGGACACAACGTGACAACACGGACGCCAGTTCTCTTGTAATTATTCTCGTGACCAAGTGACTTCGAGAATCCAAGCACCGCGTACTTTGAAGCGTGGTAAAATGGTATATGATTTGTTATCCTGTAGCCAAATATCGAGGATACGTTAATGATTGTGCCACCATGACCACCCTTGTTAATCCTCATGTGCTCGTAAAACTTCATCGTCCACTCCATAACGGCGATCGAGTTGATACCCATTGTTCTTTTAATATTTTTCTCATCCAGAACACCAGCATTATTGACGAGAATGTCGACAGTTTTATGGTTATTTAGAATCGTTTGATAAATATCATCTAAATCTGTTAAAACGTCACATCTGTAGAAAACAACTCTGTCATTTCCGAATTTCTGTTTTAATTTTGCTGCCGTTTCGTTGCCTTTCTGTTCGTTCATGTCCAGAAGTATGGCTAGCTTTACTCCTTGTTCAAGGAAGCTGGTAGCCATGGCTACTCCGAGACCAACCGCAGCGCCGGTCACTACAACGACTTTTCCTTTCACCTCACGATCCATGTTTACGCCAGTGAAAACAACAACAAACTAACGTTGAGCGTTGAATACCGTAGCTATATAAGTCTATCATTGAGAGTTCCTTCGTAGCTTGTGATAAGAACCGTACTATTTATCATATTAAATTGATTACGTTGAGTTTTAATTGTTTGTTTACTATTTTTATAATGTGTTATTGGCTTGTAAGGTAATTATTAAATATGATAGAATATAAAAACAACTAAGTTTTCGAAAATGACCTTATTATACTAATATGTTTAATTTTAAGATTGTGGTATGTATGTAATAAGAAAGAACATTAAAGTGCCTGTACATAGTTTTAAGGAGTCTAGAAGTGAATAACCCACTAGCGGCCTCTCGCGGTTTCTAAATTTCAAACCCCTGTTGTTAGGGGTCGAATCTTGCAATTATGTCTAAAAAATTATTCGCCTGCAAAATTTACAACTCCTCTAGCAGTTTCTAATATTTCGTTATAAGTGATTTACACTATCCATGTTTACGGATACGTCAACCAACCACGTCGCTCACTGATAATGTAGTGCTTTAGTACCGTGAATTACTGGCATACCTGGTGTGCTATATAGATGGTATGATAATAATCAAAATGGCGTCAGTGAAATAATTACATACATTACTTAGTGATTGAATCTGTATTTAAAATATACCAATGATCTTCACTGCCGCCAGCGCCTGCTTCAGTATATATTTGACATAAGTAATAAGTGGCTAATGTGGTAATCAGACTACTTATGTTTTAGATTTTTTTTTATTGCATTTAATAAATAGGTTTAATAGAGGTCTACGCAAAAATATAATTGAAATCAATGAAATAGTGAAACTCAATTCAACTAAGAAAGGTAAACATTACATAAATATAAATTTTCCTCAAATTAACGTGAATGAAGCTGCGGGGTACAGCTAGTAAAAAAATCATTTACTCTTAGTCTACCTAAAAATAATTCTTGACAAAGCCGTGGGAATCAACTAATAAAACTATACACGATGGTGCTGGAATGCATTCAAATGTATCTTAACATACTACTTAATAAACTTGCAACGAACGACGATAGATGCATAAATCTAAGTAGAATTTTTTGTACATAAATAACTTAAATTAACAAAAATCACAGATGAACAATTCTATCAATCAATTTGCATCCTGATAAGCAATAATGTGTCAACCCACAAAGTCAAATTTGGAGATATTGATGTATTCTCAAACTCAAAATATACTTTATTCAAATAGGCTTTTTATAAGCTCTTTCAAATCGTTAATTTACAAGTTTGTCAGTTCCATTTGAAGCTACCGCCAGCTCGGAATGTGGACTCTTCTGAGAAGAGTCGAGGAAAAATATTTTTGTACAATGATGTTATATAGAATTAGGTACAGTTATACTGCGAGAATATCCACGCACTATTATACCACGCTGCTTTATCATTAATTTAATCATTTACTTAATAGAATTTCCTTCGAAATTACTTTTTCTATTAATGTTTTTAATGTAAACTTGAAATATACATATAAAGTGGCAAATGTAATGTTGTCTTCATTGACTCGACTGGGACAGTACCAAACTTACACAAAAATCGTCCCGAAACAGGTTTCACAGCAGTGTTTTCTTGTTCCTCTCTTTATTACATTTTTTCCATCTTTAACTATTTTTCCGTTGTAAGCTAGTACCCACCAAAACCCCTGTAATGACATTTCTTAGCACGGAAAATGGAGAGGCCGCAGGGTCGCTTGCGCATGCGCATCCGCTGCCCCTGCCGTGCGACGCTTCGCTCGTGTCTGGCGGAGTTCACCTCAGGAGGGCAAAGTGTGATATTGCCCTTTCCGCACCCCTCGCTGGTGTGTACGACCATCATCATCGAGGCCATCCCGGCTTCCGTCCTCCTCGGGGCTGTACGAAAAAGAATGCGTGGGACCCCCATCTCACGCACCCACGTCCCGAGCTGGCTATAGTCTACTGACTACAGCTCGTATATGGGCTGGCTCGATTTATGATTTAAACACGGAAACAGCGAAAAAGATTCAAAGTCGCCTCGGGGTCGAATTTGATAAAACTGCATCTTTAGGTTTTATTAATAATTTTCGTAACCAGGTAAAAACCCAAATCTTAATTTAAAAGCATTACTTATTCTTTGTCTCCGACAAATCTGCCATGTGTTATTTTAATGTACATAACTACCAGTCTTTTATAAAAGTTTTTTTTTAATTTATTACTTTTATTAATTTCCTGGTAATTTAATCAATCACGTTAAATCTTTTATTAGCTTTAAACATTTTTTTTTAAATGAGATCCGACTTCAAAAGCAAAATATGTAATTACGTAACCAAACTACTGAACCGATTTTGTCTATGTAGGTATGTATGTATATATATGTATGCATGTAAATTTAGATAAGCGAGAATTTTTCAAAACTAATAATTCGATTCCGAATATATATATCTATATTTTTCAAAGAAAGTGTAAGTGTATAATATTTAAGGATCTAATGAAGATCATTGGATATAAAAATTAGTCCTCAATAATTAACAGCGAATGATAGCTACAATCGTTTGTCTATGTACACAACAACAGTTCTCTTTGAAGTCGGTTATATATTTCCACGAAAACAATTATTAAAGTAAATTAGAGGTTAATTATCAACTGTGTCTAATAGACGTTAATTACGACGACTCTAAACAAATATACAAATAAATAAAAGACAGAGTGTTTAAATATTTACATTTCATTTATTTCTGTACAAATCGTGTCCGCGTGGAATAATACCAAGAGCACCAGTATTTTTCCTATGAATCGCAATTTTGATTTTTTGAGTGAAAAACGAGCCATATTTCTTATCACAGTGGACGCAAAAACACGAAAAGTAAATCTCTTAGTTTTTTTCTTTTCTTTTACCTGCAATGGGCACGAAAACATAATTGAAATACAATTATTTTAAACGGATTTCAATTGCGCGTGTTAATAATTTTTATCACAAACAATCAATTTTTATATGCAATTAAAATTACTTTATTGTTATTTCAATGTACAATGATAACTAAAAGATAATATAAGTGACGAATATTAAAAATAATTTAATTTAATTTCTACTAAATGTAAACCTGCGACCTGAGAGACACACCCGAAGAGCCCAAGATTATTTATTTAACTATATCCAAGTTCATTCACCTCTTAAACGGTTAAATCTCGCGACACATTTTAGCTGACCTTAAGTTCAGGTTAATGGCCTTAAGTATCAAAACTTATCACACGCTTAAGATCCAAAACCCACCAAAAGTCTTAAAAAAATAATTGCATTACTGTAATTGACTGAAAATTGGACCTGAGGGCAAAAAGGGCGTGGAAGAAGTGAAGGCCTTAATTATTTTTGCAATTCGATTTTTTTTATGGGAAGGGTTTTAAAAAAAGTAGTCGCTTTTTAAAGTCAAGTAAAACTGTTTACTTCTCACTTAGTGACACTAACTTCAAAATGTTGTAGAAAATATTTATTTTCTTTATAGCTTACTTGTATTTCATTCTTTTTTTAAGTCGTTTTTTTTTTTTTTTTATTTACACTTTTAAATTACGAATAAAATAAGGGACAGTTTGCGATTTACCTAAGTTACAGTAGCCTTACGTCAACTGTTAATTACCATTTACATAATATTGCTTTTCACGATGCAGGGTTATCAATTATTGGGGAGTTTTATTAGTTCCACTTCACCAAATACTACTTTCCAGAACAAATTCACGAGTTACTATAAAAAGAACACCTAGATCGGTATAGGTATGCCTACAATATTTGAAGAATTCCCTCGATTTCTCCAGAATCCCAGCATCAATTCCTGATCTGACGACAATTGGACCACTCAGAAAATATACCTTTTCAAAAAAAAAAAAAACTTTAAAATTGGTCCAGAATCGGCAAAGAAATTGGTAAACAAAAATAAATTAAAATTCATACAGTCATACAACCTCATCCTTTTTTGAAGTGAGTTAATAAAATATCATTGTAAATACACGTAAAATGATAAGTTTATAATAACATCTGACAGTGATATCACATGGTATGTTAAAAACATTACCAATCTAGGTATTGGGTTCATGCCAAGATACGTGAGAGGCATAGTTTAAACTTAGTTAGAAACGGGAAATTTTATCGGAGTGTCAATGAACTACACGATACAATTTAACATCATTATGCTTGACAATCAGCGGATGTTAATTGATGATTGCTTAAATAATTTTCATCATTTAATGATTGTAATAAATTGTCTCACTTTAATAAATTTATAATATAAAATGTATACAAAACTATCTTTAAAATAAAAACTAAACACTCTTCATTTCATTACAAATTAAAATATAATTTTCAAAAATGTCTTTGTCCTAAAAAAGTATGGGATGCTTTGTACATAGATTTCTACTTAGAATGTACAGTATTATATCGTTTAAAACCTGCGCTGGTCTAAGGCCTCTCCTATGAAGGAGTAGGTTAAGAACCATATCCATCTTGCAGCTCGACTAAGTTTCGTGTACATGCAGCATAATTACTTCAATGCAGGTTATCAGATCTGATCTGACAACATTTTGCTTCACCATCGAACGAGATGAATATAAACAATAGCACTTCAAAACTTAGCTGTGGAAGCCGGGGCTTTAATCTGCTATCATCGGTCTATTGAAATCGCATATTCTAGGCCATCTCATCTTTTTACATTGAAAAGAAAAAATAGAAACCCCAGTTTTCTATGATAACTTAAATTCTGTTTGTATATCATGTTTATTTTTTGGGTTATTAAAAACTTTTTTTTTCACCTTTTTGGATTCCATTTAATTATGACTGTATTAGATTACTATATTATTCCAAAATATATAATTTATTTTCATTCTCAAGTATATAATATTTCACTACCCGGACATAATAAACATTAAAATGCAAACAATAACGATTATGTAACCGCACATCGATCGCATAAATATTCACCAAACTGGAAATGCATCCCGAAGGAGCAGTTTCGAGTACGTGCTCCAAATATCTTATACTATCCAGGAATATCCCATATTAATATTTAAAATTAAGTATCCATACCATAATTAGAAATGCCATGGAGATAGATTGGACTTTAGAAAAAGACATAGGCCTATGTCGCTATAATATAATTTGTAGAAAGTGAAAGACGGAACAGATCGATTATACAAGCGGTCTCATGAACACCAACTAATATTATGAATGTAATACAATAACAAAACATTAATAAATTGTCAATGTGCACATATTCTTATGTTTGCTCGTGCAAAATCGGTATTAATATAATGGCCCAACGACAACGTAAATCAAAGACTATCATACAGACTTAAAAAAGTTACTAATGGGTTACTATTAAATTACAAATAAAATAAAATAAAGCTAAAGCTTTTATTACTTGCTAATAAAATAACAAAAACATTAAAATAATTGCTGGTTGCTTGAGCCCTCTGGTGCTGCAAGTGGACGGAGATCGTTCAAGTGCCTGCTCCTTCGCCAGCTATTTTTACGTAAAAAAAATGAAATGGGTAGTAAAATTAATGGATGGGCAGTTGCATAGAGGTTGTTCAGTTGTTCCCGTCGCGCTGAAAATAGAATTATTGTAAAATTATGATAATTACTTACCGATTAATTTCCGAACAATAGTTCGGTATATAATGTGTCAACTTAGAATATTATAAATCCATACCATTTGTCTATTTGAAATTTCACATGAACAACTTTTCACTAAATGCATATGAAAGTATATACTGCACTTGCATCTAAAACACAATTTTATTTATTTTTTCTTTCCACCTGTCCGTCTGGCCGTCTGTCCGTCTGGCCGTCTGTCCGTCTGGCCGTCTGTCCGTCTGGCCGTCTGTCCGTCTGTCTCTCTGTCCGTCCATTTTATCCAACTTATCTCTGAAATGGCTACAACGATTTTAATGGGACTTTCACTAACAGCACACATAGCTAATGTTATAAAGAGTACTAAGTTACTTAGGCTACTTTATTTTAGAAATTTTATTTATTTTAATTTTTCAGACGAATTCGCGAACACCAGCTAGTTATAGTTATAAACTGACTAGAATCAGTTAACCTTGATTCCATTCGATACTCTCGTTACTCGTCAACCCGTGGAAAGTTTATGTAAGTTTAGAGACGTGGAAATAGAGCAGCCTTCATTTGCAGCTGCAGAAACACCTCAGATATGTCGACGTTTTGTGATGCTACGGCTCATTCCGCATCGACGAAGGCGTTACAGTGCTAGTCGTTACCAACATCATTAAACTGAAAATTTTAAAAAATCTCGACGATCTGCATTGAGATCGTTACGACGAGACCCAACACGATACTTCTGCCTGACTTACAAGTCGGAGAGGAATAGTGGATCTTGCTGACTCCGGAAGATGCTGCAAAACTAGATTAAGGTTACGCACGTATATTATTCTCATCTCACATTACAATGTATAATTTCAAATTGATTAGACACGTAGAAGTGATCAGATTTTTCGACCACTTTATACTGTGTAGTTTTTTTTTACAGATCAAACTAACTCTTAAAAAAAAACAAGATCAAAAACAAAATACGCACTTCCGTTTACTTGGACGATACTAGTTATTTCGATTGTAAAACAATATTGGTGAATAGATTTCAATGAAGTCTATAAGACTAATCTGGAAGAATATCATTTCAAACAAAACAAAATTTTCAAAATCGGTTAAGAAATGGCTGCGGTTAGAATATAAAAGGTCGGAAACATTAAACGACTCCTCCTTCTGTGCAGTTGATTGGAAGGACAAATGCATGAATAAATGGACGCTTATAAGCAATACTGTGTCAAGCCACACGGCCTTCATTTTGAGAAAATAGCATCTAAACATGACAAACCGATTCTTAACAAATTTGTTCCAAGAAGTATGTATATATCCATCTTTTCTTTTCTATTTTGATAAAATGTGTTATCTAATAAAATGTTTTTCACATATTTTAGATTATTGTATAAATTGCAATATATGAAAAGCACTTGAAATTCGAAACATTAAATTAAGTAACTTTTTTTCCGTACATATTTAGTTTATATGACTTGATATTTTTTTATATAATATTAAAACATAGGTGACGCAGTATCATAAATGTCTCCGGAGACACGTGAATGTCTCCGAATTTGACTTTGTGGGTTGACACATTAATGCTTATCAGCAACCAAATAGACTTGTCATTTTATTTTTACCTACTTTGTAGTTCGTTTCTTTTGTTTTTTTTTGGTCATTAAAATAATCGCTTAAAAAAGAGACATTTATATGTCTATATACATAAATGGCGTTTTAAAAAAATAAAAACCGATCAAGAGCGAGTCAAAGACGCGTTCAGAATTCCGTAACGTTACAGAGTAATACTGTTCTAGAAAAAAAATACAATAATAACGAAGCTACCGCAGGTTCGGAATGTGGATTACCGAAAGAACCGACAAGAAACTCGATACTCTGTCGTTACCGAAATGTGTAATGTTTTTATTAGATTTAGTTCGAAATTCTTATCAAGATTTGGTTCAAGGTTTGATTATTATAAACTGTTGTTAAATTTTAGAGTTTACATATTTTTGTTATGTGATGGAGCAATTTTTTTTAAATAAAAATAGCGGACAATTGAGTAGACAATTAACCTGATGTAATGTATGCAAATGGGTATCCAGCTTTAAAAAGTAAGGTAGGGAAAGCAAGGAGTGTAAGAGGAATGGTGAGAATATTAGGGATCAAGCTACCAAGCTTTTCGTCGATTTACCGTACACGAGCTGTAATCAGTCGCCATTACCTAGACTCTACTACGTTAAGTAATAAAAACATAAGTCGAAAAAACAGTCATTTATTATTAGAAAGATCTATTTACTGAGCGAGAATTACACTTATAAGTTTTACTCTTTAACTCTCATAAAGATTTACATAAGTTATTTCTCATTACTTTACACTTGAGAGAATTTACTGTCAGTGCTATATTTTTGATATTCACAGCTTTCGTAACTACTTACAACCTATCCGTTACTAAATTACAGAGTTATTTTGTATCGCTCTCGAAAGTAAAAGTTAATGTAATTCTCGTCAAATTTATTATTATTCACTATAACTACACTTTTTACTACTTATTAAGTTTCAAAATATATTTTTAAAGGTAGAAAAAGTCGATAAAACCTTTGGTATATCCAAAGGTTTTGATACTGTGTCTACGGAACCCTAAAGCTGCTGTTTTTAAAATATCAAGACATTATCCGAGTAATCAACTTCATGGTCATCCTAGTATTAAATCGATATAATAAAACGCTATGAACGGCCGTCTCATCTTTCTCATTTTTCATACGTAATTAAATTTAAAATTACCTTTCGGTGGCAACTACATTGCCTCGTTATCTGATAGACAATATTTTAAATGATAAGTTTGATTAAAATGTAAACGGAACACAAATTCAATATAAAAATACTTTCGTATCGCGATTACAACGTCCATATTTTGTACTAGCTATGCCCCGCGGTTTACTTTCCCTACTTAAATCGAATATTGTTCACTATTTCATTGGTTTCAATTTATTTACGCTTAACCCTCTTTTTTATTTATAAATTAAAATAAATATTTATTTATCAAGAGTACCCTAAGTTACTCCTGATAACATTAGCTAAAGTCCCGTCAAAATCGTTTTCAGAAATTAGCCTGAATATTATAAAGACAGACAAAAATATTAAAAATTGTGTTTTTGATGTAAGTACCATATATACGTTTGTATGCAATTTGTGTAAACCTGTTAATTTAAAATTACAAACAGACATTTTATTTATTTGACTAGATACTCGACAGGAGTTGATTAGTCGATGACCGCTTTGGTGTACTGAATGTACCAATACCGCTGGGTTGACCTCCGCTCGGAGCAGATCTTTGTATACGTATAAATATTTGTTACTAGGTCTGAGTGTTTGACCTTGTGGGTCACCCCACCGCGCCTCGAAGAACACGTAAAACTGTCAATCACTGTTGTTATTACAATCACCACTAATGTCGCAATATAAAGCTTTTAGGCGGGATTCACACTTGTAAGTTTTTCATACTGCTGACATCTATGAATGTTACCTAAAACTTCCTTGCCCTAACATATCGCTTAGTCTGTGCTAGTCAACAATAACCACTAAGATCGTATGTAAAGATATAATTACGGGAGTAATATTATAGTATACAGTTACAGTATTATCTTACTAATGCTTGCCGAGAGGTCGAAATCCGATTACAATAATTATTGAATATTTGAATAAAACATTTTTTCTGTATCTATCTATCTATAATATAAAAATGAATCTCCGAATGTGTTGCTAAGCGCAAATCTCGAGAGCAACAATTTCGCAACTTTTTTTTAATATTATATTCTTTGAAGTAAGGGGATGGTTCTTACGGCGAGAAAAAAATTAAATTATATTTTTATAAGCTTATAATATTTAAATAATTTCAAAATTGTTTATCTTGAAGTTATTTCATCTTTAAGATCGTTTGATTTTATTAAAAAAATATATTTCATATTAATACATAAACTACTTGAAACGTTCTACTGGTAACTTATTTGCTCACATAACTTGTTAACTGAGCAAACATGGTAATATTCATATGCTTCTCGTGCAAACTCATTTAGTATATCATTACGTGTTAAATTTAGTACGCCAGTCAGGCCAGAATTGAAGGCGAGAATTACATTTGTAATATTACTCTCAAGAGCGATATAAAAAAAATCTGTGACGAAGTAATAGATACGTCGTAAATAGTTACAAAAACTCGTGTCAAAAATAAGGCACTGACATTAAATACTGTCAGGTGTAAACCAATAAGAAATAACTTATGTAAATCTTCACGACAGTCTGAGAGCAAAACTTACAAGTGTAACTGTCACCTAAAGTGGCATACTTTGAATTAATGCTAAATACACTAAAATAAATATGTCTTTTGGTAATGGCATTAGCTTTAGTCATTATGCACGTTTGTATTCAGTGCACACTCTAAATGTCTTCGAGCAAGACATAAGTAATTTAAAATAAAATCCGCCTGCATAATAATAACAACTCGCATTTAAAATTAAGTGAGACTGTTTAAATTGCAAGAAGTCCCAACTTTTTGCCAGTTTTGACAGCTAACGTCCGCCATGTTGATTTTTGCTGACGTCAAATAGCCTGTGACACTGCAGAGAAGAATTGAAATCGTACTTATACTTAGAAATCGGTCAAGTCGCTTAGGCTACACAATAAAACGAGGGTAAATATACGCATAAATATATTTATATATGACTAGTTGCCCCCCGCGGTTTTACTCGTTTTTATGGTTATTGCTTAGCTCATTTGAGTCGTAGCGTGATGTAATATAGTCTATAACCTTCCTCAACAAAGTGGCTATCTAAACTTTCGCGATATTCATATTTGATCAATCAGCTCGTGACCACAACGAATGCAACTCCGTCGAAACGTCGGGCAATAAAAAAGGTATTACTACCATTAGTTATCGCGATAACAATTAAATATATATGTCTGGAATCTAAAGCATAAATAATTTTTTAGTCGTATCAGTGTATTATCTCCTACATACAAACTTACAAACAAATTTTACGTCTTTATAATATTTTTATAGGTAAATTAACAGACAGGATGGCGAAGTGGGCAAGGAGTGTCTGAAGCGCTACCCGTCGATTCCCGCTCACGGCAAATCTGTATTAGCGATACAGATGTTGTCGTGGTCTGGGTGTTTGTGTTTGTATCGTATTTCCGGACCCCCGACTCATAATCATGATATCCAAATGCGTTTATTTATAACTAGCTGTGCCCGCGACTTCGTTCGTGTGGATTACAGAATGCTTGGCATGTCTCCTGCAAAGCAAGGTTATAATAGTCTGCAGTGCTGCTCAAGAAAGGAGCTTTTTACTTTGAATCTGGGAACTTTCTGGTTGTATTTATAAGCAGACACTAACTCAGATATGGTATTCCTCCACGGTTTTCACTATAAATGTTGAAGAAAAGTTGTTTTGTGGTAGTCTTTAAAATTTCGACTGCAAAACAGTAAGTTCCCACCTAGGTTCTCCTTGTATTATATATCGGGTCACTTTTTCTACTGGGCCTAATGGGCCAAATCCGGAACTATAAGGAATCGCGAAAGATACTTAATGGAGTCTCGTGTCTGATTTTGAAAAATCTAAAACTGCATCATAATTGTTTTTGATTTCATGATTTTCCTGGCCAGAAATTGAACCCACTAATTAAAAAAAATACATTCTGTATTATTGCACCACCTAATAGTGTCACTTGTAAAGATCAACTTTTGGAAAGTAATAGTAAGCGGCAAATTAAAGGAAAAGGTTTTTTTTACAAAATAACATTAAATCTGTACATTAATTAAGTTAAGTATTCGATTCCACATAAACATAATCAAATATGTGGGTTAAATCATGGGTTTAGAAAAAAATGTGCGTTACTTCGAACGATTTGTTTATAAATTGACACTTAAGTAACTAATAACACCTACTAAAATAAGGAAGAGTGTGAACAATACAATCGAAAATATATAAAATGAATTACTCACAGTAACTTCTTTTATGTTTGTCTTTTTTTCTATGTGAGTTATACAAAGTTGATAAAATGTCACGTTTGTTTTGGTGCTCGTCATCTACTCAGTTACCTAGGTGGGTTTAGATAATTCTTAAAAAGATGAATCAATTTGTTGAAAATATACATTTCACTGGACTTGGCTACTGTACTCACCCGCTTTTAGCGTTACAACTTCCCGTTACTAAAGATTTAATTAATGTAAGAATTTGATAGAATTTTGTAAAAAAAATAGCCTTTTCTTTTTGTTGCAGTTTACTGTATAGTATTACCTCACTAAAGTTGATCTTTATAATGTGTGACAGTATCAGATGGTGCAATACTACAGAACGTTATTTTTTTGCAAAATCAACGTGTTCGTTTCTGGCTAGGAAAACTTATTTTTCAAAAAACTAATGATGCAGTTTTAGTTTTAATCAAAATCGGCCCTGTGACTTAAATTATTTTTCGCTTTTGCTTATAGTTTTGGTTTTGTTCTGTCATATCCAGTAAAAAAATTACCCAGTAAATATATTATTTTTTAAAATGATTATATTAATATAATATATATCTTCCCTATTTATATTAGATATTATTCACTATTTCATTGGTTTCAATTTTGTTCCTTATAAAATTAGCTTTCTGCTAGTGAAAGTTTCGTCAAAATCGGTCCAGCTGTTTCAGATATTAGCCGAAACAAAGTAGCCTAATTTAATCCTTATAATATTAGCTACTGTAATGTTTTTAAGATCTTTTTAAACTTTGTGCTATTTTGTGATTGTTATCTTCCATTCCCACTCCCTTCTCTGGGCCTCACGTGATTAATGGACGTCCTCTAACTGCGAGTGAAAGTCCCATCAAATTTGATTCAGCTGTTTCAGAGATTAGTCGTAAGAAACAGACTGACAGTACTTGATGTAAGAAGTACTTTCATGCATTTAGTGAAAATCACAAAATAATATTCGACATGACCCCATAAGTTGACATATCTTTTTTAGCGGGCACAAACGCACAGATAAACAGACAAACAGACAAAAGTTCTAACAAATTTTGTTTTGGGTTCTATTGCGTAGGTAAAGGCCTCCAATATTTTTTTTTTTCATATCTTACATGTACAGACAGCGACCCGTTAATTTTTTTTTCATACCTATATATAGATTTTAAAATATCTAAAATAGAAGTAAGCCTAAATCACTCCTTATAACATTTGCTAACTGCAAAAAGTGCCATCAAAACCGATTAAGCCGTTTCAGAGATTAGTCGGAACAAACAGATAGACAGATAGACTGACAGACAAAATTTTTAAAAATGTATTTTTTTATGTAAGTACTGTATATACTTTCATGTTTTTAGTTATAAAAACAAAAAAAAATGTTCAACGTGATTCCTTAAATTGACATAACTTTTTTATTTATGAACCGATTGACATGAAACAAACACTAAATGTTAAGTGAAGCTTACTACAATATATTAGTGAAAACCGCATCTAAATCGGATAAGCCGTTTCTGAGATTAGCGTGCACAAACGCACAGATAAACAGACAAACAGACAAACAGATAAGAATTCTAAAAATCATTGTTTTGGGTTCTATTGCTTTGGTAAAGGCCCCCAATATATTTTTTTTTTTCAAATATCTTCCATGTACAGACAGCGACCCGCTAGAATTTCATTATTAGTATAGATAATTGGTAGCTGATAAGCAATAATATGCCAACCCACAAAAAGTCAAATGCGGAGATAATGATGTATTTTGATACTGCATCACTTATTTAACATTATCAAAAAAAAAATTTAAGTCATATTAACTAAATAAGTACGGAAAAAGTTTCTTAATTAATTGTTTCGAATTTCAAGTGCGTTCCTTATTTCGTAATTTATACAATAATCTCCAATATTTGAAAAAACTTTTTATTAGATAATATATCAAATATATCAATCTGATTTTAAATTATTATACCGTTTCTCAAAAAGTGAAAGAAAAGTTTTATATATACTTCTTCAAACACATTTAATAAGAATAGGTTTGACTTCTTTAGACACCATTTTCTCAAAATGAAGTTCGTGTTGCTAGACACAGTATTGCTTATCAGCGTCCAATTATTATTTATCAAACACATATACCCGCGAAAAACGTCCCTGCCTGACGGGGCAGTCAGATAAAAATCAATACCCAATTTCTATCCCAAATCCTAAACTAATCAATGTAAAAGATAAAAATTTAAAAACGGAATTTAATTTAAAACGTTCTAGTCACGTTATCAGAGTTGGCGTGTCGGATCCACCGCCGGCTCGCGTCAGATGAAGTTGATAAATGAGAGTAATCCGTAGTAATCTCCGCTGGAGCAATTTTTCACCTTACCCGTAAGCCCATAACGCGTGTTGACTCATTAATATAGATCGTGACGTTATATAATGTGTACTAATATTAAGGTGGAGAGAACGTTTGTTAGCTTCAAAACTGCGAACTCGATTTGAAATAATTTTTATCTGACTATGGTGAGTTATGTCGTTGAACTGTATGAATATATGTCACTTATTATGTCCGCTCGTAACTACAATTTAATTGTTTTTTTACTGACTGCGCCATGTGAGGGTAATGTGTTTATTAGTCATACATAGACTAATAAACACGTTACCCGTTATTTTCATTCGCCATAATAACGCAAAGGCCATAGAAATCATAAAAATTAAAAAAATAATAATAAAAATGGCTGATTTTACACGCCATAACGTGAAAAAGAAAAAAAATAAATCGACGAACTATGCCAAGGATATCGTTGAATAGGTATTTCAAAATCATTATTAGGTTTCTAATGTCGTTTTTTAATCAGCATTACCATTTAGGATCTATAACGATTTTAAGTTTGTTATTGACGATGCTCACTTATAGAATGACATGAAAGTTATTAATTATATAGCATCATATTGATCATCGTCAAGTCTGGCTTACCTATTTCTCCTCTTCCCTTTTTCCTCTTTAAGCTGGCGAATCATTTGCAGCTATTCTGGTGCTGTTAATTTCCAGGAGCGGTATGGCACATAATTACATATCGTTCAGTGAGTGAAAGAGCCGGAAGTCTAACCTCTCGCTTCTTCCTTTCTTGACTTCCTATTCCCTTTCATCCCTTAAAATGTCCATCGGTGTTGATGATTACTTAATATTAGGTGTCCTCGTTTACCAGGTTTTTTTTAACACATATGTAAAGCCGCGGTATACAGCTAGTGGTGTAATGAAGATCAAATTCAGGGACAAACCTTTGAAAAATTAGGCCTTGCTCGTTGTGTAGATGTTATTATTAGCTACCCAAAAAGCGAGAATTTTACCTTTAGGGTTTATTTATGTATTTTTAACTGACTTCAAAAAGAAGAAGGTTCTCAATACGTAGCGTATGTTTTTTGCAGCGTCACCTCAGAACCCCGTCATTTATTAACCGATTATTTATTTAAAATTGTATATTTTCAGATTGGTCTCATAAAATTTTTATCAAAATCGGTTCATAAGTAATAAAATGGAAAATGTGTTATCCATGTAAAATAATTCAAATCGAATGAGTCATTAGAAAGCTAGAAGAATACTAACTGTCCCTCGCGGTTACTGTTGCGCTCCTATGAGTCGTAGCGTGATGTAATAGAGCCTTCTTCAATAAATAAAATATCTAACACATAAAGAATTATTCAATTCGAACAAGTAGTTCCTGAGATAAGCGCGCATATTAGTACGTGTAGATATAAAAAAAAATATCATGATTAAGCCATTTTAAAAAAAGCAACCGACAAGCAAAAGCAAAGTACGTAATTTCGTTTACTTGAATGACATATTTATTCTAGTATTTTTGATTTTTATAAAACCGATTTTCATAAAACTTTTCTAGGGCTAATAAGAGGTAACTAAAAAAAACTAAATCAGTCAAGCCGTTTTCGAGTAATCTGTAAAAATATTTAAAAAAAAAGTCCCCGACGAATTAAGAACCTCCTCCTTTTTTGTAAATCGATTTAAAATAATCATTTACTATCAAATAGCGCTTCTTAACTAATGTATAAGACATCGCTATTTATTAGAAATGTAATACTCACGAATGAGCGTATAGAAACGTTTAAATGCGCCAAAAATGGTTTGATTATGTAGACGCCTTAAAATAGTTGCGACGAAATTCTTGCAAGTGCTCGGTAAAAGCTACATTCCACTGATACGGAAAGTTGTACGTAGATGCGGAATAATGTAATTATCTGACAATTATATAGCACTCATACCACGAGAATTACACTTATAAGTGTTGCTCTCAGACTTTCATAAAGATTTACATAATGTATTTATCATTGATTTAAACCTGAAAGAATTTACCGTTTTATTTTTGCCAGCAATAGCGTAAAGTTACTAGGTAACTGTTACCAGGTTAGGTTAGAGTTGTTTATGTCAATCACGAGAATAAAACTTACAAATGTAATTCTCGTCTAAAACCTTTGTAATTTTTTTTTATTTGAATTAATATTATAGTCCACACGCAAGATCGCGTGCTTAGATTTCTTTTATCTTTAAAAGATAATCTTTCGTTAAAACTTTCATTCGCTGTTTCATATTCTTCATGTTTTATTTTCGCACAACAAAGTAGCCAATGTACATCTCTGAAGTGCTATCTATTTAAGTACCAAAATTCATCAAAATTGATTAAGCGCTTTAAGCGTAAAAACGTTACAAGTAGATAGATAGACAAACTAACTTTCGCGTTTATAGATATTAGTATAGATTGATTTCCCTGATTTTTGTCTCGTAACGAGATAAAACACATACTTTATATGTCAATAAGATCTAGAAAACAGTTTCATCAAAATGGCTCTAGCAGCTCTTGCATAATGTACTTTAAACATACACTGCCTTACTACAAAAAATTTAAACACACGTTAAACGCGTGTCTATGAAATCCTGTACTATAAATCCGCACCTAATGATAGTTTTGAGTTAAAAATGATTTAGACATAGTTTAATTATGTATAAACTTACGCTTAAGTATTTTTAATATATGCTTAAAACATATTTTAGCTCTCAAATATAACGTGTGATATTTTATTAATAAATTTCTTTATAATTTAACACGCAGTGTAGTAATTTTGACAACATTTTAAACAATGTCTAATTTTTAAACACTGTTTAGCTAAACACGTGTTGAACATGGTTTTATTTCATCTTTGTAGTGAAGCAGACAGTTTCTTTCGCGTCTGTAGGAAGCCTAAGGCGTTACACAAATGATGACACTTTTGTGTCGTGTGACAAATAAAATACAAGGATGTTTTATTTTTAATAATCAATATAAAAACAACCACTCCCTGACATTATTTGTGTCCAGTTGCTTTCCAGACACGAACGGATTCCCAATCCCAATCTAAAGACAAAATGTGTCTACGTTTCAGAAGCGCCTTAAATGAAATTAAATACTTGCTTCGAAATGACGTAATCCGATAACGATTTAAATTCTCCGATTTAAATCTGTCTATTGAGTCTTTTTCAACTGATCTCGTTTGATTTCGTAAGCTCATTATCTTAGGCGAGAATCACACTTGTAAGTTTTGCTCTCGTAATTGACATAAAACGTTTCTGTAACCTGGGTAACCTTATGAAAATTTTCAGTGCCAAAAAAAACTGACAGTATCACAGTAAATTATTTAAGTGTAAAAGCAATAATAAACAAATTATTTTTACTAAGGAAGAGCTTACCTGTCGCTCATTTATAACAGCTCGTATACAAGTTGGTTCGACCTGGATACTACACACTCACAGATCAACAATCAACGTGAAATAGCTAATATAGCTGTGTTACGTACTTTGAGTGAGAGCTGGAAGCTTAAACCATTTCCAGTCCTGTCCTTATTTTTTTTTCTAATTTATTTCTTTGTTTTTTTAAGCTGGCAACGCATTTGTGGCTTTTTTGTTACTATAAATGTCCACGGACGGCGATGTTACTTATCATTAGGTTTTCAGCCTGCTCCTTTGCAAGCTATTTTTACCAACTTCAGTAAAGGAGGAGGTTCAATGTTCGGCTGTAGGATTTTTTATTATAAAAAAGAAATGTAAACCTTATCAAAATCAAAAACTAAACTAACAAGTGTAGTTCTCACCTTACATAAAATAAACCAATGGAATTAATTATATTGTCGAATATTTTTAGCACTTAAATAGTTTATGTTTCTCCTTTAGGTAAAATAGTTAATCTGAGAAGTATTTTTTATTTCGTAATTATAAAGATTTCTAAATGTGAAAGAGAATTTGAAACAATTTACCTATAGAAAAAAAATAGAATTGTTTCATTGCTAAAACTTACCAAAAACAGTAATCAAATAAAATGAATAATACTTTTCGGATGTTTAGAGTTAGTTAGTCAAACTTAATACTAAGTTGCTTTCGAATAATTTACTAATGTAAATAACTCTACAATCCCGTTACAGTCACCTTACGTTAGTCGTAAGTTTCAATAATTAAGTAGGATCTTAACATGCCAAGGCAGGTTTACAATAACTTTATTCATGTGTAAAATCTTATGAAAGTCCGTAAGCAAAACTTACAAGTGTAATTATCGGCTAAGGCGTAGCAAAACTTATTACATATTACTCATAGTTTATATACATATAGTCATATTAGTTCGTAAGTTTTGCTCTCAGACTTTCTCAATGATTTACATAACTTGTAATTTTATTATTAAAAATTTTATTTATGACATCTACACTTTTCTTAAGATTACCTCGGTAATTATTACCAGGTTTCGGAGTTGTTTTATGTAAAACATATAAATGTAATGCTCGCCTTCTAAATGTATGTATTAATACGTAAAGCGAAAACTTTGTACATCTTTTAACGAAAATTGCGCGGACGGAGTATGAAATTTCGTACAATATAATTAGATAATAAACGAGGAAGGGTAAGTTTTTTTTTCTATTCTCATACAAAATTTTGTAATAATAATTAAAAGTCAATTCGAACGTTAATACCATACCAAAGAGTTTAAGTGTTAGTAGAGACGTTAGTATCGTATAAATATTAATGACAATATTTATACTGTTGTATTACTATTAAAATCATAAAAATATTATAATAGCTTGCATTCAATCTTGTTCTCCTTACAAGCGAAATACTTAAGCGTAGAAGTAAAAGTAAAAATAGTCAGCAGATCCAGCACTATTCATTGCTTCCCGGGTGACAAGGGAACTGTCTCATTTTTCACCTGAAGAATTCGAATTTCGATTAAACGATAAAATGCTTGTAATTCTCGCCACCGTTCCGGTAGGTATTTTTTATGTTTTGATTTTACATTTTAGCGTTCCGCAAAGGGTACCAACGGGACTTTATCACTCAGCAATCCACCCGTCTGTATAACAACGGGTTGTATCTCATGAACTGAAATAGGTTGGAATTTTTGAAGAAGGTGTTGTTGCCGCTCTTTATAAAATATATTACTAACACTTTAAAAAATAAACTGACTTATAAAGCAAAATACGCAATTTAATTAACTTAAGATACATATTGATTCCAGTTATGATAAAAATCCTATGGGACCTATATGAAAGCATACGTTTTTGAATGAAAAAAAAATAAAAATCGGTTACGAAATGACAGTTCTAAGGTAACAAAACAAACAAACATTACAAAAAAACGTACGCTACGAATGAGAACTCCATCCTTTTTTAACGTCGATTAAATCCAATACACAGGATATAACACAGCTTAAACGGCTTGATCAGTTTCGAAGTGCAATATGTCATTAGATTCATATTTTCCCCCGAAGTGTCGTTGACTACGTGATGTCAGCAAAAATATCAACATGGCGGCCGTAAACTGTCAAACTGGGACCAGAGCCAATGATAGCTCGATATTATTTTACGTCACACGGGAGTTACATCTCGTTAGAGGAGGATTATAAGTTTTGCTCCCAGATTATAACAAAGATTTACATAAGTTGCTTGTCCTTACATCTAAAAGAATTTACTGTCAGTGCTTTATTTTTAACATATACAGTACTCACCTTTCGTCAATACTTACGTTCTGTTCTTAGGTTACAGAGTTGTTATCACTTCATCATAATTATCAGAAAGTAAAACTTACAAATGTGATTCTCGTCTTTTACCTAAAGGCATATGAAAGTATACACGATACTTACATCAATTTTTTTTTTGTCTATCTATCTGCTCGTTCTAACTAATCTTTGATATAGCCGGACTGATTTTGACTGGACTTTCACTTAGGCTAATTTTATTTTTAAATTTTATTTATTGTAATTAATATATAAAAAGAGGGTTACTCGAAAACAAAATTAAAACCAGAGAAATAGTGAACAATAATCGATTCAAGTAGGGAAGATAAACATTACATAAATATAAATTTTACTCAAATTAACGCGGGTGAAACTGCGGGGCACAGCGAGTATATAATACATTCCGGGTAAATCTCTGCAAGAATCGCTTGAAAGAACTAGATAAATTTTCATGAAAATTGGGCCATCGTATAAAATACTTTTCATCCCCGAAAAATGAAATGGTTCCCAAAGGACTGTCAAAATACGATGTCATTGTGTACAGTAACTCTATATAAAACAAAGTATTTCTATCAGATTTTTTTCCCCGACCAAAATAATGTGTTGTAAGTTTGAAGCATCTGTGACAACGTAGTGCCTTAACGATTGAACCATTTTTTACGTTTTTTTTTGTTTTAAAGTTCTTAGTTATAATTCATGAAGATCTGTTCATGTTTAAACGTTATCAGCTCGTTTGTCATCGTTGAAAGGATCTGAGTAACCTTTACAAAAAGAAAGAGAAAAATAAACAGGGAAATATTTGGGGCACAGGGTTAGGTTTTCGGCTCTCACTCACTGAGTAACCGTCGTCGATCTTCTGTAAGAGCGAGGTACTGCCCCGATCGAGACAGCCCGTTTATGAGCTCAGTTAAATATATTTCGTTTCTTATTTATAGTAAGAAAACAAATAAGTACTATAAGGGGAATTATAAAGTATTTATAGCATTAGTTGACTAAATTATGATGATTTAAAGGAATTTGTTTATAAACATCTAAAAATGTATGAAGATAACCATAGCCAATGACACAGCCAAAACGCCTGAGGCTAAAAATCCGCAATTGTGTCGTGGTGTATCATAGCTCATTAATTTCATACATACGTTTTGTACAACGCAACGCGATATTTCGCTTTAAGATAATGTGTCTTCAACCATATTACTTACTTAATTCATGATATTTATATACGCACATTTCATGGTCAGATGGCTTAGTGTTTAAATAGCAACGATTTCAATAATAAATTATATTTGTGGTTATATATTTTAAGTCAGCTCGTGACCACGACGAATACAACTTCGTCGAAACGTCGGGCAATAAACAGGTATTACTACCATTAGTTATCGCGATAAGACCCGTCATCTATACTAATATTATAAAGCTGAAGAGTTTGTCTGATTGTTTGCTTGAACGCGCTAATCTCAGGAACTACTGGACCGATTTGAAAAAAATCTTTCATTGTTAGATACATCGAGGAAGACTATAGGCTATATATTATCACGCTAAGATCAAAAAAAGTGGAGCACCAATGAAGGATGTTTTAAAATCGGGAGATATTTTCCTATTGAGACAGCTTACTCTGCGTGCGCTGTGTAATCGGTTAAAGTTTCGCAAAAATCATTTATGCCAGAATTTAAAAAAGAAGTTCTAAAAAAAATTCCGCGACAGCATATGTCTATCTTTTAAGGTTAGCTCACTATACCTTTTTTATGCTAACCAAATTGGTTCTGAACGAAGTCGCGGGCGGAAGCTAGTATTAAATATGAATATGATTGAAGGTCAAACCATGGCTAGCGACAAAAAAAAATTCGGAGATATTGAGGTATTTTAATACTGTATCACATATTTGACATTATTCAATAAAAAATAAAGTCAGATCAACTAAATAACAACGAAAAAAATTTTCTTAAGTAATTGTTTCGAATTTCAGGGTCGTTCCATATTTTGTAATTTATACAATCATCTCATATATTTAAAAACTTTTTATAAAATATTATATTGGATATATCAAAATACTCGTAATTCATTATACATTTTATCAAAAAAGAAAAGAAAATATAGATAAATAATTATCCAAACAAATTTATTAAAAATAGATTTGACATCTTTAGACGCCATTTTCTCACAAAGATGTTCGTGTGGCTTGACACATTATTACTTATCATTGTCCAAATATTATTTTTGACCGTCCTTACAGTAGTTTGGTTTTAAAGTCATAATAACTGCAATAAATACTCAAACTGCAATAAATACTGAAATAAACGAAAACACGTACTTTTCTTTAAAGTCAATTTTTTTAAGGCGTCTTATTAGTTCAATAATATTATTTTACATTGACTTGTTAATAGATAAATTCTATCGTTAAATACGTTTTCTTAACTCTAGGCGCCCAAAAGATGGCTGTCAATATTATTACACAAAAGTAATGATTCTATGATTTTGTACCATCATACAATCATGCAGGAATTAAATATTAACAAAGTTTATTCACAGTTTTTACGACAATATCTCCGAAAATGTCGTAAACTCTACCGCGCGGTAGTTGTACGCGCCTCTTGAGTGCTATTTCCTGTAATAATGCCTCGTAAACCCGCGTGAAGTTGCCGTTCCAAACATGAATATAACGCGGCGTGATTTAACATGCTTATTTAAAGGATAATTTTTACCGTCAATACTGAAAAATCCAAAAGAAGCATTGTTGTATTCATTCACGTCACTATGTTATGTTTTTTTTTTAATAAATATAAATAAACGCATCACACTCAACGGCCGCCATTAAGATCTAGTGACCTTGTGTCGGGGGTCCGGAAACATGCACACCACTAACACAAACACCAAAACATCCGTATGGCCAATACAGACATTCACCATGAGCGGAAATAGAACCCGCAACCGTAAGCGCTACAGTCAGTTGCAGTGACCAATGCGCCAACGTGTCTGTTAAACGTTTTCTATGTGACTACCAAAAACGGACAGACAAACGAAGAATAAACTGATCCTGTAAAAGGTTTTTTCTTTTTAGATACGGAACCCTAATAAAAATTGGATCGAAGCGTCAGTACAAATTCAAATTTATGTACTATTCTAATTATTTTTAGGGTTCCGTACCTTAAAAGGAAAAACGGAACCCTTATAGGATCACTTTGTTGTCCGTCTGTCTGTCTGTCTGTCTGTCTGTCGGGATGTCGGGATGTCAACCCTTTTTTCTCAGAAATGCATAGACGTATCATGTTGAAATTAATATCATATACTCAAGTCTACGATGACACGCGGCCGTGAAAATATTAAAGTTCTAAGTCAACGCAATCAAAAGATAATGGAAAATATGTCGTATATTTTGACCATTTTAGCGTTTTCGCAAGGGAATCAAAACCTATAGGGTACTTCCCATTGACCTAGCACGATGAAATTTGGCAAGAAGTAAGATCTTATGGTACAAATAGGAAAAAATCCGAAAACTGTAAATTTTTGTATGTATGTTTATCTGTTTGTAAGTTTGTCTTTCAACCTTTTTCTCAGAAACGCGTGAAGGTAACAAATTTTTATCAACGTCAAGTACTCAGAGTTGTAATTACTAAGAGCTGTGAAAAAATCAAACTTCTAAGTTAACGCAATCAAAAGATACGGTCATTTATATCACATATTTTAAGTATGATAGCGTTTTTAACGTTTTCGCAAGGGAATCAAAACCTATAGGGTACTACCCATTGACCAAGCATTATGAAATTTGGCCAGGAGCAAGGTCTTTTAGTATACATAAAGGAAAACTGTAAATTTCTGTTCGTGTGTCTGTCAGTCTGTACGTCTGTCTTTCAACCTTTTTCTCAGGAACGCGTAAATGTATCAAGTTGTAAATTGATCAAGCGGAAAATATATTAATCTTAGAATTAAAATTATATGTACTTGTAACAAATTAACATAGAAGTTGACCATGGTCAAAAAAACAATTTTACAAACACTGAGAAGAAATTTGTATCAATACAAAAACATTAAAAAGCAGCGAACCTTTATAAACAACGCAATGCAATCTATATATCGCAGCTAACAAAATGATAACGCGATGCAGCGTACAGCTAATGCCATCTATTACAACATTATGACATTAACTGTGATATAATTCTGCTCGATTAATAAAAATTTTTATTTTAATTATTATTTAAACGCGCTAAAAATTATAAAATAAACTTATCATTTAAAAGTTTTATCGTCGATTTATAACGTCATTACGTAATTAACATTCAATATAAGAGCTTCACGCGATTTGATTTAAGTACTCGTATTGACTTAGTACGAAAATTTTAAAATTAAATTCAAACAGATCGAGTTATTTAATTTACTTATTTATCTACACATGTAAGTCTTCTGGTTATTAGTAATATAATTAGTTATTTATAAATAAACAATTAGTTTTAGTTCGAATTAAGGACTAATTATTTTCGTCTTGGCAACACTAATATATATTTTGATATTTTGATTGATAATGTAAATCTAAATATTTTACGAACGTAGTGCAGGAGTAGTGGAGTGTAGTAGAATATAAATAAAAATAAAACGAGAATAAAATATAATATAATTATGTTGTTAATGTCAAAGTCAACAAGTTAGTTCATTGAAATTGTCAAGAGATGGCGCTAGGTGTATCCTGAATCGCGCTATAACTTTTTTTTTTGAAAGTATAAGGTGTATTAGTACTTAAAATAAAATTTTGTGTTTCCATGGATTGCATCCATGATCGTGTTTTAAATTAAAGTGCTCCTAAGTAGTTTCAAAATAGTTTTTGGGACGTGATCCATATTTACATAATATTTGATTATATTTGAGCGACTTCTAAAAAGGAGTGTTTTCAATTCGACCTTGTATTTAATTTTTTTTTTATGTTTGTTCGCCGATTACGCCGCCATTTGGGTACCGATTTTCAAAATTTTTTTTTTGTTTGAAAAGGTATACTTCCAAGGTGGTCCCATTGTCTTCAGGTCAGGATCAGATGATGGGATCCTGGAGAAATTGAGGGAACTCCTCAAATATTATAGGCAAGCGTATACCGATTTAGGTATTTTTGATAGTAACTTATGTTGGAACTGATGATGAAGACCAGAAATGGCGTAGATGGGTTAGTCTTATATAGATTTCTATAAGTTTGTACGGATCCCTCGGTGCGCGAGTCCTACTCGCACTTGACCAGTTATTTAACGTAAAATTACTTTAATTTTTTCTTTGAATAACAAGGTGAGCAAATTATTCCTTCTAAGAATATTTTAGCACCAATTATTTGAAAGATAAAACACACAAGAATCATTAAAACCGGTTTGTAATCAGCTAAGATTTTTCTAAAAATATTTACAGAACAAAAAAAAAAACATTTAAGTACGACTCGAGTACAAGATATAACACTACGTTCTTTTAAATAATTTTTCTAGTAAAAACTTTTTGAAACATTCAAACCGACTTCGAGTCCGAAAAAGTTAAGGAAATAAATATTTTCTACAAAATTTTGAAGTCGGACAGACAGAAACCGGAATAATCCCATTGGCACCCTTCGGGTACACAACCGTGAAAACAATAGGTAATTAAACTACATTGAATACATAGGATACTTGACGTCACCGAAGACCTTTAAAATGTCTATGACAACATCGTCGATAAATATAAAAAAATTGAAATTAATAACATGTGTCTAATTGGCACAACTAAAAGCCATTAACCAAAGAATTGAATTGAAGAGTTAAAATTTGAGTAAACAATGTTGGAATTTTAAATGACAGCCAAGCAAAATAAACAATAAATATTCTTGATGTAATTAATTGGTCTAAGAAATTTTACGAGCACATGCAAAAAGACAAAAACAGCGATACAATAATAAAAGTATTATCGTTTTACTAATTTACAAATGTACTTTTTTGGCTGTTGGTTAAAAATGTATTGAGTTATGATCAATGTGAATAATTTCGTTAACTTCTGATAACTTAGATGATTTACGAATAATTTCTTTGTCTGATACAAGAAAGTAAAATATTCGCAGAAATAATGTGGTTATTTTAAATGATTATAATGTATTTCCAGTAAGAATCATTCATTTTTATTATCGCTACAAAGAGCCATTAGGTTAACAAAAATAAATTAACCGGTCAAGGTGAATGTCGGGCCACGTGCAGTGTAGGGTTCCGTAGTTTCCGTCAAAATATGAACTTTCATTAAACGTGGTTCATGAACTTATATGTATATGCTACCTATTTAACAAAACTTACAACTTTATTAACTCGTAAGTCAGTTAGGTGAGTTTATTTTATAAGTTGCTCAACCATTATATGTTAACGTGTACAGCTTTGTTATATGCACCTTATATGACCATGTTTTTTCATATATCTAGAATCAATTTATTTATATACTCTTTATTGAACATAACAAGAAAGAAAAAGATACAAGACAATTTCAACATTACAGAAAAAAATATGTACAAAAGGCGGTCTTAACGCTAAACAGCGATCTCTTTCACACAACCTTATACCGAGGATATGATGAAATGGAAGCGGAAAGAGTGTAGAGAGTCAGTCAAAATAAATAAACATACGTATTTTTTTACTTCATAGAGGACTGCTATTAACTTGTGACAATGTTGTGCTATAACCTAGCTGTAGCCCACTGACTACAGAAAATGTAGAAGCTTAAACTGATCTAGTTAAGTCAAGGAAATTATATCCATTCCACATATTTGTTACATAACATCCGTTTAAATTTTTACTGTAACAATTTAATTATATATTACGGAACTCTAAAACGAGGATATAAAAGAATGTGTCAATATGTTTGTTTTATCATTCATATTTAAAGCGGCTGGAGAAAACATGGCAAAAATTTTAACTGATAAAGTTGTAGTTATAACTGGCGGAGCGAGAGGTATCGGTTTTGCAATAGCAGATAAATTTCTACTC
Organism: Hypolimnas misippus; assembly: GCA_037950945.1. NCBI lineage: Eukaryota > Metazoa > Arthropoda > Insecta > Lepidoptera > Nymphalidae > Hypolimnas > Hypolimnas misippus. The sequence continues at coordinate 15,329,462 of JBBEEQ010000029.1, forward strand.
AATGATTCGAAAGTTGTTATTTTAATAGACAAAATTGAAAATGAAGGCACAGAAGCAGTTACAAAACTAAACAACACTTACGGGAATGCAAGAGCAGTTTTTATCAAGTGTGACGTCACAGAAGACTTTCAAAATGTCTATGACAATATCGTTAATAAATATGAAAGAGTTGATGTTTTAGTGAACAATGCTGGAATTTTCAATGAAAGTCAAGCAAAAGAAACTATCGATATTAACGTTCTTGCTGTTATAAATTGGTCTAGGAAATTTAACGAGCACATGAGAAAAGACAAAAATGGGAAAGGCGGTACCATAATAAATGTATCATCGATTTACGGTTTTCGAGATATACCGTATTCGCCAATTTACCAAGCTTCAAAATTTGCGGTCTTCGGTTTTACAAAAAGTTTGGGACACATTACAAACTATGCTAAATCCGGCGTTAAGGTTGTAGGCATCTGCCCTGGATTCACCGATACGTTTAATTCGGCAAAAGCAAAAATATGGGATGAAGATTTACATAAGGAATTTGAGAAGTTCACAGAAGCACAAGAGTGGCAAGCTGTAGGTGTAGTTGGAGAAGCAGCTGTTGAAGTTTTTGAAAAAGCACCGAGTGGTACTCTATGGGTGATAGAAGGAGGAAAGCCTATATATGAAGTCGAACATTAAGATAATTGTTTTTGAAGTGTAATAGAATGGAAACCTTTAATTTTAAACACTAAAATTAGCCAGTACGCAATATAAAATTATGCATTTATCTAGAGCGAAAAGATGATTTTTTGGTTTGTGACTGTGTTATTTAACGTTATGTATTAAAATATAATAATATTGAATTAAGAACCTACAATTTTTTTTTAACCTACTATTTTTTATACAACAAAAAACTCGAGGTTTGACATTTAAAAAAATGCATATCAACGTTTAACACGTATGTAGAATCTCAAATTATTTTAACGTCTGGAATGTGTACAGATTTAATTTTATAATTCTATCACATGTTAGTTATTTTATAAACTCAAAAACATAATTGCTTTATTTTATTTCTAAGAGACATATATAGGTTAGAATAAAATACAATTATTAATTCTTAAAAGAAGTGAAACATGTGGCGCTATCTATACGAATTTGGAAAGCTTATATAATGTATAGTTTATTTCGATAGATGTCGCTGCACCATAGAGTCGTGGCTTGAGACTAACAAAAGGAGCGCTGCAGTAAAAAGTGCCTCAAAAACTTAATAAGGGAGGCGCTGCAATCGCTTACTTGTCTTAATAAATCACGCGGTTTGCTAACTTCAGCTACATATGTTACAGTCAAAAGTGCTTTAGACCTTGTAAGTAAATGTTTTGTATTTTTGACTGTTATTTCAGTTCAATCTGCTTTTATTAAAAGCCCGTGGTCTAAAGCACTTTTCATTGATTTTGTAAGTTAAAAGTATTTTGCCCAGTTAAGAGTTTTGACTGTGATATATAGTCTGGGCTCAATTGGCACAAATGTCCCCTACATTAAAATATGCTAACATAATGCGCTCAAAGCACTTTGAAGGGGCTCTTATTAATAAAAAAAAACATTAAGCTGTTAGTAAACTCACAATCTGGAGGCTAATTATGGTAAATTATCGCTATTACATGTGGAACAAATATAAAATGGCTTTATAGTACAAAATTAATAAATCAACTGCCAAATGTAACATCTACATACATACTAATAAATAAAAATCAAAACTGACTGACATTTTCGCTGACTGATCAATCAACGCAGAGCTGAACCCGCTGGGTCTAGAAACGTAAAAATCTACAAACTCCTTGAATACTGTATGAGTGAATTAAGAAAGGATTTTTGAAAATCCATCCCCTAAAGGGTTAAAAATAGGGTTGAAAATTTGTTAGGTATCAAATTCCTAAGTATACGCGGGCAAAGCTGCATAGACTGCTAGTTTAGTGATAAAGATGTCAGTACCCTGACCTCTGTATTTACCTACTAAAATATAAGAAAAATACACCCACAAATGACCGGAATTTTTGTATGTATACTTTTTTATCACTAAAAACTGCTGTTTGTATTCGTATACAGATAAGGTTATGATAATCATTATTAAAGTATATAATTAAGATATATAGATGAATATTATCGTCTATCAGATGACAATGCTCCATGATGTAACGCGTCTACCTTTGTTTTGTCTACAATAGTATTTATACTCGTACATGGGTCATAGTTTCTCGTAATATTTTAAGGCACACACATCGAAGAAAAAATAATGTAAGAATTTTTTGTAATCTATAGTAATTTTATAAAAAAAAAAAAATTTTGGCTGACCGTGCCCTGGCTATGTATGCGTGCAGTGACTCACTCATTTTTTTATAATATTTTTTGGCAATATTTTTTATTTTTCAATACGATTTTGAAACATTTTCTTTAATGCCTAATCCTGACAATAATAAACAAATCAAGGAAATAATTAGCCAAATACACCGTTTTGAACACGTACCGATTCTTTCAGCTGTTAATTTTTATTTATATAGATATGGCATTTTTATGAGAATGGATCCAATAAACCAAATATAACTCTGACTAAACCGGTTTGCAATTGTTGGTAAAATATAATTACTGAATGTGTGAAGTACAAGCAATTAAGGAAAAGGCTAGTTGACCAGTGCATTTTCCAACATTAGTATTTAAGTTAAGTTCAAGTTAGGTAATTAAATTAAAACCAGTAATTTTATTTTAAACATTAATTTTAAGATACTTACTTAATTTTCCACATTAGGGCAAAAATGATCTTCACAATGGCGTATCAAAAATTAATTTTGATGCAGTATTACAAAATAAAATTCGAAAAAATGATATCAATACAAATTAATTTAAAAATCCAAATATTTTCATCATCATCATCATTTCAGCCGTAGGACGTCCACTGCTGGACGAAGACCTCTCTAATGATACTGCCATAATATTTTAGGAGAAAGTAAATAAAAAGTAAGTGAATTTATCAAGGTTTCGGAAAGGTTAAGCCGCTGACCTGAGAAGAAACTAAGCGAGACTTATTTTTTGTAGCCTTTTTTTCTATAACATCAAGATTTTATAGTAATGTTTAAAATTTATTGAGGTTGGAAGCGATTGCCTTATAGTCAAGGGACCTTATTTCATCTGTCGGTTTAACCGTCTACTCGCAATGCTACAGAGTAGTAACTGCTTTGATGTTTGTAAAAAATTAAAACTATAATAGTAACGTTTTACACATAATTTACAGTACTATATATAAATTAATATTATTTTTGGATTGCATAATATTCTGCACAAACATTTCTCTATACCACTATTACGTAGTATCACTTTATATTGTATGGATGGTGATATTTCTCATATGGATCGCCGTGCTGATAGAGGTATTAAAGATCTACTTCAACAAGACATACTCCAAGTTTAAAACCGTGGTGTGAAGGACGTAGAAGTTGTGCCTCTATTTGGCAATATGTCCAGGATCATCTTTCGCTTGTATCATTTCAGTGAAGATATGAAGAAAATGTATCATACCTTTTCAGATGAAAGGTTCGTGTTGTTACTCGGTACAAATGTATGTTGAGATTAATAGATACTTATTATCAAACAATGCTATCAAATTTACTACGCAAATGCAAAACATTAAGTAAATTGTTGAAATTTTGTATACAATTAACATCTAGTTAAGAAGATGCAGATTTTTGATTATTATCCGCTGAGCCAATGTCTAAACTTAAAAGATAAATTAATGAGGTGCTTACTTCAGATTTTTTTTTGTCTTTATACTTATTGAATTTTATTTCCTAGTTATTTAATCATCCTTTTTAGAGTGTACTTTACTTTATCTAGTCTATCTTTACAGTTTTATTTCCAAATACGAGTTTACAAAGCCAATAATATTTATCAGGGATATTGAACTTGTAAAGAAGGTTACTATCAAGGATTTTGAACATTTTCTCAATCATCGGACTGTTACTGATGAAAATGTAGAACCGTTGTTTGCAAGAAATCTTATCTCTCTAAAGGGTATTACTCTAATAATAATACACACAAAACCAACCGCACATTTAATAGTGATAAAGTAGCCTTAATTTATGTTCTGATGTCTGGTAAACGAAAAACCTAATGAGAGCTAAATTAAGTGTAAGAAATTAACGTTATTAAACAATTTTAATTGGGTAAAATGAAAAATTTTACAAAGTGAAAGAATATTAACTTATATTTACTTATTCGTGAAATCTTTATAAATAGGCCAGGAATGGAAGGACATGTTATCAAGTTTGAGCCCAGCCTTCACGAGCTCTAAGATAAAACTGATGATGCCTTTCATGGAAGAAGTTGGTGAGCAGATGATTAGAGCATTGAAGAAGAAAATCGAGGACTCTAAGAGTATGAACTAATGAAATCGTTTTAAGTATTAATTACTAATAAAAAAATTAGCTGTCTCGTAGTTTTTGTCGACGTTAAAGTGCAACTCCAGGACATGACGTTTGTCCTTGTGGTCGTAGTGATATATTTCGTAATCTTCCTCAATAAATGGGTTAATTATACCTACTATTAATGATTTTTAAGACCCAGCGTCATCTTGTTTTAGCATGTTCAAACAAAGAGAAACATACCAAGTCTTTGGGTTGTTAATAAGTACAGATCAAACAAAATAAAATGTTAAAAGAAAGTGTCATCACATTAATTTTTGTCTTCAATTTTTCAGTGAAACACATTGTGGTGGCCTGCAAAGATTTGACGTCACGTTACGCTAATGATGTAATCGCGTCCTATGCGTTTGGCCTCAAAGTGGACTCTCATACTGATGAAAATAATAAATTCTACGAAATGGGTCGGAAAGCTACCCTTGTCAAGCTAATTCAGATGTTCATCTTCTTTCTCTTTTCTGCATTTCCAAAAGTCTCCAAGGTAAAGCATTTTATATAACAATGATGATATTTCTACTATCTTAAACAATACACTGTTTTAATAATTGTCATTGGCTTAACTAAAAACAAAATAATAAATATTTCAAGATAACAATAATATTCAGGTAATTATAGTAATTATTTTTAAAAGATACAGCTATTTATGTTTGAAATATTGATCAAAACAAAGATGTAAAAAAAAGTAAATAAATGTAATATTCTGTTTCAGAAATTTAACCTTACCATGTTTTCAAACAGTACGAAAGACTTCTTTATGGATTTAGTCCTAAATACGATGAGAAATAGAGAAGTACACAACATCATTGGACCTGATATGATCCATCTTCTAATGAAAGCTAAGAAAGGTGAACCAATTTTTATCAAATCATATATCTATGATATCCCATCAAAAATAAAATAATTATTTAGTTATCTGGAGGATCTAGAATGTAGCGTGTTTTTTAATGTTTGTTACCTCAGAGTTCCGTCATTTCTAAACCAATTAATTTTTCCTAAACGATGAACCGTACTTTCAGATTAGTTCCATATCATTTTTATTAAAATATGATCAGTACTTTAGTTTCTAAATTAAAATAACTAGAATAAGTGTGTCCTCCAAGTAAACGAAACTACGCATTTTGCTTTTAAAGTCGGTTGATTTTTTTAAGGATTAAATATTTAAGAATTAATCATATATCATAACTAAATTCATTAGTTCCATTGGCATACGATCATTAAATGATTCATCCAAAAACTGAAGCACGAATCAACTTTAATCCTTATGAAACCATTTTTGTTTCATAAAATGGTGAATTCGAACCCAATGCAATATTTCCATCTATAACTGTGTTCGATATCACGTAAAATCCTCGTGATCAACATAACTTTGGCGCAATTGTAGAGCGTTTAAGAACATTGTAACTAACGTTCTGGTCTTAATAGGAGTGAAACTAGACTAATTGTGCCCGTAACGATCGCTTATAACCGAATTTTGAAATTTCTAGTAATTTCAATAAAACATCTTTATTTTGCGAATATTCGAAGATCACAGTATAGCTACTTTATTCAAAACAAACTACTACTTAATAACGTTGAACTTTAATTTATTTATTATATAATGTTTTATTTTTCCAAAAAATAGTAAGAATATACATATATGAACGTGATTTTAAACTCCGGCTTAAATTTAAAGACATTCTTGCAATAGGTAAACTTACTCATGATGAGAAACTGAGCAATGAGAACCAAAAAGACACTGGATTCGACACTGTCGAAGATACGTCTGTTGGCAAAAGCACTATTAACAGAGGTTTGTGATTTCTGCTAATTTGAAATACATTCAGTATTTTATATTTCTCTTTAATACAATATTTTAAAATATAGTTTTTTTCGTTAATTTCAATAACATTCCTATTTAACTGATATATTTTAATTACTTTAAAATGTTTTTTTTTATATTTTGTTGTTTATATGTCACAATGCATATCGTGAATGTAAACTTTTTTTAATACGAGTAATTTTAGTCATTACATTATTTGCAATAAAATGGTTATTGTTACTTTTGTTCTTCATTTTGTCTGAGCTCTATAGAAATATTTAATCCAACAGCTTGGTCTGATATCGATCTCGTGGCACAAGCAGTACTTTTCTTCCTCGCTGGTTTCGAAACCATATCCAATGCGATGTCATTTGCACTGCACGAACTGGCTGTCTACCCTGATGTCTAGGAGCGTCTAGCAAAAGAGATTAAGGAGCATAACATCAAAAATGGCGGCAAGCTGGACTTTCATTCTGTCAAAAGTATGACCTATATGGATATGGTAACATCAGGTAAATACGTCAATATAATGTTGAATCACATTATCTCTCCGAAAAATTATCATGTCAACAAGAAATAACATTTTTCTTTTTGTTTGCTAATCAATAGAATAATGTATTATAATTGTAATTTAAAGCTTGTAATACTGTGACTATTGTTTTGCAAAAGTCTTGAGACTTTGGCCACCTGGTTTGGCTTTAGATAGGCTATGCTTTAGAGAATATAACCTGGGAAAAACTAATACCAAATCCACTAAAGACTATATTGTAAGTAATTTAACAAAGTGTCTTTTAAATGCAAATTGAAAATACTTACTTCATTTTAATGTATATTTTACGCATTTTTCTTTACAGATACGGAAAAATGAAATTGTTTCAATACCCGTGTGGTGCTTCCATCGTGATCCAGCTTACTTTCCAAATCCCAAAAAATTCGACCCCGAACGTTTCTCTGAGGAGAATAAGCACAGTATCAATCCTATGGCTTACATGCCTTTTGGCGTCGGTCCTAGGAATTGTATTGGTCAGTATTATTTTAAAATTATTATGCTTTTTATTTAAGGAGCTCGGTCCTTTTGGATCGCTCCGTAGAGTACTTAACATATGGGTAAATTTTAATACTATTGTTATTGAAATTTCATAAGGTAAACTGTTACGGGTTCGCTTTTGTCTGGTCCATCATAATTATAGTTTTAATTCTGTAAAAGTTTTTTCTCTGTTTTAATATTAAAATCGATTCAATAGCAGTAGATATTATGAAGAGGCAAAATTACTTCCAAATTTACAATATTAGCGTGGACTTAAAATATTTTAAAATTGATGACGTATTACAATAATAACGAGCATACGATAAGCAATACTTACGTTATCAATGTTTTTTTTTTTTGACTAGCTATAAATAAATCTGAATCAGTTATAAAGTTCATCCTTAATATGACTAGTATTTTAACAAATGTAGATTAATTCTTAATTGGTGATACAATATATTAAGGAAGATAGATATCAATGTCTGTCTACAGTCCTTGTTACGGAATACAAGCTAGAATAGTTTTATGCAAATGTCAGATTTATAAATACCAGGATAATGGTCTAGACTGTGGATTCCTAAACTGTAAGGCGCGCCCCACTTGGGTTGTGTTGGGTAATGCGGGACTTCGGTACTATAGAAGTATTGTTAGAGATTTTCTAATTCTCTTTCGGTTAACGTCGTCACGTTAATTTCAGCCGGTGTCGTGTTACGATATGTCGCAACACGGATTCACTAATTATTGAATCAGGTGCTTTCACAGTGCACGCGTTCGTTTATATGTTGATTGTTTTTTTTTTAATTTTCTTGTTTGGACTTCTAGGGGGCGTGGTGCTTAGTTTAATGTTGGGTGACGCGTTTGGTAAAAAAAAGTTGAAAATTCCTGCTCTAAATACTATTAATTAAAAGATTTAGGTTCTTGTCAGTAATCTAAAATGTATTCTCTTTTAAAAGTGATTTCATTTTCAGGTTCTAGATTTGCTCTATGCGAGCTGAAGACTTTACTTTACCAGATTATTCTACACATGGAAGTGTCACCATCTGAGAAGACCCGCCTCCCTGCAAAGCTGTCTAAAGAATCATTCCACCCTATTCTAGATGGTGGACACTGGTTGACATTTAAAATCCGTCATTAAGATGCATCTGTAATTAATTTAGCTATGTTGTTTATAGACGGCATCTATCAAAAAATATCGTTATCGTAAAGTTAGATTTATATGTATTTAGTCACATGACAATTGCCTCGATTGTTATAATCATGTCGTAAGCTTTTTTTACGCTGACGCTGAAAATATTAATTTTCTTTAATAAAATTTTACCAAAGCTCTATAAAGCTTTCTAAAAAAGACAGAGCAAATTTTGTATGTGCGAAGTGAACTCTGGAATCACTAAACCTATTTTAAAATATTCATACTTAAATTTTATTTGTATTATATTAATAGCATAGGCTTTAATTAAATTGTATGTTTATATTGAATATAACAGGTCTTATCGCGATAAGTTTTACTATCCGACGTTTCGACGAAGTTGCAATCGTCGTGGTCACGAGCTGAATCTAACCTGTAAGTTCTTCTATAAATAGAGCATAAGCTACATTTTATGTATATATTATGAATATTACTTTAAAACAAGATACACGATTAAAATAGTTTACGCTTCTATTTTAACATTTAGTTGAAAAGTCAGCGATATAGTAATGTTATAGTAATTTTCGGAACTTTGAAATTTCATGATAAATTTTCTATCGATAATATAAAATATTATATAATTAAAGAAGTAATAATAATTTTACTAAATCCACATTTTAATTTATTATTCTCTTAGAAGATAATATATGACACGAAAAGCGTTAAATTTTCTTATTTCTGAATCCATTTCAACGACATAGAAAAAGAGGAGGTTCCCATTTTGTAAATTAGTGCAGTAGTTTAGATTTAATAATAATAATAATAATAATAATATTTTATTTCGACCAACCAAGGATCATAACATTTATAACATTTACATTTACACAATTGCATATTATATAATTATGAAAAGATATTAGTAAACAAAATATTTTAAAACTATGTTAGTAATAATAATAAATAAAATACAATACTTATAACAATTTAAAATTTAATACTTACTCTATTTATTTATTTAAGACAGGAACGATTTGCCAGCGCATGAACCATCCCACAATGATTCAAATACCGACAGTCGTACCTGTCACTAAATGTTTTTAGGGTGCTGTTGGGACTAGTACGAATCCTACGCAACAAGGATGTATACCGTTTTCTTAACGTAGTGTAAAAACAATCTACCCGTGCTTCAGCAAACATACCGGATGCGCTGCAGTATCGCGATAGACCCATCAGCAACCTAAACGCATTATTATATTGTACCCGTAGGGCATTGAACTGTTTTTGCGTGTAGTCGACCCACAGGTTGCTCGTGTAAAATGAGGTACAGTAAGCTCTGAAAAGAGTGACTTTAACATCTACGGAACAACGAGCAAACCTGCGTACAAGCATATTTGCTCTAACAATAATACTTATACTTGCTCTAACAATAAAATCAAAATAACTGAGATAAATATCTCATAAAAAAAATTCGTATTTAGCTTTTAAAGTCGATTTCCGATTTTTTTTTTAAAGTCTTTTCACACCTGCACTTTAAGCAAATACATAAGTTTACATAGTATGTATCTCGTCATCTAAATTTTTCCCTATTACACCAGGGTCTGTCATTATTTTAGTCCAGATATTAACAAGGGTCAGATTTTAAGAGAACCACCTGATAAACTTTGAGAGCAAGCCAATAAATATTTAGGCTGGAATAACATCCCTGCTAAAATAATGATCATTATAGTGACTGTGGTAACAATCGGAGCAGATATTTTACGTGCTTTTAAGGCGCCTAAAAGAGTCTAGGACTTAGGAACAAATGTTTATAGAACTGCAAATATTTGCCCAAAACGAGGATCTTACCTGCAACCGTCGAGGTTAGAGTACATTCAGTACAACATCAGTTTCCTGATTCTGTACGACAAAAATATGTAGTGATAACGAGCAAAAACGCACTTTATAACACAGTAACGAAGTTAAATTAACTTCACATGTTTCTAGCAAACAAAGGTATACAGTGAACATGAAACCCATTAAATGAACATGAAAATTATATCGCTCTATATGTGATACCTCGTAAATAGGAATTTTGGTAAAAATGGATTTTCTCAGTGTAAACGGTATTCAAATAATTTAATTTTATAATAATAATATTTCTTTCAATATCTTAAGTTAAAAAAAATGTAAACATTAATAACAGTTAGCTTTAAAAATGTTTTTTGTCTCTCCTGTAAAGGCAGTTTGCATGTACGAGCTATCACATCTAGACCGACGATATACTGTCATACTACAAAAGACGCATTAAAACCATGTTGAACACGTGTCTACCTAAACAGTGTTTAAACATTAAACATTGCTTAAAATATTATCTAAATTGCTTAACAGCGAATAAACTCATAAAAAAACTTACTAATAAAATGTTATACGTTACATTTGACAGCTGAAATAGGTTTTAAACATCTATTAAACTCACTTAAACGTATGTTAATCTATATCTAAAGCATGTTTAACTCAAAACTGTCTTTAGACGCGGATTAGTATATACTAAGGCAGTAGTTACTATAGTAAGGCAGATAGAGTTTTACGCAGACAATTTAAACAAGCTCATTGCATTGTCGTTCATGTCATAATTGTCATAGAAAAGAGAGGCTCTTAACGGTCGTCAGAATATGTATCTCATGTTAAGAAAATATCACCTGTGTGAATATGACATTTATCCGTACCAAGCGTTTAGTTTAATGTACTTGTATATTATGAATGATGTATGCCACGAATATATAAACAAGATTAAACTAAACGAGTCATCAGTAGTGTGTAGTGTGCCCGTGAAATAACAATCGTTGTTTATTTAATTTACTATATATTTACATATCACACAATTAAAGCATAGGGACGTGAGGTTATTTTAATGTAAGAGGACAACACGATAAAGAATCGTAAGTAATATATGCTTTTAAAAATACGAATGTAAGAATTAAGTAGTTAAAAAGATTATTGCTAGAGACTGAGTGATTTTATGGAGTCTAAAAGTGCAAAAACTTTAGATTCATCATTCATGTCTTTATTACCCAAGTGCGTGACGCAAAGGAGGGTAATGAGTGTATCAGCGTATGTATGTATGTGTGTACGAGGGTTTGTACCTTCGTAGTACTATTTAGACCCAACGCGTGCCCCGATTTTGGACGCCATAATGTCAAAACATCAAAAAATGAAAATCTGCGAACTGTTTTAAGGGGAGTATCGTTCCATAGATATCCAGATTCCATTTTTTAATCCGAACTACCATTTAGTATCTATAAGGGTTTTAGTTTTAGTAGTAACGATTTTCTATGTCTTGTTACGTATTTTTTTTTATTTGTTTTATAACTCTTGTAATAATATCTTGCCATACCAACTTATTGTTAGGCAACTCTTCAAGTCATAGTCCCATTAACAGTACTATATTCCTATAATCTTTGGCGAGAATAACGCTTATAAATTTTGCTCTTAGACTTTTATAAACATTTGTACAAATTGTTTGACATTGCTTTACAAACTCAAAACTCAAACTCAAAACTCAAACTCAAACTCAAAATATACTTTATTCAAATGGATTTTTAAAGCATTTTCGAATCGTCAAGTTACATGTCACATTTTTTTACATTTTTATAAAGCTACCACCGGTTCAGAATGTAGTCTCTACCGAGAAGAACTAGCAAGAAACTCAATAGTAACTCTTTTAAAATCATTTATACATAATGTATTTTTATTACATTTTAATTATATTATTCGGATAGAAAATCGACGCGTTTCAAATCCACGCCTCTTTGTCGTCAAAATATTCTTGTATGGTATAATATGTTTTATCTATTAAAGATGTTTTAATATAGGCTTTAAACTATAAAGAGGCAAATGTTAAACTGCGGGGTTTTATTATAGATGCGAATACCACTTGATAGAATTAGCTACCAGCTTATTTTTTACGTTCACAGCTTTCGTAACTACTTACGACGTAGCGTGATATCTGTTACTGGATAACAGAGTTGCTTTATATTACTCTCGAGAGTAAAACTTACAAATATAATTTTCGCCTGAGAAAAAAATAAATTATAAAAAAAACACGTATTTTGTTTCATATTCCTTAAAAAAGATAATTCTGCGTCTTTCGTGTTTTAATGTTATTTATTACAATTTATCACGGCTGTTGTCTCTTTAATTATTTGCGTTGTTAAAAATATAAAACGTTATCATTTTTTTTTATAGTTGAACATTTTATAAACAAAAATTGTTAATGTATAAACTAATTCTTATCTCTACAATGTTATTGGTTATCCTAAATAATATTATAAGTATGCCTTATTTAATTTTTGTCTGAAGGAAGAGTAACAGGAAATAAGAAAGTTAATGTAGAAGGCTTAGGATATGACTAGCTGTGCTCCGCGGTTTAATTTAAGCAAAAATTATGTTTATATAATGTTTACCTTCCCTACTTGAATCGGATATTATTCAATATGTCATTGGTTTAAATTTTGTTTTCGCGTATATATTATTATTAATTAAAATAAATATTTCTTTAAAATGAAAGAAGCCTAAGTCACTTCTTATAACATTAGCTATATGTGAGTGAAAGTCCCGTCGAAATCTGTCCAGCCGTTTCAGACATTAGCCAGGATAAACAAGCAGACAGACAGACAAAAATTTTAAAAATTACGTTTTTGATGAAAGTAACGTGTCATATACACGGTACTTTCATAGACATTTAATTAAAAGCTGTTAATTTTATATTACAAAAATACACTTTAATTTCATCTATACATATAAAATCACTTGTCCTGACTGATTCATCAACGCAGAGCCTAAACCGCCGGGGCTACGAACTTAAAATTTTGGCAGTAGGTGGCTTTTAGGTTGCAGGCATCCACTAAGAAAGGGTTTTTTGATTATTGACCCTTAAGAGGGTAAAAAGGGGTAAAAATGTTTGTATGCAAAATTATTCCGTGGTCGTATTAACTCAAAACTTAATACACATAATTCTGAGTGATAGTAATGAAATATAAAATAGAAAACGGGGTACTATTATTCCACACTGGGGTGCAAGGGGGTAGGAAAGTTTGTATGGAGAAAATATATTTTTTTGGCCGATTATCCTTAAATTCAGCACAAAAATTACTTAGGGAGAATAATTAAATATATGTATCTCAGAATTTCAAAATCATCCCTTAAAATGACGCTAGGGGGTAATAAATACCGGAACGGTCACAATTTCGCTGGTAAATTTATTTAGCTGAAATTCCAAAATATACGCGGGCGTAGACGCGAGCAACTGCGAGTTTATTTATATAAATATATGCTAATTTTGTTGAGATTGTGGCATAAAGATTGTTTCGTGTCATATGCTTCCTACCACTTATAATTTGAGTACCTTCAAGGAAGTGTGAATAGGCATTTTCTGACCAGAAACGTAACAACTTAGAGGTCATCATTGTTTACTATCAGGCTTGAGTGGCGTCAAGTGCTCGCCTATCAAGCATAAAGAATAATAATATCGTATACTTATTAAACTATATTTAAGTTAATAATACGGTAGAGTGCTAGTTCGAGGACAACTCGTACTGATCATATTGTTTACTACATATTATGAATACTAAAATTATAAAGAGGTAAATTTTGTTTGTAAGTTTGTATATAGAATTAATATCTGAAAATGTATTTTTAACGTTAGATAAACCATTTCTTGATGAAGGGTACAGACGATGTCCCGTCACGCTACGATTCATATGAACAAAACAGTAATGTATTAAAAACGCGAGTGAAACTGCGAGGGACAGTCAGTGTTATGTAAAATAATATTTACATATTCATAATACTTAGTTTATTCCAAGCACGAGCTGGTATGACTTTGTATATAGTAATCGAATCTTTACGAATGGTCGCGGGCTTAAATTGAGATGGTACCACTGGGTTTTCAAGTGTCTTTATATTATCAATTCGTTAGTCCATTTATTAAGGAAAATTGGATACTGATAAGCAATAATGTGTCAACCCACGAAAAGTCAAATTCGGAGTTATTAATGTACCTTGATACTGCATTGCCGATTTAACATTATTAAAAAAAATGTAGTTTCCTAATTAATTGTTTCGAATTCCAAGTGCGTTCCATATTTTGCAATTTATACAATAATCTTATATATTTGAAAAACTGTTCATTAGATAATATATGAAATAATGCTTTTAATTCATTATAGCTTTTATTAAAAAATAAAAGAAAAGGTGGATATATACTTCTTCAAACATATTTGTTAAGAATAGGTTTGACATCTTTAGACGCCATTTTCTCCAAATGAAGTTTGTGAGGTTCGACACAGTATTGCATATCAGCGTCCAATTATAGGCTATATTACATCACGCTACGATTGACACAAGTAAAGCCGTAACCATTAACGCGAGGGGCAGCTAGTCAATTATAAATGTGGATATTTGCCTAAGTTTGTCATCAACAATCCCGGTATTATCAAAGAACTTAGTCGTCTATTTTAGTTTCTTATGTAACAAGATTTTTCGACTTTAATTGACAAAATTGGTGATCATGAACGCCATTCGTGACATTCGTCTAATCAAAGACAATGCTCAAAATTGTTACCGTTTTAACCCACTTGACCTTGATGTAGTCTTATTTAGTCTATCATAATTATGTAATGTAGTGGTGGAATACGTATCTGTGTGTATCATACTCACGAGGTCAATAAACGAAGTATTTTTATTTTCAACCGATTTTAAAAAGGGGGGGACGGGGAGGAGGTCCTCAACTCGTAATTTACGTGTTACTTGAAAGGGCATTTTCAATTTAGTCTCATATATGTTGTTTTCAAAATTAGTTTAGTAATTTAGTTTTAAAAAAATAACGGAATGGATGTAATAAATATGTCATCGGTAACTGTAACAGAGATCCAGTTTGATCATTACATTTTGAATGCTGATAAGCAATAATGTGTCAACCCACAATAAGTTGTTTCGAAGATATTATGTAATCTGATAATGCGTCACGTATTAAACATAATTCAAAAAAATTTCAAGTCATTTAAACTATAAGTACGGAAAATGTTTCTTAATTTAATGTTTCGAATATTAACGTGTGTTTCCTGTTCTGTAACACAAAATAATCGCATTAGAAAAAGTTATTATTAGATTAAACTTTTCATTATACCATTTTGTTTTTAATTTATTACACCTTTTATCAAAATAGAAAAGAAGAGGTGGATGTAATTGTCTTTAAAAAAATTATTAAAAATAGGTTTGAAATCTTTAGGCGCCATTTTCTCAAAATGAAGTCCGTGTGGCTTGTCACAGTATTGCTTATCAGCGTCCATATAATAATAGTTGTTTTTATTTTTCAGATGATAATTTTCTTAATATGGAGCGCCGTGCTCGTTGCGGTGCTAGCTCTGTTTTATCACAAGACGTACTCCAGATTCAGTGACTCTGGAGTGAAACATATGAAAGTGGTGCCCTTGTTTGGCAATATGTTGAGAGTTATTCTTCGAAAGGAGCATTTAGCTGAGGACTTTATAAAAACTTATAAAGCTTTCCCAGAAGAAAGGTTTGAAAATACAATATTTTCTAATTTAATCTTTATATGCCTGTAAGTTATAATATAAATCAGCAAAAATATTATGAAGAAGTATTGAATATGCCATCACGTTTCCAGGTTTGTCGGAAGATATGAATTCATAAAACCAACAATAGTGATCAGAGACTTGGACTTAATTAAGAAAATAACGATAAAAGACTTCGAGCATTTCCTTGATCATAGAGGCTTCACTGATGTAGAAGTGGAACCTCTGTCAGCTAGAAATCTCTTTTCGCTAAAAGGTCAATAAAATCTGCTTTGTAGATTTTCTGAAAAGATACAGTATAATAACTTTGTATCTTAATAGGTCAGGAATGGAAAGACATGCGTTCGACTTTAAGTCCAGCGTTCACGAGCTCTAAGATAAAACTGATGGTGCCTTTCATGGAGGAAGTGGGCGAGCAGATGATACGAGCGCTGAAGAAGAAGATTCAGGAATCAGACGGTAATTTGATATAACAAGTGACTTAATTTTTATATATCCTGATCTAAAATTGAGGCAGTAAAATTGACCAAATTGCTTAAAGACGTGATGATGCAAAAGAACAGGTTGTTTTTGCACTCGTAAAGTATTCAAAATGTCTTTAACGATACATAATTAAGTGGTTTGATTTTTTTGCCTTTCATTTATTATGGGTATTTGACGACTTCCCAGAATTTTAATCACAAAAGTTGAATGAAACTTAAAAACAAAATTCATCGTCGTTATTGTTTTTATTATCTACTCCAGAGTTTTGTTTTTCGAGTGTACCATACATACATGTTTACCTATTCTTATGTATGTATGTACAATTGTACATATGTATTGACATCAAGTCATTTCAAATATGATTATGACATAGGGTTAGGTTACAAAAGTTAAAGTATATGTAACAATCAAGATTTTGATATTTTTACTTATATATTACCAGTATTTATTTGTGACTTCCTTTTTATAAACTAAAAATAATAACGTGTTTATTAATAAAAAAATAATTAAGTATTTTTTTAAGGTTACATTGACGTGGACTGCAAAGATATGACATCTCGCTACTCAAACGATGTGATCGCTTCTTGTGCATTTGGTCTGAAAGTGGATTCGCATACTGACGAAAATAATCAATTTTACGAAATGGGCAAATCCGCTGCTACTTTTAAGCTACGACAAATGTTGCTGTTCTTTGCTTCATCTGCTTGTCCAGCGCTTGTTAAGGTGAGTTGATGTAGAAATAGAAATAATGATAAAAATACGTGTAAATTGACAACCTCTAAATGTCCTGCTGGGCAAAGGCGTCCTCTCGTATTAAGGGGAAAGTTTAAAGATTAAGACACTACGCTCTAATGCGGGTTAGCGAATATAGATGTGAATAAATTTTTACATGCAGATTTGGGACATGCAGATTTCTTCACGATGTTGAATTTAAACACAAATATAGCACTTGAAAACTCAGCGATGCTAGCTGGGGTTTGACCTCTGGTTCATCGGTTGAGATTGACGTGTTTGAAAATTTAGATCATCTCGCCTCAAAAGAGTTTATCACATATGTATGAAACTCGAATCTTTCATTTAACCCATTAAATACGTGTGAAATCGGCAAAATTCATCACAGACACGAGTAGGACCGTATCGTAATCAGAACGTTTCATATCACCTTCACTCGATTGGGTAACAATTTAATGTAATTTGTGTTCCAAAATTAGACATCCGTCTTAACATTTTTTGTTAGGTTATTATATAAAATGTTTAGGTTTTTTATCATATAATTTGATGTAAAACATGAAAACAATACAACGTAGAATAAACGTTAGTACTTCTGTAATGGTTAAAAAACTCGAAGGGTGACAAAAATGTATAAATAATAACTAAAAAGAATATAAGACCCACTGCATCATATTATATTGTCATCAGTTTAAATGTCACCTTTAAATATTTTTTTTATGAAAATTGTTTGTTTTTCATTTACCTTAAACTACTTTTCAGAAATTTAAAATGACATTATTTTCAAATCAAACTAAAGATTTCTTTATTAATCTTGTGCAAAACACAATGAAGGACAGAGAAGCTCGTAAAATCATCAGACCAGACATAATCCATCTACTTATGGAAGCTAAGAAGGGTAAGATTCTAATTTAGTTTTGATTTTATTTAGTCTGCTGAACTAGCGGAGGTTTTTGAAAATTAAAAAAATAAAAGTTCAGTATATATGTCTATATACTACAAATGCTAGTAGTTTCATATTTTGCATGGGAACTCCCATTTTTTAGGACGTAGATACTCACTAAGACGGGATTTAGCAAAATTCGACTCCTTAGGGGGTAAAAGGGGGGCTGGAAGTTTATGTTAAGCGCATTGTAGTAATAATTGTACATTCTATTATTTTATATATATTTTTTTTAATTTCATCACAAAGAGGCAAGAACTTATTTTAAGCCCCCCTCCCCCCCAGTTCTTGGCCAAAGAACCAATTTATATATCTATGAAATTCTCATTATCGTTTTGCGTTTTTCCTTTTTTCTGTTACACCGATTGATATTAAACTTATTACTGAAGATAAAATTTGAATTCAAGATTTTATAATTGTTAACAGGACAATTATCGTACGATGAGAAAGGAAGCAATGACCAAGACGCTGGATTTGCAACAGTCGAAGAATCTTCCGTTGGAAAGAAAACTGTTAACAGGAGTTTGTACAATTTTTTATCGTTCATTGTTTATTGGTAAAGAAATAATAATTATTAATTATTTTATAAACGTATCTCACTCAACGGTCCCTATAAGGATCTTATGATCCTGCTTGGGGGTCCGGAAACACACAGCGCAAACACAAACACCCAAACCAAGGCAAACTTCCGTATGGCCAATACAGATTTTTGTCTGCGACTGTTAGCGCTTCAGTCAGTTGCAGTTATCACTGCACCAACGTGTCTGTGAAATGCGTGTCACATAATAGATTTTAAGGTGCATATTATCACACTAAATGCTCGTTTCTTTTTACCAGCATGGTCTGATATCGACCTAGTTGCTCAAGCTGTATTATTCTTCATCGCTGGTTTCGAACCGATATCCATTGTGATGTCCTTTGCTCTCTTTGAGCTGGCTTGTCACCCTGAAATCCAGGAGAGATTGGCTCAGGAAATTAAGGACGAACACACCAAAAATGGGGGAAAATTGACCTTCAACTCCATACAAAATATGATATACTTGGATATGGTAACTTCAGGTAAATTTAAAATGTTAAAATTCAGAAGAGTTTGTTGCTTAACTTTCGAAATTTCGTATAAATAATTATTTTTGTTCAAACAATCAATCATGATATTATAATTTTAATTTTTACCATGGTATTACTGGACAAAATAAATCTGTGATATGCTTTATATTAAAGAAACTATTACGAAAATTGAAATTACTTTATTTATCTTATTTATTTTTATTATTTGCAGAAGTACTCCGACTATGGTCACCAGGTGTAGCAATGGAAAGAATTTGTAACAAAGATTATAACTTGGGCAAGCCTAATAGTAAGGCTGAAAAAGACTTCATTGTAAGTAACTAAAGCGGTATCGTTACCCAAAATAATTAATAGTATCAAAACGTATAACATATAAATAAACATAAACATTTTCAGGTGAGAAAAGGAGAGGTCGTATGGATGCCAGTGTGGTGTTTCCACCGCGATCCTAATTACTTTCCGAATCCATTAAAATTCGACCCTGAACGTTTCTCTGATGAAAACAAACATACCATCAACTCTATGGCATATATGCCTTTTGGTTTTGGACCCAGAAACTGTATTGGTAAGGGTTGGAAATATCATCGACTGAACAATCTACCTCAATTTTTGTAATTATTATTAGTGATTTCATTCAATCTCATTTTTCAGGTTCAAGATTTGCTCTGTGTGAGTTGAAGGCTTTATTGTATACAATTCTATTACACTTGGAAGTGTCTCCATCAGAGAAAACAGATTTCACTGGAGAGCTCGATACAGAGTCCTTCAACCCAAGACTTAAAGGTGGACATTGGTTAAGATTCAAATGCCGGGACTGAGATCTTGTTGAACTTATTCTCGTGCAACTTAAGCCAGAGTTACACTTGTATACTATATATATATATATATATATATATATATATATATATATATATATATATATATATATATATATATATATATATATACATTATACACTTATTTCAATTTTTATAGCAAAACTTACAAATGTAATTCTAGCCTTAATTTTTTTTATTGTAATTAACGATGTTTTATGCATATGTGTTAAATTTAGTACTTTTGTATTTTATGTAATGATACAAAATAAAATTATACTATAAAGTCATGTTTTATTTTATTCTAAACGTTTTTAATTGAATGGTACTATTCCTATAATGATGGCACAAGTGGAAAATAACTTGACAAAGTTTTAACACAGTCAGACGAACGGTAAGATACGAACAAACAAACTAATATTGATTTTTAAATAAAAGATGCCAACAATTATAATGTTCATGTTAGTGGTATTTGTGCAAGCCTTGTTACTGTTTGATTTTGAAGTTCTTCTTATAAAATCTTAGCTTATATTTAACACCTTCGGTACTGTGAAAGAAATCTTATAAGCTGAATTGTTAATGTTGTAAGATCTCATCATACAAGTATTTACTGTCTACATTCCACTATTTATTACTGCTATATATAATCCACTATCTTTGTTGTCTTAAATATTATAACCAATAAAATTTGTAATCACAAACTGTGTTATATTGACAATATTTTAAAAGAGTAATTATCGAGTTTCTTGCCGGTTCTTCTCGGTAGAATTTGCGTTCTGAACCGGTGGTAGCTTCATTATTGATGTAATTTTTTTTCATGTATGACGATTCAAAAGTGCTCCTGAAAGCCTTATTGAATAAAGTATTTTTTGAATTTGAATACTAGTTACTGATACTACGTATCCAGAATAAGTAGGTATTGATTTCACTAGTACTAAATAGAAAAGTTTGTGGTAAATGATTTTTGAATGAATAGATGCTTATGCATTTTTCAAACACTACTAAATAGATTTAATATAACGTTTATTACTGTGTATAGTATACATTAGAAAAAGATATATATTTTTCGTTAATGTGTCACAATAGCGAAGGAAGCTAGCACTTTATACGAAAATTAATATATTGTCTTTAAATGTCGTAAACTGAAAAACTGCTAGTGGGTTTTTTAATAATAATTTCAATGAATAAAAAATATTCTTATTTTAATAAGAATATTATACTATGTATATATATGCGCTATGATTGAAGCACTATCTACCATCGCTACTGCACACAAAACGCGAACATAGCCGCGAGATGCTGTAAGTAGTGATTATTTATATCACATACGTGTGTACATTGTACATCGGTTCATAATTCTGATTATTAAGTAGTATCTCAGTCGTGTACTCTGTGTCCGTGAATCGACGTGTGTTATTGAACTTTTCCGTCGATGCTATTATGTTTTGTTAATACAAGTAAGAAGTATGATATAGTTTATTGTGACGCTACAGATTAAATTAAAAATCGTAAGTAACTTTTGTACTTAAAAATGTACAATCTAAATAAAAGTTGAAAAGGTTCGAAAGGTATTTTATTTATGAGTATACCTAAACAGCTAGACGCAATTTTCACGTAAAGTTACTTAATAATAATAATATGAAGTATTAATTATGTATTAAATGTTTATCAAATGCATTTAAAAAAATAATTATATTTTACACATTATTGTATAAATATTATAATTATTTAAAATCAACGAAAGTTGCTTTTAAATTACACCCTAAATATAAAATAAAAATATTCTACGGATAATTGATATGAAGTTACGCGACTCGCGTAGCTATCATCTACGTGTTATATATCATCTACGTACTATAGTTCAAGTGGTTCAAAAGATTTACCTTTGTCTAATTTAACGAAAGACTAGGTACAAAATATCTTATTATTTACAGATGATGATCTTTTTGATATGGAGCACGGTGCTGGTGGCGGTACTGGCTCTGTACTTCCACAAGACTTACTCCAGATTCACTGAATATGGAGTAAAGCATATGAAGGTGGTTCCCTTATTTGGCAATATGCTAAGAGTCATCCTTCGAAAGGACCATATGGCTGAGGATTTTGATAAAATTTACAAAACATTCTCTGAAGAAAGGTTTGAAAATTTGATATTTTGATAGCTTATCTTTCCATGCTTAAATATCAAACTATTGAACTAGACACGTGATATCATAGAAATTTAAGAAATTTTTAAAGTTATCTTGTAGTATAGCTGAATATAATCGCGTTTTTAGGTATGTTGGTAGGTATGAGTTTTTGAAGCCAACAGTCATGATACGAGACCTGGACTTGATTAAGAAGATCACAGTTAAAGACTTCGAGCATTTTCTGGACCACCGAGGATTCGCAGATGAAGAAGTGGAGCCTCTTTTCGCTAGAAATCTATTTTCATTGAAAGGTCAATGAAATTTGATATCAAGAATGATTTAAAACCACATGACTAGTAATATAGATAATTAGGATTTTTGTAAACAGGTCAAGAATGGAAAGACATGCGTTCGACTTTAAGTCCAGCGTTCACGAGCTCTAAGATAAAACTGATG
This sequence comes from Hypolimnas misippus, assembly GCA_037950945.1. Classification (NCBI taxonomy): domain Eukaryota; kingdom Metazoa; phylum Arthropoda; class Insecta; order Lepidoptera; family Nymphalidae; genus Hypolimnas; species Hypolimnas misippus. Next base: position 15,352,046 of record JBBEEQ010000029.1, read on the forward strand.
GTGCCTTTCATGGAGGAAGTGGGCGAGCAGATGATACGAGCGCTGAAAAAGAAGATCAAGGAATCAAACGGTAAGTTAACGAAACATAATTCCAATCATTATAAGCAAGAGTAATCCACTATATTACTTTAATAACAATTGTAACATGGTTTGATACGTTTAAACATTATTATTGTCCAAAATATTGTATATATGTATTAAGCCACAGCACTTTAATACTTATTTATTTAATTAGAATAACATTTATAAGAATAAAACAATGATTTAGGTTACATTGACGTGGACTGCAAAGATCTGACATCGCGTTACACGAACGATGTGATCGCCTCTTGTGCTTTTGGTCTAAAAGTGGATTCTCACACTGATGAAAATAATCAATTTTATGAAATGGGCAAAACTGCTGCTTCTTTCAAACTCCGACAAATGTTGCTTTTCTTCGCCACATCTGCTTGTCCAGCTCTTGTTAAGGTGAGATCATTAAAATTTTAATTGAAGAAACAAAATGATAAAAACATTAATATCTTCTTAATAAATATTCTAAATTGGTTTATTTGTTTGTAACGTTTTCACGTCTAATTCAACAATCGACCATGACACAATTTTGGATATTTATAAGTTGAAAGGGGTACAAAATTAAAAATGACATAGACTACCGAAATATACGCTATGTCATATGTTCTTATATCAGATAGAAAAACAACTATGCATAATTATTAAAATGAGACCATGCAACGTTTGTTGGGTCAGCTTGATTAATAGAAACGCAAAAAAATCGGTTTTTAGGAGCCGATTCATGTATTCATCTTGATAATTGCTGAAATGATTTTGACCAGCTTCACCATGGCAATATTATATCTTCCATTCTGTTTTAATTGTCGTACAAGGAAATTATATTCGTACACTACAGGTTGTTCTTAGTTTTAGTGATTGATTTTACCTTCTCAAATTTGATGTCGTGATACGCTATGATACAGGATCTGCCTAATATTAGACAATAGGCTACAATTGGATGTAATTTGTTTTGTCACAAGAATTTTGGTGTCCGTTTAGGAACATAAATCTGCACAGTTTCAAGATATTTTAATCCGCTTATATAAGGCGATGCAAAAGATTTTTGTTTATTATTTTATCTGTTTATTATTTTCAGAAATTCAAACTGACCTTATTCTCAGCCCAAACTAGGGATTTCTTTATTAATCTTGTGAAAACCACGATGAGGGATAGAGAAGCTCGTAATATCATCAGGCCCGACATAATCCATCTACTTATGGAGGCTAAGAAGGGTTGGATTTATTTCTTTAAAAAAATTGTCATTTATATTATTGTTTTTTTTTTATAACATCGTGTGTCTTTTAATCATTAAATTTTATCACTTCTTTTGTTGTATTTAAAAGAAACTTCTTGTATTTAAAAATAAATTTATATAAACTGCTATTTAGCCATAGATAATAATTAATATTATTGTTCAAATACTAAAATCATTAAATTATTTGAAGATAAGTGTACTAATATATTCATATTAAATTAGTAATTTTTTGACTAATTCGAAATTTCGTCCTTTTTAACAGGAAAATTATCACATGATGATAAAGGAAGCAATGATAATCATCAAAACACTGGATTTGCAACAGTAGAAGAATCGTCTGTGGGCAAGAAAACTGTTAAGAGAAGTTTGTATTTTATAAATAGAATAAATTAAGTGAATGTATTAAATGAAATAATATTTAGCTTATTCCAAGCACTAAAGCACTTTCATAAAGTAATCGAACTTTTACTAATTTTCGCGGACTTAAAACTGAGATGGCATCATCATTGAGTTTGCATGTGCCTTTATATTTTTAAATCGTTTTCAAGGTCGCTGAAGGAAAATTCCATAAGAAATTGATTGTTTTTAAAAACTAATTATTGCAGTCAAACCAAATACTATCACGCATATGGCAGAACTTGTTCCTACTTACTTGACATTAATAGCTATATTTTGGACAATTCCCACAATATCTTCTTAAATGGCTATTGCCTATGTGTTATTCTGATGTACAAACTATATTGTTGTAAAGTTTAATTAAAAATTTAGAAGTTCTTGCGTGCAACAGTCATGAACATCCATACATATAAAATTTCGCTTTTATAATATTAGTATGAATTTACTACTACAGTATATTTAAGTGTACAGTTTTTCATCAGGCAGCTAATTTTTTTACTAGCGTGGTCTGATATTGACCTCATGGCACAAGCAGTTCTATTCTTCATCGCCGGCTTCGAATCGATATCAATAGCGACATCGTTCGCATTATTTGAGCTGGCCCGTCATCCTGAGATCCAGGACCGACTGGCTCATGAGATTAAGGAGCAACATGCCAAAAATGGTGGAAAATTGGACTTCAATTCTATACAGAGTATGACGTATATGGACATGGTCACATCAGGTAAATTTAAAAAACAAAATGATACTTTAAATAAGTTTCAGTAACAATTTAAGTCGTTGTTATTTTTTTTATCAGAGGACAATTGAGCTTTAAAAAATGTTTTTACAACTTTAATAATAAAATTGTTGAATATTTTTAGGGTGATATTCGCATAATGTTATTAGAATTAGAATGTTTTTCAATTAAATTTGTTGCAGAACTTCTCCGACTATGGCCGCCCGGTCTAGCATTGGAAAGAGTTTGTACTAAAGATTACAATATGGGAAAACCTAATAATAAAGCTGAAAAAGACTTCATCGTGAGTATAGCGATATCATTGATCAAATAAAATATAATTAATAGTCTTAACATGTAATATACTTTGCAAAATATATAAATATTTCCAGTTGAGGAAAGGAGAGGTTATATGGATGCCAGTTTGGTGTTTCCACCGTGATCCTAATTACTTTCCAAATCCAGAAAAATTCGACCCTGAACGTTTCTCCGATGAAAACAAACACAATATCAACCCCATGGCTTACATGCCTTTTGGTTTTGGACCCAGAAATTGTATTGGTGGGAGATGAATTTATATCTTAGATTAACTAATTTAGTAACTAATGGAAAGTGCCTGATTCTATTTAAATTTTCAGGTTCGAGGTTTGCTCTGTGTGAGTTAAAAGCTCTTTTATATCAAATTTTGCTACATTTGGAAGTGTCTCCATCAGAAAAAACAGTATTTACTGGAAAGCTTGATACAAACTCCTTCAATCCAAGACTTAAAGGTGGTCATTGGTTAAGATTTAAATGCCGCAACTGAGACTTTGTTAAAGTCATTTTCTTTTTTATAAAATGTATTTTTATTCGGTTAAGGTCATTTATGTATGAATTAGTCTCAAGTTTCTTTTTTGTTTTTCTGTTAATAAATTAAATCGTAATCTGTGTTTTATTTCATTTCTTAAACTTTATTTAAATTCATTAAGACAGACAGCAATAGGAAGTGATCAATTTGATTTTTAGAAAAGTAAACATGTACAAACAACAACAAAAAAGGTAGATTGGCAGGCTTTATATAATGTTGCTATACAGGCAAACTCGTTACTAGCTGACTTCTTCTAGCCCAGTGAATTGAAGGTGAGATGACCATCGGAATATTATCCCCTACCGACTATCTATTATCGTAGCCGGTGAGTTAAAGTCGAAGTTTTATACAGCGCAGCAATAATTTTACATGTAATAGTGTCAGTTATTTTTTTTATTTGTAAATAAAACTGAAAATTAACCTAAGAATGTACAGATTCTTTTTGTCGGTTTGTTTATTGTGCTATCCATGAAAATTAAAGGCAAATTGTTCGTCTGATTACTTATCAACATATTCTGTATTAGCTTTAACTCGCGTTGGTGTAGACTTTGTTTTAAAATAATACGCGTATATACGTAACTAGCAGTTGCTCGCGGCTATGCCCGCGTATATTTTGGAATTTCAGCTAAATAAATCTACCAGCGAAATTGTGAATGAAATTTAATATATTCATTTATTGAATGATATATGATTTTAAGGCATGATTTTGAAATTTTGGGATACAAATATTTAATTATTCTCCCAAAGTAATGTTTGTGCTGAATTTAAGGATCATCAGTCAAAAAAATATATATTTCCTCCATACAAACTTTACTACCAGCTTGCACCCTGAGGAATAATAGTATCCCGTTTTCTATTTTATATTTCATTATATCACTCAGAAGTATGTGTATTAAGTTTAAAGTTAATACGAGCACGGAATAAAATTTGGCATACAAACGTTTTTACCCCTATTTACCCTCTTAGGGTGGAAGATCGAAAAACCCTTTCTTAGTGGATGCCTGCAGCCTAAAAGCCACCTATGCCAAAATTTCAAGTTCGTAGCCCCAGCGGATTAGGCTGTCCGTTGATAAATTAATCAGGACAAGTGATTTTATATATTTAGATATAGCCTATGACCATTTAGATAATACAACTTTCAAATGGTACCATTTTTTTTACAAAATTCGATCTCTTAATTATATTACTGTAGATTAACATGCCTTCATATTCGACCGTCATTGTAAATACGACTTAAACATACGAGTATACTACATATATTTAACCATAGGTTTATCTAGGTTTGTCTGTCAGTGCGAAAGGTTCATAGTTGAGACGCACTTGGGCAATAGGAAACTAGAAACTACCTATCAGTAAGTATAACGTAACTTTTTTCAATTTTTTAAATATTTTGTAAATGTATCTTATAAAAATAAATTTTAAACTTAAGAGTGTTCTTAGCTATAGATTTCTCAAAGAAAAAAGAAAATTGTAATATTTTTCGGAGCTCTATTTTTGATTTGTCCTAAAATTAATTTGATTTTGTTTTGCTTTTCAATACAAAATACTTAACGGTTTAAATTGGAGGCTACAGCTTACTGTAAAAAATTATCCTTTTTTATGTTTTCCTTTTGTATAAATTGATTTTATTATATTGCTCAATTTGTATTTTTTTAATATTTATTTTTTAAATAATAGTAAATAAATAATTAAATATTAACTTTCAAATATCTATTTCGCGTTGACGCTGCAGAGTCATTACTATTTGTAGACTATGATCTTCATAATATGGAGTGTCACGATTTCTTTGGCGTTATGGCTTTACTCTCGAAGAATATATACAAGGTTTAGTGCATTTGGGGTAAAACATTTTCCAGTGACACCGCCCTTGGGCAATATGCTTCCCATTATGTTGAAAAAAGAACACATTGCTTACAACATTGATAGAATGTACAAGACGTTTTCAAATGAAAGGTATATTACGAATAACTTATTAAAAGCATAATCTTACTTTTACTTATTGAATGATATATAATTTTTTTTATTAACCTTTGTGAAGATAAAACTCTAGATCCACCTCATTAATGATTTTTGCTAAAATTTAAAGCAAATTAAGTCAATTTATTTGTAGATGCGAAGAAAGCAACTGAATTTCTTAGTTATTAGGATTTGATAATATAAGCCCGTTGAATTCATAAATTTAGATTTTGTTATCTTAGATAGAACATAAGATTGAAATTAGCCTTTCGCAGTACCAATTGCATCGTCACATTTTTGTTCTGAATTTATCATCCATTCAACCTCTACTGCAACATTATTTTTGCTACTCACAAATACTAACACAATTAAAATTAATACAATTAACATCGCATATCTGTGTTATGTTTCCTTAGATTTATAGGACGTTACGAATTTACCAATCCTTCAATCATCGTGCGAGATCTTAAGCTAATTAAGAAGGTAACCATTAAAGACTTTGAACACTTCGTCGACCACCGTGATTTCACTGATGAAACCATTGATCCATTGTTTGGGAGGAACTTATTCTCGTTACGGGGTAATTTATATTTTTTAATACCTATATTATTACTATATGTTACATAACATGGTGTATCACCATGTCATTGAAATCGTCGGAGATAGTGCAAAATCGCGTACTTTACAATAAAGCCATCTTTAAATCAAATGGAAAATTTCACTATTGATAAAAACAAGCTAGCTAAATTTTGAATGTCGTCGGTGACACTACAATACAACACACTGCGTAATGGGAAATTCCCATAAGGTCGTGCTTAATACTTACAAAGTTCTTATTATCAGGTCAAGAATGGAAAGAAATGCGTACATTCCTCAGTCCAGCTTTCACGAGCTCCAAAATCAAGCTGATGGTACCATTCATAGAAGAAGTTGGTAACCAAATGATTGAATCCTTGAAATATAAACTAGCTATTTCTAAATGTAAGCTTTTTTGGTCTATTGTTTTAATATTAAAGATAGAATAAAAATTTGTATCTGATATTTATTCAAGTTTACGAGTTAACTAGACTAGTTAGTCCAGTTAGAATTTTATTTAAATAGGCTAATAAATAATTCTGCTTGAGTTAGCAATAGTATAATTTCAGCTAACTATATCGAAGTCGATACTAAAGATCTCGCAACAAGATCTACTAATGATGTGATTGCGTCCTGCGCTTTCGGTCTCAAAGTAGATTCACACAAAGATCCAAATAATCAATTCTATAAAATGGGAAAAATAGCTACGACTTTTAAGTTGAGACAGTTCATTTTGTTCTTTGCTTATGCTGCTTTTCCTGATCTCTTTCGGGTAAATATATTTCATTTTTCTATAGGTACTACATTAAATTTCACTTAGTTATTCAAATGTGTCTTAGCAATATCTATTTAAATAATAATCATTTGATTTTACAACAAAAACATCTTTTAAATATCATATCGTAATAGGTTTCTCTGTATTCAATTTTTATTTTTTTACTTTGAATTTTGTACAATTAGATTTATCCCAAAATAATATCAATGTCAGTAAAAACAATCTATTCCTATCGTCTCTTCAATCTAGACAGAAGCTGACCCTTCAAGGTGACATTCAGCAGCGTTGATTTATGTACAAGTGCATCTAACGGATGCCTGTCATTTGCAAAGACGCAGGCATTGATTGTTGAGAGGGTCATATATATCAATTGTTACGATCTAGCCTAGTAATTTTGTTGTTTGTATGTCGTCTAACATGCAATAGTCCAATTTTTTTTCCACAATTTTAGAGATCTGCTTTTCTTATTTTCATGTTCAAATAATATTATTTCAGAAGTTAAAACTGACACTGTTATCGAAAGAGACTACGAATTTCTTTATTGATTTGGTATTAAACACTATGAAGGAAAGGGAATCACGCAATATCATTAGACCAGACATGATACATCTTCTAATTGAGGCGAAGAAAGGTTATTGTAATTATAATTCTTCATTCTTTGAATGGTCAAAAATATACATAAGCTCAACTAAATTTTTTGAAGCTACTGACTGAAGGCATTCTACTAACTATAAAAAAATATATACTAAACATTTATAGTATACGTTTACATTTGTAGTAATTTTAATAAATACTTTAAATGTACTTAAACACAGGTTCCTTGAGAGACGATGATGATGGTAATGTTAAAGATGACTTTTCTGCACTCCAAAATACTTCGGTTATTAAGAAAAATATAAACAGAGGTATTTTGATATTTTATTTAGTACATTTCGAAAGACATCATTTTTTAGTCTTACAATAATGACAAGTCTTAAAATTATTTAATTAAAATTCACATTAGTACGATTATTTTAATAAAAATTCAAGCGTTTGCCGTTTAAGATTGAAAAAATGAATAATTCAAAATTGTTATGCAACTAACAAATTTTCCAAGAAACGTATGCATATACATATGTACATAGTTCCCCAATTTTCCAGTTTGGTCTGACGTTGACTTGGTTGCTCAAGCGGTTATCTTCCTAGTTGCCGGCTTTGAGACTGTATCTGCAGCAATAACCTTTATAATCTACGAGCTCGCTATTCATCCGGAAATTCAAGATAAGCTATACCAAGAAATCAAGGATTTTGATTCTGAACATAATGGAAAATTAGATTATAGTTCTTTACAAAACATGACGTACTTGGATATGGTGATATCAGGTAAAAAATAAATGTTTAAAAAAATGATAACTCTCATAAATATAGACGTATTAAAGTATTTATTCAATTGAACTTTTAAGAATTATTCAGCGTATCATGTTAAATTCTTTATGATGTGTTCATTAATTTAATATATTTTTATGAATACAATTGCAGAAGTTCTTCGACTTTGGCCACCGTTGACAATTTTGGACAGAGAATGTATAAAAAATTACAATATGGGAAAACCTAATAATGAGGCGTTAAAAGATTTTATTGTAAGTGCAAATCCTTTCCTTAAATTGTTATTATTTGAAGTTTCTTGAAAAAGTGTATCTGATAATAGTACCCTCTTACTTAGAGCCAATATAGTTTCATAACGTAAATAAGTAATTAATTAGAAGAATGAAAAACCCGACTGCATAACCAGACCACCTCCAGTGAGCAGTTCTGTCTAAAAGACTATAAGTGAGAATCGTTACTAACCAACTTTAAATTGTTATTGATTCTAAACGGTAATTCTGATTGAAAAAATATATGATATATAAAAATGATATTTAAATACCTTTTCAACGGTACCCCATTAGATATAGTTCGTCGATTTTCATTTTTTTTTATTTTTGCGTCCAAATTTAGCCATATTGATTATTTCATATCTTAGACCTTCTACGACATTCGCGCCGTTATGACGAATCAAACTACGTGTTTATCAAAATCAGCTCACGCGTTTGTCTAAATAGTGCCACATAGGTACAAATCCACAAATATACACACATACATAGACTGATCAGCACATTACCCCCTCCCCCCCGTGTGTCGAGCAGTCGGGTAAATAGTATGAATTTCTGAAACTTATTCCTTTGAGTTAGTTTGTTGTTGTCTATTTAAATGTATACTTTTACGGCAATATAATTTTTTATTATTATAGGTATCTAAAGGTGAGATTGTTATCATACCAGTATGGTCTCTGCATCACGATCCGGATCTATTTCCAGAACCAGAAAAGTTTGACCCAGAACGGTTCTCAGACGAAAATAAACACCTCATCAATCCTCTTGCTTATATGCCGTTTGGGATTGGTCCTAGAAACTGTATCGGTTGGTATATTAAGTATATAGTGCCAAAATATTAAAAAAAAATAAATCACATAATAAAAAAAATATATGATTGAAGATTTTTTTTAATCTACTTAGATTTTTTAATCCGTTCATCATAACCGAAAAAATTTCCGAACAGCTGTATAATACCTAGATATTCAGTGACATTAATGACCTTAGGCGAGAATTACACTTATAAGGTTTCTGTACTCAGATCATGATAAAAATTTTCATAAATTGTTTGTCATTGACATCTGAAATACTTACTACTTACGACATATCTGTTACTAGATTACAGAGTTGAATTATATCAATAACTAAAGAAAAACTTACAAATGTAATTCTCGTCTAATGCACATTATTTCAGCTTCAAGATTTGCTCTGCTCGAAGTAAAAGTGCTCGTTTACTACATAGTAAAGAATATGGAAGTGTTTCCATCGAGCAGTACCGTACATCCAGCTAAATTGTCAGCGCATAATTTTAACCCAACATTCGAGAACGGGCACTCTCTTAGATTTCGTGCTCGGAAATGACCATGCTCTACTGATTCAACATTTATTTTCTCGTTAATAATTGTTTTTTTTTATTACTATGTGGAATAAAATTTAATAAGTAAAGTTTGTATTTTAATTATTTTTAGGCGAGAATTATATGTGTAAGTTTTATGTCACTTGTAAGTGTCAATATCCAAATAAGTCTTAAAAGATTATAATTTTTAATTTTTTTAAAAATCATATATTTATTTTTATAATAAAACTAGCAGTTAAATCTACCAGTGGATTTAATACCCTCTAGCGTCATTATAAGGAATGATTTTTAAATATGGGATACATATATTTAATTATTCTCCCAAAGTAATGTTTGTGCTGAATTTAAGGATAATCGGTCAAAAAATACATTTTCTCCATACAGTCTCTACTACCCCCTTGCACCCCAGTATGGAGTAATAGTACTCCGCTATTTTATATTTCATTACTATCACCCAGAAGTATGTGTATTAAGTTTTAAGTTAATAGACCACGGAATAAGATCTTACATACAAACGTTTGTACCCCTTTTCACCCTCTTAGGGGTGAATAATCAAAAAACCCTTTCTTGTGTGATGCCTACAACCTAAAACCCACCTACTGCCAAAATTTCAAGTTTGTAGCCCCAGTATTTTAGGCTCTGCGTTGATGAATCTGTCATTACAAGTGATTTTATATGTATAGATTTTATTATTATTAACGATATTTTGATAACGAAGATAGTATTGTAATAGAAGAAAATTATTATTAGATTATAATAACTATTTTAATGTTTTTTCATGAAAGATTTCATTGTAAAATCGTTAGACCGGTCAAGCGTTAATCCGACCCACATATGAAAGATTCGTATAAAATATGTGTTATATCTTATTGAATCATCAATCAATAATCGAAATATAATAACACTACTTAACAGTCCCCATTTAGGATCTTAGTCTCCTGTGTCGGGGGTCCGGAAACACACACAACACTAACACAACTACCCAGACTACGACAAAAAAATCTTTATGACCAATACAGATGTTTGCATTGAGCGAGATAGAACCCGCTATCGTTAGCGAAGTGCAAGCTCTAGTAACTGCAACTGACTGAAGTCAGTGACTACTGCGCCAACCTATCTGTCAAAACTATAACACTAATTTTAAAAATATTTTTGTGAAAGAAACAATACTTAATAATAATACACATTGTATGAAAATTTCAACTCTCTACCTATTAAGGTTCATGAGTTACCGCCCGCTAATAGACGGACGGACAGATGGTCTACAGAAAGACAGCCAGGGGAGGCTTAGTAATAGAGTCCCATTGGTTTCTTTCGACTACGGAACCCTACAACTATAAAAATAAAAAGGTGAATGCATACCGAAAACCTTACAAAGTGTCGCGCATCGTGGTGATGACTGTTATCGATATTGATCATGTAGGTATAAAAAAATTGTATTGTATGTTTTTTTAATTTTTGTTACTATAGAATTCTTAACAGATTTAGAATTTTTTTTTATTCGACAGGATACATATACTTTCTGATTGGTTGAATTTTTATCAAAACGGTTTAGTAATTCGGTTTTTAAATCGAAAATAACTTGAATTAGTACGTCATCAAAGCAAACGAAATTTCGCTTTTGATTTTGAAGTTACATTATTTTATTATAACGCCTTAGTTATTAGCGCATCGCTAATCGGTGCAACATAAGCTGCACATGTGAGCCCCTTAGCGCACTGCAGCGCACCGCGCCACAACCTTCAATGCGCAAAGCTCCTTATAGTATTATACACATACTGCAATACATCATCCTTGGCAAGAAAATATTTTAAAAACTCTAATTTAGCCTAAAATATTAAGTCGTTTGTGGAATTTTGTGCAAAATGAGACTAGAAACTTTATGGCCACACATTTATCAAACTGCTACCAACTTATCTTACTTAAACTTGTTATTACAATACATTAAGTCTAGACCAAGATAGGATATTTACTACACACATTTTTAGGTTAGCTTCAAGGAATGTGGGGCATAAAGTTCAACACGTACAAAATCGGGGTTAGTATTTAATATATGTATAAATAAAAATAGCCATATCAACTCATTACATTTACTGTCTCCACTGCTAAGAGGACAACTGACGCATTCATAGATATGTTTATATATATAGGTATATATATTTCGCCTAGAGGGACGGATTTACGAGTCAAAGAAGAATTGCGACAAGCATTCTTTCTGGAATAGAAATGCGCAGACATGATACAGTAATTATTTATGAGTTGTAAATTAGCTTCTCTGCTATTTTCTGTACTTAAATAAAAGAAAATAAAGATAGAAAAATGTTGTAATATTTTTCTAATTCCGGATCTTAAATCTTAACCAATGACCTCCATCGATACGATTTTGGTATGATTTTATGTACATTTTCACGGGAGTTTTAGTGGTTTCTGATGGCGATATTTCCATGTGTAGTAAAATCTTGTACACCAGAACTTTCATCTCGCATTACGCAATTCTCGAACCTGGAAAGAAAACATAGTATTTTTTTTATTTCTAGAAAAAAATGACCATTCAACTAACCAAATATGTACCGACTTCAGTCTTTAATAAGTTATATAACAATAATCGTAATTGTCATTTTCATTGCAGAATGATTTTTTTGGATACACGATAAATCATTGTAGGCTTTAGATAAAATTAATTAAATAGTTGCATCTAAATTGTTTAAAAAACATTTTTTTATACAAATGAAAGTTCTTTAGAAAATCTTGAGAAATAAAATAAAAATTAAATAGAAAATTAAAATGGGTTAGGTGTGTCAGCTGCTTAACGACTACGAGGGTATCCTACAATTCTGTCTGCATACAATTATACGGAATAATATGTAAAAAGCAAAAATAAAAAATCACAGACAATTTTTCTCGGTCACCCATATCAATGAAAAATTCAAAATGAGCAAGGGAGAGATTAAGGTAGATATTTGTTTTTCTTAGAATCAAGAACAAAACCGGTTTCCTTCGACGACATTAAAATTGCGACTGATAAGATATTTCAAAATGTTATCAATAACGCCATATTTTCAATCGAGATTTAAACGGATACCAACTTTTTTTCAGGTTTATACATTATAAATCTTGTCATTGTCGTTGCATAATCTTCTTACATATATCTTCATGCAGACGATACTGACCGATACAATTCCTCGGTCCGAGCCCGAATGGCATATAAGCTATAGGGTTGATAGTATGCCTGTTCTCCTCAGAAAAACGCTCGAATTTTAATGGATTCGGAAAGTAATCAAGATCACGATGGAAGCACCAAACTGGTATTACAAGAACTTCATGGTTTCGAATCTGTAGACATAAGCTTATAATAAATAATCCTTGTTTACAAAGAACAAATTCGTTTATCTTTACAAAACAACTCTTTATTATGTTACTTACAATGTAATCTTTAGAAGATTTGCTATTATATTAGGCTCTCCTAGATTGTAATCTTTAACGCAAATTCTGTCCAAATTTAATGCTGGTGGCCAATGTCTTAGGACCTCTGTAAATTATAGAGAAATTATTTGCAGTCTTACTAAAACACAACCATAATTGTAGAAATATAAAAGAAATCTAAAAAATTTACTGTTAAAAGATATTTTTTTTAGAAATGTAACAAATGCATCTATTTACATTACCTGATACTACTATATCCATATAGGACATACTCTGAATAGAATCGAAGTCCAGCTTGCCGCCATTTTTGATGTTATGCTCCTTAATCTCTTTTGCTAGACGTTCCTGGATCTCAGGGTTGACAGCTCGTGCAATGCAAAAACCATTGCATTTGATACAGTTTCAAAAGCAACTATGAAGAACAACACCGCTTGAGCTACGATATCAATGTCGGTCCAAACTGAAAAACCAAACAATATTCAAAGGCTTCAGAAAGGTTTCAAAGATTAATTTGTATAGTAATTCTAAGCTTAAGCTTCCTTTCGTTACTTCCTTTTCCCTTTTCAACCCTTATTCCGTTTTAATTGGCAACTGTCCATTGGCGGTGGTCTTCACTTAATATCAAGTTTGCTAGTTTGGCAGGTATACAAAAAAAACTAGAATTTGCTCGTGGTTTCATCCGTGTTAATGATTTAAAAATATTACGCATAAATTCATTAAAACCCTATATAATATATAATAATCTAGATTTCTTTGAAAGAGCACCATATAAATGGTACCATTTGGAAAATAGTTTTCAGAGTTCACTCCGCACACACAAAATTCGCTCCCTCATTATTATATTAGTAGATTTAAAATGCATTTTTGTGATTATGATAAAATAAATAAAAATATTTTTAAAAGTTTTAATCGGCAGCAACACTAACCTCTTTTAATGCTCGTAGTGTTCTTGCTAACAGACGATTCTTCGACCGTAGCAAATCCAGTGTCTTTTTGATTCTCATTATTTACTTTTTCATCATACGTTAGTTTACCTATTGCAAATACGAATATAAAATAATTTACCGAATTTCTGTTGAGACTAGGAATAAAAATTTTATCGAACTGTATTACTATATTTTTTACTCTTAATGTCATATTTTATTAAAACAATTATAATAACATACGCCATCGCTATAAAAACATGCCACATTTTCACAGCTTAAGAAAGCGTTTTGGTACAAAGACCAGAAATAATAATATGGGATTTGATTTATGACCCTACAGATTAAAATATTTATGTTAAAAAACAAATAACCTTTTTTAGTTTCCATGAGAAGATGGATCATATCAGGACTGACTATGTTACGAGTCTCTATCTCTCATTGTATTCAAAATGATATCAAAAAAGAAATTTCTAGTTTCCTTTGAATATATGGTAAACTTTAGTTTCTGAAATGACAACAACAGTTAAGATAAAATAAAAAACAACCAGAGTTCCTCACAGACTCCATCAAGGTCACGCAGTATTATATATAGTAATAGACAACACATAATTATAGTATCCTTAAAATTTTTAATTTTTCTTACTTTGACTAATGATGGAAAAGTAGAAAAAGCAAACATTTTAAATATTTGCTTAAAATTGAATGTAGTAGCGGTGCGACCCATCTTGTAAAATTGATAATTTTCGTGAGTATAAGAGTTCACTTTTAGACCAAAAGAACAAAAGGCGATCACATCATTCGCGCAACGTGATGTCAAATCTTTGCAGTCCACTTTGATGTAACCAGCTGTAATATTTGTCTCATTATAATTATATATTTGGATGCATGTTTTTCCTATCATTTTTTTTTCCTAACTTACTATCAGATCGTTTAAACTTCTTCTCCAGTGCTTGAATCATTTGTTCACCAACTTCCTCTATAAAAGGCACCATCAGTTTTATCTTCGAGCTCGTGAACGCTAGACTTAACGTTGAACGCATATCTTTCCATTCCTGACCTATTAATAACCAGTACATGAATTATTAATATTAAACTTTTTTCACTAATTATTGGACAGTGATAACGCCTAGAGTACTACAAAGAAAACCTGATCTAAATAAATTATATGTTTATTAAAAAAAACTTAAATTTTTTCTCAATATAAATTAGACACTTGAAATTTCTAAAAAACGCGGTAGAACGAGAATAACAGAAAATTTTATTGATAATGAATGACTGGTGTGATAACAGATTAAAAATATCACAGACATCATTAAGTTAAAATACTTTTTAGTTTTTGTGCCTTGACCATATTGGTCAAAGCGCGTGCGTACGCGCTCTGTGCTTATGTTACCTTAAATATACTATATGCGCGTACGCGCAACACCTAATATGATGCTCGTGTGTGCGTGAAGTACGGTGCACCGGAATACTCATAAAGTAGACTTATAAACATTAACAATACTTATTATTATTACTCAGTACCGTTAAGAGTAACTAAATTCCTTGCTAACAGCGGCTCAGCATTTGGATCGGCGATACTTCGATGATCGATAAAATGTTCGAAATCCTTAATGGTTATCCTCTTTACCAGTTCGAGGTCCCTTATAAACAGCGCTGGTCTTACGAATTCATATTTTCCCACAAACCTTTAATCAAAGAGCAAATAGACTTAGTGAATATATAAGAGAAAAATTAGGTGCAATAAATATTTCAAATATAATATTAATCTAATTCCCTAATCTCGACTTGAATTTGAAATACGTTTTAAGTAGAACTTATTAAAAATGCATTATTTCGTGTTGGTCCACATGTAGGAAAATATATTTAAATTTTAAATATAATAGTGACATGGCACAGAATTAAACCGCACCTACGTTTTTAATTAGTAAATTATCTCCTACGGAATTCAGTAAAGTGTAATATTTAAAATTTACATTTATTTTATTAACGTTTTAAAAACGAGGAGTAAACAACTAAATAACGAACAAACAGACCAAACGAATACAAACCTTTCACCAAGAAAAGCGTCATACGTTCTTTCTGAATCTCTGCTGACATGGTCCAAGCGAAAAACAACTCTAAACATATTTCCAAACAGAGGGATCACGTTCATGTGCTTCCCCCCATAATCACTGAACCTTGAGTATAGCTTGCGGCAGCAGAGTGTCACCACTATAACCAGCACCGTAATCCATATCAACAGAATCACCATCTAAACATACATATAAATATCATATACCTATTCTTGTGTAGGTGTAAAAATAGGACAAGTTCAATCGAACCGTTAATCCTTGTTAGCGCCTTGATCAAACAGCAAATAGGGCAGGACAATGATATGATGCTGACGCAAGATGAGACAATCAGAGCTATCGCCAAAGTTGAAAAAGTTTTAAATATACTCTTTCCTGCAATTTATCGTGAACAATTAGATGTGATTCGTTGTAGAGTTCCATTTACCAGTTACGATGATTTCCATAAGATTTTTTATTATAAAAAACACGGAGCAAAGCAAATGAAGTACGTATGTGTAAAACCCGGAAGTCTAGCGTCCGACGTTCTTGCCTTCAATCTTCATTACTTTTTATGCTGTAAAGGCATTTCTGGCTTCACCGGCGCTGCAAAAGTTTACAGACTGCGATGGTTACTTAACATCAGGCGACCCACTTGCTTATTTTTAATGAATGAAATAAGATTTAAAAAGTTCTTACGTTGATTTGTTTTGTAACTTCTGTGTTGATATACATATACATTGTGGATAACTCTGTGATACTAAGTTTTTCACAACTTTTAAATGCAGTTATATACAATTATAAGGAAGCATAGCAATTACAAGCACGCATGGCAAGTTCCGAGAAGAGGCGAGATGACCTAGTGGTAAGAACACGTCGATCTCAAGCGAAGATCGTGGGTTCAAACCTTGGCTAGCACCGTGGAGTATTCAAGTGCTAAATTTGTGTTTAAATTCATATCGAGCTCGGCGGTGAAGGGCAACATCGTGCGGAAACCAGCATGTACTGATTCATGTATAACCGCCAACCCGCAGTGGAGCAGCGTATCCTTAATAGGAGAGGAGCCCTTTTCCCAGCAGTGGATCATTTACAGGATGTTACTTTACCTTACTTTTATAGCAAGTTCTATCATCGAGAAACATCATCTGATGAAGTAATAGGACTCTTGTCTTCAGTTTGTCTGCCTGTTTAATACATTAATTGTTCGGTTATATTACATCGATGGAAAAAGAAAATATAAAAAAGTTTGAAAATCTCTTTGTCTACTATTGTTTAAAATCTTATCAGACGATGCTATTTGACGGCAATATTTAATTATTTTTTTTATTGAATTTATGTGTAGAAAACATGTGTATGGAAATTAGTCTTAAAGAAATCTGTTAAACAGCGTTGAGTCAGTTTAAAACAACGCGGAGAATTCTCAGGTTTGTGTAACGTGTCTATGTAATTGTGAATTGTTATTTATTGTATCTTTGTTCATATGAACTACTACTAATAAAAATCTGATGTTGATTTTATAAACGACATATATTTTCCAGAATATCAGACAATTGATTTTTTTATTTAACTTATAAAACGTTAGATAACCGTTGCAGTACATGAAATAATACTTTCGATGTGAAATGCTTCTAGTATTATTATACACTTACTGCAATACATCATTGGTAAGGATATAATCGTTTAAACACTTACTGCCTTACTACAAAAGATTTAAACAGATGTTAAACGCGTTTAAAAAAAATTGTACTACAAATCCGCGTCTAAGCACAGTTTTGAGTTTGACATGGTTTTAATGTGTCTTTTGTAGTATAACAAACGCACGTCTATAAAATATGTACTACAAATCCGCGTATAAAAACAGTTTCGAGTTAAACATGGTTTAGATATAGTTTAATTATGTTTTAATATACGCTTGCGCGTTATAATTAGATGCTTAAAACCTATTTTAGCTGTCGAATATAACGTGTGATATTTTATTAATTAGTTATTTTTATAATTATACGCAGTATCGCCATTTAGACAACAAGAAGTCCGTGTGGCTTGTATTTATTATATATATTAAGTATTGTTTATCAGCGTCCGTATATAAATATAAATAACCATATTAAATTTATTATATTTAATCCCTCCACTGGTGACAGGAACTGACGCATTTTTCGCCTAGAGGGAGGAATTGACGATACAGTGAGGAAATGTTGATAGCATTCTTGTCATCCAGAAATTCAGTAATTATTTAAAAATTGTAAATATTTAGGTTCTCTGTTAATTTAATACTTTTATTAAACAAAAAACAAATTATATGTTATTCTAATTCCTTATCTTAAATCTTAGCCAATGACCACCATCAATACGACTTTGGAATGATTTTGTGGACATTTTCACGGGAATTTTAGTTGTTTCCGATGGCGATATTTCCATGTGTAGTAAAATCTGGTAAAGCAGAACTTTCAGCTCGCATAAAGCAAATCTCGAACCTGGAAAGGAAATTGAGAATAAATAGATTTTTTTGGTCTACGATAATAATAATGATTAGCTTCTGTAAATAAAAGAATTAATGGGATTATTGAAAAAAAATTACACTCATACATTTTCATTGCACAAGCAATATTAATGTTATTATATATAGGTTTTGGACAAGACAGATCGCCGTAAGCATAAGATAGCTCAGACATTAAAATCATTGCATCTAAATAGTTTAAAAGAAAATGATTTATATAATTACAAATTCATTGCAATGATTTAAGCGATCAAATAAAAATTAGATTGCAAAGTAGAATGTCCATACATCTAAATATATATTATTCTATTGATATTTTACAACTATTTTTAAATAGTCATGACAAAAAAAGGTAAATTTAAATTCTATTTAATACATACTTTATTCGAAAAGGCTCTTTAAATCACTTTCGAATTGTTACATTACAGATCTATTGTTTTAAATATTTATGAAGCTACCTCCGGTTCGATATCTAGTACCTACTGATAAATAGTCGATAATATGGATAAGGTACACATAACAAAAACAAATAAAAGATAATTCTCCTTGGTTTCTATAAATAAACAAATTTATAATTTATGTTCTTCGAACGCATGATAGTGATTAGAATTATATCTGCAAAGTCATCAAAACATAACATACGTTCAAAGTTTTCTAGTTTAAGTTATATGTATCAGTAAGAGTGTACTTATGGAATTTTTGATTGGTTCCGTTTAGCCAACCCAAAGTTTAGACCAAATCCACCAATCCACTCGAATAAATATATTTATTCCATTTGACCACCCCGGCCGGGATACGCGATTCCGATTATATCCCCCCAGAGGGTGGATACTTTGGGATGACTAAACGGAAACATCCGATTTTTTGTAAACATTCAATTTCAAAGAAGACACGTTACCGTATTGCTCTCATAACAAATCTGAACCTCATTCATTAACTGTCGCAAAAATATATTTAAATATGAAAGATACATATATCTAAAAATACTGCAATATTAAGAACACTAACATTGCGTAAGTCAAGTTCAGTACGGACAGTGTGAAGATACTTCTTACTCTTATATAATTTCCGGAATTACATGCACGTTAAATTAGAACAGCGCAACTTATCAAAACAGTAATCCTAAACTACACAGATAAAAAGTATCCTAACTAACCCATAAATGTAAAACTCTATTCGACTTTGACGACTTGGTAATTATTTTGTATAAGATTTTACAACGAAATCCCAAAAAGCATTCAAAAGTTTTCTATAGAAAAATTCGAAAAAAATTTTAGAGGAACGTTTTGTATTTTAGCGGTTATTACGACTATTACATTAAAGTTTTCATAGATACACCATGGAAATAAGACTATCGCATCCAGGCTATCTCAATACTTATAGAATTTGCTATCTCGATGATGTTTTAAAAGATAAACAAAAAAGAAAAGTCCCGCTCAGTATCTTTCGCAGTTTTTCTCAGGTCTGAAGTTAAACTTTTCACAAACAGTGGTAAATTCAGCTGCTTAACGTGCAATAAGAGAATGTAAATCCCTATTTCAAATAACTTATTTTGATTTTAAATTTGCAAAATATGATATGATGTAACGGGTTTAGCTAATAAAAGAAGTGAGACTGAATGGGATACTGGGAAGTAGGAACATTTTTAAGGTAACTGACATCATAGATCTTATCATACATAATGTTTTTACATAGATATTCATGCAGACGATACTGACCGATACAATTCCTCGGTCCGACCCCGAATGGCATATAAGCTATAGGGTTGATAGTATGCTTGTTCTCCTCAGAAAAACGTTCGGGGTCGAATTTTAATGGATTTGGAAAGTATTTGGGATCACGATGGAAACACCAGACTGGTATTACAAGAACTTCATCTTTTCGAATCTGTAGATACAAATGTTTATAAAATATATAATAATTCAATAAATCCTCCTTTACAAAGAACAAATTAATTTAGTTTTACAAAACAAGGCTTTTTATTATGTTACTTACTATATAATCTGTAGAAGACTTGCTATTAGGCTTTCCTAGATTGTAATCTTTAACGCAAATTCTGTCCAAGTTTATTGCTGGTGGCCAAAGTCTTAGGACCTCTGTAAATTATAGAGAGAATATTTTTAATCTTACAAAAACATAACCAAAATTGTACAGATATTAATAAAATCTATTCCACTCACTGTTGAAATATATTTTTTAAAATAATGTAAAAAAAATGATAATTATCTATTTACATTACCTGATACTACCATATCCATATAAGACATACTCTGGATGGAACTGAAGTCCAGTTTGCCGCCATTTTTGATGTTATGCTCCTTTATTTCTTGCGCCAGACGTTCCTGGATCTCAGGGTGCACGGCCAGCTCGTGCAGCGCAAAGATCATTGCACTTGATACAGTTTCGAAGCCAGCGATGAAGAATAACACAGCTTGAGCTACGAGGTCAATGTCAGACCAAGCTGAAAAGCCAAAGTATACTCAAAGGCCTAAGAAAAGATTTAAAATTTAATTCCTATTCTTTTACTTATATTATAGATCTTGTCGTGCATAATGTTTTTACATACATATACATGCAGACGAAGCATAGTCAAGTCAGCAGACTGATACAATCCTCGGTACAATTTATAATAAGCTAACCAAGAATCTATTAAATTTTCATTCTAATATCATAAATTATTTTAATGACAAAGATATCGTTAATTTAAGTTTATTCACGTTATAACTTCACGCTACGATATCAATAATTTCATTACCTATCTGACACAAATGGCGACAGTTAAGTTATTAGGAGAGGCTGGAAAAATAATCTAACTATATCTACATGACTAAATACAATTTTCGCTTTTTATTTAGTGCAGTGAAATACATTTTGGGATTATGATAAAAGAATTACATAAAGAACTTTTACTAATTTTAATTGGCAGTAACACAAACCTCTTTTAATGCTCGTAGCGTTCTTGCCAACAGACGATTCTTCGACCGTAGCAAATCCAGTGTCTTTTACATCCTCATTTCCTACGTTTTCGTCATGTGTTAGTTTGCCTGTTGCAAAAATGAATTTAAATATCAATATAAAACTGTTTACCGTACTTACAACATAATATTTTCTAAAATTTACACAAATTTAACTGAAATATTACATTCTATCATCATAATAATTAATCATGACAATGAGATATTTATTGAAATGGGTATACTTTGATGATAAAGTATTAAAATCAAATTCACTCATAATTATTATACTATATTTTGAAATGATAAAATTAAACAGACGTTTGGTCAATAAATTACAGTTTAATCCAATTGTATTTAGCATGACTAGATTATGTATGCAATAGCAGCATTGCATCGTTATGTAAATAAATAGAAATCCCAAAACAATTTAGGAAAGATATGGTAAAAGTATTTATCTAATATCGATTTTACGCATTTTTTTCTTTAACTGAAAAGGTGGCTCATTCGCATGTAGTAATAAGTGTTTTATCGCTATTAAAATATGCCACATATTAACATCTAAATCAGAAATAAAATGTGTTATGTAAGCTTTTGTGACAGTGATAGATTAACGTTAACGCAGATTAAAAATTTTATATCAAAAACAGAATACCTTTTTTAGTTTCCATAAGAAGATGGATCATATCAGGTCTGACTATGTTATGAGTCTCTCTATCTCTTATTGTATTCAAAATGATATCGAGAAAGAAATTTCTAGTTTCCTTTGAAAATATGGTAAGATTTAGTTTCTGAAAATAGAACAACAGCTAAGATAAAATTCAAAACAAAATTAGAGTCCCACACAATCTCCATCAAGGTCACACACTACTATATATATATAAAAATAGTAATGCACATGTATTTCTTACTTTGGCGAGTGATGGAAAGGTGGAGAAAGCAAAAAATATAAGTATTTGCAAAAAATTGAGCGTAGTAGCCTTCCGTCCCATCTCGTAAAATTGATTATTTTCGTAAGTATGAGAGTCCACTTTTAGACCAAAAGCACAGGAGGCGATCACATCATTCGCGTAACGTGATGTCAAATCTTTGCAGTCCACTTTGATGTAACCAGCTGCAATATTTGTCTCTATTTAATAATTCGTAGTCTGTTTGATCTCTCTATCAAATTCGATTTTTTTCTTAACTTACTGTCAGATTGTTTGATCTTCTTCTTCAGTGCTTGAATCATTTGTTCACCGACTTCCTCCATTAAAGGCACCATCAGTTTTATCTTCGAGCTCGTGAATGCTGGACTTAACGTTGAACGCATATCTTTCCATTCTTGGCCTATGCCGACCAATGATACTCATAAATTAATAATATTAAACTTTTCGAACGAATTATTAGACGCATATAACGCTTGAAGTTCGAGAAATAAGCATTATATAAATAAATGATATTTTTGAAAAAGATGTATAATTAGAAAAACTGAATATTTTATTGATAGTGAATAACGTTCTTCTTAAAATAGCATCCAGTTAAAACACTTGTTTAATGTGACCAATACGGTCAAAGCACTTATTCACAATCACATAAGGTGCACGTATCGCCGTGACCTTGTACTACCTTGAACACATTATATGTAAATACATGCACGCGCATCACACACAGTACGGTACTTGGTACGTATGCGCGCGTGAAATAAGATGCACCTAAAGCCATTTAAACACGTGCGCAGATTTGGAAAAAACTTTACCTATATTACTAAATATTAGTTGATATATTGTTTGTCACAAAGTGGGCTATAAACAATTTTGAAATTTATAATTTTTACTAAGTACCCTTAAGAGCAATTAAATTTCTTGCAAACAGCGGCTCGACGTTGGCATCGGCGATGTTTCGATGGTCGATAAAATGTTCGAAGTCCTTGACGGTGATCTTCTTTACTAGTTCGAGATCCCTTATAAAAATTCCTGGTCTTACGAATTCATATCTACCCACAAACCTTTAATCAAAGACACAAATTGCGTAAGCTTACATATAAAAAGAAAATTACAAAAATATTTTTTTAAGTTTAAAAATTTATCCTTTAAAAGTATCAAATTAAAAATTATCATACTCACTGAAACTTCTAATTAGAAATACGTTTAAGTATAATTTATTAAAAATGTATTATTTATATTCTAAATACTTGACAAAGAAGAGTTTGAAACCGGATCTACGTTTTTAATGAGTCGAGCATCTCCAATGCAATGCAGGAAGGTGAGGAAACCCGGCCGTGTTCCGACTTAAAGTGTAATATTTAAAATTTACATTTATTTTATTAACGTTTTGAACAAACGTAGATATGCTTCACAAATACAAACCTTTCATCGGGGAAAGCATCATATATTCTCTCTAAGTCTCTACTTATATGATCCAAGCGACAAAAAACTCTCAGCATATTTCCAAACAGAGGGATTACATCCATGTGCTTCACCCCATAATCACTGAACCTCGAGTATGTCTTGCGGCAGTAGAGTGTCACCACTATAACTAGCACCGTGATCCATATCAACAATATCACCATCTAAACATAACATACATATAAATTCTTCTTTTGGCGTAAAAAATGAGACAAGTTCAATCGAACCGTCGATCCTTGTGAAAGCCTTGATCAAACAGCGACTGGGACAGTATGGGGACATGATTCTGCGCAAGGTGAGCTGTTGCAATAAAACTAATTAATATAGAAGATGCCAAACAGAGTCTTCGCACTCGGCATTCAATCACTGGTCATGTCAAACGTCACATCTAGAATACCACCGTATCGTAGCGCATTTTGACCGCGTCGCGCTCAAGTTACCAGTTGTTTGACTAAAGATTAAAATATGTACTATTTCTTACAATTGCATTCATGAAGATCAATTTCCTGCAATTCGTTATAAAGTTCCGTTCACCAGTTCTAATGGTTTCCATTAGATTTTTTAAAAATAAGAATAGCGACCGAATGAGCAGAAAAACGAAGTTTGTTGGGTGTGATAGCCGGAAGTTTAGCGTTCCACGTTCTTGCCTTTATCCTTCATTTCTTTTTATGTAGCAAAGGCATTTCCGGCTCTACCGGTGCTACACAAGTTCATAGACAGCGATGATTACTTAACATAAGGTGACCCATTTACTCGAATCCCCGCTTTTTTTGTAAAAAAAAATATTAAATAATATATAAATGAGTTGAAATTCGAATCTATTTTTAATTTTATTTATTTTATAAAGCACTTACATTGATTTGTTTTGTTACATCTGTGTTGATGTGTACACAGTAGATATCTCTGCGATACTGAGTGTTTCACAACATATAAATGCAATTGTATACAATTACAATCAAGCATGTTATATTACCGAGTAACGTCATCTGGTAATATAACAATACTCTATTATCGATAGTTTGTCTGTTACATACATATACTGTTCGGATATTTTACATCGTTTGAAATATCGGTGAAAAAAGAAAATATGAAAAAGTTTGAGAATCTCTTGTTTTAAATCTTATTCAGAAAGTAAAATTTATCAGATTTTGAAAACTGAAATAGCATTTTCTGATAAATTAGTTGCTTTGTTGAATTTATAAGTAGAATTCAAATTTATAGATTTGCTTTAAAGATATTCATTAATCGATGTTGAGGCAGGTAAAAACAACACGGATAATTCACAAATGTAACCCATCTACATTTGTAATTGTAGATACTTGACTGTCTCTTATATGATCGACTATAATAAAAATATACATTAGATAAAGATTTTTTAAACAACATTGTTATATGATCGAGAATTTTGGATAATTTAGTATACATTTAAATCAAATAATGTAACATTTATTTTTATTGAAATACATTTTAAATGAATGCTTACGAGCAATTCCTATTAGCACTTAAACGTTAGATAATTATGATAAGGTACACTTTGTTTAATTGAAGTGTTTATGACATCGAACTATACTAATTATTGTCATTATTCGTGATAATTAAAAGTACAGTTAAAAAAATTGGAAAGAAAATAACTTATATTTTTTTACTAAAAAAGATTTACCGATTTTCATCGAATAAAATAAATGAACTACGTGTTCCTTCTGCCTAAAATCTTCTTTCCAAAATACACTATTTTCTACTTGGAAGTATTTGTGTATAGCTTGATTTTGAATATACAAGCTTTTCACAGGTTATATAAAATTGTGTTGTGTAACAAATTAAAAAAATAGTTTTAAAAAACTGTTTTTACTATTAATTTTATTAATTTATTTATTTCAATAACGAGCAATATTTGCCCGGTCGATTACCTATTAAAGAACTACATTCAAATTTTCAGTGACGAAATCTTCTTATTACAGTTCCATATAGAAATCGATATACTTACATATTTAAATGAGTTAAATAAACTTCTTATCTACACTATTGACTATTGAAGAGTTTCCTCATCGAGAGCCTACCTCGAATGCCGCAGCCATGTCATGGTGGTATTTTGAACGGGCTATTATAATTAAAAGCGCATACAAAATTTCGTGCCTGTGCTGTTGTCCGTTAAGGAATTCCCTCATCGGGAGCCAATCCTGTCAAGGTGACACTCCAAATAGGCTAAAATAATTAAAAGCACATGCAAAATTTATTAACTGTACTTTTGCTTGTTGAGGAGTCCCCTGTTCGGGAGCCAACGCTTGTACTAATGTAGCTCGCAAGATTTGATTCGAACAACCATACATCGCAAGTTGAATAAAAGCTTTCAATAAAAATCACTTCACTTGAGAACAAAATTGATAAGAATTGGATAAAAATGGTAAGCTAGCATAGATTACTTAAAATGTAGATTGATTATTTAAAATGTGTCTTCTTCGCTTTGTAAACATGAAATGTTTTGGTTTTGGCACAGTCTAGATAAAAACGTAGGGCTTTCTCAAGATAAACTTAATATTAATACCTAGTAGTTTTGTTTGACAATTAATAATAAAGATATTAAAAAAAAACAATTAATATCAAAATAAATTAAATTTATTTGCAAATGTTACCGTTTTAGTAAAGACAAAATACGTCTGTTAGAATTTATTTATTGTTATAAACTAAAAACATAATAATAATAAAATTTTACTCGACAATATAACCAAATCATTTGTAAAAAAAATTCCAATTTAAAATCTCAGGTGCGGCATTTAAATCTTAAACAATGTCCATCCTTAAGGGAAAGACCAAATGTAGATTTATCGAGTATTCCAGAAAATGATGTTTTTTCCGACGGAGATATTTCCAAATGCAGCAAAATTTGATACAACAAAGCCTTCATCTCGCATAGAGCAAATCTTGAACCTAAAAACGAAATTGAAAGATTATCTAAAATTGAAAATTGAAAAATAAAATCGACAATCTATTATTTGAGACTATTTCAACGAGCCTCAATACGATATCTCTGCAGTAAGTTGGAAAGGAGTTGGGTATCCTGCTGATTCTAGATGTTGTTGTATCATCAGGTCAAGGTTACTTATATTAATTTTTTGTCATAGAAGTGAGGTTACAGTAAATTCGATTCAATGAGATCAGTAGAAGTTGCTCAGGACCTTTTAACAACCGTAAAATAGATGATAATCTCCGAACGTCTGAACAAGTCATAAATTATAGCTAAGAGCCATCCCGATTACCTCAACTCTCAAAGATATACCACATCAAATTCTGTCTATTTCTTCGGAATGGCAAGGAATATACTTTTACGTTCCTTATTCCAAAGAGTACCAACGAAACATACGAATACAAAAATATAATATTTGTATATAATAATATTGTATACGGCTATATACTTACCAATACAATTCCTAGGTCCAAGACCAAATGGCATATATGCCATGGGGTTAATTTTGTGCTTATTTTCCTCTGAGAAACGTTCAGGGTCGAATTTGTCAGGATTCGGAAAATATTTAGGATCATGGTGGAAACACCATGCTGGGATCCATATAACTTCTCCTTTTCTCACCTGAAAATATTTACAAATAAATATATACTAAATTTTAAGGTAAGATAATTTAGTCATAAAGTTGACCATAGTATAGATGATCCATTTCAATGTGTAAATAAGTTAGTGCTGATTACATAATTTAGTAAAGAGCTTGTGGATCAAAGTTTTCATCCTGGACAGATTATTTAAATGACTTGTGATAAGGATGAATAACCTTCTTATGCAAGGTAACATTAAAATCATCATAAAATCACAAGTGATTTTTTAAAAATAAAATTACATTTTTATATACAATTGAAAAAGATATTTGCCACCGGAATCAGTCATCTTAATTTAGATTACGCTTCACCGTATGACCATCTAATAGTATTTTTTTAAATATATTCCTAAGGAATATTGCTTCTATTCTAGATGAAAGGTACCCAATTAATGTATTTCATCAATATCGGTTGAGCAATTAAGGAATTAAAGCTTAATTAGTTTACAAATTAACTTGCATTGAAAATATTACTAATGTTTAAGAATATGAATCGCTTAAAAAATGTCGCTTAAGAAACTTACGATGAAATCCTTTTTAGCTGTACTATTAGGTTTACCCATGTTATAGTCTTTCACGCAAATTCTTTCCATGGCAATACCTGGTGACCACAGTCGAAGTATTTCTGCAGGTACAAACGAAACAGAAAATGTAGCAATATTCGCAAAACAAATTTATAATTCTGTATATTTTTTAAATTATTATTATACACATTTTTGATTTATCCTCAAAAGATGTTAAAGAATATTAATCAATTTTAAAATTAACCATATGTTCTAAACATATGGACTACGGTCAAGAGAAGACAGTGAGGATCAGCAACATCATTTTTGATCTTTAAAATTGACCTCTACAATTTAATAGTACTTAAATATATGTATATTTAAATATTTGAATCGAATTCGTTAATACACGTGAAAATAATGTATGATCAATTCACCTGAAGTCACCATATCCATGTAGGTCATATTCTGTATAGAGTTAAAATTCAATTTTCCGCCATTTTTGGCATAGTGCTCCTTGATCTCCTGTGCCAATCGTTCTTGTATATCAGGATTGCGAGCCATCTCATACAACGTGAAGGTCATCGAAGTTGATACTGTTTCGAAGCCAGCAATAAAGAATAAGATGGCTTGAGCTATGAGATCTGTGTCAGACCACGCTGGTGGAGAAAACATTAGTGGTTACAGTAACATGAATTAAAATTAAAATATTGTTAGTTTTAGTTCTATTATGACAAGTGAGAGTAAAGAATTTAAGGCTTAGCATCGTTTATAATATGTGGAGAGTAACAGAAGCATTTTCGAAAAAATCGAATAAACAAAATTATTTTACTGATTAAAATTACAAACAAAATATCAAGCGCAATAGCTCTTATCTTAAATGACTTCATCCATATTAATAACAATTAACGTTTGTATGTTTGTCTTTTGAGCGTTCCGAAACCATTAATTGGATTGTGATAAAACTTTAGTAGTGTGATGTGGTCTATGAAGCTTCCTGGCTTCCAAAAATTCAATATACTTTAGGTGACATCAAAAAGCTTACCAGATACGGTTAGTTATTAATGAGATACAAACTTCTGTCAATAGTTTTCTTGCCAATAGACGACTCTTCTACTGTAGCAAATCCAGCGTCTTGATCATTATCATTACTTCCTTTATCCTCGTGTGATAACTGACCTGTTAAAAAAAAACCAAATGTCTTATTAGTCACTAGAGAAAAAACTAACCGCCTTTAATACCATATTTTATATAATACTAGCAGTTGCTCACGGCTTTTATCAGCGAAATTGTTACCGTTTCAGGATTTAATAACTCCTAGCGTCATTATAAGGGATGATTTTGAAATTCTAGGATGCATATACTTAGTTATTCTCCCTAAGTAATGTTTTAGCTGAATTTAAGGATAATCGGCCTTGACTACCCCCTTGCACCTCAGTGTGGAGTAATAGTACCTTGTTTTCTATTTTTCATTTAATTATTACCCAGAAATATGTGTATTAAGTTTTAAGGTAATACAACAGTCACATAAAATAAACCATAAACATTGGCGCAAATCAGCATTGTCATCGATGAAGCTGCAAACTCATTTGATGAATCTTCTCCGGCTTCCCTTTTTTCATTTTTTTTTTCATTCGTAATTCATTTTTAACTTTGTGACGCTTTTATGGCTCCTGTACTAGAGCAATGTCCATGGGGAGCGATGATCACTTAACATTAGATGACTCACCTCGCCTGTTTGTTTCTCCGCTATTTACATAATAAATGGATCCAACTAGTAGTAAAAAATATGTCAAATTCAATTCAATCTAACAAAAACTGATATCACAAATAACTAAAATGAGAACAAAGTATTTTTAAATATTTACGTAAGTAATTCTTCATTGCTTAACACCTAAAAGAATGTAATCTAGGTGCCTCATTTTTGATAATCACTGCTTTTGTAACTATTTACGACGCATTACTAAGTTACAGAGTTGTTTTATAGCGCTCACGAGAATAAAACTACAAATGTAATTCTCACCTTTCACTAATACAAATTACATAAGATTACAACATACCTAATTATTATCTAAAATGATGCGTAAAGCCTTCTTATCTCAAGAAGACCGGAGTTGATTTCTATCGTATTGTATTATCTTTTGCCATTTCACTGCCCGCAAAATTACGTTTAATATGTATTTTATTTTTAGAACAGATACAATGATATTGGTATGTGATATGATAACCTAATATCAAATAATCAAATAATCATTTAACCAGCACAAATCATTAAATTCTTAAAAGAAATATGTTTATTTATAATTGAACAAGATTGAGGACTTTTTAAATTATATGAAAATCAAATAGAAACCATATTTCACAGCCAAAGCTTTCATCATCATCTTTCTTTTCTTATTCAAATCTCTATTTGAGAAAGACATTTTAGACATATTTACTATGAGTACGACTATCAAAAAGATACAGTACACTATTTTGCATCGTCTGCATATAAAATTTTGTTAACCATTTCATCCTCATCTTTCATCATCAATCTGGCTCATGGGCATGAAAACTTTACTAAATAACAGACAGACTTTACTTTCGCATTTATAATATTAGTATGGATTTGAAAATATTATATAAACCAATTATTCTGCTGTCTTTAAATTAATAAAATAAATCACTTTATAAATACAAATCAACTATTATTTTTTTTTTCTCTTTTTAATTGACTTTTTAAGGAGGAAGTTTTAAATTTCCCGGGAACTTTTTTTTTATTCAAAAATGAATAGAGCGATTTAGTTAATTATTTTTTTTTTGTTTTCAAGGATTTATACTCTCTTATAAGTCCCATAGGATATTAAACGTTTTCTGGGATCCTATTGTAAAATCTTATACTTTACAAATTACGTTTTACTTTCAATCTTATACCCACCTTAACGAGAGCTGGGCTAGCAGTCCTCGCTAGGATGATTAATATCTGTCGAAACTTAAAAGTGGACGCGTCTTTGCCCATTTCGTAAAATTCATTCTTCTCATCAGTGTGAGAGTCTACTTTGAGACCGAATGCACAAGAAGCGATTACGTCGTTAGCGAAACGCGATGTCAAATCTTTGCAGTCCACATCGGTGTAACCTTGGAAATTTTATAAACCTTCATAAAAACGTTATATCAACATTTTCGTTTTTTTAAGTTAGCTACGGTTTCACGATTAAAATTAGGTAATTTACTATCTAATATTTTAAATCATACCTATAATTATTTATTAGTCTAAAACATCTCGTATGGATTTCGGTTTCTTCAAAAATTTACAGCTAAAAAGCAATGTTCTAGAAACTAAAATTTCTAACTGCATCGTGAAAGAATGAATAAAGTCCTAGATCGCTCCCTATGAAATATCCATCATTGAGTCATAAGCTCATTCTTCCGTTTGACTACTTCCGTGTGAGCAAATGCAGTAAACTTTTCAATTAATGCAATTTTGTTTTATTTAAATGTAAAATTAACGCAAAATATATCATACAGAAGTTATTAAGTTACCTCATTTAATCCGTAATGATAATGACATCATCCGAAATACATATTTCGGAGTCGTTTTCTGCATTCGGTATTAAATTTCCACGAAGTCATCAAGTACAAAAAATATACGTTATTTTTTATCGTGAACATAAACAGTTTTAATGAGATTTTTAATTTTCATGATGGCTATCATCGTATATTCTAACTTCGTACGAAAGTGTCAAACCCGTTATTTATCCGTGAAATTTAATTATTTCATTTCATGGACTTACCGCCTGATTGTTCGATCTTCTTCTTTAATGCTCTTATCATCTGCTCGCCTACTTCCTCCATGAAAGGTACCATCAGTTTTATCTTCGAGCTCGTGAACGCTGGACTTAAAGTCGAACGCATATCTTTCCATTCCTGACCTATCATGAAAATATATTATTTTTCTTAAGTTGTTCAATTTATAGCGTAGCGTATCAAGCCAAGTTCAAAAAACAGAACTGGCGAGCCGCACCGTGTGTAATATTACACGAACCATTTGGAGCTACTTTTGAACTTTCATATATAAATAATAGACTTCATGCATGACTTCTTTGCATGCTCTAAACTCAAATTGCAAGCTCAAATAAGTATTTGTCGGTTCTTATTTTATAATTCCGAAAATTTAGATAGTTAGTAGAAACTAGCGATCGAACATAATAATTTGTTGGTAGGTTTATAAAAACTAGCCAAGACATACCTTAGGCTACAATACATTATTTAATGTTATAAGAAGATATGATATGTTATAATGTTACTTATAAATAAATTTCAGGACTGACCATTGAACTTAGCACCCATTTAGATCTCACTTCTTTTGTCGTTGAAGTCAACAACCAAGGCATTTATCATAATATTGAACTTGGTTCTCAATTTACATTTATGTTTTTGATTGGATTACTACTACATGAAAGATGCCACGTGATGATTTCTTTTATGGAAAACGAGATCAAGTAGCAGTAAAAAAAATCATTGGAACTTTTTTTATTAGTACCTATTCCGTCGGTTAAGATCAAAGTATTATCCTGATGAGATAATACTTACTTACCTTCTTGATACTTATTCTTCTTCTATCTTTATGCTGAAAATGGTTGATATTAAATAGTATTTACCTTTTAATGAAAACAGATTTCTGCCAAATAGCGGGTCAACCTCTTCATCTGCGAACCCTCGATGGTCGAGGAAATGTTCGAAGTCTTTAACTGTGATCTTCTTCACCAGGTCTAGATCTCTTAAAATTATTGTTGGCGTTATAAACTCGTATCTGCCGACAAACCTAGAAGCATAATTTCGAATTTAGTTAGGTTAATTTTCAATACATTTTTAGTACCTAAGACGTACATTAGAAACATCTATAATAAAGTTTGAAAAATAAAACTATTTGACGTCTGGTAAGTTTCTATGGCTAAATCACTCTACAGATTTCATTAAAATTTAGTTTAATCTTCAATTCCTCGAAACAACATAAGTAACTTTTAAAAAACAAATCTTAAGAAGTAATATTAGGGTTAATAAGCTGAAAACTCAAATCTTACTTATTATTTAGAACGTTGAAATTGTCGAGAGCTTATAAATTAATACTAATAATAATAGGTAAGTGATATTATCAAACCTTTCTTCTGAAAAGGTATTGTAAATGTTGGTCAAATCTTCGGTAAAATGGTCCTTCCGAAAAAGAACTCTCGTCATGTTGCCAAAGAAGGGAACTACCTTCAAATGCTTCACTCCATAGTCACTTAACCTGGAGTATGTTCGACGAAGGTACAGAGTCAGTACGCCGACCAGCACGGCGCTCCATATCAAGAGGATCATCTATGAAAAAATATATAAGTAAAAATATAATACTTACTTATTGTACTTATTTTATTACAATGCTTAATCGTGAATTACAATTGTAAGTTTTACTCTCATAATTGATACATACCAACTCTGTTACCTGGTAACTTTAAACTACATAAATACGTAACCTACGAGAGCGGTTATTGTCAAAAATAAGGTATTAACAGTAATTGTTTTTCATATGTCAAAGCAATGATAAGTTATTTACGTAAATCTTACGAAAATATGGAAGTAAGCTTTAGGTTGTATTTTCGCCGGTATTCATATATATTTTGTTATGAACTATATTATTAAGATACGATTGCAGCTCGTATGTGGACTGGCTTGTCCAAGACAGTCTCGCAGTAGATCGGTATGAGCTTATAATATACCACGTGTAGACCACCGTCCGTACCACGATGAGTTAGAGAGCCGTTAGTCTGACTCCCTAGCCTATTTCTTCCCATACATCGTATTCCCTTTAATTTTTTTTTTGTCGCTGGGAAAAGCTTTATGCATCCCACCCGGGGATTTGGGTGGGTATGTGACACTCCTGCCACGACATGGTGCGACAGACTACACACTATAACGCAGCGGTACCCTCGTCGTTTTCGTTGGGCGTCACGTTATCGCTTACGCATGTGACAACGCGACGGTTAGCCCACTAATCCTATTAGGAAACGCATTTGTGGCTCGTCTGAATCTGCAAATACTCATGGGCGGTGGTAACAACTTAACATCAGGTGTGCCGCATGATCTCAGTTACGTTATAAAAAATAATTGGCCCATCTGTTACTGAGATCAGCGCATTAATAATTAAACGAACGAACAAACTTTATGACCAGGTAACCTTCAGACACGAAAAATAACCTTGATAACAATAGTTTGAGTGAATACCCATTTTGATAACCATTTTGTCGTTTGTATGTTAATACGATTCCCGTGACATTGAATAAAATCAATACAAATAATTTATCAAAATGCTTAGCTACGTACTAATGTAAATATATATATATATATTACTTTAAACCCACCAATGCGCAAAAATAACTAATTTTTTTATTCTAAAAAATAGTAGGTATAAAAAAATTAGTCGATTTTAGTTCTATAATTTAACGTTATATACACATGCATACTTACGACTCCACACACACACATATATATTCAAATATAAACATTACTCACCATGTTCTTGTGTGACGTGTAAATAACGCCGCTATTTACTACGGTACTATATACCGGACTAATGCACGAGTAAATTGATTGAAAGACACTTGTTAATTCATCGACACGCTACATTCAACTGGACCAGCCTATAATCTTGTTTATATGTAATATATAAATATGATAATACATATCTTATAGTATATCTTATATGATATATAAAACGCATGTGTATTTTTTATTATCAGTCATTTGGATGCTGATAAGCAATAATGTGTCAACCCACAAAAGTCAAATTCGGAGATATTGATGTATTTTGATACCGCATCACCTATTTAACATTATTAAAAAAAATTGAAGTCATATAATCTAAATAAGCATTGATTTAAGTAATAATATATTAAATGTATTAGTCTGAATTTAATTCATTATACTTTTTATCAAACAAATTTGTTATAAATGGGTTTGACATCTTCAGACGCCATTTTCTCAAAATGAAGTCCGTGTGGCTTGACACAGTTTTGCTTATCAGAGTCCATTTATGTTTGGTTTCAATATTTCAATCGATTTAAAAATGAGGTTGTCAATTCACCGATTACTACGCCAATTGTAGACCAATTAGAATATAGAAAAAAATAATAATAACATAAGAATAAAATTACTTAAACTACAATAAATTTAGTCCCGTTATCATAGGGTCAGGATCTGATGATGGGATCCTGGAGAAATCGTGGGAGATCTTCAAATATTATGGGCACATACCAATTTAGATATTTTTGATACTAACTCGTGTATTTGCTCCCGAAAAGCCACGTTTGGTGAAGTGGAGCTGATGATGAAGACCACAGATAGCCACCGGAGCTACTTAATAATAAGTGTTTCGCGGGTAGTGATTCGATTACTTTAATGATTGATAAGCAATTTTTGCACGTCATAATGATTATTGTATAGGAGAGCTTATAGTGCAACACCAGGAGAACTCCTCAACAACTAGCAGCCCTGCATCGGATAACGGAATTTTTAAGTAATGGCCATAAGCAATTGACGTTAAGCTATTGTTACTTAGGTATTTAGGTGCTGCCTTACTGTTAACTTAAAAGTGTAATTTTTTTTTAATAAAATACACCGACTTTAAAAACTAATTTAATAGGCACAAGTAAACTAACAAGCAAAAAAAATTCTACAACATTTTCAAGTCGCTGCCAAGTAAAATACAACACGTATGTAGGTATGTTTATTTGTATGTACGTTTGTATGTCTGTTAATCTCTCAAAAACAATCTAATCTATGATCTAATTTGACAGGGGTATCTTCTATTTAAATTCATATTTTCAAGGAAGTTTTTAATATAAAATTTGTTAGGCTTGACGAGTATCTTCGGAGATAAACAAAATCTTCAATAACTAAGAGCATAACCCTAACCTAACCTAACCCGCCATTGCTATGATCGTTCATCTATGTATAAAACAACAATTCTGTTTGAAGTCGGTTATATTTTTCTACAAAAACAATTATTTCTTATGAAAACCGACCTGACAAACTTCAAAGGGATTGATATCAAATTGACATTATAGCTTGCTTAACATAACAATCTACACAGACATAAAAAAAGGTCCTAAACTACACATACAAATTTCAATTTTACAACGTGTTTTCGCAATCAATCCTTAGTATTTTCATATTTATAGTTAACAACAATTGTTTTATTTATTTATTTTGTTATTATCTTCATTAACAATAATTACGAGTAAGTACTGTATGTACATAGTAAAAAGTTAGGTGACTTATTTTTTGTTTTCACAGGGGAAATCTTCTAAAAGATTACTGGGGAGATCGAGCTATGAAATTTGTACCCACTGAAATCCCTGCGATGGCCTTCCTCAGCACGGAAATCGAGAGGCCTCGGGATCGCTAAAGTAAAGTGCCTAATCAACTAAAATTAACTACCATTTTCAGAAAATGCATAACAAGTAAATGGTTCCATTGATATATTATTTCCTTCTCATGAAAAGCATTCAATTTTGTTTGATAGAAGAAATCGCCTTTAAAGATATCTAAATACAAAAGCAGACATCACTAAATTTTTTCAAATTAAACTACACACGCGTTTATAATTTTATTTATTAAGAAAATTATAATAACATACTGTATAATTTTGGTACAATTATTGTCCTGCACTGATGTATCATCTTGAACCTACATAGGTTACAAAAAAAAAAAGTTGCCACACGTACATACGTGTGGCAACTTTTTTATTATTACATCAAACAAATAATGTTATAAGACATTTCACAGTTTATAAAGTTAGTTTCGGCATTTAAATCTCAACCAATATCCATCTTTAAGCATTGGATTTAAGGAATTCCTATCGAACTTTCCAGAAAAAACACTTTTCTTTGATGGAGAAACTTCGAAGTGTAACAGAATTTGATACAACACAGCCTTTAACTCGCATAGTGCAAATCTTGAACCTGAAAAACATTAAAATTATCTACTCTTAGCGCTTTAGGAACTAAGCTTGCTTAGTGTTTCTCAAATTTATCTCTAGATGGCGTTGGATGATAAAACATTAAAGTCATGAAATTTTTTTTAATCATTTGTCTTACTATTGAGAGATAATAAAAGATATTTAAAGGAACGTGTAAGACAAAAGCATAAAGCGTATATTATCAAATTAATTGTTAAAAATGTTGTATATTGAATTAATTAATTTATGACTAATTTGTCCCCTTGACGTAGTAGGACCCTATGTAACCAAGTTTTATATATTTGCAACAAAAAGGAGCCTATGTCCCTTTTCAAAGTCCTAACTGAAACCATACCAAAATTCATCAAATTTATATAATTAGTTTAGCGGTTTAGGCGTGAAAGCAAAACTAACTGATCGATAGACAGACAGAGTTACTTTCGATTTTATTATATTAAATACTAGCACTTGAGTTTTACTTGAGTTTGTGTTTATAAAATAATGTAGCCTATAACCTTCCTAAATAAACTGGCTGTCCAACACAATAATATTTTTTCTAAACGGATCAGTAGTTTTAGAGATTATCCCCTAGGAACTTAAAACTTATAAACACTTACAAACAAATTTTACCTCTTTATAATATTAATATAAATTAGCATGGATATTTGTCTTTTGAAAATAACAACAAAAACTCTACAAGCACAGTGCACGTGACTTAACTCATGCCCAAGATATAAGTATCTCTATAAACATCTCCGATAATGAAATAAAATTTAAGTGAGAATTATATAAGTTAAATTACTTATAAGTTTTGCTCTCAGACTTTCATAAAGGTTTACATAAGTTATTTCTAATTCCTTTACACCTATAAGAATTTATTGTCAGTGCTTTATTTTTGAAATTGATAGCCTCCGAAACTACTTCCTATGTGTCTGTTACTACGTTACAGATTTGTTTTATATCGCTCTCGAGGGTAAAACTTACAAAGGTAATTCTTGCCTTAAAGATAAAAAGATTAAATAACTCTTACCAATACAATTTCT
Source organism: Hypolimnas misippus (assembly GCA_037950945.1). Taxonomy (NCBI): domain Eukaryota; kingdom Metazoa; phylum Arthropoda; class Insecta; order Lepidoptera; family Nymphalidae; genus Hypolimnas; species Hypolimnas misippus. The sequence goes on from JBBEEQ010000029.1 coordinate 15,389,950, forward strand.
AGGTCCAACGCCAAAAGGCATGTAAGCCATAATATTGATCTTATGTTTGTTTTCATCAGAGAAACGTTCAGGATCGAATTTTTCTGGATTCGGAAAGTAGTTCGGATCGCGGTGGAAACACCAAACTGGAATCCACACAACCTCGCCTTTTCTTATCTAAAATTATTTATAATCGTACAAAATTGGGGACAGAAAATGTTTATTTGTTTCGAACAACATTTTCGCTTTATAAACTTACGATAAAATCTTTTTCAGCTTTGCTATTAGGCTTTCCCATGTTATAATTTTGCACGCAAATTCTTTCTGTTCCTAAAGATGGTGGCCAGAGTCGAAGTATTTCTGAGAATATAAAAACAATTCGAAATATGTTACGCGACGATAATTTGAACTTGAATATGTTAGTTTATTCTGTAAAAGTGTAGAGGTCAGGATTATCGTTTAATAATAATACAATAATCAAAGTCAAGAGAATTGATGATAAAAAGAATAAATTTTTATAAGTAATAAATAACACCTTAATATTGAGTAATTGAATTGATACTTCTTATAAATTCTTACATATGCAAAAGTTTTCTTTATTTTTGTTGAAGAAAACAATCTTAGAAAACATTAACTCTACCGAATGATTTGAGTTTACATTCACCTGAAGCTACCATGTCCATATAAGACATGCTTTGTATGGAATTAAAATTAAATTTTCCACCATTTTTGGCGTGCTGATCCTCAATTTCCTGCACCAGGCGCTCTTGGATTTCAGGGTGATGGGCTAGTTCCAACAATGCATAAGACATTGCGTTTGATACTGGTTCGAAACCACCGATTAAGAATAATACAGCTTGAGCAATGAGGTCCATGTCAGACCACTCTGGAAAGAAGAAATTACCAATGCCTCAAAACTGTCTTTTGAATTGTCCATATTTTTTATTTTAAACATAAATAGGTTCGATTTGGGGAATGCAATTTAATTCTAATTGTCGTGAAATGTATACTGTTGTTTTTCTAGTGGCAAAATATGTTGGACTGCTTTTTATAATTTCAATCGTCAAAATCAACGTTCCAAGTGGTTTATAGCATGAAACTCTAATGCGCTAAAATAACAAAATGAATATTATAAGATTTTTACTTTTGAGTTTTGATATCATTAATTGAATACAAACTTCTGGTGTTGATTTTCTTTCCAACTGATGATTCTTCTACAGTAGAAAATCCAGTGTCTTGTTTACTACTTCCTCTATTATCGTGTGACAACTTTCCTAATAAATAAATCAATGCATAATTAGCCAAAACATCAATATACCCAATTCTGGAATACTTTAGAAGTAACGAGTAGACGTAGAAACTTATGTCGATCAGTTATAATAACTATATGCAGTTACTAACTCCGTGATCTGATTGAAAAATAAAAGTAAAAGTAAAGAAACTTATAATAGAAAATGGTAATCTTCTAATATATTATGTCACTCACTTTATAAGTCGTGTAATATTATATGGAGAAATTTCATGAAGTTCCAAAATACCTTTCTTAGCTTCCATGAGTAAATAAATCATATCTGGTCTGATGATATTATGAGCCTCTCTATTTTTCATTGTTTTTAATACTAGATTGATAAAAAAATCTTTAGTTTTATTTGAAAATAATGTCAGCTTTAATTTCTGAAAAAAAAAAACAAAATCATAAAATTATTAATGTTCATTTTAAACCATATAAATAAATACGTATTAATGAGTTTTAAACTAGCATATCATTTATGTAAACGCTAATGTATTATTCTTGATATGATTTTTTCGTATTTAGTATATGACATTGTCATTTAAATGTTCCTTAATTTATTTTTAAATATTACAATATTTATTGTTTTAATTATTTCATATATTAAGTTTGAAGTTTTACACATTCTTTAACCAAGTAATTTTCTAGATCTCAAAAGCTATATAGTTATAGAATTAATAGGTACTAAGAAATTGGTAAACCAGACATTAACAAAATTTTTGCGATAAAAATTGCTTTAAACTAATGTTAAATAAGTTATCCATTGTCTTATGTTTAGATGATCTTCTTATCGTGTATCGTTGTTGTTAATTTTATGATAAAAATCAGTGCTTAAAAGATCTCAAATTTACCAAAAGAACTTACGACCATAACAATTTTAACAAAAGTTCCATGTAGCCTGGCTTGCTTTTTTAGTTTTAAGACAAAGAGGAGTTGAAAATTAAACATAATTTTTAAACGCCCATTATATTCATCGAAATGTTTTTTATGAATAATAGCTACTATTGATCTAATTTTCAATCAAACTATTGTAACACTATAATTTTTAAATATTTTTTTTCTTTTTGTATTTCCCTTTATTTCAATGTTGTTCAATACATTTTCACTTTTATCAATAATTAATTTAATAAAGTTAAAAGAAGATCTCCAATATTTTGTAATGGTTATTTTTTGTTATTATTATATTATAGAAATAAGTAGCAAAACCAATGAAATAGAATATAATTAAATGCTATAAATTTAACAATGAATATGTATATTTGTTGTTTTACCACGGGTGAAGCATTTAGGGGCTATTACTAAAACTTATGACTAAATTAATATTGAGAAAACTGCATAGATAATATTTGTACAACACAAAAACCTGACATTTTATCTATTTAATTGAAATATTCTTGTACCCACCTTAGCAAGACTTGGACAAGCAGTCATGGCAAAGAAAAGCAACATTTGTCGTAACTTGAATGTAGAAGCCATTTTGCCCATTTGATAAAAGTCATTATTTTCATCACTTTGAGAATCCACTTTAAGACCAAAAGCGCAAGATGCAATCACATCATTTGTGTATCGTGATGTCAAATCTTTACAATCTACTTCAACAATACCTGCAAATATGACGAAGATTTATTTCGATACTATTTTTTACAAATATCCAAACAATATTTCATATTAGGTATATTCATCAAAGTATGCATTCTAAAACGTTTATATGTTACTGTATATCCTTATATGAGTACATTTATTTGCATTTTTTGTTTCGTTTAACTTTGAGAACTTGTTTCCCGAAGTAAAACCTAAGTCTCTTTTTCATCAACTCACCTCCTGCCTTCTTTATCTTCTCCTTCAATATTTGTATCATCTGCTCGCCCACTTCCTCCATGAAAGGCACCATCAATTTTATCTTAGAGGTCGTGAACGCTGGACTTAAAGTTGATCGCATGTCCTTCCATTCCTGACCTGTCCAGCATGATTACTATATAACTTAATCACACCTCGTGGAAAATTCTCGAGATCTAATTTAATTTACCTTTAAGTGAAAAAAGATTTCGTGCGAATAAAGGTTCAACTTCTTCAAGAACCAAGCCTCGGTGATCAAGGAAATATTCAAAATCTTTGATTCCAATCTTTTTTACCAAGTCCAAGTCTCGGACTATTACGTTAGCATTTGTAAACTCATATCTACCTACGAACCTTAAAAGATAGTACTATATATAGGCGATGATAAGCAATACTATGTTAGACCATATTGACTTCTTTTTTTAAGAAAATGACGTCTGATGATGAAAATAATGATGTGAAACCTATTCTTAATAAATTGTTGAAAAAATATATATCCATCTTTTCTTTTCTATTATTATAAAATGTATAATGAATGCATGTTGATATCATTGAAATTTTTTAAACATTTGAGATTATTGTACACTTAAAGTGCAAAACATTAAATTAAGAAACCTTTTTCTGTACATATTTAGTTATATGACTTGAATTTTTAACAATTTTAAATAGGTTATGCCGTATCTAAATACATCAATATCTCCGATTTTGACTTTTTGTAGGTTGACACATTATTGCTAATCATCAGCCATATATAGATTAGAAATTTCAAAAACCACTCAACTAATTTATTTTATTTAAAGACCATATTTTCAGAAAATCATATTTTACCTTTCCTCTGGAAAAGTGTTATAATTTTTTATAAAATGTTCACTTAAATGTTCTTGCCGAAGAATAAGCTTCAATACATTGCCAAAGAAGGGAACTACCTTCATATGCTTCACTCCATTATCACTAAACCTGGAGTATGTCCGGCGGAAATGTAAAACTAACACTGCGACCAACACGGCAGTCCATATTAAAAATATTACCATCTGTAAATAATAAATTTATAGTATCATAGCTATATAATTCACATTTTAAGTTTCGGGTCGAATTGCGTTGGATAGGATATTGGTGTTTCTTTTATTTTTGCCGGGCGTTTAGTAGTTGTAGTTGGACCCGTCGTAATGACGCAGAGTCACCTTCTGACCACGCAATCTGCAATTAGACTCGTTAGTAAAAATATATAAGTAGTGAAAGTTTAAAATCTGAACTAATTGTACAAGCAATCCTGGCTGGCCAGCCGATGGATCGATCTATCAACGTACTACTCAAACTAGGCACTCAGCAAATTAAGTGAATAGCACAAAAATAGTTATTTTATTTTAGGTATCCGCCAATATTAGAACTCCCAAACGTAATGTTTGATCTAATTCTTAAGGAGGGTGGAACAATGGTTCAAAATTTAAATGGAGAAATCAAATAAGATGTATCCATTCGAAAATTCGCTCGATCACTCCCGGCAATAAATAAATAAAATTTCCTTATAGGACCTCAAGTATAACAAAGTCTACCTGAAAGGGAATGACCGTGGACAAAATCTAGCATACATTTTTTTCATATTTATAATATTTTTATCTTTCTTTTCTTCGCCGTGTCGATAAAAAGCTGTTTGGGAAATGTGCACAGAGGGATTATTTTTTGCCATTGTGGTGAGAGAATTGATCCGGAACCTGCACCCTGAGTTTTCGAGTGCTAGGTGTCCAGGGTGCGCCGGACGTTGGGACTCGTGTTCACTTTGACTACGTCAGTGAGGGTCTTTTCGTACACCCAATTGTTATAATCACTAATTTGTTACAATCAAACTCAGGCTCTACTAACGTATACTCTGAAGCATAATTTAGTAGATTTATAAGAACAAACGGTTAGACCTACATAGTAACAAGTAATCGACGGTGGCAAGTTTCGTTGAAGTATGAAAATGGAAATGTTCCCAATTATTTGCAATCTTTACTTCTAGCAAGGGATTATAAAATTCGTTGCTTAATAACACGTGTAAAGGTTAATAAATTCCTTAAAATAGTTTTTAAAGCTTAATTTGCCACTAGTCAGTCCCTAAATTTAAAATTTCGTAACAATAATTTATAAAATAAAATAAATGAAAGATAGATAAGAAAAATAAACAATGAAATAAATGAAAAAAAAACTTACGTTATTCTTTTCTTGGTGAAGTTTTTGTTTTATAATTTAATGTAACTCACAAATACTAAGATATTCTATAACAATATAAACACGAGTAATTAATTTTATCACCCTTGTATACTCACTAACCTACTCAACTCGACTGAATACTTGTATATACTTTTGTTTATATGCGTCAAAAAGTTGGTATAACTTTAATATAATAATTACATATAGCACAGACATATATCATTTACTTTTATCATTGACGGTGTGACAGTAAGCCGGTAAAACGACTCAGACTCACACCAAGGGTTCCGTAGTACTTCACACTTTTGTTACTTACTGGTTTTTGCTCATGGTTTTGCTAGTGTAAATGTAGATTTTACAATGCTTATGCTAGCTTATGACCAACTGGAATAATGTACCCTTCGAATTGTGCCATAATTTCAATAATAGGTTCAGTGATTCCAGGATTTATTTTACATATTCATAATTTACTCTCTCTTTTTATTTTATTCACATTCGTGTATTGATTAAGGTGGAGTCTAGCTGTAACTTGCTTACTACACGAATACAAGCTGGCTCGACCCGGGTAGTACTACCCGGGTAGTACTAGCTTGTATTCGTGTGTAGCCAGCTTGTACTCTTACACAAGAACTGCATGCAGTAGCTAATATAGATAAGTTTATCAAGAGGGTCCCCGGTAGCACCTATTGAATATAGGAACCTATAGAAAATATTTCTAAAAGGTGCTTAAAATTTTTAATTAGTTCTATATGAATTTTCTCATTTCAGTCAGGTTACGGTTCCTGCTACTTTTAAATAGCAATATTACCTTCGACGATTAAATATGTTTATCATAGGCGCATATGTGGCCCTTATGCATGTGTATGTGACTATATGTTATCTTATTTTATCATTATTTTTGAACAATAATCATATACCTTATGATCTATTCCTACTAACGTATGTTTTCTCATGAGTTTTTTTTTTATATAGACATTAAGCGATCATCGCCGCCTATGCTCATTTGCAGCTCCAGATGAGCAACAAATGCGTTGCCCGTTTAAAAAGAAAGAAGGGTGATGGAGAATAGGAAGCGAGGAAAGCAATAGGTTAGGTTTCCGGGTCCATTACTTTTTTTCTTCTCCGTCGAGCACACGATAAATTTAAACAAAAAACTTCAAATCTGTTGCGTCGCCAGCCTTTGATTTGAACTTAAGGTCGTCAGTTAAGATCGTCGTATGCTATCTCCTTAGCCAATTCAGAAACAATCATAAGTATCAAATATCAACGAATTGGTACCAAAATTAAAAATAAATGTAATCGGGAGACATAGCTAGTTATAAATACAGTATCGTTTCCAATATCTTGATAAATGACGTCAGTTACATGAGGCGTGCCGCTGAACGAGCACATGTAGCCGCGTTTTGTTTACATAGCGAGCAAAATTACATAACATTTGATAGTAAACAGTGATATAAATAGTTTTTAAGTGTTCATTTATCGTTTGATGTAACGAAAATATAGCAGTAAGTAGTTTTATTTATCATTACCGTCTTTTAGGTGTGTGATGAATTTGTGTAAATCTTTTTTGGAGTATAACTTTTTAACGGAGCTCGTTGCATTTTCACTAGGTCTATAGTTAGTGATGCACTTCTATGCATCGTAGCGTGATGTTTGATAGCCGTATCCTTCGTTAATAAACAGGCTATCTCACACTAAGATTTTTTTTCAAATTGGACTAGTTGTTCCTAAAACTAATGTAAATAAACAAACAAACAAATTCTTTGATTTTATATTTTCAATAACATTATTATTAGTAATATAGATAAATAAGAGATAAACAGATTGATTAAAGGTTGATAAAAACCGATTTCAATTAAAAGTGACTGTTTTGGCTTAAAAGGGACTTTTTCTTTAACGTTTTAACCAAAAAACAGATAAGAATCATTCAGCTCAGTTGAACTGAGACCGTCCAATTTTTTCACGATTTTTTACACAAATGAAAAACAGTACACTATTAATGAGCCTACGTTAGTCTATCCGACTGGGGCTTTACCTTTTAAATCCTAATAGATGCCTATCGAATAGGAATTTTCACTTTTTTTATGACAGTATCTGCCAAATGGACAATCAATTGATTTAAAGTGATCTTCGTCGCCAATTATACCAGCATGTCACATTATAATTCTCTACGAACTGACTGACTTACTGTAGTTTATTTATTTATTTATTTATTTATTTATTTATTTAATAGGAAGCCAACGCTGTATACAATTTTGTTCCTTATTCTAAAAACACACTTTAAATAATATATAATAAAAATTGCATACCTCACTTAAAGGCTAACTTGACATGCATAACTAAGTCGACGAACAATAGACTTTAAATTAAAAACTTTAAACTAATAATTTTAACAATTTACCTAAATAAAAATAATTATAATACTAGGGTTAATGAAAAAGAATACATCTAAAAATTCTATCAAAATAATAATACTAATAATAAATAAACTAAAGTATAAGTGAAAATGTTTGTATGACCTAAAATACTGTTTATCACAAAAAATCATTCACAAATAGGTAAAAAATTAAAAATAGATAAATAAAATATATAGAGACAATGCTAAGTGGACAGATATTTTTTTACTTTACGTTTAAAAGATGAGGCGGATAGTTGAAAGATATCCAAGCCAGCTTTTTGGAATAAATTATTATACAAAACGACTATTCTATTAAGAGGGGCGGCCGTGCCTAGGTTACTCTTTGCAAATCGTTGCCTAAAAGTTTGCTTAACTTTAACGTGGCATCTGGCGTTATGCCTTGGCACTGCCAATCTCACCCTGTTTAGTAAATTTGGACAGTCAATACCTCCATTTATAATATTGTGTAGGAAACATAGATCTATTAAGTCTCTACGATTAGATAGTGAAAGAGTTTTATATATTTTTAGGCAATTAATATAACTTTTATTCTGTTTTAGGATATTATCTTTGTAAGCCAAATGACGTAAAAATTTCTTTTGTACCCTTTCTATTCTATCTTTATGTAATTGATAGTGAGGACTCCATGCAGTAGAACAATATTCGAGTCTACTTCGTATCATCGAGTTAAACAGGGTTATTTTAGTTGAAGACCTTTTAAATTCCTTTGTAGTTCTTATAATAAATCCCAATAGTTTTAAAGATTTTCCAATTAAATTATCTAAATGTGGTATAAAACTAAGTTTTTGATCTAGAATAATCCCAAGATCACTTATTTGGTTGACTTTAGTCAGAATATTCGAATTAATGATGTAATCGAAGTCGATATTTTTTACCTTTCTACTAAAGGTGATATTATAGCATTTTAAATGATTTAATTTTAAATTATTTTGATCGCACCATATCGCAAGTCTATCCAAATCCTCTTGTATGTTTATAGAATCCTTAATGTCGTTTATTCTTTTATACATTTTAAGGTCATCGGCATATAGTTGAAATTGGCAGTACTTGAAACAGTCGGCAACGTCATTTATAAAAATTCCAAATAGTATTGGGCCGAGAACGGAACCCTGAGGTACTCCAGAAGTCGCACTAAACATGTATGATTCATAACCTCCGATCACTACATTCATTTGACGACCTATCAAGTAAGATTCAAACCACTTGATAAGGTTACAACTGATGCCATAGCCCCGTAGTTTTTTCAATAAAATGAGATGATCAACAACGTCAAACGCTTTGGCCAAGTCTGTATAAATGCAGTCTACTTGTTCTGAGTTATCTAGTGCCATTGACAAATCATCAACAATAATAGCTAAATTTGACATGGTGGATCTTTTTTTAAAAAAGCCATGTTGATTCTCTATCATTGCCGATTTCATATGCCACGTAAGTATCGGACAAATTAATGATTCCATAATTTTTGAAAAAACTGACAATATACATATTGGTCTGTATCTCGTAATATTTTTTCTATCCCCACTTTTAAAGATAGGAATTACTCTTGCCTTTTTCCATATAGTAGGGAACTTTCCGACACACAGTGATTTATTAAATATGAAATGCAAGGGTTTGGCTAATAAAACAGCACAACGTTTAACAAAGAGGGGAGGTATGTCATCTGGACCAGCCCCCTTATCTATATCAAGACTTTGTTATTAAAGTTATCTCTAGATCTTAGGGAGCGTATATACAGGTAAGATATTACATGTAAAAATATCCGGTCACATTATGCGCGATCAATCTAAACCTTCTTTTCAAATTATTTTTTCGGAAAACGAATTAAGCTGCTGATAACTAACGTCAGAGTCTCTTTCCTTTTTTTTCTTTGCATTACGTATATCTTTATATATCGTAATCAAAGGTTGATCAGAATGTTGTTAGGTGTTTAAATACAACAGTACGATACTTAAAATATATTGTGGGCAGTAATAGTACCTACACCCTTAATGTTATAATAATAGGACTCTGTGAGTGTTTATATTTTACTATTAACTAGCTTGTGCTCGCCTTTCTTGCCTTAATGTACATAGATTTCATCTTTTTCTAGATCTAAGGTCACTTCATTCTCTTTTTCATGTCCTTTTTGTATCCCTGATGGGTATGCAAAATTTCATGATGAACAGTTTATTAATTAAGGCGTAAAAAAATAAATAAACAAACGAACTCACATTGGCGTTATCAGTTATGTATATTATCAACATGGTTTTAATCAGACTTATTACTCTCCTGTATACCTCCATGCTAAAACGATAGTAGTCAATAAGGTGAAAAATATATTTCTAAGTTTTACCTCGAGAGCAATATAAAACAACTCTACAACCTAATAATAGATACATCGTAAGTAGTTGCGAAACTGTCTATGTCTACAATAAGGCCAGTACTGCCAGTAGTAAATCCTTCCAAATATAAACCAACGACAAATGACTTACGTAATTCTTTCTGAAAGTCTTAGACTAAAACTTTTAATTTTCGCCTAATAAGAATTATCTAGTAGAAGTAGTACACACTACTACGGCTACTAGTTTCTGACGAATCTAAAATTTTTGCTTCTCTGACAGATGATATTCCTCATATGGGGCACCATATTGTTCGTGGTGTTGGCGCTGTATTTCTATCAAACCTACTCCAGATTCAGCGATTATGGAGTCAAGCATTTCCCGGTTATACCTTTGTTTGGAAACATGCTAAGATTGGTTCTTCGGAAGATTTTTTTCGCTGAAGAAATGGATAGACTGTACAAACTCTATCCTGAAGACAGGTAATGTGGCATTTTACTGTAAAAGTTGGTTTAATAAGGTCTGATAGTATCACAAGATAAGTAAAACTGTCTTGATTACCAATTGGAAAAAGTGTTGTGTGATTGTAAAATTATAAATTTTAAAATGGGTCTGATTTTAAGTGAGAGCTAAGAGTAACGTACATTTTTGGAAATACACTTTTTTTTAGAAATATAAAACCGCTATTATATTTTTACTTCTGTGTACTTATTTCCAAAGATATCTAAACAGATTAATTATGAAATAAGCTTTCCAGTACACATTCGTCTAAATCTACATTGATTTTAATCAGAAATCAAAAATTGATTATTAATATAAATAATTGTTGACCAAAGTAAAATTTTACATAGGTTCGTCGGAAGATACGAGTTTATGAAACCTGTTTTGGTTTTACAAGATCTCGATCTGATAAAAACAATCACTGTAAAAGATTTCGAACATTTCACCGATCACAGGAATTTCATTGACGACGAAGTTGAACCATTATTTGGCAGAAATTTATTTTCTTTAAAAGGTACGTATCTACTAATAACTTGCGCAGAGGGCGAAATTTAATTCAAGGAGGATCGAAAACGTCCCTTTGTTACAAAACAAGACTTTTTAAAAAAAGAAGGATATATTGCTCCAATAGAATTTTTATGAAGATTGGTTCAGTACTTTGGTTTTTATACACGACTTACTTATCCAATTATTTTAATATTTATTTTATTTTGATAAGGTATATCTTAAAAAAAAAGAATTAACGCCAATGAATTGTGAATTGAGGAGGAGGTCCTTTTTCGTAAGTCGGTGAGTAAAGTTGTTGTTCGGAAGACTTCTAAATTTAGTAAGTTATGTGCAGGTCAGGAATGGAAAGACATGCGATCGACACTAAGTCCAGCGTTCACGAGCTCTAAGATAAAACTGATGGTGCCTTTCATGGAGGAAGTGGGCGAGCAGATGATACTAGCGCTGAAGAAGAGGATCCAGGAATCTAATTGTAGGTTCTTAATATAAACAATTACTGAAATCACCGTAATATTAACAGTTGAAAATTATGATGAAGTAATTAAATAAAATATAAGATACGGTAGGTACAATAATGCATAATGTACATGAAAGGAAAAAAATCATTTCAATTTGCGTTGGGTTTGCATCAAAATATTTACAAAAAAAATAAAGTTCATTCACTCATCCATCAATAATGGAATGAATGTATGTTTGTTAAAGATAAACGAAATCTATCAGACTATCATGTTTCAGAACGAAGAGTCTAATGAGGAGAATTTGCGAAAGAAACGCAAAAAATATGTATCTTACAATACTTTTTAGGCCCTTACGATGGTACGAAAATTTCTTCCTTAGAACAAATTCGCACTTAAATAGATTTTAAGTAAATATTACCTATTAGTAGGCAATTTAAGGAATCGTTCTTTTTAGCTGGCTATACTGATGTGGATGTCAAGGATTTGACGTCGCGTTACGCCAACGATGTAATTGCGTCCTGCGCATTTGGCTTAAAAGTGGATTCTCATACTGACAAAGAGAACCAATTTTACAAAATGGGAAAGGATATATCTATGTTTAATTTTCGAAAGATGATTATTTTATTTATCATTTCCGCTTTTCCCTTACTTGCAAAGGTGAGCTGTATGATTGGTCATAATAATCTGATGACGTCGTGACATAATTGATAATTTGAACGCTTAAAATCTTTTGCAGAAACTAAAGTTGAGAATATTCAGGAATGTTACTAAGAATTTCTTTGTCGATTTGGTAATGAATACGATGAAAGACAGAAACAGCCGTCACATATTAAGACCTGACATGATTTATCTGCTAATGGAGGCAAAAATAGGTATACTAAGTCATATAACATTTACTGGTTAAAAAAATATCTAATTTCAAATAATGACAAAGCAACAAAATCACGTGTAAGTAAATTCATATCTCATTAACTAAGAACAAAGAAACATTAATTAAGATAATTCTATCTTTGACTGATAATAATAACATTCTGATAAAAATTTAGTATTATTATCAAGGGTAAATCAATTTTATGTTAAAATTAGTGTTTTTAGGGTTCCGTACCTTAAAAGGAAAAACGGAACCCTTATATCACTTTGTTGTCCGTCTGTCTGTCTGTCTGTCTGTCTGTCTGTCTGTCTGTCTGTCTGTCTGTCTGTCTGTCTGTCGGGATGTCAACCCGTTTTTCTCAGAAATGCATAGACGTATCATGTTGAAATTAATACCATATACTCAAGTCTACGATGACATGCGGCCGTGAAAATATTAAAGTTCTAAGTCAACGCAATCAAAAGATAATGGAAAATATGTCGTATATTTCGACCATTTTAGCGTTTTCGCAAGGGAATCAAAACCTATAGGGTACTTCCCATTGACCTAGCACAATGAAATTTGGCAAGAAGTAAGATCTTATGGTACAAATAAAGGAAAAAAATATGAAAACTGTAAATTTTTGTATGTATGTTTGTCTGTTTGTAAGTTTGTCTTTCAACCTTTTTCTCAGAAACGCGTGAAGGTAACAAATTTTTATCAACGTCAAGTACTCAGAGTTATAATTACTAAGAGCTGTGAAAAAATCAAACTTCTAAGTTAACGCAATCAAAAGATACGGTCATTTATATCACATATTTTAAGTATGACAGCGTTTTTAACGTTTTCGCAAGGGAATCAAAACCTATAGGGTACTTCCCATTGACCAAGCATTGTGAAATTTGGCCAGGAGCAAGGTCCTTTAGTATACATAAAGGAAAAAATCCGAAAACTGTAAATTTCTGTTCGTGTGTCTGTCAGTCTGTACGTCTGTCTTTCAACCTTTTTCTCAGGAACGCGTAAATGTATCAAGTTGTAAATTGATCAAGCGGAAAATATATTAATCTTAGAATTAAAATTATATGTACTTGTAACAAATTAACATATAAGTTGACCATGGTCAAAAAAACAATTTTACAAACACCGAGAAGAAATTTGTATCAATACGAAAACATTAAAAAGCAGCAAATCTTTATAAACAACGCAATGCAATCTATATATCGCAGCTAACAAAATGATAGCGCGATGCAGCGTACAGCTAATGCCATCTATTACAACATTATGACATTAACTGTGATATAATTCTGCTCGATTAATAAAAATTTTTATTTTAATTATTATTTAAACGCGCTAAAAATTATAAAATAAACTTTTCATTTAAAAGTTTTATCGTCGATTTATAGCGTCATTACGTAATTAACATTCAATATAAGAGCTTCACGCGATTTGATTTAAGTACTCGTATTGACTTAGTACGAAAATTTTAAAATTAAATTCAAACAGATCGAGTTATTTAATTTACTTATTTATCTACACATATAAGTCTTCTGGTTATTAGTAATATAATTAGTTATTTTTAAATAAACAATTAGTTTTGTTCGAATTAAGGACTAATTATTTTCGTCTTGGCAACACTAATATATATTTCGATATTTTGATTGATAATGTAAATCTAAATATTTTACGAACGTAGTGCAGGGGTAGTGGAGTGTAGTAGAATATAAATAAAAATAAAACGAGAATAAAATATACTATAATTATGTTGTTAATGTCAAAGTCAACAAGTTAGTTCATTGAAATTGTCAAGAGATGGCGCTAGGTGTATCCTGAATCGCGCTATAACTTTTTTTTGTTGAAAGTATAAGGTGTATTAGTACTTAAAATAAAATTTTGTGTTTCCATGGATTGCATCCATGATCGTGTTTTAAATTAAAGTGCTCCTAAGTAGTTTCAAAATAGTTTTTGGGACGTGATCCATATTTACATAATATGTGATTATATTTAAGCGACTTCTAAAAAGGAGTGTTTTCAATTCGACCTTGTATTTTATTTTCTTTTATGTTTGTTCGCCGATTACGCCGCCATTTGGGTACCGATTTTCAAATTTTTTTTTTTGTTTGAAAAGGTATACTTCCAAGGTGGTCCCATTGTCTTCAGGTCAGGATCAGATGATGGGATCCTGGAGAAATTGAGGGAACTCCTCAAATATTATAGGCAAGCGTATACCGATTTAGGTATTTTTGATAGTAACTTATGTTGGAACTCATGATGAAGACCACAAATGGCGTAGATGGGTTAGTCTTATATAGATTTTTATAAGTTTGTACGGAACCCTCGGTGCGCGAGTCCTACTCGCACTTGACCAGTTATTTTAATTTAGACATCTGAAACATCTTCTATCACTTGTAATTTTTCTTCAGCTTTAAAACAAATATGATACATTTCACTGATCATTGTTTCAGTAGGTACCGTGGTCAAAAGTGTTATTAAAATGTAAAAAATAAGATACTCGCCACAGAATTCACTTGGTTGCACCTTATTCAAGTACGTCTTCAATTCATTGTTTGTACTTACGATAAGGTTATAGGCAATAACTTTCAGTGAGTAGCGCGTTGTCAGATAGAGAATTAAGTTATAAACGGTGATCCGACGTAAAACAATTTATTTTAATGTGTGCGACGTCGAGATCAAGACAAAGTTATATTTTATTGACCTCTCGAATGAACAATGTTTTTGTTTTAATTAAAATGTAAAAACATCGTTAATTACGATTTTATTTATCTTAAGAATACCTTTACTTATTATTATTGTTTTGTTATTGTTATATAAATCGTTTTCTTTAATTAACCTTTTATTAAAAGTAAATACCTAATAAGTATATTTTTATCTGCTTTTATATTATACTAATTGGAATTGTTTTAATCAGGCTTTAATCCATATTATATACGTTAGCTTTCAATAATCTAGCTATTTTTCGAGATACAATGCATAAAATCAAAAAATACTTTATTCAAGTAGGCTCTTACGAGCACTTTTAAATCGTCATACATGAAAACAACAAAAAGAAAACATAAATAATGATGCTACCACCGGTTCGGATCGCAGATTCTACCGAGAAGAATACTCCGTGTAAACAGTACTTTTCAATTACAGCATATTTAAGGCTTATTTTGGCGATGGAAAGTAGTCTATGTCCTTTTCCCATGGCTAATTTATGTCTATATTATATGTCATTAAAATTAGTTAAGCGGTTGAGATGTGAAAATATAAACGGGCAAAATGACGGAGTTACATTCACAATTATCATATTACGTATATATATATATATAGGTACTATATGCATTAAAAATTTATATTTAATTTTTTAGGTCAACTTACCCATGACGAAAAAACTAACTATACTAATCAAGATACTGGGTTCGCTACAGTTGAAGAATCATCTGTTGGTATGAAAACAGTCGACAGAGGTATGTATGTGAGACCATTACGCAATAATTACGCTTGTAAGTTTTGTTCTCAGATTTTAATAAAGATTTACATAAGTTCTTTGTCGTTGCTTTACATCTGCCAGTGCCTTATTTATAACACTTATAACTTTCTATTAAATGTTACCAAGTTACAGAGATTTTTTCATATTAATTAATATATTAAAACTTAAAAGTGTGATCTTATTCTTAAAATAAGATTTTAAGCCTTTAGTAATTTTTGAATTCTCATTGCATTAAATTATTACATTTTTGGAAATATTCTTAAAAAGATATTAGATAATCATGAAAATTTGGCATGAGGTATAAGAGTTGATGTTTACTTTTTATTATCTAAGCGGACTCATGATGATATATATAATGTCTTTATCGTATTGTTTGTTTTTAATGATACAATAATTTTATTATTGTATTGTAAATAACATAAGTCTTATAATAACAATAACAATTCATATTTAATGTAACGGGTCTTATCGCGATAGCTAATGGTAGTAATACCTTTTTATTGCCCGACGTTTCGAGGAAGTTGCATCCGTCGTGGTCACGAGCTGACTGGTGTATCGCGCGCTCTCCGGCGGCGATTGCGAAGAAAAATCGCACAATAACAATATAAACAAAACTATTAATATAGTTTTCGGATCACTCACGATATTGTCTATAGACAATGATATTTTAAATCTATAGATTGGTAACGTTCATACTATTTCGGGTTAAAAATCTGTACCCGTTTTCGACTTCGACTAGCTTTTTAATTGGTTGGTTGTAAGATCGTCTCATCTCTCATACTCAGTCGCTACCTGGTTGCTAGGAAACATCGACCAAAGTGGTCGGAATTTCAGGTGCCAAAATCCATGAGTAAAATAAATTAATAAACACGAAGTTATACTCAGTAAAAAATCAGTATATCTGTTATACTTCTTCTTTTTCGACACGTGGATATATAAATCAGTATAAAAACTAGCTTTTACTAGTTTCAGATATTATTTCTGGTAGTTTCAGATTTCTATCTTTCTAGCTACAATTTGTTGAAAGGAACAATTTTATTTTGAAATTAAGTTGTTTTAAGTACTTTTAGGTTTAAATTCATCTCGTTATCGGCGGTGAAGAAAAATATTGCGACGAATCCTACATGTGTAGGAAGAAATTCTAATAGTGGAGCAGTGTGGTGGATTAAGCTCTAAACCTTCTCCTTAATAATAGTGAAAGCTTTTGCCCAACTATCCCATAGTTTCCATCCCATTTGGAGGCTTTACTGGACTTGAAAAAATACCAGATTCTTTTCGCACCTCATGTAGAGTTTTTTTTTTTTGCAAATCTTTGACTGTAGCTTTTCTAACTTCACCACTCTCTAGTTCCCATAGCTTCAGATTTTACCCTACTGAGTCATGTTCATAAATCGTACTGTATATAATATCTAACAACCAAATTATATCTTCCAGCGATCTGACTCAGATCTTACTAAACGTTAAATGATAATAAGCCATAATATAAGTGGGTTATTTAAATCTTCAGTGTGGACCGATAATGATCTGATTGCTCAAGCAATCTTATTCTTCATTGCTGGATTTGATACGATATCAACGGCCATGTCCTTCGCGCTGCACGAGCTGGCTCTTCACCCAGAGATCCAAGAACGCCTGGTGCAGGAAATCAAGGAGACCCATGCTATAAATGGTGGCAAGCTGAACTTCAGTTCCATCCAAAACATGTCATATATGGACATGGTGACGTCTGGTAAACTTAACCTGTACAAATATAATAATGAAAGAGTAAGAATTTGCAAGGTATATTATGTAGGGTGTTGTTTTATAACATATTATTTTATTTTCAAATTGAGCTTCAATACATGAGAATAAGTCGTTCTAACAATATCTTTATTTTATATTAGTATAAAAAACACATAAGGAAGTAAACAACGAAAATATCTAGAAGGCCATCGCTTTAAATAATAATTATTGCAGGTCTCTTGTATAATAATTATCATACAAATTGGCACTCATATTAAGTTTTAAATCTGTTTTATCAACACCAACACAGTTGAAAATCAACTTAAAATGGAAACCATTTGTAATTGTGTTGATATAATAGCATCACTATCATTATACCCTTAAATTAGGCCGGACCCGCACAGCCGGAATAAATCTCTAAGATCGTATTTTTAATTCCGAAAGTATGAAAAAATTAGAATAGGTCTAGATATTGTAATCTGTAACTAATTTCCCTATTTCTCAATTAATATTAGTAATTAAGAGTATGAACTTAGAGCGACATTCCGGCTGTTTGAGGCCAGCCTTGTAATGACCATAATATGATTGTGATTTTCAGAAGGTTAATAAAACGTGATTGTCCCATTAAAATTACCCGTATTTTAATACTATTATGTTAATTATTTATATGTATTTTTGTGTTGTTCTAGGTTAAGGACTAATAATGAAATTCACACTATTTTAGGGTATTTTCAAAATTTAGTTAAGGTTGGATTCTTGACCCCACCGATCAACCTCCATCGTGTCTTTTCCATTCCACGTGACATTGGCGAAATAACATGTGTATAATTGGCGCAAATAAAAGCCATTAACCAAATAATTGAATTGAATTGGTTAATAAAACCTTAATAAGTCTAATCCAAAAATTAAAGATCTTCTGCCTTACTACAAAAGATTTAAACAGACGTTAAACGCGTGTTTAAAAAAATCCGTACTACAAATCCGCGTCTAAGCACAGTTTTGAGTTAAACATGCTTTAGATATAGATTAACATACGTGTAAGTGAGTTTAATAGATGTCTAAAACCTATTTCAGCTGTCAAATGTAACGTATAACATTTTAATCAATAAGTTTTTAATGAGTTTAATCGCTGTTAAGCAATTTAGATAATATTTTAAGCAATGTGTAATTTTTAAACACTGTTTAGCTAGACACGGGTTGAACACGGTTTTAATGCGTCTCTTGTAGTATGTCAGCTTGCGTTTTACGTATCTAAAACACTATTACAATAATTCGTTTTAACACTGGATTTCTTCTTACACATACGGTTACATTTAAGCCGTTATAGATATTATGCAGTACTTATTATATTGCACTTCGTCCCACATTTTCTACTTCGCCTTTGTCATATTTATGTCATCTTTATTTTCAGTTTCATAGGATATTTTATTTATTATTGCAGAAGCACTAAGGTTTTGGCCACCAGTAGTTGCTCTGGACAGAATGTGTGTTAAAGACTATAACCTAGGGAAACCTAACAATAAAGCAACTAAAGATTACATTGTACGTATTATTTTATTATTTAAGCAGTACCTACTTGATACTGATTTTATTTCATAAATATAACGGGTAACCGGTCAGACCGGTCACCTCGTGTTAAGTGATCAACTACCGCTCGTGAACATTTGCAACATCAGAGGATCTACAAATAAGTTGCTTACTTAGAAAGGAATGAATGATGAAGGAGAATAGGAAGTAAAGAAGAGAATGCGTAAGGCTAGGTACGAGACACATCTATTGAATTAATATTAGCCATAATTAACGTAAAATATTACGTTAATTTTCTGTGAGAATGTGATGCTGCTCCAGTCGAGCCAATCGGTATACGAGCTGTAGCAAATGTGCTAAAACGAGTCTCCATCAGAGTAAAATTATACAAAATAAAACTAATGATTATGTTACAGGTTCGCAAAGGAGAATTGGTTTCAATACCGGCGTGGTCTTTCCATCGCGATCCAAAGATATTTCCTAATCCAGATAAGTTCGACCCTGAACGATTCTCACAGAAGAACAAGCATAATATAAATCCGATGGCTTTTATGCCTTTTGGAATTGGTCCCAGAAATTGTATAGGTAATTATTAAGGCATATCAATATCTTAATCGTTAACTTTATCGTGAAACGTCTGTAATGTCTGCAATTCGTCAGCTTATTTATAATTGCAAGAAACTGAGCATTTTTTCTTTTAGACTTTTTTTGAAAAATATTAGTTCGACTATTTCATTAAAAGTAAAATTATTTAAATGAAATTTTCTTAAATATTCTGAGTAGTAATTTTACGTCATGAGCTATTTACAATCTCAATTTTTAATAATATAAAATATGAATTTATCATTGAACAAGTTCACTGGAAGTAGAAATATTATAAGATAATAATATATTTCGATTTGACATTGAACTTAGAGTGAGTAATCCATTTTGTACTTCTGATCTTTCTCCTTTATCTGCAGGTTCAAGATTTGCTCTTTGTGAGCTAAAAGTTCTTTTATATCAGATTTTGCTACACATTGAAGTATCACCGTCAGAGGGAACTTGTATTCCTGCGAAGCTCTCAAGGGAGACATTCAACCTTGCGCTCGAAGGCGGACATTGGTTAAGATTTAAAATTCGAAATTAATTTTATAATTTATATAGCGTGTGAAAAAATTCTTGCAAATAAATAAGAATGATGAGAAGTTGTTTAAATTTTCGATTGTCCTAAAATCTTGATGTCTTATTTACATAGCTTTAAAATTTAACGATTTTAACGACATTGGTGTAAAAGTAAAGTAACAGCCTATAAAGATCCCACTGCTGGGCATAGGCCTCCTCTCCTAATAAGGAGAAGGTTTAGAGCTTAATCCACCACGCTACTCCACTGCGGGTTGGCGGATATACATGTGTCAGAATTTCTCCCGGCACGTGCAGCTTTCCTCACGATGTTTTGTTTCACCGCCGAGCTCGAGATGAATTTAACACTTGAAAAATCATCGGTGCTAGCCGGGGTTTGAACCCACGATCGTCGGTAATGATCGACGTGTTCTAACCACTAGGCCATCTCGACTCACACATTTTTTCACACATTGGTGTAAAATATTTTAAAAATACGGGTGAGATTTAGTTTTCATTATCAGGAAATTGCTTAAAAAATTATGTGGGGGAAGAGGGGAATACCCTTAATGCAGTAAACTCTCAAGTTGTGGAAATGCAAATTTTTATTTATCATTTTTCATAATAAGTAGGTAATATAGGATGACTACTTGAAGAATGTGACGTAAATAATAGTTTAAGTTGTTATTTCAGCTTGCGCCTGCCATAACAAAGTGCAGGCACCATGCAAGCAATAGTAGTCGAGGCTGGCCAAAGGCGACCTGCAAGCCGAGGTTGTGGAGGCGAACATGCGCTTTGTTACGCTAAGACGGACAGGCTGCTCATCCCACAGCGCCGAAGACGTTTCAGGACAGTCGCCATGAAAAAAATCGTTTTAGGGTTAATTTATGTGTATATTTTATTTTTTACTTATTTTGAGAAATGTGAAAAAAAAATTTGCATATCAGCAACTTGAGAGTTTAAAAGTTACCCCAGGGTATTAAGGATGTTCCCCAATTTTTCATTAATTTTCTGCTAATGAATACTAAAAAAACTCACCCAAAACTGCTTTAGGGTTAATAAAAAACCTGTGTAGAATATCATGATTATAAATACAATAATTCATTCTTTCTCTCACTTACTAAGGTAAGACTCTGTGTCAGGGGTGGAAAGCTCGCACAATACAAACACAAACATCCACGGGTCACAACATCTGTATGGTTGTGCTGTTATGGTGAAAATGTATTGATACAAATGGATAAAAAATGTATTAATAAAGATTTGAAGTATTTAAACAGTATAAATAAAAAACTTATACGTTTTCAAACTTCTCTTTTTTTAATCAGACGCAAAACAGTACAAATATATTATAAAGCAATTTTAAATAACGCATGTTACCATAAATAGTAAACGATGTGTTCATGAAACTACAAAATAACAGATTATATGTTAGTAAACCTTTAATATTTCCTAACGTTTCGAAAGAGTTCGTTCGTTCGTCCGTTCTGGTCATGAACCTGCTAAATTATATAAAAGTATATTAAATCGATCGTTAAATTAATGAACATGTTTTAATTATAATATTTTAGTAGTTATCATATTAATAATCTAATAAATTTAACTTAAAATCTTAAGATAGATACAGTTTAACAACGGGGTTTAAATCTTAACCAATGGCCGCCATAAAGTCGAAGGTTAAATGAATCAGGAGCCAGTTTTCCGGAAATACAAGTTTTCTCTGATGGCAACACTTCCATATGTAACAGGATCTGGTACAGCAAAACCTTCAGCTCACAAAGAGCAAACCTTGAACCTAGAAATAAGCAAATTAATTTTAATAATAAATTTTATAACTAGCTGCTCTTCGCAGTTTCACTTAAGTTTATGCTTACTGCGTCTCTACTTTGCATCGTAACGTGATTTAATATAGCCTATGACCTTGCTGGATAAATGGACTATACAACGCAAAAAGAATATTTTTAATCGGCAGTAGATACATAATATTACCCCCTTCATGCAAACTAACAAAAAATTTTTAGCTGTTATTAATATTAATATAGACTAACATACGAAAACTATGTAGTATTGTTACATTGTCATTGCAATTTCGTTGATTTGGATTGGAAAACGGAGCTGAAGAATTTAGTCTCCAATTAGCAAGTTGATCAACTATGATCATATACATGATGTTACTAACAAAACTATGTTCGAAGAACCTTTTATCAAACAAAACAGTAATATTATTTTTATATACTTTTTACATTATTACAGTAGTCCTTAAAATGAAAAAAAAATCTCCAAAACTGAGATGAAAATGTAGTAATATGAAATGGAACGTACCAATACAATTTCTTGGGCCTATACCGAATGGCAAGTAAGTCGTGGGGTTGATCTTGTGCTTATTCTCATCGGAGAAACGTTCAGGATCAAACTTTTCTGGATTCGGATATATTTTGGGATCACGATGGAATGACCAAACTGGTATTGCCAAAAGGTGTCCTTTTCGCATCTATTAAAAAAAAGACCTTTTTTTTACATAAAGGACAAAATAAAAGATAACTCAAACTCAAACTCAAACTCAAAATATACTTTATTCAAATGGGCTTTAACAGCACTTTCGAATCGTCAAGCTACATGTCATATTTTCATTTTTGATTTTTATAAATCTACCACCGGTTCGGAATGTAGTCTCTACCGAGAAGAACCGGCAAGAAACTAGATAGTAACTCTTTTAAAATCATTTATACATAATGTATTTTTATTACATTTTAATTATGTTATCCGGATAGAAAATCAACGCTTATCAAATCCACGCCTCTTTGTCGTCAAAATTAAGAGCAAAATAAATAATTTTGCTTACGAAGACTGATTTTCATTATACTTACAACGTAATCTTTGGGTGCTGTACGGTTAGGTTTTCCCATGTTGTAATCTTTAACACAAACTCTGTCCAATGAAAGAATAGGCGGCCACTTTCTTAGAGATTCTAGAAGCAGAAAATAAGTAATTATAACATTTGCGATATGATATATATGAAAAAATAAATACTCGATCAATATCTCATTCGATAATAGATTATAGTGCAGTTAAAAACTAAATAATTGCCTTACCAGACGTTACCATGTCCATATACGTCATCTTCTGAATGGAATTGAAGTCCAATTTTCCACCATTTTTGGCATCCGTTTCTTTTATTTCCTTCACCAGACGCTCCTGGATTTCAGGATTAAGAGCCAACTCATGCAGTGTAACGGACATCGCAATTGATACTGTTTCAAAACCAGCGATAAAAAACAAAACCGCTTGAGCGATGAGATCATTATCAGACCATACTGAAATTTTAAATTTTCTTAAAAATAATTTCAATACTTCAACCAGAAACAAGATTTATATAATACTAATTACAATACAACTAAGAAATATTAATTTCGACGACATAAATCTAAGTAAGGTAGGGATACTTTTTGTTTCAAATATTTGTACAGCTCAGAACAAGTCATGTAAGTGATAGAAGATATTTGGAGATAGTAAAACATAAACCTCTGTCGACGATTTTCTTCCCAACAGACGATTCTTGCACAGTTGCAAAGCCAGTGTCTTGTACGGAATCAATACTATTTCGATCATCATGGGACAGTTGACCTGGAGATTTATAAAATAATTCGAAAATTTGTTAACCAAGACTTTAAAAAAATCTAGATTACTTCAAAAATTCGTCTAATTGAATGACATACTTATTCCAGATATTTTAAATTTAAAATTAAACTACAAAATAAATATTGATTTTTTTGTTATGTAGACTATGTTTTAAAACATAGACAATTTAAAGTTTGTAGAAATCTTTATTACCCTTCTTTACTTCCATGAGCAGATGAATCATATCAGGTCTGATGATTTGACGAACCTCTCTGTCTTTCATTGCATCCATAAACACGTTGACAAAAAAGTCTCTAGTGGCATTTGAGAATAGTTTCAATTTGAATATCTGAAAATAGAAATATACAGTAAAAAATCTATATTTTTTATAAATTATGCCTTGTGGATACTGAGAAATTACATATCATTATGGCGAGAATCACTCTTATAAGTTTTGTTCTTATATGCATTGAACCTGAAAGAATTTTCAATCAGTGCCTTATTTTTGACATACACAGTTTTCGTAACTACTAATGAAGTATCTGTTACTAGAACACACAATTGTTTTATATCAATTACGAGAGTAAAACTTAGGTACGAATATAATTCTTGCCTAAGAGCTAAAAACTTACTTTCGCAAGAACCGGAAAAGTAGCATTAAAAAAGAAGATTATCATCTGCCGAAACTTAAGTGAAGAAGCTATCTTTCCCATTTTATAGAACTGATTGTTTTCATCATTGTGTGAATCGACTTTTAAGCCAAACGCACAAGAAGCGATTACATCGTTTGAAAAACGCGATGTCAAATCCCTTACATCCACTTCCACGCTACCAGCTAAAAGGCAAATAATTTCGTTATTGTGATCCTATTTGCTTGTATTGAAAAAAATCTAGAAAGATAATAAGATTGAGTAATTGACTGCTTAAAGTCAGTTAATTTCTACTACAACAAAAGAAAATAGCAAGGTGATTATGCGTGTGCTATCGCAACGCGACACATTTTGACATTTCATTTATCATTTTTGTACCCATATGAATCAAATCAACTATCAAAATGTATCGTAGCGCGATAGCACCACCACACCACAGTGGCCCTTTCTTTTACAATAAAGTACCAACTACTTTATACATACTTTACGGTATCTACATATCTTCGAATTATTTAAAAAAAAATTATTTTCACCTACATGGAGATTCGTTAATCTTTTTCCTCAAAGAACCTAACATCTGCTCGCCTACTTCTTCCATGAAAGGCACCATCAGTTTTATCTTAGAGCTCGTGAATACTGGACTTAAAGTTGATCGCATGTCTTTCCACTCCTGACCTATATATAAAATTAATGAAATTTCACAATATCCTTAATACCAGTATGATAGATTAATTAACTTTATTATAAAATAAATAAACCTAATAAAATATCAAAATAGCAACAATACCTTTTAAAGAGAATAAATTTTTAGCGAAAAATGGCTCCATTTTCTTATCAATAAAACTTCGGTGGTCAAGGAAGTGCTCGAAATCCTTAATGGTAACCTTTTTAATTAGCTCAAGATCTTGCACTATGACGGTAGGTTTGACAAACTCATATCGTCCGACGAACCTATCGTAAAACAATGATAACTCTTCTTTAAAATATATCTACTATTTTCACCGAATCGAAGCAAACTTATCTCAATATATCAAGGATACGTTTAAGGGAGCATTTTAATGTAGCTAAAATAATTGAAAAACTTGATAATAATACCTTTCATCTGCATAATTTTTGTACATCTTATCCGCCCCATCAACGAAATGTTCTATTCCAAATACTACTTTCAGCATATTTCCAAATAACGGGACAACATTTAAGTGTTTCACTCCGTGGCTACTAAACCAAGAGTATGTTTGACGAAAGTACAGCACCAGCACCGCTACCAGCACGGCGCTCCAAATGA
This sequence comes from Hypolimnas misippus, assembly GCA_037950945.1. Lineage (NCBI taxonomy): Eukaryota > Metazoa > Arthropoda > Insecta > Lepidoptera > Nymphalidae > Hypolimnas > Hypolimnas misippus. The sequence goes on from JBBEEQ010000029.1 coordinate 15,415,689, forward strand.
GGAACAGCATCTACCAACAACATAAAATTAAAGCTGCAATGCTTGGGAAGTGTAAGTAAGTATCATTTTTTAATAATATTAGCTGCCTCGCTCAGTTTAACTCACGTTTATAGTTACTGCTTCCCTCCCATGAGTTATAGCGTGATGTCATACAGCTGGCCAGCCAACGCAAAAACCATTATTTTATTGATCTAGTAGTTTCGGTGCCCATTCAATGCAAACAAACAAGCAATAAAATCTTTCCTCTTTGTAATATTACTGTAGACGGATTAGTGAATCAAAAACTTTATTTGTTTGACTGCGCTCAATTCACATCTTTCATTAAAATAACATCACGTTACGACGTCTAAGAGCATAATAGAACTCGTTGCCGAGTTAATTGACGAACTATATATAGATTTAATGAGTTTTGTCAAGGTTACGCATTTATGTCACTTTAATATCTGTAGTGATATAGAAACTCTTTGTGTTTTATATCCTATTTAAAAAATTTTTATTATTAATGTCATTCTATAGAATAAAACCGTATATTAGAGGTTTTGTCTTATTTCAATATCATTATATGGTAAATTTGGAGTCAATTATACCAGAAGTAAAATTGACTCCAAATAAGTATTTCCTAGGTACACTTCTGAACAGATATTTATAAATTTTAGCTATAAAGAATTTAAACAAAAAAAACGTTGAGTTCAAATTTTTCCAGAGTAGCATAAACTCTGTGTATTACTTTTCGTCGATTCGGACTTACAAATTGCTATAGCATCTTTGTTGTTTCTTATACAATATAATGTACGAAGTACGTTATGCTATATCTTGTACACTTGAAACGGAATTCTTCATGTGTGAATACAACTCACACTTGACTGATTGATGAAAAAAAAAACATATTTTAATCTAGTAGTGCTCCGCGGTTTCAACCGCGTTAATTTGAGGAAAAATTATATTTATAAAAAGTTAACCTTCCCTACTTGTATGGGATATTGTTCACTATTTCATTGGTTTCAGTTTTGTTTTTTTTTTTAATTTATTAATCCACACAATCGGTCCGGCCGTTTCAGAAATAAGTAGGAACAAATAGACAGACAGACAAACAAAAACTTTTTAAAATTGTATTTTTGATATAAGTACTACACGTTTCATATTCATGTAGTTAAAAGCTATTCATTTACAACCAAATACTTCCATTTTGTTTATTTGTAGAGATTACATTCGAATTAGCTAATTATTCGGTAATCTTCAATGGCTTCATATAAACTACCAATATCAGGACATAATACAGATTACGTAATCTTTTTTTTTTATAATTTTGGATCAGGAAGGAATAATCATCAAAACGACATTCTTTGCTTTTTGTAACACTGGTCAAACAAGTTCTACTATTTTTAAACGCAAAAGTTTGTAACGCTAGTTGGATAATTCTTTTTTCATGGAAAAAAATGCTGAATAGATTTTAATTAATTTTTACATTAATATAGATCAACACACAGCAATTTTTATCAATATTTGCGACTTGGACGAGAGAAAACTTGTTTCCATCCTACTAATATTATAAATGTGAAAGTTTATATGTGTGAATGGATGGATGGATGTATGTTTGTTATTCTTTCACGCAAAAACTACTGAACCGATTTGGCTGAAATTTGAAATGAAGATGGCTTATATCTTGGATTAACACATAGGCTACATTTTATCCCGAAAAAATTTGAATTACCCACAGGAATAATTTAAACAGTAGTTTTTACTCTTTTACACAAAAACTCCTGAACCGATTTGGCTGAAACTTGAAACGATGATGGCGTATATCTTGGATTAACATTTAATATTCCACGCGGACAAAGTCGCGGGTGAAAGCTAGTAAATACAATAATTTAATTAAATAAACAATACCTTAGAAATTTTTCACGTTAATACTCGAACAATTGTTTATATACCAATATTAAGTTCACTGTATACATCACAACATACCATTAAAATAAAATAATGGGAAAAATTTTCAAATCAAATTACACGTGTTGTCAGAACAACAAATTTTTATATAATGTTCGTTACTTAAGGTTGAGTTTTTTCGTGGTTAATATGTTAATGAAGCTTGCCCGTTTTTAAAGATATCAATTACGTACAATCAATTATTTTTACGATTTCCACCGAATCAGTATAACTCTTAATGTGTAATAATCTTACACGCATGTTTTGGTGGAATCTATGTAAATAAAAGTTAATGTCTTTTACGCGTTCTGAATCCATTGATCCGTTGTGATTGAACTTAGGCGTCCCCAAAAATATCCTATGTTCTGGGGACGCCTAAGCACTATAAAATTTTCAGCCCGACGTCAACGATGAAATTGACGTAAAGTATTGAATTGCAAATGGGCAGTAGGTGGGAATAATTTAGGCTGGATAGAGTTTGGTAGGCTAAAGTATTTTACTTCTCAAAGTAATTTTTTTCTTTCTGGGGCAAGGTATTTGGTTATATAATAAAATCCCCCAGAAATGTTTGCAGTTTTCGATGAAAAGATTTAAATCATATGTTAAAAAGTCTCTAATAGCTAAAGCATATTACTCTATACAAGATTACGTTGACGATAAAGATGGGTGGGCTTAATATATGCTAAATTTCATACAGAATAAATAATCAATTTGTAATTCATAAAAAATTGTATTGTATTGACAAAATTTTAAAAGTAACTATCGAGTTTCTTGCCGATTCTTCTCGAAAAAATCTGCATTCCTAACCGGTGGTAGCTTCATTATTGATGTAATTTTTTTTATGTATTGACGATTCAAAAGTGCTCGTGGGAGCCCACTTGAATAAAGTATATTTTGATTTGATTAAATTATCTAGTAGTAAAAGTAAAGTAAAGTAAAAAGTCTCAAAAGTCTCGTTCTTCCTGAGATTGGGGGTGGAAGTCTCGAGTCTCGAAAATACGAAAAAATCGTTGAAATTCTGGAAATTTTCGAGACCAAGAGTCCCCAGAGAAATCAAAACCTCGAGTCACCTTAAAAATACCTGAATTAGTATAAGTTTGCCTACAATATTTGAAGAGTTCCCTCGATTTCCCCAGGATCTTAGCATCATATCCTAACCTGATGACAACGGGACCAATTCGAAAGTATACCCTTTAATCCTTTTAACAACTGGAAAAGTACTGATAAGCTTGAAACGAAATCGCATTAAATTTGGTTCAGTGTTGTTAGTGAGCTACGATGCCACAGACAGGCACATTTTACATAAATACACAAATACATGCGTAAAACTTGTAAAACCCCTCTTTTTAGGTCGGAGATTAAAAACAATTACTGCATAACGTTACGAGTATGTATATCTAAAAAACAAAAACTATATATCATTTTATAAAAGCAATTTCGTTTATGATTATAAATCATTACCGAAATTACCTTTATAAAATTAATTTGAGATTTTCATCCGTACTTTTCCGGTCCAAAGTGTGGAATGCCAAGACAGCGCTCAAGGGTTCTAAAATAACTCTTACAGAATTCCTAACTAAGTCTCGTCAAGGTGTGTTTGTGGAGGCTCGCAAATACTTTGGTATGAGGAAGTTCTGGTCTGCAGATGGCGAAATAGTTATCCTTCTTCCAGACAATACTAGGAAGAAGATTTCATCTATGTCTGAGCTAAAACAATTACTCACTCTGCATCCAAAAACCAACAACTGAATACGGGTATATTGTTTACTAATGCACAATTTGGTTAGATTATAACTTCTTGTGACAGGGTATAATTAACTTTAATTTATTTTTTAATATTTTCAACTCTATAACCAAACTTAACTTGTTTTAAAACTACCTTACTACCTTTCCAAATTAAATTATAAGGACATGACAATTAGTATCTGTAGTCTATAGTTTTGCAGCTCTGGATTCATGCTTTTTGAGACTTATGACAACTTACTTTTTTTTTCTTTTATTATTATTTTTTTGTTTTCTACCATTTAATATTCGTTTTAATTTTTCTTCTCTTTTTTATATTAATTTTCTATGTTATCACTCTAGAATTATTAGTTATTCAAATTATTATTTTTCGTTGTATAGACTACACAACTTCAGTGTATACATTTACGAAGTGTGTTACCTACCTACAGTCAACTTATGTCTAAGGTCTGTGTCTAGTGATTATTTGGCAATATTTTTCTCTTTTTATTATTATTTACGGTATTAGTTATTTATTATATATTATTATTATTAATTTTATATAATTAAACAAATCAGTTATTATTATGTTTGATGATGAGTATTTTTGTTGTTCTTCAGATGATTTTATGAGTATCGCAAGTAATACCTCGCTTTCGGATTCTGAACCACATGAAGACAAAGTGTGGAAAATTTTCGAAATTCGAATCTCCTCTCCTTGGTGCATATCATCGCGCAGAGTTTATTATCTCATTAATCCGATCTTCTCACATCCTTTAACGCCGGCTTGATTGATGGCATTCTTGTGTCTTAAACCTATCTAAAACCATCGATTTCATCCACCAGTTGTGCACTTCCACGTTATCAGTTATTTCGTAACGACCGCACTGGCCAGGGCGGTGGTGGCGTTGGTATTTACCATCGCAGCAATTTTCCTGCCAGTATAGTTTCCTTATCCCCTTCACAATCTACAGGCTACCTAGAATATCTCTTCTTGGAGATAGTAGTACACCATAAAAAATCTTGCCTGGTGTTTTATACTGTCCAAGTGATAAGATTAATTACTTTGGTAAACTAGAAAGTCACCTTGAAAATTTTGGACCCTTGTACGATCATATTATCTACATGGGCGACTTAAATACTTGTATATTGAAGAATGATTTAAGAGCACAAAGATTACAGTCACTTATGTAACAGCGGTTTGGAATGCTGGCCATAGTACTATATTTTTCGGGATTTAAAAAAAAAAAAAGGAAGAAAAAGAATATGGCGGAAGGGAATATGATTTGGAAAGACGATTATAAAATATGTTGATGTATTTTTAAATTGTAAACTGTAAAGGAGTGTATGAATAAACTTTAATTTGTGATTAGAGTGATTTGTATAATTTGACGATTTCCTTCTGAGATTTTCTTTCATCTCAGAAGTGGGATCGAAAATCGACTGGTTTTTCTTACGCCCAGGAGGTCAACCTGATTTATTAAGGTAAGAAAAATATATGTTTTTATTATATAAATAACATGTATCAAGTTCTTATAAATGAGTCTTGTCGAGTGTTCTAATTATTTACTACGAGTCAAAATGTTTCGGTTTGAAGTAATTGTTATAATAACTCTCTATAAAATCTTATTAAGACAATCTATAATAATTTAATTTTAAAATTTAATTGGAGTTACTGATTTTTCTTCGGTGTAAAGAATTTTCCTTTCTTTGGAAATAGCAAATTTAAAAATTTAGAGATTCATATAGATTGTGATTGTAAGTACAAATAAATAACTAAATTTTTAATGAAATATTAATTTTTTTTTATGGCACGCGGTATATGCAATTACTAATAGTGTAGTTTATATTATAATTATAATTTTGATTGTTTTTATGGGATTATTATTATAATATTAAATGTATAAATTATATTTAATTGGTTATTATACACTTGTATATTCATGTCCTTTACAAAAGTGAATATCACAATTATCCCGATGAAATGGATTACGTTTTGTATAGAACTTTTGGTTGGTGGCTGAATCTTTAGGTATCATATCATACTTGTAATAAGTGATTGGATTGTTTAAATAACTTATATTGTTATTTTTGTTAAGTTACAATGATTTTATTAGAAAACGTGTATATTCTTTTTTTTTTTTCAATGTCAATATAATTGGCGCGCAATTTTTCTTCTTTTCATGAGATTGAGCAAGATATGAATTCATTCCGCCCAATAAGGGTAAACATAAAATAATATGTTATTAAATGTTGTAAACAATGTTATGAAATATTTACATTATTGACTAATCATAATAATGTATTATTGAATGTGCGCACTATGCGCGGACATGATTTGTAGAGAAATTATTATATTTGTAATTATTTAAGTTTAGAGATAGTTGTTTTTGTATTATTTATTATTATTATTTTTTGTTATTGTTGTAATTTAAAAAAATAATAATTTGTGTTGTTCTCAAGAATAACATTCCCTTAAATTATAAACGTCTATTGTGCTAGCTTATACATAAGGCTGTTCTAAGTTTCAGAAACATGAGTGAAAGAGTTGTTGAAATTGATACTCGGCGTACAATCACGCCGCCTCGAGTGTCTAAACAGCGACGTCGATACTATGAGACATCTCGGAGCCGTAGTCGAGATTCGAAAGATAGTCATCGTCGCAGTCGTAGTCGGACTCGTCATGGAAATAACCGGCGACGAGCATCTCGCAGTAGAACCTGTAGTAACTCGCGTGATACGAAATGTGTTTCCTGTTGCGCCAGGAAGAAAGACAGCGGCAATTCACTACGAGAGCGAGAGCGCAACCTTTTGGAAGAAAGGGAACGGTTGCATACACTCGAAGAGGATATACGTAACAAACGAACGAGGTTGATGAATCAAGGTTACCACACTTTAGAAAATAATGATCAACATAATCGAATTCTTTTGACTCCAACCAAACGTCTTCACTACAACCAAAAGGAGCCAAATGTCCATTCAAAAAAAACTAGGCCTGATGATAACCCTTTAGTTTTTTTTGAGGAATTCTTTAATTTACTAAAAAATAAAACGGGGAATCGTGAATCGTTTACAACTTTGCATAATGTTCTTCCAGAGTTCGATCCTTTATCTAAAGAACAAACTGTAAATACTTGGCTTGACAAAGTTGATGAATGTGCAGATATTTATGTATGGACTGATAAACAAACGATTCATTATGCCCTGCCTAAACTTACTGGACATGCTAAAATTTGGTATCAGGGTTTACCTTCTATTAAGCATTCTTGGTCGGAATGGAAAATCATCTTGAGGGAATCATTTCCAGCTACTGAGAACTATGCTGAATTGCTAACTGAAATGCTTAACAGAAGGGCACTCCCGGGTGAATCTTTAGAGTTATATTACTTTGCTAAAGTCAACTTACTAAATAGATGTAAAATTATTGGGAAGCAAGCAGTGGATTGTCTGCTTTATGGCATTGATGATAAAGGAGTTAGAGTAGGTGCTCAAGCAGCTAGATTTGAAAAGTCGGAAGATGTTTTAGAATTTTTTAAGACCATTAAAAGTCAGACTAAGGACAATTTTGATTTTAAAAGGGATATAAATAGAGATAGGCGCCCTACTAATTTCCTAGGGTTAGGTAGTTTGACCAAAAATAATGACGGTAGTAATCTAGCCAAAAATAAAAATAAATCATCGATAGTATGTTTTAACTGTCAGGAGTCGGGACATCCGAGCTATAAATGCCCCAAACCAATCGTCAAGTGTACAATTTGTAACTTTTTAGGGCATAGTTCAGCTAATTGTTCGAAGACTAAAGAATCTATTACTCAGTTTAAAGATAAAAATGTTCTAGAAGTTTCCCTTAATGATAGCCCCAATGATAAGTATAAAATTGCTATAAAGATCAATGGCATTCTAACACATTGTCAAGTTGATTTAGGTAGTGAGGCGACTTTGATACGGGAAAGTACCGCTGTTGTTTTAGGTCTCATTTGGCAAATAACGAGTGGGCCATATCTTAGAGGTTTAGGAAACGTACCTTACTTACCTGTAGGTCGTGTTTTAGTCGATATTGAAGTTCAAGGCATCGTTGAACAAAGTGTAGAAGCTTTTGTTGTTGACAATCATTTAATTAATTGTAACATATTGCTTGGACATAGTTTTACAGAAAGACCGACTTTAAAAATAATTAAAACTCCAAATGACTTAACATTCGAAAGAACTGTCCCGAGCTACAGTCAATCGAAGTTACCACTTACTTTAGTAAAGAATATTATTCTTGATGTTGGAGAGATGAAGTCTGTTCCTGTACGATGCTGTGACAGTAGCTACTGTGGCAGTATTTACGTTGGAGGTTCTATAAGAGGTTGTGAGAATCAAGAATATTATTTATTACCTGGAGAATATCAGCTCTATAATGGTGAATGCTGTCTTTTAATGCAAAGTGTTTGTACTGTACCAGTTAAATTCTTGCAAAGCACTCTAATTACTAGAGCTTTACCATTAAAACCGAAGAAAGGAATATATACAATTTTTAAGAGCGTAGAATCGCATGTAGAAGAAATGATGTCACATGGTGAACATCTGACAGATACTCAAAAAGAACAGTGTAAAGATTTAATAAATAAGAATAGAGATTGTTTTTCTACAGGAATGCATGACTTGGGATTTACTAATATTGCGGAAATGATAATTAATCTTAAGGATTCTACGCCGGTGGTTTACAGACCTTATCGATTGTCATACTCTGAGCGCAAATTAGTACAAAATATGGTGGATGATATGTTAGAGCATGGTATAATACGAGAATCCAGTTCACCATATGCTAGTCCTATAGTACTGGTCCAAAAGAAGTCTGGTGAAAAACGTCTTTGTGTAGACTACAGGGCTCTAAACAGTCGGACCAAAAGGGATCATTACCCTTTGCCTCGAATTGAGGATTTATTGGATCAATTGTCGGGTCATATATTATTTACGTCTTTGGATTTAGCATCTGGCTATCACCAAATTCCAATAGCCGAAGAATCACGCGAGAAAACAGCATTTGTCACACCGGATGGACAATACGAATATAATCGTATGCCTTTTGGTTTGGCTAACGCTCCAGCAGTTTTCCAACGGGTGATACATAAGGTCTTAAGCAAATCCAAGGTCGGATATGTGATAATTTATATGGACGATATTTTAATTCCGTCTCAAACATTTGAAGAAGGCTTAAAGCGTCTAGATGAAGTTTTGGGTCTGCTAAGAAACGCGGGTTTAACCTTGAAGTTAGAAAAATGCAACTTCTTTCAGGAACAGATTGATTTCCTTGGTTTTCAAATCAATAAAGATGGAATCAGACCAGGAGTACAAAAGGTCGACGCAGTGTCTAAGTTTCCCACACCTCGAAATCAACATGATATTAGAAGATTTCTTGGATTAGCAGGTTTTTTTTAGAAGATTTGTCAAAGGATTTGCTTTAATTGCTCGACCTTTGACGAGTTTACTACGAAAAGATGCGATCTGGACATGGGGTAAAGAGGAAGCTGAATCTTTTGAGACATTAAAAAAATTTCTCATGGACAGACCGGTACTTGCTTTATATAGCCATAGTGCTGAGACCCAGTTGCACACAGACGCAAGTAAAATTGGTGTAGCAGCAATTTTAATGCAGAGAAACGGAACGGACCCATGGCGGCCAGTTGCATATTTTAGTCGCCAAACTACGGTAGATGAAATGAAACTTCACTCTTTTGAGCTTGAAACTCTGGCCATCATAAGCGCCCTTAGTAAATTTCGTGTATATCTATTAGGAATCAAGTTTACGATTGTCACAGATTGCAATGCCTTACGTTCCACATTCACAAAAAGAGATTTGATCCCTCGCATATCCCGATGGTGGATTCAGTTTCTAGAATATGATTGCGATATCGAGTATCGTCCAGGAGATAAAATGTCACATGTGGATGCTCTGAGCAGGGGACCAGTATCAGTTGAACCTGAAAAAATCCACGTACTTGATATTCTGTCTGTAAACACTGATGACTGGATTTCGACCGTGCAGTCTGCTGATGAAGATATCAAGCGCATTATGGCCGTTTTGGGGGATCCAGAGACTTCCAAAATAGCCGCCATTTATAAAGAATATGTGATCAAAAATGGACGCTTATTTCGTGTGATGGAAGATGGAAACTCAAGATGGGTCGTTCCTCGAGGTGTGCGTTGGCAGGTTTTGAAGGCTAACCACGACGATGTTGGACATTTTGGATTTGAAAAGACTCTTCAAAGAGTCCGATCTTTATTTTGGTTTCCTAAGATGAGGAGATTCATAAAAAAATATGTGACTGCATGCCTCGAATGCGCCTACCACAAATTACCATCTGGAGCTCGAGAAGGATCACTTCATCCGATTCAAAAGTATGAAATTCCATTTCATACCTTACACGCCGATCATCTAGGTCCATTTCCGCGAAGCAAACGAGGATTCACTTATATTTTGGTGGTAGTTGATGCCTTTACTAAGTATGTAAGTTTAACGGCAGTACGTAGTACAAAAACAAAAGAAAGTATTAGGGCTCTGAAGATTATCTTTAGTTATTTTGGTTCTCCGGCTCGCTTAATTACAGACAGAGGCTCCAGCTTTACCAGTAAGAATTTTAAATTATACATGCGATCAATTGGGACAAAACATATTCTTAATGCGGTAGCGACGCCACGCGCCAACGGTCAGGTTGAACGTTACAATCGAACAATCTTGGCCTCACTAGGTTCTATGGTTCATGGTAGGAATAATAAGACTTGGGATGAACTCTTACCAGATGTTCAGCTAGGAATAAATACAAGTATTCATGATGTGACCAAAAGAACCCCGACTGAATTATTATTTGGTAGAAAAGTAAACAATCCAGCTCAAGGTATACTAAATGATTTAGTTAATGAAATGGAGGTGTTGGATGATAACAAGGAGTTAGAACAAATTCGGTCGGAGGCAAGTGATCGTATAAAGGAAAATCAAAAATCAAATAAAAATAGATATGACAAACGTAAAAAAAAATGTACAAAATATAAGGAAGGTGATTTGGTGAGAATAGCTAGGGCAATCGTGACTGGTCCAGGGCAATCTAAAAAGTTAGAAGCTAAACTTCAAGGTCCTTATAGAATAAAAAAGGTTTTACCCAATGATCGTTTTATTGTTGAAGACACACCTTTGACTAGGAAAGGATCTAGATATGAAACGGTAGTTGCAATTGACAAAGTGTTTCCCTGGTTGAGTTTTAATGCCCCTGCTTGCTCCTCAAGTGATGACGATAATTATGTGAGTGATAAGGATTAGGAATGTACATTGATGTATTAATGATTGAAATAAATTTTGATTTATTTGGCTAATTTGTACAAGATAAATTTAAATATGCATTTACCAACAACCTTATAGTTCATTTTCATTTTGTTATTATTCAGTGAATAAAGTAAGTTTCGGTGACACGTTGATAAAGTGTTGATTGTGGATTAGTTAGGTAATGCGATTATTTTATAAAAATAGAGGAAGTGATCAATTGTATGAATGGCGAATGATTCCGCCGCACCAGTCCAAACAAATTTCATGTTTCATAGAGATATAGTGAAAAGTGAGGGGTGTTTCGAGCCGGACATGAGAGGCTTTGCCGTCCAGGATGGGCCTGAAACACCGCAGCTTGCAGTGTGATTGTGAAGGAAGTAGCTGTCATACCGTAAAGCTATAGTTAAGAAAGTGAGGGGTGTTTCGAGGCATCATAGCTCAGGGTATGATTGTGAAGAAGTAGCTGTCATACTCTACTGCTATAGTGAAGTAAGTGAAAGATGTTTCGAAACATCTAGCTTACGGTGTGATTGTAAAGGAAGTAACTTTTACACCGTATAGCTATAGATAAGAAAACGGAAGTAGAGATGTTTCGAGTCAGAGAGGAGTGATTTTTCTGCCTGGAAATAATCGATTAGAGATTTTGTATTAAATTTTATTGATTTTAAGATACAATTATATGTGTACATAGTAGATAATTATTTTTTCTCTCTTTCTCAGTTTTATTATTTTAAAGTTATTTTACGATAATTATAGACTATTGTAATGAGTTACCTATAAAAACGACGGGACTCGTTTATATAAGGATGGCCGACTGTATCAGCGGTTTTGAATGCTAGCCACACTACTATATTTTTTCCGTTTATTTTTTTTATTTTGTTTCTCAATTTGATTAATTAAAGTTATTTCACGATAATTATAGACTATTGTAATGATTTAGTTACATATAAAAACGAAGGGACTCGTTTATATAAGGATGGCCGACTGTAACAGCGGTTTGGAATGCTGGCCATAGTACTATATTTTTCGGGATTTAAAAAAAAAAAAGGAAGAAAAAGAATATGGCGGAAGGGAATATGATTTGGAAAGACGATTATAAAATATGTTGATGTATTTTTAAATTGTAAACTGTAAAGGAGTGTATGAATAAACTTTAATTTGTGATTAGAGTGATTTGTATAATTTGACGATTTCCTTCTGAGATTTTCTTTCACTTACATTGTCAATGAACATGAACATTCTTCCTATGACTTCTCCAACACATTACTTTCCGAATTGTAGGCCTTCCCTCATTGATTTAATTACTGTCTCTAACGCTAAATTTGCTTTCACTCATGGCCAAATGGCTGCTCCGTTCTCTCATCATGATTTACTTTTCCTTACTTACAAAGTGCGCCCTCCCAAGGTTAGAGGCAAAGTGTTTCTTCAGCGAAATTTTAAGCATATAAACTTGGTACGTTTGAGAGAAGATATGAAAAACATCGATTGGTCTTCACTTTTATCTTCTGATAATATTGATGCCATGGTTGAAACTTTAACTACTGAATTGATTCGTATTTATGATATCCATGCCCCTATACGACCAGTGCGCATGAAAAATGCACCTGCTCCCTGGTTAATGCCAGTGATCAGAAGAACCATGGCTAAACGCGACAGAGCAAAAGCTGGAAATAAAAAACAACCATCCCAACAAAATTTTGATGCATACAAAAAACTCCGTAACATCTGCAACAGAATGTTGGGTTGGCTGGCAGAAAATGCTGTAGTAGCGTTAAGTCCGCCCTTTGTACACTGTTATCTTTGTGCAATAAAGAATAATAATAATAATAATGTGTAGGGATGCTAAACGCCGCTATAATCACTCTACCCTTCAGAATCTTTCCCAAGCGCGAGTTTGGGGATTCTTAAGGTCTTTAGGTGTGGGCAAAACCACGTATAGCTGTCAAACTAACGTAGATCTCAATGCATTAAATAAACATTTCACTACTCCAACTGTGTCTTTAGACAACTCATCTAAATCTGCTGCCCTCTCCAATTATTATGAGAATTGTTAACTCTATCTCCACTAAAACTATTGGTACTGACTATCTAAGCTTAGATATGTTACTTCCTGTACTGGAGGACATTGCAACAGTGATCACACACATTGTTAATTTCTCACTTTCGTTCAGTGTCTTCCCAACACTTTGGAAGAAAGCTTATGTCATTCCGCTACCTTAAGCTCCAAATCCCTCCTCCTTTTCACAGTTTCGGCCTATTTCCATTCTGCCTATCCTTTCTTAAGTCCTTGAATCTGTGGTCCATAAACAACTCTACTCCTATCTTATCGTATGCATTTCACTTTTCATTCTCTCAAACGTCTCCAATATTATCTTCCTTTCAACACCAAAATTATGCTAGCTCAATCTCTTCTCCTCCCTATTATTGATTACGCTGATGTATATATGTTTTTCGGATGTGACAGAAGAGCTACTAAATAAGTTAGAGCGCTTGCAAAACCATGCTATTCTTTTTATTTACGGACTGCGTAAATATGACCACGTTTCTCATTTCCGCGCTCAACTTAAATGGCTCCCTATCCTATGTCGCCGAGATATGCACATCCTTTCGTTTCTCTATAATATCCTCAACGACCCCTATGCTCCTGTTCCCGCTTCAACCAGCTCCCCACTCCCACTCGCTCCAGGCGTCCTTAAGTCACCTTGATGCTTGATGTGCCTAGAAGTAACACCAAGTACCGGCTTCAATCCTTTACCGGCTTCCATTTTATGAAACAGACTCCTGAAATATATTCAACATAGTGATACCATTGTCCTTTTTAAAAAAACGCTTAAAAGATTACTTTCTCGCAAAAGCTTTTCCTTCATCATAATACTCTTCTACGTCTTCCCTGTGTTTACCTAATATTATATCAATACTGATTTGTGTGTATATATGTTTACGTAAAGAGATATAAAGAAGTATATTATTGATGTTATATATATATGTATGGATGTATATTTGTATATGCATTTTGGATTGTATATGTATGTAATATATATTGTATTTATATACGTAGGTACATTTTTAGTATTTCCTTTAAGCACTGTTGCCCGCTGTTTGACCTCATCACACACCTCCATAGGTTGACTGGAAGAGATCTCTTTTAGAGATAAGTCCACTTTTGTCTTTATATTCATTGTATTATTTACTGTAACAACTGTTTGTGCAATAAAGAATATAATAATAATAATAAAATTGCCAGTCGCGGTTATCTAATGTCAAAACGAAGTTATTTTTAAGTCTTTAATTACAAAATCATTATATTTTTATGTCTATATATCGTTTTTTTAGATATATAGATTAATTGTGTAACAAAATTTTGTAAATAATGTTCTTTTTAAAGACTATTGTAAAATCACGAGTAGGTACATACATCATATTACAAGGATATTTAATTTCACTAATGTATGTAACCAATTACGATGTGGTTTATTTGTTTGACAGCTAATGGAATCGAGATGGTACTTAGTTATAATTTTTCAACAAGTTCTACTGGCCTAAACGATTCGAAATTTCCTATACTATGAATGATATTAAAATAACATAATTGCTACCTTGATGGCTGCAGTATTATCTCGAATCAGAAGAATACATTGTATATATTACTGTAAAAATTTATCAAAATCTGTTAAGTAGTTTTTACATGAAAGAACAATAATCATCCATACATCCTAACAAACGATATAAGATAATATTATAATAACATATCAAACATTCTAAACAAACTGTTTATTAGGATAAATAAAAGATGAAGAAACTAATTATTTTATATCAAGTTTACCTTATTTTTCACCGCTCCAACTCGGACTTATTTTATTTACACACCACTTAGGTTTACACTTTTGTCACTGCTAGTATTACGTTAATTTTTAAAAGAGGGAAAATATCAGGATGTCAAATTATATATACCACATTCAACGCCATCTATTTTCGGAATATAGAACTTCCTCGACACAAGTAAAATAAAACAATTTACTAAATTTTTAAATTTATTAAATGTCTTAAAACAGACTAAGACAAATATAATACGCTTACTAATCGTCGTAATTATGTTATAATTTAAATTTTTATTGCGTATATAAATAAATACATTGACATAATTTTAAGTCCTTGTAAAAATTACAAATTTTCAATTCATGATTCTTAACAACGAGCCTTAAATCTAATCCAACAACCGCCCTCCATTAGAGGGTTGAATGATTCAGTGGAGAGTTTTGCTGGAATGCAAGTTTTCTCACATGGTGACAATTCCATATGTAACAGGATGTGGTACAGCAAAACCTTCAGCTCACAGAGAGCAAACCTTGAACCTAGAAATAATTCAATTGACATTACAAAATCATGTGATAGAATTACATTTAAAATTGAACATGCTACAGATTCTAAAGCTATATATATATATATATATATATATATATATATATATATATATATATATATATATATAAGGAGTTCGACTCTATACTGCGGTCATTCAAATGGGAGGTTCGGTAAGTGTAACTCATCACATTCCGCATAAAAAAAAAATCCCAAAAATAGTTTTTAAGCATTTAAAATATTTAAATATTCGAGCTCCACTGTTCGTGCGCACGCATTACACTATCTAAGGCGCGCGCCGTACAACTTCGGTTTACACTTACCTCGTAATAAGTAAAAGTGGTCGAGTCCATAGCACCTACCAATACGCAATCCGTAAGTTGCATATAAGGTTTGATACTCATGTTTCGAGTCATCCATTTAGTGTATCGTAATACTTTAATTTTCTTTTACACAACAACCGCATTTAACTCACTGTATCACTTAACAAAACCTTTAAAAACATAAACACTTTCTGGTGGACACACGAGTGTAAACGCGCGCGAAAGATAATTTAACAAAATAGCTAGGCGGGTCACTGATCTCAGTCAGCTGTGGTTAGGTCATTGACCTACGATACCTAACTAATACGTCTAATTACCTCAGGTATGATTCGAATTTACCGTCACACTTGATCAGGCTTCCGACTGGCAAAGTAATTCTTCAACATCTCGTAAATAAACTTAATTGAATTTATTATATTACATGCGAAGGATTTCAAAAATTAATCACGTAACATTAAAATCAAAACGTGTCAAAATAATTTGGCGTGTTTAAAAATTAGAATCATCTCTGTTTACCAAAGTCATTTAATATTTCAGAAACAAACTGACGAGCGTATAAATAAGAATTATTAATAACTGTGTTGCGACATTTCGCTAACATAACATTTTTTTTAATACCTTAAACAAGCCTACTTAAAAACAAAAAAAGAAAATTAATCCTTCTTCTAATAATTATTAAACAAGTACATAAATATCACACGCGATCACAATCACTAGACACTCAAAACTAAATAAAAACAGATCATCTGTCTATGGCATCACGAAGTATTCGAGTCTCAACGTACCATTTAAGATAGAAAACAAACACTTTCGAGTGTACACACAAACCACGAGTCAAATTGTGTGCGAAAGATAAGCGAACAAAATCACTAGGTAAGTCACTGACAAAAGTCAGCTGTATGGACCTACCAAACTACGTACAACTACGACATTACTTAACTTTACCTAAGTATGATTCGAATTTTCCGTCAAACTTCACCAGGCTTGAGATTGGCAAATTAATTGTGACATCATGTTAATTAACTTAATGAAATTCATAAAAACATATAACAAAACTGAAAAACGTCAAGGCAGGTATTAGAAATTGATAATAGCATTTAAATAAATAAACTATGTATCACAACAATCAGGTGTGTTTAAAAATTGGACTCATCTCTATTTATAATAATTATTATACTAGCCTCCGCCTGCTACACTCGCCTGGTATGTTGATAAAAGTAGATAGAATAGGTAGTCTATGTGTTATTTTGATGTAGAAGCTCTATTATTGTAAAGATTCATTAAAATCCATTTAGTACTTTTTGCGTGATAGAATAACAAACATCGATACATACATACACATTTCACGTTTATAATATTAGTAAGAAAATATTTCAAGTAACAACATAATCCTTTACCTAATTAAGTATTAAAATACTATTTTTTAATAATTATTAGATTTAAAAATGTTCTACTATTGTATTTATAGTCTATCACAACTAATTTTTCATAAGCTATCTTAAATAACAATCATAATTTTTATACCTTAAACAAGCCTATTCAAATAATAAAAAAAAAGTAATGAAATACTTTTCTAATAAAATTAAATGGTGTCACACGTATGTCATCACTATACATCTGAAACGTACACAAAATATTTTAAAAAAATAGCTCACCAAGTATCCTTAGGTGAATAGATATTTTTATAACACTGAAATATTTTTCACAGTATCTATTAAACATATTTATTACGATATCTTTCACAGTAATCATTGTTTAAACATTTTTGTACTTCTAATAACACAATTATTGTCATTAATTCACTGTTTTTACACATTCGAAACTAAAAATGTAACACGCGTAATTTCTAACGTCTGGGGATACCGGAAGTTTTTTGCAACTAAAGTTAAAAAAACAAGGAGAAATGCAAGTGGGAGTGAGACGAAGATACTCAACGAAGACTCGAAGGACAAGGCCGCGCTAGCGGCGAAACTGATAACTTAAAACGAATTATCATTATTTAAAAATATTTAATACATAATTATAAAATACAGAATTACGTATTACGTAAAAATAAATAAAATATTACTCAACAGTAGTACGGCGGAGTGTTGTAACATGTAATTCGTTTTTTCAAAAGTATTATTTAAAAATACCTTAGTACATTAATATTATTGAACTTCGCTAGTTTACACAATATTATGAAGTCTCATTTTTCGCATGACCTCTGCAACTTACGTATTATTTTAGTTATTGAATTCTAAATTGTTTGTTTTTGTTACTAAACCCTTATCATCAACCACATATTAGCTTTCTTTATAAAAAATGATGAAACCGTACTTCAGCGAAAACTGAATGAACTATGGGTTAGGTTTGTTAAAAAAAAATATTACCTACTTCATTTACTAGTTACTGAACGTGGAAAGAGGTAGGTACTATAAAGTCTCGAAGTGAATTAATTTACAATTTCAAAATAATTCGATTTAAAGTAAGTTCAAATCTACCAAGGAGAAATTTTGTTCTTTGTATCTTACATTCTCTTATTCTCTTTAAAGGTCATGTCACGGAAAGTGTCCTTTAATGTCGCTTAATGTGAGGTCGAAGCATCAAGTTTCAAGGTCACTACTATTAGCCGTGATTTTCGCAATTAAAAAAATAAGTCGATATTTGACTTATTATTATCTACTAATAATGTAATAACATATTATTAACAATACAACTTCAAAGAAAGATAATAGGATTGAATACACTTAATTTACGTAACAATTTTTTATGAACTAAATTTATTTTGTTTTTAATTATTATTATTTACAACTTTTTAATAATAACAAGAATCTATTATAAGACAAATAATTTTTCTACTTAAGCACTTACGTATCCTTTTTATAAAATTTTATGAGTTCATTCATCAGAATGTTTTATTTTGTTTTAGTAAATTAAAGTTATTCCATAAGTAAAATTGAATTTGAAATTGAATTTGATTAATACACGACAATAATAAATATTAGTGTTGATGTTGTTGTATGTACCTAATATGAGTATTATGAAAACAATGTTATAAAAGTCCAATGGCGCTATTTCACGGTTCAATAATGCGGTTAAATAATAAAACGATAAAACATCGTCATTTTATTATTTATAAATAAATGTATTACTGTTGAAATATTATAAAAGTACGAAAATAAAACAGTTTAGTAAGAAAATTAATCATATTTTATACGGCAGTGTGGAATGCAGATTAAAAAAAAAATCTGTTTTAGGTAGCTAGTAATATTATTCTAATTTGCTAAACAAAAATAATTTTATTGTTCTGTTTTGGCACGTATAAAAAAATAACAGAGATATGGGAAGTGGGGCGCCGGGGTACGGGCGGTACGGCCATCGCCGCTGCGCAAGAGTCTTTCTCCTTCATCGTTAGGCCGGGTGCAGGGGGTGGGACAGAGAGGTCCCGGGATCGCACGTTGCGCGTCGGCGTGGTTATTAGAATTATTAGTATTTCGTTAGCCCTTAGAAATTGCGATACAATGAATTGCTCGCGCAACTATAGTCTATTTTTTTATCGTTGTCTTATTTTGTCAACAAACACTTCCCAGAACAAAAATCACGGACTTTCGAACAATTACACATTTTGGTTCTGTATTAATGTTTTCCAACGATTAAAGAAACACTTCCGTTATGAATAACACTAAAAACAGCTACTAATTAATGATTTAAACACTTTATTTTTGATAAAATCGAAATATTTTCCGACTCAGATTCAACAGATAAATTATGAACTACACAATCTGACACTTCGAAATTCTATTTTGTCCTTGAATCATAGAGATGTGACACTTTAATGAATTATTGAGATTGTGAACTGAACTGTTTTGAATGATAATTAAGCATTCAACCTCAAACTTTTTTAAATAGTTTAAACTATTTAAACAATAATATTCAAGTTTTAAAAAGGGGTTTATTTAAATCTAAAAGAAAGTTAATACTTAAAAACACTTTTAACAAGGTAAATTTAAAACTTAAGGCAAGTGACCAAATTCGCTAGCGTGACTTAGCTCGAATTTTTATATTACTGAAAAGTTTTTAAAGTAAAAAAGAAATTAACATATTTGTAGTGTTTGCTAACATACTTTTGTTAGCACCATGTCTTTTATACTTAATATACTATTAGATGGATTAAAATAATTTTAGCGGGAAGGTAAAGTAGTAATTTTAACTTATTTAATAATAAGAAATTACAACTTTCTTAAATCGATACAAATAAATAAAATTGAATTGTCTGTTTGTAATTTAAAAATAACAGTTTTGAACTATAAAATTGGAGGAAACAGAAATTAAAGCATTATTGAAATTTAATAAGGAAAACTATGGAAAACGAGAAATAGACGAAATGGCACTCCGTAAGAATATATTTGTTATACGACTTCCGCCTTATCATTGTGAATGGAATCCAATTAAGTTAATATGGGCACAATTAAAATCACATGTTGGGAAAAATAACAAAGCTTATAAAATGAGTTAACTAAAACTATTAATTAATCGAGCGAGGAATCAGTTACATCATTAGTCTTAATTAAAATTAAAAAAAAGGATTGTCTTGTTAATTTTTTAAATTTCTAAACGAATCCTTTAATTTTTTTTTTATAATTTAATATAATAACAATATTTTCATAATATTTCATTATAAAATCATTCATTTTAATCATTCATTTAGTACTTTCACATCTCTATCTATTGTCTCTGGTAAGAACGACGCCATATTTGTTTTGATGTTTGGACTACGGAAAAAAAATAGACTATACAAGTTGATATTGCTTTGTTTTTTTTTCATCTGTTAAGTGTGTAGGTTAGGTTAGAACTTAACACTTGTTTAATATTATACGCGTTGTCATCATAATGTCTAATTTCTATTAATTCAATTTTATAAACTCAAATAATCATAATAGTTTTTTAAAAAGAGATATTACTGTAAATAGGGATTATTTAAATTTTTAAACATGCCGAATTGTTGTGACAAAGTCGTTGATTTGTAATGTTTTAATTGACTTTAAATTCGTGAAAATAGTGAAAATATGTTATTATAAATTACGATTTTTATAAACACGTATAGGCTATGACAAATATCGTGCAAAATATTAATATAGTGGGTATAACAAATGACATCAAAATTATGCTTTGATAAAAATTGTGAATAAAATATTCAATTGGTGTTATCTAATTTGATTTATTTTGTTTATTTGTTTCGGAGAATACTTCGTGATGCCATAGACAGATGATCTGTTTTTATTTAGTTTTGAGTGTCTAGTGATTGTGATCGCGTGTGATATTTATGTACTTGTTTAATAATTATTAGAAGAAGGATTAATTTTCTTTTTTTGTTTTTAAGTAGGCTTGTTTAAGGTATTAAAAAATGTTATGTTAGCGAAATGTCGCAACACAGTTATTAATAATTCTTATTTATACGCTCGTCAGTTTGTTTCTGAAATATTAAATGACTTTGGTAAACAGAGATGATTCTAATTTTTAAACACGCCAAATTGTTTTGACACATTTTGATTTTAATGTTACGTGATTAATTTTTGAAATTACGTAACTATACGTACGCTTACGTAACTATTGGGATAAATTCAATTAAATTTATTTACGAGATGTTGTTACAATACTTTGCCAGTCCGATGCCTGATCAAGTGTGACGGTAAATTCGAATCATACCTGAGGTAATTAGACGTATTAGGCAGGTACCGTAGGTCAATGACCTAACAGCTGACTGAGATCAGTGACCCGCCTAGCTATTTTGTTAAATTATCTTTCGCGCGCGTTTACACTCGTGTGTCCACCAAAAAGTGTTTATGTTTTTAAAGGTTTTGTTAAGTGATACAGTGAGTTAAGTGCGGTTGTTGTGTAAAAGAAAATTAAAGTACGATACACTAAATGGATGACTCGAAACATGAGTATCAAACCTTATATGCAACTTACGGATTGCGTATTGGTAGGTGCTATGGACTCGACCACTTTTACTCATTACGAGGTAAGTGTAAACCGAAGTTGTGCTGTGCGCGCCTTAGATAGTGTAATGCGTGCGCACGAACAGTGGAGCTCGAATATTTAAATATTTTAAATGTTTAAAAACTATTTTTGGGAATATTTTTTTTATGCGGAATGTGATGAGTTACACTTACCGAACCTCCCATTTGAATGACCGCAGTATAGAGTCGAACTCCTTATATATATATTTCCGTCGAACAAAAGTGGCATACTAAATTAAAATTACTCTACTTCAAAACAAACCTTGCGAAAATTGTTGGTCCCGTATTTATCACGTAATAGTAAGGTGGATGCTGATAAGCTATAATGTGTCAACCCACAAAAAGTCAAATTCGGATATATTTATGTATTCTGATTCTGCGTCACGTATTTAAAAATATTAAAGTTATCTAAACCACGAAAGTACGAAAAAAGTTTCTTAATTTAATGTTTAGAATATTGAAATGTGTTCCATTTTTACAAAATGCAATAATCTTATATATTTGACAAGCTTATTATTAGATAAAGCTTTTTTACTATGAGAATCTGTTTTCAATTCATTATAACTTTTAACAAAAACGATAATAAATTATGCCTATATACAGAAGTATATAGGCATAATTTATTATCGTTTTTGTTCTTAGTAATTATATTCTTACTAATTATATTCTTAGTAAATTTGTTATATTCTTAGTAAATTTGTTTATAGAAATAAACAAATTTACTAAGAATATATTTCACATTTTTAAACGCCATTTTCAACGAAATAAAGTCCGTGTTGCTTAACACAATCTTGCTTATCAGGGTCCGTATGTGCCTTATATTAATAGCTAACTATACGTATTTTCAGCGATTTAAATTAATTTAAACTAAACCCTTTTTTCTCATGTTTCGGGTGCAGCCTTATTGTTTTTGATAGTTTTATCGCATCTGTTGATTTGAATAGTTGATACGGTATTATTTTAAACTCAGATATCTCAACTTTTGAAATGCGTAAGTGCAACAATTGACTTACCGATACAATTTCTTGGGCCAATACCGAAAGGGATATAAGCCAAAGGATTTATTTTGTGCCTGTTCTCTTCAGAAAAACGTTCAGGATCGAATTTTTCTGGATTGGGATATAATTCAGGATCGCGATGGAAACACCAAACGGGTACCGAAATAAGTTCACCTTCTCGTATCTGTTAATAAAGGAACATTTACCTTGTTACTATTAATGACATCGGCTATTGAAAGAGTTATTAAGATAGTCAAATAAATACTTATATTAATTAGAATAACTCACAATATAATCTTTAGGTGCTTTAGGATTAGGTTTCCCCAAGTTATAGTCCTTAACACATAGCCTGTCTAGAGCAACGTTAGGTGGCCACAAGCGAAGTGATTCTGCAAATAAAAAATTTAAAATTCTTTTAATAATATTTTATTTAACATTGCGTTATAATACAATTTTTCTTGGATTAAATGAAAGAAGAAATCATAAGAATATCTTTCTCACCAGATGTCACCATGTCCATATACGTCATGCTTTGGATAGAATTGAAGTTCAGCTTGCCACCATTTTTAGCATGGGTTTCCTTGATTTCTTGCACCAGACGTTCTTGGATCTCAGGGTGAAGAGCCAGCTCGTACAGCGTGAACGACATCACAGTTGATATTGTATCGAAGCCAGCGATGAAAAACAAAACTGCTTGAGCGATAAGATCATTGTCGGTCCACACTGAAAATGAAAATTAATTTTACTTAGTACATTACGTTTTAGACTTTATAACATATTCAGTTACTGAAAAAGCGATTTTGAAACAATAATCAAAATTATATAATAAAGAGAGAGAGAGAGAATTTTGTATGTGCTAAGTGCACTTCAGAGCTACTGATTTTAAAAATCCCGGTACCATTTGAAAAGTACATTATCCTATGGTCAAAATATATATTATAACACACTACATTAAATACAAACCTCTGTCTACTGTTTTCTTTCCAACAGACGATTCTTCCACAGTAGCGAAACCAGTGTCTTGGTGAGTGTCGATACCGTTTTTATCATCGTGAGACAATTGACCTGTTTAAAAAATAATCACATTATTTAATTCATTACTTTTCCCATAATTATGTCTTAATTAACGTAATTTTTAGGATGTATATTAAAAATATAGCTATTATAATAGCGTTGAATATCAAAGATTTCACATGTTTTTGTACTTGACTATAAGTTTTGGTATAAGTATTTATAAAAGATAAAAAAAATGTTAAAAAACCTGTATAAGAAACTTTTTTAATTATTCTGTAACGAATAAAGAGTTATTATGGTATTACTATTATTTGACTTTTAAAGTAGATTCTGAATACACGTTCAATACAATGAACCAGGATCTTACAACAAAAAACCGGATAATATGTGGTTAAATCGAACATGCCGTCTAAGGCTCGATTAAATTTATATTACCTTTCTTAGCCTGCATGAGTAGATGAATCATATCAGGTCTGACAATTTGACGAGCCTCTCTGTCTTTCATAGTACCCAACACTATATCGTAGAAGAAATTTTTTGTGGAGTCTGAGAATAATTTTATCTTAAGTTTCTGTAATTAGAAACATAAAACTGAATTTGAGTAATTCTACTTGAAATAGGCATAATTTAAACAATTATTGGAATATTAGTATTTAACAGATACCGTAAATTACTGACCTCTAAAAATCTGAATGTAATTTAAGATAAAAAGAAATAGTCTAATATATGTATATTAATTACTTACCCTCGATAAAGTTGGAAAAACAGATATAACAAAGAAGCGCAACATTTGTCTAAACTTGAATGTAGCAGCGGTCTTCCCCATTTCATAGAATTGATTGTCTTTGCCATTATGAGAATCAACTTTTAGACCAAACGCGCAGGTGGCGATTACATCGTTCGCAAAGCGCGACGTCAAGTCCTTGACTTCCAAGTCGACAGAACCAGCTGAAGTAGTATTAGAAGTATTATATAAATTGAACTAAATAAGTGCCATAATAATTATCATTATATATTTTTTCAACTTACAATCAGATTCTTTGATCTTCTTCTTCAGCGCTCGTATCATCTGCTCGCCCACTTCCTCCATGAAAGGCACCATCAGTTTTATCTTAGAGCTCGTGAATGCAGGACTTAAAGTTGATCGCATGTCCTTCCATTCCTGACCTGTTTAACATTTATCAATTTAGTTATTCAATTATGTTAGTAAAATGATTAATAACGTTACAAAACGTACAAAAATTAACACACCTTTTAAAGAGAACAAATTCCTAGCGAAAAATGGTTCAACAGTATCATCAGCGATAATTTGGTGATCTAGGAAATGCTCGAAATCCTTGATGGTAATCTTTTTAAGTAGATCGAGATCTTGCGTTATTATAATAGGTTTGTTAAATTGATATCGCCCGACGAATCTATAAAAATAATTGTTTAAATAAATCAATATAATAAACAATATTATCTTCTAATGCAATAGAACACCACAGAATCAAAAACGACACTCAATGAAGTTGTTGAAAATTTTTGCTCTACGTACCTTTCATTGCGGTAAGTTTGGTACATCTTAGACGTTCCAAAAACAAAATGTTCCGCCCGAAAAACGATTTTCATCATATTCCCAAATAATGGGACAACGGGCAAGTGTTTGACCCCATGATCACTGAGTCTAGAGTACGTTTGACGGAAGTGCAGCACCAGCGCCACTACCAACACTACGCTCCAAATCAGCAGTAGCATCTAAAAAAATAGAATCAGTTCATATAAATTTCGTTCATGGATTTAACTTTGATATTTATTGAGCCATATGAATAAAAATCAATATTTGTTTGTTTTCTATGCGTTTCGAAACCATTGATTGGATTGGGATGAAAATTTCGCAGTGCGTTCAGGGTGTCCAAGAAATCTACATATGTATATACTAGAAATTGCATTGTAACGCGTGCCGGGTATATCAAGCTAATTATAAAACTAAACTTTTGAGGTAGATAATTGATGTATCAGAAGAAAAATCACCTATAATCATCGGTTCGTTTAAAGTTTTTAATTCAAATACAATATTTACATTAAAATTGCTCAATATCATTCAAAAAGTATCAGTTCGCTGATACCAGGTAACTATTTGTATGGACTAGTCTTATCAAAACATAATACAGATTACATAATGTTATTCGACGTGATGATTTGTCAATTTGATACTCGATGTAATATTATGCGCAATCTAGATAGTAACAAAACAGGCGCGCATTATGCTAAACAGGTTCAACAAGTTTGAGTCAAGCGTAAAATAAAAACAAAAATAAACTTACGGTAATATTGGTAATATTTGTTTACACATAAACAAAAAATACACAATGAATCATTGGGTAATTTTAAACTAAATTTTTACAGAAATTAGTTTTAAACGTGAGACGTGTTATTGTATGAACGAATTTTTATAGAATGGTCGTTACAAGCCGTTTATGAATCGCGGTGAAGATAATCACCGACAACGAACCTGCTTGATGATTTTTGATTTTTGGATGATAATACATTTTATATTATTGTTACAATTCTTAATCAATACACATACTAAGTAACTCAATGCATTATCCCCTTAATACGATAATACTAAAATAATAAGTCATTACGACCGAGATAAGTATTAGAACGTATTTTATTTTTGATGAGTCAGATAATATTGTAGACAAAGTATTTTGTTTATAGCAAGTTATCCTTGCACAATATTAAATAAGGAATAACAGGAATGTTTTGGCTCAGACGATTGCAATCTTTAAGATACACATTTCACGATTAGATTAAAATACATTATATGAAATTGTAAATTTAAAAAACCGGCATTCTATTTATTATGTAGAGATATCGTGAGGCATCTAAGCAAAATGTTTTAAGCGATTTTCATAATAGATGCTTCTGTTGAAATCTGAAAACGTAACACTTACGTTCAAGTCGAGAAATATAAAATCGTAAAGTGATATAGTAACATCGAGAGGTGTCGTGGGACACCTCGTAGGAACGTAGTTCTTTTCGCTATTTATTATTAAATAACAAGCCCTATATAAAATTGAAACCTTAAAATGAAACCGACAATCTATACATAGAGACCATTTCAACTTAACACGATGCTTCTGCTGTAAGTTATGAGGAATTAACTTATTTATTCTATGGACGCTGATAAGCAATAATGTGTCAACCCACAAAAAGTCGAATTCGGTGATATTGATGTATTCTGATAATGCGTCATGTAATTAACGTTATTCAAAAATTTATCAAGTCTTCTAAGCTAAAAAAGTACTAAAAAATGTATTTTGATAAATGTTTCGGATATTGAAGGGCGCTCAATAATTTGCAATATCCAAGAATGGTATAAATTAAAAAACTTATTATTAGATAAAACTTCTTTTTATATAAATCTAATTACAATACATTAAACCGTTTATCTATTACATTACTTATCTATTATATTATATCTATACAAAAGAAAAGATGGATATATACGTCTTTAAACACATGTATTAAGAATAGTTTTGACATCTTTAGAGGCAATTTTCTCAAAATAAAGTCCGAGTGACTTAACACAGCATTGCTTGTAAGCGTCTGTATTAGTATAAATTACTATTATAACATGTATAGCGGCCAGCGCTTGACGGTCTCATCCAAATTACGTCGGACGGAAACAACATCTCGTAACATTTTTTTAAATGTTATTTTACTTTTTTTTTTTACCTGTGAACTCCTTTCGCAAGCCACGTTAAAAAAAAGGTTTTATTAAAATTTTAAATCTGCTTATGTCATCTCTATTAAAATGAATCATAGTGTTATTTTGCTATATACGAAAGTTTATTTAATATTTTTCCTGCAATATAAAATAATATGATCTATTGTATTAACACTCACATGTTAATGAAAATCCTTTCTGAGACGGAAAAAACATTTTGTAATCATTTTAATTTAACAGTCCCACCATTAAAGAAATAAAATGTTTACACATTTTTTATATGATACTAGCTAGTGCTCGCGACTTCGTTTGCGATGTCTGTGATGCCTACGTCATTGTAGCTTTATGCATGCAAAGTCTCAGCCCGATCCGTTTAAAATTGACAAAGTTTCATACAAACTTTTGTTTTATACCCTTAGGGCTAGAATTAATCAAAATCCTCACCGTTGAGTTATATATATTAAGATTTTACTTAAAAGATTTTAAAATCTGGAGGAAGAAGAATACCTGCAAATGTAAATAATCAATTTGCTCATTTTCAGTTTACCTAAGCGATATTTGAAGAAGTCGAAAATATCTAAGTAAATTATATACCAGCTTCTGCATAATTTGATAAACATACGAGATAAAGACAAACAAAACAAACATGTTTTATGTAAAGTAAAATGAAACAACCCAAACAAGCTTACACGATTGTATTAAACGTATTTTTTATATCATTTAATAAAATTATGTTGACAAAAAATCATCTCAATAAACTTAAGAACGTGTCTTAAATTTTAACCAATGGCCGCCTTGCAGCCGAAGATTGAATGTATCACGCGACAGTTTTGCAGGTATACAGGTTTTTTCGCATGGCGATACCTCCATATGTAACAGGATCTGGTACAACAAAACCTTCAGCTCACAGAGAGCGAACCTTGAACCTAGAAATAAAAGCGGTGAAAATAAACGACCATAATTTTAAATGAAATTTAAGTATCTTGAATTAGCTAAAAATTAAGGTAATATTTAAACCAATACGCAACAAAATATCAAAATTACTTTGGAAATAATCAAAACTTTGTTGAAACTAAATGAGAAATTGAATACCTAATCAACTAAAAATGATCAGTCCTATATTTTTAAAAATTAAAAATTTTGAAATCAAAACAATTTCTGACTTTACTTACCAATACAGTTTCTGGGACCAATCCCAAAGGGCATATAAGTCATTGGATTAATCTTATGCTTATTCTCATCGGAAAAACGTTCAGGGTCAAATTTCTCTGGATTTGGAAACAGATTAGCGTCATGATGGAAACACCAAACAGGCACACCAAGAATGTCACCTTTTCGTATCTGTTAACAAGTATTTATTTCGTTACTCGCTTTGAAATTAGATTAAAGTAAAGAAATTAAAATTGTTCAATTCAGAATACTTACAATGTAATCTTTGGATGCTTCAGGATTAGGTCTTCCTAAGTTATAGTCCTTAACGCAAACTCTGTCTAGACCTATAACCGGTGGCCATAGTCTGAGTGCTTCTGCAAGTGCAAAATTGATAATTGACATTTACATGTATATTAAATTTTTTGCTATCAAAATCGAACATTGATCAAAGAAAAAAAATGACCATATGATTTTGGAACGTGAAGACACAAATAATTTTCTTCTCACCAGATGTTACCATGTCCATATATGTCATGTTCTGGATGGAGTGGAAGTCGAGTTTACCACCATTTTTAGCATTATTCTCTTTGATCTCCTTTGCAAGACGTTCTTGGATCTCAGGGTGAAGAGCAATCTCGTGCAATGTGAAAGACATCGTGATCGATATTGTTTCGAAACCAGCAATAAAAAACAAAATTGCTTGAGCGATGAGATCGTTGTCGGACCACACTGGAAATCCATCTTATTTGAATTTTAATAATAACATTATTTTTTTTTAATTATAGAATTCAATACTTTTACCAACAGCAAATATTTAAAATATGACCGTTTAGATAGTCATAAAATAATTTAGTTTTTTACAAAGAAAATGAGCTAACATTAAAAAAAAATTTTTGAGGCACAATTGTAAAACACAAACCCTTATCAACGGTTTTCTTTCCCACAGAAGATTCTTCTACTGTAGCGAAGCCAGTGTCCTGGTGAGTGTCAATTCCATTTTTATCATCATGTGTTAACTGACCTGTTTAGAGTAATATTATGATTATTTTTTATCATTAAAGTCCTTGTTATTTTAAAAATAAAAATTGAGTTTACTCATTCGGGCCCGTTTATTTCAAGCTTTTTATTACCTTTTTTAGCCTCCATGAGGAGATGTATCATGTCAGGTCTGATGATTTGACGAACCTCTCTGTCTTTCATAGTGCCCATTACAAGATTAACGAAGAAATTCTTAGTAGTATCAGAAAATAGTTTTAACTTTAATTTCTGAAATAGGCAATATCACCCTTTTTTATTTCTTATATCTAGCATTTTTCCCGGGTATTTTCCAGGTTCTGCTTATTATTCTAGTCCAGAGTTCTATAGAACTGTAGCAGCACTTCATTTGCCGCCAAATAAAACAACATATAGATGCCACATGCGTGACGTAATTATTTATTAACACAAATATGCGTTATGCAAGCGACGTCATTTGAAACATGATATGCATAACACAAGAGCAACGTCATCGTTCTTAGAAACAGGATTTGCATGCCGCAAGCGTGACGTCAGCATTTTGAAACATTGAAGTTCTGATAAGAACTATTTAAGACGCGTTTTTATGAAACAGAAGCAGCATGCAAGATTGCCATCGCTCTGAAAAGTGCAACGACAAAGTAGTTCTGAAAAGAACTGTTTTGTTTTATAATCTTCAATCTTCGATCTTCATCGGGTGACGTCACACACACTACACAACTGTAACACTATATACGGCGAGTCGATACGGCGGTAATGCAGACGTCTTCACTTCGCGCGGCGCTGGAACCAAATGGCTGGGGCGACGCGCGCGGGGCATCTTTATAGTTCAACGGCGGTAAACGATTTCGCGTAAACAAGATTTACGCGGCGAATTGTCTGCACCAATAAGAAGGCCTAGACTAAAAGTGGGACTTGCTATTGGAATCTGTTTTTACTATTTTTGTACATATTTTATTTGCTATTTTTTTATTGGTTGTTCACTTTTAGATTTTTTGTATATATACTCGCACATTTTTTACAATAAATATTATTCATTCCTTCGTCAACATCAAGAAGCCTTTTATTCAGCAGCCTCGACACGCTCGCCTCTAAAGTGGTGACCCCGAATAAGAACATCCCGAACAAGAAGAAATAATTCTGAAGCAAGAAAAATCTCTGCCCGGCTACATTCAGAAAATCTCTGCCGGTGAATCCCTGCTCGACGGATTCCTGCTCGACGGATCCCTGCTCGACGGATCCCTGCTCGACGAATCTCTGCCCGAGGAACCCTTGCTCGACGAAAAAAATGGAGGACCAGAGCCAAGCCCAGCCACAAGCCTTCACACCCACACCAGAAGTAGCGAGCATTGCGCTGTCCATGCGCATCCCTACTTTCTGGCGCGAAAACCCACGGCTATGGTTTATAAGCTTCGAGGCCGCAACCGAAGAACTGAAAAGGAGTCAAGCCCAGCTCACACAGATGGTACTCGTACAACTCGATAAACCGGATATCGAACAAATATCCGATATCCTGTTCAATGTACCGAAAGAACAACAGTACCAGGCTATCAAAGCACGACTCATATCCGTCTACGAAGAATCAGACAGTCGTCAATTTCAAAAGCTTCTTGCTGAGATGGAGCTAGGCGACCAGAAACCTACACAATTACTACGTCGCATGCGAAACCTCGCTAGAGACAAGGTTTCTGACACAACACTACGCATGATGTGGACTAAACTACTACCAGCTCACGTTCGCTCAGTCCTAGCCGTCAGCGAAACCTTCAGCTCGAAGACCACGCTCGAAGAACTGGCACTGCTCGCTGACAAAATGCTTGAGCAAACCCAGGAAGTAGCAGCCGTCTCTACGCAACCACCTACAGCACCATCGACGTCTATCACAAATCATTCCGAAACTCAATTCCTCATTAATGAAATAAGAAAATTATCACTAGAAATCGCCGAGTTAAAAGCAAGACCGCCACAACCCTATCATCGTCAACGTTTCCGATCTCGAAGTCCATCTCAACACCGATCCCGCACACGCAGCGACTCAACGTCATCCTACTGCTACTACCACCGTCGATTCGGTAGTCAAGCGAGACGCTGTACAACACCCTGCAGCTACATAAATAAGACTTCGGAAAACTAGACAGAACGTTGGCTGCGGCGGAATCCGGCGTTCCTCATACTTCATACCGCCTATTTGTAACAGACAAAAAAACAAGATTATCTTTCTTAGTAGATACCGGTGCAAACATATCCGTCCTACCTAGAAAGCAAGGCAAGACAACAACGCCGCTACCATTCAAACTATATGCAGCGAACAATACAACGATATCAACATATGGCGAAAAAACATTAGAACTCGATCTTAACCTACGACGCCCATACAAATGGAAGTTCATCGTTGCCGACGTGTCAAAACCTATACTAGGCGCCGATTTTTTAAATCACCATCAACTCATCGTAGATATGAAAAATCGAAGATTAATTGATGCAGTAACAAATTTAAAAATCAACGCTCCAGTGACATCCACAACTACGCCTACAGTACGCAGTATAGACATAAACAACTCGTACCACGAAATTTTATCCGAATTCCCCGGTACTACGAGACTAACAGCGATGCAACTCGAAACAAAAATCAAGGTTGAACATTACATTGAAACACAAGGCCCGCCTATACATTGCCGTGCACGACCTATACCGCCACATCGATATGAAAAAGTAAAAAAAGAATTCGAAAACATGATACAGCAAGGACTATGTAGACCCAGTAAAAGTCCATGGTCATCGCCACTGCACATAGTACCTAAGAAAAACGGCGATATAAGAGTATGCGGCGATTATCGAAGATTGAACTCAATAACAAAACCCGACCGCTACCCCGTCCCGCGCGTCAAGGACTTTACACACCACCTGAGCGGGAAAACAATTTTTTCTACAATCGACCTCAACCGAGCTTATCAACAACTAAGCGTTCGAGACGAAGACATAGAAAAAACCGCCATCATTACACCTATGGGTTTATTTGAATTTCCCCGTATGTGTCCCGGTTTAAAAAACGCGGGACAAACATTTCAACGCTTCATACATGAAGTACTCCGAGGATTAGACTACGTGTTTCCATTCATCGACGATGTTCTTATTGCCTCATCAAACGAGACCGAACATCGTGAACACCTAAGAACCGTACTACGAAGACTTGAAGAAAATGGCATTACTATCAATCCCGCCAAATGCAACCTAGGCCAGTCACAAGTCAAATTCCTCGGATACATAGTTTCACAAGAAGGTATTAAACCGCCTGAAGAAAAAGTAAAGGCAATAATAGACTACGCAAAACCTAAAACCATTGAAGAATTACGAAGATTTCTCGGTATGTTAAACTTCTATCGCGATCACATACCGAACGCCGCAACAATACAAGCACCGTTAAATGCGTATTTACACAACGTAAAAAAGCGAGACAAAACATTAATTGAATGGAATGACGATGCGACTCAAGCATTCGAAGCGTGTAAGAAAAGCATCACCGAAGCTACCTTACTCGCTCACCCATCACATCAAGCTACTCTCGCTATATTCTGTGACGCATCCGAAAATTCAGCAGGAGCCGTACTACAACAATACATCGATAATCAATGGCAACCACTCGGCTACTTCTCGAAAAAATTCTCAGATGCACAAAAGAAATATTCAACATATGACCGTGAACTCCTAGCTATCTACATGGCCGTGAAACATTTCCGCAAAACATTTGAAGGACGCCAACTAATAATATTCACCGATCATAAACCGCTAACATTCGCTATGAATAAAAGTCAAACATCGAGCGAAACGCCACGACGAACACGGCAGCTATTGTTTATTAGCGAATTTACTACCGACATACGTCACGTGAGTGGAAAAAATAACATCGTCGCCGACGCATTAAGCCGCATAGAAACAATAGCATGCCCGTCTACAATAAACTACAGCGAGATAGCTAACGCGCAAGAAAGAGACAGCAACATTCATCAATTACTACAACAAAATAACCTATCATTCAAGAAAGTCAATATACCGAATATCGATACAGAAATATACTGCGAAACATCTACATCTCATATACGACCCTATATACCCGAAGAATATCGACGCGAAGTCTACAACAGCGTACATAACATAAGTCATCCCGGAACACGAACAACGCGCAAACTACTCACAAAAAAATTCTTTTGGCCGTCAATGAACTCCGACATCGCTAAATGGACAAAAAGTTGTATTAACTGCCAGAAAAGCAAAATACAACGGCATACATCAAGCGAACTACAATCATTCCCGCCAACCGACCGCTTTCAACACATACACATAGATATAGTCGGACCGCTGCCTACTACCGCGCAAGGACATCGCTATCTACTTACAATGATAGATAGACATACTCGCTGGCCAGAGGCGATACCTATAGCCGACATATCAGCTGAGACAGCCGCACAAGTCATCTATACACATTGGATAACACGATTCGGATGTCCCGCCACACTAACAAGCGATCAAGGCCGACAGTTTGAAAGCAGTCTATTTAATAATTTAATGAAAATACTAGGAATAAACAAAATCCGTACTACGCCATACCACCCGCAAAGCAACGGAATCGTTGAACGCTGGCACCGTTCATTGAAGACTGCACTGCGCGCGAAACTATCAAACACCTGTTCGTGGAGCAATGAACTCGCTACAGTATTATTAGGACTGAGAGCCGCACTACGCACCGACACCGGCGTAAGCGCAGCCGAATTAACCTACGGCTACAATCTACGACTGCCTGGCGATTTTTTTGACGCAAGCACATCCACGTCTACTATGGATTATACGTACGTCGAAAAACTACGCGCAAACATCGCAGAAAATAGACCTCAGCCCTATAATACACATCGAAATAATAAACACATCTTCGTGCATCAAGACCTACGCACATGCAGCCACGTGTTTATTAGAATCGACGCAATACGTACGCCATTGCAAACACCATATGAAGGTCCATATCGAGTTGTAAAACGAACAGACAAAGTTTTTACAATTCAATTACCCGAACGTCAAACAAACATATCTATAGACCGATTGAAACCTGCATATGTGTTACAAGAAATAGAAAACCATACTGAACCTGTTACCAACCTTACCGTACCTTACCTCAAGAAAACCGTTACCGTTGAAGAAACCAAGTTACCTGAAACCACGAACAACTTGAAGTCACAGCCTGTTAACAACAAAACAACACGATTAGGCCGCAACATCAAGTTGCCGGTACGTTTCACTTGAGGGGGACTCCTGTAGCAGCACTTCATTTGCCGCCAAATAAAACAACATATAGATGCCACATGCGTGACGTAATTATTTATTAACACAAATATGCGTTATGCAAGCGACGTCATTTGAAACATGATATGCATAACACAAGAGCAACGTCATCGTTCTTAGAAACAGGATTTGCATGCCGCAAGCGTGACGTCAGCATTTTGAAACATTGAAGTTCTGATAAGAACTATTTAAGACGCGTTTTTATGAAACAGAAGCAGCATGCAAGATTGCCATCGCTCTGAAAAGTGCAACGACAAAGTAGTTCTGAAAAGAACTGTTTTGTTTTATAATCTTCAATCTTCGATCTTCATCGGGTGACGTCACACACACTACACAACTGTAACACTATATACGGCGAGTCGATACGGCGGTAATGCAGACGTCTTCACTTCGCGCGGCGCTGGAACCAAATGGCTGGGGCGACGCGCGCGGGGCATCTTTATAGTTCAACGGCGGTAAACGATTTCGCGTAAACAAGATTTACGCGGCGAATTGTCTGCACCAATAAGAAGGCCTAGACTAAAAGTGGGACTTGCTATTGGAATCTGTTTTTACTATTTTTGTACATATTTTATTTGCTATTTTTTTATTGGTTGTTCACTTTTAGATTTTTTGTATATATACTCGCACATTTTTTACAATAAATATTATTCATTCCTTCGTCAACATCAAGAAGCCTTTTATTCAGCAGCCTCGACACGCTCGCCTCTAAAGAACAATTATTATACAAAGCAATCGCCATCTAACCACAGCGACTCCTAAAGTCAAGCCAATATATCCAATTTACACTAAAATAAGTTTTGTACTAAAAGTAACTATCATAATTAAGTAATTTTCATAACTATCGGGAACGACAGAAACTAAAACTAAACCAATAAAATTTTAAAATGGGTTAACAAATGACTGATTTCTGAAGTAATATACATTAAAAAAATTGAGACCTTTATCCCTGTCGCCTTTAGCGGCTGATCCTGTATTTACAAATAATTAAAAGTGGTCAAGTATGAGTCGGTCTTAAAATTTTTTACATATTGTGAGAGTATAGAGCTTTTCTTGTCCCTTTTAGAAAAGTATTTAAAAAGGATATATTATTATATCTTGTATGATGGCACGGATTTTTCAAATGTATAATTTTTTAACTTACTATTAGATTCTTGAATCTGCTTTTTCAATACTCTTATCATCTGCTCACCCACTTCCTGAATGAAAGGCACCATCAGTTTTATCTTAGAGCTCGTGAACGCTGGACTTAAAGTTGATCGCATGTCTTTCCACTCCTGACCTGTGCAATTTATCATTCTGAGATCTTAAATATTATATAATTTTTAATATTTCTCTGTTATATTTTTTCTATCAAAATATTATATATTGTTATATATACCTTTTAAAGAAAATAAATTTCTGGCGAACAAAGGCTCAACGAAGTCGTCAACAAAACCTCGATGATCAACGAAATGCTCGAAGTCCTTGATAGTAACTTTTTTAACTAGATCGAGATCTAACACCAGAACAGCAGGTTTCATAAACTCATATCGACCAATAAACCTGTGAAAAAAAAACAATTTGAAATAGAAAAAAGATTTATCATCACGTAACCCATCTGCTAGATTACCCGCTTTTTCTATGTATTTAAAATTATATTTTATAGGAAAAATATCCTGCCATACCTTTCACTACGAAATTTATTGTACGTTTTATCCATATGGTCAGCGATATGCTCCATGCGAAGAATTAAACCCAGCATATTGCCGAAGAAAGGCACAACCTTCATGTGTTTGACTCCATGGCTGCTGAATCTTGAATACACTTGACGGAAATACATCGCCAACGCCGCCACAAACACAACGCTCCATATGAGGAACAGCATCTGTCAACAATATAACAAGAAAATTTTGAAACTTTAAAATCAAAATATGTAATTCCGTTTACTTGAATGGCATACTTATCCCAAAAAATATCCCCTGTTGGACTGCAAGGATGAACTGTCTGAGTGATGATGAAATTTGTATGAAGAAAATTTATTCTTTGACCGATTATCATTAAACTTAATATCCATATACTAGAATTCTAAAATCATCCCTTACAGATATACTAGGAGGTAGTAAAGTGTGGAATTGAAAAAATTTTAAAAATTTTGTTTTTTTTTTTTGTTTTTAATATTTTACCCCTAAAATGGTGTTAAATATACAAAAAAAAAACACCTCTGCATGTCTGGTATTAACGTCTGTATGTAAAATGGTATCATAAATATACTTGATATATATGATACTAATAATTAAATGTAAAACACACAACACAATGTTTTATCAGATAATCGCTTCTATAAAATTCCAAAATATAAACGGGCAAAGCCGTGATAAATTGCTAGTACATAAAAAAGTCACCGGCGAATCGAGAACCTCCTCCTTTTTTAGAAATCGGATAAAAAAAATAAATGCTTGACATCTTCTTAAAAAAAATAATTTTTGTTTAATGACTTTTAGTAGTACCAAGCACAGATTATTTTGCCAATGGCAGCACGTGAAAAAAGAATGTACCTAGCTTAACAGTTGGCTATCCGGTATTTAGATATTGTTTATTGAACACAATGCTCAAATATATGTATCTGGTCTGAAGTAGTATGTCCAATTATTCGTGTTTTAGGTCTAAATAAAAGCTATCAGATTGATATTGATACATCCTGCGAATCTTATTAAGTTTTTCTTATTAAATACCTTTTATTAGTGTCTGACGCGCAGCGCTTCAACGCAGTTTCACTTGTCGTGGTCACGAGCTAACTAGCTTAATGCGCACTCGCCGTGGATAATAGATTTATTGAAGATTAAATTTACAAACACGACGACATAGAATATATTTAAACACTTAATTACCGTTAAATTCATTAATAACAATTATATCTGCTATAGTAAAATATCTTCAAAAACTTTGAAAGGTATTTCAAGGTTTTTACCAATGTATAATATGTGCAGGATACATAACTCAATCGGTCGGGATGGCTTAACGGATCCGCTATTGGAATCATTCAGCAAAAATATTTAATTTTATGAGATTATTAAACATTCGCCAGGGAAAATAAAGCTACACATGTAATAGAAATAGTACTCACGGTAATATAGGACTCTTTACTCGAATATAAAAACTATTAAGACAGACTTTAAACTACCAAAACAAAACGTTCCAATGAAGAAATCCTAAGCCAAATCACACGTGTTGTAAGAATGACAAGCTTCGCGTAACGAGCATCATTCCAGCTCGTTTTCATTTTAAATAATCATTGATAATTATTTATTATTGCACTTATCAAGAAATATTATGTCGACTAGTATTAAATCCATACTTAAATTATTAATATCTCCATCGGTCCGTTTGCTAACTTTTTAACACCTAATTTTAGCAAAGACATAGCGTGGACGTAAAGGTAGTGAAGAGTCGCTGGAACCAACTTAAGTTATAAATAATTTATTTTATTTATTTTGCTTTATTTAGGCACAAACAGTTTGCAATATACTTAAATTATAAATAAATTACTAAAACATACACCAATAAAGTTGCCACAAATAAAAAGTTACAAATACAATGTTACGAGAATCAACGAACGTCATATTGTTAATTTATGGTAAGATCATTACTTGATTTGGCCTCTACATTATTCTTGTTTTACATATGTATATCGTTCATTGTTGAAATTTTCAAGCGTCTTAAAGACTGATAATTAAAAGCATTTTAACATATAATCAGAGGCGAATCTTGGTAATGCGGGCAAAGAGACATAAGCCAAAATTGAGGTTTACCAAACCGCGGTTCGCTGATATAACCGATTTTAAACCTAATGACAAACCAGCATCTCGAAAACAAAAATACTAATTCCACTATTGCCTAAAATTATAGTATCAATACTAAACAAGAATTATACGCCTTAACAAAATACAATACTTACAATACGATGCTAAAAGAATTTTATAAAATTCTTTTCGATTATTAACAGTTTAGCCAATAAAACCTAGACCAATTAATACCTGTAGGCGATACAATCTTAAAAGCATGGCGCTCTTGTGAAGTTAACAAGAGACAGAAAAAAACTGTTTAAAACATTTTGTAAACATTTCATTTTCTTTAACGGCGCGACCGTTAAAAGAATAAAATGCTTTAACCCTTAAATGCATGATTTTTTATTCTTACTAAAAACAAAAATAAATGAATAGAATAACCTTATTTGAAAATAGTAACAACAAAAAATTGTAATTACAGGTAATTTAATAGCATGTTTAGATGACAATAGGCTTTGAAATAATCGTTTTATTTTTGATACACCAACCAAGGTATTTTAATTTCAAAACTTTACGAATATCTTTAAAATCAGGAAGTGGACAACCTACAGTTGTTAATAATCAATTTGCTCATTTTACATCTGAGCGATATTTAAGGAAGTAGAAAATAACTAAATAAATTATATACCAGCTTCTGTATGATTTGATATACATACGAGGTAAACACAAACAAAACAAATATGTTTATATATTACGTAAAATGAAACAACCCAACAAGCTTACATGATTGTATTAACGGATGTAATTTAATAAAAATTTGTAAACAAAAAATCATCTCAATAAACTTAACAACGTGTCTTAAATTTTAACCAATGGCCGCCTTGCAGCCGAAGATTGAATGAATCGGGCGACAGTTTTGCAGGTATACAGGTTTTTTCGCATGGCGATACCTCCATATGTAACAGGATCTGGTACAACAAAACCTTCAGCTCACAGAGAGCGAACCTTGAACCTAGAAATAAACAGAGTGAAAATAAAAAACCATAACTCAAATAACTGTGCGATAAAATTGAATACAAATATCTTAAATAAGCTACCAATTATGGGAATAATTAAACGAATACGCTAAAAATTATGAAATCTTTATATTTCGCTCCTCATTAACAAGTAATATATATAATATATACAAGAATATATAAAAATATGTTTCCAAATTTTTTTGGAAACAAAATATATCAAATTAACTTTATCGAATCAAAAATTAATATATTCATGAAATAATCACAAAATAGTCATGCCGATATTTTTAACCTCAGAAATCTCATATTACAACAATGGTAATACACTGTTTAAATTAAATTAATTTCTGACTTACCAATACAATTTCTGGGACCAGTACCGAAGGGCATATAAGCCAAAGGGTTAATTTTGTGCCTATTCTCTTCTGAAAAACGTTCAGGGTCAAATTTCTTTGGATTTGGAAACATATTAGGGTCGTGATGGAAACACCAAACAGGTACACCAAGAATTTCACCTTTTCGTATCTGTTAACAAGTACATAAGTATTTATTTTGTTACTGGCCTCGAAATTAGTTTAAAGTAGATAAATGTTTAAATAATCGGACCACTTACAATATAATCTTTGGGTGCTTCAGGATTAGGTTTTCCCATATTATAATCTTTAACGCAAATTCTGTCTAAACCTAGAGCCGGTGGCCATAGCCTGAGTGCTTCTGCAAGTACAAAAATAACAACTGACATTTATAGGTATATTTTTTTTCTTTCAGAATTAAACATCAATCAAAGGAAAAATAAAAAACGTTGAGTAAGAACTGAAGACACAAAAAAATTTCTTTTTACCGGATGTGACCATGTCCATATATGTCATGTTCTGAATGGAATTAAAGTTAAGCTTGCCACCATTCTTAGCATTATTCTCTTTGATCTCCTTTGCAAGACGCTCTTGGATCTCCGGGTGAAGAGCAATCTCGTGCAATGTAAAAGACATTGCAATCGATATTGTTTCAAAACCAGCAATAAAAAACAAAATTGCTTGAGCGATGAGATCGTTGTCGGACCACACTGGAAATTCATAACATTTAAATTTTAAAACAATCAATTTATTTTGGAAAAAATAGGGTAGAATAGTCTCATCAAAATCAAACATTTATACCAGGAACATTTTTAAGATTCTAAAATATTAATACCCAAACCTCTATCGACGGTTTTCTTTCCAACAGAAGATTCTTCTACAGTAGCGAAGCCAGTGTCTCGTTGAGTGTCAGTTCCATTTTTATTATCATGTATTAGCCGACCTATTAAGAATAATATTGTTATTATTTTTTTATAATTATAACCATTTCCATTTTAAAAATAGAATTTGAATTTACTCATTCGTGCCCATTTACCTCAAGTTTCTTATTACCTTTCTTAGCCTCCATGAGAAGATGAATCATGTCAGGTCTGATGATTTGACTAATCTGTCTGTCTTTCATAGTATCCATAACAAGATTGACGAAGAAATTTTTGGTAG
This sequence comes from Hypolimnas misippus, assembly GCA_037950945.1. NCBI lineage: Eukaryota > Metazoa > Arthropoda > Insecta > Lepidoptera > Nymphalidae > Hypolimnas > Hypolimnas misippus. Next base: position 15,456,848 of record JBBEEQ010000029.1, read on the forward strand.
TATCAGAAAACATTTTTAACTTTAATTTCTGAAATAGACAATATTAATGTTAATCATTTTTCTTATGTTTAGCATTTTTCGGGCGTACCATGGTCTAGTTTTTCTAGGTCAGGCTGCAAAGTGACAATTTTTAGACAAATGAATCGCAGACTAACTACCGCAACTCCTAATGTAAAAACATTTAGACTAAAAGAGTTTCCCCACCAAGAGTAACTAGCATTATCAAGTTATTATATTATAATAATCACGACCAATACAAAAGAAAACTAAACCACTAAACCGATTGATAAAAAATCTATAGGACCAATCTACGTTTATTCAAATAAAACAAGAAATTTTAAAACTGGTTAATAAGTGACTGAGTGAAGATAAAATATCATGCAACAAATAACAGAAACGGAGAAGATAACATAATTATAAAGAATGAGCATCTTGTAATTCTCAATAAAATATAAAGAAAATGTAAAATCATCAAAAAGTATATGCAAAATCACTTACGGTGGCAAGAGCTGGACATGCAGACATAGCGAAAAAAAGCAGCATTTGTTTGAACTTAAATGTAGATGCCGTCTTTCCCATTTCATAGAACTGATTTTCTTTATCATTGTGGGAATCAACTTTCAGACCAAATGCGCAGGAAGCGATGACATCGTTCGCGTAACGCGATGTTAAATCCTTGACATCGACATCGATAGAGCCAGCTATAAAATTATTGATTATCAATTTAGTTTTTATGGTTCCGTAAACGAAAGGTGCCACCTTTGGTGACGAACTCAATTACTAAGTCTTCGCTGTCCGTCTGTTTGTCTGTCCATTTGTCATTGTCATATGATGAGTCAAACTTTAGATTTTTTTTTACTTATTGTTACTGCGTCTCTCTAGTTCCTTATAAGTATTTAAAAAGTCAATAATGTTGTAGTGTTGTTGTTTATATCTTGCACAATGTGACAAACTCACACCCGTCCGGTTTTTTTTTAATTTTCGATATTTATCGGTAATTTTTTTTTGATATAAAAAAGCAATTAAATTTAACTTACTATTCGATTCTTGGATCTGCTTCTTCAATACCTGTATCATCTGCTCGCCCACTTCCTCCATGAAAGGCACCATCAGTTTTATCTTAGAGCTCGTGAATGCTGGACTTAGAGTTGATCGCATGTCTTTCCACTCCTGTCCTGCACAATTTATCAAATTCTGAGATCTTAAATATAATATGATTTTAAGTATTTCCCTGTTATATCTTTTCTATCAAAATATTATAAATATAACATACTCGTACCTTTTAAAGAAAACAAATTTCTGGCGAACAAAGGCTCGACTGAGTCGTCAACGAAACCTCGATGATCAACGAAGTACTCGAAGTCTTTGATAGTAACTTTTTTGACTAGTTCGAGATCTAACACCATAACTGCCGGTTTTATAAACTCATATCGTCCAATGAACCTGTGAAAAAAAAAACAATTTGAAATAGAAAAAATAATTTTACACCATGTAACCCATCTGTGTTATAAAAAACATATTTTATAGGAAAAAATATCCTGCCATACCTTTCACTACGAAATTTATTGTACGTTTTATCCATATCGTCAGCGATATGCTCCATGCGAAGAATTAATCCCAGCATATTGCCGAAGAAAGGCACAACCTTCATGTGTTTGACTCCATGGCTGCTGAATCTTGAATACACTTGACGGAAATACATCGCCAGCGCCGCGACAAACACGACGCTCCATATGAGGAACAGCATCTGTCCACGATATAACAAGAATTTTTAAAAGGAAGACCTTCAAAAGCAAAATATATAATTTCGTTTACTTAAATGATATAGTTATTCCAGTCATTTTTATCCTAAAACTAAACTACTGAATTGATTTTGATGAAAATACTAAAGGACCAATAGGAAAGGTAACAGGTTTTCAAATAAAAAAAGAAATAACTAAATCGGTCAAGCCTTTAGGGAATAATCGGTGTGCATACATAAACAAGTCACCGGCGAATTGAGAACATTCTCCTTATTTGAAAGTCGGATAACATAGAAACTTAATTTTTTTCTTAATTAATTCAATTTTTGTTTAATGGCTCTTAGTTGTACCAAGCACGCAAGTTATTTTGCCATGACGTGAAAAAAGAATGTATTACCTAGCTTAACAGTTCTCTACCGGTGTTTACATTTTGTTCATTGAACACTATGTGTTCGAATACATATATTTGGTATGCTGATTTTAGTATGTCCAATTATTCATGTTTCAGTTCTTATTAAACGCTATCAGATTTATTTTGATATATATTATAAATCTTACTCAGTTTTTCTTTTTAAATACCTTTTATTAGTGTCTGACGCGCAGCGCTTCAACGCAGTTTCACTTGTCGTGGTCACGAGCTAACTAGCTTAGTGCGCGCTCTCCAAGGACAATACATTTATTGAAGAACAAAATGACAAAACTCGACGATATAAATTGTATTTGAAAACTGAGCTAATTTTAAATTAATTAATAACAATGATATCAATCAGAAAACTATAAATAGCAACTTAAACTTTAATAGGTGTTTCAAGGTTTCTCACAAATTTATGTTATGTGGGCATGGTACATAACTTCTTGCCAACTTACAACAGAAGTATCGTGTTAGAGCTCTTTGAAATGGTCTCCACTAATAGATTCTCGTGGAAAATAATACAATTTTACTAAATTGTCATCGATAAAAAAAATCATACAAATGCTACTTTTAGAAGATCATTAAAAATTGGCCAAGCGAAAAAATGCAATACATGAAATACAAATAATACTTACGGTAATATAGCCTATATTTACTCGATTGTTAAAACTATTAAGCCAAACTAAAAATCACCGAAAAACAATATTTCCGAATGATAAATTCCGAAACCAAATCACATATGCTGTGAGAATCACAAGCTTCGAGAAATGAGCACAATTCCGGCTTGTTTTCATATTAAATAATCATCGATAATATTTATTATTGCTCTTATCAAGAGATATCATGTCGAGCAGAGTTTTAAACATACTACATAAAATTATAAATGTAAATGTAACTGTCTGTTTGATACCTTAACGCCCAAATCGCTGAACTAATTTTGATGAATTTAAACAAAGACATTTTGGTATTAAAAGTAATACTACTAATTTTTTACTTGATTTACCTTTAAGTAAAACATGCGTAGTAGGCGCCAAACCTTTTACGTGTTATATACTGACACAACTTCAAAATGTTGTAAATATTTACTTTTTACTTTACATTTTTCGTTTTTGAAGTCGGTATGTATTTAAAAAAAAAAAAATTTACTTTGTTCTTACTGAGTAGTGAGTGGCTGATTATAATCGATTTGAAATAAATGCACTAATATTACTCAAAACATCTTGTAAATATTTATCTTCCCAAAACGATTAAATAAATCATTTTTTACCAGCTCGTTTGTGATTGGTCTATTTTACACTTATACATATTTAAAATAGGAAGCGTTATCGAGAGTAGAGTTGCATCCGCTGTGGCCACGAGCAAACTGAGTGAATCAGCTTGTTACTACGACAGATACAATAATGTCGAAACGTCGAGCAACAATATTTAAGTAACTTAATTTTAATAAACCCAGCTTCGTAATAACAGCTTACACTTCAAAATCCGTCAAACTATTTAGTTTACAAGAGGTCACAACTTTTCACATGTTTGATAATTTATTGCTGACGTCACAAAGACTATGACACGCCAGGGAAGACTACGAATTTAATAACACTTATTGAAATAAAACTATTTTAAACGGATTCAAGTCGCGTATATTAATTTTTTTTATCACCCTACCCGTGACCACGAACGTTGCAAAGTGCTCGAAACGTCGGGATGATAAAAAAAAAAGAATAATAATCGCGAATATCTAAGACAACCATTAATAACACTTAACACTTCGAAATCGGTCAACTCGGGCAACAGGAGGTCACAATATACGCATATACATAATACAAGAAATAAGATCATAATTCGAGTAAACGAAAAAGATAATGTCTTAACCATTAAAATTTGACCCCGTTACTTAAAATATAAATAATATAAACACAAAAGTTTAAAATATAATACATATATTATATATTACACCGAGTCAACAATCTACGCAGTGAATGAAATCTAAGAATTCAACTTGTAGCTATGCTAATGTGAGAATCACTAACAGCTGGTCGCTGACCTTGACCGCGGTCTCGGCCACTTAGTCAATGATGTAATAACATCACTTGCAATAACACTTAATTCGTTATAACGACATCTATAATTTCAAGTCATTCAAAATTTAAATTCAATTAAAATAAAACTAATAAATCAATTGCATTGTTGATTTCTGTATAGAAATTTATAACACCTGTTCCTGCTGTTTTTAAAAAATCTGTAATTAGCGGGCTTAGTACCTAGTTGAATAGGTTCAGAATAATTCTTTTGTCTATTATTAGGTAATATTTATTATTTAATTATTACATATTCAGTGATTAGCGTGTATCTATAAAAATAAATAAAATTGAAGTGTTAGTTTCATTTGTATTTTTAAATTAACAGTTTTTAACTAAATGCATAAAGAAGAACACACATCAAAAGCAAAACTTTCAAAATTTTTGTCTGTCGGTCTTTTTCTTTTTGTCAGTCAGATACGATTAAATTACAATTGTCGTGTTTACATAAAGAATATTGTCACAATTTTTAATTAAAGCTTAAACATTTTTGCAAAATTTCTCTTTAAAGTTTTGAATTTAAGGAGTATTAATATATACGTAAGTATACACGTAAAATAAAACTTTTTTGAATGATTGATTAAAAACAAACAGATTCCCGAGCCGTGTAGAGTTTGTATGATTGAGATTTTTCTGTAAATCTTTGAATGCTTTTTTTAGTTTTTCTTAACTTTAAAATCGGTGACATCGTTCCTTTCAACAAATATCTAAATCTCATAGTTTTAGATTTCTCCCTAGTGATCCATCTAATGTGAATCATCCGGTATAGGATTACAGATGTTTAGTGTATAAGAAAATAATAAATTTTAACAAATGGTATTAAGAAAAATATAATAGCAAATACAGCCGGATACAAAACAGGACTTGATAAGAATAGTTCTGAAGAGCTGTTGATAAAATTCAAATGGAAAGGCACTTTGTTATTACTTCTGACGAAGGTACTTCTTCCTTATCACTTAGGATTTTCTATAGCCATATTAGCGCGACGCACATTTTTTTATGAAAATTAAAAATTATTCTATTGACTCAATATTTCGTTCGAAGACAGTTTCGAAACAAAATATACTGGACACCCAGATATAACTTGTTAGACTTTTTAAACACCGATCCGAACAAGATTCGAATTAGTTAAATAAATAGCACAATTCAGTGTCATATGTTAAATTAAAATTTTTGATAGGAAAACTATTCTCGGTAAAAGTGATGCAGTCTGTCTAAATTCATAAGTCCACTTATTTACATTGAATACTAAGTAATTTGTAAAGTCTCTAGCTTTCTTTCCAACTGACAATACTTCGGCGGTAGCGAAACCAGCGTCTTGGCGGGTATATCATTATGTTTATCTTCTATACTTATAATAAATCTGTAGAGAGGTCAATTCTGTACATGAAATATATTTTCAAAATAACTATCAGGGGGTGATTAATGATCGACACTGATGCCAAAAATTAAATTAGTAAAAGTTTTGTCTGTCTGTCTGTATGTATGTTCCTTATAGAAACAAAAACTACTCGACGAATTTTAACGAAACTTGGTACAATTATTCTTCATACTCCTAAGCAGGTTATAGTATACTTTTCATTACGCTACAATCAATAGGAGCAGAGTAGTGTAGGGAAATTTTGGGAAAACGGGAGGAGTTACTCCATTTTTAAGCTTCCATCGCGTGGGCAGCCTTAATGGTTAAAGTTACATAGAAATCATGTATGACAGAAATATTCTTCATAAAATTGTCTAAAAAATATTCCGCAACAGCATATGTCTATCTTTTATAGTTGACTCACAATAACACGTGTAACTCCTGATAGCTTAGCAGATCGGAGCATTCTGATTATATTTGTTTACTCTTACGTTTATAATACTCTCACTCATCTCTAATTTAAAAAAGTTAACATTATTACCTATTCAATAAAAAAAGAATCATAGAAATTAATTATTATGGATTAACATATTATATTTGCCCTACTATAATACGAAAGTTGATCTGTCTGTCACATCAAAACCAGTGAACCCTGAGGAAGGACATATGCTACTTTTTTACGAAAAACGACGAAAACGCGGACGAGGTCGCAGGCAAAAGCTAGTAATGAAATGTATTTGTGTACGCCGGTTGAGGCAAAATAGGGTGAAACTTTAATTGCAACACTCCATCTATGTAACTACTCCTATTTACACAATAAATGAATTTGAATTTGAATTTGAATTTGAATTTGAATTTGAATTTGAATTTGAATTTGAATTTGAATTTGAATTTGAATTTGAATTTGAATTTGAATTTGAATTTGAATTTGAATTTGAATTTGAATTTGAATTTGAATTTGAATTTGAATTTGAATTTGAATTTGAATTTGAATTTGAATTTGAATTTGAATTTGAATTTGAATTTGAATTTGAATTTGAATTTGAATTTGAATTTGAATTTGAATTTGAATTTGAATTTGAATTTGAATTTGAATTTGAATTTGAATTTGAATTTGAATTTGAATTTGAATTTGAATTTGAATTTGAATTTGAATTTGAATTTGAATTTGAATTTGAATTTGAATTTGAATTTGAATTTGAATTTGAATTTGAATTTGAATTTGAATTTGAATTTGAATTTGAATTTGAATTTGAATTTGAATTTGAATTTGAATTTGAATTTGAATTTGAATTTGAATTTGAATTTGAATTTGAATTTGAATTTGAATTTGAATTTCAATATAAATAATATAGTTAAAACCACTATTATTTACAGATAATAGTTGAGTTTTTCTAGTATTTTCTTTGTAATAATTTGACATTAATACTTTACCTATAACTCTAAGGTCGACAAAAAATCGACAGAAAATAATTTCAACTTAAATTTATGCACAGGTGGAAAATCAATGTCAAGTATTTTTTGAAAAAGTTGATTTAAATATAATTAACAATGTATTTTTGTAAATACGGTAAAATACTAGTCTTGTCGGATAACCAGACTTCTGTTGAGAAAAGTTTTAGACTATAAAACAACATGCAAAGAACAAAAAGAGCTAAGCAATTATAATAAATGTTAATAGTCGCAGCTAATAAAATTTATTGAGAATGATTACAACTCACGGACGCAAGAGCTGGACAAGGGCACATAACAAAGAAGAGCATCAGCGTTTTTAGTACTTGTATCATCTGCTCACCTACTTCCCCATAAAAGGCACTATCAGTTTTATCTTAGAGCTCGTGAATGCTGGACTCAACGTTGATCGCATGTCGCACATCAATGATTTACTCCTGACTTAAACATAATTTACCATAATATTTTGTCTACGATGTCTATTCTCTTTACCCATAAAGAAGAACAAATTTCTTCCAAATAAAGGATCCACTGACTCGACAACAAAACTTCGCAAATCAACAAAATGTTCTAAATCCTTGATAGTAACTTTTTTAACTAGATTAAGATCGAATAGCAGAACAGAAGGTTTTGTAAATTTATAATGTTCAATAAACATTTTGAACAAATTGATTTTCAGTTAATAAACTGATTTACATTACAATACATACAAAATGCAACAAAAAAACAACAATAAATAACATAGTATACCTTTCACTAGAAAATTTACATTATAATCTGTCTGATTCATCAGTGACGTGTTCTATTTGGAATATTATTTTCAGCATATTTTAAAGATAGGGACAACCTTCATATTTTTGAGTTCATGGCTACTAAAGCTAGAGTATGTTTCGCGGAAATCCAGCAGCAGAACTGCGAACAGCACAGCTCCCCAAATCAATAATAACATCAATAAACATATTCACTTCTTAGACATTGTTGAAATATGAATTCGAAAAAAAAAAGTCAAACTATAAATTATCCGTTTTAATTTCACATATTAAAAGATCCGTTATTCGAAAATTTTCTACAGGACAGAAATATACTTAATTATTTTGGTATATTTTATCATTGTATTTTTTTGTTATTAATATTTTTACGTCTTAATACATATATTTTTGCGTATCATATCTAAACATAGTTTTTTTTTACCTTTTATGCACGGCGCTTCGAGTGGGTTGAGCGCCTCTACGACGTCTACGTTTATTAGTAAACAAAATACGATGAACTAAAAATCTGACAGAAAATTGTTTCATTAAACAAATGGCAAACAATTTACGTAAGTCCTTATAAAAGTCTGTAAGCTAAGTTTATAAGTGTAATTCTAAGGAATATTTTCGAACGAAAAAATCATAAACCAAATCACACGTGTTGTGGTAATGTCAAGTTTTATTTAATGTTATAATTATAAAACATTCCGGCTTATTTTCATAAATAAATATTGATAATAATTTATTTTAACATTTGTCAAAACGACCCGATGAACTTCGTATCACTTAAAATTACCAATTTAATTTGTTTTTTGTTTTGGCTGTTTCTTTGCGCTTTGCTTTGTTTCTCAACCATACCGTTTTCGAAGAAAAGTAAATAAAAAAGATCAAAAATTTCAATCATTTTTGTAAGACTAACGCACTGCAACTCTTTTTACATATAGGTGATAATTTTCAAGTTCGATTTAAAGACAAAAAAATTATGCATCTTGCTGACGACAAACTGACTCGTACTGTCAAATAATTCAACGCCATGTTATTTCTCATTACCTTGTACTATAATGCCCTTGAGTCTCTCGGTAAATAGCTGATTAAAATAAATCGTAAATACACCAATATTATGTAAACAAATGCTTCCAAAACTAAACACGTAAGTAACTGTCTTCCTAGGCGAAATATTTTTAACAATGACTAACCTTTGTTATTACCAATTCACCAGGTCGCTTGTGATTGGTCTATATTATACGTATACTGTTTTCGTCAATCTACGCAGTGAATAAGACCTAACCGCTATGCTTGTCTACTGTTGTGTGAGTATCACCTACAGCTGTTTATTGACCTTGACTGTGATCTTGGTCAACTAATCAATGATATGCTTAAATCGGATACAATAATACTTAATTTGTTATTACAGCATCAGTGAGCACATCTAATTCGAATATTAAGTTTTCAATAAAAGTGACAAATTTGAAAGAAAAAAATAACATGTACAGGCAAATTGAAGAGGTTTCTAAATTATCTAATGATATCAATAAAATTGCACGAATTAGTACTATTTTTATTTTTTTTTTTTGCTCGACCATTGCACGTGTAATTATATATACAGCGATGCTTAGGTACAAAAAGTCGACTCCAAAGGACGTGCAGGCATGCACAGGCAAATTATAAAAATATTTCAAAAATACTAATATTTAATTACTTATTCTATATCATACACATAGGCAAAAGAAAACAACCGAATAAATATTACTCTATTTATTATTGTATATTATTTACTTATTTAATTAAACATAATATTATTTATATTATACATTTACATAGTAAAATCACATTACAATTCTCAACAACGAGCCTTAAACTTTAACCAATGACCACCTAGCATTCGAGGATTAAATGATTCAGGTGCCAGTTTTGCTGGAATACAAGTCTTCTCACATGGTGACACTTCCATATGTAACAAGATCTGATACAGCAAAACCTTCAGCTCACAGAGAGCGAACCTTGAACCTGGAAATAAAAGAGAAGAAATAAGACCTATTTTGACTTCAACTAAATATTTAAGCCTTTAACACGTCAACCATATTGTTTATTAACAATTGTATTTAAAATAAGCTGTCCCTCGTGGTTTCACTCGTGTTTATGGTCACTGCTTCGTTTTTAATCGTAGAGTTATGTATTATAGCCTAACCTTCCTCAATAAGCGGGCTATCCAACGCAAAAAGATTTTTTTACATCGGATCAGTTGCTTTAGAGATTACCCCTTACATACAAACTCACAAACAAATTGTACCTATTTATCATATTAGTACAGTATAGATAAGCTCGTTCTATTATGTCACTTAAGTAATCTACAAATTGTCCCACTTCTGGTTCACTTCTGAAACATCTTGGCTTATGATTATGACTTTATAATATATGAATTTACATACCAAAAACAAAATTATCAAAACTCTACTCTCACGCTAAGTCTTCGTAATTTATTTTAAATCAGACATCTCGGATATGAGATAATCGATAATCATTTACTTACCAATACAATTTCTAGGACCAACACCGAAAGGCAAATAAGCCATGGGGTTAATCTTATGCTTGTTCTCTTCGGAGAACCGTTCTGGGTCGAATTTTTCTGGATTTGGAAATATTTCAGGATCACGATGGAAACACCAAACTGGTATAGAAAGAACATCTCCTTTCTTTACCTGTTAACAAAAAAACATTCCGCGTTCAGAAGTATATTTAAATATTAAAACATTTAATACGGTATAATATAATTAAAAATTTCTTACAATGTAATCTTCAGTTGCTTTGGGATTAGGTTTTCCCATATTGTAGTCTTTAACGCAAACTCTGTCTAAAGCCATAACTGGTGGCCAGAAGCGAAGTGCCTCTGTAAATGAAAAATTGTCAACCTCATTAACTATTTTATATTAAAAAAATACATATATTTTATTAGGAAACGATAAGTTTTTTCTCACCTGATGTCACCATGTCCATATAGGTCATATTCTGAATGGAGTTGAAATTCAGTTTGCCATCATTTTTCGCATTGTGCTCCTTGATCTCCTGAGCTAAACGTTCTTGGACCTCAGGATGAAGAGCCAGCTCGTGCAGTGTAAAGGACATTGCAGTTGATATAGTTTCGAAACCAGCGATAAAGAATAAGACTGCTTGCGCGATAAGATCAGTGTCTGACCATACTGAAAATGAAATAAAAATTTTAGAATTATTATTATTATGTATATATTATTTCTTACAAGCAAACGAAAACTATAAAATTATAACAATTCAAAAAAAAAAAAATTACGTGCGAAAAATTAAAATTATAACTATATCAAATGACGATGATAGAGTTTCAAGGATTGTATATACTAGTACAAATAAAAACTATAACTCTAATATAAATATTAAGAAAAATGCTTTTGTAGTAATATAAAATACAGACCTCTGTCTACTGTTTTCTTTCCAACAGACGATTCTTCCACAGTAGCGAAACCAGTGTCTTGATGGGTTTCGATACCGTTTTTATCATCGTGAGACAATTGACCTGTTTTGTGTATAAAGAATAGTTAAAACAAAATACTTTTCTATCAAAAGATCAAAGAGCTACATTGTTACGTTCGAAGTTGTTAAAGCCGATGGCTGCGGGTGTATCTTTATTGTGTCACAAATTAGGTTACGATTGTTGAACTTATAGTAACTAAGTATAATTTTCTGTAATTTTTTTTTTTGGTACTACCAATTTATAATAAAATAAACATTCATTAAAACATTGTCTATGAGTAGCAAAGGTGAATTTTATTACCTTTCTTAGCCTCCATGAGCAGATGAATCATATCAGGTCTGATTATTTGTCGAACCTCTCTATCTTTCATTGTGCCCATCACCAGGTCGATGAAAAAGTTCTTAGTAGTGTTTGAGAATAATTTCAACTTTAATTTCTGTAATTTGAAATATCTCTGTGATGCGACCTCTTAAAAACCTCTTAAAAACTGTAGAAACTTAATCCAAATAGATTTAGTAATTTATAATTAATATCGAATAAACTGGTGTATTAAATGTATGACACATTAACAATTACCAAGTTAACAATTTAAATATATACATATATTAGTTATTAGCGTTTACACTAGCATTCACACATTATCATTTCCATCTGTAATTACTTTTCATTAATTGTGAGATAATAAAATGTTATTGGAATCTAATAGATACAGACAGATTGGATTGAAGCGGTAACAGCCGCGAGTTCGATCCCCGCTCGCGACAAACGTCTGTATTGGCCATACGGATGTTTATCATGGTGTATCTGTTGTGTGTTTCCGAACCACCACAGGATCAGGAGATCCTAATGGAGGCCGTTGAGTATGATGCGTTTATTTTATTTTATTCTTAATACTACTCACGTTTGCAAGTAATGGAAAAGCGGATATAAGAAAGAATATCATCATTTGCCGAAACTTGAACGTTGACGCTTGTCTTCCCATTTCAAAGAACTGATTTTCTTCATCATTATGAGAATCGACTTTGAGACCAAATGCGCAGGACGCTATTACATCGTTCGCGAAGCGTGATGTCAAATCTTTGACATCCACATCAATAAAGCCAGCTGTAAAAAATATTAAAATTATAATTTTTAAGGGTTCAACATATTTTTAAAACTTTAATAACAAGTTAAATGTAACTTACAATCAGATTCCTTAATTTTCTTCTTCAGTGCTCGTGTCATCTGCTCGCCCACTTCCTCCATGAAAGGCACCATCAGTTTTATCTTAGAGCTCGTGAACGCTGGACTTAAAGTTGATCGCATGTCTTTCCACTCCTGACCTATTAATCATTAATCATATTGTAACATTTCTTAATTATAGTTACGATAAGTTTACGATAGTATTTTAAAAAATAACAGAGGTACCTTTTAAAGAGAACAAATTTCTAGCAAATAGTGGTTCAACATTGTCGTCAGTGAAACCTCTGTGATCAAGAAAATGTTCAAAATCCTTGATTGTGATTTTCTTAACCAGACCTAGATCTTGCGGTACAAGAATAGGCTTGATAAATTCATATCGCCCAACAAATCTGTAAAAATAAATATATTAATGCTAAAATTAACTATTTCTACAAAATTATTAAAATTGAAACAATCCTATTAATATTAATTTTGAAAATTAGAAGATTATTTCTAATATAACTATTAATTATTTAAGTTAGTACCTTTCATTTGGAAACCTTTTGTACATTCTATCCATTTCAGTAACAAAATGTTCCATACGCAAAACAATCCTCAGCATATTCCCAAAGAACGGAACAGGTTTCAAATGTTTGACTCCATAACGGCTGAATCTGGAGTATGTTTGACGGAAAAACAGCGCAAGCGCCGCGACCAGCACGGCACTCCATATGAGAAATATCATCTGCAAAAAAAAATCGAAATTAAATTTAGTGCACTTAAGTTAACAGTTTAGTTGGTCTTACGACAATATTGCATCCATTGTCACTTACCGACTCAAAGCTAGAAATATTAAATATATCAATGCGATTAAAATATAGCTTAGTGATAATATATTTTTTAATTTATTGTTATAAATTTTGGCGATTTGTAATCAACCCAATAAAAAAAAGATGATAAAAATATTAAGTTTACAAGTTCAAATTACATTAAACAAAAAAAAAAATACTTACGGTTTATTTGATATTTTTATTTACATTCAACTAAAAATACACTCTGATAATTATTATGTAATACCAAATATTTCCGAATCGAAACCCATAAACTAAATTAACGTGTTGTTAGAATGACACACTCTGTACAATTGGCGTCACGTCAACTTGTTTTTATATCAAATAATCATCGTTAAAGAATAATATTGCACTTATCAAGAGATAAACGTATTTTATAATAATGTAGTCTTTATTTGATTTAGTCTTTAAATATCATTACTGTTAAAATGACTAAGCGTTTAATGAAAAGTAAATTCAATGAGATTCTATCAGATCTCCGCTAAGATACATTTGATTTTATTTATCAAATTATTTATTTTGGAAATATTTAATCTATGGGAAAGAAATAAAGAAAATAGATGAAGAGAGAAAACTAATATTTCTCAATAATAAACCAGCTGATACCCTTCGAATGGAAATAAGAAACAATTCTACGTCCACTAAAACGTAACGTAAATAAATGCCTCAAATACAAAGAGAATTCGTAAATAACTGACTGACCAGACGAAACATATTTAGTAATAAAAAAATATTATTAATACCAATTCATAAGTTTGGTTTGCTTGATATTAAATAAAAGATGTTTGCGGATTGGATTATGGGAGTGTCAAATCGTTCGCAGCCAATCACAATGCACACTTTGACATAAACAAAGCACAACGTCAATCTTTGCTCGGATATTTGCTAAGCAATATTAAATAACTAATATTTCATTGTCAATAGTATCACGAGTCCTGTCGCTAAATGACGCCACTATCATGCATATGGTCTCTACATAATTTTCAAAATTTTACGATGTTAAATCTAGAAAACTAGAATAGAAGTTTTCATACATTGTAGGAAGTAGTTTTCGAACTGGTAAAGTTACATTTAAAATACTTGATTCGTGTAGGATTCAAACGTGCTTTAAATGCTTACTTGAATGAAGTATATTTTGAATTTGGATACAATATTGTACGACAAATCATTATAAGGTTGTGAGTCAGTCGCTGACCTTAAACTTGACCTTGCTAAATTTATTAATGAAAATAAAAATATACCATAAACAACAAATCGTGTCTGACTTTTGACAGTTCACTTTGAATGTGTTTGTTGGTAGATGGTTGAAGGTTGAAAAAATAAAACGCTGTATTTTATTAAGTATGATTTATTTGAATTTTTTTATTAAACACGTGTAAAGCACCAAAACAATGTGGATTACGATTGGAATAAGTTTTAATTTCTTTTTTATCATAACATATTATATATTACTCTTTATTTTCATGGCCATATAAATTTAAATCATAGTTAACTTTGTATATATATATATTACCAAAAATTCCGTTTTAGATAGAAAAATTCTGACTGTGTTCAATGATAATTTAAATCTTGTAATAAAATGACCTTCAAATGTTTTGTTCTGATATGTTTTTGCTTATAAAATACATCATCGATGCATAAAATACCTGATGTATCAATTATACGCAACAGAATATATTTTTATTTCCAAGTAATCTTAAAACGCAATACAACCGGACACAAAACAGAAGTGGATAAGAATAATTCTTAAGAGTTATCAATATAATTTTCACTGATATGGTAAGATACTTAAGTGCACTACTTTCAAAAGCTTTATGATGAAAACAAATGGATAGTGATAAGCAATAATGTGTCAACCCACAAAAACTCAGATTGAGCTACACCTCTTTAATATTATTCAAAATAAATTTAAGTCATTTAAACTAAATAAATACAGAAAAAAGTTTCTTAATTTAATGTTCCGAATTTCAAGTGCATTCCATATTTTGCAATTTATACAATAATCTCAAATTTTTGAAAAAGCTTCTATTGGATAACACATTACACATATTAATCTGCTTCATTCATTATATATTTTATTCTTTCATTCATTATATCTTTTATCAAAATAAAAAACAAAAGATTAATATATCCGTTTTTAAACAAAATGATTATGGATAGGTTTGACATCTTTAGACAAAATTTTCTCAAAATGAAGACCGTGTGGGTTGACACAGTATTGCTTATCAGCGTCCAAATAATCTGACAAGAAACTTATCGAAATAATTTCACTCTTTTATCACCACTTTAGTAGATGAATAAAAACAAAGTTCATAGAACAGTAGTGGCAAACCAACAGCACCTTTTCCAAATATTATATCTATACTATATGGACGCTGATATGCAATATTGTGTCAAGCCACACTTCATTTTGAGAAAAATGGCGTTTAAAGATGTCAAACCCATTTTAAAAAAATTTGTTTGAAGAAGTATATATCCATTTTTTCTTTTATTTTTTGATAAAAGGTATAATTAATTAAATTCAGACTAATATATTTAATGTATTATCTAATAAAAAGTTTTTCGAATGTTTGAGGTTATTGTATAAATTGCAAAATATGGGACGCACTTGAAATTCGAACCAATTAATTAAGAAACTTTTTTCCGTGCTTATTTAGTATATATGACTTCAATTTTAACAATGTTACATAGGTGATGCAGTATCAGAATACATCAATATCTCCGAATTTGACTTTTTGTGGGTTGACATATTATTGCTTATCAGCATCCATATATAATATTATTATACAAAGTTATAATCAAAGTCTTTACTTTGTTTATAACTTTGTAAGTGGGAGGTAATTTCTGAAACTACTGATACGATTAGAAAAAACATTTTCTCGTTGGATAAGTTCGTTTATTGGAAAAGGCATCGCCAGTTCTCTCTTAGGAATCATAACTCATAGGAGCGAAGCAGTAACCATAAACGCGAATGATACCGCGAGGGACCATGAACGAGAAAAATAACTAGGTTTCTTTTATAAAAAGCGGTCACACGAGAACGAGTTACCTGATTCTATTTTGTCAAAGGACATTTCCAGCACCAGAGGCTTAACCCGCTCGTGCTGCAAAGAAGGATTGGATGGTTAGGATACAAGCTAAAATGCATTATATTGTGTTAATATAACTAATATTTTTGATGATATGAACCGTATCGTGAGAATTAACAAATTTATTGTTACGATAAACTAAATTGGTATAAATATTTCAAGGTTAAAATATCTATTTCAGTATTGATATGATTGTATTAATCACACTTATTTATTTTTCAAAGCTTCGTTGTTTTTACTCATTTTCGTTTGACATTAAATGATTCAATTATTATCTAATTTCGATGATTTAATTCAATTGTTTTTGTTTGTTGTACCGGTATCAATAAAAGATAAAGCTTCATCAACAACACGACAAAACAAACAATCTTAGCAGGATCTTAGACGAGTTGGTATTGTTTTCCATTTAACTGTTGAGAGTGTCAGTGGAATTGTAATAATTCTTTAGCATTATCCACGTTTTATCTTCTTGGTATTGTTCAGAATTTTTTCTTCTAAAATCTGTTTATTATTATAAACCAAATCTGACAAGCTATTCTTTTTTACGTAGCCAGAAAGCTTATAACCCATTGGACTGGAATAATTTCTCCACCAACAACTATAAGCGATTTTTTTAAACATTTCGCACCGACAGCTCGAAGTAACTTTTTTATATTTCATATCAAGTACCTGAGAATCAACATCAAATATTTAATCAAATATAAGTATCTACCATGAGCGGGATTCGTACAAGTAACCGTCTAGCTTAAAGGGTAGATTTTAGTTGCTCTAGTGATGAACGTACATAACATTATTTATCTTAATAAAAACATTTATATTTCTAACGTACATTATGACCGCATCTCATCAATATTTACATTTACTGTGTTTATTATGCTATTGTTGTAAGATATGTATTTATATAAAGGTGATTTTTTAAATAGATACTTACATAGATAAGAATTCGGATCACGTAACCAGGTGTTCATTTCTATTTTCATTTAGTTGCAAATGATTGCTTTTGTAAAACGAATATTTTGAAAATGTTAAATTTAAAATTTAATGGGATATTAATGTATTTTGGCTGACTTATAAAAACATTGGATTGTGACGTCGTCATCATCAGCATTATCAAGTATCAGCAGGAAAAACAAATCCTCACCAGCTCACAGAAGAAATATCGTGTTTGAGTTACAAAAAAAAGTCTGATTTATTTTTCGTCTAAGGTTATTTACACGTTAGTGGTAAAAATCGACAAATAATCAGTTATCAGCCATTATAAGCTATTAGCCCTACAAGCGTTCGGGGCAGAATAAATAGGATGCGACCTCGGCCCGTGGGTGCGTAAGATGGAGGTCCGTTTTCATACGGCCCCGAGGAGGATGGCAGCCGGGATGGCCTCGAACTGCCGTACGCACCAGCGAGTGGTGTGGGTAGGGCAAGACTTTGCCCTCCTGCGACGAGCTCCTCCAGCCACGAGCAGAGCGTTGCACGGCAGAGTCAGCGGATGCGTAGGCGCAAGCAATCCCGAGGTCTCCATTTCCGTGTTGAGGAAGGTCAGGTGTTTTAGTGGGTACAAATCTCTATATAACCTGATCTCCCCTCCAGGAATCGGGTAACTTTTAAAAGATTTCCTATGCGAAAACAAAAAAAGACTACAGCTTTTTTTTTATGTGCCAACTCATTATTATAATTATTCTTTATACATTTGGAGTTCTATAAATGGACCAATTTAAAATACATTTTAACCTTTATTAACCCCTAAATTTACTATGAAAAAATATAATTAAATAACATCAATGAATATAAACAAGACGTTGATTTTTAATACAAACTGGTTTATAAACCTACAATTTTGTATCAAACGCCAAGGATAATGAATATTAATTATACTGAAATGCACCTAAACCGTGTAACTATATACTAGACTTTTCTGCATATCATCCTGTTTCGAGTTGATAACTCGTTGTAAAATAACAAGTCATCAATTAAGTATCTCAACTTAACTTATCATTTATTAATTTTATTTTATTTCTACTGAGTGTACCCGGTTTCACGTAACTGTGTCGGTCTGAACTATGCGCAAAACGCTGAGCAGAACACAAAATTATGCACTAGGATAGTCGTTTAGATATTTCGATCATTTTAATTATTAAAGTTCTTCTTATAGTATACATATATGTCAAATTGATATATTTTAGTCATTATTTAATTGTTTTTAAGTATTTTTAGTTCAATTCATACCGATGTGTGAATGAAATATTAATACTGAACTAGTTTAATTATTCGTAAGTCGTGTTTATTTTAAGAAAAAAAATAGATTATAAATGTCATATAACGGTTGAAAATATTTAATACTATTATAACAATATACATTCATATCATATAGATTCGATGTTTTAAGTCTTGTGTACGCAACTGTATCAAACGATCACACTTACGTAAAACGAGGTATACATGTTACGTCTAACTTCATTCCTTTTTACGCCGGCAACGCAATCGTAACTTCTCTGATGCTGCAAATACGATATCATGACCTCTTTTGATGGTGTTCGATGTAGTGGTGGTTTTTGGTCTTCCTTCGCGAGCGTCAACTTAGAAGGACGTGCGACCACATTTAAATTCTGCTTACTTTTTAATGTTTGATATAGAAGAAGCAGAGTCTTCGTAAACTTATGTCAACTTCGGAAGAATTTCTTTAGAGCTTAATTCATTCAAACGATGACTATGTTCTCAAAAAGTTATCCATTTCAACGAAAAACGCAAAACATCTACTGCAAAAATTCGTGTATAAAACTAATTGACAGAACGAGATAAAATTTATTATACGAATTAATGACATATCCTCCAAGATAGTAAAAATATTTTTTGTTGATTGGAACGCCATTGCTGTGTCAGGCCGAGAACTTTGCACCTTGCCTTTGCATTCGTCAGGGACGGTGATCACTTATCATCAGGTAATCTGCATGTATGTCTGCTATTTTTATAAAAAAATACTTCTCCAACAATAATGATGTCGAAGTTATGGGCAATGACCCCAAGTTGATTACAGGTGGCTACTAACGATGAAGTCATACGGCGTCATATTGCCATTATATATTTCAAACAATTTAATATATACATTTTTATAAATGAATACCAATAAAATGTCGGTAAAAACTGTTTCTATTAATCTTTAAATTAAATAATTACCGATCGAAGATATTTATGATTAAACATAGTAAATAAACTTTTATGAAACGCAAAAAAATACCGGACTTAAAACAGGATTTTTGATAACAATTATTATCAATGATAAAATAAATGACTTAGCGGTGTCTTCGACTGTTTACTGTCAATCCAAAATTTGTAATCACAAAAGTGAACGTTTTAAAATAATTGATAATGATTGAGTTCATTGAACGTTATCGTTACGTAATAAATTTATTTGTAAGTTATCGACAGATGTAATATTTTATACATATATATAGTATTTATGCGATGTAAGAATTTACTCTATCTAGTCTTCATAAAGTCAATTTTTAAATGTTAGATATAATTTGTGGGCTTATGATTTTTTTAGTACATATCTTTTGATAATACGTCGTATGTACCATATAAGGGTATATGTCTGTGACTCAGTATTGAAATAAATATCCAACAAAATTTATATTTTTTGTTATTGTTTTGATTTTATCATATTTCTCTAAATTTCTTAAGGTTGCATAATTGAAATATAACGCAATTTTATTTTTATTATTAAAGCAAAGTCAGCTCGTGACCACGACGAATGTAACTTCGTCGAAACGTCGGGCAATAAAAAGGTATTACTACCATTAGTTATCGCGATAAGACCCGTATACGTGCTGTATAGGAGCTGCGTTCACCGAGAATGTATGTATCGTGTAATTAAGTTATTTAAGTTGCGTTTCGTACTGTGAGTGAGTAAACCATAAAGCGTTAACCCTATATCCTTTCCTTTACCCATTCACCTTGATCCCTTAATACTTCTTCCCTTATGCTAAAAATTGTCCATTAGCGTAAATAATCATCTACCATATAAGGTGAGACCTTCCCGTTGGCTCATTATTTCAAAGATAAATCCACTTTTATATATGTCACAGGCAACTTGATATTAAAAAAAAACTAATACATTTTAGCCGCCAATTTAGCAAGTAGTTAAACAATGAACCGGGTAGGAATTAGTTAAATGTTATCAAACATTTATTCCAAGTCATTTGCCTGGCTAAGTAATTAAATAGATTAATATTATTCGTATCGAGGCTGGGCTGTTAATTTAAAGACTTATTAATCTATTTGCCTGCAACATATATATTATCAAGTACACATCTACATAGATATATTACTGAGTGTGGGTAACAGAAGGGATAGATGATAAGGGAGTGCATGCGGCAGAAATGCGAATATTGTGATTGATGAGTAACTAGAATGGATAAGACATAACATAAGCATGCCAATGGAAGTTTAAAAGTGGCATCAAAAATGATGAGTAATTGATTACCATGTTATGACTATGTGATTGCTGTGTGATGCCGGCTTAGAATAGCATCACCCCATATCCTCCCGCGGGCGTCGTAAGAGGCGACTAAGGGAAATAAATCAGGGCATGGGCAGCAGCATGACTCTGTCTATCAATAACATCTACTGCGGTCACCAACCCGCCTGCCAAGCGTGGTGACTGTGGCAAAAATACCCCCCATGGTAATAGCGCCAAGGATACGGCCCTCAGTGCCCGGCAGCCCCGCTATTCCCGGCCAAGGTAGCAGTCGTGGTCACGGCGGGGCAGAGGGTGCTAAGAATCACCTGAGTGAAGGCTGTTATTTGAGGGTTGCGGAGGATCGGGATATTTGGCGCAAACTTGGGGAGGCCTATGTCCAGCAGTGGACTGCGATTGGCTGACGACGACTATGTGATGAGATGAATACCACGTGACAAGAAGAGTGTTAGGTGTGACTTTATGGACCTATGTTAGTCGAGGTATATCAAAGGAAAGATGGTTAGATTGCGTAAAAGAATTGCATGAATTGACGGCTAATAGGAAGAAATGAATGAGAAGAACATATTGTGCCGACCCCACACACAACAGGACCAGGACAAGAAGATGGCAATGAGAAATTTTTTATTGATAAAAAAAAACTACCTAAAAACAATAATAACAAGTAGAAGATACTTGATAAACATCACTCCGAGCTATTCAATTGTTATAAGTATGGGTATTGAAGTTTTTCGAGTAGCATTGTCTTATACTACTTATCACTGTATAACTTGAAATAAATAAAAAATTCATAATTGTTGGTAAAACCCATCAAATTACAGCTCTTTTTTTTGGTAAATAATAATAATATGTATATAATTGATGTATTCTCAATGACCATTGTTCTTTTACAATTAAGATTGTTCAAATTATATTGCTTAAAGAAGATATTGGCATTACGACAGTCTCGGGAACTATGATCGTATGAGACCAGTTGAATTATGCATACGTGAAATTTAAAGCGTAAATTAAAGGTCCATTAGTTCATGTCAATGTGTAAGTAAATTACTGAGGGCATTAAGAAAAAAGGGTAAACTACTGAGGGTATAGTACGAAATGCAATCCAGATTTAGAGTCAATCTTAATGATACTTTGGATCGACGCCGAATTGCGCTAGTTGACGTCTTATAAGGCGATAATTTCATTTGTTAATTTTACTCTCATAATTTACATTAAATAACTTTGTGACCTGGTAACAATTACCTAGAGAACCTTTCGAAAGCTGTTGCTTTAAAAATTAAAAGCGACGGACAGTAAATTCCTTTAGGTCTTTCACAGATATTCATAAAGGTTTACATAAGGTATTTGGCATTGTTTTACACCTGAAAGAATTTACTGTGAGTATCTTATTTTTGACATTCTCAGGTCTGTTTTTCACTGGGTCAAAGAACACATAGCTTCTTTGACCCTGTCCGCTATGGTACGTTTAGTTTGGCCAATATAAGAAGTGCCACAGCTACAATTTATCTTGTATACACCCGGCGTTTGAAAAGGGATGACATCCTTCGGCGTGCGTAAGCATTTACAGACTTTTGTCAAGGGGGTAAATACGGTCTTGATGGAGTAACTAGTATTACTACCATTAGTTGTCGCGATAAGACGCGTTATGTTCAATATGAATACTTACAACGTATCTGTTACTAGGCTACAGAATTGTTTTATGTTGCTCTTGAGAATAAAACTCACCAATGCACTTCACGCCTAAAGCAATAACAAACAGCTTATTGTCAGTGAAGTTATAAAAATGCGTAAGTCAAAATAAGTAGCTTTAAAGTCGAGCGGAAAAACTGCATAATTTTTCATAAACACCATTTTGATACAATAATTTATCATTGTAAATAAATATTATATATTTTTACCTCGTCACTAAAAATTTGATTCATAGGAGTGTCTGTGTTAAATTATGCTATATTTTTTTGCTCTCCTTTAAAGCTGCTAATTTTAACTTAGGCACTGTTAGATTTTCATTGATGTTATGTTAATCTTTATAAATTTCTGGTCCTTTCCTATTGTTATAGGCGAGAAGCAATCCCGCGGGCTCTCATTTCTGTGCTGAGGCCGACCTTCGCAGGGGTTTTAGTGGGAACAAATCTCCACATAACCCGATCTATCAATGCTTACACATCTGAAAGAACTCACTCAGTAACGTTTTTATTAACAATTACAGCTTAAGTAAGAATACCTAAACTATTGTTACCAGGTTACAGAATTATTTTATATCAGTTACGAGTGTACAATCAACAAGCATCATTCTCGCGACACTCTCTAGTGATTTTTAAAGCCTGTATTATTCGTAACATGTGAGCTAATTAACTTATAAATAATTATTTAATTTGGGCTCATTCAAACTGTTCAGCTTTAGAATATCACTCAATACAATCTATGTGCATGACAAATAAAGAAAAAAAATCTCCAACTATTTTAAAATTTTATTTGAACATAACAAAAATACTTAAGACTATTTATTATTTTATATTGATATAATAAAAAAGAGGCCTTCCTAGCGAGCATTGTGACATTTACAAACATTTAAATAATCATATCCCTAGATTTTTACATAGAATGACTATAAAATAGTATTTACTAGTAAAGACCTCCTCTCTTATGAAAAAGAAGGTTAAGACTTTAATCCACCACGCTGCCCCACTGCGGGTTGGCGGATATACATGTGTCAGAATTTCTTCCGGCACATGCAGGTTTCCTCACGATGTTTTCCTTCACAGAGCTCGAGATGAGCACAAATTTAGCATTGATAACTCAGCGCTGCTAGCCGATGTTTAAACCCGCGATCATTGGTTGAGATCGACGTGTTCAAACCATTAGAGCATTGGCCCATTTATTTACCATAAAATTAAAATTCAAAACCCAATAACAAATATATTCATACACAGTGAAAAAATAAGTTTTCCACTCAGAGAATCAGATTTGCGACTCAACATTAATTTGTTAGCATTTTGCCAAAATTACACGCATCATTATAATTACTCTTAAACTTCGATTTGTTTAATTAAGTATTTAACATATGTAAATTTCCTTTTTATTTTCAAGTTTACTTAAATATATCACTGATTCTTATTCAAATCTTCAAGCACGTAATTTAAATTTCAACCAATGGCCACCTTCAAGGCGAGGGTTGAACGAATCGGTGGACAGTTTAGATGGTAGACGAGTCTTCTCTGACGGCGAAATTTCCATATGAAGCAGAATCTGGTACAGCAAGACTTTCAGCTCGCAAAGAGCGAATCGAGATCCTGAAAATGTTAAAAATTTTAATTGTCGTATTTTTCAGTTGTAGTGTATTTACTTTTATTTCCAGAAGATATTTTAAATCATTCAATAGCTAGAAATATATTAGCGAGAAAAGTAAATAAACAGAGGCTAGATTTTCGCGACGCGACGTGACGTTGTAACTTCTGACAACGTCCACGCCGCGACGCCGTGACTTGGTTATGTGTTTTGTGCGCACACATAATACATTGTTTTCTACGTGTACGTTATATACTGCGTGTGTCCTTTTTCAAAATTGAAAATTACTTTTCTACGTAATCCGTTGTTGATTTTACTTAAGCGTAGATGCTACCATAAATTTTAATATTTTATAATTGCTGAGCGTCTAGTTCAATAAAGTAAAGGACATATATTCAGATAAAAACTTAATCAGATAAACGACATGAGATTTATTTCAGATCGAACCAAACAATAACATCAATTATCTTATCAGTAAGAAGATAATAATAAATGTTTCGTTCTTGATTGGAGTAAATTACGAATACATTTATTATTATGTTAGATTAGATAAAAACTGTTTGGATTTTTTGTACGTGTGTGCGACCTAATATAAATAAAAGGATTTACTTTGTTCTTGAAATTTTATCATAGAATCATGTATATTTTATCGGACGTTATGTTTATCAGTCTGGATATTGCTATTCCCAATATACGACTAACATTAATTCACTCTAATACAAAATCGACACTAACAACTGGACGCTGATAAGCAATAATGTGTCAACCCACACGGACTTCATTTTGAGAAAATGGCGTCTAAAGATGTCAAACCTATTCGTAACAAATTTGTTTGAAGACGTATAAATCCAACTTTTCTTGTCTATTTCGATAAAATCTATAGTGAATTCAAAGTAGATTGGTATAATGAAAAGTTTTATCAAATAATATTTTTTTCTAATACAGGAGATTATTTTATATTGCAAAATATGGCCCGCACTTCCATATTCGAAAGGTTTCATTAAATAACTTTTTTCCGTATTTATTGACTATAGATGACTTGGAAATATTTTGAATAATATTAAATACATGATGCACTAGCAGAATACGTCAATATCTCCAAATTCGACATTTTGTGGGTTGACACATTATTGCTTATCAGCATCCAACTAAGGCCTAGAGTAAATTACATTTATCTA
Source organism: Hypolimnas misippus (assembly GCA_037950945.1). Classification (NCBI taxonomy): domain Eukaryota; kingdom Metazoa; phylum Arthropoda; class Insecta; order Lepidoptera; family Nymphalidae; genus Hypolimnas; species Hypolimnas misippus. The sequence goes on from JBBEEQ010000029.1 coordinate 15,482,175, forward strand.
AGCAGGTCCACTGGTAGCTAAGTTTCACGAAAATCATTTAAGCCGAGATTCAAATATGTAAGAAGAATTGCTTAAAGGTAAAAATTAGTAAACAATACAAAAGAAAACTAAAACTTAACTCACAACACTTCTATAACAACTTACCGATACAGTTTCTGGGGCCAACACCGAAAGGCATGTAAGCCATTGGGTTGATTTTATGCTTGTTTTCATCAGAGAAACGTTCGGGATCAAATTTAAATGGATCCGGGAAAAATTGCGGATCGTGATGGAAACACCATACTGGTACCATAATGACTTCACCTTTCCTTATCTAACAACAAAACAAATATACGAAAAACAATATTAAATTCAAAGAAAGATATAATAAGCATTAGTAGACAATAATTGGACGCTGATAAGCAATACTGTGTCAAGCCACACGGACTTCATTTTGAGAAAATGGCGTCTAAAGATGTCAAACCTATTCTTAACAAATATGTTTGAAGAAGTACATATATATCCAACTTTATTTTATTTTTTGATAAAATGTGTATTAATTTAAATAATACTGATACATTTAATATATTATATTTATAATAAAAAGTTATTTAAATATTTGAGATTATTGTGTAAAATGCAGGAAATGGAATGCACTTGAAATTCGAACCAAATAATTAAGAAACTTTTTTCCTTGCTTATTTAATTTATATGACTACAATTTTTTTGAATAATGTTAAATACGTGACGCATCATCAGATTACATCAATATCTCCAGATTGTACTTTTTGCGGGTTGACACATTGTTGCTTATTAGCATCACCTTTCCTTATATAATAACAAAACAAATATACAAATAACAAAATTAAATTAGATGATTATAGTAGGGATACTAACAATGTAGTCCTTCGTAGCTTTGCTGTTAGGCTTTCCTAAGTTGTAATCTTGGACGCACACTCTGTCTAAAGACCAACCAGGTGGCCAACGTCGCAGTGCTTCTGCAATTAAAAGAAAACTTAAAATCATTTTATAATAATTACTAACTTTTGAATAAATTTTCTGACGCCAAGAAAAAAAATTCAACTTAATCGGTTAAAGATAACTGCTTCATAATTGATGAATATAGAATTTACCTGATGTCACCATGTCTAAGTAAGTCATGTTCTGGATGGAAGAGAAGTTTAGCTTGCCACCATTTTTAATATCATTTTCCTTAATCTCCTGCGCCAGGCGTTCCTGGATCTCAGGGTGGAGAGCCAGCTCGTGTAGTGCAAAGGACATCCCAGTTGATACGATTTCGAAGCCAGCGATGAAGAATAACACCGCTTGAGCGACGAAGTCCATATCGGACCAATCTGTGAAGTAAAGTATCGGTCACGGTATGAAATTGGCTTAAAAAATGAACTGCATTTTAATGAAATCAAATTGGCAATAGGCTATATACTATATATCACACTAACTGACACGGTGAATTTGGTTCCGCCTAACAGTTAATGAATGATGTGTTACTGATTAGCTGAACTTAATTTATTAGTTAACGAGAATAATAAAATGAATAAAAATATATATACTCAGTATATAGTATAGTAAAAAAAATAAAAAATTACAAAAATTAAGTATACCAATCGCGCAAGACATGATTGAATTAAACTTAGCATGTGATGCGCTCAGTTTAATTTTCTTCATTCATAGTACCTCGTTCCTACGATATGCTTTTTTTATTAAGATCGCAAGAAGGAATACAGCGAATGACCATCATCAAGGTCATGGTTTAGGTTTCGAAACATGATGACTACCGAACCCGCCTACAGTAGTACATAAGTCAGGTACTTCCAAGGAGTTTAAAAATTCTGATGGATGATTAGTAGTTTAGCATTGTACATACTTAGCATGCTACTGAAATGTATATATAAAATTACTTAAAGTTATAAAATAAGTTTCCTTAGTTTACGAAAAATACATTTCTGAATGCACGCATAAATATTTGACAACCAATAAATATGTCAATTATTTTTGATTTCTGATATTATTTTACGTTTTTAAAATATCTAAAATACAAGCCACTAATCACTTGAATTGAATTGAATCTAAAATACATAAATATGTTCTTTAATTTGAGGGGAGAGCTTACCATATTGATGGGATGAAAAAAATGTTAGACAGGAAAATGTATTTTCTTTTATTTTATTTTTCCATCAATATTTTTAATAGCTACTGTGATTCGGGACGCAAACAAATACAACAAATTAAAAACTATGTAATTAGTTCAACCGTTCTTGAGTTATAAGTATTAGAACAATCTCGACTTTGTTTTATTTATATAGATTTAACTGATTATGAATCACGTAATAGTTTCTAATAGAAAGTAGAATTGTAGGAAATTATTAATTTTCTCCATGTTTTCAATTGTTGTTAATTTCAAAATACTCCAGGAGTTCAAAATACAAACCTCTATCAATAGATTTCTTGCCGATGGACGATTCCTCAACAGTGGCAAAACCAGTATCCTCGTTATCAACTTTATCTTCATGTACTAATTGTCCTGTTGAAAATATTGGTCTTATTAATACATTATAATGTGGTTATAATTTAATAAATAAATTAACGCCTTAAACTCAACGGTCCCCATTAAGGTTCCCTCTTGTGTCGAAGTTCGAAAATACACAACAAAATCACAAACTCCCCAACCACGAAAATTTCGGCGTGTTTTATAGAAATAGTTTGTTGTAAATGAATCGTTAATTACATACAACTATCGGTATCAAGTCATGCTACATTCTGACGGTTAATTTCTGAGTTTTGTATGAGATTCTTTAAATATCAGGAGAAATATAAATATTTCTTCTTCATAATTAGATTATAGCTAAGTATCATTTATTTTAACATTCGAATCTCACCTTTCTTAGCTTCCATTAGAAGATGGATCATATCCGGTCTTATGATGTTACGAGCTTCTCTCTCTTTCATCGTACTGAGCACGAGATCCACAAAGAAGTCTTTAGTTTCTTTTGAAAATAATTGTATGTTCAGTATCTAAAAATATTATTGTTATATAAATATATTACGAAAGTTTATTTATATCACTCAGCAGTGTTTGCAAAGTTTTCATTCATTTCAACTAATGACTGCTTGTCTAATTGATTTTCAGTCAAAATTCATTTCCGATATTTTTAAATAGCATCATTTTAAGAGAGACAAAAGTGGTAAATATCTCTAGGTGGAAAATCTTCATAATATCAAGCTGCGCGTTACTCAAGTCTATCATGTTCGACTCGCACACATGTACATTTGAACCTAAAGACGCAAACTTAGTAACTTTATAAATCAATCCATTTTAAGCGAAGACATACGTAATTAATCGTACAAGTGATTTAATATCTAATCACCTTCGTCAAGATATCAAATATTAGATGGAAAAGATTGAGTCGATAAATGTAATCATGATACAAAACGAAGTCTATATTATTAAAGTAATTCTATTCACCGTTAATTTCCTATGAAACTTGCAGTAGATAATTACGATAAATAATGCATAATAACTGTAAAATATATTTAATGACCAAAATATTATTAACATTATTATTCGATTGGTAATAATGTTAATAGCTATTGTGCTAAAAAAAAAAATATTTTGGCTAGTATACTGACATTTCTTTGGTCGCCAAACGTATGAAACGGTTTTATAATACAAACAAGTGTGTTTGTGTTAAGTTATATGAAAGTTATATGAAATATATATTACACTTATTTATTCATTAATTATCCTATAACTAAAAATGATTCTTATCTATCTACTTCGCTAGCAACAATTGATACTAAATTGGTCAATTTGACGTTAGATAACGTGTCAACTGTCTACAGCAGGACATCTAGAGGACAGAGGACAGGTGTATTGCACGCAATTGTCCAATAGAACTTTTTTTTTTCTAAATAAAAAAAAAATTCTGCTTTCTATTAGTAGAAATCAGAAAACACTTTATACGATTATTCAAAATGTCATATATAAGGATTGAATGAAAAATACTTTAAATTTAATATAATAAATAATTTTCTTGAAGTATGAAAGATGTAAAAAAACTAGAGACAATTTTACTTTTCATTAAAATCGATCCCCAGTGTCCTTTAAGTATTTTTCGGTATTCCTTACACTTTCAGATTTAACCTACTACGCCCATTTAAAAACTCAGCCTATATAGTGATAAAGTTCTTTATTTATTGTAATTATTTGTACAAAAGCATATTTATAATATACTTTAGTATTTTTATAAATCTAAAACGGAACTAACATTGGAATAATGACAATAATACAATAAAGCCTTAAGTATAAGCAAATTATCTGCGTCTGAAATTAACAAACAACCGTTAATTAAATATTACCTTGGCAAGACCAGGAAAAGCCGAAAAGGCAAAGAATAACAGCATTTGCTTTATTTTAAACGTGGAAGCATTCTTTCCCATGTCATAAAACTTATTCTCCTCATCAGTAAACGAGTCGACCTTAAGACCAAAAGCACAGGAAGCGATCACGTCGTTAGAAAAACGCGTTGTTAAGTCTTTGCAATCAACGTCGATGGCACCACCTATAATTAAATGAAGCGATAACTAGCTCATCTTTGTTAGATTTTAAAATTAAATATAAAGCCACAGATTTTAACATACCGATTTGAAAAAAATGTTTCTGCGTTATATAGCTCCTCATTGGTTAATTAGCTTGTTATTGATTAAACAACCTAATTAAATAATACACAAAGATTCATTGAACCAAGCAGTAACTGTAAACATAAACTAATTTTGGACATGCCTAAATCTAACGCGTCCAAAACCATAAGGCACATCAATCGTTCCATTAAAAGTTACTATAACTGTTTATTTTTTACGATAATCCTTTGTTACTGCTACGTATAGATAAAGCACTTTCACCTTTTCTTTAAATATTCTTCCTCAATCAAAGGTTAAAGGTTAAAGGTTTGTATATCAACTGTTTAATAATATATTAATCTTGTAAATGTATTAATAGTGGTGTACAATAACGTGTATTCTCTCTCTCTTTTTCACATTAAAAGATTTGCAAACTTACTGCCAGATTGCTCAATCTTCCTTTTGAGGGCTCGTATCATCTGTTTGCCCACTTCTTCCATAAAAGGCACCATCAGTTTAATCTTTGAACTCGTAAATGCTGGGCTCAATGTTGAACGCATGTCTTTCCATTCTTGCCCTGCATTATCAAAATTTTGCATAAAATAACTAACGAGTCTTTACTAGTAGTATTAAATTTGTGTTACACGTTCGGCGTTAAGTCATTTACTGTCATACTACAAAAGACGCATTAAAACCATGTTCAACACGTGTCTAGCTAAACAGTGTTTAAAAATTAAACATTGCTTAAAATATTATTTAAGTTGATAACAGCGAATAAGCTCATAAAAAACTTATTGATAAAATGTTATACGTTACATTTGACAGCTGAAATAGGTTTTAGACATCTATTAAATTCACTTAAACGTATGTTAATCTATACCTAAGGCATGTTTAACCCAAAACTGTGCTTAGACGCGGATTTGTAGTACGGATTTTTTTAAACACACGTTTAACGTCTGTTTAAATCTTTTGTAGTAAGGCAGTTAGTGTTTAGTTTAGGAGTGACGCCAGATTTGTTGCGTATGGCGTTTCAGCCTTATAGTTTTTTAAATCGTTATATTTTACTGCATTTCCGGCATGCCATGCAAAGCTATCTGAAGCATATAGATTTTTAGTATCAAGAAACTTTGTTGGCGTGGATAAGTTTGTGATAAAGGTCCTGAACTGATCTGACCTGACCGAACGTGTAACATTTGTTTTACATTTATCATAACATACTGACATACCTTTCATTGAAAAGAGATTTCTTGCGAATAATGGCTCGACTGTTTCGTCGGTAAAACCTCGATGGTCGATAAAATGTTCGAAATCCTTGACTGTAATCTTCTTTACGAGTTCAAGGTCTCGTACCACAACCATAGACATAATAAATTCATATCTTCCAACGAATCTTTAATCAAAACAATCATTAATTTGTACCAAAATAGAAAATTATTAATTATTAAAATTTTAATGAGTATCTAATTCAAATTATGAGATGACAAGAAATAAGCATTGTTTCCTCTAATTTAAATTAATAAAAGTAGCGTTAGTAGCGAATAAACATTTAAAGCAAATGATAACATTAAAGAAGCACTTGAAATCAAAATAAAACTAGTATTGAAAAAATTAAATAATTTCTCTTAATCTTGATTAACATGTAACAACGAAATAGCTAATTCATAAATCACAAGACTTTATCTGAAATATTAGAGTTATTATTTCAATTGATGTTCAACACTAACCTTTCTTCGGGGAAAGCATTGTACACCGTATCGAGAGCATCACCAAACGTATCTTTGCGTAACATCATCCGTAGAATGTTACCGAAAAATGGAACTACATTTATATGCTTCACCCCATATCTACTGAATCTGGAGTACACCTGGCGGAAATATATGGTGAGAGCTGCCACCAGCACCGTGACCCATATAAGAAAGATAATCATCTGTTGGAAAACATCTACTTTAAGAATATTATTTAAACTAAAAATAATAAAATTCCTTGAATCACTGATCAATACTTTTCAAAACGATTTTTTAAATTAATATAGCAAATTTAAAACGCAAACAATATTTATTGCGAAACCTCTTGATAAATCTGAATTTTATTTATGATTGAGGAGGAGGAGGATTGTTTTACTGAACCTGTAAATTATTAAATTGGCAATGACCTTCCAACCAAACTATGTATTCCAAAGACTATTTGAATATTATTACGGGTTTAAAATATAAATTACTAGCTTATACCGCTACTGAGCAGTCATTACTAATTTTTCAATCAATTTCAATGGAACAAAAAGTGATGGAGAATCGTATTGCTTTTAATTCTTGCAGGAATCTTTAACATTTAGTTCTTAAGTTCTGCCAACTATGAATAATTACATGACTCATTAGAAATGTAGTCGTAAATAGAACATTCGAAAAGATTACTTTTAAGAGCTCAAGAGTACATAAAATTCAGCAATTATATTAATTGTTTTCAATTATCTAGCTCCTCTACCGAGTGTGACGTCAAAGTTTTCAATAGCTTGTTTGCTATTATCTGAAAATGTTCATCTATACTCATATTATAAAGCTGAAGAGTTTATTTGAACACGCTTATCTCAGGAACTACTGGTTCGAATTTAAAAATTATTTTTGTGTTAGATAGTTCATTTATTGAGGAAGGCTATAGGGTGTATTACATCACGCTACGACTCATAGGAGCGAAGCAGTAACCATTAACACGAGTGAAACCGCAAGGAACAGCTAGTATTACATATTATTGACGTACATGTTATGTTGACGTAGTGATGTACTAGTAATACTCACTTATCGATACACTTGCAATCATTCATTAGAAAATCAGTTAAGATATGGATATAACCCAATTGATAGTCCTAGTTACTAAACATGCAAGAGTAGTGGACTTAAATAATGACTTCAATTGTCGTCTTTTACGAAATATTGTCTGTGGCACCCCTTTGGTATATATAAAAAATTTGCATGATAACCATGCACGTTCAAAATATTCTTCCCAGTACATGGATTCCCAATCAGTAAGGCCCGGCTTTGTTTGTAAAGAAAGGTTTTTAAAGATGCAGGTTCTCACTAATTTTATCTCTTTCTCGTATTTACATAGTTTGAATATTGTTGATTAAATTGTATAAATTAAAAGCAATCAGATTAAGTTATTTGATTTATTTGTTATTTTCTTACTTTTTGGTTATCACAGCCAATATTTGTGTATCGTTATCTATTATTACTTCACCATACACCTCAATGCTTTTACTATGCAATATAACTATGCAAAAATATTGAAATCTTGGTCAGATGCTGCAGCCAGAAGCAGCAATATACACAATTCCTCACCTACTTACAGCAGAGGTATCATGTTGGTGCTCGTTGAAATGGTCTCAATAAATAGATTGTCGATTTGTCGGAGTTTCCATCGCTAACAATTCAAATTCAAATTCAAAACATACTTTATTCAAATAGGCTATTTACAGCACTTGAATCGTCAAGTTACAGGTCCATTGGTTATAGATTTTTTTAAGCTACCACCGGTTCGGAATGTAGTCTCTACCGAGAAGAACCGGCCAGAAACTCGATAGTTACTCTTTTAAAAATCATTCATACATTATGGATTTTTATAACATTTTTTTTTAATCCTGTCAGAACGTCAACGCACATTATATCTTATTCTTTACTTTGTTGGTATAGAATAAAAACAAATAGCATATCATTTTAATAATATGAAACGACACGGTATGAAATTAAGATGTTATACTAAAAACCATACATTAATTCAATACCAAAAAAAAATAAGAAAAAAATACTCACGGTTTGTTTTTATTTCGTTTTTTTTTACACCTTGCCCCCAAAATTAGAAATATTTTTTAATGTAACTAGTTTTTTTAAGTGTTATAAAAAACGTATTAAGCGAGCGGAGCATTTAGTACAATAGACGCCGACTAGCGTGTTTTTATGTAGATAAACAACACTAGTGACTTATCACGACTTTGCGTTCACTAATCATATTATGTTCATTTTTCTATGACACTTTTTAAATATCTACATGTTAATGAATACGTGAAGCAAAACATGGTTCCCCTTTTTACGAATATTCCGCGAATGAAGAATTATGAAGTTTCATATACTTATAGTTTATATAGAGAAGGAGCGCGAAATACTAACCTTTTCAAAGTTATGCATAAAAATACATTAAATCAATACAAAAAAAAAACATTACACACATTTTGATTGTTGATCATATCCTATAGGAATTTTCTACTTACGGCTATAACTAATCGTAGTAATACCTTTTTATTTCCCGACGTTCGACGAAGTTACATTCGTCGTGGTCACGACCTGTCGTCACAATCACAAAAATACATAGAAACATTAACACATTAAAAAAAAATGTGATATCCATCATATCAATACGAGGAACAAGGACAAACCTGCTACTCGACTACGTCGAGTAAGTAATTCTTTTGTTGGGAGATGTATACGATTTTACAACAGGATCCCAGAAAACGTTCAAAATGCTTCTATAGCAAAGTTCAAAAAAATTGTAAAGAAACGTTTGTGTGTTAGAGGTTACTATAATATAAAAGATTTCATAGATGATGACACACCTTGGGAATAATGCGATCGCTTCCAGGCTCTCTCAAAATATTTTACGTATTGTAACCAATCTTGACGTTGTTAAAAAAAAAAACTAACAAAAAAAAAAGTCCCGCTGAGTTTCTTTCGCGGTTTCTTCTTAGGCCTGAGGTTATACTTTTCCGAAACCGTGGTAGATTCATTTTCTTGACGTTCAAAAAGAGAATGTAAATTCCTATTTTGAATAAAAATATTTTGATTTTGATTTTGAATCAGCTCGTGACCACGACGAATGTAACTTCGTCGAAACGTCGGCCAATAAAAAGGTATCACTACCATTAGTTCTCGTGATAAGACCCGTTATGTTAAATATGAATAGTATAAATTGCGAAAGTTTTAAATATATGACTACTTAAGCTTTAATTAATGTATAAGATTAATAGCATTTTGTAAAAAAATTACTACCCGAAAGATGATCCTTATAAATGACACTATCAGATGGTGCAATAATATAGGTATGTATTTTTTTTTTCAAATCAGGCCAGGAAAATGAATTTTTCACAAAACTAATGATGCAGTTTTAGTTTTCATAAAAATCGGTCCTCAGGGTCCTTGAAAATTTTTTCACTATTCCTTAAGTTTCGGATTTGGCCTACCACGCCCCCTTAAAAGATCATGCTATATAATCTATACATTAGAAATGATTACAAATTAATTAATTTTAATCTACTTTATCTGTTTTTGACCAATTTTAATAATTTACGAAACAAAGAATTTTGGACGATTATTTTAACAATGTTATTCTATTATTACTTACGAGACGGTTCTCGCAACCTCAATGTATAACTTTATTGATTTAAAGAATTCATCATCGCAACTCTTTTCATGATAAAACATCAAAGAATTATTGTCTTTTGACATATGTACTTAGTTCTATTTGTTAGAATTTTGAGTTACTACGATATTCTTGCAAACCAGCGATATATGGATTAAACGTAGTTTATGTAATTATATCATAATAGTTATATTATCATAGTTTTACCGTAAATAATATTATATTCATAAACAAACAAAATTCTCGTTTCTTTTGATATCAGATTTCGATATCAGTCGGCGTTAATTATTACTTTACTTTTACTTTAAAAAAATAATTACAGATAAAATAAATCAGATTGTGATTTATCTACATTTAATAAAATGAACGTTACGAAATAAAGAACTTTGCACGACAATATTTCACAATGTTATTCTATTAATACTTATGTACAACAAAAATAACAATTTATTATAAACCAAGAACGTAGAGACAATTACAGACATTATTTTAAACTAACTGTTACTATGATTTATGAATTTTAAACTAACTGTTACTATAATGTAATAAAGCCTTGGACGTGAATAAAAAGGGATTTAGAGGGTCCAGACCCCTACGACTTATTTATACTCAGTACATTGATTGAATTGCAATGACAATGGTTTATATAACTATTAAGAATCATACTATCTTACTGCGTAATGCTTGGTTAAATACTAGTACATTTTGGATTTTCAATGCCTACGTCATAATATCTAACTGCATGCCAAATTTCAGCTCGATCCATCGATTGGTTTGGGCTGTGCGTTGATAGATCACTATGTCAGTCAGTCAGTCACCATTGAGTTATATATATTTAGATATCTATATTTAATAATATATTTTATCTGTATTTGATATTTTTATATAAAAGATATATTGTTTGATGACCATTTATGTGACGTAAATCCTCCTTTTCTCAAGATATGTCAAATATTTTCAGCTATACGTATTGCTTCTTCAACATTATCGACAACAGATTATCCATGAATCTGTCTTGTAAATGTAGACAGTTATATAAAAAATGAATCGTCTGCAATAGAAGTTGAATAATCAGTCGTGTATTATTTATGTACATCTCGTCTACAACTTATAGTTTTCGTCATAGTTGGAGAAGATCGCTAATTTAATTGACTGAGGTATTCGTTGACTCAATCCTGGTGATTGTTCCAAGATGATCATGATACCGAGATCTTTTATATCATATAAATTGTGTAATGACGTCATTAGTTGATAGTGATACTTTTAAAGGAAAAGATTTTAATGGATATCTAGTTAACATCTAATCAAATGAAAGAAAAGGAGAGTTGATCGTTTTCGTGAAGAATACTTAACTAAGTTTACTACTTAAGGTATGAGATTAATAGTGAAAAATAAGACTTTTTTTAGTTTGACGTATACTGCCCAGAAGATGATCCTTATAAGTAACACTACTGGTGCAATAATATAGGCTGTTTTTTTTAATCAATAGATTCGATTCCTGGCTAGAAGAACGATTTTTTCAAAAAACTAATTATGCAGTCTTAGTATTCATCAAAATCAGCCCCGATTGTTTAAAATCTTATCGTTATTCCTTATACTTTCGTATTTGGTCCACAACGCCCATTTAAAAAAACTTATATGTACACGATATATTTATCCATGACTTATTGAACTCACACTGATATAAATAATTATAAAACTAAAACGGAGGAATATATAACTGCGTCACTCCGCGAACGGGACCTCGATAGTATTAACGTTGTTTAACATTCCTATGGGTACATAATTGGTGTAAATAATGATCCGGAATAAATTGTTAATTTGTTTATTTGTGTTTTACGGTTGTCGAATTGCATTAGCGGGTGAGTGTTGTATACGGGATGTCAATTGGGCATGTGTTGGACATTTTACCATGATTAGCAGAATTGATAATTATAAGAAAAAAAAAGTTATATTTTTTTAAAATCTTTTTCATAAATCTATACGAGCCTACACGATCCAATGTTTAAATTAAAAATAAAAAGGTTTTTTTTAACTTGTGTATTGTTATTTTAATATTCAATAACCAAATTAGCAGGTTGTGCTATAGTAATTTATAGTTACGATATGAATTCGGTACATATACGATGATATGAGTTTTTTAATTGGGCGTGATAGGCCAGACCTGAATAAAAAAATACTAAAAGGATCCTAGGGACCGATTTTGTTGAAAACTAAAACTTCATCATTAGTCTTTTGAAAAACTTATTTTCCTAGAATTGGTTCCACACAAAAAAACTTTATATCTGTTAGTGTTACTTATAAGGATCAACTTTTGGGACGTAATACGGCTAATAAAAGGAAACGATTATTTTTAAAAAATGCTATTAATCTCACACATTAACTTTAAGTAGTCAGCTCTCTACCTCAGAAAATATTTTTATTATAAAAATTAAATAAAAATAATTATTCGGATGTTCAAAGGATATAAGAGTTGCACCAGCTGCATATTGCTGCGGGAGTGCCCTGAGGCGGTGAGGGCAGCAGGGAGGAACGACAGCGCAGGAATAAGGAAGTTGAAAAAGGCTTTGTGTGGAATCGACGTAGTAGATGGTAAAGAATTACCTAAAGTGAGTATTTGCATATTTATATGATGTAATAATTGGCCGCTGATAATCAATACTATGTCAAGCCACACGGACTTTACTTTGAGAAAATGGCGTCGAAAAATGTTAAACCTATCTATCTATACTTATAATAAATCTGTAGAGAGGTCAATTCTGTACATGAAGTATATGTTCGAAATAACTATCAGGGGGTGATTAGTGATCGATACTGATGCCAAAAATGCAATCAGTAAAATTTTTGTCTGTCTGTCCGTATGTATGTTCCTTATAGAAACAAAAACTACTCGACGGATTTTAACGAAACTTAGTACAATTATTCTTTATACTCCTGGGCAGGTTATAGTATACTTTTCATCACGTTATAATCCATAGGAGCAGAGTAGTGAAGGGAAACTTTGGGAAAACGGGAGACGTTACTCCAATTTTTAAGCTTCCGTCGCGTATGCAGCCTTAATGGTTAAAATTACATAGAAATCATGTATGACAGAAATATTCTACATAAAATTTTCTAAAAAATATCTCGCAACAGCATATGTCTATCTTTTATGGTTGACTCTCAATTACACGTGTAACTCCTGATAGCTTAGCAGTTCGGAGCATTATGATTATACTTGTTTACTCTTACGTTTATAAGACTCTCACTCATCCCTAATTAAAAAAGTTAACATTATTACCTATTCAATAAAAAAATCATAGAAATCAAGTATTGTGGATTGACATATTATATTTCCCTATTAAATTACAATAGTTAATCTGACTGTCACATCAAAACCACTGAACCCTGAGGAAGGAAATACGCTACTTTTTTCGAAAAACGACGAAAACGCGGACGAAGTCGCAGGCAAAAGCTAGTTCTTAATAAAATAGTTTGAAGAAGTAGGTATCTATCTTTACTTTTCTATTTAAAAAAAAATGTATAATGAAATAAGTTTTACGATAAAAAGTTTTACCTAATAATATATTTTTTCAAATATATAAGATTATTGTATATTGCAAAATGAATAACACCCTTCAGTATTCGAAACATTAAATTAGGAAAGTTATTACTCAGTTTTTTTACCCATTATCAGAATACATAAATATCTCCGAATTTGACTTTTTGTGGCTTGATACATTATTGATAATCAGCATCCAATTAATTTATTTTATATTATTTCATACGAGCTGTGCCCCACAGTTTCATCCACGTTAATTTGAAAAAAATATATTTATATAATGTTTACCTTCGCTACTCGGATATTGTTCGCTATTTCATTGGTTTCAATTTTGTTTTCGCGTAACCTTGTTTTTTATTTATAAATTAAAATATTTTTTTTTGATTGAAAGTGAGTAGAGAGAGAGAGTATTTGTGACTGAAAGTCCTATCAAATAAACAGACAAATAAGCAGAAAAGACAAAAAATTTAAAAATTGTGTTTTTATTGTCATATACTTTCATATGCAATTAGTTAAAAGCTGTAGACTGGAAATTATAAACAGACATTTCAATCATTCATTTGTATAGATAGATGTTATCTGTATTTATTTCAACAGATTTGCTGTTCAGACTTCATCGACTTGAATATAAGAATAGGCGAAAATGACCCAGAAGAGGAAATAAATATTGAAACACACAAAAACATAGGCCTATTGCCGGAAGCATGCGGCAGTATTGAAGATCATTCTCCTCCTGTATTACGGATCTTTAGAGGGGAATTTTCAAAACCCTTTGAATTCCCATGGATGACACTTATTTATTATTATACAGGAACATATAAAGGTTACGTATTTTTTAATATATAGGTATATGAAATAATTAATAAAAAATAGCTTACAATAAAATTCGAACCGACCTCAAAAGCAAAGAACGCGCTTTTATGCAAATTAAAAAAAATCGATTTTGATGAAAATTCTATATGACTAAACTCGAAGTACATTAAAAAAATCTACTGATATTATAAAGCTGAAGAGTTTGTTCGTTTGAACGCGCTATTCACAGGAAATACTGGTTCGAATTGAATTTTTTTTTCTTGTTAGATAGTTTATTTATTGAGGAAGACTATAGGCTAATACTGTGTCTGTTTGTTAATCGGTTTTACTACATTTGTGAATAGTGGTAATTAATCGATTTCAGTCTCAAGTCTTGTTATTACCGAGACTGGGGGTGGAAAAGTCGAGCCTCGAAAATACGAAAAAATCGTCGAGACTTTCGAAATTTTCGAGACCGTGTCTTTTTCGAGAGAGAGAGGCGGATATGCGTGTGTCAGATTTTCTTCCAGCACATGCAGGTTTCCCTTCACCGCCGAGCTCTATTAGTTAAGAGCCAAACCTGCATGTACCGAGAGAAATACTGACCGGAAATGGCTGAAATGAAATCGCTCTTGATGCCAAGTAGTGTGGACGTATGAAATATCATTGGTCTTTGTAATTATTAAAATAATTGTAATGTTTTAAGGCAAAAAGAAATATGAATTCAAATGTGGGGGATCTGTTATTAGCTCTCGGTATGTTTTGACTGCCGCGCACTGTGTCGAAGGTAAGAAGGTCGCTGGAGTGCGCGTCGGCGACTTCAATATAAAAACTAAAACGGATTGTCAAGGAGAGTATCCATATGTAATATGTGAAAGTCATTTACAGGTAAACTTTATTTTGGTATTATTATATCAGCATGCAAATTTATCATCATCATCATCATCTACCTAGTATTTTTTCCAGATATGTATACCAGGTCTGTCTTCCATTCTAGTCCAGATATTGACAAGTTACTGATTTTTACACAGAGCGATTGCCATCTGACCTCCGCAACCCCTGAAGGCAAGCCAGTAACCATTTAGACTAGAATAATATCTCTACTAAGAGTAACGATCATTATCAGGTGATTATGATAACAAACCGGGACCGACAACTTAACGTGCTCTTCGAGGCACGGTGGGGAGACCCACAAGGATAAACACCCAGATCTAGAAACAAATATTTATACAAATATGAATATCTATCCCGAGCGGATCGACCGCAACCGTCGGTGTTAGAGGTACATTCAGCATGCAAATTTATATACATAAAAATTAACTCGAGATAGGCTGGACTGATTTAGGTTATTTTGATCTAGATATATTTCTGAAAGTTCAGGGATAATTTAAATGGAGAAACATACATAATAAATATTCATTTTAATTTTCCAATATAAACTGTTCCTCGCTATGAAACGTTTGATGTCTTCTTTTTTTTGGAAATAAAGTTGTCACTTAGTTGGTAAATATAGATGCATTCTGTATTCTGTTATGTGGGAATAAACCAGTTCTGTTTCAGAAATAAAAAAATGCGTAGATAAATAATTTTCATCAAGTCTTGACCACATTCTTCACAAATATGGATGCTGATGAGCAATAATGTGTCAACCCACAAAAAGTCAAATTTGGAGATATTGATGTATTTTGATTCTACGTCACCTATTTAACATTATAAAAAAAATAAAGTTATCTAAACTAAATAAGTATGGAAATAAGTTTCTTAACTTACTGTTTCTAATTTCAGGTGCGTTCCGTATTTTGCAATTTATAAAATAATCTCAAATATTTAAAAACTTACTATTAGATAAAACATTAAATAAATCTATCGGCTTTTGATTAATTATACATTTTATCAAAATAGAAAAGAAAAGATGAAAATACACGTCTTCGAACAAATTTATAAAGAATAGGTTTGACATCTTTAGACACCATTTTCTCAAAACGAAGTCCGTGTGGCTTGACATAGTATTGCTTATCGGCGTCCATATATATTGGTGATACGAAGTTCACCAGGTCATCTAGTATTTTATATTTAAAACTTTCGCGAATTATAGTATTTTTTTTTTTCATTTACCGGGTCTTATCGGTTGCGAGCTGCTAGTGATCGCGACATATGCAACTCTGTCGAGCGTCGCATAAAAATAAACGATACACTAATATCCATCGCCTCTTCTTCAGTAAGAATGTGTTGATTTTAGACTTTCTCAGGCAATTGTTAAGGCTTTTTTTAATTTTTCGCCAAAAGAACCATCTTCATACTTCAAGGATTATTACAATAAATAATTAGCGAAATCGGTTCACCTTCTCTCGAGATTTGCGTTAAGCAACACATTCAGCGACTTATTTTCATGTTACAGATTATACATATATTAATATTATTTTAGGATATTAAGGTTAAAAAACGTATTATTCACGAAGAGTACCGCGCAAAGCCATATACACACAACGATATCGCTTTGCTTCGTCTCAAGAAGCCTGTTGACTTTTCGTTCAGTAAGTTTAACTTTTATGTAATACTAAGTCCCGTCAAAATTGGTCCAGCCGTTTCAGAGATTAGACGGAACGAACGACTGACAAAAATTTTAAACATTGTATTTAATATGATGTACCGTACGTATATACTTTCATATGGATTTAGTTTAAAGTTGTAAATTACAAACAGATACTTCATTTTAATTATGTATATAGATATAAGGGTATAAATATATACATTTCTATCCACGAATCGAATCTGTGAAATCTGTGAAAATGGAAAATCATTCCATAAAATAAAAAGAAATAAAACTTCTAATAGCTTACCACTCATTATTAAATTATACGAAATTTGAGGTAGGTAAATCCAAATAAAACTCTATCTATACATAATTCAAATGTACAAGAATGTTTGTTTGTTTTAGTACTTATTTTATGCGCTGCATACCTTTCAATCGATTGCGTTTAAACTTTATCAATATATTGTTTGCATTTGGAAAAAAAATTAAAGTTATAGCACAATTAACGAATAGTAAGGAGCGCTCGTGTCGTATGGACCAGACCGAAGAATGTGTTTTAAACGATTGCCGGGCGTGAAAAAATTTCCATTAACACGAACGAAGTCGCGAGCAAAACATATACTTAATATAGATATGAAATTGCTTTGTAAATCATCATTCACCATTTCAGCCATAGAACGTCACTGCTGGACATAGGCCCCCCCTTAATAATAGGGCGATTGTCAAAGCCAGAATTTACCTATTATGTTCAAAAAATTGTCACTAAAATCAAAATTGTAAAGTAAAATTTAAGTATTATTTTTTTTAGTAAATGCTAAACCCGTTTGTCTGCCTAAATATGAGTCACTTAGAAATATAAATCTTGGCGGAAAAAGAGGAACAGTAGCTGGCTGGGGTGTCGCAGAGTTCGGTATGGCATCTCCGATTCTTCGGAAGGTCAAAATTCCGATAAAGTATGACAATGAATGCCAAGAATACTACAATAGGTAAGAGGAATATGTTTTTATTATAAAGCATGTTGGAATTTTTTTAATTACAATACAATTAACTAATTTATATAATTAATTTGTCTAGTTGACTTCAAAAGCAAAATACGAAATTAAATGACATACTAATTCTAATTGATATATAAATTGATTTGAAAAACAAACTAAACAAACAATTTTGATATAAATATTATTAATACTATAGGTATGAATATAGATTTTCAAAACACAAAAAGCGATTTCTATTCGTAGTAAATAAATCATACTATCAAATCATCATATTCAATCATATTTAGAAAAAAATATTGAAAATATTTTTTATAGGACATATAAGGGGGAGGGGGAGGTAAGAGGGTCCTTAGTAGACGACTTACTCATACTTAGTACATTGAACGAAAGGTAAAAACAATGGTTTATATGATTTTTAAAAAACTAAGATTATAAGACTCGGATAAAAAATAGTTTATCTTTGTACATTTTGGACTTACAGCCCCCCCACAGACCCTTGTCTTGAACAGTCCCCTCGTTGGCGCAATGGTCACAGCAACTGACTAAAGCGCTTACGGTCGCAGGTTCGATCCCCGCTCACGGCAAACGTGTGTATTGGCCATACAGATGTTTGTCGTGGTCTGGGTGTTTGTGTTAGTGTTGTGAGTGTTTCCGGACCCCCGACACAAGGTCATGAGATCTTAATGGGAGCCGTTGAGTGTGATGCGTTATTTATTTATTTATTTACAGCTACACCCATTGTCCTATATATGAATCAAAATTATTGCAACATATTAATCAAAATATCACAAATAATGTTATTCCAGTAAACGAAATTGCGAATTTTGCTTTTAAAATCAGTTTCTTTTTTAAAGTCTTAATTATATCTAGTATATAAATAAAATCCTTTGTTCTGAATGACTGACTGACGAATCATCGCACAGCGTAGACCGCTGATCATAGATACTTGAATTTCGGAGGGGGTATTATTTAAATAAATAAATATATAAATAAATAAATAAATAAACGCATCACACTCAACGGCCCCCATTAAGATCGCGTGACATTGTGTCGGGGATCCAGAAACACACACAACACTAACACAAACCCCCAGACCATGAAAAACATCCATATGACCGATACAGACGTTTGCCGTGAGCGGGGATCGAACCCGCGACCGTTAGCGCTTGAGTCAGTTGCAGTGACCACTGCGCCAACGAGTATTTATATGATATAGGCCTCCGATAAGATATTTTTGAAAATTTACCGTCTAAGGTAGTGAAATGGGGTAAAAATGTTGGTACATAAAATCTTATTCTGTGGTCATATTTACCTACGATTCATCTATATCTATACTAACATTATAAAGAGGAAAGATTTGTTTGTTTGTAATGAATAGGATATAAATAAATGAAAGGATTTACTTTGTACTTGAAGTTTTATCATCCCATCGTGTATATTTTATCGGGCGTAATGTTTATGGCACTCTGGATAGTGCCCTTCCCAATATAACATTCGAAAACAAGATCGACACCCACAACGAAGGCCTAGCCTATTCATACATGGACGCTGATATGCAATACCGTGTCAATCCACACGGACTTCATTTTGAGAAAATGGCGTCTGAAGATGTCCAGCTAATCTATACTAATATTATAAAGAGGAAAGATTTGTTTGTTTGTAATGAATAGGCTACGAAACTATTGGACCGATTTCAAAAATTCTTTCACCTTTGGAAAGCTACATTATCCCCGAGTAACATAGGCTATATTATATTTAAAAAAATTAGGGATCCTTACTAAAACTCTAATAATGTAACCCAAGGTGTAAAAACTATGAATAAAAAAAATCATTAAAAGAGAATTCAAACTTCGTTTATAGTTTTACTTTTTTTATTGAAACCCGACGCAAAAAATAAGGGTGATGTGTGTGTGTGCGTGTGTGTGTGTGTGTGTGTATGTACCCGTGCGAAGCCGGGGCGGGCCGCTAGTTACAAATATATCTGACTGCTAATAATTATTGATATTTTTAGCAACTCCGATGCAGATACAAATATCGTTGAGAACAAAATCTGCGCCGGTGAAGACGGGAAAGATTCTTGCAAGGGGGACTCGGGCGGCCCTCTCATGTTGGAGGAGGACTACAATGGCGTTTACCGAATAATTCAATTTGGCATCGTGTCTTTTGGCCCCCAACAATGTGGTTCTATGACCCCTGGAGTGTACACTGACCTTAGAAAGTACATGAAATGGATATTGGATAACATAAAGCCATGAAGTTTCTTCTTCATCTTAATAAATTATTTTTTTTTTTCATACGATATATAGTTTTGCGACGACTTATAGTGTCTGCAATAAATTTTATCTAAATATCTAATTTCTTGTGTTTTGTATTTTATATGCAATAAATAACTAAGTAATTAAATATTAAATAGATTTTTAAAAAATGTGGGTAATTATATTCTTTGTTTATTTTACTACACAGATGCAATTCAATAATTCCTCCATTAATCAACTTCTTTTTTGTAATAAGTAACAACGTTATTTAATAATAAATAAACGTCATTAAGGACTCTATATCTATACTAATAATAAAATTCTAGCGAGTCGCTGTCTGTACATGGAAGATATATAAAAAAAAATCTTCTTGGGGGCCTTTATTAACGCAATAGAACCCAAAACAATGATTTTTAAAATTCTTATCTGTTTGTCTGTTTGTCTGTTTGTCTGTTTGTCTGTTTATCTGTGCGTTTGTGCACGCTAATCTCAGAAACGGCTTATCCGATTTAGATGCGGTTTTCACTAATATATTGTAGTAAGCTTCACTTAACATTTAGGCATTGTTTCATGTCAATCGGTCCATAAATAAAAAAGTTATGTCAATTTAAAGAATTACATTGAACATTTTTTTGTGCCTATCACTAAATACATGAAAGTATATACAGTACTTACATCAAAAAATACATTTTTTAATTTTTTGTGTGTCAGTCTGTCTGTCTATCTGTTTGTTCCGATTAATCTCTGAAACGGCTGAACCGATTTTGATGGTACTTTTACTTGCAGTTAGCAAATGTTATAAGGAGTGACTTAGGCTTACTGCTATTTTAGATATTTTTAATCTATACATATATAAAAAAAAATTCTAATGGGTCGCTGTCTGTCCATAGAAGATATATGAAAAAAACAAATTTTTAAAATAAAATAACGCATCACACTCAACGGCCCCCATTAAGATCTCATGACCTTGTGTCGGGGGTCCGGAAACACTCACAACACTAACACAAACACCCAGACCACGACAAACATCTGTATGGCCAATACACACGTTTGCCGTGAGCGGGGATCGAACCCGCGACCGTTAGCGCTTTAGTCAGTTGCAGTGACCATTGCGCCAACGCGTCTGTCAAAAATTATTTGGGCCTTTACATACGCAATAGAACCCAAAAACAATAATTGTTAGAATTTTTGTCTGTTTGTCTGTTTATCAGTGCATTTGCACCCGCTAATTTCAGAAACGGCTTATCCGCTTTAGATGTGGTTTTCATGATTATATTGCAGTAAGGTTCACTTAACATTTGGTATTTATTTCATTTCAATCGATTCATACAAAAAAAGTTATGTCAATTGAAGCGTTCACGTCGAACAGTATTTTATGCTTTTCACTAAATGCACGAAAGTATATACAGTACTTACATCAAAAAATCAATTTTTTAATTTTTTGTCTATCAGTCTGTTTCTTACGACTAATCTCTGAAACAGCTGAATCAAATTTGATGGGACTTTCACAAGCACTTAGGGGATGTCCATTAATCACGTGAGGTCCAGAAAGGGAGAGAAGATA
The DNA here is from genome assembly GCA_037950945.1 of Hypolimnas misippus. Lineage (NCBI taxonomy): Eukaryota > Metazoa > Arthropoda > Insecta > Lepidoptera > Nymphalidae > Hypolimnas > Hypolimnas misippus. Next base: position 15,503,875 of record JBBEEQ010000029.1, read on the forward strand.
GAAGAAGAAATTCACGAAATATTACAAATTCTAAAATGTTCTTCAAAACATGACGTAATTAATGGACAGCCCCTATAGCTAATATTATAAGGATTAACTTTAGCTACTATTTTTAATATATTTATTTTAATGATTAAGTAAAAAAGAGAATTACGCGATAACAAAATATTGTAGAAACCAATAAAATAGTGAACAATTTCCGATTTATAAAGGGGAGGTATAAAAATAAATAAAATTGATGTGTCCGTTTGTAATTTTAAATAAATGCATATTAAAGTATACACGGTACTTACAACAAAATTACCAATATTAAAATTTTTGTCTGTCTTTCTGTCACTCAATTTTTCTCGGCTAATATCTGAAACAGCTGTTTCAGAACAATTGATCCATCCTTTTAAGAATTATCTAAACCTACCTAGGTAACGGAGTAGGTGAAGGGGACCAAAACAAACTTCACATTCTTTGAGTTTGAGTTATTCACTTTGTATATTTTCGATTGTATTGTTCACACTCTTCCTTACTTTAGTAGGTGACTAGCATTTTGATGCAACCTATAAACAAATCGTTCGAAGTAATGCAGACTTTTTTTTCTAAACTTACCGGGTCTGTGTAGAATCGATTACTTAACTTCTAATTCATATATAGATTTAATGTTATTTTGTAAAAAAATAAATCTTTTCCTTTAATTTGTCGCTTTCTATTACTTTCCAAAAGTTGATTCTTACAGGTGACACTATTAGGAGGTGCAATAATACAGAATGTATTTTTTTTTTCAAAATTAGTGGGTTCTATTTCTGTCCTGGAGAATCATGAAATCAAAAACAAATTATGATGCAGTTTAGATTTCTCAAAGTCGGACACGAGACTCTATTAAGTATTTGTCGCGACTACTTATAGTTCCGGATTTGGCTTATCAACCTCAGTTAAAAAAGTCACCCAATATATAATATAAGGAGAACCTCGGCGGGAACATACTGTTTTATAGTCGAAATTTTAAAGACTAGCACAAAACACTTTTCTTCAACATTCATTGTGAAAACCGTGGAGGAATACCGTATCTAAGTTAGTGTCTGCTTATAAATACAACCAGGAAGTTCCCAAATCCAAAGTAAAAAAGCTCCTTTCTTAAGCAGCACCGCAAACTATTATAACCTTGCTTTGCAGGAGACATACCAAGCATTCTGTAATTCACGCGAACGAAGTCGCGGGCACAGCTAGTATAGAATAAAAATGTATTTCTGTTCCTTTGTCTCGCAAAAATTGAGAATTTTAATTTTGATCTTGAAATATTTGTGAAAGTTCAGGGAAGGTTTAAATTATGAGAAATATAAATAATATCTAAAGGACAATACAACATTTTTTTTTCATAAAAATTAATATTAAATTAAATACTTTCTACACCATTTTGAAGTCGATGCCAAATAAAATATTATATATAATAAAATTTTATAATTTAATATGTGAACGTTTACACGATTCTTAATATTTGGGGACGCCACTTTCGAAGTTTCTACACACGTGAAACTTATAATACTCCTCTTTTCAACGTAAACAAGTAATAATGAAAACTGTTAAAGTCAAAATAATTAAATATAGTTTATCTATATAATTTATTCTTAATAAATAAATAACATTTTGAAAAGAAAACCAAAAACAAAAAATATTAAAAGAAGAATTAAACAAAGAAAAATTAAACTATATAAAACCTACAAATCTGTCGATGTCATTGCAGTGAGGCGAAGTGCCCAAAACACTGGATGCATTGCCCCTTTGAATGGCCAAACTGATATCTTGGCCAAGGTAGGCGCCAGCTCTCCGGTCATTTGACTCGACGAGGCGGGAAGATAATTCTTGGTAGAATCTTTATAAAGATTTATATAAATTTATTCTATATAAAGATATAAAATTGCAGTGTTTATAATATTAAAGTAACAGATTTTTACTATTTGCATACATGTATAACAAAAAAACTATTTTTAATTTTTTAATCTGTCTGTTTATACCAGTAATCTCCGAAATAGCTGAACCGATTTTGAGACTGTTTTCACTGCGTTATCATAAGGAGTAAAACATAAAACCTTTTATTGTAAAAGGATAACAGTTCAGAGACATAAATATAAAACCTATGAAATCGTTAACAAAATTCTATTATTAAATCTAATAATTTAAAGATGATCAAATAAAAATACAATAGATACTTTTTTTATTAAATAAATCTTTTATTTTACCATTTAGATAAGTACGAAATAATATAACTTAATTTTATATGACTCTTCAACCCACTTCAAAAAATCAGTAAGCGTGTAATGTAATACATTTTTAATCGAAATAACAAAACAACATAAGAAATTTTCCAAAATCGGTTAAGAAATGTCGCAGTTCTGAGGTGCCAAATATTAAATAAAAACTTATAAAAAAATACCGACTTCTAAAACGAAACAAAAAATATTAAATTAAAAAAACGTTCGAAGTAAAACCTTTTCCGTGTTATTTACTGGCACCGACTTCAAAATGTTGTAGAAAATAATTATTTTTTCACTTTTTACTTTACTGGTTTCGTTTTCAAAGTCGGTACATTTTTTAAAAAAGTTTTTATTTTACACTTTTAAGGTACGAAGTAGTAGGGGACAGTTTGTGATTTATCTAAGTTACCATAGCCTAATGTCAACTGTTTATCACCATTTACACAATATTGCTTTTCCCGATACAGGGCTGTTAATTTTTAAGGAGTTCTCCATTTGTTGCAAAATTAGCTCCACTTTACCAAAGGCATTGCGATAAACATAAACTGCTTCGTAATCATATTGCAGAAGTAATCGAATCGCAACACGTGAAACGTGTTGTAGAGTAGTACTGGTGGTCGACTGTGGTCTTCATCATCGGTTCCACTTCATCAAATGTGGCTTTCCGAAACCACTATCAATCAAATTATTTATCAGGGACCAATTTGGAAGCATACTCTTTCAAAAAAAAAAAAATTGAAAATCAATTGTGATGAAAATTCATGGACCAGTCTTTATGTGTATGCTTTCAAGTAAGAAGAAATATTTACAAAAAATGATTTTCCAAATGGAAAATAAATGGCACAGTTATAAAGTATCAAATTCCAAAGTAAACGCGAGCGAAATCGCGGGTAACTGCTGGGTAAATATAAAAAACAAAACGTGGTATTCTATCAGTTTTCTGAATCGCTTGTATCCAATTCCAAAATATACGGGAACGAAGCCACCAGGAAATACTAGTTAAAGGAATGGTTATAATAAATAATCAATTCAACAAATAATATAGTTAAAAGCTTTATAATTACTATTTTTAATGAATCTGCTGAAACATTTTACGCATATATAAATACATAATTACTCATAACCTTCGATTGGTTTAATTATATGTCATACACTTTTATTTTACAATAAATATAACTTAATCTAAATATATCACTGATCCTGATTCAATTACAATTACATCAAGCACGTAATTTAAATTTCAACCAATGGCCACCTTCAAGACGAGGGTTGAATGACTCGGTTGACAGTTTAGAAGGTAGACGAGTCTTCTCTGATGGAGAAATTTCCATATGAAGTAGAATCTGGTACAGCAAGACTTTCAGCTCGCAGAGAGCGAATCGAGATCCTGAAAATGTTAAAATTCTTAGATTCTCGTATTGTTCAACGTATTGTTGTACTGTGTTTATTTTTTAAACCAAAAGATATTTTAAGTCATTCGTGAAAATTTACATAAAGGTAGAATAATGAAATGACAGGCAAACAAGAACTATATTAGCTAGAATAGTATTCGTTGTAACTTCTTAAGACTCTCGCGGCACATCGTACCACGGCCTGATGACACGTCCTGGTTATGTGATTTGTGCGTACACATAATACACTTTATTCTATATGTAAGTTATATACTCTGTACCCTTTTAAAATTACCGTACTCCATAATCCTTTGTTGATTTTCATTAATCATAGACTCTACCATTCATTTTGATAGTTCATAGCAGCTGAGCGTCTCGTAAAGTAAAGGACATGTATTTAGAGAAAAACTTACTCAGACAAAGGATATGAGTTTTATTTCGGATCGAAGCAAACAATAACATTAATTATCTTATCAGTAAGAAGAAAATTTTGTTGGATTGTTGATGTTCTTTGTTTAGATTTTTTTGTATGGGCGTTCGATCCAATATAAATGAATAGAAAGATTATCGCTGTATATATATTTATATGTATATCAGCCGAAATGCTTATGCCAGTCTGGATGTTGCATTTCCCAATCATATGACTAGCATTAATTTACTTTGAGACGAGGTTGACCCACAACGAAGATCGAGTTTATTCATACATCTAAGCAAGTTCAGACAGTAGTTCGACTAAAAATTGGATTTTAAAATTGAAAACAAGTACTGTATTACCCGGATGGTAATTTTTTTGGTTAACGACATTTCCTAAAAATGAAATCTATCAAGATAGATTTATCCCCCCCCTCCCAACGAAAACATGCACATACTAAATATGAAAATCGTATACTCATTTCCGTGATTCAGATTGCATATATACAAAAATAGCTCGACTAATAATAAAAAAACGAATTTTTAACTAACAAAACTTTAAAAAAAACTTACCAATACAATTTCTGGGGCCGATTCCGAAAGGCATGTAAGCCATTGGGTTGATTTTATGCTTGTTTTCATCAGAGAAACGTTCGGGGTCAAATTTCAGTGGATCCGGGAAAAATTCTGGATCGTGATGGAAACACCATACTGGTACCGCAATGATCTCACCTTTCCTTATCTAATAACAAAATAAATATACAAATAACAAAATTAAATTCGAAGAAAGAAATAATCATCATTTAGTAGATTATAGTAAGGATACTAACAATGTAATCCTCAGTAGCTTTGCTGTTAGGCTTTCCTAAGTTATAATCTTTTACGCATATTCTATCCAAAGCCAAACCAGGTGGCCATAGTCGCAATGCTTCTGCAATTAAAAGAAAACTTTAAATCATCTTACAATTCCAATTGATTTTGAAATAGATTTCATTTTATTTTATTTATAATTGAGTGCGTTAATATATAATTAAGTACATACAGAGCACGCTAAGTTGTTTTTCACAAACAAGTGAGAATGAATTTTATTTTAATCATAAGACTTATTACTGTAGGTACCTCAGTAAAGGAATGGTAAATTTACAACTGAATTACCTGATGTAACCATGTCCAAGTAAGTCATGTTCTGGATTGAAGAGAAATTAAGCTTGCCACCATTTTTGGTATCATTTTCCTTAATCTCCTGCACCAGGCGTTCCTGGATATCAGGATGGAGAGCCAGCTCGTGCAGTGCAAAGGACATCGCAGTGGATATCGTGTCGAAGCCAGCGATGAAGAATAACACTGCTTGCGCGATGAGGTCCATATCAGACCAAACTGTGAAGTAATGTAAAGTAACGGTCCGGGTACTATTGACTTAAGAAATTAACTGCATTTCAATAGAAACAAATTGATTAAAAATGATATATCAAATTTTACTGATTATGTCACGTAAGGGTTTTTAAAAGAAAATATAATTGTGGCTAATTATTTACTTTCTTTTTGTTTCAATTGTTAATAATTTAAAATACTTCACTCAGGAGATCAAAGTACAAACCTCGATCAATAGATTTCTTGCCAATGGACGATTCCTCAACAGTAGCAAAACCAGTATCTTGACTTTCGTTTCCAACTTTATCTTCATGTACTAATTGTCCTGTTAAAAATATTTGTTTTATTAATACACTATAATGTGGTTATAAACTAACGCTTTACAGTCAATTCCCTCTTGTGTCGGAGTTTTGGAAATAGACCCAATACGAAATGAAATGAAAACGCTTCATTTAAGGGTCAAAAAGCAGAAATTATAGGTAAATTAATTCCATGATATTCCATTACATAATTAGCCCCCTGGTTATAGCTAATGTCATTAATGTTTTCATTTGGATCCCACCTTTCTTAGCTTCCATTAGCAGATGGATCATATCAGGCCTGATAATGTTACGAGCTTCTCTGTCCTTCATCGTACTGAGCACGAGTTCCACAAAGAAATCTTTAGTTTCGTTTGAAAACAATTGCAACTTCAGTCTCTAAAAATAATATTGTTTTATAAATGTATCATAAAAACTTTAAAACTCTTGGAAGTTTTCCACAAAATGACTCTTTGGCTGATTAACTTAAATTCAAAATTTATTTCCGATATTTTGTAAATTAAATAATTTTAAGAAAGAAAAAAAGTGAAAATCTCGGGCTATGTGGGAATTGCGTGTTGTCTGGTACTCATAGTCTATCATGTTCAACACGCGTACATGTACAGTTATACACATATAAAATTTGACAGGCTTGTATGTACTGTGATGAGACTGAACGACAATTAAGTACGGACTGTTCGCGTAACGCGTACCTGACTGCGTGTACCCGAGAACGTTCAGAGAATATGGCTTTATAAATCAATCAATTTCAACTTATGTGTACGTTGAAATTGATTGATTATTCGTAATAATAAACAAAAACTATAATTAATCGTACAAGTGATTTAATATCTAATCACCTTCGTCAAGATATCAAATATTAAATGTAAACGATACAATCGATAAATATAACCATGAAGCAAAACGAAGTCTATATTATTAAAGTAATTCTCTTCACAGTTGATTTGTCATTATACTTATAAATAATAAAATATATATTTACGATAAATAAAGCCTAATAATTATAATTTTTCATTCTTCTATTAATATTTTAGAGTATTTCTTTTCCCATTGTTTTTGTGTGAATATCATAAATAGATAATTAATTATATGATTTAAAGAATACTCAGCATTATATTATTCGTTTGGTGATATTGCATCTGCCTCGCTAGCAACAATTGATATTAAATTGGTCAACTTGACTATAGATAACGTTTCAACTGTCTACAGCAGGACATCTAGAGGACAGAGGATAGGTGTACTGCACGCAATTGTCCAATAGAACGTTCATTCGAATTCATTCTTCAGACCGCGTATAAAAAGTTAACTATCATTTTTTTTCTCGTTTTTATTGGTAGAAACCAGAAAACATGTTTCGATCAGATTGGTCGATATAGGACTAAAATTAGAGATTTATAAAATAATCTTGAATATTTTAAAAGGCTATTTGAATGAAATATACTTTAAAATTAATGTAATAAACATATTTCTTTCGCTATGAATAAATTGCACTTTGAACTTATATGAAAAATATCTTTAATTAAATATTTATACGAAAGCATTTTTGTGTGTATATTTACTAGCTTTAGTAATTTTAAAAAATCCAAAACGAAACTAGCATTAGAATAATGATTATAATATAATAAAGTCATAAGTACAATCGAATTGTCTGCGTCTGAAATTAAGATACAAAATATTACCTTGGCAAGACTAGGACAAGCAGAAAAAGCGAAGAATAACAGCATTTGTTTAAATTTAAACGTAGAAGCAGTCTTCCCCATCTCATAAAACTTATTCTCCTCATCAGTATATGAATCTACTTTAAGACCAAAGGCGCAGGAAGCGATCACGTCGTTCGAATAACGCGTTGTTAGGTCTTTGCAATCAACGTCGATGGCACCACCTACAATTAATAAAACCGATAACTAAATTGTTATTTATTTTTGTTGTATTTTTATTTATAAACTAAAATATAAAGCTGAAGAATTTATTTGAACTAGGATTTGATTATCTGATTTAAAAAATATTTCTGTGTTCAAAAGCTGATTGGTGTATTGTTGGTTGACTTAGAAAGGTTTTAACAACCTAATTAATTATAACACAAAGACTCACATAACCTAAGCAGTAAATAGGAAGATAACAATTCTAAACGCAGGTAAAATTATAATGAACTTTATTTGTTCCATAAAAACTTTCTTTATTACTTTTTTTAAATTTCTTTGCTATTGATACATATAAATCGTGAGTTTTATTAACACATTTGTTAACTTACTGCCAGATTGCTTGATCTTCTTCGTGAGACCTTGTATCATCTGTTTGCCCACTTCTTCCATGAAAGGCACCATGAGTTTTATCTTTGAACTCGTAAATGCTGGGCTTAAAGTCGAACGCATGTCTTTCCATTCTTGACCTAAAATTTTAAAAAGATTCATAAAATAACTAACGTGTCGTTAATACTCGTATTAGTGCCGTGTTACAAATTCATTTCTTGATGTTAGAGTGACGCCAGATTTGTTGCTTACAGTGTTTCAGCCTTATAAGTTTTTAAATCTTTATACATTACTGCATACCCGACATGTGTTGGAATGCCATGTATAAAGATTTTTGGATTAGAACCTTCATGGCTATCTCTGAACACACAAGTTTAAAGAGCATAGAAGACAAACTAACAAACATTCATTTTTTATCTGTATGGTATCTCAAACGATATTTTCGGTCAGTGTCTTACTTAATACTGCATCAAAATCATGCTCGATACGCTATTTTACAAATTATTTTCTTAATGTTAAAATTTCTGTTTCAAATTTTACGTCGTTAATTACTAATGAAACGAAGTACAGTTGATCTAGAATGTTAATCAATAAGGCTCTTAGTCTATCAATCGAATATAAGCTTTTGATAAAGGTCCTGGACTGATATGATATGACGTAACGTGTAACATATATTTTACATTTATCATATCATACTAATATACCTTTCATTGAAAAGAGATTTCTTGCGAATAATGGCTCGACCGTTTCGTCGGTAAAACCTCGATGGTCGATAAAATGTTCGAAATCCTTGACTGTGATCTTCTTTACGAGTTCGAGGTCTCGTATCACCACCATAGGCTTGATGAATTCGTATCTTCCAACGAATCTTTAAACAAAATATCTATTACTTTCTACTATAACAGCTTAATGAATAATATTTTTAATGAGTATCTAATTATTCAAATGGTAGCATTACAAAAAATAATGTTAATATTTGTCATCGTAGACTAATATTTTACCTTCAGCGGAATCAACATTTTAAGCCAATTATCATATTTGGATGCTGATAAGCAATAATGTGTCAACCCACAAAAAGTCAAATTTAGAGATATCGATGTATTCTGATAATGCATTTCGTACTTAACATTATACAAAAAAATTTAAGTCGTTTGAACTAAATACGTATCTACCGAAAAAAGTTTCTTAATCAAATGTTTAGAATATTGTAGCGAGTTTCATACTTTGGATTATGCAATAATTTCATATATTTGAAAAACTTATTATTAGATAAAAAATCTTTACTAGCCTATGTGCTAATAATTAATTACACTTTTTATCAAAATAGAAAAGAAAATATGGCTATATGCTTCTCCAAACAGACGTCTTAAGAATAGGTTCGACAAATTTAGACGCCGTTCTCTCAAAATGAATTCCGTGTGGCTTGATACACTATTGCAAATCAGCATCCATTTGAGAAGCACTTCATGTGAAAATAAAACTAGTATTGAAAAACAGAATTTCTCTGAATGTTGATTAATATGAAACAATCAAATTAGTAATTCATGAATCACAAAAGTCAACATGAAATACTATTTATTTCAGTTGATGTTTTTAAACACTAACCTTTCTTCGGAGAAAGTATTGTAGACTCTATCGAGATCATCCCCAAACGTATCCTTGCGTAAAATTATCCGTAGCATGTTACCAAAAAAGGGAACAACATTCATATGCTTCACCCCATATCTACTGAACCTGGAGTACGTCTGGCGGAAATATATGGCGAGCGCTGCCACCAGCGCCGCGACCCATATCAGCAAGATTATCATCTGTAGGAAAACATCTACTTTAAAAAGCTTATTTAAACTAAAAATAATAACAATTCCTACTTTCAAAATAAAACTTAGTTATCGATACTTTTTAAAACTTATGTTTCGCTAATAATATAAAAATTTTAGTCAAAATCAAAAAATCAAAATCAAAATATGCTTTATTCAAGTAGGCTTTTACAAGCACTTTTGAATCGTCAATACAAAAACAAAAGAAAACTAAACACTAATTAATTAATTAATTTACCACCGGTTCGGAATGTAGATTCTACCGAGAAGAACCGGCAAGAAACTCGATAGTTACTCTTTTTAAAAGTTTTACGATGGGTACATACATTTATGAGTTACAAACATATTAAATACCCTGTGTGAATCCAGCTTATACTAAATCCATGCATGTTTATCATCTATATAATCTTGGCCAGAATAATATGCTTTAGCTACTAAGGATTTTTTAATATGTACTTTAAATTTATTTTTCGTAAACTGTAACACTTTTTGCGGAATTTTATTATAAAAACAAATACCTTGCCCCAAAAAGGTAACATTGACTTTGCGGAGTCGAAACTTCGGCGTTATAAGTTTATCCTTTCTTCTCGTGTTAATACAATGCCTGTTACTGTTTTTATCAAAAGAATCAATGTTGTTGTGAATATACATAATATTATTGTAAATGTACTGCGATGCAACCGTAAGTATACCAACTTTATTAAAAACATCTCGAAGGGAATCTCGAGCTCCTAGATTATAAATACCACGAACAGCTCTCTTTTGCAAATAGAATACAGTATTAATATCTGTAGCGTTACCCCATAACATCAATCCATAAGACATGAGGCTATGAAAATAACCAAAATATACCAATCGAGCTGTATCAACGTCGGTTAGTTGACGAACTTTCCTAACCGCGTATGCTGCGGAGCTGAGTCTTCCCGTAAGAGAAGACTCAATATCCCGTATACAAACAATATATATTTATTGCAAAATCTCTTGGTAAATCTAAATTTTATTTATGTTTCATTAAACAAGATGAATTTTTTGATCAGAACAATCAACTTTAAACGGCTAAATTGACAATGACCTTCCAACCAAGGACCTACAATGTATTTCGTAGATTAATTGAACATTGTTACGGGTCTGCAACATAAATTACTAGTTTATGTCGCTACTGAGCAGTCATTACTATATATTTTTTTTAATGAAACAAAAAGTGATGCAGATTCAGACGGAATGTAAATTCATTAGGCTAGAATTAAACTTACATATATTTTGTTCTAAGATTTTCATAAATGTTTACATAGTTGTTTATCATTACTTTATACCTGAAAAATTTAATGTCAGGGCCTTTATTTTTTTTAAGATTTAAGTGGCAGTTTTTTTAAGATTTTTATTTTATGTAGCATTGATGCTGAATAAAGGTTACAGAAATAAATATTTCTGTAACCTTTAAATAGCCATAACACGAATAGATTATTATTTATAAACCATTGTAAGAAATTTATACATTAATAATTGTAAGACTCATGAAAATGTGTGTGTGTGTGATAGAATATTTTAAAAGATGAGTGTAAACAGCTCAAGAGATCTTAGAATACAGCGATTGTATTAATTGTTTTTAATTATCTAGCTTCTTTACCGAGTGTGACGTCAAAGTTTTTAATTGCTTACTTACTATTGTCTGAAAATGTTAATATAATATATTATTAAGTTACTCGTTATTATAGTATGACTAACGCTGACCTAGTGATGTACTGGTTATCATCACATCAGTCATTAGTTAGGATATGGATAAAATACAATCGACAGTCCTAGATACTAAACCTGCAACGAGGACTTATATAATAAGTTAGATTATCGAAATATTCAAGTAAGTAAGTAGGCTCTCACAAGCAGTTTTGAATCGTCAATACAAAAAAGGATTCCCGACGACTACTAATAAAAAAGCTACTACCCGTTCAGAATGTAGATTCTACTGAGATGAATCGACAAGAAAGTCCATAGGTACTCTTTTTAAAATTATGTCAGTACATTTATATGAATTAATAATATATTAAAAATTCTGTATAAAATTCAGCATTCTATACTTAACCTACGCACATTTATCGTCAATACAATCTTGTAAATCGTAATATGCTTTAGCTATTATCATATAACTTTTAACATATGATTTAAATCTATTCATCGAGTTATTTTATTATAAAAACGAATACATTGCCCCAGAAAGGAAACAATTACTGTGTAAAGTCAAAAACTAGATATTACATACAACGATAGTATTATTGAGTATACAGTCGATATTCATGTTACTTATATCATTAGAGTTAACTAAACTGCCTTAATCGCCGACTGCTGCAGGTGCGATACTTGCTACATTAGTATTTATATAATTAGTGTCCAGGTTTGGGTGACAAGCCATATCCCCGATGTTGCACTTGCACCCTCCATCAAAATCAAAATCAAAATATTTTTATTCAAAATAGGGATTTACATTCTCTTTTTGAACGTCAAGAAAATGAATCTACCACGGTTTCGGAAAAGTATAACTTCAGGCCTGAGAAGAAACCGCGAAAGAAACTCAGCGGGACTTTTTTTTTTTTGTTAGTTTTTTTTTTTTTAACAACGTCAAGATTGGTTACAATACGTAAAATATTTTGAGAGAGCCTGGAAGCGACCGCATTATTCCCAAGGTGTGTCATCATCTATGAAATCTTTAATATTATAGTAACCTCTAACACACAAACGTTTATTTACAATTTTTTTGAACTTTGCTATAGAAGCATTTTGAACGTTTTCTGGGATCCTGTTGTAAAATCGTATACATCTCCCAACAAAAGAATTACTTACTCAACGTAGTCGAGTAGCAGGCACAATGAGTTTGTCCTTGTTCCTCGTATTGATATGATGGATATCACAATTTTTATTTAATGTGTTAATGTTTCCATGATACAGGCTTTAATAAAAATATTTCATTACCTTTACAATTAGAAGGAATATTATGAAATATTGTATGTTGCACCCCTCTATATAAAAAATTTCGATGATAACCATGCACCCTGAAGATATTCATCCTAGCTCATGGATTCTCAATCATTGAGGCGTGTCACACGTGGGGAGGCGTTTGGTGATCTATGGGAAGGCGTGGCGGCTTCGGTTGTATAGAAGGATTTTTAATTTATTTTTAAATTTTCGCGCGGCGCTGATACGATTAATAAATTGTATCTTTTACTTTATTGTTTTCTGTTACTACTCGTCATCTAAATAAAAATAAACACGTTTATATATTGTCATTGATTTTTCATTTACTCATTTCGCCTCCTAGGGGGTGAGGTTTCTTAGCTTAACGTTGAGTGAGGCACATGGTATTAAAGGTTGGGAATCCCTGTCCTAGCGCCTTTAGTGTCCATTTCACTTGTCCACAGTTTAGTCCATTCCTAGATACGAATAACAACGTAATAATTATATTTAATACTATTATAGCTTTTGTTTACGACCTTTTTCAAGTTAATCGTTTACTTTTAAGATACCTAGCACATACAAACATCTTTCTGAGATAATAAGCGAATTCTGGTAAAAATAATGGGTAAATTAAAAAAAGACACGTTATAATAACGTTTAATGTTGAATAGGCAGAATAATTTTCTACCTTTTGCTCTTTTGACATTTAAAAAAAAGTTTTTTTTTTATCTATACCTAAAAGCATATAATAATTCATTGTAACATCCACAAAGTAAAAAATTAAATTTAATGTTTTAATAGTTATCAATGTGATGGTCGTACACAAGGCTTGGTTTTATGTAAATAACTGGTCAAGTGCGAGTAGGACTCGCGCACCGAGGGTTCCGTACAAACTTATAGAAATCTATATAAGACTAACCCATCTACGCCATTTGTGGTCTTCATCATCAGTTCCAACATAATTTTCTATCAAAAATACCTAAATCAGTATAGGCTTGCCTATAATATTTGAGGAGTTCCCTCAATTTCTCCAGGATCCCATCATCTGATCCTGACCTGAAGACAATGGGACCACCTTGGAAGTATACCTTTTCAAACAAAAAAAAAATTTGAAAATCGGTACACAAATGGCGGCGTAATCGGCGAACAAACATAAAAAAAAATTAAATACAAGGTCGAATTGAAAACACTCCTTTTTTAGAAGTCGCTTAATCAAATATTATGTAAACATGGATCACGCCCCAAAAACTATTTTGAAACTACTTAGGAGCACTTTAATTTAAAACACAATCATGGATGCAATCCATGGAAACACAAAATTTTATTTTAAGTACTAATACACCTTATACTTTCAAAAAAGCAAAGTTATAGCGCGATTCAGGATACACCCAGCGCCATCTCTTGACAATTTCAATGAACTAACTTGTTCACTTTGACATTAACAACATAATTATATTATATACGTTATAAATCGACGATAAAACTTTTAAATGAAAAGTTAATTTTATTATTTTTAGCGCGTTTAAATAATAATTAAAATAAAAAAAAAATATATTAGTCGAGCAGAATTATATCACAGTTAATGTCATAATGTTGTAATAGATGGCATTACCTGTACGCTGCATCGCGCTATCATTTTGTTAGCTGCGATATATAGATTGCATTGCGTTGTTTATAAAGGTTTGCTGCTTTTTAATGTTTTCGTATTGATTCAAATTTCTTCTCAGTGTTTGTAAAATTGTTTTTTTGACCATGGTCAACTTCTATGTTAATTTGTTACAAGTACATATAATTTTAATTCTAAGATTAATATATTTTCCGCTTGATCAATTTACAACTTGATACATTTACGCGTTCCTGAGAAAAAGGTTGAAAGACAGACGTACAGACTGACAGACACACGAACAGAAATTTACAGTTTTCGGATTTTTTCCTTTATGTATACTAAAGGACCTTGCTCCTGGCCAAATTTCATAATGCTTGGTCAATGGGAAGTACCCTATAGGTTTTGATTCCCTTGCGAAAACGTTAAAAACGCTATCATACTTAAAATATGTGATATAAATGACCGTATCTTTTGATTGCGTTAACTTAGAAGTTTGATTTTTTCACAGCTCTTAGTAATTACAACTCTGAGTACTTGACATTGATATAAATTTGTTACCTTCACGCGTTTCTGAGAAAAAGGTTGAAAGACAAACTTACAAACAGACAAACATACATACAAAAATTTACAGTTTTCAGATTTTTTCCTTTATTTGTACCATAAGATCTTACTTCTTGCCAAATTTCATCGTGCTAGGTCAATGGGAAGTACCCTGTAGGTTTTGATTCCCTTGCGAAAACGCTAAAATGGTCAAAATATACGACATATTTTCCATTATCTTTTGATTGCGTTGACTTAGAACTTTAATATTTTCACGGCCGCATGTCATCGTAGACTTGAGTATATGATATTAATTTCAACATGATACGTCTATGCATTTCTGAGAAAAAAGGGTTGACATCCCGACAGACAGACAGACAGACAGACAGACAGACAGACAGACAGACAGACAGACAGACAGACAGACAGACAGACGGACAACAAAGTGATCCTATAAGGGTTCCGTTTTTCCTTTTAAGGTACGGAACCCTAAAAAGAACTCTATTTCCTTGACTTAAAGTACACTTCAGATCCGCTGGTTGAATTTTTGTTTTGATAAAACATATTGCGACTGTTACATCATTGTCAAGGCTGGATGTGATTATATTTAAATTAGTTATTACATATATAAAAATATTTTGTTATTTAATTTACAATATTCACAAAATTAGGTGTAAGTAATACCCATAGAGAAAAGCACAAAGTATAATTGTCTTTTCTCCCAAGTCAGGTACGTGTAGTAGCAGAGTTCTACTGTTTGACAAAATTCATATTACATAAATAAAAGAACTGTCATAATTTTCTTATAAATGTTACAAAGTCGTTTAATTATTTTAATAAATCCACGAATACTTGAATTAGATTATTAAACTATAAATTAAAAAAAAACATACATTTGACAGACGCGTTGGCGCAATGGTCACTGCAACTGACTAAAGCGCTAACGGTCGCGGGTTCGATCCCCGCTCACGGCAAACGTGTGTATTGGCAATACAGATGTTTGTCGTGGTCTGGGTGTTTGTGTTAGTGTTGTGAGTGTTTCCGGACCCCCGACACAAGGTCATGAGATCTTAATGGGAGCCGTTGAGTGTGATGCGTTATTATTTATTTATATTCGCATAAATCGTAATTAGGACGTAATGGACAGCAACGTTGAAAAACTTGTTTGAAACGAGTAACATTCTGTCCAAACACATGCGCCAACAACAAAACTAGTTGACGCCAGTTTACAGACGCCACGCTCAATATAAACATTAGTATGTATATTGTTACATGGTGTTTATTTTAAATTATTAACAAATAATATAGTGAAATACTCATTTTAGAAATACGTGCTTCGATCGACATCTTTTTGAAACTATTTTAATATTTTTTTTACCTCTCTTTTTATTATTATTACTAGCTTTCACCCGCGACTTCGTTCGCGTGGAATAGTAAATGTAAATCCAAGATATAAGCCATCTTCATTTCAAATTTCAGCCAAATCGATTCATTAGTTTTTGCGTGAAAGTGTAACAAACATCCATCCATCCACACATCCACACATACAAACTTTCACATTTATAATATTAGTAGGATTTTGCCCCTATTTCCACCACTCATTTAAATTTTTTCGTATTTAAAGCACCCTATTTCCTTTATAAGACTCAAGACTATCTCTATATCAAAATCCATTTAAATCATTTCAGTCGTTTAGACGTGATTGCTAAATACAGACAGAGTTATATTCGCATTTACATTAAATTTTCTGTGAGAATGTGGTACTGCCCCGGTTGGTACTACCACGGTTTCGAAAAAGTATAACCTCAGGCCTGAGAAGAAACCGCGAAAGAAACTCAGCGGGACTATTTTTTTGTTAGTTCTTTTTTAACAACGTCAAGACTGGTTACAATACGTAAAATATATTGAGACAGCCTGGAAGCGATCGCATTATTCCCAAGGTGTGTCATCATCTATGAAATCTTTAATATTATAATAACCTCTAACACACAAACGTTTCTTTACAATTTTTTTGAACTTTGCTATAGAAGCATTTTGAACGTTTTCTGCAATAATAAATACATTTTAGCATGACTTGGGTTGGATTTTAATAAAAAACATCACAATGGCTTTAAATGACGCGTAGGTATGTAAAACGGATGTATATTGAAACTTGTTTTATACAATACTGGATAATTTGTGGCTGTATAATTTATACACGTGTATCTATAATTATATAATCTATACATATAATCACTTTTCCTAACTGACTGACTAACGGACTGATTAATTCATCAACGCAGAGGCCAAACTGCTGGCACTACAAACTTGAAATTTTGGTTGTATTCATCCCCTAAGAAAGGATGTTTCGACATTACATCCCTAAAAGGATGAAATGGGGTAAGAACGTTTGTATAGAAAATCTTAGTACGTGATTGTATTCACTTAATACACTTTTTCATGCTAATATTGTAATATAAAATAAAACGTAGTATTTTACCAGTTTTCTGTAACGCTTCTACCAAATTACAGAAACTTAACCCGCGAGGAACCGCTAGTGTGTATATACATACATATATAAGTATATCAATATATAAATGTATACATATAATTACACATGTAATTGTACTTTATATAATGCAAGTATTGAGACATCTCAATGCTTGCATTATATAAAGTACAATTTAAAAATATATTACAAGCAGGTATACTGTAATTATGTAAGTAGCGTTTTAATATTTTATTTATAAGAGTAATGTTTGTTTAATCAAATTCATTTGTCAAAATAAAAAAAAAATATTTACTCTAGATCATTGATAGCTTCTTTATTTGTTTAATCACTGGCGCCTTAATTATTTCAATATTAAGTATCGCTCCCATACTTGAGAAAACTTTGTACTTCAAATTTTTAATAAGAGTAAGAAAATGATTGTGAAATTTGGCATAGTTAAATGACTTCTTTACACAGAAGAAAACAAAAACATAATTTCAATAATTCTCAAACTTAATAATTAAATGAAATATATTCGTCTCTATATTTAGACTTAAAAAAATAACTGACTTGAAAATCAAAATACGAAATTTTATTAACTTAGACGACATACTCAATCCGGTTATTTTGATTTAAAAACCAAACTAATTAATCAATTCTGATAAATTTCTATAAAACCGATCTGAAAGTTTATCGTTATATTTCAAATAAAAAAATAATGTTCAAAATGGAATATAAATCATTAAAAACCTCCATCTTTTTATTATTTTGTTAAAAATCATCAAATATTGTAAGCTTACGCAAACAGCACGCCAAAAATAAGAACACATTATGTACATAAAACTCGAAAAACATTACATAACTTTCGGTCAGTCCAGTAAATATCATTTTAATATTATGAAACCACATAATATGAAGTCACGATTCTATATTAACAATGTTAAAAATTATACCATTAATTATTAATTCATTAACAAAGAAATACTCACGGTTTGTTATTATTTCGTTTTTTTTGCACCTTGGCCTTAAAATTTAAAATATATACTGATATAACTTGTTTTTTTAAGTGTTCTGTAAGACGTGTCGAGTGAGCGGAGCACTTGGTACGACAGACGCCGACTAGCGTGTGTTTATGTAGATAAACAACACTAGTGAATCATTTCGGCTTTGCGTTAAGCCACTAACCTTATTATATTAATTTATAGAAAATGTAAAGAGGTGTCACTGGCTTTGTCTCGTAAATAATATATTGGAATATATAATTTATTTTGATACATATTTAATGTGGTGTAATATATAAATTGTCTATGTCTAAATATAAATTGTTGTATAGTACATATATAATCTTAAAATTAGAAATGATTACAGATTATTCAATTATAATCGAATTTATCTTTATTTGGTAAATTTGAATTAATTACACAAACATACGTAACAAAGAATTTTGCGGGATCAATTTCACAATGTCATTCCATTATTACTTATGAGACGGTCTTCACAACTACTGCGTAAAAAGTTTCATATTATCAAATATGTGATCTCCTCACGTTTTACAAGTCACAGGGCAACTATTGTTCTTCTCCAAGACCCAATCTATCTTTAAACAAAGATTCATCAAAATTGATTTAAAGGTTCAGACGTAAAAATGGAACAAAGAGACAGACAGAACTACTTTCGCATTTCATGAGAACGTTTCACCCTTAATTATATTTAATTCATAAACAACCAAAATTTTTGAATCTAATTTTTTTCGATATCAAATTTCGATAAACATAATAATATCAAGAGAGAAATGTAAAATAATTGTATCAAACGATTTGATCCATTGTATAAAAATAATTCAAGATAAAATAAATTAGATTAAGATTTATCTATATTTAATAACATTTCTGAAAGTTACGCAACAAAGAATTTTGCACAATAATATTTCATAATGTTATTGCATTAATAGTTATGCAAACAAAAATAACATTTATAAACCAAGTACATAGAGACAATAACAGACATTATTCTTAACCAACTGACCCTCGCAGTTTCACCTGCCTTTTTGGTCACTGCTTCGTTCCTCTGTAATATAGCCATGGATAAGAGGGAGATTTAGGGGGTTCAAACTCCCCCCTCCTCTTAGTATGCGACATATTTGACAGCCGCGTTAGCGCAATGGTCACTGCAACTGACTAAAGCGCTAACGGTCGCGGGTTCGATCCCCGCTCACGGCAAACGTGTGTATTAGCCATACAGATGTTTGTCGTGGTCTGGGTGTTTGTGTTAGTGTTGTGAGTGTTTCCGGAACCCCGACACAAGGTCATGAGATCTTAATGGGGGCCGTTGAGTGTGATGCGTTATTTATTTATTTATTTATATACTTAGTACCTACATTGAACAAAACGAATGACAATGGCAATGGTTTGTACAATTTTTAAATAACTGAGATTAGCATTTTGAATCATCTTATCATGCTCGGACAAAAACTAATTTATCTTTAGACATTTTTGACTTTCAGAAGAGGGGGTCTCTTCGGACCTTTTCCTTGGATGGACCCATCCCATACGAAAGCTATAAATAAATAAATAAACGCATCACACTCAACGGCCCCCATTAAGATCGCGTGACCTTGTGTCGGGGGTCCGAAAACACTCACAACACTAACACTTACACCCAGACCACGACAAACATCCGTATGGCCAATACAGACATTTGCCGTGAGCGGGGATGGAACCCGCGACCGTTAGCGCTTGAGTCAGATGCAGTATAGCTATAGCTACGCCCGTAAATATATACCATAACCTTCCACAATACACGTGCTATAAACTGGAAAAATATTTTTTCAAATCAGAACAGTATTTCAGAGGGTTTATCAGAGGACAATAATAACAATTTATAATATTAGTATAGAAGAATCGGGATACGAACAATAGTTTATGTTAACCGATCGTCACAGCGAATAGGAACGAAGAGTTTCCAAGTCGACCGCAAGACGAATAATATAAAATTGAAAATTAAAAGAGAACCCAAAAAATTTATAACTTGAGACCTTTTCACCGCCCCAACAAGATGCTCTTGCTGTCAGTTGGTGAGTAGTTGTGTATCCTGGTTATTAGGCATCTGAAACACCTCAAAATATCGTAGAAAATTTTTATATTTTACATTTTAATTAACTTGTTACGTTTTTGAAGTCAGATTACTTTTTTTTTTAGTTTTACATTTTTAAGTTAAATAGGTATACCAATAACTTTTTCACTCTTGAACTTCAACACAGCCTTCATGTGATGATAAATACTTGTACTTATGCTAATTTTAAATTTAATCTGTTAAAAAGATATTATTTCTCCATATGAAATTCACCACCCCATTACACCTGAATGAGGGATGATACTGGTGAGGTTTGTATTGCACACTTCATTATTAATATCGCAATTTTTTTTCCTAAATATTCAGTGAACTAGACGACGTTTACATACAAACGTTTTTATCCCTTTTAACTCCCTTATAGTGTGAATTTTCAAAAATCCATTCTTATCGGAGGTCTCCATCATGCAAGAAATACGTCCTCTGAATTTCTAATCTCCACGATCAACAGTTTAAACCGCGCGTTGATTTGTTAGTCATTCGGGACAAAGCGTCTTATATAGATATAGTATAGATAAATATGACCCCTATATTCAATTCTTCAAGTACGTAATTTAAATTTCAACCAATGGCCACCATCAAGACGAGGGTTGAACCACTCGGTTGACAGTTTAGAAGGTAGACGAGTTTTCTCTGATGGATAAATTTCCATATGAAGTAGAATCTGGTACAGCAAGACTTTCAGTTCGCATAGAGCGAATCGAGATCCTGAAATTGTTAAAATTATTAGATTCTCATATTTTTCAGTTGTACTGTATCAATCTTTTCTACCAAGAAATATTTTAAATTATATGTAAAAATTGACATAAAGGCATATAGAATAATGATTAGACATTATTAATCCGAAGGCACGGCAGTGCCCTGCCATATTACTGTGCATATTATTTATTAGTGTCGATGTTTACTATTTGTGTACGTTCGTAATGATGTTAAATGATTTTGAGTATGTGTGCAGTGATGTCAACGTATTGACTACCTTGCCCCTCGCCAAATTGGCAACTAAAAATGTATGCGTTACGCATATATTCGCTTAATGGTTGAAGGTTTTAAACCTGATGCTCACACAGTAAATACACTCACTTCTACGTGTAAGTTATAGATTACGTACATCCTTTTAAACTGTTTTACTCCATAATCCGTTGTCGATTTTCATGAATCATAAATTCACCCATCATTTTTGATATTTCACAACATCTAGCATCTCATAACCACCGATTTTAAAGGATATGTATTTACATTTAAATCTAATCAGACAAATGAGTTTTATTTCAGACATATAAGTTATATACTCTGTGTGCCCTTATAAAATTACCTGACTCCATAATCCTTTGTTGGTTTACATTAATCATAGACTCTTCTACCATTAATTTTGATATTTCATAACAGCTGTGCGTCTCGTCAAGGATATGTATTTAGAGAAAAACTTATTCAGACAAAGGATATGAGTTTTATTTCGGATCGAAGCAAACAATAACATTAATTATCTTATCAGAAAATAAACAAATGTTTTGTTCCTGATTGAAGTAAATTACAATACATTTATTTTTATTTAACATAAGATAAGATAGGTTTGGATTTTTTGTATGTGTACCGGATATAAATAAACGAAAGGATTTACTTTGTGCTTGAAGTTTTATCATCCCATCGTGTATATTTTATCGGGCGTAATGTTTATGGCACTCTGGATAGTGCCCTTCCCAATCATACGACTAACATTAATTTACTCTAGAATAAGACACTCACAACGAAGGCCTAGCCTATTCATACATGGACGCTGATATGCAATACCGTGTCAATCCACACGGACTTCATTTTGAGAAAATGGCATCTGAAGATGTCAAACTAATTCTTAATAACTATGTTTAAAGTTTCAATATATATCCATTTTTTTCTTTTGTTTCTGGATAAAAGGTATAATGAATTAAAAGCAGATTTATATATTTAATATATTATCTAATAAAAAGTTTTTCAAATATTTGAGATTATTGTATAAATTGCAAAATATAGAAAGAACTTGAAATTCGAAACAATTAATTAGGAAACTTTTTTCCGTACTTTTTTAGTTTATATGACCTTATTTTTTTTAATAATGTTAAATAGGTGATGCAATATCAAAATACATCAATATCTCAGAATTTGACTTTTTGTGAGTTAACACATTATTGCGTATCAGAATCCACATCTAAGCAAGTTCACAGATTTCACAATTCAGACAGTAGATGATGTTTATAAAAACGTGCCTAAAAAGCAGATCCAAATGAGCTAAATAATGACTAATGAGCTTTTCTCGGTACTTTTTTTATTTGGTAAACGACGTTTTCTAATAATGAAAACTAGTTAGATCGATTTTTCCTCTGATATGCCTCTGAAACTCCTGCATACTTAATATCATGAAAATTGTTAGAGTGAGATGCAGTTTATTTATTACAAGAAAAACTCGTGTAAAGCTATTAGATTAGTATACGTGAAAAGATTTCAAAAAATAACAATTTTAAGCAATATCAACTTCTAAATGAACTTACCAATACAGTTTCTGGGACCAATACCGAAAGGTATATAAGCCGTTGGGTTGATTTTATGCTTGTTTTCATCAGAAAAACGTTCGGGATCAAATTTCAGTGGATCCGGGAAAAACTCTGGATCGTGATGGAAACACCATACCGGTACCGAAATGAGCTCGCCTTTCTTTATCTAATTACAAAACAAATATACAAAAACAAAATTATATTCGAAGTATGAAATATTAATCATTTTAAAGATGATAGGATACTAACAATATAATCCTCGGTGGCTTTGCTGTTAGGTTTTCCTAAGTTATAATCTTTCACGCATATTCTGTCTAAAGCCCAACCAGGTGGCCAACGTCGCAGTGCTTCTGCAATTAAAAGAAAACCTTAAATCAACTTATAATTGTTATTTTATTTATAGTATTATTGAGTGCATGATGGACAATATGGAACATCAGCGAATACTCAGTAAATTTTTACCAAATATGAACATTTTCTTTTTATCAAAACATTAATAAAATACATACTGCAGAACGTCTTCCTTTTTCGAAGTCGGTTAAAAATAGCTGACAAATGAATAAGTGGATAACCTGATGTTAGGTGCCTACCACTACCTATGAACATTTGTGGCGCCAGGGGAGCCCTAATTGCTTTGCTGGCTTATATCTTATGAGTAAGGGATGGAGACGAATGTAAGTAAGAAAAGGTATGATTAATATTTGAGAAATATTAGACGAGTTGTTTTACTGTGAGAATAGTACTAACAGAATTTACCTGATGTCACCATGTCTAAGTAGGTCATGTTCTGAATTGAAGAGAAGTTTAGCTTGCCACCATTTTTGAAATCATTTTCCTTAATCTCCTGCACCAGGCGTTCCTGGATATCAGGATGGAGTGCCAACTCGTGCAGTGCAAAGGACATCGCAGTGGATACTGTGTCGAAGCCAGCGATGAAGAATAACACTGCTTGAGCGATGAGGTCCATATCGGACCAAACTGTGTAATATAAAGAAATAGTAACGGTACAGATTGACATAAAAAACTAACTGTATTTCTCAAAAAAATTCAACTTACTCACTCCGTACTTCCGTACTTATTTAGTTATCATCAAGTCATCTAGACTTGATGATAACTGAATAAGTACGGATGAATTTCTCTTCATTTAATGTTTCGAATATTAAATTGTGTTTCATATTTTGCAATATGCAATAATCTCATATATTTGAAAAAAATATTATTACATAAAGCTTTTTAATATACTAATGTTCTTTTAATTCATTTTATCAAAATAGAAAAGAAAACATAGATAGATATATGGAAGCAATAATGTCAACCCGCATAAGACAAATTCGGAGATATTGACGCATTCTGATAATGCGTCATTTACCTATTTAACATTATTCAAAAAATTTCATCTAAACTAAATAATTACTAAAAAAAGTTTCTTAATTTAATGATTAGAATACTTAATTTTAGAACATTGCAATATCCAATAATATAATATACGAAAAACTTATCATCAGATAAAAAAAAATATATTATATCATTGTGCTTTTAATTGAATAGATCTTTTATCAAAATAGAAAACAAAAGATGGATACATACATCTTTAAATAAATTGGAATAAAATAGGTTTGACATCTTAAGACTATTTGACATAATTAACAGCGTCCATATTACATTTGGTTGATTGTGTATTACGGTTTTAAAAGAAAACAAAATTGCAGGAAGTTAATTTATTTTCATTATATTTCAATTATAGCTAATTTCAATTTATTTCACTCAAGAGTTCTAAATACGAACCTCGATCAATAGATTTCTTGCCGGTGGACGATTCCTCAACAGTGGCAAAACCAGTATCTTGACCTTCGTTTTCGACTTCTTCATGTACTAATTGTCCTATTGAAGATACTGGTCTTATTAATAGATTATCATATAGTTAAAAATTAATAAATAAACTATCGTTTTACATTCGACGGCCCCCATTAAAGTTCCCTCTTATGTTGGGGATTCGGAAATACACAACGCGATAACAAACATCAAAGCTACGAAAAACATTGGTGTGACTTATATAGATAGATTGTCCTGAGTTAACCTGTCGTCTTATGAGCTAATTGTATAAAACTATCAATATCAATTCATGCTATATGCTGAAGGTTGAATTCCGATTCTTGTATGAAAACGCTTAATTGAGCTGTCAAAATGATAAATAAAGTGTTAACTGTTTTCATAATTAGCGCCCAGTTTATAGCTAAGTTTTTTTAATGTTTACATTTGAATCCCACCTTTCTTAGCTTCCATTAGCAGATGGATCATATCAGGCCTGATAATGTTACGAGCTTCTCTGTCCTTCATCGTACTGAGCACGAGTTCCACAAAGAAATCTTTGGTTTCGTTTGAAAACAATTGTAATTTCAGTCTCTAAAAATAATATTGTTTTATAAACATATCATGAAAACTTTGCAAACATTGAAGCATTTTCAACAAAATGACTGCTCAAATTTCCGATTTTTTTATAAATCATATAATATTAGGAGAGAAAATGTGGTAAATATTTCTAATAGTCAATCATGTTGAACACACGTACATTTATAGTTGCACACGTATATGAACTAAAAATAATATTCATAATTTAAAGGCATAAAGAAATTACCATATAATTATATTTTAATAAAAGCATGCGTATATTTAATCACTAGATTTAGTATTTATCATAAATCTAAAAGGAAACTAAAATTGAAATATTGAATAAGTGCAAGGTATATATACGTCTGAAAATAACACTTAACCCTTAAATATTATATATTACCTTGGCAAGACTAGGACAAGAAGAAAAGATGAAGAATAAAAGCATTTGCTTAAATTTAAACGTGGAAGCAGTCTTTCCCATCTCATAAAACTTATTCTCCTCATCAGTAAATGAGTCGACCTTAAGACCAAATGCGCAGGAAGCGATCACGTCGTTAGAATAGCGTGATGTTAAGTCTTTGCAATCAACGTCGATGGCAACACCTAAAAGTAATAGAACCCATGACTAGTTAATCTTTGTCGTATTATTTATTTTTGTACTAAAAATAAAGCCGAAGAGTTTGAACGCGCTGATTTAAAATTTAAAATTAAACGATCTGATTTGAAAAATTCTTTCTGCATTAATAATTTTTTTATTGATTAATTAACTTATTTGGATTATTTTTGGTTTTTGGTTTATCTATTTTTAGTTGATTTAGAAAGGTTATTGACTATAAAAACGAATGAAATTATTACACAAAGACTCATAAGACCAGAATTATGACAATAAAGGTAAACAATGCTGTGCATGCAAAAATTTAATTCAGGTAAAATTATGAGGAACGTCATTTGTTCCATTAAAAAGTTTGTTTATTTTTATAACAATACTATGCTTTATATAAATCATGCTTTTTCATATTAATACATTTGTTAACTTACTGCCAGATTGCTTGATCTTCTTCGTGAGCGTTTGTATCATCTGTTTGCCAACTTCTTCCATGAATGGCACCATCAGTTTAATCTTTGAGCTCGTAAATGCTGGGCTTAAAGTCGAACGCATGTCTTTCCATTCTTGACCTGAATTTTTAAAATGATTCATAAAACAATGAACTATTAAACCCGAATATTAATTATAGCTGTAAGTCGAAAATTATATTTATAAGTTTTGCTCTCAGACTTTCATTAAGATTTACATAAGTTGTTTTTTACCTGAAAGGATCTACTCTCAGTGGCTTATTTTTGTCATTCACGGCTTTCGTGACTACTTACGATATATCTGTTACTAGGTTACTGAGTTAGTATATATAAGAGTAAAACTTACAAATGTATATCTCGCCTTATGACGGAAATTAAGTGAACTTTTCAAATAGTTATTGTCAAATTTGTACGCAAAGCTAATGATGCGAAGCTGGAATTGCCTATTATTTTAATATTTTTCTTTTATCTATTAACCAAAGATAAGTTTGGTAAAGATCCTGGACTGATCCGATCTGGCAATAGTGTAACCTATGTTTTACATTTACCATATTATATTGACATACCTTTTATTGAAAAGAGATTTCTTGCGAATAATGGGTCGACAGATTCGTCGGTAAAACCTCTATGATCGAGAAAATGTTCGAAATCCTTGACTGTGATCTTCTTTACGAGTTCAAGGTCTCGTATCACCACCATAGGCTTTACGAATTCATATCTTCCGACGAATCTTTAAGCATAATAATCATTAATTTAATCTGATCAATATCTAGTTTCAATCATGACATGAAAACAAATAAGCATTGTTTAAAATAATTGAATGTTAAATAAAATAATCTGAAATTTTTTCTCATCCTTGCTCTAATTCAAATTAATGAGAGTTATATTTTACTAGTGTTTTCAGTGGAATCTAAATTTTAAGCCAGTAATAATATTTGAGTAGCTTCTACTTATCAAAATTAAATTAGTAACGAAAAAAAACTTGATGTAAGTTTACATGAAACAATGAAAAAGATGATTCATAAATTACAAAAGTTTACCTGAAATACTCCGGTTATTATTTCAATTGATGTTTATTAACACTGACCTTTCTTCGGGGAAGGTATTGTAGACCCTTTCGAGATCATCACCAACTGTGTCCTTGCGTAAAATAATCCGTAGTATATTACCAAAAAATGGAACAACATTCATATGCTTCACCCCATATCTACTGAACCTGGAGTACGTCTGGCGGAAATATATGGCGAGCGCTGCCACCAGCGCCGCGACCCATATCAGCAAGATTATCATCTGTAGGAAAACATCTACTTTAAAAAGGTTATTTAAACTAAATTTAACTGACTTATCGATAACTCTTAAAACACTTTTTACGAAAATATAAATTACTAGCTTACGACAGCAGCAGTCCTTACGATTTTCACAGTGATACAAAAACTTATGCAAAATAATTACTTCTTATTTCTACAGGACAGTTACTGTCATACTACAAAAGACGCATTAAAACCATGTTCAACACGTGTCTAGCTAAACTAAATTTTGTTCTTAAATATTTATACAGTTAAGTGGCATTGCTTTAGATGTTTAAGAATTTAGTGTCAGTGCCTTTATTTAAGACAGAAAACTTAAGTTTGACTCAACTAGTAGTATTACTTATTCGCGTGGAAAAAAAAGTCGAAAACAACTATATACTTGTATATCACATTCTGCGGCCAGCAATTACTTCACGCCTATACTAATTTAGATGCTTCTGTTATGTTATACTATATTTACTTAAAAAAACACTAGATGCGTCTAAATTACGTTATATATAATCTATACTAATATATAACGCTGAAGAGTTTGTTTGATTGTTTGCTTGAACGCGCTAATCTCAGGAACTACTGGTCCGATTTGAACAATTCTTTCAGTGTTAGATAGCTCATTTATTGAGGAAGGTTATAGGCTATATATTATCAAGCTTAGACCAAAAGGAGCGGAGCACCAATGAATAATGTTTCAAAACCGGGGGATATTTTCCCATTGAGAGAGCTTACGCTGCGTGCGCTGCGTAAACAGTTAAAGTTTCGCAAAAATCATGTATGACAGAATTGTTCAACTTTAAAAATGCTAAAAAAAGTCTACGACAGCATATGTCTATCTTTTAAGGTTCTTACTATAACCTTTTTTATGCTAACCAAATTTGTTCTAAAATAATGCATTATTAGCCCAAAGTAATTATTCCACGCGGACGAAGTCGTAAGCGAAGCTAGTAGTCCATAAGATAAAAAGACATGACAGCATGGACATAAGAAGAAAAGAGGATATTTTTGGATATATTATAATTAAGATATTATAATTAAGACTTAAAAATAGGAACCAACTTCTAAAACACAATGCGCAATCTTATTTACTTAAATGACATATTTATAAAAGTAATTTTGATTTATAAACCAAACTACTGAACCTTTTTAACTGAAATGTGAAAATGATACCAATCTGAATAATTATTAATAATTAAACTGATTAATAAATTACGGAGATTGTATTGAGAACCTCGTCCTTTTTTATCCCCAACCGCAAAATATGTTATAAGTTTCACCTTTATGTGTGTCTGTCCGTGGCACCGTAACTTCTAAACGGGTGAAGCGATTTGGATGTAGCTTTTTTTTGAAAGAGGGTTATCAAGCAATGGTTCTTAGACACGATCCACCAAAATGGGTCCAGCCATGTCAAAATCATGAGGTCTTTTCTTCTTAGCTGCGATAGGAATATTATATGCACAATAAGTATTTGATTTACTTTTGTGACCTAAACTTTTAAACACCTATGCATGCATCATAATTGCAAAATTTTGGAATTTTTGGTCTGTTGCTGCAGTCAGGATCAGCAGGGTTCACAACTCCTCACCAACTTACAGCAGAGGTATCATGATGGGGCTCGTAGATCTAGACACGCGGTAGCGTGTCAAGCCAAGTTCGAGAAACAGAACTGGCGAGCCTAAGGTCTTTCTTAGCTAGTTTTGGTATACATGAATTTGAACTTGGCTCTCATTTCACATTTATGTTTTTGATTGAATCTCAATTAACAGATCATCGGGGATTTTTTTAAAGTTTCAATTTTAGTCAATTATTGCATTTTGTAAAAAAAAATCGTCAAACCTTGTAAGCTTACGCAAATAAAATACTTACAGTTTGCTTTTATTTTGCACCTTAACCCCACAATTTCAAATATTTCTTAATGTAATTTATTTTTAAAAATATAACGTGCTGAACGAACAGAGCACTTGGTACGACGACGACTAGCGTATTTTTGCTCGTATGTAGACAAACAACACAGTGATTTATCTCGATTTTGCGTTAAGCTAATCCTATTATTTTTCTTTTTATTACGATAATTTTTGAATACATTTTATAAAGATTTGTTTGTAAATTTGTATATAGGGGTAATCTCTGAAAGTATTGATCCGGTTTGAAATATAATTGCATTGGATAGACCATTCATTGAGGAAGGTTATAGGCTATATTACACCACGCTGTGACTCACAGGAGCGTAGCTCGCCTTAGTAAGTTTTATTCTCGTAACTGATATAAACCAACTCTATAACCTAGTAACACATACGTCGTAAGAAGTTAAGAAAGCTGTGTATGTCAAATACAAGGAACTGACGCTAAATATTTTCCGGTGTAAAGCAATGTCAAACAACTTGTGTAAAACTGTATGAGAGTGTGAGAAAAAAACTTATAAATGTAATTCTCGCCTAATAATAATATACCTTAGTATTTTATTTAGTAGGGTAGGCGAAGAAAACTCTCGCTCGCCGTTGGAGGGCGCGCGGTACACAAGTCAGCTCGTAACGGATGGAACGTCGTCGAAACGTCGGACAATAAAAAGATATTACTACCATTTTAAACAATAGTGGTAACAATAGGGGATACAATCGGGCGGTTTTATCGCAAAGCATAATTTATAACAAAAAACTGGAGGAAACAAAGTATATAAATATTGTTTTTTGTATCATTGTGATATAACCCTCTTGGGTTGAGCGTACTTTGTGCAGTATTAAGTAACTGCACTGAACGGAGTCGCGAGTGACAATTCCGTACCGCGCCGCGTTGTTGAACGCGGCGCCACTGTCGCGACACCCATCGTGCGCGCCGAGTCGTTGTTTCCCGAACGTTCTGCGAGAACACACGCACGCTTAGACTAGCGCTCTCCGTCGCCCGCTTCATATTAACGCTGTGTGATTCTGCCTGTGCTGTGCATGTGCATGTGCATGTGCCTTTTATCCAAGAGGAATGCATCTTCCGATAAGGTAAGTGTGGTACTTTTTACTGTGCAAGACACACTTTATTTTATTAGGGACTACGTCTTTTTTGTTTGGCCGTAACCGGGTACAAACGACGTTATGGAATATAATGATAAATCATACTTATTACATAAACCAAACTACTAAAATGATTTTGATGAAAAAATATGTGAAAGGTATAGAATGAATGTGTACCATTTCTAAGGTAACACACATTAATAAAAATACTATAGTGTATTTTGAATAAATTCGTGTACTTTTAACGTAACGCAGTAATTGCGTCATGAATTGACTTTGACGGACTTTCTTCCGTGTGTGTGCGTGCGTTTGTGTTGAACGTCGAGCGTGTCGCGTCCGCCGTGTAATAAAATGGCTCGTATTAAATACGTCCCTACGCCTCCCGCGAAGAAGTCAGAGCTGGTTTGATCAAGGTACTGTGCCCTTCATCTTACATATACACAATACACTATGAATTGAAACCGTCCTTTTTTGAAGCCGGTTACACAATTATAAAATCTTTCATAGCACCTCAAAAAACAAACAAAGATTATAAAAAGATTACTACGAACTAATGAGCGATAGCAAAAAACTGACACACGTACCTAATGCCAGAAAATGGAAAATCGTTTTAGTATAATTTAGCTATTATAATATAAGCGTCTATGTATATTACGGCGTAAATCTTATTACAGTTAATGAAGACTGATTTAAAAGTTGGTTTGTGCCAAAGCTGTGATAACAATTATTATTCTTAAAAAAATGGTTTTTAAGCTGGCAACTTAAAAGGCTGGCCTTTGTGGTTCTTCTAGTGCTGCAATTGTCCATGGTGGTGTGCACTTAGCATCAGGTGTCCCACTGCTCGTTTGTCACCTACTATTTTATAATAAGGAAAACATTAAATATTAATTTAAAGACATTTCTTATCAAAATTATAAACAAATCACAGATGAAAAGAGCCGATGTGTTACTGATACTGCTATAATTTTGTTTTTTAAGCGACTTCCAAAAAAGGAGGAGGTTTTCAAGTGGTCCAGGACTTTTTTATAGATGTTCACCGATTACTCGGCCAATTGTGGGCCGATTGTTTTCTTTTTTTTTGTAACTACCCGCGTTAAATATTTATTTAACTACCCGCGACGTGATGTAACTGATAATGGCTACGTAATACCAGCGTTGAAACTCAGGGTTTCAACATAAGCTGAGTTAATTACCAATTTTATAGTTTGTTTTTATAACTTAACCTTTCAAGAGTTTTTTTCTCTACTTAATATAATTATGTGTTGTTGTCTAATAACAATTGTTATCAAGAGGACATCAGCAGTAGTTGACACAATAAATGGACGCTGATAAGCGATACTGTGTCAAGCCACGCGGACTTCATTTTGAGAAAATGGCGTTTAAACATGTCAAAACTATTCTTAATAAATTAGATTAAAAAAGTATATTTCCATCATTTTTTTTCGATTAGATAATAGGTATAATTAATTAAAAGAAAGATTCATATATTTAATATGTTATCTAATTATAAGTTTTTCTAATATTTGAGATTATTGCTTAAAGTGCAAAATATGGAGGGCACTTGAAATTAGAAACATTGAATTAAGAAAATTTTTCCGTACTTATTTAGTTTATAGGACTTCAAAATATTTTGAATAATGTTAAGTAGGTGATGCAGTATCAGAATACATCAATATCTCTAAATTTCACTTTTTGTGGGTTAACACATTATTGCTTATTAACATCCAAATAATATATCAATACCTCCCACGTAAGTTGTTGTAACCCCAAAATTACAATTTTACAGTAGAGACTTTTAATCCGTTTTAATTTGAAAGTTACAACAAAATACGCCTTTTTTCAGGCATATTTTGTTGTAACTTTCCTTGAAAAAAAAAAGATTTTTGGTATTTTTTCACTTTGAATGCATTAAGCAATGCAAATTCGTGTAGTATTCAGTAAAAACGCTAACGGCAATTTTGTGGCTTACAATAACTTACGTGGGAGGTATCGATATACGCACCAGACACAATAGCCGCCATTAGGGTCTTATGATCCTGTGTCAGGCATCCGAAAACACACAACATAAGCACAAACACCCAGACCACGACAAATACCAGTATGGCCAATACATACTTTGCCGTGAGTGGGGATTCCGTGACGGTAACGCGTTGGCACTTGGCGCAATGGTCACTGTAACTGACTGTACAGTGACCATTGCGTCAACCAGTCTGTCAATAACAATATATGGTTTGGTATTCAGGGGTTACCGTAATACCGAAAATACAAAAATTATAAATAAATAGTAGACACGTTAAACCTTTTGTTACGTTCTTTGCGAAAATTAGTCGCTAGGCAGTTAATAGATGCCACAAGATTAATACAATAAATATAATATTTTTAGGAGTGTTACAAAGTCAATGTATTTTTATACAGAATGTACATACTTAATGTTATAAAAAATAGTAAAAAATATTTTGGACAAATTAATAAAAAAGCCAACGTCACGCGGTGTTCCCAGGCGGTCACCCATCCAAGTACTGACCGCGCCCGACGTTGCTTAACTTCGGTGATCGGACGAGAACCGGTGTGTTCAACGTGGTATGGACGTTGGCGAATGTTGCTACAAAAAATATCTATAAATTTTACATAATCGCTGTTTTTTTTTTTTTTTTTTTATCTATGCCTAAAATTGAACAATTATTTTCATTATTATTCATGAATTATATTAAGTAATTAACACTCATTTATTTTAGTTTACTCAAAACATAAAATAAACTAATTAACAAAATATGGAACCAGCACCATCTATGAGCGATACGTGAAACTACATGAAGTGTTTATTCGTGTTTCATGAAACGTGCTTAATAAAATGATATAGCGACATCTAGTTCTGAATAGATGAACTATTATTATATCTATTTATCAGTAGATGTCACGGCTATCCTATTTCCTAAGTAAAAATACAAGTATATATTATGCTAGCTTAGCCCACGACTTTGTTCGCGCGATCTACAGGACAACACATTAACAAGACAGCATCATTTTACTCGCATTAATTTAAAGCATTTTGTAAAACAATACGCCTTTCCTTTAGTTTACCATATACTTTACAGAAATTGATCCTTATATTTGACACTATTAGATGGTGCAATAATACAAAATCTCAAAAGTTAAAGATCAGCTGGGTGCGATTCCTGGCTAAGAAAATAAAATTTCTAAAATAAAAGTAGCCTAAATTACTCCTTTATAGCATTAGCTATCTGCTAGTGAAAGTCCCGTCAAAATCACCAGCCATTTCAGATATCACCCGAAGCAGACAAAAATTTTAAAAATTGTTTTTGATGTAAATACCGTTTATACTTTCATATGTAATTAATTAAAAAGTTGTTAATTTGAAATAAGAAACAGGCACTTCATGTTATTTATTTATATAGAACCACTCAAAAGAAAGAAGAAGACTCAGAAGTTACAATACATATGTATGTATGTACCTAATTACTTTCCTACCGATGGCTGCATCTTTTTGGCTTATTCTTTTTGTTGTGTCTGTAATTGTGAGGACAAGGTTTGTATTAAAGAAAATTAATTAATCTTTAATAACATTATAAAGAAGAAAAAAAATCTCTTAAACTATTAATCCGATTTAAAAAAATGCGTTAGATAATTCGGAAGGTTATAGGCTATATTACAGGAGCGATGCAGGAAACGTAAAGACGAATGAAATGTCGAGGAGCACCTGGTTATTTATGAAAGTATATATTGTCAATCGTTGAAACCATTTACTATCGACTTTCTCCCTGGTTCTTCCATCTTGATATTTCTTTGTTTTTAATATAGCAGTTGTATTTTTTACCTTAATTTTTGTATATTCACTTCTGCGCTCTTATAGGACAAGGTATTCGATTTTATAATATAATCCCGCAGATAGTGTTAAAAATGTATTTCAAAGTTTATTGTAAATTAAAAAGTTCTTAATAGCGACAACATATTATTCTGTTCAAGATTATATAGATGCTTGGATTTAATATAAGGTGTATTCACACAGGGTATTTAATATATTTGTAACTCATAAATGTATGTACCTATTATAAAACATTTTAAAAGAGTAATTATCGAGTTTCTTGCCGGTTCCTCTCGGTAGAATCTACATTCCGAACCGTGGTAAATTCATCAATTTAAATATTTGCTTTTTTTGTTTCTGTATTAAAGATTCAAAATTGCTTGTAAAAATAAATAATTAACAAAGTAAAAGTAAAGTAACAGCCTGTAAATATCCCACTGCTGGGCAAACGCCTCCTCTCCTATTAAGGAGAAGGTTTAGAGCTTAATCCACCACGCTGCTCCACTGCGGCTTGGCGGATATACACGTGTCAGAATTTCTCCCGACACATGCAGGTTTCCTCACGATATTTTCCTCCACCGAGCTCGAGATGAATTTAAACACAAATTTAGCACTTGAAAAATCAGCGGTGCTAGCCGAGGTTTGAACCCACGATCATCGGTAAAGATCGACGTGTTGTAACCACTAGGCCATCTCGGCTCGGAACAAAGTTTAAGAAGTAAATAATTAACTGTCAAAATGTGTTGCAATGTGAAAGCGGTAGCTCACCGTAATAACCCTACTGTAACTTGACGATTCGAAAATGCACTATAAAGCCTAGTTGAAAAAAGTATATTTTAATTTTAATTTTTTGATTTTGTCAGGTCATACCATGATATAACCAATATTCTTTAATGAACAGCTTATCTAACTCGAAAATAAATTCCCAAATTGATTTAATAACGTTACGTACATAGCATACAGTACATAAAAAATATAATTATGGTAGACATTGACGAGTAAATAAAGTGTTATAACAATGTACAACATTTTTTTTTTCGAACGATTACAGCTTATCAAAGCGCTCGGGCCAAGGTCTGAGCCGCGTTTGCGCTGCACTACTTACCATAAATAATTTTACATATTTTCAACATTTATGACTTAGCATCACTATGACAGTAGAGATGTACATATTTGATGGAGTCGAAATAGTGTAGTAGTCGTGCTTCTAAACTTATCGTTTATATTTTTTGAAATCTTTTGAAAAATTTTTTTTTTAATTGCGCGGACGCAGGATTATGAAAATTGTTTTGTGTGTTAATCTCGCTCAGAAATGAAGAAAAAAAAGGAAATTAGGAGAACACTACAGGAACGTATGTTTAATAACAATTATTATTTTATAATATTGTTCTCGTAATATGTTTTCGTATATTTAAATCTGTACTACTGGAGTGTCTATCTTAAAAAATAAAATACTGTTTGAAAGGGACATTATTCTAGATAGTCATAGATCATAGATTATATATAATGTACATATATGTGCTTATTATTTTAATATCTACTGTAACGCGTGCGAAGCCGCAATAAAACATTTGGTCTATAATATTATAAAAAAGAAAAATTTGTTTGTATGTAGGCGTAATCTCTGAAAATTAAGAATCCAATTAAGAAATTCTCCGTTAGATAGTCTGTTTATTGTTTAAAATAGGCTATATTTTATCACGCTTCGACTCATAGTAGCAAAGCAATAAGCATAAACGTGAGTGAAATCGTAAAGGGCAGCTAGCAGGGTATAAAAATATAATTAAAACAACTATTCACATTCATAATTCGTATAATCTTTTATCTATTTCGTATAATCCTGTAATAATACATAAATATATCTCAATTGCACAAACAAACTTAAAGTTTAACACAATTTTATTGTAAATTAATGAAATAACCTTAAAAAGTAAACTGGATAAAACAATATTTTTGTCTGAAATATAAATAATTATAAAATAAATTACTATTTTTTTTTAATAATTGATAATTTACTTATAATAAAAATATTTTTGTAATAAAGTATTGATGAATGATAATTATTATGAAATAATCAAAACTCTTTAACATTCTTCCAAACAATTTGATTTTTAAACAATCTTTTTATTATAAATTCAATAAATATATAGAATTTTAATGTGAAGTATCTAATAGTGAATTTAATCGAGTGCAAAAACGATTTTACCACAAAATGCGACATGTAAGTCTTTCGGAAAAATACATTCCGAAAATCTCTTCTTTCCGATCAGCTCTTTCCTATTTAGATTTCTTTCTCTCTCCTAGTACGTGTGGTCTATTTTTATTGACTTGTCCTATTTAGCAAACAAAAATGGTGTATTTCTAATCACTCATAAGAGTTAGAGATCAGAAATTGTTGACTGAATGATTGAACTGAATCATTTTTTATAAAATTTAATTTATCATGATAAATAACATTCGAAAATTCGTTATTATCGTTAAAGAAAAATAGACAATATATAAACATGTTGAGCGCTTAAAGACGTTTTACATTTTCCAGATGTGTAACACGCCTAATTTTTTTAATGTAAATAATAAAAAGATTGTTTAAAAAATGTAATAGTAATGGAATATATCATACAACATTGAAAGAGAAGACATCAAGAATTGTAAAATTATTTGAACAATTCATTGTGATACGAGTTTATTAAAACAATTGGCGTTATATAAATTATGTTTTTGGTCGCTACATATTTTAAAGGTTTACATCTAGTGAGGAGAAATTATTGAAATTAGCGTAGCTAAAATGTTCTCTTTAGACCAGCTTAAGAAAGCTATAACAAACAAAGTGATTTTATTACATAATATAGAATATAATAGACTTTAAATATTGTAAAATTATTGTGTTAAGTGCAAGTGAAGAGGTAATTCAATTTTTATTTATCGTTCTTTGTTATAATATATTAATTATAATCTACTTTTTAGATAATGTCAACTCTTGCCTTTGTATGTAACGTATAAATACTTCTCAATATTATGCCGATGTTATTTTATATAAATAATAATGAAACATTTTAGTAAATGTCATGAAATATCCTAACGTCTATTGCTTACAAGAATACTGTACTTTATAATTAAGTTCAAAAATGTCAAGACACAGATTTGTACTTGCAGTTAAATTGACAACCATTAATACTAAGCGATTTTAATACGTTGAAACACTTATCATATTAAAAGAAAAAATCTAATTAAAATAGTTTTTAATACATATAGTTTATAATGTGATGAGTTAATTAGTAATTAAATTATAGTTAACAATGAATACGGAGAGATTATTAATCGATATACTTATATATATAATTCGTTGATTCAAGATGTAGATAACTATTTACATAAATTAAATCAAATCGAAATTTACTTTACATCACAGCAATTGCCTGAGAGTCGCCATCTTAAAACTAAAACACATTTAAAATGTCAAAAAAAAAAAATCTTTCTTAAAAACGAATAATGTACCATTTTTCAACCTACATAATCTTTGGCCGACAGATCTTAACGTTTGTCATTTTTCTTATTGCACATACGCGCCATTTCATACTTAGAAATTATCCTACATTACATCTAACACTGAGACAGGTGATTATAAATAATCGTAAAAAAAAATCTAAAATCTAGCAAGTGACATAACAAATGTGATAATTGAAACAATAAAATCGTAATTAAGTACATCGATATATTTAAAAAGTATGGCAACAATAACTACTTCTACTAATTCGAAAATGAATCTTATAATAGAGATATCAGAAATTATATAAATAAAAATCGGAATGTTTAAAATATCGTTCAACTACAGTAGACTATTTAATCTAATCTTAACCATACGGTAACAACGATCGAAATTTTAAAAATACTTTATCAAAAATTCGTAACTCTGAACAACCATAAAAGTTCGACCACGAGATAATTCACGTCGATGATAAAAGGATTCTTAAAAATTTAATAAAGATCACTTAAAAAAATAATATGGACACTTCAACAAGTCGGGCTTACAACCTTTAATTGACGGTAACAATCCAACAACCACTGTTCAATTACAACCTTCAAAACGAGACCGAACCGGACACCGAGCTTACTTTACCACACTCAATACATTCTGGAAACATCTATATCAATAATCCTTCCAATATTCCTACTATTTCACTATTCTATTCATTTCAAACAACTTAACCCCGGGGCGAAACTCGCTGACCATTTACCTATCTTAAATTGCGAGAAACGTCTCAATCTATCTATTGCATCTTTTTTTACTTTCATTTACTTTTCGCAACATATTCGCCTGAAGTATGAGCTTCAATTTCAGAATCGAGATCCGCTCCCGGGTTACAAACATGAAACATTAACTTTATCGCCTCAACTTCATCATGAGCATCGTTTTCCAATAAATTCCTTAGTTTCTAACAATTTAACTACGAATTTGAATAGGGCATATCATGTATGTCTAATTCTGATTTTACTTTGACAAAGTTTGGATTATCGCTTTTGAAGTCAGGTCCCTTGTGGCCGAACTGGTACACCAGCCGCGCCGTGGGGACGGACACGAGGACGGACTGCCTGTAGTGATACCGCATAGCTCTGCTGAATTTCTCGAAAGTCATGTTGTCATTTTGCTTCATCTGACCCCAGAGCTTGGCGACTTCGTCTGGTTTCACGAATCTGGAAGGAAAGATAATTTCTTGTTAATAAAATTCAAATGATAACCATTTCTCATCTCTTTAATCATATTTTAATTTATTGTTCAATCCTATTGGTTGCTATGGCTCTTTTCCGATTTATTTTTAATTCAAGGTTTAAATGCAATTGACAAGGTCGTTTCAATGTTGATGATAATGATGTTCACGCAACAATTCTCGTTAATTTGCTACACAGAATCTATTTACTCGAAAAACTTGTACATAGGAAGTATTATAGCGGACTGAGATAATGTACTGAAACATGTAACAAGAAATAGTACTTAATATTTTAAAATAATATATTAAGTTTAGGAACCATTTCAATCATTACCCGATCAATTATAATTAACATCAAATGTATCTTTGAGAAATAAATAAATAAGTTTCATCAGTACGAAGTAATAACAGACATTACACGTGAGAATAGTTAAGATTCCTCATCATCTACAATTCTTATAATTGCGGCACGGACTGTGCATAATGAAGGCAAATCGTATCTTATCAAAGCACAGGCGATCAGAAGCGAGCCAAGTTCAACAGGCGTCTAATAACATACCCTCATGTAATTTACCGGTCATTAAATAAATTCCCATCAACAACGAGACATATATAGACGGTGCGAATAAAACGGGTATCACGGCAACGGTGTCAAGTGATGCAAAGTGTCCAGATAATTGTGATCGGAGTCAAGGATTACTGGTTGCTGTCATTATCAGCTTGGCCGGCAACGTGACGAGCCGCGCGGCGGGCGTTCGCAACGTCGCTAATAGTCACATCGACTGCGTTTGGTTTATCATTGTTATCGGACTCGGTTACACTTGAAATAAAATTATTTTGATCAAAGCTAATTTTAAAATCATTATAATTTTTTTATTGTCTGTAAGAGTCAGCATTTCAACACCAACTAGACGTGATTACAACAATTTTACAAAAAATTAAAGTCACAAGTTTG
Source organism: Hypolimnas misippus (assembly GCA_037950945.1). Taxonomy (NCBI): domain Eukaryota; kingdom Metazoa; phylum Arthropoda; class Insecta; order Lepidoptera; family Nymphalidae; genus Hypolimnas; species Hypolimnas misippus. The sequence continues at coordinate 15,544,145 of JBBEEQ010000029.1, forward strand.
TAAAACATTTGTAAAGAACGTTTTGAATTGGTTTTTTATTAACTATGATTTCCAATTATCAGAAAGAAATGATGAGAATATATTTGTTTTAGCGTATTAGCTAGTCAATTTCTTGATTAATTCACCAGATTATTTATATATTTTTATTGATTTTAAGTAAAATATCGACTAAAAATGAAATCAAACAAAAATCATTATCATAATTATACGTGTTACAGAATCTAAAATATTATGCCCCATAAATTATTAGTTGTTATGATTTTATTATGTTTTATTGCAATAAAACGCTGCGTTTTCAACGCTGACAATATGAAAGAAGTTAAAATCATATAATTTATGACGCGCCAGTCAAGCGGCGTGTGACCTTGTATCAGAGCGAATGAAAAACGTTTCTGACGGACCGAACACTGAATAACCAATAAATATGATCACTGAGATTTAAATTTGATGTGTAATTAAATTTTAGCTTATATAGCAATATGTATACGTTCCATGATGTTTTGATATCGTCCTTGTCTTTTTAAAAATTCTTTATTCTTTATTAAATCTTTAATAACATTTATGGCTTCGTTTTTGATTGCTTGTTTATTTTTTTATTTGTGGTCTTGAAGTTGATTGTTTCAGAGATTATTATAGACTAAAGACTGATATTTTTTCTTAAACCAATAATAGATTGCTCTTTATTTATATAGATGTATTATTTTGATCTATTCTCTATTTGGTTCTTTACTAATAGAAGTTATATCTATAGTTACCTTTTTACAATTGTATATGGTGTAGATATAGTTTGATCCTTCATCACTATCATCCGTAAAAGCGGAAAAGTAATCTCACTTAATAAGCCATAAAAGGACGATTAAAAAGGAGGTTGAATAAGAAATATATAATATTAAAAAATCTATTTCATTTCTTAAGTATTCTTACTCTCAAAGAATAAATCCTTATAGACAAAACTGCTACTAGAAAAGCTATAAATAAAATTACAGAATATAAAAAAAAAAAAGTTTTGAAATATCTAGGTTTTCTATAACTAACCTTGTCATTGTTACGTTTAAATATTTATTTTTAATTAGATTTTAATTGTTAATTATCTGAAGGTCCTGTAAACAATAGATCAGGATATGTCTGAACTTGAAAGAGAATTAATTTCATTATGAAATTGCGAATTGACTAATCATCGATATTAATGTTACTGAAATGTTTGTTTGTACGAATTAATTTTAACTATTGACCAAATAATCAAATGTTTTCGCATTAGGTAACCTTATTGCTTAAGATTATACGCGTAATTTTACATAACATGTGACTTTAAAAATTTAATATGCATTGTACGAAGTCGTGGCGAGTAGCTATCATTGGATAAATTGACAGTTTAGTGTGAAGTTTACAATAATAAAATTTTATTGATAAGTTATTTTATGATAATTACATAATGACACATAACATAGCAATATTTATGTCTATTACTGAGAACCGTTTATATTTTTTAAAGTGTAGTAGAGCCTAGCAGTGGAGTATTTGTACTGGTCGAGCGGGGGAGTACCTTAATTCCGTAATAACGTTCCGTGCAACTGGAACGTTATTCAAGATACAAACTAAGAAACCGTTGGCGGTAGTTGTAAATAATATTTTCTAAAACCTCAAATAGACAAATGTCACCTTAGTCTACCCGTGACCACGAACGCTGCAAAGTGCTCGAAACGTCGGGATAATAAAAATAGTTAATATACGCGATTTAAATCCGTTTAAATTAGTTTTATTTCAATGAGTACCTTAATAACAAAAAATCAGCGTAAATTATATGTATGTATTATAGCGCGTTTCGTACGGAGAGCGAGAGAGCTAGAAGCTTGAAAATATGTCAATCGTTATCTTCTTTAATTTCTGTTTAAATTATTAATGCTCTTGGAAAATTTGGATGGTACATGTTAATGGGCGATGGTGATCACGTAAAATTAGATGACTTCCCTGCTTGTTTTTTAGCTATTACTAGCCGTGCCCCGCGGTTTCCTTCACATAAATTATATTTATCTGAATGAATCCGCGGAATGTATTTATACAATGTCTATCTTCCTCACTTGAATCAGATATTACTTACTATTCCAATTTTGTGTTCGCGTAACGCACTTTTTTAATTTAATATTATAAGCTATCTAAAGTCCGATCAAAATCGATCCAGCCGCTTCAGTGATTAACAAGAATAAACTGACAATAATACAGAGAGAAAAAAGATTTTCATATGCATTTAGTTAAGATCTGTTAATTTGAAATTAAAAACAGATACATCAATTTTATTTATTTGTAAAATATAAAAATAACATCTCTTTATGATATCAAAACGTGTTTTTATACAGACACGTGTTGGGCGCCATCTTGGAAGATAAAAAAAAACAATTAACCAACTAATTAAGTACAAAAACTATCAATGTCATTTTAAGTCGTTATTATTGTCATTATTGAAGAATCCTAAGGTTGATTTTTTACACTAGTTTTGAATGATTAATTATTGAAAAATCTTTAATAGATAACGCATTTTATACCATACAAGAATATTTTGACAGTAAAGAGGCGTGGATTTGATACGGGTTGATTTTCTACCTGGATAATATAATTAATGTTAAAAATACATGTATAAATGATTTTAAAAGAGTTACTATTGAGTTTCTTGCCGGTTCTTCTCGGTAGAGACTACATTCCGAACCGATGGTAGCTTTATAAAAATCTAAAAATTATATATATGACATGTATCTTGACGATTCGAAAGTGCTTTAAAAGCCCATTTGAATAAAGTATATTTTGAGTTTGAGTTTGAAAATTGTCGCTTTCAATACTTGCATCATTGTAACTGTTAATTTCTGAATTTTGTAATTTCATATTAACAGGTTTCAACTAAATACATATGAAAGTATATACGGTACTTACATCATAAACACAATAAAAAAAATTTTTGTCTCTCTGTCTGTTTGTTTCGGCTACTCTTTGCAACGGCTGAACCTATTTTGATGGGTTTTCACTAGCAGACAGCCAATATTATGAGACTACTTTTAGAAATTTTATTTATCTATATACTAATATAATAAAAAGAGCGAAATTCGTATGTGCGAAGTTAACTCTGAAACCACTGAATCTATTTTAAAAATTGTTGTACCACTTGAAAGGTACATTATTGTACATGGTCAAAGGTTATATTTTATTTACATATGTGTATTATTATATAATAAAATCTACATTAATAAAACGCCCACTTTTACTATCAGAAAATTTACATTCTTTAAAAGCGGTAGTTTTTATCACTGAGCCCTTATTCGTGTGACTTTTATTTAATGAGATGAAGACACAAACGCTTTACAATGCCAGTCTCATGGCTGGCAGTAAATTCATAACGATTATTCATATTTTATTTGCTTTGCAATATCGAATTGTTCGAGTCCCTTTGACCTCAACTTTCAATGCTATTTGTTATAAACAAAGCTAAGGAGAAATTAATAAAATTCTATGTTAACTGATGCAATTTGTTTACTCAGATCCTTGGATTGTAATAGTTTTTATTGAATAACGTTTTAAAAGAACAAGTCGCCTAGCGGTCGGATTCGATGAAGTTCATTATATTTTCAAACGATTTCAAGACTGACCACAGATAATCTATTCTCAATTTGACCACAGACTTTAACAATAAACAAAAGAGTTTTTATACGTGTGTTTTAAATACATGATTGTGTACGAAATATTTTTTTTACAGATTTATTATAATAAATATAAATATCAAAAATGTCATATTCCTCCGTACGTAAATAGGGGTATAAAGTATTTAGTACACGTATTATATGTACATATATATTACCAACTTTTTTTTTTATTTCACTTTTTTATTAGTGTGTTTTGAATGTTTTTTCAAAATTAAAAATCATTACTCAAGACGTATACATCGGGGTATTAAGTGTTAATGTTCAAAACTAAATTTTCTTTATGTATATTTCAGCTATAAATTGCTTTGTTTACGAGTAAAATTTAAAGGTTGTCAGCCTTTAATGGCGGGATATTCCGATGTGTCGAGGATGCGTGTCACGTAGGACTCCTTGGCCCAGCTGATGATCAGCAAGGCCGGGCTCCGACCTCGCGCGCGACGCATCCAAATTCACTAAATGTATGAATCAGATATTGTAATGTAGTGCACGTTAAAGGGCCAAATGCATTATTATTTTATTTTATATGACATCAAATAGTTTTCAGTTCGATTTTATTTTGTTTATTTATCAATAAGTTATTGCGAGATTGTTAAAATGTTTAAACTTTGTCAAATAAAATATTCGTTATGTTTTGTTTTAGTTTATTTGTAATAATATATATATATATATATATATATATATATATATATATATATATATATATATATATATATATATATATATATATATATATATGTAAACAAGACAATTATATGCTTGACCTTTAAGACTCGTATCACGTCCTTCTTAATAATCGGATTGCAATTAGTGTTTATTTATGTATTACATTAGTTAAAGAATAAAATATATATGCCTTTATTCCTCGTAATCAATTACTTCAGCTGATATCGAATGCTGAATATAAAAATGCAAAATTTCTTTTTATAAATATTCTTACTTGAGTATAACAATAGCTGTTCGTCCATTGATATTTTAAAAAGTAAATTTCGTACTTCAAAAGGAAATATGATTATAATAAATTAAAAACAAAGAATAGTAATAAAATATAATCAATAAAAATAAATAGTATTTTTCGCATGTTACTTATTACATTCACAAAAATTATAAAAATATATATAAAAAATAATTTATACGTATAACTAGTTACCCCTCGCAGTTTCGCTCTTATCTATGGTAGTTGCTTTGCATAAGTCGTAGCGTATACTAAAGCCTATAACTTTCCATAATAAACGTACAAACGCTAAAATATTTTTTTCAAGTTTGATAATTAATTTTAGAGATTACCCTTTACATACAAAACTTTCAAACAATTTTTACCTTTTATGATTATATATTTAACATAAATATTACTGACCTATCCAATAAAATGCACTCACAATATGTAAATAAGACATAATGCATAAGCTTTTTATGTAACACCAAAAAGAGACTTTCGAGGTAAAACATCTTCAGAGTTATTGCAACGTTTGAAGGATATAAGTATAATATGATGTCATATTTTAATTTTTATACTTTATAATATTTTTCGTCGTATTAATGACATCAAAATACTTATAATATTGGAGGGTATTTTTATGTGTTATAATTTGTATTTCACTCGTGCTTATGGTTACTGCTTCGCTCCTATGAGTTGTAGCATGATGTAATACAGTCTATAGCCTCACTCAATAAATAAAGTATCTAACACAAAAATAATAATTTCAATTCGAACCAGTAGTTCCTGAAATAAGCGCGTTCAAACTAACAAAATCTTCAGCATTATAATATTAGTATAGATATAGTATATAATAGCAGATACAGTAATAGTAAATGTTTCAACGAACCCATTATTAATAGTATGGAATAATCCATATATTTTAACTAACATAGTTTATTATTAGTGTTAAGTTCAAAGAAATATCAGTGGATACGAATAAAAATCTATTTTACCTTAATGTTTTAGGCTATTAAAACAAGCAGAACTCTATAAAACATTGTACAAATTAAAAAAATATAATAACAGTCCTCGCTCTAATACTTCAAAGCTATTACGTCATTAATTAATGATAAAATCAATTTGTAATTATCATTAAATTAATAATTGATTATGGTTTTTACGCATTAATGCATAAAGTCGTTAAAGAGTTGAGGTAGACTTTCCTTGCTTTTAATTGATCGAGGTAAAATGCGTTTAGATGTTATAATCATATAAAACCGGATATTACATACATTTTATATTTAACTAGCGACACGTTTTGGCTCCACACGGGTGCAACGTTGTTTTTTACACCACATTACAAATCAATGAAATCTTCAGCCTTCTCTACTGTAATATGTATTTTATACTTAGAAGCGTTACTCTTGAAAATCGCGTAATAAAATCCGTTGCATAGATTCTAAGCAACGGCCGAGGTAGAACGGTAGAGGTCTAAGCGTACAGACAGCAGAAGGCGAATTATTAACCCCCGACGCAAAAAGAGCGGTATTATAAGTTTGACTGCTATGTATGTTTGTTTGTGGCACCTTAACGGCTGAACCGATTTAAATTCGGTTTTTTTTTTGGTTTAAAAAAAAGTTTTCTAGCGATGGTTCTTATACATGTTTTACCAAAATCAGTCCATGAATAGATTGTCGGTATTTTTATTATTTTTAGTCAATCATTATACTATATAAAGACTAGAGCCTCGCTCTTGTCAATTAGCTAAAAAATATGTTGATCTGATCACTATTAAACTTCACAGGAGCTAGGCTAATGTCATCAATATATTTTAGAAGTATTGAATTGCATAGAGAACATATATATAATAAGTTTAAGTAGATTTTTGAAATATAAATGCATGCGTTGAAGCAGAGAGACTTGTTCCTAAGCTAAGTGAGTAAGTAAGTTGGCAAGAAATCAAACGTTTTACGATACAGCTATTTGTTAATGCAACAGAAACTTATTTCACACCTCGCTACTTGGATTTGTAAAGGTATTTGAGAAAAAAAATCATATATTTTTTCAGATATAAATGTTTGAAAATACTGCTATTATTATCTATATCTTTAAAAGCGAAAGTTCACTCACTCATTCGAAATCTCAGAAACTACAAGTGCTAGGAGTTTCAAATTTTACATAGGGGTTCTTTTTAGGACGTAAGTGCTCATTAAGGGTTTTTGCAAAATTCGACCCCTAAGGGGTAACCAGGGGGTTGATACTTTGTATGAAAGTCCCATGTTAAGCGCGAGCGAAACCGCTTTAATATATGTATATCATATATTATATAAATTGATTTTAATTTAAAATCATAATTTCTCTTACTTTTGACATTTGTATATAACGTTTAATATGATAATTAAATGATCGCATAACATTATATTTTATGCATTTATTTATAAAAATAACAAACAGACCTCATTTAGTTTTGTAATATAATAATTAAAACCATATTTCATATTTATATAACAAAATGACGTTGATTTTATTATTTTATTATAATTTTGATATTATAATTTGAAAATACGTTTATGTTTTACCCAGATATCGCCAAAAGAACACTTATACATACAAAATTTGAATACCTCAGACATTCTAAAGGTTTAAAGTAATATTTATCAGAAGCGCAAGATGAGTCAGTTGAATTTTTTTCGTATTAACATTTCGTTTGGCACTCCGCCCGGCTTTAACAAGCAAACACAATGCAATTTTGGTATTTATTTATTTTACATACCCTTTTCAAATACACCAACATATTTTATCGTCTGTATTTTTTAAAATCAAAAATGACATATTATAAGTAATAAAAAAGTAAATGATTCAAAATGAAGGAAGTTAAAAGTCAAGAATGAAGTGAAAATGTATAATATAAAAAAATGTAGAGTTTTTTAAGTGAAAAAATACTAAAAAATATAACATGGATTATAAAAAAAAGTATTAGTTAAAGTTGCTTTAATGATTTTGAGATGTAAATGTATTATGTATTATGAATGAATTATAATAAAAATAGCAAAATTCGTAATTTGTGATAGAAATAAAAGCTTATTTTATTTTATTATAATTGTATATTAAAAAATATATACAATTTCTAATTATTATTAAATAATAAATATAGATATTTTACTTAAGCAACATCAACCGAGACAATAGAGCACTATCCTAATATCTAAAGCCATAAAAATATTTTGAAAAGAGAAAGTTGAACTGCAAAATATCTCAAACAGCATCAGCGCGTTGTAAAATTTTGATTACTTTCAAAATACTATTCAATAATACAACTAAAAAATAATCTTTACATCATACTTTAGTGCTAGGTCTTATAATCAAATTATTATTATTATTATTATTATTTTAACTGTATTGTTCTCTACTGTTAAATATGTGTGTGCAATAAAGTTTTTATCTATCTATCATTTATATTACTAACAGCAGAAAAGATTACATCTTTATAGCGCAGAAGCAAAACTTCAAAAAACACAGTGTGTCCAATTTTAAAATTCTAATCCTAACAATCATGCCAGTCACGTTAATATTACTCATGGTATTACTTGTAAAATATCGATGTGATATTACAGGTCCACAGGTAGACGTGGCCCCTCAAAGGGCCTTAGCATGTGACCGCGAAAAGGTTATTCTAACCGCGAAAATTATTCAGGCCTAATAACCGATATCGTGATTATCATCAAGGGGGCCTCTCCTAAATTCTTCCTACTCATACACCTCTGGAATAAAATCCTGAGTATGCTTGAGGGGTAACCTTTTTCCTTTTTGCGTTGAAACTGAGATCTTTGTAGATTTTAGCGTGCTAATCCTAACCTACTAATGATATTTGATCATTTTTATTTCATATGAAATAATCTGTACATTGAAAGAAGGTTATAGGCTTTATTACATATATAAACAGAGCAGTAACAATAAACATCACGGCCCATTACCACGAGTCAATTTCCAAGTCTCGTTTTACACATGATGTAAACAATAGTAGTTTTTTTTGAGGAAGTCGGCAAAGTCAATGTCCTTGTGAGGAAAATCTACAATTGTTACCTACAACTACACTTGACCGCGTTAAGTCGGCCAAGGGACATCTCGTAATGCGTTATGTTTATGCAAATCTCACTGACCTTGGTAGGAAAATGCTTCTGATCTCGTTCGGAATACTTATTTTAAAATATATTAATATTTTCTTTATTAGGTCAATTTATATCTATACTAATTTATGAATTTAAAGATATGCGGTCTTAAAATTTTGTTCATCCAATAGTTCTCTTTATAATATACATAGGTCTACCCCTTCCCCCTGCCCGGCTTATTTTTGTACCTAAACCAATATTATAAAGCTTATGAGTTTGTTATTTTATTTATGCAAATTTAAAGTTTCAAATATATTAATTTATACATATATCACTGATTATATAAATCAATCAAGAAAATGTTACAAATAATTAATACATAAATATTATTATATAATATTTATAATATTATTATGTAAAATTATGACATAATATATTATATACAGATGGCATGCGAAAAAGCATGACGAAGGAATAAACCCGCGTGAAAGGCTCCATATAAAGAATTCCAAACAACCGATGTACTTTACAACCATATCACAATAATCTTTCAAGCAAACCTTTTAAAAGTGTGCGTCTTATTTATAAACACTTAATAAGACATGGTACTAACGTTAATCAATATTGAAATTAAAATACACCTATATACTCTGTCAGTTAATTATATTCAATGACACTTAGTATAAAGAAACTGAATCGTAAGGAGACCAAAATGACCTACAGTGACATAAATATAAAGTAATTTTAATATCTAAATTTTCAAATTAATAAAAAAGTTTTGGTACTTCTACGCTTTCTTGCGATAACCTCTAATCCACACGTTTTAAACGAAAGTTGCAATATATATTTATTTCTCTGATAAAACTCCAATAATAGAAAGTTACACTATCCCGATTTCACGTCAGTTAAATTACATTTAAGTCAAACCCTTTGTATACATTACATCCCATTCATCCATTATCTATTTATTTTAAAATCAAACTAATAAGCCAACTTCGTAAAAGGAAACTTCTAAAAGGAAAGTGTATCAAACTCCCCGACGAATTAATAACCATCTTTTTAGAAGTCGGTTAATTCACCTACGCATCCGTAGCTAGTAATAAGAAAATAAATAAGATTCATGTCCAAGGCGATCCGGTCTTTAAAGTGATACGTGTTTCGCTTGGAAATGTAAATTACATTACAGCTTACTCGAAATCGGTAAAGGGGAACCACTGGCCGGGCTGTACCTATTATCTGAGGTCAGTTCGCAACATATCTTGCATGTTAATATGATGATATGATGTTTAGAGATCATATGGATACTGATAAGCAATAATGTGTCAACCCACAAAAGTCAAATTCGGAGATATTGATGTATTTGTTAATGCGTCGTGTATTTAACATGTTTAAAAAAAATTCAAGTAATTTAACAAAATAAGTACAGAAAAAGTTTCTTAATTTAAAATTTCATTTTGCAACAATTTCAATTTCATTTTTCACAATAATACCGTATATTTGAAAAAGTTATTATCAGACAAATCTTCTTATGATAATTATCTGCTGTTATTTCATGATACATTTTATGAAAATAGAAGAGAAGATTAATATATACGTCTTTAAAAAAATTTGATAAGAATAGTTGTGACATCCTTAGACGCCATTTTCTCAAAATGGCGTCCGTGTGGCTTTACATAGTATTGCTTATCAGCGTCCATATACGTATGTACATAAACTAAACATTAACTAATATTACAAACTAGCCACCATACAGTTTCACTCGTTTTTGGTTACTGCTTCGCTGCTATGAGTCGTATCTGTAGCATATAACCATCCTTAATAAATGGGCTATCCAACGCAAAAAGAATTCTTCAAATTTATCAGTAGTTTCAGATAGCAACAAATTCTACCTCTGCATATTAGTATAGATGTAAAAGTTACTCCGTCTGGCTTGCTTGTTACGTATTACGCTGAACTGATTTTGATAAATATTGATATTACGTACGTTAACTTTGATGACTTTTACTTTTAAAATCTACCTTATCAGTTATATCGGTGTTCTTAGGTTACTGATAAGCTGATATCAATCATAATGTACTACATGATACATGATATATACTTAAAGGAGATAAAATAATGATTTTGATTAAGATTTTCAATAATTTTGACGCTAACAAGAGACAATATATATGTATAGATTAATTTCGTTTACTTAATTATGTGTTTATTCTAGTTATTTTGATTTTAAAATCAAACTATTGAATCGATTTTGATGAAAATCTGAAAGTACACTTTGAAACACAAATAGAATTTACGAAATCGGTCCAGATGTTTTCGAGTAATCGGTGAACATACATAGAAAAAAAGTTCGAAACAAATTGAGAAGCTCCTCTCTGAAATCCAGTTAAAATTGGAATAAAGAAGGCTAGCTTCAGAGTTCCAATACATTTAGATATAACTCTGCCTATAGATAGACAATCTTTATGATTTGATCTATAATATCTATACTAATATTATAAAGCTGAAGAGTTTGTTTGTTTGTTTATTTCTTTGAATGCGTTAATATCAGGAACTACTAGTTCGAATTGCAAGAATTCTTTTTATATTAGTTAGTTTATTCATTGACGAAAGCTATGTGCTATATTACATCACGCTACGACTCAAGGGACAATTAGTTAAATATACTTTGATAACCTTTTTATGTAATAGCACTAATTTGTATATACATTACCAAGACTCTGTTGTAAAAGGGGCGGAACCTTGATCGCGGAAATTAATTAAATCATTTTCGAGGACAATCTATACGTATAAAAAAACCTATTTCTTAAATTACGTTTCCAAGAACGTTGACGTCAAATCATCTATTTTATTGGATCGGTTAAATTTAAATGTCGGGGAAAAACTGTTTTTAGCACGCAATTGTAATTACTGGAAATCTATACTAAATATGTATAATGAAGAATGAGCGAATTTTCTATGTGCGAAGTAAACTAAACTTACGGAAACTTTCTTTAAAATTATGGTACCATTTGAAAGGTACATTATTCTAGATTGCTATGATATATATTACATATGTTGATGTACATTTCTTTTTCTTTTTATTAATATTTTAGCAAAGTTTTACATGCACTGAAGTTTACATAAAAGAATTTGTAAATAAAATTAACATTTCTTAGTTTATAATTTTACATATATAAAAAAATAAAGTGTTTGTCTATTTGAACCGCCTAATTAAAATAACGGATTAAATTGTTTTAGCGTTAGATATTTGTGTATCATCATAATACCACAAATTATGGCCCCGGATCATATAACAATTAATAATAATAATGAAACACATTACACTCAATGGCCCTTCTCGTGATCGTGTGTCGGAGGACCAGGAACACACACAACACAAACACAACAGAACATCCATATGGCCAAGACAGATGTTTGCCAAATTCAGTGACCACTACGCCAACTTGTCAGTCAGATATACCATATCCCTTAGCCGATCAAGTATCAGCATGTAACACAAGAAAAATCACGTGCAATAGCTAACAAACTCTTTAAACACGTATGCAATAATACAACATAAGCACATGAAATAAAAAATTATCTCCAATGTGTATTTGTCGTCATAATTTATATATCTGAATAGTATTTAGAATTTCTTCGAAAACATTAAAAGTGTATCATACTTTAGCTGATAAGCTAGATAATTCAGAGTACGTGCTCTGATTATGTCCGCTAAATATCTATAGCCACGATCCTTGAATGATGATGCATAAAATGAGTTGTGACACACCTGTCTCGTAGGGGACAATGGAAAATTGCTAAGCATATTTTAAGCGATAGTCAGTTTGGAAATAGCCACCTAAACACGAGGCTGAGTGATAGAGATATTTTTTATACTGGTGATTCCATTCCATATGTGGTCCAGTAGTCGAAACTTGACCACAATTAAATATATAATGTTCTTTTATATATGTAATATATTTTATATGCTACTATTATATTTATCTTATAAGTGGCGTCAACAATTCCTTTCATAGACATTTGCAGCAGCAGAGGAGCTTAAAAATAAATAAGATGAAAGTAAATAAATAGAAAGAAAGAAAGAAGATGGTCCAATCTTGCCTTCAAAATATTTCTACTACCATCTTAACTCACCAAAAGCGCCATTCAGGAAGTGCCTAGCGCGGTGCTGATTGAATTCATTAACGTACTTTTTTGTTTCCAATGGCAATATTACTTCAAATTAAAGTCATACTTATTTTATTTACATATAAATAGTCTATGAGTAACACTCTGACTAATATTCTGGTCTAAGCTACTGAAATATTGAGTTGTGATTTTTCTGTTGAAAACGCGACTTGCACTTTTAAATTTTGCTTCAAGACTTTCATAAAGATTTCAGTTGTAATGCAGTGACAAATAATTTATGTAAATCATTTTGAAAGTCAGAGACTAGACTTATAAGTGTGATTCTCGCCTAACATCTGATAGAGTACGCACCCGTCAGTGTGTCAATTACCTAATTTTTAACATTTACAACTTTCGTAATTAATCGTCTAATGTGACGTCAACCAGAGCATTTCGACGTCGATACAAGATGTAATTAAGGCTCAAAATCTTAGATTGTATTTCAGAACATAGGTACCCTATATGTACAGAAGACGACAAACTCGAAGCTACATACATATGTAAAGAAATGTAGTTACCATTCGTCACCAAGAATTCTAGAAAAGTTTGTTGTTGTTCATTGACATCTTGTTCTTAAACGTGGATGAATTTAGCACAAAAATCTTTTTTTTTTACAATTGTTTATACTTCACATTAATTTCGGTACCGCCCAGTTGTTCAAAACAAAATAGCTTGACGAGCTGAATTCGACTCTTCACTATTGTGATTAGGTCCAGTTTAATATGACAGTTTTTATGTTAAGGTAGTTTAAATTCTCCACGCGTAAAAGCTAACGGATTCCAGGTAATACGAGAAATTCGACAAACAACATGTTTTTACTGAAATTACATTTTTTGACTGACATATAAAAAGTAGGAGGTATTAATTTCGATTTGTTTTTTTTATTTATGTAAGCGATATCTTTACCGATTATGCATCGATTTTAATAATTCTTTTACTATTGAATCGATTATACTTTAGAGTATTCGTTTCATTTAAATTTTATGAAGATCTGATGTAAAATATTGGAACTGATGATGCGGACCCGTCAAAAGACGCCAAATCATTCGCGATTTATAAACAAGCGTTCGATTGGTCCAATGTTTTTTTACAAAGAAAAATTATAAGTTGAAGAAATACGATTTCAATTCCGTGTAACAAAATTATTAAATAAAGAACTGGTAACATAAATTGCTCTTCTGAGAAATCTGTTTAATAAATAAGAATAATTTGCATACATATTTTAGTTCCTATCGGCTTTTATATCTGTTTGTATGAATCATAGGAAATGTATGGAATTCTGCGAAGTGTTCGTATCGCTAATAGAAGCCTATTTACTTGCAAATGATTCTGTTTTAAGGTAAGGGTTACTTTTCAATAGTATACAATGAATTATTGGTATTTTCCTTAATTGTAAAGACAATCTTAGAAAATTACGTTTTGCTTAAAAGTAATCGGTGTCACTGTCTGTTATTGAAGAAGTTAAATCCTCAAAGTATAAATTTCCAAACTTTAGCTAACATTGAGCATTATTACTTCGCTCCTGAGTCTGAGCGTGATCTTTTATAGCCTGTCGCAGTTTTTGTAAAAACCAAATCGCGAAATTCGCTTATTCAAAATTTTCTCTACGATAAGTTTTACTACTCTATAAAGCGAGAAATGAACTTGTAATATTTCACTCATTGTACAAGATTTAATTAATGTTTCATCACGGCTTTTACACCTAAAAGAATTTACAATCAATGACATCTTTACTGAGACTTACATAAGGTAACTGTTACCAGGTTACAAAGTTGTTTTACGTAAATAACAAGAGTAAAACTTACAGGTGTAAATCCAGCCTAATAATTGAATACAACACCTTCGCATACGGGTTTGAATCGCGTCAGTTCACAACAATAGTTTAAAACTCGTAAATAGTGATTTGCGTCAGCGACGGTCGATGTTCATTTGTTTGTACCAACGTGCGCAGTTCGGTCTCAAATGTATAATGTGTGTGTAATTTATAAACGACTTCCAAAAGCGGTTTGTGCAAAAACGGTTGGATCGATTTGGTTTTTTTTTTGTTTTTAATAATATATACTCCTATTGGTCCAATATAACTTTTCATCTAAATCGTTTTAGTACTTTGGTTTTAAAATCAAATAACTGGGATACGTATGTAATTCAAGCAAATGATTTTACGTATATACCAATCTGAAAGCATACCCTTTCAAATGAAAAACTGTTTATTAAATCGATTTAAAAATTGAGTTCTGAGAAAAGTAAATATGCCCTAAATGATACAAAATACACATACGCACCCTCTCCCTAAGATAATCGAATAAAAACTCGATACTAACATCTAGTCGTGTCTTAGCTTCAATCACATTACACAAATAGGTATAACACTTCTAATGACTTAAAAAAAAAACATACACTACGAATTGAGAAACTCCTTTTTGAAGTCAATTAAAAAACAGTATTGTTTATCTAAATAATAGTGAGCAATTACGTCACCAACATTTACTGCGTGATAAGACAATGATTTGGTAGTCTTTTACGCATAACAAATATTACATTTTTATGGTAAGCGTTTATATTTAGACGTACCAGGTCACCTGCGTGAATAATTCGCACCGTTAGTAATCAGTTACGCGATAATTTTAAACTATACTTATTTAATTTCCAGACATTTACTTATTTTATGTCATTGTAGCGAAAATGATGTTCAAAATATCGTATCAAACATGTTGATCCAGTATTGTGAGACGGTCGAAAATACATATTGAAAAAAAAAATATATTTCATCTTTTCTTATAGAATACATTTAAAGTTATAAAAAAACATTATATATCTATAGATCTTCCTAAAATATATTTTGAATCGGTTTCAAACTCTCGGACTGTCGCACCATACGCGAGTATAGGTGTTATAGAAATTTACGCGGGTACAGGAAGGTTAAGAGGGATGTTTCATATAAAAACATTTGTAAAAAATAATATGTAGGTATATATATTAGTGTGAAATGTGTAATGGCGTCTTTAATTAAACTTGACGCTATCTACCATAAGCTTCACGCCTCGTTGGTGCTTCCGACTTAGCACACACCTCTCAACAATTATTAAATCTAATACCAAAATGATCAATTTTAACTTAAAAGTAAGTAGCATGAGAATTTGAGCGTCATTTGAAAATATTAATTCATTCTCATTTAGCATAATTTTATTAACAAAAAACTGACCGCAGCAAAGTTAACAATAAAGAGCTTTTGAAATGGTCATACAATTCGAAAGTACCGAAATTTTATTCGGGTTCCTTATAATAGATTAATTCCATTAAAAATTTGTAGTAACCACTATAACATAATTGCAACAAATGATACATATACTAAAACTTTTAAATTTACTTAAATTATGATTCAATTGCATAAACATTTTGCTATTGTTTATAATTCTTAAAGAATTTAAAGATGTATTTACAAATTTAAATTATTAAAAACCGTACTGTTATATCTTCACTTTGTAAATAATACGTGAACTGTCATCACCAGCTTAAGAATATGCTCAAATAGATACAAAATACCCACCCGAAAAGCATTACCCTACGTCTAAAATAATCGGGTAAAAACTCCATACTAAATAACAGTCGTGTCTTAGCTTCATTCAATCATAATACATAAGCAAAGTAAATAAACAACTAGAATTACACTACTAATGACTTTACTTAGAAATACGCGAACATAAGCAAATCTCAATGTTATATACACTTAATTATTACATAAGAACTACACATAAAACATGATAAAATAATCCTTAACATTATCACAATATTTAAAATACTGAAAAATTAAAAAAATGCGCGTGCAGAACCTTACACGTGATAGAAGTGAAATTTATTTAAAAATAAATAACTATAAAAGTTCTCTTTCTCTCTAGATCATATCATCCTTCTTTCAAATAACAAAATGTCCCTAAATGTGACGTGTTTTTAATACTCTCAATCGCTTATCGATTATCGAATCAATTAAAGTTTTACTTCAAACATAAAATCAAACCGAATCACTGAAATATTCTTATAAACAAACGGAACCCTCAGAACGGTACGGTGGGCGAAATAATTCATGTTTTTATTCAACGCTAAGAATTACAAGCGAATTTTTTGCGCGTGGCCGTGTGTACAGTTGCAAACTTTTTACACCGCTCACGAGATACGTCGCACGTTTGTATCACGTTATCCTCAAGCTGTCTCGCTCGCACGACTCGGATGATATAGCGATACTTAATTGCATCGTCTATTTATATCGATAATGGCATGTGTCATAAGTCGATAAGAATATCGATATTTATCGATATTTCGATTTTAATTCCGATTATGTATAATTCCAGCTACGCTATCTCCATTATTATTATTAAATTGTTAACGCAAAGATTGAGGAGTGAGAACACACCCACTGCCAAACATCACATTTATAATATTATGCTTTGTTTGTATATTTAAAATTATAATATATATTTTTAAAACATAACAATTAATTATGGTTTATGGTTTGAAAGGATGTTGTTTTAATGATACTCTAATCAAAGAATGACGTCTATTTCAACAATAGACTGGCTGGCGACTTACAAGGCCGGCTTCCTATCCTTGGTCAACGCTCGAGGGCGATTTCCTTTCCACTAACTCTCTATCCAAATTAAATTCAATATTTTTTTTATCAAAAGATAGATGGTTTTTATAAATATTGTTTTATATAATTTAAGGACGATTTACATTCTGCATTCTTAAAAATATTGTCAAAGCGAGGAAAACAATGAGAAAAATCAGTTGTTATAAAACAAAAATGACTTATTTTTATTTTGATTTGTTTCGGCGCGTGTACATTGATCTCTGATGGTCGCTGGTATGAGTCACGTAATTTCATCTTCAGAGCAGGTTGATTTCAGTTAGGTTAGAATATTTCCAACAATGCTATGCTTTGGTTAACATCGTAAGGAAACCTGCATGCGCCGGGAGAAATCCTGGCACGTGTATATCTGCCAACAGTGTGCAGGAGAGGAGGTCTTTATCCAGCAATTTGACATTTACAGGCTGTTACTTTACTTAATGCTTTGGTTCACTCAAATTCCAGTGCATCACATTACAAAATATAATGGAAGTCAAAAAATATCTTTAACTTAACGATGTTCAGAAGCAGTCTATAGCAAATTATACATTATTATTTTCGTATAAAACGTTTGAGGTCAACCAAAATTTTAAAAAGCCATGAATGTAAATCAGCTACGTTATGACACTCATCGTTATTCTGGGAAACCCGAACAAGCCCGAATCCCTTCAAAATACCTCTAGTAAAGTCACCGTTCTTATTGGAACACAATAGGAATTGGTGGTACCTACAAAGATGCTTTCACGTACTAATCAGTGGTCGGTATGATCTCAGTACTAACGTCATATAACTATCAATTAGAACACAATAGTACTGCGGTTGGAGCACTTATTTCATTATTAAATATTGCCTTTATTCAGTATAGTATAAACAATAAATTAATGTAATGTATATATCAATAAAAATGGTCTATAAACTTAGAACATTAGAAATAAGTTATAAATATTGATGGCATTCTAATTTGTTGTTTAATTTTAAAACGCAATCGTATTTTATCACTACTCTGAAGATCTAATCAGAAGAGTTTCAGGAACTGCCTGCCGATCAGATCTATTTAACATTACGTAGTTCATTCCCCAAGATATGTCTTAGGCTGTAAAACGTGATGTAACTTATGATAGCGTAGTCGAAGGGAAGACACACTTCAACTGGTTATTTCTATTTTAAAACGAAACTAATGAACCGATTTTGCTTAAAAAACTATAAGGACCAATCTAAGAGTCTTTAAATAAAAAACGAATTTTCTAATTCTGAGGCATTGAGACTTTAATAAAACACTACGAACTGAGAATTCCTTCTTTTTGAAGTCGTATGATAAGTAGATCATATTTTATAATTATTTACACATAATTATAATCCCATAACATTTTAGGAGTAATAAAAAAACTCTCTACATAAAAATATCTCATAAAATAAATCATGTTAACAAAAAATTTAATATGTGCATTGTGCTATTGTGTAGTTATATTTAACAAGTCCGTCGAATTAGTTCCACTCAAAGGCTACAAGGATACGGACTGTACTAAGAAAACGTCAGAAATCCTAATTTAAAACCCAAAAAAGTAAACAAAATTTTCTGTGTATCCACTTAATATATTTTTTCTATCAACAATATCAATTAATTCGCATGTTTGTTAAAATACGAACAGTAAAAAAATTAGTGTGTGAGATTTGTGTCGCAATACATCATAATATTTGTAATATAAAAGAAAGAAATTTAAATATTTACAATTCATGCATTCAGCATGTCTCTCTGAATCACAATTCCAAATCTCTGGGTGAAAAATGCGCCTTCTATCATCAGTGGAGACAAAGACGAGAAATAATATATTTTATGAATATTTAGATAGGCACATCACAATACTGTACGCCTACATACGTTATCTATCGCTTATCAGTATTGTGTAATTCATGACGTCAGATTCAGTCACACACTTGACACCGACCGATTATCAAAATTATCTCATACGAACTAACCACTAACTAATTTGTTGACTTCTCAGTGACCTTCATACCTACCTCCAAATCGCGTGTTTGTAATAAAATTTTAATTATTTAGTCTTAAAATTTATTAACAAAAAATTTATGTACATGTTCGAATATTATACGATTAGTTATAAAAATATAATTAACGTATAAATAAATCTGGCCGAGATGACTTTTAGCTTGTTATGCGCTCGCGCAGGTGTCGATGTGTGCGTCATGTTGTAGTTAATCAATCAAATGATATAGTATTATTGTTACAATTCCTTATACAAATCTATTACAAAGAACTAAACAATTTTAATAATAAATAAATACATGTGTATTTGATGATAGCTTTATTAAAACCTAAAACATCTATTAACGATTCAAATAATTTGTAACTTAACGATTCAAATATTTCAAATTAAAAGTCTATTTGAATAAATTATATTTCGAATTTTAATTTTCCAAAAAGAACATAATTCCAATTCCCAAGTAACATGACTAACTCATGAATGAAAGTAAAAGTCGTTTTTACTATCATAAATACATTTTAGAGGGCGATTTCCTTGTCAAAGTGCCAACGACTCGAGTCGAAACTGGACCGGTCTTTCATAATATTTCCTGACTTGCGCATTCCGCGGTAGCGAACGTCATGCACATATACATGTGTGGGTGTGCCTCTGTAAGTGTGCGAATCGACCGCGGGGGAATCCCACTGTGCAAATCGCTGGCGTTATAGTTAGGGTTCTGTGAAAACGTATGCGCGACTTATTATGATACTCTTTGTAATTTTTCATTAACGCAGTCTTACCAGTTTGGTGATTCGATTTTTAAATTTAGACAATACAGTCTTAGTGTGATAAAATGAATCTATGTACATAAATGTTATACGCAATATTAATGTTATTGTTGACCACGAAAATTTAGTATATATCTCAAAATTTATATTTTAATGGGAAATTGCAGTTGTAGATTATTACGTAAATATATTAACGGTACCAATTTTTCACACAGATTACATACTAAGATTTATATTAACATTTCGACTTCATTAATATCGCTAGTATTGATAATAATAATAAATATAGCATCTAATAGTAGAGTTAATTTTTTTTCAAACATTTTGTATCAATTTGTGTCAATTCGTAGATGATTTTAACCGATTACACCTAAACGGCTTGGCGGATTTAATTAATTCTATCTTTGTTTGAAATAGTATACTTCCAAATTGATCCCATAAAATTTTCATCAGAATCCGTTCAGAACTTTAGTTTTAAAATCAAAACAAGTAACATACTATGTCATTCAAATAAATAAAATTACATATTTTGCTATTAAAATCGATTCCCCCTGTTTTAAGAGTCTCGTATTAAAGAAAAACTTGGTATAGGCATGTTTTTATCGTTAGATTTAATTCTGGGTCCATGTAAAAGGTCAGATCCACGCCGATTTCATATCCTTGTTTCTCGGATGTCGCTGTGTACCTTTCAATTTTAACATTGTCGTTTTCTTTTGCTATCTTCAAGCTAATGCATATATTATTCACTCTCTGTGTTCTGTATTTGAGCAGAACTATTAGGTAATCCTAAGCTTATTTCTAGGTTTTATTAGGGCTTGTTATTGCTTCTACTTTAGATTTATCCATTAATTAGTTTGTTTTTATATACTTTTGTATACATAGTTTTAGATAGATAAGCTAAAATGAAAGGTCTGTTTTCTATAGTAATACATTTACTGTTATATAACATATCAAAAATGTATTATCTAATAGATGATTAGAAAAATTAATAATGTAACATAATATGTAAATATAAAACTAATTATGATTTTTAACAACAAAGCCAACGTCAGTGTTTCCAAAAATACATTCAAAATATAAACATAAAAAGATGATTATGCAGTCACGAGGTTACAAATGATTGTCTAGTCTGGGGTTTTTGTTACGTAATAACTATTAAATGAGATAACCCATTAAGACGTTAAAGTGGGTATTCACTTAGTTAACTCAATTCGAGTGTATGACAAATTGTTTTATATAGTCACAGTTAAATTAAATTGATTACTAATTTATTTATAGTAGTTTTATCTTATAGTGATAAAAAAGTTATGAAAAACATATGTGCTGAACGTTGAAGAAAAATGGTCTAAAAATTTTCTTAGATTTTTTACGAGTATATGTATTAAAAATGATCAACTACCTTTTCCGGTTTCTATCGCGTTTATGGTTACTACTTCACTCCTGTGTGTCATGGCGTGTAATATAGTATATCATAGTCATACATAAAAAGTAATTTTTCAAATAGATTTAGTAGTTTCAGTGATAACCCCTTACATACAAACTTACTAACAAATTTTACGTTTGAATAATATTACTGTAGACTAGACATTAACATTGGTTCTATTTTAAGACTGATTAACATGCAGTATGACCAGTTGCTTAGCAACGGACTATGTATTTCAAGATGGAGAACATGGCGACATATTATCATAGGAATTGGAAAATGAAGACGTGAACTATGACTAATGTCTTATTATTATTAACTTCGGGACTCATTAATAATACTTTTATAAGCACTTATGAATCAAGTCTTGTCAAAGTTCAAATTGTCGACTCTGCCGAGAAAGTTTGAGAAGTAACTCAGTAGTTATTCTTTAAAGATCTTTCGATGGGTGATAGCTTCTCATTAGTTTAAATATTTTTTGTTTATTTTGACGATTCAAAAGTGCTTGCAAAAGCCTACTTGAATAAAATATATTTTGATTTTAATATATACAATCAGTACTATGTATAATCTAGTCGTATCTACAAGCGATTCAGGAATATTTAATTGACACATATCTGACAAAGTATAGGCTTTACTTATATAGTTATACACTTAATTTATAATCGAAGTAATCTTTTACAAAAGTAATGACACGAAATCAAAAATTTATTCACAAAGATTTCACTAGAGCAAATTTAAGCTCAATACTAAAAACTAGGCCAAGACCTAACGCGTATTTTAACGAAACTAAGAATAAAACGGGATAAAACAAAGAAAGTTGAGGAGTATTCGCAAAAGACGCTCGACCCGGACCCGGAAGAGGGAGTCGTACTAATCAATATAATAGAGGCACTATGAGAAAAAAATATATATAGCTGGCATCTACGCACAATTTAACAGCCAAGGGAATTTCAACCTTATTTCAAAAGGATAGAGTTCAACGCGCTCGCGCGGCGCCGAACACGAGGCTGCCCTAGTTATAAATAGATTTTCACGAAAAAGAAATGTTACAGGGACTTTGGTGCAAGCGTTTCACAGAGTAATTTGCTATAGAGTATTTTAATTTACTGTGTCGATCTAATTTCTGTTGTTATTTGTAAAAGAAAATGACAATGTTTTATCTACATTTTCATTAATGATTATTGTTTATGATGATGATTTATGTCAAATTATGTTTTGTTTTTAATTTTTTTTAATTGTTTTGTTAAATGGAAAATTACATGAAATATATAATTGTTATTAAAATTAAATTGAACATTTATCTGTTCGTTAATTATGTACCGGATGGACGTACCTATATGTATTGTGTTGTTAATTAATAGTTTGTTGTTGCCATATTGTTAAATATTAATTATAATTAAATGCCTGTAACTGTAAACAAGGACAATGTATTTGTCTTGAAACTTATCAATTATGTGCTAATATGTATTAAATTTTAGTTGCTCTTGAGCTTAATATATACAATTTAATTATACTTTTGAATAAAATATTTTATTGTTGACGTAAGATATTCGTAAATAACTCCTGAGAAAATAACAAATTCAACTAAGCTAAGAACTTATTATTCAAAATGTTTAATTTTAAAATAACAATCTTTAATAAAAAAAAGGTTCCATGACAATCCTTAAACAATCGACCAAAATATCGAACAACACAAAATATAAAAATATATATTTCACCAAACAATTAATTAATTAAATATACGATGTAGTCTCTGTATACGAACTATCCTTGCTCTAATTTCTCGGGACCACACTCTCACAGACGCAATTAAGGCGCGTACACGAGGGGGAAGGAGAAAAATGCGAGAAAAAATCGGAAGCTGCGACACGTGACTGGATGCTTCCCGGCCGTCGCCATGGTTACGGCAGGGCTACAACGTTTATTTTTGTTCCGTGCGTAGCGAACTGGGGAGTGCGATTTTTGCGTTTTTCTTATATTTATAAGATTCAGCCTACGTTTCCTTCGGAAATGAAAAACAACCTTACACTTGTATATAATATATATAACATATACATACATACAATATATATATATATATATAAATCTTTTGCTTAAACATTTATTTACATGTCTTTAAAGACTATTAATTACAATTGTTTTTAGACTGACGTTTTGCTAATAACATTAAGCTATAATAATTAAACAAATCTCAGTAGTCATCAAAAACATAACAAAATTGGAATTCATTACAAGTTTTCATTGGACTCACTTTGTCAGTATGGGACAAAAGTTTTATTTCATATGCAGAGATTTAATACAGCAACTAATATGTTTTGTATGTGTTATAATGCAAGCAAAACCAGGTTGCAAGCGAGTACAAGCAGCCACGTGTAAGCAAGGAAGCGCAAGATAAAAGCGGCCTTGGGCTGCGTAGCAACGAAAAAATCTATAACAGTGCAGGGAACCGCCCTCTTTAACTAGTTTATTACTTGCTAAATAATACCATTTAAAATCACCGACACTAGTTAATAATATTATCAAAACATACAATAAACAAAGGAAGAGGTTTTTCAATTAATACTATATGATTTTTTAAAACGTTTGTTACCAGTTTTGAAGTTTTGTTTAAGAGTCTTTTTTCAGTTTAGTTTTACATCATTTTTATCAAAATCAGTTTCACAGTATGGTTCTAAAATCAAAATAAGTGGAAAAATATGTCATTCAAGTAAACTCAGTTCCTCTTTTTTGAAGATAGCACGATTAGTAAATTTATTAATTATATTCGTCTCTGGAGAAGAAACTTATTGTGAATGTCTTTTTACAAAAACAAACGATCCAATTGGAATGTGGAAATTGTCAGTTAAGCGTATATTATATCATATAAGATTTCACCCACGATAAAGAAAATTTTTGAAAAACGATTACATTCTGTTATATGCTGAAACGATCTTGTTGGAGCTATCTAACTAAAAATAACATTTCCATACATGATTCTTAGTAGATAACTAATAAAACAATGAGATTTAGAATACTTTTAGGTGAGTATTGCTCTCTGACTTACATAAAGATTTACATAAGTTATTTCTCACTGCTGGAAACTAAAGAGAATTTACTATCAGAGCCTTATTGTTGACATTCACAGCTTTTGTAACTTAGCCTTATAAATGGAACCATGTATAGCTTTTGGTCTCCTTTAGTTTCAAATAATGTACAAATTCCCTTTCAAGTTGATGTTAGTGTAATAGAAACGAAAATTCCATAAATGCTATCAAAAAATGATTTTATGGCACCCGAACTCAGAGGGGTTATATAAATTATTTGAATTCCAATAAACGATTTATTTGTCTACCTTTTTAAACTTCAATCGTGTCTGCTCGACGGAATTTCACATCGACATAATAGAAGTAAAAAAAAAATCTCATATGATTTCTTATGACAAAATTAAATACGACATATTATAGTATTTAATTTTCTCAAGTAATGAATGTAATTTCTTAGCGATTATCCATGTTATAATCATAAGTATCATATGCAAAATCTATGCTGCTAAATCTACCGATGTCTATACGTTGACTGTTAGGCAGACAAAGACTTTTTTTAAGTAGAGTATTCGTGATTTTAGCCTTTAATAAATTCAATACTTTAAGAAAGAAACCCATAATTGTTAACAGGTTTATCATATCTATATAAATAAAACAAAATCGGGTTAGTTACACCATTTATAACTCAAGAACGGGTGAATAGATTTAAAAAATCTTATGTTGGATTTAGCTCCGTCCCGAATAGGATACCTTTTTAAACATCGAAAAAAATTGTAAAAGAAACCACATTTTCCCGTAAATTTTGTATTTAACGATTAAAGGTTAAACACATTTTGATTCTAAGGCGGTACGAAGTTCACCGGGACAGCTAGTTTGTAATAAATTAAACAATACACACATCAGTATTTAAATCAAATAATAAAAAACTTTAAAGGTTGATGCAAAAAAAAACATTCAATTGTATTTAAAAGAAGTAAAAAAATCTTGATTTAATACAATCTGATAAGGAGTGTCAGACCATTTGTATTGTTTATCGGTTTTTGCTTGTGGAAGAGTTTTAATTAGAGACATTTTACATAATAAAGATTTAGTTTTTCACTCAAACGAAACCATTCTCCATACTGATAAATAAAAGTGTCTTTTTGCAATTTCAAATTAACAGCTTTTCAATAAATGCATATGAAAGTACATACAATACTAATAAAAAAAACCCTTTTTTTAATTTTTGTCTGTCTGCTCGTCTGTTTGTTCCGTCTAATCCTTGAAATGGCTGAACCTATTTGTCTGCTACTTTCACTAGTAAATAGCTGACCTTATAAGGAGTAACATATGCTACTTATTTTTTAGAAATTTTCTTCGTTTAATTTGAAACATGCGAATATGAATAATATAATAATTATAATGAAATAGCGGACTTCAGTAAGTGTGTAATAACAGCAGACTGTACATTCTTATATAAATAAAGAAAAATATTTCTAATTATAATGTTATATATTGTTATTTAGCCTGATTTGCATGTGACTTGAAGAGTTGCCTAGCAACGCTACTGAAGTCCAAAGACAACATGGCGATATATTATTACAAGAGTTGTAAAATAATAAAATTGACCATGGATCTTATGTCTTATTCACTTCATAACTCTTTAAATACATATTGTGTTTAAAATCTTAACTCTTTCTTCGTGGCATGAAAATCAAGATGCGTCTAGTTGGTATCACTGTACTAGTCTAGCGTTTATTTTAAGTAACATTTAATGCTAATGTGGTCATGGTAAACCACCTACATATGAAGTTAAAGGAAAATATATTCGTATAGTCGCGACCATCCATCTGAATCAGGCCGAATATAATAAATTAAAATTCGTAATTATGTTAATACATATGCATTAAAAAAACTCCTTTGTTGAAGCTAAATCTTCACACAAATGGAAATAAAACATAAATATATCAAGACGAAGTCTCGAGCTGTATTTGTTTAAAGTGTGTTCTGCGAATTGTTTAACTAACAAACCGGTTCCACACTCAACACTGTGGTAATGATACATTGACTGTATTCTTAATATTCCCATTTATACCTTCATATTCGACAACTTATTGATGTTATTGCAATTTTTGCCATTTTGATCACGAATTTGATCGCTATCGCTATATATATATATATATATATATATATATATATATATATATATATATATATATATATATGGAACTGATTCTTGGAAGTACCAGGAATACATGATGTCATCTCAGCAAAATCTCGTCTTTAACAAGAGTTTTATCTTTTAGGACTTTAGAATCAAAGAATGTCTTAAAAGAATTGTACTGGAAAAACCAATTTTATCTATATAACATTTGCGCCAACAATTTAAGTTCCAACTATCTGATCTATCAATCAAATTCCTATAACAATTTTAATACAATTTCAGATAAGATCAGCTAATTTACACAAGCATAATTACAGTTACACGATACAAGGAATTATAAATAAAGCTAAAGCTAATACAGAAACTATTTATTGTGATTTTTAAAATATACCTAACTATTGCAGTGACCATACCAACAAGCTTTAATATTTACAAAGTGGCTGGCAAAATTGAAACCGTCGAATTAAAAGATCTTAAGTGGCATAGCAATGATGCTAACCCTTAAAATAAGGAAATAAAGATCATAATAATAATCAGCGACTTCACGCCGAGAGACGTTATAATGATTGAACTTTAAACGACTTCAGACTTATTCTGCTACAATAGACCTTAATGCTTGAGCAATAAAGATTAATGGATCGCATTCAAGAATTGCATTTTAACGTGTGAATCTAGCAAGGACAAAGCTAAACCAGCAAGGTGAAGGTAAAATGTAAAAACATGTGTTGATTTGCTTGAGAGCCCGAACCTCATAAATATAGGATATATTTTTATGTCTATTAAATATTTAATATAAGTACATTTTTTTGTTACACATATTGTAAACCCTAGCAAATTTAACTCATATCGATATGTAAATGTAGTTTCCGAAATCGATGATGATGTTAATTTCGTGTATGAAGTTAGCTTAAAATTAAATAACATTTAAACTAAAATACATTCAGTTTAAATTATATAAAAAAAATATATTTTATCCATGCCTAATATTAAATGATGACTATTGATAAGATGCGGAACGAAAGCGAATCTACAACACTCACTCTTAACTAGAACTAACTACGACATTATAGTAAACATTTTCCCTGTTGTCGTTACATATATGTATAACAAAGATTCAAAACGTGCACAGAGAATGACTTGCAGTGATGTTATCATAATTATTGCAACCTACACCAACATTTACATTGTTGTACTTATAAAAGTAATGGATTGAAAAAAAATAAAGCCAGTTACAATCTAATTGCTCGATGACGATTACTATAATACGACGGAATTGCTAGAATTAAATACCATTTTACAAGATAATGGTTACATGCCATTTCTTATGTGCAAAGTTTATAATTTCTGTAATATCTTAATTCGCCCTCTCCCTCCTGTTAAATTGTACAAAAATGTGAAACATCTATCTATTTTTATGCAATTTGTACTCAGTTTCAGTCTTATTTCGTTTTATATAAATAGAATCATACGAAGTTCATATGCCTCTCCAAAAATCTTATCTTAGACATTACGCAAACTATTATTATCTGACTTTTCATGACATACTTTAGTAGTTTTGGGAATTGCACTATTACTCAGTCAGTGAGCGAGTCGTATTTGGTTGTTATATTAATAGATTGAAAAGACCGATGCCGATGATAATGATGATAAAAACAGATGTGAAAAAGGTGCATTAGCTAAATTCAATTATACCATATTCCGAGCAAAGATAGCAGGACCAGTCAGCAAAGTCACATTGAACGTCTCCGCGTTTTTATTCGGATGCTTCGATGAAGGTCATCCTCGAAGGCATTAAGAACTCAATAAAAATAATAAATGTTTTGTTGCTATAAAAACTTACACGTTGACTCTTGAATATTTTTTTTCTCGGTATCCAGACAATTTTTTGCTATCGCTTATAAAATATAATGAATCGCGCTTATCAAAATTGAAAAGTTAATCATTATCGCCGTTCATAATTTTTAAATTTTGTTTATATTTTATTATAAAACATTTCAATAATATCGACATCATCAATAACAGTCAATTTGAATTAAATCTGATGCATTTTTATATAAAAAATAATAATAAAACTATAAAGTATACAAAAGTGCGCAATACTAGTTGCAAATGACCTAATTGCAGGTGATAATGGTCTGCAATTAAAATTCTCAACATCAGCTTTTCAACATAATTTTACACCACACGGAGCTAGTTCAAAACGTGAGAAGAATGGATAAGTGTCGCCAGTAACGTGAAACGGTAATGGGCTATGAATCAATAAGATCGGAATATCGAATTTGAACTAACAATTAATTCAAAACATTGACGAAACAATATTTAGGACAGAATTATGCTCAAGTAAATAACAATTATTATTATAAAATTTTGCTTGCATAATCGGGGAGCTAATTAATTTCTAAAATTAGAAAATGGTCTGTACGCAGAATAAATGCTATTTTCGAGCTGAATAACATTTAAATTTATCCTATAGCGTCCATTAGAATGGGTGATACAAATTCTGAGAATTTTTAAATTTCAATGATGTCTCTTAAAATCATTTCCAGTAAAAGCGATCGTAAATATTGGTAATTTAATGTGGATAAGTCACAACGTCATGTATCAGCGATTACATCAGACCCCAGACATGCATATCTAGCTATCCTTAAATGTTATCTTCGATAAGGATAACCCGTCTTCGATTTTTCCTCATACTAGTTCATTGAAGACTTATCAGTTGTTTATTGCCGATTCTGTTGCTCTAAATCAGATAATTTTAATCGACTTTTATCATTGTTTTCTACATTTTTACGATTGTGTCATACTTTATTTTGACCACTAAATAAGACAATGTTAGATGGTCAATGTTATTGTTTTGTGTTTTGATAAGGTCTGTGTTAGCCTTTGTTATCGTTAACACAATACTAGTAACAAGTTTAGCAAACTTCAACAAAATAAATATACATAATATTTAACAGTAAGTATTAATTAGCACCATTAGCGCCATATAAAATTTTAATTAATTTTTCTCAAAGTTAATTCACATAGTTAAAATGTATTGTGTTAATAACGTTTTAAACGAGCAATACTTTAAATACCTATCCGCGTTTTATGCATAGTTTTTATTTGATATCTCATGTAACAAACACGTAGTATTGCATCGTTACATCTCAGAATAACTACGTACTTTTGTGAGACAATAGAATAGAAGTAAACCTTCGAAGGCTAATGATCAATACATATGACATATCCTTTACAGTCGAGCCGTAAAACTGTTTATTGGCGTACGCCGATCCACGTGACTTCGGATGCGATAAATAATGGATGAGACTAACAGAGATGCAGCTGACAAATGGCCAAGTCACGACATTGCATTTTTTGCTGATTTATTATACGGAATGGTAATTAAATATTAATGATAAAACGACTTACCTAAACTTTCCTTGTGAGTGATCTTCCCATTTGATAATAGATGGGCAGTATTTTTCGTCAAACAAGAGATTCCTTAGGAACTCTGGCACGGACACGCTTCTCGGGCGCTTGCATACTTTTCTGCCGCTTCCCTTAGGGCGTCCTGGTGGTCTTTTGAACATCTTCTCTCGTCTCTTCTCTTCTTCGTCACCAGATTTGTCACTACCGTATGAGCCCTCTGGCGATGCGGTTTCTGAAGAACGGAATACGTCCTCAGCGTCGTCGCTAGAGTCGGCGGCTTGAAGCAAACTAATATCGTTCGGTTTATAATCCGAAGCGTACAACCTGTTTTTATGGTCCAAAGAGTCCAAATCTAACACTGTCTGCACTGGTTCATTATTTTGGTATGGATCACTCTCCGCGTATCTGAACACTGAAGACTGCCGCAGCATCTCCTCGTTGAGACGAGTCTGCAATTTATCAAAAATTGTTTCGCCTATCCTTCTTGACAGATTAGGATCGACGCTGGGGTGAGCCATTCTCTGGAGGACTTCTTCTCGCCTCATATTTCTTAATTCTCCGCCTGGGACATTGAAATTGTAGAACGGCACATCGTACTCGCAGAATCCGTGAGAGACGGCACAGTCGATGACCCAGGATACCGTGTCGTTATCATTCCAGTCGATGACCATCTTGTACTTCCAGTCCTCATGACGGTATTCGTGACGGGAGCTGACGAGGGTGTGATAAACGTTGGCGGCAGTGTCGATTTCTGGTTCACCGTACATTTCGTAGTTGTTATAATAGTTACCGTAAATGTAAGAGGGATTGCCTTTTTTGAAGACTTGGAAATCGTCGAGGCGCGCGGGCGCCGGCGGTGTGGGAGGTAGGTAGAGATCGCACATGCTTTGATCGTAGGGGCGCGCGTAATCGATCATGGCTGCGTGCGGCACGGCCGGCGGTTCGCGACGGAATGGGCGACGGGCGTTGAGAACGCGTTATTCATACTACGTTATCCAAAGTTGTTTGTTTACACGAGCTCCCCGCGTCCGACGCGGCTGCGTAGCGTGCGTGCTAGTAGGGCGCGCTTTTCTTTGTACTGTGTTGTTTATGTTTATGAGTGTACCTCGAGAAGAGTATCGATAGTGTTGATACAGTTTTATCAACATATTAATATTGATCGTTAGCAAACGTTTTCTCTATTTGCTCGCTTGTTACTTAGTACATTCTACTGATATATTTCGACAAAGGTTTCAATAATGCTCTTTTAATTATTATGGTAGTATGAATTTTCGCGGTAATTGTACACGACAAAAATGTTTTGTATTTGATCATTGATAAAGTTAGGAACGGTTTGTAATACAAAAATATATTTTAAAAAATTGAAAAAAATATATATTCAGGTACATATATAATATATATACAATAGTTCTTTTGTTATTTCTTTTAACACCGTTTCGCTAAAAATTTACTTTTTGCTACCAAATTTTTTTTTTAGAAAATAAAAATAGTACGAAATTAAATTTAATTTTTTAATTAAAACTGAAGTTTCTATAAAGTAATTAAGTAACAACATGTGCAATTCTCCCTCAATGCCAATGTAGACGTAACTATAAGTGGAATCGTAACAAAATAATCTATATTTTAATCAATAGTATAACATTGGCGATAAGATAGTTTTTTTTATGGAATGTTGACCAAAACTGAAGCTGTAGAGCGAATGAAACTCGAAAAGTCTCGAGGCCGATTTCGATGAAAATTAAAACTGCATATCAATAACTACTATAGAAACTTCCCTTCTTCTACTTATTATAATATAATTTTAAAATATTTTCGACTATAACTCTACCACATATACCTGACACTCTACGTGGCAACCAAAACCATCAGTGATTCATAAAATGACACTATAATAAAAAGGTCACACGAACACATACACAGCTGACCTACCTATGCAGATATAAGGATAAACAGACAAAACGTTAAGTTAAATCTCCTTCTAAGTGAAGTTCTCCCTAAATACTAAGTGAAGTCTGTAATGAAAGCAGTAAAAAATTCCATATATGTGTTTATAATTATTAAACATAATATGGATGCATTCAAACATGACTTAGTGCTAATTATATAATATAGTAAAAATCTTTTTGGATCAACAATGAAATATGAAGAACTGAGCTAGATTATTAAAATAACCTATGTTAAGAATGAACAGCCTTCTTCTTATTATAATTGGATGCTGATATGCAATAATGTGTCAACCCACAAAAAGTGAAATTCGGAGATATTGGTGTATTTTGATACTGCATCACCTATTTAACATTATTCAATACAAAATAAAGTCATATAAACTAAATAAGTACGGAAAAAAAGTTTCTTAATTAATTGCATCGAAATTCCAGGTCGTTCCTTATTTTGTAATTTATACAATAATCTTACATTTTTAAAAACTTTTTTATTAGATAATATATTAAATATATCAACCTGCTTTTAATTCATTACAGATTTTATCAAAAAAACAAAAGAAAATACGGATAAATACTTTTTCAAACAAACTTATTAAGAATAAGTTTGACATCTTTAGACGCTATTTTCTCAAAATGAAGTCCGTGTAGCTTGACACAGTATTGCTTATCAGCGTGCGGCTTGACACAGTATTGCATATCAGCGTCCAATTATTTAAAAACAAAAATTGTCCTTGTATTTGTTTACTTGATAAGCGAAAATAACTTAATAATACAACCTATACTTAATATTGTAAAGAGATAAAGTTTGATGTTTGCAAGTTTGTATGTAGAATCTACTTATCTATATAGGTATCTTAAAAACTACTTATCTGATTTAAAAAAATATATTTTTGCGTTAGATAGCCCGTTTACTGAGAAAGCTATACGCTATATTACATCAAACAACGACTTAGGAGCGAAGCAGTAATCAGAAACGCAAGTGTCGCGGTTTCATTCGCGTTTACGTTTACTGTTTCGCGCCTATGAATCTTAGCGTGATGTAATATAGCCTATAACCAGCAGGAGATAGGAGTAACTAGTATCTTATAAATAAACAATCATATTCTATCACAATAGATACCTTACGATCATACCATTTGACGTTAAAAATCTGTACCTATTTATAATTTTGACAAGCTCGTAAATTGTCTTGTCTCAAAGACACTCTCGCTTATCATAATCGCTAGATGGTTGCTAGGCAACGCCGTCAAAGGCGACATTCTGAGTGACAAAATCCACGAGCATATAATATATTTATGGCTATTTGGATACGGATAAGCAATAATATGTCAACCCACAAAAAGTCAAATTCGGTGATATTGATGTATTCTGCGTCATATATTTAACATTTTTCAAAAAAATTTTAGGTCATCTAAATTAAATAAGTATGAAAAAAAGTTTCTTAATTTAAGTGCGTTCAATGTGAATTTAAGTGAATTTCAAGTTTCCATATTTTGCAATTTATACAAAAATCTCAAATATTTGATAAATTTATTTTATTATTAGATAAAACTTTAATTATATTAATACACTTTTCGTTCATAGATATATACTTCTTCAAACAAATTTATCAAGAACAGGTTTGACATCTTTAGACGCTATTTTCTCAAAATGAAGTCCGTGTAGCTTGACATAGTATTGCTTATCAGCGTACATATAGTATGTAAATAAAGCAAAACACAGTTAAGGTCGAACTAAATATATTATACAGTTATAAAGTAACTGAACTTACATAAAATTACAGTGGTCAATGATAAAAACACTTTTTGACGTCATAATAAATTTTTCCGTTTTCCCAATATGTAATATATAAAGGATAAATATAACATTAAATATAAGGAAAACGTTAGTAATGAGAACGTCGGACCTAATTGAACTTATATAATAAATGTCTAAATTATAATTTGTAAAAAAAAATAATATGATTTTACTATTATATAAATTAATTGTGTATATTTTTCTTTTAGGGTTCCGCGTGGTATTTATTTAGCTATTTGTATATTTTTGGTTTCGTTAAGTGTATTTTTTCGTATTGGTATTGGACTGATTTTTATTATATGTTGTTATAATGGCAATGAAAATCTTTTCTGTAAGTTGGTGAGGAGTTGTGTATCCTGCTGATCCTGTCTGCAGGATCAGACCAAGAATTCCATAATTTTGCGGAGTTATGTTGCATGCATAGGTGTTTAACCCTTAAATGCATGGTTTTTTTATTGCGGCCTGGAAAAAATGTTTCCTGGTAGGTATTTAGGTATTTACCTAATAATAGTTGATAATATATATTTTTATAAGAAATAGCACTCGTATATTAATGAATACAAAATTACGGAGACGCTTCTTAGTCGACCGCCAAATAGAAATGTAAAAAAAGATAGATTTGCCGCCGAAATTTGCATAATTTCTTTTTTAACACTCACTATTTTTATTATCTATGGTCGTCAAAGTGCGCTCGGAAACACATACCACATGACTTCAATAAAAAAACGTGAAACTTGGTATGTATTCATTTGGCAACAAGATGCATTTAAGGGTTAAAATAAATTAAATATTTATTATGCATCTAAGGTTAACGCAGGTAAGAATAAAAGATGAGCTCTTTAAATGGCTAGACCGATTTTGGTAGAACATTTTTAAGAAACATTGCTAGAAAACCTTCTCGTTTATCAGTTTAGGAGCTACTGCGCCACAGACAGACATACATAGCGGTCAAAATTATAACCCCGTTTTTTGCATCGGGGTTAATAAAAAAAAGTTGCTTCCCGCCATCTGTGCGCTTAGATCTTTAAACTACGCAACGGATTTTAATGCGGTTTTCATCAATAAATAGAATGATTTAAAAGGTTACAAAATACACGATTATTGCAGTAAAGAAAATGTAATGTGATGTCGTAATAATGAGTATAGTACATGGCAACCGTAGGAGGCCTGGGCGGGTGGCTAGGTCGGACCCAACGAAGACATCCAACGAACTAAATACGGGATCATAAAAAAACATACTGTTCTGGCTTTGTCTATTTACATAATAATAATTTATTTCATTTAACAGTTTCATACACATTTCCTTAGACTAAGAAACACAGATAATAATGTAATGCAGGGGTTCCCAAAGTGTACGCCGTGGCGCTCTGGTGTGCCGTTGAAAGTAAAGAGGGGCACCGAGAGTCGGTCTTCTATCATTATCTGAAACCATAAGTATTCAGAGGTACCTTACAAAGCAAAAATATTTTTAGTGCTTACTTGCGTACTTATAGGATCGCGATTCGTTTGAACTTTCGGAACTATGCTCATTACGCTGCGCAGAACACAATATTAGGTGTCATGTCAGACATTCAGACATTTTTTTTTAGTTAAATTATTTTATATTATTATTATTCAAAAAAATTATACACATTTAAAAATAATTTATATCATTTGCCTTTTATTAATTTAGAGAATAGCTGTAATAATAATGAAAAAAGACGGTAACTTTCAATTGTTTGCCTTTCTACCACTATTATTTCAAATAACTATGACAGGGCGCCGTGATAAAATGCTAAATTTGTAAGTGCTAAACTGAAAAAGATTCGGAATGATGTAACGTATAATTGTATTAAGGGACATTGCTATCAAAAGTAGAAAAATATTTACTAGAAAATTTAATAAGCCAATGATAAAAGTCTTATAATTTTGAAGATCTCTTCATGTTAAACTTTTGTGATAAGAATTTAGTGAGAGTAAGGTTATATTATATTATCAAACGCTACTATCAGTATGCTATGAAACATTCCCCTCACTTACTTTGTCCATATTTTAAGCTAGCTAGCTAGCCCCGGGTTTGCGCGAGTATACTAATATTTACTTTTTATGGTGATTTCTTTGACACAATTTCTTCACTTTTCCGTACGAATTCTCAAACGTTTTCTATTAGACAAAACTTGTCTTAACTTGGGATTATTGTGTATTTCAAAACATGGAACATATTTCAATACTCGAAACATTTAATTAAGAAACTTTTTTTGTTCATGAAATATTGAGATGATTTGACAAAATTTTAAATAATGTTACATACGTGGCGCTACATAAGATTACATCAATATCTCCGAATTTGATTTTTTGTGGATTGACACAGTATTGCGTATCAGCATCCATATGTACATATGCTTTCGGCAATATATTTTATTGATATAGATTACGATAATAGAAATGTGTGTGACAATATAAATTAAATAACATACATTATATATTATTCTCTATATTAGGCGAGAATTACACTTATGAGTTTTGCTCTCAGACTCTCATAAAGATTTACGTACATTGTTTGTCATTGCTTTACACTTCAAGGAATCTACTTTAATTTTTGAGAACATCAACATTCATAATGTAACCTTATTAACTGTTACCATGTTACAGAATTGTTTTATAAAGTAAAAAGTTTTATACAGTAAAACTTACAAATGTAATTCTCGTCTTAAATAAACAAAAATCTGTACCTCGTAATAAACCACATATACAAAAGGAAAAAATCTAGCAATAAATACTTAAAATGATACATATCACTTTACACGCAATATTTAAAACTTATAATTCTAAATTTAAGTTTTTTAACGTCCTGTTTTTTTAGAGCATGCTCTAGATTTATAGTGTCCTAGATGCTTTAATAAACATCCTGAACTTGTCAACTTCCTTTAATAATATGCATCAGTATTACATTCAAGCATAGTCATTGATTCCTAACCTCCATAACGTCCACCTCAATTTCTTTCCTTCCTATTCCTTTTCGTGCTTTATTCCTTTTTAAGCTGGCGACGCATTTGTGGCTCCGTCTGTGCTGCAAATATCCAGCTGTGATAACATTAAAATTAAGTGTCCTGTCAAAACATAGAATTTGAAGTCTCAAGAGGTCAATTAATTTTAACCATGGGCTAAAACACATACATGAGGCAACGTCAATTCGTGACTCATGAAATCGTCGACATGCATTATATAAACTTTCGACGCGACGTTTCATAATGATTTTTTTCTTTGATTTTGAATGATAAATCATATTACTCACCCACAGAAACTCTTGAGATGGTCTAATGGTTAGAACACGTCGATTTAAACCGATGATCGCGGGTTCAAACCCCAGCTAGCACCGCTGAGATTTCTAGTGCTAAATTTGTATTAGCAAAGCTGTAAACGTCCATGGGCGGTGGTGATTACTTAACACCAGATGAACCGCCTGCTCGTATGCCAGCTGTTTCCATTAAAAATGTTTGATTCAAAACATGAATTAAACAATAGTAAAGTTAAAAACAATCCTATGATTAAAACTTCAATTCAAAAAGCTTCAATGGATGCCTTGACAGTGTCACGTATTCACCATGTTATTTCGCCCTGTCATCAAAACAACTCATAAAATGACTCAAATTACGGAAAATAAAACGTGATCATTGAATGTATCAAAACCTTTTTAAACCGACTGTAAAAAGAGGAGGATTCTCAATTCGTAGAGTAATTTTTATTTTAATATTCGTAACCTAAGAACTCAGTGAGTTACGAAACGATTTTGAAAAGTCTTTTCATATCTGAATACATTTACATTCACCTTAGTCCCATGGAATATTTATCAAAATAATTTCAATTAATTTTTCAATTAAATTACATTTAAAAAATTAAATTTAGTTTTACCCTAACCTACTAACAGTTAACTAACTAACCTTACGAAAGCTATGACTGTCGTAAATGAAGGTACTGACATTAAATTCTTTCAGGTGTACTGTAATGATAGGCGACTTATGTAAATCTTTATTAAAGTCTGAGAGTAAAACTTATAAGCGTAGTTCTCGCCAAATAACTGGAGTATGGTATTCAAGTAAGCGAAATAGCGTATTTAGCTTTTAATGTAGATTTTTTAAAGCTGCTTTTTAATTATTATCTAAACTTAATCTACACGTCATGCGAAGCTTGAACATGGGTGACAGTGTTAATTATATTTCATTATTTAAAAAAAAAAACTATAATATATATTTTTACTGAAATATGGTTTTGAGTTAATACAAAAAAAAAATATTATAGTTACAAATAGCGTAATTTATGTTGCTTATAAACATGTTACTAAGTCGACAATTTTATGAATAGTCGCGCAATAAAACAGGTTCGGCTATCCTTGAGTAAGATCTCAGAAAAATATACACTAACTTTATTCTGCGACCGCTTTATAGCGTCGACTAACTTCACTCACCGCTATGGAAAATTGAAAACAATATGACGTGGTTTTTCATACAATTTTATTGACAGTGCAAAATGTCCATATTTAATAATCGCGATAACTAATGGTAGTAATACCTTTTTATTGCCCGACGTTTTGACGAAGCTACATTCGTCGTGGTCACGAGCTGACTCTGAAACGTCGAGCAATAAAAAAGTATTACTACCATTAGTTATCGCGATAAGGCCCGTTATATTAAATATAAATAGTATAAATCGCGAAAGGTTAAAATATATAAGTGCAAAAGGTATTTATAAGTACATAATAAGACGCTACCCTATTTACGAAATCAGAGCTTTTACTATGGTAGAGCCTAACTGTAATCTATGTCACTCACTAGTCCACTGATTATATGTCAATATGGACTAGCTCAACAGAGGACTAGATTGTGGTCCACACTCTCGCAGAAGATCAGCCTAGCTCGTATAACTGTGTTTCGTACGGTGAGTGAGAGAGCCGGTAACCAATCCTCCCCATTTCTATCCTTACTTCCTTTTCTCCTTCGTCACTTATTCCTTTTCAAGCTGGCATCGCTTATCTTCTCTTCTGGTGTTGCAAATGTCCGGGCGGCGATGATCACTTAACATCAGGTGACCCGCCTGCTCTTTGGTCCACAATTTATTTATTTAACAAGTGATTAATTTAAAAATTAAAAATCCAAAACAAAACAATCTGCAATCAGCAGTACCGTATCAGTCCAGTCTAAAACCATTTTAAAGAGAATTGTTACTAACCAACTTCTCGTCGTACTTAGATCCGAAACGGTAATTCTTTTTGAAACTCGATATAAAAAACTAAAAATGATTTTTAAATACCATTTCAACGATACCCCGCTTGACATTATTCATCGAATTTCATTTTTATCTTTTTTACATTAGGGCGTCCAAATTCGATCATTTAGAAATTTGAAAGAAAGAAAAAACATTTATTGACGTACACACAGACATAAATAAGGAAAAAACAATTATATATAAAAAAATACAATATACAAAAAAAAATTAAATTAAAGAAAATAAAAATAATTAATATACAGTACATACGTCTTGTGTGCCGCCAAAAGGAGACAGCTCAGGCTATGAGGTTTTTTATCCCTCTGCTGATTTTCAGCTGTCTCCCTTGTGGCCACGGAATGACAGTATCAACTTACTAAAGTAAATAATAAGATTAAGAGAGAAAAAAATTTAAATAGAAAATAAAATTTTTTGTCGTAACATTTGAGGGGTACGGGATGCGAGGCGCAGGTTGCGACCGATCACACCACCGCGTCGATTTTTTTTTTCGATTTTTTATGCTTTTTATGACATCAGCGCTATCATAACGAAACAAACCATGAAACATTTAAAAAAAGAAACGGCCCACGCGTTTCGTCTAAATAGTGCCACAAAGGTACAATTCCACATACATAGATACATAAACACATTGCCCTCCTTTGTCATCACAATCGGGTAACAAAACTGTAAATAGTCGCTTAATTTAACGCGCCTAAAATACAGTTTCTTGAAAAACGATCAATTTTTCCTGAATTATATACATCCACTAATTTCATAACTCTGAATCATCGTGGGTTTCACATCACAGACCGCTTGGCTCCTAAGCATAACGTAATCATGATGCAATATTACGGGAACATGGTTTCAACTATAATACACATCATCGCTCAATAGTACCTTGTCATAATAACTTTTTTTAGCATTTTTGTTCATCGGTTTCAGTAATTTGAATTACAATTGTTCTTGTACACTGTACAAGAGTACCATTGTAGATATACACATTTCACTAAGCAAACAAGTAATTAAAAAAAAAAATCAAAAACTCGACTGCGTAACAGGATCGTAGAAAATGATTACTAACAAACTCTAAATCTTTATAGATTGTAAATGATAATTCTGATTTAAAAATTATGTAAGAGAACTAAAAACGATTTTAAAATACCTATTTAACAATACCCCACTTAACACTATTCGTCGATTTCTTTTCTTTTTTACAATATGGCGTGCAAAATCAGCTATTTTGATTTTTTCAAATTATTATTCTTTGTATAACTTACGCCATTATGACGAATCAAACGACCTATCAAAATAAGCCTACGCGTTTGGTCTATTTAGTTCCACAAAGGTACAAAACCACATACAGACACGTACATACTGATAGACTGATAATCACATTACCCTCCTTTGCGTCGCGCGGTACATTACCCTCTTTTGTGTACACGTGACTCGGAGAGTTACCTAGCGGGTTGATGGGATGTGAGGTGAGAATACATAGAAAATATATGTATATATACAAAAATTGGAAAATAAAGGCGAGGACTATGAATCTAATGTCTTATTATTATTTACTTGTGGACTCTTCAATGAGACTTGGACGCTGATAAGCAACACTGTGTCAAGCCACCCGGACTTCATTTTGAGAAAATGACGTCTAAAGATGTCAACAAACCTATTCTTAATAAATATATTTAAAGAAGTATATACACATCGTTTGTTTATTTTTAGATAAACGGTATAATGAATTAAAATCAGATTTATACATTTAACGTATATTTTACGTATAAATTTCAAACTATACAACGCACTTAAAATACGAAAAAATTAATTAAGAAACTTTTTTCCGTACTTATTTAGTTTCTATGACTTTAATATTTTTAACAATGTTAAATAGGTGATGCAGTATCAGAATACATCAATATCTCTGAATTTGACTTTTTGTGGGTTGACACATTATTGCTTATCAGCATCCACTTTTATTTTTACTTATGCATGAAGTCTCGCTAACGCTTCAAATTGTCCACTCTGCCGAGAATATCTCCGTTAATAGTCCATCAAAATTAGTCTTTGATGCGATATTTTGAAGATCATTTTTCGCTGTAATGACAAAAATTATTAGATATTCCAAAATAATATAATACATTGCGGTAGAGCCTAACTGTAGCTTATTAACTTCAGCCTGTATACTGGCTAGCTCGTCGTAGGTAGTACCTCACTACTGCTACTACTACGTACTTTCTCGCACACCACCGGGGCGTTAGAGTGCTTTCGGTGAAAGTACTCTCTAGAAGAAGAAGGCCTGCACAGGCGGGCCAACCGCTAGGGCGCCACGGTAGAATGCGTAAGCGATTCTGTGACGTCCAACACAGGCGAGGGCACTGCTGGGTTTTCTCGGCAGTATCTCTTTGTCACAGAAGATGGGCGTTAAGTAGCTAATATACTGCGTTTCTGTGAATAAAAGCCGGCAGCCTATAACCCATTCCTTCTAAATTCCTATTCCATTTCACCACTCATTACTTTTAATCTGGCAACGCAGTTTTGGCTCCTCTGGGGTTTGAATATCCATGGGCGGCGCTGATCACTTATCATGAGGTGTCCCGCCTGCTCGTTTGCCACCTATATGTAAAAAAATCATAACTGACTGCGTGACATATTCACTGACTGATCGATCAACGCAGAGCCTAAGACGCTGGGTCTAGAAACATGAAATTTTGCACAAACGTTCATTAAATTTCGTGTGGGCACTAAGAAAGGTTTTTTTTAAATCCATCCCCTAAGGATTTAAAAAGAGGGCTGAAAGTTTGTTAGGTTACAAATTCTTAAATACACGCGGGTGAAGCGGCGGGGAACTGCTAATTTACTATAAAAATGGCGTAAAGTGCAAAATATAATAATCAATACCAAAATATGCAAAATAAGTCGATGCTGATAAGCAATAATGTGTCAACCCACAAAAAATTAAATTGTGAGATATTGATATATTCTGATAATACGTCACGTATTTAATAATATTAAATAAAATTACAGTCAACTCAACAACATAAGTACGGAAAAAAGTTCCTTAATTTAATCTTTCGAAAATTAAAGTGTGTTCCATATTTTGCAATATGAAATAATCTCACGTATTAGAAAAACTTATTATTAGATAGAAAACCTTTAATTATACTTTTTATCAAAATAGAAAAGAAAAGGTGGATATATAAATCTTACTTAAGAATAGGTTTGACATATTTAGACGACATTTTCTCAAAATGAAGTCCGTGTGACTTGACACAGTATTACTTATAACCGTCCAAGTATTGTTTACTGTTACTATCATACGGCCGCCGAGTGAAGGACTCTCTGAACATAGCCTCTCTGAATTTTCGCGCATGTATACGCCTAGAGATGGGCAACGCTATGTTGCTATTCGATAAATCGATTTTTATTTTGTTTAATCAATTATTTATTATTCAAACCAAAAAAAATATTATTTTATTAATTTCTATGTGAGAAGTTATTTAATATCTACACATACTAATAAAAATAAAACAAAAATTTAAACATCAAATATTAAAAGAAAATCATAATTATGTTTATTATTATTAGGAGGAACAGCGAATTCTGACATGATTTTATTAGAACAAACAAATTAATATTTTTTATTAAATAAATAAAAGCAAACTTTATAATAATTATTCCTTCTTTTATATAAAATTATGTATTTTAATTAATCATTATAAACTTGAATTAGTCTGCTTAAATCGTAATTTAATATATTTATATTACTTCCTGCGTAATAATCGATTAAATTTTTAAACGATAAACACGCTGAAAGTTATTATAGATATCATAATGTAGGTGTAAAATAATTTACAAATATAGATATATGTTTTTTATTATTAATTAACAGTTATTTTATTAAATGAATTTTAAAAGAAAAAATTGATAGTCGATTACAATAATCGATAATTTAAAGGGTCTCTTGTGTTTATTTTAGGCACATCTCTATCTGATTCCTAAAAACGCTATTGCGCAATCACTTGCACGAAGTTCGTTGTGGCCAAGATCCGACGGCCCAATAATATGTGTTATTATTTAAAAACAATTGTATGTTTTGCTACATTCGACATGACCATATAAGGTAAAGGCGTTTGACTTTGTTATTTAATATTTTTGTTTACGTTTCAATGTCTTGAATGAAACCCATTAATGAGACCTGCCCACAATATTTACTGACGTCGAATTAAGTTACGTAATTGAAAAATGGTCTTTTTATCCGACTGCGTGACAAGAGAGGCCAATGTGTGTCTATCTATGTATGTACGTTTGCACTTTTGTGGAATTACATAAACCAAACACGTGGGCCGATAATGATAAATAACACATAATTTGATTCGTCACAACGGCGCTAATGTCATAAAGAGTACAATAATTTGAAAAAATAAAGTAACAGATTTTAGACGCTATAATGTGACAAAGGAAAAAAATTGAAAACCGACGAACTGTATTAAGTGGGGTATCGTTGAATAGTTATTACACAATTATCTAGTATCACAATTATATAGTAATACAGAATTATCGTTTAGAATCTCTTTCGTTAGTAACGACTCACGATGGCCTTGTTACGCAGTCGGGTTTTGAATTTTCAAGTTAGTGCAGTTAACTAAACATCAAATCCTTCGACTTTGGTCTTATTGTAAATGTTTCGTTGTTAGTGAATAAGAATAAAAGGATGTAACCCTATATCAAAATTAAGATATTGTTATTTAAATTAAGAATTTAAATTTTGTCTTTGAAAGGTTTCAGAAAACTTTAACCTCAGACCTCAGAAGAAACCACGATAAAATCTCAACGGGACTTATTTTTTTCTTGATTTTTTAAAAGCGAAAGGTCACTCACTCACTCAGTCATCACAAAATATCAGGAAATACATGTACTGGAGTTTTAAATTTTGCATGGGTGCTATTTTATAACGATGCTCAACGGGCATTCTTTTAGGAAACTATTTTATAAACAAAATTCGTTTGCTATTTCCAATTTTAATTAAAATTACTGCTAAAGTTTTGTAGTTCTTTTTCCACTTAACAAACCGAGGCCTAATTCTAGAAAATTTTGATAGGTATATACCTATATACACCAATCAGACAATGGATTTAACCATCTCGTAGTAACTTTCCATAGAAATTATACTTTTAATAATGTATTCAATAAAACAATTTAAAAACCAGACTGTGTAACAAGACTAAGAAAAGTCTAAAAGCATTATCAGTTCTGTCTAAAAGACTATAAGTGAGAATCGTTACTAACCAACTTTAAATCGTTATAAATCCTAAACGGTAATTCTGATTGAAAAACGACATGAGAAACTTCATTGATTTTAAACATCTATTCAACGATACCCTGTTTGACATAGTTCATCGATTGTCATTTTTTTTCTTT
Source organism: Hypolimnas misippus (assembly GCA_037950945.1). Lineage (NCBI taxonomy): Eukaryota > Metazoa > Arthropoda > Insecta > Lepidoptera > Nymphalidae > Hypolimnas > Hypolimnas misippus. The sequence continues at coordinate 15,588,813 of JBBEEQ010000029.1, forward strand.
TTTACATAGTCACGTCCAAAATTTGTCATTTTGATTTTTCCAAATTTTTATGATTTCCATGAAATTCCTAAACAAAGTGTTGAATCAAACCACGTGTCATAAATCAAAAATGGCGCTGTTTGGTCTAAATAGTCGCCTCATACATACATACATAAACTAAAAAAAACATTACCCGACTGCGCAACGCAAAATACGATAACATGCAGATTAAAATACGTGTAAATCTTCTTGAATTACGTATATTTTGACTTAATTTAAATTGATACTTGACGAAATTCGGATAATTGTTTACTATTTACGCGCTAGTTTAAATTCATTTAATTCAGAACGGTTACTAACATTGCTAGATAATCAAGTAACTGTATTCATTTATTCATCGTTTCGTATTTTACGAATAGTATAAAATTTTCAAAAGCGCGATTTAAATTTTGTCAAACGACAACGAACGGCCTCAAATTAAGTCACACGAATCGCTTATCATCTATTTTATTTCAATACAATTTGTAGAATTACTACACGAGAACACAAGCGAGCGGCGTACGTTACAGATACTAATGTAGATTGAATTATATATACGATGCGTGTTATTATACTATTTTTCTTTAATTTATACCTTCTTATCTGTATTCGAAATATTTAAATATTTAATTCATTTAGAAAAAAAACTTGCTTAAACTTTTTAACATCGAATCAAAAATTGCGGAGATTGATTGATAACTTGTCTTATTTTAAGTATGTTTGTTTGTTTGGACTCCCAAGCCGACAACCACCCATTGTTCTTTAAAAACCCTAGTCAGTAACAGATATCGAGACAACTCAACAAGTACTCGGTTTTGTATACGGAATTCAAAAATATATAAAATAATCACGCCGTAGAGCGTTTACCTCTATTCAATACGATACTTAGCTACACGTGTATACGGTGACGTAGATGTAATAAAATTAATAATTCATGGTGCTGTTGTTTCACCGGATTGACCGGATACCGATGTACTACCCAAATACTGTTTACAACGATGTAGTCTATTTTTCTTTACTAGTCTTTCTTGGTAACGATACCAGGAACGAAAATCACGAATATTCGAACATTATTTTTCATTATAAAAATGATTCAGTTCAATCATTCGATGGATAATGTCTCATCTCTAACTCTTATGTACGGTTAGCGGTACGCCATATTTATCTGCTACATAAGTCAAGTATAGAGAAATGTATAGTCTATGTTTATCGTATACTAGCGATGTTTCCCGGCTTCGCACGGGTGCAATGTATTTTTTCACGACATCAGATTATTACAAAAAGGGTTTGATTTCTAAAAATACATTGTAAGTAGGTACACCACCATACCATCTATAGAGTATATATGTATTTTAATTTTGAAATAACTTTAAAAAAATAGGACTTTCATACAAATTTACAACCTTGCCTTTAAGGGTTACGGAGGTAATCAGTACCTTGCCAATAACTGCACTAAAATAGTGAACAGACCCTAGTATAACCGGGAAAAGTGCTAGGTAGATCATTTAAAAAGGGGAGAAATAGGACATATTTTACTAAAATCGGTTCAGCCGTTTCATGATCAAAAGCTGTTTTCTCTTCTTTTTAAAGGATTTTGTGTTGGAGGTTTTTTGTAAATTTTCACAATATTATTTTATATCGCTTACGAGTGCATAATCTATACTAATAATAAAATTCTAGAGGGTCGATGTCTGTACATGGAAGATATATGAAAAAAAATCTTACTGGGGGCCTTTACCAACGCAATAGAACCCAAAACAAAGATTTTTAGAATTCTTATCTGTTTGTCTGTTTGTCTGTTTGTCTGTTTGTCTGTTTATCTGTGCGTTTGTGCACGCTAATCTCAAAAACGGCTTATCCGATTTAGATGCGGTTTTCACTAATATATTGTGGTAAGCTTCACTTAACATTTAGGGTTTGTTTTATGTCAATCGGTTCATAAATAAAAAAGTTATGTCAATTTAAGGGTTCACGTCAAACATTTTTTTGTACTTTTTACTAAATGCATGAAAATACATACATATATACAGTACTTATATCAAAAAATACATTTTTAAATTTTTGTCTGTCAGTCTGTCTGCCTATCTGTTTGTTCCGACTAATCTTTAAAACGGCTCAACCAATTTTGATGGTACTTTTACTTGCAGTTAGCAAATGTTATAAGAAGTGACTTAGGCTTACTTCTATTTTAGATATTTTTAATCTATACATATAAAAAAAATTCTAACGGGTCGCTGTTTGTACATAGAAGATATATTAAAAAAAAAAACAAATTATTTGGGCCTTTACATACGCAATAGAACCCAAAACAATAATTGTTAGAATTTTTGTCTGTTTGTCTGTTTATCAGTGCGTTTGCGCCCACTAATCTCAGAAACGGCTTATCCGATTTAGATGTGGTTTTCATGATTATATTGCAGTAAGGTTCACTTAACATTTGGTGTTTATTTAATTTCAATCGATTCATAAAAAAAGTTATGTCAATTTAAGGGTTCACGTCGAACATTATTTTGTACTTTTCACTAAATGCATGAAAGTACATACATATATACAGTACTTATATCAAAAAATACATTTTTTAATTTTTGTCTGTCAGTCTGTCTGCCTATCTGTTTGTTCCGACTAATCTTTAAAACGGCTGAACCAATTTTGATGGTACTTTTACTTGCAGTTAGCAAATGTTATAAGAAGTGACTTAGGCTTACTTCTATTTTAGATATTTTTAATCTATACATATAAAAAAATTCCAACGGGTCGCTGTCTGTACATAGAAGATATATGAAAAAAACAAATTATTTGGGCCTTTACATACGCAATAGAACCCAAAACAATAATTGTTAGAATTTTTGTCTGTTTGTCTGTTTATCAGTGCGTTTGCGCCCGCTAATCTCAGTAACGGCTTATCCGATTTAGATGTGGTTTTCATGATTATATTGCAGTAAGGTTCACTTAACATTTGGTGTTTATTTAATTTCAATCGATTCATTAAAAAAAGTTATGTCAATTTAAGGGTTCACGTCGAACAGTATTTTATGCTTTTCACTAAATGCATAAAAGTATATACATTACTTACATCAAAAAATCAATTTTTTAATTTTTTGTCTGTCAGTCTGTTTCTTACGACTAATCTGTGAAACAGCTGAATCAAATTTGATGGGACTTTCACAAGCAATTAGGGAATGTCCATTAATCACGTGAGGTCCAGAAAGGGAGAGGAGATGGAAGAAGAAATTCACGAAATATTACAAAGTCTAAAAAGTTCTTCAAAACATGACGTATTTAATGGCTAATATTATAAGGATTAACTTTAGCTACTTTTTTTAATATGTTTATTTTAATGAATAAGTAAAAAAGAGAATAACGCGATAACAAAATATTGTAGAAACCAATAAAATAGTGAACAATGTCCGATTTAAGAAGGGAAGGTATAAAAATAAATAAAATTGATGTCTGTTTGTAATTTTAAATAAATGCATATTAAAGTATACACGGTACTTACAACAAAATTACCAATCTTAAAATTTTTGTCTGTCTTTCTGTCACTCAATTTTTTTCGGCTAATATCTGAAACAGCTGGACCGATTTTGACGAAACTTTCACTGCTGAAAGCTAATGTAATAAGGAACAAAATTGAAACCAATGAAAACGTGAACAACATCTTATTCAAATATGGAAGATATATGTATATTATATAAATATAATAATTTTGAAAATAATATATTTACTGGGTAATTTTTTTACTGGATATGATAGACCAAATCTGAAACTATAAACAATAGCGAAAAATAATTAAAGAAGTAACAGAGCCGATTTTAATAAAAACTTAAACTATTTCATTAGTTTTTTGAAAAATAAATTCTCCTAGCCAGAAACGAACACGTTGATTTTGGAAAAAATTAACATTCTGTATGATTGCATCATCTGATACTGTCACATATTATAAGAATCAACTTCAGAGAGGTATTATTATATAGTTAACTGCAACAAAAAGAAAGGGCAAATTTTTTACAGAATTCTATCAAATTCATACATTAATTAAATCTTTTGTAATTCTTCAAAAAAACGATCATACCTAAAAGTGAAATTTTTAAATTATAACGGGATATTGTAACGCTAATAGCGGGTGAGTACAATAGCCGAGTCCAGTGAAATGTAGATTTTCAATAAATTGATTCTTCTTTTTAGGAATTATCTAAACCTTAGGTAACGGAGTAGGTGACGGGGACCAAAACAAACGTCACATTGTATCTACTTTGTATAGCTCACATAGAAAAAATAGACAAACATAAAAGAAGTTACTGTGAGTTATTCATTTTATATATTTTTGATATTCTTTACACTCTTCCTTACTTTAGTAGGTGACTAGCATTTTGATGCAAATAAACGAATCGTTCGAAGTTATGCAGACTTTTTTTCTAAACTTACCGGAAGCCGTGATTTAACCCATATATTTGATATGTATATTTAATATATATAGAATCGATTACTTAACTTCTAATTTATGTATAGATTTAATGTTATTTTGTTAAAAAATAAATCTTTTCCTAAAACTTTCCAAAAGTTGATTCTTACAAGTGACACTATTAGGTAGGTGGTGCAATAATACAGAATGTATTTTTTTTTATTAGTGGGTTCAATTCCAGGTCAGGAGAATCGTGAAATTAAAAAAACTTATGATGCAGTTTTAGATTTCTTAAAATCGGACACGAGACTCCTTTAAGTATTTTTCGCGATTCCTTAAAGTTCCGAATATGGCCTATCAAGCCCAGTTAAAAAAGTCACCCGATATATAATACAAGGAAAACCTCGGCGAGAATATACTGGTATACAGTCGAAATTTTAAAGACTAGCACAAAACACTTTTCTTCAACATTTATAGTGAAAACCGTGGAGGAATATCTGAATTACAGTCTGCTTATAAATACAACCAGAAAGTTCCCAAATCCAAAGTAAGAAGCTCCTTTCTTGAGCAGCACCGCAGTAGTCTGCGGTGCTGCTCAAGAAAGTATAATAGTTTATAACCTTGCTTTGCAGGAGACATGCCAAGCATTCTGTAATCCACGCGAACGAAGTCGCGGGCACAGCTAGTTTACAAATATAATTCTAGCCTAATGAAGATGAAGCCAATTTTGTATGTGCGAAGTGAATTCCGGTATCATTTGAAAGATACAATGATCTAAATAGTCATGAGGTACATTTGATCTATAGATATATGTGTAATATTTTTAACCCCCTTAGCTTGATTCGGGGATTAAAGGAGTGGTGTTAAAAGTTTTACGTCTTTATGTCCCTAAGGGCTGAGCCAATTTTTAAAAGCTGGTGTAATCGAGATTTGAATAGGAACCTATTCAAAATTTTTGAAGATCTGTTTAGTCGTGTGAATGTTATCAGCTCTTTTCTCGTTCTTGAAAAGATCTGAGCGATTTTTAGTGGGCTAATGGATTCGAAATTTGTTATTCTATCAATGTTATTTAAATAACATAGATGCGTAATCTAAACCTTAAGCTGCAGCATCATCTGAAGTCATCAGAAACACAACTTCTCACCAACTTACAGCAAAATTATCGTATCGTGGCTCGTTTAAATGGTCTAAATAAGCAGATTGTAGGGGATTATATATAATTTTCGTTTATTTTTTGTATAGTAATTTGTATCTACCCTAAAGCATTTTGTACTACAATATAATATACTTGTAATAACGTAGTGCCAAAAGGATGTAACAAAATATTGAGGCAAAATCTCATTAAAATTAATATGAGTAAAAAAATGTTGAAATCAAAGCCGAGGCTGAGGGACTTGTATTCGATGATGAAAATATGCCAAAATCATAAAAGAGGTCCACAGAGATTTTAAATCAACAGAATACACAACTCCTCGCAGAAAAAAACTTCTGCGAGGAGTTGTGTATTCTGTTGATCCATTTTGCACTTAGTAAAAAAAAATCTTGTTTTAAACAACGAGTAATAAAACGATTGGATAATATTTATTAATTTCAATTTTAACTTGATTTAACAAACAACATTATGTGATCACAATTATATTATTCACTCGCGTGGGAATACTAATGGTCTTGCCATTGCCGAACTTCTTAGAGTATTTTTGACAGTTTTATAATTTAAAACATCATATTATGCTTACTTGTAAGATCGATTATACTACGTATATTAAATAAAATTAACAATATAAATACTACCTACACCGGCGGCTCCGTTCGCTTGGACTACAGACTACTATTTTATCTAATAATTAGTTTTTCAAATTAGATTTTTGTGTATTGCAAAAAAATAATGAACAAATTAGTTTATTAAAATTCTACGTGTAATTTAAAATAATTATTTACAATAATTACAAATTGAGCAATATACTAATGTCAATTAATACAAAAAAATAACATAAAAAAAGGATAATTATTACAAAAAATGAAAATAATTCTAAAATAATATTGAGAGGTTAATTTTGTTTGTAAGTTTGTTTGTAGAGTTAATTTTAGGTACTAATGATCCGATTTGGAAAATTCTTTTTGCGTTGGATAACCCTAAACGGGTTCATTTAACACGGTTTCATGGAGGATATACACCACTCTACGACTCATAGGAGCGAAGCAGTAACCATAAACTAGAGTAAAGTCACGAGGACCAGATAGTCTTAAATAATGTTTTAATTTTCTATCAAATAATGGCGACTCTAACGCCTCGTGACTACAATAAGTTTTTATAACAAAAAAGTGCATATATATAACAAAAAAAATATACAGACGCTAAAACTAAGTGATCAAATGTCATACAATTTTTTACAGTTATTATAATAGGTATATTACTTCTTCAAGTAAATTAATTAAAATTCAAATTCATGGAATAATAATAAATTTCCTACTATTTCGCCTGTCTTCTTAAATATGACATCTGATTTTTCAATCGACTGCACCGAACAATCTCCTTCGTGTCTTCTCCACTCCACGTGACCAGGCGCGGTCGGAGCCTAAAGTTTTGGAGGAGGATCACTAATAAAATAAATAAGAATATGTTATCTATACATACATATGTATAAGCATATACCACACAAAGTAGTTTCTACTTAGACTTTGAAACTATACAACCGATGTACTCCAAACTGATTTTATGAGAAAGGTAATAATGTGTTATTGATTTTCAAAGAAAATGCATCTGCCTACTGGACAAAAAAAATTATATACATACGTATCAATTTTGTAAATTTTTAAACTTTGTGAGACCGATTTTAGAGGAGGTCATGTCCCCTGTGACCCAACTCCCCCTTTCGGACCACGCCTGACCGTGACATTGGTTAAATAATCTGTGCTGACATAACATAAGTCATTAAGCTAAAAAATATTAAATTTCAATACAATTAACGTAAAACATCGGTTAGTTTAGACGTAACCTCATGCTTTAGAGTTCGACTTACACGTGCCAACTAATCTGCAAAAAACCGTGTAAGAAACCAAACCTGCTCGTTGACTCGACTGGCCAGAGACCGCCTGTAAACATTTTGGGTGTGTTCCGACATATCCACAAAGAGTTAATGACACCTAGAATTGACATTTTTAGTCGCCTCACGAAGTCAAACGGTGCTACACTGGTGCTGTTCGGTAATGATTCCAAGGAGCTTATATAGGCATAAAAGATGTGAACTTCTCCAACTATATAACGAAAAAAGCCACGGTTAAAAGAGACGATACGTAACATCAGAGAGTGGACTGGAATTGCGAATAGGTACCCTGTTTCCCTTCGCAAAGATTAAGGAAGAATATGGCGAATTGAGTGCCAACCTTCGCTAGTCGGAAAGACACTTCAAGAAGTATTATACTAACAGCGCTATAATACTACACACGTTCAGTTGTGGTGTAAGTACTGGTGCCTGTAACTAGATAGTGTTAGTTGTTATGGGGGTTTTAATATTAGCGAAACCATTTAGACACTACGGTTAATAACAATCCTTAGTTTCACCAGAAAGATATATTGCTCTAGTGCTAAGATATGGGTACTTCATTTACTTCATTTACTCACAAAAAATGGCGTAAAGTAGATAATATAATGCGGTGAGTGAGAAAGTTAGGAGTCTGGCCCCACCCTACCCTTAATTCCTTTTTCCTTATCATCCCTCATTTCTTTTTAAGCTGGCAACACATTTTTGGCTCCTCTGGTGCTGCAAATATCCAAATATGTGCTTATAAAAAAAGATCTAATAGTTAGCTTCCCCGATTTTGTCAGCGTAGAAGTGTTTCGTGGCTTATTGTCGTGAGAGAAAGAAGCCTGTATCTTTTTTCAAGATCCAATCTGTCTCCATATCAAAATTCTTCAAAATTCGATTAACAATTTAGTCGTGAAACCGTAACAAGCAAAAAGACGGAATTATTTTCATATTTATACTATAACTAGTTAACTATAACCTTGCGGTTTTAGTCGCGTTTATGGTTACTGCTTCGCTCTTATGAGTAGCGTGATGTAATATAGCCTTTAGCCTTCCTCAATAAATAAACTATCTAACGCAAAAATAATTTTTCATTTTTCAATTCGTATCAGTAGTAGATTAGTATCTCAGGAACTAAACTAACTAATTCAAACAAACAAACAAACTCTTCATCTTTATAATATTACTAGCAGTTGCTCGCGGCTACGCCCGCGTATATTTTGGAATTTCAGCCAAATAAATCTACCAGCGAAATTGTGACCTTTTCAGGATTTATCAACCCCTAGCGTCATTTTAAGGGATGATTTTGAAATTCTGGGATACATATATTTAATTATTCTCAAAAACATTCATTTTCTCCATATAAACATTACTACCTCCTTGCACCCCAGTGTGGAATAATAGTACCCCGTTTTCTATTTTATATTTCATTACTATCACCTAGAAGTATGTGTATTAAGTTTTAAGTTAATACGACCACGGAATAAGATCTTACATACAAACGTTTTTACCCCTTTTCACCTTCTTAGGGGTAGAAGATCGAAAAACCCTTTCTTAGTCAGATTCCTGCAACCTAAAAGCCACATACTGCCAAAATTTCAAGTTCGTAGCCCCAGCGGTTAAGGCTCTGCGTTGATGAATCAGTCAGGACAAGTGATTTTATATATCTAGATTATAGATCGATTACGCTATAATTCGTCGCAAGCCTTTGTATAAGTGTAACAAGTTACTATCCAAAAAACAATCGTAGCAAAGAGCCATCGATCCAATGCCATAACTGTTTTTGTTTTCTGACACACAAAATTGAACACAGCCCGCGGTCAATCTCAGTGCGGCGTAGCACCCCCGTATCGTTTGACTTACACGTGTCTAATCTGTATAAATTAAGAGCCGAAATATATAAATAATGTGACACGTGATTGTATTGTTATTTCTTACGATGATTTTTTCCCGCGCGCTCGTAACGACTCTGACCTTCTCGCGCTGATTGAAGTCAGAAACTCGATTTTATTTAATTATACTACAATTCTTGAATATTATAACCATCTGTTTTATGACTATACAGTTTATAATATATAATATTATATATAAGTAAATCTATTATGACATTTGCATCCTTTTTAATAATGAAATTATCTACAAAGTTATGAAGTTTTTGCCACCATAGTACCGAAATACATATTATTATTTAATCATTATCTATATACTAAGACTATTTAATAATATTAGTTATATTATTAATATTATACATATACAATATATGTTTAAAAAAGGCGACCTTAGTACAAGAAACTTTAACAACTGTATACCATAACGTAAATAAAATTTGTTTTCTACTGTTAACAAACAAAACACCCATAAGGGCTCTATTAAGAGTCCAGTTTACATGATGAAATTATATTTCTTAAATATATTTTTTTAACAATCGTAAAAGTCGCCACCCGTGGACATTTGTAGTTCCAGAGGAAAAACAAAAACGTGACCAGTTTCAAATTAATTGCAGATGAAGAGGAATAGGAGTAATAGCTCTTCCATTAGGGTGAAGATTTCCGACACTATCACCCTATATTAATCGTTGGAAAACAAAGAGACGGGACACCTGAAGTTAAATGACTATCATCGTCCGTGAATATTTGTAGCACTGAAACCACAAAAGTGTTGCCTTAAAAAAGGAGTAAGTGATACAACGAGAAAAAAAAATGTCCCTCTGAGTTTCTTTCGCGGTGTCTTCTCAGGTCTGAGGTTATACTTTTCCGAAACCGTAGTAGATTCATTTTCTTAACGTTCAAAACGAGAATATAAGTTCTTATTTTGAATAAAAGTATATTTTGATTTTTTAATTGGCATTAGGGAAACAAATGAGGAAGGGTTTCACGGTAACTAGGCAGGTATAGTAACTACTTATAAAACGCCGATATTTTTGTAAATGATGAGCCAGCTGCTTCCTCTAGGCGCTGATGTAGATATGCATGGAGGACCGTGAGCAACAACTTTCAACAACATCATCAGTTTGTTTGCTTATAAGATCAGTGAAAAACTACAAATACATTGAACTCTACTTTCCAACTACGACAAATTTGAAACCCAAGTTAGTGAGCTTTAGAAGCATATCATGTTACAAGTAGTTATTACTCGACTACTGAAAGACAGGTTAAATTTATCGCCATACTGACCTCAGAGTCAAGAGATGAAAGAAAAGACGAGGTAAAGACTTCATAAAAATTTTCAACAAATTAGCAAAGGTTTATGCTACTGCCGTCTTTAATCTATATCTTCTATACTAATAATAAAATTCTAGCGGGTCGATGTCTGTACATGGAAGATATATGAAAAAAAAATCTTACTGGGGGTCTTTACCAACGCAATAGAACCCAAAACAAAGATTTTTAGAATTCTTATCTGTTTGTCTGTTTGTCTGTTTGTCTGTTTGTCTGTTTGTCTGTTTGTCTGTTTGTCTGTTTGTCTGTTTGTCTGTGCGTTTGTGCACGCTAATCTCAGAAACGGCTTATCCGATTTAGATGCGGTTTTCACTAATATATTGTAGTAAGCTTCACTTAACATTTAGGGTTTGTTTCATGTCAATCGGTTCATAAATAAAAAAGTTATGTCAATTTAAGGGTTCACGTCGAACATTATTTTGTACTTTTCACTAAATGCATTAAAGTATATACAGTACTTATATCAAAAAATACATTTTAAATTTTTGTCTGTCAGTCTGTCTGTCTATCTGTTTGTTCCGACTAATCTTTAAAACGGCTGAACCAATTTTTAATGGTACTTTTACTTGCAGTTAGCAAATGTTATAAGGAGTGACAGATATAAAAAAAAATATATAATACCTACGCAAACGCCTTTACCTACGCAATAGAACCCAAAACAATAATTGTTAGATATTTGTCTGTTTATCTGTGAGTTTGTGCCCGCTAATCTCAGAAACGGCTTATCCGATTTAGATGTGGTTTTCATTAATATATTGCAGTAAGCTTCACTTAACATTTAGTGATTTTTTCATTTCAATCGGTTCATAAATAAAAAAGTTATGTGAATTAAAGGGTTCACATCGAACATTATTTTCTATTTTTCACTAAATGCATAAAAGTATACACAGTAATTACATCAAAAAACCCAATTTTTTAATTTTTTGTCTGTCTGCTTCTTACAACTAATCTCTGAAACAGCTGAATGAAATTTGATGGGACTTTCACTTGCAGTTAGGGGATGTCCATTAATCACGTGAGGGCCAGAGGAGTGAAAGGAGATGGAAGAAAAAAAATCACGAAGTATCACAAAGTCTAAAAAGTTCTTAAAAACATTACGTGATTAATGAACAGCCACTATACCTAGCTAATATTTTACGGATTAACTTAGGCTACTTTTATTAAAAAATATATTTATTTTAATGAATAAGTAAAAAAAGAGATAATTCTCTTAATATTTTGTTATTGCGTAATCGCGATAACAAAATATTGTAGAACACAATAAAATTGTAAACAATTTCTGATTTAAAAAGGGAAGGTTATACATATATACAAATGAATATAATTGATGTGTCCGTTTGTAATTTTAAATAAATGTATATGAAAGTATACACGGTACTGACAACAAAATTACCAACTTTAAAATTTTTGTCTGTCTATCTGTCACTCAGTTTGTTACGGCTAATATCTAAAACAGCTGGACCGATTTTGACGAAATTTTCACTGAACAGAAAGCTAATGTAATAAGGAACAAAATCGAAACCAATGAAATAGTGAACAACTTCTAATTCAAATAGGGAAGATATATGTATATAATATAAATATAATAATTTGGAAAATAATACTGGGTATTTTTTTTACTGGATATGATAGACCAAATCCGAAACTATAAACAATAGCGAAAAATAATTAAAGGAGAAACAGAGCCGATTTTAATAAAAACTAAAACTACGTCATTAGTTTTTTGAAAAATAAGTTCTCCTAGCCAGGAACGAACACGTTGATTTTGGAAAAAATTAACATTTTGTATGATTGCATCATCAGATACTGTCATATATTATAAGAGTCAACTTCAGAGTAATAGTACATATATACATAGTTAACTGCAAAGTGTATAGAAATAGTATACCTATACTTAACTGCAACAAAAAAAGGGCAAATTTTTCACAAAATTCTATCAAATTCATACATTAATTAAATCTTTTGTAATTCTTCAAAAAAACGATCATACCTAAAAGTGAAATTTTAAAATTATAACGGGATGTTGTAACGCTAATAGCGGATGAGTACAATAGCCGAGTCCAGTGAAATGTAGATTTCCAATAAATTAATTCATCTTTTTAGGAATTATCTAAATCTACTTCGGTAACGGAGTAGGTGACGGGGACCAAAAAAAACGTCACATTCTACCAACTTTGTATAGCTCACATAGAAAAAATAGACGAACATAAAAGAAGTTACTGTGAGTTATTTATTTTATATATTTTTGATTGTATTCTTTACACTCTTCCTTACCAGTAGGTGACCAGCATTTTGATACAAATAAACAAATCGTTCAAGGTAATGCAGACTTTTTTTCTAAACTTACCGGGAGCCATGACTTAACCCACATATTTGATTATGTATATTTGATATATATAGAATCGATTACTTAACTTCTAATTCATGTATAGATTTAATGTTATTTTATTAAAAAATAAATCTTTTCCTTTAATTTGTCTCTTACTATTACTTTCCGAAAGTTAATTCTTACAAGTGACTCTATTAGGTAGGTGGTGCAATAATATAGAATGTATTCTTTTTTCTTTAAATTAGTGGGGTCAGTTCCTGGCCAGGAGAATCATGAAATCAAAAAAAACTTATGATGCAGTTTTTGATTTCTCAAAATCGGACACGAGACTCCTTTAAGTATTTTCCGCGATTCCTTAAAGTTTCGGATATGGCCTATTTAGCCTCTTGGCTTTTTAAAGACCAACACCAAACACTTTTCTTCAACATTGATAGTGAAAACTGTGGAGGAATATCGTATCTGAGTTAGTGTCTGCTTATAAATACAACCAGAAAGTTCCCAAATCCAAAGTAAAAAGCTCCTTTCTGGAGCAGTACCGCAGACTATTATAACCTTGCTTTGCAGGAGACATGCCAAGCATTCTGTAATCCACGCGAACGAAGTCGCGGGCACAGCTAGTAATATTATAAGAGCTAAAATTTATTCGAATGTTTGTAAGGGGTAAGCTCTGAAACTACAGCTCGGGTTAAAAAAATCTTTTTGCGTTAGATAGATTCAGGAAGGCTATATTAAGTCACGCTACGAGTCACTCAACAAACATTAATATCTATAAAATCTATTTTCCTTTACATTATTTATTTGGTAATAATACCCAATATAATAATAAAAAATTTTCGAACATTATTTTTCTGTATAAAAAATGATTCAGTTCAATCGATAATTCATCATCTCTAAATCATGTGTGGTAGATGATATCGGTGAAGTACGCTATATTGGTCTGCTAAATAAGAAAGAAAAGAATACTATAAATCAGATATTCTTATTAATGTCACGGTTAATAAAAACGCACTAAATAATTAATTTAAACAACGATATTAAAAAATATATAAACAGAACCATACCTATTCAGAATTCTTTAAAGCATTAAGGACACAGACTACGACAGGTATCGATAACGCATGTTAACACTATAGTTATCTCGAGTTCATCGCTCCCTTGCATAATCTACACAACAGGGACACGCGGGAAAACCTGATTCACCGGGGATTTACACACGACAGGCCAATGCTAAATATCAACATTAAACGTACTAAGAAAAAACGATTTTGAAAGTGGATACATTTCGAAGGTCGTAAGAAGTACATACGTGCTTAAATATTAGTACTATAACTTGATCGTTTTTAATAAGGCCATAGAGAATGCACGAGCACGTGAGAAATCTGATGTTAAGTGATCACTGCCGCCCATGGACATTTGTAGTACCGAAGGAGCTACAAATATGTTGCCAGATTAGAAAAGAATAATAAATGAAATAATAGGAAATGAGAAAAGCTATTAGGGCAGTTAAATCAGCTACTACACGTCGATATGCTGTGAGAGTGAGCCCATTTGTGAGCAGTAGTCAGTGAATTAGAAAGAAAGAAAGTATACTTTATTGTACACTAAGGACATATACATACAATAACAATAACAGGTACAATTCTCTGGCCTAGACTGCAGTTAGGCTATACCGCAATTAAATCTAGTAGTAACAATCACTATTAACGTAACATTCCAGAGTATAAAGAAATTAGAATTTCTATATTTCATGTAACAGTTCAGTGACAAAAGCGTTAGACAAGATAATTCAATACCTTGTAACACTTACCTAGGTGCAAGGAGTATCATAAATATACAATACTTACAATACAATACAAAATTTGTTTTACTATATACCAAAAAACAAATATGGTATTATAATAACACTTTTGTCTTGATAAAACAAAAAATAAGTGTGTTCTCTTCAATGGACATGAAATAGAATGAAACGGAAAACATAACACAGACAGTAAATTCTTTCCAGTGTAAAGAAACTAAGATTTTCTTTAATTTGTTTTTTGAAGTTGGAAAAAAATATTTTATTCGCATTATTTTATTTTGTTTTTTGTAAAAGAAACGGGTTTATTGCGTGCTTTTTGAGAGTTGCGCTAAAGAGGCGCACTGCACGGTTGCAGTGACTGCACACGTGCAGTGCGCAAGCAGTTCGCGAGCGGCGAGCGTACTGCTCGCAAGCGACGCATTCATCAGATCTGGACGCTGATAGGCAATGATGTGTCAACAAATAAAAAGTTGAATTCGGAGATATTGATGTATTTTGATAATGCGTCATATAATCTAATATATCTGAAAAAAATATTACGAGATAAATCCTTTCATTATACCAATCTGCTTTTAATTTGTTATACCTTCTATCAAAATAGAAAAGGGAAAATGGATATATACGTTTTAAAACAAATTCGTTAAGAAAAGGTTTGACATCTTAAGACGCCATTTTCTCAAAATAAAGTCCGTGTGAGTTTGTATTGCTTATCAGCGTCTAATTATTTCTCGTCTGCGCAGATCTTAAATATTAGTTGCGATTTGATTTCTAAATTCTAAATGTGGAACTTATTTCGTATCCATAATTTAGTGCATATTAAGTTTTATCATCGTTATAATGTAAGAGAAAAACAACTTCTGATATATTTTTAGTAACAACATAGATAATATATGCAAAAAATAAACAAAAATCAATGCAAATGAAATTTCGTGCGTCATCGAATATATTTGCATTTTGTTGTAAAAATAAAACTCGATATGCCTTAGGAAAGTATATATATAGAATAAGTTTCAACCGACTTCAAGAATGAGGACAATTTAAATCCGTTGTGAGTACATTTGTCACTGTTTGTAACCTCAGAAGTGCATTATTCCTTAACCAATTTAATGGAACATTGAAAAGGTACCAATAGAAAATTCCTTTTTAATCCCCAATTGAAAATAGGGACGTTGAAATTGAGACGTGTGTGAGCTATATGTGTATCTATATATTTATGTTTATCTGTGGCATCGTAGCTCCCTAACGAAGTGAAAAATTTTAATGCGTTTTTTTTTTTCAAAGCTAATATAATAGCTTCTATTTGAAGATACAGACAGACAGATTATCAGACTTCTAGTTGTTAAAAGGATCTAAGAAACTTCTACTAGTCTTACTTAGCTCAGAGGCCCAAAGTAGGTCTTGGCCTCCGAGATTAGAAAACGCCATTTCGTCCGATCCTGTGCCACGCTTCGCCAGTCTCCGATTTTAAGTTCACGAAGATCGAATTACACGGCGTCAATCCAGCGGTACCTTGGATGGCCAATAGGCCGTCGGCCAGTAGGCTTGCCCAAGAACGTCTTCTTAGCCTCCCTCTTGTCACCCATTCTTTGTAAATGACCAAATCATCGAAGCCTGTTACCTTTAAATTCCCCCATGACGTCCGGGCTAGCCAGCAGATCTTCGAGCTTAGTATTTCTTAGACCATTCTAGGTGCCATCTGGTATTTTTTTTTGGCCTAAACATCTTCCTGAATATGTTTTTCTCCGTCACCAGCAATTTGTTCTAATCTTTCTGAAGTATATTAATTATAATGTTAGGAATTATGTATGTAACTGTACTCGCATTTAGCTATGTAAGCATAATTTTATTAGTATATTTTTTATTCATATATAAGTTAGTTCAATAAACGCCACGATACAGTAAACAGTTGTTTCCTTTAACTAAAGATTAGGGTTCCAACATCACATGGGGACCCTGCCAGGGCTTTGCCAAGGAACCTCTTCCTTCTGTTTTGGCTCTTGGGTGCAGATAATTAACAAAATGTAAAGATGTGTCAGTCAAAAGTAGAAAAGGAAAAATGTCAAAGTCCAGGTCTCACAGCCGCATAATAGTATTGGTCGTATGACTGTTTTATAAATACGTATTTTAGGTTCCTGCTGCGAAGCCTGGACTTGTGGAGAGTAGCGCTACATCGAAGGCGTTATGGGTTCGGATGTAGATTTCTTCGACTCGGATCTACTGATCTAATCTACTAGAAATCTATTATACTATGATCTAATGCTGCAGCTTCATCTGGATCAGCAGTAGCCCCTCACCAAGTACAGCAGATTTAGAATAGGGGCCTCGTTAAAATTATGTTAATGAATAGGCTATCGGGTTTTTTTAGAATTATTAATTTAATATTTACCATTAAATGGGTTAACTAAACGTGTTAAAATAAATACCTAAACTCTTCAGTTTTTTATCTACACTAATATTATACATTTTATTATATAATATTTACTTTATATATTGGTCCAAGAGCTCGCTCTCTTTTTAAAGACCCATCAAAGAGACTTTGGCGGTCAACTGGGAACCTAAGAGGGCAATTACCTCATCAAAGGTTCAGTTTGGCTTAGCTTTGGTTTATCTTTGGTTATTTTGGAAACGTTAGCCAGATATATGCAGTGGCTAGGAATAGGCCTACAATTTCATGTAATAAATTATTTGATGAAAATATTTTAAAATAAGTTTTATTGTATTAATTAATTTCAATAAATAATATGTAACTATAAATAAAATAATAAGTGACTAAAGAGGTAAAATTTATTTATAACTTTTTATGTGGTGGGTTAGCCCTGAAAATTGATAGAGCTCCGATTTGAAAAATTATTAGTCTGACGGAGCTTACAGGCTATATCACATCACGCTATGACTCCACAGGAGCGAATCATTAACCATAAGTAGTAGTAGTAGTAGAAACAGCCTGTAAACGTCCCACTGCTGGGCAAAGGCCTCTGCTCCTATTATGGAGAAGGTTTAGAGCTTAATCCACCACGCTGCTTCACTGCGGGTTGGCGGATTTACATGTGTCAGAATTTCTCCGACACATGCAGATTTCCTCACGATGTTTTCGTTCACCGCCGAGCACAAGATGAATTTAAAAACAAATTTAGCACTTGAAAATACAGCGGTGCTAGCCGCGGTTTGAACCTGCGATCATCGGTTGAGATCGACGTGTTCGAACCACTAGGCCATCTCGGCTCAACTATAAATGCGAGTGAAACCGAGAGAATCAGCTAGTTAGAATAGAAAGTTATGCAATCAGTAGCCGTCTTGGTAGTTTACGAAAGCAATGGTGGGGACATACATTCGCTAGTTTCGGATTGGCTAATTGTGTTGAAAGTGCGGGTATAGAGAAGGGGCTTTCCACAGCAGAGCCAATTGGCTGGGCACACTGCATCAAGAAAAAAGCAAGTTGTTTTTTTTTTCTAGGAGTCATAGGCACTTATAGAAAAAAAATCGTTTAATTAAAAACAGCCATTTCAAGATCATAAGCTCTTTTCTTCTTAGCTGCGGCAAGAATCTTAGATTTCACAATAAGTATTTGATTTTCTTTCAAACAAATGTGTTACCTAAAATTTTTAACACGCAATGCAACATAACTAGGCAAAATCATGGAATTCTTGGTCTGATGCTGCATGCAAGATAAACAACTCCTCATCCACTTACAGCAGAGGTATCGTGTTGGTGTTCGTTGAAATGGTCTCAATGAATAGAATGTCGTTTTTTTTTTAATTTTAAATTTTAGTCAATTGTGGATCTAAATAGGTGCTTCAAATGTATTATTGCGACTTTACATTTAGACGAAGCAAAATAAAAAAAAAATCGTAAATAGCATTGACGTCATAGCGTCCGTTAGCAAAACGACACGAGTCTGAAACTCGTTTTAAAACGTGCCAGACCGAATTATTAAGCGATTGTATATTTTTAAATATATTTGATAGTAATCTATCAAAATAAAGGTCAAATAGTTTGTCTGTTTGTTGTGACAACGAATTAATATATTCTTAGATGGTTGAAAGTTGAAACTTTATGTGATTCGCGCCACTATGGTCTTTATTACGTATAAAGGCCATAGTGGCGCGAATCACATAAAGTATTACGTGAAGTCAACACTTTGTTCCCGTTTTTACGAAAATTGCGCGAGCGGATGAGTATGAAATTTCGCACACTGAATGCTGATAAGCATAATGTGTCAACCCACAAAAATAATTATTTATGTATTTTGAGAATCTGTTACCTGTTTATCATTATTCAAAAAAATCAAGTCGTCTCAACTAAATAAGTATGGAAAAGTATCTGAATTTAATATTTCGAATTTCAAGTCCGTTCTATATTTTGAAATTTATACAATAATCTCATATACTTGAAAACTTATCATACATTAAAATTTTTATAGTAACAATATTTTTTAATTCTCTCTATCTTTTATCAAAATAAAAAAAGATTGATAAATACTTTTTTAACCAAATTGTTTAAGAATAGGTTTGACATGTTTAGACACCATTTTCTCTTAATGAAGTTCGCGTGGCTTGACATAGTATTGCTTATCAGCGTTTCACTCTTTTGAATATTGTTAAAATCTATGGGTTAATAAAACTGTGTTAGGCGCTAATTCTTACCGCTAGGCGACCACTAGTAAATATTTTATATATATACTAATTAAGTGTTTGTAATGTAATTAACTAAGAAGTAATTAAGAAATTTTTACGTAAATAATTTTACACCAAATATTTTCGTCCACTTACTCAAAGGGTTGTGCGTAAATAAAACACAACAAGTAAAATGCAACGGGTAAATAAAATTTGTCTGTAAGTTTGTATGTAGGGGGTAATCTCTGAAACTACTGATCAGATTAAAAAATTCTTTTTGCATTAAATTGCCCATTTATTAAGGAATATTATAGGCTATATTACATCATGCCACGATTTATAGGAGCGAAGTACACGAGTGACACTACGAAGGGTAAGTTGTTTATTATATATATATATATTTCACCCTATATACAAACTTACAAACTAATTTTACCTCTTTATAATATTAGTATAGTGTATACATATCATCCATATACATCAACACTTCAAATAATTTTGTTTCTACCATATCTTGTCACATAGTCTGGACCATTAGAAATGTCAGGCGGTCGCCTGGCGTTAAGTCTAGTGACCTTTTATAAAGTGGGCGTGGTTACTGACGTCAATACATAGAACGTATGTAAATTAACATTCTTAAATCGCAACGTTATGGTCATTTCAACGCATTAAAATATTTACAACACTTACTTCGGCTCGAGGGCTCCACTAGTATTCGCTCCAGAATTTTTGCTTGTTGGGTTCATCTAATAATTGGTTGAGTTTGTCTTTTTCAAGCTTAAAATTAAAACGCTTAAAACCAACCTAATGTCATGAATTTATACTGTTCATTTGGGTGAAGGTTCCACCTTTTAAAGTCAAGTAACAGCCTGTAAATGTCCCACTACTAGGCAAAGGTCTCTTCTCCTATTAAGGAGAAGGTTTACCACTGAATCCACCACTCTGCTCCATGGTGTGTTGGTAAATATACATGAGTCAGGATTTCTCCCGGCAGGTTTCCTCACGATATTTTTCTTCACCGCCGAGCTCGAGATGAATATAAACATAAATTTAGCACTTGAAAAGTCAGCGGTGCTAACCGAGGCTTAAAAACGCGATTATCAGTTGAAATCGAGGTGTTCTACATGGCCTAGTAACCACCACGGCTCTCGCTTGAACCTCTTAGCCTCCGAATCAAGTAACTCTTAGATCAGCCATAAAATCCCTTATCTCTGGCGGTTCCAACCGCGACAACCATAAATGTTACTACTAGATACTGCAGCTTGGCACGCGTTAATATAGTATTGTTTTTAAATAATACATATATACTCATATTATTACAGAATAATATAACTTTCAAATGGTACCATAATTTTTTTAAATATGTTTCATGGTTTTAGAGATTATTTATTCCGCATATACTCGTACAAAATTGGCTATCCTTATTATAGACTATAGAGGATTACTTATTATATTAGTATATTATATATGTAACCTTTTTCAATTTAAAAAACCGACTTTGGAAATGAAACAATAAACTAATAATAAAATATGTACTGTAATAATATAAATATAGGTATGCTGTAATAACATACATACAGCCAAACAAAGAAGCATCTTCTTTTTCGAATTCGGTTAAAAACGCTGTCTAACATATGATGAATTTAGCATAATTACATAAAATGGTAATGAGGTAGACTAGTGTCCTATGTTAGGACACTAGTGCCGTATATCCTGAGAGTAGCTGCCCCACTCGTTTTGACCTTATTACTGCTTCGCGCCTATGAATCGTAGCGTGATTTTATATAGATGATGATAAGTAGTACTGTATCAATCCTCAAAAAGTCGAATTTTAAGATATTGATATATTCCGATTATACGTCATCAACATTATCCAAAAATGTTTCTAGTGTTCTAAAGTAAATAAATACGGAAAAAAGTTTCTTAATAAAATATTTCGAATATTAAAGTGTGTTCCATACTTTTCTATATGCAATAATCTCATATATTTGAAAATTTATTGTTAGGTACATTAAAAATTACTTTACCGATCTGCTTTTAATTCATTATATTTTATCAAAATAGAAAAGATATATATTTCTAGTAAAAATACTTCTTCAAACAAATTTGATTGAATTTGACATCTTTAGGCGCCATTTTCTAAAAATGAAGTCCGTGTGGCTTGACATAGTATTGCTTATCAGCGTCCATATAACCTTCCTCAGTACAGCGCAGAAACGATTTTTCAAATCCGATCAGTAGTTTCAGAGATTATCCCCTATATACAAACTTACAAACAATTTTGAAACCTGTATAGTACAAATATATATTAGCGAACTCAAAGAAACAAGTTCTTTACCTGCATATATAACAGATATGAAAATATATTTAGACGATTGACCTTGAATGGAGTCAGGAAAAGGGAGTGAGGGCAGGAGGTGCAATTTAGATATATTTAATAATTATATCTAGATACAAAAAGACGCTTAATAATACTGCAAAACAACACTAGCAAAAAATAAAGGATTGTTTTTTATTCTTTAATAAACTATAACTTAAATTTTTTTAATAATAAGATATATAGTAAAACGTTTTACATACTTTGTAAAACAAGATGGCGGCGCAAGCGCGTCATGCTCGAGGTCGAAATTTTTTCATTATAAATGACTCAAGTAAATTTGTAAAAATCTTATATGAAATGCCAAGATAAAGTTACTGTGCAGTCGTTTTAAAGCTCTTTTGACTAAGCTATTATTAAAAAATTCTATGTTTTAATTTGTAACTCTAACGCCGGCGCCGCCATCTTGTGGTTTAAAGGCGATGAAAGACTAACGTAATTTGTTTATTTTTACCCGTATACAGCAAATAAAATATGCATATGTTTTCTATGTCAATTTCTAAACCTCGTGACAATTAAGACTTTATTAAGACAGTCTTAATATATTTTCACTAGTCTTGACGAGCATATTACAATGTACATATACATTTTACTTTTAAATATCGATTCTGCTAACGCTGGCTAATGTCCAATAAATGCCCGGTTGGCACCCTGGATAGTTATACTAGCTTGTCCGTTGTTTTATGTTCATAAGATAGTTTATTTGTAAGTAATTGTAAAGTTATCCGAGCCCCTATTTCCCACTCGGCACTCTGGATATGTACCCATTGCCCCGCGATCGATGTGGATCCCGTACTTTCTGCTAGAGTATGAAGAAGTAAATGATGATTATGCATCTCTAAAAATTAGAGGATTTAAGGTGACAATAAAAATAAAACTAACACTTCAATAAATGAAGAATTTCGCCTATTTACTTTTTACACCTATTTTAACAAGATTATCCTCTTTCGTATCCCCAGTATCCCCATTTGCCCAGGGCCTGCAATAGGTTAAAAACGATCCTCAATGCTTATGCTAATTACGTGCGTCTCTCTATCGATATATTATCATGTATCGAGAGATATACGTAATACGGATAGTAAAATCATTATATACCCAAATACAAACCGGTGGAACGACAATCTTAAAGTTCTGCATCGGGGTTTTTCAAATGACAAAGTCGATTGCTAAAGGTGCGTCTAATCTCATAGTATACTACATCATGGGAAAGTTATATATAAACTATTCTACGCACGTTAAGACAGGTCAGAATAATACCGCGTGTTAAGGACAAACAGGGCCGTCGTAGGGGAAAAATATAATACGAAAGCCTAACTCCCTCTTTAGTTAACCGTAGTTCTTTTTAAGCTGTAAACGTATGTATATAGCTCCTCTAGTTATGCAAATATGGTTGGCGATGATAACATAGTAACAGGTGACGCGTTTAGTCGTTTGCCGGCTATTTTTCAATGGACTTCAAAAATTGGAGGTTCTCAATTGGTAGCGTACTTTTTTTTAATTTCTTTTCATATTCAAATGAAAATTCTTTTATATTCAAATGATACCTTATGAGGTAATTGATTGAGTAAACTTAAGAACTTTTGACATTCGTTCGTTTTGTGTCCGATGAATTTAAAGATTCTTTTTAAAAAAATTTCTTTCAGTGTACGGCCGGACTTATAACATTAAGAATGAAGATAACAAGCATGCACATGTGTAATATATTCCGATTTTAAAATTAATTTTATATTTTACAAAATGGCGTATCTTATATAATAATATCCTTATATAATACTTTGAAGTGAATAAAAGAAAGTTACGCTAAAGCTAAACATTTTTTAAGCTGAATTGAAATTACAAACAATCTTTAACTTGTCTTACTATACGCTTCCTAATGTCCGCCATATTGAAATTCTGATGACGTCATAAACACAGCGGTAAACATAATACAAATATTTCGTACAATATAAAAATAATTTGTAATATTTATAAAAAATGAAAGGTTGGCTTAGATCAGAATGTCGGTAAATACTTGTACTCTCTCTCAGCTTTATTGACAGTGTTGAAATCAAACACAAATTCAAAATATATTTCATTCAAATTGACTTTTATAAGCTCTTTTGAAAATTTTTAAATTGTATTCGAAGTATTATTAAATTCAAATCATATTATGTAATAATTAATAAACTGTATTTTTTGAATGAAAACATATTTTTGAGCTGTTTACTTTCATTAGAGCAAAACATCTTCAAAATTATGTAGAAAACATTAATTTTGACATAATATAATAGTCAAGAAGACATTTACCGACAAATAAACACATTTAAAACATAATCTGTCATACTACAAAAGACGCATTAAAACCATGTTGAACACGTGTCTAGCTAAACAGTGTTTAAAAATTAGACATTGTTTGAAATGTTGTCAAAATTGTTATATTGCGTGTCAAATTATAAAGAAACTTGTTAATAAAATGTCACACGTTATATTTGTCAGCTAAAATATGTTTTAAGCATATATTAAAAAAACCTAAGCGTATGTTCGTACATAATTAAACTATGTCTAAACCATGTTTAAATCAAAACTATCGTTAGATGCGGATTTGTAGTATGGATTTTTTTAAAAACGCGTTAAACGTCTGTTTAAATCTTTTGTAGTAAGGTAGAATGTTCCTTATGTATTTAGATTGAACAAGATAAATATTATCCTCATTTACTGCGTCGTAATCGGATAAAAACGACTCCACATCTTGAATATAAAAAAATATTTATTAAAATCACTTCCAAGTAAAGCCATATATTTGTAACGTTGAAACCTATTGGAAATACAAGACGTGATTAATATCGTTTTCCCATAAACGGTTTATAATTAACTTCATAGTTCACATCGTTACGTAATCTCTGATACCCGCTTAAGCTGAGCTATGTCAAGGATCGCCCAACACATAGTAAACAAATGCATGTGATAAATAATGCACTAACCTTTACTTATTGCTTTGCTCGAGTACATACATACATACATAAAATACAGCTTATGACCATCTAGAATAATGTACCTTTCTAATGGTACCATAATTTTTAAAATAGATTCAATAGTTAAGGAGTTAACTTCATACATTCGCTTGTTATCTATACTAATTTTATAAAGAAGTAAAATTGATTTGCACGTTTATATGTAATCTCTGAAACTACTAAACCGATTGGAAAAATTTTCTGCATTGGATAGTTTGTTTCATGAGGATAGCTATAGGCTATATTACATAACGCTACGACCCATAGAAGCGATGCAATAACCATAAACGCGAGTGGAACCGCGTTTTCAAATCAATTCTGTAGTTACAGAGATTACCCCCTACATACAAACAAACAAACAAATTTTACCTCTTTATAATATTAGTATAGATTTAATAATGATCGGTTGAGTACATGAGACGTGACAGCACAACAAGCAAACAACAACACAAGCTCACATTCGCGTTTGTTATAATAGTTAGGTTTGCACATAAACAAGTCGAAGAATCTTGGTTTATTGCAATCTGCGAGAGCACGTGCCGCGTCTACCGCACGTGCCGAGGAGACGAACGGTTAAATAGAGCCAAGTTCTCATTAACTAAGTTAATTTTTTATAATTTTTTACGATGTGCATAATATCGCCGGACAATTATATATTTATCTTTTACTAAAGTTTCTAATGAGTTGAGTAAGCAAAGCGTGGACACGATAATTATGTTTATACAATTTCTTTTTTTTTTTTTGCAAAATCAAAATGTTGTAATTACTCAAGAATGTTATGTTTAGTAGAATAACAAAGTAATGACTTGTATTGTAATGAACGGCTAATACAACATAACATTTGTTTTTAAATTTTTCTTTTTATAATAGAAGAATAAAACAAAATATATTACAGATTAAAAAAATAAAATAAAATATATTTTTTTTTATTTTACTAAAATGATTATT
Source organism: Hypolimnas misippus (assembly GCA_037950945.1). Lineage (NCBI taxonomy): Eukaryota > Metazoa > Arthropoda > Insecta > Lepidoptera > Nymphalidae > Hypolimnas > Hypolimnas misippus. The sequence continues at coordinate 15,614,532 of JBBEEQ010000029.1, forward strand.
TTCTAAATAGTTTTTCAATAATATCAATGTTCGTGAACTTGGCTCGTGAGCCGTGTGATTCTAGTTTTTTGTAATAATTTCCTTATTTATAGCGTTACATATTTCCATTAGGGCCACTCCGGTGGTTATTATTATTGAGAAGATTATTATACGTAATATTATATTGCTAAAAAGTTTTTTTTTATAGGTCAATAAATATTTAACAAACAAACCTTTACTAATATTATTAAGCTGAAGTGTTTGTTTGTTTGCTTAAACGCTATAATCTCTGGAACTACTGGTTCGAATTGAAAAAATATTTTTGTGTTAGATAGTTTATTTATTGAGAAAGCAAGTATATTGCATCACCCTACGACTCGTAGGAGCGAAGCAGTAACCATCAATGCGAGTGAAACCGCGAGTGACAGCTAGTAATTAATAAAATTAAAAATTTTAAAAAACCTACGAGAATCTACTCGTTGACAGTCTTTTAAACGTCGCAGATTTTCGCAGCACGACATCGTAAGATTTCACGACGTCAGAACGTGCCACGACGGATGCTGAAAAGATACGACGTAGTAAATTGGCACAACGCGACGTCACAACTTGGTTACATGTTTTGTCTATTGTGCAGAACCTTGACATTTAGAGTCAGAGGCCCAGACTAATTTGGGGTCCCGGAACCACCTTTGTAAGTAAGTAAATGAGTAGTTTGAAAGTAAGCTTCCTATTTAATAAATGAGTGCTACATATTTTATTTAACATTCACACTTATTACATCAACGCAACAATTTGTAATGATTTGATAAAAATTATATGAATATAATATTTTGTTCGCCAATTAGGAAATACCAAATATATTTTAAGCATCACATGCGTTTACTTTATTATTTTTGTATTTATTTATTCGATAATTAATATTAACATTTTCCTTTTGTGCTTAAAATAAATTAATTTAAGGTTGTTTTAATTGACTTGGCGTTTTTATATGTGTGATAAGTACGGTATTCAACCTAAAGGATAAAATATTTGTTGATAAAGAAAACTAGGTGTTAATTACGATAAGCTATCGCTATCAAAGCATGCCACATTTCAAAGTAAAAGAAGGTAAACCATCAAAATGTAACGTTTTATAATTGCGATTGATTAACGTAATCTTACACTAGAGTATGTAATAAGCTGGTCCACAATTTCCATATTAGTTAGGTTACTCGGTTACTGAAACTGAATTTTACTGAAATTAAATTACTAAATATTAATCAATCGAAAATCTTTCCAATAAATATCAGAACTTTATAATTTTGATTAATAGAGCCGATAATATTTCAGATAAAGTTGGCATCCTTACCCACGTGCCTGTCAACGGGCAGAGACACGTGCTCAACAGTATTATGATAATGATGCCCCCCCTCCCCCCAACAATTACGGTATGCAGACTCACGCCGCCATTACAAGCAAGGAAATCCCGAGCGACACATATTTCTCGTATAAGGAAACTGGACGATGGTTTTCCTTAGTTCAACTAAAATTTTGCATCGATTAGCTATTTATAATTGTGAATATATGAATACATTTAAATATATGATGAGTCGAGACGGCATGGCGGTACACGACATAAACCGATGGTCACAGATTCAAATCTTCAAGTAGTTAAATTTAGTCACGTGCTTGACGGTAAAGGAAAATTTAAGTGTGGTAGAGCTTAGCTGTAAGCCTGTAGCCTACTGGCTGCAACGTATTTAGGGTGTGTAATACTACACAATACCATAAATTCACAAAAAGTTTACGCGGTGAGTCAGCCAGAAGCCTGAGACCCTCCTCCATTTCTTCCTTCACTTCCTATTCCCTTTCATCCCACATACCTTTTTAAACTGGTAATGCATTTGGAGCTCCTCAAGTACTGTGAATGCTCATAGATGTTCACTTAACATCAGGAGACCCACCTTCTTATTTGCCCCCTGTTCGATTATAAAACAATACATCTTATATCGTTAGGCAGTACGGTGAAGGTAAACATGCAAGTATCGAGAGAATCTGTAGAAGAGCCGCGGGTGAAGCTTAAGTATTTTATTTAAAAACCTTTCTTCAACAATAAGACATTAACAGACTGCTACTTTATGTGTTGAATTTAAATAGACTGTATGTAATGTAACGTTTGAAAAAAATGTAATTTAGAGAGATATTTACTTAATTTTCATCATTACAAAATTGATCTACAAAATTACGTACCATACATTAATTTGCGTGCAAAATGCTGCATAATTTTTAATATTTCATACAGACAAAAACCGCTTTGAAAAATAAGATTTATGTAGATACTTTATATAATCGAAAATATGTAATACGCATTAATATTAAAAAAAAATCAAAAACAGGTTATCCTACGCACCTACTCGTACCATCGAACGTAGAATTAAGATTTCTTACAAGCTAAATTGTCTATGATTACGATCGTGTGGGCCTTGAACAAGCAAGATAATGTTTTTACTAGCTTTTATCATACATCCCCGAAAAAGTTTTTAACCTCGGATTACTCCAGCTTTCATATTATACAAGACTTAGACATCATAAAAGATCTTCTTATATATCATTCTTTTACAGTAACTGTTTCCGTCCTTGAAGTCATATCATGGTGCTTTATATGTAATTAATATTAACAAAAACAAATAATTCTATTAAAAATGAAAAGAAAGAGAAATTAAAAATAACTTTATTAAACCTAAGTAACTATCGATGTCACAGTGAGGCAAGGTGCCCAAGAGATTGTTCCTTATATGCTAAAAAAATCTTTATCATTATGTATATTTATTTTTCTACCTTATGTCCTTGCAAGTCTAGACAAATTTATCTAGCGATAACGAATTTGTTTATAGACTTAAAAAAATGTTTGAAAATTATTTAATATGACGATATTATTGAATCATTGAAGTCTTAAATTAACCTACAACTATTAACTAAACGCGAAACTTTGTAGGCATGAAAGTAAGAATGTTCGTTAGTCTTTCACGCAAAAACTACTGAAAAGCCTTACATGAAACTGTTCAATAATATAGTTTATAGATCGAAATAACACCAAAGATATTATTTATATGAATATTGTGTGATTTGGCCAATTCATAATGACAAAAGTTAAGTAGAAAAAATTGCTGTTCATACGCGGACAAAGTCAAATGGCTCCTAATTTTTGTACATTTCTACTTAAATACAAATGAATTCGTTACATGCATGACAAACTAGGTCCAAGTGATTCATAAAAAAAAATACCTACCAATACATAATTGGTTTACAATTTTTAATATAATCTGTAAACCACATTAACTACGCACGAATTGGTTTTTACCTACAAAAAATATTGACACAAATACAAGCTTCGCCCTGCAGGTTCGTTTCCGAGAGATTCTTGTCAAAAAGTAAACAAGTTAAGTGAATGTATTTACAATATTTTTTTGTTTTAAGATTTGCTTCAGTCACCTTGTTGCTTCAGAGTTGATCTATTAAAAATTACATTAAAATTGGTTTACTAGGTTAGGTTAGGTTAGATTTGAATTCAGATTCAAAATATATTTTATTAAAGTACTTATAAAGCACTTTTGACTCGTCATTTTACAAATTATTATTTAAGATATGAAACTACCACCGGCACCGGTTAGGAATGTAGATTTGAGAGGTCAAGTTAATCTGGTGGCAATTACGAATGAAGTCGCATAGAGTCGTTAGTCAAGTCGATTTCAAAATGGTGAATTGATTCACGCCCAACCTATCCACTTTAGCTATGACCAATAATAATCGGTAAAATCACCAGCTTTCTTCCGACTTAGCTGGTGTTATTTGATTGGTTTAAACGCATTACGCTTTTCATTACCAAAAGGACGTAATTCCAAAAAACGTTCTGCGAAACCGAACTCTGATACGTGAAACTTAAGGTAGAAATTCGTTTGGGCATAAACAAATTTTCTGTCAGATTGTATTTCCCCAAGAATCACGCGTCGATATGTGTGACGAAAATGTAGGTAATATTTAGTAGGTAACAACGCCAAAAGTGAGATCATTGTAGGTTACTAACTACCACCACTAGGTGACGAGACTTGGTCTGTTCTTGAGAATAGGTGCAACCAATGTGAAAATCATTGAAGTTTCCAATAAATATATTGATAATAGTATAAAATAAGATCGGTAATATTGTACAGAACTACAGAATATATATTATGTTTTTAAGCATTTGTCGAGCCTTAATTAATTAATTAATTAAGGTTATAACAATTTTAAATTAATTAAAATAGTATTTCAGAAATTTGACCTAGTCTAAATAAGTAAAACCACGATAATCTAAAATATATAAATAAAAATTAATGTTTATATTTTCGTCTTCTATGCGTCCCTTATCGATTGATTGTAATGAACCTTTCGTGTTCTGGAGACGCCCACGGAGGTAAAATCATCGTCATCTACCTAGCATTTTCCTGATTATACCAGGGACCGACAGCTTTACGTGCACTCCGACGCACAGTAGGGTAACGCACAAGGACGAACACCAACACCTAGGAACAAATATTTATAAAAATACAAATACCTGCCCCGAACGGGGATCGAACCCGCAACCGTCGGAGTTGGAGTTACATTCAGTACAACTACGCCAGAGCGTTCTCGAAAGTAAAATCATCTTAATGACTTAAAGTTCTTAAGATTATTTTATTAACGAAATTTTCACTTTTAAAAACAATTTAATATTACATTTTTAGGGTTCCGTACCTTAAAAGGAAAAACGGAACCCTTATAGGATCACTTTGTTGTCCGTCTGTCTGTCTGTCTGTCTGTCTGTCGGGATGTCAACCCTTTTTTCTCAGAAATGCATAGACGTATCATGTTGAAATTAATATCATATACGTAACTTATGACGTAACCATTTTTGAAAAAAGTTAAAAATAATAAAAAAATTGAATAATTTTAAAACCGTTTAGAATCAAAAGTATTTCCATTTTTATTATGGTTTCCTTAATGTAGGCGAGAACTACACTTACTAAGTTGTGCTCTCAGACTTTCATAAAGATTTACATAAATTGTTTTTCCTTGCTTTACACCTGAAAGAATTAACTGTCGCATTAAGTGCCTTTATTTTCGACGGCCACAGCTTTCGTAAGGTTACCTTCGTAACTGATAGCAGATTACAGAGTTGTTACGTATTAATTGCGAGACTAAAACCTACAAATGTAATTCTCGCCTTATATTTTAAAATAATTACTAAAATTAAGCGCTATTAAAATTTGCACACTGCAATTATTAGAATTAAGGAATGTACGTCATTTGATTTGTAAAATGATTTTGCTGCAAAATTAAAAACCAGTATCTGTCCATGAACCAAGAATTGAACACTAAGAAAATCAAATACTTTTTTCAGCCTCCTTTTATTAAAGTCGGCTTATAATTTGAGTTTGTACAATGAACACCGATTCTATCCATATCCTTGTAAATTTGACATCATTAAGGAAAATACTCGAATATTGACGAATTAATTTATCAGTGGATACAACGCTTGGTTGTACTCATATAGGTTCGATTATAACGCGTAATTATTTTATTTATTTGTTATTATAATTATAATCATATAACTAGCATTCCAGGGTCTGCTTATTCTTCTAGTCCAAATACAGACAATTTCCAAATTTTACACAAACCGATAATCATCTAACCTCCGCAACTGAGTTTTTTCAAAAGAGGGCATTCTAGCGATGGTTCCTAAACATGTTTTACCAAAATCGGTCCAGCGTCATTGGTTTGGTTTTTTTTTTATTATATATCATTTCATTTGCTGCCTAGATCCTCGCTATCATTTATTAAAAACTAAATCAAGACGTATAAGATCTTCAATAATTCATATTGCACTTGAGATAACATTATCACAAGTTTTTTTGTGATTATTTGAATTATTTACTTCACGGCAGACGGTCCGGAACCCGTTCGACCGGTTTGTTTTGCTAACAACTCTGTTTTCTTATGAATTATACAAATATACATTAATAATGCTTGTTACTGAGTGTTATTACTTGCTTACATACATACGTATCAATTTAACTCGATGCTTGCTTTGTTATGCACGTCCAGTCTATATTATTAAATAAATAAATAAATAAATAAACGCATCACACTCAACGACCCCTATTAAGATCGCGTAATCTTGTGTCGGGGGTCCGGAAACACTCACAACACTAACACAAACACCCAGACCACGACAAACATCCGTATGGCCAATACAGACGTTTGCCGTGAGCGGGGATCGAACCCGCGACCGTTAGCACTTGAGTCAGTTGCAGTGACCACTGCGCCAACATGTCTGTCATTATTATAACTATAGACACGTCAGAAGCCCTTGGATTTTGGCTGTCAGAATGCCGGCCACTTTAGGCGACGTTGCCTTGCAACCAGCGAGCACCTGAGTATGACAAGTAAAAGTATCATTGAGAGTACAAGACAATTGAAAAATTTTTCTCTTGAAATAAGTACAGATTCATGAAAGTGATGATATATAGACGCTGATAAGCAATAATATGTCAATCCAAACGGACTTTTGATAAAATGGCGCCTAAAGATGTCAAACCTATTCTTAATAAATGTATTTGAAGATATAGGTATATATCAATCTTTTCTTTTCTATTTTGATAAAAGGAATAATGAATTAAAAGCTGGCTGGTTTAATAAATGGTTTTATATAATGATAAGTTTTAAAATATATTACTTTATTGCATATTGCAAAATATTAAGCGCACTTCAATATTCGAAACATTAAATTAAGAAGCGCTTTTTTAGTACTTATTTAGTTTAGATGAAAAAATTTTGAATAATGCTTAACACATGACGCATTATCCGAGTACATCAATATCTCAAAATTCGATTTTTTGCGGGTTGATTCATTGTTGCTTATCAGCAGCCATATATGTATGTACCCAGTAATTAATTGAATGAATAAGAGTAATACTTTTTTTAACAAAATGGCGGCTTTTTAAAGAAATAAATCGATTTTTCACCAAATATGTAATAATAAATTCGAAAAACTCAAAAACCCGACTGCGTAGTAAGACCATCTGCAGAGCAGTACCTTATGGATAGCAATTATGTTTAAAAGCCTATAAGTCAAAATCGTTGCTAACGAACTTTAAATCCTTCCTGAAGATCGTAAACGGTGATTCTGACTGAAAAACGATATGAGAAACGTCAACACGCTTTTTAAATACCTATTCAACGAAACCCCATTTGACTTTTCCAAATTTTTATGCTTTCTGTGACATTCGCGCCGTCATGACGCATCGAACGTTGTATCATCTGTTACAATCGGCCCACGCGTTTGGTACACAAACGGAACCCACTTCAAAGTAAACTACGAAATTTTGTTTTTTACTCCAAACTACTGAACCGATTTTGATATAAAGTCTATGGGACCCATCGGAGAGGTATTAAAAAAAAGAGTTAATTAAATCGATTAAGCCGTTTACGGATAATCGAAGAACATACTTAAAAACAAAAATGAAATATGTTTGCGTAAAGCCAGTGACCCAAGATTATGAATTATGCGCAGTTTTACAATATTTTTAAAGTAAAATCAATTATTTTGGATGAAATTCGGTATATTTATGATAATATAATACATTTATCGTTTAGAATTACATTTTTTAGAATAAGTTAAGGATAATGGATGGTAAAATATGAGATAAACAGTCAAACATGAACGGCAAGTAGCTTCGAACAATGTAAAGTGTAAGTACTGAAACGAAAACATCACACATATTTACAGCTCTCCAACAACACCCTGGCGGAAAATTTTGAAATTTTAATAAACGTTTACGTAAGACATTTATATATACCCGCAGATATCCGAAGAAGAAGAAAGATCCGTATCCGTAATCGGATATGGATTTCTTCTTCTTTCTTTTACGGATCTTTTACCCTATTCATTTTCAATACATCCATAAATTTCTATATATGTACATACGTAATTAGATAGCTATTAAATTTTATTTAGATTTTTTTTTGGATTCACAAAGCACAAAAATGTATCGTAGTGAGCTACGATACTAATACATAGATTATGTATAAAAAGTACAAATTCAAATTTATTTACATTATTTCACTTAACAAGTATATTTATAATGGGATCAATCATAAATTGCGAAAAGCGCATAGGACAATCGCACACACGATCATTAGATCACTACTATTGTGACACAAACTTGGACTCATGCTTCAAATGGTAATAATTTTTAAGATTCCGCACCCAAGTGGTCTAATTGCCGGGACTTTATTATTTAATTAATCAAATCAAAGTACGTCGTCTGTTCGACCACATTTTTAATCTTAAAAACAATCCTGTTACAACTCAGGACATTATGAGAGAACACACCAGTTCGTACTTCCTCTCCCCCGTCCCTCATTCCATTTTAAGAATGAATGAGAATGAACCTGAGAATGATTTGAAGCTGGCGTTTCTAGGGTTGCCGATGCTCATGGGGGATGGTAATCACGTAACATCAGGTGACCCGCCTACTTGTTTGCCCGCTCTTTTCATAAATCCTTCTATCCTACTAATATTATAAATGAGAAAGTTTGTACGTGTAGATGGATGGATGGATGTATGTTTGTTACTCTTTCACGCAAAAACTACTAAAACGATTTGGTTTAAATTTGAAATGAAAATGGCTTTTATCTTAGATTACACATAGGCTACGTTTTATCCTGAAAAAATTTGAAGTTCCCACGGGAATAACTCACTAACAAAGTATTGAACCGATTTGACGAAATTTGAAATGAAGATGGCTTATATCTTTAAAGTTAGTAATTGATAACATTGAACATTTTAAATATACCCCAGCAATCTACTCATTGAAACAATTTGAACGAGCCCCAACCAGACTTCTGTTGAAAGTTGCGGAGTTGTATATCATGCTAATCCCAGAAGACGGTGCAGCATCAAGTCAAGTTTACGGAACTGGGTTATTTTGATATCAGTTACAATATAATAAATACCAGTTGAATTAACTAGTAGAAGTTTCTCAGACACTTTCAACAATTAGAAAATAACTGATAACTTTAAAACGACTGTACACACGTTTATAAGTCATAGCTAATAACTATTTCGATTACATCAGCATTCAAACGAAAGAACATTCATCAAAGTTAGTCCATTTGCTAGGGAGTTACTACACCACAGAAACACACACAGTTAGACACGTCAAACTCATAACACTTCTTTTTTTAGGTCGAGGGTAATAAATATGTCAGTATGGCGGATATCCTCACAAATAAAAAACTTGTACTCATAATAAAATCCTGGCTACGTCAATAAGAATACACTTACATATTATCGTCGCATTCCGAAACCTCTCGTCTTCTAATGTAGTTTACTCTCAAGGTCAGATCGCAACACGTGTAACATCCGAGTGACCTGTCGAGAAGTGGATATTACTGGTTGCGAGCTAAACCGACCTCGGCCTTGAGAAACAAAAAACTAGCCTTGACCAGTCATGTGATAAAATCCTTATGTCTCCGACGTGCTTAAGCATGTTACGTTTATTGTTAGTTTAGAAATGACTTTGTAAAAACGAGGTCTAAGTGACTACCATGGTATCGACGTCACGGTTCGAAGCTTGATATAAGCAAGCAATTGTATTTCATGACAAAACATCGCTTTCAATACGTCACGGATAATAAAAGAGCTGACTTTATTTGGAATGGTTATATTGGACTTGCAAAATTAAATAATAATAAGTAAACACATCTCAACGGCCCCGACGAAGATCTCATGACCTTGTGTCGGAGGTCCGGAAACACACACGAAACAAACACAAACACCTGACCACGAAAACATCCCTATGGCCAATACAGACGCTTGCCGTGAACGGGGTACCTGCGACCGCTAACGCTTCAGTCAGATACGGTGACCACTGCACCAACGTGTCCGTCGAATATAAGAGATCACTTGATTGAGAAGAACCAGGGACGAGTAAAATCTTGTTAGTGTTGTACAAATGGTTACATTTCTTAAATCAAGGGCTGGTGAACACACGGCTCTCCTATAAGAATCCCGGCCGAATCCAGTCCTAAAACACAAATTAAAATATTAAAATTCAAACTATTAATAAATATGTTTTTTTAATCCGTATCTAATTAACCCTAGAAACCCAATAAGATTTTTATAGCGGTAAAGCCAAATCATAAGTAATAATCATGGGTAATAATCAAAGTCGTTATATTCAATGGTTTTATTTTGTGGTATCCAAAATTGTGGAGTCCAAAAGGCGCCGGACTTATACTTAAAATTTTTAATATTTACATTGGATTCCGTATTAAAAAAAATTGCGGAAAAGACTTGTAACTGACTTGTAACTTGTAGTGTGGACTAAACCATTTTCTACTAATATCGCCACTACAAAAAAGGCGCATATTAGACAGTTGCACGACGGCGCCGATTAGGCTTGGCGCGGGCCTGACAATTTTTAATGTTTTCTCTTACACGCCCACAGATTAAGAACGTAGCCAAATCAGCCGATAAAAGCTTTAGCTTACAGTGTCTGAACTAATGAAGTAAAAATAAAATTAGCAAATAAACAAAGCACACTATCAATCCTTTGTTTAATTAAACTGCATATCGAAATTTACATTCCATATTTTCTCGGAATATACGCTATGGTTCCACATTAATTAGAGCATTGTTCATTGTTGTCTTGACAAGCAAAGCGTTGACGTAAATCTATTATAGTTTGCTTTTATTTATTATTTACAACTAATCTATATTAATAGTATATACTATAATAGTAACTATCGAGTTTCTTGCCGGTTTGTCTCGGTAGAATCTAAATTCCGGACCGGTGGTAGCTTCATTATTGATGATTTTTTTTGTATTGACTATTTAAAAGTGCTCGTAAGAGCCTACTTGAATAAAGTATATTTTAATTTTTGATTTCACCTATAATTTGAAAACCCGTAATTCTGAAAACTAAAATATAAGTGACTTTACTTACTACGAGTTTAAAATTATTAATACGTTTCGTTATAAATGTGAATCATGGATAATTTAAGCTTAATAAGCCTGTTAATGGCTAGAATTACATCTGTGAGTTTGATTCTCGTGAGCAATTATATTGCTAAAAGTAAGATACGACGTAAGCAGTTACGTAAGCTGAGAATGTCAAAAATAAGGCACCGACGGTAAATTCTTTCGCCTAAGATGAGAATTACAGTTGTAAGTTTTGCTCTCAGGTTTTCATAAATGTTAACATAAATTCTTTCTTCTTTATTTTATTTTGTGGCTTTTAGTTGTGCCAATTGTGCACATATTATTTCGCCAATGTCACGTGGAGTGGAGATTAACATAATTTGGTTGTCATTGCTTTAAAAATGTAAAAATGTACTGTCAGATTTTTAGACAGATTCGCAGCTTTCATAAGGTTATCTAAGTAACCAGATTACAGAGATGTTTTATATCACTTACGAGATTATAACTTATTAATGTAATTCTCGCCTAAAAACATCTTCAAATCTAAATTTAAACTATATAAAATGATTGGATGATTTTTACTCCCAAAATGATATCAGTTCTACAAAAAATCATAATATTTTAGTCGAAGAGCAATTTTGTGTACAAAATGTATAATTTAAACCGTCTTTCGATTTACGCGATGACCCAAAGGAGGTTTTGTGCAAAAAAGAAAAATGCTGCTAGCTTGCAGAACAGGTTATTGGATTCGCGGTAACTCTTAAGGTCAGGGTCTGCTGCAGGCCAGACGGCATGAAAATATGATTTATTTGATTATACTTTTACTAAATTTAAAATCCATTTATATTTCTTGGTTGATATATTTTTTATTCTAAGCAAAATTGGAAACTGATAAGCAATACTATGTCAAGCCACATGGACTTCATTCTGAGAAAATGGCGTCTAAAGATGTCAGACCTATTCTTAATAAATTTAATTGAATAATTATCTCTATCTGTTCTTTCACACATAGCGGTCAAACTTATAATATAATTCCTTTCTTTTTGCGTCGAAACTAAAAACCAGTCTAAAGCACTTTGATTCCTTTGTTGTTACAGAGCCTCCAGATCTACAAATCTAGCTCTGACTTCAAAACAGTAAGAGATTAACAATTCGTGATGTGTGTTTGTTTCTTCAGAATACCATCATTACCTAGGCGATTTAGATTTTTTCTTAATCAAAATAACTAAATTAAGCCAATTTGAGTAAACAAAATTACAGATTTTGAAAGTCTTAGTTATTAAGTTGATGCTGATAAGCAATAATGTGTCAACCCACAAAATGTCGAATTCGGAGATATTAATGTATTTTGATACTGCATCACCTATTTTACGTTATTCAAAATAATTAAAATCATATAAACTAAATAAGTACAAAAAAAGTTTCTTAAATAATTGTTTCGGTTTCCAAGTGCGTACCATATTTTGTAATTTATACAATAATCTCAAATATTTGAAAAAAAAATTATTAGTTAATACATTAAATATATCAATCTGGTTTTAATTTATTATACCTTTTTTTTTCCAAAAGAAGAGAAAAGTTGGATATATACTCCTTCAAACATATTTGTTTAGGTTTGACATCTTTAGACCCCATTTTCTCAAAATGAAGTTCGTGTGGCTTGACACAGTATTCAACGTCCAAGTATTAATTTATCTCATGCTCGTAAAGAAAAGGCTGTTAGGTACTTGCATGGTTTTCAAGAAAAATTCAATCATGTAATAAGTTGAATACTTCCTGAAATGTTGCCGACTAATAACCCGATCGGGTTTCCAACCGGAGGGGATTAAGTACTAAGATCACGACATGATGAACAGGCCCGCGCCGTCCATAAGTGCAAAGTCGTGCGTCGCACGAGCGCGCCGAGTCAAAAAGGCGCCGGGCTTATCCTTAAAATTTTCAAATTTTTAATATTTACATTGGATTTCGTATTAAAAACTTTGCGGAGAAGGCTTGTTGATTGGACTAAACCATTTTCTACTAATATCGCCACTACAAAAAAGGCGCATATAAGACAGTTGCACGACGGCGCCGATTAGGCTTGGCGCGGGCCTGATGATGAAATAATGTAAATGTTAATACTTTTTTTATTAACGATTTAAAAGAACTCGTGAGAGCCTATTCGAATAAAGTATATTTTGATTTTGAATTTAACGACCGCGACCATTTAACATCAGGTGCTCTCGTTAGCTCGCTACTTTCATCAAAATAGATACAGTCAGTCATAGTGCAGATTGAGTCATGGGGAATCTCTTTGGGTATATTCAAAAGTCGCAAGTCATGATGAGTTGCAAATTTTTAATTTTATCTCATATAAATATTATGATTGAAATCTGATGGAAAGCGCTATCAATTTTCAAGAGCTCCTTTTTTAGTGGATACTTACAACATAAAAGGTATTAACAGTCAAAATTTAAGTTTACAGCCCCAGCGGTTTATGGTCTACGTTAATGAATCATTTAGTAAGTCAGTCAAGACAGGTAATTATATATGTGTGTACCTTTTTCCTAAAGACCGACCACGTATCAGCTTTCCTAATGTTGCAAATTTCCAGTAACCACATAACATTAGGTGGAACTTGCAGCTGATTTGTATTTTTTTTTCAAACAAATCTGAAATAAACCAGGAAAAAAAAACATCCCAATTATATAATTAGACACAGTATATAGGTCACTTTTTTATCAACTCTAATACTTTTTCCAATTATTGTGAAGTATGACTAATACTGGCGTGAGTTTTCAATTTTTTAAGTCATGCTTTAAAAAAAACCATATGCATAAAGATGATGAAATATATGAATTTTAATGATAATAAAAACCTGGAGTTTTTAGAATCGTTATTATGAGGCGTGGGTTTATTTCAAACCAATTTTCATCAAATTCAATTGTGTTATTTAATTATATTAACTAAAGTTGGATTAAAAAAAAAACTAAAATTTATATTTTGAAGAATTATTAAGTAATAGAAACCAAGCTATCTCAAAAACCATGAGTTTTTCGATAAGATGGTCATTAGGTAAACATCTAAAAGAGCTTATATATTGCACCATTTAATAGAACTTGCCAGTCATTATCATCTTGAAGCCTAAATCTAGAGCAATTTTAATCTTAGAATGTGACTTCGGGTCGAAAAAATTTTACAATTCAAATCTGACTAGGTAACCTTCCTTAGAAATTGTTTATATTAAAAACTTAATTTTGCGATTTTTACTTACTTAACTTTGAAATAATATTGAGGAAGATACTTTTTTCATATCGCAAAAGAAACACATTAAAAAACAATATACATACAATTATAGATAGATACATAACCAAAATTTTGGCAAGTACATTACAATTTATAGATACGTAATACAAACAAAGACACATACACATTACTTTCCTCACAATAACAGAACAGTCGAACCAAACGACCAATGGTTTTACCCAATTCGGACGTTAAGTTATTACACCAGCGACTTAGAAAAAAATATTACGTCTAGTATCTCGATTATGATCCGCGGGCTTTCCGAGATGAAAACAATGAGCACATGAAAAAATTCAAACATACGTGAATAAATGCGCACAGATTGACGGTGTTTTCGTGAATATATTTATGGTAATTGTGGGCAAGCAGGCTGGTCACCTGGTGTTTAGTAATCACCGCTGCCTGTAGACATTTGCAGAACTAGGAACCCCCAAATGCGGTGCCAGGTTTAAAAGAAATGGTAGATAATGGGCAGGAAATATTAAATTATGCATATGTAAATTATTAATTATATATTGTACTAAGCTCTAGCTTCGCCCGCGTAGCAGTTTGTTATTTCCTGTATCATAATTTAAGTATACACATAATTACACTACATACATACATCCTCTTTTCTCTGTCACACACATCTATAGCGAAAATAATTTATTTAAATAATCGCAACAACTTCTTGTGACCATTTTTTATTTGACAACCAAGGGCTAGTGTACGGCAAATATCAAGCATTATTTCATGTAGATAATATTTATTAAAAAAAAAAAAAACAGTTGACTGTACTCGTAAATAATTATAAAAAGTAATGTATATTTTTACACCTGGCAGCCCACAGGTTGCGGCTGACTGAAATCTGGCAACCATTAGTTTTTAAACTCTTCACATGATTTCCTTTTGAGTTGCAATTTATTAAAATTACATAGGTGTAATTGCAATTACATACTAATCATTAATTTAAATAAGGTTTCTTTGAAAATAAATAAGTATTGAATTATATAGTGCTATTTCGGGTTAGAAAAATGTTTCCAATTTGACAAAATCTCGGAGGCTAGCTATTACTAAATAAACACACAAATCACACTTAAATTTAATAAGTACCAAATCGCAACCTCAAATAACCTGTGTAAATTCGACACTATCACTAATAATGAATAAAAAAAGTTATGGCATTCTAATTTAATAAACATATTGCATAACATTTACATTTTGAATGATGTAATATATAAAACCTATGTTTTTCGTATTACTCACCGCGAGGTGGGAAAGCCTCAGGTAACAAGACACGTTTCTGATTGGTCCAAACGCAAAAATATCAAGGGTTTGTCCGAATACGAGGAAAAAGATTGCGAACGTCTTTTGGGACCTCAATAATCAATTATTATTTTGAGTATTTATATGTTGAGTTATTTTGTTAATTTAAAAAAAAGTTGGCAAACGAGCAGACGAGACTTTCAATGTAAGTTGATTACCATCGTTCATTTGCAGCACTCGAAAAGCTACAAATACGTTGCCTGAATAAGAGAAATAGGAGATGAAAGGAAAGTAGGAAGTAAAGAAAAGAATAGAGGTTAGGCTTTGGTTCCCTCGCTTCAGAATTATTATATAAAAAAATGTCTATATACGAGATGCTATCAGAAGGCTACAGCTAAGCTCTACCTCACTTAAAATATAGTTTTCTAAAAATCTTTTTTGACACCATCATTCTAAATCATCTATGTGTCATGCAATTTCAAAAAACCCACACACACATCTGTAGACGTTTGAAATAAAAAAAAATCAACACTACATCCATACTAATATAATAAGTATGAAATTGTCTATAACAATAATAATAATTTATTTAATGAGATATAATTAATATTAACAAAAACAAATAATTCTATTTAATATAAAAAGAAAGAGAAATTAAAAATAACTATATTAAACCTAAGTAACTATCGATGTCACAGTGAGACAAGGTGCCCAAAACACTGGCAGCATTACCTCTTTGTATAGCCAGACTGATATGCTGGCCAAGGTAGCCGCCAGCCCTTCGGTCACCTGTAGTTTCGAGGAGGCGGGAAGACAGCTCTTTGAAAGTGTCTGTATCTTTGGCTGTTTGTTTCTATTTCACATTCAAACCGTTAAATCAATTTTAATTAATTTTAGTTTAGATATAAACTAGACCTTGGAGTAGGATATGGGTTACTATTCGTCGCGGAAATAATACTTGAAGGAAGTGAAATAAAAAAAATTTCGTATGGAGAACCAATTATTGTTTGTTAATAAAAACATTTTAAAAAACCAAACCGATTTCGACAATAAAACAAGTTACTAAAAAGTAAGATGAAAATAGAACCGATTTAGAAGTATAATATCTTTTGTGCGTAGTAAACTCCGGAACTACTGAACATATTTTAAAATTATGGTACCATTTGAAAAATACTTTATTCTAGATGGTTATAGACTATATCTATGCATAAAAATTTACATGTCTTGACTGACTGATTCTTTAACGCAGAGCCTCATCCGCTAGGACCACAAACTTAAAATTTTGGCAGTAGGACCTTTTATATTTATACACTCATTAAGAAAGGATTTTTTGACATTCTATCCCTAAAAGGGTAAAAAGGGGTACACATATTTGTTTGTTAAATCTTATTCCATGTTCGTATCACATTAAAATTGAATACACATACTTCTGGTTAGTAGTAATGAAAAGTGAAATACTAAAAGTGTAATGCAAAGCGGTAGTGAACATTTGTATGAAAAAAACTTGGTTTTGGCCGATTATCCTTAAATTTTTAGGGCCAATAAATAAACATAAGTATCCCCGAATTACAAAAGCATCTCTTACAGAAACGCTAGGTAATAAAATGTACGTAAAAACGTATTTCTATAACGACAAAGGGATGAATTAAAAAGAGTTTTTCGACTTTCATCCCTAAATGGGTGCAACGGGGTATAAACGTTTGTATGCAAAATGTTATCTTGTGGTCGTATTTACTTAAATCTTAATACACATACTTCTTGATTATAATAATGAAATATAAAACACACAACGTATCAATATCAACCCCAACCTAAAGAGGTGCAATGGGGTGGTTAATTTATAAGAAGATAAAGAATTTCTTTAAATAAATTAAAAGTACAGGTGAAAATAATTCAGTATACATTTTATATTTATTCTACGCGTTTAGAAATTAAATCTATTAAAGTATGGTATTTTACCAGTTTTCTGAATCACACCCAGCTGCGAGGAACTGCTAGTTTTATGTAGGTACATTATTTTTGTAACAAAACCTGTATTATATATTTTAAACTTTCGCGTTTAATACTATTCATGTTTAATATAACGGGTCTTAGCGATAACTAAGGGTGTGACACACCACTCGTGACCACGACGAATGCAACTTATTACTACCATTAGTTATATTACTACCATAGTTATTATATAAGACCTGTTATATTAAATATAAATAAAAAACGCATCACACTCAACGGCCCCCATTAAAGTCGCGTGACCTTGTGTCGGGGGTCTGGAAACACTCACAACACTAACACAAACACCCAGATCACGACAAACATCCGTATGGCCATTACAGACATTTGCCGTGAGCGGGGATCGAACCCGCGACCATTAGCGCTTGAGTCAGTTGCAGTGACAACTGCGCCAACGTGTCTGTAAATTAAATATAAATGAATATGGAAAAGGTATATTAACACGAGAGAAGTCGCCAGCAACAGCTTGTAAGGTAATATAAAATATGACACATTATTTTTCGCCTCTCATATTGTAATGTCGTTAATTTTTGTATCAATTTCATTTTTAATTATAGTTTTAATTAATTTATCTGCTTCCGTTGTTAGCGTTGCGATATCAATAGGCGTATGTTTATTACTTACATACGCATTTGACAACCGATAATTGGTAGAGTGTTCAACTAATTTTTTAACCGATTGAAAATAGGAGAGAGTATTGACTGCAACAGGCGCGCGAAAAACGTTGCCATACTTCTTGGTCAGTTGGGTAAAATATCAGGAACATGATTACCTGTTTTATGTACAGGATGATTCTTTCATATGGGTCAGTAGGGTGATACTGAAACTATTAAAGTTAGAGAAATTTGTTTAAAAGAACCATGATACATATTTTGAAATTAAGAAAAACTGCATTCAAATATTTACGGACAAACACTACACGGCTTGAGAATCGAATTTGGTAATTTTTCAATTTTTTTTTTTATTTGTTACTTCTCGTTGAATAAAGAAACTAGTACATTAGGATGAATATTAGTGTGGCGCCCTCAGTGTACAATAACAAGAAGACAAGGTTTCTTAACCTTAACTTGTCAGCTGAAGATCAATTTTAATATGTCTTACAAAAAGTAATAATGAATTAATCAACCTGTATTTAGCGCTATTTAATTTTGGAACTGCACAAAAAATACATTCGACATGTGATATTTAGGAACGGGCTGAATGCGAACAAGTGCATTTATTCATAATATTTCTAAGTATAATGAAATTATATTCAAACCATAATTATGTAAGAAATATATATATATATATATATATATATATATATATATATATATATATATGTATTATATAATTACTTGCCTGACTGACTGACCGATTCATCAACGTAGAGCCTAATCCGCTAGGATCACAAACTTAAAATTTTGGCAGTAGGAGCCTACACCTACGCAGAAACGACTTATAGAAATTTCACTCCTAAGAGGGTAAAATAAGAGATGAACGTTTGTATAAAAGTCCGTCATTGTCAAAGTAAGAAACACGAAATGTAATATGGATACTTCTGGTTAAAAATAAATACACATGTACATCGGTGTTACCTAAAATTTTCACCCCTGAGCGGGTGAATAAGTGAATCTTTTTGTAGCCCGAGCGAAGCCGGTACGGACCGCTAGTGAGTGTCGGTGTCTTAATTGTATACAAATTCGGGATACTTCGCTAGTGATTAATGAAATAATTATATATAGAGAATTCATGATAAGTTTTTGTCTGAAGGTCAATTCCGCTGGGGCTCGCCCATCTAATACCACCGCAGTTTTCAACATTAAGGCTGTGTGTAAAACCCAGATTATATTATATTTATTAGCTGAGATTTATGTTGTATATTATTTTATATCGTACTCGTAAATAAAGGATTGTAATAAAGATAAACTTGTAGCTGCATTGAATCTTGCTGTGAATGAAAACGTGCTAGCTTAATAAATGGACACGTGATCCACTCTCACGTGGTATTTAATCTCGAAATGCATTTGGTGAAGTGGCACTGATGACGATGATGAGATGGCCACCTTAATTCAATATTATTGCTAAGTAATTTAAGGTTGTTACAATACATATATTAAAATAGAGCTAATGGTGCAACATCGAAATATATATATATATATATATATATATTTCACGTGACAACTTAGCGGTGCTAGCCGAGGTTTCAACACTCGATCGTCGATTGGGATCGAAGTGTTCTAACCACAGGTCATTTCGGCTCAAATTTTAGGACGAATGTTGAACACATTCGTCCTAAAATTAATAATAAGTCGGAATTTTGCAAAATTCGACCCCTCAGGGATTTGGAAGTTTATATGAAAATCGAATGACACCGCAGGAGGCCGCTAGTGACTACTTATAATGCTACATATCATACCCAACCTCGCTCGGGCGATCGAGTTAATTAAACATTAATAATATATTGTTGGCCTCATTGGCCGGCAATTAGAGCATTATCAACACAGAACTTATACGTGTTTATTTATGGGGTGATTATGGCGTCACCATGGCTGAGATAATGCTAATTAATACTGTTATGTGGTCGAATTATCGAAAATTGTTTTTATGCCACGAACTCGTGTCGTAAGGTTATAATTTTAACAATGTTTTAAATGACTAGCTCATGACTGCGGCTTCAAATAGATTGGTTTCGTGCTAGACTAGACCAGACTAGACTAGTCAAAACTAGGCTGGACTATTTGTAGACCTACTTAATTAACGACAGCCCTTGAGATTAATACAACAAGATTAATACAATCTCAGTAACTTAAGACTTTAAAAATAATTTAAATAATTAAAAAGAAATCAATTCGTAACAAGACCATCTGTAGTCAGCAGCACCGTATTATTATCAGTTCTGTCTAAAAGTCTTAAAGTAAGAATCGTTACGAAGAAAAAAGTATACCAGGGTTTATATGGAAAATCTGCCACCGCGGCTTTTTTTACTTTGAGTTACAGGATTGTTTTACTACGAAATAAAAATCATTCAGTCCAATTTTTAAGAAGTAAAATTGATAATAAATGCATGATTATTTTCTTCAATTATTTCAAAGGAGAAAGCATTCATTTTTATGTATATTTCTCAGATAAACAGACGATTTTTAGTGAAAGA
This sequence comes from Hypolimnas misippus, assembly GCA_037950945.1. Lineage (NCBI taxonomy): Eukaryota > Metazoa > Arthropoda > Insecta > Lepidoptera > Nymphalidae > Hypolimnas > Hypolimnas misippus. The sequence goes on from JBBEEQ010000029.1 coordinate 15,635,165, forward strand.
AATAAAATCCAAATGTTTTTTAACGCCTTCCTTAAAAGTGCCAATAGGCTTGACATCTTTAGACACTATTTAAATTAATTATTTATTACACTATTATTATTACACTAATTTGGATTATGCATCAACTTTATCCCGTAAAATTGACTGGGCATATTTTATTTGATGACTAGTAAAAACGGTTTTTTTTTAATAACAAAGCAATTTACACAAACGTACAATACAATAATAAAATTATATAATATACAGCATTTTGTAATCTACATTTTTTTTTAATATTTTATCCTCATAATGAAATTAATCGGACAATTTTCCCCATTTTCAAAACGCTATTATTACCATGTAATATATTTTCAATTACTATTATAAACGATACGTGTCGCTTATTTCCTTATGTCGTTTATTTTAATAACACGTTTTTAGAATAAAAAAAAATAAACTTTTCATACCAAACTTACGTCTTCATAAAGTCAGTTCTGGGGTTTGGTATTCGCATCTATAATAAAATCCCGCAAACAGTTTTACATTTGCCACTTAATAAGTTTAAAGCCTACGTTAAAAAGTCTTTAATAAATAAAGCATATTATACCATACAAGAATATTTTGACGACAAAGAGGCGTGGATTTGACAAGCGTTGATTTTCTATCCGGATAACATAATTAAAATGTAATAAAAATACATTATGTATAAATGATTTCAAAAGAGTTACTACCGAGTACCCTACCGCTTCTTCTCGGTAGAGACTACATTCCGAACCGGTGGTAGCTTTATAAAAATCTAAAATGAAAATATGACATGTAACTTGACGATTCGAAAGTGCTTCAAAAGCCCATTTGTATAAAGTGTATTTTGAGTTTGAGTTTCAATGACCGAGAAATACTAGTCTTAATGTCTAAGGATTACAAACAAAATATAAAAAAAAACAGTAACAAAAAAAAAGAGCACAATACTAAGGAGGAAAAGGAAGACATAACATCGTTAAATATTTTATTAAAATCAAAGTAAGACAAAAAAAATCACAAAATATGTGACAAGTTTTAGCAAATCATTGTCCCCGAAAAGGAATATCCCTCAGCTATCATTGAAGTTGTACTTCAAAACTGATTTTCAGTGACATCCAAATAAGGCATAGAAAGCAATGACAAAAATCTTTATGAAAGAGAGTAAAACTTAGAAGTGTAACTCTTGCCTAATACTAATGAGAATATAATATAACTTTTACGATACATTTATACCCTATTTATAATTGAATACCAGTTCAATGAACCTTTTATGTCATTATTTACATTATCTTGTAAGAGTACAACTCGTAAGCCTATAATATTATGGTGCAAATTGAAGTGTAAGTAATTATGTTTACAATACAATAAATTTATAAAGTCAATAAAATATTTATATAAACAGAAACTAGTGATTAAAATGTGCAATACTTTTATTATATTTAATTCAAGTTTGTGTTTTAATTTATCTCGTGTTTCGTGAAGGAAAACATCGTAAGGAAACCTGCATGAGTCGGGAGAAATTCTGACTCCTAATTCTTAACCGTCTACTTAATAGGAGAGGAGACGTTTACAAGCTGTTACATTACATACATTACATTTAATTTGATTATGATTTCAGTCTATATGACTTTTTTTAATCTAAAAATATGTTAAAATTTTATTTATTCACTTAATTGCACAGCGATTCAACATACATTAAGGCGAACTTACGGCTATGTAATCTTATCTCCCAGTTAACATTAGGGCGTGCAAGAAGGAGCATAGAGTAGATGCAAATAAATTTACCTATGTATACACATACAAGATACATACAAACACATACATCAAATACTTGTACAAAAACAAAAGATAATGCATATAACATAACATAATTTTTTTTTAAATAAACACATCACACTCAAGGGCCTCCCATTAAGATCTCGTGGCCTTGTGTCGAGGGTTCGGAAACACACACACAACACTAACACAAACACCCAGACCACGACAAACATCCGTATAGACAATACAGACGCTTGCCGTGAGCGGGGATCGAACCCGCGACCGTTAGCGCTCCAGTCAGTTGCAGCATTTATGCGTAACCCTTAAAAAATTATAAATCTTATCAATTAATTGAAAATAAACTGGATGTATTCCAGTAAAGTTTTACTATTTAAAGTATCTGTCGACCTTGATGGATTAAGGTTTAATGCGAAGCATACAAAAATAAAAATTAAATCTAAATTATTCGAAAATAGAATTAATATTAAATTAGTAACTAATGACCTCATGTCATTCCTATGAATTTTAAACATATATGCTGAAACCTTTCGGTTCTGAAACAGGAAAATACCTCTAAATAATACTTTAATAATATCTTACTGACCCTAACGATTTCACTAGCGTTTATAGTTACTGCTGCGCTAACGTGAGTCCTAGCATGATATAATATAGCCTATAACTTTCTTCATTCAGCGGGCTATCCATTGCAGAAATAATTTTTCAAATCGCATCAGTAGTTTTAGAAATCACCCCCTACATACAAACTTACAAAAAAAAACACCTGTATACAATATACAATATTAATATAGAAGTACGTAAAGATTAACTGTCTTACTACAAAAGATTTAAACAGACGTTAAACGCGTGTTTATAAAAATCCGTACTACAAATCCGCGTCTAAGCACAGTTTTGAGTTAAACATGCTTTAGATATTAACATACGTTTAAGTGAGTTTAATAGATGTCTAAAACCTATTGCAGCTGTCAAATGTAACGTATAACATTTTATCAATAAGTTTTTTTTATGAGTTTATTCGCTGTTAAGCAATTTATCTAATATTTTAAGCAATGTTTAATTTTTAAACACTGGTAAGCTAGACACGTGTTCCACGTGGTTTTAATGCGTCTTTTGTAGTATGACAGTATATTTCTATACACACTCTAGATAATGGTTCTCGCAGAAAAATATACCTACTCAAACTTCAAACAAAACTGATGTTATATACAAAAAAACACTAACGAAGCCATTCTGGATCAATTGTTGTTAGTTATTGTAGAGTTCCGTTGGCTGTCTACAGCAATCAATCGATAATCTAAATCAATTCACAATCGATAAAGTACTCGCATAGGAAAAACAAGCACTCGCATTCACAACCGTCTCGTTTTTGAGTCGGTTAAGATGACAGATGACAACAATAGGGGGAAAGTTCTAAAAGGGACAGGTTTTTAATGGGACAAATAGAATTAGACGCGATTAGAGCGCAGTATTAGATTTTTGATTTTTACATTCCGACAACACTAAACCATAGAAAATATTATGCACAACTAAAAGCCACAAAACAAAATAAAGAAGAAGAAAGAAGAAAATATTTACCTACCTGTCATTTAGTTGCCAAACGTTATGGCGAATTCCACATCACATTGGCGAAATAACATGTCATAGGATTAAACTGTAAATAAATTATGTGTTCGTCTTTACTAAAATAGCAGGTTTATTGGTGTTTGTTTGATATATTTATATTTGTGTTGTTCTAGGTTACGGTCTTACAAAGAAATGTATTTCTATAGTCTTCAAAATTTAATCGTGGCTGTATCCTCGACCGCACCGTACAAGCTCCTTCGTGTCTTTTCCATCCCACGTGACAATGTGAAATAATCTGTGCCCATATGGCACTGCTAAAAGCCATCAAAACAAAGAATTGAATTGAAATAACATGTTTCAAATTGGCACAACCAGAAGCCATTTACCAAAGAATTGACTTTAATAAAATAGCAAAATTGAATATTTTTGTACGAAAAAGTAATGTTTTTTTAGAATCGTATATAAGATTATTGTTATAGTGTTCAATTTTGGTTGTCTTGAAAACTAATTCGTATTTATATAAAAGTTGAATGTATAATATCATAAAGTTGCTAAGTTGCTCCCCTATATTATAAACCCAATTGTTTATTACATTGAATTTCGTCAACACAATTAAAGAGAGCAGCAAGGCGACGACCCAGAGGCTCACGGCTGCGTCCATTGCCAGCGACTCCTGCGCATCTTAAGCACGGCATTAGTATGACGAGCACGCCCGGGAGCCGGGGCTATATTATGACATTCACTGTTATGATGCAAGGTTATTAACATGACCGAAAAACTGTATACCTCATATATGATGACTGTTAGCTAGAACGTGATATGGGCCTAGACACAGTTTTGTCGGTGCCAGCCGAATTGCTCATATTAAATTTTTATTTAAAATATTTTTAATGTAAATATTGTGTGAAATTATATGTATGTGTACTTATAAAGAGTTAAAACGTGAATAATAATAAAAATACATTAGACCTGTTATTTTTGCAATAACTATCGAGATTCTTGCTCAAAATTTTCATTCCGACCCGGCTCCATTTTTTTTTGTTTAGACGATTCAAAAGTACTTGTGCTCGAAAAAGTATATTTTGATGTTGATTTTTTTAATATATCGTCATGCAACCAACCCCATAGCTAGGCAATTTTCAGATCATTAACGTACATTTATAAATTTGTGGTCAGTTAATAGTGAACAATTTTTTATCCAACCTAACAAAACTTTCATGGATTAAAACGGTCTAATATAAAAAAACACATATATATATATACATATAATTTTCATACATATATTTCGAACTATCTACGAAAAAGATTATTAAGCAAATTTATAAACTCTTACACTAGCTGATAGACAACACACAGTTTAAAACGATTATAAAAAAATAAACATTACTTGTGGTTATTGATGGTTTCTTTTTTCTTGAAATTAAAATATATAAGACGAGAATAACGTTTGCAAATTTTACTCTCGTCACTGACATACAACGACTGTATAGCTAGGTAACCTAGGTAAGGTTACAACAAGATCGCAGAAAACGTTCAAAATTCTTTTATACCAAAGTTCAAAAAGATTGTAAAGAAACGTTAGTGTGCTAGAGGGTATAACGATATTAAAAATTTGTAGATGATGACACACAATGAAATAACGCGATCGCTTTCAAGCTATGTCAATAATTTTTATAATGTACTAAATTTTGACGTTGTTGAAAAAAATAATTAACATGAAGCACACTGCGCTTTATACAATTTTTTTTTTTTTTTTGTAAATCACCCCATTCTTATTTTCAACTTATTAAAAAATATTTTAGACTTCAGTTTGGTTTTCTACTAAAGCGTGTTTTCTTAGTTTTTAAACTATTATATATTTAATAATAACATAAACATTTATAATTCAATTTATTATAAACTCAACAGGCATACATGCTAGTAAAGCATATATGTATAGCATAGTAGTAACTGACAATATCGAAAAATATTAATTTTGTTTAAGATATATTTCACAACAAACTCATAACAAAATTTCGATTTAGTATAATTCTTAACTGGAATAGTTGCACAAACGTACCTTTTAAACAATAGTATGACCATATCAAAACGAGGCCTCAATAAAAGACCTTCACGCGCCTGTTTACGAATGCCGCGACCTGATAAGTGACCTCTTGAACGAGCTGTGGTATTCGTGATAAACTGAAATACAAGTTATTTTCAGAAGCAAGTTCAATCATTGTTTGTAAAAACAGTACCTCATTTTGAGTGTGTTTTGAAGAGGCGAAATATTTAATCTCTCACTACATGTATCGTATATACATATGTATATAGTAAATAAACGCTGGGGAAAAGACCTCCTCTTCGATTGAGGAGATGGTTATAAGATAATCCACCACGCTGCTCCACTGCGGGTTGATGGAAAAATAATTTAAAGAATTTCACCTCAGACATGCAAGTTTCCTCACGATATTTTCACGAGCAAAAGATGAATTTAAACACATTTAGCGCTTAAAAACTCAACGGTGCTAAACGGGGTTTGAACCCGCGAGCATCGGTTGAGCTTAATGTACTCTAATTTCTATTCTGCCTCGGCTCTTCATACATATGTAAAAAATATAATACACTGTACCCTCGCGGTTTCTCAATAAACAGACTATCCGAAGAAAAAATAATTTTTCAAATTGGATCTGTAGATTCAGTGATAACTTATATACATTTTTATAGTATATGCATTGATGCATAATTTAATTATACAAATTATTGCAGGCAACCATCTTGCATAAAATCAATCTTTAAAAACTATGTTTGTTATTTGTTATTTTAGTGTAATAACAAATGTCGACAATTCTATGTAAAAGCTGTTTGTTTAACATACTCATAAGTACGTAATCAACGCTGAATCAATATAACGACATGATATTCCACTATTCTGAAAAACGGTTATATGCAATCAATTCGAGATCTATGTATATTATAAATTTCATTAGCACAAAATAATTTTTAATTCATGCTAATTTTTTACATAAAAACGATAGAGCGTATTAATACAGCGCCATCTAGTATCGATTAGCGGCAACTCGCGACTTAAAATGGTGGTCACGATCTGCACAGCGGGAAACACGGCTCTGACGTCAGCCACGTGAGAATAAAAGAATGGATAAAACTATATTTGCAACGCTACTAAATGTTGCGTAACCACAAGGATAGGATAATCTGTAACCATTGCTATGATTCGTAGCCTTATCGCTTACACTCGTGCGGAGATAGCATGATTTTGCTAAATTTCGCTTTAATTATGGATAATTTAAGACAACTTATTAGTATACAATGACTTGCAGTATAATAAACTGATGACACATGATGTTACACGAGATTAAGACTTGGCTCATTGGCGTTACATGAAGACTTGGCTCATTGTATGTGAAACCTGTAATATATAAAGAAGTCAAATAAAAATAATAACGCATTTGAAAAAATGACAACCAAGTCGAAAACGATTTACGTATTAAGTACTTAATATTTGTTATTTGTCCGCTGGGCTATGTCGATTACCTTAGTCCGTCCACGGATCTCGTCATTCCTGATTCGAACTCGTAGATATTCCAAGCATAGCCCTCTTCATGACTCGTTGAGCGACTTTTAAGCCCATTGTCCCATGGATTAACAAACCCTAATTCATCGTACATGTGCATTTATTTCTAATCAAAAGTAGATACATTATAATTTATGTTTACTTAAAAACAGATAACTGCACAAGGTTATGCCTTATTGAACACCTTAGGGGTGTAATCTCCAAAATTCATTCTGTGGATGCTTACAACATAAAAGGTATCGACTGCCAAAATCAGTCGGTCAGTGAGGACCAATATCTAATTATATAAGTTCATAAAATTTGGAATTTATATATATATATATATATATATATATATATATATTTATAATCAACTCCAATGAAAACATTAATAATTTTCGTTTATTAGATGTAGATAATCGAGTAGTATTACCTATAAATAATCAAATTCGTATTTTAGTAACCGCTACTGATGTTATTCATTCATGAACAGTACCTTCTTTAGGAGTTAAAGTAGATGCAAATCCTGGTCGATTAAATCAAACAAGATTCTTTATTAATCGACCAGGAATTTTCTTTGGTCAATGCTCAGAAATTTGTGGAGCTAATCATAGATTTATACCAATTGTAATTGAAAGAATTTTAATTAAAACCTTTATTAATTGAATTAATAATTATTCATTAGATGACTGAAAGCAAGTATTGGTCTCTTAAACCACTTTTAATATTTATATATAGATATTGATATATATATGTATGTATAAAAATCAAAACTGACTGGCTGACATATTCACTGACTGATCGATCAACGCAGAGCTTAAACTGCTGGGTCTAGAAACATTAAATTTTACACAAACGTTCCTTAAACATCATAAGTGTGCACTAAGAAAGGTTTTTTGAAAATCTTACAAAAAGAGGATTGAAAGTTGGTTAGGTATCAAATTCCTAAGTATACGCGGCCGAATTGCGGGGAACTGCCGGTTAATTATTAAAATTAAAGGCATTTACTCACGCGGCTTGTAGCCAGGTCACCAAGTATTAAGTGTTAGTTAGCAACAGTATGGAACATATTATGTACTTATATTCATATTTAGTAATTATTTCCTTGTAATTTTCGATTGTGTAACGAACTATAATTTTTGTTGCTAGGTAAATAATTAAGTAGTGCGTGCAAATATCGCATCTATAATAAAATCCCGCAAACAGTATTACATTTGCCACTTAATAAGTTTAAAGCCTACGTTAAAAAATCTTTAATAAATAAAGCATATTATACCATACAAAAATATTTTGACGGCAAAGAAGCGTGGATTTGACAACGATTTTAAAAAGTTTCTACCGAGTTCCTTGCCGGTTCTTCTCGGTAGAGACTACATTCCGAACCGGTGGTAGCTTTATAAAAATCTAAAACGAAAGTACGACATGTAACTTGACGATTCGAAAGTGCTTTAAGAGCCCATTTGAAAAGTATATATTGAGTTTAAGTTTGAGTTTGAATAACTTCCAAAATTTATGACAAATAAATAAACAAATTAAAAACCTACGTATAATAGCAGTTTCGCTTAAAATGTAAATAATTTTGATTTGATATAAAATAGAAACTTACTCTACATTTTTTTACCCAAAAAAAAAAATTAGCAGACGATAACTTGATGTATAATTAACGAAGCCGCCAATAAACATTTACATTACCATAGGTATAACTGCATATGAAATAAACGGGCTATAAGGAATATGGGAAGGAATGAGGGAGGGGGATCCAGACTTCCGATTAGCAGACTCATCTTATGAAACGCAGCCACACTTTAAGATTTTCTGTAAGTATCTCCGGGCTGATTTCTTTGATATTCTATTTAATTCATGTAAATTAATTAATATAACATAAATTGGACGCTGATAAGCAATACTGTATCAAGCCACACGGACTTCATTTTGAGAAAATGGCATCTAAACATGTCAAACGGATTCTTAATAAATTTGTTTGAAGACGTATATATTCATCTTTTCTTTTCTATTGTGATAAAATGTGTAATGAATCAAAAGCAGATAGATTTATTTAATGTGTTATCTAGTAATAAGTTTTTAAATGTTTGAAATTATTATATAAATTGCAAAATATGGAACGCACCCGAAATTCGATGCATTGAGTTAAGAAACTTTTTTTCATACTTATTTAGTTTAGATTACTTGAATTTTTTTTAATAATGTTAAATAGGTGACGTAGTATCAAAATACATCAATATCTCGAAATTGGAATTTTTGTGGGTTGACACATTATTGCTTATCAGCATCCAATTATGAATGATATTATTTTTGTTCCATTTTCCGTTAATCAGTGTTCCTGCATATTGCAATTATTATAGTTATTTATTCCTTATTAATTACGTCTAATAAAAAGATCGATACCTCCCACGTAAGTTATTGTAAGCCACAAAAATGCCGTTAGCGTTTTTACTGAATACTACACGAATTTGCATTGCTTAATGCATTTAAAGTGAAAAAATACCAAAAATCTTTTTTTTTTTCAAGGAAAGTTACAACAAAATACGCCTTTTTTCAAACTAAAACGGATTAAAAGTGCTCTACTGTAAAATTGTAATTTTGGGGTTACAACAACTTACGTGGGAGGTATCGAGATAATTCTTTTAAGAGGAAAATTTCTGTAAATAGGAAAATGTCGTTTCCTATGTAAATAATATTATGTTGATTTAGTTAATAATATAATTTAGTGTAAAGTTTAACAAAGGTGCAATGTCTCTTGGGGTTTTATACGCCATTCAACAGAATATTTTAATAATAAATTGTATGTAAAAGCGCCATCTAGCTTTCAGTTGATATACTAAGTTATGTCTGATTGTTTCTTCGATAATATATTACTCGATAGATGACACCACATTGATCCATATTGTTTTAAAATAATATATTTAAATAAAGTTATTAATAAATACATTTCATTATACATAATATAGACAAATTAAGTATCGTTTACACAAAGGTATAATTTTATTTTAATAAATATACAATATTTAGTTAATAAAAACAAATCATAGATGGCTCTAATGACGTGCTTTATATGAAAAATAGTTCCACAATTAAATCATAGATGGTGCTGTAAGCCTTATATTAAATTATTATATTTAAAATTAATGAAGTATGTTAATAAATCAGAATTTTATATGTAAAAAATGTAACAGATCTTGCTTTTGTTGGTCACTTTACATTGCTAAATATTCGAAACAGTATTTATAGTACACTATCACAACAGTTGTGCAAAACAGGTTGGCATTATATTTAGGTGCAAAATAAATTCGATTCGGTCAGCACAGCAATTAATTAGGCACACTTTTAGATCCGCGAATGATGATCATCAACATCCATAGTTCCTAGGACTAGAGTTACCAAGTGTTGTTAAAATTAAGACTATTCGATTTTAATTTATTTTCAAAAACTAATGTTATTTATATTTAAGTACGTGTGTTGTACTTTCAAGGAATAGGCTTATTTGGTACTAGGTGCCTAATTGACCAATTCATTAAAACTAAGACATATTAGAGATGATACATATAGAAATGCTTAATATAAATATACCTACATCAAACTATTTGATTCCCGTGACGCAGAAATATTATTCAGAATTCCCTATTTCCTTGATAAACGATTGTTTTCTATTCAAACTTTCATCCCCTATTTCCCCCCTTTAACGCTTTCTAGCATTATTTTCGAGACAGAAAAGCCCTCTTCCAAGACTCTTCTCCATTCTATATCTTACCAAAATTCTTAAAAAAAAACAATCAACAATAGTCAGACAGACAGAGATCCTTTCGTGTTTATAATATTAGTTTCGATAGTCCCAGATCTAAAATCAGGACAGTGTCGATTATAAAGCGATAGAATGTAAAACCTAACTGCAGATGTAGTTTTTGTGCGGCGCGGAAGGCGCGAGACGCGAGGTCGGCTCGTTTCCGCGTTACTCGCTAATTATCCGTGAACTATCGCGAAAAACCGTGACGGCGGCGAAGGACCACGTTTGGGTGCAATTGTTCGATATTCGCTGTGAACCTTTATTTATTTATTATACTTATTATTTAATAGAAAAAATGGAAACAATTAAAAGTGCAAGCTTATGCTACGTATACATATGTATGTATGGATAAACCCATTCGAGTTTTACCGTACACCAGTGTCGTCGACTTTTGGAAAACATTAACTGTTAAGGTTATTGGTTTCGATTCTTGTCCTTAGTTATATATATTATTGATATGTTCATGAGAGTGAGGACGAGTGATCTATTCTATAGAATGGGATGGTGCGTACGGACGATATATAGTTAACAGATCAAAGAGTTTTCTATTGACAAAATACGGCCTAAATTTACTTTTATGGTATATTCGTAACAATTAACAAAGTCAGTATTTCATTTCTATCATTACAATGTCTGCGAATGACAATAAAGGTACGTCTAATACTTTGAGAGACGCGTTGGCGCAGTGGTCACTGCAACTGACTAAAGCGCTAACGGTCGCGGGTTCGATTCCCGCTCACGGCAAACGTGTGTATTGGCCATACAGATGTTTGTTGTGGTCTGGGTGTTTGTGTTAGTGTTGTGAGTGTTTCCGGACCCCCGACACAAGGTCATGAGATCTTAATTAGGGCCGTTGAGTGTGATGCGTTATTATTATTATTATTATTATTATTAAAATATCTTAGTAAAAACTATTTGTTGATTTTGTTCGAACACCTGTTCGATACTACCCTCATTAGTTAATTTACACTAACCAGTTTTAAAATATAGGTATTTAGCGTATTTATATCAATATTTATCTATACTAATATTATAAACAGCTAAAGCTTGTTTGTAAGTTTGTATGTATGAGATAATTTCTGAAAATAATAATATTTATTGAGGAAGGTTATAGACTATATTACATCATGCTACGACTCACAAGAGCGAGACAATAATCAAAAACGCGAAACCGCGAGAGACAGCTACATAATATGTGTCGAATACAAAACCTATATTTTGAAAGTCAGTCAGTTCAAAAAGTTATATTCGAAAATAATCTTCCTGTAGGTGCCACAGATTAGAACTTTATTGTACTATAACCTTTAACGTAGACTTTGTTAAGCAGGAGGACTGTATCATACATGGATGCTGATAAGCCATAATGTGTCAACAGACAAAAAGTCAAATTTGGAAATATTGATGTATTTTGATACTGAATCACCTATTTAACATTATTAAAAAAAAGTCATATAAACTAAATAAGTACGGAAAAAAAATCTTAATTAATTGGTTCGAATTTCAAGTGCGTTCCATATTTTGCAATTTATACAATAACCTCAAATATTTGAAAAACTTTTTATAAGAAAATATATTAAATATATTAGTCTCAATTTAATTCATTATACATTTTATCAAAAAATAAAAGAAAAGATGAATATATACTTCTTCAAACATATTTGTTAAAAATGGGTTTGACAACTTTAGACGCCATTTTCTCAAAATGAAGTCCGTGTGGCTTGACACAGTATTGCTTATCAGCGTCCACATGTAGTTCTGTCGGCCGCTCCGACACGCGCGCCACCTGTAAGGTAATTCTACAATGCCTGTAACCTTCGCACAAATGCAAACAATAAGTTGACATAGTTTTATCGCAATCGCATGAATAATCGGATAAAGCTGCGCATAAAATACCAACGAATAACAAACATTAAATATCCGACTGTGGCGAAGCGCAAAGATGGGTTATGTATTTGACCTGTACGTTTAAAAGTAAAACCACTGTCATAAGCTAAAAAGTTCTTCCTTCTGAATATGCCAAAATGATTTGCAGATAAATATTAAAAATAGATATTAACAGAAATAAAAATCAGGATCACACTCCTGTCACTAAGAGTAACTACTCAACAGTTTATCCAATTTTGATTAACGATACGTCATTAGATTTGTCTTGATATCGTGACTGACAATGCGCATGTAAATTTTTTTTTTCATCAAAATGGCGGAATTCGTACGCTTTAAATAGGCTATTGGATTTTTTTTATTACTTAAGTCCAGTTAGAAGATTAGTTTTGGTAACTCTATATAGGAATATTCCCAGTATTTTCTTGTCCAGAGTTGATTTAGCTCGTTGTCGCAGTAATGACCGAGTTCCTAGGGCGCTGGTGACGGTCAAGTGCGAATGACGTAGACACTTATCAATTTTTTCTGAGACATAAATAAACGCATCACACTCAACGGCCCCCATTAAGATCTCATGGCCTTGTGTCGGGGGTCCGGAAACACATACAACGAACACGCAGACCACGACAAACATCAGTATGGCCAATACAGACGTTTGCCGTGATCGTGGATCGAACTCGCGACCGTTAGCGTTACCGTCAATTGCAGTGACCACTAAGGTGTTATGCCAATACGTAATTATGATTTGGTACTACTGCTCTGCTATGGTCATGTTATATAGCCTATAAACTTATGCTTAATATATCAGGATTTGTTATATTTTGAATACTACCAATGTACATGCAAATTGTTTTAGCATCTTAAATAATTTTAAATAATTTGACGCTGATAAGCAATACTATGTTAAACGGAGTCTAAAGTTAATCCTATTGTTAATAAATTTGTTTTAAGAAATACATACACGTGTTCTTTTCTATTTTGATAAAAGGTATATTGAATTAAAAGAAGATTTATATGATAAAAAAAAATCTATTATTTTAGTTTTTTTAAAATATGAGATTATGGCATATTGCAAAATATAGAACGCACATTAATATTCGAAATATTAAATCTAGAAACTTTTTTCCGTACTTATTTAGTTTAGATGACGAGAAGCTTTTTTGAATAATGTTCATATCGTGACGTATTATCAGAATGCATCAATATCTCCGAATTCTACTTTTGTTGGTTGATACATTATAGCTTATCAACATCCAATTATTTATACAATTAGAAAATTATCTTATTGAGTTCCGTATATCTGCTTGTTTGTCTGTATGAATATGTTTGACTGAGGGAGAGTAGTAATTTCCCCTATTGCTTCTCCCTGGATCAGCGCCACACGACGAACTAAGAAGACGGATCTATATATAAAACACCAATTCAAAAGTGCTTGCGCAAGTCAATTCGAATGAAGTACAATTTGAATGTATTGTTTCCTTACATCGTGAACTCGCATACAGTTTTACGAGTACGCTCCCCGGCCCTGGCAATTGATTGTAAGGACACACCTTGAGTTGGTATGCGCTGGGTGCTCACTGGCGAGCTGAACCCTTACAACGAACTTAGATAGTTTTCGATTACCTAATTTCCGATCCAAGGGCGGATCCAGCCCAACACGTAATTAATTGAAAAAGTCAAAATACTGCCTGCGTAACAAGAACATAGGCTATCGTTACTAACTATTTAAAATGGTTATAGATTCTAAACGATAATTCATATTGAAAAATGATATAAGAAATCTAAAATGATTTAAATACATATTTAACGATTCCCCCACTTAACACAGTTCGTCGATCTTTTTTTTTCTTTTTCTCATTTTGGCGTCCAAAATCGGACATTTTGATTTATCTAAATTATTATACTTTCTATGATTTTTTCGCCGTTATGGCGAATAAAACTACATGTCATTTATTAAAACCATCCCACGCGTTTGGTCTAAACAGTGCCATAAAAGTGCAAACCCACATACATACACACATAGAATGATAAACACATTACCCTTCCTTGCGTTGCGCATTCGGGTACAAAAGGTCATGATCACAGACACCCGAAAATCGGTCTAGTGTGAATTGGAGTATGAACCCCCTGATATAAATTACTCAACATGTAAATATGTGTCTGTCTGTACATCTACACTCTAATAAGGACTGTAAACTCTGGAACCAATTTTGATGAAATTTAGTGCCAAAATTACTATATTTTGCTTATTAAAGTATAGGTGTGACAAGTCTTTTAGGGTTGTGAGCATGCCTATCCATAACGGTAGATGGCGCTTGTTCCGATCATTCTTTAACTAATTTATTATAATATTATAGATGGGAATATCGATAAAGCTTTCGATAACATCTATATTATTAACATTACCGATAACTCAGCATTACTAGATCCATCGATAGATCTATCAGTAGTACATAGTGATGGACGAATAGTTGCTAAGATGTCTATACTATTGATTAATAATTTGATAATAACTCTTGTGTTTGATGGTAATGATGCTAATCATTGTATAATATATATCGATAATATCGACTACCATATCGATCCGATGTTACGTGGGAGATGGACAGCATGGAGGATGCAGCAACAGAGGACCCACACATGTGTTGCCAACTTTAAAATGAAAAAATAGGAACTAAGAAGGTTAAAGTAAAGTAAAGGCACATCCTGTAAATGTCGCACTGCTAGGCAAAAGCCTCCTCTCCTATGAAGGAGAAGGCTTAGACCTAAATCAGCCACGCTGCTCTACTGCAGGGGGATATACATGTGGCAGAATCTCTCCCAGCACAGGTTTCCTTACAATGTTTCCCCCGAGCTCGAGATGAATTTAAACACAAATTTAGTACTTAAAAAATTAGTGGTGCTAGCCAGGGTTTAAACCGGCGATCATCGGTTGAGATCGACGTGTTCTAACCGCATAAGTGCATAATAATAGTCGCTAACTGCAACGACTACAGCTCGCTAGTGAGCACCGAACTTTATTGATACATGCGCATCTCGTTACCTATTTGATTATCGGGATAATACGCGAACATCGAAATATTATTATTGTCGCCATCAAACGCTCTCTTCCTTACTTTGGTAAGAGATGTTTTTCTATTAACGTCAGTAAGGTCTGTCAATAACTTCGTTTGCGTGGGTTTCGATTTATCAAAAGAGGTACATACAAGCTCTTACTAAGGCGAGCATAACATTTTGTAACGCTTTGACGTGTGCCGTGTATCGCCAAGCTATATGCCAAGCCTGGTAGCTCAGCCACGCCAAGCCATGCCTAACCAAGCCAAGCTGTAACAGTTAAGAGCCCGAATTGTCAGCTAAGCTCGCCATTAATCGTTGATGAATTTAAATAATGTCAAATTTAGTAGTATGTTAATATATACCATGCATTAACTTTGATCATTATATTGGTGGGATCAGAACTATGTGTGTACTTCGAGTCGAAAAATAAAGTGATGTACATAAAGCATTTTGTTTAGTACTTAGTGACGTATCTCCCTTCTCTTTCAATTTATAAGTTTTCTATAAAAAAAAAATATTATTGCTTTTACACCTGAAAGAATTTACTATCCGTGACATATTTTGGTGATATTCGCAACTGACGTTGAGTTATCTAGGAAACTGATACCAGGATACAATTATCAAATAATTTATAATACAAATGTCATTTCCCTCTAATCTGTGCTAATATTATAAATCTAAAGTTTGTTTGTATGAACGCGCTAATCTCAGAAACTAATGGTTCGAATTGAAAAATTATTTCTGTGTTAGATAGTTTATTTATTGAGGAAAGCTATTGGTTATATTCCATCACGCTACGACTCATAGGAGCGAAGCAGTAACCATGAACGTGAGTGAAACCACAAGGCCCAGCTAGTTCACTATAATCACCAATTAATCAAGCAAATGATAGCAGAGTTATAGGAGATGTTTTAAAACACAACCCAACCTTCTGATCAGGCTTAATTAGTTACCAAGCCTACTATAATATATAGTGTATACATCGGGCGTCTGTAGTGTATACTGTTATGGTTATGTAAAGTACACTACAATAAAGTGACAATTTCATCGTTTAAGAAATGTACAAATGCGCCTTTACATAACTTTTGTTGTATGTTAGAAGATATGATGTAACTATTTATAAAAACAATTGTTATAAAATTTAAGAAATAAAAAAAAATATTTTTATATAATAAATATATAATAGATCTTCGACTATTTTTTGTTTATTCCATAAAATTATATATATTTGAATGTTATATATTTTCGTATAGCTTATATAAAGTAAGGTTGTAAAATACTATCTATCGTCGAATAAATGTTGGCACCAATACACCAAGAAAGACGCAAACAATACATGTTATCAAAAGTAGGTACCATTTTTATTTTTATTATTTTTTTTATAATGTATCCACAAAATTCATCCAAATTTTTTTAAACGCATTACACTCAACGGCCCCCATTAGATCGCGTGATCTTGTGTCGGCGGTCCGGAAACACTCACGACACTAACACAAACACCCAGACCACGACAAACATCCGTATGGCCATTACAAACATTTGCCGTGCGCGGGGATCGAATCCGCGACCGTTAGCGCTTCAGTCAGTTGTAGTGACCACTGCGCCAACGTGTCAATCAAATACACTAACTAAACTAAAATAAAAATAACTGTAAAAAATATAATAAAATAAATAAATATATTTTGTATTTAATTAGTAAGACCCGTAGTAATGACCAAAATATTTCAAGGAGATTTGTAAATGCATTTCAAAAATGCATACATGAAATTTTTATGCAAAGTCAACTTTTACTATCAATAATAGTCGCAATTCATTTCCGTTTACACTTAAATAAACAAATATTTAAAAAACGGACAAGGAAAAATAAACTTTACATTAATGACACAAGATCCATTATTGTTGAGATAATGTAAATTCTCAATTTTACGTTCTTAAATAAACACAAAAATCAAAATAAATGTACAAGGAAAAATTAACTTTAATTGAATGTAATAAAGTCTATTATGGTTAATATCAAAAAGTATTTACGTAAATAGAACGACTGCCGCTAATATTATCTGTACCGCATTTTCGTTAAATCTCTCACGAGCCCGGATAGCTCAGTCGGTAGAGCATTGGACTTTTAATCCAAGGGTCCAGGGTTCAAGTCCCTGTTCGGGCGGCTCTCTTTTTATATTTTATTTTTTATAATAAAATTAAATAATCAAAAAACGCTTTTTAATAGTTTTTTATCGATGTTTTTTTTTAATATTGCTTCCTAAACTTTATGATATTCGTTAAACTTGCGGTCATTCAGGGAATAAGCAAAGCAGGGAGGAGAAATGACATAAAAAAATTGTGACAATTATTAGAAGAAAATACGCAGCATGACGAAAAGGGAAGATGAGATTCAAAAAATTTATAAGACCTTTTTTGTAAAACCTAACACTTTTAATTAAAAAACCAAAACAATGATCACAATTAACAAAAAAAAATCTACATAATCAAACAGTTATTTTCCAAATAATATCACCGTATCATTTCACGCCGTTGCCCTTAACAGCCTTCTACATTACTGCACCCGGCCCGCCGGCTCATTCGCTCGCGACCGCCCGCTGGAGCCGCACCGCGCACCTGTGATAATATAATGCCAACCAAAGATTAAAACATAACAAAAAAACAACAAAGTGTCTGTGCCCTAAAATCCGGCGTAAAATGTCTCGCGCGTCTCTATTCAAAACCTTCTTCTAAACATGACTAAATACAAACTGAACAACACGGTTCGTTCGTCATCAGAAGTGACGCTTACTTCCTACATGGGCAGCACGGACAGCGAACGGAAAGACGACAGACTCTACCAGATCCAGCTGGATACCAACGAGAACGATAATCTGTCAGAATCGAACCGGAATTTAGACGGGAAGTGCCACAATTGCCCAGATTCTTGTGAGTTTCTTCAAGAACCGGGCAAGATTGCCGCGTCGTTGGAAAAGAGATATGATAAGTATAGCTTGAATGAGCTCAAAGTGGAGAACCTGGGGAGGGATGCTTGTCTCTGCGAGAAGTATAATGGGGGGTGCAAGCTGTGTCCTAGACCCAGCTTGGCCCCGACGTTGACGCTTAGCTTGGATGGTCACCATTTAAAAGATTCCTGCCTCGCGTGTCAAGGAGCGACTTGCGGGTCTCCTAATCCTAGTGAGTACCATTTTATAACTGTGATTCGCTTTATGTAAAATAGCAATGCACCGCGCTGTCATCTGCGTTAATTTGAGGAAAAATTCTATTTATTTAATGTTTACCTACCCTACTTGAATTGGATATTGTTCACTATTTCACTGGTGTCAATTTTGTTTTCGTATCTTTTTTTATTAATTAATCAAAATAAATAAATTTTAAAATAAAAGGGGGTATTTTCTAAGTTATTCCTTATAACATTAGCTATCTGTGAGTGAAAGTCTCATCAAAATCGGTCCAGCCGTCACAGAGATTAGCCGTAACAAACGGACAGAAAGACAAAAATTTTATAAATTGTGTTTTTGATGTAAATATCTTGTATACTTTCATAGTTGTTAATTTAATATTACAAACAGATACTTATATAGTATAGATCATTTCACTCGTTTTTAATTTAAGTGAAAAATCAATTTTAATTGGAGATTGGATTTTGATCAATAAAAAATACATTAAAAATGTAATTTAAAAAGTTTACGATCAGCAATATTGCGTAACAAACATCGATACACAGATGAAGCCTGAATTAACAAGTTCCACTTTTATGAAACTCGTTGATAATAATGTTGCTAAACATTTTGACACCTGCTTTAACGTGTCAGAAAACAAGTGAAAGTCAGAGTTTCAGTTTGTTTACATTGTATCAGGCGCGGTCCGAAGTGGAGGGGTAACAAGAGACACGACCCCCCTCCGGACTACACCATACTAAGTTTAAAACGATAATTAATATATAAAACGTTAAAATATTTAAATCACCCATTTCAATAGTCTAAAACTATTATTGTATTGCCTTTCTCATAATACTAGTTTGTGGATAATAATAGTGGATAATTTCAGTCTTTAATGGACGATAGAAATAACTTTTGTGTTTTATATGTATACATAAAGTTTTGGTACAGCGCTCAAAGGTAGTAATAAATAAATAATAAACGCATCACACTCAACGGCCCCCATTAAGATCGCGTGACCTTGTGTCGGGGGTCCGGAAACACTCACAACACTAACACAAACACCCAGACCACGACAAACATCCATATGGCCAATACAGACGTTTGCCGTGAGCGGAGATCGAACCCGCGACCGTTAGCGCTTCAGTCAATTGCAGTGACCACTGCGCCAACGTGTCTGTCAAAACGAAGTAATATTAGTGACCTCACCCGTCCCCCCTTTTTCAGGCTGCGCCTGCTTTCTATAAATTATATTCGCACAATGACTGGCTCCCAGAATGCCGCCCACTTTTGACGACGTTGCTGAGTTAGACAGACGGGAGTATGTTTTGATCAACAAGACAAATGTCAAAATTGGAAATGGGTACAGATTTCTAAAATCAATTAGTATGAGCTTTATAAAATATAACTGTACATATAGAATAAAACATAAAACTTTAGATACGATTATATCTAGGAGTATGTTACAAAAGACAATCAAACATGCCGGTCAGTCTTGATGACACCTTGGATCGATTCAGAATCGACATCTCGTTAGACGCATGAAAATGACGAGATGTCATTATTTCTGCCAGTAGGTACTTTGGAACACATCCTAGATGTACCTGGTGGACATTTATAGTTCCTACTCTTCTACAAGTCGAGGCGTAATATATAACCTCCCTCAGTAAATAGGCTATCGAAATTGATTGATTTTTTTAATGCTACTTGCTGGGATTAACGCTTTGCACTAACAAACTCTTCGACTTTGTTTTATATAAGTAAGTTTTTTATTCAATTTTCATTTCAATAGCTAAATAGCTTAAATATAAAAATAGCAATTTTTTATTATATAACATTTTTATGACTAACAAATACTTCGGTATTTAATCATCTAATATTATTTAAATTTTGTTAAATTCTTTAACTTAATGATCGATCGATATTTACCTTAGTTTAATGTAACTCTATACTATCATACAAAGCTACAGAACTCGTTTGTTTAATTGTTTACTTAAACGCGTTTTTCGCAACTGTTAGATCGATTTGAATAATTCGTTTTGTCTAATACGACCCATTCATTAAGGCATGGTATAGGCTGTTAAACATAACGTTGCGATTCTTAGCTTCAGTGTTCTTTCTTTCTTTCTTTCAATAAATATATATAAAATCGGTTAAGGAATATCACAAAGGGATAAACATCTAATTTTATATTAGATGTATTAGATGTAGCCCAATCATTAATTTATTCTTGGACCTAGGTGACACATGGACCAAGAATTAGCTTTTGGAAATAACAATATCTATACTAATATTAAAAAGCTGAAGAGTTTGTTTGTTTGCTTGAACGCGCTAAACTCAGAAACTACTGGTCCGACTTGAAAAATTCTTTCAGTATTAGATAGCCCATATATCGAGGTAGGCTATAGGCTATATATTATCACGCTTAGACTAAAAGGAGCGGAGCACCAATGAAGAATGTTTCAAAATCTGGGGATATATTGAGAGAGCTTACGCTGCGTTCGCTGCGTATACGATTAAAGTTTCGCAAAAATCATGTATAACAGAATTGTTCCCCTTTAATAGTTCTAAAAAAAAGTTCGGGACAGCATATGTCTATCTTTTAAGGTTAGCTCACTATTACCTTTTTTATGTTAACAATTTTGTTCTAAAATAATGCATTATTAGCCCAAAGTAACTATTCCACGCGGACAAAGTCGCGGGCGGAAGCTAGTTATGAATAAAAAGAAGAAACTAGTATTGTGACCGTTCTTAAAAATCATATAAAATTCCCTACTTATTTTGTATTCAACAAGAATTACATTTGTAAGTTTTACGCTCGTAACTGATAGAAAACAACTCTGTAACCTGGTAACGGTTACCTAAGTAACCTTATGTAAGCTACGAGTGTCAATAAATACGTCACTGACAGTAAATTATATCAAGTGTGAAGACAGTGAGTATATATTCTCGTAGTTTCACAATAAGCAGGCTATCCAACGCATAAAAGATTTTTGAAATTGTATCAGTAGTAGTGTTGCCCAAATTCAGTCTTGGTCTTGCAGTCTTGGTCTTGTTCTTGCGTTTTTGCAAGACCAAGACCAAGAACAAGACCGCGTATTTTTAGCAAGACCAAGACCAAGACTGACCGTGCAAGACTTGAGCGAGAACAAGACATAGCCTGCAAGACTCTTGCGTCTTGCAGCTAGGACTTAGCGCTATTTCACTGAGTAGTTAGGTGTAACAGTTCGGTGTATAGGTAGGTACGCTTAGGAATTCTATGAGACGCAAAAAACTGTATCAAAAAATATGAAAAACTGGACCTATGCGCATTACGACTAATACCATAAACACATGTTTTAACCATCGGCACTTTGATAATGCGGCATCAAAGGTTTTGTACTTACTTCTCAAAGAAATTTGCCGCTTTTCGGAAGTACATGGTTATGATACACGCGCCGGCGGCTTCTTTTGAAATCTAAAACAATCGTTGCCGCCACGCCGAAATCATAACATTTGACACTATTTGATTGCCGCCATAGGGCGTAGGTATACTCATGCAAAATAATTTCGAATTTTAAGAGTACCTACAGGTGTTCCAAAGAATAAATAAGTTTCAGAGTGCTTAGAATGAAAATGAATACATTATACTGATCACGCAAGTAGTATTATGATTAGGATAAAATGGTAAGGATAGGTAGTAGATGTCATATTAATTCATTCTAGTAAGTATATATTATAATATTGATTACTTATATGGTTTTAAACTAATTACTTAGGTACTATTATTGTACATTTAGTCATTATATTTCTTAAGTTTTTAAAAGAAAAAATAGCAAAAAAGTGTTCAAATATCACCCGTTTAATAAATATTGTAGCCGCTTTTAAATATACCGCTAGTCATTGTATCATTCAATCTCTTGCTAGATAAAATTGAATCCATGGTAAAACAGTTAGATGAGAAACCTAATCGATCTGAAGTGGATGAAAGGCTCATTCTAGCTTTCCAAGCAGCTCGAGACAAAATGCTTAAACATTACAAGAAGAGCAACTGGATTTATTGTACTTCTTTAATTTTAGACCCAAGGCATAAGGCTCAGACTTTTGACCTGACAATGTGGGGGAAGCAACTTAAAACAGAAAGTCTGCGCAAGTTCAATGAACTTTATGAAGAATATAAAAGTCTACACTCACTGAACAAATCTCTGGAATTACCAGAAAAAGAAAATAAAGTATGTGATGAAGATGAAGACGTAATAGACTTTGATAAACTCTATGAATGTCCCTCGACGTCATCTGGATCTTGTCTTCAAGGCTTAGTGATAGACGAGTTGGAGGAGTACCTGAGAAAACCAAGAACTGCCAGCTCGGAAGACATTTTAGATTGGTGGAGGACGCATGAGACAGAGTATCCGATTTTATCGAAAATGGCTCGTGATTTTCTCTCAATACCGGCAACTTCAGTACCTGCTGAGAGATTATTTTCTAACGCATCATTAGTAATTAGAAAACATAGAAATAGGTTAAGTGATGAGTCAGCCAGATGGTTACTTTGTATTAATTCTTGGTCAAAAAAATTGATATAAAGTATCATAACCTAATGATAAAGCTGTTGATTTGTGTTGTATTTTATTTTTTATTCAAATAAATGATAAATCGTAAAACTCTTTTATTAAATTTCTTATAAGTTGAGGGTTCAATCTCTTTCTAGACAGATAAGTATTGTTCTTTAAAATACAGTCAAGTTATTGTAATTAATTTTTTTTTTTTACATGTTGTAGCAAATGTAAGCTTATAAATCATAAATGTTTATTAAGAAACAGTTACTTCCATGAAAACGACATATAGGTCAGTTGATTTTTCGAATTTCTTATCAAATCTTCAGTTATTTATTAATCTGCTTGATCTTTACTATGGCTATGTTAATTCAAGCTCACAATGTTCCAAGTTCCAATTCTAATACGTTTTTCTAACATTTAAAGTAAACTTTAATAAATAGTAATAGACTAATAGGTAATTGCAAGACTTGCAAGACTCTTGCTGCAAGACCAAGACCAAGACCAAGACCGGGAGCGCAAGACCAAGACCAAGACCAAGACCAGGTGTATGGGCGCAAGACCAAGACCAAGACTGGCTAAGTCTCGTCTTGTTCTTGCATTTGGGCAACACTAATCAGTAGCTTCCAAGATCACCATCTACATACAAACTTATAAATAAATTTTACCTCTATATAATATAAATATAGATTTACATAAATCTTATGAAAATCTATACGCAAAATATTAAAAGTGTTATTCTGACCTTAAGATTATTTCGTAAGTAAAAAGAAACAATAATGAGAACGTCTTATAGAATTAGTCATTCGGCACGTATGGTCATTATAAATACCAAAACATCGCGCTTGATAACAATAACTAAATTCCGATCTCCGTTCTAATAATATTTAGATTACCATAATATTTATTTAAATAAAAATCAAGAATACGTGTAAAAATAAGTCATAAGAGTTATACATGCACGGTGTACCCGGCCAAATTTGTACGGGTTTGAGGCTTCGCAAATATTTTTGTTTTTTTTTTCCGCTCGAAGTTGATCGTTACACAAAATGGCTTCTTCAAGTCTTTATCGATAAAATTAGTAGTATTTCTTATCATTGTATATGACTTTCTTATATTCTTTATATACATTGTCTATAGTCATAAGTCTTAACCGGTCAATAGCAGACACGAATTGCCTCCTCTCTGCCCCCTTGGTAATTTTATATTTTATAATTTTTTTTTATTCCACAATAATTTTACCCCATCAATCTTGTACCCGCGCCTGATGCGCCGCGATTAAAAGTACCTACTTCTATCTTGCAAAATCAATCAAAAATACTTAAAGGCTTTTGAGAGTAGCAATTTTGTGTGTAATAACAGTCAACGTTAAAATACATTAACCGAACTTTATTTATATTATTACACGTGCTTTGCCAATCGTATTTGTTATTTATTTCAATAAAAAAACCTAACCCAATCTGTTTATACTTGATTATTCTTTACGTGTCCTATTTTGGCAGACAAATATCGCGTATATATAATATATATTATATATATATATATATATATATATATATATATATATATATATATATATATATATATATATATATATATATATATATATACATATATTTATATATTATATTATATATAATGAAAAAAAAAACGAAAATTCGTAATTGTCACCAAACAAAGACAAGTCAAAAATAGTCTATACAGGTTTTTGCCTTTCATATTCGTTATTTATATTAAAAGGACTTTTAACCAGTTAAGAGACTGTGACGTTTCATATTTTAAGATTTCAATTAAATTATGTATATTTTTAAAGTATTAAAAAAAATATAAAATAATCATTATTAAGGTTTAAGGTTAAGGTATATATAAGGTTTTCATAATCGTAACGCATATAAAAGTATTTGAAAGTATATCAGCCTGGCCATACAAAGAGTAAATGCCGCCCAGTGTTTTGGGAACCTCGCCTTACTGTGACTTCGATAGTTACTTAAGCTATATTAGTATAAGCTATATTTTTAATTTATCTTTCTTCTTTTTATTTAAAAAAATATATTTGTTTATATTAAAATGTATTGTATTTAAATTATATTAATTTTAGTATTTTATATGTAATATGAATGCTAATATATTTATAAACAGGAATATATTTTTCATTTGAAAGTTAAAACGAATTTGGGTAAATAATATATAATGTTTATCGTTCTAAAGTTTGAAACTCTTAATACTTAAATAATCATTGTCACGAACCAACCAGAAAAAAATATCAATAAATAATCTATAAACTTGATTAAACTCCGTTTAAAATGATTTCATTCTAAGTATATACTAAGTATATTTTTTTCAATAATAGTAGGATACACAGCCTGTAAAAGTCTCACTGCGGTTCAAAGGCCTCTTCTCCTATTAAGGAGAAGGTTTAGAACTTAACACACCACGCTGCTCCACTGCGGGTTGGCGGATGTGTCAGAATTTCTCCCGACATATGCAGGTTTCCTCACGATCTTTTCCTTTACCGCCGAGCACCAGATAAATTTAAACACTAATTTAGCACTTAAAAAAACATCGATGCTAGCCGGGGTTTGAACCAGCGATCATCGGTGAGATCGACGTGATCCAACCACTAGGCCATCTCGGCTTTAAATAATAATTACAATTAAATTCAAGCTGTAATCAGAATTCAAAGTGCACTACGTACCTGCCTATGTTATAATAATAAATTATTATAAAATATTACGTTTCGATTAAACATATCCGTTGAAATCTCAGGGTTTTTTCATATTGTTATCTCAGAAACAATGGCGATTTTATTAAACGAAGAGTTCCTTTATAAAAACTGATGCTATCAGGAACTTCTCAATGTTTGTCGACTTCCTCGTGCAAATGCAAGCGTTTGAAACACTACCAACAATAGACTTTATGCAACGCTGAACGATTTGTCAAAATAATAATAGGTATTATGGGAACTGGACAATGCACTTTGAGAATAACTAAATATAGAATATTTTTTACATTAATTTGACGTTAAAAACTTTTTAATGAGAAGAATTTCTGAAAGAAAGAGAAACCATTCCTTGTAGATATTTTTTAAGGAAAATAATAGTTAGAGTGCTAAATTTGTAGTTAAATTCATCTCCTGTTCGACAATGAAGAAACATCGTGGAGAAACCTGCATGAGCCGGAAGAATTTCAGATACATGTTTATCCGCCAACCGCCAAGAACAGCAGCATGGTGGAATAAGCTGAATAAGCTCCTAACTTTCTCCTTAATAAAAGATAAGGCCTTTTTCTAACAGTGAGAAATTTACGGACTGTTACAGTCAAAGGCGGATCCAGAACCTAGAAAAGAAAAGTCAGAAAGACCTAGGTAGAGCACTAATTATAATTGTTAAACATGATGATGATTAACATGATTTTCATATTTTTGTCACAATGTAGATTGTATGTAACCTTTAATATTTAATTAATGTAATATGATTTGTATGATTGAAGAACGTTTAACCAGACTTGTACTTCTCCACGTCCATAAAAACGTACCCATCGAAGTAGAAGAAATGATAACTTGTTACCTGTATCGATTATTATCAAACTTAAATTATTACTTCTTGTGACCAAAACTAGGTGACCCCTGGCGGCGAAGCTGGATCCACCCTTGATTACAGTACAATAAATATATTCTTACTGGGACTGATGTATACAACTGACTGCTTGTGAGAGTTAGCTAGAGAAGATGACTATATTATTTTATTTTAATACTCATTCGATTATTACAAAAGCTGGAAAATAAATGTATGGACTATAAATTTAATGTCTTATTATAATTTACTTCTCGACTCTTTATGTATTATTGTAATAATATACAATATACATACTTACACGTATTTTTGTAATAATTTGCGTAATTCGCTCACCAGATAATTTCTCCAATATTATCAGACTTAAAAGTACCTTTGTGTCAATTATGCAGCTAATGTGTAACAAAGCGCTGTCGTACACAACAGTAAGTCTTGTATTCTATTAATAACGATATTGACTTATTGAGTGAGAAAGCGGACTTGAGGTCACGATTCTAGCATGTTCCTAGACGTTGTCATGTAAACAGGTCTTGATTATACTTCTCACTAGCTGTGCCCGCGACTTCGCGTGGACCTCAGGATGCTTAGCATGTCTCATACAAAGCAAGGTTGTACTCCGTGGCGATTCTTAATTTTAATTAATAGCATTTTGTAAAAAAAATGCCTTTTTCTTTACTTTTCCGTATACTATTACTTCTCAGAATTTGATCCTTATACATAACACTATTAGATTATGCAATAATACGGGTGTATTTTTTTTTTCAAAATTGGCGGTTTCGATTTCTAGCTAGGAAAATAAAATTTAAAAAATAAGAGTAGCCTAATTTACTCCTGATAACATTAACTCTATCTGTCTGTTAGTGAAAGTTTCCCGTCAAAATCCGTTCAGCCATTACAGAAATTTTTATTTTATTCATTAAACAGACAGACAGACAGCTAAAAATTTTTTAAATTGAGTTTTCGATGTAAGTATCATATATACTTTTATATGCATTTAGTTAAAACCTGTTAATTTTGGTATTACAAACAGATACTGTAATTTTATTTGTCTGTATAGATAGGTAGTGGAAAATTTATAGGAATTGTATTTTTATTGAAATGAGAGTAACAGCTCTCGAGCGGTACGGAACACTAACAGAACAATTTACACTGGTCAGATTATTTGAACTAATCTGTTTTAAAGTGAATATTAACGCCTAATAAACGTTAAAATCAGTTCAAAGATTTAGGTGTGGAAAAGTCTCAAAGAGACATAATCACTTTTGCGTTTAGTTTAGACAATCTATTTACATAAGAAATCTCACGAAGGTCGTATAAATTCAATTTTGTCCAGACTTGTCAGGGGCATCAGGGCCCACTCGCTTATTTATATTCTTATTATTTTATTAATCATTTCCATAGATACTTTACTTTTAAATGTTGCTACATGCTTTTGTTTCTTCTACATCAATGCTTACGGAAACTATGAATGTTAAGCGTGTTAGATTTATAAAAATCCAAAAAAAAAACTTATTTCTTGATATTTCGAAAGTGCTTTTGAATAAAGTATACTTATTATGATTTTAAGTTTGACACAGTTGCTCGCAGCGCAGCGCAGTGCACACTAAAAATGTATACAACGTTACCGCAGACGTCAGCTACCACACGCTGTTGATTACGCGTACGCTTAACTGTCAAATTACTGCTCAATTTGAAAATCGAGTAAGTGCCAAAATTTTAATACCAAATTAGTAAGTATCAATGACCCATGCATTAAATAATCGAATAATCGAATAAGGAATACATTATATACAGGCTTTAGTACTTTGTATTAATTCAAATTCGAGTCGTCTACGCATTCTGTAAAAAAAAAGATTTCGACATACAAACAGACAGACGGACGGACAAAGAAGTGATCTTAGGATCCCTCATAGAAGGGTTACTTTTTTCCTTTTAATGTACGAACTTCTTTTAATGTAACATTAGAAATCATTCAAAATTGCTTCTCCTTTTAAGAAGAATTGAAAGTTTTTCATGATTTTATTCGCATATAATCAATTTAGACTAGATTTTAAGCATCAATTAATTTTTAAACTCTGTTTAGCTAGACAAGTGTTGATCATGATTTTAGTTCATCCTTTGTGGTATAGAAGTTGGGGGCCGTCCATTAATCACGTGATGTTTTTTAGCAACTTTTTAAACCCCCTCCCCCAGGTGATACGTGGTGACGTTTTGTACTATCCCTCCCGCCCACCTTAAACCACGTGTATTTTAAGTGCTACCTAAGTAGGAATATTTAAAAATGCTCAATTTTAAAAACAAGTATAATCGCGTTGAATTCTTAAAAATTATGTAACTGTATAGTCTGTTTTTCATTACTTGTCTCATTTAGGAACAATACTTGGAACGATAATCAAGAATTTTCGAACATTATTTGTATTTATACTTTTTCATAGTAAAAAATGATTCAGTTCAATCACTCGAGCAATAGTTTCTCAACTCTGACTCTTATGTGTAGTTAGTTGTACGCCATATTTGTCTGAAAAATAAGACAATTAAGAAAAATAGACTAAATATATCTTATATATCTTTAAAAAAAATCGAAAATAAATACACGTGATATTTGGTGATTTTTTCCTAGACCTCCCCTCCCCCCTTTAGGCCTCACGTGATTAATGGACAGTCCCTAAGTGTTACAAATCGCTGACTATAATTCGTTCGTACGGTGACATAACACTGTTACTTCACGTAGCTGTCACGGTCGCTAAGTCTTAAAACACAGTAACAGCCAATTTTTGTTTTTATTTAAATTTCCCATATCTGGGAATCTGCACACATTTGGCATAATTAAAAACAATATTTGATATAACACAAATTAAAAAAAAATTAACAATGTAATTAATTCTATAATTTTAATGTCAGTGTGTAGGAATCTTATTTCCTTATAATATTAAAGCTTAACAGATTTGTCTGAAATACAATACAAAGAATGTTTATATAAAGCATTAACACGTAGATTTCTTATGTGACATTAGAAATAACAAAAAAAAAACTACTCGAAGAATGTTGACCTTCACGAACCTTTATCTCGCTAGACATATAGTTTGACGTGTGTATTTGTGTCCGTCTGTGGCATCGTAGCTCCCTAACGAATGAACCGATTTGAAAAATGGAATATTTCATATCAGTTATTTTTATTAATTTTTTAACCGACTTCAAAGGAAGTTTCTCATTTCTTTAATTGGAAAGAGTAAATTTTTACAATGTTTCATCAGAACTCTGTCATTTCGTAACCGATTTTGATATTTTTTTATTTGAAAGTGTATCTCTGAGATTGATCACACATAATGTTTTTCAAAATTAGTCCAGTAGTTTGACAAAATCAAAGTAATTGAAATTTAAGTTAACAAAAAGACGTATTTCGCTTTCGAAATCGGTACCTTCTTTAAAAAAGTCTTAATAATTTTTAATCGCCAGCTAAAAGTGCAAGCAATTATAAAAAATATAATAGACGAGCGGCCACTCGCGGTTTTGCTTAACATAAAACTTTCACACAAACATCCCACCCCCGTTTTACCCCCACAAGGATCGAATGTAGGAAAATAAAAGGATATTTATATATTAATTTATGTTATATATTTTATGTACAATAATTAGATTTGTACTGATTTCCGTACACCTCTTAACCGTTCTATTCAATCTCGTGTCCTTTGCCCAAAGGTTGTGTGGAAGAGATCGCTGTTTTAGCGATAAGACCGCCATTTTTACATTATTTTTCTTTCTTTCTATAGTTTGTATCTGTTATTTTTTGTTTGGGTATACAATAAAGAACTTCTAGTGTTATGTGTATCTACGTCCTAAAAAAACCGTGGAAAATTTGAAACTCCTAGTACTTTTAGTTTCTGAGAATTCGTGATGAGTGAGTGAGTGACCTTTGGCTTTTATATATATAGATAATAACGTCAACCGTCGCCGAGTTGACATTCAATTAAAAACCAATACAAATCCATTAGCTCCAAACAAAAAAACGTAAAGGTAAACGAGATTTCCACGACTCTATCTATAGATCTAAGCGCCGAAGGTTGAGACTTCACAACAGGTAGTTTTAAGTAGGTAATGGATGTCAAAGGCCAGTAACGATTGGCGATAACGATCATTAGCGTTAATCCCTAGCCTTCCAGAAAAATCGTAGTATTCCAGTAATTCCAGAAGGATAGCTTTATTAATAATCAAAAAGTTTTTCAGAATAAAAAAAATATCTATTTTAATATTTCGTGTAATATATTCCTGAGGAAAAATATTTAATTTCTTTTTAGGGTTCTGTAACCCAAGGATTGCATCAAACGCATCACACTCAACGGACCCATTAGAGTCTTATGATCTTGTATTGGGGGTCCGGAAACACACAATATATATAACTTATTGAAAATATAACGAGGTTAAAATAAAATATTTTAACCGATCTCGATATAATTCTATTCGCAATGTCCTTTCCAACAATAAAAGAACTAACCGTATCAGTGAAACTGCTTTCGAGTAATCGGAAAACACACACAAAGTCCCATACGAACTGAGAATCAACTTATTTTTGAAATCGGTAAAAAAGTTATAACCTATTAGGGATCCTACGATTTGTCTTTTATTCACTCTCGTTTATGGTTACTGCTTCGCTCCTGTGAGACGTAGTGTAATGTAATATACCCTAGAACTTTCCTCAATAAACGGGCTATCCAACGCAATAAAAATTTTGATAATTGGTTAAGTAGTTTTAGAGATTACCTCTTTATAATATATTTAACCACATACCGAATTCTACAGCAGACGGGCGAACGGCTTGTCGGGCTCAAATATTAAACGACTAGCTGCCCCTAGCGGTTTCATTCGCGTTTACGGTTGCTGCTTCGCTCCTATCAGTCGTAGCGTGATGTTATATAGCCCATAACCTTCTTCAATAAACAGGCTATTGGATAGCCTGTAAAATAACGCATCACACTCAACGGCCCCCATTAAGATCTCACGACCTTGCGTCGGGGGTCCGGAAACACTCACAACACTAACACAAACACCCATACCTCGACAAACAGATTATGGCCAATACACACGTTTGCCGTGAGCGGGGATCGAACCCGCGACCGTTAGCGCTTTAGTCAGCTGCAGTGACCATTGCGCCAACGCGTCTGTCAAAAAGCCTGTGTATTGGATAGGCTGTTTATTGACTGGTAGCCGCAGAAAGAACTTTTCAAATTAGATCAGATAATTACCACGTGCAAACTAATTATACCTGTTTATAATATTAGTATACATAATATTTTTATGCATATAGTAGTAATAAAATTAAATAATTTTATTACACGGGAAGGTCGTAACTTAAACGTTTTGCGAATAGAAAACAGTTTAATAACTATAAAATTAAATTTATTTCGTAATACGAAACAAAATAAAGCGGAAACAATATTTATTTTCCGTCACGTTTGACGCAGTTCACTTCATTTAAACAACTTTTAAAAGTATGATTGTAATTTGCGGATTTTTGTATACAAAATTGCGTAATTATATTCGTTACTAGCAGTTGCTTGCGGCGACGCCCGCGTATATGAATTTCAGCTAAATAAATCTACCCGTGAAATTGTGACCGTTCCAGGATTTATTACCCCCTAGCGTCATTTTAAGGGATGATTTTGAAATTCTGGGATATATATTTAATTATTTTCCTTAAGTAATGTTTGTGCTCAATTTAAGGATAATCGGCTAAAAAAATTATGTTTTCTCCATACAAACTTTACTACCCCCTTGCACCCCAGTGTGGAATAATAGTACCCTGTTTTCAATTTTATATATCATTACTATCACCCAGAAGTATGTGTATTAAGTTTTAAGTTAATACGACCACGGAATAAGATTTTGCATACAAACGTTTTTACCCCTTTTCACCCTCTTAGGGATGAATAATCAAAAAACCCTTTCTTAGTGGATGCCTGCAACCTAAAAGCCACCTACTGCCAAAATTTCAAGTTCGTAGCCCCAGCGGTTTAGGCCCTGCGTTGATGAATCTGTCAGGACAAGTGATTTTATTTACATATATATAGATATACGAGCTTCTTCCAAGTTTAACGGGAGAATTATTATACATTTATAAGTTTTACTTTAATAAGAGATAATAAAACAACTCTTTAACCTGATAACAATTACCAAGGTGACCTTACGAGAGCTGTGGATCTGAGTGATCAAAAATAAGGCACCAACATTAATATTTTCAAGTGTAAAGCAATGTCAAACAGCTTATGTAATTTTTTACGTAAGTTTATGAGCAAATCTTATAAATATAATTCTCACCTTAAAGGTATGACAACTCTCACCACTGGCACACCTATGGCGCCACAAAAACCCAAGGGGAGAAGAGGGGGAGTCGGAGTAGCATAAACATTTTTTAATTTTCCAACTTAGGTAGTATGAAAAAAAATACAAGTGATCATAAAGAAGGGAGGGAGGGGGAGGCAAAAACGTACACGTGGTTTTAGGTAGGCGGGAGAAGCAGTGCAAAACCTCACCACGTATCACCTGGGTGGAGGGGGGTTTAAAATTGCTAAAAACATCACGTGATTAGTGAACAGTCCTTTACTTGATAAAGATTTATCACAGAATAAACAACAGTGCGAAATGACAATAAACGAATATCGATGTTACATATTAGCTCGTCTACAGAATAATATAGATACTGGGACTTGTTTTTGCGACGCTCGATTTCCTGAGCCCGATTAGAGAGGCTAATTGAGTTTTTACCGGCTAATTGAGACTTCAAGGCAGCCATTCGACTGAACCTTCCTTTTACTCGGAGCTTTTTTTTACATAATTTTTGCGTCATAATTCAATCTTCTAATCTATGTGTCTATCTGGAAATCGACATCTTATTTATCGGCCTACGCGTTTGGTCTGAATATAATATAATAATGCAAATCCACATTCATACATACATAGACTGATACACACATTAACCTCCCCTGTGTCGCGCAGTCGGATAAAAACAAACCCCTTTAAAAATATCATAACAGATTCGAAAATGATTTACGTATGAAGTACTTAAAAGAAATATGTTTGTTATTTTTAGGTGTATTTTTTAAGTAAAACAAAAAACTATGGAAACAAAATATTGCATTTAAGTAAACATTTCTATTTTTTTTTATCTTCTCTTTTTCAATTCATACTAATATTACAAAGAATTAAAATTTCTTTGTAAGTTTGTGTGTAGGGGATAGTCTTAAAAGTATTCTTATCATGGAACTCACTCGCTAAACCTTATCTAAGTTGATGAGCAAAACTAACAATTCGTCGATCTAGATGGTCTGTTACATATAAACTACCGAACTATACAGGAGAGACAAAAAACTTCATTTAACTATTACATTTTTAAATGATTTATTTAGACTTAAGATATTGTAAGATATATTATTAAGAAAATAAATAATTTCATCGTTTTCACTCAAATCTATTTTTACCAATATTGTTAATTACGTGGTATCACATATAGGTGACGAATTGTAGTTCTCGCCTAATAATACCTAGTCTTGGTGTAAAAATTATTTCTGATATCTATTGGCTGTGTCCCGTGGTTTATTAATTCTTCTTGGTGATAATCATGCCTGACATGTAAGTCTTATATATATTGGCCTAACATTCCTCATTAAAAAAAATATTTTTCAAATTGGACCTTTTCTTGCGATTAGCACGTACAAAGATAAAGATCTTCAGCGTTACAATTTTAGTCCATAGTAAAAACTGAAATCGTGCGCAGCTATAATACTTTGAACAAGGAAGTAAATTTTTTAACTTAGCCAACATAACAATTGTTTAGGTAGCATTTATAGTACGAGGAACTAGCAGGTGTGCGCGACTTCGTCTCCGAAATTAAAATAAAGAAAATTTAAAAAAAAGTAGTCTAAGTTACTCCTTATAACATAAGCTATTTGTTAGTGAAAGTCCCGTCAAAATCGGTCCAACCGTTTCTAAGATTAGCCGAAATAAACGGACGGATAGACAATCTAACTGACATACAAAAATTTAAAAAATTATTTTTTTTAAGTTAATGCGTATATATGTACATACTTTCACATGCGTTAAGTGAAAAGCTGTTAATTTGAAACTACAAACAGACATTTCAAATTTATTATAATTACTTTGAGATAAGCGAAATGATAAATATTTTTTTTAAGTCTGTATTCTCTGTATTATTTAAAGTAAATGTTATAACATAATATTACAGTCAACTAAAACTGAAACGTTTCAAAATACTCGCGAACGCGTGATTGCGCGCGCCGTCACGTTCCGCTCGACTGACGTCGTGTGTCATCCAACTATTGTATACATATTATGTCAATTATTTTCATTCAATTCAATTTTTGATTTGTTAGCCTTTATCTGTGCCATATGAGCACAGATTATATCGCCAATGTCACGTGGGATGATGAAGACACGAAGGAGATTGCTTAGTGCGGTCGAGAATACACCCACGATTCAATTTTGAAGACTGAAAGTAATAGACATTTCTTTGTTAGACCCTAACCTAAATATAACCTATATACTTATATAAACTTACGAATATCATCCCCTATTGAACTGCAAGGAGTTGGTGAAGTTTGTATGGACAAAATTAATTTTTTGGCCGATTATCCTTAAGCTTAGCATAAATATTTCTTAGGGTTAATAAATATCTATATCCCCGAATTAAAAAATCATCAAGTTGTGCTAGAGGATATTAAAGTATACGCAGACAATGCTAAGAGGAACTGTTAGTAAATATATAAAACAATAACCTGCACCTCATTTTAAATAGACAAACGTCATGTCAAACTATCAATTAAAATCAAACACATTTAGCAATTCGATTCAAGACGGACATATTCTTGCCTCCATTTCATGCGGACACCGTTTCTACAAATAGGTATAGTAATCAAAACTGTAAATATTTAAATTTCTTCGTTTTGTATATACTAAATTGTAAATATAATTTCAACCTACTTAAAAAAACGTAGAATATATCAATTTGTATCCGTTAGAATTTTCAATCAATATTTATTTCTATGAAGTTTTAATCAAGTTTTTAGTTATAAATATAGAAAACATGAATTAATCACATGATTCTTTTTAAGTTTTGTTATATAAGTCTAGTCTTATAAAATACTGCAAAATACAGTCGAATTAATAAATTAAGTGAAAACATTATGTATGGCGCAAAATGTCCGCCGATTGTAACTTGAATTAAATATTTCTTGAATTAAATATTCTTAGCAAATAATCGTTATATTGATATAAATGGAATCGTTATAAATATTGCTGGCC
This sequence comes from Hypolimnas misippus, assembly GCA_037950945.1. Lineage (NCBI taxonomy): Eukaryota > Metazoa > Arthropoda > Insecta > Lepidoptera > Nymphalidae > Hypolimnas > Hypolimnas misippus. The sequence goes on from JBBEEQ010000029.1 coordinate 15,671,374, forward strand.
TGGGTAATTTATTCATAATCAAAGAAGATAACGCATAACCTGCACACCTCATTTTAAAATGATGGTTAAACAGTCATAGACTTTGATATAAAATGATAACGGTCTCCCAAAAGCGGTAATGAAACTATTGGCATGGTCGCGACCACACAGCACTGTGAGTCATGACAATACTATATACAGCAACTGTATATATGTCGCAGGCATCTAGCTAAATAAGCCGTTGAATTAACAGCCTAGCCTCGTTACATTACGGCACCGTCAACTAGCGCACTGATTAATATTCATCCATTTAGCTAGGTAAAGAACTCGGATCGATTATATTCAAAGACTTGCTTACCGTATTCATTATTCAACTTGCCTAGTCTATTCATTAATAGTCATTTTTTCTTTACTTGACTTTATTGAATAATACCCCGAACGAAAATGACGAATTTTCGAAGATTTTTTTTCATTATAATTTTGGATTATAAAAAATGTTTCAATGCAATAATTCAATTGAAAATTTCTTATCTAACTCTTATGTGTAACTAGAAATCCACCATATGTGTTTGCTAAATAAGACAGACAAGCAAAGAAAAATAGACAATAAATATAAAAGCTTGACGTTGGGGTGGTTAAAATTTACAAAACTTTTTTAATACCAATTACGACTCCGGCGCTGCGGGAGGAGCAGCCTCTCCGCCTTGACGTAACAAAACGCGGGCATCCATGCTTGCCTTCGCAGCCTCGGCCTGCTGGTCGCCTTCGGCGTTCAGTCTCGGTCGCTACAGATCGCACGGTGCTTGCTCGTTACCAAGTGGAGTCGGGGTTAGCCGATTCGGTTTTAATTGTCAAATAAAAATATCTTATATATTAAAATAATTAAATAAACAATTTCTAATGTCAGATATTTCCTCTATTTTCTTTTTGTAACATGGTCTTACTATAGTATGAAAGGCCTAAGAATAAATCAGCCAATTTATTTAATACTGTACTAGACGGGATGGCTGCATATTGTTCAGACCGCTAGTTGAGGCTAGGCTGTTAGTTCAACGGCTTATTAGCTAGTTGCCATTACACACACACATATTATACATATGTTACAGTCACAAATTGTAACCGGTCAAAAATAGTTTTGACTTATAAAAGTACTTTTAAAATAAGTAAATAACGAATACGAAAGACAAAATCTTGCAGAGTGTTAGGTTAATGTTTTTTTTATTTAAATATAAATAATTAATCTGATATTCACAACACTTGCAAGTAAATTAAGTTATGTTGATGTTTTTTCAACTGTACTTTTGACTATTTCAGTCAAAACTACTTTTGACCGGTTAAAAATTTTGACTGTAACATATATAACAAACGACCTAGGACCCTAGGCTGTGACTTTATAAAACACAATCAAAATATTGTTAGTATAATTAAGAATTTACATTGTCTTTTTGAACATCAAGCAAATGTATCTACCGCGGTTTCGATAAAACCCGAGAAGAAATCGCGAAAAAAACTTTTCTTATTGAACGTGTGCGGCCGCTAGAAAACTAAGTGTGTTGACAACGAAAATGTAGATAAGCAATACTGTGTTAACCCACAAAAAGTTTAATTCGGAGATATCGATGTATTCTGATAACGCGTCATTTATTTAACATTATTCAAATATTTTTCAAGTCATCTCAACGAATTTAGTACGGAAATAAGTTTCATAATTTAATGTTTCGAGTGCGTGCGTTAGGCAATAAACAACAATTTCATATATTTGAAAAACGTATTACTAAATGTTTTTTTTTTTATCATATCAATCTGCTTCTAATTAATTATATCTGTTATAAAAATAGAAAAGCTTAGATATAAAGATCTTCAAATTAATTTGTTAAAAATAGTTTTGACGTCATTAGCGCCATTTTCTCAAAACTAAGCCCGTGTGTCTTGACATAGTCTTGCATCAGCGTCCAACTAGCCAACAGCCTAGAGCATTTGTTAATGTTAAGTATGTATAAGTTATGCACAATGAATAATGTCGACATTTTTTCCGCATACTCTTCTCAGAAATCGATTGCACTGGAACTTCTATGATGTATGAAATATTTATAAATTCCTATCCTAATTAAATGGAGACAGAAATGATTAAACTAATTAATACCTTTTTTAACCGACTTCCCAAAAAGAAGGAGGCGTGCCTATAATATTTGAACCCTCAATTTCTCCAGAATCTCATCACTTTGGAAGAATGTGTTTTCAAAAAATAAAATCAAAATGAGTCTACAGTTGGCGGAGAAATTAGTAAACTAACATTAAAAATATACAGTCTGACAAACATAGCTTTAACCTTTAACCTTTTTCGAAGTCGGTTTAAAAGATTTTACTTGGCGCCGATTTAGAATGTGTTACTTGGCATCGACTACGAAATCTTGTAGAAGGTTTTTTTTTTTTTAATTTTCCTTTTAAGTTGTATTTGTATCTAGTGAATTCCTTTTTCAAGTCAGTTTATGTTTTGTAAAAAGTTTTCATAGTTTACAGGGATTCAATGTTTACTTATTAATTCTAGCGACAATTTTGTAAATTCAAAATGGATTACTTCTTCTTTAAACATCGCGATCAAAAATTGGAAACACTCTTGATATTAAGAATGCAATTTTATTTTATAAATTATAGTTTGACGAAAACCTCGATACACTTAAAGATAAAATTATAATTTTCAGTGAATTCTTTTGTAACTATTTTTATCTGAAGTAAACTCGGAAATAATATAACTTTTTTATTATAATAATTTTAAGAACTAGTTTTGTAGTTCTAGAGATTATTTTAATTTAATGTACGGAACCTGTTACATTCCAACCTTTATTATGGAATTTATTAGAAGGACTATAGACATAGTGTCTATTTCATTTTGCATTCATTTCTGGTCTCGATTGTTACCTAGATTTTACATATCAACAATGGTATAGTGTCTAGGCCAATGTTTCTCGACCTATAGTGGAAGTCATACCAGAGCTCTGTTAATAAGCTAGTAGTAATCAGATTTAAAATCGATACAAATAAGTAAAATTGAAGTGCCTGTTTGTAATTTTAAATTAACAGCTTTTTACTAAACGCATATGAAAACATACACGGTACTTATATACATTAAAACAAACAATTTTTAAAATTTTGTGTACGTTTGTTCCGGCTGATCTCGGAAACGGCTACACCAATTTTGACGGACCTTTCCCTCACAGATAGTTAAATTTATAGAGAATCAACTTAGAATATTTTTCTATTTTATGAATAATTAAAGAAGTTAAGAAAGTCACGCGAAAACAAAATTAAAACCAATGTAATAGTGAGCAACATTTAAGTAGGTAAATTTTTAGGACATGTAAACTAAATAAGTATGGAAAAAAGTTTCTTGATTTAATGTTTAGAATATTATATATTGTTATATATTTAAAAATTTTAAATAAGTTTTACAAATAATCTCCTTTATTTGTAAAACTTATTTAAAATTTTTAGATAAAACTTTTTAATATACCAATCTGCACTTAATTCATTATACCTTTTATCAAACTAAAGAACAAAAAATATGGAAAAATATTTCTGTAAATAAATTTGTTAAGAATAGGTTTGACATTATTAGACGCTTTATTCTCAAAATGATATCCGTGTGGCTTGTCATTGCCTATCATCATCCAAATATCTGTGTTTTCGGCCAATGTCAATGTTTTTGTAAGCCGTATTTCTAGTCCCCTGTGTGTGTTATGCTAATCAGTTCCAAGCGATTTATTTCAACGGTCAAAGTACCTCGAGAATTCTTCCTTTCAATTTCACCTGACGAAAATATCTATCTCTTTAACCTACGACCCGAAAAGGGGTATTATATTCCAATTCAATTCTTTGCTTGATGGCTTTTAGTTGTGCCAATTAGACACATATTATTTCGCCAATATCACTTAGAACGAAGAGAGCACCATGGAGATAGATCGGTGGGGTCGAGAATTCAACCTTAATTAAATTTCGGAAACACCCTAAAATAGTGTGAATTTCATTGTTAGTCATTAACTTAAAACAACAACAACAAAATAATTACTAACATTATACATAATAGTGCAAAAATATAAATAATTTTAATGGGACAATCATATGTTAAAATCTGGCCTAATACGTACATAAACTTCTACTGGTCTTATACACTGGAAATGTAAGTGATTTTACAATTTAAAACCTGACGCTACAACATCATCTGGAATCTGTAGGATGCACAACACCTCACTAACCTACGGCAGAAGGCTCGTGTTGGGGCTCGTGGAAATCGTCTCAATTAATAGATCGTCGGGTTTTTTTTATTAATTTTCAACTCTGTATTATTACTTCTACGTAATTAGTTGTCTAATTAGCCTTGGGATTTGCTTCAAGATTTATTTTCGTCTTTTTAGATCATTTAAATTAAAATTTATTTCTAAAAATATTTTTTTACTATTAATTAATTAACATTAACAATAGGCATATTAATAAATGGTAATTAATCGAACTAAAGGTTAAATCTTTGTAACCGGAGAAATAATTGCATCCGCGTGCGATCGTAGTTACAGATATTTTAAGATTATTTATAAATATTTAAACTCTCCTTTATATATTGATTTATCATTTTTTATATCTATCGATTTAATTATATGTAAACATAAATGAAACGAACTTAACTATGCTCAATTGATTTTCTATTTATTAATCCTACAACTAGACTGGTTCACACGGTATACTTAATTAATGTTCTATTTTTATTTTTATAGATTACTAGCTGCCCCTTGCGGTGTAAATCACGTTAATGATGACTGCTTCGCTCCTATGAGACAGCGGGATGCACTGTAGCCTAAAATCTTCCTGAATAAACGGACTGTCCAATGAAAAAGAGTTTTCAAATCGGATTAGTAATTTCAGAGATTATCCCCTACATACACACTTATAAAGAAACGTTACCTCTGTATAATATTAGTTAATTACGAATACATCAAAAAGTTTACCAAATAATACAAACAAAAAATCAAAAATAGTAAAAAATTAACACAACTGTTGCCTGAATGCATCCTTAAGCTACCTCCGGTCACTCCAATCCTTAACGTGGAGGGGCTCCACCCGCAATATGGTATTTAGATCTGAACGAAGCAAAAAATAATAATATTAGGTATATTATACAAATAATTAATATAATATTAATTAATATAAAACAACAAACATACGGAACTTAAAAACCGCGGAAGAACTTTATATCAACTGGTTTTCTATTGTTTCTAACAATTACCATAGTTTTATAATTTACTAGAAACCTCCTTTTATATTATGTAAATATGATTTATTGTATTATTTAATACCAATGAAATCAAATTTTACAGAATAACACAAAAACGTATAAATCTTATAATCAATACCTAGAACTCTCTTTTTCGCCCCCGATCCAAAAAGAGAGAAGTTCTAAATTATACGTGTGTCTGTATCTCTGTGTGGCATCATAGCTCCTTAACGAATGGACTTTTTATGTTTGAAAGCTGACGTTATCGAGATAGTTCTAAGATATAATTTATTTTAAAAATTTCAGTTGTTTCAAGGTTATCATGTCTTTTATAGTCGTTGAAAGCATCTGAGCACCTTCTAGAGGGCTGATCGACTCGAAAGTTACTATACTGTGAATTATATCAAAATTACATACTATACTAGATGTGCCCCGCGGTTAAACTCGCGATTTTTTAGTTATAAATTAAAATAATTAAAATGTTTAAAACAAAAGTAACCTATGTTACTTTTTATACCCTAGCTATATGTGAATGAAAATCCCTTCAAAATCGGTCCGATCGTTTCAGAGATTGGCCAGGACAATACGACGGACAAACAGACAGACAAAAACTTTAAAAATTGTGTTTTTGATATAATACTATACGTATATACTTTCATATGCATTTAGTGAAAAGCTGTTAATTTGAAATTAGAAACAGAAATTTCAATTTCATTTATTTGTATAAATAAGTTTGTTTAAAAATTCCACTTTTTATTTAAAATTAAAAATAAAACCGATTTATAATTTTCATTTCACTATAATAACGTAACATAATTGAAGTGTGATTGTTCTTAGAATAACAATCATTATTTTCTTTTTTGTTTGAAAACAAATTAACAATTCTTGTCATTGAATATTGAAAAGCCGCTAATTGTATCGTCAAATAATTATACTTAATTCGAAAATTTACGATTGTTTCATAATCGCGTGCACAGTTTACTAAATTAAATGGAAATTTATCTTTTAAAAAACAATAAAACTCTATGTCATTCTTACAAACTGTGACTTGAAGACTAAGGATTCTGTTAAATACACTTTACTGCGCGACGAAAGGGAGGGTAATGTGTTTACCAGTCTAGGTATGTTGTAGGCTTCTTTGTGGCACTATTATGGACCAATCGTGGACCGATTTTGATAAATGATACATTGTTCGATTTATCATAACGGCGCAAACGTCTTAGAAAGTATAAAAATGTGAAAAATCAAAATGGCCGATTTTGGACGCCATGATGTGAATAAGAAAAAAATTAAAATCGACGAACTATATCTAGTAGGGTATCGTTGAATATGTATTTTAAAAATATTTTTAGGTTTCTTATATCACTTTTCAATCAAAATCATCGTTAAGAACCTATAACGATTTAAAATTGGTTACTTACGAGTCTTACTTAGAAGCTTTTAGACAGATTTGCTGACGGTACTTATACTATAGGCTTTGACTATTAATTACTTACTTGTTATTCATATTTAATGTAACACAAAAATAAAAATATATAACAAGTAGGTTTAATATAACGGGTCTTATCGCCATAACTAATGGTAGTAAAATTCGACGAAGTTGAATCCGTCGTGGTTTTACTTAAAGGTAATAATTATCGTGAGTTATCGTGATAAGACCCGTTATATTAAACCTACTTGTTATATATTTTTTAAATTACTTTAAATATTTTGTGTTTCTTTTGTATCAATTAAATTACACTAGCCACATTATTGACATTTAGATTGTAGGAGGTTGAACCCAGAGCCGTAAAACAAGTTAATGAAAAAATTTTTGGTGACTCTGCGGCGCTCGGTGGACCGTCAAAACAGAAGAAAAAAAATTACATTATAAAACGCGCACGCACTATATGAACTCGAATTTTGTCGAATTATCGTTTTACATATATATCATACAAATCTCATTCTGTTCGTACAACTCATAGTGTTCGTACGAATTTCCTCGTTAATCCGGGACAGTGTCGGTGACTCCTGCAGCAGGTGAGTTGGTTGTATGGTGTTTCCAATCTATTTGTCACTGTAGTACGATACGTATATATATTTTTTTGGAAATTTTATGGTTCCGTCCGAGTAAATTCGACTATCGTACACACACACGTCCTGTAGAGTATCTTAATTTTTCTACAAGATTTTATATTTTTCTTTAAACACTAAAAGAGTATACACTTATAACTTGTAATTTATCTTTAAGTTCGTTTTTACAAGAGCATTTCCGTAATAATACTTTTATGATAGTCGTTCATTACAGTTCCGTTTCTTTTTTATGATAAAGAAATGTTTTATGAAATTATTTGTACAGTAATTATACTTAATTTTTGTGTAGACATATATATTGCATTATACCTACTATTCTCGTGTCATTACTAACTTTGGTTGTTACGTAATAAATAAAGCTTGCTTGCACTTATATAACCTTTATATAAGTGAACCACTTTTTCGTTAATCCATTCTTTCCATAGAGAAATCTCTTAGAAAAACGTATTTAAGATTCTGTAATAGTTTTCTCTGCTATACTACAATTCCCTAAAAAGCAATAATCATTTTCCAATAAACATTCGTCAATATTTAATTGACAAAAAAGTATTAACTGAAGTTTAATTATTTGCAAGGAATCCATGTTAACTTTTTAAAGCGAATCATAACGAAAACAAGTCCTTCGCTCGAAGTATTGTCCGCCTTGCATGTAGACACGAACGGTGTTTTAGATATAGGTATCTTGAAATAATCCATACTAATACTAGCCCCGGCTTCGCGCGGGTGCAATGTAGTTTTTTACGACATCTCATTACAAGAAAAGACGGTTGATTTCTAAAGATTTTATTTATTTTTCTACAATTTAAATACACCTCCATACCATCTACAGAGTATATATTTAAGGTCTTATGTCTTTAGAGGTAGAGTTTCATAAAATTAGTTCCTAGCGTATGTCTACACCCTGTAGGAACCTTCTTATTAAATTTTAAGTTTGTAGGTGTTATACTGTCTGAGATTTCGTCGTTAACCAGTGAGTGGTATTTCGCTTTTATATACATACACATATATAGTATAAAGGGATAGAATTTGTTTGTATGTTTGTAAATTTGTATGTTTGTATCTCTGAAACTCCAGATCAGATTTGAATAATTCTTCTTACTTTGGATAGCCCATTTATTGGGTAAAGTTATAGGTTATATTATGATAATGGCGAGAAATTTGTTATTATTAGAAATATTAAAACATTTCTATAATATGAAAAACAAATTTTACATAAAAGGATTTCTTTCCTAACTTTTTTAATTCCCGACTTTATGAGTCGGGAATTAAAAAAAAGGATGTTATAACTTTTGACGTGCGTATTTGAGTGTCTGTCTGTGGCATCGTATCTCCTAAACGTATGGACCAATTATGATGCTAGTTTTTTTATTTAAGCTGTTGTAAATTGTTTAAAATTTTATATATATTATAGTGAGTTATTTTTTACAAAATTACCACTTTCGAGATATCTGTAACTCAGTAAGTATTTCCTGACCATTTGACATTGCGTAAATCAATAAAGTGACGCTCAGATCAATGATCACCCAATATTTTGTTCAAGCAGCAGAATTATTATGCTATAAAAAAATTATAGTTCGAACTTTACTTTTGATGGGTCTTATTTTTTATGATTAGAAATGCCTAAATTACATTACAAATTAAATATAATTCACATTATAAATCTTTGAAATTCTCAACATTTCTCCGCTGTAATATACGTGTACTAACTAAAAAACCTTAGTCTTAAATGGCTCTGTTTATTGCTGAACCGCATTATTATCTGTTGCGTAGCGTAATAAATTTAAGCAAAATAATTAAAATTTAAGCATAATAATTTACAGGCGGCAGGAAACGACTTTGTTTTATACTACGTAAAGATAGGCACATAATTTTATGTTACACTATAAATTATATCGCTAATATCGTAATTTAAATGAGGCTTTACAATTTATTCTATAATAGAATATAATAAATCTTGCCTAAGCTTTAACGCATCAGAGGTATTTAGGAAAAGTGAACCTCAAAAATATCATTCAGTGCTACCGAACTGAAACTCGCGTTAATAATATTCAACAACTAGCCAGTGCTCGCGACTTCGTCCGCGCAAAATTAAAATAAATAAAATTTCTAAAATAGTAGTAAGTTCCTATGTAAATCCTAAGTTCCTCCTTATAACATTAGCTATCTGCAAGCAATAGTCCTGTCAAAATTCGTCCAGCCGTTTCAAAGATTAACCGACAAAAAAAAACTGTGTTTTTGATGTAATTATTCATTTAATTAAAAGCTTTTATTTTTTATTACAAACAGACACTTCAATTTTATTTATTTGTGTAGATTAAATGATGTAGCAGCTTGAATCCAAGGCTGTCAATCGTTGACGCCACATCACAGCCCCCAACTAGCCGTGAACAATTGACACGACTTAATTACCCACAATGCACGCTTCGGATAATCACAGGCTGTACGATCTTGTACTAGTGGAACATTTTTTTATACTTTATAGCCTTTTATCGTACCTTATACGTATTTTCCGGTATATTCTTGTTAGTTCTTAGTTCCACATTCTTGTGTGATAGATTTATTTGTTCTGTTACTTTTACGTAGAGATGAAAGATTGATTTGGAAGGTATTTGAGAGTATATATTCGGGAATATTTAAATTATTTTAAACGCAATTTTTTAATTCTTTTTTTCATCTGACTATTAGAACAGTTTTTAGTATCGTGGCTGCAAGTAAATCCTTTAAAAATCTGGGATTCAATGAAAATACTAAATATTAGCAGTCTCTCGCAGTTTCACTCGCGTTCATGATTACTGCTTCGGTCCTGTGAGTCATAGCGTGATGTAATATAGCCTGTAAACTTCCTCAATAATCGAGCTATTCAATGCAAAAATATTTTTAAATCGGATTAGTAGTTTCAGGGATTACGTACAAACTTCCAAACTCTTTTAACCTTTTTATAATATTAGTTTACACTACGTATCAAATATTTTATTCCAGTATACTTACCTATAGTAATGATTTTACTAAATTTCATAATGTCGTAATGAACTATAGCCTGTTTGTTAATCTGATGTATAAGCTATTATACTGCAAAGTTTCATCAAAATCTGTTCAGCAGTTTTTGCGGAAAGCGTGATCCATCTTCCCCTCCATCTATCCTCGCAAACTTCCGTCTATAATAGTAAGATAGCCGATATATGGTTACATATATGTCAAGTAATGTGGCCTACTCTATATCGCTTACGGATGTGGCGGCGCACGCGCCGATTTCAGGTGATTGTAGCCAGTAGCCAGCCAGTCACCGGGTTCAAGGCCACTACTAGCTAGATTGCCTAGCCTTGACTTTACTTTGACCCACATCTTCTAGTATTCGAATTAAAATAAATATTTGTACCATAACGTTGTTTGTGCACGCACATCTATTAAATACATCATATTATCTAATATATAAATCTATTAGAATATTTTTAATTTGGAGTATTATTGTCTAATTTATTAATAAGTTTAAGATAATTTTATACATAGTTATATAAGCTTACCTAAATATACTTTTTTGTAGACTTTCATCAACGACTTCTCGAAAGACTTAAAGTAAAATAAAAATGACTTTAAATCTTACAAAAAAAAAGTCTATGGTGGCCCACAGTAGTAACATTTTATAAGCCAACAACGCAAATTATAAAACAATAAAATCATTTCATTGTATTTTATAAAACCAGTAATAATTATTATTAATTTCAAACCATCAACCATCATAATTATATTTTAATCACTCATAATTATAATAATAAGTAGGGCAAAGGAATTTAAGTACATAAATAAAAGTAAATATTGATTTTTTTATTAATTGCTATTAATGGTACAGCTGTTTTGCTTGACGTCAAATATTATCACTTGGTCGTAGTCAATAATATTTGATCCGGGCCACCTCGCGCCGGCAACAGAGCCTTCGTGAATAGCTGTATAAAATAACTTAATACATAATAAACGACAAATGCGTTTGTCTGTTTATAATCTCATTGTGTTTTTAAAAATAATACATAATAACATATGGTTGCATCATTATTCGGTCCGAATATTATAATTGTGAAAGTATTATGATTGAATAACAAAGAATTAAAAAAAGAACTGACTTCTAAAGCAATATAATTTAGTTTACTTGAATGACATACTAATTTCAGTTTTTTTTTAATTTAAACACCATACTACTGAACCGATTTTGATAAAAATTCAATGTTACCAAATTAAAAGTGAGGCAACACTTTCAAAAATTCAAAATTAGTTAAGGAATAAAGGATTTCTATCGTTGTCTTAGATTTTCGCGATTATTACTAATTGTGATAAAACTATTTTAACGGATTTAAATCGCTACGTTTCGAGCAGTACGTTCGTGGTCACGGGATGATAAAAATAATTAATGTACGCGATTTAAATCCGTTAAAATAGTTTTATTTCAATAAAGGAATTCTGTTATAACAACATAAAAATATATAACTCATGGCACGTGGGTTTATTCAGTATAGAAATAATAAAGACCCTAAATAACTAAGACTGTTATTAAAAAATAACACTATCCGTTTAGAAAATCTTATTTTAGTTATTCAGTTAATCCTTATCTATAATAATATCTATCTATATTATCTATAATAATATTATAAAGATGCAGAGTTTGTTTGTATGTCTAAACGTGCTAATCTCAGGAACTACTGGCTCGAATTGAAAAATTATTTTTGTATTAGACAGTTTATTTATTGAGGAAGGCTATATTACATCGCTACGGTGCATAGGAACGAAACAGTAACCATAAACGCGAAACCGCGAGGGACAGCTAGTAATATATAAATTCAATGTGTTTATGTATATGAACTTATACAAAACGGAGCGATTTTAATAAAATTTTTAGGCGATTTTGAAAGCCTCACGAGTGATTCTGAGTAGTTTAAATTCGATAGCGATCGGATCAGCACAATTTTGTTAAATTTAAATAACATGTTATTATAATGTTCTACACGCAGCGTAAAGCAGAGCAATCATAATTTACTTTATCAAAAAAGCGTGACGATTCAAATTCTAAACAGATTATATCAAAATAAAAAAAGCGATGTTATTTCAATATTATTTCGCAGAACATAATGTCGGTAGTAACGTGTGGGGAAAATTACATAATTGCGTTTATTTGCGATGTTTTTAAATAAAAACACGTACGATGAGTGGAAAATTTATTATTATCTTTGAATTTTGTAATTTTTTTTTATAAAATAGCGTAATTTTTTGTAAAGTTTTGCTTGTACTATTTTTTTAAATAACTGACTAACAAGCCGACCGAGAGACATATGCAACATCAGAAGAGTCACCAATGTAATATCAGTTTTAAAATGGAATAAACGATAAAGGGAATAAGAAGTAATACAAAGAATAGGGGAGGAGGTGAAGATTCCTTTTAGATTTATGTATATGTGTATTATGTATTAAGTACTTCACGCCATCTGTCTCTCTTCTTCTTATAATACCTCACGTATTTCCGCGGTCGAGGCAGCCCGTACATGAGCTAAGTCAGCTGTAGTTAGATACTATCTCAAAAAAAAAAATAAAGGAAATGATTACAAAAAACCTATTATTACTGTAATAATTCTCAAATTAGATTTTTATCGACATCTTGTACTATCTAAGGCACAGCACTAATAAAGCACTCCTTACAGTCGGCAATGGCTCCTACCCGCACTACTCGGCCGCGCCCAAGAAGAGCACCTGGAAAAGGGACGTCGTCCGGCGACTGAGAGCCTGCTGTTCGAAGAAGACCCTCCTACGGAGGATACCCATCCTTGCCTGGTTACCCCATTATACCTTTAGAAGCGGATTAGCGGATATTATTGCAGGTAAATTTTTAAAATACAATCATTTATGACATTTTACCACACTGGCTGGAATCGATTTGTTTTTAATCAATAATTCATAAAAAGCATTCTTCAATATGTATTTCTTTTTACTGTTCTTATAATGAAATAGTCTCAGTTTTCTCGCACCTTAAATTCAGTACCTTTCTTTATTACCGTAAGGCGACAATTTCACTTCAAAGTTTTCAGAATTTCGTAATGATTTACATAAGTTGTTTGGCATTTGCTTTACACCTGAAACAATTCACTGTCAATTATTTTTTTTTTAACAGAAACGACTTTCGTAGGTTACTGTTACCACTTATCAGGTTACAGAATTGTTTTATGTCAATTAAGAGAATAAACCTTACAAATGTAATTCTCGCCTTTCAATAAAATAAAAATATCTTTAAAATCTCGTAACACTTGTAAACCAACATAATTATTCGCGTGAAGGAAACGCACAATGCATTTCCGGTACATGATTTGACTAAATATTTTATTCAATAATACGAGAAGCCACTGCCCTTTTCTGCGCGGGCGCAGCATGACACGCTCCGGCGCTCGCTTAGCTGTTATCTAAATTTAATAAGGTTTTTAACGTATAATTTTGTCTTCAAACAAGGGCATAATTACTAATAATATTTATTTAAATAATGGATATTGTTGGTGTGACACCAATGCCCATTTTAAGATATTTAGTCCAGGCTTAACAAAAATTTTATATATTTACAATTTAATTTTATGTTAAGGAAGTTTAAATGGAAATTATTTTTATTTAATTAATGTTTAATTTACACATCATAAATTTTTGAATTACCTTCTGGGATGCCTGCTTCTGTGTACTGAATGTTTTGAAACCAGTATTTATCAACTTTCATTCAGTCAAATCATTAATTATCTCAATTTAACAACAGGATATGAATTCTACATAGTTGTGTAAACAATTCCCCAGTCAGCTGGTCAAGCGTGACATGAGAGAGATTTACTATTGTGTGGAGCACAACGTGGACCGATGTTTTGCAAGCCGTGGCCTAGATCTAGGTTCAAGATTTCAACACTAACTAGTAATAATTGGACACTAACCTTCAACATAATTTAAATCAAGTTAATCATTTACATGTTATTATTATGTTTCACAATTAAATTTTCGCTTATCTGTCACCACTGTAAATGTCGTTTGAACAGACTTTCAAGGGAGGGTTCTCAATTCGTCAAGGTCTTTTTTTATGTATATTCGTCGATTGCTCCAAAACGGCTGAACCATTTTGATTATTTTTTTGAAAACCCTTTCATCAGTACACACATGTTGCTTTCGAAGTCTGTTTCTTTTTTATTTTATTTTAATTATTATTTCATTAAGAACTTCCTCGTTTTTTGATGTCGGATAAAAATAAAGTAATACAGCAGGCCCATGGACATTTGCAGCACCAAAGAAACCGCAAATGCGTTACCAGCTTAAAAAGAAAAGAAGGAATGAAGAGGACAGGGGTTTAGGTTTCTGGCTCTTTCAAAACTAGATCTATCTTTAACATGACATTCCAAAGCATATTACATACTTAAGCTGATTCCATCTTTCGCAGGGTTAACAGTAGGACTGACAGTGATTCCTCAAGCTATAGCGTACGCGGGAGTGGCGGGACTCCCTCCTCAATACGGGCTGTACTCCTCATTCATGGCATGCTTCGTGTACACTGTGTTTGGGTCCGTAAAGGATTCAGCCATCGGCCCAACGGCCATCGCCGCCATCTTGACGAGGGAGAACTTGCATGGACTAGGACCGGAGTTTGCGGTACTGCTGGCGTTTCTGTCGGGATGTGTTGAGCTCATCATGGGCATACTCCAATTAGGTGAGTTACTGGATAACTTAATGGATAATTTAGCTTTGTCTTAGTTAATTCAATTACCTGCTGACGATATTTCTGTCTACTGTATATTGTTATTTCTAATTTATGGGATAAAATTTTTCGTAATATAATCACTGAGAAAATCTCTAATTACGTACTAAAAAAAATACGAATTGATTTAGACAAAATCGACAATCACAAGTAAAACAGAAAATGTTTACAAAAAAAACCTTACATGTATTATTTTAATTACTACTTACAAATACGTTAAACATTATTATTTAATATAGAGAATTCTCAATTTATTTTATACGAATATTCAACATAAAACTAAATGTGACACGTGTTTACAAAACCAATACGAATCGTCAGCCATTATCCGTCCAGCTGTATTCAACGAATAGTCCACTCTACATTGTCAAATCGATACAAAGAATGCGTTCCTCTCAGTAGCGCGGAGTGTATCAAAACAGGCATTTACGAACAAACACATTGTTTAGACAATGGCCTGTGGTGTCGGTTGTGCTAACAGCATGCTTTGTTTCTTTCGTTTGAATGCTTGTGTCTGTTGCGCTTTGTTTCTCTCGCTTGAATACTTAAGGTCGCGGAGTCAACTTTTCAATTGAATCAAGTTTAAGGTTACATGACAAGAGTAAAATAAAATGTTTCTCAAAACGATATACTCGTAAATAATTAATGTTACAACTTTAGTACTGTTACAAGTTAACAATAACAAGATATTAAATCCATTGTCCATGTCTTTCCAACTCTTTAATAATATATAGTTGCTAAGCAACTATTCAGGCACGTGCTCTAGAAATTTGTTGTACATCATTATCACGAACAGTTTTGAATGCGCTAATCTATCCGATTTAAAAATATCTTCGCATTAGATATATTTCAAGAGATTATAATTTAATATATCCTATAGTGAACTGGATTTCTCTGAGTCTATTCAGTAGAAAGCATTTATCTAACTATCTATCAGCCTTTTATAGTCCACAGCTGGACGTTAGCCTCACCCAAACTGCGCCGCAGCTCCCGATCCTCAGCCTTCTGCATTCAGTCCACCGCAGCTGTTTTTCTTAAATATAACTAAATCATAGCCTTTTGCACGGATGCTTATTTTAATTCTTCGTAGTCATATTATGATAAACTCATCAAGAGTTCGCTGTAACAGAGCGACTATTTATACACGTCATTTCACAATCAAGAAAAATGTTTGACGTAATAAATCATGTTATGATTTCTTTACAATTTTCTACAGAAAATTCTCGGCGCGCGAGGCGTTTGCAAAATATTTTCATAACGTCATTTCGCAATCGACGCATTGTTTGAAATGTACTCGTATAATATTTTTATTTGATTTATCACCCTGAAGTTAAAGGTTACACCTTTCTTTGGCAGTAAATTATTTTAATCTAACATTAATAATGGTTTATTGTTCTATTAATTTCTATAAAGAAAATAAATAACAAAGCGGGCAGTACACCTGATGTTAAGTGATCACTTGCACATGGACATTTGCAGCCACAAATGTGTTGTGTCTTAAAAAAGAATACGGCATGAAAAGTAAGAAAAGGATTGTTAGGCTTTATAATATTAGCAAGAGAATATTTCTCACGACACGGGCTGTCTCACGCAAATATTGCACCGGTAGAGCCGATGACTATTAAATATATTAACTAATATCTAAAATATACAAAGAAATAACCTTCTGTACTATGATATGTGGGCAAAGGCTTTCTTTTGTATTAGGGGAAGATTTGAGGCTTAATCCATCACTCTGCTCGATTGTGGGTTGGCGGAGGATAAACAATTATACATGTTGGCATTTCTCCAGGCTCATGCGAGTTTTCGCATGGTTTTTAACTTCACTGTCAAGAAAATTAAATTAAATATTAACACAAATTCATCAATTCTAGCCGGAGTGTAAACATGCAATTTTCAATTGAAATAAAAGTAAATGAAATTTAAACATTTTTAGGTGAATCTAATTAAATATTCTACGCATTCTTTTCAACGATATAATAATATTATAAATAGTCGTATATAAAGAAAAATATTTATGCTTTATTAATGTAATTGTCCGTGAAACCAACACGATAAGTTATAACATTAATATTAAGAAACAGTAATTATGTACTATTGTAAAACATCCAAGTATCGCGCAGAAAATAATAAGTAATCTATAATAAATAATTACCCTCTTTGATAAATTGAAGCCTTAAACTATGCAATAAGAGTTTTAGATGGGATTTACATATTTTAAAAAATAAGGAGTATTACTATTATTCACATAGGCGACATTGCTCGTTACTACTTAGGTATACCTATACAGTCCCATGCGTGACTCCGTCGTCGGTACGGCCTGTAAATGTCCCACGTTTGGGCAAGTTTATTTTATTGATAAATAAATTGTTTCCTTTCTGGGGCAAGGTATTAGTTTTTATAACACAATCCCCATAAAATGTTTGCAATTTTCAATAAATAGAATTTAAATAAAGTCCCTGAGTCCCTGAAAAGCTGTTAAAAAGTCCCTGATAGCTAAAGAAGTCGAAACCAGCGAGAAGTGGCCCGTAATGAAAAGATCCCGATGTTCTCGACGACTTGAACCTTGTCACTGATAGCGGATGAGATTAATTACTGTTCATTACGTAAGAACACACGTTTGTTTTGCGTCCGCGTTACATCAATTATTACCAATAAATGTTTAACCGAGGACACGAGGTAGGGTATTACTCGCCTTCCCTGAGTAAAGTTTAATGGTGTAGTTAAGTTTTTCTAGACGAATCTCGAAAGTAATATAACCTACATTATAGCATAAACCTAATTATAAATGCAAATAGAAGCAGTATTTTAAATTAACGCTTTAAAAAAGCACGGCTTTAAAAGCAAAATACGTAATTTCTTTAACTTGAATGATGTACTGATTTCAGCTATTTGGATTTAAAAAGTAAATTACCGAAGCGTTGATTAAAATCTGTGAGACCAATCTGTGTACCCTTTCACATAAACTAATAATAATATCACGATATGTTGTTAAAAATAGCGTATTCTGATATCTTTATATAAAAATCTATCCAGTGGTTTGATATAGCCACAAATATCCAAATATGCTATTATCTATCTTACACACTTTCCCATTAATAATACTAGGATTCGTAGGATTGAGGAGCACAGTCGGGAATAACACGTGATGTAGTGACGATCTTTATTTCGCGTCTGCCCGCCCTTGTTTCAATCAACAGTCGATCCTTTGCATTCAATTCAATTTGCGTACCTGCTAATATTTGCCAATTATATTCATTTTACAATACGCATCGTTCAACTCATTAAACTGGAGCTGCCTTAACAGCTTATTAATTAAAATAATAAGTCTGCATACTAACTAAAGAAATGATTTTAAAAATCTGGTCGACCTTACATATGCTTTAAAAATTCTAGAAAGTATAGTCGTAATTGATAAGCAAGTCGAAGTATTTGCTACGGAGCAATGCCAGGTGGATAAAGCATGGGCGGAAGTAGTTTTTACTCTTGACATTTCTACACTTGCTTTTAATACTCAGGCAATGTAAAAGGATCAATAAATTTGATAAGATTTCTTCGGAACTCTTCAATGAATGCACTACACTGTGGAGTTTCTTAATTCGCGCAACTGCGCGCCGCATTTGAGAGTTAATAAGTTGCGAAACAAATTACATGATTAATGGAAGATTACAAATTAATTATTTTTATAATATTAATATAAATTCTTTTAATTTATTTTATATTTGTTTAATCAATATGTAAATAATTTTATTTAATTCTGAATTATAATAATTAATACTATTCATACAAATAATTCTATTAAAAATAAAAAGAAAAGGAAATTAAAATTAAAATTATTCTTTTTGAATTATAATCACTTGAAATCGTTGAGGTGAAACGTTTACTAAAATTAGTAACGTATTTTTTATTTAACTATGTTGAAATCTTTACAGTTAATTAAGAACTAGCGAGCCAAGACAAAATCATATTTAAAAAAAGTTATATTTTCATACTAGACTTAAACATTTGATTCGTCACGAAACCACTTCATCTACGCTGTGTTTATTATCCGAATAAACTAAAATTTTGAAAACATTATTCAGTCTGATAATCATTTATTTAAAAAGTAAAGTAAAGTAACAGACGGTAAGCATCCCACTGCTGGGCAAAGACCTCCTCTCCATTTAAGAGAAGAAAAGAAGAGGAGAAGGTTTAGAGCTTAGTCCACCACAGTGGAGCAAACTGCGGTTTGGCGGATATACATACATGTGTCTGAATTTCTCCCGCCAAATACAGGTTTCCTCACGATGATTTCATCCACCGCCGAGTTCGAAATGAATTTAAACACTTTTGGGTTTGAACCAGCGATCATCGCTTGACATTGACGTGTTCTAACCATCATCGCCATCTCGGCTCATCATTTATTTAGCTTATTTTATTTTTTTTCCTTTTTTTAATTGTTCGTCTGCGTAGGTTTCCTGATCGACTTCATCAGCGGACCTGTATCGGTGGGCTTCACGTCGGCAGCGGCCATCATCATCGCCACCACGCAGGTCAAGGACATCTTGGGGCTCAGCTTTCCTGGTGGAAAGTTCTTACAGGTTCATAGTTATCTCTAGTCTTTACACTATTATGAGTCCCGGTGTTTCTTTATGTTTCTGCTGAAAAAGGAATAGGTTTTATTTTATTAAACATAATGTTTTGATCAATCAAAAATATTGGCAAAAAATCACTATATAAAAATTAAGTATGTATTTAATTAGTATATAAGTACATTCATGCAAAGCCGCCCTGGCTTTTAATTAGATTGTGCTTTGTAAAATAATTAGCTATTTTACAAAGCACAATCTAATTTTGGATTCGTTAGAGGATTTCAAAAAATACTACTCAAAATTTAGATTTATGTAAGCAATAGTTGTCTCAAATCTTAATACCCTAATTCGATAAATGTCATCAAAATAAGCAATATCCATATTTAATATTTTCAAACATATTTCAGGGATAACCCGTTAAATTATTCGCTTAATCCCAGATGCTGCTTCATTGCGGCGTAGCGAATGTTAATTGGCAAGACAATTAAAAGATACATTTAAAATTTACTCTCGCACTGCGCACTGCCTACATCGTATGAAATTCACAAGAAATGCATTTGTTCTTCTTTCATACATTTTGACCTTTCATATATTAATACAAGAATTTACAATTCAAAGTTCAACTACCTCATAACATATCCCTCTTCAAAATTGGTCAAACTTTTTAGCCTACAAGGGATCACAACGGTTCGCCAGTTTTGCGTCCGCCATGTTGATTTCTTGCTGACGTCACATAGCCGATGACATTTCGGGGAAGAATGCGATTGCAATGTCACCTTACACTTCAAAATACTGGCTATTAAAACGCCTTCGCTAGAATAGAACCAGCGATGTTTTTATAATCAATCTTTGATCCAGTTTGTTTACTCGCACTTTTTGCTGAACGTAATCATCCTGTTTTTACCTACACCGATCAATTTAATACTTTTTGTTGCTTTGACTTTCTATCGGCCTTCGTATAGTCATTAAATACGAAACTTATTGATATACTTAATCTTTTATAACCCGGTTTTTCTATTAACATTTACTGAAGGACGGGGGTTTTAAGAGTTCATTATACGAGTAGGTATTGTATCTAGGCACTGTTGGCAGAAAATGTTAAATTTAACTTCCATTTTACTATCATTGCCTAAACTGATATCAAGTACTAATCAACTATTAATTTTTTCAGTATCAATACATTAATTAAAAAAAAGTTACGTATTATACAAATATACAAGTCAACTGTTTATGAGAGCTTTATACAAATATGTTGCTATTATTGGGAATATACACACATTTACAATATTTTATATAAAACTCTTTAGTCTATTATTTATAAATCAAAACATAACAGCTGTTTCAAATCCAGCTTGAAGGATCAAAGTGTTAACAGAGTAAAAATTTAATTTAACAGACACACAGATTTTAAGTTTCACGATTCGCCGGATAACCTTGACATATATTGATGATTTTTGCTAACTTATTATGTGTACTCGCAGGTGTGGACCGGTATGTACGAGCATATAGGCGAAACCAGACTGTGGGACACCGTGCTGGGCGTATCTTGTATCGTGGTGCTATTGCTGCTGAGAGTAAGGATTTTTTTTATATATTAAAGATTTTGACTATCGAAATGTGAAATACAAAATGTAACGTATACTTATAATGATTGTTTCCACAATTGTTGACATTAAAATGTTTATAAGATTATTAAAAGACGGTTATAAACTTCCTTATTGCTGGTTCTGAAATGTTTTGATGACTCGCCTTACAAAAATAGCAACGTCACGATATTTTTTACAATCATCGTTTTATCTGAAATGTGTCATTAAACTTGAACAGCATAACATAAATGTACTTTAAAACATAACATAAACAATCAAACAAAACACAAGCCGTTCGACACGTGATTACCAAAACATTTATCGTATTTTAGCTATCGATATTTAACTTATTATATCAGTACTTATTAAACTGTAGAAACTCAAACTATATTCAAATAAACGAATTAAGTCTTCTACATCTATACTAATGTAATAAAAAGACAGCCAATTTTGTATATGCGAAGTAAATTTCTAAACCATTGAAACGAAATAAAATAATTATGGTAGACTCGTTTAATATAACTGTGGTCTAAATACAAGTACGAGGCGAGTCCGAACTCGCGCATGGTAAAGTCGAGTAAACGAGATTTAAAACATTGAATGTATATGATATTGTTATAAACTTATTGAATATATTCAGCCGTTAAAAGACGTTTATTATTTATTAATCTTTACTTAACTCGTTTAGTAAATAAACACATCCCGGAAAATCACATTATAAATTTTTATAATTGTTAATAAAATTATTAAACACTGCTGTTAATTTGTAAAACATATTGATTTGATATATATAATTATAAAAGGAGTTAATAATAAAAATGAAAAAAATATTTAAACAACTGTCCTGGTGCCTAATATAGTTTTCTGCGCAGCGTCATGCGCATAGTTCAGGCCAACACACTTACGTGAAACGAGGTATACCATTTAAAAGGTACATTAATCTAGATGGTATATGCATTTTTAATATAACATGAATGCGTGTAAAATCCCAAGCAAAAGCGTGTTTAAAATACAATATAATTGTAATCTCACCACCATCAACCAGTCACTATTGACAAATAATAGACATATCGTGGAATTTACCTAAACAGGTGCATGTTGCTGTATCACGCATAATGATTATCACACCATGGTGTCCATTGTTGGCTTGCCTATCAAGAGTTAAACACTGCCATTACCGCGGTACATCCTGTTGACGGTAAAGCGGCATTTACCGATCTGACACTCGATTGCCTTAATTAATCCGTGAAGACTATGAGATATATATTTTTTTTATTTAAATATATAAACGCCATCAGCCGAAGGTGTTCAAATATTCATCCTACATTTTATTGCATTTATCATGAATGATATATTTATTTACATAATTTCCCCGTTGTCCATTGAATAGCTCAGAACCATCGGATCTAAATACTATCTACCTCGAAGTATCATAGATTATTCTTACGGCCCACCAACCCACCCCCGTCCACACAAGCACCCACGTCCTAAAAGGAACCTAAATGCAAAATTTATTATAAAGTATATTATATGTATAAAAGCGGAAAGTCACTCATAACGAATTCACAAGTGTAAACAATTTCAAATTTTGCATAGAGGTTCTGATACGAATAAGTTTGAAATCTTTTGGCGCCATTTTCTCAAAATGTAGTCCGTGTGGCTTGACATAGTATTGCTTATCTCCGTCCATATAGATATCAAGTATTGTAAATGTTAGCCCACCAACAAAAAATAATCAGCTGAATTGAAAATCTCATGATTGAAGAGAAATTAAAAAGTTATCTAGGTATGCGAATAATGCGATACTGCAGTCGACGATAAATACCGACCGCCGTGACCAAACCGCAACCGTGACGAAAACCAGCTGCAGGAAATGTTATCGAACTTATGTTTTTGTTTTAAATAGGCGTATACAATATACGTATCATTTTGAGTCCTTAAAGGTATCGTGCCTATTGTTATTTCACAACATTTTAATGTATTTTTAAAGACTTTTGTTTTATCAACTATTTACAATTATTTAAAATAACGTTCATGCCGTAATAACTTATCAGTAAACGCCAAAAACAAATGTCGAAGAAAAATTAGGAGGACTTTTGGTTCGTACTCTCCATTTTTCATAGTGCGTCACATTCTCTGTTATACGAACTGTCACATATCATCACACTGAGCAGTACTCACTGTTACCGGTTACGAAATTGTTTTATATATGACATCCAAACAGGGCCGGATATACTCTTAAGTGCCGCCCTGGAATATAGCAAAAAATGCCTTCCCATCACCTAAATCATTACATACCTGTATAATTATTTAAATAACACTCCTTAAAAAAGTTTCGTAGAGATCCGGTACATATTTGCAAAATTAATATAATTTTATTATTTATAGTCGATTTTTTTTTAATATGAACAAGTTATTACACTATTTTTTTAAATTGAAATTTATAATTATTAACTTATCATCGTATTACCATATTTTAATTAAGAATTATTTTTACCTTAAAAAAAATCTTAAAAATATTTTTACTTCAAAATCTAAGTTTTACCGCCTAGGAAATTTTGTCGCTCTGGCCAATGGCTCCTAGTGTCCCGATAGTAAATCCAACGCTTTATCCAAAGTAAATTCGTTGTCAATATTTTCGTCTTTATAGTGATAAATTGTATTCAGAAAGTGAAAGACATAAAGATCGGCACGAAGGACGTGCCGGAGAGCGCGGGCAAGGCGTCGCGCGCGCGCGCGGCGCTGTCGCAGGCGCTGTGGTTCCTGTCCACGACGCGCAACATCCTCGTGGTGCTGGTGTGCGCCGCGCTCGCCTACTACTTCGACACGCAGAACCAGCAGCCCTTCGTGCTCACCGGTGAGAGTTGTATCAAAATTTAATGAGTCTTTAACAGCTTTTGACATTACAACACTCTTTGGCGAAATTACACTTATAAGATTTACTCTCGTGAGCGATATAAAACAACTCTGTAACTTGCTGAAAGTTACGTAGTACTTACGAAAACTGTGCGTGTTAAAAATAAAAACTGACAGTAAATTCCTTTAATCACAAACAGCTTACGTAAATCTTTATAAAAGTCTGAGAGCAAAACTCATAAGTGTAATTCTCGCTTTAAGTCTAAAATAAATCTACCATTACATCGATTTGGAATGACTTTTGGAAGACTCTATCTATTAGAAGCAGATAAAAAGTCATAAGTTTCTTATCTAGATTTGTTCCTGATATACGAGTAGGCTGTCATTGAAAACATCTAAAATTTAATGCCATATTCATAATTTATAATTTCACAAAGGAATTGAAATAAAACATATTTTGAAAACAAAACAAAGTGAACGAACTGCTATTTATTTTTATAATCTTTTGTTTTATTTTGTATATTGTGTTCAATTTAAATGTCGTGTGTCAGTGTTGCTAACGACACGTATCTATGGGAGCAAAAGTTACTATTTTCTTTGGAATGGTAATTATATCATGATCAATCTGTCCGTGTGTTGGCTTTAATAAAATAAGATGTATTCGTATTTCTTAGGCGAGGTGAAAGCTGGCCTGCCCCAGATATCGCCGCCGCCGTTCTCCGCCACGGTGGGCAATCACACGTACTCGTTCACGGAGATGGCGTCCACCCTCGGGTCCGCCATCTTTGTGGTGCCATTACTCTCCATACTGGAGAACATCGCACTGGCTAAAGTTTTCTGTAAGTATCAATGCCTATTTTTAAGTACCTTCAAAATGAAATATTTTTTTAGAAGAATACTTTACAATTATTCAATCTATTCTACGGAAAAAGTAAACTTAAGCGTAGCCTAAGAAAAAGACCTACAGAATTGGTACAAAACGTATGAACACAGTAGTACACAACATATAGGTTGCTCGCAGGGTATCTGCGTTGCAGCTCTTTACTTGTTTTGTACTTTAAATGTTATGCGTAACGTTACACCTGCGCCTGAATCTTAGCATACTCTTAGTCTTAAGCGAGAATTACTCTACTAAGTGTTGCCCTCAGACTTTCATAAAGATTAACATATATCGTTATAATATATTAATATATATCGTTCCCAATCCTGATTTAATGTATCTGTGGACAATGTAGTGAATTGTACAAATACTTTAAGTTTATCACTTTTGTTATATATTTGTTTGTACGATTGTTTTTTGTTCCTCAATAAATAATAAAAAAAAAGTTGTTTGTCTGCGTTATACTTGAAAGAATTTCCTCTCGGTGCCTAATGTTTGTCAGCCACAGCTTTCGTAAGTAGTTACGTATCATTTACTAGGGCACAAGGTTGTTGTTTAATATCAGTCACGTGCGTAAAAGCTCCAAGTGTAATTCTCGCTACCGGCGACAGCGGAGGGCAAACACGTGGACGCGACGCAGGAGATGGTGGCGCTGGGCGTGTGCAACATCGCGTCGTCGCTGGTGGAGTCCATGCCGGTGTCGGGCGCGCTGTCGCGCGGCGCCGTCAACCACGCGTCCGGCGTCGCGTCGCCCGCCGGCGGGCTGTACACCGGCGCGCTCGTGCTGCTGGCGCTGCAGGTCCGTGGGACTCAGAGTGACTAATAAAATGATGTACTACGTCGAAAAATTTTAGTAATACGATGCAATTTGTCATCAAATATTTGAAAAGTATACAGAAACTATTTCGAAAATGTTTTATTCTATAGATAAATCATTTCTATGAGTATTTTTGGATATTTATTTCACTTTAATAAAATTTTCTTGTAATGATAGTAGTTTATGAAGGATAAAATCTTGCGGTGTAAATATAATAATAAAAAAACGCTGTGCTCAAAAACTTAAACTAACATTAGGTCAGATTCCGAAATTCTTTATTTATTTATATTCTCAGATTATCTCAGATTCCGAAAACTCGACAATACAAACACCCGAACCGCGACACTGTCATAAGACATTTTATACTATTAGATATTCATTCAGAACAGCCTGTATGTTATTAGAATCTATTGGCAGTTCCTCTTATCAAAATATCCCCTGGGTTATGTGTAACAAATACGACATTTCGTAACATTTACGCACTTTAAATTCTTTTTTTTTTATTTACACAAATAGTTTAAGAGTTCATTGATTTTAAAAACTGGTATTGATTGTAATTTATGTCTAAGTATTTATTTATTATTAACTTATGGGATTCCAGTATTTTACGCCGTACTTCTACTACATCCCGAAGGCGTCGCTAGCGGCGGTGATCATCGCCGCCGTCGTCTTTATGATGGAGCTGCATGTTTTCAAGCCAATATGGCGAACGAAGAGTGAGTGCTAACATTTCTCAAGTAATTTTGACTTTCATAAATTATTTATATTTCCTAAATTGTCTGAATATTAAAGTAGAAGAAATATATTAAAGTAGAAGAAATAAAGACCCAGAAATGATAATAAATGGACGCCTCAATCGCACCATAATCTGGTGCGATTGAGTCGCACAATAGTCATCTTATTTAAATATAGAATTTATCTTGAGCGGAAATCAAACCAGCGCATCGTCATTATCAGCGTTACCGTTCGTAGCAATGATCACTGCGTCCTCCAAAATGAATCAATATTTAGAGTTCCTAACATTTGATCGATTCGAATCATGTGTTCCAGAGGTGGACATAATCCCGGCGGTGGTGACGTTCGGCGCGTGCCTGCTGACGCGGCTGGAGCTGGGCATCGTGCTGGGCATCGCCGTCAACCTGCTGTTCCTGCTGTACGCGTCCGCGCGCCCCGCCGTGCGCGTCACCACCGCCGTCGTACGTACACACACACGCACACACATGCTCTGAGCTAAGTTACTCCGAGCTAAGGGCATAATTTATAACGATTATGAGGGGGAATATTATATTAACTATGAAATTAATCAAATTGTCTGGGTATTTATGAATGTTTGGGTAAACAATAAAAAGGTATAAAAATAACACGGGGAGAAGGATTAATACTTATCACAAAAATATAGACTAATAACCGACCCTCTGTCTTATTTCATTTTAAGCTGACAATGCATTTGTTGTGCGTCTGGTACTGTGAATATCTATTTTTTTATTTTCAGTGATTTATTTACACTAATATTATAAAAAGGAAAGATTTTATTGCTGACCGATTTGAAAATTTTTTTCACCATTAATGTAGGATATATTATCCCATATGAACATAGACTATAGAAATTTATTATTTTATTTTGTTAATACCTATATCTGCTCGTGCGGAGCAGGGGCACATCGCTAGATTTTTAAAATATGAATGTTAAAACTGGTGTTAAACTGTTGTGTCTCGGCATACTAACGGTACGCGCTCTAACATCGAAGTGAACTGTTCCAGTCGGAGGGCGGCGTGCGCTACGCGCTGGCCACCGTCGACCGCGCGCTGGCGTTCCCCGCGGCCGAGTTCGTGCGGCGCGCGCTGCGCAAGGCGGCGGGCGACGCGCCGCTCGTGCTCGACGCGCACCACGTGCAGGCCGCCGACTTCACCGCCGCCAAGGTAGCGCCCTGCGCTGTGACACCACCGTCAAACACCCTTCATTCAGGAGATACACTCCCAAAGTTACCAAAACGACAAAGTGGTTTGAACATATCGAGCTCAACGCTGAGTTATTAAATGTTAAATTAGAGTCAATTATCATCTTGCGCATATCATATATTTTCGTCATTCACTGTATTGGAACAGCGTAGCATATTTAGCTTCTGATAAGAAAAAAGGTCATTGAAAAGAAGAAAACCTTAGCCCATCATTTACGCATTTAGACGTTAGAGTTAATATCAAATTCGTGTGTTCCAGGGTATAAAATCCCTGATCGAGGACTTCCACGCGCGCGGGCAGACGATCATCTTCTACAACGTTAAGCCGTCCATCGCGGAGGTGTTCCGCGGCGTGAAGCCGCGCGAGTTCGTGCACTGCTCGTGCCGCGCCGAGCTCGAGCGCCTGCTGCTGGAGGCGCAGCGCCGGGCGAAGGCCGCGGCTTGGTCAGTTCACACGACTCTATTTCCTTATATACTCGACTTCTTGCGACGTTACGCATCGCTAAATAAACAGTTTAAATATTGTGTCATTTTTAATTTGGTGATGAACTGTGAATTGAAACAAAGGCTAATGTTAACTTTAAAAACTATATGCTAAGCCCACGTTCAAAACGTTAAGTTTTGAATGACAAGAAAATCTTCAAGAACAGACATTTTAGATAGAGAACCAAGGCCAATAAGCCAAACTTTTCTAGGTTATCTTTTCGCTATGATTCGATTCGAATGTGCTTTAGTTCTGGTGCTCAAAAGCCTATTTGCATAAGGTAATTTTGAATTCACGACAAAAATTTTTGTACGACGAGTATAAATTCTGTTAAACTTATGTATATGAAAATTAAGCTACAACAAGAATTTTAATAATGTTTACTTCTATTGGTATTAATTAATTGACAAGGCTTTTTATTTATTTGTTTTTTGTTTCAGAATGATCGTGAGGTGTAACCGAACGAGATCTCCAATCAGCACAAAGAATAGAAGTGTAAAATTTATAGTCAAATCAATTTTTTATATCGGCAGAGTTATCACTAAATTATGTCTTTGGTATCGGAAACTAGAAGAATTTAGCGCGCTGTGAGACAGTGTTAGGTGTAGTGTATTTATGTGCTATCGTAAGGTAATATATTGTGTATGATCGCGGGCGTGTTTTTAACAGTATTAGAATTTAATGAATTGTTGAAGAAAATAAATGTTCGAAGAATGTTAAACAAACTTTCATTTACATTTGATGTATACATGTTTTATGACATAGTTAAAACTAAAAATCGAGGGTTTTGTATGTACCAGCATATGTTTGTACTTGACTGCCGACTGGCGCCATCTGACAACTACATAATGGTCTGTTTTTTAATTAGTCACATTATTGTAAAATTGAACCGTACACTAGAATACGAATACTCCATGCGATAAATTGCAATAAGTGACGTATAGCAGCTTCAGCTCTTCCTTTTTCTGTATTTTTTTCTCAATAATAGTACTTCTTTATCTTGCAGTGACAAATTTACAGGCTGTAACATTTTTATCTTGTGTTATTTCAGTTTACGGATATTACAAATAAAAGTCACGTAGGAGATAATCAAATATTTATTTTACAATCCTTCATACAGTCCAGATCTGTGGATCGCACAGCCTTCGCAGTCGTCTGCGGGACGTTCGTACAAAACTTCGCTTCGGTACAAATCGTTCACCTTACACGTAAAGTTTCATGCGTGTGAGCGCAACGCACACATCGAGCGAGACGTGATGAATTTAATTCGTTGCTGTGTGTGTGTATAGCGACAGAGACGCTCGATGTGTGCGTTTCACAAGCTCACCCTCACAAGCCTCGCGACTAACTTCACATTGTACGATAAATTCCTAAACAATAAAACGCCCCGTAACTCGGCACTTAAAACTATTAATAAAAGTCATACTTGCCAATTAACACCTACTTAATTTCGCTATACACGAGAAAATTATATAATAACGGCTCCCGAAAAATTCCAACTAAATAATAATCCTATGTGGATGCCTCGCTAGCACCAAGTTTCATTTAAAAGAACGATTCGTATTGAGCACTGTGAGACGATAAATTCGAAATTTGCCAACGATAGAGTGTTCTACTAAAAATGAGCCGAAGTTTCTCGCGAAAGAGAAGGAAGACAGGATTCATTGGATCCAGAACAGAGAGTACGAACTAGAAATGGTATCGACGTACTGGGAACCGATTTAGACTGGAGTGGAAACTTTAAAACATCTTCCAAATCGTGACGCTTCATATATAAAACACGTCGAAATTACTTAATGTATATCATACGTATACGCATTCGTTAGAGATGCCACTTCTATCCTGAGATCATCCCTGTTCTAAGATAAAGAGGCGGCAAGGTATGGTTTCGCTATGAGAAAATAAATTCGTACGGATTTCTGTACCTCTGCTAACATTAACCCTACGTCCTTGCTACGTATCTGGACGATTTCATTACAAGTCGCTAATGAAACAATCGACCGCCTTCAAGGCGAACGAGACAAAATCGATTATTTGGCATTACGTAGACGAACCGCACAATCGCTATAAATAATACGATATGACACATCACTTGAACAATACACCAGTCAACGATTTAAAACCTAATATTAACTAATCGAATAATCACAATTAAACTAAAATATACCGTTAGTGTCGCAGGGACTAGCACTAACTCGCATCGACGCAGCCAGGAGCTTTGAAACTTCTCCTTTTGAAAGAAAGATTAAGTTGACCGATCATTGGATTTGAACATTTTGAATCGGTTTTTCTGAGAAGGTATTATGTATCTTAGGGGGGTGAGGGAGGGGTGCATATGGCGCCCCCTACCTGGCTACGTGCATGCTAACCGCGCAGAGTATTCGCGGGGGAAGGCGCGGGCGCAGACTCGCAGGAACTTAACGCTAAATACATATAATCGATTAGTTGGTATATAATTTATCCCTAACGTATCAACGTCTCAGTAGCGTGAGTTTGGCGCGTCCATTTCCTAAACTTACTTAGTAACTACCGACTACATAGTAAAGAGTAAATTTCCATAATACTAGGTTCACAATAAATGCATTCGAATCTCGCCGTGATGTATCGAGATGGGACGAGATCGCCCGTTTCGCTTCACCGAGCCCGACCTGACCACACTCTCGAGTCCCTCGGACTTCCGTAAGTCCAATCGGAGTGTGGAACTTCACTTAACTACTGCCACTCGCTCGGTAAAGCCCAACAAGTAAGACGTCGCGTGCAGCCGTCCTCTCCCTCCCATATCACACTAGTGTCATATAAACGCTAAAGGAATTTAATTACCTAAATATATGTATATGTGATCGCTAACGAAATCTCTCGTAATCAGATATCGGTTTGTGCGGAGACTCCGCGACTCGCGACGAACGTAAAGCATTCGGAAATCATTTAAAGCCAACGATATTCTGGTCGCAAAACACTATAATAATAAATCTTGAGCCAGAAGTTGGTGTGTCCTATCGAAGATTAACGACTATTAGAAAATTCCATCTCTGTTACCATCTAATTATTGATTTATAATAACGTAAACATTTCCTATTGATAAATATATAAATTTTCGTCTATCTGTAGCAATAGTCGCGTCGATAGAGCACACCGTGTATATAAAATAGCTAAAAGAGTAAAACGTGACAGTCCGTGTATGGCAGTTATCATGACCGAGAACCAAACCCCGCACTTACTAGCAATATCATTACAGTAGAATATAAAACACGAAGGCCGGAGACTATTGTAACATTAGACGGTGGACTTACACCTAATTAGTCTACAAAAATAGTTTTTTTTTTTTCATCGTTTTATGTTTTTTTTTTGACTATTTCGTGAATCTTCATGAAAACGGCCCTCTTGTATACATCATGTCTGTTCCGAAGTGGTCACGGGTAGTTCAATACTTCAGCAGGTCATCGTCCAGGTCCGTGAGCGCTAGCTTACTGTCTATCACTGGGAAATATTTAATTATCATTATTGACTGTCTTTATTACATATATAATTAGGAACATGTTAGTTAACAATCAAATATATATTCAGAATATTATCAAAATAAATGAAGCGGAAATACAAATTGTATTTGTGATTGAACAAAAAACTAAATTCAAATGCGTGGTTCATGAACCGATAGCCTTTACATTTTAAGGACCAGTAAAACTATAATATAATCTGAACAATTGTACAATACTACAAAAAAAGGCTGACTAAGGAATCACACGTTCATTGACCAACTAAAAGTGGTTCGGCAAAAACTAGGATTATTTGTTACGCAGACTGCATTTTCTTATTTCCGCTACCCTCTAATAATAATTGATGGAACATTTACTAATTTTTCACTTTAATTGTGAAATTATACCAAACATGCAAGCAAAAGCAATGAGATGAGCCTCACTTTGGTCCGGGATAGTAGTATGGCGGAGGGCGCTCGTACTCAGTGGGTCCGTGGTAGCGGGGCGGGCCTTCCTCCCAGTGCCTGCACACACCGCGCGAATTCATGAAAATGTCCCAATAAGACGACACAAAGCCTTCAACCTTATATTTTAACTTCTTTTGTGTTATGTTGTTGCAAAGTGTTTAAACAAAATGACCATGAGCATAATGACGTGCACAAAATCATGATACTTCTTTAAGAACTTCACCGACAATTTTGACACTCAAATCCATCTTTATTAATAGATTTAGAAATAAGAGTTTTTCACACATAAGCTGCTTTGCGTAAAAAGGTTAACGCAATAACATATGGAGCACCAGTGAAAAATTAGTGACATATTATATATCATAATTATCTTCAAACCAAAAGCGTACAAACAAACAGACATATAATATTCAATAGAAAATTTCTGAATTATTAAACTCAAAAACATATTACATCATTGCAAAGTTAATATTATATTTAAGCATATGGAAGCAAAAACTGTTATGAAAAAAATCATTCAAAACTTCAAAATTTATTCAAGGCTTAGTTTCCGAACTTTTAATTTCGTGCCTTTTTTAGAAACTGATAAGCAATAATGTTTTGACCCACAAAAAATCGAATTGGTATATTGATGTATTCTGATAATGCGTCATATTGTATTTTACATTATTAAAAAAAAAATGAAAACTCTATACTAAATAAGTACGGAAAAAAGTTTCTCAATGAATATTTCGAATATTGCAGTGCGCTCAATATTATGCAATATGCAATTTGAAAAACATATTATGAGACAAAACTTTTTATTATACCAATCTGCTTTTAATTCATCACAAATTTTATCAAAATAGAAAACCATAGAAGGATAAATACTTCTACAAACAAAGTTAAGAAAAATGAAATCCGCGTGGCCTGATATTATTACTTATCAGCGTCCCCGTGACATATGTATACGGTATAGCCCCGTGTGTGCGAGTGGGGGTCGTGCGAGTGGAGGGTCGGGGTCGTGTACTCACTTTGGCGCCATATCATTATATCTGCGCGCGTGGTGTGCGTCGCCAGGCGGCGCCAGGGCGGCGTGCGACGCGCCGGCTGCCTCGCCCTCGCGCGCGCGCGCCCGCCCGCCGCGCTTCTCCGCGCCGTACGCGCTGCAACACAGCGCGCTACAGCCCCGCCGCCCGCCGACCGACCGACCGCTTCGTAGACTGGTGTCTATTCCGATAAAACCTCAACGAGTAGCACGGACGTGACCGTCGCGACTGATAGACACTATTCAACTATACAAATAAATAAAACTGAAGTGTCTATTCGTAATGTCAAATTAACAGCTCTTAAGTAATGTAGTGACAGTATAAACGGTACTTACATCAAAATATTTTTTTTATTAATTTATCTGTCTCTCGGTTAGTTTCGTCTAATCTCTGAAACGAGTTTACCGATTTTGACTTTTACAGACAGATAGCTAATTTAATAAGGAATAACTTAGACTACTTTCATTTTATTGATTTTAATTAATAGTTATAAAGAATATAATTTTTCCTCAAATTAACGCGGCCACAACTAGTTTTAAACATAGTATGGTTAGTGTAACTCGTATATATTATTTAATTTTGGATTTTTATAAAAGAAAACTTGGAACAATTAAAATTAATTATTTCGTCGCATACGCCACTTTGAACGCGCGCAACCTTTATAAAAAATCTGAGGGTCAAACGTCCGAACTCGAGTTCACCGTTAGACAGGATGTGCACGTTATTAAGTCACGCCCATTAATCGCCATCTAGTCTGTTACGTCAGATGCTACTGTTTCAAGCTTTAATCGCGTAATTCTCGTATGTCATTTCGTACATTTGTCTCAGTCTACGAACCAATCGGTCAATCGCTGCATAACTTTGTCTACGGGCCCTGGGCCGACGGCGACGGGACGATACTTATATTTTACCTCATTATCATAATTTTTCCACAATTTAAACAATACTCAAATATAAAAAAAAACTATTTCGAATCGATATAAGTTTTATATGATATAAAATATAAAATTAATTACCGAAAGGATCGTTCCTTGACGTCGGCTCGGGTTGTGAACTTAAAGGAAAAAGAAATTTCAAACAGAATTCAGATGAAATTATATATAAGTAATCGTGAAATAATTTGAGAAACATCGATTTATATATAAAAAAATAAAGAAGAAACTAAGCGATTAATTAAAAAAATCATCTGCATACTGCTTTCATTCAAACAGCGAAGGATACGCCGGCAAACCATGCAACAGTAACACCGAGAGTTATAGAAGTAACACGACAAGCAGCTCTCAGCTAAAACTTCGATCACACGCTAACGCCCTTGAGACGTTATTACACAATACAAGCCACTAACTAAAAGGTAAGTTCAAACTAGTAAGAAAGAAAGGTACCAACAGATTGAGGCCGAATTATTAAAATCACTGAAGAACACGTGACGTTAGTCGTAGGCCCCAATGTGAAGAGTATGGAGTTACATGCAAGTGATTACACACATGGAGCGTTTAACAGTGCGATGTAGCAAGTCGAGATATTTAATGAAAGTAAAAAGTGGACATTACCAATTGGAGCTGAGATAGAAAGCGAAAATTTAAAATAAAGTTAACAGTCCAACTTAAACATATTAGCGTATTGGACAGAACTTATATTTCCGATTGCAATAAAACGCCCGATATGTGTAACGTTAGTAACAGTAACTGGAAATAATAATGTTTGTAATGAAATGATTAATGATTGTTAGTTACCACGTGACATGACGAGTAATCCCTCCTCACGCTACATTCCGCTCCTAGTCGTTACAATATATCTTATTCGATTTACGCATATAACTTAGGAGGGGCCATCCATAAAATACACAATGCTACATTTCTTTCTTGGAACTATCTTCCTCTTTCATCACAATGCGTTATATTTTCTCTTATGAATCGAATAAATTTAGCCCCTGTGAGCGAACGTATTTCATGGATGAACCCCTGTTCATTATAAATATTACAACATTTCTTACAATGATACGAGTATAGACATCAACTTTGCTATTATAATGTACTGATAAATACTGAATTGCGGGATACATATATTACAATACATTTGAATTCCATCAAATCCCTGTGTTTATTCTAAGTCAATTCGCTGCAGTGCACACTCCTAGACTATGATTAGGATCAATAGTGATATATGGCTCACATGATTATCAAATATCTTAAGGTAAAGTAGCAAATTATTATAGCGTCAACCCACAGCGGCGCACGGATGCGCACGACTTCGCACAGATATGCTACACACGTAAATTCAACACGAATATTCGTACACAGATGCGCTTATTAGGACGTTTGAGTATTGTGATTTGGATATAAGACGAAGTAGCAAGGTACGTGACATTTCCGTGAGCCTCTGTAGATATCAAATTTATATTATTACTATTTAATTCCTTAAGTACTAATTGATATGATATTCCAATATTTTACCTCTGTATACAATTTTTCAAAACTTTCCCCTATTATTCTAACTGTAAGGACTTTTGATTATATTTTCAATAGGACAAGCTAATTTGAATGATGAAGTTTAGCATCGCAAACTTAATCTATGAATTACTTACAATTATTTAAGGTTAGAATAATATTAAAAACACATACAAATTCTGACTTATCCTACGTTACCGCACTAGCTCGGCATTCTCCAGGACCCTGTCAAAAAGCTACTAACAATATGCATACAAACCGCGTATCAAAACTATGCAAAAATCTCTCCAAAACCTCTACGATAGTGTTCCCGCGACGCGGGCGCGGCGGGTATCATAGAGACGCAAACGTGTACAAGCGTTCTTTACAAAATTTACAATTTCACGACAAACACGAATTTGATACGTTTAAAAAGACATTCGGTCACTACAATATTGTATAATTTGTTAAAAAATTGGAATGATTATAATAAATTCATAATTTTATTCATAGGCGCAAGCGGTCGGTGAGGTTAGCAATGGACGAATATTGTAGTATACGAAGCATTCTTACTAGTGTTCAGTTACTCATTAACTTTATACTTTATTTACATAATAAATTTATTAATAATTGTTAATCCAAGATTATGATAACTTGTAACTCGTTTACGATAATTTCGCTTTGTATCAAATCAGATGCGAATTACGGAAGACGATCGGAGTGAAACTATGGCTTTGCTACTATAAATTGGTCACTCGCTCAGTCCCAATAATTTCATGGTAAATTTAATATTCGATACAATTTCTTAAAAATGTTTAGAACAAGTTAATATTAAAATTACAAGATTGATACAAAATGCCACAATATATTACAAACAAATCTAAAATCTTATAAGAATATTACGGACTACAACATTCAAAGATAAAGGTACAAAAATGGCGCCGTCAAAATGACGTCCTTGTTTAATGAACTTTAAAAAATTTACCTAAAATTTGGAAAGAGAAAACCAACGTTTTACATGATTATATCATACACCTACTTAAATAATAATCAAACCATATCCAACACGATACTTAAAAATCCATCAACCGTATTTGAATTTATCAACAACAATTCACCGGATGTGAGGGCCATATTGGTCCTCAAGACACCGTGTGAAAATGTGCGTTCAGTTAATTTAACACTGACGCAGAAATTCAAAACGAAATTCTTATAAATCTACGATATGTAGACCCAATCATCGCTCTATTAAATAAGATTAACAAACTTGGAGATGGTGTTTTAAAAGTTGGTTAGTATCCCTGAATATGTAAGTCTCGAAATACGTTATCCTAAGGCCATGTACGGATTGCGCGCTCCGAGTAAGCCTACACTGTCTCTTCGCATCACATACAGGCTTGTCCTGCGCACACATAGACGCGAGCTCAACGACACGCCACGCGAGCCCAAGCGCGCAGTCCGCGCGGGGTCTACTCGGACTCGTGGATGCCGGACTCGTTGTCCTCGTCCTTGGCGTCGAGGCGCGTCTTGAGGTCGTCGATGAGCGCGGGCGGCGGCAGCGGCGCGGCGGGCGCGGGCGGCAGCAGGCGGCACACCACCTCGCGGCCCTCCAGCACCACGCGCGTGCCGCCCGCGCCCTCGTCCGCCGCGTTGCGGCCGCGCCACTCCGCGATCTTGCCCTCGATGTCGAGCGTGCTGCGCTTCGAGCCTCTGCACGCCGATAGCACCCGTACATCGCGCGTGCCGACTACGCTAGGCTACGCTACCCCTCCGCGGCGGGCTGGCATGCGCGATTCGGACCGGACTCGGTAATACGGATTCATTTTAAGGGTAATACTCGATACCGTATTGCACGAGTCCGCGACGCTAAATTTAACCTAGAATGCGGTCCTATCACCTACCGAGGAAACGAAAGGAAACAACTAAAAGTAATAACTAAACATAATTTAACAGTCTGTCGTTGGGTATCCTCGTGCGGGACTCGCATGCACATCTCCAGTACCATGCCGGCTCTTAAACTCATGCTCCTTAAGATTAATATGATGGTGTTACAATCATTACAGCGCTTAACATAAGACGGAAACTTAATGATTAATAGTTGTATTACAATGTCGAGGAAGAGTATCGAGAAGAAAACCCTAGCCTTAACCCATGCATAGAGTCCCCGCGCTCGCGGCCGCCTCGCGGGGACGCGGCCGCGAGCGCGCGGAAGCGAGTAGCGGATGCGAGTGGGCGCATGCGTGAGGGCACTTACTTGGCGAGGGGTACGTTATCGCGGTCCGCGTACGCGTCATACAAATACTCGCTGCAACAGACAACAGAGCCGGTTAGCGCCACGGACCGCGCGCGACCTGCGACGCGCTACGAACTCTCGCACACTCATCTACATGTCGCGATCATTACACGTAGAATTAAACTATTTTAAAACATTTTCAGTTACATATATTCATTATCATTATTAATTCAAAATTTTGTATAGTTTTCTAAAATAGTTCTATTCTGCGTATTTTATTAAGATTACGTTGTCTGAAGTTCAATTGCTCTAATTCTGTTCATTTTGAGTGATAATGCTGCGAGTTCGTTGGCGAGTTCGCGAGGTGTTGCATTTACACAGACAAGACTCGGGCGTGGAGTTACCGGGATAACAAAACAATAAAGATTGCGAGTATACGCAATAGTGCCTGTAATATTCATTTTAATGCTACATATTCAACTAATGGAATAAATTGGTTGCTAAAAGACAGGTTGACATTAGGTAAAGTTTTGTTCTCGCTCGGGTCGTAGAAAATTCTTAAACATTACAAATCTACCCACATATTTAATAAATATAGTTAAAATCGACTTCTAACAAAAATTCCTATCCTAAATGACATCTTAATCTAATCCAGACGATTGGCACTGAGGTTCAGATTGTGCTCCGTGGTGGTAATGTTTGATGAACCAAACAAAAAAGAAAATAAAACTATGAAACAAAAATTACCTCTATCACTAAACGCTTAATGCTCTATTTTCTATGTACATTGTCTACATGTTCGCAATACACTGCGGGCTACGTTGGAGCATGTAACGAGTATCCACGAGTAAAGTAAGCAATGTATGGTTATGGACTAGCGAGCAACAGCAAGCCAGGTCTACTGGTTAGGGGCCTACGACAACGACACGACGTCGACACACTCAAACTTGGCTCATTGGAATGCATGCACTAAATTATTCATCTCTATGTGTTAACTAATCGTAGCTCACAGTCAAAATCTTGGAAATAATTATGGTAATAATACAAAACTTAAAATAAAAATGAAATCCACTTCAAACTAAATTTACTTATAAAGAAATTTGAAAAAAAAGGGAAATAGTATTAGATAAAATCTATTTTAAAACGTAATAAACATCACACTCACACAACTAAAAAACGGTTAAAAACGGTCCTAATATAAAGATAATATCCCAGGTTTTTCTAAGCACACAAATAGTTCTAATAATTTTGCCAATATACTTAGAAATGTACAGCACTATTAATGCTGAATTAACGATAACCAATGATATAATATAAATATGTATAAACTCATAAATTTTGGCATTCAGAATGCCGACCATTTTGGTCGACGTTGCCTAGCAACCAGGTGACACCCGAGCATGATAGGCTAGAGTATCTTGCGGTCAACAAGTCAATTGCTTGTCAAAATGGGTATGTTTTTATGGTGGGTAAGTCTATAGTTATAAAAATAACATTGACTCGAACATTAAAAGT
Source organism: Hypolimnas misippus (assembly GCA_037950945.1). Lineage (NCBI taxonomy): Eukaryota > Metazoa > Arthropoda > Insecta > Lepidoptera > Nymphalidae > Hypolimnas > Hypolimnas misippus. Next base: position 15,710,736 of record JBBEEQ010000029.1, read on the forward strand.
AAATAAGTGTTACCAATTTCCTAGGATATCATCTGATAACTAAAATGCACCTAATCGTCAAACAAGGATACTATACAAAGGAACCAAAGTTGTATAAAGGGTAGATTCCAATGAGCCGGGCGCTACCGAGGCGGGTGCAAGCCGCTATGGGTCGAAGAGCACACGGGCCGAGCGCACGCGTGAGCCGCCGCCACTATACCGGCGATACTGTTCCAAATTAGCTAATCTTAAACGTAAAACAAAACACACGGTCGAGTGCGAGATCGCGTTTAGATGTTCCATATGTGCCATTCACGTTACGACAGTCGCACTGACCATCTAGCAAACTGCGATTGTAGTACAACAAAATTACTGAGGCCTTTCCCCCGCGAGGCGTATTGTATACATATATAGTTGCTCGCCAGAAGCCGCATTATAATTTCGACGTTGATCTCGTAGTCGACGCGTGTCGTGTACGAAATTATATGGCAGCCCATGGGAGAAAAGCCTAAGTAAAATCAGTCGCGTGACCTTGACCAACGTAATAACAAGACCACGCCGCGAAAACATCAGGGAAAGCATCGTAGCGTCAATGGCGTCTTTTAGAGAACAATCAGACAAGTCATAAAATCGATTTACTTTGATTTTACAATCAGACGCTGATAAGCAATTCTATGTTAACATAAAAACTCTGAGAAAATGGCGTCTTAAGGTGTCACACCTATTCTTATTACATTTGTTTGAAGCGACCTATAATATCTTTTCATTTTTTGGTAAAGTATTATGAATAGTCCGGGTTCCCTGGCCTATTTTTTCACTTGATTAGTAACAAGCTAATTTTCCGTGAGTAGCTTCGTTTCAATGAGACGCCCAACTTTTTCCTGTGCGAAAATTCTCGATTGTGGTAGGTGACAGGGGTAGCAGGAATAAAAGATGTTGACTTAATGATTCTCACAAATTTATTACTAACTGGATTTTTTTTTGTAAAATCTAATGATAATAATCTAAATTATTCGAAAACATTTTTGTCCTACAAAATGTATGGTTTCATCAAAATGTCCCCCTCCTTCGAACATGTATCGATAACAAGGTCATCAAAAATAATTGCTAACCAGCTGATTTATTTTTTTTTACTTCGTTAATATTTATATAACCTAACAGTTATATTGTCCTACAAATTGCATGGTACGTTATCCCGGTCCTACACTCCGAAATGGTTAATACTACAAGACCATCTTTTTCATTACTAACTGTAGGACAAAAATATTACATAATAGATTAGTGTGTTCTCTGCCCAAATGAAACAATGTCCTACAAAAAAACAGGTATCTATTACTAGTCCTACAATTGCCATTTTTTCGTTTTCCTATTTGTAACTCTAGAAATTTAAAAAGTGCATGCGAATGAATTTCAACCAATAAGAAATCGTAACTAACTTCAAGACTCTCAAATATTTTTAACTTCCCGCTAAGAAAATTAACAATTTTCTAAAAATCGGGAAGTTATTGGTTTTACCCCGTTTTGCAAAAATCGAGTTTTAATCAGATCTCAATGTTTCGGGGTCCTAGGAAGCTTCCGTGACCATTCCCGCGAGGGTGTGACTATGCCTGTGTGTGTGTGTGTGTGTGTGTGTGTGAGTATGTAACTCCCTTATAACTTTTGAACGGCTAGATAAATTTAGTAAAAATTAGTGTCATTCGAAAGGTTTTGTTTGAACTTAGATTTTTAATATGATTTGGACCAATTTCATTCTTTAGATTTTGAGAAATCTCAAAAAAAAAAAAATAAATAAATTTTTCAAATATGGTTTTTTTCAAACTAACTTTTAAATAGCTTAATCAATCAATTCCAACAACTAATTAGCTCTCAACCTTGTAAAACCACGTCGATTGCCGCAAACCAAATCAAAATCGGTTGATTCGTTTGTGAGTTATCGTGAACGAAAGAAATCTAAAAAATTGATTTTTTTCAAATTATTTCGAAAATTTTCATATGATCAATAGGTGTTTTTGAGTCTTCCACAGGACTTGAAAAATAACATCGATGGCCACCAATCGAGTGAAAATCGGTTGATTCATTCAAAAATTTAAATTTACATAAATTGTACTTTATGAAACTGTTATCAGACTGTTGAGCTCGAAGAGCTCAAAAGCATAGTGCAGCTCTTGTATTGAGCACGGAGAGGTCAAAATAATGTACTATATAGAAAAATATATATAAATAATGTACTATATACTATAGTTTTGAGCTCGCAGAGCTCAAAAACAGGGTAATAAACGAAATCCAAGCACTTAGGTATGGGAATAGCGGGAAGTTACAGGGACGGCCTGCAAGGTCTACCATCTTTTCTAATTTTTATTTTCAAAATTGGTCAATAATAAATGAAGATGGTTCGCGTTTCAACCAATAAGGAATTATGTCCCATTTTTTGCGAGTTTCGACCATTGAATAACTTAAAATTCCCAAGAATTTAAATGTTAGGGTAAAAATACAGTGATAACATGTTTTTTAAAATTTAAATAACTTTATTTTTTATAAAAATTGGTAGAAAAATATGTATGCTCTGCGCATGACTACCGCTGTAGTAACGAAATACAGATAATAATTTTCTTGTTAATTTCATGAATTTTAAATATAGATTCAATTGGAGGACCAGGATAACGTACCACGCAAATTGTAGGACAATGTAACTGTTACATTATATAATTATTAAGTAAGTAAAAAAATAAAAATCAGCTGGTTAGCAATCATTTTTGATGACCTCGTTATCGATACAGGTTGAAAGAAGGAGGACTCTTCGATCAAACCATACATTTTGTAGGACAAAATTTTTTTTGAATAATGTAGATTATTATTATTAGATTTAACGGAAAAAAATCCAGTTACTAATAAATTTTTGAGAATCATCAAATCAACATCTTTTATCTCTGCTACCCCTGTTACCTACCACAATCGAGAATTTTCCATAGGAAAATGTTGGGCGTCTTATAGAAACGATGCTATTCACGAAGATTTGGCTTGATAGTAATTATTTTAACATCATGGATCTGTATTACTATTTTCGAGCGTAGGACCGGGATAACGTACCATGCAATTTGTAGGACAATATAACTGTTAGATTATATAAATATTAACGAAGTAAAAAAAAAATAAATCAGCTGGTTAGCAATTATTTTTGATGACCTTGTTATCGATACATGTTGGAAGGAGGGGGACATTTTGATGAAACCATACATTTTGTAGGACAAAAATGTTTTCGAATAATTTAGATTATTATCATTAGATTTTACAAAAAAAAATCCAGTTAGTAATAAATTTATGAGAATCATAAAGTCAACATCTTTTATTCCTGCTACCCCTGTCACCTACCACAATCGAGAATTTTCGCACAGGAAAAAGTTGGGCGTCTCATTGAAACGAAGCTACTCACGGAAAATTAGCTTGTTACTAATCAAGTGAAAAAATAGGCCAGGGAACCCGGACTAGAATTAAAATAAGATTTGTGTAATAAAAAGTTTTGTCGAACAAGTTTTTCAAATTTTAAGATTATTGCGTATTGCAATGTATGGAACGCACTTCAATATTCTAAATATGAAATTGAGACACTTAATTTAATCCACCCGATTGGCACTGTGGCTTATTTTGTTTAAGTGACTTAATTTTTATGAATAATGTTAAACAGATAACCCACTATCAGAATACATCGATATCTCCGAATTCGACCTTTTGTTTCTGGGTTGACATTATTGCTTATCAGCATCCAATTAGTGTTCTCCCGCGATCAAGCACGTGTCCGCATGTGTCTACGAGTACGTCACGCGGAGCCGGCCGCGGGTTACCGGAGACGCCGCGTCACCGCGCGTCGCGCCGCCACAGCGCCGCGCACTCGCTGCACAACAACACGGGACTCAGCGGCGTGGCCAGGGGGGGGGGGGGGGCTGGGAGACGAGGCCCGGAAGAGGCCTAGGGAAGGCCTAGGAAGTGCCAGCTTCACAATTCGGATCAGCTATTTTGGAGAAGGGAGGGGGAGAGCCCCGGTCTTTCCCTGGCTACGCCTACGCACTAGACATGGAAAGGAGCATTTATCCGAATACTGGTCACCTTACTTTGACTTTGCAAAAAAAGTTCCAAAAATTGTTGATTTGGTACCTTTTATATTATACATTAAATGGCCCATTTAATCACGCTTACCATAGAAATAGAAAATATTTATCCCGTATTTGGCTAAATCGCTCCATTCCATATCGACTCGTATAAGCATCAGTGGCATATGCCTCTGCGTCTCTTAAATACCTATTACAAAATCCGACTGAATTGACAAAGGCATCGTACCTGAGACAATATGATATTCATTTTAACTCAAGTTGTTAGGACACTAGATTTTATTCTTTCTAATTTTGTAATTTTCTTAGATCTGAGTCCTACTTCAAAAGTGTTTCACGGCTATACACCGAGTATTATCATTAAAATGGCGGTGAGTGAAACCAAAGAAAAATAATTTGAAGAAGTAAAAGAAATCTTGATCATCTAGAGAAACACTAGCTAGGTAAAAAATATTTACTAAAAATATGCCCCTTTGTATCCTTACGCCTCACATAAAGGATCGCACATAGAGTTACATAGAAATTTATATATTCAAAATATTCATAATTTCATGCATGCATTGTACTGATTTTCCATACGTAAACGAAATCTGTTTTAAAAAATCGCGTCTTGCGGCTCTTCAACCACACAGTGACGTGCTCATATAGTATCGGAACATACCAGCTCTGCGACCTATGCGGGTACGAGAGAGCGGGACGCAGTTGGCATCAAGCAATGCAACCATTAACATTATAAATCATTCTGTTTTTAAACTACCCCCAAATAATCCATAATTGCTGCCCGATTCTTACAATGTGAATCAAAATCAAATTTTAATTATTTATACTCTTCCCACTCTCTCGAATACATTTAGAGCTCGAACATAACACTAGGGCTAGACTGGTGCTTCAGAAATAAAAGAATTAAGGGGCGATTCCATTCACTACAGTACAGGGATGAGGGGTGCACAACAAACCCAAATTAGGTAACATCGACAAACTCAGTAACCAAGGGAACGGTAGAACAGACTCAAATTATTAAAAACAAAAATAACAAATAAAATAATTCAAATTTTAAAGAAAATAACAGAACAGATGGATCGTATGCAGCGCCGCGACACAGTGTGTATAGTTCAGAGGCGAAACAGACACAAGGTCCCATGTTAGAAGACTGCACACGATTCCAAAAAACAAAAAAAAAGAATGGTAGATGAATGACGTCTTACATCTAGGATAGCTAGAAAGGCTAAGTGTATGCTGAGACGCAGTCAACAGTTTTGTGCAGCGCAGCACAGAGCAAATTTAGTGCAGTAAGAACGAGTAAAAAAGATCGTGTACTGCGACGAAGGGACGTGGTATTAAGGGGTATTAAGGGGCGCTGCCATGCCGAGACAGCTCTGTGCTGCGCTGTATCTCAGCACACGCCGAGCCTCGTGCAGCCCGCAACATGAGGGGTCGGACACACTTGCGCGACGGAAGCGAGTTGTGGCCTGGGGCCGTAGCGTTATAAAGGATCATCCTATACACTTTCGCCTGATAGATCGCGTTAGTGTTAGTCCCTTTATGTTTATGATAACGAGCTGCAGACGTGACAGGAAGTAAATTGCATTGAATAATATAACAATGTATGTATTCAAATAAAATATTTGAATAATAGGAATTTAAAAAATATATTTAGACCACTGCAATATTAAGTTTGATTTCTTATAAATATTCTATGCAATTTACTGCTTAAATTCTCTTAGTATCGTTACAATTGAATTGTTACATTACACATAAATATATTGAATCTGTACGAGTTCTAATAGTAATGTTCTTCCCAGATTCAATAAATCTATTATGTCTATTAAATTATATTTCTTTAGGTTATTGTATATTCTGGACGTAAATGTATATCATAATTACGCAATTTCTTTACTAAAAAGTAATTACATTTTATTTAAAATAATGGAAAAATATATTATAGTTTTGTTTATTTGTCCGATTACTTTTTAATAAAGTGTAATTACGATACACACGACGTGTCGTATGAAGGTGTAGTGATGTACCGATTACTATCATAAGAATCGGAAAATAGTGCTAACTTTAAAATCTAACTTATTAGTAGTGATGTGCCGGATCTTTAATAATGTATATCCTTGAATATGAATATGGATATTTGGTGTCAAGATCCACGAATAAATATTTCAATATTATATTAAGCTTACCACAAAAATTTGAACTCAAATGATCTGATTATCAAGATATTTTAATTAGAATTTAATAAAAAAATACTATTGGTACGATTTCTGATTTATCTCCATATAAAGATATATATCAATCCGTCGAATCATTTGAATATGAATTAATAAATTTTCATCTAAGTATTGAAGATTATGATAGAAAACGATCCGAATAAGTTCCGTCAAAAAAGTAACGGATACGGATACTGATATCCGGCACATCAATAGTTCTTATAATTTTTTTATGCCTTTATATTTTGTTAAAGTTCGATTCATTAGAGTGCCGGGTACGATCGGCGAGTGAAAAATGTATTGATGCGACTCGATTCATATTTCTTTCGAGTGACGAGAAAATCGATGCGAGTCAGAGTACTCGAGTCGCATCGCTGTGATGTTTGGTGTGTGGGGGTGTGTGGGGGTGAGTGGGGGTGTGTGGGGGTGTGTGGCGGCGTGTGGGGGTGTGCGAGAGTGCGAGGGGTACGTACGCCTCGACGAGCGGGCCGGGGTAGGGGTCGGGGTGGCGGTACAGGCGCGCCAGCTTCTGCGCCACCACCAGCAGCGGCGCGAACAGCAGCACGCACCACGCCAGCGAGATCCAGTAGCCGTTCTGCGGAGCGGCGGCGCCGGTGAGTGAGTGCTTGCGATACATCGCGTTTGAAATATACCGACAAAGATATAACTGTTGGTTTCAAAGTGGATGTTTTTGTGGTTAGTCGCTTTACTCTTAGTCCGCGTCGCGCGCGGCGCCGGAGGTGACAGACGCGCACTCACCGCGGGCATGAGCACGGCGCGGCAGGCGGCGTCGCGCGTGGCGTTGAAGGCGTGCGACAGCGGCCCGCAGCGCCCCACGTCCTCGTGCGCCGCGTCCAGCACCATGCCGAGGTACTCCTGCAGGCGCGCGCCCATCGTCTCCGCGAAGTCGCGCGTCAGCTGCGGGCGACAGGTCAATCATACGGATGCTTCGTGCGCGACTACGGGGTTGGTTTGTAAGGCAGTGGACAACAATTGGAGCCGATTCAGCAAATCAACAACACGACTTACGTTTTGAACGAGATCAGGGCCCTGCGTGTTGAGGAACAGCTCGACTTCCGTCGTGTCGCGGATGCGGTAGTGGATGGCCTCCTTCAGCGACGACTGGTTGAAGCGCAGCACGTCGCGCAGCTCCGACGCCGTGGCCTGCGCAGAGAACGTGACATTGAAACGAGGAGCAGGCGGAGGTGACGAGCGCGAGAGCAAGCGGCGGCTCACGTTGAGCTCGGCGGTGCGCTGCAGCATGGGGCGCACGACGTCGCGGTGCAGGCGCGCCAGGTGCTCGGCGGCGCTGCGCAGGTCGCGCGCCACCTCCGCGAAGCCGCCGCGCGGCGCCAGCGCGCGCGCCGTGCTCTCCAGCTGCGCCGCCAGCCCGTCCAGCGACAGCGACGTCATGTTCGTCTCCAGCTGCGCGCAAAGGGTCAGCGTTACAAGGGGCGGGCGGGGGTGGTGCGGGGCGCGCGGGGCGGGGCGGGCGGCGAGCACGCACCGCGTAGAGGATGCGGTCGAAGTCGAAGTCGGACAGGCCGGTGTCGGCCAGCAGGTCCAGCTTGCGGCGCGCGGCGGGCGACAGGATGCGCAGCGGGCGGCCGCGCGGCGGGTAGTCGGTGCGCAGCGCGGCCACGCTGGCGGCCACGCTGGCGGCGGTGCTGGCGCGCACGGCGCGCAGGTCGTAGCGCCGGTGCAGCTGCAGCGCGCGGTACAGCGTGCGGTTGGCGTGGCACTGCACCAGCACGGACGTGAGGTTGAAGTCGGGGTCGCGCTGCTCGTCGAACAGCGCGCGCTCCAGCTGCACGAAGCGCTCCACGTCCGCGAACACGAGATTGTCGCGCGGCTCGCTGCGGGCAGGGTGCGATTTAAGTGATTAGACTTCACTATAAATTAGTTACGATTAGAGTACTTAAACGAGCTTGAAATAGTATATAAAAATACCTGATTGATAAAGTACGACGGCATAAACCTTTTTGGTCCTTCGAGCCGGATACACTAGCGACTAATAGATCAGACAAAAGTGTAACCTACTGTAATTGAATATTATAAAGCAATATCTACGTGAGCGGGTCGCAGACGAGGCGCTGCGCGGCGAGCCCGACGCTGAAGTACGCCAGCAGCACGAGCGCGACGACGCCGCCCACGCCGAACGTCACGCACATGCCGCTGCGGACACATGAAAACAAAATTCACACAAACGGATTAAAATGTTGTGATTTAATATTTGGCCGATTTTAAAAAAGATTGTTTTTGGCCGAATTAAAAAAAATGAGTTCTAGATCCAGTTTTATAATTTTAGAGGCTTAATATATTTTGTGCGTATGTTATGTTATGATTTTTGCATCTTTGAGTCGTTGTATAAAATCTTTAAATTAGGAAGTGTAGCAATGATGCATATTGCATAACTCTTGTAGCGTGAAAACATTTGAAATGCCAGAGCCTCCCTCACCAGAGCAGGAACGAGGAGCCGGCGCCCTTATTGCAGCAGTCGCTGGCGCCGTACGCGTCGGGGCGCTTGCCGCACACGCCGCACACCAGCCCCCACGTCATCAGGCACACCACCTGCGTGCCACGGCGGAAGTGAGTGGGAAGTGAGTAGGGGTACAAGCGGAAACGATAGGAAGAGCATGTGTGTGTGTTCCCATGCCAAGGTTCCGCAGCATTGCACGGTGCCGGATTGTGTGTCGCAGTGAGACCCTGTCCCCGCACACGCACGCGCACAGCATGTAAAGGCACAGGGTCGCACCGCAAGCACCGCGGCGGAGGCGGCGCGGAGCGGCGAGTGAGTCAGCGCGGTGCTCATGCGAGCGGCGCGGCGAGCGAGCGTGGCGCGTGACTCACCGCGAGCAGCGCGGCGGAGGCGGCGCGCGTGCCGTGCTTGCGGTAGGGCCCGTAGCGGCCGAGCGCGTCGCGCAGCGCGTCGGGCGCGCGCGAGGCGGCGAGCTGCTCGCTGGCGTTGCCGGCCGCCCAGGTGAGCTCGTCGGCGACGCGCGCGAGGCGCTGGCCAGTGGCGGTGATGGCGTCGCGCACGCGCGGGATGTGCTGGTCCACGGTGCGCTTGATGCCGGTGAACACCTCGAGGCCGGCCGCGATCTCGCCGCGCATGTCGCCGTCCACCAGCTGCGTCACGTTGTGCAGCAGCTCCGACACGTCCGGGATCTGCGGGTGCGCGCGGGACCGCGTTATGTAACCGGGATAGCAGGCAGGTTATATAGATATTTGAGCTTAAAAATTCACTACATACCGTTGGAAAGTATTTATCCAGCATCTATCCATGATTGCGTGGAATAAATATACACCTCATTAAGTTTTAAATAAAGAATGAGACGAACTCTAAACATCAGAATATTCAAAAACTGTAATAATTGGTGATTAGTACTCACCTTGTTGTACTGTATTTCGGTGTCGAGCTGCCCGATCTTGTACTTCTCCTGCAGCTGCACGCACTGCCGCTCCTGGCAGCGCGCCAGCGTGCGCAGCAGCGACGACTTCACTTGCCGTAAACCTACAGGACACACATAACGTTTGTATCTTAACTGGAAATTGTACTTAAAACTCGCAACTATGGCGACAGAAGTAAAAGATTCATTAGTAGTTCTTGAGAATATTTTACAATATCCACATCGAACCTGACTATGTTGCAACGATTTGACTCACCGGCGTTGAGCTCCTCGGCGCGCGCGCGCAGGTCAGCGGTGGCGCGCTGCACGCCGCGCAGCTCGGCCGGCACGCGCTCCAGCTGCGCCGCCATGTGGCTGAGCTTGCGCACGGACGTGGCGCTGGTGAAGTCGTCCAGCTTGCGCAGCACGGCGCGCCCGCTGTCCGTCAGCGTGGCGCCCAGCTGCGCCTCCAGCTCGCGGTAGTTGTCGACGAGCAGGTGCCGCGCGTGCGCCTGCGTCGCGTTCAGGAACGAGCGCACGTCGCGCACGCCGCGCCGCAGCGCCTCCGGCGAGCCGCTCGCGCCGCTCTCCAGCTGCGAGTCCGTCGCGAACGCGCACACCACGCCGAAGCTGTACACGTTACGTGTCGATCAGATCTAACCGTTCCAAAATTTAGCTGAACAACGGAAGAATTTGTATCACATTATTTCACTCACAGGAACAAAGTGAGGAGACCGATGAACACGATGGCGAGTATGCCCTTGAGACAAGCGTCATACTTCCGATCGAAGGGCCTGCGTCGTCGCCCCACTCTACACCACTGACAGCAGCACCAAAACAACCTAACGAAATAATAATAATCGTACAAAAGAACAATAGTAAAATAATTCCAAATGTATTATTATGGAGCAGCACAGTAAATTGAGATATCATCATAGGAACAGTTGGATATTTCTATGTATTTACATTTATCGTTAGTGTACTGGGTGTTACTCACCCGGTGAGCGGCAGCAGCACGACCAGCAGCAGCACGACGACGGCAACGGCTACGGGCCCCGCGTAGTGCGCCAGCAGCTCGCGCCAGTGCTCGCGCGCCGGCGCGAACTCCACGTTCCCGTCAGACACCGACACTATGCCTGCGATGGACCGAACCAAACTTGATTATTGTGTCGATATTCAATTACTTTATTTTAAAATAAACTATTTTATTTATAACTCATGAATTAGCGGTAAGTAACGATTTGTTGAAATTTATATTAACTTTGTACTTTTTAAATAGTCATTAGTTACTAATGCTTACGATACGATTAAAAATAAAAGCAACAGTTATTTATAATTCATGTATTTTAAACGACTTTTAAGAAGAAGGAGATACTCAATAAGGGTGAATTTTATAGCGCGTATATTACGCGATATCTTTTTCCATTTATTTTTTGCATTAAAATGGAATCGATTTCCATTGTACCGATCCAGGTATTCAGTTCTAATTGACACATTTACTCTTTACTGTGTTTATATAAATCACAAGCTATTCGCTATCGGCCGTGGAGTAGGTATATTCTCCACCTCAAATGGTTTTAATCGTGTCCTAATCTAAAGATAAATCATCGTTAAACAATCGGCGAAGTAAGTGCGTATTGTGCATATAAAAAAGAACAGGCATATTGGTGGCTTCCTTTTGTAAAATTGATTATAAAGAATACGACCATTGTTTCAAACAACACAGTATATTCCCGTATGTCCCCCCTCAATAACTCTCGCAGCATTGATATCTAGCACACGAGGCGATAACATTCAGACCCCGGTCTCAGGCCGACTCGTCCCGACCGGTTCTCATTCTGGAGCGGAACAGCGTCGTTAAGAAGCTGGCCGGCCACCGCTCTGCCTACGCGTCGACCGCGGGACGGATGCCGCTTTATTGTTCTAACGAGATAAGATAACGTTGTACGATATTGATGTGGTCAGTTTGCAAAACATTATAACTAGAAGCCTCCCGCCCCGACTTCTTGCAACTTAAATAAGGTTTTTCTTCGAATATTTTTAATTACAAACATAATTACAACACATAAAAATTAAAGATTCGCGCGTTCATACGCTTGAAGCGTTATACATAGCGAAAAAATGTTTAAGCATTACGAGTAAGAATAATCTAGAATTATTGAACATCTTATTAAATTGAGTCATTGTCTTCAGTGCTTTTGTGTTTCTATCAGGATCGAAGCCTGACAAATGTAACCCGAACAAATTTTATAATTTCCTTAAATTATATTTATTAGGACTAAACTTTTGAATAATGTTTAGGTCAATTCAACAACACTATTCGAAATTTTAACAAGAATATCTCGACTTCAATATTAATTCTTATAATGTATTTCCAGTAGGCTGGACAAGTCAAACAGCTTTCGTCATTCACTAGACGCGTACTCCATGCGCACAGCTAACGAGATGGAAAGCGACAACTTGGTGGTTGGCGGATTAATTGGTCTCCCGGAGGCGTTGCAACACGCTAATGAGTGTTAGTGTGTAATAGCTACGAGTTATCGCCACATTCGGCCTGTCTTCAATTGCTCTCATCGGGCTTGTTCTAATAAAACGTTTGGGTGCAATCGAAAATACACCGTATTTCATTGAGAATAGAGTGGGTAGTCGCCAGCAACGGTATATAGGCCAGGGCGATAGTCTGTTTAGGCCAATAAAACTGACTGTCTCCGCCGGACGTGTTCCACAGTTAACTCGTTGTACATAATTAGCCTTTTTAAATACGACATGAAATATCGGTACTTTGTTATTTCATTTACCTTATTAACATTTTATTTATAACTGTTAATTTACTGTGACAGCCTGTGAAGTCCCGCTGCTGGACATTATAAATCAATTTAATAGGATCTACTTAAATTGATTAAAATAAAAAAAATTATTAATATCTGTAATTTTTGGAAAATTGTATCCATTTTTATATAGGTACATTTACCAATGAATTCTTGTCGTTGCTTCTAGACAGAATCTATATTTCAATCCGAGGGATGACAAAAGCGTGTAACTCCTCGTAAAGTCCTACATCAGTTTCAATGATACTAAGTTTAATCAAAATCTAAAAACAATGTTTTTCCCGTAAAAGGTTTTTAGAAGTCAACATTTTGTAAATTAATTCTCGCACTAATATATATATATCTATATAAACAAGCCAATAAACAACATATTATAGCAATAAAAATATTTGTAGTAGTAATAAATTAAGAATTACGACTCAGCTGAGCTACGGGTATACAATTTCGTGTGTCCGAACAAGTGGCTCGTTGGTCTAGGGGTATGATTTTCGCTTAGGGTGCGAGAGGTCCCGGGTTCAAATCCCGGACGAGCCCAAACATTTTTAATTAATTTTCATTTAAATTTTTAGATAATTTATTTACTCAGATAATAAGAAGAACATAAAACGAATAAGATCAAACCACAACTTTCTTTCATAAACTTGAATTAAACATTTAAATATTTCACATCAACATTTTATGTTATATAATTATTTTATATACCTATGAAATATATATGTAACTTATATGAAATATTTGACTGAATCTAATTGTAAGCGTTATTTTTTGGTAAGGGAACTACTGACAACAGTATATACTACCATTAATAATATACACTCAACTAATAGACCTTCTTAGTTATAACGGTTCATGTTCTCCAGCAATTTTACTGTCTCCTGTCTAGCCAATGCAATAGCCACTAATAATACTTCATGCAACACAACAACTTTTGATATTATTGAAATCCCAAATTACAAAGTTTAAGGGAAATATTTAGGTCTAATGTTTCGATCACGAAGACTGTTACAAAATCAATCGAGCTTGCCAAAGTATAATGAACTGTTCTTGTTTCTTTATCAATTCGAATTGAAATATTAATATTATCGTTCCGAGGCCTCAATACCAATTGTATTAGCTGACGGATCCAATAGGGAAGGCAATTGTCCCGCCCTCCCGGGCCAAGCGCTATTATTGATTTTCTTTTTATACAATTATATAATATATATTTTAATTTAGATAAAAAATTGTATTTATTCGTTTATTTAAAAAAGTTCCTCTCACATAGACTCACATTCTAATAGAAACAAGTATGAGCCCTTAGAATGTGTTACATTCGCGCACTTAATTATATATTTCAAAACTATCCTGTTCGTAATATTACAATGGTAATTAACAATATACACGAAGTATGACGTGTTTTATACGGACAAAATATCAGCTGCTTTAAGTGTTTCATTTGTTACAATTAACGGTATCCTCTTCATTATCAGCTGGTTTTTTTAGCCCAGATTGTGGGATAACAGCCGAATGTTATTGTATAACACGCACACATACGCCAGTGTTTAGAAAACATGATAATGAGTAGCGTGCGAACATTTTATGACATACGAAAGTTAAAAATACAAGTGAAAAATAACGTTAACTTCGACACCCGTAAATACAATTTTATTTAAATAGGTAGTACATTTATATGTAAATATAATTTGTATTACTCATTTTTGATTAAATTTATTATCCGTACTAATATTCTAACACCGAAGAGTTGCTTGCTTGAACATGCTAATCCAGTAGACTAGTGGTACCAGTTTGATTAAAATAAATATTTTTGCGTCAAAAGGTCCATTTATTTAGGAAATTTATAGGCTAAGTTCATAATTTCCTTATTTGTATGCCATCTGGGGGTGTCATAAAATAATGACACGAGGTCTATAACAACAAAATTTAATATGCCATTGCTATTCGTGTTCATGTACGTATTAGGTATAATTTTTATTTAGGACGATTTTGGACGTGATGAATGATCATTTTTTCGAGGGCATGGCGCTAGTCATATTTTTACTTATGAAAATTTGTGTTTTATCCATTAATCTTCATATGCTAAATCTCAATTTATTATTAATTCATAGTCCAACGCGTAAGCGCCAGAGTGCGATCATAATCAACCTTGGCCGTCGCGCTCTGCTTGCCTCCGCGTATTACCCGACTTACGTTCGTTACACAACACACATACAGACATACGTCACGTAGCCACACGTGTGGTCTCGATACAACGCACCGCGCGAGAATACATTACAATAACAATGAAACTCGCGATAAAAAAGTAAAAGAAAAACCGATTCATAAATATCCATTGTATGGATGAAATCGCTGTACCAAAGGATTTATATATTTTCAACGACTTAAATGTGTCTGTTTCGGAATTCGCCTTTATCAGTAAAATAGCGGTCACACAAGCCAGTATGCCTGAAAGATCTTCAGTACGTTTTACTATGACATTTTAGGGTTAAAGAATATATATTGCATCTTCATCATTACTTAAAATAATTGATTTTTGTCCCGATCGTCGGTTTAGATAAAAAAAAACTGCCAGATCTCTCCCCACGCATGCTTCTACCTGCGCAGGCGTATCTGACAGGAACCCTGTGCGCTGAACCCGATCGTGTGGCCGCCAGAAGACCCCCATTCTCTCTGAGAATGTTACCATCTTGATCTATATGCAAAATCACCTTTGAGCATATTTTTTAAATGGTTTTACAATCAACGAAGACATCGCGTGACATAGACAAAAAAAAAATCGAAAAAAAGAACCATTTATAATTCGATAAAAATTGATTTGAACGTATATATGTATTATTCGAAACCCAGATGAAACATAAAGAGCGTTGAAATCATATCAAACCATGACGGCGTTTCCGATCGATTTTGTTCACGAATTCAGAACAAGGTGAGCCATTAACGAGAACAGTTATTGAATCAACAAGACGGCACAAATCAATTTATACTAAAACTCGTTTCAATACTTAGTTAACATAACTCGACGTAAAAGTTATGTTTGTAGAAACGACCTTGTGTTAGGAAATACTTTATTGAAAACGATTTTGAATGCCGTCCGCCTAACTGGAAAATGTATTTGAAATGGTCAAAATTTGAAGAAGTGTTTATTTCAATCAAATTTTAAATAACAACACATGAAGAAATTAATATTTTACTCACTTTAAATCAAACGAATCAATTTATATATAAGTAAAAATAATTCGCCTAATATGATGTGCACGCGCATAACTTCAGTCGGGTTGCACCTGTGTTTTTTTTTTGTAGAGTTGGAAATTGGATATTTAAAAAATCGTATGTAAAAGTGAAAAGTTTAAATTATTTAATCGGGGCAGGCATCTATTAAAAGAAAATACTTTATTATGATGTTTGACATAAAATCTCTATTATTTCAACCTACCCTAAAAACAATCACATATAATGATCCATGTGTTTCCATATACATGCAAAAAAAAATTATAAGTAGTGTATTCATTCGATACACTACTTATAATATACAAGCAAAAGTCCTGTAATGTGTTTTACAACTCGACACTATTCCACGTCGTAACAATCCTTGAGCCCAAGTGTTATTTACTTCGAAGCGTCACATAAGGTAAGACGTCCTGTGACATGAGACGCTCTCGTCAACCCTCGGAGTCCTGCGAGGATTAGCGACGTCATTACGTTTGCCGACGTCTTGAGAACTTCGGCCTCGGGGTCAACGAGCCCTTACTTTGTAACACTCAGCTAAAAAGGTTTGGAGATACATTTTTGCTTAGAAATAAAAACAGACTTCAATAAAGAAAGGTAAATTATTTCTTTGAATTTGGGATCACTTTTAAGGGTATTCAATAGAAAAGGATTCACGTAACACACACTAACAATAAGAATTACTTCTTATGCCTACAAAAAATTAAATTATTGATTCGTTAATTAAAAAAATAAAAAAAAGTTATTAATAATCTTTATTAAAAAATTGTTATTTTTATTAAAAAAAATATATTGAAAAAAAAATTAATTCCCGTACCGGGAATCGAACCCGAGCCTCCTGGGTGAAAGCCAGGTATCCTAGCCACTAGACCATACGGGAGATAGACGGTTAAACAAATTTCACTATCACTTGTTCAAAGCTGTAAATTGAAAGATAAAATTAATAAAATGTATTGAATACTGATAACCAATAATGTGTCAATCCACAGAGCCAAATTTATAGATTTTGACGTATTCTGATGAAGCGGCCCGTATTTTAACATCATAATTCAAAAATGTTTCAGGTCGTCTAAATTTAACAAGTACGGTAAAAGGTTTCTTATTTTAATGTTTCGTATATTAAAGTGTATTCTATATTCTACAATATTCAATAATCTTATATTTTAGAAAAACTTATCTATACTTTATTAGATAAAGCTTGATAACACCTTTAACATACTAGAAAAGAACAAATGAATATATAATTCTTTAAAAAATATATTAACAATGGGGTTTAATCTTTAAAGATTTTCTCAAAACAAAGTCCGTGTGGCTTGAGATAGTATTGCTAATTATCAACATCTATTTCTTATAAATGTATTTAGATATGAACAATTCATACATCAATGTATCTAAGAACTGCGAGTTAGCAGCTTGTATTGATCAAATGTAAACAAGTCTGCGAGAACGTGAGAGTCGCGGGCGAAAACTGCAATGGCTGCATTTTGCGAAATTATCTCCATATTACCTGTATTAAATGTCGCTTGGAATGGTGGTATACATATACATACACATTATTAACTCTAGAATTAGTTTTGATCTTTTTACAGAATCATTAATTCTCAAAAGATTAATAAAATACGGGTCAATTAAAATAAAGTATGTTATTGTAAAGTACAAACAATATCTTGCCTAATTTATAAGAACGAGAACGTTATGTAAATATGATTAATTAATTTTACTATTACAAACAACCTCACGTAAAGTAAATTATGAAAAATACAAATACACATTTAATAAGTAAGTTACATTGAAAGCAATAGAAAGATGACTACACTAGTATATAATAATGGTAAAGGGAAGCTCCAGGTCGTGCTAAACTAAAACCAGTCTAAACTCAAGTGCTAATTTTAACTCGATCTTTAGCTTGCTGGAGAGATTATTTTAATCTTCTATGTTAGTGGTTCAGCGTTCGAGGCCGAACGGCAGTCGCTCCGCGGAGCCAGGTAACGTTCAGATTTGGATTGTAATCCTTACTAATAATAAATGTGAAAGTCGATTTGTTTGTTTGTTTTGTTTTCACGCGTCGCCGCCGAGCGATCGCCGTGTAATTCGACACGGCGTAGGCTTTGTTGTACTAGTAGTCGATCGAACTAACGAATCCTACTCGTTTTAACTATATTACATTTAACATAGCTGGTAATATATCTCGAAAATGTTTTGACGAAGAATATCTCGTATACATAAATTCAAATTATACCTATTTTTTCTATCTGAGTTATTTTCAAGTATTTTCGATTGGTCACTTTTAAAGTCAATGTTTTAATAAATCTACCACCGCGTTGCAGTTTGTTATCGATACGAACGATAATACGAACTGGCAAAAACTTACTACTAATACTTAAAAATATACCATTTTAAATCTATTCAGTACAGTTAGTACCTTGCTAGAACATAAATAAAGTTCTTAAATCGACAACGCAATTGTGATATCGTTTACCGGTCATAACTTATCGATACCGGTCGAGACTAACATCTTCCAATATAAAAATAAGTCGCCAGGATGTTGACATGCACCGGCGTTAGATGCGCGCCGCTCGGGGCGGGGATCAGTCTGCCGCGCGGATGAGGGGCGGCGGCGGTGGGGCGTGGGGTGTGGGGCGTGGGGGGAGCAGCAGCCCTTTGTGAGAGTGCAGCGGATCGATAGCCGCCCGCCGGTCCTGTCTGCCAGGACTCCGCTACCTAACTAGCGATATTACTGTCACCGTTCAACACATGTGGACGCCGTGCTGCTCCACTACGATACCGATCCGCGAGCCCCGGACACTGCGATGTACTAATGAACTGAATGCTATTCACATATGTACTTTTAACTTTTAAGTGAATATTAATATGATTAAGACTTGGGACTTTTTAAATATCTAAAGCGAGAATATAATAAATACGATAAGAAACGCAATATTACAACAATAACATCCACGCCACTTTGATTGCGTCATTAAAATAAAATGCAAGATTATTTTCTTGGTTGTTCAAATAGTTAGTTATGCTGATAACATCTAAGTTAAAATATTATAAGAGTAGAGTTCGCCCATTAGTCGAAATTTAACCATATTCTTGTTTCCATGTCAAATTAATATTTAAGAAAAAATGGAAGTGGTTTGTCTTAACCTATATTTATGTTGCGTACCTCGCCAATATAGCTACTTAAAAAGAAAAAGAAAATCTGTTGACAGACAAAGACAAAAAGGTAACGAACCGTTTTTTAACTTTAACTATGTATACATATTTATAAGTATAGATAACAAATGATATGAGCAGTATAAAGTTACGGTCTAAACGTTTCTTAAATCAGCGAAGGCCAGTGCACATTCATGACGATGTCAATTATAGTGCCACCGGCTCATATCGCTAGCTTCGGGAACCGCAGCTACTGAGTCGACCTCAAACTTGTCGGTCGTTATACTCTCATTGCGAGTTCAGTGTAAAATATTCAATTTTAATGTCTTAAGCGACAAGCTCATAAGCACACCCTTCGATTTAAATATTTTATATTATTTGTATTAAGGACATAAAATAAACTTCTTTATTTAGTTATTGATGCAATGCGATATTTATGGTGCTATGATTAGATATATTAATCGTTAGAAGATTTTGAAGGTAAGAAGAATATAAAAAGAAGAACCATTTCATGGCGGAAATACGTAAGTTGAGTATCTCCTTATAACGTATATAACAAAAGTCGGTCAACAAAGCGTTGTAATATGTATATTGTTACAAGATTATCTTTATACAGTTTCAGGCAAGGTCATACTTTAAACAAAGCAACAACTGATTACCTTAACTGGATTATTTTAATAACATATCTTAAGAATAAAACGGGCCCTCCCCTTTTTTCTCCTTCGTCGAATTATGTAGCAATCCGTAAGTTTTATCGTTGTAGAAAATGTGCTTCTATAAAACGTGATCATAACAGATCGATAGAGAGGCCGAAGATCTTTTTATTAATCTAGCGTCTTGCATCGGCTTCGATGCTGTTACCATACAAAATATTATCCATTTAAAGTTTTGCAGAGCATTTTTCCATAAATTTTCTTTTATACAAATCTTAACGTTATCTTAACGTTACGTTTTTATACAAATCTTATCTTAAAGTTACAAATAACAAAAAAAATCGCCAAATCCATCGAGTCATTCTTATGTACTTAATGTTTATTTACATAAACTAAAGAAAAAACATATTTCCTTTAATATTATTACCAATCCTATTGCGAGAACATTATGCAGAAACAATATATGTTCACAATTCACAACTCGTGTTCGAACTTCACAATATGAATCGATTGCAATACAACCTGCGCGCCAGCGCCTGGCTGATGATTAAACGATACTTGGGAAGAGACCAATAAACTTCTAATCTAACCGAAATCTTCATTCAAACTCGCGATAAAGTCGAAGTAACAACGCGTGAATAATATTGTTAAATCTATGTGCAACACAAACGTATAATTATACTTATTTTTAGTTCCTGTGCTTCATGATGCCGCCATGAGCATTAACAGTGTGTTAAACCTTGCAAGTGTGATGGTCGGATAATAAAAACATAATACAAACTAAAAAGATTTTTTTTGTTTGTGTATTAAAAACGTTAACCTCCGCGAGTCTGTCCAAAAAATATGTCATCTCTTCATCGGCTATACGTATCAATAAGATCTTTATTAATAAAGGTCTTTTAGTCGTAGCGTGATGCCATAAAGGGCTCATAATAGTCCACGTTTATATAGTTACACGTACCAAAACTAGTATGTGATAAAATTCATTAAAACATATTGATATATGTACATAAACAATTACAAAAACATCAACTTATATTACAACATCCCTCTTTCTAAACTTTTAAAACATAAATCTCTCGTAAAAACAACTTAAGGAATAGCAAAACGAATATCATAAATAAAACTGACTACATAAAACTCGTAGAATTGATGAAGCGCAGTAGTCAAGTGGTAGGTATTCCAGTGATAGCTAACTGTGCGTCCACCTGGCAGGACATCGCCCGCTCTGAATATTTCATTAGCCGAGCTGACTGGGGCGACGCGTGTGTTAGGCTATTACATTTACATGCGGAAGAAGAACAAAAAATATTGTTTTAATAGGCCGATACATTTTTCTCTGTACAACATGTTTTTTACATAAAAGTTTTCCAAACCAAATTGCCTCTAAATGGATTTTTTTTTCGAGTGGATGTATGTTTACCGTCTTTGGCACGCTCTGTCATTTACAGGTCTTGAATTCTGATGGAGTTAGACATTATATTATTACATAGGTGTTTACAGATTCCTCCTAATTTTGGGGAAATATGATACCATTATATGAGTTTGTCGTCTGCGAAAATAAGAGGAATTAAATGCCTACATAGGTTATGTTTCCAATTTTGTCTGAAAATGTCCGATTATTTTATCGTGTACATAATATGTGAGCGGAGGATAAAGAATGTACGTAAATAATGTATTTTTTTAGTCCTATATAATAGTTTATCTTATTCTCCTATAAGGGGTAAGCTGCGCGCAAACATTGCAACTTTAAATAATAGATATGTAACTTACTGGCGATAGTGATACATATACTAAAGTTACGATGATATCATAAATTGTTACAAAATTATTACAACTCGTAATAGCATTGACATAATTTATAAATATTAATAAAAAACATAATTAAAGTTTATTTTTAATTACAATATGTAAAAAAATAATCACAAAATAGTGATAGGTTTGTTAAAACTATTAATTTTAATAACTTTTTACGTATCTCATCCTAATTTACAGCTTACTTATAAAAAGTATTAACTGTTATTTTTGAAAGTATTTTATCTTTATAACATACGATTACGTATAAAATTCTTTACTGATAACAAACACCGTTACAGTGCGTTTAAACCAAAAGGTCATAAGTATCAATTATACATATCGCTGGTTGGCAAGAATATCGTAGTAACTAATAAAATTTTTAAATTCTAACAAATAGAACTAAGTATGTCAAAAGACATTAAATCTTTGATGTTTTATCATGAAAAGAGTTGCGATGATGAATTTTCTTTGAATAAATAAAGTTATAACATCAAGGGATCGTTTAAATTTCGCAGCTATGCACCAACACATTAATAAAGAAATTTAAAAACCCCATTCCCTAAAATTCAAAATTTTTAGTTGCATCGATATTCTTGAAAAGCAGCGAATTATTATAACATTTATTTTAAATTAATTAAATTGTCTTTTTTTTATTTTTAAAACATACGCCTGGCCGTCAAAGAATAAAAGGTTCCATCACATTCGTATATAACTACTGTTAGTAACGGTTATATAACAATGATGACAAGAGACTATATAATAGAATAATACTATCACACCATATGTTATAGCAATTATACGAGTACCAAAAAATGAAGACAATTATTATACATTTCACTCATAAAGGTACGTAAAAGCAGCTAATTGAAAAACCTTTTCGTAGTCACTTAAAAAAACAACACATCTTTAATACCGGGAAATGGAAATGGCTCCCGTGGGGCTGTCGAAAAACTGTAATATAAACGCCTAGAGTTCACGAGAACAAAGTAACGCTCTTCGAGCTTAGCGCTTAAGCCCGCCCGTGAAACATAAAAAACATTTCAAACGAAAGCGTACGCACGGTGCACTCATCACTTCCACTCTACTGATTAACCTTACGCTATATATATACAGTAACCTTTCGCGTTAAATACTAATTATAAATTTTAAAAAAGACGAGAATAAAAACTCATTGAGACGTTAAAAGGACAAACTAGGGTAGAAAAGTAAGGTATACAAATATCCAATATATAAATAGCGAACGTAAGTTTGTTTATTAACTGAGTTCAAATAAGGAGATTCTGTATTCGCCCCGCAAAAACTAATAATACCATTTTGAATGAGGTTTATAATATTATTAAGATCTGATCTGATCTTTGAAGATATATAATAAAACTCAATGACTAACAGCAAATGACCCGGGATAGCTGCGATCTTATGTATCTTCAAACAGAACTGTTGGCGCCTGAGGCGCCTTTATTTTTTAACGAAAACAATTATTTATTACGCTCACTATTTACCCACACTGTAAGATATGACATGCAGAAAATAATTTCATCCAGAAAAAAAATCTGTTTCCGAGGATTAGAAAAATAATCCCTTATACATAATTCCTAAAAGACAATGTCACGTTTATCAGAGCAAGAAATTAATATATAAAGCTTGATATGGGTTTGTCTGAACGTGCTAGTCTCAGCAACTATAAGTCCGATTTACAAAAACTTTTGCTCGTTATTTGAAAGTCAGTCTATAAAAATACCGTTACGACCCACGGGAGCCGAGCAGAGACCATAAACGTGGTACAGACAGGCAAGGCGATGGAAACCGCGAGACTTGTTTAATAAGGAAATGAATAGAAAATTGGATTTAATGAAAACGAGGATAATTGTTATTCCATAATATCTTATTCCTATAGGGAGAATACGTTGTTACTCAGAATTGGTGAGTGAGTACATTTACATACAAAACCGACGTCACAATAATTGTGTCGAATTATAATACAAGAATTTGTTTAAAATTATAGTCCCTTGCAGTATTGTGCGCTGCTGTGAAGAGGAAAACTGACTATAATTTAATATTCATCATAATCTTAAATTTAAAATGTCTACAAAATTCTACACTGTATGTCAATATATACAGTTTCAGTCAGAGTTATGTAGAAGTGTCAAAACGTATGATAATTTCTAATTTTAAAATAAATTTGTTCTAGATCTTGTACACCTATTTCCTGAGTTTCTGTCGCTACAATACGAACATCTTTACTGTTTTTCATCTACTATAATAATCATTTTCTTAATCGATTGAGAAAAAAAAATAGTATTTCTTGAAATGGTTGTATA
Organism: Hypolimnas misippus; assembly: GCA_037950945.1. Lineage (NCBI taxonomy): Eukaryota > Metazoa > Arthropoda > Insecta > Lepidoptera > Nymphalidae > Hypolimnas > Hypolimnas misippus. The sequence continues at coordinate 15,734,397 of JBBEEQ010000029.1, forward strand.
CTCTTTATAACAATTGCATAAATCACAATTATTTGTTATCTGTTAAATCTTCCCCAGTGCGAAAGGTTTTCTTTAGATCATAATCAAAGTTATGAGGAACTACTCTCGGGGTGAGCCTATCCAATAAAAAAAGAATTTCTAAATATCAGCACATAAAAAGGCACATATTGTGTAAATGATACACAATATGTGCCTTTTCTTGTTAATGAACAAAAAAAAACACAATCAGTCGTATTGAGAACCTACTCCTTAAATACACACTACTTGAAGCTCCTTAAATACTCCTTTTACCAATAAAATCTACGCTTGAAACTGTATTTTGATACAGTCTATCAACGTGCAGTTAACCCTAATCCATTTCTACCAACTTTCTCGCTTTAAATGGCAAACTTTCTTCTTGAAATTCCGAAACTGTTTCTATCATCAACACATGAAACAGGTGTATGGGTATAATTTGACCACTCGTAATATCAGTAGTAACGGTCCGTGTGACCGCGGCTTACTTTCCCGTTAAAATGCATATCAACTAGTAATCATTTATATATATCATTTTAATCTTTATTCTTTATGTTTGATATGTATCAAAGTCTGCAGCTAGTAATTTAGATATTAAGTAGATTTATGAAAATGCACTCGAGAACTACACGTGTAAGTTTTGCTCCCTATCTTATACACCTAAAAGAATTAATTTGAGTGCTTAATTTTTGATATTCAGAGCTTCGTAAGGTTATCTAGGTAACTGTCACAGGCTACGGACTTATTTTATATCAGTTACGAAATTAAAGTTGCAAGTGTAATTCACGGCTTAGAATAAAATATATGTACATACGCACAGACGTCACTCCGATAAATAATAGTTAAAATGGATTCAGGGATGGCTAAAATCGATATTTAAGTCTAAACAATATTAAATTTCAAGAAAAAGCATACTATTCAGTATATGACTACATTAATGATAAAACCGTGTGGAATAATATGGCGTTGATATTCTCGCGGGATAACTGTAGCTAATTGTATCAAACAATATTGTACAAAAACATTTTTAAGAGAGTAACTACTGAGTTTCTCGCCGGCTCTTCTCAGTAGAGTCCACACTCCGAGCCGGTGGTAGCTTCACGTGGAACTGACATCACAAAATTTGTAAATTGACGATTCAAACGAGCTTGTAACGGTTTATTTGAATAAAGTATATTTTGAGTTTGAGTTTGATATCGAAGTTTGAAACCATTTTTCGTTTACAATACTCCGTTTGGTAATTATATAGTTTTAGAGTACGACTATTTGTTTGTTGTTTCAATGGTTCAGCTATAAATGGCACAAACACGTCTCACAGCTTTCTAGCGAACAAATTGTATGACGGTCAATCAGGTGGGAGGGCAGCGGTTGTCACCTGCCGAAGGTTCTCCGCAGTTTCACTTTCCCATTGCCTTCTGTGGCAACGTATGTATTAGTTATGTTGACAGCTACGTGATTTTCACCGGCTAGTTTTTATAAATTATGAAACAATTACGTTAATATCACATTTTCGAAATGGTCCAGCAGACAATATAGGTAAATAAAAACTTAGTTGGAAAAACAAATAGATCTTGTGTATGCTACACCGAAAGATTAAGCTCAGATTGTCACAGGACACCGTTGTCTCTTGGAAATTTACAAGCTGATGCAGACGTGGAATATTTATTCTCATTATACTCGACGATATATTTTCAAGACAGCGATAAAAGGACAATGTTTACACTCGCACTAATTGACTCACCAGATATCTCTTCACCATATCCACTTACATTACTTACTTAATACTTGTTACTTAATACATGTGCTTGCGACTCTTGAAGAAATGCACCTTCAGCGCAAACAAACTTCTTGATCTATCACACCGATAGAACCATTTCGAAAAATTCCCTGTTTAAATGATGGTCAATCCTGATATCGTTATCATATGTGCAGGAGCTATAAATATAGTTTTAATATCTATATTTCTACTAGGAGTTGTCCCTGATGTCACGCTCAAATATGTATATTGTCTTTCACATTCAAATTTAATTTCAAATTTAAGAATTTTGTCAAAATAAGTAAAGGTAAAATATAATAAGTCAATCCAGGCCAACGTCTCCAGTAATTAAGCTCATCATCAACAAATCAAATCAAATAATGTGGAAACTAGCTGGTATTTTCGACACACGCCTATTGTATATTTAACGATGAATGGGCACTGAGCGTGATCAATTTCTGTGCACAAGATAATAACGTTTCACTTTCACATCGTCGACCGCTGAGTGGGCAGCGGGTTCAAGGTCATCGATGACTCGTCTAGGTAACATTAGCATTTCGATAGGCCCTCGAGTTGAGAGGTGTTCGAGATTAAATCATAATTTTTCAATTGTTATTTAAAGAATACTTTAGAGATAGCAAACTTACGAAATGCCTTTACGTTTTTCTGATGCAAACTGACGTATTCATTATTTCAATCACTATAATTTTACTCAAGACTTATGAAATGGTTTTGGACTAAGATGCTTCCACCACCCACTAATGAATTAAAAGTAAGCTGTGTCCCAATCAAGAAGGAAGGTACACACATATGTAGATTACAATTTCTAGTAGCCAAAATAGATGTTTCCATTAAAAACTAAAGGTTTTAATTTTTTGCGATTATAAAACTTCATTCGTACAAGGAAGTAAGAAAACGATAAGTACATATACATGCACAATTTCACATACATAGATGTCTCTTGAACATATTATATTATAATAATGGTAACAACGGACGGAACGACAAAAACATCCGCTACTTTTAAGAAGTATCAACGCAGAGCATCAGAAAAACTCCAAAGTCATTGATCGCAGTATAACAGTAACACGCGACACACACGGTGCGCTAGGAGATTGAGGCAGACGCTAACGGGACTCGCTCAATAAAATCACTTGCGGATGAAAATAATCGAGATGCGAACATGAGCGGAAAATGAGAGGAAGGGGACGCAATCAGGAACCGTCTGCCGAGCACTGTACACATGTATTCTATCAGCGGTATCCCTATCAGCCACACCGACGAGATCATAAGTTTCCTAAAGTTTTCCGACCCTTTTTAATGCACCTTTTTTTTTATTCCAACCCAGAATTTGACGTATTTATCTGTGTGTCTGTCTGCAACGTAAATAAATGGACCAAATCTGATGATTTTTTTAAAGGTGATGTCATCGAGATAGTTCTTAGCTACAATAGACGGTTTAAAGTTTTTAAAATTTGTGTAAAATTATACAGTTTTTCGCTCTCCTTTGAAGCTGCTAATTCTAACTTTCGCAGTATGAGAACTTCACTGACGATATGTAAATGATTTTAACAAACTATCACCCTTCGGAACGGACTGAGGGGCGCCCCGCCCACCTTACCCACCCGACATCCTGCTATTGATGAAAGCGCTATTTTACAAAAGTTGCGATAGTAAGAGAATTTCTTCATTATTCCGAATATGTGGAAATTGACAAAGGTCGACAAATGAAATAACTCATGTCTTAAAATATCGAATAATGATTTTATACACAACGATCAAAAATAAGACAAAAACCGTTGGAATATATGAAACTGGAAATGCAAATTGAAAGGCAGACAACTAGATATGAGATCTTACGTCACTTTGGAACAATGTTCATATTTTTCTCGACGTTACAGCATACAATACGTGAATGAAAACAGAATTAAAATATTCAACCCAAAAATGAACACTATTATAGTGTAGATTGTAATTATGTAAATCTGAAAATAAGAACAAAACGAAATTATTTACTAACACTACAACTTAATAAAGTTATACAAAAATATAGGTGTTATCATATAGATATAGACAAAGATATATATAAAAATGAGATGTCTTGCATCCGCTCCTGGTTACAAGTTGTTTTACCCTTTTTTTGTCCTAAATATGACGTTTTCAATATTTTAATGAAATCATTTACCTAGAATGAATTATTTGTTCGAAATACCCCAGTAACATATTCATGGAAGCATCAGTGGTGATCGCGCCGCGCTGTTAATGTAATTTGTACGACACGCGACGCCACGACGCAGGAAACACATTAACATAAATGAATTATGAAGCCCAACTCTGATCTGTGAAACAAAGTAGGAATGAAAAAATAAAAAAAAAAGAATGAAAGGAAAAAGAAAAAGCTATTCCCGTACCGGGAATCGAACCCGAGCCTCCTGGGTGAAAGCCAGGTATCCTAGCCACTAGACCATACGGGAGATCACGAATGCTACAAAATTATAGTTCCATTTCTAAATCCCATAATTTGTTTTTATTTATACCAGGAATTTTTAAATATTGAAAGTTTTTGTGAATGAATATTAGTTAATGACTCACGACACCTTCAAAATGTAAGGAGACTTGAAATGATCTAAAAAATCTACACCGGTCCGTTGAAATGAGTCATAATTTATTCGTTGTTGATATATTTGAATCAAAAGATGATGTTTAACAGTAGAACCGGTTTTGGGAGTCTTCGGTCATTGTAAATGTACTTTTGACTTACCTTATGTAATACTATATCGTACCTACGTCAAAAGTAGCGGAGGTTATCAGTTCCACCATATCATTTTTATGTTTAGAATACGAATCTATTTCTTTTTATTTGAACATACATCGATGGCGTTACATTTTAACATTTCCACTTCATTATACATACAGGTTTATTCGATTGTAATAAAATTGTATAGTATATTTGTAATTTCCAAATGAACATAAAATATTAAAAAATAACTGCCGGCGACATCGTCTACGAAGAATTAAAATAAATAAAATTTCTAAAATAAAAGTAGCCTAAAGTACTCCTTCTAATATTCGCTATCTTCGAGTGAAAGTCCCATCAAAATCGATTCAACCTTAACAGAGATTAGCTAGATTAAACAGACAGACAGACAGAGAGACAGACAGACAAAAATTGTAATAATTGTGTTTTGAATGTAAGTACCGTATATACTTTTATATGCATTTTGTTAAAAGCTATTAATTTTATGTTACAAACAGACACTTCCGACTTTATTTATTAGTATGGATATGAATTTAATACGAAAATAAGGAAATCAAATAAAGAAAATCGTACACAAACAACGTCATAATACAGACGTAGGACACCGTTATTTACGACTCATGTGACTAATGTTCACAAGAATCCCTATATCAAGCTACAGAGGTAAAGTCAACCGGTGGCCACTTCAACAAAGTGCGCGTCGGAACGAGCGAGTCTCGTCTCTATGAGCCAATGAATAAGTTACAATACCGCTTACCGCGGGGACAGGGGAGTGAGTCAGTATCGGCATTAGAATGACCGGAGTGTTGGTGTGCTCGCTTTGCAATAGAATGAGAGCTGCTGGACGATACGTTGAAAGGTTTTTTTTTTATATTTAAAGACATTTTTAAAGACAATATTATACACAAACTAGACCGTTAAACGCGGTGAAAGTATTTTTACTGTAATATAAAAAATATACAGGGCATGTGTAGGTAGAGGATCTATAAGTTAGTATGAAACAAATCGAATTGCCTACATTTTTTTTACTAGAATGTTGATACGATTGTATGATAAGCGGTATATTTAATTAATTAATCTTTGTAATTACATCATAATTAATATAAATATATTTTTTTGGTACGGCATTGCTCTAATAAGTCATCGACACGTCTTTTACACGGGTAATGAATAATACACAATGTATTAGAATAAAACGAACACTAAATAAAAAGTTAATCGTAGTCTTTGTTGCAAAGAAAAGTTAACCGACTTCAAAAGCTTAGATGACATTCTAATTCCAGTTATTTTAATTTAACCAAAGAACAAACCACTGAACCAATTTTAATAAAAATTTAACTTTTACTTGTTCACATGTAATTACTAAAAAATCGTATATATTGTCAGTGATACCAATAAACATCAGTTGCTAGCTCTTAGCCTATAACCCGGTGAACTAGATGCCCGAGGGAACAGATGGACGAGCACTTTGATCTAACAGTCAGTGGAATTAAAAGCTAGATTCCGCTTTACATCGCAACGCACAGAGTGCAGACACCGATACTACTATCACATTGATAACAAATCTTTATGGTTGAGATTTACTTACACAACGTGAACAGATAGATGACTTGAAAAGATAATGCTGAGGAATGAATATTTGAAATTAGGGCAGACCATTGGAAAAGAATGACATTATGTGGTTATGGATCGAATAGTAAATTGTAGTAATGAAGTTGAATAGACAAAACAATTTTGAATTATTGGTGAGAAATATTTTTCGTAAATATAAGTGACGTGATGAATTTTCTCTAGGAGACATTTTTCACGACAAAACTTTAATATAACTGCAGCTGTACACACAGCGGCGACTTGGCGGCGAGTTCCTGACAATTTTTAGAAATAGTTGCATTGTATTCCACGCACGTGACACTTCTACAACATTCATTTGAACAACAAAGAAGAAGTCAAGTTTTAAAAGTATAATTGTTTCGACCAGATAAGGTGGAACCAAATCAGGGACCCAAAACACAATTTTATTGGAAATATATATATTTATTTATTTATTTATTTATAAAGGGTTACCAACAAGACACACAATCGTTACATGGATATAAACAAGACAGCATAACATATTTATAAAAAGGCGCCTTAATTATAGGTAAATGTATTACCGTATCAACGAAATTTAATATGTAAAAAGTGACCGAATAAAATAAAATAAAATTATAGTGAATTAAATTAAATAAACCTAAATTAAATAATATAAGTCATGAAAGAAAACATAAATAAAACAATAGAGACAAAACCATTCGAAAAGCTCCATCGCGTGACTCTTTTAAGCGTCAAGTAAAGGAGTACTACCACAGTGACAACAATGTAATGTGAAATGTTCTGTCGTCAATGAATTCATATTTTTCTATATACTATATAATATGTTATTTATCTATTATTGTATATATATTTAATTTATTTTATATTTGTTTAATTATATTTATGTATGTATAGTTTAATGTAATATATGTATTATATCTTTTTATTTATTTTAAAATAATTTACGTATCTGTTGTTATTTATTTATTTTACATATATCACTAAATGTGCACGCCTACTAAAAATTTCTCTTGTACATTTCTGGGTTGGCTGGCAGAAAATGCTGTAGTAGCGTTAAGTCCGCCCTTTGTACACTGTTATCTTTGTGCAATAAAGAATAATAATAATAAATATACTAATCAACGAAATAAAATAATTACTATTCATGCTTCGTAAATAATAATGACCGTAAACATTTTTTATATTTAATATTGTTTACACCAAAAATATCAATATTGCAGGTTTTTGACAAACAGTTATATGATCGAGTTATTCTAGTAATGGGGGCATTATGTCCTAGGTTCGATTTAAATATTTTTCTATGAAACAATGAAAATTTATGGGATCTTGGCAATCTTAATGGTGTAGAAATGTCAACAAGGGAAAGTAAATAATTAGAATCAAGGATACCGTTAACAATTTTGAATAAAAAGAGATTATCAGGTAAGTGCCTTCGATCGGAGAGGGAATTATATATTTTTTCATTATAAGCGGAAACGACTAAGCTAGTTATTTTGGGGTTCAATATAAATAATATTTAGTTAGGAATATCATATAGAAAAATATTCAAAAGTCATACGAAAGTATAAAGTATGTAGTAAGTCATTATAATTGTCCCTGCAAACGATGTCACGAGCCCGCTCGTATAAAATAACACATAAAACGACATTCGGTTCAATTAAAAGCGCTGTGAGTCCGCACAAAGCGTGCCGGCAGTTGAAAAGATCTGAATAAAACCCGCCGGAGGCTGGAGGCTTCGAGAGAGCCACTGATCCACATTATAATGAGCTCTTCGTAAAAGATCACAATGCTCGGGAAAAACTTATTCGTCTAAGTAGAATCTTTCGGCTCAAAGTAAAAATGTTAGTATTATACAGCTTGGTGGAAAATGATTGTACCTTTCACTTACACTTCGTCTGTCGGTATATGTAATTTTATCTGGCAATAGAATGGTCCACAAACAACAATTGGATCATCTGATTTTAATCAATGCTCTTTGCCAATACGGTGTCAACTAGATCACTCTCAACATGTTGCAGAGACTTGTCTTATTACTTTTTTAGAAATTCAAGCATAAAATTCAGTTGTTCTATTCAGTATATTTTCTTTCTTTACGATGCAGAACTTCTTATTAATATTTCCAGCTATTTGAGAATACTTTAGTGGGGCACAGTTTATCAACATTTGTTGTACATGTACTGGTAAATGGTATAAGCCAGTGACCCATTTCTCGTGACACGCATCACTGCAAGAGCTCTTCAGTGTTAGAGCTCAAAGCTGAATGGATAAATTTGTTTAACCTCAATACATGTCTCTTTGAACTTTATCGTAATATTTGGTGTTAGTAATAATAAGTAAATAACTATATTCAATCGCTTTTCAGAATAAACTAGCTACCTCACCCGACTTCGTAATTTCGTATAGATAACTACGTTAAAAATTATCAAATAAACCTTTTCTCAGCAAACGAACTATCTTACACTCTTAACGATAAAAAAAATAAATTATACTGGTAGTGCCTTAGATTGGCACTTGAAAACTCTACCTTTCTAAAAGTTACTTTTAATATTTTCACTCGATTATTGAAATATTCATGAACAACACGAAAACAACCAAAATAGACTTTTAAAACACTTTTGAATCATCAATTTTGTAAATTGGGCTTTTAAGTTTATTTAAAACTACCGGTTCGGAATATAATTTTCACAGAAACAATATAACAAATCATTTCAGCTTGTGGATATTTATTTAATAATTGCCTTAGTTAATAACGAATTATGTACTTATTTGTAATATATAGTTACAGATAAAACAGAAATAAAATCATGAAGTTGTTAAACTTTATCATTTGTTATCTTCTTGTTCCGGAGTTATTTAACACTTTTCTTTGACGGTCTTTATATTAATGATAACAAAAAAAAACAGGAACATGTTTTCAACATGCTTTTTTATTTCTTATTTCTTTTTATTTATTTATCGACCTGTATTTCGTTTATTGTATTTGTAGATCATATCATAAATATGTATAGACTTATATCTTCCAATCAATTTTTACTCGCTTGTAGAAGTTTTAATTCTACAATAATTTCTTCGCGTAGCCGATGACAATAACTGGACGCTGATAAGCAATACTGTGTCAAGCCACACGGACTTCGCTTTGAGAAATTGGTGTCTAAAGATGTCAAACCTATTCTTAATTAATATGTTTGTTTATATATTTATCTTTTCTTTTCTAAAGCAGATAAATTTATTTAATATGTTATTTAGTGATAAGTTTTTAAATATTTGAGATTATTTTACAAATTGAAAAATATGGAACGCACCTGAAATTCGAAACATTGAGTTGAGAAACTTTTTTCCATATTTATTTAGTTTAGATGACTTGAAATTTTTTTTAATAATGTCAAATTCCTGAAGTCACCTGACGTAGTATCGAAATACATAAATATCTCCAAATTAGACTTTTTGTGGGTTGACACGTTATTGCTTATCAGCATCCAACTATTTAAAAGCAATATTTTATTTCAGAAAAAATCTATTGTTTAATTAACATTCAGCGCTAAGTTATTTATAAAAAGTCAATATTTTATAACGCTATGGCACCCAGACTGCCGACCATATTAGACGACGTCGCCTAGCAACCAGTTAGCGACTGACAAATCAACTGAGGCGCTTGTCAAAGTTGAAGATGGGTACCGATTTTTAACGCCAAATAGTATGAACATATCATTGGTCCAAAATCAATATTTTTTAATATACTTATATAGTTATTCGGTGCGGGTACATGTTACGGGCTGGCGGACACGTGTAATGGATAACATTATAGCCAGGCGAAGCGGCTCCCCTTCTAATACAATTCGCACACCCGATGTAGCGATAGAACGAAACAGCTTAACTTCAGCTTGATCTTTGTCGGAGAATTTAGATATAAACCATGTTCTGTTTCGTAACACCGAAATACGTAATGAATCGTTTTGGCTGCAAATGTTGCCAAACTGTCTAACTTCAGCAGTACGGTTATAAAATTTCACTAAATCAGAGAACAAAGTTAAATAGGCAGATCTGTCACCATTATTATTAGCACTGATCTTATAAGCCACTTTCTTGCCACTTTTAATTAAAGACGAAATTTGATGTATTCATTAATTTATTTATTCTGGTTTTTTTGTTTCCAAGATCTCGCATCGAAAAATATATAAGACAAAAACTATAGAAACAATATTTTCATCTTTAACTTTTACCTTGTTATGGAAATTAGGTACCGTTAATATGATTTCCTAAGTACTTAAAAAACTACCTCATAAACTAATCCAAGGTTTCGTTCAATTTCATTACACGTATGTAAGGTTATAATAAAATCGTGATTAAAACGCAGCTGCTGTCGGTCCCGAGCCGATAACTATAGATGCAATTGATTCGACCTCCGCGCTCCCTCGCGGCGCCGTCTCCCGCGCACGCAAATAAACGACCGTGGCGTTTCCTACTCACTCGACTTGTCTATTTACTCTCATTCGTCACACTTTGACTGTTACAATAAAGCCCTAATTAGCTTTATTGCTAAAACTATTTTAATCGCTTGTGTTGATACTTTACTTTTGACGGTTTAAGCTGTTTACATATGTTCCATTTTCCATTCCAGTCCCTGCAAAGATTGCTATAATCATCAACAACTGCCGGTCCTGCTATTTCATCTGAATTTATGTGTCGTTCTATTGACCTGACCTGTCGTCGGCTATAACGGAATCTTGATTAAAATATGAGAACGATCTCAAAGTGCTTAAAGTAAATAAGGTATCGAATAAAATCTAATCATTTATTATATCAATCGATGCATCGAATTTTACATGATATCTCATTTAATCACGTAAAATTAGATGATATCTAATCATGTAGAATTCACATTTCAAAATTTCAGCAGAATTCGAGAAAGTAGAAGCAAAAGCACATATTTATGCTGATATGTATGTACAGATGCCTGAGAACGGCTCGAAACAAGCGGCTTAAGCATGTTTACACATTTGGGTCGGGAATTTAAAACCGAGTCAAGTGCACACAAAGCGGTCGTCGCAGAAGCCTAACCGCGACGGCGACGCACTGCAGATCCGACCTAAATCTTCGGCCTGCTTGACTTTTGGCGATGGTTCGTAATTGAAATGCTGAAATGCCTAGTCATCGATGATGTTTAGCGCCTGGGGCTAGGCTCGACGCAATGCAGGTGCGACCCAGATCCCACCGCGCCGCCGGCCTCGCCTATTCCAGGTCATACTTCACTTTTGGCAACCCTGTTTGCGATTCTGCAGATAGCACGGGGAAGATTCAATTAAAAGGAAGCTTTTAAATAATATAATATTCTGTCGCTTCACAGTTAAATCGTCCAATTCAATTCATACGAAGTCGTTTGATTAAAAGATACATAGATAGATACATTAATTTGTTCGTAACATACACATATATTATATGAGTTAAAAGTGGTGTTGTATTTTATTCAACGGGTTCATAACACATGTAATCAAATGAATTAAACAATATCAGTGCGATATTAAAAGAACAATGACGAAAGACAATGTGAATAAAAAATATTTATTTAGGAAACAAACTGGCAAGTAAATATTAAGTCTCTTAAGTTTTATTTATTATATATTTTGTGGACGATGTTATTGACGTCACACTGGAAAATGCTTTTCACGACGCACCTCCTGAAAATGTACCAGGCGAACATAAACAGCTGGCAGTTATCAGCGGGCGACGGAGAATCGCTGCGAGGGGCGGGGTGGCGTGAGTGACGCGACGAAACGCATCTGTGTTAAACACAGTTACATATTACACTATGATAGCTTATCAGCCGTACACGACTAGAGACTAACACCATATGGGCTACTGACCTTTCATGATTTCCCAATCAAATATAGCTTCATTGTTTATTTATTTATTTTAAACTTTATTTACTTAATAAATAAATAAAATGTATATAATGTAAATATATATAATATTGTATTTTAACATTTCGTCCATTCATTAGCCGCCCCTCGCGGTTTCATTCGCGTTCATGGTTACTGCTTCGCTCCTATGAGTCGTAGCGTGATGTAATATAGCTTAAATTCTTTTTCGACGAATAGACAATCCAACAAAAAAATATTTTCTTTAAATTTAAACCACTAGTTCCCGAGATTAGCACATTCAAACAACAAACAAACAAACTCTTTTCAGCTTTATAATATTAGTATAGATAATAATCATCATATTACGAAATGATAATTAAAACAACATTAACCTGGCGTCACTGAGCATAATGTGTATCGTACGCGCGAGCAGCGTGGCCGAGCTGCTCGTAACCGACAGTGTTTAATTAACTCGCAAGCCGCTCATATTGTCCGCTCTTCTCAGAATAGAACAACAACTCTCCCACTGCAATTATCTGTATTGTGAACCATCTGACCTTATAACTGCTTATTGTATTCCGTTTTTAATATACGTTATATTTAAATTTCCGTTGTTTTTATTAAAGCAAAACAATTAAAATCTTACATCATTACTTTTTGGACGTTAACGAAAAGATTGATATATATGATATAGAATGATCTTCTAAACAGGTCAATGATAAGAGAATGAATTAGACACAAAGGGCACGAGTAAAGATAAAAGCGTGGTCACCGACCTCGGTAGTCCGATATAGCATCTGTCGGGAACAGTTTGCATGCAACCATTAAACATTGCACCGACTATATCATTCACGAATAAAAACGTCGATCGACAGCAGATGACACTCGTCACGTCGAGTTCGTGACGTTTCGTCGCGTGAAGCGACGCGAACTACGAACACGATGTACACATGGTTAGTCCTCGTTTAGCACCTTCGCATCTAAAGGCGGGTACACGCTAGTGAGTAACCGACGGAAATTATGTTGTACGTATGCTTTCCGAACTTGCGCGATCTAACCTAGGCAAATTTGACAGCTTTTGCCTTAAAAAGCTTTCGTAATGCGGATAGGTTTGTGGATCGCCGTTGCAGTTGCAGTTCGAACATGAAAACCACACTAGAACCTTATCATAGCAACTACAACGATCACCAAATCAAACTCAAAATATACTTTATTCAAATAAGCTTTTACAATCTTTTTTAAATTTTCAATTTATACGTTGTCACGTCTCTTTTTTTTTTAATCATTTTAAAATCCGGCGAGAAAATCACCATACATCTCTAGGCTATTTTGTCTTTAACGTGGTCATGGACAGAAGAATATTATTTTTTCTTGCCAATGCCTATTGTACTAACGAGCGTTAGTATGTACGCGCCCTAAAACTGTGATGCATAAGACGAAGACAGTTAGCGTTGGTTTAACACCTTCGCATCGAACGTCTACCGCGAGACGTGCTCCTCCAGCTGCCCAAACAAACCGTTACTTGATAATGACGCGAGCTCAGCGCCTGGATAACGACTGTTGTTCTCGACTGCATCCCTGTTTTAGAACTACAACCCCGAACTATTTTTAAAGTTGTTTATAATAATCTACACTTAAAACAACGTATCTATAATAAATTCCAAGCATTCAAATAGTACAATGTTAAACGTTGGATATATTTATCGTACAATATAACTCTTATCGAACATTGTAGAAAAAAACAGTTGCCATCGAGATAACTATTACCGAAAACATTTAAAAGAGAAAAAGGTAATTTAAAACATAAATCAACAAGTTTAACGGCTCTAAAACGCAACAAAGCTAACTGAAAAAAACAAATGACTCGAAATCGACTGCATCTTTTTATAGACGAGCGTTTACGCAACACAAACTCTGTTGGGTACATCAACACTGCTTCTTTATCCAAACAGACTAAAGGCGCAGAGGGCATTCATTGGACAACTAGTTGTAGCCATTACTGCCTACAGCGCTAACGGGTTTGATCTCCGCTCTTACCTAAAAATTGTGCCATACGAATATTCGTTGTGGCCTAGGGTCTAGACCTCCAACCATCACAGGATCTTATTACTAGGATGTTTTAGTGAGGTGCGTTTATTATTTTAAGTAGAGCTTGAAGAATTATATGACCAGTTAACGTAAACAATTTGGTATATATTTAAATATTTCGATATCAAAAAACCACATTTAAAAAAATGACCGAAAACCGCAGCGACCAATTCGAGGAAATAAACTCCAATGTAATATTCATAAAGAGCGCAGTCAGCGACAGCAGGCTGTCATCTATATAAGAGCTGTATAATATTAATATGTACGCAGATTTCATAAGCACTGCAGATGGAAAGAGCGCAGTTCGACCGTGACATCGTTTGCTGCGAAAGAGAGATTTCTATAGTTACTTTTATGATACTGAAATTATACTTTAGCGATATTATTATAATAATTATGTTATAGATGAATCGAATATAAAATAATTTAGTAAAAATAAAAATAATTGATAGCCATTGTTTTACATTATGTCTACAGTACCTTGATGCCAAACCAAGCCCGTATATAGTGCATTCCACATATTATAACATAGACATAACTTCTATTGAAGGATTAACTATCCAACGTAAAACGTTTTCAATTACCTCTTTCGAATGACAAGTTTTCTGTATAATAATATTATCTATATATTATTACATAAAGCAAAAACTTTGTACCCTTTTTACGAAGATTGCGCGAACGGTTGAGTATGAAATTTCACACATTTTAATTATATATTTTAATTACATAAAAAATACATGAAATGAATAAAAAAGATTACACACCCTACCATATATTTGTAGCCCCCACGCATATATACTCTTTTGTTTATCGGTAAAATCTGTGCTCAAATTGCGAATATATTATCTGTGGTCAATCTTAAAATCGATTGAAAATTTAATGAACCTCGGTCGAAATCCGACCGCTAGGCGACCACTAGGAAGAACAATAACACGACTAACAGTTTAACAATAGCGCAAGCATATCTGCAAAGTGAGTTGACACTGCAAGAGCCGGTCTCTCGCGACCTAATCAAGCCTTTCTCCTAATTAATAACGGTTTCGGCTCACTCGCCAAAGCGCCCCACATACCTAATGACCTATTTCAGCTAGAACCTAGCTTTTGGGTTAACAGCTCGTTTTGTTCGCCAGTTATTTTAACCTTGAAACACTTAAAACCATACCATGTTTTATTTAACAAAGCTTTACCTAAAACGCGTATTTTTGTTTTTTTTCCCGAACATTCTTCTGTGTTATATCATTATAAAACTGCAATTGAATGTTCGAACATCTCATAAAAACTACTGAATTTTTAATTTAATGATACCTTTTGGTGTTTTATTATGGTTAGTCTTTAAGACTTAAAAACTAGCACCTATTGTAACCCGCTACTACTGAACAAGCACATGAAAATAAAAATCACGCTGAATAATACCGCGGGCTATAGCAAGCTAGTTAATTTAATAATTGTAGGTTCAATCAATTAATTTTATAACATAAAGTAATCGTGCAATGCATGCTCTGGTATATTTTAACTAAAATCATACCCGGAAAAAGCATCGACCTTGCGCGAGCAAAGCGCTTCATAAATAGGAAGTGCTTCTCAGTATACCTACTTATTAGGTTTCATATTATAGAATGACCGCTTAACCACTTTTTTATTTACGTTACGTAATATTTTCGCGCCGTCTCAGGAACGAATAGAGCGATATGGAAAACTTTTGATTTTTTAATATGATAGCACATTTTTAGAGGAGCCTTTAAATGATCATGCTGCACTTAGCAGCGAAACACTGACCGTAAGCACCTAACAAGAGGACTTAACGCGAATGAAACCGCGTAGAACATCTCACTCGATGTATAAAAAAAATCGATTAAATAAAACTCACTTATTAAATTAAGACATATTCTATATGTACCTACAGTATTATCAAAAATTTGGTCTGCAACTATTACTTTCTATAACTTTGAATTATCTTATCAATCCCGCAAGAAATGTTTACTCAACCATAGTAAACACGTCACTGCATGATAGCATTTTGGGATATACGAGTAGGAAGAAAAGCTCCCGATAACAGCCCTGATAACGACCGAATAAACACAAGCTGATGATAAATACTGATGGAAAGAATTAGCATACAATAATATGAACATTTATTTTTATACTGATAAGCAATAATGTGTCAATCAATTCTTTGGTTTTTAGTTGTGCCAATTAGACACAAACAATAATGTGTCAACCCAACATTGATGTATTCTGATAAAACGTCACATATTTAACAATATAAAAAAAATAACGTAATTTAAACTAAATAATTAAGTACGGTAAACATTTACTTAATTAATGTTTCTAATATTGAAGTGTGTTTCATATTTTGCTATATAATCTCATGTATTAGAAAAACTTATTATGCTTATCAGCGTCCATTTATTGTGAACTAACTACCCGGCATGAACTGCAATGCCACGTGTATTATATAAATTTTTGGCCAGGAATCCTCGCAGGCGTCAAACCCTACCAAAGATCAACGGTTTTTGAGCGCATGACAGACAACAAACAGAACAAACATGCATTGATTTTTATTTAAATACATTATTTCGGTCAGTGAATTTAAATGCCGGTTATACACAACAGCTGGTGTAAGACGTTGGTCTCGATACAGCCAGGCTTGCGTCACCGCGTGACTCAGTCGCAGCCTCATTGGACCCGGCCCGTGAGCTGGGCGCAAGATTTCTCAAAGCCTGACATTTTACCCTTTATATTACTATTACGGTGATAAAAATATTGTATAAAAACCAACGATGATGTTATTTCACTATAAATACGTACATTGTTATCAATATATGTAATTAATGTAATCGCTTAATGTTAATAAAACCGTTTTGTTAATTATATTAGTCATAATGTTATAAATCCGTGATTGTATCGGCCTTGGTTGTCCTTGTTTGTATTTTGGATCGTTTGTAGACTCCCAATGTCCCAAATAAGTTAGCCACTTACGTCACATCGGAAAGCCCCAAAATCGGGCCAATAAAGGATAAGTAATATAATAGATAATACTAAAAATCGTTTTTTTTTTTAAATCTTAGAAATCGTCGCTCGTCTCCGGACGTTATAAAAATAAACGGATATTAAGTCTAATGACAGGTATTCCATATTAAGACTCGAAGCTTCCTAGTAACATCGGCGCTCTATAGCACAATCGTGTTTGTGTGTAAATACCTTTCCGTATTAGCAAAAGCGACGAACAGTGCGAAAACACTAGGGTAGCTACTATTGTTTCCGCAATAAATGGAGCAAAGCTTTGTTGCTTTTTCAGTTTACGCCTTTGCATTTGACTAAAACATAAAAGAGCTCATTTGTTTGCGTATGAAATGTTAATATGAAAACGGGAGAAGCTGCCGCGCAGCCCGTGGGTCCCATTACAATAAAGACGGGAATAATAAGCGCGGAACGTGTCTCCGGGCGCGGCGCGGCCAATAAGAAGCTCCGCAGGGCTCGCGACCACTCGACCAGAAATACTTGCTTTAAATCAAACTTATCAACGAGAGAGGCTCGTTCCTATTTCAATTTACAATATCAGACGGTGTTTATAACGTTTGTATTTTAATTTTGCGATTTTTTCGAATATTGTTAAACTAAATAAATGGTAACAAGAATAACACATTTATTATTGTCTGGTGCGATTGTACATCAACACTACGAATTTATGTTAAACCCGTCTGTGCTTCGAGTGTTATAGTCCATATAATGATCAATTAAAATCAATTCAACCTTACGGTAGTTGCAAAACACCGTTATAAACAGCTGACATTATTTGTGCATTTCAAAATTAAGTATGTCGCAGTGGCGTTTGTTGGATGTCGTACCACGACGTCTGTATCGTGGCTCAACGTCGCAGCTACAGCCCTAGCCAGCAGTAGCAGTTAGCATGCGCAGCGCGACACGCAAGGTCGACGGCCGCGCCCGCGCTCGCACAGCGCGACGCAGACGCCGCACCATTAGGCTTAGGTTGAACTTAACAGCTCTCGTCTTGGTTCATTATTATGTCATTAACAAAAACCATAATACACCACAAGTTTTTTTAACGTCAAAATATTTGATACTAATTAATACTATTTAATAATCATATATCCAGTACACAAATAAAATTAAAAATGAATTCTGATAAAAATGATACGAAGACATAAGTTGTGTAGGATTTTTCGCTGTTCTACGCACAGATAAGAATGTTATGCATATAGAAACAATTTTAAAATTGACTGCATTCAAAGCTATATAAGAAACACACTAGTTTTGGATAAATGCATTTAAAACATTTTGAATGCTTAATCAAACTTTGAATTCAATTTTCTTCAAATTAGAATTTTGGGACATATCACCTATATCCATTAGTGCCTTGATATTATACCTACATTATCAGTTATCTATATTAAATGTTCAATAAGGAAAATTATTCCTACGGGTATAAAAGAAAAAGGGTAAAACACAGGAAGCACTGGAACAACTATTGAAGACTGAATCGGGAGTTAAAGTTTTCTAAAGTAAACGAAAGACAACTCTCTTAACCTGTCGAATCAACATTGAAAACAAAACAATAACGTATTATTGATTTTCACTTACAAATATCTGAAACCACAGGACTATGATTATTCCTGATGGTCTTTTTTGGATATTGTTAACACATCATTTTATATTAAAGGGCAGAGTAAAATGTTTTTAGTTGCATAATCCTTGTCACAGATAGTACAGAAAATTGGAATTATACAATTTCGAAAATTTTTGAAAATATATTTAAATTCTATAATAAGAAGTGACACATTTGGCATTTTCATTATCTATTTATTCGTAAATATTATTTAATTAAACTTAGGTAAATACAAAATAAATTCTAAATTTAATTATTGTCCTTCAATAAACAAATACCTACCAGGAAATAATGATTATATATTTAAAGTAAATAGTATACATATTTACAATTAATATACATATTTAATTAGTTTAATAATAGATTGAAATAATATTTCAAATAAACAAAATCATATTATTTCATGAAATGAATATTTGAACAAAACAGGATCATAATTAAGTTATGACTTTAATGAGTAGGTTCTATTTCTATTTTCTTGTGAACAAAGATGTCAGCATTGATGTGACGAAACACATAACAAAGTCTGAGGTATTTTAGACAGTCTGGGGTTTGGTTTTATTTAAATCAATGTTATTTATGGTCTTAAAATGAGGATCTCAATTATATTCATGTTTATATAATACCAATGATTATGATAAGATTTTAATTATACTTTTTGAATTGAATTAGTTTTCGAAAGAAATTACAAACACTCATTATCTTGTTGTTTTTTTCTGCAAATAAATTATGAAATATCCGAATAATGTCACCTGGCCATAAAGCAGTGATAAGCTCAATGACAAGCAATGAGTAATGATGCTCATTTTGTGTATCTTAATGCAAGCAATAAATGCTACATAGGTGGTTAATAAAAATTGTGGCATTATTCATAGCTGAGGAATAATTTAATTGTTTTTATTGTCAACGAAAGAAGTAATTTTTTTAATGAAAATAAAGCATAATTGGCACAACTAAAAGCCACAAAATAAAGAATTGAATTGAATGAAAACAAATTATATATTTTATTTAATGAGAATTTAGAATAAACACAGAATGAAAAAAATAGTTTTTTTACATATTTTTTTGTTTCTTGTAAGGGGATCCTTAAAATTTAAGCATGTATATATATTCTTTACTGCACAATAAATTAGTGACATACATTAATTATGTAAATATATAGACATGTAATGGAGTAATGTTACATAAGTTAAAATTATTCAGTAACTGATTGCTAAAAAATAATTGGAAAATGTGTCACTAGATAATAATTTTAATGACATAGAATTGATCTACTTTTCGTTCATATATGTAGTTCTAATTTAAAATTGTGTTTTGAAATTGGCTCACATGATGCTCAAACAGCTCATCAGTGATGTTGCCGTGGGAGCTGTTGTATTGTTTCCAACAACCGCTATTGATACAATTTGCGTGGCCATTGTGTGATTGTTCTGTATGTGTCTGATGCCACTTTTTAACCATAACATATAAGAATTATTTACTTTTTGTTTATTTTCTTGCTATACCATTGCGTGACAATTACAATTAGTTATATGCAATGCATACTCGAATTGATTTAATGTTCCAAGTCACTGAACCTTATCAATATTTCACATAGCTCGCCAGCTATTGCTCTTGCTGGGTGGTTTACCTTGTAACTTACTTTCTAGCATTATCCGTAGATTTTATAATCACTTAATAAATATATTTTTTAACTTAACACAAAAGAACTTACCTTCAGGGTATGCCTGCTTGTTGGCGATGAAATCGATGATTATATGAGTGGAGTTGTAGAGGTGTCCCATAGCTCGCATGTCGAATTCGAAGTTTGCAACGTAAGTCACGTTGATCACCGGCTTCGAGTAGTTCACCACCGACGTCTGCATGTCTCGCAGCGTGCCCTCCAGCAGGTCGTCGGTAATGTTGTCCAGCCATGACTGGCCCCGAGTCACGCCTCCGCCCACCAGCACACAGAACACTAGCACCTTCCACATCGTGTTGCTGCCGATCCTCACAGCGGCTACCACATTACTATTGCATTCTGTACATTTTAATGCACAACCTATTTTATCTTCTTACTTGTAGGGTAAACTAACTGTTTGCAAAACAAACACACAAAGATACCCACTCACAAAACATAAATAAACACGATTAAGGTCGAGTCGACTAAAAATAGAATGGACGTATTATAAAAACGTTAAAAAAGTTTGCTTTTCACTTTATCTTAACTTATTCTATTCACGTTTTCTGTTAGAATTTACATGTTTTTTTATTCTTTGTCATTTCACAAATGCACGGCACCGCCGGACAAGTCGACTCGGTCGATGTACAACGGTGAATGGTGAACGTCAGACTGGTAATAATAATCGAATGTAACTTCCTTCATCGTTCATTAAAATGTCAACTAGCCCCAGCTCTGTTTCATTCGTTCACTGTTTTATATTGCCAGTAATAAAAATCACTTATACCTTTTTAGATGTATTATTTATTATACATAAATTTTTACCATTAGTTTTAAAAGTAATTGTATTAAATATAAAAAATAATTAAAATAAAAACTATTACAAAAATTTGTTTCTTATTCAAATTACGCCTAAAGTAAAGCCTAATCCTCTTAGCGGTAAAATTTCGATATAGACGTGTATATCGAAATTTTTTACTATTAATTAGAAGTAGACATTAAAATATCCTATTTTTTTACTTTGAAAAAGAGGGACTTTCGTTTAACAGTTTTATATTTTTTATCCCCTGAGGGGTGAAATTTCCAAAATTTCTTAGTGCTTAATATTAAATACAATAATGCTTACAATACAAAAAATATCAATAGTCAGTCAGGATAAGTAATTATATGTATTTTTTAAAATGGACGTGGATGCTTTGCTCTTGGTTTATGTATGAATGTAATAACATTTCTTTAAAAAAATCCTTTAGTTTGCCATATGTTTATTTCTTTCCAGAAGTTGATCCTTGTTAGTAAAACTATCACATGATCCAATAATACAGACTGTGATTTTTTTTCATAATCAAAGTATGCTTATAGTTACAAATCGGACTCCATTTGTTTTTCTATTCTTATACTGATGAAAAAAAGATTTTTAATAATACCTTTATGTCGTTATTATATCAAGGAAGAAATAAAAAAATCCATTTTTATAAGCAAGTCTTTATTATTTAACAAAACATAATCCTAGATTTATTTATTATAATACAGCATTTATGCATTACTTATTAATTATTATTAATATACAGATATATAGAAATACATTTTACAACACCATTGTATAAATTATAATTACAATAATATATTACAATTACATTCAAAGTTATTATTGACTGCAATTTATTATTTTGTAAGGTAGGATTGAGAATAATATTGAAAGACACAATTTTTTAAGGTTGGAACTACACTTGTAAAATTTTTCAGGTGTAAAGCAATGAAAAACGATTCAAAGTGTATATAAGTCTGTAGTAAAATTTTAAAATAATATTTTTTCTTAACGCAGTTAGAAATCTTTGGTTTTATTATGTACATACATATGAACGGTGTCTTTAAAGTAGATAATCTTGGACATGTTTTTGACATGACTGACAAGATTAATGAATATAGGCTTTGAAAACCGTGAAACTAGACAAAACAAATACGTCTCTCGAAATGTACATTAACAAAACAATCTCACTCGAACTGAAGACGTCATCACACCATTCCACCCTACACTTTCTCGTGCGCCTGCCCGCCGGCCAGCAGCGCGGCGCTGTCGCCGCCGGGCGGCGCGGGCGGCGCGGGCGGCGCGGGCGGCGCGGGCGGCGCGGGCGGCGCGGGCGCGGCGCACAGGCGCAGCGCGGCCTGCAGCGAGCGCTCGCGCAGCGCGCGCGCGTCCAGGCCGGGCACGCGCCGCAGCCAGCGCGCCGCCTCCGCGCCCGCGCGGAAGAACACCACGCGCCGCCCGGAGCTCTCCAGCTCCGCGATCAGCCGCCCGAGCACCTGCGGCGTCGGGTTTAGACTGTATGACTTTAAGGGCTAATGCGATGCGGATTAAATCTAATAATAACCCGAATATTAGTATATACGGTACTAGCGTCTTTAGAACCTTAATCATTAAATTAAAAGCGACTATTACACTCGTTTTACTGTCGAAGTGATATGCAACAACTCCATATCCTGATAACAGCAACCTACATAAACTTACGTAAGCTGTGAGTTTCAACGAATTACTGACAGTAAGTTTATTCAGTTGTAAAACAATAATAAACAATTAATGTAAATTCTATCCAATCAAAACCATAAATGTGAAATGAGAGCCAAGTTCAGTATTCTGATAAATGCCTTGGTTGTTGACTTCAACGACAACAGAAGTGAGATCTAAATAGGTGCCATTGGGTCCTTTTAAAAGGACAAATTCAAAACTAAAAGTAAACTTAATAAATATAAAACAATTGAATGAGTTACTGTATTTTTCTACGTTTACGGGGTATAATTTTTTTTCTGTGTTATTTTCTATACTTTCCTGTACCTTTGATATATTTAAGTAAATTGCCCATTCGGTATTCGGTATTTCGGTACCTCAAATAATGAAAAAGAAATTGGGTGCTAGGTAGGTATTAAACTCGTTTAAGATTCACGTTAAGTTAAAATAATAAAGAGCTTATAAAACGGATAAGAGTTGTGTTGTGTGGTGGGCGAAAAGCTGACTACCTATCACCGCTAAACACATGTTCCAACTTGCTTACCTACCCTCACAGAACTTGTCGAATGTGGCATCAAGTGGTTCTATGATCACTTAGGCTCTGCCTACCCCGATAGGACATATAGGCGTGATTATATGTTAAGTTACATACCTACCACATAAAGACTGGCTGTCAAAAGTTTGATTACTTACTGATTCTTACACCCATAATAGTTATGCCTGTAGGCACTAATTAGGTATTTATGTTAGGCATTCATAATAGAATCTAATTATTTAAAAATTGCCAGTTTTTTTATTTATTCCTTTGTATTTATCCAATTACTAATCTGCATACCAAATTTTAACTCTCTAGGTCACCTGGAACTAGGTTAGAGTTTTGATCTATAGGTCAGTCAGTCAGTCAGTCAATGATAAAATGAGGATTTTTTGGACAATAATATCTAAGTAACCGTTTGAGATAAGCTTATGAAATTCAGAACACACATGTATCTCGCAAGTCTCAATATATGAGCCAAATTTGATACGTTTATGTGAAATAGTTTTTGATTTATGAGGGGATCAAAAGTGGCTCCAAATCGTTCGTGTAATATTACACACGGTGCGGCTCGCCAGTTCTGTTTTTTGAACTTGGCTTGACACGCTACCGCGTGTCTACATGTAAGTCCGAGAGTGTAATTTTTGCGGAGCGGCGTTAAAATCGTCCTCGGATGGATCCCGCACCTGCTCGGCGGTGTAGTCGAGCAGCGCCAGCGCCGAGCAGTCGACGAGCAGCGCGCGCGGCGCCGGCTCGCCCGCCGCCGCGCGCAGCGCGCCCGCCGCCGCGCGCTCCGCGTTGAGGTACACCAGCGCGCGCGGCCGCAGCAGCAGCGCGGCGCCGCCCGCCTGCGCACGCGGTGTGTTGCTCTCATATGTTAGACCTTCATTTTTATTTTTCTATTCTCAATTGAAAAGTATTCCGTGGTAAACACAGAAATGGAACCTAAGTTCACACTTTTTTTTTTATACGGCAACATTTAAATGCAGTCACAAATGTCAATTGACCACAGTACAGTACAGTACACACTATTTTATTTTATTTTGGTAATTTTCAATGTCTTTATGTAGATATATGTATAATAAATCTAGTTTATTGCCATCTAACAATACTTTCGAACAATCATTAAAAAATAATATTTATAATTTATAATTATTGTTATAGCGGTATCGGCGCGCCCAATCTCGCTTAATGAGGAAGACCGAGGCGTCGTCCTTCCGGCCTCTTTGCCCCATCGGCGCCCGGGACGCAATACATAGGGTGTATGGAGGGTAGACGGAGGATTCGGGCATCAGGTTTTCACACAGTCCAGAAGAGAACGCCAGTCGAGACAGCCTCGAACTGCCGTGCGTGCGCCAGTGATCACCTGCGGGACCAGGCGCAGCTCGGGCCGGCGCAGCAGCTCGGCCAGCAGCGCCGCCAGCGAGGCCAGCGCGCCGCACAGCACGGCGGGCTCCACGCCGGCCAGCACGCCCACGCCGCCCGTCAGCGCCGCCAGCAGCGCCTCGCGCCGCCGCGCCGCCCACAGCCGCCGCAGCGCGCACACGTCGATCTGCGCGTGCACGGAGCAGCACGTTATCACATTTTTTTTAAACCTCAATAAAATTATAGGTTAGGAAATATATGTTTTTAAAATGTGATTAATTATACTGATTACAAAACTTCATAAGAATGGATCAATAATTCAGATACGTACCATAAATATGACGGCGCATATGAGCACAGACGATAAGCAGGCCTTTGGTATGAAGAAGAAGTAATGCGTGAGGTAGTTTAGTGCCAGCAACGTGATTATACCTGTAATATTATTACAACTTTTCAAAACTATGATTTTTTATTCTATTTATTTATTTAGTGCACAGAATTGCGCGATACCATTTGAAATAGTAAAAAATTATGGTGTAAAATTTGTTGTAATAAGGTTCTTAGACAGTTAAAAACTCTGTCAGGATATCACTATAGATAATGCGTGGTCAGATCAACGACTAAAACGCGAAAGGCGCCGCACGTGGGCGTGGCGCCCAGCGTCTATACAAGCGAGAGCGTACCCGAGTAGAGTCCGGCGGCGGGCGTGCGCACGCCGGACGAGTGCGACACGGCGGAGCGCGTGAAGGCGCCGCACGTGGGCGTGGCGCCCAGCGTCTATACAAGCGAGAGCGTACCCGAGTAGAGTCCGGCGGCGGGCGTGCGCACGCCGGACGAGTGCGACACGGCGGAGCGCGTGAAGGCGCCGCACGTGGGCGTGGCGCCCAGCGTCTATACAAGCGAGAGCGTACCCGAGTAGAGTCCGGCGGCGGGCGTGCGCACGCCGGACGAGTGCGACACGGCGGAGCGCGTGAAGGCGCCGCACGTGGGCGTGGCGCCCAGCGTCTATACAAGCGAGAGCGTACCCGAGTAGAGTCCGGCGGCGGGCGTGCGCACGCCGGACGAGTGCGACACGGCGGAGCGCGTGAAGGCGCCGCACGTGGGCGTGGCGCCCAGCGTCTATACAAGCGAGAGCGTACCCGAGTAGAGTCCGGCGGCGGGCGTGCGCACGCCGGACGAGTGCGACACGGCGGAGCGCGTGAAGGCGCCGCACGTGGGCGTGGCGCCCAGCGTCTATACAAGCGAGAGCGTACCCGAGTAGAGTCCGGCGGCGGGCGTGCGCACGCCGGACGAGTGCGACACGGCGGAGCGCGTGAAGGCGCCGCACGTGGGCGTGGCGCCCAGCGTCTATACAAGCGAGAGCGTACCCGAGTAGAGTCCGGCGGCGGGCGTGCGCACGCCGGACGAGTGCGACACGGCGGAGCGCGTGAAGGCGCCGCACGTGGGCGTGGCGCCCAGCGTCTATACAAGCGAGAGCGTACCCGAGTAGAGTCCGGCGGCGGGCGTGCGCACGCCGGACGAGTGCGACACGGCGGAGCGCGTGAAGGCGCCGCACGTGGGCGTGGCGCCCAGCGTCTATACAAGCGAGAGCGTACCCGAGTAGAGTCCGGCGGCGGGCGTGCGCACGCCGGACGAGTGCGACACGGCGGAGCGCGTGAAGGCGCCGCACGTGGGCGTGGCGCCCAGCGTCTATACAAGCGAGAGCGTACCCGAGTAGAGTCCGGCGGCGGGCGTGCGCACGCCGGA
Source organism: Hypolimnas misippus (assembly GCA_037950945.1). NCBI lineage: Eukaryota > Metazoa > Arthropoda > Insecta > Lepidoptera > Nymphalidae > Hypolimnas > Hypolimnas misippus. Next base: position 15,760,901 of record JBBEEQ010000029.1, read on the forward strand.
CGAGTGCGACACGGCGGAGCGCGTGAAGGCGCCGCACGTGGGCGTGGCGCCCAGCGTCTATACAAGCGAGAGCGTACCCGAGTAGAGTCCGGCGGCGGGCGTGCGCACGCCGGACGAGTGCGACACGGCGGAGCGCGTGAAGGCGCCGCACGTGGGCGTGGCGCCCAGCGTCTATACAAGCGAGAGCGTACCCGAGTAGAGTCCGGCGGCGGGCGTGCGCACGCCGGACGAGTGCGACACGGCGGAGCGCGTGAAGGCGCCGCACGTGGGCGTGGCGCCCAGCGTCTATACAAGCGAGAGCGTACCCGAGTAGAGTCCGGCGGCGGGCGTGCGCACGCCGGACGAGTGCGACACGGCGGAGCGCGTGAAGGCGCCGCACGTGGGCGTGGCGCCCAGCGTCTATACAAGCGAGAGCGTACCCGAGTAGAGTCCGGCGGCGGGCGTGCGCACGCCGGACGAGTGCGACACGGCGGAGCGCGTGAAGGCGCCGCACGTGGGCGTGGCGCCCAGCGTCTATACAAGCGAGAGCGTACCCGAGTAGAGTCCGGCGGCGGGCGTGCGCACGCCGGACGAGTGCGACACGGCGGAGCGCGTGAAGGCGCCGCACGTGGGCGTGGCGCCCAGCGTCTATACAAGCGAGAGCGTACCCGAGTAGAGTCCGGCGGCGGGCGTGCGCACGCCGGACGAGTGCGACACGGCGGAGCGCGTGAAGGCGCCGCACGTGGGCGTGGCGCCCAGCGTCTATACAAGCGAGAGCGTACCCGAGTAGAGTCCGGCGGCGGGCGTGCGCACGCCGGACGAGTGCGACACGGCGGAGCGCGTGAAGGCGCCGCACGTGGGCGTGGCGCCCAGCGTCTATACAAGCGAGAGCGTACCCGAGTAGAGTCCGGCGGCGGGCGTGCGCACGCCGGACGAGTGCGACACGGCGGAGCGCGTGAAGGCGCCGCACGTGGGCGTGGCGCCCAGCGTCTATACAAGCGAGAGCGTACCCGAGTAGAGTCCGGCGGCGGGCGTGCGCACGCCGGACGAGTGCGACACGGCGGAGCGCGTGAAGGCGCCGCACGTGGGCGTGGCGCCCAGCGTCTATACAAGCGAGAGCGTACCCGAGTAGAGTCCGGCGGCGGGCGTGCGCACGCCGGACGAGTGCGACACGGCGGAGCGCGTGAAGGCGCCGCACGTGGGCGTGGCGCCCAGCGTCTATACAAGCGAGAGCGTACCCGAGTAGAGTCCGGCGGCGGGCGTGCGCACGCCGGACGAGTGCGACACGGCGGAGCGCGTGAAGGCGCCGCACGTGGGCGTGGCGCCCAGCGTCTATACAAGCGAGAGCGTACCCGAGTAGAGTCCGGCGGCGGGCGTGCGCACGCCGGACGAGTGCGACACGGCGGAGCGCGTGAAGGCGCCGCACGTGGGCGTGGCGCCCAGCGTCTATACAAGCGAGAGCGTACCCGAGTAGAGTCCGGCGGCGGGCGTGCGCACGCCGGACGAGTGCGACACGGCGGAGCGCGTGAAGGCGCCGCACGTGGGCATGGCGCGCGCGAAGGCGCCGAGCGCGTTGCAGGCGCCCAGCGTCACCATCTCCTGCGCCGCGTCCACGCGCCCGCCCGCGGCTGCGGACCGACACACCGTGTACGACAAGGTGGAGGACACATGCTTATATACACGCTAACAATGTAGTTGTCTCTAGAGGACCAAATCCAAGTAAATACGAAGAGGAGGCTCAAAGCTTGTTAAGAACCCTAAAATTTTTTAGTAACTTTAAAATATAGTACTTTAATTGTAATCTGAATATTCATTCCCTCAATTAAAAATTATAAGAAATTGTCAATTCGTTAACTACTCACTAAAGGCTTTAGCGATGGCAATGTTTGCAAGCACCATAACGAAGGGCATCAGGATCAGGCTGGAGCCGAGCTTCGACGTCATCTCCAGGAATCCCAGCGTGCGGTTGCCAACCACGGTGCTGAAGGGCGGGAGACCGAACTTGGGCAAGCCGGGCTCTACTTTACCTAACATGGAGACAGAAGCTTCTTTGGTATTTTTAACAAGGGCTCGGTGTATATAAATAAGATCATTATTTAGCCTTGTACATCGCAATGGCGCAATATGAATAAAAATATTTATTATATCTTGATCGTCGGCTTGGTTTAAGATACAAGTGCGAATCTGATAACTTACGATACGCACTATAATAAAAAAATTGTTAACCATACCTGATAATTTGAAGAGTGGTTGCTTGGGGTCGTACGTGTAAAAGGCAAAGGTGGAAGCGGCGAACACTACCAACGCGTTGCGAGCGATTGAAATGAACCACAACGCTTTTTTCAATTTGTACCGCTTGGGGCTTATAGGAATGTCCTTTAATTTCTGAAAAATTGAGTAGAACCTGATCTAAATATTCGATCATAGAAAATTGGTTTTAACAGAACAGCAGAAATTAAGTTATCAAAGTAAAATGAGATAAATAAAACAATTTTAACGAAATATTAAGTTCATATATTAAGTTACGAAAAAAGGTATAAAAATTCAAACAAATGCTTGAATAGTCAGATGAGGGTGACGATATGGAAAGATAGAGGCAAAAAGCAAGTCACCCTGAGTAGCAGCAGCACGGCGCAGCAGGTGGCGGCGAGCGCGCAGTCGTTGGCGCGCACCAGATGCCAGCGCTGCGCGATCTGCCGCAGGTTCTCCAGCGGAGACTCCGCCACGAAGCTCAGCCCGAGCAGTCCCTTTAGCTGCGCCAGCACCACGATCAGCGCCGTGGCCACCGTGAACCCCGTCGTCACTGCCGGCGAGATCAGCTCCACCAGGAAACCTAAACGTTGTGTTATAACATTTCTCTTTGACTTATTGAAGATCAACTTGTAGCTGATTGGCGTATCAATCAGTTAAACAATAAATTATTGCACGATTTTAAAGTAGAACGAAAGAATTTTGGTAACACAATTTGATATATACAAGTGATGTATAACTTATCTTTTATTTGATGATTTTTCTTATATAATTATTTATTTACCAAGACGAAGGAGGCCCATAAGTAGTACGACGCAGCCGGAGAGGAAAGTAAGCAGGACTACGAAGTCGATGGGCAAGTCGCGACAAGTCTGTAGCGTGAGCAACGCCATGAGGCTCGTGGGGCCTATGGACACCTCCTTTACTGTACCGAGGAACACATACACCATTGTGCCTGGAAAAGCAATGTATTAAACTAAATGATCTAAAGAAAATTTCAATATTAAATAAAAATAAGAACTACCTCTAGACTACAACTACGTAGTGTGTAGTTTTCGAGGGGGGGGGGGGGGGGGCAAATTAATAGGGACAGTAGACAAATTAGTTTCTTTCAACTTTAAGCTGAATTTAAAAAAAAACTAAGAAATTAATATTTTAGAAAAATCATGTAATTTACTGATTGACCATTAAAAAATATATAAATAATATTTATAAATCAATGTGGCCGATTTTAAAGTCTTATGAATAGCATGAGGGAATATCTTAAAGTTGCTTTTTAGCATAGGTAAGGCTTCAGAGACATGTCCAAGAAAGTAAAGAGTTTACTTCACACACATAGTTTCTTTAAACATGGCATACATACTTCTTAGTAAAATGTGAAACACATAAATAGGTTTAATGTTATCCTTTGAAAGTACAAAAGACTAAAGAAATTTTAAAGAAGAAAAAACATACCTATGACGTACTTAAATAAAAACGGGAAAAATATTCCTTAAAACCAATAACTAGATACCTATCTCACGATACTCCAATCTACACATAAAAACTATATATCATTTTATTTTCTTAAAATATGATTTTGTTTTTTCAATTTCAATATATAGGATACAGAGTAAATAAAGTTTAGATATTCTACATGTATAAATTCAAAACATTGTTAAATTGTTTCCAGCATTTTACACATTATTGTTGCAACACTTTGCCTCAAAAAGTTGCTTTGACCTTAAAGTCGAAAGTTCGGTGTTACAAGTTTTGTTTCTTTTACGTATATAGTGTTTAGAACTGTTAAAAAATAATTACTTATTATAATTACTTGTTATAATAATAATGAGAGACAATCAGTGTTTTATTTCTGTTTTGGCGAACGTTAGAATTGATACCCGAAAAATATCTTAACATTATAAAACGTTAAAACAGCGCGTTTATTTATCGTTCATATTTGTTTTTTTAAGCTTTAAATTTGCTGTATATTTTTGTTTATTTAAGTCGTAACGTGACGTCGCGATAGAATCTATAAGAAAAAAAACAAACAAATATTTGAAAATAAGATTATCATGTGGCGTGACAGGTGAAACTTCTAATCATAATATATATTTTTTATTTCATTTAATAAAAGAAATCCATAAAAATGCTTGAAATTTACTTTACCTCCACGTATCTCCAAGAATATACTCGCAATATACCATGAAAAAAATATACATAGATATGTATGTTTGTACAATAGGTATTTACATATCGATTGCATATTTTTTACAAGTGTAAATGCCGCAGGGAACACTGCCTATACAAGAATATATGAGTGCCATGTCAACGTTAAAAATATAAATTGACCGAAAATTGGACCCTGCACAACACCAACTTGGCTCCGGTAAAAATTACTCTTAGAATCATATCTTAGACGTGATAGTAAATGTGTTAAAATAAGCAAGCAATTGTTTTAAAATTTATTTTACCGAACTTTTAAGTATTTTATGTTTCACTAGCTTTTGCCTGCGACTTCGTCCGCGTTTTCGTCGTTTTTCGTAAAAAAGTAGCGTATGTCCTTCCTCAGGGTTCAGGTTTTGATATGACAGACAGATCGTATTTTGGTAGGGAAATATAATATGTCAGTCCACAATACGTGATTTGTATGATTTTTTTATTGAATAGGTAATAATGTTATTTTTTTAGGGTTCCGTACCTTAAAAGGAAAAACGGAACCCTTATAGGATCACTTTGTTGTCCGTCTGTCTGTCTGTCGGGATGTCAACCCTTTTTTCTCAGAAATGCATAGACGTATCATGTTAAAATTAATATCATATACTCAAGTCTACGATGACATGCGGCCGTGAAAATATTAAAGTTCTAAGTCAACGCAATCAAAAGATAATGGAAAATATGTCGTATATTTTGACCATTTTAGCGTTTTCGCAAGGGAATCAAAACCTATAGGGTACTTCCCATTGACCTAGCACGATGAAATTTGGCAAGAAGTAAGATCTTATGGTACAAATAAAGGAAAAAATCTGAAAACTGTAAATTTTTGTATGTATGTTTGTCTGTTTGTAAGTTTGTCTTTCAACCTTTTTCTCAGAAACGCGTGAAGGTAACAAATTTTTATCAACGTCAAGTACTCAGAGTTGTAATTACTAAGAGCTGTGAAAAAATCACACTTCTAAGTTAACGCAATCAAAAGATACGGTCATTTATATCACATATTTTAAGTATGATAGCGTTTTTAACGTTTTCGCAAGGGAATCAAAACCTATAGGGTACTTCCCATTGACCAAGCATTATGAAATTTGGCCAGAAGCAAGGTCCTTTAGTATACATAAAGGAAAAAATCCGAAAACTGTAAATTTCTGTTCGTGTGTCTGTCAGTCTGTACGTCTGTCTTTCAACCTTTTTCTCAGGAACGCGTAAATGTATCAAGTTGTAAATTGATCAAGCGGAAAATATATTAATCTTAGAATTAAAATTATATGTACTTGTAACAAATTAACATAGAAGTTGACCATGGTCAAAAAAACAATTTTACAAACACTGAGAAGAAATTTGTATCAATACGAAAACATTAAAAAGCAGCAAACCTTTATAAACAACGCAATGCAATCTATATATCGCAGCTAACAAAATGATAGCGCGATGCAGCGTACAGCTAATGCCATCTATTACAACATTATGACATTAACTGTGATATAATTCTGCTCGATTAATAAAATTTTTTATTTTAATTATTATTTAAACGCGCTAAAAATTATAAAATAAACTTTTCATTTAAAAGTTTTATCGTCGATTTATAACGTCATTACGTAATTAACATTCAATATAAGAGCTTCACGCGATTTGATTTAAGTACTCGTATTGACTTAGTACGAAAATTTTAAAATTAAATTCAAACAGATCGAGTTATTTAATTTACTTATTTATCTACACATATAAGTCTTCTGGTTATAAGAATTATAATTAGTTATTTATAAAAAAACAATTAGTTTTGTTCGAATTAAGGACTAATTATTTTCGTCTTGGCAACACTAATATATATTTCGATATTTTGATTGATAATGTAAATCTAAATATTTTACGAACGTAGTGCAGGGGGGGGGAGTGTAGTAGAATATAAATAAAAATAAAACGAGAATAAAATATAATATAATTATGTTGTTAATGTCAAAGTCAACAAGTTAGTTCATTGAAATTGTCAAGAGATGGCGCTAGGTGTATCCTGAATCGCGCTATAACTTTTTTTTTTGAAAGTATAAGGTGTATTAGTACTTAAAATAAAATTTTGTGTTTCCATGGATTGCATTCATGATCGTGTTTTAAATTAAAGTGCTCCTAAGTAGTTTCAAAATAGTTTTTGGGACGATGGATCACCATATTTACATAATATTTGATTATATTTAAGCGACTTCTAAAAAGGAGTGTTTTCAATTCGACCTTGTATTTAATTTTTTTTATGTTTGTTCGCCGATTACGCCGCCATTTGGGTACCGATTTTCAAATTTTTTTTTTTGTTTGAAAAGGTATACTTCCAAGGTGGTCCCATTGTCTTCAGGTCAGGATCAGATGATGGGATCCTGGAGAAATTGAGGAAACTCCTCAAATATTATAGGCAAGCGGATACCGATTTAGGTATTTTTGATAGTAACTTATGTTGGAACTGATGATGAAGACCACAAATGGCGTAGATGGGTTAGTCTTATATAGATTTCTATAAGTTTGTACGGAACCCTCGGTGCGCGAGTCCTACTCGCACTTGACCAGTTATTTTAGTTAGGGATGAGTGAGAGTATTATAAACGTAAGAATAAACAAATATAATAAAAATTCTCCGAACTGCTATCAGGAATTACACGTGTTATTGTGAGTCGACCATAAAAGATAGACTTATACTGTTGCGGTAATATTTAGAAAATTAATATTATATAATTTTTAAAAAATTTTATGTAGAATATTTCTGTCATACATGATTTCAATGTAACTTTAACCATTAAGGCTGCATACGCGACGGAAGTTTCAAAATTGGAGTAACGTCTCCCGTTTTCCCAAAGTTTCCCTTCACTACTCTGCTCCTATTGAGTGTTACGTGATGAAAAGTATACTATGACCTGCCCAGGAGTATGAAGAATAATTGTACTAAGTTTCGTTAAAATCCATCGAGTACTTTTTGTTTCTATAAGGAACATACAGACAGACAGACAGACAGACAGACAAAAATTTTACTGATTGCATTTTTGGCATCAGTATCGATCACTAATCACCCCCTGATATTTATTTTGAAAATATACTTCATGTACAGAATTGACCTCTCTACAGATTTATTATAAGTATAGAAGATAGATATAGAAGATAAAGAAAGTATTCATATAATATAATAATATTGAGGAGGTTCTCAATTCGCCGGGGACTTTATGGATGTTCACCGATTAGTCGATCGATTTTGATATATTTTTTTTTTGTTTGAAACTTCCGAGATTGTCATCAGGTTAGAATCTGATGCTGGGATTCTGAAGAAATCGAGGGAACTCCTCAAATATTACAGGCACACCTATACCGATTTCGGTATTTTTGATAATAACTCTTGCATTTGCTCTCGATAAGTCACATTTGGTGAAGTGGAACTGATGAAGACCGAAGATGGCCACGGCAATAAATTCAAAATGTTGTAGAAAATATTTATATTTTTTTCCTTTTAGTTTATTTGGACGCTGATAAGCAATACTGTGTCAAGCCACACGGACTCCATTTTGAGAAAATGACATCTAAAGATGTCAAAGCTGTTCTTAATAAATATGTTTGAAGAAGTATATATCCACCTTTTCTTTTATTTTTTGATAAAAGGAGCAATTAATTTCAATCAATTAAATCAATTAATTTTAATTTAATACATTATTTAAGAAAAAGTTTTTCCAATATTTAAGATTATTGTATAAATCGCAAAATATGGAACGCACTTGAAATTTGAAACAATTAATTAAGAAACTTTTTTCCGTACTTTTTAGTTTATATGACTTCAAATTAATTTGAATAATGTTAAATAGATGATGCAGTATCAAAATGGATCAATATCTTCGAATTTGACTTTTTGTGGGTTGACACATTATTGCTTATCAGCATCCATTTGTACCTATCAAATTCGTTTTCGAAATCGGTTAATTTTTATTTTAAAAAATTATATTTAGCGTCAGAAAGTTTTAGTAAATTACGCTTCTGTATGTATCTATAATTATATTATAAATGCGATTTCGATCAATTTTAGTATTGATATAGCTGCCATTCGACTCATTACACATTACTTTTCAGTATAAGTAATGCGTAGTTTATAAACATCAGTCGGACCAAGCAGTCGGTAACACAGAGCAACGCGGCACTCACCGACAAACGCGGAGTAGAGCCCGTACTGCACGGGCAGGTTGGCGAGCGCGGCGTAGGCGATGCTCTGCGGCACCAGCGTGAGGCCCAGCGTGACGCCCGCCACCGCGTCCGCCGCCGCGCCCTCGCGGGAGTACTCGCGCGCCCAGCGCAGCACGGGCAGGCGGCGCCGCAGCCACGCCGCCGCGCCGCCGCCGCGCCGCCGCGCCAGCGGGACCGACTCGTCCTCGTCCATGCCGCTCTGCGATGCGACTGCGCGGCAGGAGTACGAAGGATACTTACTTCCCAAACCTTAGGTACTTTTCCTCGGGGTGATCTGTCTAGTTTCAAAGGAAATATTTTCACGGAGAAGCCTATCGTTTCCGTTAATGTTTTAGAGTTACCGTTTCTAGGGTAGGGTATTCTAAAATAAATTTGCCAGTGGTGCGCGCCGCCGGTGATGAGCGCCGGTCGCGGGAGCGTTCGCGCTCCGAGCCAATTGCCGCGGGACTACCGACTCCCTGCTAATTCGTTATCTTTATGCCGTCAGAAACCTGTGCGAATTCGTCGGGTAAACATCTTAGCTAACGACAAATAAGACACTGATAAATTCGTTTCACTTCACGCCGCGATTGTCCCGCCGGCGTGAGCTGGTGACCTTTAGTCCTTATTACCGAATACTTTTCGTGTTAAGTTTCTTCGCGATGATGAGCTCCACGGAGACTTTTCCTATCACTGTCGAGCGCCGACGCGGCGTCGGCGCCACACAAGCAATTATTTTATATAAATATCTTGTATTTAATCTTTAGAAAATCACATTATGCAAATGTTTTACGCCATAATCACATTTTAGTAAAATATATAAATATTCATAAAACAATTTTAATGACTTGTCATCATAACTAAGCCAGAATCCGTGAATTCGTTCGCTTATTTCCAATTTTTATTATCTGCCTTTTAAAAATATACGTAAATGGGTAATTATCAGTTAGTCAGTCCATTCTCTAATGTACATATGAAAAAAATAAAGAAATTGAGTTGAAAACGCGTACGTCGTAGCATTATTTATATAAGTATTTAATTTATTTGTTGACGAAATACACAGTAATTAATACAATTAAATAATTAATTTTCGTAACATCATGTTAATTATGCAAATGGTCCTTCTCCTTAGCCTTGAACACTAGCGTGGTGGAATATATGTGTATCGACTTCTTCGTTGATAATAAACGATATAATAAGATCGTTATTTGCTCCAACGATTACGCGAAGACAATGAAGCGTTGCATTAGTCTTTACAACAAATATTATTCTATTCTTGTATGATCTATATCTCCTTCACAATATTGTACACTTGTACGTCGTAGATGATAATTGTATAATATTTGACAAATCGTGAAGAATTGGAATTTTGAGAATCTATTCTCAAAATCAGTATCACTTTCAATCTTACTTATTAATAACTATTTTTAAATATTTCAAAGTGCGAAAGTTATATGTAAGCAAACATTATGTAAACATACGGGGACAGTGTGTACGGGTGTGGAGAAAAAGAAACAAGCTCAGCTCTTTAAAACCATATTTTTATTAAATTACAACCAATAAATTCTACAATATCTTGTAAAACCGTATCACGTGTAAATGCACAGTCCGCATCCCCTTCCCATCACATCAATAACGAATACATAATTTATTCATATAAAACATTTTTAAACGTATTAATTTATAAGCTCAGGTACTTACTATTAGACTTTGATATATCATACACGATAACAATGATTGGAATCGATTCGAAAACGATTCGATTCGATCGCTAGATGAGTGAAACTATCGATTGGAATTAAGCTCGCTAAAAAGCTCTTTTTAAAAATGAAAGCTACAAGGTGATGTGTGAGCGATATTTTTCCAAAACTAGTCAAACTAGAAGCGCCTCTGGAATAGGAAATCGATTCTCGAAAATAAATTATTATAATGATAAAACTATACAAAAACAAAACCAAACCGAAACAGCAGCACGTCCTCGAAACGTAAGTAATAGAAAATGTGAACGTCCGCCCGGAGGGAGGTGAGGTGACACCCCGCGCGCCGCTAGCCGCTGGCGCTCGCCACCTTCTTCATGATGAGGTCGATCTGCTCGTCCACGCGCGCGCTCGTGCCGCTGCGGGGGCTACAGCTCAGCGCGGCGCGATGGGCCAACTCCGAAACTATATTAGCGAAATCGACGGGTTCGACTCCTACATTCACCCTGAAGGTCCTTTCGGTATTTTTCGCTATTCCTTATAGTTTCGGATTTAGCCTATTCACGTCCAGTTAAAAAACTCAACCTGTATATGAGTTCAATCGATGGCAACTGTGATAATCACTAGATCACCGTCATTTGGATGCATCTAACATCACTTATGTTTTGATATTTTGATTTATGATTACACAACAGGCACGAGCGCTACAGGCGCTCTAGAATGGCACCTGCGGCTGAATTCGTGGTGTGCGTATAGTACGTGTTGCAGATGTGCCGGATATCCGTATTTGTATTCGTATCAGCAAATATTGGAAAAAGAAGAAATATCTGTATTATCCGTTTCTTAATCGGATCTGTAACCTTATTAATTTTCAATAAATAGATGAAATTTTATATATACCTATGCCCAGTGAACAAAACATAAGAAACTGGCATCACGCAATGTCAAGTGACGTCAACCATTGACCAAGTAACAAGAATAAGTTAGTAATAAGTTTTTAAGTAAGAAAACTAAAATTCGTATCCGTGAATCTTGACACCAAATATCCGTATTCTGATCCGCATCCGCGGATATACATATTTAGGGGTCCGGCACATCGCTAGCACGCACGCAGGTTGGCGCGAGTAGTGTCGAGTAGTAGTGCGAGCGCCACGTACCGGAAGGCGGCGGGGTCGGGCCCCACGAGCGCCACGAGCTGCGGCACGTCGTGCGAGTGCGCGGCGAGGCGCGCCAGCGCGGCCAGCGCGCGCCACAGCGCCTCCTCGGGCGGCGCCCACGCGGCCAGCTGCAGCGCCGCCATGCACAGCTCCACGCACACCTCGTCGAACACCTGTCGCCGCGGTGAGCGCATGTCGCGAATGTATGCAAGGAAAACAACATTGGTTACTTGTAAAGCGATTGGAACATATTCCTTTCCGTTTCATTGCCGATACGTCGACGGTGCCTTCTAGATGATTATATACCTGCTCGATTTTAATCTTGAACTTAAAAGTATTGCAAAGCTAATTTTAGTGCAATAATTAATATTGCATCAATAAGGCTTAAAACCAGTTTCAGGTCGACGACTCGATGTATATTATTTTCTCACTAACCTCTATCGCATCGAATTGTAATTAGTTTCTGCTTTTAACTTATAAATTAAATACTAAATTGTTTACACGTATATTAATAAAATAATGAGAATCTATGACCACGGGTGCTTTATTTTTGCGAAGTTACTTTATCATACTAAAAATTATGTTAATGTAATGATAATTAAGTAAACAAATTTCGAACAACTATTTCGTAAACTTAAAGAGAGAAATTAATGGAAATTTGAACTTGTTTTGTGTGATTATTGAGAAATACAATAATACGGTCACAAAAATAATATCATGTATAAAAATTCCGGTTTAGTGCTCTGTGATTTATGTGAAGCATTTGACTGTGTCGTGCACGAATGTCTTAAATTAAACAGGGTTTTAATGCTAAAGGGTTTCATTTAGTACAGTACGTTGCTTAACTACTCCGAAAACTTAATAGAAAATTATAAATTTTTATTAGATTTAATAAGTATTTCTAAATGTGTAATAGGGAATCCCACAGAGAATCGTTATAGGTCCACTTTTTTTTTAAATATATTTTTTTAGAAGTTTATTGGAAATAGTCAACTATGACAAAATTAATAATAAATGATTATGACGAATTTAGTTTATTAAATTACAATGGGACAAAAAGAATTTATCGACGTAACGTGTGACGTTCCAGGTCATCTGAGTTGTTTGTAAAGAATATTGTACTAAATGTTTCTACTTTTCTACATGTCTAAAAATAATTATCGATAGGATAGGAAATTCATTTCCATCGTTTAACATCAAGGATTATAAAATACATTCATTTTTCCATGATTACTTCATTAAAATTACATTGAATTACAAAGTAAAAATATCACTAAATTCTCTTAATCAGGTTATCGTGACATTCACATTACAGAACAATTGTTCGCTAAGGTGACGTACTAATCTGATGATATGATGATAATAATACTTGCAGTGCAACGAATTGCTCCACCATAAATCAACGTTGACGGAGCAAGATAACAAAAGCAGTTCGCGGTCGAAATCGATGGCACGACACACATTAACAAGTTCACAAGATTTCATTCTAAAATAATTTATTCTTAACTTCGAAATTGATACTTATTTATATAACAGATTGTTAACAAGCAATAGAATTAGCTAATCATTTAAACTAATTTAGTCTTAAATTTTGGTATTGACCACAAATTTAGAAATGATATGGGAAGGTACATCCAATTAATAATTGTTTTTAATTAAATATGTAAAAAAATGTCGAATTCTATTGATTTGATCGAAAATTTCTAATCTTTCGCGTTTCTTATGTGTAAGTTACATATATTATTGGATCTTGGCAAACGATATTAACGCAAAGATAGTGCGGCAGTTAATTATAACTTCGTATTTGCATACCAATGTAAAGGGCAATAAAACTAGTTCATCTCAACGGCGCCTGACTCCGTGCACGAACGCGCACCACGTACTGATAACAGTGTCAAGGCAGCGGGAAACCCCTGCTTTGCTATAAATATTACTACCTGTGCGATCTGTCTTTGTGTGGCTTTCTTTGTTGTTCTTTTACGCACTATATTATAAATGCAACACATCGATAGAATTCATAGACTGCGCGGAATCTCATAATTCCGTTTAACATTTCTCTATCTATAAAATTACAAATTTAAATTGAAAATATATTTTATTTGTGTAGACTTTTGAATCGACAATTATGTATTTGATATGCATAATGACTTGCCAAATTAATGTAAATGATCTACAAAAGATTAATAAACACCTAAAATTAATAATGACATTGAGCAATAATCATGTTTGTTTACAAGTATGACGACGTAACTGCGCGTTAACACTTAGCAAATGTTTAAATGTTTACTAGGAAATTAGATAATTGTAAATCATATTTTACAATGTAATTGTACTATATTTTGTCCTTGTATTATTCCTTTTGGTGTTTTCTTCCTTCGACTTTCAACAGATGAGTTAATATCCGACGAATCCCCTACAAGCATACATACGTGTACTGGCGATGGGACGCGCACCACTATGACAAGATTCGACAGCTGAGGTAGAGTACGGGAGGGTAGGTCGCGTGATTATTATATTTATTGGACAAATAGATTGAACTACTTGTAGGTTGGTGGTAGGTGATGGATGTCGTCGTGTGGGCGATATTGGGTGTTGTGTAACGATGGTGGGTGATGGTTGTTGCGTGGTGATGGTGAGCGGATGATGTTAGAGAGTTGTGAGTGGCAGATTGTAGATATTATGACGTGGTGGATGGTGGATGTTGTGATGAGGTGGATGATGGAAGTTATGTTATGGTGGATGATGAAAGTTATGCTATGATGGATGGTAGATATTGTGATGGGGTGGATGGTGGATGTTGTGACGAGTTGGATTATGATTTTTGTGTTGTGGTAGATTGTGGATTTTGTGGAGTCACGATGGATGGTAGTAGTAGCGGGTGTTAGTGGTGCCGCGTGTGTGTGGAGGGGGCGGGGGGCTGCGCAGCGGCGCGGGTACCTTGCAGCGCGCGCGTTTGGGCATCTGCGCGCGCAGCGCCGCGCCGAGCCCGAGTCGCTGCAACAACACACTTCTGCAGCGCGACTGGTACTCCAAAGGAATAGGGTGGAATTTTATTTATATTTAAAATACCTCAAAAACAGTTTCTAAAATATATATTTAGACAAAGTCTCTGATTAAAAATAAAAATAACGATAATACAAAAATATACATATATCGATATGACGCATGTGCATGCTGCGACATGACATTCAGTTTTAGAACACAGAAAAGTTCACTGATAAAGGACGCTCAACAAAAAATTTATTATCCACCAGGTGTTAAAATGTTTCAAAGATTTTTATAGATTCTAAAAGTTAACATTTGCTGGAAAGATTAAAGAAGTATGTTCTTTACACAGAAACAAGAATTGTTAGCAGAGACAACAATGAGTGGAAAATGTCGAGTGATAACTGTGCGCTGTTATTCCGTTACTTCTCCAAAAGCAATAGACATTGAAATTCAACTTATAAGGGATCTAACGTGTGTTTTATAATCCTTTCAATGACCGCTGGTGCAACAGTGTATTTTAAATAATCTATTATGCGGAAATCAAGTACTATACATTTACAAGTTAAATATTCCTGTCCTCAAATTCATAATTTACAAAATCCGTAATTTACAAAAGTCAAAATATATAGCAATAATTTGTGAATTTAGAGACTGATCCATCAAACGCTTAATTTCCGTACGGACGCATTATTATTCCCATAGTAGCTAAGATATTCTACGTTTATTTAATAGACTACTGTTTTCGTTAAATGTATTTACTAGTTTAATACCGTGTTTCCTTTTCAAAGGTTTTATCGTTCAAACAAACGCGAACAAACAAACAAAATGTATGTTTAGTTTTTCATTAATAACTTCCATGTTTACAAATCGATTGTATAAAAACCTAAAAAACGAAAATCACGCACGATATCAACAAACAAAATAGAACAAATAGATCCAAGCATTCGGAGCGTCAGCTCAAACACGAGCGCAGCGGAAGCTGTCAGCGTGTTTGTCGAGCTTCACGCGCGATAGCGGCGACGCCCGCAGATTTATGATATTTATTCAATTAACGATAAAAAAATTAATATTGTACACATAAAAATAACAACTTCAGCAAATAGTGGAAGGCACCGTCGTGATAACGAAATAAATTTATAGGATCTCATAAATTAAAAAAAAAGTGAAAACCGTCTAAATGTGTCTCATACTATCTCACAGAAGTAGACAAAAATCGTCCCCTATTTTACAAGTTTTTTTTGGTTTTCTTTTAAATTCTTTGGCGGTGTGATTATCATGTACACCCAAGCCTCGTGTGATTTTCTTGTAATAAGAATATAACTAACTTTAGCCGCGGACGGACAGACAAACAAACTTGGCGAAACTAAAAGGGTTCCTAAGAGTACGGTAAATATGATTGTATAACGTATTGTGTTATTACGTTATGCTCAAGTCGCCGTATATTGTACATTGCGATAACTTTTGGCATTTAATACACGACATAAAAACACAGAATCGTCGGTAGTGTTCACAGTCAGCCTTGATCGTCGGCGACTTGCTAGCGAGTGAAAGCTCTCGCGACCACCACAGCGATCGACCAGTGCTCGCTTTGTAGTAGACATGTGCGAGATGTTTGATAAAGAATTGTACTCATTACTCAATGTCTCGAGGAAGGTAACGAATGGTTTCAGCGCTAGCAGCTGACGAAGCTGAGAGAGACACAGAGAGTATCAGGTGGCAAGGCGAGCGAGCGCGATACTGACCACGGTCTTTACCTCCTTGGTGGCGATGTTGTACAGCAGCGCCGTGCCCGCGTCGCGCAGCGCCGGCGCCTCGCTCAGCACGCAGTGCACGCACACCTGCGCTCACGTATAAAATTGTGTATAAAACTATACACAGCACTTACAATAAAACATTTTTTTTTTATTTGTCTATAAATCTATATGTCTGTCTGTCTGTATGTTCCGGCTAATCTCTAAAACGAGAGAATCGATTTTAACGAGATTTTCACTCACAGATAGCTAATAGGTAAACATTATATAAATACATACATTATCCCTCAAATTAACGCAGGTAAAACCGCGGGTCACAAGTTTTCTCTAAGAGTGTGGTACCGCCAGACCAGTTCCATTGTATAGTCGCTTAGCACTTGTATGAGTCTTAGCTACGCTAGGTTCCACCACAGTAGCGATTTTCCGCACTCACCTTAGTGGTGACGCGGATGTTGGACAGCGTGTGGCCTTCATTCTCCCACTCGCTGATGTACAGCAGCCACTCCGACGACGACGTGTTCTCGAACAGGTTGCACATCTGGGGATAACATTTAAAATATACTTTATTGAAGTAAGCTTGTAAAACACTTTTAATCATCAATTTACAAATTAGTCTCTTAGTATAGCTAAAAAAACTACCGCCAGAGACATTGCGTTGTTACGTCATATTTACTTTTCTTTTTTTAATGTTAATGAAGTTTCATCAGCAAAAACATAATATCACAATACCTTTTACGTTATATGGCAAATCATTGATATGTATGAAAAATAAAAATGGTCCAAAAATTGATCCCAGTGGAACGCCATTTGGAGAATAGATCCTGAATACATTCCAACACTTATAGTAACTTTTGGAATGTGGCTCAACAGGATCGATAAAGCAATGAAGTGTATGTGAAGGGGCTACTCACGAAGATGGCGAGCGCCAGCTGTTCGGGCGGCGGCAGCGCGTCGACGCGCTGCGCGAAGGCGAGCAGCGCGTGCGTGCGGCGGTCCTGGTGAAGCAGCAGCGACACGTCGTCGCGCAGCGCCGCCGCCGCCAGGCAGCGCAGCGCGCACACGCGCGCCTCCGTCGCCAGCGCGCCGTCGCGCAGTACGCGCCCTGCCGCACACGCGCTACACTACCGCCGCTCCCACTCGCTCGCTCCCCAGGTACATATCATACGTCGCGCAGCACGCGCCCTGCCGCACACGCGCTACACTACCGCCCACTCGCACTCGCTCGCTCCCCAGGTACATATCATACGTCGCGCAGCACGCGCCCTGCCGCACACGCGCTACACTACCGCCCACTCGCACTCGCTCGCTCCCCAGGTACATATCATACGTCGCGCAGCACGCGCCCTGCCGCACACGCGCTACACTACCGCCCACTCGCACTCGCTCGCTCCCCAGGTACATATCATACGTCGCGCAGCACGCGCCCTGCCGCACACGCGCTACACTACCGCCCACTCGCACTCGCTCGCTCCCCAGGTACATATCATACGTCGCGCAGCACGCGCCCTGCCGCACACGCGCTACACTACCGCCCACTCGCACTCGCTCGCTCCCCAGGTACATATCATACGTCGCGCAGCACGCGCCCTGCCGCACACGCGCTACACTACCGCCCACTCGCACTCGCTCGCTCCCCAGGTACATATCATACGTCGCGCAGCACGCGCCCTGCCGCACACGCGCTACACTACCGCCCACTCGCACTCGCTCGCTCCCCAGGTACATATCATACGTCGCGCAGCACGCGCCCTGCCGCACACGCGCTACACTACCGCCCACTCGCACTCGCTCGCTCCCCAGGTACATATCATACGTCGCGCAGCACGCGCCCTGCCGCACACGCGCTACACTACCGCCCACTCGCACTCGCTCGCTCCCCAGGTACATATCATACGTCGCGCAGCACGCGCCCTGCCGCACACGCGCTACACTACCGCCCACTCGCACTCGCTCGCTCCCCAGGTACATATCATACGTCGCGCAGCACGCGCCCTGCCGCACACGCGCTACACTACCGCCCACTCGCACTCGCTCGCTCCCCAGGTACATATCATACGTCGCGCAGCACGCGCCCTGCCGCACACGCGCTACACTACCGCCCACTCGCACTCGCTCGCTCCCCAGGTACATATCATACGTCGCGCAGCACGCGCCCTGCCGCACACGCGCTACACTACCGCCGCTCCCACTCGCTCGCTCCCCAGGTACATATCATACGTCGCGCAGCACGCGCCCTGCCGCACACGCGCTACACTACCGCCCACTCGCACTCGCTCGCTCCCCAGGTACATATCATACGTCGCGCAGCACGCGCCCTGCCGCACACGCGCTACACTACCGCCGCTCCCACCCGCCCACTCGCACTCGCTCGCTCCCCAGGTACATATCATACGTCGCGCAGCACGCGCCCTGCCGCACACGCGCTACACTACCGCCGCTCCCACCCGCCCACTCGCACTCGCTCGCTCCCCAGGTACATATCATACGTCGCGCAGCACGCGCCCTGCCGCACACGCGCTACACTACCGCCCACTCGCACTCGCTCGCTCCCCAGGTACATATCATACGTCGCGCAGCACGCGCCCTGCCGCACACGCGCTACACTACCGCCCACTCGCACTCGCTCGCTCCCCAGGTACATATCATACGTCGCGCAGCACGCGCCCTGCCGCACACGCGCTACACTACCGCCCACTCGCACTCGCTCGCTCCCCAGGTACATATCATACGTCGCGCAGCACGCGCCCTGCCGCACACGCGCTACACTACCGCCGCTCCCACTCGCTCGCTCCCCAGGTACATATCATACGTCGCGCAGCACGCGCCCTGCCGCACACGCGCTACACTACCGCCCACTCGCACTCGCTCGCTCCCCAGGTACATATCATACGTCGCGCAGCACGCGCCCTGCCGCACACGCGCTACACTACCGCCGCTCCCACCCGCCCACTCGCACTCGCTCGCTCCCCAGGTACATATCATACGTCGCGCAGCACGCGCCCTGCCGCACACGCGCTACACTACCGCCGCTCCCACCCGCCCACTCGCACTCGCTCGCTCCCCAGGTACATATCATACGTCGCGCAGCACGCGCCCTGCCGCACACGCGCTACACTACCGCCCACTCGCACTCGCTCGCTCCCCAGGTACATATCATACGTCGCGCAGCACGCGCCCTGCCGCACACGCGCTACACTACCGCCCACTCGCACTCGCTCGCTCCCCAGGTACATATCATACGTCGCGCAGCACGCGCCCTGCCGCACACGCGCTACACTACCGCCGCTCCCACCCGCCCACTCGCACTCGCTCGCTCCCCAGGTACATATCATACGTCGCGCAGCACGCGCCCTGCCGCACACGCGCTACACTACCGCCCACTCGCACTCGCTCGCTCCCCAGGTACATATCATACGTCGCGCAGCACGCGCCCTGCCGCACACGCGCTACACTACCGCCCACTCGCACTCGCTCGCTCCCCAGGTACATATCATACGTCGCGCAGCACGCGCCCTGCCGCACACGCGCTACACTACCGCCCACTCGCACTCGCTCGCTCCCCAGGTACATATCATACGTCGCGCAGCACGCGCCCTGCCGCACACGCGCTACACTACCGCCCACTCGCACTCGCTCGCTCCCCAGGTACATATCATACGTCGCGCAGCACGCGCCCTGCCGCACACGCGCTACACTACCGCCCACTCGCACTCGCTCGCTCCCCAGGTACATATCATACGTCGCGCAGCACGCGCCCTGCCGCACACGCGCTACACTACCGCCCACTCGCACTCGCTCGCTCCCCAGGTACATATCATACGTCGCGCAGCACGCGCCCTGCCGCACACGCGCTACACTACCGCCCACTCGCACTCGCTCGCTCCCCAGGTACATATCATACGTCGCGCAGCACGCGCCCTGCCGCACACGCGCTACACTACCGCCCACTCGCACTCGCTCGCTCCCCAGGTACATATCATACGTCGCGCAGCACGCGCCCTGCCGCACACGCGCTACACTACCGCCCACTCGCACTCGCTCGCTCCCCAGGTACATATCATACGTCGCGCAGCACGCGCCCTGCCGCACACGCGCTACACTACCGCCGCTCCCACCCGCCCACTCGCACTCGCTCGCTCCCCAGGTACATATCATACGTCGCGCAGCACGCGCCCTGCCGCACACGCGCTACACTACCGCCGCTCCCACCCGCCCACTCGCACTCGCTCGCTCCCCAGGTACATATCATACGTCGCGCAGCACGCGCCCTGCCGCACACGCGCTACACTACCGCCCACTCGCACTCGCTCGCTCCCCAGGTACATATCATACGTCGCGCAGCACGCGCCCTGCCGCACACGCGCTACACTACCGCCGCTCCCACCCGCCCACTCGCACTCGCTCGCTCCCCAGGTACATATCATACGTCGCGCAGCACGCGCCCTGCCGCACACGCGCTACACTACCGCCCACTCGCACTCGCTCGCTCCCCAGGTACATATCATACGTCGCGCAGCACGCGCCCTGCCGCACACGCGCTACACTACCGCCCACTCGCACTCGCTCGCTCCCCAGGTACATATCATACGTCGCGCAGCACGCGCCCTGCCGCACACGCGCTACACTACCGCCCACTCGCACTCGCTCGCTCCCCAGGTACATATCATACGTCGCGCAGCACGCGCCCTGCCGCACACGCGCTACACTACCGCCCACTCGCACTCGCTCGCTCCCCAGGTACATATCATACGTCGCGCAGCACGCGCCCTGCCGCACACGCGCTACACTACCGCCCACTCGCACTCGCTCGCTCCCCAGGTACATATCATACGTCGCGCAGCACGCGCCCTGCCGCACACGCGCTACACTACCGCCGCTCCCACCCGCCCACTCGCACTCGCTCGCTCCCCAGGTACATATCATACGTCGCGCAGCACGCGCCCTGCCGCACACGCGCTACACTACCGCCGCTCCCACCCGCCCACTCGCACTCGCTCGCTCCCCAGGTACATATCATACGTCGCGCAGCACGCGCCCTGCCGCACACGCGCTACACTACCGCCCACTCGCACTCGCTCGCTCCCCAGGTACATATCATACGTCGCGCAGCACGCGCCCTGCCGCACACGCGCTACACTACCGCCCACTCGCACTCGCTCGCTCCCCAGGTACATATCATACGTCGCGCAGCACGCGCCCTGCCGCACACGCGCTACACTACCGCCCACTCGCACTCGCTCGCTCCCCAGGTACATATCATACGTCGCGCAGCACGCGCCCTGCCGCACACGCGCTACACTACCGCCCACTCGCACTCGCTCGCTCCCCAGGTACATATCATACGTCGCGCAGCACGCGCCCTGCCGCACACGCGCTACACTACCGCCCACTCGCACTCGCTCGCTCCCCAGGTACATATCATACGTCGCGCAGCACGCGCCCTGCCGCACACGCGCTACACTACCGCCGCTCCCACCCGCCCACTCGCACTCGCTCGCTCCCCAGGTACATATCATACGTCGCGCAGCACGCGCCCTGCCGCACACGCGCTACACTACCGCCCACTCGCACTCGCTCGCTCCCCAGGTACATATCATACGTCGCGCAGCACGCGCCCTGCCGCACACGCGCTACACTACCGCCCACTCGCACTCGCTCGCTCCCCAGGTACATATCATACGTCGCGCAGCACGCGCCCTGCCGCACACGCGCTACACTACCGCCCACTCGCACTCGCTCGCTCCCCAGGTACATATCATACGTCGCGCAGCACGCGCCCTGCCGCACACGCGCTACACTACCGCCCACTCGCACTCGCTCGCTCCCCAGGTACATATCATACGT
This sequence comes from Hypolimnas misippus, assembly GCA_037950945.1. Classification (NCBI taxonomy): domain Eukaryota; kingdom Metazoa; phylum Arthropoda; class Insecta; order Lepidoptera; family Nymphalidae; genus Hypolimnas; species Hypolimnas misippus. The sequence goes on from JBBEEQ010000029.1 coordinate 15,782,941, forward strand.
CGCGCAGCACGCGCCCTGCCGCACACGCGCTACACTACCGCCGCTCCCACCCGCCCACTCGCACTCGCTCGCTCCCCAGGTACATATCATACGTCGCGCAGCACGCGCCCTGCCGCACACGCGCTACACTACCGCCCACTCGCACTCGCTCGCTCCCCAGGTACATATCATACGTCGCGCAGCACGCGCCCTGCCGCACACGCGCTACACTACCGCCCACTCGCACTCGCTCGCTCCCCAGGTACATATCATACGTCGCGCAGCACGCGCCCTGCCGCACACGCGCTACACTACCGCCCACTCGCACTCGCTCGCTCCCCAGGTACATATCATACGTCGCGCAGCACGCGCCCTGCTGCACACGCGCTACACTACCGCCCACTCGCACTCGCTCGCTCCCCAGGTACATATCATACGTCGCGCAGCACGCGCCCTGCCGCACACGCGCTACACTACCGCCCACTCGCACTCGCTCGCTCCCCAGGTACATATCATACGTCGCGCAGCACGCGCCCTGCCGCACACGCGCTACACTACCGCCGCTATGTTTATCCGTCAACCAGCAGTGAAGCAGCGGAGTGAATTAGGTTTAACACCTTCTTCATTGTAGAAGAGGCCTTACCCAAAATTAGGATATTTACAGGCTGTTGCTATACTTTTTAGGGTTCCGTCCCTTAAAAGGAAAAACGGAACCCTTATAGGATCACTTTGTTTTTGTCTGTCGGGATGTCAACCCTTTTTTCTCAGAAATGCATAGACGTATCATGTTGAAATTAATATCATATACTCAAGTCTACGATGACATGCGGCCGTGAAAATATTAAAGTTCTAAGTCAACGCAATCAAAAGATAATGGAAAATATGTCGTATATTTTGACCATTTTAGCGTTTTCGCAAGGGAATCAAAACGCACTCACCGATGAAGGCGAGGAAGTCGTCGCCCAGCACCCAGCTGCCCTCGCCCTGCACCAGGTACTGCTGCAGCTCGTCCAGGCTCTGCTTCTCCTCGGCCGACAGCTCGGCGCCCTCCAGCGCCTTGCTGAACGCCTCGAACTCCTGCGCGCCCTGCGCCCGACACACAGCAATCAATACGTACGGCACGTACTATGTCTACATGTCCTTTAATCGATATCATCAACGATGATATGATATAACTATAGATCGTACGTAGATTATAAGTTCGTGCACTATGGCACCTAGTTTACTGACTTACAACTGAATACACAGTCATAACACCGGCGAGACTCTTTGGGACAATGGGAAAATTGACGAGTTTGAAATGGATACAGTTTCTTAATTCCAAATACTATGAATGTAACATATCCATCTCTCTATACTTATAATAAATCTGTAGAGAGGTCAATTCTGTACATGAAGTATATTTTATATATTTTAAACTTTCGCGATTTATACTATTCATATTTAATATAACGGGTCTTATCGCGATAACTAATAGTAGTAATACCTTTTTATTGCCCGACGTTTCGACGAAGTTACATTCGCCGTGGTCACGAGCTGACTGGTGTACCGCGCGCCCTCCGGCGACGAGTGCGCGAGTTTTCTTCGCCTACCCTCACAATATTAATATTGTCTTTACCGTTATTATAATGCTGGGAGCACACCACACTAACACGCCGACAATTTCAATCGCGATGACGGATTTAAATTGTCGGCCGCTTGGAACCCGGTGATAAATAAATTTAACAAAAGTGAAGTACCTCGAACAATGTTCGCGCGAACCGATTGTGTTAGTGTGGTGTGCTCCCAGCATTATAATAACGGTAAAGACAATATTAATATTGTGAGGGTAGGCGAAGAAAACTCGCGCACTCGTCGCCGGAGGGCGCGCGGTACACCAGTCAGCTCGTGACCACGGCGAATGTAACTTCGTCGAAACGTCGGGCAAGAAAAAGGTATTACTACTATTAGTTATCGCGATAAGACCCGTTATATTAAATATGAATGAAGTATATTTTCAAAATAACTATCAGGGGGTGATTAGTGATCGATACTGATGCCAAAAATGCAATCAGTAAAATTTTTGTCTGTCTGTCTGTCTGTCTGTATGTTCCTTATAGAAACAAAAACTACTCGACGGATTTTAACGAAACTTAGTACAATTATCCTTCACACTCCTGGGCAGGTTACAGTATACTTTTCATCACGTTACAATCAATAGGCGCAGAGAAGTGAAGGGAAACTTTGGGAAAACGGGAGACGTTACTCCAATTTTGAAACTTCCGTCGCGTATGCAGCCTTAATGGTTAAAGTTACATTGAAATCATGTATGACAGAAATATTCTACATAAAATTTTCTAAAAAATTACCCGCAACAGCATATGTCTATCTTTTATGGTTCACTCACAATAACACGTGTTACTCCTGATAGCTTAGCAGTTCGGAGCATTCTGATTATATTTGTTTACTCTTACGTTTATAAGACTCTCACTCATCCCTAATTTAAAAAAGTTAACATTATTACCTATTCAATAAAAAAAAAATCATAGAAATAACCTACCAAAATACGATCTGTCTGTCACATCAAACCACTGAACCCTGAGGAAGGACATACGCAGGCAAAAGCTAGTAGTTACTAAATTTTAAAAATAAAATTGAAGATAAATTAAATATAGTCATATTATAAATATTTACATTTTATATTATAGATATTTCGCTGCTGTTCAAGAATATCGATGCAACTAAAATGATGACTTTTAGGGAATGGGGTTTTTAAATTTCTTTATTAATGTGTTGGTGCATAGCTGCGAAATTTAAACGATCCCTTGATGTTATAACTTTATTCATTCAAAGAAAATTCATCTTCGGAATTATTTTTATGTCAAAATATCAAAAATTTAAGGTCTTTTGACATACTTAGTCCTATTAGTTAGAATTTTAAGTTACGATATTCTTGCAAACAAGCGACTTAGACTATACTCGAATTTGAATTAACGGATGTATCGCAAATCATAGCTCCAATCTGTATACATTAAAATAAGCAAAATATAAATAGGAAGCAGACACGAAATGCATAAAATACTTCATTAATTTATGTGTTAGCCATAACGGCGTCACATGAGGCTCCTATCGCGGCGCTGCCGGGCCCGTGGAGAGCGCAGCGCGTCCACTCGCTCTATACGAACCCGTTACAGCTTGCACTCAGACGGGCGCCCGACTTGAGTCACAATTATAGTAAGACTCCGGCACAGTGATGTATGTTACGATCATATTGATGCGAGGTATACACATAAACATCCGCCCAGCGCTGGTATTGCAAATTTTTATTTATTTATAAACTAGTACCACACACAGGAACCGTGTATTTTTCGGGATTTAAAGTAGCCTTTGAATTTTCAAAGGATGTAAACTACATCTTCTCTCTTTAAAACATTAGTAAATATATAAAAATGTGTCAGTAATTTTAATCGCTGTAACTGAAATTCAAAAGGTAGATTACGAAAAAGATGGTCTACAATGATGTCTCTGATTCAATGAATGAGTATGTTTATGTCATTCAAGTCATGGCAATAATTTTATAGTATCCAGTTCATATACATTTAATTTTTGAATCACTTCAGTTCGCCATATTGATTACGAACAGAGCAGCGCGGCGAGGAGCGGACACTCACGTCGAGGTCGCGGAACACGATGGGCGGGTCGCGCGCGCGGCGCCGCAGCTCCTCCTGGCGGCGCTCGTCGGCCTCGGCCTCCAGGTCGCGCGAGCTGGGCCCCGCCAGCGCGCCCTCCGCCTCCGCCACCTCCACTGCCTCCGCCATGGCTGCAACGACACTCGCGCTTAGCTTTGAGTTCATATATTGACAGAACGCTTTCGAACTTGTCATACGGTTTCCATACGAAAGGTTTGAGTGATGTCATCTGAAGACGTAAAGCGGACGCTAAACGACAGGCAACGTCATCCTAGGAAACGAAAACTTTACTGCCGCTCCCGAAGACTAACTTCACGAGGCACATGAATAATGCGTTACTCTGTGTTAACCTCGACATTATAACATCTTTTAAACAATCTTAATCTAAAAAATTTTAATTTTAACCAAAACTCATTCATCAGTGAATTTTTAAAATAACAAAACATTTTATAATATGAGACGATTTGCTAGTCGAAGCTAAACATTAATATCAGTTTTAAAACATTTCATATAAAAATAAATCTATTTACTAAGTTATTGGGAAGCTAGTATTAATTTACCATCAGCGTGAAGTTTTTCGTTATTTCTACCATAAATAAATAACTCTCATATCTCTCTACAATATTCGGCATACGTGTAAGTCAGACTAAACTCGAATCCTACCTAAATTGTTATAGCATTTAACGACATGGATTGATCGATGCTCTATACATACTCGACATAAACCAATTCAGTATATTTGTGTAACAATTTGTGGGTGTACTGTCTTATGCAAATTCTTTTTGTGGAACTCTGTAGCATACCATTGATTAGTGTAAAATTATTCGAAGTTGAAATCCTAAGTTATTTTTCAGCTATTGTTAGACATTCTTTCATTTGCTAAATCTCTAGTGTTTAGTTCAAGGTCTATAAATCAGACTGCACTCCAGCGACGGATATTACACAGATTTAGTTCACGCGGCTCGCTCACAACACGATTATTGCTCGCCGGTGCCGGCCGCATTCACCGCGAGATATTTTAAGCTAAGCATCGATCGACAGTCTTATTTAAGTTTTTGAGAATTTGTATACACTACTACCTTGGGTTAATTTATAATTCCAAGTTACAAATACACAAAAAGTAGCAATACAAAAAGACTACGGAGATTCAGGAAAGGCGGATATACATACCTAACTAAACAAGGATTAACTACGACACTTAATCTATTTCCAGACGATTTCCAGAAATAGACAACCGCGAAATATTGGACACAACTTGAGTCGCGCAGTCACAATACACCGGTGATTCCCGGCGCGCCTTCCAAAACGCACGTGGCGTGCTCTGCGGCGCTATAAATACTGCGCGGCGCTCGGCGTGCGGAGCGGCGCGCTACTGCGGCCCGCCTGGCGCCTCGCCAGGCCCCACGCCCGCCCGCGTATTTATAAATTAACCCTCATGACTAGCTGCACTCCCTACACGTACCAATTGAAAAAAATTCCGAAACCGGTAAAAAAATTCAGGTTGACCATCCGTCAAATTCCGAAAAATTCGCCAAAGTGGCGCGTGGCGGTGCGCGGGAGTGGTCGCGCCTGACCTATTTGAGGACCGTTCAACCGAGGTGGAAATAGATAGACGCGGTCGATCACACTGTCTAGTGTTACGAGCGCTCTAGGGGTTATTCGCATATCCATGATCACCTACATATACAGAATGAAAGCACATGTAGGATCCACCTGGCAACCGTCTATCGTTATTAGCTAATTATCCCTAGCTAACTATCCGACTAATAATTTTTAACGCGTTCCTATAAAATATTAAGAAAATAACGGCGAATTTCGATTAACGTTTTTTCAACGTTTATATGGCTTAGTAAATCCACCACTTTGTTAATTAAACTCTTCTTTAATCGGAAGAAAGGCTTTTGCACAACAGTGGAACAGGAATTAGAAAAACAGTTTTCGTACTGTTCGTTAGTCCACGTGGGTGAGAGGAACATTATTTGACTTCCATTTGCAATTGCAAATGCCTGAAATAGCATAGCGTTTCCGCAATAATTTCTTTCCTTACGTAATAAATTTTAAATATCCTTATAAATCGTCGCACAGATTTACTTTGACAAGACAAATTCTGGAAAGATTTAGATACAGACAAAAAGGTCGAAATTAATATGGTCCAAATTATCAATTTCTACAAATTTTTCAAGTATTTTTGTGATAGTAATCACTTCAGCCTACATATTCACGTTTATTGGCAATGGCAGTTATTTCGATAGTAACGCCGAGCCAACCTCATGAGCTGTAATTGCAATGTCCACTGCCATTGCCACTGACTCACTCAGCCTACACACAACAGTCGCAAAAATAAGTCCGTCTCATAGACAAGGCTCTAGAAATTAGATTGTTCAAATAGAAATGAATAATAATTCACTCTACGGTCAAACGACTGATTAATAAAGTTGACAAAGTCTAGAAAAACTTAGTAAAACAACACTGTAACTCTCATGAGTTAATGAATAATCTACATATATTATATGTATAAGCGAAAAGTCACTCACTCATCACGAAATCTCAGAAACTACAAGTGCTAGAGGTTTAACATTATTCATAGGGGTTCTATAATATTTAGGACATAGGTGCTCACTAGGACGGCATTACGCAGAATTCGACCCCTAAGAGGGTAAAACTAGGGGTAGAAGTTTGTATAAAATTTCTATGTTAAGCACGCGTGAAACCGCGAGGGGGCGCTAGTAAGATATAATTTTGACAACACACTTTGCAATCATTGAGATTTAACCAAACTCCAAGGAAAACCTTCACTTCAAAAAGAGCTAAACTAAACCATATACGAGTAGATCAAATACAATGACCAGGTCGGACAGAAACCGTCGTTAAATGCTGCTGAAGTGGCAGCGCGCCAGAAAGGTGTCAACACTTTCCCGCTGTAAATAGGGAGTAAAAATATAAAGAAGCCTTCAAAAATCAATTTAAATCCATTCCAAATCGAATAGCACGTTGCATTCAAAATTGTAATCGAATATTTGTTATTTTCTCATATTTCCTCTAGAGTTTCGGTTTGATCGTTGAAAGTAATTTATGTAGGTTATCGAATAACAATGCTCGATTATATTCGAGTGCTCTGAGGACGATCTTGCGTTATAGTTTATTATAATATTAAGAAGTGACCGTTTTAACCTTTCAATTGAGATATTGAGTCTGTAGTAGCTGTATTTCCCAGAATAAAACCAACGGAACCATAATAATAAGAAGTTATATCTTAATTTTAATGGAAAATTTTACAGTAATATTATAAAACTTGTTTAGGCATTGAATTTTATTTTTATAATAAGTAGCTGTCAACCGAGCAGGCGGGACACCTGGTGGTAAGTGATCACCACAGCATTGACATTTGTACCGCCAAAAGAGCCACAAATGCGTTGCCAGCTAAAAACGGAATAATGAATGTAAAGAAATCGGAAGTGAGGAAAGGAATGGGAGAGCAGGCTGGGCTCCCGGCTCTCGTCGTAAGAAACGCACTTATCCGAGCTACTCCACGCCGATCTTCTGCGCTCGTGAGGTACTGCTCCGGTCTAGCCGGAAATTCGTATCTTGTCCTGTGTCTAGGAAACGATTATACTGTCCCGGATTCCGAACACCTATTGGTTGCTATTTTAAAGTGGGTAAAAAGGCAAGAAACTTATTAATTACTTTTTCACTTTCTTTTAAATAAATAAATAGAATACGAAAAACATTCTTTCTTACAAAGAAAATGGTTTTTAATTAAATATAATATATTTTCAACCTTCTCGGAAGATTAGAAACATTAATCCTCTAATTCCAAAACTTACAATTTTTTTTAGGAAATTCTCGATTATTTTTGATTAAAAACCATAATTATGAACTTTCAAAAATGACTAAACAATTGTTATTTTTTTATACAGTATTATAGTATATTAATTACATAGAAGAATTGTCCCGGAAAATATAAACTTTTATCTGACAACCCTAAGCCAGCTCATACACGAGAGTCAGAAGAAGGCTATGGTTAGACTCTCCCATAGCTCAAATGCTAGTATACAATGTTCTCGTAGCACATAAACAATATTTAAGAAAAAAAAATAATGGTTGTTGATATCACGATATAACCAATAACATAATATCAGCAACGTAATAATTTCATTTAAAATTTGATATAACGGCCGGTTTATGTTAAAGTTTCTGTCAAATCATCAAAGACACAAAATGAATAATAGATATAGGAATAGTAAGAGCCTTATTATTTCTTAATCTGAAATTTGGGAATGTACTCAAATTCAATTCAAATTTAAAATATATTTTATTCAAATAGGCTTTTTAAAGCACTTTCGAATCGTCGGTTTCCAGGTCAATTGGTTATAGATTTTTTTCAGCTCCAGGATCAGTATCATTCAAACGGCCACACACCAGTACAGTCATACAAATCTACAACTTATTTTTGAAGACTTTTTCGTAATACATTTTATGGTGTACAATAAAGTATAAATAATAATTATAGTCATCTACATGATGGCCTCCACGACGGCGACCCTTGCGTTTACTGAATTAAATTATGTGAACGACTATGGCTTGCTAGCCCAAATTCAGTCACCAATGAATAGTCGCAAGCTGTACAGTACAGTTATCTAGACAAATCAAAAGTGATCTTAAATAAAAATCACGTGAAATCAAGGAACGATGGTGTGAAACTCAGGCGCTTCAATTACAATATTTTGTGGTCTATGCGCCCAATTCTTTAAGGACTAAAGATCAGTTGTGCTCCCAGATATCGAAAAACCTCTCCTATCCTATTTCACGATAAGAGCTATTCGTCTACAAATTAAATGCAATTGCAAATTAGGAAGGAGGACTGGTAATTGCTCAAGTAATTTTGGTCAACGAAGTAAAACGTAGTTGTGATTTCGCAAACGTCAAAGACTGCAATTTTGTTTGCCGAATACATAATAACTTTACAATCAAACCGTTAAGTTTTCAAAGGCCAATTTAATATTTAATTCATAAAGTGCTCTGCGGCGATGAAAAACATCGCTAGAAAACTCGCAGGCAAATTACTCGGCGTTATCACATTGTAGATACATTTCGGCAGTTGATTTTTTTAACGTACAAAGACTTATTTTAAGAATTGCTTATACCAATATAACAACAAGACTTTTGTAAAACTGTATATAAAACTAAAAATCTGTCTAAAAAAAGAGTTATAGTCGATAATTTAAAATTCGTAAATCTAATGAGATTGTTAAAAGTGAGCCTTTTTCTTTGGTTTGTTATATAGGTACTATACCTTCCGAGAAATTTATCCTTATACATACGTAACACTATCAGATGGTGCAAAAATATATGTAGGTGAATTGTTTTTAAATCAGCGGATTCGATTCCTGGCTAGCAAATTTATTTTTTCAAATTTAGTTTTCATCAAAATCTGTCCTGAGGCTCGTTTAAGTATTTTTATTATTATTCTCGATAGTTTCAGATTTGGCCTACCACGCCCAGTTCAATCATACACAGGTTCGAAAAGCAACCACCCTGCTTCAGCGGGGCGAGAAGGCTCGGCACTCACGGTCGTCGTCGGGCTCCTGGGGCTCGCCCGCGCCGAGCGCGCGCTGCTTCTTGCGCTTCTTCTCCCGGCGCCGCTCCTTGCGCGCCAGCTTCTCCGCCAGCGTGCTGCGCCGCGCCTCCAGCTCTTGCGACACCACTCTTTAGCGAGCAAATGAGTTCACTTATTCAAAAATTGATGAAAATTACGATGTAAAGATTCGATTTACGTTACTGACTTTCTTGCCATTTCTTCTCGATACGATTCACCTTAGAAACGATTATTCACAAAATGTTCTCGGTTACGAAAAAAACTTTCGTTTCTTGTTATAGCTCTTAAGCACTTTTGAATCGTCATACATGAAAAAACAAAAAAAAAATTACATCAATAATGAAGTTACCACTGGTTCGGAACGTAGATTCTACCGAGAAGAACCGGCTAGAAACTCGATAGTTACTCTTTTAAAGTATTGTTAATACAACACAGTTTATTAAAGTAAGTTGATTACAAATTGATTATTTATCCTGTACGAAATTCAGCATATACTAAGCCCACGCATCTTTATCGTCAACGTAATCTTGTATAGAGTAATATGCTTTAGCTATTAGAGACTTTTTAACATGTGATTTAAATCTATTCATCGAAAACTGCAAACATTTCTGTGATTTTCTGGATTTTATTATAAAAACGAATATCTTGCCCCAGAAAGGAAACATTTACTTTGTGAAGTCGAAAACAAGGTGTGTAAGTTTATCTTTCTTTCTCGTGTTACTATTATGTTTATCCCTATTTCTTTTAAAAGAATAAATATATTTGTGAATGTAAACTATATTGTTATAAATGTACTGTGACGCAACAGTAAGTATACCTACTTTACTTAAAATATCCCGTAGGGAGTCTCAAGCTCCTAGATTATAAATACCACGAACAGCTCTTTTTTGTAAGATAAACACAGTATTAATATCTGCGGCACTACCCCATCAATCCATAAGACATGATACCATGAAAATAACCAAAATATACTAATCGAGCTGTATCAACATCGGTTAGTCGACGAACTTTTCCAACCGCGTACGATGCGGAGCTGAGTCTTCCCGTAAGAGATAACAAATGGGAGCTCCACTGAAGTTTCATATCCAAAGTTATTCCTAAAAATACCGTTGTATCAGTAACATCAAGGATCTCATTATTTAATATTAAACTACAAGTTTGCTGTTTAACATTAGGCAAGGTAAATATGTATTACACATTTCGTTTTTTTAGCATTTAGGACCAGATCATTAGATGTAAACCAATGTTGTATCAGTGATAATGCATTGTTTACATCGTCATAATTAGTTTTATTTCTGTGAACTTTAAAAATAAGCGAAGTATCACCAGCAAACAATACAATGTTACAAATACTTTTAACATAAAACGGAAGATCATTGATGTATAATAAAAATAGAAAAGGACTCAGAATTGAACCCTGTGGAACACTTTGTTCTCTTTCTTCTTCTTCTTCTTCTTGATCTTTAGGACAGATCCAGAAGACTTTATTCCATTTATAGTAACGTGTTGAAGCCTCTGTGTCAAGTATAAGCAACGAGATCAAGAGCTTTCAGATCACAGAATACACTAATAGCATTCTGTGATTTCTCCCACGTATCATATATGTGTTTGAGTAGTGCTATTCCTGCATCTGAAGTCGAGCTACCTTAACCGTATTATTCACCATGAAAAATACTGTTTAAATTAAAATAAAACTACCCTTTTTAAAAAGAGGTAAAACTTTACTACTAATTTAAAGTATAGTTTCGATTTTATAAAAAAAAACTAATAAAACTTACGATTCTCTTTAAAATGTTATGTTAAGTCCTAAAACATTGTTGTAACGTAAAAATTTAACATGAAAAATTTAGTTTTTCTATAAATATTTCTACTTTTAAAAATAAAGACAAAAAATATTGAGTAAATTCAACTTCGACATTCATAATCTTAAAATATCATCTTTTTACTACAGGTAGAAGTTATTTTGTCAGTGTTTTCATTTTAGTCATAAAACTATGAATTGATAAGAAATTTGCGTAATGAGCAAATCATCGGAACAATGATCGGAAAATGATCTGTGACGCGGGTAATTTTATTATTTTATCGAAAAAATCGCCTTTAATTAATTTAATTTTTATGCACCGATAAAATTAATTATGAAAAAACACGTCTTTTTCAATATATTATTTCCAATCTATAAACGACCGGGTATATTAAGCGCCAGTAGCGCCCCCTATATACACTACGTATGTATTACACAAACAGTATCTACAAGGAAAGGCCAGGGAGTCTGTTTTACAATTTTTATTGTTCACCGCCTAGTGGTTCAGCGCGCAGCGGCCGCCTAGCGCGGCGCGTGGCGCGGGCCGGGCGCGCGCCGCGCCCGCAGCCACGCCGCCAGCAGCGCGCGCGCGCGCCGCCACCTGCGAGCTCCGAGTCAGTATACGTAATCACTTATTATGTAACGACGGCGCCTTTCTGAGTCAACAATTATTTTGATTTTATAATTTTACAACTACCCTTGCTATGTTATCAATTATAAAGTGGGTATTTTTTTGCACTTGGTATCAATTTTGCGAAAATCCATCGCTCACTATGGGAGCACTCTAGTCAAGCTTCTAATGCTATGAAGGCTTACCTGGCTTCTTCTATCTGGCTATTAAGTGTAAGGTAGTCGGGGCTGTCCTGTCGACTGTGACGCACGCCGTTCGCATACACCTGCATTTCGACAGATCAATTATATTCTAATGGTGGTAAATCTGTGTGGTGCAGTGAGGAGCAGTGTGGGGGTGTTGGGGGTGGCGCACCTGGTCGCCGTCGGGCACGAGCGTGGCGAGCGCGGCGCCGAGCGCGTTGCGCAGCGGCGCGGGCAGGTCGCACTGCGTGTGGTGTGTGGTGCAGTGAGGAGCAGTGTGGGGGTGTTGGGGGTGGCGCACCTGATCGCCGTCGGGCACGAGCGTGGCGAGCGCGGCGCCAAGCGCGTTGCGCAGCGGCGCGGGCAGGTCGCGCTGCGGCTGCGCGAGGATGTGTTCAGGCACGCGCGCGCCGCACGCGAACTGGCTCACTTCATCGCTGAAGTGGTTGCAGTTGTGCTCCAGCAGCCGGTACGCGCCCGCGCTGTCCTTATTTATTTTTGTTATGTTACTTTTATACTTCAACCTCATAATTTTATATCAGACCGAAACAAATAGATCAACAAAAACAGTGCGTGTTGTAATATAATTTTGACTAAAACCTTTTTTTATTAAATTTGTCAAAGCAAACATAATAGTTTAACACGTAGTAAGACTACAAAATTAAAGTAATTAAAATAGTAACAATATAATGAAATTAAAAGCTTCATACGTTTATTACACCACATGTTTTATATAAGGTTTTTAACCATTAAGCTCGAGCAGATCAGAAGTAGTTTTGTATAGTTAGTTGAAATAATAAAATCAGAGTCCGAATTTGTGCGTTCGTGTGTTCAGTGTGGTGTGTTGTGTGAAGGAGTGTGGTGTGTGGAGGTGCACTCACGTGTAGGTGGTGGTGGCGAGCCCCTGGATGTACTCGTTGAAGACGGGGAAGGGCACGAACGTGCGGCCCAGGCGCTGCACCTGGTGCGGCGCGCCCAGCTGTGTGCTGCCCTGCGCGGTTTAGTTCATTGGCGTGAGAAATAATATCCATATGATGCTTAGAGCTAGGTTTTTCATCTAAAATAAGATTACGCAATCAATTTACTTTCGCTACTTTCTAAGTTTAAGTATGTCCTTTCTTAATTGGATGCTGATAAGTAATACTGTGTCAAGCTACACAGACTTCATTTTGAGAAAATGGTGTCTAAAGATGTCGAACCTATTCTTAATAAATTTAATTGAAGAAGTATACATCCAAAATCAAAAAAATCAAAATCAAAATATGCTTTATTCAAGTAGGCTTTTACAAGCACTTTTGAATCGTCAATAAAAAAACAAAAAAAAAAAAACTAAACACTAATTAATTAATTAATTTACCACCGGTTCGGAATGTAGATTCTACCGAGAAGAACCGGCAAGAAACTCGATAGTTACTCTTTTTTAAAGTTTTACGATGGGTACATACATTTATGAGTTACAAATATATTAAATACCCTGTGTGAATCCAGCTTATACTAAATCCAAGCATGTTTATCATCTATATAATCTTGAACAGAATAATATGCTTTAGCTACTAAGGATTTTTTAATATGTACTTTAAATTTCTTTTTTGTAAACTGTAACACTTTCTGCGGAATTTTATTATAAAAACGAATACCTTGCCCCAAGAAGGTAACATTGACTTTGCGGAGTCGAAACTTCGGCGTTATAAGTTTATCTTTTCTTCTCGTGTTAATACAATACTGTTTTTATCAAAAGAATCAATGTTGTTGTGAATATACATAATATTGTTGTAAATGTACTGCGATGCAACCGTAAGTATACCAACTTTATTAAAAATATCTCGAAGGGAATCTCGAGCTCCTAGATTATAAATACCACGAACAGCTCTCTTTTGCAAAATGAATACAGTATTAATATCTGTAGCGTTACCCCATAACATCAATCCATAAGACATGAGGCTATGAACATAACCAAAATATACCAATCGAGCTGTATCAACGTCGGTTAGTTGACGAACTTTCCTAACCGCGTATGATGCGAAGCTGGATCTTCCCGTAAGAGATGCCAAATGGGAATTCCACTGAAGCTTCATATCCAAGGTAATTCCCAAAAATACTGTTGTATCGCTAACATCAAGGATCTCACTATTTAATATTAAATTATAAGTTTGTTGTTTTACATTAGGTAATGTAAACACTAGACATTTAGTTTTTTTAGTATTTAAAACTAGATTATTAGTGGTAAACCAACCATGTATCCGTGATAATGCATTGCTTACATCGTCATAATCAACTTTATTTCTAAGAAACTATGAAAATAAGTGAAGTATCATCAGCAAACAATACAATGTCCATTACATACATCCATTTACAATACATCCATTTTTAGGGTTCCGTACCTTAAAAGGAAAAACGGAACCCTTATAGGATCACTTTGTTGTCCATCTGTCTGTCTGTCTGTCTGTCTGGCTGCCAAGACTTTTTTCTCAGAAATGCATTAACGTATTATGTTGAAATTAATATCATATACTCAAGTCTACGATGACATGCGGCTGTGAAAAAATTAAAGTTCTAAGTCAAAGCAATCAAAAGATAATGGCAAATATGTCGCATATTTTGACCATTTTAGCGTTTTTGGGAATGGGAAGGGAATCAAAACCCATAGGGTACTTCCCATTGACCTAGCAAGATGAAATTTGGCAAGAAGTGAGATCTTATGGTACAAATAAAGGAAAAAATCTGAAAACTGTAAATTTATGTTTGTGTGTCGGTCAGTCTGTACATCTGTCTTTCAACCTTTTTCTCAGAAACGCGTAAATGTATCAAGTTGTAAATTATATCAAATATTCAGAGCTGCATTCACCTGAAGCTGTTAACAAAACCTAAATTATAAATCAATACATATCGAATTAATTAAAAACGCATTATTTTTGGAAAATAAACCAAGCTTGTGTGTGAGATCTTACAAGAATAAAGCGTATGAAGCGGAAAATAATTTAATCTTAGAATTCAAATTTTATGTACTTAAAACAAATTAAGATAGAAGTTGACCACGGTCAAAAAAACAATTTTACTATCAATGAGGAGAAATTTGTATCAAAACGAAAACATTGGGGCAGCAAACCTTTATAAAGAACGCAATGCAATCTATATGTCGCAGCTAACAAAATGATAGCGCGATTCAGCGTACAGCCAGCGCCATCTCTGGGCAATATTATTACATATACATTACCTATGACAAAATTCTGCTCGATTAATAAAATTTTGAAATAATGTTACCATAAGTAACATCATTTAAAAATTTAAAATTTTAGTTAAAACTGTCCAAATATTTTAAGTACAAATAACAATTAATTTGGCAATAACAAAACAGCCTATTAAAAAAATAAAATATAAATATTTAATCTTACTGTTTTCATGAAAAAGTTAGTTAAAATTATTCTAAATATGAAAATAAAGAAATAATAAATTAAAAATATTATTTAAATGCGCTAAAAATAATAGAATAAACTTTTCCTTTATAAGTTTTATCATCAATTATCGTTAATTTTATCGTCATTACATAATTTACATTAAATACAAAAGCTTCACGCGATTTGATTTAAGTACTCGTATTAACTTAGTTCGAAAATTTTAAAATTTAATTCAATCAGGTCGAGTTAATTAATTTACTTCTTTATCTACACATGTAAGTCTTCTGGTTATTAGTAATATAATTAGTTATTGTTCTATAATCGTTGATTAGATAGTTTCTTTATCATATATTTGCGCTCAATCGGCGTAAGGTTTATGGGCTGTCAAGTGACTGTATAGTCTGTGACATTTGTAACAGTGATACTCTGTGACATTATTACTATTGGGATCCGGTTTCCAGCGCTCGCTCTCTGCTACGTGACTCTGATGCGCGCACACTATAAACAACAACAGTTCCTGAAAATCATCGTGTTTACCAACAACAAAACATGGCGCAGTCGCAATAAGAAAATAAGAACGAGATTCGTAAGTTTAAACATTGGATTAAATACGATTACAAGATGGATCGATTCGTAAAACTCCCACCGAATTTCGACCTACGGGCCCCCAATGCTGCGTCGGAGTGGAAAATATGGCGCACATCCTTCGAAGACTACATGCTTACGACAGAACAAGATGTAAGTAACGATAAGGTCAAAATAGCACTCCTGAGAAACATGCTAGGCATCGAGGCATCCAGAGTACTGCTAACAATACCGCTGACGCACGAAAAACAGAATAATTACGATAGCGTAATGGCCGCTATTGAAAAGTATGTGAGTCCACGTGTTAACGAAGTCTTCGAAAGATACAAATTTAACGAGAGGAAACAGAAGCAGGGCGAAAGTTTTGACAATTTTTTTACTGACTGCAAGCAATTACAGTTAAATTGCAACTATCAAAGCAAAAACGAACCCATCGAAGACCAGCTCCTGAGGGACAAGATAGTCCAGGGTATCAGCGACAAAGGTATGCAAGAAAATCTCCTACGTATAGACAACCTAACCCTAGAGAAGGCTACAAACTTTTGTAGAACATCAGAACAGAGTAAACTGCAAGTGAAGGAGATGAACCCCACATTGGAAATAGATTCCAATAAGCTCCAGAACAAGACCGAGAAGGGCGTCTTCAAGTGCAGGAGGTGTCAACGAAACCATGGTCCCAGGCAGTGTCCGGCCTTCGGCAAGAGGTGCAAGAAGTGTGGTATCAAGAACCACTTCGCAGTCAGCTGTAAAGTACATAATAAGGTGCAACAAGTGTTAAAGTGCGCGGAAAGTGATGATTCTGGCCCAGAAGACATGTGTCCGGTCTATTGTAATATGGCTACAATAAAATCAAGTATAAATGTAAGTAGAAATAATTGGTATGAGAATATAATTATTGAAAATTTTCCAGTTAAATGTAAACTAGATACAGGTGCTGACGTTAGCATTATGCCATTAGAAATTTTTAATAAAATAAATAAGAAACTAAATATTAAATTGTTAAATACAAATATCAAATTAGAATCTTTTGAAGGTAGTGTAGTTAAACCAATAGGAATGGTTAACTTAATGTGTAAATTTAAAAATATGAAAAGTTTTGAAAATTTTATCATAGTTAAGTGTAAATCTATGTTGTTGGGATTACCGGGGTGTATATCTCTAAATTTAGTAAAAAGAGTTAATAATATAGAGTCCAAATTGGATAAGTCAAAGGAAAAGTTCATAATGGAACATCAAAGTGTTTTCCAAGGCATAGGTAAACTTCCAGGTACATATAGTATTGTAACTAGAACATTTGATCAACAAATCTGTTATCCACCGTCTAGGATTGCTAATTGTCTTATTGAACCGTTAAAAAATGAGCTTAATAGATTAGAAAGTAGAAAATCAATTGTAAAAGTAGATAAAATTCAAGAAAATTCTTGCATAAACAGGATTGTACTCGTTGAAAAACCCAATAAAAAGGTTAGATTGTGCTTGGATCCTTCTGATCTTAATAAATATATAGTTAAAAAACCTAAATTGTTGCCTACACTAGATGAGCTTGCCATAAAGTTAAAAGGAAAAAAATATTTTTCAGTTTTAGATTTATCAGAAGGTTTTCATCATATAACTTTAGATGAAAATTCATCTTGGAAATGTTGTTTTGCCACACCATTTGGTGTTTATAGATATCTAGTTCTACCTTATGGTCTAATGAATGCTCCAGAACTTTTTCAAGACATATTAGAATCTTATTTTAATAAACTTAATAATGTTGTAGTATGGGCTGATGACATACTAGTTATGGGGGACACCATTGAGGATCATGACAGGGCTTTATTGAGTGTTATGTTAAAAGCCAAAGAGATAGGGGTTGTTTTTAATAAAAATAAATTTCAATTTAGGCAAAGTGAAGTTAAATATGTTGGTCAAATTTTTAATGAACATGGAATGTCAATTGATAAAACTAGAGTAGAGTCTTTGTTAAAACTAAAGCCACCCACTAATAGAGATGAGTTGTTAAGGATTATTGGTTCATTTAATTATGTCAGAAGATATGTACCCGAAATGGCAGAATTAATGTCACCACTCTGTAAGCTTTTAAAACATAATATTGAATTTATGTGGTTACCATTACATGATAAAGTGTTCTCTATGTTAAAAGATAAGGTGAGTAGTGCACCAGCTCTCAGTCCATTTGATCCTAATAAGAAAATTGTGTTACAATGTGATGCATCTAGTAATGGTTTAGGATGCTGTATGTTTCAACCTGATAGTTTTGGTAAATTTAAATTAATTGCATGTGTTTCTAGAACAATGAATGATTGTGAACTTAATTATGGACAAACAGAAAAAGAATTGTTAGCTATTCAATTTGGTACTAAAAAATTTCATAAATATATATATGGCTCTGATATTGATATACAAACTGATCATAAACCTATTGTATCTATTATGAATAAACATATAAGTAAAATTGGTTCTCCCCGTTTAAAAAGATTAAGATTAAAATTGTTAATGTATAAGTTAAATGTATATTATGTTCCTGGTAAATTTGTACACTTTGCTGATATGTTGTCAAGGAATAGTTTAAAATATACAGAACATGATAATGAGATGTTACAAATGGTACATACTGTGTCAAAACATTTACCAATGTCAGATGAAAGAAAAACTATTTTCAGAAATGAAACCTATAATGATCCTGTATTGTCAAAAATATGTAATTATTATTATCATGGTTGGCCAAGTAAATTAAGTGAAAGTTGTAAACATTTTTCAAAAATAAAAGACCAGTTGTATGTTTATGATGGATTTTTATTTTTTAATAATAGAATTGTAGTTCCTAGTAAACTTCAATCATATGTCATTAATTTAGTACATGAAGGACATATAGGGATTAGTAAATGCATATCCAAAGCTAGACAGTTGTTCTATTGGCCTGGTTTGTCTGTAGATATTCAAACTTTCATATCAAAATGTAGAACTTGTGAAAAATATAGACCTGCCAATGTACATGAACCTATTTTGCCTCACAAAATACCTAAATATAGATTCTATAAAGTAGGAATGGACATTATGGAATATGCAGGTAAATCATATCTTATAATAGTAGATTATTTGTCACATTGGATTGAAATAAGACCTTTATCAAATAAGAATTCTAGATCTGTCATTGACTGTATGCAAGAAGTTTTCACTAGATTTGGATATCCAGTAATAATTATAGCTGATAATAATCCCTTTAAATCTTATGAATGTATTGAATATTATAAGTCTAAAGATATTACTATTATTACAAGTAGTCCACATTATCCTCGTAGTAATGGCATGGCTGAGAAAGCAGTTAATATAAGTAAAAATATTATTAAAAAAGCCATGGAGGATGGTAAAGATTATCGTGATTATTTAATGAGTTATAATAATAGCCCCTTATCTGGGTTGTCTGTGTCTCCTTCTCAAATATTAAATAGTAGAAACATAAGGTCAAATATTCCATCATGTTCATCATACTTAGAACCTAAAGTTGTAACAAACATACATAAATTATTGACTTTAAAACAACAGGTAACTAAATCTTATCATGACAGATTTGCTAAAAAGAAAGAGGTTAAATTTGAAACTGGTGATCATGTTGTATATCGTACAGAGCAAGATAGCTATTGGAAAAAAGGTATTATTGTTAATAAATGTAAAGAGCCTAGGTCATACATGATTAGTAAAAATATTAATATGAGACCATTTAGACGCAATAGTTTTCATTTGAGAAAGTCATATAGTGATGTAGAAAATTTTACTAATAATTATGTACCAATTGAAAATGATATATCAAATGATAATTGTAATAATAATAATCATACTAATTATAATGTAAACAATAAACATTATGTAACACGAAGCGGACGAACTGTCAAGCCCAAACAAATTTATAATCTGTGACATATAAGTTTAAAAATTGTTAAGTATAAATATTATGTAAATTATATAATAATATTATATGTTTTAGATGAGTATATCTTAAAGGGGGAGGTGTTCTATAATCGTTGATTAGATAGTTTCTTTATCATATATTTGCGCTCAATCGGCGTAAGGTTTATGGGCTGTCAAGTGACTGTATAGTCTGTGACATTTGTAACAGTGATACTCTGTGACATTATTACTATTGGGATCCGGTTTCCAGCGCTCGCTCTCTGCTACGTGACTCCGATGCGCGCACACTATAAACAACAACAGTTCCTGAAAATCATCGTGTTTACCAACAACAAAACAGTTATTTATAAATAAACGATTACTTTTATTCGAATTAAGGACTACTTATTTTCGTCTAGGCAATACTAATATATATTTTGATTGATAATGTAAATCTAAATATTTTACGAACGTAGTGCTGGGGAAGTGGAGTGTAGTAGAATATAAATAAAAATAAAACAAAAATATAATATAATTATGTATATAATAATTGCTTATTTCTAAGCGACTTAAAAAAAAAGGAGTCTTCAAAATTCGACCGTGTATTTTTATTTTAATTTTTTTGGCATTGTGGCCATTTGTGGACGGATTTTCAAATTTTTTTTTTTGTTTGAAAGGGTATACTTCCAAGATGGTTTCATTGTCGTCGAGTCAGGATCTGATGATGGAATCCTGGAGAAATTGAGGGAACTCCTCAAATATTATAGGCACACCTATACCGATTTAGGTATTTTTAATAACACTTTTGATAACAAATCACTTTTGGTTAAATGGAACTGATGATGAAGACCACAGATGGCCACCAATAACTATTATTCAATAACAAGTATTTCACGGCTTGCGAATCGATTATTTCGATAAAAACGCTTAACAATTCGCGCTCGTCACAATGCATATGGTGAAGTGGAGCTGATGATGCAAAACCAGGAGAACTCCTCAATAATTAACAGCGATGCATGGGGAAAAGCAACAATTTGTAAATGGTGATAAGCAGTTAACATAAGGCTATTGTACATTCGGTAAATCACAAACGGTCCCTTACTACACCTTATTATATTCGTGACATAAAAGTGTAAAATAAAAGCTTTTTGAAAAAAACAAACCGACTTCTACATCGAAACAAGTAAACTGAAAAGTAAAAAATAAATATTTTCTACCACATTTTGAAGTCGGTGCCAGTAAATAACACGTAAGAGAATTTACATGGCGCCGACTTAAAGGTTCCCTCGACGGACAAAAATTATTATTGCCGCTTATTACGGGAAGCAATTAAAATTAAAAACACAAAACCTTCAATCGCGATGACGGATTTAAATTTTCGGCCGCTTGGAACCCGGTGATATATAAATTTAACAAAAGTGAAGTACCTCGAAAAATGTTCGCGCGAACCGATTGTGTTAGTGTAGTGTTCTCCTAGCATTATAATAACGGTAAAGACAATATCAATATTGTGAGGGTAGGCGAAGAAAACTCGCGCACTCGTCGCGTCGCTTCGGCGCGCGGTACACCAGTCAGCTCGTGACCACGACGAATATAACTTCGTCGAAATGTCGGGCAATAAAAAGGTATTACTACCATTATTTATCGCGATAAGACCCGTTATATTAAATATGAATATTATAAATCGCAAGTTTAAAATATATAACCATTTACATAGTTATATTTTCGAAGCGTATGTCCACTTCGCCTGAAGAGACAGAGGCCAAGAAAGAAATGAATAAAAAGGAGGAAACAAAACAAATACTGAAGAAAAATAAGTCACAAAATATAACTAGCTACCTACGTCCGTCACAGTTAAACCTAAGTAACCTGGCATGCCAAGATGTTGATGACACTCAAAACAACTAATTAGCGCCTCTATATCCTCTCTACCTTCTCCAAGACGGCTGGTCACCGAGGAGGAGTCAGACCGCTACCCCCTAAACCACAGTAGGTTAAATAAACACATTGTTATGATAAAATTTCATAACGTAATTTTAATATTTAATCTTAACATTTTTAAATGGCAATTTCACAAAAAACATATACTTGAATGTGTGTCAGAAGCTTTATAATTCGTTTCATTACATTTTCTAATTAGTCTGTGCAAATTTGATAGTAAAAGATAAAACAGAGTTACCATTTTAACAAATTATTTCTATTACTAAGGAAATAATTAGGACTATTGTTAAAATTATTTATTTTACAAAAATAGATTTTATAAACGGAAATGTTATTAAAATAAGGTATTAAATTATTTATTGTTCACAAAGTAGGTTTGTGTCAATATTTTTATTGTTTCAGTTTTTGAAGTTTTGTTTTGTTACAGAAATTCATTGCTGACGACATTTTTATTACTACAACTGTTTTGGTTTCGTAAAATATATCTTCTTTTGCCTTTAGGTGGCCATTTAATAATTATTAGTAATTATTTTGAAATATCTGTTTGGTTTTAATTACCCACATTTAGGGACATTTTTGGTGTATATGGTAACTCGTAGTTGATTTGTTAAAGATTAATTCGGTCATCGATCTTTTCTATTTTTAGAAACGCACGCGCCGGTTCTAAATATAGAATTTGTATTCAAACAATTTATGGTGAGTCTTGGTCTTCAAGCACGTGTTCTCACACTTCTTTAGTTTTGTAGTATTCTTGTTTGATTGTTTATTTTCAGACAATGATAGAAATATTTGCATATACATTCCAATAGGATAATGTCCATAGTCGACATTTCGCCATGTGGTCTTTAAATCGCAGATTTTCGTCAAACGTTGTAAGTTGCATATATTTCTATCTAATTCATAAAGATTTAACTTTTATTCGCAAGATTATTGAGTGTTTTTATCGTATTTTCAGTCTATTTCGGATTTTTAACTCCTCCGAAGTTGTAATTGTCGGCACATGGTTGGCATGGCATTAAACCTTCTGGAGGTATTTATTACATTCAAGTAATCCATTATTCTTGAGATTAGGCATTAAGATTTCGTGTCCTAATATCATTTATTTTTATAACAGGAGTTTTTTTTTATATATTAAATAGAATGAATTCTTATTCATTCCTATAGGGGATTATTATTATTCTTGAGAATTGGTTGATTAAGTGACTAATCATACCTGAAAATTTGACTATGGAGAGAGTACGTCAATAATATATAAATATAAAAGGAATCCCGTCCAAATACTATATCTCACCTCGGGATATAATACAATACACACCGATGGGATAGTGTGAATACTATTGAAGCCTAGTGGTTCATCTCCGTGTTCTTCGGTTCCTGTTTTAACCCGGGGGCATCGACGTCTGCCTAAGCCAGTTCCGGAAGTCTCGCATCTTAGCGGCCAACGGGTTAAACTTTCTACGAGACGGTAGCGGTAGTTTTCTGTCTTTGGTAATGTAAGGTCATGTCTTTTCTTATTTTACAATTTAATACTTAAGATTTAAATTATGTTCCTTACTTTGTATGTAACTATTCGGCCTGACACCGAAATTTAAACAATAAAGATATTGTCAGTGGCGCCTAACATTTTAAATTAAGTACTGTAAAGTAATTGCATTGGTGTACAACCTGGTGACCCACCCGATGAGTTTAGCTGGCTCTCTTCTCTAATAATATAAAAATTGGCATTTAACAAAAAGAACTTAAATAATGTTAAACTTATGTTAATAATAATAATATAAATTGTAAGTAGCTATTGGTTTATTTAAAAAAAGATAATAAACAATCTTATAACCAATAAAAACTTTTTTTTTAATTTTATTTTTATTTATTTTTAATATTTTTTTTAATATAACAACATAAGTAAAGAAAGAAAACAATCAAAATATCTCTACATAACATGTATCAATGTAAGAACCTTATTATCAGATAGCAGAATAGAAGAATTAAACTATGCGATAGAATTAATAAAATGGTACGTATTAGGCTTATGCGAAACTAGAAGGGAAAAAAAACAATAGAGGAATACGCTGATTTTATCTTATTCCATACTCATGGAACTAATGGGAGAAACGGAGTTGGTTTCTTAATAAAAAAATTCCTGCAAACAATATACTAAGTATAAAGAGCTTCTCAGATCGTGTAGCGACATTAGAAATAAAAACATCAGACAACCATATATGTTCATTTGTTCAGATTTATGGCCCTACAGAAGCTTCTACAAAAGAATATGTTGACCTTTTTTATGAAACAGTACAATGCGCCTTGGACTTTGTACACTCAAAAAACGTCTTTCTACTCGGAAATTTCAACGCAAAAGTAGGTAAATCTCAAAGAGGCGAAAAGAAAAATATCGGAAAATACGCAAGCGGGCAAAGAAGCCCAAATGGCCAAAGATTAGCCGAATTTATCCTGGAAAACAATTATTACATCGCAAACAATATGTTTCAATGTAAACCACACAAAAAATGGACGTGGCGATCTCCAAATGGTAAACAGCTTAACGAGATTGACTACATACTAACAAACCAACCAACACATATAAAAAATTTCGATATTATAAAAAATCTGAACTTCAACACTGACCATAGAATGATAAGATGCTAGTTATCTCTATCTTCAAATCCACCTAGAAGAAAAATAAATTCTGCTGATTATGACAGAGATCTTCCAAATCTTTCAGAAGAAAGTTGTAAATACTGGGAAAATCAATTTAGTATAGCTATAACTACATCTACGGAAATACAAATACAGTATGACAATTTAGAGATTGAATTAAAAGGGTTTTTGAATCAGTTACCAAGAAAAAAGAAAACCAAGAATAAGTATATTAATCTAGAAACAAAAGAACTACTAGAACAAAGAAGAGAACTTTATAAAGAAAAAAGGACAAAAAAAAAATAAAATCCAAAATAACAAAAATAAGCAAAGAAATAAATAGAAATATTACACATCAGAAGAAAACAATGAGACAAAAAACATTTGAAAAATTCATAAGTAAGGCAGGGGCTCTACGAAAAGCATATAAAGAGTTATGCGAGAAATCGGAGTGGACACGAAAAGTAAAAAATAAACAGAGAATTACGCAGTCTAGACCCCCATATATTATAAACGAAGCAACACAATTCTACATTAATAAAGACAGTTTCCCACATACCAAAAAAAGTATGTTTTATAATGTACCGAACACAAATACCGATATACCGAGCATTCTCATATCAGAAATTGAACAGGCTATAAAATCGCAAAAAAATGAGAAAGCTACAGGAAATGACAATATTATTAACGAAGTTTTAAAATCGCTATCCATTCCACTATTAAGACCCCTTCAATTGCTTTTTAATAATATCCTGCAAACAGAAACAACGCCACAACAGTGGTCAAAGTCTACAATTATATTACTCCATAAAAAAGGAGAAAGAAGTTACCTTGGAAATTATAGACCAATCAGCCTTATGACAAATATATATAAAATTTTCTCAAAAATCATTTTGAATAGAATAGCAATAACATTAGAAGAAAACCAACCACATGAACAAGCGGGCTTCCGTAAGAGATATTCGACTATAGACCACATACAAGCTATTACACAATTAATTGAAAAGGTAAACGAATATAGGAAAACTTTATACATGTGTTTCATAGACTATACAAAAGCTTTTGATTCTCTATATTTTGAAGCTATTTGGACATCTCTGGCACAACAAGGCGTTAACACGAAGAATATTAACTTAATATCCCGTGTGTATACAAAAAGTCACGCCAAGGTAAGGCTAGAGCGAGAGGGTGCGGAATTTCCCATACAGAAAGGAGTGAGACAGGGAGATCCACTCTCTCCAAAGATTTTCTCAGCAGTACTGGAATCGTTTTCAGGTGTCTACATTGGGAAACGAAGGGAATAAAGATCAACGGAGAATTACTGAGCCATCTTCGTTTCGCGGACGACATTGTGGTATTTGCAGAATGTGCAAAAGACCTTGAAACCATGGTCAATGAACTAGCAACAGAGAGTCAAAAGGTTGGATTGTCCTTGAATGCATCAAAAACCAAAATTTTATCAAACGGTACATGTCAAGACATCAGAATAGGAAATGAAAAGATAGAATATGTGAAAGAATATGTGGATGCTGATAAGCAATAATGTGTCAACCCACAAAAAGTCAAATTCGGAGATATTGATGTATTTTGATACTGCATCAACTATTCAACACTATTCAGAAAAAAAAAAACAAGTAATATAAACTAAATAAGTTCGGAAAAAGTGTCTTAATAATTGTTTCGTATTTCAAGTGCGTTCCATTTTGCAATTTATAGAATAATCTGAAATATTTAAAAAACTTTTTATTAGAAAATATATTAAATATATCAATCTACTTTTAATTCTATATACCATTTAAAAAAAAGAAAAGAAGAGATGGATATAAACTTCTTTAAACAAATTAAGTAAGAATAGGTTTGACATCTTTAGACGCCATTTTCTCAAAATGAAGTCCGTGTGGGTTGGCACATTATTGCTTATCAGCGTCCATGTATACTTAGGGCAAATAGTGTCATTTCAAAATTATACCGAAATATAAATACAAAGACGAATAGCTTTAGCTTGGAAAAAATATTGGGGATTTAAGGAAATTATGAAAAATAGAAATATTAATATACACATTAAGAAAAAGGTATACGAAACGGCAGTACTACCATGCCTATCATACGGCTGTCAGACGTGGTCATTAAGAAAAGAAGATGAAGAAAAAATTGCCATTTGCCAACGTAAAATGGAAAGCAGCATGTTGGGATTAAAACTGTCAGATAAAATAAACAACGTTAATATAAAAAATAAAACAAAAATAATGGTTGCACGGAAAAGAATTAGATCACTCAAATGGCAGGGGCGGGACACATATGTAGATTGAGTACTGACAGATGGACAAAACGTCTGACAGAATGGCTACCAAGGGAAGGAAAAAGGAAAAAAGGAAGACCGAGAAAAAGGTGGAGAGACATATATGTGGAGCAGATTGGAGGCCTACGCCGCAGAGGCGACTACTTCTAACACTTAGTATATTTTATTTTGTTTTAATAATAGACATTTTTATAAGAATGGTAAAAAGTAAATACAAAAAAAAAAAATTATGCAAAGAAGCAATGTTTTTATTTGATTTGTAAGTAGTAGAAATAAAGGCTATTTTTATTTTATTTTCGAAGCGTAGGTGGGTTGGTCTAATATAGTAGATTTCTATAAGTTTGTGCGGAACCCTCGGTGCGCGAGGGCGAATTGCAAAATATGGGACGCACTTTAAATTAAAAACATTAAATTCTATTAAGTTTAGATGACTTGAAATATTTATGTATAATGTTAATTAAATTAATTAGGTGACGCAGGATCAAATACATCAGTATCTCCGAATTTAATTTAACTTTTTGTGGGTTGACACATTATAGCTTATCAACATCCATCCATGTTCTTTGATTTTCTAGGTGGATTTTAAACAAAACTGTAACGGGATATACAGGTGATTCGTGAAGTTGGGGCAGTAACATCTGGGGGGAAACATCTCTAACTACGAGAGCTAGAGAAATTTATTTTAATATACTTTATTGAAAGGAACATGTCATCGGTTTTGAAGTTCGCAGATTTACAGAAAAACTCTACACGACTCTGGAATAGAACCTGGTAACTAAAAATGTATATATTTCTTTTTTCATTACTTCTTATTTTAGTAATTAAATGAATAGATCGGGGAAAATAAATGTTAGTAGTGTGCAATAAAAATAAAGGTTATGTTTTATAATTTTTTTATGTGAGGCAATGTTTAAAATGGTAGTCACTTTAAAGCTCTTGGTTTTTCAAATTTTGTGTTTTTAATATGAGCATTTCAACTACAGACCGGTGGTAGCTGCTTTAAGAAACTTATTCGAATAAAGAGTATTTTGAATTTGAATATGGAATTTTTTACTTTATTCAGTTGGCCACTAATAGTGTTTTAAAGCTGTAGGAATATCTAGTTTTTGGCACCCTTTTTAACCTAAAGTACTCCTTAGATTAGTAGATTTTATTAATAAGGTATAGTTGAATTCGTTTTACTGTTTGTGCCAGTGTCATGGGTGTATGGATAAATTTATATATTTTTATTATTATTCCATATTTATTATATCGTTATATATTTAAATAGGATTTATGAAATGTGTAATTAATTTCATTGTATAACTGGCCGTAATTGTTTTTTCTTCTTCTTTCAAATTTAGAATGTGGAAAAGATGTATTGATTTTTGTGTTGCGTTATGTGTTATTGTTGTAAAAATGAGTTATGAATGTAAAGTTTTCTGTTTATTTAATGAAATTTTTTATTCTTTTTTAAATAAGCTCGTTATGATAATTTTGATATGATCATTAACATAATTACGACCATTAGTTCGTAACTAAAACTAGTTACATAGTACATTGATATCTCACGCATTTTATTACAAAGAATATAAAAGTCTTCGGAGCACACTGGAATAGTTTCGTATATAAAAATACGAACTACACCCACGGCTTATGACATTTAATAGAAAATGAACACGAAGTCACCTTTTAGATTTGAGAGCATTCCTGAAAGTTGAAAGCGATCGTTTTAGTCGCCATTAACCGTGAGCGAGCGCGACGCAAGAACTGCTTCATGTGGCGCGCGAGTGAGATGGGAGATTGAACGAAGACAGCAGTTATTCCGGGTGAGAAATAAAAGCAGGCGACTGAGGAAGAAACGCGAAATACGCGAATGCCGACAGCCTCTGTGCATATGGTGTATTTTGTACCGAGGATCGAATAATATAAATTGATTGATTATATTCAATGGTAACCATTTCTATGTATATTTGCACTGCCTGTGTCCCGCGGTTCCACCCGCGTTAGTTCGAGGAAAATTTGTATTTATATAACGTTTACCTTTCCTACTTGAATCGGATATTGTTCGCACTAAAACAAAATTAACACCAATGAAATATTATTGGTGTTAATTTTGTTTTCGAACCCTCTTTATTATTTATTAATTCAATTTTTTTTAATATCAAAGTGGCCTAAGTTACTCCATATAGCATTAGCCATCTGTGAGTGAAATCGGTCCAACCGTAGCCAGAACAAACAGACAGACGGACAAAAATTTTAAAAATTGTAGTTTTGATTTTTTTTATTTTGATTTACCTCAATTTTATATATTTGTATACATAAAGCCGGTATTTTATACAGTCCTTAAAAATAATTACAATTGAATCTTCATTCTTTGTAATTGTTTTAAAACTAAGCATTAACATTAGAATAATATCGTCAACCTGTCAAGATGACAAATGTCTACATATTACGATCATATGCTTGAAATCTGAAAATGCTATTTTTCGTACGCAATCGAGTTCAATGTAGCGGTATAGATTTAATCTTTATGAGGCATTTAAAATGTTAGCTACATTTTAAAAAATATATCATTTAAAAACGAAGTAATTATCGTGATCAGTTCAGTCGCCATTAATCTTAAGAACCTGTCGTTTGCTAATAATTTATTTGGTATTAAATGAGGAATACAAAAAAATATGCGCGGTGTTTACAGCATTTATTACCTCATTGTCAGTTTGGCGACGCGCCCAATCCCGAATAGAATGTTTACAAATTGCGGATACAAATGTTTACCATTGTAATGTGAACCGCATTGTAGCGGCGATCTATAGACCTGCGGCTCTATCTCCACTGGCTACCGTGAGATCGTGTCCACGCGCGAAATGTACAAAAATAGTTTAGCGCGTGATACACGCAGCATTTGATGTTATTTATTTCTACATAAAACTAATTTTGTACTACAACGGAATCCGTATGAAATTTTCATTCTTTTATTACTTTAACAATAACTGTACATAGCGCCTATTCATTTCAGTAGAGCATAGCCGTAGCCAATTGACTGCAACGCGAACACGAGCTGCTTTGACCGGGGGAAGTACCTCACAGAAAATCAGCTTCAACTGGCCACTTCTTCATCATACGAAACGATACCTCCGTTTCCTATGATGAATAAGAAAAACGAAACTAAAACATCCATCGTCCGTCCTCTCTCTTACTTCCTATAACCTTATTTTCTTATTCCTTCTTTAGTCAGCAACGCATTTGTAGTATCTCTAGTGTTACTAACATTCATGGACGGCGATGATCACTTTACATCCGGTGAATCACCTGATCGCCCTCCCGCTATTTCCGTATAAAAAATTTCGTTTATTAAAGAGTAACAATTGAGGTTTCGAAGACCGATTTCAATAATGGATCTGCTGAGCATCGGTGCATTCCCCTGCAGTCGCTTGTCTAGAAATAGCCGCACGCGTGCTCGCGCAGCGCCTTCCGCCGCCTGTCACTGTTTGCGGAAAACCAGTCGGCGGGCGCGTTCGTCTCCGCCGGCGCGTTGCCAATTGCGTTGTCAGATATACGCAAACATGTCCTTTATTCCCGACGAATTATTACGTCAGTTTTGTGATGTCAAGTTAATTAAACGCTGTAATTTGTCGTCGACAGAGTTGCATTACCTCTGCTGGACATATTTGGCAAACGATTAAATGGCGACGCTTATTTTGGCGCATTTCGTATGACTGAAGCAAAAATCGTAAAGGTTTCAATAAATTTATTTGGCATCACGTAATAGTGATCACTATGTAATAGCGACAAATTGAATAAAACCACCTTTTTTGGTTCTAGACTAATTGAATTACATACTTGAAACTGTAGAGCAAGACAATTTTATTAAAATTTTGGAAAAACGCACATTGAATTGACCTACATTCATTTGATCACGTGACCAAATAATAATATTATTTATGAGATATGATAGTCCTCACCGGCGCGCAGCTGGTGACCCCCGCGCCGCCGTAGAAGTACTCCCGCTCGAACACCACCACCGACGTGTGCCACACGCCCTCGATCTGCCGACCTGGAACCGTTGTCGCCAAATGTTCATATCACATATGCAACCGCTCATATAAAGCCGCATTCCAAGACTTTGCACACCTATTTTACATGATTTATTATCCAAATAAATAAAAAGCAATTGCCGAATGTATGTAAGCGCATCCATTAGGAATGGCTGCATCTATTTAGCTAATATTTCTTTTGATTTGTTTGTAATTGTCACGATATGTTTTGTACGAAACATGGATGATTCCGTTTAGCCACCCCGAAGTTTCCACCCTAAGGGGGATAATCGGAATCGCGAGACCGCTTGGCCACTCTGGCCGGAGGGGATAAACGGAATTTCATTATGATGATTCTGCCGATTAGGTATTAAATCGCTTTTTTTAGCATTTCGTGAAACATAAACCAAATTATTTTTATTAATGAACTTGAACAAAAATCATACTACACAAATTAAAAAATTAAATTAATCGCGTTATTGACTGTCCATAGTCATATAATCGAAATAAAATGAATATACGAATTTAACAAACACACGATACCGATTATCTCCCTTAGGGTAGATACTTTGGGATGGCTAAGCGGAATCATCCCGAAAATAATTTTAAAAATAAAAAAACAAAACTTGAAAATTTCGTATAGAAAAATCTTCATAAAAAATGTAAGTAAGTCATAATTAGTAATATTTACTAGCTAAAAACAATAAAAAAGGATAGAACGAAACATTTTCAAAGATTTTGTGTGGAAAAGGCTCTGATGGACAACCGAAAAAGGAAAAGGTTTGATGTTCGTCTGTATGTATTTTTTTTGTTTGTTCACTGATTTCTCCGCCAATTCTAAGCGATTTTTTATTTAATTTATTTCCTAAGGGTTGAAATTCGGTTGTACAATTGTTAGGTGCTCCCAATGTCAGTAGATCAAGCTCTGATCACCCTCCATAAATATTATATGCATACCTATACCGGTTTATGTAATTTTATATTAACTCATGCTCGCTCGGAAAGCAATAGTGGTCTACTTCAAAATGTAGGAGATATTTCTTTTTTACTTTTTAGATTACCTGTTTTGTTTTTGAAGTCGGTTTATTGTTTCTAAAGTTTTTATCACAGTAATTTATAATTGTTTACAATTTTTCGTACATTGTGTAGTCTAAACCGTTATGATACGTAACGCATGTATTAACAATGATGTGATTGTAATGATGTAATAGAACCGTCGGTGCCAATAAAATGTGAACCGCGCAGAGATGTTATGTCATATTTTACGAATCGTATTATAAAGAGTGCACAATGAAAATACAATCCTGTTTCAAATCTTTTATGTATATGAAGAAGAAATATCACGTATTTACAGGCTTACTCATGAAATCTCCAGAGTTAAAAAAAACAACTACAAATGTTGCAGAACATATATCCTTTTTGTAATGTAAGGGCCAAAACTGGATTTTAGGAAACTACGAAAGGTGTCGTGGAAGCTGGTAATTTAACTTGTACGATATCAGAACGTGTTGCTAGGCTAGACAAAATAATTATATTATGTGTTGTGAAATAGATTTTACAATTTATATATTAGTGAAATATTTTTAAAACATTACAGTTGTTTTTAGCACTAGCGTTTCTTTTTAAAATAAAGTAGATCACCAAAAGCAACCTTGAGACATTATACTAAATAGCATTGTGGGAGTGGGTCGCGTCCCAATAGTGCTGAAGAAGTAGGTCAGCTCGGGGGCGCAATAATAATTGTAATACGATTGAGTGTACTGTCTAGTTCTATACTATTCTGTGCTCGATACAAGGGGCACCCTATAATACACCTCCTCACAAATGACAAAGTCAAATGACGATAGTGTTTAAAATCTGTTTTAATTCATAGGATACCTGGTCCATGTAACTGCTCATCGCATCACCGTATATGTTGTGCAATGATTTTAGCATGTAATCCATACTAATATTATAAATGTGTACTGACTGTATGTTTGTTTATTTTGTTTTTACACAAAACCGCTGGACTTATTTTGATGAACTTTGGTATATAGATTAGCTTTTGAAGAGCTACTTATTGTCGCAAAAATAAAACGTTAAAGTTGAGAAATAGTGGCTGAAAGTTTCACGGGAGACGCGGGAACCAACTAGGCATTGATATGTTTATTGTATGGCAACTCCTTCTCTCTACTTATTTTATATTGTAGATCAAGGTAATTTGAATATTGAAAATATTAAATTTTTTATGTAAAAACACTGGTGCACAGGTCACTACAAGTAACTGAAGCGCTAATGGCCGCGAGTTCGATCTCCGTACGTGACAAACATCTGTTAGGGTCACATGTCGGTCCTGGTTTGGGTGTTTATGTTGGGTTAGTTTCCAGATCTTTGATGCAAGATCATGATATCTTTGAGGGGAGTGGTATTAGTAATTACTGTTTGGTTTGAAAGATTCGTTGTTATGGTCTTCACAATTAAATATTACATTACTTTATGTAAAAGAATGTAGCAGAAACCATAAACATGTGTAAAACCATGTAGGTCAGCTAGTTCATATTTTAAAATACTACAACAAGAAACTAGTATGTAAAATTTTAATTCATTCAAATAATTACAATATAATTCTCTAAGTATATATTGACATCACTAATCAATAATTAAAGCTATTACGACAGAACAATTGAAGTGTAACAAGCAATAAACACACACCTGAACATATTGCAACAATGTGAGCAGCAATAAACGTTAAACACACTTTCATTCATTACTATTTCAAAAACGAGAACCAATCAGAGCAGAAGTGCTGCAATATCAATCTTTTTAATATTGCAGAACTTGAGCTGCTAATGCGGTCATGTCCTAACTTTGGAGCAATATTCATAGTAAAATAGATTATCCTTGCATTATACTGTCAAAAACTAGCTTACACTTTCTATATTGATAAAGAGTATCCTATGTTTTGTTCTAGCACATTGGCTTATATTAATGTAAAGTTTCTTATAATCTATTCAGTACATTTTGTGTAAAAGAGCAACAAACATCCATCTACCTATACATCCATCTATTCTCACAAACTATTACATATATAATAGTAGTAGGATTTAAATCCAAGTTGCCATAAATCAAACGTAAACCATTCCTATGCAAGTTCATTACTTTTCTACATGCGCTCTAGTGGAAATTATGGTAGTACAGATAACTTTTTTTCTAGGAGAAAACATTAAATAAAATGTGATAAATATAAATAATTAAACTCTATAAATAAAAATTAAAAAAAATTGTTGCTATTTGATAGGTAAATAAAAATATTACCAAGTATAGCTGGAGACAACACGGAGGCGAGACCATTGGTGAGGTCATAGATGTAGAGGTCAACCGGCACTCCTTCTTCACTGGCCATAATGCTAGCTCTCGACTGCTCGTTTATAGATAATATCTGCAGAACATGTCACTGAGTGAGGATATTTTCAATAATTTATCACTACTGTTACCATTACAATAAAAAAACAATTATAACTCACACTTATGTAAAACAAACCACTGCGAATCTAATAGTTAACATATATGTACTCAGAACAGTTAAAATAAAATTCTTTGATCAGTTATTTATTACACTTGTACTATAATTAGTTTACAAAGTAATTTACACTGAAGCTGTACTTAGCTCCTTGGAATTAATGTAGCAAAGAGTTTCAAAATTTTCAAAATGCAACACGCGAGTTATTCCGGTGTGCGATGCGCACGGCGGAGCGCGCGGCGGTGCAGCGCGACCGACACCTGTGCCTGCGCTCGCGGCGCCTCGGCCCTATCCTACAGATCTATTCACCGCCCACTTACTACACATTAACTATTTTTAAGTCACATGCCACGTGAAAGTTATCTCACGACGTTCACGTCTAGCGAGAGAAGTTATAGTAATTGGCAAAAATTTTAAAAAGTTGGTTTGTAAATGAGACTATTTTAAAATTAATTTATTTGTTACCTGTTAGCTAATAGCTATTGCTGCAATATATTTGACTAATTTCACTAATCTTGTTCGAAATTATATATTAAAATTTCTACTCGAATTCCTATATTTGTTTATATTTTCCATTTTTCTAAGTTTTATTTTGAACAATTTACATCAAAAATGTTCAATGACAGGACACTAATGACTTTGACAATATAAAAGAATAACAATTCTATAAATAGCGTTCTGAGTCATAATAAAAAAAATTTTTTTTTTCAACACTTAAAAATGGAATGAATTTTTAATCTGATTTTTCTATTATTTAAATGATTAGAAGACCAAGGAAATGTATTTTTTTATTTAAAAAACTACAGCAATTTTTTAGCCAAGCCATGTTTTATCAATTTTTATTTAACAATTTAATAAAATACTAAACTAAGTACATATATTTTGAACTATTTAATATACGTTGGTTATTATACAATAATGCAAAAATACATTAATAAAGAACGATTATTTTTTCATCAGATTTGTTTAATTCCATACATAATACAACATAGGAAATAGGATGGTCTTAGTTAAGGATAATTAAAAATATTCGTATTTTATAAATAAGCATCGGATAACGCATTAAAAATTGTTCGTCTCTATTTTATTACTTATATAAAAATTTTACAAATAGTTTGTGGAGGTCAAGTCAATATAGAAAATTAATATATGTATAAAAATCAGTATGGTCAATCAAATATGAAAAAAACTCAAAATTATTTCAAACATAATGTACCTAATAAAATGTAAATGCATGTAATTTTCTGTGTTCCTAGATTGAGATTAGTATTTAGCCAATCATACCGTCCTGCCTCGATAAAAATTAGTTCATCCTTAAACATTTTGAACTTACGAGTATTTAGTATCAAAATGCGCGGATACGAATCTTAAATTTTCTTGCTAAATAGGTGTTGGTGCGTGTAAGCTTGAAAGGATAGTTGACTCCGCGTGACAGGCGAGATATTGTTTTAATTTGAATTGCGCAGGTATTTGTTTAAAATTTAGTGTGACATTGGGCCACATTGGGCATACATATAATGTATCATCTTTGTATTAAAAAATAGTAAGGTAAAAGATTTGCCTAAGTAACAGATACGAATAAGGACTTTAACTTTTCTAAACTCATCAAGTTTAGAATTCTTTATCAACAAATAAGTATATCAAAAGAGTTTTATCAACAACATCAACGTAAAATAATTTTTTGAAACGTATTAATTTAGGACGAAATAAATAAAATTACACTACTCTAACTGGAATGCGGAAAGAGTATATAGATTTCTAAAAATTAAATTAAATTAGACGTCATAGTTGTTCTAGTTTTATTTTTAAAATTCAAAGACTGTTTTATATTGTTATATTGTGTTGTATTGAGTACTGTCATCCGTAAAATAAAAATTATTCTTACATTTTAGAACGAAAGTTGTTATTATGTCATGTCATTGTCAATCCCTAAAATTGTCATGTCAGTGTAGTGCTGTGTAGTTATTTTATTATTTTATTAAAAAATGTCAGGATCTAAGAAAATGGTAAATATATAACGTCTAAAAACACGAGTTAACACAAAACTATTTGAATACGTATTAGTAGGAAATGATTTAGCCGTAAATAGGTCCTTAAAACCCTCGGATTCTTTGGTGTTACATGTCAACTTTTTGAATTTTTCTTTACGTACCTACAAAAGTTTATTGTTATTATTTGATTTTAAGTAAAAATATAAACATAGAGCATAGCCTGCGCTATTCTTACGCTGAATTCTATAAGAATACAATGACTTTGCACTTTCGTAACAAGGGTTTATTGACACTTAGACACATCTATAAATGAGTTCGTCGTACTATTCAGACGCTGCGGGTGCAGTCCTCGGAAGGAACGACGCGTGTCGAGGCCCTGGACACCGACTGCACGTCACGCCTTTTTGAACGCGTCTATGAAGCCTTACACCTCAACACTTTCGGATTTGCGTTGTACAAAGACCGTGCGCGGAAAGAAGAGATTACTTCGAGCAAGTCACGTCAGCTGCGAGACTACGGCTTACAACACGGAGACATGCTATACTTGAGTTCTGTTAACGGCACAGTGCTCTTTGACCAGCCTTCCACGAGCAGTGCAGGGGTGAGTGTCTTTGTGACATCAAAACAAAGAACAATTTTCATTTGTCTATGCCCTGTGATAATAAACGTTTATTTATTTAAGTTCACTTTAACTTGTTTCTAATTGGAATCTTATAACATATTGACATATTTACAAGATTTTACTGAAAGACATAAAAGATATATCTTTCTATTCTATTTACCAAAAACATTTTCTTTTTTTCATCAGATAACTAGTAAACCATTTGGAGAGCAATCAGACCCTGGTCCATCAACAGTAGAGCCCTCTAGTTCAGCCACAAAGTCAAATCTTCCTGTGGAGGACGAAGTGGACTTGGAGCTCTATCGTCTTCCAGGAACTATACAAAGACAGAGAGATGAAAAACTGTAAGTTTCATATTATATCTGTTGTTAGTTGTAATTGTTTTATTTAAATGTTATATTAAGTGTAATTATAAATATATAATTTAGTTTATCAAGTATGAATGGATGGCAATACTTTAAACTAATAATGTAACTTAAACTTAACAGAGTTCAATAATAAATAAAAAATAGTGTGACACACACAGTATTGCAAATAGAATAAAATGTAAAACATAGCATATCTAAAACATTTTCAATTTACAGATGTCGCCACAATTCAAAGGGCTGCTGTGTACACTGCTCCCCTCTAGAACCATGGGACGAGGGCTACCTCAAAGAGCACAACATTAAGCACATTTCTTTCCACTCGTACTTGCGCAAGATGACCTCTGGCAAGTTCATCACATTGGATGAGCTCTCATGCAAGATTAAACCAGGTAATATTATATGTCTATTAACATGATATGATTTTATTAAATTGTAATTTCAAGAGTTATTGTGTACATCAATAAATAGTGTATTTGTGTATGTGTGTATCAATAAATAGTGTATTTTTTAAATGTTCTTACATGCGGTTGTTTTAATTCAAAAAATTGTTTGTATTCACATACCACTTCTATCTATGCATAGAAAAGTGAAAATATTTGCAGACAAAAGCATTATGCTTTTTTGTATTTATGCATGATATGACAGTTATAATGATACAATAAATGTTAGTTTTGTTGTTTAACCTTAATAACAAATATTGGCTTATTTCAATTGATGCAAAGAAATATCAATTATTGTGATAATTATTTTCATTATTGAACTATGACTGTTCAGTTTAAATAAATTAAAATTTAGATTAATGGCTCCTTAGGTTGTTGATAGCTTCTCCCAGTTGTAAAACCCGAAGAAAATAAATATGGGGTTTATAAGCTTAAGAATTAATGAATGACTTCCAGACTCATAGTAGATGTTTATAGTGGAAAGTAATGAAACACATTTTAATATTAATTATTTTGTAAATGATATTATTTTACCATCTAAAGGAAAAAGTGGGCACAGCACTCAAAAGGTTTGGGAACCTGTGGTGTCGACGAGTGTGTGATGTGAAGCATATGGTGTGCAGGTTGCAAGGAGCACCCGCCGTGGCCGCGCGGCATCTGCTCGTCGTGCCAGCCCGGCGCCGTGACGCTCAACCGCCAGCCCTACCGCCACGTCGACAACGTGCTGCTGGAGCACGCCGCGCCCGTCGACCGCTTCCTGGCCTACTGGCGCGCCACCGGCCACCAGCGCATCGGCCTGCTGTACGGCCAGTACGAGCGGCACCCGGACGTGCCTCTGGGTGAGTCGCGGCCCGCTCTCGCAGTTAACCTTGATAGGATATTGATTCCGATTGCTATAGTTACATGTAGTAATCATTGATTTTTCTTGCATCAAGCATAATCATAGCAAACAATTGTTGAATACATCGGTTTCATTACAAAATTATTATAGCCAGATAGTTTAAGAAAGATTCTGTCCGTGCCCGACAGGCATTCGCGCGCGAGTGGCCGCCATCTACGAGCCGGCGCAGGAGTGCGGGCGCGACGAGGTGCGGCTGCGCGCGGACGAGCGCGGCGCGCTGGCGGCGGCGCTGGCGGCGCGCCTGGGCCTGCGCCCCGTGGGCTGGATCTTCACCGACTTGCTGCCGCTCGACCTGGCCGCCGCCACCGTCAAGTGCCTGCGGTGAGTGGGGACCAGTCCCACTAATGATGACTCGTCAGCGTATGAGTGATGAAATATTTGAAAATTCTTTTTCTATGCAGCGGAGTGGATACGCATTTTCTGTCGGCGCAGGAGTGCATCATGGCGGGGCACTTTCAAAATGAACACCCTAACGCGTGTCGCCACGCCTCGTCGGGCTACTTCGGCTCCAAGTTCGTCACAGTGTGTGTCACTGGTGAGTTCAGGGTTCTGATCAGCGTTTGAGTTTAAGTGTGTTTCTTAGACTAATGTCACATTTAAATTGAGGAATATTTTGTGGTATTTAATGTTACGAATACTCCTTGTTTATAACTAGTAACCCGTTTGCCAAAAAGCCAAAAAATCCATTAATACAATTATTACCAAACTTCTCAGGGTCACTTCCTGGACTAATAGTAAGATTGCCTAAAAATTGAATCAAAATCGATGTAAGCTTTTTGGAGTCCATACAGCATATACAATCACACTCATCGACTTATGTTTATATGTACAGATTTCTATAACGACTTTTACACCAACATAGATTTATAAATATTTGCTCTTTAAGTCCCGTTGACGCAGGAGATGTGTCCGCAGGCGACAGCGCCAACCAGATCCACCTGGAGGGCTACCAGGTGTCGGGGCAGTGCGCGGCGCTCGTGCGCGACGGCATCCTGCTGCCCACGCGCGACGCGCCCGAGCTGGGCTACATCCGCGACTGCTCGCCGCAGCAGTACGTGCCCGACGTCTACTACAAGGTGGGTGCACACTGCTGCCCACGCGCGACGCGCCCGAGCTGGGCTACATCCGCGACTGCTCGCCGCAGCAGTACGTGCCCGACGTCTACTACAAGGTGGGTGCACACTGCTGCCCACGCGCGACGCGCCCGAGCTGGGCTACATCCGCGACTGCTCGCCGCAGCAGTACGTGCCCGACGTCTACTACAAGGTGGGTGCACACTGCTGCCCACGCGCGACGCGCCCGAGCTGGGCTACATCCGCGACTGCTCGCCGCAGCAGTACGTGCCCGACGTCTACTACAAGGTGGGTGCACACTGCTGCCCACGCGCGACGCGCCCGAGCTGGGCTACATCCGCGACTGCTCGCCGCAGCAGTACGTGCCCGACGTCTACTACAAGGTGGGTGCACACTGCTGCCCACGCGCGACGCGCCCGAGCTGGGCTACATCCGCGACTGCTCGCCGCAGCAGTACGTGCCCGACGTCTACTACAAGGTGGGTGCACACTGCTGCCCACGCGCGACGCGCCCGAGCTGGGCTACATCCGCGACTGCTCGCCGCAGCAGTACGTGCCCGACGTCTACTACAAGGTGGGTGCACACTGCTGCCCACGCGCGACGCGCCCGAGCTGGGCTACATCCGCGACTGCTCGCCGCAGCAGTACGTGCCCGACGTCTACTACAAGGTGGGTGCACACTGCTGCCCACGCGCGACGCGCCCGAGCTGGGCTACATCCGCGACTGCTCGCCGCAGCAGTACGTGCCCGACGTCTACTACAAGGTGGGTGCACACTGCTGCCCACGCGCGACGCGCCCGAGCTGGGCTACATCCGCGACTGCTCGCCGCAGCAGTACGTGCCCGACGTCTACTACAAGGTGGGTGCACACTGCTGCCCACGCGCGACGCGCCCGAGCTGGGCTACATCCGCGACTGCTCGCCGCAGCAGTACGTGCCCGACGTCTACTACAAGGTGGGTGCACACTGCTGCCCACGCGCGACGCGCCCGAGCTGGGCTACATCCGCGACTGCTCACCGCAGCAGTACGTGCCCGACGTCTACTACAAGGTGGGTGCACACTGCTGCCCACGCGCGACGCGCCCGAGCTGGGCTACATCCGCGACTGCTCGCCGCAGCAGTACGTGCCCGACGTCTACTACAAGGTGGGTGCACACTGCTGCCCACGCGCGACGCGCCCGAGCTGGGCTACATCCGCGACTGCTCGCCGCAGCAGTACGTGCCCGACGTCTACTACAAGGTGGGTGCACACTGCTGCCCACGCGCGACGCGCCCGAGCTGGGCTACATCCGCGACTGCTCGCCGCAGCAGTACGTGCCCGACGTCTACTACAAGGTGGGTGCACACTGCTGCCCACGCGCGACGCGCCCGAGCTGGGCTACATCCGCGACTGCTCGCCGCAGCAGTACGTGCCCGACGTCTACTACAAGGTGGGTGCACACTGCTGCCCACGCGCGACGCGCCCGAGCTGGGCTACATCCGCGACTGCTCGCCGCAGCAGTACGTGCCCGACGTCTACTACAAGGTGGGTGCACACTGCTGCCCACGCGCGACGCGCCCGAGCTGGGCTACATCCGCGACTGCTCGCCGCAGCAGTACGTGCCCGACGTCTACTACAAGGTGGGTGCACACTGCTGCCCACGCGCGACGCGCCCGAGCTGGGCTACATCCGCGACTGCTCGCCGCAGCAGTACGTGCCCGACGTCTACTACAAGGTGGGTGCACACTGCTGCCCACGCGCGACGCGCCCGAGCTGGGCTACATCCGCGACTGCTCGCCGCAGCAGTACGTGCCCGACGTCTACTACAAGGTGGGTGCACACTGCTGCCCACGCGCGACGCGCCCGAGCTGGGCTACATCCGCGACTGCTCGCCGCAGCAGTACGTGCCCGACGTCTACTACAAGGTGGGTGCACACTGCTGCCCACGCGCGACGCGCCCGAGCTGGGCTACATCCGCGACTGCTCGCCGCAGCAGTACGTGCCCGACGTCTACTACAAGGTGGGTGCACACTGCTACCCACGCGCGACGCGCCCGAGCTGGGCTACATCCGCGACTGCTCGCCGCAGCAGTACGTGCCCGACGTCTACTACAAGGTGGGTGCACACTGCTGCCCACGCGCGACGCGCCCGAGCTGGGCTACATCCGCGACTGCTCGCCGCAGCAGTACGTGCCCGACGTCTACTACAAGGTGGGTGCACACTGCTGCCCACGCGCGACGCGCCCGAGCTGGGCTACATCCGCGACTGCTCGCCGCAGCAGTACGTGCCCGACGTCTACTACAAGGTGGGTGCACACTGCTGCCCACGCGCGACGCGCCCGAGCTGGGCTACATCCGCGACTGCTCGCCGCAGCAGTACGTGCCCGACGTCTACTACAAGGTGGGTGCACACTGCTGCCCACGCGCGACGCGCCCGAGCTGGGCTACATCCGCGACTGCTCGCCGCAGCAGTACGTGCCCGACGTCTACTACAAGGTGGGTGCACACTGCTGCCCACGCGCGACGCGCCCGAGCTGGGCTACATCCGCGACTGCTCGCCGCAGCAGTACGTGCCCGACGTCTACTACAAGGTGGGTGCACACTGCTGCCCACGCGCGACGCGCCCGAGCTGGGCTACATCCGCGACTGCTCGCCGCAGCAGTACGTGCCCGACGTCTACTACAAGGTGGGTGCACACTGCTGCCCACGCGCGACGCGCCCGAGCTGGGCTACATCCGCGACTGCTCGCCGCAGCAGTACGTGCCCGACGTCTACTACAAGGTGGGTGCACACTGCTGCCCACGCGCGACGCGCCCGAGCTGGGCTACATCCGCGACTGCTCGCCGCAGCAGTACGTGCCCGACGTCTACTACAAGGTGGGTGCACACTGCTGCCCACGCGCGACGCGCCCGAGCTGGGCTACATCCGCGACTGCTCGCCGCAGCAGTACGTGCCCGACGTCTACTACAAGGTGGGTGCACACTGCTGCCCACGCGCGACGCGCCCGAGCTGGGCTACATCCGCGACTGCTCGCCGCAGCAGTACGTGCCCGACGTCTACTACAAGGTGGGTGCACACTGCTGCCCACGCGCGACGCGCCCGAGCTGGGCTACATCCGCGACTGCTCGCCGCAGCAGTACGTGCCCGACGTCTACTACAAGGTGGGTGCACACTGCTGCCCACGCGCGACGCGCCCGAGCTGGGCTACATCCGCGACTGCTCGCCGCAGCAGTACGTGCCCGACGTCTACTACAAGGTGGGTGCACACTGCTGCCCACGCGCGACGCGCCCGAGCTGGGCTACATCCGCGACTGCTCGCCGCAGCAGTACGTGCCCGACGTCTACTACAAGGTGGGTGCACACTGCTGCCCACGCGCGACGCGCCCGAGCTGGGCTACATCCGCGACTGCTCGCCGCAGCAGTACGTGCCCGACGTCTACTACAAGGTGGGTGCACACTGCTGCCCACGCGCGACGCGCCCGAGCTGGGCTACATCCGCGACTGCTCGCCGCAGCAGTACGTGCCCGACGTCTACTACAAGGTGGGTGCACACTGCTGCCCACGCGCGACGCGCCC
The DNA here is from genome assembly GCA_037950945.1 of Hypolimnas misippus. Classification (NCBI taxonomy): domain Eukaryota; kingdom Metazoa; phylum Arthropoda; class Insecta; order Lepidoptera; family Nymphalidae; genus Hypolimnas; species Hypolimnas misippus. The sequence goes on from JBBEEQ010000029.1 coordinate 15,826,006, forward strand.
GAGCTGGGCTACATCCGCGACTGCTCGCCGCAGCAGTACGTGCCCGACGTCTACTACAAGGTGGGTGCACACTGCTGCCCACGCGCGACGCGCCCGAGCTGGGCTACATCCGCGACTGCTCGCCGCAGCAGTACGTGCCCGACGTCTACTACAAGGTGGGTGCACACTGCTGCCCACGCGCGACGCTTTCAACAATATTATAGTACAATATTGTTGGATACACTAAGTTACAGTTAAACTGCGAGAATGTCAACGTACAATAATCACACCACGCTACCTCATCGTTCATGTAATCACGTACAAAATCGCACTTTTATATTAATAATTGTTTTAACGTTATAGAAGTAAGAAGACATACTACCGTTGCGCAGTCTGAAATGATATTAATGAATTAATTCAAAATCTTTTAAACCAACATTCGTGTTTTAAACTTAGCCCTCGTTAGCAATGTGAAGAGCGTTGTTTTTTTTATATTATGGCGATTCCCAAAGTTTGGGAAACTGTGTTATTTAGGTTTTAGCATATTGCTTGCCTGGATGAACAGCAGCTCAAAATACTAGATTCTGTTGTTTAGTTCCTTTAATTATTTTACTAATCTATTATATTTATGATAAAAAGATGTACGGTAGAAAATACGGTATTCTAATACAAAATATTATTAACCTAGTAGTAACTAAAAATTAATAGTATCTAATATTTTTTCTTGATATTTTGTTGTTAAGTATATATTAATAATTTTTTTAAATTAATATTAATTAATAATTATGTGTGTATTATCTCTACAGTAATTAGTATTTGTATAGGGTTTAGTTCGATATTTATTCTTTTTTTAGAAAAATCTATCTGTTCTTAAAAATATTAAAAATATTTCACAGTTAAACAAAAATTAAAAATAATATTTTCGTTTAAAAATATACCTATTCTCAGTGGCGTGCACAGAGTTTTTAGATAGGGTAGGGCATAGGGCAGAATATTTTGAAAGCATACTTACCAACAATATTCACTGCATGTTGTTTAGCAAGCAAAATTAATAACATTTGCATCAAAAATGGTCGTTTGTTGTGCGTGTACGGAAATATACAGAATTTTTAGACTTTTTATTATTTGCAAATTCAATCTACACGCCTATATTTCAGTAATAATAATATGAATCATAATGTTTTTTATTGAATTTACGATTAACTTTACTTTTAGTTCATATTAATTGCAAATCAATCATTTGGCGTCGATCACTTTCATCATCACTGAAAGACAGTTTTAAAAACTTTTGATTTTCTGTACACACACAACTCCTGAAAAACTTTCACAGAACACAAATTCTATTTTTCACACTATTTTCAAAGTTAAAATGTTAAATTCTTTAGACCGCAAAATGAATACAAACAATAATAATGGCAACTTCTAAGAATTCGCGTCCAAAGAAAAAAAAATGCGACCAAAATTAATAGTCCTTTACTTATGCGGTAATCAAATGAAATATAAAACTTTTCAAAATAGTCGCATTACCTTCTTCGCCAATTTTCTTAATTCATCGTCTAATAACGTAAAAAAGACAGTGCCTTTTTTCTCTTTATGTGCGTAATTTTATCGTTGTGTGTCAAATATTTATAAGAACGCACACATAAATATATTCGCATGACGACGAGTCCGTCATGCTGCAAATATTCACGCAATAAGACATAATTAGTTTGTGCCTATACCGTTGCGCGACTGTGCAGCGCAAGAAATACGAACACAGGAATTATCGATGATAAATTATGGTACCACCGTGAATTGATATATGATGTTAGTGGCATAATATTAGAAATCAATATAAAATATTAAAATAAAATTCTCTTTTACTTGTGTATAATTTAAATATATAAAATAATGCAATATATATTTATCTGAGTTACTTAGGGTAGGCAGTGTCTTTTTGTCTTCATAAACGTTAAAATGACTTTTGACTAAATTCGCGGGTACGACTGAGTACAACTATGTTACTGACTTCGTTATAAGACCAAGATATGTCGTTATAAGACAAAACTTACGAAATTGTTATTATGACTGTGTTTTTAAGTCAAAAATTTTAATTGATTTTTCCTCCCTGGTGTATAAAGACGAAATAGTTTTAATTTAATATACAAGATAAATTTAACTGGGCGTGATAGACTAAATCCGAAAGTATAAGGAATAGCAAAAAATACTTATCAATCAAAAGGTCCCTGGAGGCCGATTTTGATCTGTTAAATTTGAGTCTAAAAATATGTATTTCGATTTAATGAAAAATAATGTTTAAATAATAAATTATTGGCAATTTTTAGTGTATTTCATATCGGATTTTTCTAAATTTTGATGGTTCCAACGACATTCGCGCCGGCATTACGAATCAAACGACGTGTCATTCACGAAAATCGAGCCCAGCGTTTCGTCTCAAGCGCCACAAAGATGACAAACCCACATAAATACATTACCGTCGCGCAGGCGTGTAACTTCGAACTGCCAACCTCTTTCTATTTCGAAGTCGTTTGAAAAAAAGCGTTTTTGTTCTATATTACAATGTTGAACGAGGATGACGTATATGGCAAAAGTTTTATAACATGTTAGGTAATTTGTACGCCTCGTTTTTTAAAGAAAAACAGCTGATACACGAGCAGGCGGGGCATCTGATGGGATCGCTTGCGCATTCGCTACCCCTCCCATGCGTTGCTCTACTTGTGGCTGGTAGAGCTCGGCTCATGGAGGCAAAGTGTGGTCTTGCTCCCCCCTACCCCTCGCCGGTGCGTACGGCAGTTCGAGGCCACCCCGGCTGCCGTCGCCCTATTTATTTTACCCCGGGATAATCATTTTTTTATATTTTTTAAAAGAATTGTATCTTTTCATTATTATTTTTAATACTTATATAAATATATTCAAATTTGTTTAAATGAACTGAAATTCTTAATTATTTTTTCGATATACATATATTTGACTTAAATAAATACGACTTAATTTTCTCCATGTAAATAAGCATTATATTATATTTTCGGAATAGAATAATATTTACAACATTTTGTTGATTGAATCTTGAACAATATTGTAAACTGTGTTGTTAATAATAACTAACTAAAAAGTATTATTTTATAAAATTTAAGATATTGAAATTAATTAATGGTCAAAAGTATTTGGTTGTGTCCTAAACTATTAGAAGGTCACGTGTAAGGGGAGGTTCAGTAAAACACCAGAATGCTGCTTCATATATTTATTATATATCACGACTTCGCGTTGGACAGTACGCGCCACACTCTCAATGTTCAACAAACAGACGCCATCGTCTACCGCCACTTCATAAACTATATCGAGAAATAAAACGTCCTCTACTCTTTATTTATACAATATAATCTTAATATACTCAACACGAATTACAAGTTACAACACGTCGATAGAATACCGAGAGACCCGGCGACCTACGAATGTCGCCGGGGCCTAGTATAAACTTTGGTAATATAGAAAAATAAACTTAACAAGTAGGCGAGTCGATGCGGTCGCGGGCCCTCGCCGCCGCTCGGGCCGCTCCCGGCGCGGAAGAACGACACGACGACAAACAGTAAATACGATCTATCCAATAATACGCAGGCACTCACCGGCCGGAGGCTCCGCGCCTCCGCTAACTGTCCTACCTACGTTATCATCACAGTCTTTATGCTTCCGGAGATTAATTCGTGTTAGATCTAACATTAAATAGTATCGCTCCGTAGAATATAGCATTTAAAGAGGTAACGTTAGCTTGTAAATATATTTATCTATCCGCTTACACACTAACGTCGATACGATAACGAGCGCTCCGCGCTTATACGTCTCGCGCGGACGCCGCAAGCTCGCGGCGCGGACGCGGCAAATAAATCTCTATCAATAATATTCCTCTATAACATTTAACATTTATATTGACACACATATACGATCGAAAAGTTATAGTTAAACTCTTAAAGACTACATCGAGACGAGGCGCGACCAGAGGAAACCGAGCTCTGGAGGATGTCGAACGAACGCGCTCGCACCCCATGCGCACCCTACTTATAACAAAAATATATTAATTTAAAACGGATATATGTATATCTAGACTAGGCCAACTAGCCGCTAACGAGACGAGCAGTCGAAGCGCTGGCGCTCGCTGCGCAGCGCTTCCGTACTCGAGGACGAAACGAAACGAACGGCCGACGTCGTACGCCGGCCGCCGGACCCCTGTTGCCGGCAACACTGCCTTCGCGGCGCGAGACAAGCTCGCTGCGACGCAACGCACACGATCGCAACGGCGCCGCCTATCGCCCCGGCGCCGATTTTATGCAAACAAAACTAGTATAGAAGCTCAAGCGGACGAACTTCTCATAAATACTTCAAAACGTTCTAAACTTACAAAAATAGCTCACAGTCGAGTAAAATTTACAGACAAACGAAAGGGGTTGGTCCGACGATTAAAAATGTAAATAAGGTACAAGTGTGGCGAGAGATCGGAGTTTAAAAATATGCGAGTGATATGCTCGGAAACTAGCGCGCGGTTCAGTTGAGCTTGCCGCAGCTGGCGATGATGATAGTGCTGTGCGGCTTGCCGGCGCTGTCGCCCGTGCGGCTCAGGCGGTCCACCAGCTCCAGGCCCTCCACGACGAATGCAAAAATGGCTGTAAAACCTCGTATCTCCCGCAGCATTATACGGAACTGTGATCCGACCAGGCCCAAATTGTCGTGGCGCTTTTGTGAACGACGCATGCCCACCGCGCCTCGCACCGCTACCATCTTCGTGTCGTCTGGCATGAAGAAACTCTCCTCGAAGACTGAACGACCGCCGCGTCCATTGTTAAGCTCGAAGTCACCCGTTATGATACTCTCGTTCTCCCAGCACTGGAAAACTGAGCAGCCGCGGTATCCGACGCCCAGTTCGCCCGTCGCGAGAATCGCGAAGTTACGCGACATTCGAGGCGCGATGTCTTCGCGTACTTCTATCACCACGCGACCGAATGGCGATCCGTTTACCTCCAGATTGAAATAAAATAGCGGAAAAACGATAGGGTTGCGCACCGGAGAACCCAATGCCGCGTTCGACACGGTCGTCACGCTCGTCGCACCCGGTGATGGATCCACCGCGTCCAATAATATGTCCGCCGCCGCGTCTAGCTCGAGCGTCGCAGCTACGCTGTCCGCCGCACCGTCCAGGAGCCGAGCGCGGCGCGCCAGGCAATGTCGCGTGTACAGCTGCGCCGTGCAGTAGTTAGCTAGAAACAAGATCGGATCGCGACACTCCACCGCCGACGCGGGCGGATACTCGCCCGCTCCGAGCCCGGCGAGCGCCCGACGCATCAATTCAAAATCGAGCGGTACGTTCGCGTTGCGGATGAGATCGTCGAGTCGACACTGCAGCAGTGCGTCGGCGTGGCGCGCGCGTAGCCGGTCTCGCTCAGCGGCCGCCGCGGCGAGCGACCCGCAGGCGTAGTCCACCTCGATCAGCGCGCGCTCGGTTGCCGACAGCAGCCCGCCCGGCGCCGCCAGCTCGGTCTCGAGGCGCACCTTGAGCGCCGTGGCGGCGTCGAGCGCGCGCAGCAGGAAGTCGCGCTGGCGCTCCGCCAGGCGCTGTAGGTCGGCCAGCAACAGGCGAGCGTCCCGCTGCAGCTGCGCGCGCGCCTCGCGCGGCGGCCGCAGCGAGTGCGCGTGGTGAGAGTGGTCGCAGGCGCGGCAGACGCGCACGCCGCACGCGGTGCACCAGAGCGCGGGCTGCGAGTGCGCGGCGCAGGGCGGCTCGGGCGCTAGGCGGCGCGCCAGGGCCAGCACAGCCGCGTAGGTGGGCAGCGCCTCGGCGCGGCCCTCGGGCAGCTCGGTGCGCTTCCAGCAGTGCACGCAGCGCACCTCGCGCCCGCCGCCCAGCACGCTGCGCGTGCACGCTAGGCAGAAGTGATGCTTGCACGCGAGGATCTTAGGAGCGCGCTCGCTGTCGTCGAAGGCGCGCTTGCAGCAGGAACACAGCGCCAGCTCCTCGATGTCGTCGAGGGAGCACGCCATGGCGGCGGGGCGACGTACACTGGGGACCGCGCACTGGACGGTTCGATGCGGCGTCGTTCTCTCTGGCGGATCACATTTTACGGTTCTCGGTTGCCGAAACTCCCGATTTGAATTAAAACTATGCGAAATAATAACTAAAATAATACGGTGGATGTGGGATGCCACATCATTTTACGTTTTGTGTACACTCGCCATGTTGTTTCTCGATTCTGCGCCGAAGTTCATGTCGCTCGATCAACAGATTACCGTCGAACGCGGTGACTTTGTAAGGACGTATAGTATTATAAACGAGATAAGACAATCTCGCAGGAACTGAAGGAGTGGAACTATATATAAAATTGGTTTAATCGATTTAAAATATATATTAAATATATGATTTGAAAAAATATTATTAGTTATTTACGATTAATTAATTTACATTTAAAAACATAACGATGACTGACAGTGTAAAAAGTTTTTAAATTAAGTTAATTTTAGTTGTTTTATTCTATTTTAGATATTAGTCTCGAAGATTCAGTTTAATGAGTTGCATAAGGAATAATGGTATTATAATAATGTATATTTTGAATAACATATTTCGTTTTGATCGTTGTCTTAACACAATGCGCGGCGCGACAACGTTGCACCGTCGGCCCGCGCCGGCTCGCGGCGACTTCACGCAGCCGAGCGCGACAGTCTTGATAAAAGCGGGCGGGTCAGCGTTATCACCGCCGGCTCGCCGCGACGCGCAGCGCTCAGACACAATACGCCGCGCGCGGCGGCCGGCGCGTATCGATCGCGAGCCCGCCCGGCGCGCCGCAGCGCCGCGCTTACGTAACGAGACTCGCGACCACTACGCTTGCGTGCCATTGAGTCTCGACGAATCTATAACTCGGACGGCTCCTCGCTTGCCGCGCCCGGCGGCCTCCCGCGCCTGATCGACCGAGAGGTTATGAGCTCCCTTTGACGAATTCATTGTTGACAATTATCGAATAAGGCGAATTTTTAATTTGGCTGAATAGATGTAGCGAAATATATATTTTATATTAAATGAGCTTAGCGAAAAATGGCATTTTTGAAATAAATATTTTCATCGTATTTTATCTTGTCGTAAATGATATCTACACGTATTAAACAAAAAATAAATACACGGATTATTTATAAAAATATAAATATATTGCCTATAAATATGTTTTTAACATTTTTTCTAAACTAATAAAAACAAATGAAACGAAAATAATATTTCACCAATTTTCAAATTAAAATTCCATCAAATTTTAAATAAGTAGGTAGTTATGTGTATTCATTCAACTACACAAATATTTTTAAATATTAAAGATATAGGTAATTTCGTACAGGAAAAATTAAGTTAAGAGGCAGCACAAGTACGAGCTCACAAGGAAAATCGGCTTGAAGTAACTGGTCTACTGCGTTTCCTACAATGATTGAAACAGTCGAGAGTCCCTTCCACCCTATTTTCCTCACTTCCTATTTAGTTTCATGCCTCATGTGTTTTTAGATTAAAAACGCGTTTGTGGCTCTGTATCCATGGGTGGCGGGGATCGCTTAACATCGGGTGTCCCGTCTGTTTGTCTCGCAGTTATTTTTATGTAAAAAAAATGTGCTATGCGGTAGGTCAAGTTCACCTGTACCTATTTACTGATAGTAAGATTTCGTAGTATAGTCCATTAGAGGATACAGACGCGGACTAGCGACAATATACTATACTACTATAAATTATATAATTATAATACTGGGGGGATTTGTTATGATTTGTCTTTGAAATAATTTTGTTATAGTTGTTAGATAATTGCAATACCTTATTCTTTACAGTAACAGATTACTCCGTCGTGTGTGGACCGATTTTAATTTTTTTTGTTTCAAAGGGTATATTTCAAAGGTAGTTCCATTGTCTTTAGGTCCGGATCTAATGATATGATCCTGGAGAAATTGAGGGAACTCTTCAAATATTATAGGCACACCTATACCGATTTAGGTATTTTTGATAGTAACTTATGTATTTACCCCAGTAAGTCATTTTTGGTGAAGTGGAACTGATGATGAAGACCATGGACTTCATAATGTTGTAGAAAATATTTATTTTAGTTAATTTGTATCTCTAAGGTTTATTTTTGAAGTCGATAAAAAAATACTTTAAAGTATAACCGACTACAAAGAAAATATTGAATTCGTTTCTGTTAAAATGTATACTCTTTGTTATGATTGTATTAACAGTTATCGATTTAATGACACCCATCGCGCAGTTCCATTCTTTAGTTGATTTCCACTAGAACATTACTCTTCGCGGTTATATTTGACCACCCTTGAATTATGACGTGAAATATTCAAAGGAAATGAAGAAAAATAAAAATTGGTTTACAATCAGGGAAAAGGTCATTAACCTAATATTTAATTGAATTACAATCAGAGCAGATATCGGGTTTGTAATACAAAAATATAAAACTAAAACTAAAAATTTGGAAAATCCAAGAGCGCATGCCTAAGCGCTCATGTTTTTTACATTCGTTTTTTACATTACTTATTTATTCAAAGTAACCGCTCATGTAGGTATTAGGCGAGAATTTCATTTGTAAGTTTTACTTTCGTAATTGATAAAAAATAACTCTGTAACCTGGTAACAGTTACTTTAGGTAGCCTTACGAGAGCCGTGACTGTCAACAATAAGGCACTAACAGAATTCTTTCAGATGTAAAGCAAGAAGTGTAATTTTCGCCTAACATCTTGTGGCTCTTGCATTAGGAGTGATGATATGCGTCATGCGCAAGTATTTTGTGTTTTGCGTTCGTTGTCAGCGTGTGGAAATGCATGTCATGAAAATTAAGATCTCTTGGAGGTTTGGTCTTTGGGATATCTTTTGGAATAATTTTTGAAGGTGAACATTGTATTCACGGGAGTGCATGCTGCGTGTTGATCTTTACTTCTCATTACCGTCGCTCGCCTCCGAGCCGGAACCGCTTGTACCATTGTGTGTCTATTTATTTTTGCTCCTCGTATCATATAAGAATATCAACATTATTTGTACGTCGATTTTTTTCCTGTCTAAAAGAAAAATCTGTGATAATAATTTTTGAAGGTGAATAAATGAAACACTTTTCGTCGTCAATTTTATATAATTTTAAGTAAGTTTTGTAAAAAAATATCGTTTCTCGGGCGCCGGCAGGAGCGCGACGCGTACGGCAACGAGGTGGGCGTGTCGGCGAAGCGGCTGCCGGTGGCGTACCTGCTGGTGGACGTGCCGTGCGGCGTGGCGCCCGCCGCGCAGCCGCCCACCTTCAGCCCGCGCGCCGCCTTCCCGCCCGCCAACCGCCCGCTGCAGCGCCACGTGCAGTCGCTGCGCGCGCTGCACCGCCACGTGCAGGAGGCGCCGTCGTTCCTCGAGGCGGCGTCCGACTTCCACGCGCTGCTGTACATGGCCAGCAACGAGGCGCTGCCGCTGTCGCTGGAGCAGCTGCAGCCGCTGCTGGACGCGGTGCGCGCGCGCGACGCGGCGGCGGCGGAGGCGTGGCGCGGCGCGCCGCACGCCGCCACGCTGCTGCGCCTGGCGCGCGCCGCCGACGAGGCCGACGCGCCGCCCGCCGCCGCGCCCGCGGCCGTGTGGACCTGCCCGCTCTGCACCTTCCACAACGCCGCGCCCATGGACGCCTGCGAGATGTGCGCGATGCCCAGGTGACGACACTCACGAGCTCTTCTTACTTTAATACAATCTTCATCTTCTTCAATTAAAATTGCCATCAGTATTTTTTATAGTTTAAATTTTCGGGTCATGGACGCGCGGTCCACCCCTATGTTTGTCTGAATGTGTCTGGTATATCAACGTATCTTATTACGACATTTCCTAAGTGCCGAAACGATTTGTTCACATATCGCTTATGTAAATACCTATGCGATAAGTTAATAAATCGTCTGCATATGCCCATACAAAATGTATGTAATAATATTTTTAAGTCTGTGCTGTTTCGTATCTGCGACATCCGGTGCCTGCAGGTGTGAACGAAGCTTAAAACGAGCGACACGAACGTAGAGTATTAGCGTAAACGACAGTCGTGAGCCAGCAGAGAGCCGGTGCCGCCAAGTCCTTGAGGCCTTCTGAACCTATAGACGGACCCACAATGCGCGCTTATGTAACCCGAGTGGTGCGCTTAATTTGGCTTTATATCATTATTTTGTACACAAATTTATTTATTTGTTTTCCTACATTCTTGGTGTTTGCTTTGGTTGCAGGAACGCGATGTAAATAGAAGAATTTTAGCGGGAGAGTTCACTTTTATACTAAAGACAGCGGGAGGCGCCGCCGGGAACTAGAAATTATTAGTCGCTAGCCTCGATTTGTTCTATTATTTACTTTAAGACATTGGAAATAAATGCTATTTTATTGTACCCTATTCTTTTACGAGAAATCATTTGTATTCACGGGAGTGCATGCTGCGTGTTGATCTGTACTTCTCATTACCGTCGCTCGCCTCCGAGCCGGAACCGCTTGTACCATTGTGTGTCTATTTATTTTTGCTCCTCGTATCATATAAGAATATCAACATTATTTGTACGTCGATTTTTTTCCTGTCTAAAAGAAAAATCTGTGATACCGCTACGGAGCTTCGTAATATCGACGACTGAAACACCCGCACATGATGATGCAACCAACCTGCACTCGACTGCTAGGTTTATGTTACTAGGTATATTAAGAAAAAATAAAAACGATCTCAACGAGTTCATTTTAATGTAGGGTGCAGCGCCGGAGTGCTCGCTCGACTTGAATCTAATTGCTTTTACAAATATATATGGAAAAACGCTATTTTGTAAACTGTCGCTGCAGCACTGTTCTCCACATAACGAGATGACTCGAGTTTGGAGCTTGCACTGCGGGCGCGAGCGCCGCCGCTACTTTTACTATATTTAATAGTTATATAGAAAAAGAGTTTCAATACGCTCCAGATAATAAGATAAATAGACTATAAAATATAATCTGTTTCAAGAAAATTAAAAACAAAACCAGCACTAGTAACAAAACGAATATTGAAACAACTGTTTCAATAAGTGATCTCTTCACACATTTTAGTGTAGTGTACAACTGATCAGATTATTTTGACAATTTCAATGCTGTCATCCAAAAATACGTTCGCAAACTGGCTCAATGTTGCATATTGTGGAGGTGAGCTGCGACGATCCTGGTGACTCGTACAACTACGTGACGCAGCGAAGTGTTGCGTGACGTAGCTCCTGGATAGCTTCCGTAAACAGTTTTTATGAGTGCAAATATGAAAACGTCCAGCAGTCCGATAGATACGAAGTTTCGTTAACAATGAACTCGTTCCTGACGTCACACTGTATACGTTTATGAAAGATGAATGTCTAAGTATTTTAATGTAATCGTTTAGCGGCCATTCTACTTCATTTCTTACGTCATATATCATTATATTGTTTGGAGTCCGTTAGTCTCGTGTAGTCTGTATAGTTGTGATCTTGTTAATTTGTAGCAACATATCCGCTTTCGAGAGAATATTGTTTGAAGCTCTGCTAGACTATTTGTGTAAAATATGTTTATTTATTATAAGATGGTAATGTCTTCATGGGGTGTCGGTCGCAGTAAGTTTTATACAAAGAGCAGTAAATACAGTGTGCACTGTACACAATACTGTGTTTCTTTCACTTATAACTCCCACGGCATAGAAACCTTATATTAAATAATAAAAACAGTCTTAAATTAAAAATAACAAATTACCGGTCAAGTGCGAGCCGTGTTCTTATACCAAGGGTTCCGTCCAATGTACAAGATATAATGTACTTTTTAATTTGTGATAATACTTTGTACTTTTTAAATAAGTTTGTAAAATAAAAATGTGTAAAAAATTGTGTAGTCCGACTTCGTTTGTTCTCACTGTTACGTTGTCAGAAATAAGGTACCGTTGGACCTTTGGGTACGGAACCCTAAAAAAGTAAATCTTTAATATTGGCTTCTTAATAATTTAGTCATTGGAGATAGTTGTGTTGAACGTGGTTTTAATGCGTCTTTTGTAGTATGACAGTTAATTTTTTCATATTTTAAAGTTGGTTAATAAAAGTGACTGTAATAAATAATATATATGCAACTAGTGTTCGCTCGGTGATTGGAATTCAATAATTAATTATTAGAAAGTTGAGAAAAACATTAGTTCAATGTTTTAAACGACTTCTTAAAAAGAGATTCAATTGGAATCGATATTATTTTTAAAGTAAAAATATGAAAACAACTAAACGAAATGAATGAGGTTTTCTCTATTTAAATAAATATTTATCCAGGAAGATCTTATTATATTATGTATATATTAAAGGCAGATAAAGATCTTCGGATCATTCAGAAATCATTCACCCTGAATTGTTTCAAATCGTGAAAGTAAATTTAACTAAGTGAAATAAATTAAAGTAAAATGCGTTAAAAATAAACTTTTCCTTTAAAAGTTTTACTATTAACTTATAACGTCATTACACAATTTATATGACACAAAAGCTTGATGCGTGTTTCGGCGCGAAAGATATCTGCTGCTTCAATTAATAGTGATGGGCAAGATTGAAGATAAACACACGATGGACGGCGTAAGAACTCATAGCTACGCAACATTTGAAAGTCGACCGGAACAGTGGATAGTGGGGTGGTGCAGGGGAACTCTTCAGTTTGGCTCAAGATAGGACTAGATTCACACATTATGAACATTCATTCTTCTTAGGTACACTAAGAAGAATGAATGTTGATGTTTTTAAATTTTAATTTATTATTATCAACTAATTAATTTAATTAAGTCCTTTCATTTGATACCCTTATTGTAGGAAAACATAAAAAAACTTAGTTCGCCAACTACTCTAAATAATATATTTAGAGTAGTTTGACTTTATTTTTCGAGTTTTTCCCAGCAAGCCGCTCCATTTGATACCCACATTCATTACTAGCTGTGCCCGCGACTTCGTTCGCGTGGATTACAGAATGCTTGGCATGTCTCCTGCAAGGCAAGGCTGTAGTCTGCGGTGCCTCTCAGGAAAGGAGCTTTTTAATTTGGGAACTTTCTGATTGTATTTATAAGCAGAGACTAAATCAGATACGGCATTCCTCCACGATTTTCACTATAAATGTTGAAGAAAAGTTTGTGCTAGTCTTTAAAATTTCGTCTGTAAAACAGTATGTCCTCGCTGAAATTCGCCTTGTATTATATATCAGGTGACTTTTTTAGCAGGGCTTGATAGGCCAAATCCGGAACTATAAGGAATCGCGAAGAATACTTAAAGGAGCCTCGTGTTCGATTTTGATAAATCTAAATCTGCATCATAAGTCTTTTTGATTTAATGATATTATTATTGCACCACCTAATAGTGTCACTTTTAAAGATCAACTTTAGTGAAGTAATAGTAAGCGACCAATTAAAGGAAATGATTTCTTTTTTTTACAAAATAACATTAAATCTATACATAAATTAGAAGTTAAATAATTGATTCTACACCAACATGATCAAATATGTGGGTTAAAGCATGGTAAGTTTAGAAAAAAAGTCCGCATTACTTTGTACGATTTTTTATAGGTTGCATCAAAATGCTAGTTAACTACTAACGTAAGGAAGAGTGTGAACAATACAATCGAAAATATATAAAATGAACAACTCACAGTAACTTCCCTTATGTTTGTCTATTTTTTCTATGTGAGCTATACAAAGTTGATAGAATGTGACGTTTGTTTTAGTCCCTGCCACCCACTCCGTTAGCTAGGTAGGTTTAAATAATTTTTAAAAACATGAATCAATTTATTGAAATTCTACATTCCACTGGACTAAGCTACGAGGGGTGATCCAAAAGTAATGATAATCGACAATAAACACAATGAATAAAATAAAAAAATAAATTTATTTCTCAACATAGTCTCCTAGCAAGTCTATACATTTAGTCCATCTCTTTTCAAACCTAAAATTCCCTTAGAAAAAAAATCTTCATCTTGACTCTCAAAAAAGTCCTCAACCGCGGTCATCACGTCGCTATCATCGTCAAATTTCTTGCCTCGGAGGTGTTCCTTGAGTCGTGGAAAGAGATAGAAGTCACTGGGGGCTAGATCTGGTGAATAGGGGGGGTGTTCCACCAGCGCAAAGCCCGCTTCCTGAATGGCAGCCATGGCAATTGCAGCTTTGTGAACAGGTGCGTTGTCTTGATGGAACAGCACTCCAGCCCGCAGTTTACCTCGCCTTTTCTCCTTAATAGCCTCCCGCAATCTTCTTATTTGTTCCGCATAGTAGGAGCCTGTAATAGTGGCCCCCTTTTCCAAGTAGTCCACCATGATTATTCCTTCAGCATCCCAAAAAACAGACGCCATAACCTTCCCTGCTGAGCTTGACACTTTGAATTTCTTCAGCGTCGGTTCATCGGATCGTTTCCATGTCATCGATTGTTGTTTTGTTTCAGGATCAAAATGGTGGATCCAGGTCTCGTCCATGGTCACAAAACGTGACAAAAAATTATCCTTGTCTGCCTGGAACTTTTCGAGATTTGCTCTTGACATGTCGACTCGTTTCTTCCTTTGCTCGTCGTTTAACATTTTCGGTACCCAACGCGCGGAGACCTTTCTCATATTCAATTCGTTCGCAAGGATTCTTTGAATGCTGCCATATGAGATCCCTGTAACCTCAGCTACATGCCTGATAGTTACTCTTCGATCTTCCAATAGAACTTCTTCAACTTTTTTCATATTTTCTTCGGTGAGGGACGTCGATGGGCGTCCTTCGCAGTGTTCATCTTCCGTCGATGTTCTTCCCAGCTTAAACTCCTTAGCCCAGCGTGCAACTGTAGAATATGGAGGAGAAGAGTCCCCTAATGTTTCCACCAAATCGCTGTGTATGTCTTTGGTAGACCTTTTTTTTCAAGCAGAGGTATTTAATGACAGCTCTGATTTCGTATTTTTCCATTTTGATGTTCACTCCTTGACAGTCCGTATTCAAATGAATGTAGCTCCCGGGAATCGTGGCCTATTTATATGATTTTTTTTTCCTGAACTAGTGGGTAACTGAGCAAGTGACTGATATTTTTTTTGTATTTTTGTGTGCACTAGAAATAACTGATTATCATTACTTTTGGATCACCCCTCGTATTGTACACACCCGCTATCAGCGTTACAACATTCCGTTTTAATTTAAAAATTTCACTTTTTGGTATGATCGTTTTTTGAAGAATTACTAAAGATTTAATTAATGTATAAATTTGATAGAATTTTGTAAAAAAAATATCTTTTTCTTTTTGTTGCAGTTAACCGTATACTATTACTTCCCCGAAGTTGATCCTTATTATATGTGACAGTATCAGATGGAGAAATAGTACAGAATGTTTATTTTTTTCAAAATCAACGTGTTCATTTCTAGCTAGGAAAACTTATTTTTCAAAAAACTAATAATACAGTTTTAGGTTTTATCAAAATCGGCTCTGAGACTCCTTTATATTTCGCTATTCCTTATAGTTTCGGATTAGGTCTACTATATCAGTAAAAAAATCACCCTGTAAATATATATATTTTTTAATTATTATATTTATATAATATATACATTCCCTGTTTGAATCCGATATTGTTCACTATTTCATTAGAGTCAATTTAATTTTCATGTAACCCTTTTTTATTAATTAATTTAAAAAAAAATCTAAAATAAAAGTAGCCTAAGTTACTCCTTATTACAGTGACTTTCTGCTTGTGAAAGTTTCGTCAAAATCGGTCCAGCCGTTTCATATATTAACCGGAACAAACTGACTGACAGTTAGACAGACAAACATTTAAAAAATGGTGTTCTTGATGTAAGTATTGTGCATACTTTTATATGCATTTATTTAAAATTATAAACAGACACATCAATTTTTTTTATTTGTATAGATGTATTACCTCCCATTCTCTTTAGACTTTGTGATATTCCGTGATTTTTTCTTCGATCCCTTTTCCCTCCTCCACAGCCCCAGCCTCTAATTGCGAGTGAAAGTTCCATCAAATTTGATTCAGCCGTTTCAGAGAGTAGTCGTAAGAAACAGACTGATAGGAAAAAATTAAAAAAGGATTTTTTGATGTGAGTATCGTATAAATATTTCACTTTTTAAAGCATCACATTATGTAAATATTAATAATTTTAAATTAATATATGAATTTAAATGAATAAATAAATAAATATTTAATAAGTTTAAATTAAAATAAAATATAAAATTAGGTATAAAACAATGTCTCAATAAAACATGTCGCGAGTGATTCTGAATCGCGCTTATGAAGTTTTCAACCAAATCTTCATTGATTTCATAGGCGCTAATCAGGAAGGAAAATTATCGGCGCTAAGTATATTTTACAAGTGTTAGAATAATAAATAATCGACGAACATATAAAGTTCATTAGAATAAAAATGATCTTTAAATATTTAATACATATAACTTTTTTACGAAAATAGGTACTCGAAGATTGCTTGACCGATCTTGACAATTCTGACAACTACGGAACCCTACATTGTGCGTGGCCCGACACGCACTTGGCTGATTTTATTTTTTGAGTTATTCCCAACAAGTTAATACATTTGATACCCATATTGTAGGAAAACATAAAAATCTTAGTCCGGTATGTTTATGAATTAGCGATATAGAATTTAGTGTGTCGTCACTTTATCAATTATTGTCATCCAAACCAAACGTATATACAAAATTTCACTTCAATCGGTTGAATATATCTGCTTCAAAATTGAGTTGCCAGATCCCACCTGAACAAACATAGTTACATACATACATTGCAAGTTAAATAAAAGCTTTTAAAAAATAAATAATACTTTATCATCATTTTATCACTGAGGTCGCTTGGGTGTACTCCTATGACTACAGCTCGTATACGTAGTCAAGGCCGTCAATTGCAATCTTATTCAATATGTTCTTTTGTAATCATTTTCATCTAAGCAACTTCACACGTTTTGGGATAGCTGTCGTTAGGGTTTTATCAACGAAAAATAAAAGACTAAGTGGGTTTTGTAAAAATATTTTTAATTATTTAATATGTACAATTTTGTTTTAGAACAGCTGATGAGATAATAAATAGCGGCACGGTCTGAAGACATTAAATCATAAAAATATAGTTACATCGAAATGAATACCACATAAGGTCTACGCGAGTTGTTCCCTCGCGCGGCCGCTGCGGCGACCGCGTCGCGCGTGAGCAGTGAACACGAATTATGTAATATTCTGATATGTAAAGCAGCGTGAGCAACATTATTTACTAAAATTATTACGTGTTTTGCACTCGCCGCATATTTTTATCTACATTTATAATTTTTTTTTTATGCAGCGGACTTCATAGTTTTAAATCAATAAAATCAGACATTCTCAAACGATCACAGAATATACGGCCATCACGCGCTATCACATCGCAAAGTCTAAAGATAAAATAATATAGTTATTATATTACAAGTGTTTCGTATAGTTTACACGTAAAACGCTATGTACAGGCGACGGGCGCCTCCGCCCCGAGTCCGTCGCGCCGGAGGTTTTCGGAAATTATGGTATACTCTTAAATGCCATTTCATACTGTGTAAAAGTAACGTTACTTCTTTATAATTTGAATGAACAGTACGCGGAACGGTCGATCCGATGGCAATTATAACACCGACTCGGGATCGAAGCGAGCCCCGGCCGAAGTGCGCCCCCGTCGCGAGCGCGCGCGGCTGCCTGCGCGGCGGGCGCGGGGCGGAGGGCGCGAGTCATCGATGTGGAACTATACGACGAATCTTTTTTCTAAAATGTGAACTACAATTTACACGTTCTGAGATGGCGGCGGCTCGAGCTCGGCGGGCGCGCGCATGGGCGGGAAGTGGCGCGGGTCGCGCAGGTCGAAGGCGCCGCGCGGCGGCGAGCCGGCCAGCGCCGCGCCCAGCTCCTGCGCGCGCTCCGACTCTGAGACACACTACTCCTGCACTGCTGCCGCGCGCCCGGCCCGGCGGCGCTCGCGGCAGTGCAGTTACTGAGATACAAACTCTCCGGAGCGATCATTTTATATAGATGAAAAACATTTCTTTTGGCTCCATTCAAAAAAAAAATTAAAATACTAACCCTAAATGGGATCGCACGTTCGCACGACCCGTCGAATTGTACATACATACATATGTTTGCATTTAACTTTAGTCGATACTAAAATAAGATCATACCATCACCGATAACATCTCAATTGCGCTCGTGAGAGACATCATTGATTCAATACTTAGTAATAACATGCAACATCCTTTTCATACACACAATGATTCGTGCTAATCGATGGTCGAGATGAAACAAGTCGTAAGGCAAATCTCAAATTAGTTTTTCAGCAGAAAATATTTTGATAACTTTATGTAGAGTATGGAACGATTGCCGAATTCGATTGTAGAAAAGTCTAAATCTATCAAAATTATTGAATTAGTGATATGTAAACAATTTTCATACATTTTGAATTGTCTACGTCAATAAGCTACATTGAGCCGACATGGCCTAGTGGTTAGGATTCGTCGATCTCAACCGCCGATCGCAGGTTCAAGCCCTGACTATTATTTTCAAGTAGTAATTTGAGTTTGAATTCATCTCGAGCTCTGCGGTGAAGGAAGACATCGTGAGGAAACCTGCATGTGCCGGAACAAGTTCTGACACATTTATTCGCCAACCCGCAGTGGAGCGGCGTGGTGGCTAAAGCTCTATAACCTTCTTCTTATTTTTATCGATCTTGTATTTATGTTGCATAACTTTGTATCTTCTGGTTAACAGAACCCTGTCATCTGCGAGGCCTGACAAGAACTTACTTTAATAATAAAAAATGAATTTAAAATATATGATCCCATATGTAAAGTGAAAAATTTAAAAAGCAAAAGCTGAATTAGACTCTGAGATGATAATTTTATGAATGCTGTGGCTGTTCCAATCCAGTCTGTACTCTAATTACATTTATTACAATGTAATGTTTCTTATTTAGATAATTAAGAAATTCGTTTTTTTATATATATACAATATGTACAAATGAATTGGAAGAAGGCAACATACATGTGTATGGACACATTGCGAACGCACGGGGAAGCGACTCGAGTAGGTTTTTAATTATCTGTTAAACGATTTGAAGAAATTTAGAAAGAAATATTATATCGAGTCAATTTTGACTCGCGTTACTTTAAATATATCTGGCTAGCTATAAATAATACTAGGGATATATTTAAATTAGTGAATAAATTAACGATCGTTCGTCCGTTTGTATGAGTTATAAATGTGAAATTCTTGACATTTTGTATCGTGTAATGAGTCGGTGCCAGTCGGTGTCGACGGCGCGGGCCGTACTCGAGTCGCCCCGGCGCGGAGGACCGGCCCCTCACCGGCGCGGCGCAGGCGCTCAGCGCGGGGCGTCCGACGCGTCTATCACAAACAGCGGGGCGTGAGTGGCGCGCTCGCCGAGCACTCGTCGGAAATATTCGTATCCAGTGTTCGACTCGAACTAAAGAATTTATATAGACGAAGCCGGAACGTCGTGTTGCAATTGTTTAACTTTATTTTATTCCGTGTGATTACTTATTAGTCATATAAATACTAATTAGCAGGAAAGTTCATTAGAAATAGTCTTTCCAGCTGTAACATTGAGTGGACGGGCTACCGACGACGAATATTTCCGATGGGTAAGGTTCTTGCACTCGATCTATACATTTCGTCGATTCGTTCGGAGCGACTCGATATAGATGGGCGAGTTCCGGCGGACCGATCCTCCTCGTGATGTAATTAACCGAAAGAGGCTTTCGGTCGTCGTTTAGAAAAGTATACTCACACATCTATGTCCGTCTATGGCTCTAAGTTAAAAAAACTAATACTACACAAGCGGTGGAGCGCCGCAGCCCTCGCCGGCGCGGGACCGGCGAGCGCGGGCGGCGGCAGTGCGGGGCGGGGGGCGGGGCGCGGGGCGGGAGCGGGGCGGGGGGCGGGAGGGGCGCTAACGATCGAAGGAGGCAAACGGAGCGCGAGAGAAGCGGCGCTACCTGTCATGCAGTCCGGCCGGCGCCCGCGCAGCGCGCCCGCGTAACTGCAGCCCGGCGCGGCTGCGGGCAACGCAGGGGGCATACTGGTACACACTGGTATGAAACATTATACTACACACATATCGGGGCTTTCGTCTGTTGCGGTTCTGTTGTCTAAACGATTAGATAAATGAGACGTGACGGGTGGGGACGGGATAGATGGTCGAATGTTTTGATGATAAATAATATAAATAAATGTTATAAGATATCATGAGTTAAAAAATGTAGTGTGAATGTTGGATAGAGAAAATTTTTAAATAACGACAAGAGTTCGGCAGGACGTAGCCGCGAAGATGGACGGACGTCGGAGTTCCGAGTTTGGATTGATTCTGTTCAAAAGATCATAGAAGAGTATGTTTCCAAAGTCCACTTCGTACGCAACACGCTCAGGTCTCCTTGCGCATTCCGGTGAGTGGAGGAAGTGAAGCGTGCGGGTGAGCGGAGCGAGGGAGAGGGAGAGACGAAAGAGAGAGGTGTAATGTAGGGCGATGACGATCGGTCGCGGCCACGAGACCGCGCCGAGCGCCGAGCCCGATATTGGCACTGCTGGGTACTGAGAGGTAGCTCTCGTATTCGATTAAATTATGTTAAAACGCTAGCCATCGTCACTCCGCTAGCTCGAAACGAAGTAATGGAACCGATCGTCGGATCGCGGCGTACCTTCCTGCGCGTGCGGCGGCGGCGGCGCGGCGTCCAGCAGCCGGTGCGTGCGCAGCAGCGCGCACTCGCCGCCCTCCGCCGCGTCCAGCGCGTACACGTACACCACGCCCTCCGCCGTCGCCACCACCAGCCGCGCCGCCCGCGCCACGCTGCAACACGCGCGCTGTACTGCGGCCGTCCGGCGCCAGGCGCGGGCGCCGGCGACGCGACACTCACATGGTGACGGCGGCCACGGCGCGGCGCGCGGGGCGCGGCAGGCGCGCGGCGGCGAAGGCGCGGCCCTGCGTCAGCACGTCGGCCACCTGCGCGGGCAGGTAGCCGGCGCCGGCGGACACGGCCTGCGACAGCCAGTCGATCCAGCCGGCCTCGGCGCCCGCGGGCCCGGCGCCGGCGTCGTCGGCCGCGCCCGCCTCGCCCGCGCCGGCCGCGCCCGCCGCGCCGTCCTGCAGCCGGAACACGTGCACCGTCTCCGTGTTGGACGTGGCCGCCAGGTAGGCGCCGCACGCGCTGAAGGCGAGGCAGGCGATGGACACGCAGCGCTTCACGCCGCGCCGGAACTCGTAGAGGCGCGTGCGCTCGGGCACGGCGAACACGCGGATGACGGTGCCGCGCTCGGACGCGGTGGCGAGGCGCCGCCCGCACATGGACCACGCCAGCGCCGCCAGCGGGCTGTCGTGCGCGCTGATCACGCACTTCGCGTTCTGAAAGACGACAGGCGGTCGGTGAGCGCGCGTGGCGCGGCGGGCGGGCGCGGGGGAGGGGTACGTACGAGGTGCACGGCGTCGAAGATCTGCACCTCCCCGACGGCGCTGGAGCCGGGGTAGGCCACGTAGCAGTGGTCGACGCAGGGCGAGAGCGCGCACAGGCCGCGCGGGTTCGGCGGCGTGTCGCGAATCGTGTGCAGAATTTTCATATCTCGAATGTTATGAATGTGAAGCGACTCCTCCAAGCACACTATCAGCCTCTGTAAGATTGACTTAGGGTTTAACTGTTTCAATGCCTACCGTGTAAATAAGGAATTTTAAAAATAGCCTCACGGATCGGTTGAGCTTCACGGCGAGGATCGTGTTGCTGTAGCTGTAATTGCATATTTCAGTTCCCTTCTTATAGTGACACACGATTAGCTTCCTGAAACAATAATGGAGTACATCAGCAAGAGTTTCGACATAGACGCACGATGTGATATAAGAGTAACTAGTTGTTTTAGAGCTTTTTTTCACGCCCATTGGTAAAACTACTTGTTAGTTAAAATTTCAGGTTTTAAAAAACATTCTCTGTATCAGCCGCGTCATTTCGTTATAAACCTGATTTCGGTGATGAATAAGAATACTTACTTGACTTTTCAAATTAAAAAAAGGAGCCCACTTCAAAGGCGAAACGTATCGTGACGTAATTTCGTCTATTTTAAAATAGCTGGAATAAGTATATCATATATGTACATATTCTAGTTCTTAAACTACTAAACCGCTTTTGATAAAAATTATATGAGAGTTTATATATTTTTTGACTTTATAAGATTGAAAGGATACCCATGCAAACAAAAAAATAATATTTTTTAAATCGGTTAAGAAATTAGGAAATTTTGAGATTTATTTTAGAAGTGGTTGAAAATTATAAAATCTTCGATAAAAAAAAAACAAAGATTATAGAGAGATTACTTAAGAACGCAGATGGGCGATTTAAAAAAACTGACTCGCGTGATGCCAGACAACAGAAAACCATTTTGGTATAATTTAGCTATTATAATATAAGCGCATGTGAATACAATGCCGTCAGTTCTACTACAGTTCATGAAGATAGATTTATATGTAGATAGGTGTTAAAGCTGTGATAATAAGTATTATTCTTAAAAAAAGAATTGATACATTTTTAGTAATTATATATATTTTTGTTTTTTAGAATTTAAAATTCTAAGTTGTTAGTTAACGGTTTGTGGTTGCTTTTAATTTTTTCCGTAAGATTTTATTTATTATTTTCTTAAAAACCCTGCTTCTCGTATGTTTTATGGTTTCTATAATTTTTATGATTAATGGTCGTAGTGTTTTATTCGATAAAACAAAATACTGGTAAACACTGTTTTTGTCGCATGAACTTTCGTATGATTTGTATTTATGTTGGTGCACCCTTATTAAAATATATAACAGTTTTGTTCCATCGCATCCAGTTTCCTTGTGACAGCTACAGATTCATTTCTGACCTCATGTACGTTTCTTTGTGTACATAACTGCATTTAGCCGACTGTGCGACTACTGTGTTTGCTAAATTACATTTTATCTACGTTAGTCAGACCGTAATATGCCTCGAAAGTGTTTAAACAATCCGAAAATTTTTCGTGATGTGTGTAGCAGAATAAACTTATACATCTCAGCGTCGAAATGTCACATCACTAATTGAACAGTGCTATTTAGACTATTTTGGTTTTCCTGTGAGGAATCAAGACAAATCCTGGGTTGCACATAAATGTTGTGTAACGTGTGTGAGGCTCCTTTTAGGTAAGACTAAACAAGAACCTAGACATTTGCCATTTGCTATACCAATGATTTGGACGGAAACAAAGGATCATGTAAGTGATTGCTACTTTTGTTTGACTCAAACAAACGGTATTGCTACCAAATCCAAACACACTATCCATTATCCAAACTTGTAAAAGAATAAGTGTTTTGAAGAAAAACCGAATGACCAGGAAAAACTCGCCTGGAAATATTTTAAATGTTCAAAATTTTTTAGGTAATCAATCAATAAATAAAGCGGAATATTACAAAGATTTAGTAAATGAACTTATGATATCATTGAAAGCTTTGAGGTGTAATATGTCCTTGAGAATACATATGCTGGGCTCTCATCTGGATTTCTTTCCACTTGGGTGCTGTGAATGACGAACGAGGTGAGAGGTTCCATCAGGACATTTCCTTAATGAAGAAGCGTTATCAAGGAAAATGGAGTCCAGGAATGCTAGCAGACTATTGTTGGAGATTTAAAAGGGACCTACCAGAAGCCAAATATTCAAGAAAATCATAGTATCTATTAGATATTAGGAAATAGTTCTGTAAGTTTGGCTGGTTTTTGTTCTTTTTACGAAAATATGTATAGGTTTTAATGTCACCAGAAAACCTGATGTGTACATTTTTTTCAGTTATACAATTGTACGTGGTCGTATGAGCATTTTCGGTAAAACTTTTGTTTTTTTTTTTTTAATATTATAAGTTGAACAGCAGCAAATGACGAGAATGAGAGAGAATCCCTTCATTTAAAAAACTAGTAACTCATTATTACGAAGTAAAAAAGACGCTCATAAAATTACTTAGTTGAAAGGACGTATCTAGCCAGAAACAGATTTTCATTAGTATATCACGTATTTTGCTCAGATTTTTTACTAAAGAAAAATAATGTATATAATTTAATAATTAAATAAAACTTATGTTCTTAAAATCTGAAAAGATATTCTAAATTATCCCTACTTTTTATTTTCCTTCGCACAGCAAACGTTTTCGTTTAAAAGCACAAAACATTATTTATCTCCAGTTTAAGATTTTTTGAGAAACGTCTATTATCGTTATGAAGGCCGCATATATTATTTCATTTTTTAGCTGGAAACATATCACGTAGCTCCTCCGGTGCTGCAAATGTTCACGGGCGGCGGTGATCACTTCAGGTAACCATCTCCCTGTTTTCCCGCTATCTTTGTTATTTAATTGGGGAGACGTTATTTAGAATTGAGAGGCGTTCGCGTTATACGCGTCAGCAAATTGTCGCATGATAACAACTTGCGTCACAAGCACGTGGCGAGGCGCGCTCGGCTCGAGGAGAAAAAATACGCAAATTTACTTTTATCTTCATTTTATTATTACGATCTCATTCTAAAATCAACGCTACGGAAGCTACTATGACGACGACTTGTATAATGAAAGAAAGAGCGCATTTTATTTCTTATATTTTTGTGATCACCTACACATTGAAATAAAAAGCCTTATCAAATTGGTTTAAATAGCAGGACCACGATCGCTAAAAATCCTTCGAAGGGTCGTGATAGTAAAAATAATTAATAGACGCGACTTAAATTGCACGCGTTTATACTGTGATACTAATCGTTGGCCTGTCTCTGAGAATGCGTTAAAATAACGGTTCGATTATTATAAAAATATCTATTAATAATCATTAATTGTTAAGAATATCTTAGTTAATCCAATATGCTACAGAAGCGAATTCGTAGGAACAATAGAAATTATCATATATTTGATGTGTTTCAAAAAAGTGTTACGAAGAACCTGACAACACAATGTATTTTATTGACGCTTCCACGCAATAACTACTCGTGGCGACTTATCGAGTAAATACTCGACACCGATATTGCGTCACGTTTCCGCGTTTGAACAATTCCGTTGGGTTGTGATACAGATGTAACTACCGTAGAACAGTAGAACTATCGTAGAAAAACCTCATTTTACATGCAGTTTGTGACACGCGCGGCAGATCGTGTCGAAATATACGTAGAATAGTCTTTAACTATAGCGCGTGCCAACACCTAAGGCCACACGTATCACTTATAGTAAGCGTTTCAAATTATTATGAAATAGTTTGTACAGAATGCCAATGTGTTCAAACTTAGCTGCAGACGATGCTGACAGAGATAGAGCCGTTCGCGAGCCAGTTTCATCTTTCTTTTCTTATCGGTTAATTTAACTAAATTATTTACATCATTATGAAAGTCAATGTACTCTAAATCAGTCAGCGAAGGTTACGATCTACATTTGTAAGTCGATATAATATTATTCACATTATTATCTACTCCATTATGTGAAACGGTCGTTGTTGGTTTATTCCCTTTTACTTACATACTCGTATTTATTACAGCCAAGCCCAGATAAAGTTTGCGAAAATCTTTTTTATTACTCGATACTCTTTACTGTTATAGCATTTCGAAAACATTGATTATTTACATACACACGAAGTCTCGAGAAGGGATAAGCCTTTTATATGTATATGGAAGCATTTTTATATATTGTTTACATTTAAAATGCGCTGCGATATCGTCGATTTACAATTACGATATACGATAAATTGAAGTCAGTCGATAAACATTTCGGGTCAGACGACGCTCGCGCAGGTGTGTCCGCACCGCGCGGCCAAGTTCACGACGCGCCCACGCGCCCCTCGCCTCCTCCCGCACTTTTATTACTACACTAATACCTAATAACTGAAAATTATTACATCGAAACATCTGCGCTGTAATATAACAAATACACGAATATAGAGATAAGATGATACACGCTCCTAATATTATATCTACCAGTGAACTTGTGAAAAATAATGAGTTGGTTTTTGCAATTAATTATAAACGTCATAATTATTTATGCAGTGCATAAACATTTTATACAGAGTTTACGAACAATGCTATTTTAACGATACACACGCGTCGGCAGCGAAGCGCGATGTCATGAGCCGTCTCACTGAACAAGTATACAACAAAAGTACATTTCAGAAGATTGCTTTATTTCCTTTACAATGCTTCGTGCAAGTTGTTTGTCACTCTAATCACATCGCATTTATAGTCACCGGACATAAGTTTATAATATTGACAATTGGTTTATAGCAAATGGAAACAATAGTTTTTTCATGTTTATCCTTAGCAAGTCTTTTAAAAGACGGGTAAACTTCGTACTGCACCGCTGTAATGTCTTGTAATAAATAATCTATGTGTAATCGAAAGCGGATGTAATAATTAAGTCTGTCTATATGAATCTAATAAAATATATGAATAATTTGGAGAAAACTGGTGACATTGCACTAGATATGTGTAGAATAACTATGATTTATGCTTTTACGACACTTTGAGATCCACATCAACATGTTTTATAAATATGTTACATAAACACATATTTTCTAATAAACACTTGATACTAGGGACATAATTTTACCTACCAGTTTTTCAATATAGAGAAAATAAGGAAATGTTTGCAGTTATACAAAAATTATAAATTTAAAAAATTAATGAATGATACATTAAAAAGTTTATAACTTTGATTTATTTAAGGGCACATGTCAAGTTGCTTGATAGTTCCCCTCAGTAGGAACAATGTTCGGATCCAACGGCAGCTGTATGTGAAATAAATTAAACAAAACATTGTTTTGGAAATTGGCAAAACTAGAGTGTCTGAAGAAATCTATTTAAATAAAGTATATTTTTAATTTGAATTTTATATTGTGGATAAATGCTGACAGTAAATTAGGTAATCCTTATTAGTAACTTCAACTCTATCAAACACAAACTTTTATTTGAGTGCAACTTATTATATAAAATTAATTAAAACTGCAACAAAACCGACAATATCTTGTAGGTTTTACTGAATGCAACTATGAACTATGCCGCAACTATTATGATTATTTTTTGTAGAATATTACTCAATATTTTATTCTTATGGTATTATACCTCCTTCACTTGACTAGACTAGTGGTCAATTTCAATATCATAAGATCTCAAGATCAGATCTATTAATATAGAAACGATAAAACATACCTGGGAGCTGAAACTGTAACGATGGCCACCAGGGAGCTGCTAAACAGCCGATCCACCAGGCAGGTGTCCTGCCCCGACCTACTCGCATATATCTCTTCAATGCCATCATCCGGAGTCAATGCAAACAAATGATAGCCGCTACTACTGCCTGCTACTAATGACCTGCAAAACACATATTTCATACAGTCACTAATGTTTCTAATTCCCAGTGAGGACATCCCAAAGGAAATAGCCATGAGCAGTTAAATATCACAAAAAAAGAATGTTTATTGAGTTAGTGTTTATTGTGTGAACTACTAGTTAAACTGAGTGTAAAATATTTATGAAAACATATGACTAAAATGCATTACTAACCTTAATATTTATATACATATAAATTATTGCACAATATTTAAAAGGAAATATGTAACTTTCTTCCTCTTAATCTTAAGATTTTTATTCAGACTTTAAAATCTATATTGTTACTTTTTTATTAGTACCATTAAAATTATTAGAACTAGCAAAAACCCGTATTACTTACAATATTTTTAAAAATAATTATAATAATAATATGACATAAAAGTAGTGGTAATTAAACTTGGAAGACCTCCAGAGGTTCCTCGAAAATTCCAAGTACATGTATAGTAGGCTGTTTGACATTAGGCTTTGTTTATTTACTACATCTGATTTGTGCTCGGTGTTACGGGAATATTGGCATTGACATATTGCATCATCGCACAATAACGCAAGCTGTGTTTGTTAGGCAAGGCGTAGTTGTACGCCCTTGTTTTAGCAATAGGCATCGGATCGAGCCTACGACGGCCTTGACGTTCGATATCACAGCTGGGCTCGATCGCCCCTTCGAAGGGCGATAAGTTCCCCTGCGTCTACGTTCAGCTTTCTCTTTCAGTATCACACAGCCAAATATAAACTATACTTACGTGCAATCTTGATTAAACTGAACAAATATTCCTCCTGCATTCGTTCCCTCTGTATTGTGACCTCCTCCCAAACTCATTGGACCGTTCGAAATTACAAGTTTCTTAAATATTGATTGCTATTAACGACATACGCGCACTACGACCTTTGTTACCGAGCACAAATAGTCACTCACTCCTTGTAAATAACAAAAACTGAGTATTCGTCACAAGTAGAATTTTTTGACACAAAGAACGACCTTGCTTGCTGCTAAAAACAAGCCCCCTCCTGCACAACTCAAATCATCCATTCGCTAATCGTAATCACTATCGTACGATGCACCCTTGTCGTTTAAATATACCACAGACAAGATATTTTGTTGAAACGTATATAAATTTTATTATAATTTTAGTGATTCACTAACTCAAAATAATGTTTAAAGTACAATATTTTTTGTTATGCAATAATATTTAGAAAAACATTTAAAAATAACTAAAAAATACAACATTAATTGTATCTGGCAATATAATTTATTATCTATGTATTTCATAAAAGCTCGCGTTAATTGAACTCTGACAAATGTTAACTTGTAACAAACTAAAAATGGGGTAACAGACTGGAAGTATTACAATGGCGAGTTTATCGTGGGAATAAATATTACTGTTTTCTTTTTATTGGCCGTTTATTATAAAAGTAAAAAAATAATTACGTTTCAAAATAAGAAAAAAAAAAACTTTTAAATATTATTTAAAAATTAATTTAAATTTGATATGAATAACGAGAAAGTAATTCTGTTCCATGATTTAATTAGTTCATACAAATAATGTAAAATACCTCCATGAAATTGTTTTAATTTATTTTTATAACTAATAATATATGTATATTAAGAAATATTTTCAATTCAATTAAATTCTTTGGTTAATGGCAAGAAATATTTTTATTTAGTGCATATTAATTTGCCTGTCACAATATGAAATTGTCTTTATATTGCTTTTGTGCGTGTCGTGGTAAAACTTCATCACAGACGTAAAAGACTTGTATAAACAAATACGAAAACATTTACTTCAAACATGCATACATTTTTCAAAAGCAATGCGTATATAGTAATAATCAATACAATTTAACAAATATCTACTTCATATTATCCTAAATACATTACTTACATACATTGCAAAATTGCCTTTTGAATATACAGATAACAAATCGCTTAAGATACAGAGTTGTGCTTATCCAGACAAAGGTATGTTAATTATAAGGATTTTAAACGTTTTTTTTATTTAAAAACAGAAATTGCTTTATAGCAAAAAGTCATTTACATAAGTATGGCTATTATTTTAAATAATAAAATTATTTTAACAAACTTTATCGCTGAGGAAGAGATCGCTGTTTTGGCGATAAGGCCGCCTCTTGTACTTTTTAATTTTTGTGTAATTCCTTTTGTATATTTTTGTTGGTGTACAATAAAGAATATTCTATTCTATCTAAGAATGGGACGGCAATTACAAAACAAACAAAATACAAATTTATTGATTAATGATTTTTTTTTTTTAAATAATTAGCTTATTCTCAGATTTATACCATAATAGCTTCATCTCGGTTTATTCTCGTTTATGTTTACTGTTTTTTTCCCATGAGCGTAGCGTGTATTTCCTAGTAGCGTGATACATCACGCTACTAGGAAATTATAATATAGCCTACTTTTCCTCAATAAACAATCTATCGAAAACAAAAATAATTTTTCAATTCGAACCAGTAGGTTCTGAGATTAGCGCGTTCAAACAAACAAACAAATCCTTCAGCTTTATAACATTGAGTGTAGATTAGTAAATATGTTATAGGTATGCGACGTAAAATATAAACAGACGCTGAAAATGGGATGGTACCTGCCCTAAAAGTAAAAAAGAAATTTTTTTTTTTTGTATAAAATCAAATTGCCGGCGTTTGAAGCCTTATTTTTACATTATTGTATAATATTAATTACTCAAACGACACGATTATTTGAAAATAAAATTATCAAAATCAAAAACTTGAAAAGGATACATTTAAGGCTTCAAGCCTTCGTCATCTACTTATTTGTGACGTTTAACATAAAATATCTAGAGACCATAGACATAGAGTATTGGACGACAGACTATCACAGATTTATGCAAAGAGAAATAGAATGGTAGTGTTTTTCACACATTGTCGACCGGTTATTATTTGATAAGCTCCCTGAGCTTATAACATGTGATTTTGGCAACCAATATGATGACCACTTTGGACGACAATGCCTTGCAACCAATTATTGACTGAGTATGATTAGAGAGAGTATCTTTGAGCTAACAAACCAATTGACAAACTTGTCAAAGATGGAATTTAACAAACTTCAATTGAATTTATTTTTTGTTAATGGCTTTTTGTTGTGCCAATTAGAAACATGTGTGGCACAACTAAAAGCCATAAACCAAAGAATTGAATTGAATTAGAAACATGATTTCTCCAATGTCACGTGGAAGAAATTAACAAACTTGTCAAAGTCAATGACTATATACAAGGCTGCATAATGTACAACATTTGCTTTTGAAAAATGACAATGTAACCTACCATTTGTCAAATTTAAAGACTTGGCTGTATGGTGGAATACCTTTGCCTTTTCCTTCGAAGGAAAGAAAAAAGCGAAAAAAAAAACTACCAATTGTCAATGTCATGCCTTGGTGTCTAAAGCACATGTTTTTGTTTACATAAATTATTTTACCAAAGAATTGAATTGAAATATTTTTTAAATATTCATAAACCTTTCATTTTATTGAATTTCATCAGTTAAAATGGGTCGCAAAATTCCAGCTAAGAAACATCGCGGTGTTAAAGATCCTTTAGTGCAGCAAGCAAGACGTTTACAAAGGTAATTTAGTCACAAAATAAAATATAAGTTTTTAAAAACGTTGCAAAATGTGGTTGTTATATTTAATTTACAGGATTTAAATGTGTTTTATGGGCTGTTTCTAATAGGTTTTATAGGTTAAACAATAAATTTAAATGCTTACTTCTGTTATGTTAGTCTCAAGGGCAAAATAAACGCACCACCAAAGGATCCAGATGAGCAACCAATACCTCGATCTGTAACAGAGCTCTTTGCCTTTCAAAATAAAGAACATATAAAGAAAAAGAAGAAAAATAAGCGCATACTACTTAAAGGTTTGTAAATAACTTCATAAGGTTTGATACAATACAAACATTTTTAAAATGAAAGATAATAATATCACTATTTGTAATTAGCTGCAAATATTTTAATTTAATGTTGAATCTATTCCAGATGACACGAGAACCTCCAATGCTGGCAGTAACCCCATAGCACGCTTGAGGAAGTTGCCGGGGGAGTCGGGGCGCGGGTTCTCCCTCCGCATCAACAGTGCTATGAGAACCCTACATGATCCGATGGAGCAACTGGACTATCCTGTATGTAGTCATTAAGTTAATTCAATTATATTATCATGTTTACAGCTTTACTTCCTATATTATATCAATATTCTTATATGTAATTTGAAACTTACTAAGTCGTAGTCTTAAAATTTGTTAAGTGCTTAATATGTATTAAAAGTGAATGTCTTCCTGTTTTGACCTAAAAGCATACAAGAGAAATTTGCTTGAAAACTGAGAAATAGCGAGTACTGAATGTCAAATAAAAGAAGAAATAATCTTTTCTCCAATATAGAATTTTGGGGAAAAGAATATTTGTAAAAATATACAGAGATAGGATTTGCAATTTAATACATTACTTTAAACAATTCATAGAAACAGACGTAATAAACAGTTAATAATTGTTATTGTTGAAAGTAATTGTTGTTAGCAAGATGTGGAGGTGGACGACGTGAAGGGCGAGCGCATCGCGGCGCAGCGCGAGCGGCGCCAGCGCAAGCACAAAGCTGCTGTAAAGAAGGATCCTGCTCTGAAGGGTGAGCCGAAAGTGACACGTTCACAGAAACTGGCTTTGAAGAAGGAGGCCAAGAAATCTGAATTGGCTGAGGTATTACATTATATATAACATTGGATTGTTTAAATCTGTAATGTTTAGACTATTTTGGAGTAGTGAAATATTTTATTAATAAATCTTGATACTTAATTTATTACTTTTATGAGATGAAAGTCTTTTTATCTTAATACAGGATATAAACATATCTGAAGCAAAACATTTACTGTTTTCTAACTCAGTCGAAATCCTAGTTTTATTGTAAAATACAATCAAATTAGTATTTTTCTATGAAATAAATGCTCTTTACTAAAGTTACTCTGATGTATTCCAATGTTAATTATACATATAATTATTATTGTGGTGACTAAGCTACTGTGAGCACGAGTGGTCTGTACAGCGGTAGTAAGCACTAGTGTGTCGCAGGCGGGCGCGGAGCTGCGCTACGAGCGCGTGCAGTTCGGCGAGCAGGCGCACGCGCCGCCCGCGCTCAGCGCGCCGCGCCGCGCGCCGCCCACTGCGCGGGTGAGTACGAGTGCGCTGTACAGCAGTAGTAGCGAGCGGTGTGTCGCAGGCGGGCGCGGAGCTGCGCTACGAGCGCGTGCAGTTCGGCGAGCAGGCGCACGCGCCGCCCGCGCTCAGCGCGCCGCGCCGCGCGCCGCCCACTGCGCGGGTGAGTACGAGTGCGCTGTACAGCAGTAGTAGCGAGCGGTGTGTCGCAGGCGGGCGCGGAGCTGCGCTACGAGCGCGTGCAGTTCGGCGAGCAGGCGCACGCGCCGCCCGCGCTCAGCGCGCCGCGCCGCGCGCCGCCCACTGCGCGGGTGAGTACGAGTGCGCTGTACAGCAGTAGTAGCGAGCGGTGTGTCGCAGGCGGGCGCGGAGCTGCGCTACGAGCGCGTGCAGTTCGGCGAGCAGGCGCACGCGCCGCCCGCGCTCAGCGCGCCGCGCCGCGCGCCGCCCACTGCGCGGGTGAGTACGAGTGCGCTGTACAGCAGTAGTAGCGAGCGGTGTGTCGCAGGCGGGCGCGGAGCTGCGCTACGAGCGCGTGCAGTTCGGCGAGCAGGCGCACGCGCCGCCCGCGCTCAGCGCGCCGCGCCGCGCGCCGCCCACTGCGCGGGTGAGTACGAGTGCGCTGTACAGCAGTAGTAGCGAGCGGTGTGTCGCAGGCGGGCGCGGAGCTGCGCTACGAGCGCGTGCAGTTCGGCGAGCAGGCGCACGCGCCGCCCGCGCTCAGCGCGCCGCGCCGCGCGCCGCCCACTGCGCGGGTGAGTACGAGTGCGCTGTACAGCAGTAGTAGCGAGCGGTGTGTCGCAGGCGGGCGCGGAGCTGCGCTACGAGCGCGTGCAGTTCGGCGAGCAGGCGCACGCGCCGCCCGCGCTCAGCGCGCCGCGCCGCGCGCCGCCCACTGCGCGGGTGAGTACGAGTGCGCTGTACAGCAGTAGTAGCGAGCGGTGTGTCGCAGGCGGGCGCGGAGCTGCGCTACGAGCGCGTGCAGTTCGGCGAGCAGGCGCACGCGCCGCCCGCGCTCAGCGCGCCGCGCCGCGCGCCGCCCACTGCGCGGGTGAGTACGAGTGCGCTGTACAGCAGTAGTAGCGAGCGGTGTGTCGCAGGCGGGCGCGGAGCTGCGCTACGAGCGCGTGCAGTTCGGCGAGCAGGCGCACGCGCCGCCCGCGCTCAGCGCGCCGCGCCGCGCGCCGCCCACTGCGCGGGTGAGTACGAGTGCGCTGTACAGCAGTAGTAGCGAGCGGTGTGTCGCAGGCGGGCGCGGAGCTGCGCTACGAGCGCGTGCAGTTCGGCGAGCAGGCGCACGCGCCGCCCGCGCTCAGCGCGCCGCGCCGCGCGCCGCCCACTGCGCGGGTGAGTACGAGTGCGCTGTACAGCAGTAGTAGCGAGCGGTGTGTCGCAGGCGGGCGCGGAGCTGCGCTACGAGCGCGTGCAGTTTGCGAAAAAGGATCGAAATGCGGATATTTGGTGTCAAGATCTGTGGATACGGATACGTGGATACGGATCTTAACTTTCTTACTTAGAAACTTACTACTTACTTATCTATTTACTTACATCGATAGTTGACGTTTTGTTTTGTCGATAATTTAGTATGACACTGGGAATAGATATACAGGGTCAATGCGGACTGTGTGTACTAATTGAAACTACGTATATTATTCCTATTTAGAAACACTTCAAACCAGTAGAAAAATAAATGCTATGAAAAATACGAAAAAATTATTTTCGAACAAATTAAATCGCTAAATAGTCGAAATAAAATGCAAACAGCCTGTAAATGGGAAGTAACTGTCACTGACCTCTAGGTATAGTCATCAAAGTGGCAACGCCGCTCGAGTTATCGAGCGCCGTGTCGCCCCGCCCCGCCCGCCCGAGCGCGAGCGGGTGCGCTTACGTCGGTCGCGGCGCGGCGGCATAAGTCGCCGTAGGTAGATAAGTTGACGATATACGAGCACAAGAAACACTTCCACCCATTTAATTCTTTAAATTTTTAAATGTTCAATCTGTCCGCCATTTTCTTGTGCACATAATTCGTACCGACGGACAATATTATTTTCTATTTTCGAGGCGCGTATTTGTCGTGATGGGACTCCCTCGTGTTGCGGCACAATGCATTTATTGTCTCTTAACCTTTGAACTGCCAGCACTATAATGCGAGGGTTACTGGGGCACATGCGTCTCTCACCATACCTTTCTCGGTAGGTTCGTAAAGCTAAGGCCGCGTTTCCGTGGCATTCCCCGTACATTAAAACCATGTCCGTGTATTCTGAAGCGGTGTACGTAAGGCGAGCCATTGTCTTAAACTCTAGTTAAGTGTTTTAGCACAATTAAAAACTAAAATCCGTGTCCTGTCACTATAAAACATAAAAAAACAACAAAAATAACAACTAATATTAAGTAAAAATTTATAGTTTCGTGTCCTGTCACTATAAAATAAATATGTACTATCACTAATCTACTATTAATTTCGGTGTCCTATCACAATAACAACAAATACTTAACACAAATACTTTGGCGCGAGATTACGACAAAAAAGTGGCGCGTGCGCTTCCGAATTGCGTAACGTGCATCCCGAGAGATAAGCATCGGCACACTAATTACCAGGTTTTTGTATTATTGGTGTCTCGCTTTCGTTTGCAAGGGTGCAATAGCAATATTTGACCTATTTCTATTTCTTTTACACCTAGAAGTGAAGCGCACGCTATGTACCTATTTTGCTTTCTTGTTATGTTACGAATTCATTAATCTGATACATAGCCGTGACCTTGTATGATTTAATTTTGTCAAAGCGGCAACGGTGTATCTTTTTCCATTCATAGTTCAAGTAGTTAGGTGCATTCGTTGTTATAAAATATACATCATGTTTTCTGAGCGCGTCGCTGAGTTAAAACTTTAGAACTGTCTAGAGACTAAACTAGTAATCCGATTTAAATAATATTTTGTATATGGCCTTGAAATCGTATTCCATTTAAACAGTTTCAATTAAAACACATAACATGTACTGACCCTGTATATAAAATTTCATCTATTTATTGAAAATTTTTCTATAAAAATTATGCAGTGTCATTAATATTACTTGGCCGTGATAACCTAGCAGTTACGACATATCGATCTGAAACGATGTGCAAATTTTGAGGAGAGGAGGTCTTTGTGGCCCTGCAGTGCCGGCTGGTTTAGTGCAGCGCCGTACTGTAAATGATGCCATTACTACTGCTCGTCTCGCAGCCGGGCCGGCGCGACCTGCTGCTGACGTCGCTGCTGGCGGGCGGGGCGCGGGGCGGGGCGCGGGGCGGGGCGGCGGGCGGGGCGGGCGGCGCGGACGCGGCGCGGCGCGAGCGCGCGCGGCTGGACGCGGTGGCGGCGTACCGCGAGCTCAAGAAGCAGCGCCGCCTGGACGAGCGCTCGGCTAAGAAGCGCAAGTGACGGCCTCGGCTGTCGCGCGACAAATTCGCGCTTGGATACTTGATAAATTAAAAGCAACGCTGACTATGTATAAAATGAAATTAATTAACCGTTGTAAATAAATTATAATATTTTTTAAATAAATAAGTAAAAATTTAAAGAAAATTTTACTTTTAAATTTTAGAAAATTAGAAACTTATTGTGCCCCATACTTTGCTTAAAGGCGGAATGTGGAAAACTATATCAAATTAGCCATATTTTAAGAAGTTTTTTATGATAATACTCAACAGACCAGCGAGCATATCACCTAATAGATACTTGGGTAGAAAGTTATGGAAAGGATAGGTATGATAAGGGTGGGGTAGGTCGTAAGCTGTTTCACTCCCACTTTAGTCCCACACGAGTACTCGTGAAAATATATATATGTACACTGGTATATGTATGCTGATAAGCAATAATGTGTCAACCAATACAAAGTCAAATTCGGAGATATGTGATGTATCCTCATCATGATAGCACGCAATGTATTTAATATTATTAAAGAAATTTTCAAGTCACCTAAACTAGTTACGTACGAAAAAAGGTTTCTTAATTTAATGTTTTGAATATTGTAGTGTGTGTACCATTTTGCAAATTTGCAATAATCTAATATATTTGAAAAACTTATTATCCGATAAAACTGTACTTTTGAATCGTCGAAACACAAAAAAATAAATTAATAAGGAAGCTACCACCACCGGTTCGGAATGTAGAGTCTGCCGAGAAGAACTGGCAAGAAACTTGATAGTTCTCTTTTAAAATTTGGTCAATACATTTTTTTAGGAATTACAAATGTATTAAACATCCGATATGTAAATCAGCATATACTAAACGTACATTTATCGTCAATATAATCTTGTATAATAATATGCTTTAGCTATCGGGGACTTTTTAATATATGATTTAAATCTATTGAGTGAAAACTCTAGACATTTCTGGTGGATCTTATATCTTGAATTTAAATTGAATACCTTGGCCCAGAAAAGAAACATTATTTTATGCAAAAAATACAGTACTAATACGCAGACAGACAGATAAAATAAAAAAAAAAACAATTTTTAAAATTTTTATCTGTCTGTCTATTTTTTCCGGCTTATCTTTGAAACGGCTGAACCGATTTCGACGAATCTTTGACTCACATATAGCTAATATTATAAGGAGTAACTTTGGCTACTTTTATTTTATAAAATTGTATTTATTTTAATTAATATATAAAAAAGATGGTTACGCGAAAACAAAATTGAAACCAGTGAGATAGTGAACAATATCCGACTCAGGTAGGGTAGGTAAACATTATAGAAATATAATTTGTCTTCAAGTTAACGCGAGTGACAGCGCGGGGCCCTGTTAGTTAAACTATAAGTTTGCTGTATAACATTTGGCGAGGTAAATACTAACAAAAACATTTTCTTAGCGTTTAAGACTAGATTATTACATGTAAACCAATGTTGTATCAGTGATAACGCATTGTTTACATCGTCGTAATTAATTTTATTTATTTCAATTTTAAAAATAAGTGAAGTATCATCAGCTAACAATACAGTATTACAAATACAGTATTTAAAATATTTAACATAAAACGGAAGATCATTGATATATAATAAAAATAGAATAGGACCCAGAATTTTACCCTGTGGAACACCCATACTTAGAACACATCCAGATAGATATTGAAATCTCTGTGGCAAGTATGAAGCAAAGAGATCAAGAGCTTTACCTTAAACACTGTAATATTTAAGCTCAAATAAAAGCGTTTCACATTGCACACAGTCAAACGCCTCTGACAAATTACAGAATAACCAATAGTGTTCAGTGACTTCTACCACGCATCATAAATTTGTTTCAGCTGTAATATTTTTGCATCTGACATCGAGCAACCTTTTGCTTATTATAAAATATACAAAAGATATCGATCGATTTTGTTGAAATTTTTCTTACTGCCAAGTTGTGAAGTGTTAGACGTTGCGTTTTGTTTTTCCGAGGAACAAGTTATTAATATTTATTTATAAAACAAGTGATATCGTTTGATTTGCATGTCAGTGCTAATGTCACAAAAACATAAGAATTTGAAAAAATCTAAATGGCCCATTTGAGCGCCAAAATCTGAAAAAGAGGAAAATTAAAATTGACGAACTATGTCAAGTGGGGTATCGTCGAATAGGTTCCTATCGTCGAATAGGTCATTTTTAAGTTTCTTATGTCGTTTTTCAATCAGAATTATGAACATCGGAATTTCACTGGCTTTTTGACAGAAATGATATTTATACAGTACTGGTGACTGGGTCGGGTTTTTGTTTTTTTTTTAATTAGTTAATTAAAATCCGAGTATTTTTATATTTATATGCATGTCGATTGCGAGAAATTTATTATATTTCTTTAAACTTATCTGACTAAAAGCCAGAAATAGCCACTGGTTCTCAAAATATTTTATCTTCAATGAGGCCATTACACTGTCTTATCGTCAATTTTATGATTATTTTCTGATAAGACCGAAATAACTTTTTAAACACATAAATATGTATCATTTTATTTTAAATTTAGTTCCTTGACGTTTGGGTGGCTCAATTTTATGAAAGTCTTTTTAATAACAATTAGGGTTTATAACGTCTCCGGCGCTGCGGGATGAGCGGCCTCTGCGTCTTGACGTAACAAAACGCAGCCTCCTTGCTCGCCTCCGCAGCAGCCGCTGCCCCTCCGCCTCTTCGGACTTACAAAAACACTGTAGGGGTAGAACAGACCAGTACTAGGTGAAGTCGGTGTTAGCTGATTCAGCTCTAATTTCTAAATAACCATGTGATATATATTAAAATAATTAAATAAACCATTTTAATGTCAGATATTTCCTTTTCCTTCACCCTATTGTATAAATGGCCTAAGCTGCAAAGAACTTGTACCCAGAACCGTTGACTAAATTAAAAAAAAAGAAATGGCCTAAGCATCAACTAGCCACTTAATTAAATATTGTAGTAGAGGCTAGGTTGTTCGGCTTATTGAGCGAGTTGGCTGCGACGTGCGCATTAGGAGAATGAGGCTATGTGGTTTTGTATGTATGTCTATATGCCGTTTACATTAAAAACTACGTGGACAGATTTTGCATAAGGTTTTAGTATAAGTTTACGACCGATACTTACAAATATTTTCTAATGGCAGGACTCAGAGAAAGCTGCAGTGATCTGTGAAACGTTGAATCCAAGTGCTGCGCCCAATATCCGTAACCGCAGATAGCCGTGGGTCTTTGTGCTGCGGTAGATGATGTTGATCTTTGAAAACTATTTTTGAATAAATCTAGCTCCGACAATGTTTTATTCTTGTCTTGATTACATTAATGTTATCGTGGAATTTTAAAAAAATCCATCCAATTTTTTATTACTGATAACCTATTTGTAACACACTAAAAGGATTTGTGTGTCAAATGTAATTAAATAAACAGTTTTGTTTTTTTTTTTTAAACTATATTTATATAATATGCATTACGTAACTGTTAAATTTAAATAATAATGTTTTCATTTTCGAAAACACAAAAATTAAAATTGTCATTTAAAAGTTTTCGTTCGGTAATTATTTATTAACCACAAATGTTGCGACGACACAGTGTAAAATCAATAGCACATTAATACTTTAGTAGTGTTCTTGAAATAAATGTTATTGATTAAAAAAATCGATGCGCAATAAAACGTCGTAGGCAGTCATCAATTATGTAAGTTGCGGTTTCAGCTGGCACTTTAAACAAAACAGAAAGTGTTGATTACGATCTTTCCGTTGATAACACGCCACACACGACAATAGTACAATAGCATTGTTATCTCTCTGTAGAGAATAATCAAACATTCAATGTCAAAATATTGTCTACATGTCTGTTTTTTGATGTCATAAGATTAGAGCCGCGTAGTCCTCGCAAAGCTATGTAATTATTCAAAAATTCTCTTGTAGACAAAAGTCTTTGTTAATTTTATGAAATTTGCAAAAATTTAGTTTTCGATGATAGTCAGGGGGGTTAAATCCGCCCGCAGTGATTTGATTGTTCTCAACTACTTAAAATATAATAATTACTACTTCGATATCGTACAAATATCAAAAATGTAGACTAAGTACTGTTACTTTAAGTACTGAGTAAATCGTAAGCAGTAAACTTTAAAACTGTAATGACGGATGGTATCTATATTTCGAATTAGCGATATTTTGGCCTGAAAATGAACCATTCAAACATTATTATTTTATGCAGATGTTAAAATTTTATTTTATTAAATTAAATTTAAGTTCTAATTTACGATTTAAATTAAGAACTTAGGTATCATCTTTTACCATTTACTCGTTGAGACACAAATAAATTTAATAATTTCGCGTTAATTCAAACTTAAAAAATCAAAATGTTGCTACATCATTTACGAAAATAACTTTAAAATATTGACCCAAGGTGAAACCGTTATAACGGGTTTTCCATGATAAAGATATCATAATATGAACGGCTCACAAACCTTTGTCATTGTTTAGACCTGTTATTGTTATTCACAAAGATTTATTTCAAGTTTTGAATAAAAAATGCACCTCATTCAACATCATCAAGATTTCTAAACGACTCGATATTAATATCGTTTTAAATATATAATCGCAATTGATATTAAAATTATATTGACACAGTAGGGTCTAATATTATATTCAAGTTTAATATAATATATATAAATATTACACCAAGAGTTTAATTAGACAGTGAAGTTGAAATATCAACTGCTGCTCAAGATTGTGGTTCTTATTTCTCTTTCTTACTACTTATTGCTTATAATTCGAATCAGGCGTTGTTGATGCTTCTATGACACCGTGTTACAAAATTAGAAAGTGTGTAACGTAAACAATATAAAATAAAGGATATTACATATAATATATTTATTAAAAATACAGTTACCAGAATACGTTATATCTAAACTTATTTCATAACAAATATGAACGCGAGACTGGGATTCATTGCAATCATTTCAGTTCACTGAACTTTCTAACAATATCAGAAAAAAAAACAGACAAAGCTTTTATATTTCTGTACATACTAAGTGTACTCGTATAATAAAACTAACAGAACTGTGTCATTGCTGCATTATATTTAAAATTATAATGGTCAATTGTTTGTCTATTTGTCGTTAAATCATGTGGAAAGTCTTCTTTTTT
Source organism: Hypolimnas misippus (assembly GCA_037950945.1). NCBI lineage: Eukaryota > Metazoa > Arthropoda > Insecta > Lepidoptera > Nymphalidae > Hypolimnas > Hypolimnas misippus. The sequence goes on from JBBEEQ010000029.1 coordinate 15,867,155, forward strand.
CAAGGCCTATTTTCCAGAGTCTGCTTGATTGATACTCTAGTTTTTTTTTTAATATAAAAAAGTAAACGAGGTATAAGATGTATGGGCTGTCAAGTGACTCTATAGTCTGTGACGTTCGTGACAGTGATACTCTGTGGCATTACTATTGGGATCCGTTTTCCAGCCCGCTCTCTGTTACGCGACTCCAATGCACACAGTACAAACAACAGTTCCTGAAAATCATCGTGTTTACCAACAACTAAGCACTTAGTACGTGGATTTTAATATTAATTTAATATGTTGCTATATAGTTTGTGACAACTAGTCTTAAAACAAGTAGTCGTATGTTGACGTTAAAGAGACATTCGTTAATTCGTTACGACTGCACCAGATCGTCGCCATTTTCAAAAAGTTTTAGATACCATATTTTAACACTCAAAGAAAGCGTTTAGTTCAAAAATCAGAAATCATCACAAAGTGTATGTACGAGTAGTATTATGTGATAGCAATACTTTGACGTGATTACCCTGCTGATTCTAAGTATATATAGTTTTTACTTTATAATAGTTTTTATGCTAAGAAATAAAAGGTTTTCTTGAGTTGAGCTACTGTGTCTCCACGAATCGAGTCGAGTGATATACTTGTGGTCCTCGCTCGTGTGGTGTTGTTACCACACGAGCGAGGACCGTTGCAGTTAGCGTAAACCCAGAGGTTTTCCTCATACTAAATCATTTTATCAGGCATTGACCTGATGGCGTTATTGCTATAAATAATTCTTTCATATATTGTTTTAGATTAGTATAATTGAATTAATATTTTACCCTTACATGCAAATAAACAAAATAAATGAAATACTAGGTATTTAAGGTAGGACTTCAAGGCCGCCAGCTGATAACCGCGATGCAAGTCCGCTTACAGGTGCCTTACTAGATTGAGGAAAACCAGCGAAATACCCGGTTACACTAGAACAGTACGTGTACAGTTTCAATGACATGTTCAAATGTTTCAGGTTTATATCTTATAACATATTCTGTGTTTACATCGTTATTTAAGGTAATGTGTGTAAAGAGTAGGTTAATCATGCAAATATCTAGCTATCATCTCGCGAAGCGTTCAGCGTGCGGGGAACGTTATTGCTACTACATAGTGCGTACTTTAACTTGCTATTTAATGGAACAGGTTTCACGTGACGAATGGATCAAACGAATCTTTTTAACCCTTTTTAACTTTTCTTCGAACGTACTCTGAATTGGAGACGAAAACAAACAAAATGATAAACATGCTTTGCACACACGAACAGAACAAAACAAACCGAGTCCCCGATCACAATATAATTAGTTAAAAACAAGTTATAGCGTGTAACGCGATTAATATTCATCGTTTAGTTTTTACATTTTTATCTGCTTCAAACCTGTAAGTTTACCATAAACTTCTATATTTTAGCACGAAAGGAAAACTAATAAAAGTTTGCTAAAGGCAATGTTATATAAATATTTCATTCCACACATGCTATTCCGTCGTTGGTCGTTTCGTGCTTTTACTTTAAAGTAATTATTTCAATATTGAAAAAAAGATAAAATCTTATTAAACGTTTCATTTCTCTTTCCTGTCCTGTCTACACGTTGGTCGATTCAATTGAAGACTTTTATTACATACATCTTTCTTCCCAGTAAAAAAAAATCATATAACAATTTTATGATTTGAATTAGTACATGTAAGAGTACAAGTACATCTACATACGTGCGCATAGCACACGTTTACCGCGGATTGTTTCCGGCTGAGATCATTTGTTTCTGTTTGCAATTTGCATGATTGCTTAATCTAGGTTTTTATCACTACTATATACAACTACATACAACAGTTAGAGATATACCTTGTATACATACTTATTACATAGGTACGAGATGATCTCCGCAATTTTGTGTGCGTAAACTGCAAAACCTCCTCCTTTCACCTCCGCGCATGTTTTATTTTTGTAACATGAAGATGCCTATGTTCTTCCCCATATTTCATACACCACAATTCTTTCAATTTGATTTAGCGGTTTAGACGTAAAAACGTAACAAACAAACCGACAGAATTACTTTCGCATTTGTATTATTAGTATCGAGTACGGATCTAGACACAAATTATGCAGAATGTCTTCTTCATCCTAGAATATTTTTTAAAATCAGTCGAAGTCATAGCTATCGCTCGTATCGAACCAGCCGCTACCACTCCGGCCCAGTCATCATCTATTCATACCAAGTAAGATAAATAAATATTTATGTGGTAAGTATTTAGAATTAACAAATACGTAGAAAACATTGAACGCATTTTCCGTTCGATAAATAACAGCATTTCAACATTTTGTTTGTGTTATGAAGAATCATGTGGTTTTCTAAGAGCACATTGTTTAAAGAGCCGTTTTGAATATTTTATAAGTCTTTTGTTATGTCATTCCTCAGAACATTTTGCTTTACTTAGAAAATTCTTATTGAATGAGTAATCGCGAGCGACCATAATAATGAGCGCGTTAAGAGAGGCTGCGAATTGCGGCCCGAGCTGCCGAGCGGCAGACACGGTAGGGTTGCGCGGTTTACAACAGCCGCACAGCGAATACCAATATGTCATCTCTTCAATAGTGTCGGAGTATATATTGTTCTAAAAAGGTTCTTAAGAAATCCCCATATATACTGAAGTATCAACGCACACGGCACAGCCTAAACCGCTGACCGTAGAGACTTGATATAGATTTTGGAGAACCTATTACTTATATATCGTAAGCCTCATAGCAGGGATTATTGTTGATTTTTGTTTTTGTAAAACTGTATACCATGGTCCTATTTACTTAAAACTTTGTTTATATGCTTCTAATAATATACTTCTGATACAAATAATATTTTATTGTAAAATACGAAACGTAACGGTACATCCCGTAGTGCGATGGAGTGGTAAATATCGTATCGAGAAAAAGGTTTTTTTTTAACTGTTTAAATTTAACATAAATATTATATAAGGTTAATTAATAAATACTTGTATCAAAGAATTTAAAACTTATCCCTTATCTAGAAACAGAAGAGTGTTAAAGTTCTAACGGGAAAATTAATAAAGAAAATTTCTATAACAATATGGGGACCAATTAAGAAAGAGCTTACAATATTCCACTCCTAAATGGTTGAAAAAGGGTGAAAAAGTTAGTATGTAAATTCAATTCAAAATCTTAATTCATGGCCATATTTACCTAAAACTTGGTACATATATTTTTTATTCTAATAATGAAATAGAAGATAAAAAACGTATCGATATCATCCCCTATTGGGCAGCAATGAGTTGGCGAAGTTCTTGAGGAGTATTTCTTGAGGATTATTAAAAGTATTTCTTTCACCGATTAAAATTAAACTTAACATAAATAGTCTTTAGTACTTTTTAGTACTCTACTAAATACGTTTATTACAGAATTCCATACTCACCCATTATTCAGGCGCTAAGTTGTATTTAAGTTGGACAGCGAAATAATCCCAGGTATATCCATTTAGAATCATTATATGAATATACTATCTGGGGCAAACAATTACTCGTTAATATCATGTTTATTTCGAAGGTTTGTTATACCCGCGAAGATGCCGCTAACACCCAGGTATTTTCGGAACGAAATGTGAACTAATGCTATCCAATTATTTATTTATTAAATAAGAATAATTTGAAAAACTTCAAGAAATAATAATTAAAGTAGTTAAAATATAAAATAATTCAATGTGTATTTAATTATTACATTATTGTTTATTTACATTTCCAACAAAAACTTTTGAAGTCGTCGGTGAACCTTTTGTAGACCTGGAAGAATCATAAACTTGTATGGTTTAGATGATATGCTATAACGATGTAAAGGAAACATTTTGTCATATATTATTGAAAGTCGGTTAATGGCTGAAAATAATTAAGTGTAAAGTGAATAACTATGCTTATATATTATTTTATTGTTTTAAAAAGTTAACATCAGTGCCTAATAGACGGAGATTTTATCAATTTTCTAAATCGCATCTATCAAGTTCCAAACTCGACGCGTCGAAGCTGAGAGCAAATGCTATTACAAAATGAAACTTCTTTTGAAGGATATTTCAAAATTATGGAATATCTACCTACAACACCTACCTACTTTTAATTGGAAGTACATATGCACCTACACACATGTGCAGGTTATTGGTCACGTGGAGGAGAGAATGTATTTCTTTTATTATTTTTAATGCACAACATTTTTGCATTATTTAAATATTTTAAATGCGTTGAAAAAGTGTACACTTATCGTAAATATTACCGTACGTTTTACGAGTGTTGCTGTGGAACGAGTTTAAGAACAGATATTCTAATTTGGAATTCCGCTGTACAATACAAACGATGTAAAGATGAATAATGCTGAAAGGGAATGTTTGCTATTGTTACTGTATGCAGCGCTCGCAAACAGTGACAGCCGTAACGAGATAACCGAAAGGAACTGATAAGCGCGGCGGGCGCTGCTCGCAGCCCACTGCGCGCGCGCGCAGCCGCGACGCACGCGAATGTGGTCCACTAAACTTCTGAGAATCCTTACTGTACTATTAATTACTTCTGAGAAAATGACGCTATATAAAATCAGTTACTTGTTATTACTTTTTTGTTAAGTGCTCGTAATAATATGATTATAATGATAGGTTTCAAATTATTAAGCAAGTAATTTTCGAAATACAAAACATTAACATTTTGTAATCTCGAATTTCGCCCTAGGTAAGACTAGAGCGGCAACTTTTGGCTCACCAACAATCTAGTTTAATTGAATATTTTCGTGTGAACAAATACAACTAACACTTACATTTACGAAATTTTATGTGCAATTATAAGTACCTACCTATGATTCATCATTCATCATCATTAATTACGTTTAAAATATATATATGCTTATTAAGAACAAGAGCATCTGATCAGATGGGGTCGAGGTGAAATCTGAGAGTCAGCTGCCACTGCGTCGCCGCAACAAAAGCCTTATGGCTGGTAAATGTAAATGGGATAGTTGGCGGAGGATCCGCTCTCAATATCAAATATCAAATACACAAACCATATCGATGATATCAAAGACACAATTTTTAAATCTTATTTCTGTCTGTTTGTTCCGGCTAATCGCTGAAACGGCTAGACCGTTTTTGACGGGACTATATACAGATAGCTATGTTATAAGAAGTAACTTAGGCTACTTTTATATATATTTTTTAATTTATTTTAATTAACAAATAAAAAGTGGGTTACGCGAAAACAAAATTGAAATCAATGCAATAGTGATATCCGATACAAGTTAGGAAGGCAAATATTATATAAATATAATTTTTCTTCAAATCAACCTGGGGGCAAAATAAATAATGATATTTTTATTTAATTAATACTATATTGACATATAGTACAGATCCATAGCTGTCTTTATTTTGCATGACATCTACTCTTATTATAAGAATTCCTGCCGAGTTTCTAATAAAAGTTCAAGTTCCTCGCAATGCTGTCACATCTGACGACTGACTACACAGTTCCAATAATAATCTATTTGTATCTTGTTAATTACAAAAAATCTTATTCAAAATTATCAAGATACGGTGGAAAAAAGGAAATCCCAAGACCTAATTGATCTACGTAAAAGACTTTGGATTGACGTTGGAGATACTTATCCATAAATTAAACTCCAATTTCGGGTGATTTAGTGAACTATTTTCCTGTTTCCGTCGCGTCGCCGCATCGATTAGCATATTATTTGATAACCGTTTAGCAGCTGGCGCGCCGTGCGGGTCGCGCGCTGCGGCCACACGTGGGCGAGTGTTTACGCGGAGCGCGCGAGGTCGGTCACTCGTCATGGGAGCGCTTAAGGAAATCGACCTAGGATTTGCAAACACAGCGGCGTCGGGGGTGATTAATACCCACACTCGCGGAGGAGCGAGGCCGGCCGGTCCCGTGACCCGGCGCGACACTCAGCGCTCGTGTCGTGTATCTTGCAAATGGTTTTCATAACCGGAATCGGTATTTTATACTTCAATGTTTACGAACCGAACGAGTGTTAAATAAGACAATTTGCATCGTTATCGCATCTCTCGTAGAAATCAAAAGAAATATCATTTAAAGTAAATAATAAAATACTAATTGCGTCGTTATACAATGACTGCTTTGCTATTTTAGAAAATAATAAATAAATAATGAGAAAGAGACATACTGTTGTTTAGTCCCGCTTAGTTATACGCAGAGTTAAGTAACGTTTTCAGAAATAGTAAATTGTTCACAAGCTTACGTCTGCATATCGCTGAACGTATGTATTGTTCTCTTGCGGGGTGGGCGGTGTTACTATCGCTCGTATTAATAATGGCGTAAGTAGGTATAGGATATGCACAGAGAGCACAGAGGCCTATCACGCCATGCGGGTCTCGGTGACCTCCGTGAAAGCCTCAATACCACTTCCGAAACACCAATGCTACATAACATATTCATAAAGAGGAAGTCGCGATCGACATTATTAGTTTTTTATAAAATAAGTCGCGGAGAGCGATAGATAAGGCCCGGAAGCCAATAAACTGGCGCTGAGTAATGTGTGCGCCGTGAACTTGAACATTTCGTACGTATTCAATGTTATGTTATGCTCCGAACTTTGGACCACTTCCGTAGAAATGATAAATAAACATTAGATTTTAAATGACTTACTTTACTTAATTTATTTTAATTTAATTACGTTGCCCCACACCGCAGACGCGTGTGCTTGATACAAAAAATACACAAATGTTGTCTTAGTTTCGCGGACGACACAGCTTGTCGTTACGTATGCTGAAGTTTTCGTGTTAATTAACAATAAGAGGACTATAACGGGAATATTATTAACAGCGGGTGTTTTAAATACTACGCTAATACAGCTTTAATGAATGCTGTTTTTAAATAAGTAAATTTTTTTATCAATTAACAAAGTCATTGATTAAATAATAAGTATTTTGTGTACTAAAGTGCCTAACATTTAATTGTTTCTTATCAGTTAATGGTATTTTAAAATTTCGTTTCGTTCAACGCAAGTGGTAGAGTATTTATAATGCGATTGAATTTAAAATGAATATGATTTCAATATTAATGTAAAATTTGTTAGATAGTAAGTTTGTATGTAATCTCTGAAATTCTGATCAGATTTTTAAAGTTATTTTTTCTTTAGATAACCCGTTTCTTGGAGTTGGTTATAGGCAACGTCACATCACGCTATGAGGCACAGCAGCGAAACCGCGAGCTACAGCTAGTTGTATTAATGTATTCGAGCTGAGGGGCTAAAACCGGGGGTCACGCGGAGCGTGTGCAGGGACCTAGCCGCGCTCTTTGTAATACTTACTTGTATCATATTTCTCGAAATGCGAACTGGATTCTGAATGACTGATATATACTTTGAATAACTAAGCATGAACCAGTTTACACAATAAAAAAACAGATGTCCGAGCTAACCGTTCGGCGCAGTTATAGCCGCCTCTAACTCAAAGAATCTTTAACAACTTGGTGTTGCTTTGATCGTTAAGAAGTTATATTTTCTATCTCTAGTTAATTAGCGTTTGAATAAAACACACACACATATATATATATAAGTTAGTAGATAAGTAATTTAATAATATTGTTAATAAACAACAAAACAGGAAAATATTCCTTTAATAACAATATAAACTGTTAATTGATTAAGTCATTCGGTACGGAAAGTGAAACATTCGTACCTACTATTATTTTAATTAAAATTAATCTGTAAGTACATAAAGACTTACTTGTAATTTTGTATATAGTCAGGAGGTAATTCCGTCTATCGGGTTAAACCGTCTATAATATCTTTTACCTCTACTAGAACGTTGAACGGGGGTTTATTCACTGGAATAGAAAGTAGCCACTCCCATTGAAACCATTGCTATGACGACAAAATATGTCACGCTAATTAATTCGTACGTCCGGAATATAGAACACTTCGCGTTTATACGCGAAATTATATCAATCGTTTAGTATGAACTGCGAGTAGTCATTTATTTGAATGAAATAATTCAATTTCGCAGTCATTTACAATTGTTATTTTAGTATACATTTTTAGTTTAATATATTTAATTGGAAGTAAAAAAAAATATGATTATCAACCGTAAAGAACGCACGTGTCGAACTAATTAATGTTCACGTGTTTTGCAATTTGATAAAATCGTAATTTGCAAAAGAGGTATTTGTCATGAACGTGTTGCGATGATACTCGCCGCAGCGAGGCATGAGGAAAACTGAGAGCAGTGTCAGCACGAGTAGGTGTCAGTAGAATGTAGTTTATTGCGAACTTCGGAGAGCCTTGTAATGTTGTTTTTCGGATTCCGTACCTAAAGGGAGCCAACGGGGTTCCTGTGTTAAGAAGCTTCCGCTGTCCATTTGTCAGGTAAACTCACTTATCAAAACATTCCTAATTATGTGCTACTTCCCGTTGACCTAGGATAATGAAATTGTAAGCAAGACCAACAGCACAACTGTAGCCAAAAAAACTAAAAATACATAATATTTTCTCATATTATATAAAATGTTTTTTACCAGTATTAGGGTTCCGTAATCAACAAGAGACCATTAATTTATTAGATAAAGTTATATATTGTGTAAATCGGGTAGTAAATGTAAGTTTATGAGCCATGTAAATGTATGGAGGTCGGCGTAATCTAACGGACAACTCAACCCTGCTCTGCGCGTGACGCGACTCGCACTTGGCCGGTTTTTGTTTTCGCTTTTAATCGCGAAAAACACAATACATACAAAAACACAGTTTAACGGTTCCGTACAATACGCTTATGTGCAATAGACTTCCATCAAAAATCTTTCTTTATACTGCTAATTGAAATCCTTTGATGTGATTGTAATCTATACTAATAATAAAATTCTAGAGGGTCGGTGTCTGTACATGGAAGATATATGAAAAAAAATCTTACTGGGGGCCTTTACCAACGCAATAGAACCCAAAACAAAGATTTTTAGAATTCTTATCTGTTTGTCTGTTTGTCTGTTTGTCTGTTTGTCTGTTTATCTGTGCGTTTGTGCACGCTAATCTCAGAAACGGCTTATCCGGTTTAGATGCGGTTTTCACTAATATATTGTGGTAAGCTTCACTTAACATTTAGGGTTTGTTTCATGTCAATCGGTTCATAAATAAAAAAGTTATGTCAATTTAAGGGTTCACGTCAAACATTATTTTGTACTTTTTACTAAATGCATGAAAGTACATACATATATACAGTACTTATATCAAAAAATACATTTTTAAATTTTTGTCTGTCAGTCTGTCTGCCTATCTGTTTGTTCCGACTAATCTTTAAAACGGCTAAACCAATTTTGATGGTACTTTTACTTGCAGTTAGCAAATGTTATAAGAAGTGACTTAGGTTTACTTCTATTTTAGATATTTTTAATCTATACATATAAAAAAAAATTCTAACGGGTCGCTGTCTGTACATAGAAGATATATTAAAAAAAAAAACAAATTAATTGGGCCTTTACATTACATAATATGGCCTGGGCAATAGAACCCAAAACAATAATTGTTAGAATTTTTGTCTGTTTGTCTGTTTATCAGTGCGTTTGCGCCCACTAATCTCAGAAACGGCTTATCCGATTTAGATGTGGTTTTCATGATTATATTGCAGTAAGGTTCACTTAACATTTGGTGTTTATTTAATTTCAATCGATTCATAAAAAAAAGTTATGTCAATTTAAGGGTTCACGTCGAACATTATTTTGTACTTTTCACTAAATGCATGAAAGTACATACATATATACAGTACTTATATCAAAAAATACATTTTTTAATTTTTGTCTGTCAGTCTGTCTGCCTATCTGTTTGTTCCGACTAATCTTTAAAACGGCTGAACCAATTTTGATGGTACTTTTACTTGCAGTTAGCAAATGTTATAAGAAGTGACTTAGGCTTACTTCTATTTTAGATATTTTTAATCTATACATAAAAAAAAATTCTAACGGGTCGCTGTCTGTACATAGAAGATATATGAAAAAAACAAATTATTTGGGCCTTTACATACGCAATAGAACCCAAAACAATAATTGTTAGAATTTTTGTCTGTTCGTCTGTTTATCAGTGCGTTTGCGCCCGCTAATCTCAGAAGCGGCTTATCCGATTTAGATGTGGTTTTCATGATTATATTGCAGTAAGGTTCACTTAAAATTTGGTGTTTATTTAATTTCAATCGATTCATAAAAAAAAGTTATGTCAATTTAAGGGTTCACGTCGAACAGTATTTTATGCTTTTCACTAAATGCATAAAAGTATATACATTACTTACATCAAAAAATCAATTTTTTAATTTTTTGTCTGTCAGTCTGTTTCTTACGACTAATCTCTGAAACAGCTGAATCAAATTTGATGGGACTTTCACAAGCAATTAGGGAATGTCCATTAATCACGTGAGGTCCAGAAAGGGAGAGGAGATGGAAGAAGAAATTCACGAAATATTACAAAGTCTAAAAAGTTCTTCAAAACATGACGTATTTAATGGCTAATATTATAAGGATTAACTTTAGCTACTTTTTCAATATGTTTATTTTAATGAATAAGTAAAAAAGAGAATTACGCGATAACAAAATATTGTAGAAACCAATAAAATAGTGAACAATTTCCGATTTAAGAAGGGAAGGTATAAAAATAAATAAAATTGATGTCTGTTTGTAATTTTAAATAAATGCATATTAAAGTATACACGGTACTTACAACAAAATTACCAATCTTAAAATTTTTGTCTGTCTTTCTGTCACTCAATTTTTTTCGGCTAATATCTGAAACAGCTGGACCGATTTTGACGAAACTTTCACTGCTGAAAGCTAATGTAATAAGGAACAAAATTGAAACCAATGAAAAAGTGAACAACATCTAATTCAAATATGGATGATATATGTATATTATATAAATATAATAATTTGGAAAATAATATATTTACTGGGTAATTTTTTTACTGGATATGATAGACCAAATCCGAAACTATAAACAATAGCGAAAAATAATTAAAGAAGTAACAGAGCCGATTTTAATAAAAACTAAAACTATTTCATTAGTTTTTTGAAAAATAAATTCTCCTAGCCAGAAACGAACACGTTGATTTTGGAAAAAATTAACATTCTGTATGATTGCATCATCTGATACTGTCACATATTATAAGAATCAACTTCAGAGAGGTATTATTATATAGTTAACTGCAACAAAAAGAAAGGGCAAATTTTTTACAGAATTCTATCAAATTCATACATTAATTAAATCTTTTGTAATTCTTCAAAAAAACGATCATACCTAAAAGTGAAATTTTTAAATTATAACGGGATGTTGTAACACTAATAGCGGGTGAGTACAATAGCCGAGTCCAGTGAAATGTAGATTTTCAATAAATTGATTCATCTTTTTAGGAATTATCTAAACCTACTTAGGTAACGGAGTAGGTGACGGGGACCAAAACAAACGTCACATTGTATCTACTTTGTATAACTCACATAGAAAAAATAGACAAACATAAAAGAAGTTACTGTGAGTTATTCATTTTATATATTTTTGATATTCTTTACACTCTTCCTTACTTTAGTAGGTGACTAGCATTTTGATGCAAATAAACGAATCGTTCGAAGTTATGCAGACTTTTTTCTAAACTTACCGGGAGCCGTGATTTAACCCACATATTTGATATGTATATTTAATATATATAGAATCGATTACTTAACTTCTAATTTATGTATAGATTTAATGTTATTTTGTTAAAAAATAAATCTTTTCCTAAAACTTTCCAAAAGTTGATTCTTACAAGTGACACTATTAGGTAGGTGGTGCAATATGATACAGAATGTATTTTTTTTTAATTAGTGGGTTCAATTCCAGGTCAGGAGAATCATGAAATTAAAAAAACTTATGATGCAGTTTTAGATTTCTTAAAATCGGACACGAGACTCCTTTAAGTATTTTTCGCGATTCCTTTCGTGAAAAAGTCACCCGATATATAATACAAGGAAAACCTCGGCGAGAATATACTGGTATACAGTCGAAATTTTAAAGACTAGCACAAAACACTTTTCTTCAACATTTATAGTGAAAACCGTGGAGGACTATCTGAATTAGAGTCTGCTTATAAATACAACCAGAAAGTTCCCAAATCCAAAGTAAGAAGCTCCTTTCTTGAGCAGCACCGCAGACTATTATAACCTTGCTTTGCAGGAGACATGCCAAGCATTCTGTAATCCACGCGAACGAAGTCGCGGGCACAGCTAGTAATAAGATAAAATCTTTCTACCTAATTATTCATAAAATTCTGCATAAATTCTAGAAAAACACCTGTATTTAAAAATATATTTAAAAAACGTGTAAGATAAGAAAAATTACGCGTATTTTTAAACTAAAAATGGAAGTGACGTCACAAATGTCAAATGCTGAGAGGCGAGATTATGCGCTCAAAAATGGATAGTCGATATCCGACAAGACTGACGTCGGCTCTCAGAAGCACTAAAAATAGAATAAGAAAATCTAAATTACACAGAGCTGAAAAAAGATAACACTTGATATGTGTTTAAAGATTCCAGAAGTGAATACTAAGAATAAGATTGCATTATTCACGTCTTTTTTTGCCAAACCTTAAAATAATACTAATATCCAATGTTCTCTCTCTTAACATGAACAATCTGTTGCTAGACGACACTATAAGGCTCGTGTACATACATTAGTTGCATTAACAGTATACAGCACACCGATAATTATTTAAAGTTCACTTTCACTGAAAGCGCATTCGGTGTAGGTGTAAAATATGCTATTGATAACCTTGAAATGAAACTATTTTAAACGGATTTAAATCGCGTATATTAATTATTTTTATCATCCCGACGTTTCGAGCACTTTGCAGCGTTCGTGGTCACGGGTAGACTAAGGTGACATTTGTCTATTTGAGATTTTAGAAAATATTATTTACAACTACCGCCAACGGTTTCTTAAATGATATCTTGAATAACGTTCCGGTTGCACGCAGAAGGCACTAACTGTATCTTTTGGTCTGGCAGTCTGTTGGACTTGGGATTTTAAATTTTTAATAAGTGGATCCCAGGTGTTTGAAAGTCTCCAACCATCTTCTCTATTGAAGTTCGGATGTTTTTGAATTTCAATAGCCTCGCGTATCATTCTAGGAATGAATCTGTGTTCTCTAGCGAGGATCTGTGGTTTATCAAATCGGATAAAATGGTTAGGTTTATCCAAGGCATGTTCACAAACTGCAGACTTTGAAGAACGCCTATTCTTGACATCTCCTATGTGTTCCTTGACCCTAGTACCGATGCTTCTTTTTGTTTGGCCTATGTAAGATAAACCACACTCACATTCGAGTTTGTTTACTCCCGCAGTCTGTAAAGGAATATTACTCTTGATAGGTCTCAAGAACTGGCTCACTTTCTTATGAGGCTTGTAGATAGTTTTAATCGAAGCTCGCTTCAAGATGTTGCCAATTCTGTCTGTAACTCCCTTCCTAATGTGAAGGCGGCGGTAGTTGTAAATAATATTTTCTAAAATCTCAAATAGACAAATGTCACCTTAGTCTACCCGTGACCACGAACGCTGCAAAGTGCTCGAAACGTCGGGATGATAAAAATAATTAATATACGCGATTTAAATCCGTTTAAAATAGTTTCATTTCAATGAATAATAATCGCGAAAATCTAAGACAACGATATTGATAACCTTTTTTAGCTTTTATTTAACTTGCAATGTATGTATGTATGTTCACCAACGTGGAATCTTACAGCTTAATTTTGAACCAGTTATCTTCAACTGCTTGAGCTAATATTTTGTATACACGTTTAGTTTGGATGACAATGCATTGTCAAGTTAGGTTAGGTTAGTCGAGTACCTCAGGCGGCAGGAGCAGAGAAGGGCACACACGACGTGGTGCGCCCGTCTCCGCGGAGACCGGTACGCGCACAAACGCGTCGTGAGTGCGATCCTGCCAGCCTTCGAGGCCTGGATGCGGCGGAAGCGACGAGTCACCTTCCGACTTACACAGGTACTGACCGGTCACGGTTGCTTTGGAGAGTACCTGTGTAGGATCGGACGCGAGGCGACGGCGGTTTGCCACCACTGCGGGGCGGACCAAGACGATGCCCAACACACGCTGGAGGCGTGTCCCGCGTGGACCGCGGAAAGGCAAGTCTTGGTCCAGCAAATTGGGCGAAATCTCTCCCTGCGAGCAGTCGTGTCGGCGATGCTACGCAGGGAATCGGCGTGGGAGGCCGCAGTCAACTTCTGTGAGACCGTCATGGTCCAGAAGGAGACTGCGGAGCGGGCTCGGGAGAGGGCCGATCCCGCCCGGCGGAGGCGACCTGCGGGTCGCCTTCACGGCCTCCAAGCCCCAGTGCCCGGGGCGGAATAAGTAGGGCACTCCCTCCGGCCGTGGGTGCGTGAGATGGAGGTCTCACGCATCCGTTTTCATACGGCCGAGAGGAGGACCGCAGTCCGGTATGGCCCCGGACTGCCGGTGTACGCACCAGCGAGGGGTGTGGGGAGGGCGAGACCATCTTCGCCCTCCTGAGAAGGGCTCCGCAAGCCACGAGCGGAGCAACGCACGGGAGAGGCCGCGGACGTGCCTGCGAAAGCGATCCCGTAGCCTCTCCGTTTTCCGTGCTGTGGCGGCCATCGCAGGGGGTTTTAGTGAGTACAATCTCACATAACCCGGTCTCCCCCCCAGGAGTCGGGTATCTATGAAGATTTACCCTGCGTAAACAAAAAAAAAAAAAAAAAAGGTTAGTCGAGTACACGGCGAGGTTTGCGGCGACAAACATGTAGATCAAATAGCTTAATCCGATTGATTTTAATTTATACAATTTACAAACAAAGTAAAAACGAGTACTTTATTCTCGCGTCAAGCTTTTATATCACTTAAATTGTGTAATGATGTTATAAGTTGATAATAAAACTTTTAAAGGGAAACTTCATTTTATTCCTTTGAGCGCATTTGATTAAAAGATTTTTTATAAACATTTTTCAATTTAAATTTATTTGCCTACGTCTTACATTTTAACGAGCTAATTAATTGAATTAGTTTGCCCGTTAAGATCTAAAATGTAAAATAGTACACCGATAAAAAAGAACGTATTACAGTGACCTGAAACACTGATCTGAAAAATACCTGACAATGCAAAAGTGTTTGAAAATGCCTATTTCATATTATATTTATGCCATACTAGTTTCCGGCCTCGACTTCGTCCGCGTGGAATCGTTACTTTGGGCTAATAATGCATTATTTTAGAACATATTTGGTTGGTATAAAAAAGGTTATAGTGAGCTAACCTTAAAAATTAGACATATGCTGTCGCGGATTTTTTTTTAGAATTTTTAAAGGGGAACAATTCTGTCATACATGATTTTTGCGAAACTTTAACTGTTTACGCAGCGCACGCAGCGTAAGCTCTCTCAATAGGAAAACATCCCCCTATTTTGAAACATTTTTCATTAGTGCTCCTTTTGGTCTTAGCGTGATTATATATAGCTTATAGCCTTTCTCGATAAATGGGCTATCTAACACTGAAAGAATTTTTCAAATCGGACAATCGGACCAGTAGTTCCTGATATTAGCGCGTTCAAGTAAACAAACAAAAAAACTCTTCAGCTTTATAATTTCAAAACTAAAATTTTAACCTTACCGAGTTTTATTGTTCACTTCACTGTTTATACGAATGGGCAATGGCACTATCATTACATTATAATTGTTAATTATTTATTTAACAGAAATAGTTTTAATATTGATTTCTTACAAATATCAAATTGTCATGCATACGTCATTACGTCATTACATAGCCGTCATTTTTTTTTTGTTTACGCAGGGGAAATCTTCGAAAAGATACCCGACTCCTGGGGGGGAGATCAGGCTATGTGGCGATTTATACCCACTAAAATCCCTGCGATGCCCTTTCTCGGCACGGAAATGGAGAGGCCTCGGGATCGCTTGCGCATGCGCATCCGCTGCCCCTCCCGTGCGACGCTCCGCTCGTGGCTGTTGGAGCTCGTCTCAGGAAGGCAAAGTGTGGTCTTGCCTTCCCCGCACCCCTCGCTGTTGCGTACGGCAGTTCGAGGCCATCCCGACTGCCGTCCTCCTCGGGGCTGTATGAAAACGAATGCAGAAGCAGAAGCAGAAGTCTGAGCTACGACGACGTTCGGCGAGACGTCACACCGAGGAGATGGTCGCGTTAGACGCGACACTCTTAACGGTTGACAGCCGCCATTATACGTCAATTACATAGCCGTCATTTGCCTTTTGTTATTCCAAGTCTGATTCTTTTTTGTTACACCACGTTTTATAGTGACTGACGTTTCATGGCAAATCACACGGGAATGCTGTCGAACGGGATAAAAAGTATCTCATGTCCGTCTCCTGGCACTAAGCTACCTCCCTACCAATTTTCAGCCAAATCTGTTCTGCTGTTCTTGAGTTATAAGTGGTGTAACTAACACGACCTTCTTTTATACATATATGTATATAGATTTTATAACTACGAAATTCATCAAAATTAAAAAATTTAACTGTCATACTACAAAAGACGCATTAAAACCATGTTGAACACGTATCTAGCTAAAAAGTGTTTAAGATTTAAACATTGCTTAAAATAATATCTAAATTGCTTAACAGCGAATAAACTCATAAAAAAACTTATTGATAAAATGTTATATGTTACATTTGACAGCAAAAATAGGTTTTAAATATCTATTAAACTCACTTAAACGTATATTAATCTATGTCTAAAGCATGTTTAACTCAAAACTGTCTTAGACGCGCGTTTAACGTCTGTTTAAATCTTTTGTAATAAGGCAGTTAGTGTCTGTTTGTAATTTCAGATTAACAACTTTTAACTAAATGCATAAGGTACTTATATCAAAAACACAATTTTTGAAATTTTTATCTGTCTCTTTGTTGGTTTGTCTGTCTGTTTGGCTGTTTGTTTCGTCTAATTTCTGATACAGGTGGATTGATTTGACGGGAATTTCATTCGGGATAAAAAAATATTTATTTTTTTTTAAATAAGTAACATAAATGAAGTCAATTAAATAGTGAACAATACCCGATTCAAGTTCAGTAGGTAAACATTATATAAATACAATTTTTCCTCAAATTCAAGCGAGTGACACCGCGGGGCACAGCCTATTATTTAAATAATACTTTATTAGTGTACCTCACTTAAGCGTTACTTTATTGTACATAAAAGAATTGTATACATTTGTTTTGTTTTCAGTACGTCCTAAATAGTCCAGTGTCACTTGTTGGTACTGTCCGAATAGGCCGAAGAAAATACAATAGCGATTACACGAGGAAATTCTCAGTAGTCTCGGAGCCCACAATACTTTGTTTAATAATAAATAAATATTTTACAAATAATAAAAGCAAAAAAAAACGTTTTTAAGAACAGTAACCCAACATTATACAATTTTTAGAACGTTTTTCTTGAAATAACGTATTTGTTTTACGGCTCAGAACGTTACTGGATCATTTTTCATTAAGGTAGTCCGCGAGACCCTTTTAGATATTTTTCGCTCTATAGTAGGTGTTCATACGGATGTGCGATATAATTTTAGAATTGGTGCTAGAAGTGTCGGAATTGTGAGTTGTGTAAGTAAATAAATATTGAGCTAACGAACGTGCGGATCACTTCATGTTAAATGATCGTCGGCGCCCACGAACATTTGCAACCAGAGGACCTACAAACACATTGCCAGGTGTGTGTCGTTCGAAAACAGACTAAAACAAAAAAGCGGGGGTGCATAAAAACCGACTAGCTAAGAGTAATATGTTTACAAGCCGACGAGCCCACGAATAGAAACATTTCTAATACGGTGCAGTGTTGTTCTTGGTACAGTTAACGATTTTAAATAAAACCGTTTAACTTAATATTTATAACTTAACTAGGAACTTTATACTTTATGAAATGTTCTATGATGGTGTCGCACCGCCCCAATCGAGCCATATAATAGTAAGTACTTTATCTTTTCGGCGATAGTTTAAAGCTTACATTTTAATACGAATGTAACACAAGTGTAACAGACAACAGAGTGCTTGGGATTGGTCACTGTAGTTTATGTGCCGTAAAGATTAAAGATACCGAATTCAAAAAATATTCAAACCATTAAAAATGTAATGATTATTTTTGTTAAGTACCTAATGTAGTAATATATTATTTACGTAATTGTGTTAATCACACAGTAATTTTTTTCCTGTGGAAAATTCTGAAAAGGGACTTCCCGTTTAGTATGACTTCACAAGATTAAATCTATCATGATGAGATTGAACCCAGCATTTTAAACTTTGTCACAATAATATAATATATGCATTTTTTGCATTAAAGTATTAAGGTTTGCATTAAGGTATTTTAATTAACCTATAACTATGAGCTTTTTAAATATGAACTATATATGTTGATATTTTATGGAAATGGCAAGCAAATGTGCAGTCGGCTCGACTAATGTGCGGTAATCACTCCCACCCATGACATTTTCACCATCAAAGGATTCAGAAATACGTTGCCGGCTGAAATGAAATAAGGGAAAGAAGATAATGAGAAAGGATGGGACGGTGGGTTAGGTTTTCGCCTTTCTTACTCGCGACGTGTACTCCCCGATTGAGTGTAGACTGCAGCAATGGTCCCATAATCGATAAAAGTACTTTAAAAGAAATTGTGTATCAGACCAATCTATAAAGAAAAAAATATCTCCCGAATTGAGATTGCGACGTTACGTTACAATACAATGACAATGTAAATAAATACGACCTGGAAGTGTGCAGACGGTTTCGTCACAGCACTCGAAGATACGAGTACAGCGATGCTTGTCGCGATTAGATGCCGATATCGCGACATGTGTCGCTCTCAGTCGGTGTCAAAATAATACGACAGCGTTTACAAGAGCGATAAAAATCTTCCTGACAGACGGCAGCTCACGACGATTGCTCCCAACTTGCTGATTAAATATGCACGATTTGAACAATAAAAATATTCGCATCTCCTATCGGTACTTCAAATCATTTAAATCGATCTTATCCTCTTACTTTCGATATCAATATAAATTTATTTCAGGGTTTTTCCACATCATTTCTGAATCGAGCCAAAAAATCTATGCTGGGGAAAGAAGCATAAAATAAAGTCTACGTGATCCGATTGAATATTGTTCAAAGTAAAGTTTTAGTGACGTGTACGAACAAAAGTTATGCGTAGCAACACATTCACGTAGCGTGTTTATCACTTTCATATAATTAGATAGTTAGGCGCATAAGCAGCAGTTTCCCAGAAGCTGCAATAGTGGGCCATATTGAAATAAATGGACGCTGATAAGCAATACTGTGTCAATACTAGTTGTATTTATAAGCAGACACTAACTGAGATACGGAATTCCTCCACAGTTTTCACAATAAATGTCGAAGAAAAGTGTTTAGTGCTAGTCTTTAGAATTTCGACTGTAAATCTGTATGTTCTCGCTGAGGCTCTGCTTATATTATACATCGGGTGACTTTTTTAACTGGGCTTGATATGCCAAATCTGGAACTATAAGGAATCGCGAAAAATACTTAAGGGAGTCTCATGTCCGATTTTGATAAATCTAAAACTGAATCATAAGTTTTTTTGATTTAATGATTCTCCTAGCCAGGAATAGAACTCACTAATTTTGGAAAAAAATAATTCATTATTGCACCACCTAATAGTGTCACTTTCAACGACCAACTTTTGGTAAGTAAGTAATAGTAAGCGTCAAATTGTAGGAAAAGATTTATTTTTTATAAAACAACATTAAATCTATACATTAATTAGAAGTTAAGTAATCGATTCTACACAAACATGATCAAATATTTGGGTTAAATCATGGGTCCCGGTAAGTTTAGAAAAAAAGTCTCCATTACTTCGAACGATTTGTTTATAGGTTGCATCAAAAGGCTATGACTAGGTGACCCTACTAAAGTAAGGAAGAGTGTGAACAATACAATCGAAAATATATAAAATGAATAACTCACAGTAACTTTTTTTATGTTTGTCTATTTTTTCTATGTGAGCCATACAAAGTTGATAGAATGTGACGTTTCTTTTGGTCTCCTTCACCTTCACATTTACCTAGGTAGGTTTAGATAATTTTTAAAAAGATGAATCAATTTATTGAAAATGTACATTTCACTGGACTCTGCTATAGTACTCGCCAGCTATTGGCGTTACAGCATCCCGTTTTAATTTTAAAATTTCACTTTTGTGTATGACCGTTTTTTTTTTGAAGAATAACTTAAGATTTAATTAATGTATGAATTTGATAGAATTTTGTATAAAAATAGCCTTTTCTTTTTGTTGCAGTTAACCGTATACTATTACTTCCCCGATGTTGATCCTTATCATATGTGACAGTATCAGAAGGTGCAATAATATAGAATGTTTATTTTTTTCGAAATCAACGTGTTAATTTCTGGCTAGGAAAACTTATTTTTCAAAAAACTAATGATGCAGTTTTAGTTTTTATCAAAATCGGCTCTGAAACTCCTTTCATTACTTTTCGCTATTCCTTATAGTTTCGGATTTGGTCTATCATAACCAGTAAAAAAAACACCTAGTAAATACTGTTTGAAATCTGATATTGTTCATTAGTTTCAATTTAATTTTAACGTAACGCTTTTTTATATTTATTAATTTAAAAAAAAAAAACTAAAATAAAAGAAGCCTAAGTTACTCTTTATAATATTAGCTATAGTGGCTGCCCATTAATCACGTAATGTTTTTAAGAACTTTTTAGACTTTGTGATATTTCGTGATTTTTGTCTTCGATTCTCTCTCCCTCGTCTACAGCCCCAGCCCCTTATTGCGAGTGAAGGTCCCATCAAATTCGATTAAGCCGTTTCAGATATTAGTCGTAAGAAACAGACTGACAGATAAAATTAAAAAAAATGGATTTTGATGTAAGCACCGTATATACTTTCAAGTTTTTAGTGAAAAGCATAAAATAATGTTCGACGTGACCCCTTAAATTGACATATCTTTTTTAGCGGCCACAAACGCACAGATAAACAGACAAACAGACAAAAATTGTAACAATTATCGTTTTAGGTTCTATTGCGTTGGTAAAGTCCCTCAATAATATTTTTTTTCATATATCTTCAATGTTCAGACAGCGACCTGTTAGAATTTTATTATTAGTATAGATAAGTTTTTCAAATATTTGAGATTATTGTATAAATTGCAAAATATGGAACGCACTTGAAATTAGAGACATTAAATTAAGACACTTTTTTCCGTTCTTATTTAGTTTAGATAAGTTAAAATTATTTTTAATAATGGTAAATAGGTGACACAGTATCAAAATACATCAATATCTACGAATTTGACTTTTTGTGGGTTGACACATTATTGCTTATCAGCATTCAAATGTGCGTTTAGTTGATGTGAGCTATTAAATACATTTTACTGGTAGCCAAGGCAGATGTAAATGTATCTAAGTTAAAAAATATGGATTTCAAGTAATAAAACTGTACAAAGAGAACGACCTAGAATCTAGTTCAATTTTATTTTAACGCTCGCAATTTATTTCAATACAAAAGAATATTCTATTGTGACGTGGAGTTTTCTTGCTATTATCTATATAAGATTTGCCTTGAAATAGTGTATAATTTAATACCCATAATGCCATCCTCAGTCACGCAAAAAAACCTGATAACAAGAGCAGAGGTAATCACACCACAAACACCATGTTTATTACCTG
This sequence comes from Hypolimnas misippus, assembly GCA_037950945.1. NCBI lineage: Eukaryota > Metazoa > Arthropoda > Insecta > Lepidoptera > Nymphalidae > Hypolimnas > Hypolimnas misippus. Next base: position 15,888,882 of record JBBEEQ010000029.1, read on the forward strand.
CCCTCGCAGTGCACGGCGACGTACATAGATCACAGACATTCTCGCTATCTTTCACATCGTCTGTCATAACATGATGCCGATACATTTGGTACTTGTTACTCAATATTTAACGTTTCTTTTAATATTTTGTTGAACTTAACAATGAATAAAGCCAAATGTAGGAAACAATGTTTAAAAATTGTTGACTTTTTTTGTTGTTTTCAATTTTAATAATTGAGACCTGAATGAGACATGAAGAACGGAAAAGGAGCGACACCTGATGTTCAGTGGTCACCGCCGGCCACGAGCATTGGCAACAATATAGTTATAATTGCGTTGCCGTCCTTAGAGAACAAGGGATGAAGAGGAATATGCAGGGAGGGAGGTCTACGACTCCAGCTCTCTCACCCATCTCATGAAACGAGCTATACCAATTACTTTACGACAATTTTCTGTGGGAGTCTAGTATTTTCCACGTCGAGCCCGCCCGTACACTAGCCGCAGTCATAACGTAATTTAATGTATTATGTAGTCATTCTTTAAGGTTTTCTTATACTTATTTTTTATTACGTGCCACATGAAGATACACAAGAACTAATAATAAAATGTAAACCCAATTTGAGTTTTCGCCATAATCCTTAAATCGTCACACCCTACACATACCTACATAATGTGTATTGGGTCATTTTAAGCTAATATATTTAATGGGTAAATTAATCACCTAAAGACTAAATATCTATTATGTTAGTAATCGTCCATTTTATAACAATTATAATTTTTATTAAAAAATAATCATAAAAAGTTAAGGAGGATGTCATTAGCACGGGGATCGCTCGCATGCTATAAAGCATAATAGCTGCTAATTGCGTCTCGAGGTAATTACGAGTATGTTATCGCGGCGTTTACTCGAGCGTGTCGTTAGTTAGCACGTTTTAAGTAAATTGTTGCGTTCGAGTCATATTGTCCCTCGCATGATGTACGCGGCTGCGCGCCCGCGCCGCGCGGGCCGCGAGATAGCTTATCAGACCTCCGCTGACGCTCAAGATTTCCAAACACGACTTTAAATCTCTTTAAGAGCAAAAAATATCATATGTTCCTTAAAACTCTGAGCTGTAGTATTATAATATGCCAGAGAAAACTGATAAATTTTATCTACATATATAAATATATAATAAAATTCTAACAGGTCGCTGTCTGTACATGGAAAATATATGAAAAATAAGTATTGGGGCAATCTTCACCTACCATGTTCGTAAAAAGTGTAAAATAATTTGTTTTTAAATAAAAATTAAAAAAAAAACACGCCAGTAAAATAATAACATAATAGGTTATACTTGCCACAGAGTTTCAATGTTTTACCGACTTCAAGATGTTATATAATTTTTTTTTTTTTCGATTATTTGTACATATTATTCGTTTTTAATGTCATTTCATTAAAAAAATTATGTAGATTACCGATTGTAATGTTCCACATCGCCATGCTTCGTTGCTTTAGGTGAGAAGCATTTTGATGCAGCCAATAGACAAATTGTTCGAAATAATATAATTTTTTTTTCCTAGACATAACAGGTCTCGAAGATATGGATATGTATGGATTAAATTGCTTTTGTAAAAAATAAGTATTTTCGTTCAATTTGTCATTTACTATTACTACCAAGTTGTGCCATAATACAGTGTGTTATTTTATCAATATCAGCGAGTTCGATTCGATCAGCGGCTGGGAAAATCAAGTTTTCATAGTTTTTTCATAGGCAGTTTTAGGTTATCAAAATCTTACACGAGACTCCTTTAAGTATTTTTTCGTGATTCCTTATAGTTGCAGATTTGGGCTCCCAAGCACAGTTAAAAAAGTCACTCGATATATAATACAAGGAGAATATCGGTGGAAAAATACTGTTTTAGAATCGAAATTTAAAAGACTGGCACAAAACAGTTTTCTTCAACATTTATAGTGAAAACCGTGGAGGAATTTCGTATTGGAGTTAGTGTCTGCTTATTAATACAACCAGAAGGATCCCAAAAAAAAGTAAAAAGCTCGTTTCTTGAGGGGCACCGCAGACTACAGCCTTGCTTTGCAAGAGACATGCCAAGAATTCTGTAATCCACGCGAAAGCTGGCACAGCTAGTATGCAATACGTTGGGTATGGAGAGAAGAGATGGTAAAGACATACCCTGTTTAAATGCTTCCCGCGAATCCTGTAAGGTCGTGTATGTACACCAATCGCACGTCAAAACAACATTTGATGATTTGCTGAGTGAAAGCACCATACCCACTTGTAGTGGGATTATTACCGGTCACGCATTTTGCACGGCGGGCGCAGCTCGACCCGATGCGTGGCGGCCGTTGACGCGGAACGATGACTTATAACTACCCGCCAGGTTGAAATTCGGAGTGACAGGCGGTGGTTGAAGGATGGATCCAGGTTACGTATCTTTAACAGTACTTTTTTTATAAAAGCACTAGTTTAAAATAATCAAAACAATATAAAAGCGTTTTTAAAATAACAAAACTGTGCCATATTTAATAGGCCGCTTGTCTGATATCAAATTAGATGCAATAAATGATTATTTCCTGTAGCATTTCACTTAAAAACCCCAAACATATCGATTTCAATTAATTAAAAACCGAGGTTTTTACAATAATGATTGTTTGTTAAATGTCAAATGCGTGCTTACAACGCGTACGATGTCAAAGTACAAATAAAATCTAGAGACTAACTTGGCAGACAGCGTTTATGCCCATTTGTAAAAAGTACACTTTTTAAATAAAGTTTTGCGGTTTTTAAGTCCCAGAAAAATGTTGTCATTACTTCACTTTAATAGAACAATAATTATCAATCATTTAAGATCTACTTTAAAAAAGAGTCCAGTATTCTACATATTACGTAGCCCTAAGCTGTGATATTTACATAATTCATTAATATTTATTTTCTTGCGGCAACGTAGCAGATTGAGGTACACCGGCTGTTGTAAAACCAACCAAGCTTGATTTTTGAGCCTAAAAATCCTTTGCAGTTTTTAAAAGTATTTAGAAGCCATTGGTGCCATGTATTAGTTTATTTTAACCTCTTCGACTTCGACTTCGAAAATTTTAGAATTAATTTCGGATATATGTATTTCGTAATGCTTACAGAGACTATATTTTCTAAGAAAATAGATGATATTATGGTGCTTAATTACCAGAATTTTTTTTTAATTATTGGTCAGACTGGTCAAAGATACTGCAAATTTTGAATAATATAAATTTGTAAATTAAATAAAAACGACAATCTATGCATCGAGACATTCTCAGCAATCCCCAACACAAAATTGCTGCTGTTTGTTGGTGAGGAGTTGTGCGTCCTCCTGCTTCCACCAGGTACTGCAGCAGGTCAAGGTTAGACATTTTTTTTATATCGTTCACAGTATAGTACATTTTGAATCGATTAGACCGCTAGAAGTTGCTCAGATTCTTTCAACGACTAGAACAGGGCCTATAATCTTTAAACGTTCAACAGGTAAAAAAAAATTAAAACCATCCGAACATCAGTTTTCACACAAAAAAACGTATCGAATCAATCTATACGTTAGGGAGATACAATACAGTTAAAAACTATAAATTTCTACAGTTAATCGCAGAAAAAGCGCAGAACATACATCGCGGTAATATTGCTGTTGAACTGTTTCGCCAACGGGTGCCAAGACATAAAGAAACATTATAGTACAGAATTTTAATTCTAAAATATTAATCTAAATAAATTGTCTATATCATATTATTATGTATTTATACCTAAAAAATCAACTTGAGTTGATTTTACGTCAATAGATTATAATAGTTTTGTTGGGAAAAGTAATGTGATAAAATCATAATTTGCATCTATTATTATTATGAGTATTATGACTAATATTTGAATGGAAAATCCTCTTAAGATATCTCGAGTGGTCAACCGTTATATTGCAATTTAATTTTTTGATAATGAATAATACCAACGCAATAAACAAAAATTTCTTAAATATTCATATAAAACCAAAAAAAGTTTTAGTTGATAAAGCAGCAAAACAAAAAATACTAACTAACTACTCTGTAAAAATGTCAACCTACTACGGTTCCCGAGGCACAATCTGTAGATAGAATGAAGGACGGACAGTCAAAAGCAGAGGCTTGGCACGGGTACGGAACTCTAAAAATTCAATCTAAACCGTCTTTTTACTATTTAAATGCCTGTTTATCAGGGAACATTTTAGTAATTGCGAATGTTACTTAAGTTATGAATATATTTAATTACTTATCTGCATGACTTTATTCGCAAATTAAAAGTGTAACAAGAGTTTTAACAAATAGAGATAAATTTAATGAGGTAAGAAGCATAAATAATAATGTTCCACTACATTTTGCAGTCGGTGCCAGTTAGTAGAACATAAAAAGTTTAACTTTGCACTGACTTCCAATATTTTCTTTGATATTAGCTTGTGTCGCCTTAGTTTTTAGTCTATTAAAATTCCAAATCGACACACATTTAAAAATCATTTTTACTAATTAAAATAGCTTATAATTGCGTAAGGGTTGCATTTCCATCACATGGAGGGCCCGACGCGTCGCCGTGTGTGAGCCGCTCTGCACTCAAGGCCAGCGGGCGCCGCGGGTCGATGCTGTTGCACCTTACTCGCATCGTAACTCGTTATGCAATATCATTGTTATCTTCACGCGAATTTCAATATATTATGTACGAAAATACTGTGAATTAAATTCCGGTCTTGTAACATTGAACTTTTAACTTGCTAAAGTTTAAACTACGGAATTGGATGCCCATGAGTATCTCGTGTTCGGTGATGACGGAAACCTGTAGTTTTAGGTGTTCTTCCGACATGCATACGTAAGGTATTATAGAACTATAGGATTTATATTTTTTAGCTGGCAATGTAGCGACGTTGTAATAATAAATAACTTCTCGAGAAAAATTAATTTTATCACCAGGTCAGATGCCGTGGAAACACGCTTAAGTACACTCAGACTTAGAAAGAAATACTTGTACAAATACGCTCTGAGCAAGCGAATAGCGTTGAAGTAGCGTGGAAGGTAAATTGATTACCACTACGGCAGAAGGAACACAGAACGCCAGCTTTCTTGATATCAATAAATATCGTTTTTTCAGAATACTTACCAGCGAATCGCAACACAGCTTCGAGTCCACGACCGGCCTCCCTACACTTATCACTTTTATCAGTCTCGGTGAAGTTGATTGATACTTAATCAATCAATTTAGAATTCCCAATAGGAACAATTGCTTTGTTTGTCATGTAACTGTACATCGGCATCTTATTAATAGACTGGTACTTCTCATTGCAATAATTTTTATTTTTTATAAAATGAATTTGAATCTTTTATAACGCAATTTTAATGCAAGTAGTGAGGACCTACGTTATAAAATTATAGAAAGGGACTAATGTCGTGGTCTACATGTAGTCGTGGTGTTTCGATGTTGCGAAAATATTTCCTAAAAACTTCTGGCGCAACACCGCATTCTTAAAACGTTGAAAAAAGCTTTAATCATGTTACCTTCAAATATACTACCAAGGCCGCGTATGGACTTGTACGCGGGTAGTATTATTTCAGTTTGTATATTTTAAAATACAAAAAACTCGTATCAAAGTTGTGAATTTAATTTTAGTCAACAATTAATCAATCAATATATCAAAATTTGCTATCGGTTCGCTTTATGCAACAAATTTTAACACAAAATTTAGTGTATAAATCTTGGAAGGCTTTTAAATAATTGGAGTTTCCAAATTTTTGTACGTCCGACTGGAATTTTGCGAAAAAGAGGTTTGATGTACACGGTCTCCATGTCAAAGGAGTTAGGTCGGCTGTCCCTCAACGATTAGAAGAAATTTGGCTATCATCGACGTTCCTGCTTCTATCGAGCCCTTTGGAATTACTCGTGCTGATTGGCAAGCCTGATGGATTGACGATGGTAGAATTGATTTGTACAGTAATGAATAAGCTGTAAATAACTGACTTTCTCTCTTTTGTGTATGTTACAGTCACAATGCTAAACCGATCAATAGTACTTTTAACTTTAAATGAGTCCAGTCAGTCCGGTTCTTCTGACTGCAGGTTTTCGATAATAATACATTTGGCTGAACCAACAGTTAAAAGTAGTGTAGCAAAAGCATTAACTTAATAGAATTGATTTGCTACTTTTTGTCCTATCATTTTCGTTTCTTATATTAAAAGTAGTTTTGTGCAAAGCCTGCGGTCGAAAGTAAATAAGGCTTAGAGTTTCGATAATAACTTAAAATACAATATAGTTTTTTTTTCGCAATAACTTAAAATAACAAATTAAATACAAGTAAACTAAAAAAGCAAATAATTAATGTTTTCTAGAAACTTTTGAAATCGGTGCCCAGTGAAACTTTTAAGTGGTATTTACGACACAGACTTCAAATTATTGAAATGTTTCCATTTGAATGAAACAAAGGATATAGTAAACATAAAAAGTAAAGTAACAGCCTGTAAATGTCCCACTTGGGTAAAGGTCTCCCCTCCTATTAAGAAGAAGGTTTAGCACTTAATCCACCGCGCTGATCCACTGCGAGTTGGCGGATATACATATGTCAGAGTTTCTCTCGGCACACGCAGGTTTCCTCACGATGTTTTTCTTCACCGCCGAGCTCGTGATGAATTTAAACATAAATTTATCACTTGAAAAATCAACGGTGCCAGCCGGGTTTTGAACCTTCGATCATCGTTAAGATCGACGTGGTCTAACCACAAGGCCATCTCGGCTTAGAGGATATAATAATATGTAAACATTAAAAAAGTTTAGTTATGTTTCTACTTAATACACTTTATAAATGATATCAGATTCTTTTAATATTCCTTGCAAAGTGTGTTAGAGTGTAAGTGCAATCGAATACCTACTCGATACCGACAAGTCCGTAGCTTGACCTTCTTCATATTTAAAACCTATTGTTTGTTCTTTGTAAATTCAGGTTTAGTGCAATTATATGAAAATGAATTGATGTTTTAATAATAAATTAATATTAAGTAACTTTATTATAATAAATACATATTTTATCTATCACGGCACATGTAAAACCAATTATCAGGTTTGTACATTTAAATAATTCCTCGATTAATTCGACCGCCGCGCTGGCGTTCGTGATTTCAAACGCTTGATTTTTCGAAGACTACCAAAGTTGTCTCGTTTCGAATTAAATTAACTGTTGATGTTTTACTGCGTCGTGATTCACACCTAGTACTCACATCGCATGACTTCGACGACAGAATTATTAAAAGTATTCTCTCTCGTTAAGTTAAATCTTGCGGACTCGATAGTAAGTGTAGCAAGTAAAACATCGACATAGTCAAAAACTCGATATATTTACGAGGTTGTGGGACTCTAGTACGTCCAGGTTTTGCGATCTCGTTACCCTGTTGGAAGTAGCCACTGCATGAATTACTACAAGGCATTAGTATCGACAGCTCGCAACGAACAGCCGCCACTTACGTAACTGACACACCGGGAGCCAGCAGCCGCCACCACTGAGTGTGCGCAGCCGCCGGCCCCGCGCCCGGACACCTTCAAGGACGTGACCGGCATTGCTTAAGACATGATTTAATCGCAGGCTGATGTAATAACTAAATTAAGTCGCAAACTGATCTCTTATTCTCTCGAATAAATTTATTTATTAAGAGCACTGTAAGAAATGGATGATGTGGAGCGAGGCCGGCCGGACACGCGACTCGAGCCGTTACCGTCTGCGTTTGCTACCCTCTACGTTTTAGGTACTGATTCAAGTAGATAATAATAATTTGAATATTTATTATTACTTTAATAATACGTTCACGCGTGTAAGTTTTGTCCTAAAACGTAGAGAGTGCAAGCGACTCTCATCTTTATCTGTTAATTTAATAAATCTGTATAATCAGATTTGTCATGAATTTTTCGTTTCTTTAGTATTTTACTGCAACTGCTTCTTACATAACTCACGCACCGACGCACACAAAGCGCCAGCGCGGCGTGCCGTCGCCGGCCGCGCGGTGCGAGGGCGGCACACGTGCAGGCTGCGGGCCGCATTGTCCCGCGGCCGGCTTTATCCATTATTTTTTATTCTCGTTGGAGTCCTTTGTTCCGAGTGACTCATCGGCCTCGACGCCGATTTCTTAGAATTTATAATCGTTGAAGGGTTTTTGTGTTTACCTGACGCCTATTCTTCGCTATACGAACCCGTGGAAATTTCTCGCAACGGGATCGGCGTAAAAAAACATAATAGAGCAGAAGAAATTATGGGTATTTAGACGAATTAGTGTAATTATTGTAAAAACTCTATAGTCCTTTAAAAAGTACCCAACGACCATAACGTATAAAAGGATAAGGATTTAAAATAAAGAAAGATCGTCTGTTAATTTCGTAAATTATTTAAAACGTGATCTGATTGCAAGATTGAGCTATAAAGATCAAATTATAAAATGTGTGTGTATGTGGAAAAAGATATTGAATAACTATACGACTACTAGCAAAAGCAGGACCACAGCTGCCGGTGCTTCGGCGGTCTGCAAGCTAGACACGCGACATCTGACGTAGCGTGGAACACGACACTGCGACATTAGAGACGACCCGATGAACATCAGGAAGGATGAAAGATAATCATTCGCATTCGAGCGCGTATAATATAGATCGCCACGACAGTGATGTGCACCTCCAATTAATACAATTTGTAAATGGTTGCAACTATTTTTTGTACGTGGACTAATATTGAATTGTTTAAGTATGCTGTTGAAACAACGTTGACTCTCTTGAAGACGATTCGATCAAGTCGATTGATATCCAACGGCAATACACGATCTCGAAAATGAGGAATGTGCATGTTTAAATGTGTCGATGCGGTGTCGCTGTGTCGACTCCATCAAACATTATGTAATCGTAATCAATAAGTAGTGGAAGCGCGTCGGAGGCGGCGGGCGAGTCGCGACAGCCGATAGCGTCTATCAAACTCATTTAATGGAACATGATATTACATGTCGGCGCTGTGTCCGCCTCGCGAGCCACGCGCCGCGTTACGTGACGCTGAGGCTCTACAATGAGATGGAAGCACAATTCGCTACCGGAAAATAAACCAAAGATTGCACAATTTGTTTTTTGTTATAGTCCAATTTTATCTTTTTTAAAATTAAGCCAGTAATGACTTGCTAATGACTAAGTACATTTTGCAATCGTGTTTTATTACTTTTAATCTATTAATTATTTACCGAATCGATAAAAAACTCAAATCGATAAATAACAAAGGCATACCAAACGAATTATGTAGAACGATAATGACAACTCGCAAAAACATTTTCAATGATCTCCCCAATGCAAACACAATAACTCGTGCTATAGGTTTATGGATAAATATATTTTTGAAATACAAGAGATTTGAATAAAAGGAACCGGGTTAAAAGTAAAATACGTTATTTCGTTTACTTAGATGTCAGACTTATTCCAGTTATTTTGGTTTTAAAACCAAACTATTGAACCGATTTTGATAAAAAATCTATGGGACTGATCAAAATATACTTTATTCAAGTAAACTCTCATGAGCACTTTTAAATCGTCGACACGCAAAACGCGCCTCTTTATAGTAACAAGGTAGCTACCACCGCTTCGGGATGTAGATTCTATCGAGACAAACCGGCAAGGAATTCAATAGTAATGGGGGAGTATACATTTTCAAATAAAATAATTAAACAAATCGCTCGGACTATTTTCGAGCAATCGAAGAACATCCATTAAAATTCCCTGTAGATTTGTGAAAATTCCCCATTTTTGGAATTCCCTTAATAAAACATATTTTTATATTTTAAAACATTACATTAATAGGGAAAATCGTGCTTCAAAAATATTTAAACATCCATTATCTTGTCGGTATAGCCTCGCCAGTATTAATTGCCTCAATTTTACAACACCAATTCAATAAGTAACTGTACGAGAGGTATTATTTTCAGGTTTCCTTAAGAATTAGCTAACGTTCTGTAAATAAAACATCATTAAAACTTGACTCTGAACAGAGTAGCGCGCAGTTAACAATTGCTCAAATTTAAACCTATCTATAGTAAGTACATATACTGCGAAGACCTAATGATTGATATTATAGGAAGCAACAGCTTCGTATTCACTTGAAGTCAATTAAGATTTTTAAGTGATGTAATAGTCGGTAGTGACTAAAGGAAATCGGCTATGTATTGTGAGGCAACAGTCTCATTGCCTCAGATACATTAGGCTTTGTTAAAGTACGTCTTAAATGAGCGAGATAATGGTATTTTCCAGTTCGATGCAATTATTTGCAATCTGCTCGCAGCTTGGTCGCCGACACAATTAACAGGAATTCATTCGTTCTGGTGACATTCATCTCATTTTCTTGCATCACGAGATTAACTGGTTGAAGTATTTTTGTGTATATATAAAGCGGTGTTCATATAATATTCTTTTCAAACCGGTAGTAGCTTTTCAGTAGATAGTAAAATAATGATTCTTGTTTTGAAATATTAAAGCTCGTTTAAACAGTATACACGTTGTTTTAAGGTAGAACATAACCAAAATAGTAAGTACTTGAGTAGGAGGTGAACCTGGACTAAAACTTCAGTTTAGAACTTAAAATATACTTATAATTAACAACGTCTATTGCTACGTAGGCAAATGTCATGGATAAAAATCCTGCTAACTCTAATAAAAGTCTGAAACACACTCAAACATTTACACAATGTCTATAATAGTAACACAATGAAAAAGAACGATAAACTTGCATAACAGAATACGAGTTCTTTGACTAAGAATAAAACATTCAGAGGCTGAATATTTATGTCAAACTAGCAGTTGCTCGCGGATTTAACTACTAAGCGGGTAGAATATTTTGACATTCTAGGATATATATATATATATATATATATATATATATATATATATTTAGTTATTCACCCTATGTAATATTTGTACTGAATTTAAGGATAATCTACCCAGAAGTATTAATTAGTAGTTTTAACAATTTAGGCTCTGCGTTGATGAATCAGCCAGTCTGGACAAGTGATTATATTATTATATGTACAGATAAAAACTTAAAAAAAAACGACTTTAGTAAGTTTTTATTTAAGAGTTTTAAGTTTCAAATATTTTGGCTGTCGTAAGAGACAGTAGTGATTTACCTAAGTTACAATAGCCTAATGTTACCTGCTTAACACCATTTACATAAATTGCTTTTACTGATGCGGGGCTGTTAATTACTAAGGAATTATTCTGGTCTTTCACCATTAGCTCTGTTTTAACCTACATATAAATATTCATTCTGTCGAGCATAAATTGCTTAGCAATCATATTGAAGTAATCGAATTCCATCAATTGTTTGCCATCTGTGCCTCATAAGTTCCACTACACCAAATGTGGATTTTCGAGAGCAAATGCACAATTTACTATTAAAAATACCTAAATCAATATAAATAAATAAATAAACGCATCACACTCAACGGCCCCCATTAGGACCTCGTGGCCTTGTGTCGAGGGTCCGGAAACACACACAACACTAACACAATCACCCAGACCACGACAAACATCCGTATGGCCAATACAGACGTTTACCGTGAGCGGGAATCGAACCCGCGACCGTAAGCGCTTCAGTCAGTTGCAGTGACCACTGCGTCAACGTGCCTGTCAAATGCCGTCACACACATAATGCCTGTCAAATCAATATGGGTGTGCCTATAATATTTCACGATTCTACAGTCCACGATTTCTACAGGATCCTAGCATCAGATCCATCAAACATGATAAGAATAGGGCCAAAGCAGAAGTGTCTAATTTCAAACCAAAAAAAATATCTAAATCGGTACAGTCGGCGGAAAAATCTGTGAACAAACATAAAAAAATACTACAGCCAAACATAGAACCTAATTTTCTTTCCAAGTCGGTGAAAAAATCGAATAGATTAGTATTGGTTTACAAAAGATCAGTAGATTATTTTAAACTTAATTAAGGTTTTGAATGCAACCTTGAAGCTTGTGGGTTTTTCCAAATGGTAAAAAGTTTGTTTTATGAGATATACATTATTTTAACATTTAAAAAAAACAACATCGATTGCGGTTAATACGTGGAAATAAAGTAAACATTATTACATAGTTTCCTACTGAAGCTGATAAATGAGTAAAAATTTTTATGAAATTAAATATTGTAACTTCATATTTAAAGAATTAGTAACGTTTGTTAGTATGTGTACGAATGTTGCTATTTACCGAGTGTCAATGGCAAATGTTCATTTGTTGATATCTTAATTTTTCGTTTGTCAATTTAATCTTATGAGCAAATAAATAATATGACAAAGAGATCACTCGGATCTTACTTAATACCAATCTAAAGATTCCACTTTATTATGTATCATTAAACGCAATGATGAAATTAATTCTTGTGTAATTGTAACGAGAAGTTAATCCGGTGTAACATAATGTGTCGCATCTACGAGTATGGTTCGTTCGGGCCGTTCTTGCAAGCCTCCCTGCGCGGCGACGCGCGTCATCGCTCACGTTCTTAAACAAAACGGATCCCTTTATTATGTGTGTGACGTCTGATAACAGTCATAATCAATTAGGGCTCAGCGTGTTATGGTCATTCTTACGCGATCGACTCACCATTACTAGTTGTTTATCTTCGGTCATAATACGAAACGTTATTTTATAGCTTTTTGTTCATTTTGCCTAGTAACGTGTTATTGTTATTTGCATGATTAAAGCACATCTACGAAGTAACGTTAGGACTATGACCTCTCGATACAATAGATTGAAATTGTGACTTGTCAGCTTTATTATGAAATAAATATTCTTTATTTCTTTGAGTTTTGAAAATAATGTATTTAGCAATTTATGCTTTTATTACGTGCCCTGCACGCGGATGGCGTATCAGTAGGCACGGCGAGGTGACGGCGCTGCATCTCGTGGCCACATGAGATCATTCGCTGCAACTGAGAGATTAATTTCTTTCCTCCTTCCTATTTGGCGCTAATCACGCGAAGATGCTGCTAATAAGATATTAAAGTGGCCTTAAATTGCAGTTAATAAATTATAGTTTATTATATTGCAATTATTTTTACAGGCGCTAAACAAAACAAAATACTCAATATAAAATCGTAGGTAAAAGCAGACTTTGTACGTATAAAAGTACTTTTAAATCACCCTGAAATTGATTCAGAATTATCGATGTTGAGATCATTTCACCACGTTTTCTTGCTACTAGATATGTAGGTAGTACGAGTAGCTGCGTACTTAACACAATGATTGACTCTAAAGGCATGAAATTACGCACAGTTATTTAACCTAGGTAAGTGAGAAGTAAAAGGCTTATCGGTCAATTGTTAAACGTACATAAAAAAGAAATATAATGAGATATAATAATGTTCACGGACTTTATTATATCTTATTATATTTCTTTTTTTTTTACAAATTTAGAACCCTCTCTTTTATATTTAGAAGTCGGCTTAAGAAATTCAAAAATCTTTCATTTTATTAAAAAAGCCATACTTTAGAAAGCTCGTTCTAGCATTATTCCCACCAACCACATTCTTTGCATTTATTCAGTTGACATGAATCAACCACGTGCCTCGCACCTGATTTGCAAACTCTACGAATGTACTTAGTATGCTAATCGATTGAGACCTAGCCGACGGGCGGACACAGCGCGCCAGGTGCGTACTTTTCAATACGCCACTTGGAGTGGCTATCTTTCCTAACTCGTTAATAGCGCCCAATATTCGGTGAATCGGGTTGAAAGAGTTGCTAGACTAGTCGATCCTGTACTGTGGCTAGCACGCGCCTCGACGAACAGGGGCGAGGTCTACGGTTTCAGAGTTCGCTGCATCTCCCGCTAACAATAGTTGTCAGAAACTGCGTCGCCTCCGTGGAGGGCCGCGCTCGTGTTGCACGAGCACTCTTCACGCCGCTTTGTATTATTACTCGAACGTCGATTCACGCATTTTTACTTTTATTGTAAGACGAACGATAATAAAGTTGAATTGACTTATCTAAGCAGCATGTAACTTTCCTAAGCGCTGTGCAAACGACGTGGGCTTAATCAAATGTGTTTTAATTGTTGCGCGAGCAATGATACACTATATGATATCCTTGAGATTGTTATTTTACTCGTGTTTTTTATACTATTTATTTTTTCTATTTCACTGTATTGTTTGTCTTAAATCAACCAGATGCAATAAAAAATTAAATTAATCTTACGTTTTTATTTAAATAAAATTTATCAAAACCGTTTTTTAATCTATCTATAAACTGACAGAGATATACATGTACATGTACAAATATACGTACATAATTATATTATAAATACAGCTGTACCTCAAACCTACAAAGTGCCAAGTGTTAGTCGGATTCATCGATTACTTCATATTGCACAATATCTGAATTGAAAACTAATAATTGGTACCGATTTGAAATGAGTCAAAGTTGTAATAAAATAACCAACGTTTTGTTATCTGCGTCGATAACGATGACCTCCGAAATACCTCCTACAAATATTTCACAGCCACGATCCCGTTACGAATGTATGAATGATAATGTAAACATAGTTTACAATTGGAATAAGTGTCGCTTGATTCATATTTTTAAGCTTCGGTTAGGTATATAGTATTACATTACAAAATTAGTCATAATACAGGACAAACATAAGCGGTATTGAAATATTAAATGCATAACGACCTTTATGTCATTAGACAGATAGCGATTATAAAAGTTAAAGATTATAAATTGTTTATTTATTGTTAAGCGTTCAGTAAACAGCGACTCAGCCGCGCTGGCGCTCGGCACGCACGCGCACGCGCACACATCTGTACAGAGGTTGAGCTGTCATAATGCGGCTGCGTCGCGTAATAAACTCACTAATCCTGCGAAACCAACAACTTAAATTTAGACTAATGTAATAGAATACGTAAAAAAAAAATTTATAAGTGCACATTATTTTTGAACGTACATAACATACATAACGTATATGAGAGTGTAACGAAAGAGGTCTAACAATGAAATTAAGATACATTTACAAGTAATTAGAAGCACTCTAAGCGTTAGGTTAAGCCTAAGGTTCTAACGCCATTCAAACTACAAGTTTGTAGTAAAAAAGAGTCAACTTTTTGTTGTCCCGAATTAAAATGTCAATAGGACATTTATACTTAGAGAACAGAACTTTTTAAGAGTTTCAAGGTCATTACAATACAGGAGTGAATGCAAGAAAGAACATTTTTAATATAGAGTATAATTAGATGCTGATCAGCAACAATGTGTCAACCCACAAAAAGTCAAATTCGGAGATATTTATGTATTCTGATAATTCGTTACATGATTTAGATTATTCAAAAAATTTTTAAGTCAGTTAAACAAAATAAGTACGGAAAAAAGTGTTTTAATTTAATGGTTAGATTATTGAAGTGTGTTAGATTATTTGAATATTCAAGAATATCATATATCTGAAAAACTTATTAGTAGATAAAGTTTTTATCATACTAATCTGCAATTCAATCATTATACCTTTTATCAAAATAGTGAAGAAAAATGGATGTCTTTAAACCAATTTATTAAGAATACGTAATATATAATTTAAAGATAACAATCCAAATCAAAAAGTTTGATGTGTTATTTGTGTGTGCTTGTCTGTGGCATCGCAGCTCCCTAACGAAATGTCCGATTTTGATGCGTTTTTTTTTTGCTTGAAATTCCATGTAAATAAGATGGTTTTTGGCTATAATTTACGAAGATCTGTTTAGATGTTTGAATCTTATCCGTTATTTTGTGGTTGTCGAAAGATCGAGCTCAGATCGAGCAACTTCTACTGGTCTGATCGAATCGAAATTTACTATACTGTTACTTCAACGATACGACGGACACGTTGGCAAATGACTGAAGCGCTTACGGTCGCGGGTTCGATCCCCGCTCACGGCAAACGTCTGTATTGGCCATACGGATGTTTGTCGTGGTCTGGGTGTTTGTGTTGTGAGTGTTTCCGGACCCCCGACACAAGGTCACGCGATCTTAATGGGGGCCGTTGAGTGTGATGCGTTTATTTTATAGACACACAACTCTCCACCGACTAACAACAGAATCATCTTATAGCTTGTTGAAATGGTCTCTAAGAATAGATTGTCGGGAGGTTTTTCAAATTTTCAATTGTAGCCATTAGAGATAAATCATTTTGGTAAACTGCTTTTACATTTTATAAAAGTAAAATAAAAAGTGGAATTCGATTTGAACAGTTTGTAAACAAAGATTAGGTAGTTGAATTTAGTAATTACTAATATGTATATAAAATTATAAATATATATTTATTCGAGTAAGGCGTACGATATGGCTGCTTAGCATCAACGAATAAATATACATACTTGCCCCTTCCGTCCACAGCCCAGAGATCACGAGCGAGGAATAATCTAACTTAATCGCTAAAACTGTAATCTGTGTCGTTTCTAAGCTGTCAAAGAAAGTAATAAAAATAGAATACGTATGTGGTTTGGTTTTATGACAGTCGAAGTAATTTACGATCTTATTGTTTCCTCAGTGTGTGCTCGGTTTAAGCGATTAGCGGAGAAGTAGTTGTTCGCGGTCACATGACTCGCGCCGAGTGCGTCTCACGATATTACTCGCGTTAAGTTTTACTTTACATTTATTTACATTTTAATCGATTTTTACTAGAACTTAGATCGTGTTATGTAACACATGAATATATTGCAATAATGACGTCGGAAACCATTCGAAGGTCAAAGTTGTTAAAGTTTATTTTTTTAATAAAATAGTTGGTAAACGAGCAGGCGGGATACCTGATGTTGAGAGCGCCGCCCGTGGATACTTGCAGCTCCAGTGGTGCCACAAACGCGTTGCTAGCTAAAAGAATAATAAGGGATGAAAGGAAATGGGGGGGGGGGGGAGGATTAGGCTTCAATCTCACTCAGCGTACGAAACGCAGTTATATTAGCTACTTCTTTCGCGATATAAATTGTTCGTAGGACCTCTTGGTCCCACGAACAATTTATATAGGATGTGCGGGATTCGAGATTTTGTATGTATACTTGTTTGCTAAATAAATTATTATGAGTATCATGATATTACGTAAATGACATAGACATTCTTACTTGAATGCTTTATTGATGCTGACTTAAACTAGTGCAATACGTTGCACAGTATCAAGTGCACGAGCGCGCTTTATACGTTACATTATGGATGTGCCCCACCGATAGAATTACTGTAATTTTAAAATTTAAAGTTAATTTGGATCAAAACTGTTTTCAATTTTAAGTATTCTATAACTTTTAATACTATTCAATCATTTGACAAGTCAATATGAAAAACACAGTCAATCTATTTTTTTTTTGTATATAAAAAAGATAGTTTAAAATTAATCCAAATATGAAAAGAAAGATATATAATATGTAAATGTGCACTTATATATTGGCTAGAATTAAGAACCACGTTTACAGAATTGTCCTTTCTGACCGTAGGTGGTTTGGTCTCGCTTATATCCTACATGGAATTCATCACATGGGACTCTCTGAGTGCGAGTCCGACTCGCCCTTGACTGATTTTTTAAAAAAGTTTTCGTCGAATGTCGTCACTACCCGCTATAAATAGTCACTTAATATAGTAAGTATTTAAATATTGTTTGATTGAATTAATGCTGTTTTTTTTACATATTTTTCCTTCAAACTCATAAGTAGAAATCAATTCAGCTCGGGTAATTGATTAAAGCTTCGGTTTTCTAGGATGATGTTGACTACCAAGTAGCGGTGACATCATTCAAACTTTTACTATGGAAATAGTATGACACGATTTCCTAGAAAGCTTATTTTGATGCTGTAAAGTCAAAGAGTTTTTTAGACGTCCATAATGTTGCGTCTCTAATTCGTCGGATGGCAATTCCAGGAAACCAAAGCTTATACTTATTAGAACATACAGTTAGCGAAAGAGGTGGCACGCTCGGAATTATAAAAGTTTAATGTAGGAAACATGCTTCCATACGTGTGTAGCGACGTCCACGGCGGATACGCGCCAGTCACATGACTGCGGCCAGCCGGCGACCGGTTCTCTCCTAGCTGTTCTCTGCCTTACATACGCAGCTGCGGACCACCTCGCGCCTCTCCCTCGCTCCTCGGCGCTCGCTCTAGGGAAATCCTACGAGAGAAACGACCGAGTGACTTTCTAAACAAGAACTGGTCCGCGAGGCGAGTGCGCCATGGCGGGGGCCGTGCACGTGCTCTGACGTCACGCACCTGGCTTCCGACCATCAATGAACGCGTCCCTCCACCCTTGCGCCGGCGGTCACATGACGACCCGCCCCCGGCACTCGCCCCTCTCGCGCCGCTCTCCGGCCTGCAGCGGCCAGCTGGTGTATTCGCTTACTATCCAATGTTTTCCTCGACTTATGAATAGAATCGAATTTGACTCGTGAAAATAATAACCAAATATAGATACCACATTATTTACATATTATGAATATTATGAGTACGTAATTTAAATGTAAATGTTTATTAAAATTATTAGGGTTATCTGAATTTGTGCAATGGTCTTATTAGCTAGGTAGATAAGTGCCTACTTTTGTATTTGAAAACGTTCCAGTTCATTAATCCTGCCTAGGTTAGGCTAACTGTGTATAGTTATACCTTTAGTCGTCCAGACAGTCTCGGTAAACATATCTGAATTATAACCTAGACATCGTTAAACTTATAAAATAATGTTTCGAGTTAGTATATTATTTTAATTTGAGACTTTCTTATGTTTGCTTTTTGTTTATTACCGAGATTCGAAGAAATATCAAAACGTTATTTTACTCTCGCCTTATTACAGTGCCCCCTAATTTAATTTATACGAGTATTTAAAATATATCACGAACAAAGCGAACCATTTTATACATTTTGAAATTGTTATTTACTTATCAACGCTAAAAATTGGTAGAACTAAAAGGTTTTGCGGATTTTCAACGGATAGGTACAAGTTAATATTTAATTAATCATTGTTTAATTAACCTCGTTAAAGTTAAAGTAATAAATTATCGGGTTCGGCGAACGTAATTCGAGATTAATTCGCCATTATAAAACGTTTGCCAGATTGGCAGATCTCGGCCTTGTACTTGGGCCTGCGTCGCGCGCCCGCGCCCGCGAGCATCGTGCGCGATGCGACGCCACTCCATATTCAATATTGGTCAATTAAAATGTATCAGCTATCGGCGGTCCCGGCATGTGTCCTGAAATAGAATGAATCAATCAATCAGTGATTGTTTCGCATCATGTGACGAGCCGATAACGCCCCGCGCCGCCCGCGCGTCTCCACCGACCTCTGGATGTTCCTCGGCCCTCTATTACTTTTTGTGTTTTAAGTACCCGATAATTTATTTTATTTAAGCGAAAAATACTGAAACTTTTTTACTTATTGTTTAATAGCCTCGTGGAGCTTTGTTCGCCATTAGGTACTTTTAGGAGTGTTTATATGTAAAAACAATAAACATTTTAAATTTATTACAGTTAAATATAGCAATTTGATACTTTGATACGCTCAATTTGTCCGACAAAAAAATTAATACTTATTATTGAAAATTGTCTGCCCTACGTTCATTGTAAATATTCTCTGTATTTTAAAAATAGTACTTATTGGTAATAATCGCTGAGCAATCGCCTAGTACCAACAACATATTGGTTTCGTTGACAAGCAACAGTGCTCTTTGATCTTTCTGGCGCAATAATTCTGCTATTGTCAATACTGAATCAGAATCTGTACTTTTACAAATACTAGGTCATAATATCAATTTACTTATACGATTAAGTAGGTATATACTCGTAGGTAAATAGACTAGAATAGGATGTTACGAGTATGCAAATATTCATCACTTATCAGTGATCAATACTTGTATAATGTGACAAATAGTTAAAATTACTCAATACATGTTTACATAATGTGTGTTGACCGCAGACGTGTGTTAAATATAATTAATTAATTACTAAACCGAGAAAGTGGAATACGTTAGTTACAGAAAAAACGAAGACTGGATTAATTGCTTAAATGATTGTAAAAACATTGCGTCACAATGATGCCTTCTGTCCGTTAGCATCGTGCGGTGGATTGTTTGTTTCCCGTGCGCTCGAGTTGAGGAGGCGTTACGAGCATGCTTCGCGGGGAGCCGTTCATCTGTGCGAAGATCACCGTCCACGTGTCGTCGCCATGCTTGCTCGCTGCAGGCTTGTTGCGGCCGACCGTCGAATGCGTTAGTAAATTTATTTTAGATTTTTTTTATAGAAAGATACATATATTTCGTGACTCGACGTTATACATCGATACATATATTAATGGTGGTTTGTATAATTTTTTTTCAAAAAATTAATCCGACTTCAAAATGTTGTACAAAACATTTATTTTATGCATTTTAGTTCATTTGCATCTCTTAGGTTCGTTTTTGAAGTCGGTTTAATTTTTTTAAACAATTTTTTTTACACTTTTGTGTTACGAATATAGTAAGATTAAGTGATTTACCTAAGTTACAATAGCCTAATGCTGACTTTTCATTGCCGTCAACAAAATATAGCTTTTCCCGATGCAGGGCTGTTAATTATTGTGGATTTCTTCGTGTTGCATCATCAGCTTCACTTCACCGTACCCATGCAATGTGACGAGCTTAAATTGTTTAGCATGTTTATCGAAATAATCAATACGCAAGCCGAGAAATACTTGTTGAGTAGTTCCGGTGGCCATCTGTGGTCTTCATCATCAGTTCCACTTAAAAAAGTGACTTTCTGAAGGTAAATAAAAAATACCTAAATCGGTATAAGTATGCCTATAATATTTGAGAAGTACCCTAGATTTCTCCAGGATCCCATCATCAGATCTTGATCTGAAGACAATGGGACCATCTTATACCCTTTCAAACGGAAAAAACAATTGAAAAACGGTCCACAAACGGCGGAGTAATCAGTGAACATCCGTAAAAAAAAAATTCCCCGGCAAATTGAAACCTCCTTCTTTTTAGGAAGTCGGTTAAAAACAAATAAAGAAAGAAGTCATTAATGAAAATTTATTTTGGTCGATTATATGTTCCTGCTATTAAACTAATTGTCCAATACAATTATAACAAAATTTTAACGTTTCTTGTGGTCGGTGATGATTCTTTTCGTTTTTCGCTTTTTATTCGTTTTGCACTTAACTAAGAACTCTTACCGATTCGCTATATTCACCGTTCTGTCTATTTGCCTGTCGACAGTTTGGTTTATGAATTCAAGTAACAAGAAAGTTTTGAATTTTTTTTGAAGTTTTGAATTCAAGTTACAATAAATTTGTTACTTGTGTAAAACAGTTAGTAAATATAAGTTTATGAACCATGCTTATGGAAGTTCGCATATAGTGACTTGTTGGGCGTTGCCCGACACGCACTTGGGTATTTTACTTATGATTGCGTTGTACTACAATATTTTAAAGATGTTTTGCCATCGAAGCTAAAATGGCGCGAATATTCCAAGAGAACCAAGACTTATCGGCTTAACCGATAATGTCGTTGCCATCAATTAAACGACTGTGTAGTCACGAACGGCGGTGACGGAGACTCGATATTTTCGCAGAATCGAATCGAATTCTTATCGAAATGGAAACATTGCATAGTAATCGTAATCAACCACATGCGCGTTGCAAAAATATTGCGAGCCCGAAAGAGACAATGGATGAAAACCAGTCGAAACAGAGGTGTCCGAACGAAAGAGTTCAACGCATAGTCCGGCGCGCACGCACGTCACATGGACATTTACCGACGTCGACGTTCGGTCGGTCGGCCGTTTTGGTGACTCATGCGATAAATGTTTTTAATTAGTTACCATTAACACACTCCGTCAGTTTAAAAATCAAATTTTAACTTTAAGCGGCTGCGTAAACAAGGTATTGAGTCTCATAAGTAGCTCAGCGCGCTATTTGAGAGGTAATTACGAGCGAGGCCGCCGGTCGCCGCTCGATCGCGCGTAATAAAAACAAACAGAGGCGCTTATGTAAAGCAGCGGCGACAGTGTGAGGAAGCGCAGTAGATAGTGAACGATAAGTTTTGCAGCGCGCGGTCAGCGACCCGCGCCGCGTGCCGCGCGACCTCATGCCATCGCTGAAACGTGATGGGTGCGCGCCCTAGCGTCCGTTCCCTCGAGCCGAATCACCAGGTTATGAGATACAGACGTTACGACTAGCTCCCTCGACGATATGCATTGATTAAGAAATCCTTCTTTGGCAGTTATGGTCAAGCGATATATTGTGAATTATTTAAATTTGGACATAATTTATAAAATAATAAAGATTTATCAGATTTGTGATACGCGAGTGGTCGTGACGTCGCAGGCCTAAACCGGCCGCGCGGCTGCCGTGTGCCGGTTCCCGCTCACGCGCAGGTTTCGCGCCTTGAACGGCTGCTCATTGCGCGGTTTTTTGATACGATAATAAAAAATAAGCCTGAATAAATTATAGCATTAAATAGTTGTATATGGATATTAAGGGAAACGATATGCGATAAAAAACAAAAAAATACAAATATATATCTTATTATATTTAATGTTCTCTGTCTTATCGCTTTATATTACTTACACTGTATTATATTTATGTTAAATAATTTTAAATATTCTATGCACGGTGAAAGTAAAACAAAAATTTCCATTTAGAAGCACGTAAGATGTCGGTTACACATAAGGTCGCCGCGGTGCGCGCGTGGCGGTTACAAACGATATCGACAAAACGACTATTTATGTGCTCATTAAATTACGCCTTGAAGATTGAATGAAAAATCAATGCGCAAGCTTCTCCCCGCACATTCCGTTGCCGCGTCTGTGGCAATCGCGTAAACAACGCGAGAGTTAGCGTGGTTCTGTATGGCTAATCCGATTTAAATAAAAGAAAGTCGTTAACTATTGGGCGCACTGAGGCTCATGTTTACTACTTCGTAGACATTTCGAGCACAACACGGTCGGTAGATATTTACAGTTAAATATTGTTTTTGCATACTGTATACTAATTTAATATGTAAGTATAGTTTATAAAAAAAAAGTCTTCTTTTTCACATAATTTTGCACTTACCGTAATGTCCCCTGAGCCGACACTACACTACTAAGTTGGCCCCTCATGTAGAAGTTATAGGAAAACAACATAGATTCCGAAATAATAAATCAGAAAAAAATAATGAATACATAAATTATTTTGCATTTTTAATTTTTTGGGTAAAATAAAAGTTCTGTGAAAACGGTCGATCCGATCGCTCTATAGAAGTTGGGTAAAATAAAAAGTGGGTCATCGAGAGTCCTAGCGCAACATAATTTCGTTAAACCTGACCTACTGACGTCGCTCGCCGTGACGCCGGGTATGTCAGCCTCGCACGCGCGCGATTTTTGTTTAAATTTCGACATTATATTTTTTGTTATTATAATAAAAATCCATCAAGCGGGCTGCAAACGGAGCTCCGAGCACAGCGACTACTTCATCTGAATGTTCGCAATAGGCCATCTTGTGTTTGCATGATAAAATATGTTTAATATATATAAGATTTTTAGAGAAGAAGAAGAAGAATTCTAAGGAGAGATATGAGTTTCGCATTGTCTAGAACCCATTACCGGTGAGGACCGCACGCGCGCTGCATTCATTTCACTTACCTTTACGAAGAACTATGTTCAGTATCAATTTTAGTTTTACATTAAGATTACACAAAAATAAAAGTGTGTTGATACAGGTTGAATTTTAACAAAACAAAACCATAAGGAATATTAAAAAATACTTATAGTAGTATAGGGCCGATTTTAATGAAAACTAGAACTGTGTCATCAGTTTTTTGACAAATATTTTTTTAGCCAGGAATCGAAACGATAGCTCGTAATTTATTTAATAGATACTTACCTAAAGTGCAGTAAATTTTCTAACAATTTTATCTTGACTTAAGAATCCCGTAATTACAGGGTAATTATTATTATTACAGTACTCGTCGTAAGGATCGCTGTAACGCACTTATGATTTTATCAGGTAATAGCCGTCTCCGCGGCTAAGACCGCGGTGAGACTAATATTAAATTAACTTAATTTCATTTTGACCAATAAATTTGTATACGTTCTATCATTTGTTTCAACCGACCTCAAAAAAGGAGGCCATTATATTTTCACATTTATATATTTATTTCAAGTTTTTTTAACGAACTACGGATTTCTCCGCTAATACAGTATAGTAGTATTTTAGACCGATTTTAATTTTTTATCGTTTGGAAGTAATGATATAGTTATTTTTATTCGATATCGTATTATATATTGTACATTTGCCCTCTAAAAAAGGCTTTGGTGAAGTGGAACTGATCATAAAGACCATAGATAGCCACCATAACAACTCAATAACAAGTGTTCGGTGACTTCAATGATGCTAAGCAATTTATATTCGTCACCATGCATATGGTTTGCCACATGCATTGCGACGAACAGTGCAGCCGATGGTGGAGCGCCAGGAGAACTCCCTCATAGTACACACGCCTGCAGCAGGATACGCAATGTTTCGAAAATGTTAAAAACTATAGACATATAACAAGCAAAAGACTTAAATATTTTAGACCACATTTTGAAGTCGGTGTCAATAGACAGCATGTTTTACCTGGAATTTTAAAGTTTACTTTGCAATATTTATTTTCAGAAATATTAGTATAATAAATAAATTTATGGAGAAACCACTAATTGACATTATTACAAATAACACTAAAACATATCGAGTTTTAAAATAATTATTAAGGATAATAATACAATTTTCCTTCTCATTCGGACTGCGCGAACTCTTTATCAGAGGATAAGAATATACATTTAATACGGAATATGTAATGTAAGTGTAAGTATTAATAAAATTATATTTAAGTATACAATGAGATCATAATTGAACTAAGCAAGTAATTATTTAGAATGCGAGTTTGAGGATAGTTACACTGCAAAACATACTCCTAGAAATGCGACAAGAATGAAGCGCACGATTTCTTGGCTGAAAAACTACCTGAAGCATGCTTCGAGTACACAGTAGCGGAGTAGAAACTATATAATATATACGATACCCCACTAGATATAGCTCGTCGATTAAGTTTTTCTAAATGTTTTATGTATCAAAATCGGTCCACGCGTTTGGTGCCACAAAGGTACGAGTCCACATACAATCAGACGGGGATACACACGTGACCCTCCTTTGCGTCGCGCAGTCGGGTAAAACTAAAAATATCCTAGCAGGAAAATAAGCCAATCGGGTGTTTTTATTTTTTAAAAATAATTTATTATTAAGTTTTTATTCCAAATGATGTGACCCAAGGCAATGATCCTGCGCGGTGCGTGACGGCGGAGGACCGAGGAAGCTCTGAGGAGACTCGCCCGCTCGTGTCGCAACCTATGTGACCTTTCAGGCGACAGATGATGACATTCAAATAAAAAATAAAATTGATAGTAAATAATATTAACCGTTTGCGAAACTGCCAGTTTCGCTAGATGTATGTTAAGAGGTTATTATACACAATCGTTTGTTTTTTTTTTTACCCAAAATCTCCATAAAATATTCCATTGAGCGAAATAAGATGAAAACTTTAGTTCGATATCAAATAGCGTTTATTTAACCAAGTTAATTATCAATACAATTAGGTTAGTAAGAGCATAATGAAGGAATATAATTCATAATTAATAATTACAAAAACAAATAATTCTATTAAAAATAAAAAGAAAGAGAAATTAAAAATAACTATCGATGTCACAGTGAGGCAAGATGCCCAAAACACCTGCAGCATTACCTCTTTGTATGGCCAGACTGATGCTGGACAAGGTAGCCGCCAGCCCTTCGGTCACCTGTAGTTTCGACGAGGCGGGAAGACAAGTCTTTGAAAAAAATTAAATAAAATTATTGCAGTATTTATAAAACCTATTATAAATACGACCATTGTGGAGTCGCTATTATTTTATACAGAAATAAAGAGACGTAGTTGAATTGCTAGTATAAGCTTGGCCTGCCGTCAGGATTTGCTAGGACGAGTGGATCAAAGAAGTGCGCTACGAGGCATCGGCGAGCTGGCTGCGGAGCGGTCGGCAGGAGGGAAGGGGGCGGCGCGCAGCCTCCGCGGCGTGCGGCGCGCGGCGCATCTCCCGGTACGAGCGGCCGCCTCGTCTCTCTAGCAGTCAGTCGCGTTTGGCTCGCGGTACTGTTAGCACGTTTCGAACGTGCTCTCTCGACACGCAGTCCGCACGCGCAGCCCCAACACGCCGCCGCCGCCGCAGTGCCCACCGTCGCCCCGCGGCATGTGCACCTGACACCGGCCTCAATATCGTCTACACCACGATCCTCGCATCAAGCACAAGTGAGTGCCGTACCGGCCGCGGCCGCCGTCCACTCTTCGGGAGTCGGAAACGAGTTGACCATTTTTTTGTGTGTTCAATTTATGTGTTTACCTTTAGTGTTGGGATGCTAGATAGCGGTGTCGATGGTGTTTACCTTTTTGTACAGTTTTTACTCTTCGATTTTCTCTTTCGTGAGTAAATTGAATGTAGCTCTTATAATAATAACTTATTAATTAATCAAATAAAATGAAGCCATCGCATTGGACGTATTTTTCAGTGATTCATTATATTTTAATCTTGTTCCTATATATTGTCATTGGAATAACTATAAAATTAAATTAGCTAAGAAGTGATATTTCTCACGACGAACTAATGTTCACGACGCAAATGCTCAATACAAAAAATGTTACTATTAGTATATTAGGTAGTATAATCCTGTATACAAGTTATGTTTTGTTGATATTGAAGATTTTTCTATTATTCGGTTGCACCCGGCGCCCGCGTCTCTGTTACTATTTACCTCAGGAGTTACAGCACTGAAGAGGAAAAATCACTTTTGTGACCTTTCATTCATTTATTATCGCATTTTTCTACACATTATACATCCCTAGAAGGCTTCATTAAGACGCTTATTGCTTTTAAAATATACATGTATTTAAACTGGAATATATTAAAAAAAGTAAACTAAATGAATTTTTTTAAGATAACTTACTCGTTAAATAAGCTTGTTAACTAATTCATGTGTACAAAGTAATATTCATAGTTGACTGTGACTCACAGGAAATTAAAAACAGGCCTGTATATCAAGTTTTAAAATCACCCGTTCCTGATAACTATTTGTTCTTCTTCGCTGCCTGATGTCGTTTTGTCACGCCGACGTCTTCTAAATTAATATTTAGAGATGAGAGACCCATAAACATGTCTGCCATGTATTCTCCATGTGTTCTAATTGCTCAAGTTGCATTATATTTTAAAACTACCTGCTACTCGCGATTGACAATTTAGTTTAGTGGTTTTATTTTTTTAATATGAGTAGCCTAAGTTATTTCTTATAACATCAGCTATCTGCAAGTAAAAGTCCCGTCAAAATCGGTGCAGGCGTTGAAATCACAATCGGTGGCAGGGAAATTAACCGGATCAAACGAATGTATTCATAAGCATTTACTAAATATCTGTTACGTTGACAAACAGACGCGTCAATTGAATGTTTTACGAGCAGTTCCTCGCGACTTCGCCCGCGTATGATTTGGAATTGAATAGAAGCGATTCAGAAAACTGGTAAAATACCATTCTTCAAGGGATTATCTAGTAATTGTGTAGAATAAATATTCAATTTATACTGAAATACTTTGACCTTTGATCTTCTAGAAATTCTTTTTGTCCATATAAACTAAACTACACCATTCCGCCTCTTTGGTTTGGGGTTGATATTGATACGTTATGTATTTTTTATTTTGACCACTGATTTAAATACGACCACGGATTAAGATTTTTCATGCAAAGGTTACCTTTTTAAGGTAAAGAGGTGTTTCAAGTTTGCAGCCCCAGCGGCTTAAGCTCTGCGCTGAGCAATCGGTCAGTCAGGACGAGTGATTGTGTGTGCAGATATCTAAAACTATTAATTAAGACTAACATTTTGTGATCAATATTAAATTAAGTCCCTATTTCATTTTTTTATTGTCAAAATAACAATTGGCATAATAAGTTTAAAATTAAAAACTTGCATCTAGTAGAAAAGTTGTCACAAAAAACTTAACAACGATTAAGTTTCATGTAATTCAAGTTATCGTGGGTTTATTTTTATGAAAGAGCCAGAAGGCGATAGTTTCATTTCGCTTCATGTATCAACTAATAAGTCAATATGATATATCAACCTTATCATATATTTTTCAGACAAATTTTACCTAAGGAGGATACGTTTTATTTATTATTGATATTTTTTAATTTGCTTATTCGTCTTTTAAGCATGATAATTGTACCATTCCATTGCTACCGTTTTCCTCATTCGTCTCCCAGAGATAGGCGACAGCGATACCCGCATGTCTCGACCAGCGGTTCACGAATATTGATTGTATTAGTTGAATATTAGTAAACCCTCACACGGTTGTGAACAGTATAAAAACTTTATTGTATTTTTAAAGTGTACGATTTACACATTTATTTCATGAATTAAATAACGCTAAAAATCTTCCCTCCAAATGGTTTTTATGACTTAATGCGATGATATGAGACGCGCATAACATCTTTGGTATTTTAAAAAAGATAGTTTAACAAAAGAGCACAGATAGGTTGTGGTCAATACTAAAAAAACAAAATGCTATTTTATTACCTAATGTGTCAGTATAAACTAGTCCGTAAAAATAAATAAATGGGCAGTAAAAATACTCAAATGGGTAATTTAATTAACATTATTGCGGAAAAATAATTTTTGATCAGTAAATGGGCATTTTTAAGTGGAAATTGTATTAGGCTTTCAAATCTATTACCGGAATTAAGCAGCAAGTGGTTCTAAGTTTGTTTAAGCGGTTAATCGCCATCTTATCGATGATGATGATCACATAAAAACCTGTTTACTCACCAGCCCCTCTACCTTAGAGTAAAAAAAAAGCCCAGGCATCCATGCTCGCCGAGCCTCGGCATGCTGGTCGTCGAAGTAACTCCTTATAACATTAGGTATCTGCTAGTGAAAATCCCGTCAAAATCAGTCCACCCATTTAAAAGATTAGCCGGAACAAGCTTTCCAGACAGACAAACAAAAATATAAATATAACAAAAATAGATTATATACATTTTATATGCATTTAGTAAAAGCTGTTATTTTTATAATTACAAACAGACACTTCAATTTTAATTGTTATTATGAATAAATATGAAATTGAAACCCCCGACAATCTATTCATTGACTCGTCTCATCTCGTATCTCATTAAAATGTCTGATCTCAGAAATATAATAACTAAGAACCACGATACATCAGCTCTCGAAGAAAAAAGGGCATCAAAATTGGTCCTTTCTTTAGGGGGCTACAATGGTGATTCACGTCCAGCTCATAGCTCCACTCTGAGGGTTGCGGGATGAAATAATAAATACGATGCTAAGTAATTGTCCTATTTGTTGTTGATAGATTAGTTTTTTCAACTTAAACTATAATTAATAAAAACTGTGAATTTATTAATTTCACCGTCCGCTCTATGTCAATGCTACTTTAATATTAAATTACTGACCAACTTTCATTTTACTTCTGCTGATGTTTTACCGTCTAATTTATTGACACATTGTATAAACTATACTACTGCCGGTTTATTTTTTTAATTGACCAGAGTAACCTAATGTTTATTTAATAAAATCCGTTTAAAAAGTATATATCTTATTTATGTCTGTTTTTAGAATGATTCCGCGACGAAAACACAACGCATCCTCGGGTTCCCTCCCGCAATCCGACGACAAGCACGCCAGCAACGATTACATCCGTGAGTACTCCGACGTTGTCTACCTATTAAGCTTTCAAGCTGTCACAGCGACGCACGGCCGAGCACAGCCAGGCACGCGAGGCAAGTCTGCGCGCGGAGTGATACTCGCATACAGCGCTTGCTCGGGTATAGCGCGTACTGCCCACAGTAGTTATCTTAAAACAAAGGGAAGTGAACTACACGTGCGTAGCGAACGTTTGGTGAAAAATACTCAAAGTATTCTGTTCATTAAAATTCCTCAAGTCGATATTTAAACCTGAGGCGACACACGCCGTAGAATTGACGCAAAAATAACTGCGCAATCGTAGCATACCATATTTTAATCGATTGATATACAATAATTTCAATCATTGGACTATTATGTCAAATGAAGTATGAAATTGATTTGAGATCGTTAAATAAATAGAGTTGGGAAATAAATAGCTCAGAGATAGCGGCAAGGCGGCGGCGCCGTCGGCCCTGATCTTGACCGCTGCCACTCGTGACTAGCGCCCGCTCGTGTGAGTGACATTGCACTGTAAGAACAATCGAGTATCTGAAATTTCTAACTTTAAAACATCGGATATATCTAAACTTTTAGATTTGAAATCATATTGTTATTTCTTTCTATGAAATTTTGATTGTATTTTCATAATTATATTTTACTAATGTCTTTATATTTTGTTTTAAATGTATAACTTCTACGATGCTTAACCAAATACACATCATTTTTTAGTGTCGGACGCCGGTGCTCGAGATGGCTGGCGGGCGGCGCTAAAGCGGCGTTTTAACCGCAAGACTCTTCATAAACGCATTCCCATCACTGCCTGGCTGCCACAGTGAGTGTTTACATTGATATTTTAAGTCGTTATCGTTTGAAACGATATATTCTAATCGCAGTTGTACGACTATGTGCAATTGTCACAATCGATAATCGATCGCAATACCATAACACAGTTCACTCGAAACATAACTGAACGAACGTTCGCATCGACAGATACAACGCGGCGAAAGCGATCGGCGACGTCATCGCCGGCATCACCGTGGGGCTGACGGTCATCCCGCAGTCGCTCGCGTACTCCAACATCGCGGGGCTGCCGCCGCAGTACGGGCTGTACGGCTCGTTCTTCGGCTGCTTCATCTACATCGTGCTGGGCGGCTGCCGCGCCGTGCCCGCCGGCCCCACGGCCATCGCGTCGCTGCTCACGTGGCAGGTGGCGGGCGGCGTGGTGGAGAAAGCCATCCTGCTGAACTTCCTCACCGGGCTCGTGGAGCTGCTCATGGGCGTGCTGGGGCTCGGCTTCCTCATCAACTTCGTATCGGGGCCCGTGTCGTCCGGCTTCACGTCGGCCGTCGCGCTCATGATCGCGACTTCGCAAGTGAAGGACATGTTCGCCATATCGGTTTCCGGCACCACGTTCCTGCAACAGTGGATATCGATATTCCGAAACATTCACAATGCTTCTCTGTGGGACCCCGTGCTCGGATTTGTGTGTATCGCACTTTTGCTCTCTATGAGGGTAAGAAATAGACTTTTTTATGTTTTCTTCGGGAACCGTTCGATATCAAAGAAAGTCTAGAATTTAATTTATCCTTCATGCTAAATATGTTTTGTTATATAATTTTTAAGAGAAAATGTATTCGTAATGTGATATTTACTAAATATTTGGGCGTATATACACGTGTTTACGTCCGAATTAGCCAGATGTTTTGAGCCAGTCTTTTATTATTCGACACACATACAATAAAATCTAAACGAAATATCAACCTCAACTGTCGATCAATTAACGTATTAAAAAGATTCTTGTATAGAACGTAATTTTTTTTATTAAATTCCTTTTTTTTTTAGAAAATTGGAATGATAAAACTCGGAGAGAAATCGACGGAAGGTCCCAGCACGCGGCAGAAAGTTTTGACCAAATGTATGTGGCTTTTGGGAACTTGCCGCAACGCCATCGTCGTGATCGCCACCGGCGCGCTCGGTTTCTGGTTCGTCGCGACGCACGGCTCCTCGCCCGTGCGGCTGATGGGTTAGTAACATTTTGTAAATGTTATTTGATTTTTATTTGAAATAGTTAACATAACTTTATATTTGACCAATCCTGGTAACCTTGATTTTTTCTTTTATGCTGTCTATAGCCGATAACGCGCCCGATGGTTAGTATCGGAAGATCCGTACTCGAATCGTTCACATGTATAGAAATAGTTCACAAAATCCATGTCTATACTAGTTTCCATTTCACACGCGTCACGTTCATCACTAGACACGTAATAACTCGCTCTCGCGCCTCCGTCGCTGAGCACTAACGCGCGCCGTGCGCCACAGGAGCCATCCCGTCGGGCGTGCCGCTGCCGCAGCTGCCGCCCTTCGGCTACGTGCGCGCCGACAACTCCACGGCGGACTTCCTGGACATGGTGTCGGAGCTGGGCTCGGGGCTGCTGGTGATCCCGCTTATCGTGCTGCTGGAGGACATCGCCATCTGCAAGGCCTTCTCCGACGGCCGCACCATCGACGCCACGCAGGAGATGATCGCGCTGGGCGTCGCCAACGTCGGCAACTCCTTCATGCAGGCCTACCCGGGCGGCGGCTCGCTGGCGCGCTCCGTGGTCTCCAACGGCTCCGGCGTGAAAACCACCTTTAACGGACTGTACACGGGTTCGTACCTGTTTTTCTTTTGTCGAACGTTATGTTTCATTTGTATGAATAGTCGTTGAATTTTAACATTGGTCGATTTTAGGAGTCATGGTCATCCTTGCCCTTCAGTTCTTCACCCAGTATTTCGAATATATCCCGAAGGCGGCGCTAGCGGCTGTAATAATTTCGGCTATACTGTTCATGGTCGAATACGACGTTGTTAAACCCATGTGGAGAGCGAAGAGTGAGTATTGCAATGTTTCGATAAAGTTATTTTTATTAAATATTTTTGGCGATATTTTCACGGATTTTTTTTTGTAGAACTGGATCTAATTCCTGGAGTTGGAACCTTCGTGCTCTGTCTCACTCTGCCCATCGAATTGGGTATTCTCACCGGTGTCGTCGTCAACATAATATTCATCTTGTACCACGCCGCACGTCCCAAGTTTTCCGTAGAAATGCTTAAAGTAAGTACTCTCTTCTAGAAGTAATAAAAATGCTCGGTAATCTACCGTGTCTCGCTCATCGCTCCCATTCCTCAGACGGAGCAGGGCGTGGAGTACCTCATGATCACGCCGGACCGCTGCCTGATGTTCCCGTCGGTGGACTACGTGCGGCGCCTGGTGACCAAGTGCGCGACCAGCAGCTCGGTGCCCGTGGTCATCGAGTGCACGCACATCTACAGCGCCGACTACACGGCCGCCAAGAGCATCGAGCAGCTCACGGCCGACTTCCACGCGCGCCAGCAGCCGCTGTACTTCTACAACGTCAAGCCGTCCGTGTGCTCCATCTTCGAGGCGGTGGCCAAGCCCGAGCACTTCGTGGTGTTCTACGAGGACGACGAGCTGGACCGCCTGCTGGCGGCCGACGAGCGCCTGGCGCCGCGCAAGCCGCCGCCGCTCAGCGCCTAGCTGCCCCCTCGCGGGGAGGATATTGTAGTGCAGGTTTAGCGTTTCGGGGAGGCCTTTGGCTGTGCTGTGATCGGGGCGAGGGCCCGCACTCTTCAGTATTAGGGCGTGATCGAAAGAAGCTTTAGTCGACTATTGTCTACTTACGTTTCACATAGAGTTATTTTTGTATAAACTATATTAGTTTCAGAGCGGACCCTATGAGTCCCTATGTATCGTTGTGATTTAGAAATAATGTTTAGATTTTATGGTTAATGATGCACGCTAACAGAATAAATATTTTATCATTAAAATTCGTTGTTGAAATTGAAAATATCTAATATGACTACTGAAAAAGTAACGAAAGTGATAGCTGTAGAGTCTTAAGTGTCATTTTATTTATTTTTAGGTAACTGAGTACAAGTTAGATTGTAAAACCATACTATAAGTTAATAAATGTATAATACGCACTGCGTGTGTCGCCGCGTGTGTGCGTGTGCGTGAGAGTGTGCGCGTAGCGTGCTTGTGTGTGTGCGAGTGCTTGCGATGCGGCGCGCGGCGGCGCTCGGCTCTATATCCATTCTCTTGTGATCTACGACTACAGTACCTATTCGATATTATATTTTTATGTATAAATATATATTAACAAATAAAAAAAACTATTTTAAATAAAACAACAAAGTGATTAACTATTGTATAAAATATATAAATAAGAATATGGTGCGTTTAAATGAATTACAAATGTTTCCCAGTTCCAAGAACGAAATAATAACACTCTTAAAGAGTTTAAAAGATTTCTTTGTTTTATTTTCGCCCTTACCTGCATGTTAAAGTTTAAGGATTACACTACAACGTACGTTGCTGTGTTGTCGATCAAAATCACATGTGCTGTGATCTGACTCATCTATACGGTCGTGCGAGAAGGCACTTGATCGTGTAGCAGATGTAATTTTAATGTGGCGTACAATTAAGAACAAAATATTTTTATAATAAAAAAAAATATGATATCCCGGACAGAGTTTTTCCTGATACCATTTGAACGAGCCCCAACACGCAAGTAAGTCTGCAATGCTGCAGCCTTTGATTATACATTGTCTAGATACTTATTCCGCTATTTTCAAATATCAACAAGGCAGATGTAGTGAAATTTTAGTATTCGCAGAAAACTGCTGGCTAAATATAGTGCGCCAACTAGTAAGGACGAGTTTAGCTCCCGCCAAAATAATGAAAAAATGGCGTCTTGAGTATTTACATTATGCAGAAAGTATTCAGATAATAATGATTAAACAAAAAAATTCCTATTTTATGTGTATAAGTTTTTAATTTTTATAATAATTATCTTGAAATCTTTCTTGTCTGTCTAGCTAAAATCGTTGTATTACATTGCAATATATTTAGACTGCTGTCTATATAAAATAAATAATGTAAAAACGCTTATTTACGCTATTAGTGTTGGATAATAAATCAGCCAAGTGCGTGTCGGGCCACGCACAATGTAGGGTTCCGTAGTTGTCAGAATTGTCAAGATCGGTCAAACAATCTTCGAATATCTGTTTTCGTAAAAAAGCTTACGACGAACTGGGAATTTCCTTTTTTAAGTCAGTTTATACAATATACGTACTTACAATTTTAAACCTTTTATTATTATAAAATTATTTTTAATTTCTCTTTATATTTCGAGACTAAAATATAAATGAATGTTTGAATGTGAATTATACTAACGATTTTGAACTTTATATGTTCGTCGATTATTTATTATTTTAACACTTGTAAAATATACTTAGCGCTGATAATTTTCCTTCCTGATTAGCGCCTATGAAATCTATGGAGATTTGGTTGAAAACTTCATAAGCGCGATTCAGAATCACTCGCGACTTGTTTTATTGAGACATTGTTTTATACCTTATTTTATATTTTATTTTAATTTAAACTTATTAAGTATTTATTTATTTATTCATTTAAATTAATATATTAATTTAAAATTATTAATATTTACATAATGTGATGCTTTAAAAAGTGAAATATTTATTTTTACTTAGATCATCTATAACTCGATAACCATAAGAGCCCACATAGCCGTGATAATTTTCCCTTTTAAATTCGTTATATGTACCACTATCGTGAATTTTTTCATATTTTTAGACGCAGCAGTTTAGTGGGAAGAGGGGGGGGGACACTTGACTCTAAGAAAAATTGACACTTCAAAGCTTAATATTTCGGAAACAGTTCGTCGTTCGGAAAAATGGTTTTGGCACACCTATAACATTTTTAAAAGACCTATCTAACGATACCCCACAACACGGGATAAATGAGAAAAAAATTTTTGGTCTTTCTTAACACATAGGGAAGACACCCTGAAAAAAAATATTTTTAAGATTTTATTGTACGACTTTCTCGGCGTAATTCATATGTATACTCATACCGAATTATAGCTTTCTGGTATTAAAGGTTTCGGAGCAAAGCCGCGGACAGACAGACAGACAGACTGACATGGCGAAACTATAAGGGTTCCGTTTTTTACTACGGAACCCTAAAAAGGGTCAAACTTTTTAGTTTAAATCGTAAAACTGATGAGATGAAGTCTCATTTTTTTTTTGATTGAGCGTTTTTTTTTTTGTACAGCATAGCAAAAAAAAATGTTACTACATTAATTAGTAAAAAGTAAATTAATTAGTTTTGCTTGCTGTTGTGTTTTCATTAGAATTTAAAATTATTGCGTTGAATCCACAGTTT